>CAWUFW010000462.1:1815328-4331890 GCA_963921515.1 Calotriton arnoldi | reverse complement strand
TCAGATGTTGGTTGCCGCCTCTGGAGCAGGGTTGTAGGCTTTCAACAATCTGCCATGTAAAGTCCGTTTCTGAGTGTCCTTTTTGTATGAAATGTTCAACCAGGGGGCCATGGTAACCTTGCAGCGTATCCTGCTCCTGTGCTGAGAAATTCTGGTCTTGATTTTCTGGGTGGTTTGTCCAATGTACAGAAGTTTGCATGGGCATTCAATACAGTATATCACAGTTTGAGAGTTACAGTTAGTGAAGGATTTTAGCACGTGTTTCTCACCTCCATATTCAAATATTTTTGTGTTGATAGTGGAAGCACAAGCCATGCAGTTATTACACTTGTAGTGACCTAACAAGGGAGGCAGGTTCAGGTAAGAGTGGAGGGAGCTATCTTTTCATGTAGGTTTGTGGGCCCTGACCAAATGGTCCTTGCTATTACGCCCTCTCTTAAAGGAAAACAAAGGGGCACCTGTCGCCAGCTCTAGGGGTGCTAGAACTGACCAGTGTTTCTTGATCATTTTGGTGAGTCTGTTGCTTGCAGGGCAGAATGTCGTGACACAGGTGATCTTGGAGAGTGATGTTTTTTCTTTTGGTTGGAGCAGGAATTCCCGGTGGGAATGCCAGGCTCTTTTCATAGAACGTCTTACTAGGCGTCTGGGGTAACCTCGGTCAGTTAGCTTTTTACAGAGTATCTCTGCTTCTTGGAACAAATCTGCTTTAAATTTACAATTCCTCCGGATACGGAGGAATTGCCCATAGGGTAGGCCGTCTCTGAGGGCCCTAGGATGTGCGCTGTTGTACTGGAGAAGGGTGTTCCGTTCAGTTGGTTTCCTGAAAAGTGTAGTGTATAGTTCTCCATTGTGATATTTTATGGTGACATCAAGGTAATCAATTTGGGCATTGTTCGAATTATGGGTGAATCTTAAGTCAGGCTGGACATTATTGAGCCATGAACAAAAATCTAGTAGTTCAACAGCAGTTCCTGTCCAGATCATAAGGACATCGTCTATATATCTCCGCCAGGTACGGATTTTCTGGAGATATGGGTTGGCCCTGTTGAGAATAAAGGTGGTCTCAATGCTGTCCACGAAGAGAATAGCAAAATTTGGAGCGAAAACAGCCCCCGTAGATGTTCCTTTACACTGTCAATAATATTTGTCTTGGAACAGGAAATAGTTTCTAGTTAGGGCTATTTCTAGTAGAGAGATAATAAAGTCAGTGGGCACTTGGTGTGGGTTTTGCCTGAGGTTTAAGTGGTTTTCTATAACCTCAATACCTTTATCTTGGGGGATGTTCGTATATAATGACTCGATGTCAAGAGTGACAAGGAGTTCAGTTTGGGGATTGAAAGGTTGTGATTCAATCAAGTTAATCAGATGTGTAGTGTCCTTCATGTATGTGGTGGTATCAAGTACCATGTCCCTAATGAAAAAATCAATATATCTACCCAGGGGCTCTAGGATTGAGCCACAGCTAGATAGAATTGGTCTGCCTGGTGGTGTTTCCTGATTTTTATGTATTTTAGGGAGTGTGTAAAGGACGGGGGTGCGTGGCGTTTTGTTGTTGAGGTATATGAATTCATTCTTGCTAATGAAACCCTCTTCTAGACCTTTTCTAGAGACGTTGAGGATGTGGTCGCTGATTTCCTTCAAGGGGATGCGTGTCAAGTGCTCATAGTGTGAGGTATTAGTGAGCTGCCGCAAGATTTCAGTGTCATAGGCTTCTTGGTCCTGTATAACTATGCCCCCTCCCTTATCGCAGGGTTTTATTACAATATTCTCAAGTTCCTTGAGCTTGTTGAGGCTGTGTTTCTCCTCCAAACTGATGTTGTAAGGGGTAAATCTATATTCTTGTTGTAGTTTACCTAAGTCTTTCAGGACATGGTGCTCAAAAGTCAAGATCTCTGGGGGCATAGATCCATTGGTGGGATTAAATGTGGATTTAGGGCATAGCCCCTTTATTTCTGTATTGGTAGCTGATGTTTTATGTTGAAAAAAAGCATTGAGTCTGACCTTTCTGAAGAATTGGAAAATTTCAGTCTGTATGTTGAACCAGTTGGGTTTCTCAGTAATGACATAAGAGAGACCTTTGCTAAGAAGGGAAATGTCAGAAGAGGCTAGCTGATGTTTAGACAGGTTAAAGATGGGTATTTGGGCCATGTCTTGTGTGGATGTGTCTAAAGTGTCTAATCCAATGTCTAGTATTGGTACCCCCATTGGTAGAACTTGCGTCTCGTCTGGCGTTCTCCTGGGGGGAAGTTGTACCTGGTTTTGCCCCTGACCCTGGCTCTCTCCCCTCAAATTAGGGTTGTGTGAAGAGGTGCTGGGGCCTGCGCCGGGGTCAGAGTTATCTTATTCCGCTGAGGAATCTGAAAAGGTAACTGGTTGCCTGTTTCTGAATCTGCCCCAGGTGCCAACAGGGTTTCTCTGTATTTCTTGGTTTGTGGTGAAAAAATCTTCTTGGAGATAGGGATAGGTCCTCTCCCTGCTATAGTTCTTTATATCTTTTGTGACTTTGGTGGACTTCTTATGGTGCTCGAAGCTTTGGAAGTCTAGAATAGTGCGTTCTAGTTTCTCTAGGACTGACTTGGCATCTGCCAAGCTGTCAAGTTCTAGGATTGCTTTCTCAAGTTCAAGGATTTCCTCTAGCTCTTTCTTGCTATGTTCAAGTGCTGTGTCGATACCTAGCACCATCCAGTGGCGGGAGCACGTGGTACCAATGTGTGCGAAACCGTTTTTGAATCTTTTATCCTGTAGGAAAATGGCTGGTATATTGCGTACCTGGAGACCAATGGGGATGATATCTGCTTTCAGATACTCGGTTAACATGCGGGCATGTAATTCCGTGCGTATGTGCTTTTTTTTTTAAGTCTTTCTAATGCAGTAACTTTTTCACTGGCCACGTCTGTGGGAGTATTGCTTACGGCTGCCGGTGTGTGAAAAAGGGAAGGACCGCTAAGGATTCTGGAAATGTATTCTTCAGTGTATGTGGGAATAACTGGTATAGACATTATGTGTAAACTTGTTCACAATCAATTTTTAGCAACTGGAAAGAAATTAATCTATAGATAAATAATCATACCACTCGAAGTGGAGCATTAAATAACAAGCGTGAAGTGAAAGGTGAGGGTGACTTTAAAAGCATAAACATCGCATTGACAGCATAGAGGGAACTCCTCAAGAATTTATACACTGTAAAAGGAAGTGAACTTCTTGAGGAGTTCCCTCTATACGGTCATTGCGATGTTTATGCTTTTAGAGTCACCCTCACCTTTCACTTCACGCTTGTTGTCACTTACTTGTGTGAGCACCTGAATACTATATTGCATGTCCTGACAAAATAAATAACTTATGTTATTTTGGACCTACATGTCCCTACGCATATTATTTAATGCTCCCAGATATTAATTATTTATCATGAATCTAGCTTCTTGTCCCCCTTGGGTGACTCTCGCTTCCGGACCTTTTATAGGCCTACCTTGAACCATTGTTTTTCTACAACAGTACTTACCCCAGGTTCACATTTCGGGGTTCCCTTGTTTTCTTATGACTTATGGGTGTTGCTGTGGGCATTCCACCGTAACACCCATTGCTTTTTGATGCTGCCCCGGAATTACAAGGATGTGTAAATCACGGGCACCACCAAAAACTAACACCATGCAAAAGGAGGCGTTAGATTGGCGCAACCAGGAGAAATACTTTTATTTCTCCTCGTTTTTGCGTTTTCTATGTGTGCTGCATTCTTCACAAAAACAATCACAAAAGGCTTTTTCCTCTCTCTGTTTGCTGCAGAATGCAGCACACATAGAAAAAGGAAAAACGAGGAGAAATAAATATACTTTTTCTCGTTGTGCCTCCCTTACGCCTCCCCTGGGGAGGCGTACGTTTTTGGTGCTGCCTCAGATTTACGATTTCTTGTAAATCTGGGGCACTGTCAAAAAGCCATGGAGGTTGCTGGGAACGCCTCCAGCAACACCCACAGCACGCCCCTTTAACGCAGAAAACTGAGTTAAAGGGAACAATATTTATGAGGCAGCATTAAGCCAAAAAAAGTGGCTTAGTGGACGCCGGAACGTCTAAAAAGTGAGGCCTCATAAATGGTGCCCAGTACAACTACTAACAGCTCCATTCAGGGTGCCACGTTGAAATCAGATGCAAACACCTGCTGAATACCCTTAATGTGCAGTATTAGGTTTGTTTTTGGTCTTGATTACATGATTTCCATCCACTTTTAATTCCAGCATTGTTGTCCATGTATAATGTATTTCTCAAGATGTTCAAGATGCTTTCTAGCTTATTACGACCATTTGTAACAGTGGAACAGAGAGTTAAAGCATACACTCTACTAGACGCAGGTGAGGGTGTGAAAAGTCATGTTTTTGTAACAATTGTCACTTTGGGCAATTTTTGTTTACCAGTATTTTTGTACAGATCATTTTGAATAACATTTGCTCACATATTATCTGAAGGATAAGTTGAAGGATTTTAGGAGAGGATTTCAGCTCATTATAGGGTCTTTTTGACAAAGGTCAATAGATTGATGGAGAGAAGCTGAGAGTTTTTCATAACAGAACAGTTTTTGAGAATTGCAGGTTGGTTTTTAGGATGAAACCTATGGAAAGCCTGTCAAAAGGGATATTTTGTCAATGTTCTAGAGAACACGACATGAGGGAATAGCCTAGACTCACAGATGGAGCTTTGTTGTGACAGTATAGTGTTTAGGCCATTTTCAACTCTGATTCCATGACTTCCCCTTAACATGAGCACCATTTTGTGGTGACCATCTTTGTATTATAGGTTATGCTGTGTTTGCTCCCACTTCACCGACCACTGATCCAATAATGAATTGATCCATGATCTATGTGATAATGCCATGCCCTTTCAAATCACAAATTTATAAAGCAATTGTTTTCTCTTTTGTGGTGCAAACAAGAATTTCCTCACTGTGTTTGACTTCAAGCAGTCTCATTTCCACACCTGAAGAAATGTATCCCATGGTCCTGATGTGACTGTTGTGACTAACCGATGTCCTTTGTTTTCAGTTTACAGACAATGGGCAGATCATATTCCCGTCCTCAGACAATGGCGTCTTCTCCTACGTAAACCCCCCTTCGGAAGGATTCACTTCTAAAAGCACTGTGCCAATGGTTGCTGTGTTTTGGGATAACATAGATTTCTCCAAAAATGTTGGATCCACATTTTATCAGGTTGGTTTTACAGGGAAGGAAAAGATAGAAACACTCATCCCAATAATGGAATGAGGGGCGGCATAATGTAGACTACTTACAGGGTAGTTTATATTACGTCCCTCCCTCCCTCAGCAGCAGAGTGGTCACAATGTACATTGAGTAAGAGTTCTTGGTCAATAGGGTCAATGTAATGACAGGGAATTTCCCAGCATAGGACCTCTAACACAGGAAAGAATGTATTTACTTGCAGTTTGTCATAGCAAATCTTCTGCCTCAAGGCTCTGTGCTACAGTCACCAATGACAATTACTCTATCCTCAATTGGAAAATACAGTAGGAACTCTGCTTCCCTCTAGTTCTGGCATCTGTGCTGTAACCCCTGTTCTCCAAGGGCAAATAAGGGAGTTTGGCTTCTGCCCTGCCTATTGCTGCACTCCAGAATCTTGAAACGAATAGTGGTTCTGCCACGACACACTTTTCAAGTTTAAATAACTTCAAAGTTTTTTATCCCCTTCTACATTAGGATATCAGTAAATGTTATACATATCTGTCTAAACACATACTCAAAGTAAATAGCACAAACTAATTGTGTTATTCTGTAATTTATTTTAAGCAAAAGAAATCTTATATCATCATAAATAACAGGTCATACACACATTATTATCTAGTGCAAAAAGTGAGACAAGGTGAAATTAAGTGTATAATATACATAAATCACAACAAATCCATTGGGTACAAAAAGACTATATATGATATGTCCCACTGAACGTAGAACCTGCCACTCAATAGCAGTTACACTACAATGACATGTATCTCCTCAGTGGGTTTCTCCTCCATGGACAGGAGGTGCCTGTGGCTCTGACTGATAACTCAGGTTCAGGGTCTTTAACAACCAGTATAGCCCTCGGCAGCGGGCTACTATTATCAGTAGTAGTTTTTACACATAGCTTTATGCAAATCCTAAACTTTGCACCTGTTTTATGCCTCAAGCAGTGCTAAAAATTTCGATGCCAGGTCAGGTTTAAATTCTCTGTCTTACAGCGAGCATAATTTTGGATACATTAATTGGACTTAAAAACCTGCCTAATTACTGTCTTATGCACAAAATCTTTATTTGTGATTTTTCAATTAGAAGAACAGCTCAATGGCAGTGCCTAATTAGATATCTGTTGGCCTTCTAAGGGCAAACCCAAATGTAGACCATTAAGTTGGACAACAGTTTAAAGTACCAGCAGGGTATTCACCTTTTTTGTGCACCATCTGCTTGGTTTATATTGTTGCATACTCACTAGATGTACAAACACTCACGGAAGGATGTAATTGATTCTGAAATCCACAGGAGTATACCACTCTGAACTCAGAAATGAACCCTCTAGTACAAGACGTCGCGGCAAAGATTCGGAAGTACATGAGGACCTCATACACAGCTAAGTGGACCCTCAAGGTCACGTGGGACAATGCCCCAGTGTTCCCTGCCAAGCCTAAGGACACTCAGGTAAGCACTGACCGGTTGAGGATGTGATGCTGGTGTAAGGGTTTTATCAAGCATGAATGTGGATTAGGCTTTGTCATTTTGATTCTAGAATCTTCTGTCGATCTGATATATCTGAAATTAATATGATTTTAAATATGGGCTTTTTGTATTTTTGAAATCAGAAGCTCACATTCAAATATTCATATTAAATCCAAGGAAATGGAAATGTGCACAAAGCATTAAACCAGCAATAGGGCATTTTACTGCCATGATTTAAGATCTTAGAGCTGCATGAAATTAGTTTGGAAAGACATGCAACAGAGTAACACACCCTGATCCATTTTTGGGTGTTCCCTCTTGCTACCAATGAAAGGGATTTACTCCTACCTTTGACAAAAGTAAACCAATAAATTCGACCATTTTCAGGATGGAAATGGGTCACAGAAGAGTCTGTCAATACCATCAAGCATGGATATTTGTGGCTGTCCTCAAATTTCCAAGGGATCTTCACCTTAGAACGAATAGGCACGTTACATCGTAAACGTTTACAACGCATGCCATTACAATGCGGTCATTACATCGACCGCGTTGTTACATCGCATACCATTACAACGCAAGTCATTACAACGACTTGCTGTGGGGGGGGGGCTGGATTTTGTAATAGTATAATTTACCATTCCAACTCCAGTCTGTACAACAGTAGGGAAGGTGTTGGATATTAAATCCAACACCTTCTGCCCCCTACAGCAAGTCATTGTAACGACTTGCGTTGTAATGGTATGCGATGTAACAACGTGGTTGTTGTAATGACCGCGTTGTAATGGCATGCGTTATATCGCATGCGTGGTAAATGATCTTTACCCCTTAAAACACCAACTCTTGTCCCAAAAAGTGAGTTTTATTTACCTGCAGCATTGCACGACTATGGGGCAGTGGCGGTTTCTCGTACCGGGCGTCGGGGCTCCGCCCCCTTTACTTTTGTCCCCCATCACCATCTCCACAATAAAAACAGCGTTTGCTGTTTATGTTATTAAAAATGCAGGCTGCTGCACTCACCTAAATTCGGTCTTATACATGCCATCCTTGTTTTCTGTGTTGGGGCCATAAGTAACAATGCCAGCCTGAGTCACTGACGCTGAGTGACGCTGGGAAAACTATTTGCCGGGCTGAGGAGCTCACCGACCTGAGGCCTGTGAGGTCATCAGCTCGGCAAACACATAGCCCAAAGGATCAGTCTCCACCCCCTGATGACGTGGGGGTAAAGTTAGCCCCGGGCGCTTCAGGCTTAAGCCCTGTAGTGCCAGGGCTTCACGTCAATCAGGGAGTGAAGAGCATGGCTACCCACCCATTTCCAACTCGTCACGGGGGGTTGGTCCCACCCTGTGACAAGTTGGCAAGGGGTGGGGTAGAGGCTCCAGGCAGGCGGGAAGCGTAGAAATTGAATCTGCGCAGTTTGTCCACAGGATTCCTCAAGACACACTGCGCAGACTCGAGTTTTCTCTTTCCGGTGCTGAATTGAAGGTGCATCACACGTGTACGGCACTACACAGTGATGGACTGTTTGGCAGCCAGCAGCAGACCCCTGGACCCGGTGGCGGCGTGGAGGGAAGGTTGCGCAGGTGTCCACTGCAGTTGTCTGGGACTCGTGGCTGCGTCACTGCTTGCAGAGTCCAGATGGTGCACCCTGTCTCACGAGGTGAGTGATTTGTATTTTACGGCTCCATCTGACTTTCCCTGAAAATGATTAGATCAGCAAGTGGCAAGTGTGTGTGCTTTTGTTTTTTACCTCACAGTTTTAATTAGCAACTGCGTGCATGATTTTACACACAGATGCGCAACTGATGCAGTCGTTGTACTGCCATCTGCCGATTTGTACATTTTAATTTTAAACTTGACACCCTTTAATTGTAAAGTGACGTAGTTTGCCACATTTGGTTGCTTGGTGCTTTACCGGCTGCCTGTGTGTTTTTCTCGCCAGGCTCGTATTTTGTTGCTTGCTTCTTTGTGTTTGGGGTTTTTCGGGGCAGTCAGAGCGGCGAGAGAAAGAGCGTGGAGCAGGGCAGGGACAGAGGAGCAGGGCAGAGACAGAGGGGCAGTCAGAGGACAGGCAGAGCGGGGAGAGTAGGAGGGCAGAGAAGGGCAGAGAAAGAGAGGCAGTAAGAGAACCGCAGGCAGAGAGGGAGGAGAGCCTGGGAGGCAGAGAGAGCAGTGGGGAAGAGAGTGGCAGGAGGAGGGAGAGGGGCAGTCAGGCCAGAGACAGAGCTCTGAGTGTAAGAGGGCAGAGAAGGGCAGAGACAGAGGGGCAGTCAGAGCGGCGAGAGAAAGAGCGTGGAGCAGGGCAGGGACAGAGGGGCAGTCAGAGGACAGGCAGAGCGGGGAGAGTAGGAGGGCAGAGAAGGGCATAGAAAGAGAGGCAGTAAGAGAACCGCAGGCAGAGAGGGGAGAGTAAGAGGGGGGAGAGCCTGGGAGGCAGAGAGAGCAGTGGGGCAGAGAGTGGCAGGAGGAGGGAGAGGGGCAGTCAGGCCAGAGACAGAGCTCTGAGTGTAAGAGGGCAGAGAAGGGCAGAGACAGAGGGGCAGTCAGAGCGGCGAGAGAAAGAGCGTGGGGCAGGGACAGAGGAGCAGGGCAGAGACAGAGGGGCAGTCAGAGGACAGTCAGAGCGGGGAGAGTAGGAGGGCAGAGAAAGAGAGGCAGTAAGAGAACCGCAGGCAGAGAGGGGGAGAGTAAGAGGGGGAGAGCCTGGGAGGCAGAGAGAGCAGTGGGGCAGAGACAGAGAGTGGCAGGAGGTAGGAGAGAGGCAGTTGGGCCAGAGACAGAGCTCTGACTGTAAGAGGGCAGAGACAGAGGGGCAGTCAGAGCAGCGAGAGAAAGAGCGCGGAGTAGGGCAGAGACAGAGGGGCAGACAGAGGACAGGCAGAGCGGGGAGAGTAGGAGAGCAGAGAAAGAGAGGCAGTAAGAGAACCGCAGGCAGAGAGGGGAGAGTAAGAGGGCAGAAGGGCAGAGTCAGAGAGGGGTAGAAGGAGGCAGATCGGTAATTAGAGAACCACTGGCAGAGTAGGGAGAGTAAGAGGGCAGAAAGCACTCAGGGTTCTTCAAATTAAAGCAGGGTGCACTTTCACTCGGGGTTCTTAAAATTAAAGCTGGGTCCACTTTCGGATTCAGGACCAAGTATCAGTGCTGCTCAATGGCAGGTTCCGCCACAACTTTCTGACATGGATACATGTGTGCCAAACTAAGCCGATCTGCTCCTATTTATAGATTGGTGTCCGAGAGCACCCAAAGTACGTCAGAGAGAGCACGTTATTTCACTTTAGTGCTGTAAAGAGGTCTGCAAACCCAGAATACCTACTTAGAGTTTCACATTATTGCAAGTGTTAGAAACCGCATCAAAGGCTCCTTGCCGCCTAAGCTAGGTGGCTGGCCCGCCATTTGATGCCTTTAACTTAGTAGCGTAAACTGCAGTGCAATTTGCGCAACAGATTCTGCTGACAGAAGGCGAGAGTAGAGGTGAAGTGGGAACCAACCCTTCTCTCAGCAGACTCCTGAGGCCGAGTGAAGTCATCACTAACACAGTGAGGTAACGTTTAATAATGGAAAGAGTAGGCAGTTTTTTTTAATGTTTGTGCTCCTGTTTTATGGTCTGGAAGGCTGCTTTTACTGTTTATTTCTCTGGTACTACCACAAACATTGTCTGCAGGAGGTAAAGTGCATGCAATCTCCCATACCTTGCAATACACCTATATGATCTTGGACTTTGATGTTTCTGGGGGCACAGAGCTGACTCGGGTGACTGTCCAATTTACAGGCAATTCTACCGATTATGCAGCAGTGATGCACTGTTGTGCTTTGTTATGATTTTTAAATATTTTTTTCAGCAGTCTTTCAACTGTTGGATTTTATATTTTATAGAGCAACAACATTGTACACTGATGCATGTGATCGATGTTTCGTTGTGAGAAATAGTTATGGAATGTATTTGGGAGATTATGTATTCCGTCTAGTGTCCTTTTTTCAATAAAAGCCACAATGCTGAGGCAGGATAAGACTGTCGCTGTGTATGTCATTATTATTACAGAAGGAAGTGTGTTTTCACATTTAAGCTTTCATGGTGGGCATTGTGCCTTACACTGCCCACTTATGTTTTTATTTTATGTTAGATTTGTGACAAATAAAAATACAAGTCAGGTTTAGTCCAACACTATGTCCCTAGACTGCTTACTGGGGTGCAGGTGTACTTTACTAGAAGTGTTCAGCCTCCCTCCTTACAATAATGCCATTAACAAAGAGGCAACTCAGTTGTCGTGCACCCTATATGTGGTCTAGATTCTTATTGCTTTTTCATTTTTTTTGTGTGTAAATTAGCTTAAAATGCACTATTTGCCCTTTTTTCTTTCAAAAACTTCTCAGAGGAAGAACCCCCTCCCCCTGATCTTGACTTATATCGGTTGGGCTCACTTGGGGCTAACTTTTTTACACTTTGAAAAATCACCAGCTGCCACTGCTTTACTTGTTTTACAAGCTCAAACAGATAAGGTGAATGCTTAAAAAGAGACATTTTGATGGCAAATGTGCTATGTATGAATGGTACTCAGCATTGTTATCTCGAAGTCCGTTATGAAGTTCTGTGATTATACTGAATAAGCAACTACCTATGTTATTATATGACATTGACATCTCTTTATTAATGTAATAACTGTACTTTCACAATTGCTTTTTTAACCTTCTTGCTTTCGCAAATTTGCTTGAAAATGCACCATTTGCCCACTCTTTTTCAAAATTTTCTCGGGGGAAAACCCCCCCGAACCCTCCTTATGCCAATCGGGCTCGCTCGCTACGCTCGCTCGCCGCAATGAGGTCCACCACACATTTTACGCCTCACCACTTTCAAATGTCACCAGCCGCCACTGCTATGGGGTAATAGTGAGTATGAGTAAAATGATTCACAAACTCATTACCACATTTTGTAAATGCATCCATGCATAAATAGAGCCACAAGTGTGTGCAAGTTGCTATCTAAGCATAAATGCCTTTGCCCTACAGCAGAATCCTGTGTACTATGAGTGGCCAGGTAACTTGGCCAAAATCAGGGTAGTGTGATGTCATTGGTTGGCCTCAAAAATACATTTGTGGCTATGCTTAGTCTTGCTGAAATGATTGGCTAAATACAGATACTCTGAGAAGATACTGAGAGCAAGGAAAGAACAACCCCCATGAATCTGATTTGAATACAAAATGACTTTGGAAGTGGCTTAGTGTGTTGTTGGAAAGTAAAACTGTCATCATGTTGGTCTGTAAGTATTTTTTGAACCTGAAGACTCAAAAACTATGGCCTGGAAATTGCCAAGACAGAGAACCGAGTAGTTTGATGATTTGAGAGGCTTATACTCTCCAGTGTTAAAAAATGTGGTGTCAACCACGTTACTATAAGTTAGTCAGACTGAATCACAGATTACCAACAGACAGACAGGTTGTCATGCAGACTTCTACAACTTGATAAAATGTGTGTCACCTTTAGAAAAAAAAAAAGTGTATCTCAAAAGTGGTAATTCGGACTGAATCAAGAAAGGTGAAATGGTTGAAAAAGAGGTGGCTCAAAGAAGGGCTCTGAGTGATTCCATGTGGGAGAGGTTTAGACCAGATATAAATGGCGGCTGGGACGAAATTTGTTTTAATGCAGAGGGGGGCATGGGGAGCTCACCCCTGGGGCTGAAAGTTACCAAAATGGGGAGACTGCTGGGTGGCCCCCTCTCCTAGATCCTCAAACAGTCCAGGGGAGCCCATACCGGGTCTGAGGTTTAGGAAAATGGGGATGAGCCCCCCTCCGCAGGCCATTAAAGGCCCAGGGAGCCCACACCTGGGGCTGATAACTTTAAGGGAAGGGTCCACATGGCCCTCATCCCAGACCAATTAATGACCTTGGGGACCCCATCACCTGGAACTGGCTCACTAGCTATGTCCCGGGGAGCCCATCCCGGGACATCGCAGTTTCCCTGCCCACACCATCGAAGACAGGGAAGCATGTGTTTGCTCTAGCTTGACAGGAATATTTTTTAATTTCCTGCCAAGCGGGAGCAAACACCAACTCTGCTCCCAGTGACGGGAGCTTTAAAAATGCTCACACCAATTGAGAGTGGACTTTTGATGTGTTTCCCTGGCCGCACTAAAGCGGACAGGGAAACAGATCAAAATAATGCTCGCACCCGTAGGGAGCAGAATTAATAGCTAACCTCTTTGAGTGGGAGCAATGGCGACTCCTGCTTCATGCGGGGAGCTGGCTGGGGCAGCATGGCCCTGGAGCTCCCCCGGTGACCCCCAACTAGTGTATGCTGGGTGCCCTGGGTGGGCACCCACCTTTTAGAAATGCAGACCCTGGCAGATGGGGTCCCCGGGGCCAATAACAGCTCGGGTAAGTGAGCTGTGTAACCCCCTCCCATTAAAAAAATACACAGCCCTGGGGGATGGGGTCTCCAGGGCAGAAAGAGCTTCATGAAGGGGTGAAGCACAGCCCCCCTACTCTTTTAACATATATCTAAGGGCCTATGGAATAGGATCCCCAGGGCCCAAAGAGTCTCAGGGAGGGGGCCCCCTCCCCTTTAATAATAAATAAAGGCCCAGGGGGATGGGGTCGCCAGGGCCAGACCCTATGGCCAACCCACTTCCGTGCACAGCCAAAGGCCCTGCACAGTGTGGGGTTAACTGCCTTATTAGGGGGTTGGCCAATATGCCTGGCCACAGGTGATGTGCAGTAAGGGGTTGAATGCATGCAGGGGGTTGGACCCAGGGCCTGGCCACATTCCAAATCTTGTGGCCAACTCTCCAGCTTGCATGGCCAAAGGCTGTGCACAGTATGGGGTTGGCTGCCTGCAGGGGTTTGCCTGCAGGGCCTGGCTGCATGCCAGGCCCTGTGGACAACCCTCCTGTCATACACACCTGAAGGTCAAGTGCAGTGTGGGGTTGGTAGCCTTTACTGATTAGTCTGCCAATGTCTTTGCTGATTTATTCAGAATTATTTTCTTCTGATGTCTACCGGAACAAGCTAAACAGATCCAACTTGACCTATGACTCAAATGTTTGAAAAGGTCTTTAGGTGCTGCAATTGGCAAAATGGAGGGTTTCATAGAGAGTAACTCTATAGTCCACTTGGTAGTTCTCAATTTAGACCAAGATCTGAAAGAAGAAATAGGCACATTGTGAAAATGGAGTAACAAAAGATCAAGGCACAGGAAAAGGGAAACATAAAGGGGTCAGGAAAGACAAAGAGATCTGAGGTGAAACCCTTAGTGAGGTATTTGAAGTAAGATTATGAGCCTTATTCAGAACTTACTAGAGTAGCCCGTCCCCCGAACTAATACTAGCCCTCTCTACTTAGAGTCAGACAAACTATTATGTTTCCATCGGCGAAGACTCTGCTGGCTCTGCCGATGAAAACATTTGACGACAGTGCTGAACAAGGTGTGCACAAGGTTAATCTTAAGTGCCTTTAGAGTAGCCACTGAGGCGGCAGTGCCTCTGAAGGCATCGCGAACTCACCAAGCTGGCATAGATCTCAAAATATGGTGGACTATGGTCCGTCAGAGCAGTGTACTACATACCTCTGCTCCTCTGGCTGAATGGAGTACGGCCTGCCCAACACTAAATAAAGCCCACTGCCAGGAGTATGGACCTTACAACGCGTAGTGAAGGCTGAAGGCTATTTCAAGCAGGTGATTCTTTCTTGACCAGAATATTGCTTGGCACAACCAGGTTTTGAAGTCTGCCATTCGATCAGGTGGTAAATATCCAGGGGAGGGCACATGTCCTGAGGGGTCGAGAGGCCACATCAAAAGTGTCTGTGCACTGTTAAATGGAGAGTCCAGGGCAGAACAGTCTCAGATTGTAAGTACAAAGAACAGAGCTTCGAGGAGATACCATGGCTTTGCAAGGGTGCAACTGAAAATGAGGAAGTGAATTTGCAACCTGTTGAAAATGGTCTCCCCTATACTTCCTTTCCCTAGCTCTGCCTGTGGCCAGATGCACAGAGAAATGCTTAGATCCACTTCACATGAAAGACATGCACAATTAAGTGGTAGAGGTCATGTCATACATTTAGAGATCAGCCAAAAGTTGTAGCAAAAGTAAATGGCTGACTAAATAAAATATGAGTCACATATCCCGGAAACTCAGAAACATTGACAATAAACATTTTATAAAGAAGTATGTTTGAAAAAAAGATTTCCCATGCACAGAAGAATCACTAGAAACCCTATTAACACAGAGGAGAAAACCACCACAAAAGGCCCAACCAGAAAGCATATTAAAACAAAGGCAATTTGTAAGTCCCTAGGCAGCACTTAACTTTGTAAGGGGAAAAAAAAGTGACGAGGGCCAAAGTTTTTCTTATGAGACCGACGCCGACATTTGAGCAACTGCTGAATATCAAAGCTTCCTCACTTTCATTAATCTTCATGCCTCTTTCTTCCACCACCAACCACTTCCGGTCTCTTTATCCCAGTCATGTGGGTTCTGTTTTATTCCTTCTTTCTTTTTCATACTTAGGGGCAGATTTACAAGGCACCTGCGATGCATTTGCACCACCGCTGAGTCACTTCTGTGACGCAGCGGCGACGTAAAGCAAGCGCCATGCTGCGATGGATTTACAACGTGACGCATCTAGGGAGATACGACACGCCGTAAACCCCTACGCCACATTATACCTGCGTCAGGTATAATGTGGGCGTACCGTCGCAGTGTGGGCGGTCCGTCGCAGGAAAGCCTCGGAAAAGTGACTGAGTGAAATCTACAAGATTTCACTCAGTCACTTTTCCGACGCCCCTGCGTCAAAACCTTGCGCCTGCTTGAAGCAGGCGTAAGGCATGACGCAACATGTTAGAGACATGCCAGGTTGGAACAGTGCTGGAGTTGCGTCGCGCCCGCGACCCGACTCTAGCACTGCGCCAACCTTACGCCGGCAGATACGACACGCATCTGCCTATCCGTGCGCCATGTCGCGCCGCATTGTAAATGCGGCGCATCCGTGGTGGCGCACGGGTAGTTTTGCGTGTCGCAAGTTTTCTGGCGCATCCCTGCTGATTTGCAGAGATGCGCCAGACCTTGTAAATCTTCCCCCTAATTTCTCCATTACTGACTGTTATCCTTTCTCTCCCTTCCTCTTTCACCCTTTTCTGCCTTTCTTGTTAGTTTCTTTGCATGCCAGTCTGAGGGTGAAAAATAATTAGGTCCCCAAAAATAAGAGCCGGCGCTGACTCAGAACAGGCAACCAGTGGGCACAAATTAGCACTGTAGCTAAGACAATGGTTGCCGATCTAGAGAGACCTGAGAAGAGTCTGAAAGAAGCTTTAAAGACATGCAGAGGCCATACAATATACCCGAGGTAACTATGCTTACAATAAAACAATGGAGAAAAAGTATTTAATGGAAGTGCCTTCATTTTCAAAGGATAAGCGTGCTCTGAGGGGCAGAGCTATGCTGGGCATCTCCTTCTAAATAAACACTGATCTGTTTTTAGACAAACACCTTCCAGGCAGTGCTGACGACTGATGGGATCGCCTCCTACGTTCTGATCCTGTTCCAAGATGGCGGCATGAACTGGGACGTGGCCAGCCTGGCTGAGACAAATGCGCTCATTGGCTACTCGAGGTAAACTCCTAGCTCCAAGCGAAGCCAACAGTGGCGTAGGCCTGGTGATTCGGGTCCCAATAAATATTGATTTATTTTATATTCAGCCTCTCTTGTCTGCAGGCCTGCATGCAAAGGCTCATAAAATGATCTAGGAGAAGAGTAGAGCTGAGCTGAGAGGTGAATGTCAAGAGAAGCTAAGTGAAACAAATTCAGGAGAGAGAATAAAAATATGAAAATATGAATAATATATATAAAGGACACAATAACCAGCAAACAGTGTGTTTGGGGGGCGGGGGGAGATTGAAGGGGAAGATTAGAATCGAAAAAAAAAAGTTTGAGAATGGAAAGGAAGAAGGCGTGAAGGGTGAAAGGGCGAATGGAAGGAATTAAACAAGGAAGATAATATGAAAGAAAGGGAGGAAAGGTGAAAGGAGAAGTTGAATGAAGGGTGAAAACAACAAAGGAAGGGTGCAAGAATGAATGGCTGGAAAGATGAAAGGTTGGATGGTGGGGTGAAAGGGTCAATTAATGAAAGGTTGGAAGGAATGGTGAAAAGGTGGATGGGTGAAAGGAAGATTGCATAAAAGGCTGTTAGCACAAATAGATGGACGAGTGAAAGTATGGATGATTGATTTGTGAAGGGAATGGCCATTGGATGAAAGAATGATAAAAGAATGGATGGAAAGGTGGTTGGAAAGGTGAAAGGGCAGATGTATAAATGAAAGGATGGATGGATGAATGAAATAGTGGACCAATGAATGGAAGGAAAGCCAATGGATTGTTGGGACAATGAAAGGCTGGCGTGAAGGATCAAAGAATGGACGGATGGATGGAAGTATGGGAGGGTAATTGGGTAGATTGGAGGACGTGCAGGTGAAGAGAACTAATCTAGGAAGTGTCGGGCTTACTGTTTCTCTCATTCGGTGTCATTAGAGTTTTGGTTCCGAATGGGGGCATTTTCATTGTCTGGCTACTCCCTTGTGTGACCATCTCCACTCCTGCTGTGCAGTGTCATTTCAAATGAGGAAGAATGCAAAAACAGTACATTTTAGCCTTGTCTCTTCTTTCTTTCAGTGGGAAGGCAGACGGGTTCTTCAAAAATGATGACCTAACAAAGATGACTGCAGCAGAAAAGTACAGACCCTCAAACTATGTTGGATTTAACACAGGTACTGTAGTCAGTGCAGAGAAAACTGTACTTTGTATGCATTATGGACAGGGAAGAGAGGTAGGTTGCTAGAAAACTCACTTACAACTGAAATGAAGGTTGTGTTAAAAATAAAAATAAATATCCCATGTTTTGCAAAGTTTAACACTTCCCAACGATTGACACTTCCCAAATGTATCTATTATGTTGTGCATGTTTACAGTTGGAAATGTGCATTTTCACCTGTTTGCGGAAATCCACTCAGGGCCCCAGAGCACATACATCCATTGGCATTCCTGATCTAGAAATACAGACATTGTGCCTGTCAGTAATTTTGGGAATGCAGTAATACCTCAGGATTGTATGTTTGTCCCCGAAAGCATCCACAAATGTGGTATTACCATAGGAACCAGTAACGCCAAACTAGATTATGGTATTTTTTTGGGGGGAGTTGTATATAGTGCGAACTCGACCCAACGGTATCAGAGTGCTTTATATGAGCACCAGTTATGTTACACATGGACACATTCATTTTGTTAGGCACGGGGAGATTAAGTGATTTGCCCAGAATCACAGGATGTTGAGCGTCCCTGCCGAGACTCGAACCCGGTTCGCCAGCTTAGAAGTCGACCACTCTAGCCTGTAGACAACATCCACTTTTTTTCTGATGTAATCCCAAATTTTCAGCCCAACGTTGTATTAAAGAAGCACCACTCCTGGGGCACTTCAGAAACAGTGCAGACACTTGTGCAGCCCCTTCTGTAATAACCTGTATGCTGTCTGTACTTTTGTATAGTGAGTGCTTCCTCATTTAATTAAGTGTAATCCTACACCAGTGCAGCAACACATTTGGCAGTATGCATGCACCACATTGCAGATTCAGATGCAAACTGTGTGCTAACCCAGAGGTGGATACACTTGTTGAGGTCCAAGAAGTTGATTTTGGGAGCAGGCATGGAGGTTCCTAGTATCTCAGTTCTAAGCTTTTATATCTTTTTACAAATGAAACTAAAATACATGGATTTCTTTCTAAATATTTTGAACCTAATATCTGTTTTCAAACTTTGTATTGGCAGATTTACGAGGCCTGTGGATTTATAAGCTTGATAACAAAGGTGCATCAGTCAACTACAGGCTGAGGTGTATGCAGTGGTACAACGCCCAGCCCCCACCCACATTCTGGAACACTGGCCTCTTGCCGTGTCCCTGCTCGCTGCAGCAGGGCTTGTTGGATACACGCTTCCGTGCGACCAAAGCAGGTAAGTGGCTGTCAAGTGTTATTAGTCCATAGTGCGTGAGCTCCATCGGACACTGAGGGGCAGATTTATCATTGGGTTGCGAGCCCTTGCGCCACGCAAGGGGGGCGTAAGGGTGAACCAACTACTAAATCAGATTTATCAAGCCATGCAAGGCCGCCTTGTGTGGCCCTGTGTGACTTGATAAATCTAGAGCAACTCAATGCAGCACAAATCGCTACCTTGAGTTACTCTGTCCCAGTGAGGTGTTCCATAGGTGGAGCGTAGCTTTTCCCTTGCATCCACCCATATATTTTGGCGCATGGCCAGATTTACCATTACTTATAGACCTGTGAATGCATCAAAATGCTACGCCTCCACAGGTGAGGGTCAACGAGGAGAAATATCTTTATTTCTCCTCTTTGTTCCTCTTTCTATGTGTGCTGCATTCCTCAGACCTCAGGATCTCTTGAAGCCACTGTACTTATCTTGGTATACACAGAATAACATAGTTCTAGGCAGTTTTTCTCAGAGGGACTTAAGGGCTCTCTATGCATCCCTGGGCCTCATTTATGAGAAGTGTCGCATTGCTGCATGAAAGCAGCGATGAGACACTTCTCAGTGCGCCCTCCTTGCGACATGAATGATGCGTCATTTTTACTTTATGTCACGTCATTTCACAAGGAATGACAGATACGTCAGTATTATTAGTAGTAGTAGTATTATTAGTAGTATTTTTCCGACATTGTGGTGGCGATAGGGGCTTGGCCTAATTTACAATGCAGCGTTAGGCCACTTAACAAGGCTTAACGCTGCCTTGTAAATAAGGCCCCCTTTCACGCTATGATTAGCGTGAAAGAGGTGGGCAGTGGGTGTTGCAGTGGGAGTTCCACTGCAATACCCATTGATTTTGACGCTGCCCCATATGTACAAGGGCAGCATACATAGGAGGCAGCGCCAAAATTAAGACCAGGAAAAACCTGGTCTTAAGTTGGTGAAACGAAGTCCCCCTGCCTGTACATAAACAATCGGTAAAAAAAATGCCAGTTTGTGACTTTCATGTGTGCTGCATGAAGCAGCAGACATAAAAGTGACAAAATGGCTTTTTAGGATTGTTTATGTGCAGGAAGGGGAACCTTCCTACACATAAACTATCATCCCTGCATGCAGACACCCTTGCACTATGGTGCAAGGGTGCCTGCATTTGCGCTACACTGCAAAGTGTAGCACCAGCGCAGGGAGAAAAGCAAGGCTGCACCATATCCTTGTAAATATGGTGCAGCCTTGCGTTTCTTCGGTGGCGAGTGAGGCGTTAAGGCATGACGGCTAACGCCTTACTCCGCCACTTCCTCGTACATATGCCCCATGCTCTTCAGAGATGCTTAAAGGTTCTGGTTTACAACAAAATGATGCAGTGCAGCGCCACAAGCCATTTTGCTGTGATGAGCTGCGTCATTTTAAAAGCACAGTAATGCGTCACATTAACAACAATACAACGCATTTGTGTGCTTTCCCCTGCGCTGGCGCACAATTGGTGCCATGCGCCAGCGCAGGCACCCTTGCATCATTTTGCAAGGGTGCCTGCATTGCGGGGATTGTGATTTTGTGCAGGAAGGGGCAGAGGAACTTTAAAGGCACATGCTGCTTTTGGATGAAATGTAGCAGTATTTATTAATACACATAAAGTAAGCAACAGAACATAACACATAACGTACACAAACCAACATAATAACACAATTACAGCACAACAGGGCACATCATAACAAAACAGTCAAAACAGAACACAGTAAAGTCCCTGGATACACACTCCTCTTGCTAGATGTCCCAAAACATCGCCTCATCCTCCACATACAATGATAGGATGCATTTGGAGTAGTTGATGTGATGTCACAGACTTCAGCTAATATCCCAACTGGCCCACTTTCAGACACATTCAATACTGAGTGCACAAAATATTGAGTCCACTTCTAACAATTCTATTGTTTCCAGGTCTTTCCAGATCTGAACTAATCCTACGTACAACTTCCCCCAACATGTTCATGGCTGGAGTGCGGTGTGTGTACAACGCAGCGAGACAGTTGTTGTCAAGCTACCAGGAAAGACCCTGGATATTCTTCCCATATACAACATCTGCAGATGGTAAGCATGGCTTCTAATGTGGTTGCTGATAGATCGATGGACGCACCAGTGGACTCTGCAGGATGGTAAAAAATATTGCTGTGAAAAATATCGAATAAAAAATATAGACAACAAAAATATCGACTGCTATACTTAAACAGGTAAGTAAAAAAATATTGACTCAAACATATCGATGTAAAAAATATAGATGTATAAAATATTGACTTTTATATAAATATAAAATAAAATAATATATATTAAATACATTAAATATTAAATATAATATTAACAAAATAAAATATATTTAATGTACATTTTAATAAAATATAACTTAAAAAATAAACACACAAACATAATAATTTATACATATATATTTACTTTAAAACAATTAATAAACTATTATTTTTAATTTATGGTAAAAGTTTAAAATAATATAAAAAATAAAATATATATTAATGATTTAAAATATCCAAAAAAAACAAAAATCTATAATAAGTTAAAACATTAAACTATTAGAAAAGTAATTAAACTTACATTTCACAATACAATCAGTGCAACAGTAGGGAAAGTGTTGGATAGCAAAGGGGTAAAAAAACTATTCCCACTCCAGTGAGGGCAAAAGTAGGGTAAGTGTTGAATAGCGGAGGAATTAAATTTACTATTCCAACTCCAGTGAGTGCAACAGTAGGGAAAGTGTTGGATAGCGGATGGTTAAAAATTACTATTCCCACTCCAATAAGTGCAACAGTAGGGAAAGTGCTGGATAGCAGACAGGTAAAATTTACTATTCCCACTCCAGTGAGTGCAACAGTAGGGAAAGTGTTGGATAGGGGAGAGGTAAAATTTATTATTCCAACTCCAGTGAGGGCAAAAGTAGGGTAAGTGTTGAATAGCGGAGGAATTAAATTTACTATTCCAACTCCAGTGAGTGCAACAGTAGGGAAAGTGTTGGATAACGGATGGTTAAAAATTACTATTTCCACTCCAATAAGTGCAACAGTAGGGAAAGTGCTGGATAGCAGAGAGGTAAAATGTACTATTCCCACTCCAGTGAGTGCAACAGTAGGGAAAGTGCTGGATAGGGGAGAGGTAAAAATTATTATTCCAACTCCAGTGAGTGCAACAGTAGGGAAAGTGTTAGATAGCGGAGGGGCAAAAATTACTATTCCCACTCCAAAGAGAGCAACAGTAGGGAAAGTGTTGGATAGCGGAGGGGTAAAAATAAATATTCCCAGTCCGCTGAATGCAACAGTAGGATAGGTTTTGGATAGCAGAGGGGTAAAAAATGTTATTCCTACTCTGGTGAGTGCAACAGTAGGGAAAGTGTTGGATAGCGGAGAGGTAAAAATTACTATTCCTACTCCAGAGAGTGCAACAGTAGGGAAAGTGTTGGATAGCGGAGAGGTAAAAATTACTATTCCATCTCCAGTGAGTGCAACAGTAGGGAAAGTGCTGGAAAGCGAAGGGGCAAAAATGACTATTCCCACTCCAGTGAGTGCAACAGTAGGGAAAGTATTGGATAGCGGCGGGGTAAAATTTACTATTCCCACTCCAGTGAATGCAACAGTAGGGAAAGTGTTGGATAGCGGAGGGGCAAAAATTACTATTTCCACTCCAAAGAATGCAACAGTAGAGAAAGTGTTGGGTAGCAGGGGGTAAAAATTACTATTCCCACTCCACTGAATGCAACAGTAGGATAAGTGTTGGATAGCGGAGGGCTAAACATTTTTATTCCCACTCCAGCGAGTGCAACAGCAGGGAAGGTGTTGGATAGCAACGGGGTACACATCACTATTCCCACCTCAGAGAGTGCAACAGTAGGGAAAGTGTTGGATAGCAGAGAGGTAAAAATTACTATTCCAACTCCAGTGAGTGCAACAGTAGGGAAAATGCTGGATAGTGGAGGGGTAACAATTACTATTCCCACTCCGGTGAGTGCAACAGTAGGGAAAGTGCTGGATAGCGGAGGGCTAAAAATTACTATTTCCACTCCAGTGAATGCAACAGTAGGGAAAGTGTTGGATAGCAGAGAGGTAAAAATTACTATTCCAACTCCAGTGAGTGCAACAGTAGGGAAAATGCTGGATAGTGGAGGGGTAACAATTACTATTCCCACTCCGGTGAGTGCAACAGTAGGGAAAGTGCTGGATAGCGGAGGGCTAAAAATTACTATTTCCACTCCAGTGAATGCAACAGTAGGGAAAGTGCTGGATACCGGAGAGGTAAAAATTACTATTCCCACTCCAGTGAGTGCAACATTAGGAAAAGTGTTGGATAGCAGAGAAACAAAAATTACTATTCACACTCAAACAGTTAAATATATATATATATATATATAAAAACATTTTAAAAATCATACGAATAAGCAAACAATATTTAAAAACTAAAAATAAAATATATTAAACATATAAAAAGAACACATATTATAATATTGATTACATATAACAAAAACCTACAAATATTATATAAAATAAAACAAATACATTTATAAAAAATAATTCTTTTAAACTAGAAAATATTTACAAACAAAATTTTTTATTAAAACATAAATGTATTTATTTTATTTCCTACCCTATAACACCACACCAATAACAAAACACTTCAACATTTTTTATTAAAATTATTTCCATAATTAATAATAAATTAAATAAATATTATTAATTAAAAAAGAAAAATAAACATTAATTGACTACACACACTTTAACACTATAATATCCACAACAAACACCTAAATTAAACTATAAAATATTAAAACACAAATAAAACTTATTTTTAAATTAAAAACTATTACTATTAACAACTAACAATTAAATATTTAAAATGTATTTAATACCCACCCTTTACTCCTTTAAAAGTAAAAACAACACACACAAAAATAAACAATTACACAAAATAAATATCAAATAATTTACATGAATTAACAACTATATATTAATTGTTTAAACACAAATTACTTCCCACCCTTTACTCCTATAAACACCACAACACACACCTAAAATTAACTACAAAATTACCATAATTAATTTCCAACTAATTATTTAAAATTAATTAACAACCAATTATTAATTCATCAATTAAAAATAAATTGCTTCCCATCCTTCCCACCCTTTACACTTATAAACACCAAAACACACACATAACAATAATTACACATTTACCATAATCAATTACCAATTAATTAATTCAAATGAATTAACAACCAATTATTAATTCATAAATTAAAAATAAATTACTTCCCACCCTTCACACCTATAAACACCACAACACACACCTAAAATTAATTACACAATTACCATAATTAATTACCAATTAATTAATTAATTAAAACGAATTAACAACCAATTATTAATTAATTAACAATAAATTACTTTACACATTTAAGACAATAACATCTAAATTAAACAAATAATCATAAATAAAAAAATATTCAATAAATGTAATATAATTAAATTACTTCCCATCCTATTCCCCTATAAACCCACAACCCGCTACGGAACTAAAAACGCAAAATTCAAATTTTTTTTTTTTTTATAACTACTAAAAATGTAACACATATATTAAAAATACAAACCATTCTTATACAAAAAACATACATCACATACATATAAAATATATACTAAAATACATACCATTAATAAAAAAATGATATTTTTAACAACTTTATTTTTGCAAACAATATTAAACACTTCGATATTTTTTAAAGCGATATTACTTACCTTAAGTCGATATTCTTGACCACGGTATTCTTGTGGCTATATTTCTGAACCACGATATTAATGACTCGATATTTGTGCAACTTTATATTTTTTACTCGATATTCTGTTCTTTGCACTGGATGGTGGTAATCACGGTGGATCCACCTGCACAAACATTGGATGAATGTGCTGTGATATGCAAAATGGATCTGTTCCCCATATCTCCCTGGCTGTATTGGAATATCACCTTACTAATGACTTACACTAGTTAGTGATAACGTACAGGCATCAAGTGAAGTCAACAATCGATCTACACAGTCATGACGAGCTTGGTTTTAAAAATAGTTTGTTTACCACTGATAGGTGAACACTGGGGGCCCAATTCCAATCTTGCTAGGAAAGCCCTCCGTACGACTCTGATCCGGAGGGCTTTCCAAGCGAGACGTGCTCCGGGAGTCCGAACGAGCGAGTACGATGCTGCCATATGCTTACGGACTCGATTCGCTCAGACTCCCATTGAACTCTATAGGAGCCGTGTACAGACGCATACACAGGCTCCCATAGCAGAAAAGGGGTGGGTGGGGAACAGCGTACACCCTGTGGTGGGCACCCCATGGTGCCCACCACACTGTACATGCCTGGATCGGGGTGACCCATGGAGGGGTAACAATTACTATTCCCACTCCGGTGAGTGCAACAGTAGGGAAAGTGCTGGATAGCGGAGGGCTAAAAATTACTATTTCCACTCCAGTGAATGCAACAGTAGGGAAAGTGCTGGATACCGGAGAGGTAAAAATTACTATTCCCACTCCAGTGAGTGCAACTTTGTTGTCTCTCGATATCTCCTGGTGAGGACTAGGCGCATGTCTCTCAAGTCTATTGTGGGGCCTGAAATTGCGGTAGTGCAGGGGATTCCTAGTGACCCTGCTCGCCCACTCTATTAGTACCCCGTGTCGCTGTGGCCCAAGACTGTATATTGCAATTTAGAAAGCTAAGGGTCTTTTAGAGGCTTCTTCCCCTTTAATGCACCAGAACTTTGTGAGTCCATGGATTAGGATGTATTGCTTTACACCAAGAAAGTTCAGGGTCCCCCTAGAGTTCTCACTTCCCTCTTGCACTCGCACTTTTTGAACATATGGACTTAGGGGCTGATTACGATCTCGTCCGGAAAGTATTCCCACCGAATCAGTTCTGGAATGCTTTCCGGACTACTCGAATCAGAGGAGTCCGACCGAGCGATTTGGATGCTTCCGGATACGATTCAGTCGGACTCCCATTGACTTCAATGCGAACCTGTGTCCAGTACGAGAACACATGCTCCCATTGAAGAAAGGGGTGGCTAGGGAAAATCGTTCACCCTGTGGCAGGCACCCCATGGTGCCTGCCACACTGTGCATGGTCTGAAAAGGGGGACCCATGGGTTCCCCCACGGGCCGCATTTGGAAGACCCCGGGTGAAGGGGGGCCTGCTACGGGCCCCCAAAGACAGATTCCGACAGCTGTTTAGTTTCCGGCAAACTGAATCGGAGCGGCTGTCTGAATATGTCATCGTAATCCTTCGCTCGGAAACCGTGTCCATAGAGCTGTACTAATTGGCTCCAAAAGGCTCGTCTGTACGAATGCCTTTTGGAACCGATTAGGTCAGCCCTAACGGTTTCCGGGCATCGTAATCGGTTGTTCGGAACTGGGTATTATTCGGTCGGAAACAATGGCTTCGTGTCAGATTCGTCAAACCCGAATCCGATTCAGAGCCCTTCTGAACGGGATCGTAATCAACCCTTAAGTCTGTATTTGTACAACTCCAAGCTTCTCTTGTTGATCTTATGAAATACTTTGGCTGTACGGATTTTAACTCATATTCTTTTGTATTCAAGTCTCTTTTATTGAAAGTTCAAATAGAAACAATATAACAATCAGCATAAATAAAGAAAGAGAGAGGAAAAAGACTAGAAAAGAAGGATGGATGAAGAGGAGAGATGAGAAAGGCAAGCAAAGAAAATAAATTAACCATATTAGGGAATGTAGTAATGAGAACATAGGAATATCCACATGCTAAAACAAAGACGCAAAAGCAATTGCATATCACAATTCTTCAACTGATGGGGACAGGGCATTCAAAATCAAATGCGATAAACATGCAAGAAAAAGTTAAATGCTGCACGGAAAATAGGGCAAAAATATCGACATGGGAGGAGGGCAGAAAAGGCTAAGAATCCACTAAGAGAAAGGTAAGCCCTTGTGACAGGGGGAGCCAACGGATTGAAGAGGGACCCATGGGAAATCAAGGCCACCCAGATGTCCAAAGTCATATGTGGAGTGTTTTAAGGGCTATCTCTATTCAGCCCCCAAAGTCCGTCCGTGCAAGCTGGGAGTATGTTGTCTTCAAAGAGACGCAGAGCCCGGAGTTTCAGAGGCTGAAGGTTGGCGTGTTCAATCAAGCAAACGTAATCTATCAATGGTTGCCAAGTGTTTGTAAATTTAGTCTTATGTGACTGAAGTCGTGCAGTGAGAAGTTCCATTGCCATGGTATGCCACAGGCGAGTGAAGCACACATTCACTGGGGGCTTCTCAGCCTTCTTCCAATACACCGCTATTGTCTGTTTAGCTGCGCCGAGCATGTGTAAGATTAAGCGCCAGTCTGTGTGTGTCATGGTGAGAAGATATAAAGGTCTGAGCCCCAAAATAAGTACAGTCGGAGTTTCAGGTATAGGGTAACCAATCACCCGTTTAATGTGACTGTGTATCTCCTTCCAGTAAGTAGCCAGTAGCGGGCAGTGCCACCAGATGTGGAGAAAATTCCCTATAGCACTTGTGCAGCGCCGACAAACAGGGGGGGAGTTAGGGAACATCTTATGTAACCTGTGGGGAGTGTAATACCATTGTGTCATAACCTTGTAGGCGGTTTCTCTCTGGGGCATGCTGCAGTAAACCCTTGGTATGTCACGCCATAACTGTTCCCATTGCTTGAGTGAAATTTCATTGGGACTACTGGATTGCCATTGCGATTGATAAGTGTGTGGAGTGATCCGGGGAGCATGCTGAAGCACCTGGTATGTGCGGGATATCAGCCCCTGGAACCGTCATAAGAACGAAACCAGTTGTTCAAAAGGAGTGAAAGGAGGAGTGGCTCCCTGGGCAGCAGACGATGCCTGCATCCAGTGTCGAAGCTGGATGTAATGTAGTCGCGCGCCCTCAGAGAGATGGAATTCCCGTTTGTATTGATCAAAAGATTTAAAGGTGTCCCCGTGAAGAGATCTCAAAGTGTGCGACATTTCCCCTCAGACCAGGCCTGGAAGGAGTGCGGTTGCAGGGTAGGTGGAAATTGCGAGTTGCGAGCAATGGGAGTATTAGGGGACGGAAAGGAGGTAAGACCCCTAGGCAGTGCAAGTTTGTCCCATATATCTAAGACAGTTTTTGTGGGTATGGCCATGTAAGCACTACGCGGTCTAGCCTTCCGCCGAAGCCAGGCAAGATCCCAAAGAGGTCGACATGTCACTGCTCTATCCATGTGGAACCAGACTTTCTGGCTTACTCATATAACCCATTCAGAAACAAAACGCAAATGCGAGGCCCAATAGTATTCCAGCAGATTAGGACATGCGAACCCCCCTTATCCGGTGGCAGCATGAGTATTCTGTTGGAAAAGCGCGGCTGCCTCCCTCCCCAAATAAAGGTAGTAAGCTCGCGTTGAAGGTGCTGGATGTGGCTTTGTGGTATAGGGGTGGGTAATGATTGGAATAAATATAATATTTTCGGCAACACTGACATTTTAACTGCATTTAGACGACCCAACCACGAGATAGGGAAAGATTTCCACGATCATAAGTCGTCCATGACTGCCGTTTTATATTCCTGCCGGTTCACCTGCAACCACGTAGTGAGAGTGGCAGTTAGATTAAGTCCAAGGTATCTAATGGAATGAGAGGCCCATTGGTATGGAACAAGAGATTGGAGCAAAGGAATCTCCGCGGCGGGAATTGTGAGATTTAAGGCCCAAGATTTCACATGATTGATTTTCAGGCCAGAAGCTCCTTCAAAAGATTGCAAAAGAGTAGGAAGGGCTGGTAGGGATTGATGCGGGTTTGATAACGTAAGAAGGAGATCGTCTGCAAAAAGAGCTATTTATTTGGTGGTCTACTCCTCCATGAGTGATGGATGCCACTAATGGTAGGAGCTTGGTGAATCAATATGGCCAAGGGTTCTATAACAAGCGCGAAAAGTAAAGGGGATAATGGGCATCCCTGCCTGGTGCCCCTGTGTACGTGTATAGGGTCCGTGAGTTAACCGTTAACCTGGACCTGCGCTTGAGGAGAGATATAAGGAGCCATAATCCTAGAGACCATCATAGGCCCAAGCCCTATTTTCTGCAGAACTGCCCGCAGGAAGGCCCACCCAACTCAGTCAAATGCTTTTTCAGCATCAAGTGACAGCAAGCAGGCAGGTATATTCCAGTGTTGAGCCTTCCCTACCAAATGTGCTATTCGCCTTACGTTGTCCACTCCCTGCCTGTGCCGAACGAAGCCGACCTGATTGGGTTCAATGAGCCCTGGCAAATGGGGATCCAAACGTTTGGCAAGAATTTTAGTATAAAGCTTCAAGTCTGTGTTCAGGAGAGCAATGGGGCGAAATGAGGAACATAGTGTTTGATCCTTACCAGGTTTAGGGACAATGCAATTTCAGCTAGTGCCATAGAGGTAGAAGGGCCTGCAGCCTCCGAAAAAGAATTAAGAAGGCGCAACAAGTGGTCTCGAATCTGCGGAAGTAAGACGCGATAGAAAGAGACCGGAAGATCGTCCGGGCCTGGGGATTTGCCTAAAGGTAAATCTTTCAATGCGCCAGTAAGCTCTTCTGGTGTGAGCGGGTCTTCAAGAAGCTGTTCATGTTGTCTATCTATCGGAGTCCACCTGCACTCGTCCAAAACCGCTTGAATCTGGGTCAGGTTGGAGGACTGCTGTGTGTAAAGGGAAGTGTAGTAGTCGTGAAAGGCTTTAAGCTTGGCGTTTTCGGTGGTGGCCCATGTACCATCATCTAGTCTAATTTTAGCAATGAGGCCTTCGCTGCCCGCTTTCTGAGACGACGCGCCAATACGGTTCCCACCTTGTCCCCTCCATCATAGTATCTTTGTTTCAGTGCCAATAAAGCTTGTTCAGCCTTGTTGGTCCTATGTGCCCGTAGCTGGCCGCGAAGCATGGCCAACCGCCGCTTGTGAATGGTTAAGGGATGATCCTGGTCCAATTTTTCGAGTGCTTTAATATCATTAGTCAGCTTGTCCTCGAACAAGCGAGCTTCCCGGGCCCGGGCAATCGCTATAGAGGTTATGTGGCCCCGGATGGTGGCTTTGAACGCGTCCCAGACCACAGGGAACGGTGTCTCTGGGAGGTCATTAGACAGAAAATATGATGTAATTGCCTTGCAAAGTTCAGCTACATCCACGGGGTCGCGAAGAACTTGAGGGGGAAGTCGCCAGCGAGGTGGGCGTCGCAAGCGGTGTGAGTAATTATGTAATACCAATTCTACATGTGCGTGATCAGAGATGGAGATGTTGGACATAGAGGCAGAGAGAACATCACGTACCACGGAGTGAGACACAAATAGGTAGTCTATGCGTGAGTAAGAGTGGTGGACGTGAGAGTAGTAAGAGTAATCACGCGCAGCTGGGGAGTGATAGCGCCAAATATCCAGCAAACCCAAATCAGTAAACATTTTTTTCAAAGGAGCAGACATAGCCCCAGTCCCATGGAATGTACTAGTACTTCAGTCCAATGCAGCATCCCACACCAGATTTAAGTTGCCCTCTAGTATCAGGTGAGGCTCATCCCACGTCAACTGTTCGCGTAAGATTTCTCTAACAAAAAGTTCCTGGGCTTGGTTGGGGGCGTAGATATTACAAAGAGTAAACGTCTGTGCTCCGATCCTGATCTCCATTTTAAGAAACCTACCCTCCTTGCCTCGAATCACTCGAGTGGTTCCCTGGTGTATGCCTGCCCTGCAAATAATAGCCACCCCTGCTGTTTTTGTAGGTGCAGATGCCCAATATTGAAGGGGGTACTCATGGTGGGCCATGCGGTGTGTATCCTTCCTCAGGAGGTGAGTCTCCTGTAAGAAGATGATGTCCGGGCTCTGTTGGAGCAAATAACGCCAAATTTGACTACGCTTATTAGGGGCATTGAGACCTTTTACATTAAGAGAGAGAAGTTTCAAACAAGGTACAGTAGTCATACTAATCGCCTGGTGTACACCTCAGCTGTCAAATATTGAGATATCAATACAGTGCCCCAAGCACCCCCTCCGTCCCCTGCAAACCACCAGACAAAATGATCAACACCCAAAGGCACCCTGATATCCAGCAGTAGCTGGGGTGAGCTTGGTAGTACAAATGACAATTGACAGCAAGGAATTGACATGGTCCCAATGCGATATCCCTCCATCCCTCCAGGAGAGAGAAGAGAAAAAAAGGAAGAAAAAAAGAAAAAGAAAGGAGTACATAGCAGCACTACAATAGGCAACAACGGCCAACGTGGCCAACAGGTCCTATTCCAGTCCGAGAATATGCTAGGCTCAATAGCACAAGTCATTCCAGAGATGTCACTCTCTTAGGAATAGAAAATGTGGGCGAGGCTCGTGAAACAAATGCCGAATAGGAGTCACCGGGTCCGCTGCCACGCTGTAGTCGGAGCAAGCAGAAAGCAGATCGCAAAAGGGACCATCCCTGCTTCAATGAAGAATGCTAATAATAAAACACAGTGAAACCCTTTAGTGTAAAAAACGCTTCAGTCTTCCTTTGCTAGAGAAGAGGGAGGGGACGTCGCCCCATCCATAGAGCGGAGATGGTAAATAATGTCCTGCTTGGCTTGAGAGGAGGACCCATCCCCACGCTTGGGTGGTCGAAGTTGGTTAAGAGCCCTGGTCCACTGTGGCCTCGCAGGTTCCCAGTCAGGAGGAGGCAGGCGCGAGGGACTAGTCGATGCGGAGGAGGCCGGAAGACGAAGCAGCTGAGCGGCCTCTTGGAGAGAGCGCAGCACCCGACGTTTTGTTTCCCAGGCGAAAATTAGAGCAAAAGGATGACCCCATTGATATTGGATGCCCAGTTCCCGGAGCTTTTCGGTGATAGGCTTGAAGTCCCTTCGGCGCTGAAGTGTGGTGGGTGCAAGATCCTGAAAAAGTTGGATAGTAGATCCCTTGTAAGATAGCTCCAGTTTATTGCGCGCTGCCTTCACGATGGCCTCCTTCTCCGTAAAAAAATGGACCCTGGTTAGAATGTCAGGCACCAAATCGGAGCGCCCCCACTCATATTCTTTTATGGTGTTGTTTTACAGTTTTTATGGTATATTCTTGCATGATTTTAGTGTTTTATTTTATATTTTGTCTTTTGGTACTTTTAAGGCTCTCAGCCGAAATAAAGATTTGATGATGAAGATGATAATTGGAACTGTTCACATACTGCCCTCAATTAGTGCTTGTCACGTCCCACCACAATTAGAATGGACTTTCATCCATGGCCATTAGAAAGACTAGCTTGGCTAAGGTTGTGCCTACCATGCTAGAGGGGGCAGAGGTCTGTGTTGTCTCTTACCTGGTCAACTGGGATGGATGCATCACAAGGCCTTTGAACAGTTTAGACGTGAACGTTCCTTTAGATCTGCATGGGGTTGGCTCTTTGGCAGCAAAGTTAAATTAACATGCTCTTCTCCATGGTGGATTTCACTTCATTTCTAATCCTTTTTAATAAGAAGCAATTAAATACTTACATGTAGGCTGGAAATACTGTGTCTGAGTGGGGATTTGCTGCTGAAACATTTGCAAGGCTACAATTTAGGTCCCTGACATGGAGACATGCATGCTCACCTTACACTCCTTCAGTACCGCAAACCCTGGGGAAATATTTTTTATTTTAAATACTAGACAGATCCAATCCTGCTTGAATATAGGTACTCATCTAAGGGTTTGGTGCATCTACATGATGACCCCACTTGTAAGCCTACTATTTCCGGAGTTCAGAGGTCCCTGGTCGTGGATGAGAAGAGTAGTAAGGCGGCACAGGCTCTGTGGGGTGCAGTAGAATCGAACGAACAAACAGTTACAGACGAACCTGGAGCTAATCTTACCTACACCATGTTAGGTGCTCTGGGCTTTTCTGAGTTAATGGCGACATTAGGGGACTCTGAATAACACCATATGGCTATGAAAAGCTGCGATAAATGTAATGTTTTGTACAATGACCTGTGTGTATTATTTTGAGTATTAAAAGCTGTCATTTTTGTAGGTCATTTTGCATATCTTGTTTTCTGTTGTTTGTATACCTTTTATGAACAGTTTACAAACTTAAGATATATTTATTTTATATATTAGAAGCATGCTGTTAGTCCAGAAGCGAACCTTAGATTGTTTTTATCCTAAATCTTCAGTAATATTTGGCATAAATCTAGCAGTCTGTAAAAAGTGGAAATATAACTTCGGAATATCCAGGCCAAAGGCAGGTTACAGAGTCCCGGAAGCCTTGAACATTCGGCTACTTGCCCATATGCACAATGTGCCTGCATGCTTCCTCTTTCACGCTTTGTTGTTGACATTGTTGCGGCATATGATTTTGTTGCTAAAGTTGGAAAAAATACCACAGTGGCGTGTCCATGAAATACCACACCTCCATGCGCTGCATCTGGAAGATGTACCTTCGCACAGTTTGCACCACATTCAACATTTAACTCGGAATTTCTCGGAGTGCAGACATCACAGAGTGAAGATCTCAGAGACAGTGAGCAGTGATTGCTCTCTGTGTGCTACCCGGGCTGTCTATCGAAGAATTCAGTGTTAGAGCAGGTTCCGCAGACAGCAGATCTTGGAAGCGGAGAGAAATTCGGAATAAAAAGTATGTGAGACATTCCGAGTTAATGTAGTCTCTGCAGACAGCAGAGCTTAGAAGCAGAGAGAAACCCGGGGCCATTTATGACCCGGTTTGTGTCGCTCTTGCACCACGAATGTAGCACAACCATAAGGCAGATTTTTGAAGGCACACAAAGGGGCATATGTACAAGCCCCTATCGCCACAGAACGTCACTTTTAAGGACGTTCCTGTGGCGATATGTGCTTCGCCTTATTTACAAGGCAGCGTTACGCCACTTAACGTGGCTTAATGCTGCCTTGTAAATAAGGCACCCTTTCACGCTGCACTTAGCGTGAAAAGGGTGGGCACTGGGTGTTGCCGTGGATGTTCCACCGCAACACCCATTGATTTTGAGGCTGCCCCCTATTTACAAGGGTGGGGTAAATAGAAGACAGCGCCAAAATTAAGATCAGGGAAAACTTGGTCTTAAAGAGGCGAAACAAGGAGAAATGCATTATTTCTCCTCGTTTTTGCTGTTTCCATGTGTGTTGCGTTGTGCAGCACACATAGATAAAGCTAATTGCAATTGATTGTTTATGTGCAGGAAGGTGTCCCTTCCTGCACATAAAAAATCTTCAAAACAAATGCCGGTTTACAACTTCTATGTGTGCTGCATTAAGCAGCACACATAGAAGTTACAAAACGGCATTTAAAGATTGTTTATGTGCAGGAAGGGACACCTTCTTGCACATAAACAATGTTGCCCTCAACGCAGACACCCTTGCACTATGGTGCAAGGGTGCCTGCGTTGGCGCTAGGCTGCTAAATTTAGCGCCAGCACAGGTGGAAACGCAGGTCTGCACCGTATTGTTGTAAATACGGTGCAGCTCTGCGTTTCAAAAGTGGCATTAGCCTCCTTGGCGTTAAGCCAAGGAGGCTAATGCCATGCTCCGCCACTTCTCTATGTCCCAAAGACGCTTTTCATGGCTCTAAAAATCTGGAGTAACGCAACGCAGCACAAATTGCATTGAACTACTTGGAGGTTCGCCAGTAATTGTTTTGGTAAGCCATTCCATAGGCTGCTACAATAGTCTAGTCTTGATAACCCGTTCATTCATAATATTAAGACTTGGAAAACGTTATTGCGCCATTCCAACAGAAGAAAATGGGTGATTCTTTTTCGTTTTTCCACAGCTTACAATGGTCTAAAACCAGGCTGAGCTTAATTGAGAATAAATCATTTTTAAAATATCTCTCCAATATCTTGATTTATCTTGGTAGAGAAACGCAGCAAAGAAATGTGCCAGTAGGTGTTAGGATTGGTGGTATCCGGTAAAGATGTTTTAAGGTTGGTGTAATCTCTGAGGGCCTCATTTATGAGGTTTTGGCGTAGGGCAGTACCCCAAGGAATCTTCCTTTGCTGCCCTACGTCACAACAAAAGGGCAGGAATGCACCATATCTATAAGATACAGCGCATTGCTTTCCTTTTCCCCTGAGCTGGCGCACAGTGGGCTACCATGCGCCAACTCAGGCACCCTTGCGCCATGGTACAAGGGTGCCTGCGTTGCGGGGATGATTGATTTTGTGCAGGAAGGGATATCTTCCTGCACAAAATCAATCACAAGAGGCGATTTCCTCTTCCTATATGTGCTGCAGAATGCAGCACACATAGAAAAAGGAAAACCATGGAGAAATGAAAACATTTCTCCTTGTTGCGCCTTCCTAATGCCTCCCCTGGGGGGGCGTTAGGTTCTGACGCATTCCCAGGTTTAGGATGCCTCATAAATCTGGGCTTGCTTCAGGTTGCATGGGTGTTGCGTGGGAACACCCAGAGCAATACTCATGGAACGGCCCTTTCACATAGTGTTCTGCGTGAAAGAGGCACATATTTATAAGGCCACGAAAAGCCACGTATCACCCATGGCATTTGACACATTCCCAGATTTATGAGGTTTTGTAAACCTGGGAAAGCATCAAAAGTCTATGCCCCCCGTGGCGGCATAGGAGAGGTGCAACGAGGAGAAATAACTTTATTTCTCATAATCGTTTTCCTTTTCTATGCATGCTGCATTCAGACAACACATAAAAAAGAGGAAATCTTCTCCATTCATTGTTTTTGTGCAGGAAGGTGTCACTTCCTGCACAAAAACAATCATCCCTAAAACGCAGACACCCTTGCACCATGGTGCAAAGGTGCCTGCGTGGGAGCATGGCAGCCATTTCTGCATCAGCGCAGGGGAAAGGACAGGAATGCTCCGTATCTGATAGATACAGCGCATTCCTGCCCTTTCTTATGCTGTAGGGCAGCACAGTACGAAGGCTTGTGGCGACGCTCAACGGCAAAAGTTCGTAAGTGAGGCCCATAATGAGCAGCCTGGTATTAGTGGCAGATAGGATGTTAGTTTCTCTGCATATAAAATGCAGCTCAGCAGGAATGGTACCCAATCACTGTGTATCATTTACAAGATGTTTAGCAGACAGCAAAAGCTGTTAAGCCAGAGATGAGCATAAACACGAGGAGGCAGTATCAAAATATGCTGTTTATCATAGAAGCTAAAGTGTCACTTATTGCTGGAGACGTTTGAATGGTGGTGATGCCTACTGTGAACAGTTTCAGTCAGTTGGAGCTAGATTCAGGAACAGGCCTGCAATTTAGCGAAGAGAAGTGTCCTGCCACAGCTTCTGATCACCATTCTTACTGCTTCTTTGTGGAGCAACTTCTACTTTAATCCATGTTTTGCAAAGTGAACACAATGGGCATATAGATTTCGAGGACAAATTAAAACACGAAGTTTCTCTTTAGACATAGAACTGCAAGCCTTTGACTGGTGCTGCGAGAAAGTGGAAGACCCACGCTTCTGTAGCAGATATAATGAGAAGAGGCCCAGAATTGACTGCATGGGCTACCGGCCATTAGCCCCTGGTGAGTATGAGAGGTTTGTTGAGAAGGGTGGCTGTAACAACAAATGGGCTTGATTTAGGGTTTGGTGGCAATGGAAATGACTTCTGTTGGGTGTGCTGAATCCAGAGGATGATCCACAGGACAAGCTTCCTCCATCATGCTATCCCTGATCAACTTTGTCTCTGGATTAACATCCTCTCTAGGAACCAGAGTATGTTTCATCACCTTCCTATTATACATCAAGTGCATGCCAGCTAGTAGACATTCATTTGGGTGGTTGGACACAAGATCGCACCCCTGCTCTTTTGGGCAATTCCATTTCTGCCTCGCGTGTTAGTTTAGACAAAACTTTCTTCCTTGACAGAAAAAGTACCTGATAGCTGCCTGCGTCACACATTATGTTCTTGCTCACTCTATTTATGCTGTCTTTGATTCTCATTGTTATTAGCATGCACATGTGGGGGCATATTCAAGAAACGCAGCAAGCCACCTTGATGAGCTGCATGATAGGGAAAGGGCAGGAATGCGTTGCACTTAACAATTTATGGCGCATTCCTGTCATTTCGCAGTGCTGCTGCACAATGTGTTGCTTAGCACCAACTCAGGCACCCTTGCACCAAGGTGCAAGGGTGCCTGCGTTGTAAGCAGGATTGTTTTTGTACAAGAAGGCACACTTTCCTGCACAAAAACAAACCCCTGAGGTATTTCCCTCTTTCTTTGTGTGCTGCAGAATGTAGTACACATAGATAGAAGAAGTAACGGGGGGAAATAAAGGTATCCCCCAGGTTACACCTCCCCTGGGGAGGTGCAGCATTTTGACCCATTCCCAAGTCTACAACTGATGGTAAATCTGGGAATGCTTTAAAATCCATGAGTGGATGCATGGGAACACCCACCCACAGGGTGCCTCCCTGGGCCAGCGATTGGTGGTGCGTTGCGTTACCCTAGATTTATAAAGCCACACAAGGTAGCCTTGCGTGGGCTTGATGAATCAAACTTAAGAGTTGTGTCGCTCCTGCGCACCGTTGTGTGGCGCAAGGGTGACACAACTTGTTCATAAATATGCCCCCCCCCCCCCCTGAGTGCCTGGTGAGGCCCACCCTGCATGGGATTATCCTGGGCATCTCTTTCCACATCAGTGACCTTGAATGCTAGGTTTGGCTTTACATATGGATGCCTTATGGATGCCACTTCTGTTTCAGCCTGGATGTTTGGAGACCCCCACATTACCACCCTGGATGCACACAGTTACACCTTCAATGGCCTTGGAGACTTCATTGTCTTGAATGCAACAGGTGCAGACTCATCTTTAATTCTGCATGGCCGCACCACCCAAACTGGCACAGCAATGGCTACCAACTTCAATGCCTTTGCCTCTCAGTACAGCTCCCGGACTAAACAAATACAGGTTAGTGTTGAATAACAACAGCCAGATTCATTATCACATGTATGTTGCCGCACAAAGATAACATGGCTGCTCATAAATGGCCTGATTTAGAACTGGGAGGAAATGGAATATTCTACAATGTGTGAAATAAGAGGAAAAATATCCTTTGGAGGGTTTCCAGCCAATGTGAAATCATGTCATAGGATTGCTTCCACTGTAGGGACAATACATTGGAGTTAATTCCACTGGAGTTTTCTACACCACAAGAGAATCCTTCTATGCCTGTCTGAAAACAACTGCTTTACATATAGGTGGTAATACAAAATTATCAGATTTGTGGAGGTTTTGGGAAATCCTCTGTTAGAAGATTCTCCATAGATGGATAATTATTTGGTGGTATTTCTGTCAGCTTAGGGGTATTATGGTTGTGACTGGGGGTCTTGCCCAATTTGAACAGTTTGAAAACCTCACCTCTTGGCATTGTGCTACCCAGCAATAGGAATGTGTGACATCCCGGAGATTTTACTCTGGAAATTTAAAGATGTTTTTTCAAAATGTCAGAACTTTACAAATTTTGCAAATCTTGCGAATATTAAATTGGGAGAAAACATCTAGCTAAAACATATTTTACAGGAAAACTACTAAGCAAAAATAACTTTTAGTGGGAATGTTTGTAAAAATATTTTTTTGCCAGATAATTAGTCTACAGAATTCTCTTTTAAAAGTTTTTTTAGTCAAAGGTTATTTTATGTAAAGCTTAAAAACGATGAAAGTTTTGTAGAGTACAAAGTTTGGAAATTTCACAAAACGTTTGGCTTCAGAAAGCAAATTTTTGCCCACCCCACATAAGAACTTGACTGTGGGTACCTACTCCCAAACTCGTTGATGCCATAACCGATTGTAAACACCTTTGACGTGGGAATATCTTAACCCTGAAATTCGTGTCTTGCATGGAATAAAACATGAAAAGGATTTCAGTCCATTATTCTCTTTATTGTTTTGCAGATGGAGTGGTTTCTTCAGAATGACACTCTACATGTTAAACTGAACAACCGATCAGTGGTATTTTTCTATTCTAATGGTACAGTATCGCTTTCATTTTAAATATTTTTTTCTGGGTTTCAAATGGTCGCACAGAAATATGGGTCACAAGGGTATAATGTTCTTGGACACTTAACTTGAGCAAGACCAAAGTCTTGATTTCAATTGCTGCACAAAATTTGAAAAATTGTACAAATTCTTATTATGAGTTGTGATAAATTACTGAACTTCTAAATGTTTCTATGCAGAAATTCTTCATGGTATTATGCACCAAAAATAGTTTGAAGGAGGGAGAAATATATCCAAAGGAGGTGCAGTAATATTATGTTACGTAGATTTGTGTTGTGCAAGTAATCACCCCTAAGAGTGTCCAGGCACTGGAGTAGGTGTGTAGGCATAAGACGAAGGATGTTGGGCATCAGACCACGCAGAATTATTCAAAGGGAAACATCCAGAACTACGCTGCCAGAGCCACGAGTTCCGGAAGCCCGCAAGCGTAACAACGCTTGCCCAAACAACAAATTTGCCTTAACCACACAAAGGCGTGGTTAAGACAAATACGCTCTAGTGTTCGGAATGGGCGGAGACTTGAAAGAGGAGCATCTGGACGAGAAGCGCACATGGACAGGTAAGTGGAGCTGGAGCTGGGGCTGGGGCTGGGGGGGTTTCGTGGTAGTTTTCAGGGGTGGTGGGGGGTTCGAGGTAGTTTTTAGGGGTGGGGGTTCGAGGTAGTTTTCAGGTGTGGTGGGGGCTCTGGGTAGTTTTCAGAGGTGGTGGGGGTTCGGGGTAGTTTTTAGGGGTGGTGGGGGTTTGTGGTAGTTTTCAGGGGTGGGGGTGTTTGGGGTAGTTTTGTGGGGGGGTCGTCATAGTTTTCAGGGGGTTTTGGGGTAGTTTTTAGGGCTCAGGGGGGTCGGGTAGTTTTTAGGGATTAGGGGAGGGCGGGATCGTTTTTAGGGCTCAGGGTAATTTTTAGAGCTTAGGAGAGGGCGTGGTAGTATTTAGGACTGGAGGCAGGGAAGTTTTTAGGGCTGGGGGAGGGGGTTGGTTTTTAGGAGGGAGGGGATAGTTTTAGGACTCAGGGTGGGGGCAGGGGTCAGGGGGGTCAAGTCTTAACCACTGAAATGTGTTTACCATACATGCTTTGACAACGCATAAATTGTTGTATAGGCATGCGTCGTAAAGGCAAATTTGTGGTTAAGACTTGCGTTGTACAGACTGCGTGGAACCCGCTTGCATGGTATTTGCAGGCGTGGTTCCATCACACAACCTTATTCCAAGAGCCAGGTCTTCAGCTTCTTGTGGAGTTCAAGAAGTGAGAGGCCCTGATGTGTTGGGGGAGGTTGTTCCTGGTCATGGGTATGATGTCGAAGAATGTTCAACCTCCCGTTTTGCTTTTGTGAATGGGGGGTGTGTGGCTGAGCGTAGGTGTCTGGATGGTTGGTGAAAGTGTAGGTGGTTGTTCAGGTATGCTTGTCTGATGTTGTGCAGTGCCTTGTAAGCATGTGTGAGGAGTTTAAATTGGATGCATTTCTGGATGGGGAGGCACTGGAGCTCTCTGATGTGTATTTAGATGTGGGTGCATCAAGGGAGGTCGAGTATCAGTCTCGATGTGGCGTTCTGGATGGTCTGGGGTCAATGTAGGAGATGGTTGAAGATCCCGGCGTAGAGTGCATTGCCGCAATCTAGTCTGCTTGTGATGAGGGCTTGCATGCCGGTTCGTCTGGTGTTCAGGGGTAGCCATTTGAATATCTTGCTAAGCATGTGAAGAGTGTGGAAGCAGGAAGAGCTGACCATGTTGACCAGCGCTATCACCTTGAGCTTGTTGTCCAGGATGATTCCTAGGTTTCTGCTGTGGTTGGTTGGTGTGGGTGTAGGTCCAAGCTCTGATGGCCACCAGGTGAAGCCCCACAGAAAGTTCTTGTTCCCGAAGATCAGTACTTCTGTCTTATCAGATTTTTTTTTTCAGGCAGTTTGATCTCATCCAGTTTGCTACGTTAACAACAAAATTATATCCTGAGCAAATCAAATTCACAGTAATTCATAATGTCCATAAAGTCAAAGATCAGAAAATTTTCTTCTTATTCTGTAAATGTTCTTCTTTATTCCATTTATGTGTTGCTTCAACATAGGTAAGAGCCAGGTACTAGCCGAGCCAACACGTGTTTCGTCACACGGAGTAACCGCTGACTTCTTCAGGGCACAAGTAAAGTACAACTGGATAAGGAGTACCAATAAAATTTCAAAGTATAGTTGGCAACATATAAACACCAAAAGGACAGATTATCAACGTCGACAAAGTGGTCAAAATTAGAGACAATAGTCAGTAGACGATCTGCGTCCAGATCCGAGTTTGTGATCCTGAGTAGGGCACACAACCGACCAAACAGCAACCTGCTCTCACGCGTGGCGTCTAGCAGTTTGCTACGTTGATCATGCAGTTGGAGAAGTTGGTTCTGGTGGTGGTGGACTTGTCAGTCAGAGATAGGAAGAGTTGGGTGTCATCGGCATAGGATATGATGGGGATGCATTGGAATCTGATGATGTTGGCTAGTAAATTCATGTAGATGCTAAACAGGGTGGGACTGAGAGATGAACCCTGAGAGACTCCACAGATCAGATACTTGGATTCCTATGTGTAGGGTGGTAGAGTAGTCTGACTCACTGTGTTTTTCCTGTGATGAAGGAGCCTATCCAGGTGAGGGCTGGTCCTTGGACGCATATGTTGTGCAGGCTTCTGACAAGGGTGTAGTGGGAGACTGTATTGAAGGCTGCAGAGAGGTTGAATAGGATGAGGGCTGCCGTTTCTCCATGGTCCAGTATGGTGCGGATGTTGTCTCTGGCCACAATAAGTGTTATATCGGTGCTGTGGTTGCTATGAAGTCCTGATTGGGTATTGTGAGAAGTTGGCCTGGTATATGCTGTCCACTAATTATAGTGGGCACCTTGCACCAGTCCAAACAACCCCTTATTGGAGATAGGTTAAAGACAACCTTATTGAAAGCTATCCTAGTGGTAGCTATGGAGAGCAGCCTTCAGGCTAAGTCTTGAAGGAATGTAAAGCAGCTTGTTTTACCAGTCTATAATCTCTTGAGTGACCAAATGAAAGAGCACCACACCAGGTATATATTCAAAATATATGTATTTATTGCTAAACACACCCTCTAGTCTCTTTATGAGGCTAGAGTTCGAAGTACATAAGTTAGAAGTTATTTAAACACAGTAATAGCACAAATACACGTTTGGGCCCTAGGGGCGTACCAAACCATATACCAATAAAGTGGTATAAGAACAACGACTGAACTAGACACTAGGCCTAGAGCCTCTAGAAGTGCTTGGACCACAAGGAACCACCCAAGGTAGTGACACAGGGGACCCACGGGGGACGCGTGCAGTGTAAATACACAACCGCGATACGCCGTTGACTTCTATGGAGAAAGTCGTGATCGGGAAATTAGAGAAAAGGGACACTTAAAGGAGGACTTGGAGCAAACCCTTTGAGATCTAGGACTTTGAAGAGTCTCTACCCACGGGAGCACCGGAGTACTCGTGTTACCTCACCCAGGGAAGCCGGGTGCATAGGTGCCTTTCGGGGTCGGGTTTCGTCGTCGATTTGAATGGCGATCTGCTGCAAAGTGCTGCTGGCGACCAAGTGAAAAGTGTCCGGGTGGATCCAAGAGTGGATCGGAGTTCTGAAGAACCTGAAAGCAGAGGGGACAGAGTCTGGGTCACTAGCCAGTGACCAGGAAGGCGATGGACAGATGCCCACCGATGTCGAGTGCTTCAGGAGCATTGACGGTCATCTTGACTCTTCAGCCACGAGGTCCAGGAGGCGTTGTCGGCAATCAGAAGCAGGATTCGGGCTGGTACACGATGTCTGTCGAGTGCTGAGGTGTCGGCGACCGGATTGGACCCAACAAGCCTTGGCAACGGCAAGTCTCGATGCAGAGGAAGATCGTCGATGGTGCAGACCAGCAAGGTCTGGGGAACTCACCCAGCGAGGGTAAGTGAGGGCAGGCCTGGAGCAACCAGAATGCCAAGTTAGAAAAAGATTGGCTTTCGTTAAGGTCTACTAGCCAACGGGCTAGCGACCGCGAAGGAGCCTCGAGACGCCGCACGTGGATCTGGCTCACAGGACACTCATGGAGTGGAGGCCAGTGATTTTCGGTGCAGTTGGTGCTGGAGGCTAGGGCTACTCGGAGCCCAAAGCACGACTTCGGGGGAGACCCAGAAGAGGATGCACTTGCAAATGTGCTCAGTGTCCAGGGGTCACGGTCTCAAGTCACCCACGATAGCCACGGGCCTCAGCTTTGCTGGGGATTCAGGGTAGCCTCGGGGAAGTCTGAGAATCCACCTCTGGTGATGCGATGACTTCGGCGTCCGACGGGAGCTTCAGAAATGCGAACTTGGTGCCTGCCAAGCAGGGGAGTCACTCCTTGACCCCAAGGGAGATTCTTCTGTCCTCTAATCGTGAGTAGAGCTTCGAAGGTCCAGGATTCAGTTTCAGAGTTTCATCCAGGGATAATCTAAAGTCCTAAGGACTGGGTTCCCACACTTATACTAAGGATAGGGTTGGACTACTCTGTGGCCCCACCTATGGGTGGGTCAGGGCAGAGGGGTGGCTACACCCCTTTCTCTTTGTCCAGTTCGCGCCAAAGCAGGGGCTGCAAGCCCCTGATCCGGTTTGAACTGGGGTATGCACAGGGACACCAATTGTGCCCCCAGTGCAGGACTTCAAAGCACCCGAAAGTGCTCCCGCCCAGCCCCAATACACATTATCCTGTCTGGGGAGGTGGTCACACCTCCCTGGGACAGGAAACCTATTGTCCAGGCCTCCCCTGCCGGAGTTTCGTCCAGCAGCAGGAGGCCAGACTCGTGTCTGTGGCAGCAGCATCCATTTTGTGATGCCAGGGCTTTAGAAAGAAGTTACCGGCCAGGCCAGGGTTAACATGTCTCTCCTCTAGAAGGGTGGAATGCTACCCCCGCCGCCAGAATTGGCGGGGGGTAGTATTCCAAGATGTTTGACACCAAACACGACATGTTTAGGTGCAGCCATTCCAAAGTTAGCATTTAACGCGAGGTTATAATGCGCTTAAGAGTATATGGTCAGGCTGCACTACAAACAGCATCAGGGAAGGGTCTCTGAACGCTGCAGAGGGGCCCTGCTCATGCAGGGGCACCCTCTCACATAGGAACCATGCACTCTGCCTTTAGGATTGATAAGGCCTGCCTTAGGAGTGACTTATAGGTTTATATGTGTGTATGTATTTAGTGATATAGGTAACCTATATCACAGTAAGGGGTGCATGCACCACCTTACCCAGGCTGCAGTAGCAGACCTGTGGTGTCAGTTTGGATGGCCTTCCAGGGGTGGCATAATACATGCTGCAGCCCCTGGTAGGCCTCTGAGGTACCTATGCCCTTGGTACATAGTATACCATATACTAGGGACTTATAAGGGCACTCAGATTCAATCAGAGATGTGCCTAAGGCACATGGAAACCTTTTACAGAGAAAGCAGATAGACTGGGGCCCTGAATAGCAGGGATCCCAGTCCAACTAAGTCATAAACCAGCAAAACACCATAAAAAAAGTGGGGGCAACCATATAGTCAGATTCCACCTTCCTACAGGTATGGTCCAGGAGGTCATGGAGTTCAAGGTGGCTGGTCAGTTGTTTGTTGATAGCCTTCTCCATCACTTTGGCTGAGTATGGGTTCAGGGAGATTGGTTGAAAGTTGCTCAGCTCGCTTGGGTCGGTCAATGGTTTTTTGCGGAGGGTCTTGACTGCTGCATACTTTCAGTCTTCTGGGAAGGTGGTAGAATTAATGGAGGTATGGATGATTTGGGTGAGGGTGTTGCTGATTGGTTGTCCTCCTATGTTATAGATGTGGAAAGGTCATCTGTCCATTAGGACCCCGGAGTGTACCGTTTGCATGACTGCTGCAGTATCTGCTTTGGTGAGTGTTTTCGCTTCAGGCAGGTTTTCAACTCAGTTGGTGGTGGTCAAGTTGGTGATGAGATCTTTGGGGTCTGGTTATTGTTCTAAGTTGCTGTAGATGCTTGCTTTTTTGCTATGCAAGAAGCTTGATAAGTTGTTCCAGAGTTCTTGTGATAGGGTGATGGTGTTGGCTGTGGCTTCAGTGTGGTAAATTATTCGATGATTGAGAAGATCTCCTTGCAACTGTTGGAGCTCGCCTTTATTTGTCCGGTTAGTGCCCTTTTTTTGGTGTGCTTCAGAAGTTGGTGGAAACATCTGAGTGCAGCCTTGTAGGTAGTTCATGCTCTGGCATTGTGGCTGAATCTCCATTTTCTTTCTAGCTTCTTGCAGTAGCATTTAGATTCCTGGATGTCAGCTGTATACCAGTTGGCTTCTTTGTTGGTTCTTCGTTTGTTGCTCTTGATGGGTGCTAGGGAGTCTGTGCAGTTCTTGATACATTCACTGAAGTTAGTGATGTCCTTGTGGAGGTTGTTGGTGGTGTTGGGGTGGTCTGTTTTGAAGGCGCTGAGCCAGTTTACCTCTGTTACTTTGCTCCAGTTCCTGCTGGGTAGATTGGCGATGGTGGGTGCATTGGCTAAAGGTGTGGTGATTTGGAATTGTATGTTGGAGTGGCATGTGAGCAGTGAGGTGGAGTTGTGTATGACCCTGTTGCTGGTGGCGAAGATTGGATCCAGAGTATATTCTGTGATGTGTGTAGGGTCTTTGATGAGCTGGGTGAGTCCTATGTCATTCAGGCTTTCAAGGAGGGCTGTGGAGCAGGGGTGGGTCCTCGAGTTAGAAGTTGTGGTCACCTAGTAGCACAAAGTCCTAGGAGTTGATGGTGAATGGAGCAATAAAGGCTTTAAAGAGGCTGCTTAAGTTGGGTTGTCATTCTGGTGGTTGATAAATGAGAGTGCCTTTAAGGGTGAAGCTGTCATCCGTTTGTAGTCTGAAGTGCATGTATTCCATGAAGCAGGTGATGATATCTGTGTATGTGGAGCTTTTGATGATGTCCATGTGGATGATTGCGAGTCCTCCTCCTGGCTTGGAGAAACGGTTCTCTTGTGCGATCTTATAGCCCGTTCGGATAGTAACAAGCGATGTTGGGTGCTGACCCGGGGTTGAGCCAGGTTTCCTTAAGGAAGAGGAGGTCTGGCACGCTATTGCTGAGGATATCCCAAATCTCAGTGGCCTGTTTGCTGAGAGAGTGGGTTTTGGGAAATATTCATGCGAGTAGTGGTGCTGGTTTGGTGCATTGTGCGGCAGTACCCCAAATGGGAGGTGAAGTTGGTGCATGGGGGAGTGTGTGAGTGTGCTGAGGTGAAGCGGCTGTGGGTGCATATAAAGGGTGCTATGTTAGTGTGCGGTGCTAGTGAAGCGGTGGGCCAGGTCGTGTGAGCAGAGAGTCACTGCGGTGGAATGGTGGGGGCTGATCAGGCCAGGATTTGTGGCACTGGGTACAGTCCAGGTACATATGAGCACAGATGGGAAATGCTTTGGCATGCCTTTGGAGCACCAGCTGCCCACCCACTGCGCGGGTCACCATTAAGTAGCTTCTGAGAGGGGGAATTGTGCAGGGGCAGTGGGAAGGGCAAGCTGGTGCAGAAAGAAGAGAAGAGAAGGGAAGGAGAGGCAGCGGGAGAGCAGGTAAGGAGCGTGGGAGGCAGGAAAATGCATGGGAGGGGACGTGGTGCAGGGAGCACAAGGAAGACACAAGGGGAGAAGGAGAAAACCAGTGCAGCGGTGGGATCAACAAAAAAAGGCTTAAAAGAGCAGATGAGGAGAAAAGAAAGCAGCACAACGTGCCTAAGAACGGATAAGGAAAAAGCAAAAAAGTGTGAGAGACTGGTCTGAAAATGGCACAAAGAGGCTAAAAACTGAGAAGAAACGGCACAAAAAGTGAGACAGATGAGTATGAAAGTGGCTAAAAACGAGGGAGAAAAGGCACAAAACGTGAGACAGTGAAGTATGAAAGTGGTACGAAGAGGATGAAACTGAGGAGCTATAGCTCAAATTGTAGAAGTGAGAGATTAAGAGGAGAGCAGATGCCCAGGAGGGAAAGAAGAAAGAGGAGGAGAGAGGAGCATCTGAGAGGTGGGAAGCCTCAGGTGAGAAGCAGGGTTCAAAAGGGCCTTGACTGGTTGGCAGCCCAGTCCAGGTAAGAATGGGGCTAGCCCTAGGCAAAATCCACCCTTTAATCCCACTTTTGCCATCAGAATGTAAAGTTAAGATTAACGCAAGGTGGAACATCAAAAGTGTAGTAAATGATTTACCCTGGGAATACTTTACTGTCCAATAATTCTGACATAGTTGGATTGATGACCTATGAGTCCTGTGTGATTTTGTTTGTAAAGCGCCATAAAGTTGGGCTTAGGGTTGTGTTGCAGACTAGCTTGAGCTTCATAGATATTATACTTGTATATCAGAAGTGGTCATTTTGTTCTAGTGTTAATTCCAAAAGATATAACACAATACTGTATTTTGGACAAGGCCTTGCAGTTTGCATTGGTTGGGTCCAGTTTGGTCTCCTGCAAACATGGGGGCATATTTCCAAGGATTTAACGTCACCACAACGTCAATTTTTTGATGTTACAGCGGCTTTTTTTATCGACATACTTACGAGGTTCCGGAAAGTCCAGTTAGCAGCATTTGTTTCAGCGTTAACGCTGCTTCTGTTAGCGTGACTTACCGAAAATGAGATGCCAGGTAGGTGTTCCTGAGTAAAAACTCCCGCACAACACACAACACGATATTTCCTTGTATGTCTCTAAAAAAAAAAACTGCTGCTAAGTCCATTAGAGGCAGTTTTTTAACATAAAAAATTAGCTGGTCTTTTGAATGGTGCAAACACACTTGGGGCATCATTTAAGAGGTTTTGGTGCAGGACAGCGCTGCAAGGAATCTTTGCTTGCTGCCCTGCGACAAAGCAAAAGAGCAGGAATGTGCCCTATCAATAAGATAGGGCACGTTCCTGTTGTTTTCCCCTATGCTGGCGCACAATGTCTGCCATGTACCAACGCAGTCACCCTTACGCCATGGTGCAAGGGTGTCTGCGTTGCGCAGCTGATTGATTTTGTGCAGGAATGGACACCTTCCTGCACAAAATCAATCAATCCAGGTGATTTCCTCTTTCTACGTGTGCTGCAGAATGCTGCACACATAGAAAAAGGAAAAAAGAGGAGAAATGAAAACATTTATCCTCGTTGCGCCTCCCAAACGCCATCCTTGGTGTGGTGTTAGATTCTGATGCATTTCCAGGTTTACAGGTTCTCGTAAATCTGTGAATGCTTCAGATTCCATTGGTTTTGGAAGGGAACTCCCACAGCAACACTCATGGAACGCCCCTTTCATGCAGATTTATGCATGAAAGGTGCAAAAAGAACACTTGATGGACAGAATGTTGAACAATGTCAAACATTCACCCCAGTACAGAGATCTGGGCCTAAATCCATCGTTTTTTTACTCCCATGCTATTCCAGCTTAAACCAAGCCATATGCAAATGAGTTTGGCCCAGTTCCTTATCGGAACAGTCCAGCCCGAACTGCCAGGCCAGGTTCTACCTGGACTGGAAAACAAGCATCCTAGGAACGGTTTCGGGGTTTCACCCCTCATCAGCCAGGCTCCAGTGGCATGGAGAGCACGGGACCCACGTCTGGGCATACCCGTCCCACTAGGGGTGACAAATGCAAAAAGAACAATTTATGGACAGAATGTTGAACAATGTCAAACATTCACCCCAGTACAGAGATCTGGGCCTAAATCCATCGTTTTTTTGGTATATGCAAATCAGTCTTGACCCAGTTCCCTGTGGGAACAGTCCAGCCCGAACTGCCAGGCCAGGTTCTCCCTGGACTGGAAAACAAGCATCCTAGGACTGGTTTCAGGGTTTCGCCCCTCATCAGCCAGGCTAGCTTGAATCCAGTGGCATGGAGAGCACAGGACCCACGTCTGGGCATACCAGTCCCACTCGGGGTGACAAATGCAAAAAGAACAATTGATGGACAGAATGTTGAACAATGCCAAACATTCACACCAGTACAGAGATCTGGGCCTAAATCCATCGTTGTTTTGCTCCCCACGCCATTCCAGCTTAAACCCAGCTGTATGCAAATCAGTCTTGACTAGCCTGGTTGATGAGGGGTGTTACCTCGAAACCGGTCCCAGGATGCTTGTTTCCAGTCTAGGGAAGACCCGGCTTGGCAGTTCGGGCTGGACTGTTCCCATGAGGCACAGGGTCAAGACTTATTTGCATATAGCTGGGTCTGAACTGGGGTGGCGAAGTGAGCTAAAGAATGATGATGGATTCAACCCAGATCTGTGACTGGGGGTGAGTGTCTGAAAAGTTTCAGTGCTCCGTCCATCATCTCCTTGTGTTTGCTTTATGCATGAAACGGTCACATATTTACAAGGCCATGAAAAGCCAGGTAAAGTGGCTTTAGGTGGCCTTGTAAATATATTCTCTGGCACTTTGCGCCACTGGAACGTAAAAAAAGTGACATTCCAGTTGTGCAAATGTGCCGCTAGGGCTTCATAAATGAGGCCCTTGGATAATAGAAGAACTCCCACAATTCATCCTTGGGAAGGTCAATGATGCCATGGACCGCCTGCCATTGCAGCTAGGAGCACCAAGGAGACCACCATCACCACCCCTGTCATGCGTCACTCACCTGAACAAATGCTCCGTTCCCTTTGGGTGACAACGGGACCTGATCCCGTCTAAGTGCTGTCCTCGGTAGACCGGAACGTCAGCAACAGAAAGCTGGAGACCGGGAACTACAGAAAGCCAGCGACTCTCCGGAGCCGTCTGGAACCATGGAAGAAGGAGAGACGCACAACCAGTCAACCTTAAATTGGGTCAACTGCCATCTGAGGAGTCACATCTGGGGGCTGCTCAAACTCCACATCGGATGGCCACGTCCCAGTGGAGCCATCGTCGCTGGGGGAGCGTTCAGGGGAAGTGTCAGGATTCTGTCTCTGAGTGCAATTGCGCATCGTCTCTGTCGCATTCAGTGCCTTCCGCCTCTCTTGTATAACCTGCTCCAGATTGGGGGTGCTTTGTAGTTGTGGCGGGGGATGCCTGCTCTTCCGACGCCTCCCACTGGCACTGGATCTACGAATGACAGCTTGTTGCGCAGAACCTTCACTCCCTGTCGTCAGCACCACGAAACCAGTAGATTGCAGCCAGGTCCAGACCTGTTCAGCGGCGTCTCAGAATCACGTGTTACCATCTGAGACCACTCACAGCCTTGCCGGGGAGAGGAGGGAGTATTTGATGCCCAACTCTCTTAGGCCTCGCTTAACCACTTGAAATGCCCCTGCACCCCCGTGGCCTAGTCAAGTAAGAAAAGTACTATGGCACTATCCACTTTCACCTCCCCCAGCTTGCATACCTCCCTCAGGACAGTGTGATGTACCCTGTAGGAGGCGGAAGAGAAAGGGTTTAGGACCGGTCCCCAGCGGCGATTGGCTCGCCGGCACTCGATGGGCCCGCTTCACAACAAAGAATGGGGAGAGTGCCCCTGCTGGCAGTAGGTCACACAACCATGTACCAGTATATGCCACTGCATCAGGTCCTTCTGCTCCCTCGGGCAGACCCACCACCCGCAAGTTGTTCTGCCGGGAGCGGCCCTCCGCATCCTCCAGTCTTCTTTCTAGGGACTTCACACATGCCATTAGCTGCTGTACCTCCAGCGCTGCGGTTCGGGTATTAGGGTGAACTCTGGCCAGTTCTTGCTCAATGTCGTGTACATTGTTAGTCAGCTTGCGATGATCTGCGCGCTCCAGGGTGAAGTTGACTGTGATTTTGTTGATGCGGCCCTCAAGGGAAGTGCGTGTTTGTTCGAGGGAAGTACCTATTTTCTCCACAGCCGCGAGTACAGAGTCTAGTTTGGAGTCCAGGGTGTCTGCTGTCACCTGCCTGGCGGCCAGCGACCACGCCTGTCGACGACGCCCCAGTGTGCAAACAGCTCATCATTGTGCCAGATGCCCAGGCACTATGTATGACATGCGGTGCAGTGCAGTGTGGCCAGCCGGCCCCTCTCCTCCAGTTGTATGCTAGCCAGGAATCTTCATTCCGGCAGCACTGAGGGAAATCCCCCGTACACACTAAAGCACACTAAAGCACACTAATAGGGGGCAAAGAAAGGCAGCACCACCCGGTCGCCTCCTCCGATCTAACAGTGGCGAATATATTCCCCAGTGGCCCAGTGAGTAACAGCAGATCAAGCTGAATGCCCAAGGCCTGGGCCCAAACCGACCCCAGTGCCCCTGGCACCTGCCGCCACCAACGGCCGATATCAGTGACTTGAACCAGTTGGTGGATTCCTCCACCAGTCTTGTGCGGTGTCCTCAGTGATATGGGTCCACTGCAGCACAGGTATTGTTCAGGGCACTGTGTCTGCCACCCACAGGCGCAAGGCCTGGGCCTGACACGATCCCCCAGGCCTCCTCCGCTCCCCGTCCCACCTTCTCCTCACCTGGACATCGACACTGAGGTTCAATCCGCTGCGCTCTCTCCAAATCTGTGACTCAGCCAGCAGGAGCCTCATCCAGGCCGGATTTCACAAACCTGGGTACAGCAGTCGCCACCCAGTCGCCGGGGAACCTCCTGATGCAGTTGATGCAACAGGGCCCTCTTAGGCACGAAGTTGTGGTGCTCCCACCACACAAGTTCAGCGCAGCTCGGGAGCCTCACCCTCCACAGTGTCCGGGCAGTGCCACCTCCTCCGGCCTATGATGCACAGAGGTGTGACCCACCATCTGCAATCTCCTCTGTGCACCCCGATGTAGTGGTGGTGCGTGTTATGCAATGCGGACCTACCCACGTCGGTGTGCAGGAGTGCATCTACCGAGCACAACTTAAAGGGGCACCAAGCGGTCTTCTCACACAGGTCAGCTGTGTGTCTCCATGAGACCTGTCAGACTTCGCCACCAGGTAAGGGTGATCGCCGACGCTTCAATGTATACTGCCCTGGCCCACAGGCTCGGGCCCGACGCGACCCGTCTCTGCCATCAGGCTGCAGTAACTCCACAGCACCGGTTTTCAGACACAGGCCCAGCGAGGCCTCCAGGCCCTGGGGACTGTCCACACTTCCAGGCATCGGCCGCCATGGTGTCGCAAGGATTGTGCAATGACATGTGCTGCATCACTGTTTTTCCCCAGCGATGCACCACTTTTCATAAATGAGACCCTGATTCTACATTTCCTCTTCCCCTGGGACTCTGGCTGGTCATCCAGACTGTTGGGGAGTTTGGGGGGTTGTTGACCTGTGCTGCACTTGGTCCTAGGTACTCCATTCTGCATTCCGGTGGTTTTTTTTTCCCTTAGAGTTGTATTTGTAAGCTCTTTTTGCCTCTAGAGGCTGAAAAGTGACAATGGACTGAATAATGTGAATTTTTTTTCCGCTAATTGGCCGGCCGGCACTTTTTTCAAAGCTAACCTGTATTTTTCTATAGCCTTGACTCTAATGTTGGCAACAATTTTCCCAGCCACTAGCTAATCCTAACGCCATGTACCAAGTCTTGGAAATACGTCGCAAACATAACGTTAGGATTTGGCATTGGTAAAAAAATTGCCGCTAAGCAACGTCAAAACTGCTTAGTGCCAATTCTTGTAAATATGCCCCATTTTTTCATCCCTCCTATTCCCTTTAACTGGGATTTTGCAGAATTCAGAATTCGTTCAACACAGATATCACTATCTACAAAATGCTTAGGGGCATATTTATTAAAGGGTTGTGTCACTTTGGCACCACACAACGGGGTGCAAGTGCAACACAACCCTTAAGTGCGATTTATCAAGCCACGCAAGGACACCTTGTGTGGCCCTGCATGGCTCCATAAATCTGGAGTAACGTCACTCAGCGCAAATCACTGTATTGCCTTACTATGCCCCAGGGAGTCATTCCATGGGTGGTGTGTGGGCGTTTCCACGTGAAACCCATGGTTTTGACGCATTCCCAGATCTAACATTACTGGCGAATCTGGGAATGCCTTTCCTGGTGAGGTGTAACGAGGAGAAATATATTTATTTTTCCCCATTTTTTCCTCTTTGTATGTGTGCTGCATTCTGGAAAATGCCTCAGGGGATTATTTTTGTGCAGGGAGGTGTCCTTTCCTGTACAAAAATAATCCTGCTTACAATGAAGGCACCTTTCCACTATGGTGCAAGGGTGCCTGCGTTGGCGCTAGGCAACACAATGTGCGGCAATTCTGGGAAAACACAGGAATGTACTATATGAAATTAAATACAGAGCATTCCTGCCCTTTCCCTGCATGGCTTTTTTAAAAATATGCCCCTAAGTGTGGTTTAGATGTTGATTCAAATATTGGAATGAAAAGTTACCCTCTATTCCAGGGCGAATTTCTTTTTTTAATAAAGTAGCGAGAAGGAGTTGGAGCCGGTGCTATTGAGAAGGGTCTTTACGAGATATCGGAAACTAATGCATAATGATACGTTTGAAGGATAGAATGGTCTTAAGGCAGAAGCTACACCAGATGACAAATATTATGCCTTAAATTGCGATGCAAGGTAAGTGCTCTCCTTTCCCTGCTCATTCCTCACTCTGCATCAAAGTTCCCAAAAACACTATTTATTATTGCATATCCCTTGATAATCAAGAGCGCTTTAGAGGAATGCTAAATTGGTCCTGCTTAAAACTAAGGGGCATATTTATGAGTGAGGCTGCATTGCGCTTGCTCTACACAATGTGGGGCAAGTGCGACGCAAGCCCAAAGTGCAATTTATGAAGCCGCGCAAGGCCGCCTTGCATGGCCCTGAGTGGCTTCATAAATCCAGAGTAACGCAAAGCAGTGCAAATCAATACGTTGTGTTCCTCTGTGCCTCTGGCATTCCAAGCTGCCCCTTCCTGCACAAAAACAATCCTCCTTAGAAAGCAGGTCCCTGCGCTGGTGCCATGCAACCAAAACAGCGCCAGTGCAAAGATAAAGGCAGTAATGTGGTGTATTTGTTTAAATACAGGGCATTTCTGTCCTTTCCCTGTCATGCAGCGAAATGCAGCTGCATGACTTTGCCATAAACATAGCCCTAAGCTTACCAAATTACAAATGAGCCACCCAGCAATCTGATGCTTTTATGTCTTAATCTCAGTGTTAGTTTGAACTTTTCTAGATGTCAAGTTTTAAAAGTTGAGCAGTTCATCTAAGAGAACATTTTTAATTGTCTTTACTTTCCAATACTTTGGGGCAGTGAGAAGGTGGGTGGGTGATTCTTCATAGAATAATAGAGCATGTGCACTTGGTTGATTTAACTTTAAAAAAAGATTGTTAAAAATATGGGGAATGATGCCTGTAAAATATTTGTACTCATTTTGAACAGGTGATTTTAGCATGTTCAGCATATTGTGCATACTTTGCTCGACAACTCAAAGCTGGTGGTAAACACAAGCATAAAACCCGACAACAGCAATTTGTGTGGCGATCTGAATCAATTTCCTTGTGTGGTGTGATGATTTTTGTTCTGCCTTTTGGCCCTGGTAAACTGCAGGTATTTCTTTTTTAATGGAGGCACAATGACAAAATACTGGCACTAGAACACTGGAGGCAATTCTTGGCATCACAGGCACCTGTTTCAAAATACTGTACTGGCATACTGCAGATATTTCTATGCATCTGGGGAACCTATGGGAAAATGCACATTGAAGGTTATTCTTGTCATACCAGAGGGCAACCAAGGCATATGGGAGTGGGCAACCATGACAAAATACTGGTCCTGACATACTTATTTTTTACACAAAAAGGTAAGCCACACTTGCACTTGCATCTTGTATGTAATTTAAGGCATTAGGGGACACCCATGATGTATGGGGGCAGGCATGGTATATTGGGGCACCAATGACAAAATACTGGCCCTGTCACACTGAAAGTAATTTTTGAGACATTGAGCACCAATAGAAGATCTTTAGAAGAATGGGGTAAATTCCTGGGGAGCTTCAGGTTTCTTTGGCTTGCCACACCATGAAAGGTTTTAATGAGTGCCCTTTCAGAGCCTATGGATTTTTAGCAAATTTCTGTGAAACTTGTGTTTTCAAATGCATTATTTGACTATATTTTTTTCAAACTTTTCTTCGGTGGGGGGGGGGAGTCCCCAAAAGCCACCTAGCGATCTGGCTCACTCGCTTTGCTCTTTTGCTACAAGTCAGGAGAAGTATTATGCTTGACACTTTTCAAAGAACAAGTCAGCACCCTAATATAGGTGGTCTCTAAGATGGACATCGGTCTGAGTTGTAGTGCTCATGCAGTTATTATGGCCCTTCAGCAATGTTAGTTAATGTTATGTCATCAGAGTTAAGGACTTCCTGGGCAGATTTAGGGCTTAAGTTCATATGATGTCACTTCATGGGGTATCAATAGGTGTAAAGGGTGTGTGATGTCACTTCTGTAACCTCTGCCATTTTGGTGAACTGTTATCTATGGCATTCATTCTTGTGCCAGCATTAAGGGCATTGTCACCCCAATAGGACATGTAAAATCCTTCCTTTATGTGGATGGTAATTAATTGCATATGGCAATACATCAGTAGGCATTGCATTAAGCTGCTGTTTTGGTTACGGCAATGATACCTATGTGGACCTCGTTTTTTTATTTTGTGCATATACCCTTGTCCATGTGGCTCTACAGCTTGCTCCTGTGGTACATACACATGGGTCTAGGTTAATGTTGTTGTTCAACTAATTTTGTTTGCTCTTTGGTATAATAGTATTGTGGCCTAAATGGATAATCACAAATGTATCTGCTGTTCCACTGTCCGCCTTCCATGTGCCTCAAGGTCACATTGTTCCTACATTGACCACAGAGCTGAACAAGAGGGTACCATGGTCCCTACAATAATCGTTCAACTCATTTTGAGATTTTCAGAACCAGCTCTTCCCCAGGACATTCTCAAACTTCAAATGTGGGCTTTCGTCTAATTACACTTTATTGTGTTGTTAAGTCAAAGATGGAGGAAATTCAGAAAGAACCGGTGAGGTGGGGATTACAGTTCTTAATTGACACAATGGTGATTCAGGCCTGGGAACACGTCCTAAGAAGAGTTAAGACAAAAAGAGAGGATTCCATTTAATGAATCACATATCTTAGCTTTCCCAGATGTGATGAAATCCACAGATAAATGGTGGGAAAAGCAGAAGTGGTAAGGAAAGCCTTCCTCCATCTCAGAGCAAAAGGAGGGTTTTTCTTCCCCACTAATTTGTGAGTCCTCGGAGATGACAAACAGTTGTGTTTGGGACACTGGGGAGGCCACAACCATCTCAGGAGCATGAGTGAAAGGTTTCAGAGTCTGTGTTGCCATGTTTAAGCAAGATGCACTACAGAGCGGAGATGTTCCTACGCTGAGTGGTCTTACGTATGAACATTTGAAGGTGCCAGACCATGTGATATGGTCAACTACGAAGATGGGACTTAGTCTTTGGACTTGAATAGGGCTAGGATGAGCTTGTAGGCTCGATGTCCATATCATCAATGAAACAAGCTGTTGGGGGGCGCTAGAGGGCGCAAGGCAAGATGGCCGCTTGATAGAGCAGCTCCGCCGGCCAAGCAATTCATCCGCACATTATCCTGCTTTCCTGCCATCAATCCACGCCCTACCTGCAGCGGACGAGTGGTGGAGTGCTGTGGGCAGCCGTTACTGTGCTGAGCTGCCTTTTCTACAACCAGGGAGCCAAGAGAGGGACCGGCAAGTTATTGGGCCTGTGACACCGTAATGGCGGCCCGGGACAGGCTCTAGGCGCGGAGTCGCGGTGAGTGCTGTTTTGCGTCAGCCGCAGCCTGGGGGTGACGGGGGGATCCCGCAACTTGGCTGGTGTCTGGTGGGCTGTGCGGGCTGGGCCGGGAGTGGTGGGTGCCCTAGCGCGACCCTATCGACTGGCTGGGGCGCGCGCCGGCTTCTGGGACCGGCCTGCGTGGCGCATCGGTCGCGGGCTGAGGGGCGTCGGCTTTGTTCCCCCGCTGCCTGGCGCTGCTAGACTGGCCTGGGGCAGTGCGGCCGCGGACTACTGCAACTCGTGAGCCGGTGGGCCGGGTACGTGTTGCGGTGTGTGCTCCCCCCTGACTGAGGCCTCTCCTGTCATTGAATATTGCACGGCCTCGCTCACCTGCACCGGCTGGACTCCCATTGCGGCTGACTCTGGGGCCGACCGATTGATATCCGGCGGCGGAGACTTCCACGCGCGGCCCAGACCGATGGTGCCGGAGATCTGGTTCGGCTGATTGGCGTGGTCGCTTACGCCTGGCGGTCGATCGGACCTGTTTGATCCGGATAGCGATCTGGAGGTCATCTGATCGTTCCTTTTGTGCTGCGGTTAAGGGCGAGGCCCCCCCTGTTGAGATCTGCTGGAATCCTGGGGCGTTTGTGCTAGCCGATGATCGGTGACTCATCCCGTTCTGGCTCATCCGTCATATGTTATGTTATGTTATGTTATAAATTGTTTATAAAGCGCACGTACACCAGATTGGTTTCATTGCGCTACTCTAAAGGGTGCTTTAGTCCTGGGATGTTACTCGTATGCCTGTCTAAATAACCATGGGGCCTATTACCAACAGCGTGCGTTAATTAACGCAAACCACAGTTAGCGTCGTTTTTTTTATCGCTGGATTCGTTTGCGGAGATAACGCGTTATTAGCAACGTTTTATCTCCAATGCGAAACAAATCCAGCGATGGCGGCGATTCCCAGCATTAGCACGAGAATTCCTTGCGATAAATTCCTATCGCTAAGGAAAAACTCGCTAATAGGCAGGTGGGGACTTAACCGTAGAATCCACCTCCCATAGACTATAATGGCTAAGTCAGGTTTCTAGCAGGTGTTAAAATCCAGCGCTAATCGGGGTTAACGCATTTTTTTATCGCTTCGCGGGCCTTGCTAATAGTGTGAAGTTGTGTTTGCGACTGTCTGCGTGTATTTTTAGTGAGGAACGCCCACTTTGCATGTCATTAGCGATAAATATCGCTGACATGCAAAGCGGTAAAAAAACGGGCGCTAATGCCCGCAAACTGTCGCTAACTGCTGTTAGAGACAGTTTGCTGATAGGGCGATAAAAATATCGCCGCTTTAGCGGCAAAAAGTGCTGCTAAAGCGGCGATAGTGCCCTTGCTAATATGCCCCCATGTCTTTAGGAGCCTTCGAAAACTCATGAAGTCTGTGCAGGATCTGACTTCTAGAGGTAGGGAATTCCAATATCTGGGGCCTAGTATGGCAAACCTTTTTCCACCGAAACGCTTCAGTTTGAAGGAAGGTAGAGTCAGAAAATGCATATGGGCAGATCGCAAATCGCGGGTCGGAGTGTATCTTTCAATAAGACTGTCAATGAATTTGGGGCTTCTACCATTCAGGGACTTAAAAATAATGCATCCCACCTTAAAGGCGCATCTCTGAGTTATGGGGAGCCAATGCAGCTTCCTCAGCAGGGGAGTGACATGTTGACGCCTATTTTCCTGAAGAATCAGTCTTGCTGCCTGATTCTGTACCAGTTGAAGACGGTGGGTGAGATAAGCTGGAATGCCAAAGTATAGAGAATTGGCGTAATCTATATGAGATATCACCATAGCAAGGACTGCCTGTATTTTAGCTTCCTGTGTAAGGAACCTACTAATTTTCCTTATTTTTCTCAACTGGAAAAAGCACGTTGAGATCACAGACCCAATTTGAGTCTTCATTGTGAGGTCACTGTTAATTATGACCCCCAGTGTTTTAGCAGAGATAGAAGGGGTAGGGGGCTGTCCCAGCTCTTTAGGCCAGAAACGGGGACTCCAAGGATTTAATGGACCTCCTGTTAAAATCACTTCCGTCTTATCTAGATTTAACTTCAGATGGTTGCTGTTCATCCAGTCGCGGATGAACAGCAACGTAGTCTGAAATTCATGGATGGATGCAGGAGAATTACTGATGGAAAACACGAGTTGGAAATCGTCCGCGTAATTAAAAGTGTGAACTTTCCTTTCTTTCAGGGCATAAATCAAAGGAAGAAGGTATAGGTTGAACAAATGAGGGGAAAGTGAGGAGCCCTGTGGAACACCGCACGTAGTACTCATCTTGGGGGTTGTGAACTTATTACTGGAATCTGTTCCAAGGTGGCCGAGGGCGGCCTTGACTGATATTGTTGCCCTAACCCACCACAGACAGCTGGGATCCGTTAAAACGGCGCACTGCCCTCTCCTATTCCGGTCATAGGCCCTGCTGGTCTGAGGCATCTTTCCCTGCGAGCTTCTACGGGGTCATCCCACAGCATCTGCATTCCTGGACCTAGATCACCCTCGTGCCTGGGTGTCGGACCGGGAAGGGAGGGACTGCCCTTACACGATCAACGTTGCTGGCGGTGGCGGTTGGCTGCTGCGGGGGGTCACACGTCAGATTGCGGGGTGCCCTGGAGGCTTGCTGACAGCTCACCATGCCTATTTTTACCTGAATCAGTTGCTGTACCCCAGCTGTCTTGCCCCCCCCCCATCTGGTGTTTCTTCCATGGTTATCCTGGTCACTGCGCTATTACTGCACTCGCCCCACTATATTTGCATACTGTGCCCTCCCTCCTGTTTTATCGAGGCTAGCTGCGGAAACTTTGATCACAGAGGCACAGGCGTACTTTGGGCAGTGATACTCACCCTGCTCTATTGCATCTCGCATCAGGGATATCGCCATGGGGAAATCTGAGCGCAGCCAGCCGCGCCTTACTTTTGAGCCCCGCAGATCAGCCAAAACTTCTCAGCAGGCCGTCTCGGACTCGGAAATTGACGCACCTGGCGACCAATTATCTAACATCGACAAAACTCTTCTCGCAGTTCAGGCCAGCCTACAATCCATTGACGGGAAGATTGATAATCTGAATCTACGCATGGATCATATGTCGCAGAAATTGGACAAGCACGCAATGCACCTGGGGGAGGCTGAAACACGCATATCAGAGACCGAGGATGGCCTTCAACAGGTGACCACGTCAGCGACATCCCTGGAAAAGGTGCTGGCTGTCATACAAGCTCGCAACGAGGATTTGGAGGCCAGATCTAGATGCAATAATGTGCACATCACTGGCCTACCAGAATCCACGAACACTGGCCGCCTCGAGACCTACGTGGAGAAACTTCTCCGGGACATTTTTGGTGCAGAACACCTGTCTCAGGTACTAATTGTGGAACGGGCCCACAGATCTTTGGCTGCTCGCCCCCCTCCGGGCGCGCCGCCACGCCCCATCATTGCCCGTTTATTAAACTACCGAGACTGGGACGCTATCCTTCGTATGGCCCAGGAGAAAGGTACTGTGGTACACGAGGGCAACACACTCGCTTTCTACCCCGATTTCACTGCCGCTGTGCAGGAGGCCCGAAGGGAATACCAGCCTGTCAAGAAACTTCTCATAGCGGCACAGATACCTTATGCCATGCTCTACCCAGTGCGGTTGCGCATCGACGATAACGGGAGGCCTCGGATCTTCACCACCCCAAAATCAGCAATGGACTTTGCGAAGACTCTCCACCGACGCAGCCGGACCCCCACCGCTGCGGCGGATTGTGATGGCAGGGCCTCTAATGTAATGGCAGACGAACAATGACACTAACAGGTCACGTGAGATGTGGAAGATATTCACCCCCTCTGTTTTTATTTTTTTTCTAGGGGCCCCCGCCTGCTTGTTGCAGTGAGATTTGGCGAATGGGACATGGGGAAACTATACAAAAGCTTGAACTGTGTTATTGTTGACTCCCCATAATCTATGACCTATATTGTTCATATGTAGGTAGTTCTCTTATTATTCCACGACAATGCATGATAATGGCTAGGTAATATTATCACTTTCGCTCGGCCACCTCCCATTACAACGGGAGGGGTATTGTGCTCTGGCGCTCCCACATGGGTGATCCCCATTGTTGTTTACTCCCTTGGTGCTACATTTGGGGACTGACTGGGGAGGTTCGGGATGGCTTTGGCATGTTGGGGTTGCTAAAGTGGGTGGGGGGTGATGGGGGGTGGGGGGTTGTTAAAGGGTTTGGTTACGTGGCTGACTTCACTGTTGTTACTGTGATAACGGTATATGTATCTTCACGCACTGTAGCTGTATCATGCGCAATGTATAATCTGTTCCTACTCTGCATACTGACCATACTGTAATTATCTGTCTCACATGGAATGTACGGGGACTCAATTCACCGAAGAAAATCCGTCAGGTTTTAGCATATTTAGATCGCCACGAGGTCACAATTGCCCTACTACAGGAAACACACCTGACCCCGCATGATGGGCATGTTGGGGCACAGTGGGCTGGCTATAGGTTAGCCTCCTCCTACTCCTCCTACTCACGGGGTGTCATCACGCTGGTTAAAAAACATATTCACTTCACCATGATCAAAACCTGAACTGATGATGCTGGACGTTACGCCATAGTACATGGGAAGCTAGCGGGTAGCCTAATTACAATAGTAAACACGTATGGGCCAAATGTAGACGACCCCGTTCTTTTTGAGCGTATCATCTCCACACTACGTGACTGGCCTGCGGCTGTGATACTATGGGGGGGTGATTTCAATTCGCATTTAGACCCCAGCAAGGACAAGGCCAGCGGCAGGAGTGGTCAATCCCCTAGGATGGCCCAGGTCATTAATGAGGGAATGTCTGAACTGGGACTGATAGACATTTGGCGTCAGCGGAATTTGGACAAGCGAGAGGGCACACACGTTTCCACAGCGCATGGTAGCTGGTCCCGGCTGGACTACTGGCTCTTGAGTGAGATGGCGGGAGGCTGGGTGTCCCAGATAGAAGGGTTACCACGCACTTTGTCTGATCATAATCCGGTCCGAATTGCACTGCACTTTCCAAGTACTGCACGCCGTTCGTTCACCTGGCGTCTTCGCTCAGAGGCCCTACTCGACCCTCTCTATGTCACGACCATTCGCGGTGCCATCATGCAATATTTTACCCACAACAAGGGCTCGATGGACCGTGCGATGACCCTTTGGGATGCCTTCAAGGCCACCATCCGGGGCACCTGCATTGGCACGGCCGCTGGCATCCTGACAGATTTACGTGGGCAGCTCACTAAACTTGAATCCGCATTGCACGACCTCGAACGTGAATATGAGATTTCACCCTGTGCTCGGACGCTGGCATCGATCAGAGGCCACACTGGAATACACGGAGCTAGCGGAACGGGAGGTTAAATACATCACTAGACGTCATGTTGCTCGCGCGTATGCGGAGGGTGGGCGGCCGGGACGCCACCTGGCTCACAAGATCAGAGATCGCATGAACCAACACATTATTCCTAAGATAACTGACGCAGCTGGTCGCGACCACTACACTACCCCGGAGATATTAGCACAGTTCCGCACTGCGTACGCAGAACTATACATCACGCAGGGTGTGGCTGACAGTGTAGATTTGGATGCGTATCTTCCAGACATTGCGATTGCCTGGTTATCAGACGGGCAGAGGGAGATTCTTAGTCAGCCGATTACGGAAGAGGAGGTTCGCGCAGCGATCAAGTCCCTCCCAAACAAAAAGGCTCCCGGCCCTGATGGCTTCCCCAGCGAATTTTATAAAGAATGTGCAGAGGAACTAGCTCCCCATCTTCTGGAAATGTACTCTGAGGCCTATGACTCTGGCAAATTGCTGCCCTCCCTCCGTGAAGCTCTAATCATTACATTACTTAAGAAGGACAAGCCGCCCCATCGCTGTGACTCTTACAGGCCACTGTCGCTCATAAACACAGACGCCAAGATACTGGCCAAGATTCTGGCCACCCGATTGCAGCCGCTCATGCAGTGCCTGGTCCTTCCGGACCAATCTGGTTTTATTCCTACCCGCTCTACCTCGCATAACTTGCGTACTCTTTTTACTACGTTCCATCTTCTCGATCCAGGGCTGCAGGCAGCAGCGGTCATGTTAGACGCCGCCAAGGCCTTTGACTCTATAGAGCGGAGTTATCTTTTTTGTATTCTGCGTCGTATGGGCTTCCCCCTATGTTTGTTCACTGGGTTCGCCTGTTATATACTGATCCCGCGGCACGCGTCCGAGTGGAAGGTAGCACATCGGACCCTATATGCATCACTAGGGGGACGCGTCAGGGATGCCCCCTCTCGCCTCTTCTTTTTGCACTAACACTTGAGCCCCTTGCCTGTATTGTCAGGCAGCGACATCGTGCCTCGGCCCTCCGCTTTTCTCACTGCCCCGTCGGCATTTCATTATATGCCGATGACATGCTGCTTTTTATACGCGAGCCACGCACCTTCATGGCACCAGTCCTACGGGAATATGTTCGTTTCGGGTTGTTCTCAGACCTGCATATCAACTGGTCTAAATCGGTGGTGGTGCCACTGACGGAATGCACCTTACCCCACAAACTTGACTTCCCACTTGAATGGTCCTCGGACCCCGTGAAATACTTAGGGGTGTGGGTACACAGAGACCCCGACACGGTCATCCGCGAGAATTACGGCCCTGCGTGTGCGAAATTGGAGAGGAAAGTGGACAGATGGGTGAAGCTTTCGCTTTCATTGGCCGACCGTATCGCTCTAATCAAGATGGTTATACTGCCCCAATTTTTATATCTTTTTAACAACATACTGATCCCACTCACGAAACATTTTTTTTAAATTGTGCGATCTCTGCTCCTTAAGCTCGTTTGGGGGGGCAAACAGGCCCGTGTGAATTGGGAAACGCTTACTCTGGATTATAAACACGGAGGTTTCAGCGTTACTGATTTTTATTTGTATTATTTATGTGCGCATGCACACTACACACATTACTGGTCTAGCACGCACGACTTTATTCCACACGTGGCGGTGGAGGATGGAGACACTCATCCCATTCCGCTGAGCTCCATGTTGACGCACACTAAGCGGCAGACCCCCCGATCCGAAAAAAACACTGTTGATACCACTATAGGGGCCTGGCAGGCATTAGGTCGCATGGCAGGGAAATTGCCGTTGTATTCCCCTTTTTTACCTCTTGCATACCATTCAAATTTGTCGGTGACGCATGAGGTGGGTTCTATGCAGGCTCTGCATTTGGTGGGGATAGTCAAAATGCAAAATCTATTTCCTGAGGGAGTTTTTTTAAACGACAGTGATCTAAGCTACATACAGAATAAAACACCTCCATTCATATTCCTATTCCACAGATTAAAGAAAGCGATACAGGCCCACTATCATACCTTCCCTGCGGAACCTGCAACATTACAAACTCTCCACACCCTGCTCGTCAGCCCAACACGACGTAAACTTCTCACCAAACTATATCGCTCCGCCAGGGAGGAGAAACCGACGTCACATAGCAAAAGTTTAGAGAAGTGCAACACGTGCTTAGCTCCAACACTGACGCTGCAGGAGTGGGAATACTGTTGCCAGCTTAGGGGGGCCCTCACTTCTAATGGTAACCTCCGAATAATTCATTTTAAATACATACACCAAGCATACTACACTCCACACAAGCTATTCAAATACGGACTTTGCAACACGGATGCCTGTAAGAGATGTGGAGCCGCAGATGCTGACTTCTGGCACCTGTCCTGGGAGTGCCGAAGGGTGGCGTTATTCTGGGATGGTGTGATCTGCATGCTGTCCAAAATAGTTGGGCTGGAATTACAATGCTCACCGCATGTATGTCTGCTGGGGTTGTTGCCCTTTGTGAAGGGTGCTACAGGTAAACTGGTGAGAGTGGCCATACTCATGGCTAAGAGATGTGTGGCAATGACGTGGGAAAGCACAGCTGGGCCATCGACTGCACGGTGGCTTCATGATTTGGCGGTCTGCCGGGACAATCTGGTGCTCTATGCGGAAGAACTCCCCACAGTTTCTAGACCTAATGATATATGGGAACCGCTGTTACACTATCTGAGATCTGCTGAGCAGGTTGAGTCCTACAGAATGCTTGAATGTAAAATTATTATGTTGATGAGCATGATACCCTGATACGCTATGTAGATCACTATTATACTGTACCTGTTTGACATCTATGCCAATGCCACAAGTTGTTAAGTTGGTTATTCAATCATATGCGCTAATGGTTGACAGATTTGTAAACTGCATATGTTCAATAAAACTTTAATTTTTAAAAAAAACAAGCTGTTATGATGTGTATGTGAATTCTTTTATGACCTATTGTTATTCATCAGGTGCAGGAGTTGACTCAACTTGTTGACTAGTGTATGTATGTTCTAAATCCAGTGAAGATATATTGTATTGAAAACTACAGTTATTGTATTTCTCTCTTGCTGTCTAGACATGGATGCAGACATATACAACGACACAGGGATCTTTCTGATCAAAGGGAGCAACTCGGTCACGGCGACATTCGACGGGGAGCTGTCTGTATCAGTTTCCGCTTCTCTTGGAATCCTGAATGCAATTTTGAGCCTTCCCACCCAGTTCATCAACAGGACCAGTGGCCTGCTGGGTGAGGACAGAACTGCACTTTTACCAAGACTATTGCCAACACCAGAAAAAGTTTAGCGACGCAGAGTGACCTCTGAGCCATTAGTCCTTGGAGTCCTAGACTGAAAGGGGGATAGGAAGTTGAGAGAGGGGTGATCAACCAGAAGTGTTCATATAGGGTAGTGCTAGAAGAGAAGAGTGGATTGCCATGGGGAAGCATTGTCTTAAGACAAAAGGGTAGACTACCTTGGAATGCCAGCATAGACAAGATTGACAAACTTGCCAATCAATTAAAAAACAAAACAAAAGGAAAAGTCCAACATAAGCCCATGGAGTTTAAAAGTGGAGAAAATCTGGGTCATGTATTGAGGGTCATGGATTGAGATGACCCTAAAGGCCCGTTGTTGCCTTATTAAAATCTGGGCCAATGTACCTATGTTATATATTGTGATATAGCCTATAAAGTGAAGGAATATTTCAGTGCTGATACCCACAGATGCTGATGTATTCACCTTGTCTTTCAGGAGTGTGGAACTCTGACACGTCTGATGATTTTACAATGCCGAATGGTACCACGATCTCCATTAAAAGCACGGAAAAGGAAATATTCGGCTATGGAATGATGTGTGAGTCCATACCTCTAGCATGGGAAATTTGCAAAGTAAAATGATGGGGGTGGTGTGAGGCCTGTGAATGGTTGCAGATGTGCAGGAGTGTTTCCTTCTATCACCTCAGCCCTGTACCTTGCTGCTGTGTAACTCTATTCAACAGCTCAAATCCTCTGTGAACTCTTTGCTCCTGTGTTCTCATGCAGCACTATGGTCAAGCAAGGACAGTAGACACATAAGCATTGCACACCACGATTGCTTTAGTTGTATTGTATTGTATTGTATTGCTTACTTCTCACATGTGAGATGCTGAAGAACTTGGCCTAGATGGATAGCATGCTACACCATGTAAGGTATGTGGTTGGAAGAGTGTTATCTTTGTTTAGATCCTGTGTGGTAATTTCCATGTCGTGCGTGAGAACCATCGAATTCACTAAAAGATTGACTCCAAGAAAGTTTCCTCAAGAGGTGGTGTGACGCTACAAGAAATAGGGCACATCTTGGCTGCTTCCATCCATTTGTTTCTAACGCTCATGAAATGCTCCCTGTGAAACATAGATTATTTATAGTGGTTTTAGAGAGATGGAAAACTGCACTATGAAAACCTTCTCACCTGAACATCAGTCCTTCAGACTAGAAGACTCTTGGCCCAAATTGTTTTTAGGAAATTCCTATTTAGGCGGTCTCCCTGCTTCACATCTCGGTGCTTAGTTCTGTCACAAGTGGGAATCTGAGAGATTTGCCATGCTCTATCTGTGCTGCAGGGATTGCTCCATATTTCAACCTCACAGAAACAATCTTTATAGCATTGGAAGTACTGCAAACCCTAAATCAAGAACATCGATTCAGCAAGAAGTCACGTCATTACATGTCATTTACTCAGTCAAATCACAGTAAGGGACTTTGCATGACCTTTGACCCCAACCATTTCACAGAAAAAATGTCACTGAAGAAATGTCTGAGGTCAATAAAATAACAAAAAAGTTACTAGAACAGCTATAGTCATGTGTAATCTGGTGAACCATACCTCAATTGTTCTCGCAGTGAAGTACAGCATCTAATACTCACGCATTGTCTAATATGTTGAGGTATAGCCTCGTACGTTCGTGTTTTACCTCACATATTCAGCCTGCAATGATTGTTCATGGTTTCACGACTTCATTTATATCACATGTTCTGGTATGGCCCCAGAGGTTCAGATATAGCCTAGTACTCACATATTCAGAAACAGCCTGCAATGATTGCTGATGGCCTCACGTCCTCAGGTATATCACATGTTCTGGTATGGCCCCAGATGTTCAGATATAGCCTCATACCTCGAGTTTTCCCCTGCGTCCATTACAGTTCCAGTTGTGTGCGTTTTACTTAGCTCTGCAGTCACCTAAAGGCCTACTAGTGGTGACACTTGATATAACAACTAGATGCAAAACTATTTGCAATCTAAAGTAAGCTCCTCTCCAGGTATTTATGAAAACAGTGTATAATAAGTTCTAGGTTTGTGGGACAGGAACTAAAAAGGACCAAGCACCCATCTGGTTCAGAAAAAATTGCAGTGCTTCCATTGCATTTGCTAATAATGTCCAAATCACTCATTGGAGCAGGTATGCCTGTGCTTCCCTTTGTATGGAAGCAAGACTTTGGCTTATACTGTAAAGTGTGCCAGTCAAAGTTCCATTAACCCACTGCACGTCTTGACTGGCAGATGCAGCCATAAGTGGGCTGCGCCCCGAATATCGTATCTAGAATATCGAGGCATGCAAATATTGAGGCCAAAATATTGAATCCAAAATATCGACTAGTAAGTAAGAATAGATTTTCCACAGCTACCTCCGCATGTACATACCTTGGTGATATAAATATCTTCAGGGTACATTCTTAAATCTGTGCTTCCCTGTATGCACTTACCTTTCGATATTTTGTCCCTCGATATTCTGTCCACAGTCTTCTTGTATGTCGAAGTTCTTAGGGTCGATATTCAGCAGTACACATGACACAAATTAGGTTCTGGCATTACTCTGCCTGTTTGCCGTTCATTCTGTATCTCCCGTTATCTCACATGCGATATTAATGAGGAATGGTCTGGTGATTAGCTTGCCAGCCTTCCATTCCAGAAATTTCATTAGCAATCCTGACTTTTTATCGAACAATAATTCATGTAATCTTGCCCAGTATCGTACCTTAATTAATATTATTGGCAGAATATCGACAATCTTAAATATTGTGGCCAAAAGATCATAGACAAAATTGGAGCACAGAAAATCTATACCCAATGGATCAATATTTTTGTAAACGATATGTAGGATGCAATATCTGGGTCAGATGACGTTTCCATATTTGATATCCTGACATACAAATCATTTGGGTATATCACCTCGACTATTTATACCTCAAATTGTAAATATCTGCATTATCTAAATATATGTGATGAAAAGAAAAATGTTGTGGTGTCTAGAGATTTAGGAATGACATATTTTCTGCTCCTCTCTATCACATGCATGTTTCTGCTCCTTGATTCCAACCACAACCACATGCCACTTGCATACTATTGTTCTATGTATGGCATCTTGTGGTTGAGATGCTACTTTGTGTTGTCGTGTTACCTTATAGTGTTCTTCCGCTTTTTGGAGCTACTTGTATGTTGTGTAAATAATGAAATGATTATTCTAGACACACTGCTGGCCTGTGTAATCGCTGTGGCCCCAGAGACCAGTGTCCCCATTGGTCCCAATGGTCATTAGTGTTTTAGCCCATCGTGTTCACTTGAGCCAAGGGCTACTCCTGGGTGTACACATTAGAGTATGCATTTTAGTGTATATCTTCGTTTGTGTAACACAAGGCTACCGATGACATGGTAAACATTGAACCTACCACACATTTGCCTCTGCAGAGGGTTTGCTTATTTGAAAGGTCACTTCTCCTTTACAAATTACTATTAAAGTAAAGTTGAAGGTGTTACCTGTATGCTTGCATAGTGAGCAGGGCAGCCAATATCTACAGAAGAAGCAGAGACAGAGTATGAAACAAGTGTAGATTAAAATTAAAGATTATGAGGATAGGGACAGAAAGAGAAAAGGAAGAAGGGAGGAAAGGATGGAGAGTTGGTGGCTGGGCCAAAGGACAATGAGGGAGAGATCTTATTAACTGCCTCTCATATTATTCATTAAATACCTTTTATTCATTACCTCCAATACTGTCGGAGACAAAAACATCCTTCATATGTACTTAAAGCACCCCGTGACAGGATGTAACTTTGGGCTCCAGTTATATTATGTTATGTTACATTACGTTGTTATTTTATGTTACATTATGAAACGTTATGTTATGTTCTGCAGACTTGTAGAGCGCACTATCACCCGGAAAGGTACCCTGGCACTCACCAGGCGTGAGACTAGGCACACCTAGGGCCTAGTGGGACTACTCAGAAAGCCAGGTCTTCAGCTTCTTGTGGAATTCAAGAAGTGAGAAGGCTCTTATGTGTAGGGGCAGGTCGTTCCATACCTTAGGAGCAAAATAGGAGAAGGCTCGACTGCCCAATCTGGTTTTCCGTGTGTGTGTGTGGGCTTTGCGCAAATAGGAGTCCCAACAAGCAGAGGTGCCTGGAATGTTTGTGAAAGCAGATGCAATTGGATATGCTGGACCATTGTTATGTAGTGCCTTGAAAGTGCAGCTGAAGAGTTTGAATTGTGCTTGTTTGTGAATGGGGAGCCAGTGGAGAGTGTGGTGTGATATGAGTGCGGCGTGGGTGGTTGAAAGTCATTCTAGCCGCCGAGTTCCGAATGGTCTGGAGCCATCTGGTGAGTTTTTTTGATGATCCTGAAATAGAGGGTCTTCCTGTAGTCCAGCTGGCTTGTGACCAGGGTGTGCATGATGGTTTTCCTGGTGCTAACTGTGGCTTCCACCTGCTCCCCTTTTGGAGGGCCAGAGTACAGTTCAGGGATATTCTTATGCCTAGTAAGAGTTTTGCTTAAGCAATGCATGGCATTGATGAGACAGAGCCTATGCTTAACTTCAAATGGCAATGCTGTGGCACATGCATGACACCAGTCCTAACTCCTACCCTAGTGCACTCACTTGGGACTACAGGGGACTGGCACATAGCTTTAAAAAAATCAGTTAAAAGGGTAGATCTCCCTACAAACTATGTGACTTTTTATCTCCACTCTTGCTTTCACAGGGCAAGTCACTGGGACCAGCCTCTTTTCCTCTGCTGTGCCAACCACACCACAGAGCAAAAGCACCTTCACCCCAGTATTTTTGGCAGACTTGAAGGCAGCGAACGCCTCTGAATACACAGCGGTGTCTTCTGCTTGTGGTGGCAATATCGAATGCATCTACGATACCCTAACCACTGGAAATCCTGCAATCGGTGCGCAAACGCATCGCATCGCCACTACCTATGAGTACACAAACCAAACACTAAGTGAGTATGCAACCAAATTCCTGGTTCTTCTGCACTAGGTGGGGCTGTAGGAATGCTTTAGGGAGTGTGGATGTTTTCCAAATGGGAATTGCCTCTCAAGTACCCGTGTGACTATGGTGGAGTCATCTACCTATAGGCTAGTTTATGTGTGAGGAAAGGGCATTTTCATGAAATTAGCAATGTCATCAGTTCTCAGAATCAGGTATAACTGGGCCTTTTCCCTGGTACTTACACTACTCTTTGGTCTTCTACACCCACAGAGCCTTGACCAGCGCTGGTCCAACAGAACTACATGTGCACCCACATGTGGCTCTGAAATGTATTAGATATTCACTTTTATTATCAAATGTCATTGGGCAAAGCGGGGGCTTGGATGAAAAAGCAGACAAAAGGCTGGGAATGAGAGGTTTAATTCGGAAGTGGGTGCAAGGCAACTACATATACAGGATAAAGTACCTCCAGCTGCACATAATTTGAAAATGTCAGGGCATTAAGCAGTTACTTGCCCATATAGTGGTGCATAGATGCAGGCTTGGATCCCTCACATATGGCATTCATGTATGAAATATAAAAAAATAAATGAGTTAATGGCTCCATGTTTAGCTTTGGGAAACTGTATTATTTGCTTATAACAGCATTCAACCTTATGAAGCATGGCATTTTCCAAGAAATGGTACAGCAGAAGTGAAGTTACTGAGGATGATAGAAAATAGTCTTTACATAGATAATTTCTGAGGATAAAAGCCAGGAAGCTGTTTTCTTGCTGGTAAAGTGCACCCCTTCAGTTGCCATGTTTACACTTCTACTCCAAACAGAGATATTTCAGGAGGATATTCCCCTAGATCAGTGTGGGTCGTGAAAGTCCAAACAATAAATAAAGATACCTTTAAATTCTGTATTAATCTTGTCACATTTGCTGCTCTTCAAAGACTGAGTTTCAAATGCAAGGCTATTTTCTCTGACAAATTGCTGCTTATTTTTTAACTTTGGAATTGGTGTTTACAAACTCTTCTCACTTTGCAGTTAGAAAAATAAAAATAAAGTGAATTATGTGACAATCTTGCTGCAGTAAAGTGAGTGTGAAAGGGAAGGCAGTTGCATGTCTTTTTTTGTAACACCAAATGAAATGTAAATAGCTGTCAATGAACTACACAAATTCAGCAGTTAGGAAAGATGAATAATTGAAGTGCATTTTTTTATAATTCTAAAGTGTGATGGAAGCAAAGATTTTAATAAGCTCAAAATAAATCAAAACACCTTACTTGCTGATGCACAAATGATAAATATTCACTGAAACCCGATTTCCACACATTACCATTTGTATGCAATATAGCTTTATCAGTAAAACTATATATTTGAGCAAATTTTGTGGCTATTTAAATGGGATATCTGCTGCCTGTAAATGATAGTGTGGTGCCACAGGATGCGTTAATTACACTAAAAAGTCGCCCGCCTCATATCCGTTAAAGCTAAGTGGGTCGTGAAAGTTTGTTATGTGTCTAAAAAGTTTGGGAAACACTGCTATAGAAAAACTGTGAAGTGTAACGTTCAAATGTGAAGGGTGTCATTTACTTTATTTTTTACTTTTGACCCCTACATCCAATCAAATATTCAGATTTTTACCTAACTTTCTTTGTAGCCTTTAGTTTATTTGTTACTTAACACTATTGTTGTTTAGCTAGCATTGCACACATTCCACATGCACTGCGAAGGGCTTTGCGGCTAGAAGCAAGTTTTGAAGGGGGAGCAGATAATGTGTCGCAGAAATCAGTCTGAATTGTTGGGTCAGATTGCTTGGTCACAGAACACAGTCATAGTTACATCAAAACGGAAACCCTCTCTCTGATAGCCCAGCAGCACTGGTCACATTTATTTTTATTCAAAATAAATTTCAGTATTAGAACTCAGTAGTGACAAGAAAATATTGCTACAATCGCTCCATGGTTTTAGAAGCATTTAATTTATCTCAATTGGTCCTACAACCTGGAAATTTTGGGCTTGATTTACAAAGGTAACTTCTAAATTTAAGTAATTTACTCTTTTGAGTAAGTTTGCTAGTTTTTGCTCATTTAAAAAATCCTAGCATAAGCTACTACTAAAAATCTGTAGCTAAGTTCAGCACCTCAAATGCCCAACCACTGGTGCTGCAACATCCTCACATAGAAAATAATAGAGCTAGGGAACCCCTTAGGAAATAAAGTTAACTTAAATTATTTCAAAAAGTAAAAAATATGAATAAATATAATGTAAATGTTACAAAATATATAAGCATAGTTCATCTGTATTTTTTAATTATAAAATATTGTAATACAATATATTCAATTCAAAAATGAATGTAACAATATATTTGAATAAAATATTCCCAAATTCATTTTAAGACAATAATAAATTGAAGATTATCAAAAGATGTGGTTTGAAAACTATTCCATTAGCGGAAATCCACAGATCTCCTCAGTATGGGATAGCAGTACCCTACTCTACTAGTAGGTGCTAAAAAAGGTCTAGATACCGCTTTATGAATTTCAGAGCCAATTAATCTGCCTTCTCATAGCCAACTGGTTCAATGTACCTACTTTAGCTATTGCCTGAAATCTTCAGTTTTGAACCATGAATTCTAGGTGTGATGATTCAGTTTCTAAAGGGCAAGCCCAGATCTAAGGCAACCCCAGTGTAAGAATTATGTGGTCTCCATCTGTTTTTGTAAGTGAAGGCAAATCAGTGCCACAGCAATTATCATACTCATGGACACTTATGCTAGGTTCTTGGAATACAGTCTGATATCTAATAATAGGTATTGAATGAGAGTCACTCGACTGGTACTCAGTTATTTGCAGCCTTCTCCCACTGTGTGCCCCCCTGCAATATCTTAATTTTCCGCTCCATATTGTAAAACTGTGATTTGTTGAGGAAACATTGCATTTACTTGAAATGCATGAGTGCATACATGGTTTGTGGAAGATAAAAAATCATTTTGGAAGATGTTCTGTTGATGAAGCATAGTATGTCTTTGGCATATATTCCTTGGTCTCCAAACCAGCCACCCCTGCAGAACAGCATCATTTCTGAAATGTATACTGTATGGATGTGTGGGCCTCCACAAAGTGCCACATGAGAGTTAATCTTTTCTGTTTCAGATACATTCCCTCCGGTTATAACGGGGAACTCTTCAATCATGACTTACATAGGACAAAATGTAGAAGCGACGTACAGCTCTACTGGAAGTGGAGTCAAATTTATCCCCTACACATCCACAGACCTGAACCTCACGGGTAAGAACCTTTACTGTGCTCCATGTTGAGGAGTGGTTTGTAACTGATGGGTGTTATTATGAGGTGGGACAACCGACTCATGGCGGCCTTTTTTATTATCATGGAATACTATTGATTGAGAAGACCAGGATCTTCAAGTTCTTCTAATCACTTAGCAGTGAGATTGCCCCTTCTTGTATGTAGAAGACCAAATTTATGAAAATCTGGCCCCTGATTTCTTTAGTTATGTTCTTATCTACAGAGAGCACATGTGTAGGGTAACGTAGGTTGGAGTTTTGGAAACTTTCCTTTGCATTTCCCATCCTGCAACAATAATCTACCCGCTAGTTTTTGTTTCCTCCTTTAATTATATTTCAAGCTTTGGCTGGAGAAACATTTGAGAAGTATTAAATGCCACGCAGCCACTAAAGTAAATAAGCATATTATTGGGTTAGCATGTTTTGATTTGGTGACAGAATGACTTTAGAAGTGTTCTTAGGTGTTTTACTCGATTTAGCATAACCTAGTAATACTTCAAGGCAAAGTTTTTTGAGGTGTGATTCCATAATGGATGTGAAGAACGGAAAGAGAGTCAATAACAGAATGAGGGGGCACATGATGGGAGATATGACTTCACAAAGAAGCTATTGTGTCCTCAAAACTAGAGAAGGAGTTGAGTGAAGATAGTGAAGCAGTTGAGGGAAAAAAAGTGAAAACAACCTTAAATATAAACAATAAACTCTTTACACATAACAACACGCAAAGGAAAAGGTTACAGAGTCACAACTGAAGCTGATCAAGTTACAGTCTTCTTCTAGAGCTGGGGCAGACATTACATCAAAGATACCACTATATGTAGTGATCAGTATTAATTCAATTTAAAAACATGATCATGAGGTGATCGAAGACAATATTACTAATAAGTCAAAAGAGTCAAACCACTTAGGGGCATATTTACAAAAAATTGGCATAGGGCAACTCTGCAAGTCTTTTTGCTGCGCTGCCCTAAACTAATTTGAAAGTGCAGGAATGCATCATATTTACGAGATACAGTGCATTCATGTCCTTTCAGCCAGTGCTCAATTTGGTGCCTAGTGCCAACGCAGGCACCCTTGCACCATGGTGCAAGGGGGATTGCCTTGTTGGCATGATTGTTTTTGTGCAGTAAGGGGCATCTTCTTCCACAAAAACAATCAATGGAGGCATTTTTCTCATTCTATGTGTGCTCCAGAATGCACTTGCGCTGCCTTGCCTTATCTGTGAGGCCATGCAAAGCAACCCAGGGTGGCGTTGCGTCTCCTCATAGATATGATTGAGAGGCCTGTGCCCCAGGAGCTTCAAAAAATGTGATGCTTTGTTGGTGCTGGCCTCCTGTAAATAAGCCCCTTTAGTCTTAACTTTTTTGTGGAAATCCTCTGATGGTGATGATGGCAATGGTGATGAAAAATGGTGATCTCCCTAGGGTAGGCAGTAGAGCAGACTAGAGCTTGCTGTGTTTATTGTGAATTACTTTGGATGTTTTATGATATATTACTGTGATCCCTGAACCACTCCAGATGCAATGAAAGCAGAACAGCATCTGGTACCTTTCCAGAGTGGCGTCCCAGGGTCACTGGCCAATGTGCTCTGCTTTCATCTTAGTACCAGAAATGGATCACTTTATTGCTGCTTGTAATGGCCTGTGTCTAAGTCTATCCATTTTTGTATTAAAATCAAAATACTGGCTTCTGAGACTTCAAAATATCAATGTGTGAAACATCTTCAAATAGGTAACATTTTCAAAAAACAGACCATTCAACTCTCACATGATACAGTCTAGGAAAATGTGCCCAATTTGCTTTCAAAGAGCCTTTTCTTTCTCTTTCTCTTCAGAAACTGGAATCCTTTCCTGGACTCCAAGCAGTGTGGGCGCCATCACACTGCAGGTAGATGCTGTGGACACCAACAACCTTTCTGCGGTGGTGGAGCCGACCTTCATTCTCTGTGTGTGTGCCCTCAGCGACGAGTGTGACTACACTGTGCTAACCCGGCTCAATGGCTCATCCCTTTACGTGAGTATATGCTTCAGGACTACATTGCAGAAAGAAGATCCTGCAGCAAGTGCTTGTTGACATACAGGTGGCACTTAGATTTCTTACATGTGTCCAAAATTAGAGGCGTATTTATGAGAAGGTTGAGTCATATTTGCACCGCACAATGTGGTACATGAGTGATGCAAACCTCTAAGACCGATTTATGAAGCCACGCAAAGACACTTTGCATGGCTTTTAGTGGCTTCATAAATCTGGAGTAGCGCAATGCAGCATAAATCACTGCGTTACGCTACCCCGCCCTGGGTAGACATTCCTTGGGCATTGTGAGAGTGTTCCCGTGTAACTCCTATGGATTTTGATGCATTCCCAGATGTACAAGAACATGTAAACCTGGGAATGCACCAAAAACTTACACCTTCCCAGGGGAGGCGTAACAAGGATAAATTCCTTTATTTCTGCTTGTTACTTTCTATTTCTATGTGTGCTGCATCCTGCAGCACACATAGATAGAGGAATATGTCTCCTGTGCTTGTTTTTTGGCAGGAAGGTGTTCCTTTCTGCACAAAAACAATCCTGCATGCAACGCCTGTGTGGGTGCTAGGCTGCCAAAAGGGTGCTAGCACAGGGTAAAAGGCAACAGTGCACAATATTGCCTCAAATACGGTGCTTTCCTGCCCTCTATCTGTCACGCAGTCGACTTGCTGCACTGCACTGCGTGACATTCTCATAAATTGGCCCATTAATGTACATGGGATGTTTTATGTAAGATTAAAAGAAAACATGGCAATAGCCGGCACATTACAATGCAAATTTGTATTAGTGATCACCTTAACCCAAAGGTATGGCAATGATGAAAGAGAGTTGTCAGTCTTAAATATTACACAACCGAAACTGCAATTTAATTAAACAAGGAAAATTGTGGGCCTCATTTAAAATATTTTGACACATGGCAGCGCAGCAAGCCTTTCTGCTGCGCTGCCGTGCGTCAAAAGAAAAAAGCATGAATGCGCTGTATCTATAAAATACAGCGCATTCCTGTCCTTTTCCCCTGCGCTGGCACAAATTGGGCTGCCATGTGCCAACACAGGCACCCTTGCGCCATGGTACAAGGATGTCTGCGTTGAAGGGGTGATTGTTTTTATGCAGGAAGGGACACCTTCCTGCACAAAAACAATCACAAGAGGTGTTTTCCTCTTTCTATGTGTGCTGCAGAATGCAACACACATAGAACAAGCATTTGCAATGCAATAGGTCTCGCATTTGTGAGATTTAGAGTTATTGGCCTTGTAAATGATAATGTTTTTTACATATGTGTTTTGTTTTGTAGTGTAGTGAATGCATGTGGTGTGTAGTGTATTATGTATGTTGTATTGGAATTGTTAGTTGATCTTTTGTGTGGTGTGGAAATGTGTGTTTTTTAGTGTATTTGTATTGTAGAATTATGTGGCATGGTAAATAGATAGTGGTGAGAGCTGTAGAGAATAGGTAGAAAGGAAGAATTACAGGGATAGGTAGATTGTGCAGGTAGTGATTATTGATACTGAGACAGAGGAACATAAACAGTGTGTGAGAACGAGAGAAAGAAGGGGTGAGCAGGCCACAGACGCATAAAGACGGAGCTTTTGTGTATGCATTTGAGATCCTAAGAAGAGGAGGATAGCATGTGTTTGAGGGAAGTAAACTTTGAAAAGGCACGTAAAAGAAACTGTGGGTGAAGACCTGAAGTTAATTTTATTAGTGAGGCAGGAATAGTGCATAAGAGAGAGAGATAGATGGGTGAGAGAGAGCACAACAGAGAGAGAGATAGATGGAGAAGTGGAGGGGGACATGGAGGGAGTGGGGATGGAAGAGGTGAAGCAGTGCACAGTGTCAGAAGGTATAGTAAGGTAACCTCACATTAAGAAGCAAAGAATTCTAACCAATTGGCCACACACTGCGCTGCAACTCCCAACACTGAAATCTGCGCCAAAAACTATTTTTACCCCCTGGAAAAGTCTGCACTTCTTGTAGCCAGATATTTACAGTGCAGTGATGTGGAAGTGGGAACAGCAAGCCTGAGTTCTTTCCATAGCAAAGAAGAACTAACTTGAAAAGGGCTGCTTCCAGATTCCATGTTACAACCAATGGACAAAAGATCTTGAGGGATCCCATGATCACAAGGCCTATCTAATGAGGTCTGGTCTCTCCACACAGGCTTAACCCCTTGTGCTCTGGTGAAACACCTTCACAACTCACACAGACAACAGCATTCCTTGACCATCCCATGCCCATCCCTTGAGAGGCTCTGCCTCTTGATAAACACGGCCCCTCACACTCTAAAACCAAACTATTCTGACTGTCTCTGGCTATATACTATATAATGGAAGTTGTGGATAGGTGAGTCGGGCGAGGTTGGGGAAATAGTCAAAGTAGCCCTTTAGCTTGTGATTTTCATAGTTATTTTGTTTTTGTTAGGAGTGTGAACACCCTGAGGGAGGGCAAGAGACAGTAAAAGGGAGGGAGGAAGAGAGGGAGAGAGAAAGAAAAATAGATGAACAGAGATAGAGAAAGAGAGAGTAAGTTTTGGGGGTTAAGTGATCACCTTGACATCTAAGCCATGTGCTATAATTACAGGTAAAGAAGGCAGCCTGAGACACAAAAACGGGGCATAGCTGGTGCCACTAAAGGAACACCCCATTTTACAGATTGTTGTTTCGCTGGCTTCCTGACTTGTGAAGGAAGTCGCCAAAAATGTGTTGCCTGGTCGGTGTGTGCACATGTAGCTGTGGTGTGAGAGATGCACCCGTTTTCTGCCCTCGTCCAGAGAAAGTCTGCATGTAACATCGATCGTGACCAAAGGAGGCTATCCCAGGCATTAAATCACCCCCAGCTCCACCCCTCCCAGAAGCACCTCCATCTCTAGACAGGACCTCCACTCAGTCTGTTTAATTGCATTAATGTCATGTGTCGGTAATTTTTTTATCATAAACGTTTTTGCTTCTTGTATTAAAACGAAGGCCTCCCAGCCCCCTCGGGCTGTCCCCTCAGTAAGCACTAGAGAAGGTTCTGGGCTAACCTGCACAGGAAGACGACGGGTCGTGGCCGGCCACCTCTCCCGGTGCCCAAGTGCTCCGATTGTCTGACAAATTACCCTTTCCTGCCCTGTTTTAGGAGGTGCCCAGATTTTGTGGTTTGTCTCTGTATCAACATTGCATTAGTAAACGAGGAGAAGTAGGCATAAAACATGTACTGGTGAATGTTGCACGCCAGCTAAAACAAGGGTGAAGCTGTGCCTCTGTGGATGGAATCCTGAGCCCTGGCATCACATTCTGTGGCAGACACTGTCCGAAGCTCAAGCAGGATGTCTCCCAGAACCTGCAGCCCCCACACTTCACATCCTGCAAAAAAAGGAGGAAAAGTGAGGTGCAGCCTCAAAGCGCTGACTATAGGGGAGCTGATCTGGGGAAGATGCTGAAATTGTTCACAATGAGAGGGGCAGTGCTTAAGTTGTGACAATTGCTACAGGTGTGGCACAGGCACTCATTTTAGAAGACCGGGACCTATTTTTTATCCTGGTTACACCTTTTCCCAGAAAAAGAGAGAGAAAAGCAGAAAAGGAAGATAGAAGGAGGCAGACAGATAAATCAAAGAGTGATAACAAGAGAAAGAAGAGTTGTAAAGAACTTGCAAGAGTGAGATAGAGTGAGATAGAGTGATTAGGCCTCGCCAAAGTTTTAACTACACTGTCAAATTTGTGAAATTCTTGAATTTCGTGTTAAGTGCTTTAAGTGAAATTTCTCGAAATTTCGCAATACACAATGTTTCGCAATTTTCGCCCATGAAATGCTGGTTTGTGCAGACAGTTCAGCCGAGAGACATTTTGTGCTAGGATTAGTCTCCTGGCTACTACTATCGTACAAGACTCCTTCTTCACACCAGGTGTGTGCTTGCTTACGTTTTACAAGGGAGTGTTTCGTACTGAAAGTGTGGGTGCGTGTGCACGCGCGTGCGTGTGTAGGTAGATACGCTGTTCATCACACCCCGCTTCATAAAGTAGACAATTCAGAATGACCTTTTAATGACATATGGTAGTTAAGAGTCTGTCTGGTCCTCATCTATGTTAAAAAAAAAATACTTAAAGACGGAAAAGTGCGCGCTGCGTCTGTGAAAGGCATTCATCAATAATTCAGACGTATGGAATCCTTTGAAGGAATTCCAATTAAGCCCCGTGTTCGAGAACGCTGCCCCGGATGCCGATCAATGGCTGCCAATTCAAAACGGCAAATATCTCAATCGCACTTTCTTGAACCCACTAAGAATGGTTAACAAGCGGACAGATTCAGCAAACAGAGCCAGGAGGGACGCGTCCTTGGCTGGGAAACGCCGGCAAATTGGGCGCATTGATCAACCAGTGGTGCGCGCGCACCACAGAGGAGCAGGGGGAGGGAGCGCGGCAGCAAAAGCGAGACGAACGCGCGCTGCTGCGCGTTCTGGCCACCGTCGGGAATGGGCGCGGCAAAGGCGGGACATGCGCCCGCCTTTGACCAATAGCGTGCCGTCTCCGTTAAAAAAACCTATGCTCCAGCCAATGTGGGCTTCCGAAAACAAAACCACACGCACGAGCGTGTGGGTCGTTTTCAGAAGCCCTTTCTAAAGGTCTCGCGCTGCGCGAGCAGTGTTGCGCACTGCAACGCTAGGCGCGAGACCTAAAAAGGAAAAACAAGGAGAAATAAAGGTATTCCTCCTCTTTGCGCCGGGAGACGTAGGAATCTGATACATTTCCAGGTTTACAAAACCTGTTAAACCTGGGAATGCGTCGGGTTCCATGGATGTTCCGTGGTAACACCCACAGCAACACCCATGGAACTCCTCTTTCACGCAGAGTAATACGTGAAAGGGGCCCATATTTACAAGGTCATGAAAAGTCATGCAGGGTGGCTTTACGCGTCCTTGTAAATATGAGCAGGCACACTGCGCCACCGCTGCGTCAAAAAAAGTAGCACACCGCCGGCACAATGGGCTTGTATATAAGCCCCTGTGATTTTTATTGACAGTGAAGGACACATTTAATCTGGTGATGAACACATGAAGCAGAGACTTGAATCAGACAGAGGTGACAAAATCTTTGTTCAGCCACTTGAAATCCTAATGTCAGCGTTCCTTTCCTGCAGGTCTCTGCTTGTGTCTGTAAAAACAATTACACAGGTGAGCTCTGCGATGTCCCACCAGACCCCTGTATTCAAGGATGCTTCCCCGGAGTTACCTGCAACGCCACGACCGGCTGCGCGCCTTGTCCTCCTGGCCTGACTGGGGACGGAATCAGCTGCGGAGGTGAGGGGACACTCAGAGGTGTAAAGGCACATTAGCATGGCTTCAAATGCTTGAAATTTTGTTTAAAAAGATTTACAGTATAAATATATGGAACAATACAAGTTATCAATATAGGAAAAAAGAAACCAAACAGGATTATACATGGCAATAAATGCTAATAATATGAAACCTTTAAGTGATTTGTTAATATGCCGTGCCAACTAGAATAATATCTATCGTTGAATAAAGATGTAGTTTAAATTTTCATTTGCAAGGAAGTTTATGAGTTCCTTCCGTTTGGAGTGAGAGTTGACTAATACTTAGGGCCATATTCTCAATGAAGTGGCGGAGAGAGGCGTTAGCCTTCTTGGCTTAACGCCTCTCTCCGCCACTTCAGAAACGCGAGGCTGCACCCTATTCTCAAGGATACGGTGCAGCCTCGTGTTTCCCCCTGCGATGGCGCTAAGTTTCACAACTTAGCGCCAACGCAGGCACCCTTGCATAGTGCAAGGGTGTCTGCAAGCAGGGAGGTTTGTTTATGGACAGGAAGGTGTCCCTTCCTGCACATAAACAAACCTAAAATGCCATTCTGTCACTTTCATGTGTGCTGCTTCATGCAGCACACATGAAAGTGACAAAATGGCATTTTTTCTCAAAGATTGTTTATGTACAGGAAGGGACACCTTCCTGTACATAAACAAACAATGGCATTTTGCTTTTTCCATGTGTGCTACACAAGGCAGCACGCATGAAAACAGCAAAAACGAGGAGAAATATAGCATTTCTCCTTGTTTCGCCAACTTAAGACCAGGATTTACCTGGTCTTAATTTTGGTGCTGCCTCCTATGTACGCCACCCTTGTACATAGGGGGCATCGTCAAAATGAATGGGTGTTGCGGTGGAACGCCCACCGCAACACCCACTGCCCACCCCTTTCACGCTAACATAGCGTGAAAGGGGGCCTTATTTATAAGGCAGCATTAAGCCATGTTAAGTGGCTTAACGCTGCCTTGTAAATAGGGCGCAGCCCCTATCGCCACCACAACGTCGGTAATAGTGACGTTGTGGTGGCGATAGGGGCTTATACATATGCCCCAATTTTTTTTCTTTTTTTTGGTATAACTTTACCTGCATATTTACTGTGATTTAGTAAGAGTCGCCTGCCAATGATGTCAGTAGCAGACCTGCCAATGATGTCATTTGTAGCAAATGATGTTATTAGCAGCGCCCACGCTAAAACTGCACTGTGTCGTGTAGGCTTTAAACTGAATGTACACACCCCACTGCAATTTTCCATGGGTAGACTCCAGCAGGGGGGTGGGTCAGACATGTAAGATGTGTGCTTTAAAGAAAAGCATGTGTGTTACAAAATAAATATATATGGTAATATACCCTTTGACCCAACGCTTGAGCCTATTTTTCTATTGCTTTAGGATTCTGGGTAAAGCCAGATCAGGGTATTTTAGTGTATCTGGCTTTGTACTAAAACCTAAAGTTTTTGCTTTTGTCTGCCCCAGACATGCCCACTTGCCCACATTAGCAAGGGGCTGCTGTAAAGGGGTCTCGCTCAGTGCAAAGGTCAAATTTCAGTGCAAAAAACTGTGAAAGTTGATCCATTTCTGCTGTTTGCAACACTTTTCTTGATAATGCTCTGTTTCGCTTAGCGTCATGCGAGCGCCCTCATAAATGCTTCGTAAATCTGGCCCATAGGGTTTTATTTTTGAATTAGCTTTCAAGTACAAAACTCGGTTTTTAAAATTTGTTCTGATGCTGCTTTCTGCTAACTCACATCCAACTGCTTACCTTCACAGATGTCAATGAGTGTTCTATGGAAAATTCATGCTCCTCGAATGCTACCTGCACCAACACCGTGGGGAGTTATAAGTGTGAATGTAAACCTGGATTTGTTGGTGAGTAAGTTAAAGTTCAAAACTGAAGGAGTAAGCCTTCTGAAAATGAACAGTGACCAACAGGACAGTATCTTCTAATAGAATAGTGATTCTGCTTCATCTGGACAATTGTTGGTCTCTTCATGATCACAGATGTTTCAACAGTGACAAGAAAAATATTGTTGTAGAGGCCAACTTGTCAGTACATAACCCTATACGAGGGTCCTGATAAGAATTTTCAGATCCCAGTTCTAGAGTATGCTGTGCTACTGTAGCAATTGTGAATATAAGATCTCTCTGCCTAATTGCCCACCACATCAAAACATATTTTCCAAAAATCTATAAGGGATAAAGTACCCCCTGCCGTACATTGTAAGGATATTGCAAGTCACCTCGGAGTTCCATAACCATATAGAGGAAAGTGACTGAATGCTAAGTTACTTCATAAGGTTATGGAACTCCGAGGTGACTTGCAATATCCTTATCATGTTCGCCAGGGGGCACTTTATCACATATAATACATGGTCACACCATCACCTTTTCCCACAAACCACTTAAAACCTTTAACTCTTTAATATGAAAGAGTGAGCATGTTTGCAAACATGAAGAATAAAAATAAAACCTCTAGTGCAAAATTAAACGCATCAAAACCTGTTAGATATTTGTTGAAAACAGATATTAGTAACAGTTCAATACAAGTCAGTTTAAAAAAAACTGCAGTAGCTTAGAATGTGTAGAAACATGCAGAAAGATTCTGGGGCATATTAGCAAGACCCACGTTAAAATTATCGCCGTTTTAGCGGCAGGAAACTGCCGCTGAAACGGCGATAATGGGCTTGCTAATATGCGTTATGGAATTCCAGTAGAAGCCCAGGTTAGATGTGCAGGACATCTAACCTGGGCTTCTATTGGAATTCCATAACGCATATTAGCAAGTCCATTATCGCCGTTTTAGCGGCAGTTTCCTGCCGCTAAAATGGTGATAATTTTAACGTGGGTCTTGCTAATATGCCCCCAAATCTTTTATTTCTCTAAGGAGAGAAAAAATAAATGTGCTCGCTCTGCTGGTCACTGTAAGCTATTCAATCAATCAATTAATCAATCAATCGATCAATCAGCATTTGTAGAGCGTGGCACTGTCACCCCTGGGGGTATCTGGGCGCTGGGGTGCGAGGTCTCTGTCGTGCCAGCCCCTCCAGTGACAGGTCTTGAGGAAACGGCGGGAAGAGGGAAGAAAAAGGCAAAACAGAGGGCAGAAAAATGAGCGAGCAGAAAAAGCAAAACAGAGGGCTGAAAAACGAGCAGAAAATGCAAAACATAGCAGAAGAGGGCAACACAGAGGGCAGAAAAATGAGCAAGCAGAAAAAGGCAAAACAGAGGGCAGAAAAATGAGCGAGCAGAAAAAGCAAAACAGAGGGCTGAAAAACGAGCAGAAAATGCAAAACAGAGCAGAAGAGGGCAAAACAGAGGGCAGAAAAATTAGCAGGTAGACAGGCAGCAAAGGATAGCAGACTGTGGGTAAGCTGAACAGGAGATTGTCGCAAGGGGTGCTGGCACGAGGACCTGCTCAATGGGGTCGCGCTGCAGTCTCCATTAAGTAGGTCCTGGGGGAGGGCGAGACGCTGGGTGGCAGGAGGAGGGAAATGGCAGGAGGAGGGAAATGGTGGGAAGTGGGAAGAAATTAGCAGAAAAAGGCAAAATAGAGGGCGGGAAAACAAGCAGAAAAGGCAAAACTGAGGGCAGAAAAACAAGCAGGAAAGGCAGAACAGAGCAGAAGAGGGCAAGACAGATGGCAGAAAACCAAGCAGAAAAGGCAAAATAGAGGGCAGGAAAACGAGTAGGAAAGGTTAAATGGAGGACAGAAAAAGGATCAGAAAAGGCAAAACAGAGGGCAGAAAAATGAGCGTACAAGGCAAAACAGAGCAGAAGAGGTCAAACAGAGGGCAGAAAAATGAGCAGGAAAATCCAAAACAGAAAAAAGGGAAAACAGTGGGCAGAAAAATGAGCAAAAAGGCAAAACAGAGTAAGAAATGAGCAGAGGAGGCACAAACAGAGGGCAGCAGGCAGATAGACAGCAGAGGGTGGAGGACTGCAGGCAAGCTGGACAGGAGAACTGTCACAGAGGGAACTGGCACAAGTATTGCTACTAATATAGAGCAGAAGAAAGAAAAGGAAAGTTCTGTTTTTGTTGCTTTAAACAGCTGCTTCAATTATGATCCGTGATCTAACGTGCCTTTCACCTCAGCCGCTGGCTCTGGCAGAGGAATTGTGACATCAGAACCTGATTGTAATCAATAATAGTTGAGTTCTGACGTCTTTTCTTTATAATCAGCAACTGAGTGCACCACTAGTCACCGATATTTGGAAATGTCCCTTTCTGCAGGATCACCTCAAACTTTTTACCTTCCTCCTCCTCTTTTTCTGAACTTGTTTTTTAGGCTTTAGGACTGTGCACTTTTTCTAAAGTGCTTGTGCTCTCTACTTTAAATGTGGTATTATTGGGTTACACCTGTTTGGCATATTTAATTTACCTATAGGTCCCTACTAAAGGGCACTACATGTGCACAGAGCCTGTAAATTAAACTTGCAACACTGATTAAGCATGTCTCAGGCCTGCCACTAAAGAGCCTGTGTGTGTAGTTTTAAACTGCCATGTCGACCTGTCAAGTTAACCTACTTGCCAGGTCCAAGTCTTCCTTTTTATTACGTAGAGTTCACACCTAGGATAGGCCCTGGACATCCCATGTGCAAGGTACAATGTATTTAAAAATTAGGACATGTACTTTAAAGTTTTTGCATGTCCTGGTAGTGAAATTCATTTGTTAACTACTGCAAGGTCTATCTCTCCCATAGGATAACATTGGGATTACCTTATTACATTTTATAAGTGTAGTTTCCAATTGGGAAGAGATGGTGTGAGAAATCAGGACCTGTTTGCAGAGCCACCCCCCCTTTTTGCTACCATTTTGATTACTAAATGCAGGTTTTCTAACTCTCATTGCACCCTAGGCTCTGCTAACCAGACCCAGGGTCTGTGCTCTGAATAAAAGTATATGGTAATTAGGTTTAATTACAATTGTTACTGAAAACTTTTCTGTAAATCCCTAGTATATGGTGGGGCATGTAGGTTTAGAGACCCAGTAGATTTAATGTACTTAAGTGTGCACTGCTGTGGGGCCTGCTGTCATTTTAAAAAGCCAGCCCTGGCTTGAGGCTGCTTTTAAACTAGAATTATGTGCAAATTCAACTTTGGAATTAAAGGTACTTCTAAAGTTTCAAACTATCTTATTTGTACATATAACTCACCCCTAAGGTCTCCCATAAATGCCCCAGGAGTAGGGTGCCCTGTAACTATAAGCAGGGGCATTATAAAATATGTTTTACATGCCCTGGAGAGGGAAAACTGCCAATTTCATTTTCTCCCATTGTAGACAAATAGCTCCATAGGCTAACATGGGAATATTTTATTTAAGCATAAATATTGAGAGGAATAAGCAAAAAATCTAATTCAAGGACTTGGAAGAATAGTTATGACAAGTCCAACAACTTGTCATTTTTAGATTTGTTCTAACTATTACAGAAAAGAAGCTATACAACTTTATTTTCTGTAAGGCAAAATCCAGCCTTCCAGCTGGCCTCTCCTAATTGGTCAGCCTCTGCAAGGCTGAGCGAGGCCGTCTTAATGAGGTGTGAAGTAGCCTGCTAAAGAGACAATAGATTTCCTTTGGGGGGAGATCTACAGCTGCAGATACTACAGGCAGGAAGGGGGGTGGAGTAGCCAATCTGGTCTTCAAATGGACAATCACGCTTTAGGACAGGAACAGGCTCAACCCCACATCCTGTCCCCCCCCTACCCCTGCCCCCCCAGCCACGCAAGAGCCCCTGCAATAAGTTTAGGAAAGCGGTTGGAAGAGGAGGGTTAGAGGATCCTAGGCATGCCAGTGAGTTGACTTAGCCCCATATAACTCTTCATGAGAGAATCTCTCCATGTTGGATTTTTGAAGAATTGTGCTTTTCTGGGGCAAGAATATGCCACACTTTCCAGGTAGTGGTCGTACACTTGTGTGGCACCCTGCTTCCCATTGGTCAGGTGTGCCCCCCTGCTTGACGCCCAGGAACACAGGATAAATATGGAAGAGTTGCCAAGTAACTCAGATCTGCTGCCTGAAACTTCAAGGAGAAGAAGGACTGCCCTGCTAAAAACCTGCTCTGAACCCCAAATGTCTGCACTCTGAAGGACTGCACCTGCTGCACAATCCGGTACTACAACCCTAAGGACTTTGCCTGGCTTCACTAGGAGTAAGGGGTAGACTCCCTACACAAGCTACAGATTAACAGAGCCCTCTTGCATCATCTCCCCCAAGAAATCCCCATTCTGGGGATCTGGCCAGGTGCATTGTGGGATTGTAGTCCCAACATCCCAAGGACCATCTCAGAAATTCTAGAACCCTGGATTGGTGTTGTGGACACTTTGAACCCTCAAAGAGACCTTCTGAAAGACGTCCCAGAAATTTGGAGCAAATTTTTTAAAAAGCTTCATAAGCTGACCAGGTGCATTGTGGAAGTCGTAGTCCCAGACCCAAAGAGGTAAACCAAAGCATCTGAACCCTTGGCTGGTGCTGTGGGCCACTTTCCTGCATCAAGAAACACTTCTGGAAGTAAGTGTAAAGGACTCTTGACTTTGTCCCAGTCCAGGGAGACCCTTTTTTAACCCTTTGAGCACTATTAGCTTCTGAGTGCTAGTTTTACATTTTCTCTTTACAAATTCATATCTATGGTTCCCTAAATTGGATTTTTGTCGTTTTGGTGTCTATTTGTCCATAAAAATATAATCTATTTTTATAAATTAGTGTTGGATTTTTATTGTGTGTTGTGTCCTAATTATTTAATGTAATGGTCTTTTAAATGCTTTACACACTTGTCTCCTAGGTTAAGCCTACCTGCTAGCAGCTAGCTACCAAGGGTTGAGCAAGGGAATAATTTATTGAGACCTTGACTGAACCTTTTATTGTTTTTGTGGCCTTATTACTAGTGGTAGGTCTCTGCTTATCACTACTAATAAACCACTTTCCAACAGATGGGACCCCCAAATTTGGTGTCTCTGGACTCACAATTGTTTTTTAAATTGCAGTTCTGAAAATGGCACTTTTAGGAAAGTTGACATTTTCTTATTTAAACCATTTGGTGCCTTATGCCTGTCTCTGGAATGCACGTCTGGGGTGGGTGACAGCTGGCTTCCGGCATTTCCTCTAGACAGACACACACAAAAAAAGGGTAGGCGTGACGAGTAGCCATCTAAATTTTGATGGGTCATCCTGAGCAGGATGGGAGGGAGGAACTGACCCTTTACACATGAAAGGGTTGAATCCTAACAACACACAAAGGACTGCATACCCTCCTGGAGTGAGTGTGGCATCTGGGCAAAAAAGTCAGAGTCTTGTGCACTTCTAATCATCTCTTTGAAGTCTCCCTACTTCAAAAGCCCAATTGGGTATAAGTACTGGACCTCTGGCACCACTAAATCAGACACTATGACCGGAAAAGAACCTATGTCAGACAAACTGCCATGCTGCTACAAGGAGTGTCACTCTGCTGGACTGCTGCTCTGGAAGAACTGCTTTCTGCTGTGCTTTTCTGCTGCCTGCTGCTCTGTGATCCTGCTGAGGGAGAGCTGGACTCCGCCTTCAACCCAGAATGATCTCCAATGGCTTTTTGGCTTGTCTCCTGTTGCTTGAGACTCAGGGATATCAAAGTCTCACCACCTGCTCCTGTGCCTGGCTCATTGGAAGTGGATCCAGGTGATTTCTCCAGTTGAAACTATGCATCTCCTGTCTACGGGAAAGCAGAACCAATGCATCGTCGCTTTTGCAGGAGGAGAACCGCCGCTTTGCATCCAGAACCACCGCTTCAAAAACCAATGCATCACCGCCACTTCATGGAGAAGATCAACGCATCGCAATCGCCCCTCCAGTGTGGATTAACCCGGCGCATCACCTTCAGAACTACCAGACTCGGAACCGGCGCTTCACTTAATGGACCCAACACATCGCCGCAGCTGCTTGGAGAAATCCGGCACAACACCCCTACTTTTGTTCAGCGGGCCCTGCATGGGTCCTGTAGCTGGCCTGTGCTACATCGCTGGCGGCCTGAACTCTTAACTTTGTCCTGGTCCAGCATAACTCCAATAGGTGCTTATTGCTTCTAAGCGATAGAAAAACATTTATTCTTTAAAAATTATTTTCTCGACTTCTACTTATTGGATTTTTGTCATTTTGGTCTTGTTTTATTTATAAAATCATAATTCATTTTTCTAACCTGGTGTGGTATCTTTTTGTGGTGTTTTCATTGTGTTGCACAAATGTTTTACACATTGTCTCCAAAGTTAAGCCTGCCTCCTCTGTGCCAAGCTACCAGATGGTGAGCACAGGTTAATTTAAAGTGTGTATCTGGCTTACCCTGACTAGGATTGTGGTTCCTGATAGGACAGGGTGCATACCTCTGCCAACCAGAGTCCCTGTGCGCTGCCGGAATGTCACTTTTAGTGGTGGTCCAGCAGCACACACTGCTGCTAAACTAAAAAGCATAACTAAAAAGCCATGCAAAGCCACCCCATGTAGATATGGACTGAGGCAATGCAGCTCAAGTCGCTGCGCTGCCTTACCCTGCGATAGGGAGGCATGCCATGGGTGTTATGGTCGGTGTTCCCATGAAACACCTATGGCATTTGACACATTCCCAGATTTACAAGATTTTGTAAACCTGGGAATGCGTCAAAAGCCTACACCTCCCCAGGGGAGGCATAAGGGAGGCGCAACGAGGAGAAATACCTTTATCTCTCCTCATTTTGCAGCACACATAGCAAGAGGAAAACGCTTCTCATGATTGTTTTTGTGCAGGAAGGTGTCCCTTCCTGCACAAAAATAATCATCCCTGCCACGCAGGCACCCTTGGACCATGGTGCAAGGGTGCCTGCGTTGGCACATGGCAGCCCATTGTGCGCCAGCTCAGGGGAACAGGACCGGAATGCGCCGTATCTCATAGATATAGTGCATTCCTGCCCTTTTCTTTTGACACAGAGCAGCGCAGCAAGATTCCTTGCGGTGCTGCCCTGCACCAAAATCTCGTAAATGAGGCCCCCAATTTCTAACACCCATTATAAAGAAATTAGAGAAGTGCATTTATACAGGGATTACACAAACCCATGGATTATAGTTTTATACATTTAATTGAGAAAGACATGCAGAGATTTAAAGTAAAAAGAACTAAATTTAACATTCATCTTTATACATTTATGAAAGCAAAATAAAAGAGAGAGGAAAGAGCAGCAGCTAACTACATTGCGTTCTGGTGGAATTCAGGATCAAATTAAGGGGAAATGGAGTGGGCATACAAAAATAAGTAGGACTGTTAGACAAGCATGAATCAGAAGAGGGTAAAAGAGAGAATGGGAAACAAATCACCTATAACATTTAAATATATATATATATTCACTGAAAAAAACATAGGTTTCAGGGACATTATAGTTAGTTGGACATTTCACTCGTACAAAACCAGTGAAATTCGGCCGTTATAGTTAGTTCAGCTAACTATAACTCGCGCCCCCGCAATGCACTGCTGATGACGTCACATATTACATCATTCATGACATGGTCCGTGACATCACTGATGACATCTCAAATGACATCACTGATGATATCACTGATGACATCATCCAGTGACTGTGTGTTTCTGTAAAGTTTAAATATGTTTTATATATATGCCAAGGTGTATTGAAGAATGAGAGGGTGTTTAAGTGTCTAAATGTATCATTTAGTAGGTGCGTGACTGTCTGTATAAGGGAGTGATTAAACGTGTCTTAGTGAATGCATGGGTTAGTGACTAAACTGTGTAAATGTCTGTATCAGTCTGTCAGTTGGTGTGTAAGCGGCTCCATGGGTTGGTGAGTAGCTACATGAGTGTCTATATGGGTTATTGATTGGTTGTCTGTGTATCTGTATGGGTGTCTGAGTGTCTGTGTGGGTGGGTGGGGGGTGTATGACTCCCTGCATGGATGTGTGAGTGGGTGATTCACTGGGTGTATGGGTTCAAGAGTGCGTCTGTGAGGGGCTGTATGGGTGGGTGAGTGAATGGATGTCTCAGTGGTATATGTGTGAGTATCTACATATGTGAAAGGCAGTATATGAGTGTTGGAGTATATAAATGAGTATACGTGAGAGTGAGTGATTGTGAGTGGCTGCATGGATGAGTGTGTGCTTGTATCAGTGATTGTATAAGAGAGTAAGTATGTGTTAGTATATGTATGAATAAATGAGGTGGTGTGTGTATAACTGTATAGGTGAGTAAATGGGAGTGTGATTGAGTCTTTGCATGACTGACTAGGTGTGTGAGTAACTCTATGGGTGAGTGGCGGTGTGTGAGTGTCTCTATAGGTGTATAAGTGCATATGATAGTGCTGTATTGATGACTGCATGTATGAGTGACTGTATAGGTGAATAAGTGGATGTGTGTGTAGACCTAGGAATCAGTGAGTGGGTATGTAGTAACTGTTATTGGTGTGTGTATGGTTTCAAAAATGGTAGTCTGTATTTTAGAGTGGGTGTATCAAAGGTTATATTAGGTTGTGAGGAGGTGCATCTGATTATCACATGGATGATGTCATCAGTGATGTCATTTGAGATGTCATCAGTGATGTCACTGACCATGTCATGAATTATGTAATATGTGACGTCATCAGCAGTGCATTGTGGGGGCGTGAGTTATAGTTAGCTGAACTAACTATAACGGCCAAATTTCACTGGTTTTGTACGAGTGAAATGTCCAACTAACTATAATGTCCCTGAAACCAATGTTTTTTTCAGTGAATTTCAAAGGTTTTTTAAATGCTAGTTTCTAACTATAACGAGCCTGAAACCTATGGTTTTTTCAGTGAATTTCTAAGGTTTTTTAAATGCTAATTTCTAACTATGCCTACAGAGGTAGGACATGTGCAGAAAGAGGAAGAAAGGCGCAGAAAGAGGCAAGAGAAATGCAGAAAGAGGCAACAGAAGTCCAAAAAGACAAAGAAAGATGCAGAAAGAAGCAAAAGATATGCAGAAAGAACCAACAGAGGTGCAGAAAGAGGCCTTGTTGCAAAGTCATCCTGTGCCCCCAACTTTTTGCTGACAGGCACTGGTGGTAACTGACTCTGACTAACCAGGCCTAGAGCCAGTGCTATGCTAAAAGACACTTAGAATACAGTAAAAACACCTACATACACTAGGGTACACTATGGGTTGGGGTACCCCTGTGATTGGCAAGACCTACCATGTAAGGCCCTAGTATATAATAGGGCAGGAGGATTAAAACTACCTCTAAGTCAGAGGTGCAGAAACATGCTACTTTAACTAGTAGTCGCGTTTGCAGAGTGGTAGAGAAAGGGTGCTGGGCCTCCGACCAGCGCTCAAGAATTCCGCTGCGTAGGACTTACAGGAGGTACCAGGAGGGCTTCTTGGCCCCCAAAGTCCCTCAGGAGTAAAGTGGACTTTATACCCCATCCCGTAGTCTGCCAGGAGGCGTGTTTGCAGAGTGGTGGAGAAAGGGGGCATGGCCTCCGAAGACGTCTTAGCAATCCTACTGTGTGGGACTTGGCGGAGGTAACAAGAGGGGTACTTGGCCCCCAAGGACATCGTTGGGGGCCAACTACCCCTCCTATTACCTCCAGTAAGTACCACACAGCAGGATTGCTAATTTCTCATAACAGGCCATGTCCGCTTTGCCCCCCACTCTGCAAACGCGCTACCTGGTGCGCTCTTCGATGGGGATTGAAGTCCCCTTCACTGCTGGGGGTCCTTAGGGGCCAACTAGCTTACCTCTTACCTCCAATAAGCCCCACACAGTGGGATTGCTGAGAGGTGGACACAGGCCATGCCCCCTTTCTCCACCACTTTGCAAACGCACCTCCTGGCGCGCTCTTGGTTGGGGGATGAAGTCCCCTTTCCTCATTAGGGTCCCTGGGGGCCTACTAGCACCCCAGGTACCTCCAGTAAGCCCCACACAGCTGGATTGCTGAGAGTGGTCCAAGGCCATGCCCCCTTTTTACACCACTCTGCAAACGCGGCTCCTGGCGCACTGCTGCTCGGGGGATGAAGTCCACTTGTGTCCTCAGGACACATCAATGTCCTCGCGAGGCCCCCCCTCATTAAAGAAGGAAGCCACGGGGAGGTGGTGGTCCCCAGGGCTTGGGGGGGCCCACGAGCCCCCCCACCCCATTTTAATAAAGCCCCAGGGATGTGGCGGTCCCTGGGGCTAGGGAGGCCCGTGAGGCCCCCTGATTAGAATAAAGCCCCGGGAGGTGGCGGTCCCCGGGGCTTGGGGGCCCGCGAGGCCCCCGCACATGAATCAAGATTACCCCGGGGAGGTGGCTGCAGGGGGACCGCGTGCCCCCGACGCATAAATAATAAAGCCCCGGGGAGGTGGCGGTCCCCGGGGCTGCAGGGGCCCCCGCGGGCCCCCGCTACATAAAACAGCATTGCCCCCGGGACCTGGCCCACCCGGGGGCTTTCAAAAACGAAGCGTGGGAGACTGTGCTTTGTTTTTTTTTTTTTTTTCTCGGCCGGATTCGCGCACCCAGCGCAAATTCGGCCGATTTTTTTTATTTTTTTTATGCTTTTTTGGGCCCTGGGGGTCCCTGTGGGACCCCCCTGAGCAGGCCTAGGGGGTCAGGGTGTTTCTACCCTGACCCCTTTTCTTGTTTTTAAACCTTTTTTCCACTGTTTTCTTGTGACTCGGTTACCAAGTCACAAGATGGCTGCCAACACATTCTGGTTTGGAGTGTTGGCAGCCAATCAGAATTGAGCTTGTGCTCAGGAGGGTTCGCAAACCCTCCTCGGTGCTCAGATATCGATATTTTTATTTTTTGAATTTCTCAGCAACTACTGAACGGATTTATACCATTTAAAAAAAAGGGCCCTTTCTGAACCAAGAGCTACCTTTTTGCCAAATTTAGTGTAATTCCGTTCAGCAGTTCGGGCTGTAGCCGTGTCTAAAGTTTCCTATGGAAATTGACATGGAGAAAATGCGTTTTGGGGCCCCCCTTTTTTCTTGGCCCCCGCTTGACGAATCACCCCGAAACTTTCAAGACAGGACCTGACCTGAGCGAACCTTTTTTTTGGAAAATTTTGCAAAGATTCGTCAAACGGCACCAAAGTTATTGGCAAATCAAAAAACGTTTTTCCTATGGAAACTAGGTCCTAACTATAACTACCTACCTATATATTATTTTTAAAGTCCTTTAAACTTACAACCCAGGACCATGCTTAAAATCCTCATATAGATTCTGGAATTTAATAGCCTGCTATACAATCCTGTATTCATTGTGCTCATGTGTAGCAGGACGGAGACAACTTTTATTGATATCAGACAAAGGGGATTGGATCAAAAGAACAAAGGGAGACCATGGATCCAGAGAAGGGTTTTAGGGAGACCTAAGATGACTTTGCCCAAGTTCTAAAAGCTTGTCTAGTACTCAGGTACACAACTCTCTTCCAAGTCTGTGGCGAACACCCTGCCTGGAAGGTACTTTTTCTTCTAAAAGTAATCATCATCTAACACATAAGTTTGGAGGGAAATTTCCTTCATGTCTTTATTGGTGTCGTTTTGGATAATTGAAGTTCAGACTAGGAACTACTTGTGCACATTCCTTTCAAGGTCTTGTCGCTGCAATCTTGCAGAAGAGAGTGAAATTCTACCCATATCATTATATGGCTTTATTCATTACATCCAACTGTGAATGCATCTACTAAAACATACACCTAGATTGGAAATACAGAAGATTTGTTTCAGGGGATTTCACTATTCAAAAATACACAAAATCAGAAAATAAAAACATCAAATTGTCCAAAGCTTTTTGAATAATCCATCACTTTGTTCAAAACATCAAAATCAACACAGAGTGTGCCTAAACTCTAATCTCTATCATCACTAAAGCATCTGGAAAAATAATCTTCTAACTGCTTAAAATATTTCACTTCAATGCATAAACCCTGTACACTGTTTCTGTGTGGTGGGTGGGCTAGGTGTATTTAACACTTTATCGGAGGAATTATGGTGAATGATCCTGTTTGGGCATATTTAGACTTCAAATCAATCTGTGATTCTAGGTGTTGAAAGCATCTGTATGTGCACTTTACTCCCTGTTAGGCATTCTTTCAGCTATTTGGTATCCAACATTTACCCTCCTGCTTCTTTAATCCTCTTCAGGAGATGGGATCTCATGCAATGATACCAATGAGTGCAGTAGCAACCCATGCCATGGAAACGCCACCTGCAGTAACACCTCTGGAAGTTACACGTGTATCTGTAACCCTGGATACCAAGGTAACTCCACAGCAGTACTCCTTTCTCAACGTCTGAGCCATGTCACTTAGTTCATAGGATGCATGCAGCGATAAACAGAAATGCAGTGCTCTCAACACTTTTGTGGTCTTCTGTAGGTAATGAAACATCTTGCAGTGATATCAAAGAGTGCATTGAAAACCTGTGCCACAAAGACACGACCTGCACTAACACTGTCCGAAGTTACATCTGTGCCTGCAACCCTACATATGAAGGCAATTCAAAACTTCCTAACACTCTGCTTTTTCTCCATAAAAGAGGTTTTCCAAAGAAGAACTTGCCATGGCGTTGCGAGACCTGTAATCGGGGAAAGCAGCTGGGCCTAACGGCCCACCAGTAAAAATATGTAAAGGGATGGAGGATAAGGTGATCACGCATATGCTTGTCACGTTCTGAGAGCCGTGGAACGTGGGGCGACTGTCAAGGGACCAAATAATAGCTACAGTAGTAGTAATGCACAAGAAGGGCAAGCCACAGACGGATTGTGGCTCTTAAATGCCTATATCCTTGCTAAACGTAGAGGCTAAGGTGTTGGTGACCAAACTGCGTGAAAGGGTAGCATATTTACCAAGCAGTTTTAAGCCACAAAAAGTGGCTTAATGCCACTTTGTAAATATGGTGCATGGCATACCTCCTCTGGAGCGTCAAAAAAAGTGACGTTCCAGTGGCGCTAGGAGCTTGTACATATGCCCCTATGCCCCTAAGTGTACTGCATTCTGCAGCACACATAGAAGGAGCAAATCACCTTTAATAATTGTTGATGTGCAAGAAGGTGTACCTTCACGCACATAAACAATTATCGATGCAATGCAGGCGCCCCTGCACCATGGCGCAAGGGTGTCTGTGTTGATGCTTGCCAGCTTTTTATAGCGCCGGCGCAAGGGTAAACACAGGGGTGTGCTGTATTCTTGTGAATACGAAGCATCCCTGCATTTTTTAAATGACGCAACGTGGCACTGCTAAATTGCTTGCAGCGCAGCGCTCTGCCATTTCTTTGTAAATATGCCCTGAAGTTCGTACATTACTATGTAAGGGGGGAACACTGCATATTGCGCTTTCCAAACGTCAGAGTGTGGTTTACTACTGTGGGATCACAGTTCCAGACATAATTTAAATACTACTGGGCTACCCAGCTACTTGTGGTTAACGAATGGGTCTCCGCAGATCGTCAGGAGTCAGATTATAGAGTGGATAGGGAGGTGATGGGTCGCGGGGGCCAAGAGACAATCCTGTACCGGAGAAAGAAAAAGTGAAAGCTACCACCACACACCCAAATGGTACTTAAAATATAGAGAGAGGCCACGAGGTTTCTGGCCTGGAATGGTAGACTCATCAACATGACACCGCTCTGGGACAGTGACCTACTGCATGAGTTGGGTGGATTGATGGGTTTCTTGGTATGGGATCTAATAGGAATAGAACACTTGAGAGATGTCTGGTGAGATCAAGCTTTCATATCGTACGAAACCCTGAGACGGGAATTTGAGTTGAGGGAAGAAGAGAGATACAAACATCTGCAGCTGAGGAACGCTCTCCGGAGACACATCTTGAAAGGGGAGCAAGTGCTAGAAGCTTAGCTTCTGGATGATCGTATCCTCACTGAACACATCCCTGACCAGGCAATTTCCATTATATACCGAAAGCTGGTCAACAACTTCCCCGATCTGCTGGTGAGGTTGTGGGAGGCCTGGATGGGAGATCTTGGGGATCTAGAAGATGAGGTTTGGGTGGAGGCAATCCAGAGTCTGCCCGAGATACCTATATGGGCTAGTTTTCGCCTGGTCCAACTTTGAATCCTGCACCGCTCCTACTATTCATGGACCAGGTTGGCCAAAATGGGGAGGACACCTACATCGACCTGCTTACGGGGTGTGGACAGGAAGGTCCATTTTTTCTCTCTGTGGAATGCCCAATGATTAAGGCTGGGCGTAGTTCGCGAAGTAGTGCTTCGCGAAGCTACGCAAAGTGCAGTTCGCACTACGCGAGCTTCGCGTAGCACTACGCGAACTGCGTAGTGCGTGTTCGCAATGATTGCACAGTGCCGGATGCTTGTCCGCACTGTGCAATCATTGAAAACGGCAACTTGCACAGTGCGAGCTGTCTTTTACTGCCGCTCGAGTAGATTTTTACTCGAGCGGCAGCTTTCTCAACGCGGACTGGTAGTTTCTCATCGCGAGCGGTCGCGAGCATACGCGACCACTCGCAATGAGAAACCTGACCTCCCGCGTTGAGAATCTCGCCGGGAGGTTTATTTTCCACGCTCGCGATCGGCAACTTGATGTTGCTGATCGCGAACGAGGAAAAGTCTCGCCGGGATGTCATTTTGCTTGCTCGCGGTCGCCAACTTGAAGTTGAGGACCGCGAGCAAGCAAAAATGACCGCGGCACTACGCTACGCTACGCTACGCGTGTTTGCACTGTGCTACGTGCAATTCGCGTTGTGCGAAGTAGCGCAGACTTCGCAAACTACGCGAGCGTAGCGTAGCACTTCGCCCAGGGTTACCAATGATACAAGAATATTGGTAGAAGGTCACCGGGGTCATGTTACGCGTATTGTCACTTGAAATTCCACTGGATGCAAATTGGTTTCTGCTGGCAGTGTTGGGGAGCAGTCCTGGCCAAAATAACAGAAACTTTGGATTCTGCTGGTGGCTGGGATGGCCAAGCAATATATTGCTAGGGCTTGGGGAGTGCTGATTCACCAGGACTCATGGAGTGAAAGTCTGACTTAGATTGGTGCCAGAAAGCAGAAAAGGTAGTCGATCAAAGCAGGGGCTGCCCTAGAAAGTGGGAAAAGGTATGGGGAGCCTGGTCGGAATATAGGGTTTTTTTTAGAAGTAGGGAACACATGTCAGAGGTCCGACGATTTGACATCTTCTGATGAAGGATTGATAGCTGACATGTACACTGTGATGGGATGTAAAAGCACCCCTACAGATTGTGCTCAAGTTCCTGCTTTTGGTTGTTGTGCAGTTTGTAACTGCCATGTATGTACCATGACATGCGAGATGTCTTCATTATATGTACTGTATGATTAGCATGCTTTCAATAAAAAGGATTTTCAAATAAAAAAAGAGGCTTTCATGGGCATCATCTCATGGGCTAGCCATGACTACGCGTTTGAACAGAGACATGAGAGCACATTCCTACTGTTGCAGTCCATCCAAAATATAATGTCCAGTTGTGCAATGTTGATACAACTCTCAAGCAAATTGTTTGCTCCAGGAGGGCATCTGTCACTTTTCAAAAGGATCTCACAAAATGATTTAAACTTGTGTATGCTATATGGCGTGTTGTATCCAAGTTCAAGTTCAAGTTTAGTTTATTTGATTTAGTTCTCGGCTGAGAACCACAAATATTTGATACATGATATAAAAGTTTAAACAATTAGATGATAAAATTTTTCATTCTAATACAAAGTTAAAAAGGATTTTAAAAATTTAAATAGATTATAGCATACAAATTCATTTGGCGGAACCTTGCAAAGCGAAATCAAGTCCTGAACAGAATTAATTCTACATTTTATATAAATTGGTTGTAGAAACCTTTTTCTTGCTTCTGCGACTGTCGCATTTGGGCAAGTAAACAACAGATGTTCCAAGTCTTGCTCCCCACCATTAAATATGTTACAGAGACTACTAGATTTTTCTTTTGGTAGCCACTTGTGAGTAAAAGATTTTAGAGGAAGTATCTCAAATCGGAGCAATACAATCGATCTCCTAACTCCATGCTTTAGGTTAAAATAAATATACTGTTGTGTTTTCCTGTAGACCATAGTTTCTGCATATTTTTTATATAGTGACAGTTTGGCGCAATGCTGAAAGTCAAGGTCAAAGCTTAGTCTTGGGGTGAAGTTTTTTAAGAAAAGCTTCAGTTGGGCAGGAGTCCATATTTGTAACAAATTAGTTAGTTAGTGTTGTATCCCCCTTTCCTGAGCTTGTCGTCTGGTAGCGTAGGACTAAGCTGTAAGGCAGAGCTAGTGTAGAGCTGCTAATAATCCAGAACAGAGAGTTTGTTTGTCTACCTTTCTTCCAAACATGATCACCACGTGGTCTGCAAAGCCATTTCTTTAAATTATGTGTGTGTGCACTACTGAATCTTAAACATCAAGGTAGAATTTTCCTGCTTACCCATTGCGAGTCTGAAACCAATGTACTCTCAATAGATGCTTCACTGCTGATTGGGAATCCGCTGCATTGGTAACTTTCGGACAGAAGTAGCCACTTTATTTTGAAGGAGAGCGAGTGCACCTGGACTCACAGACAAAGATGAGCCAGCCCACCTAAGCAGCCCTAACCATAACTACACAGTTCCTATTGCCACCTATGGAACATAATTTGTGTTTTTTTGTAGAAAAGATGAAGCTGGTGAGACAACTAAAGCTATCTTTAGCTAAGACCTAAAAGGTGTGAAAAAAGCATTGGAGGATAGTGGAACAAAAAAGGATCAGGGGAAAAAGGAGAGGGCATCCAAATATAAATAGGACTGTGAGTCAAACATGAAGCGGAAGAGGGTAAAAGAGAGAGAATGTGGGAGGAACCACCTATAACATTAAATATATATATATTTTATTTTTAAAAATGCTTCAAGCTTCCAACCCAGGACCATGCTTACAATACTCATGTAGATTCTGGAAATTTAATAGCCTGCTATACAATCCTGTATCCATTTTCCTCATGTGGAAAGGGACGGAGACTTCTGATCTTTGAAAATAGACAAACGTCATTGCATCATAAAAGCACCAAGAGTGACCAAGGATCCTGTGAAGGATTCTAGGATGACCTTAGCTGATTTTCCCCAAGTTCTAAAAGCTTGTCTATTCAGATACACAACCTTTTTTCAAATCTTGTGGCAAACACCCTACCTGGAAGGTACTTTTGCTTCTAAAACTAATTAACACCTAACAATTATATTTGGATGGTAATCTCCTTCGTGTCTCTAGAGGTGTTATTCTGGTTAATTGAAGTTCAGACTTGGAACTAGTTATGCCCATTTCTTTCAAGGCCTTGTTACTGTGATTTTGTGGAGGATATTGAAAGTCTACCCATATCATCTTCTCAACTGGTTTTTATTGGCATTTGTTATGTTAAGTACATGTACAACATATGTCAGACAACATTCGACAATATTGATTTTGCACAGTAAAATGGCATGTGCATCGGCAGTAGGGTGAACAGTTGTCAGTGTATACACCATTGGCAGCATAAATTGACACAACAGCATAGCAAGGATGCCGGCAAGCAGAGAGGCGGAGAAAACATTTCTAACCAATATTGCTATAACAACCTTAGTAATAACAGGTGAAGAACTAAAAAAAATGGAAATAAAGAAACAAGGCAAAGAGAAGGTGGGATAAGAAAATTGAAGCAAGGGGGTGCACTCGTTTTTGTGAAGTGTTTTGGAATACACATGCCCTTAAGTCAGGGGGAAGTCGAAAGGTGGTATTGGAACCGGCATCAGGCAGTATGTAGGTCAGTAGGGAGAGAGGGAGGAGAGGGTGCCACCTGTACGGGTGAACCAGAAGTGTGTTGAATATCTAGTTGCCATTCATGTAATTTCTCGATAAGTGTATCCCAGAGCTCCGCAAAGGGGTGTTTATGGAGACCCCTAACCTCTTCTCTATGCAACAGTGTGCTTAGGCCCATGCCAGCATGGAGAGTGCCCACACCCAAGCCATAGGTGAGTGCAGTGCCTTCCACCTCCGGGTGATCTGTTGTTTCGCTAGAAGGGCCAAGTCAGTGAATCACATTGCAGCTTTGTGTTTTTTGATGCGGCAATAAAGTCCTAATATACAGACTTCCCAACGGAATGAGAGGACAGTGCCTGTGCAATGTTCAAGGTGTGCTGTAACCTCCCTCCTGTAAATTGCCAGTTTGGGGCAGGACCAGAGCATACGTATTATATCTGCATCTGGGGGTCAGACAGTGAGAACAGGCAGCATCTGTACAGTGAAAATATCGGTTGATTTTTTAGGAGTTAAGTAAGATCTGTTTAAAACATATTATTGGATGAATTTGAAGTGGGCGTTGCGGGACATAAGAGAAGGATATTGCAGTATGGTGTGCCATTCTCTGTCCGTACAGGTGCAACCAAAGTCTGTGTCCCACCTCCCACGTAATGTGTCAGCTGGGGGCTGGCTAGCTAGCGGGTCTGATGTCTGCCCATGCCTAGTGTGTGCAGATATTGTATGACCAGGTGTTGAGCAGGTTCTTGTTCTATCTCCCCCCAGGAGCGAGCTAGTACAGCAGTGAAAGAGGTGTGCTGTAAGAATTGGCCAGGCAGGGACTCAGTGCTAGTGATTAAATCGTCCAGAGGATGGAGAGATCCATCACTGTACAAGTCGCCTAAAGTGTGTAATCCTGCCGCATGCCATGTAACCAGTTCCCAGAGAGTGACTGACCCACACCCGTGACATGTCAAGTAGTGGCAATGCTGGAGTATATGATATGGCAGACCGGGTGATAAATAGGGTTCTGCGGTAGCATTAATAAGCCACTCGGAGAAGGGGGATATCCAGTGGTGAAGGCTTAGAAAGGGGTGAAATAAAGCCAGGGTAGATTCCAAGGTCCAAGAAGGAAGTGCTGTTGCAGTGTTGCTGAGGGTCTGGCCAGTAAACCAATGTGACACCCATTGTAACTGTGATGCCGGGTAATAATGCTTGAGAGTGAGGACATTGAGTCCTCCACCCTCTGACGGGGGAGAAAAAGCTTTTGCAGTGCTAGCCTGTGACGTGTGTTGTGCCATATGAAGTCCTGTGTCATACGCTCTAAGGAGTGGAAAAAAGGTCTGCGTATAAAAAGCATGAGGTTAATGAAAGAGTAAAGCAGTCACAACAGAACTACCATTTTCATCAGGGCCACCCAGCCAGCTGCTGACAAGGGCAGTGGCTGCTAAAAGGAAATTAGCATGCGTAACACCGAAACAACTCAGACCAAATTGCCTTCCAGGAGGTCCTCCAGCATGCAATATATGCGGATCCCTAAGTAGCAAAATGCGTCAGGCTGCCATTCAATTGCTATGCCATTTGCTGTGTACACTGGATTCGTATTGTGGGTGTGGAAAGAATAAAAGCATGATTTTGACCAGACTCCTAGTGCAGAAATAGCGACAAACTCTGTGAGTAGGCTCCCTACAGTAGCAGGTATGGACCTAATGTCTTTGAAGTAAAGGAGCATGTCGTCGGCATAAAGCGAAACCGCACGTATGCCGTCTCCCAGTGGGATCCGCCAGTACTGACTTTGCGTACATAGATGGTGGCCAAAGGTTCAAGTGCCATAGAGAATAACAGAGGGGATGGGGACAACCCTGGTGGGTGCCGCGATGTATCATGATGGAGTCGAAGATGTGACAGCCGATGCGTATCCTGGCTTTTGGGTTAGTACAATAAGGTAACTAAGCAAATAAATTGGGTCCCGTGGTCATAGCATCAGAGGACCTCTATTCGAAACGGCTACTCCAGTGAGCCAAATGCCTTGTGAAGGTCTAGGACAATGCATTCCGAGTAAGGGTGTCGGGGCAGGGCATTTTTAAGCACTCAGAAGAAGCGACGGATGTTCAATGAGGTGTTTCTAGTGGGTACAAAACTGTTTTGGTCCGAGTGACCTAGCTGAGGCACCAATGGGGCTAGGTGCTCTGAGTATCAGACGGTGAGCCTCTAAGGAGCCCTCAACAAATACGTATCCTCCTTCAGGGTCTATAAGTGTATGGGAGGAAGCAAAAGGAACTCCCGCCCAGATCCAAATTAGTACCCCTCGGGCATAGAAGGAGTAATTGGTGGAAAAGACCTGTCCCCTCCATCTCCTCTGCATTCTAGAAGCTTCCAGGCTGGTGACGTGAGACTCCTGAATTTAAGCTATGTGTCCATTTCTTCTGCGGAGATATGAATAAATGGCATAGCGACGAGAGAGGATATGAATGCCCCTCAAGCTCCAGGTGACAATGTTGGTCACAGCCATAGGAGTGGGTGCAAGAGAGAGGGAAACCCTGCCTTTCACGCACAAGAACATGTATTTTCTTGAGCGTATGTGAAAAGAACGAGTGTTTGATATGGACACAAGGGGATAAAAATACAACTATATTACAATAAACAATGAATACCATTAAGATCATATGTACAACAGACATCCATCCAAACCAAGTAAGTGAGGAAAAAAACGGTGTGAAGGAGCCGGCCAAGGGGTTAGGCAATTAAGGCAGATGATGGAATAACAGCCACTTCTCGTAATACCAAACAGGCATTGCAGTGTTCAGGGAGGCCACCCTGGTCCTCGCTTTAGTGAGATGAGCAAACCCAAGTATGGCAGGTGTATCCCATGGGCCTATGCAGAGGGAGGTAGGAGTGAATATCAATCAGGATGTTGTGGCTTCGCAGCAAGTAACGTAATTGGACATGATCTCAAGTTATCAAGCGGTGTATACTGTTCGAGCAAAGAGAAGAAAAATGCAAACACCCAGCTATGTAAGTTATGGAAAGATGTCATGAGAAGACTGAGGGGTCACCACTGGCATCCCATCTGCACTGGGAGGGACAATGTCTAACATTCGCTGAGGAGTCAGTGCCAGTATTGTCTGCCCTGGACCTCGGTGCAGTGTCCCTGAAGTCAGCAGCCACCTGGAGAGCCCTGCAATGTTCTTGGGTGAGTTCCTCTAAATTCGGTGTCCTGCATGAATGCGAAATCGCCAGACTTGGACAGTGGGCATGTTTCTTGTGTTTTGCCTTCGGTGGCAGTGGTCCTCTGCGGGGATCCGAAGCTGGACCTTCTCCGGCTTGGTCGTTCCGCTCCAACCATGATCAAACATTCACCGGATCAGTGAAGAAGTACGTCTTATCTTTGTATTGAACACGGAGGTGTGCTGGGATGAGAAGCAGATATTGGACATTGTGTGCCCTCAGTTTCTGCTTCACCTCTAGGAATGTGCTTCTTTGGCACTGGACAGCTAATGTATAGTCTGGAAACACCAATATTTGGGCGTTGTCGACCTTCAGATTGTCACTCTTCTGTGCTTCTCTTAGGATAGTGTCTCTAGCTCGAAAATTCATGAGTTGGGCAGCCAACATGCTAGAGGGGTGCCCAGCAGGGGCCGCCCTGTGGGAACCCTTGTGGGCAAGTTCCACAGAGAAACAAGGTGACAGTCAGTCAATGTGAACGAAACTGCGTTTCCAGGTGTCTATATAGTCTTCCATACTTTTGCCCTTCGCACCCTCAGGGAGGCCCACTACAAGTATATTGTTGCATCAAGACCTCCCTTCAATGTCCTCTGCCCATTCCTCCAGGAAATGGACCTTGTCCTACAGTGCGGTAAGGTGTTCATGCAGATTGGAGGTCTGTGGCTGAAGGGTCTCAACTGCCCGTTCCGTCATGTGTACCCTGTCAGTTAACTTTCAGTGGTCATCTCGTAACAGGGTAAGTTCGGGGGCCACTGCATCAATTTTCACTTCCATGGAGGTGCGTGATCTTTCTATTGCCGCCAGTATGACCTCCAGTTGGCCTGCAAAGTGTTCTATATCGGTCTGTCAGGTGGCATCGCCAGAGGATCGCTGAGGGTTCGGGAAGCCGAGGGCAGGCGAGAGCGTGAAACCACCGCACCAGTCTTAGGTCACACCATTGTGCTGTCTTTCCTGGTGAAGTGTGTAGTGATTCAGGCCATATCCAGCAATCTCAGGCCATCTCATGAATGCAAAAAAGAGGCCCAACCTTCACAGTAGGAGCGGCCCGTGTCCAAGTCTTACAGCTGTATGCAGAGGAACATTCCAGCAGCTGATCACTCAGTGTGTGGTTCTTATAAATCATGCATATTGTACACACATCAGCTGGTCATCCCCTCACATGTCTAGTGCTACAGGTGTGTAGGAAGAATCAGGTGCAAATGGGCGCCTCATGGGGACGTGGGGATTCCACCTGTGGTGGGTACAGTGATGTTGTAGAGTCCCTTTGAGACCGCAAGTGGGTGGTGCAGTCCCTTCAGTGGCCTAAGGAGAATGTGTCTGGTCTTTAGATCGCCACCAGTACTCCCTGGATTTAGCATTGGGACACGGGCCGTCCGTTAGGATTCAGGTGCATCAGTGTTCCGGTCTAGGGCCCAGCAGTGTGCACCGATCAGGCGATCCACGCTGCCCACCTCCAAGTCCTCCCCCACAGCAGGTCCACACGTTCAGAGCGGTGACCTAGGGGAGCAGAAATGAAGAAGGCTGCAGGGTATGCCTCCCCCCTATGCAGCGCTCACCTTACTGGTAGGTCTCAGAGAAGTGTTATTTGCCTCAGCAAGCACCAGCGGCAGCGGCCAGTCACGCACAAGCCACAGCCACCTGCCCTCAGGAGCACGGTGTGTAGGACCCGGCTGTAACAGCACTAGAGTACAGTCAGCAAGTAGCGGCCGCTCACAGATAGCAGCAGCTGCAGGGGGCCCATGACGGGCCGGTGAGGGCGGCCCGGTACTGTTTCACCACACACAGAGCATTTGTTTCAGGGGATTCCACTATTCAAAAATTCACAAAATCAGAAAATAAAAACATCCAAAGCTTTTTGAACAATCCATTAATTTGTTCAAAACATAAAAGTCAGCATGGAGTGCGCCAAAGCTCTAATCTCTATCATTACTAAAGCATCTGGAAAAATAATCTTCTAACTGCTTAAAATATTTCACTACAGTGCATATAAACCTGTACACTGTTTCTGTTTGATGTATTTACCTCTTTATCGGAGGAATTACGGTGAATGGTCTTGTTTGGGCATATTTAGACTTCAAATCAATTTATTATTCTAGGTGTTGAAAACATCTATCTGCTGGCAGTGTATGTGCACTTTACTGCCTTTTAGGCATTCTTTCAGCTATTTGTTATCCAACATTTACACTCCTGTTCTTTAATCCTCTCCAGGAGATGGGATCTCATGCAATGACACCAATGAGTGCAGTAGCAGCCCATGCCATGGAAACGCCACCTGCGCTAACACCGCTGGAAGTTACACGTGTATATGTGATCCTGGATACCAAGGTAACTCCACAGCAGTACTCCTTTCCCAACCTCTGAGCCATGTCACTTAGTTCATAGGATGCATGCAGTGATAGACATAAATGCAGTGCTCTCAACACTTTCGTTGTCTTCTCTAGGTAATGAGGCATCTTGCAGTGATATCAATGAGTGCATTGTGAACCCGTGCCACGAAGACGCGACCTGCACTAACACTGTTGGGAGTTACATCTGTGCCTGCAAGCGTGGATATGAAGGCAAGTCAAGAGCTGTCAAACTTTCCTAACCTGCTGCCCTTTCTCCATAAGAGAGGCTTTCCATGACCATCATATCATGAACTAGCTGTGATTGTGTGTTTGTCCAGAGTCATGACAGCACATTCCTAATGTTGCAGTCCATCTAAAATATAATGTTCAATTGTGCAATGTTGATACAAATCTCAAGCAATTTGTTTGCTCCAGGAGGGCATTTGTCACTTTTCAAAAGGATGTCACAAAATGATGCAAAGTAGTGTATGCCGTGTGGAGTGTTGTATCAGCTCTTCCTGAGCTTGTCGTCTGGTAGCATAGGACTAAGCTGTCAGACATAGCTAGTGTAGAGCTGCTAGTAATAAAGAACAGAGAGTTTGTCTGCCTTTTTTCCAAACATGATCACCACGAGGTCTGCAAACTTATGTGTCTGTACACCACTGAATCTTAAACATCAAGGCAGAATTTTCCTGCCTACCGCTTGCAAGGCTGAAGTCAGTGCACTGTCAGTAGATGCTTCACTGCTGCGCGGGAATCCACTGCATTGGTCACACTAGGGCAGAAATATCTACTTCTGCTTTTGGAGGTCGCGAGTGCACCTGGACTCGGCTACTCACACACAAAGATGAACCAGCCCACCTAAACAGCCCTAACCATGACTACACAGTTTCTATTGCCACCTATGGAACATTATTTATTTTTGTTGTAGAAAAGATGAGTCTGGTGAGACAACTAAAGCTGTCTTTAGGTAAGACCTAAAAGTTGTGAAAAAAGGATTGGAGGATAGTGGACAAAAAAGGAACAGGGAAAAATGGAGTGGGAATCCAACAATAAGTAGGACTGTGAATCAAGCATCAAGTTAAAGAGGGTAAAAGAAAGAAAATGTGTGAGGAACCAGCTATAATACTTAAAAATATGTATATATTATTTTTAAAAATGCTTCAAACTTCCAACCTAGAACCATGCTTAGAATCCACATGTAAATTCTGGAATTTAATAGCCTGCTATACAATCCTGTATCCATTGTCCTCATGTGTAAAGGGACTGCGACATCTGATCTGTGAGATCAGAGAAATGTCACTTGCATCAAGACCACCAAGTGAGACCAAGGACCCTTTGAAGGGTTTTAGGATGACCTTAGCTGAGTTTCCCCAATTTCTGAATGCTTGTCTACTCAAGTACACAACTTTTTCAAAATCTGTGGCAAACACCCTACCTGGAAGGTAGTTTTGCTTCTAAAACGAATCAACGCCTAAACATATGTTTGGGCAGTAATCTCCTTCATGTCTCTCTAGATGTTAATCTGGATAATTGAAGTTCAAATAGGAACTAGTTATGCCCCTTCCCTTCAAGGCCTCGTCGCTGTGATCTCGCGGAACATAGTGAAAGTCTACTCATTTCATTATATGTGTTTATTCATTACATCCAATAGTGAATGCATCCACCAAATCATACACCTAGATTGGAAATACAGAGGATTTGTTTCAGGGGGTTTACTATTAGAAAATGCACAAAATCAGAAAATAAAAACATCAACTTGTCCGAAGCTTTTTCAATAATCGATCATTTTGTTCAAAACACCGCAGAGTTTGCCTAATCTGTAATCTCTATCAGCACTAAAGCATCTGGCAAAATAATCTAACTGCTTAAAATATTTCACTTCAGTGCATTCAAACCTGTACTGTTTCTGTTTGGTGGATGGGTTGGATGCATTTAACTCTTTATCAGATGAATTGTGGTGAATTATCCTGTTTGGGCATATTTAGACTTCAAATCAATGTGTGATTCTAGGTGTTTGAAATCATCTGTCTACTGGCAATGTATGTGCACTTTACTTCCTGTTAGGCATTCTTTCAGCTATTTGGTATCCAACTCTAACCCTCCTGCTTCCTTAATCCTGTTCAAGGGATGGAATCTCATGCAGTGATAGACATAAATGCAGTGCTCTCAACACTTTCATGGTCTTCTTTAGGTAATGGAGCATCTTGCCATGATGTCAACGAGTGTATTGTGAACCTGTGCCACAAAGACGCGACCTGCACTAACACCGTCGGAAGTTACATCTGTGCCTGCAAGCCTGGATATAAAGGCAAGTCAAGAGCGGTCAAACTTTTCTAACCTGCTGCCCTTTCTACATAAAAGAAGCTTTCCATGACCATCATATCATGAACTAGCTGTGATTGTGTGTTTGTCCAGACTCATGACAGCACATTCCTAATGTTGCAGCCCATCTAAAATATAATGTCCAGTTGTGCAATGTTGATACAAATCTCAAGCAATTTGTTTGCTCCAGGAGGGTATTTGTCACTTTTCAAAAGGATGTCACAAAATAATGCAAAGTAGTGTATGCCGTGTGGAGTGTTGTATCAGCTCTTCCTGAGCTTGTCGTCTGGTAGCGTAAGACTAAGGGCCCCGATTACGATGCGGTTCGGAAATCTTCCCGATCGAATCGGTTTGGAAATCGGTTCCGACCGACTCGGATTGAGAGAGTCCGACCGACCGAGTATGATGCATCCGGATGACTCCCATTGACTTCTATGGGAGCCTATGTTCCTAACTGCATGGTAATCTGGCCCTCGGTCGGGGCGACACGTTCCTGATCCAATTCGGACGGAGAAAATGCCGTTAGGAGGCCTTCCTAACCACATCGTAATCGGGCCCTAGGTGGGAATGCTTTCCTAACCGCATCGTAATCGGGCCCCAAGCTGTCAGACACAGCTATTGTAGAGCTGCTAATAATCCAGAACTGAGAGTTTGTTTGGGTGCCATTTTTCCAAACATGCTAACCACATGGTCTGCAAAGCCCTTTCTTTAAAGTATGTGTCTGAACACCACTAAATCTTAAACATAAAGGCAGAATTTTCCTGCCTACCGCTTGCAATGCTTAATCCAGTGCACTGTCAGTAGATGCTTCATTGCTGTGTGGGAATCCGCTGTATTGGTCACTCTAGGACAGAAGTAGTCACTTTCCTTTTGGAGGTGGGCGAGTGCACCTGGACTCGGCTACTCACAGACAAAAATTAACCAGCCCACCTCAGCAGCCCCTGCTAACAGTTTGGTAGCATGGCTATCTCAAGGCTCATCTCTGGAGAAGGTACACAGGGGTTCAAGATGCAGAATAAAACAGGTCAAATAGTGCAAAGTAAAAATAATGGAATGTCTCGACACAGGAAATTAAACAAAGCCTGCAAGAAAGAATTGTCGCAAAAGCTCAATTTTAGTGCGCTACTTTTCTTGCAAGAAGAATTTTTGCGAGGACATTGTTAACCAAAATACATTTTGTGATTTTTTTTTACTCGTATCCAAAAGTTTGTCACCATCAAAAACCTTCTCCAGCAAATGTATTGTTTATCACGAGTATAGTTGCTATTTATCCCACCTGATAAATCACAATACCATGGGGTGTGTTATTTATTGAGTGTGATAAATAGCACCTATTACAAGTTTGTGGAGAGCAACATGAAGATTTTAGTATTTAACGCACAAAAATCTGCATGATACTGTGAAAAGCCGTATGCTTTTCCCTTGTTAAATTTTATCAAGTTTGACCTGCCAAAATGTAATGAAGGTTGAAGTATTTAACATATTTGATACTTATCAGATGCTTAAAATACCTTCAAACTCCTAATTCCGACCTGTGCATAACAAAGGTTTACACATGGTTCGAAATACACCGACCTACTTGTAATCAGGCCCTAATGAGATCAAATGGAGAATGCGAATTTAAGGTAAAAGTCTTAAACCTCATTCTTACTTACAGTGTAATTTGGCCTTGAAGGTAAATCCATTACCACATCTTCCATTTTTTTATGAGAGTTACATACCAACCTATTTCAAGTTCCAGAGGCTAGAATGAAGGATAACCTAGAATTAGAGTTACTGCACCCAATTTCTGACATTTTTCTCCTTGTTCAACGGTGTACCCATTTCAATTTTACCAATTATTAAAAGGGAAAATGTAAGTGAATAACAAGAAAGACAAGAAGAAGGGCCTGTGTATGAAGGTTTATGCGAAGAGACCAATGCAGTTCTTTGCAATCGTCAAAGATTCAAGTTAAAATCAATGTGCGGACAATGTCTTATTGTGTCATGGCCCTAGGATGGAGTCAGGCTTTGCTGGCCTTAAACCTTGTGAATGACAGACTGCTGGACTGCTGATAAAAGTTATCTTTCCATATTTTTTTGGAGCAAAGACTAAAAATCCTGAATGGCTTAGCAGGTGCTCCCAGTCGAAGTGCTGGTGGGCATTAAAATATTTGTTATGTATGGATCTCATTGAGAGCCTCTGTCGTTTATTTCAATTTTGGAATCTCATTACCCACTGCTATGACATAGCAACAGTTGATAATTAAATTGGTTACCCACTGCTGTGATATCATAAAGGCCTTCCAGGACAGGCTGAGAGCGCACTCTGAGAGCCTCTCGGCGCACCGCTGCTTGTCTGCTTTGACTGAAAGCAGAAAGCACAGCTGCAGGAGGAGGATGAAAGGCAGGGAAGGTAGTGGAGGTTGGCCAAGGATGGCAGGTAAGTTTTCTTTTAACCTTTGAAACATGGATACATAACAGAGGCCATATTATGTATAACTCCCCCATTTACTCCTCTGCCACTAATTCACAATAATTCACTAATGCTCACCTATAATTCTATATATAGTGGGAACAGGCACTGGAGAATCATGATGAAGAACTCAAGGTCCTCAAAGGAACTTGTCTGGTTCTCCTAGCTGGGTCTTTTCTTGGGAATGGGAATCCTTGGACCAGTCATCGATGTAGCGAGTCTTAGAGGAAGCTGTGGGTCCAGAATCTGCTCTGGGTCAACATCCACTTTCTTACTCGTAGAGTTGTCAGATATCCAAACAAAGATGGACTGCTGCGATTAAGGCAGGGTTGCACAGTTTGGATGTGTGCAGGAAGATGTTTGGAGAGTGTATGATAGTTTCTGATATGTTTGATTAATTGTTTCTTCTTAGGGGCTTATGCTAGATACAGCAGGGAATGTATATTACAACACCATACCTAGAATTATAGACACTGCAGGGGTTCAGGTTATAGTATGTGCGTTCTTACTCCATCATTCAGAGTTCTTCACTTTGGAATCAGGGAGAGCTCATTCATACTCTGTTTTTTACCTCATTCAAACCTAGGTCTATAGATCCTTGTACTCAAGAGTTTTCAGATATCCAGAAAAGAATGGTGCACCAGGATCAGTACTGGAGTAAAAGGTTTGAAAGTGTGAAGGAAGCCCTTTGGAGACTGCCTGATGGTTCTGGTTATATTTGCTTCATTGTTGATGCTAACACAAGTGGTAAACTAATACAGTAACACCACACCAGGAATTAAGCATACTGCAAAGGTCGGTTTTCACTAGGTATAGAATGTGTGCATTATTCTAAATTAAGCCCTACAGAATCAGGGATAGTTTACCATCCACTTTCTTTCATTCCACAGTTTAAGACTGGCAGGATGTATCCTTGTGCCCATGACAAGAGAGGGCTTGCTATTACCTGTTGCCCCGGGCCAGCACAGCTCTGTGCTACACAGGAGTTGGTACTTGGGACTCTGGTTCCTAGAGTCCACCCCCTCCCCCTCATCAAGCTAGGGGCAGGGCCTTTGCAATTCAAATTAGCTGTGCTGTGTGGTGAGTGGATGATCTATATACTCATCAGCATGGGATATCCACTACTCCAGATGCTCTCTTTGTCCCAGGCCCACATCACACATCATTGCAGTGCTGTAGAAAGAAAGCAAGGACATATCAGGTCACTCCGCTTAATCAGGAAGTCTCCCAGCACTAGTAATTCAGGACAGCCCAGGTGGCACAGGGTGCCACAGCACATCAGAAGCTACTACCATGGATCAGCAAAACAAACACTGCTTCACATTCCCTTCTGCGGGTGGTTTCACCTAGTGTAAGACACATTCTTGACTATGCGCCAACTCAGTTTAAAGAACCTTCTCCAGGGATATACAAGACGTACTGTGACAAGCAACAATTTCTAAGCAAAAATGAGTGCACTGGTCTACCATGTCAATGTGTTTGATCACCCACAGTCAGGTTGATTACCAAAAGTTTTTAAAAACCACAATTTGCAGTTAAAAGTTCAGCAAACCATTTCTGTATTTTACAGGAAATGGAACATTCTGCTGCTCACCAGAGTGTGAAGCGAACCTCTGCCTGAATGGAGGAACTTGTACTCGGACAGGCTCACAATGTGAGATTCAGACCTGCACTTGCGCAGTGGGGTATGAGGGCCCAAGATGCAGAGACACAAGCTTGAGTTTTGTGCCATTGGCTATTAAAGGTAGGTCCAAGGTGGCTCAATAATACCACACATGATAGTCTACTTTCTTTCTCTAACTTGCGTGTGCACATGAAAGATGTTATAAGCCCTATCACAAAATGTGTCCTTATTTGTTTCATCTGCAGCTCTACCAAAAAGAACTGTCCTTCTACGACTGGAGTCAAAATCAAATATGAGTACAGAAGATGCAGAGATCAAGGTGTGCTACTTGCAGTGAAAAGATTAAATGACATTGTTTATGCAGAACAGAGGCCAGATAACATAAAGGGTTGTTATGAAGTGTTGCTATGAAGCATAGCTTGTGGCATGATTATAGACTGATTGTAGTCATATTCAGGGCCTCATTATGAGTTCTGTTTTAATACAGATAGAGACTGTAACAGATATTGCTTGTTTTTCGCCGTGAGACTCAATCTTTTGGAAGCAGGTGGAGTCTCCTGCTAAAAGCAAAACAGGAAATATTATGTTATGTTATCTTATCTCATCCTATGCTGTGCTATGTTATGTGTATTTGTAGAGCACGCTTTCATCTGGGAGGGTTTCCTGCAGCTCATCAGGTGAAAGTGAAGCCACACCTTTATTCGAAGAACCAGTCTCTTCAGCTTCTTGCGGAGTGAGGAAGAGGCTCTAATGCTTAGTAGTTTGTTATTTCATACTTTGGGTGTAATGTAGTAGAAACGCCCAACCTCCAAGTCTTGTTCTGCATATGTGTGGAATGTGTGCAAGTAAAGTCCAGCTGAGCTGAGTTGTCTGGAAGGTTTGTGAAAAGAGATGCGACTATTGAGGTAGGCTAGGCAAATGTTGTGCCGTGCTTTAAGGTGTGAGTGAGGATCACAACTTCTGTTGGTGTTGAGTTTGAGACAGTTGTTTTTCATCCAGTCGCAACCTCAGTCATGAAAGCAGTGAATTTGTTCCAGGTGTTGGCAAAAATTAGATTATGCTCTAGAATAATAACAATACACTCTAGTCAAACCTTATAAGAACAATAGGCGATCATGTTTTGTCATTTGGTTCAGCACATCAGCCTGACATGGATTTATATGTTCAATGGAGCAGATGTTTCTCTGGCATTTCCCTCCCTACCTTTCTCTCATGCTTCAAGAAAGGAGGCTCTCTTCTGTCTCCACTAGTGGTTAGAAAACCAAAAACAAACTAATCTCAGACACAGGTAATTGCTCCAAGCTGCATTCCATTCCATCCTTTTGCCACTATGCAAACCAAGGCCAACCACATACGAATCAGTTTCTCTCCTGCTTCAATTGTGAAACTTCATCCAAAACTGCAGACCAGGTCCCTTCTTGACAAAGTGGCCAAAGGATGATTGACTGGAGTGCATTCCTGAGTAATAACCAGTGGCTGAGATTAATGCAAACATTTCTCCCATCACTTTTTTTGTTTTCTTTCAATGGAGCCTTGGCAGTCAGCTATAAAGTAAGTCTGATACTCATTCCATGAAGATTGCAGCTCAAGGACAGGAGCACAAAATGAGGATGGATTGTGGTAATTTTTCTCCTTATTGCTATCATCATATTTAGAGTTAAATTGTACTTTTCTGTATGAAGCATGGTCTGGCTTAAGGAAAGTGATTGGCCCACATTTTGTATAAGATCTACATATATAGAGACAACATTTACTATTTATCTCCAAGCTGGGCCCACTCGGTTTTAATTATCTCCACAGGCAGTATACCCCCCAATACTACAAATTGTGCAGAATAGGGTTCTCTGTTCACCACACCCAGTACATACCATCAGTTGTGGGTGAGGTATTTAACTGATGTGGTAAATATCTCCTATTCAAGTTTTTAACTTGGAAGTGAAGCATAAGATACAGAATCTGTGCTTAACACACAGAACTCTGCATGTTGTGCCTTTTTTTCTGGGCCAGTTCCCCAATATATTTTCAATAGATATAACTTGCTGGAATAGATCAGATGAAAACTATTGCGGAGTCATAATTATCACATAACTTGTACACCGATCCCTGTTTAAATTCCTATTCCCAACGGAATCGGAATGTAGTCCAGAACTTCAGTAAATATCATTACCCCGGAATGAGATATTTTTCAAGTGTGGCACATACCTCATATTGTGAGTTTTTACCTTGGAAATGGGACATGCCATTGAAATTCCAAAACTGAAATTCCACAACTTGAAATTCCAAAACTGTGCAAACTCGTGTTTGCAAAGTCCTCAAAAAGGGCCGCAGGCTAGGGAGGCATGATATCTGTTAGCGGAGAGTTTGCAGTTGAAAGGACCTGCTACCAATACACACTACGGAACATCTTAAATGATGATATTTCTATCTCCTCACCTTGATCAAAAAACATAAATTACCCTTTATTATGATAATGTAATTATAAGTGCAGTGAGTATTGGCTCAATGTCCCGAGTCCAATACTCAGATCGAAAGAAGGTTCACAAATGCATTTGCAGAACATAATGGAAGGTTCATCATAGTAAATCTGCTTCTAGGAAACAAAAAAAATAATTAAGAGTCGTCCAAGCTGTTCTAAATATATCAGTATGTAAGATCATACTGGATTAAATGATAAAGCTCAGCATGAATCATCAATCATATTGTTTAGCTGATTACACGTTGATGTTGGGAGCATTTATTATTCTGTGGATTTTGAGTCTCTTCATTTCATCAAGAATCACTGATAATCATTTTAAAGTATTCCTAATTCTTTAAATTTTATCCATGATGAGTGGACATGCTTCCCTCCCACTGGTACTTGCCTCTCCATCCATCAAATACTAGAAGGTAAATGGTGGCAAAAGAAGCAGGAGTAATATCTATCCACTGTTAAAATCTTCTATAATCCAAATAACAGCTCTCTATTAGGTGGTAAATGAAGTGCAGCACAAGGAAATTGTTAGCGTCTGACAAATGTTCTGCCCTAACTATTGTCTACAAAATATTGCCTCATTGGCCTTCAAAGTAGAAAACCTACACCCAATCGGATGATGTTTTTATAAAGGATATTTAGGACATATCAAAAAATATTTCTGCATTAGATATTCCAACCTCAACCCATAAATGAATCTTTCAGTCACTTAAGGCCATCTAAGAACCCTGGCTCTCAGGCATTGTTACTTATTACTAGGAGGCTAAAATAGTTATTTCAGAGAGTAATTATTCAAAAAGCAGAGCCTTTTTTGTTGGCCATATCTTAATGTGAGTTTTCTGGACATCATCAAATCTCAGGTGATCCACTTAATTGACAATTTAGACCCAGAACTCAACTTTAACAAATCATGAAAGAATACCAGGCCCCTATATTTTGCTATTTTCACGCCAGTGGACAGATGCATCCTTTCCAATCCATTTGTTTCGTGTGCAAGCTTACCACAAGTAATAAATATTTTTACAGGAAATCAATTCATACACTATAGATTTTGAAATCTGTTTATTTAATGGTCGTATGTGAGAGCAGTGAGACTCAATGACCGAAAGTCCATGCTGTCACTGATGGTGGTTCACCTCTTCTCCGCGGTCTTCAGAATTCCGAGAGTGGTGGACGAATAGGATTGGTCTTTCTTCACCATCAGCTTCCATCTAGCATGACAGCCACAGGTAGAAGCAAACTTGCTTGACAAGCCAAAGCATGCATCGCTTACAAGTGACACACACAGAGCCTCTGTCAGCATGGTGCTGACTTTGTTTTTTATTGAGTGGCGAGTGATTAGAGGCTATTGGCAATGGTGGATGGATATTGGGGAGTGGTGGGGGAAATTGGGAAGAGTTAATGAGCAGTGTGCCAGATATTTCTTCTTTGGAGTGGGCGCAGGAGGAAACTGTATACTTCTGAGGGTGGTAGGTCAGGTGGCAGAATAACATTGATGTTTAAGGCAGGGTTTGAAAAAATTGAGGCCATGTTGACCATGACTCCCTTCTGACTACTCTGTCCCTGAACTTCTGATGTGAGCTGGGGGAAAAAGTATTTGTGGGGTACGCAAACAAATAAAAGTGACAACGTGAGCTATAACCTCCTTTTCTGTGTGAGGCCATTTGGAACCACTGTGTGAAAAATAACCATGTTATTCACAGTTATTCACTTACAATTCTACATATTATCCGCATTTGGCTGATTGCATCACCAACACTCAGTATTGTTTTTTAGAATTACTTTTTTCTGCAACTGTCCAGAATACACTTTCTCCTTCGCTTCTAATTGACAAACTTGCCTGGTTACTTCTAAGAGAGGCACATTTTTATCCACAATTTTATTACATGCTGCTGATGTTCTAACCGGTGTCAAAACAATTGATTACTATTTTCAGTATTAGCTCAGTCATTAGTTAATGCGAGATCTAGTCCTTCAAAATGAAGGCAACTTCACTTCTATTTAGTGGGTGAAAAATGGGATGTTTTCTTGATGCTGCTAAATTGAATAATATTTTTTTCTGAAACAAACTGATTAGATGGCAAAATATCGAGGTCACTCATCTTGACCTACAAAATATAGTCGATATTGTGAATCCTATACCTTTGTAGGCCAGTATACGGCCACAAATTAGTGACCACCAGTCAACTCATGCTATCGCGGTAAGTCACCTTTGTGCCTGAGCCGCCAACATAATTGTATTTATTGTATCTAAGTTTGTTTATATGTGTTATTTGTATAGTACAAACCTAGCCAAAAGGCGCAGAGCATTGTGCAGTGCCAAAGGCAGGCATACCGTCAACGAGCGATAGGAGAGGTAGCTGGTTAGTGGAGTGTTACTGTAGTGTGATGTAGTATTCTTTAAAGAGGTGTGACTTCAACTCTTTCTTAAACTGGAGCTGCATTGAGGTGGTCTTTATGATACAGGAATGATGTTCCAGATCCTCAGTGCATAGATTAGAATGGCCTGCTGCCTAGTTTTGATGGGGGCCTGGTTGCCGGTACGCAGAGAGTCATGAGAGATGGTAAGCTTGTGCAAGATAAGCAAGGCTGCTGATCATGATAACTTTGTAAATGATGCAGCTGGTTTTGCGGGTTGGGCTGACTAGAGGAGCTAATGGAGTTACATCAGGATGTGGGCAGTGTGATCATGTCATGTTGTTCCAGGTCTGGACGAGACATACTGCAGCATGTATGATGCCCGTAAGTGGTGCCAGTGTGGAGTTTGGGGAATTATGGAGCAGGGTGGTACAACCATACAGATTCAAGAGCATGAGGGCTTGATTAACAACTCTGAAGTCACTTTCCAGAAGTAACAGTTTTACTTTCATTACAGAAGAGGGTTGGTACCAGGTTGCCTTTGTTTTCCTGGCAGAGTGTTCCTTGAGGGTGAGGTTGGTGATTCAGGGTTATTCCTGGAAAATTAGTATTTCGGATGATTCACATTTACTTTTCCTCTCCTAAATGCTGGACCAAATAAAAATACTGATAACAGGAAGCTTTTACGGAATTGGTTGTTTTAGACTAACTTAAGTTGATTTTATAATGTTGGAAAGACCTCCAAAGGTCTAAAATGTGCTTATATCATAAAATGAATCATGATTGCCTTTCTCCTTACCAGGTTCAACAACTAATTGCAGATCTGCCTGTGACAGGGTTGTTTAATAAGAACCGAGACTACAGCCTTACAAGGTAAGTACCACAGATCTACAAACAAAACAAGAATACACAGATCAAGTCCTCCGAGTTCACAGCATTAGCATATTGTTGTTCCTGACCAAACATCTTGAGCTGTATCAGAAATAGTTTTTTAAAAGCTGTATTTGAATATGCCAGCAGTGAAAGGGGGGCCCTGTTCTTGCATTGACTGCAGGAAAATGACATACCACTGGCAATAATGAAAGAAAATTTACCACTAACAAATGTAAACAAGAAATGGCAAAACCAATAGTTCTGGCCATGGCCAGCGGATAGGTTTTTATTTTTCATGTTTTGATTCCAAGCAAATGGCACTAAACAAGAAAAAAAGAAAATATTTTGTCACATAAATGTTACTGTCTTAAACTTACAATAAAAATGTAAAATTTTAAAAAACATTCATCCATGCATCTTTTTACTATTTTTTTTTTTAAACAGCACACGTTTCGGTCGTGCCATGTATTTTATTATTATTTATGAAGGAGACAGGAATAAATCACCCCTAGCCAAGCACTCAAATTTTAGGCAGCTACAATGCTACAATTCCACCTGAATACTTTGTTACATAAACTTTATGATCAACTTTACAACCTAAGAATTTGTGGGCAAATGTGAACAATGTGTACAGGCTTGGACCAGTAGGTGGAAGGGAAGGGAGCCAATAGGGAAAGTATGCTGACTTGTTGCTCCATGCTGGAGGTTGTGGTGGGCGGTAGCAAAATGTGAGTGACAACCTAACAGCTGACCAAACCCGGTCTATGTTTGATTATTATGTATGATTTTTTGGGAAAAATAACAGTCCAAAAAAGTTGCTGGGTTAAAACAATGCACAATTTATAAACCACACGGAACCTTAGTTATGTTTTTAGTTTTCATAATAAATTATTCCTAAAACACTAAAGGGGCAGATTTACAAGCCCCTTGCGCCACATTTGCGCCACCATTGCGTCACTTTTTGTGACGCAGCAGCGGCATAAACAATGCGCCACATTGTGGCCCATTTATAACGTGACTCATCTAGGGAGATGCGTCACTTTGTAAAGCCCTGCGTCACATTATACCTGCCTCAGGTATAATGTATGCAGGGTGGGCGTTCCCACGCAAAAAGCCATGTAGAACTGACGCAGTGAAATTTACAACATTTGACTGCGTCACTCTACGCCTTCACTGTGTCAAAATTCCTACGCCGGCTAAGACCAGGCGTAAGGAATGATGCAGAGCTTTTTAAATGTGACTCACCTATCTGTTGTGGCGCAGGGCTGGAGTTGCGTCACTTTCATGAGCAACTCCAGCAATGCTTCACTTTTGTGCCAACAGATGCGTCAGAATTTCTGACGCATCTGTTAATCCTTGCGCCATAGAGCACTGTATTGTAAATACAGCGCATCCATGGTGGTGCAAGGACATTTGGCACTGGTGCAAGGAAACTGACGCATCTTTGCAGATGCGTCACTTCCTTGTAAATGAGGCCCTAAAGAGTTACATGTTAGGCTTCTTGTACCGGATGTCCAGAAAGGTTAGTTGCACTGGTGAGAGAAAGCTGCACTTAAATATTCGAGTTCATCAACAGGGACTTAAAAACTGAAAAACAATTATGACATCTTCAGGTCCGGTCTGTGATGCACACTCGCTATGAGGGCCTCAGTCTTTACACTATAGACTTAAAGGACAAAGAATATTTGAAAATTTACACCTGTATTATTTATAGAAATGTTTATAATGGAGCATATTTGGGGAACAAACACCCATGAAGAGTTGTTGTTCCCCAATGTAGCACATGTCTACATGCTTTGTCTGCTACATACCATTTTAAACATGTATTTTTTTCTGCAGTCAAAATCCCATATATTTCATGGATCTCACGTCTGAGTTTAACTACACTGGAATTCTTGATGACATCAAGTACCTGAATGAGAAGTTAGTTGCTGCCTTGAGTAATAAGATGCGCAGAACCAGAGCTGCAAGGGCCACCTCAGACATTGCCTTAGTTCGAGTCATGAATGGCAATCTCAGTAAGTTGTCTTAAGATATTTATAAATTCTAGGTTGTCCAGAGACATCCAGAATTGGCAGGGAACCTTGGTCATCCTCACTGCTGACAGGTGTAGTTTAAAGTGCAGTTTTCCTTCCACACATTTAGGAGGCAACGCAGCCTTTAGGAGCCCAGAGCTTTTCTTAGCATCCTCTGGTGTCTTTAAATTCTGTAATATCAAGGACACCATTAATCCACCTCATGTCTTTTTCTTCCACCACTATAAACTTCCTGTCTTTTTATCTCATGAAAAATGAGGCTGCCTGGGCTTGCTAACATCGCATTCCTTTTTCTTCCACCATTCCACACTTTCTGTCTCTGTCTCTCACTCACTTGCACAGGGAAATGCTGGGAAGGAAAGCAGCCTTGGTAAATTTTGTCAGACCTGCCTCATACTGCACGTAGGGAGTGGGCAGGTGAGCGACCCTGACCACTGCAAGGAGGATTTGGGGGAGGGGGGTTCTCCCTGCAAGAACTCCTTGAAGGAAAAATGCAAATATGGTGTATTTTACAACACATGTTTTATTATAGAGCTTTGTGTAATCATTGAATGCATGGGTGAATAGAGACTGGACACAATGGGGACATGTCTGCTTGCCTCAAATAAAGAATGAATGAATAGTTGGATGAGTGTGGAGTGGGTAAATGAATTAATTCAATTAGTTCATGAATGGAGGACAATGAATAAAGTATTTTAGCTATGTGAATTAAATGTTCTTAATGCACTGTAAACAAGATTGGGGGTCCTGGTTTTCATTTTGACTTTTGCATTAAAACATCACCCTTCCAAGACACTACCACCAATGATTGCTCCTTAACCTCAAGCCCGGCTGTCTGTAGCAGGGCCTCTTCTGGACTGATGGTTAGGGAACCATCAATGTCTTCTATGTCCCCTTGCCCTGTCATGGACCCAGAAGCCCACACCTGGACCCAAGCGGATCAATATACAATGTGCTTAAAATCAACCATTCATCCCACACATAAATAAGATCTACAAAGACAAAAACCCAAACTGTGGGGTTTTGTCTCTGTTACACTGACAGTTTTCCTGATGTGAGGGGGGGGGGGGGCATTGATTGTTTCCAGGCTGGTGTCACCATGTTACACATGGCAGTCATTTTTGGGGCAAAAGCTCCTTTATCTACAAACGTTAAATAACACCATCTGTGTGCTCTTACTCTTTCATTTCTATAGGTTTCCAAACTATTTCCATGAGAAAAATATGCCTCTGTGGTGACTCTATGTGATTGTTTGGTTAGAAAGAATTTCGAATGGGAAATAAAATCTGAATATGTCTGAATACTTGTGAAAGGCTTTGTAAAGTGATTATGCCATCTATGCCACATGAACATAATGCTCACTCACTCCCAATCCCTATTTCTGCAGCAAGTCAGGCTGATCTGGTGCAGTACTTTGGCTGTGGTGCCTTTCAAAAGACTGCATATGAACTGAACCCTACCACGTTCATGTGTGAGTCTAAGTGCATAGATCACTGCAAGAATAATGCCACCTGCAACCTGACCCTGGAGGGCCCACTCTGCACGTGAGTAAATGCACCTTTGAAGGACTATGTCTGAAATCTGATGTGAAAACACACAAATTCACAATCTGAAGAAACTATAAAGTGGCGCCCCCAGCATGCACAGCGTTGTCATCAATTCTGTCAATTCAGATGTCATCAGTGATGTTATCAGTGATGTCATAGAACATGTCATGTTTGATGTAAAGTTGGAGGTTGTAAGCAGTCCCCAGCCAGGGCACGAGTTAAATTACTTCCGTTTTTACTTATTAGTAATAACTGGTGAAGTTTTCATGTTTTTTTGTTGAAAATTTCATTTTAAAAATGACGTTTTCGCCTAAGTATAACGTCACTTTAATTTTTGTTTCTTGATGAGAATTCCATAGCTTTCTTTAATGTTAAGTAAGATATTATTGTCATACCTATCTCTAATGTCACTTTAATCTTTGAATTTTTTTAGTGAATTTCTAGTTTTTTTTAAATGTAAAGTAATATTTTATTGCCATACGTAAGTGTGCCACCTCCCTTCCATGCAATGCCTGTAGCCTTGCGCAGAATAGGGTTGGCCATAGGCACCCCCCTGCCACACACTACCTTCGGCAATGTGGCACTAGACCCAGGGCTTGACCTGATGCCAAGCACTGTGTCCATCCCTCCGCAGACATCCACATTGACATATTATTTCTTTTGACAAGCATTGGGATGAAGAAATGGGACTACTAGATGTTCTGACCTAGGTTTGGAGGAGGAGGTGTTTGTAAATATACCAAGTCCTGGTCTGATTAATGAATATGTATCCTGCAGTTGTATGGACATTATGAGCCCTCAACACCCACTGGAGCACTGTTTTGAGATGGATATCTTGGTTCCAAGTCACACTTGTAGTTTTGAAAGATGGAATGTGATGTTGGATAACATGCATATAAATGCTACAAGAACTTTCCAAGTTTCTTGTATTTGTCAACAATGGTAATTTACAAGCACATCTGTCAACGATGGCAATTTACAAGCACATTTGTCAACGAAGGTATTTTACAAGCACTGGTCAACATGATTTTACCACGTAAATATGGCACCCCAGAGGCCTGCAATTGTCCTGTATTTATGCTTTTCACTACATGGTGAGGGCAGGGGAATTACTTGTCATGTTATCAAGGCCGTCATGGCAGAAACATGCCATCAGGTCTGTGCATGAAAATAAATGACATCAGGCACACCGCTTTGACCTGAGAGAGGGCCTTTATTTACATGTATTTGTTTGCTGTGATTGTTTGGCTGGTATAGAACAAGTTATTTACCTTCAGTGACACATTATCTGGTAGAGACTCTATCTAGCTGCAGATTCCTTACCTTTGAATTTCCCAGGCTTCAGGCTGGATCCGGACACTTTTGCTGAGCAATACCCCTTGCGCGCGATGTCGGGTCGCTCCATTCTGCTCTGCATGACGTTGTCCACTTCGTCAGCGTTAGTTATGACGTTGCGGTGCCTATATAGGCGCCACCCAGGCACGCGGACGTCAGTACTTTTCGTTTTTTCCACGCCAGAAGTGCAGAGCCATGAAGTAACTGATGTAGTCATGTTCAAAACTAGGGCCTGAAAGGGGGGAACAACCCTAGTCCTACAATATCAGTCCGCAAAACGGGGAGGCATGGGTAGGGATGTAAGGAATCTGCAGCTAGATAGAGTCTCTACCAGATAATGCGTTACCGAAGGTAAGTAACTTGTTCATCTGATAGAGACTTCTAGCTTCAGATTCCTTACCATTGAATTGGATACCCAAGCCATACCATCCCAGCAGTGGGTTGCGGACTCACATCCTAAACTAAGAGGTCTTGCAGGACTGAACGGGCAAAATTTCTGTCCCTTCGTACCTGACCATCAAGGCAGTAATGTTTTGCGAACCTGTGCAAAGAAGCCCACGTCACTGCCTGACTGATGTCTTGGACTTGGACACCCCGAGCAAAGGCTGTAGTCGCAGACTTTCCACTGGTGGTATGGGCCCTTACTCCCTCAGGGGGTTGCTTTTTCACCAAGGCATAACAGATCTTGATGCAGAGAACGACCCAGCGAGAAATGGTCCTTTTCTGCACTGCCCTTCCCTTCTTAGCTCCCACATATCCCGCAAAGAGTTGGTCCTCCACCCGGAACTCTTTTGTGTGGTCAAGGTAGAACGACAACGTTCTTTTTGGGTCCAGCCGGTGGAGGCGCTCCTCTTCCTTAGAGGGATGCGGGGGAGAAAAGAAGGTGGGCAAAGTGATGGACTGACCCCGATGGAATGGGGTCACTACCTTTGGAAAAAAGGATGCCCTGCTGCGAAGCACCACCTTTTCCAGAAAGGACATAAGATAAGGAGGCGAGCAAGATAACGCCTGCAACTCACTCACCCTCCGGGCAGATGTAATCGCGACGAAGAAGGCTGTTTTGATGGTCAACAGCCGGAGGGGACAATTGTGCAAAGGGTCAAAAGGAGCACACATTAGATAGGTAAGGACCAAATTAAGGTCCCACTGTGGCATAGCAAAGGGCGTGGGTGGAAACAAGTGAGCCAGCCCTTTCAGAAATCTATTAACACTAGGAGACTTAAAGAGAGAGGGCTGGTCTGGCAGATGCAAAAAAGCAGACAGAGAAGAAAGGTTACCCTTGAGAGTACCCAAGGCAGAGCCCTGCTGGGCAAGGGTTAGAATGTATAAAAGAACAGTAGAAAGAGAAGCAGAAAGAGGGTCAATGGACCTTTCTGTGCAGTATAATGCAAATTTCTGCCAACGGCAGACGTATACCATTTAAGTGGAGGGCCGCCTGGCCGCCAAAATAACGTTACAGACTTCAGGAGGAAGGTCAAAAGCTATCAACTGTCACCGCTCAATCTCCACGCATGGAGGCTCAGAGTTGACAGGTTTGGCTGGAGAACCCTCCCCTGCTGCTGCGACAGAAAATCCTCCCGAAGGGGCAGTCTGATCGGAGGATCGATACTCATTCTCAGAAGCTCTGGATACCAGACTCTCCTTGCCCAGTCCGGCATCACAAGAATGACTTGGGCCCGGTCACTCCTGATCTTCTTCAGAACCGTGGGCAGGAGTGATATGGGAGGAAAGGCGTACAGCATACATGAGCTCCACTCGCGATGAAAAGCATCGCCGAGAGATAGCCGCCTTGGAAACTCCAGCGTGCAGTACTGCTGACACTGTGCGTTCTCTTCGGAGGCTAAGAAGTCTAACCAAGGTTCTCCCCACTGCTAAAAGAGACCTTCCGCAACTTCTGACTGGAGACGCCACTCGGGATCGGCTAGGCATCAACAGCTGAGTTTGTCCGCCCTGGTGTTCAGAGACTAGACTATGGAAGCGCACTCTACGCCGGCATCAACAAGTCCCTACTCTGCAAACTCCAGACCATACAGAACACCGCAGCCAGACTTGTCCTCGGCATCCCCCGGCAAGATCAGCCAACACCTTCGAAGACTCCACTGGCTCCCCGCGGAGAAAAGAGTCACCTTCAAAATCCTCACCCACGCCTACAAATGCCTACACAACAACGGACCCGAATACCTCAACGACAGAATCAACTTCCACGTACCCAAAAGAAACCTCCGATCTTCCAACCTCGCACTGGCCGAAACCCCACGCATCCACAGAGCCAGAGCAGGCGGAAGATCCTTCTCCCACATTGCAGCCAAGACCTGGAACGAGCTACCGGCAGACATCAGACGCGCACCCTCCCTGAACACTTTCAGAAAGACTCTCAAGACATGGCTCTTCGGCTAAACAGACCAGCGGACCCACCCCCCAGCGCCTTGAGACCCTCACGGGTGAGTAGCGCGCTTACAATTCCCCTGATTGATTGATTGAGAGAACCTGCCAGGTGTTGAACTACCAGGGTTATGCCCTGTTGTTCCAGCCATGTCCAGAGATGCAGGGCCTCTCGACAGAGGGTCCACGACCCCACCCTGCCCTACTTGTTGCAGTACCACATGGCGCTAGTGTTGTTTGTGAACACCTCTCCCAGGTGGCCGCCGCATCCCAGAAGTGATGCATCTGTCACGACTGTGAGGTCAGGGTCTGGGGTTGGGGAAGGGAGAGGGGTCTGCTGTTGACCCAATCGTGGTTCATTAACCACCACTGCAGATGTTTCGCAGTCCCTTCCAAGATCTGAAACACGTCGGTGGGATTTCCCTGATGCTGTGCCCATTGGAACTTCAAGTCCCACTGCAGAGCCCGCATATGCCATAGGCGTGTCTTACCAACAGGATGCAGGAGGCCATGAGGCCCAACAGCCTCAGAGTCAGTCTCACCAAAATTCAGGATAGAGGCTGAAATATCGGAATCATAACCTGACTATCCTGGACTCGCTACTTGGGAGGATAAGCCCGAAACTGCACTGTGTCCAGAAGGAGTCAGGTGTGACTTCGGCACATTTATAGAGAACCCCAGCGAATGCGGAAGGTTTGCCGTAGTCTGAAGGTGGGAGACGACAGCCTGGGGCGAGGACGCCTTTAACAGCCAGTCGTTAAGGTACGGGAAGACTGACACCCCTAACCTGCGCAGATGAGCTGGGACCACCGCCATCAACTTGGTGAACACCCGAGTGTCACTGGTAAGGCCGAAGGGGAGCACGGTAAACTGAAAGTGCTCATGGCTCACCTTGAATGGCAGGTAACGCCTGTGGCCCGGCAGGATAGGGATATGAAAATACGCATCCTGCAGGTCCAGCGCTACCATCCAGTCTTCTTGGTCTAGGGCAGACAAGACCTGAGCCAGAGTGTGCATTTTGAATTTCTCCTTTTTGAGGAAGAGATTGATGGTCCGAAGATCTAAAATGGGCCGTAGCCCCTTGTCCTTCTTCGGAATCAGAAAGTAGCGGGAATAACAGTCACTGCCTACTTCTGAAACTGGGACCCTTTCTATAGCTCCCTTGGTCAAGAGAGCCATAACTTCCTCTTGGAGCAACTTTAAATGATCCTCCGCCCGCGTTCTTGATTTGGAAGAATAGGAGGAGAAAAAAAAGAAGAAAAGGTAGGGAATAGCACTCCTGAACTATCTGCAAGACACACTTGTCCGATGTTATGGCTCTCCAGTGGGGGAGATGATGACAGATTCTCCCACCAACTGGAGTAGTGTGGTCTTGCAGAATCAGTCTAGGATTGCTTGGAGTCTGCGGCTTCTGGGGGTAGTGTGGTCGACAACTTCTGGCCTCCATTCCGAGATCAGAATGCACCACGTCCTCATCCTCGTACTGCTTGGGTAGTCTGTGCGGGACGGTAGCTGGGATATGGCTGACGCGGCTGGAAACCCCTTCTGTTGACGCAAAAGGAAGACTCGCCACTGGGGGTGGAGGAGAGGCCCAAGGATCTGGCCATAGCTCGAGAGTCCTTGAACTTGACCAGGGCTGAGTCTGCCTTTTCCCCAAAAAGGCGGGTTCCATTAAAGGGCATGTCCATCAAATCTGCTTCGACATTCCCTGAAAAGCCAGTTGTATGAAGCCAGGCGTGGCGCCTCAAAGCCACCGCAGTTGAAATCGATCTGCCCAGCAAATCGGTCGTATCTAGGCCACACCGTATGGTGAATTTTGCAGTGTCTCTCCCATTCTTGACAGCTTGGGAGAGCACAGTCCGGGCCTCCTCCGGGACTTGTCGCAACACTTACACAACCGTCTCCCAAAGGGAATAGGAGAAATGGCCCAATAGGCATGCGGTATTCACTGACCGCAATGCCAGGCTGGAGGAAAAAAACAACTTCTTCTCAAATAAATCCAGCCTCTTGGATTTAATATCCGGAGAGGAGGAAGGGAATGCGCCTTGGGACGCAGAAACCTGCACCACCAAACTCTTTGGGGTGGGGTGTTGGCTAAGGTATTTTGGGTCGGCCGGAGCTGGACGATGGCGGCGTGCAATCGTCCTATTCACAGGAGCCTCTGTGCTAGGTTTGGACCATGTTCCTAGAAGGATGTCTGTAAGTGCCTCCTTAAAGCGCAACAGGGGTTCAGACGTGGTAGCCCCAGGTTGAAGCACCTCAGTCAGGAGATTAGTCCTGACCTGCACCAAGGGCAGCTCCAGACCAAGGACCTCGGCTGCACTCTTAACCACCATGGCATAGGAAGCCCCCTCCTTCGTAGCCACTGTTGACGGAGAGAGCATGCCAGTATCTGGAGAAGTATCAAGTCCACTGGGGAAACATCCTTTACATCGCGGTGATTACACTGCGATGCATTTAGAACGCTGCCATTACAACGCAAGCGTTACATCGACTTGCACTGGAGGGCGCTATAACCTAAGGAATACTAAGATTTACTATTCCAACACCTTCCCTACTGTACATAGACTGGTGTTGGAATAGTAAATCTTACTACTCCTAAGTCCAGCGCCCTCCAGCGCAAGTCGTTGTAACGACTTGCGTTGTAAAAACTGCGATGTTACATACCGCGATCATTTGGATCGCGTTGTAACATCACATATTCAGTCCACTGGCCTCACCAAGATCCCCATACCAGTCCAAACTCTCCTCAGAGATTTCCTGGGTTTCAAAAGGGTCCCCAGACCACTCCCATTCTTCCACTGAGCCCAGCACATCCTCAAAGTGCTCAGGTGACAACATAGAAAATCTGGGTTCTGTCGACGTCAGTATCGGCATCGATCGACGCCGTTACGGCTCTGGATCATCGCGGGTTGAGGATGGGGTTTGCGCCATTGACGGGCATCAGTGATGTTGCAGGCACCGGGGAAGGTTGAATTGGCACGACCTCCATCGAAGCGGATCCGGGATCAGATCCCTGGGTCCCACCGGCATCGTGGTCGGAGCCGACGGCGTTGAACCCAATGGGGCCCCTTCCGACTCTGGAGGCCCAAAGGCTCACCAGCGGCGTCGTTCCGCTCAAATACTTGGCGCATGGCCTCGTAAAACTCTTTAATTTTAGTGGGAGTCGCTCCGGCTCCTGGAAAGGGGGGGAGACGTGAAGTTGGCTCCGGCTCTGCAGAACCGTGCCTAGAGCGTCGGTTATTACCCATTCCATTGAACTTTTTACTCCCTTGATGGGTTGGCACAAAACTTGACATATAATAAAAAAACTACCCTTTCAAGCTTTTCCTAATGTTGTATAGATTCATTACACAGTGCCAATGCTACCAGCAAATGAACACTTTTTTGCCCCCCTTTCATGCATAACTATCAAACAGTGCTAAAATTATTAGTAAATCAAAAATAATGTTGTCTCTACCTTTATCTTTACCTACTCATTGGACATTCTGGTTATACTTGCCACAGATTGATTAAACAGTACCAAATTTATAAGCAAGGTAAAAGTTTACTGAGCGCCCTTTCAACTATGCACCCCCATTATGGATTGCAATAAACTTGAAAACCTAACCCTTCCTAGTTCTGCCAAAATTTGTGCATATATTCATCACACAGTGCCGAACGTATTAGCCAATGAAAACATTCTTACCCTTTAACTGGGCCCTGCTTTATGGATAGGCACCAATTCGAAATACCAATAGTAATCTGACCATACTAAGGCCTTAATTGCCGACATCGTTTTGGTGTGGGAAGCGGCCAACTGTAGTTCCGAATACCCTATTACATGGTGCGGTTTCAAACTCCCATTTCTCTATGGGAGCTTGTGCACCAGTCGGAAACCGGCTGCAGCACAAGCTCCTATAGAGAAATGGGAGTTCCTGTAAATCCCTGCACCGCGTGGCAGGCACCTCATGGTGCCTGCCACATGGTGCAGGGACTTACAGGGGGGCACCATAGGTGCCCCGCAGGGTCCCAACCAGAGCCCGCAGAGGCCTGGGGGCCCCCAAAGTCACTTTCCGACAGGCTTTTTATGTCAGAAGCCCGACATGAAAAGCCTGTCGGAAACCGACAACATAATCCCATCAGCGGAAACGCCGTCCGTAGGGGATTATGTATGACCTCCGACTGGTCGATAGGCTCCTTGAGCCCGTCTGAAGCCAGTCAGTCCGACCGGCTGGTTTAAACTCCAACTGCCTACATTGTAATTAGGTGGTCGAACTTTAAACCAAGGATGTCATCCAGAAAGCTTTCCAACCGACATCCTAAGGAACCCCTAAGTGTCCATCAAAATCTAGGAGGGAGACAGTAGGATTATTCAACAAGATGATCTAAATTAAGCTGCAAAAAAGGCACATTGTTTGGCATATTCTCAGAGAGCATTACTTTCATCAGTTTGAGTTACAAACAACTTGGAAATTGCTAAATTATTTAGCAACAATCACAGAAACACGTAAATCTACTGGCCCCCACCATTGTCCACTGTTTTATCATGTATTCATGGAGGTAAATCTCAATATTTTATTTTGAATCAGTGCCCATTATTAGCTGTACTTTGACTAAACCAGATTTACAAGCTAACTACTCCAATAAACTGTTATATAACACTGCTTCCTGAAACCCTGCTGGTTAGGTATGGGCAAACTGCTATAAAAACAGGAATTTTGTAACATTTTGTGGCACAAGATAAGGAAATTGCCATTTTGCCAATTAAAAATTATGGGACTTTGCATCCATCATCCCTTTTTTGCCATGATGAAGCAACTTTAAAATTAATTGTTGCAAAACACATGCTGGCAAATTTCTGTCACGTTTGAGAACCCGCATTTGTTATTTAACCAACCAGAAGTCCCTTAATGAATGAAGTAAAAACGTAAATTAATTGAAGGAACATTTATATTTGACCTCAACCTGTCTTTAGATATGTAAATTAAGCTGGGCTTGGGGAAAAGTCTTTGCACCCAAGAGGTCATAAGTGCCTATGAAACAGTAACCCATTCCAACATCTCCTTTTCTTACTAGTTGCTTTTTTGTCTTTGAATTATTTTTTGCAAGTATTTTAGAGACATTTTTACTAAGGCTCTAAAAGTGTTTAAAATATACCCAGGGTTCCAGACATTTAGGAGTCCATATACGACGTATCTGAAAGAGACACGTTAGTGACAGATTCCTTACCTTAGAATATCCCCAGGCGTCAGGCTGGATCCGGAAAGTTTTTGCATAGCAGTACCCTTGCGCGTCGGTAGGCGGTGTCGTGCGGCTCCGCGTCCGTCGTCGGCGTCGTGATCGCCGGGATGACGTCGCGGGCAGTACTTAGACGCCGCCCCTGCGCGCTGACGTCAGTTCTTCTTTTTCCGCGCCAGTAAGCGCAGATCCGGGAACAGCAGTGCCCTAGTCAATTTTTGACTAACTTTTTGGTGAATTTTTCACTGTTTCTTTTCGAGTCTTCTCGACTCCTAGGTGTTGATAGGGATGCCCGGCTTCAAGCCATGCGACGTCTGTGGTCGAATGATGTCGATCACAGACCCGCATTTAGAGTGTCTCTACTGTCTCGGCCGAGACCACGACACAAAGTCGTGCCCTGACTGCCGGAAACTTCACCCGAAGGCTTTGCGAGAGCGGTCTCGAAAGCTACTCGAGGTCCGGCAGTCGGCTCCACCAAGCCCCGGTCCTGTGAGAGGTCGAGGGGCCGGTCGCGGAGCCCCCGCCGGTCGTCGGAGTCCAAGTCTTCGCGCTCCTCGGGTAAGTCGAAGCACAAAAAGTCTAAGAAGCATCATCGCTCTAAGACTTCACCTCGCCGGTCTCGCGACTCGTCTGAGGCCCCTGTCGGCACCGTCCCCGCCCCCGCGGCCCCTGACGTGCCTGTGGAGCCGCCCCCGCATTACCCGTCCTTTCTGGGTTCGGGGGCGACTCGGGCCGAAATACAGGAATTCCTGTCGGCCATGGCCCGCCTCTTCGGGCCTCAAGGTCCCTCCGGTGCGCCTTCGGGCCCCGCGGGCCCTGATGGGGTTGCTCCGGCGTCGCCGACGACTCCTGTCCCGGCGTCGCCTGTCCCGCCAGCCTTGATCCCGGCCTCGGCTCCGGCCCCGGCCTCGATCCCGGCTCCGGTGGTACCGCAACCCCCATCGACGCCGGTTGACCTAACCACGCCTCCGCCGATGTCCCCGGTGCCGTTCCTGACGCCGTCCGGGGCTCCGGGCGGCGTCGTTCCTCGGTTATCTCCGGCTCCGGACATGGAGCCGGACCGACATCGCTCGACGCCGGCTCCGGCGCCGATGAGACCTTGGGTCCCAAATGTCCCTCCTCCTCCATATTTTGAACCAGAGGAGGACCTGGAGAGCTGGGAGGGGTCGGAAGACCCTCTCACACAACAGTGTGAGTATGATCAGGACTGGGCTGAGGAACTTGAGGATGCCAGTGGTCTAGACACTTCCCCTGACACTGGCATGCTGTCTCCTCCCGTGGCTACGGAGGAGGGAGCTAATTTCGCAACGGTGTTGCGTAGAGCAGCTGGAGCCTTGCACCTCCAATTGCCTACTGTGGCTGTCAGGACTAATCTCCTGACGGAAGTGCTTCAGCCGGCAGCTTCCTCCACGGAGACTGTGCTGCCGTTTAATGATGCACTGACTGATGTTCTTTTGGGCGCCTGGTCCAAGCCCACCACAGGGGCTCCTGTGGATAGGAACGTGGCCCGACGCCATCGCCCTGCTCCAGGCGACCCCTTGTTTCTCTCCCAACATCCCACCCCCGAGAGCTTGGATGTCCAAGCCTCTGCCTCCCAAACCGCCTTCCCTACCGCCCCTCCGGATAGGGAATCCAAACGCCTGGACCAATTTGGGAAGAAGGCTTTTTCTTCCTCCAGTGCTGGCTTGCGGTCTGTCAACACCGCTTGCCTTTTGGGCCGATATACCCACTCCCTGTGGGATTCGGTGGTGATGTTTTGCCCCAGTGTTCTGAGGAGGTCCAGACACTGCTTACCCGCACCATTGCGGAAGGTAGGGATGCGGCAAAGTACACCATACGCTGTGGCCTTGATACCGCCGACTCGCTGGGCAGATCGCTTGCAACGACTGTGGTGCTGCGTCGCCACGCCTGGCTGAGAACAACTGGTTTCTCGGGTGATGTCCAGAATACACTCATGGACATGCCCTTTGATGGAGTCGGTCTTTTTGGTTCCAAAGCAGACCATGCGCTGGAGCGTTTTAAGGACTCACGGGCTACTGCCAAGTCCCTGGGCCTTTCTGTTGTGCGCCCTCCGCTAACCTCTGCCTTTCGCCCCTTTCGTGGCTACGGAAGGGGCGCCCAGTCACGTCAGCTGCCCAGCCACCGGCCCGCGCAGCAAGCGTCTTCGCGTGGCCGAGGACGTGGATACCGCCGTGGCAGTTCGGGCAACCAGCGTGCGGGTCAGGCCACCTCCTCCAACCCGTCCGCGGCCTCCAAGCCCTCCTAGTCCCTCCTTTCCGGTGCACAGCACGCCAGTAGGGGGCAGGGTCCGCCATCACCTTCACCACTGGCGTGCCATCACCTCGGACAGGTGGGTCTTGGACATTGTCCGAAGGGGCTACTCCCTCCCCTTCGAGACCACCCCCCAGCCATGCCACCTCAATTCCACCGCATGTCAGGGGATCACTTGATGCTTCTGCAGAAGGAAGTCACGGCCCTCTTGGCCAAGAGGGCCATCGAGCATGTTCCGACCCCAGAAGTAGGACGTGGTTGCTACTCCCACTACTTTCTGGTGCCCAAAAAGGACAAGGAGGACATGCGTCCTATCTTGGACCTCCGGAACGTAAATCGCTTCCTCCGGAAGGAGAAGTTCAAGTTGCTCACCCTAGATCAGGTCTTGACTGCCCTCGACCCTGGAGACTGGTTGGTAGCGTTGGACTTGCAGGACGCTTATTTCCACATCCCCGTCCTGCCGGCCCACCGGCGTTACCTACGGTTCATGCTAGGCCTCGAGCATTTTCAGTTCACCGTGCTCCCCTTTGGCCTTACCAGTGCCCCTCGGGTGTTCACGAAAGTGATGGCGGTGGTCGCAGCTCATCTGCGCCGGGCAGGGGTTCCAGTATTCCCCTACCTCGACGACTGGCTGCTGAAGGCGGGCTCGTCCCAGGCAGTCGTCTCCCACCTCCAGACTACGGCCGAACTCCTGCACTCGCTGGGGTTCTCCATCAATGTGCCAAAGTCGCATCTGATTCCTTCTCCACAGCTCCTTTTCATCGGAGCAGTTCTGGACATGACGCAGTTTCGGGCCTATCCTCCCGAACGGCGAGTCCGGGATATTCAGGCTATGATTCCCATCTTTCAGCCTTTATCCTGGGTTTCGGTACGGATGACCCTGAGGCTGCTGGGCCTCATGGCCTCCTGCATCCTGCTGGTCGATCATGCCAGATGGCATATGCGGGCTCTGCAGTGGGACCTGAAGTTCCAGTGGGCGCAGCACCAGGGCAACCTGTCCGATCACGTCCAGATATCGGAGGGGACTGCAAAACAGTTGCAGTGGTGGCTCTCGAACCGGCAATGGGTCATGGGCAGATCCCTCTCCCTTCCCCAACCAGAGCACACAGTTGTGACGGACGCGTCCCTTCTGGGATGGGGCGGTCACATGGGAGAGGCGGAGATCAGAGGCCTCTGGTCTCCGGCGGAGTCCCGGCTCCATATCAACCTTCTGGATCTCCGGGCGATCCGACTTGCACTCAAGGCATTCCTTCCCTCTGTCAAAGGGAAGGTAGTGCAGGTGTTCACAGACAACACCACCGCCATGTGGTACTGCAACAAACAAGGCGGGGTGGGGTCATGGACCCTCTGTCAGGAGGCTCTGCGCCTCTGGACATGGCTGGAACATCAGGGCATGTTCCTGAAGGTTCAACACCTGGCAGGTTCCCTGAACGCCAGGGCGGACGAACTCAGCCGCAGGTGCATGATGGATCACGAATGGCGTCTTCACTCTGAAATGGCGCAAGGACTCTTTCTGCAGTGGGGAGAGCCTTGGTTAGATCTATTCGCCACCGAAGAGAACGCGCAATGTCATCAGTTCTGCGCGTTGGAATTTCCAAGGCGGCACTCGCTCGGCGACGCTTTTCGTCGCGAGTGGAGTTGCGGTCTGTTGTACGCCTTTCCGCCTATACCACTTCTACCCAGAGTGTTAAAGAAGATTCGGCACGACCGGGCCCAAGTCATCCTTGTGGCTCCGGACTGGGCTCGAAGAGTTTGGTATCCCGAGCTACTCAGTATGAGCGTAGATCCCCCGATCCGTCTGCCTCTTCGGGAGGATCTTCTGTCGCAGCAGCAGGGGACGGTCCTCCACCCGAACCTGTCCAGCCTCCACCTGCTTGCGTGGAGATTGAGCGGCGGCAGTTGATTCCTTTCGACTTGCCTCCCGAAGTTTGTGATGTGATTCTGGCAGCCAGGCGTCCCTCCACTAAGGTGGTATACGCATGCAGGTGGAACAAGTTTGTGGCATGGTGCACAGCAAAGGCTGTGAATCCCTCTCTGCCCCTCTTTCTGAGGTTCTTCTGTTCCTTCTTTCTCTGGCCCAACAGGGTTCTGCCCTGGGTACCATCAAGGGCTATCTTTGTGCCATTTCGGCCTTCCTCAGGCTTCCTGATCAGCCCTCCCTTTTCAAGTCCCCTGTTGTTAACAGATTCCTAAAAGGCATCACACACCTCTTCCCTCCTGTTCCGTTTGTGATGCCTCAGTGGGACTTGAACTTGGTTCTTACCTTTCTCATGTGCGCTCCCTTTGAGCCTCTACATAACTGCCCTCTTCGTCTTCTGACTCTGAAGACAGCCTTTCTGGTGGCCATCACCTCCGCTCGGCGGGTGAGTGAGCTCCAGGCTCTATCATGCAAACCTCCCTTTCTGTCTGTCCATCCAGACAAGGTTGTTCTTAGGACGCGTCCATCCTTCTTGCCAAAGGTGGTTACTGCCTTCCACATTGGGCAGACCATCACTTTGCCCACCTTCTTTCCGCCTCCTTCCAGAGAGGAAGAGAGGCTCCACCGTCTGGATCCAAAACGTGCGCTTTCTTTTTATATCAATCGCACACAACACTTCCGGGTGGATGACCAGCTCTTTGTTGGCTACGTGGGCGCCAAAAAAGGTCGGGCGGTGCACAAGAGAACCATCTCCCGCTGGGTAACCTTGTGTATCAAAGCCTGCTATTCTTTGGCTAAGAAGGAGCCTCCTGTTGGGCTGCGTGCCCATTCCACCAGGGCAACGGCTGCTACCACGGCTTTAGGCCGCGGTGTTCCGCTGCAGGATATCTGTCAGGCAGCTACGTGGGCCTCGCTGCACACATTTACAAAGCATTACTGCCTTGACAGTCAGGTCCGGAGGGACGGCTTCTTTGGCCGTTCTGTCCTCCGGGACTTCCTTGTCTGATCTTTGTTCGCAGACCCACCACCGGGGTTGGTATTGCTGGGGTATCTATTCTAAGGTAAGGAATCTGTCACTAACGTGTCTCTTTCAGATGCACAAGTTACTAACTTGTGTAACGATATATCTGTAAGAGACAGTAGTTAGTGACAGATTCCTTACCGCCCCACCCATCCTCCCCATTCTGCGAACTGATTTCTAGGGTTAAGGACATCCCTTTCAGGGCCCTAGTATTTTTCAGACACCTATGTCAGCTTCTTGCATGGCTCTGCGTTCCTGGCGCGGAAAGTCGTGTACAGAACTGATGTCAGCGCGCAGGGGCGGCGTCTAAGTACTGCCCGCGACGTCATCCCGGCGATCACGACGCCTACGACGGACGCGGAGCCGCACGACGCCGCCTAACGACGCGCAAGGGTACTGCTACGCAAAAACTTTCCGGATCCAGCCTGACGCCTGGGGATATTCTAAGGTAAGGAATCTGTCACTAACTACTGTCTCTTACAGATATATCGTTACACAAGTTAGTAACTTGTGCTTTAGCGCTGTGTTTGCGTCACAAAAGTGATGCAAAACAACGCTACATCTTTTTTCACAAATTTACTTTCCATTGTTAAACTTGTTTAGCGCTGGAAATTCACTCGAAAGTAGCACAAAGCAGCGCATAGGGCTGCTTTGCATTACTTAGTGACAAGGGGGTGTTCCATGGGTGTTACCAAGCAACCACCCAAGCTTTCTGACGTTAAGCTTTATTTACTTACAAAAATAGACAGGGTTTAGCGTGAGAAAATAGCACCCATTTCAAATAGGCGCTATGAAGGAGAAATGCTTTTATTTCTCCTTTGTTTTCAGCCTTTGTATGTGTGCTGCACTGTACAGCCCACACAAAAAGTGGGAAAAGGTTTCCAGTTAGTCTAAGCAGGGTATTTTGTACTGGAAGGGTTTCCTTCCTGTACAAAACCTATACTAGACTCACGGAGACACCCTTGCACTATGGCGCAAAGGTGTGTCCGTGGTGCACGGCAGCATATTTCTGCGCCGCGGCTAGTGAGGGGGTAGAGAGAGACATATTTCTGGAAATATAGCGTTCTCCTGCTCTCTCCTTTCATGCAGCGCAGTGCAGCATTTGCATCTGCTGCACTGCGTTCGGTGAGAAACAAGTAAATATGCCCCTTAGTATTCCAGCGCACAAATGGATCTTGCTTTGCTTGAGGACAATGCTTGATTACGTTTTCTTGGTGGCGGGTTCTAAAATCTTGTTTTGGAAGACAACAGCGTGAAACCTTTATTCTGACCCTGTTGGCCATTGTTTTGCTCACATTGGTCAAGTGATGTCTTTCCTCTCATAGGTCCTCTCTGGGACCCCTGACCCCAGAGGGTGCCTTGACCAATTGTTACAAAACCACTAATGGCACACAAACCCATATCATTGGTGGGTGGGTTTGACTTTAGCGACACCATATCAGCAACTCTTTAAACAAATAAATAGGTGTCTCCCAATCATTCCCTCAATTTTTCTTTGCATCTTGGAGGTGCATGTGCTGTATTCAGCTGGATTATTAATGTTTATCCATTAAAAGTTATGACATCAAAATCTAAAAGGGAATTTAAACGTGTTTGATTATAATGAAAAATTGAGCCAGGCTTTTCTCCTATTTACATGCAGGTGTGTTCCCTTTTCCATTTATACCACCTCCGGTGATACCTGTGACATCATCGCCATGAACATCAACGCCTTCTTTGGCATCCTCTTTGGAGCTCTTGCGTTCCTTTTCTTGCTTGTGATGGCCATTGTGCTCACAGTCTACTGGTGCCGCAAGAGGCGGCGGGAAGCGGATGATGAAAGGTAAGCGATTCCTCATGGTGGCAGTAGGGTGTGTCATGCAAGTCTCAGTGTGACTTGTTTGCTCTAATTTTGTTTAGTTTCAAAAAGAGTAAGATTATATGTTGTTGTGGGCACAAATAAATTGTGTGAGCCGCATGTGTCCTCCATCTGTCATATTTGATATGAAGAACTGAGTCAGGATTTCTCCTTCCACTGAGTACAGATGTCAAGTGAAAATAAACTCCAAAACATGTAATCAGCCAATACTGACACTCTAAGTAAATATCACCAGAAGCAGAAATGGGAAGCTAAAATCATATCAGTTAAAATTGCCTGCAAAACATAAATTCCTTTTGTGCATACCACCATATCGCTTACGCTGTACTATTGAAGAAGGATAATATTAGAACATTGGAATTTTAAAGACAATGGAGCAGCCGCGGCCTATATAAACTGGTATAGGCCCACTGCTCTCAACATTTCAATGTCCTAATGTCCTCTGCCTTTCTCTTTATCCTGCCTCTCAAAATGTACGTATCGGGCAGGATAAAGCAGAAGGCAGAGGCCCTATAGCAGGACACATGGAGCCTTCACCCTCTCTCCTTCTGTAGCTCAGTGTCACTGGGGCTTCAGAAGGAGGGAGGGGTCGAATGTTGCACGGCTCATGTGTCTCCTTGGCTGATCTGTGAAAAACTGTTTAGCTGAGCCCATGGAACACCAGTGGCTAATTTCTGACAACCTGCTTTCACAGCTCTTTCTGTGAATGATCAACAGTTTTCAGCCATGACTCCACAGACGGCTGTTAACAGTTAAACATTCACAGCAAGAGCTGTGAAACAATGGATTTCCAGCTGCAGGGGATTTCAACCCCCTGGGTCTCCGATGCCTTTGTTTTCTCAACTAGAACGTCCCATCCTCATGGGGTGGAATGTTCTTATACCTTTATAGCCCGCTGCAGTTGGGCTATACAGGCCATTAAAGTCTGCTCCACTGTTAAAGGCCATCGCCTTCGGCTCGGGCATTAAACGTTGGAGCAGGCCTTTAATGGCCGGGATATCCTGCTACAGTAGGCTATAAAGCTATATAAGAACTTTAGAATGTTGGTAGCTCCTTTGAAGACAAAGGAGTGACTCCCAGCTAATAATGGCTGTTATAGGCCTTATACTCCAACATTCCAATGTTTATCTTTCTGTTTCTCCCTTTTCAATTTAGAACATTTAGAATATTTTAGTAGCTATAACGGTTGATGAAGATCTTCTTCCTCAAAACTAAAGCTCATGTTCAGGGCCTTTAACAACCGGTACAGTTCTCGGCAGCATGCTAGAAGGTTACAATATTATAATTTAAATGTTCATAGTTGCTGAAGCATAGTTGTCCCAATGTAACGACTCTTCATATAGCGTCTAGCCCTGGGGTATTTTGTTTCATGCAGGCAAAACAAGGAGGAGAGAGGATGATGTTGTGGGCAGCGCATCATACAGCTCTCTTCACTTGTAAGGTAAACACAAATAGTTAAATCAAGGTTTTTCTTTTTAGGGATATCGCCCACCACGGTGGCATTCTTTATCACTGGCTCTACTCCTTAATTAAGGTTGGTTCGTAAGTGGGAGCTGCTTCTAAGAGACATGGGGTCGACTGCCCATATTTATGGCCAAGCCACGCAGTACAGTGCAGCAAGTCACCTTGCGTGACTTCATAAATCTAAGTTTTATGTTGCGTCATTCTTGTACTACATTGTGTGGCCCAGGAGCAATGCAAAGGGAATCGTAAATACGTCCCCTAGTCTCTAAGCAGGAATGTGTTGCAGTTGTTGAGACCCTCTGTCATTATATGACCCTTCAATGTCAAAGGACTGTATGGACCTTTGTGCTTGAGTTAAATGTACCTTGTGGTAGACTAATCTATTTTATTGCAGACTCCCTAATGCAAGGTGTCACAACCAGGGACAGTGGTGGAAGAGAGGATAAAAACAGGCTGCGATGCATATCCACTGCTCTCCACCTAATAAGAGCTACGGGCTGAGATTTGAGCAGACTCTAGCCTAAAGGTTTTTGTGAGCGGAAATGTGGATAGAGAGGAGGACAAAAGAAATACACTGTATGTTGGTGAGATCAGGTACAAAGTGGAAGCAGGAGCCTTCTAACAAAATAGGAGCTGAAGAGTGGTAGGGTACACACGGGAATCTGAGAAAAATAACAAAGGAGCAGGAAATTTGAAAAACAGTTAACAAACTGAGCATACAGGAACATTATTACTAAGCAGTAGCGATGCAACTTGTTCCTACTATATGTCTGCTTAAAATGTCCTGAATACAGTCCTTCTTTTGTTGGTTGACTGTTCCTGGCCTATCTGGAAGACCCAGCCCATGTATCTCAGCCCCAGTCGCAGCTTCCATTCCTTTGGCCTCTGTAGTGTGTTTTTTGTTGCTTCACTTGGTCTGTCCTGATCTCTAGTGTTACTTTGTTAAGTCACAACACAAAGTTGAAAAGTAATGAAGTACCAGGGGTAATTTATATCCCCTGTATTTATATTCGAGTTAACATGTTTCAGTCAATTTAAGATTCCATCCAGGGTCTGTGTTTTTGTTCAGGCTAGAGGTCCCTTGATTCTTTTGCGAGCCCACTACCTATCCTTGTGGGTGTGTGTATTGAGAGATGTCTACGAAGGGAGTATGTCCAATTAGTATTACTTGACTGGTTCCTTGGTCAGTTCCAGTATTGGGAACAGAAATTGAAGAACCTTATAGTAATTATGATTGAACTGTGTTGATTCTGGAGACATAATGTGTAATATAGTTTTTCATGGTTTCTTTAACTTTATTATTTAAAAAAGAGAAAATTCTGAGCCAAGACAGAGCTTCTATTGTGTGCATAATTATAATATACCTTCACATTTTGGGAATGCAAAACACGCAGTAAGGTGTAAAGTTGTGGCCTGTACTAGTTCTAGTTATATTTGGAACTCACCCTAACTCAAGAGTAAAGGGCCACAAAAGGGATGCTAATAATGGCTATTCCTATACTAAAAACAAAGCCCTTTGTTAATTTACATTCATTAGGCACTCTTGGCAATAGGGGTTTATGTCACAAGGAACAGACACCCCTCCCTAAAAGCATATCAGGTGTTCTAACCAGTGGCAGCTGCTGGGGCAGCAAAGTGGTGGGCAGCGCAAAGGGAGGCAGCACAGGGGGAGGCAGCACAGGGGGGAAGCCCGGGGAATAGAATTAAAAGAATGCTTACCTGCCATCTGCAGCGTCTGTGCTCTTCTGACCTCTGCTCCTCGACTTCCAGCATGCCACAGGCTCCCCTACGCCAATCCAGATGCGGGTCTCATGCTGGTATTACCCAGCATGAGAGCAGCTCAGTGATTGGTGTGAGCACCCTAGTTAGGGGCTCACTAAGGCCCTACGACCCTGTGCTTGCTTTCCACCCAGCTGCACAGCACAGCTCGAAGATCGAGAGATCGAAGTGCGCATGAAGGTTTGGCTGGCCTTAGACGGCCGGCCAAACTGTCATTTGCACTTGAAGCAGTGCCACCACTCCTCCTCCTTCCTGCGGCTGTGTCGTGTCAGAATGGACGGCCCTGCCCATGGCTCGGCTGCAGGAAGTGTGCAAGAAAAAATAAAATAATAACCTTTGTTATTATCATTTTATTTTTCATTTTTCACTATTGAAAAACAGTGGGGCAAGCTCCTCCGCCGGTGGTTCTAACCCTCATTTATTCTGAATCGACCAGTTTACCAAAGTATTCACTTGTTAGTGAGGTCACTGCTGGGGAAGCAGCTTTTAAATGTTGCTCAACCTGCATTCCATGTGTGGCGTTATCACAGAGTTTTGCATGTGTTGTCAAATATTTTTATAAGACAAAGAAAGGCAGTAGGGCTATAGGACAGTCGCACTAGTATTTATCCATATTAGTTCATTAGTTAGACCCAGACACTGTTTGTGAGTCTACCGCCAACGAATCGCTACACAAAACTACTTAGCACATACAGGAGAGGAGTGTTTATTATCTACACATGTGTTATCATTGATAATATCATCTTTTTTAGAAACTTCCTCATCAGAAGTGAATTTATTATGATGAATTATACCTGGTTCAGAGTGTCACACTCTGAACTCAGTAGATGGCAGCTGTTGCTGTGGATCCATGGAAGAGCAATATAATTTATCATAACGAATTCACTTCTGATGAGGAAGATGGAGTGTTGGAATAAATAAATTGGAGTTGAACATAGAATATTTGATGACTCATCTCAATCAATCAATCAGGGGAATTGTAAGTGCACTACTCACCCGTGAGGGTCTCAAGGCGCTGGGGGACGGGGGTAGGCAGCTCCGCTCAGTCGAAGAGACAGGTCTTGAGTGCCTTCCTGAAGAGGTTCAGGGAGGGGGCGCGTCTGATGTCGATCGGGAGCGTGTTCCAGGTCGTGGCCGCGATGTAGGCGAAGGCTTTTCCACCTGTTTAGGCTCTGTGGATGCGTGGGGTTTCGGCGAGGGTGAGGTCGGCGGATCGGAGGTTTCTCTTGGGTACGTGGAAGGAGATTCTTTCGTTGAGGTATTGGGGTCCGGTTTTGTGGAGGCATTTGTAGGCGTGGGTGAGTCTCTTGAAAGTAACTCTCTTCTCAATGGGGAGCCAGTGGAGGTTACGCAGGTGTTGGGTGATGTGTTCGTGTCGAGGTATGCCGAGGACGAGTCTGGCTGCGTGTTCTGTATGGTCTGGAGTTTGTGGAGCCAGTCTGCTGGTTATGAGTGCGTGGGTGACGGTCTTCCTTGACTCGGGGGGGGGATCCATTTGAATGTCTTTCGGAGGATACGGGGGGTGTTGTAGCAGCTGGATGCAACGGCATTGACCTGTCAGGTCATGGAGAGGGAGGAGTCGAGTACGATGCAGAGGTTTTGGACGTGGTCCGTGGGTGTGGGAGGGCTGCTGAGGGAGGTGGGCCACCAGGTGTTGTCCCATGCAGAGGGCGAGGGTCCGAGGATGAGGACCTCTGTCTTCTCTGAGTTGAGCTTCAGACAGCTGCTGCTCATCCAGGATGCAACGTTCTTCATTCCTTCCTGGAAGTTGAGTTTGGTGGTGACGGGGTCCTTGGTGAGGGAGAAGATGAGTTGGGTGTTGTTGGCGTAGGATACTATGCTGAGTCCGTGCTGTCTGACGATGGCGGCGAGGAGGGCTATGTAGATGTTGAAGAGCATGGGGCTGAGCGATGATCCTTGGGGTACTCTGTGGTTAATTTCCGTGGGTTCGGAGAGGAAGGGTGGTAGTCTGACTCTTTGGGTCCTGCCGGTGAGGGAGGAGCGGATCCAGTTGAGGGCGGTTCCCTGTATGCCGGCGTCGTGGAGTCTGGCGGTGAGTGTGCGATGGCAGATGAAATGAAATGGAATTAGGATTTCGAAAGCACACTAATACCCGCGGGTGTCTAGGCGCTAAAACTTCAGGGGACAAGAAAAAAAGGGTGGCAACACACCGGACATCAATAAGGCTCCCAAGGGATGAAAGAGCATATCAGACTAAATATTAAAAAGCCAGGTCTTAAAGGCTTTGCGAAAGGTGAGCAGATTGTTTGAGGTTTTGAGGGTAAGTGGCATGGTATTCCAGAGTTTAGCAGTCGTGACTGCAAAACTCTTTCCTCCCCACGTAGCTTTCTTAAACTTGGGGACAACCAGATTAGCCTGGGAGGCAGACCTTAGGTTTCTGGCCGGGATATAACGATGGAAGAGTTGCCTGATAGAAACCGGTCCCTCGGAATGGAGGGCTTTGAAGGCTATGCACAGGGATTTGAACATAACCCTTTTCTTGACCTGGAGCCAGTGGAGTAATGGGAGAGACTTGGACACCGACTGATGTTTTGGGATCCCTAAAAGCATCCTAGCAGCCGCGTTCTGGACCAACTGTAATTTGTCTAAGGCTTTCTTGTGGGCCGTCAAGAAGAGCCCATTGCAGTAGTCTATTTTAGAAGATACTAGAGTGGTAATCACCGCTTTACGCAAGTCCAGGGGAATAAAAGGAAGGATCTTCCTGAGCGATTTGAAGATGAAAAAACAAGATGAGGTGATAGCATTGGCATGACCCACAAAGGAGAGTTTTTCATCAAACTGAACTCCCAGATTTTTCACCTTTGGCACGGGAGTAGGGAGTTGACCCATTTCCTGAGGCCACCAACTAGGGGCCCAAAAAAGACGGATTATTGCCAAACAGTAGTACCTCCGTTTTATCAGAGTTCAACTTCAAGCAGTTGTTAGACATCCAGCTCCCTATCTGCAGCATACAGTTGTGGAAACAATTAGCTGTGTTGTTGGCATTCTCTGTGACTGACACCACAATTTGGGTATCATCAGCGTAGGAGACAACCGAGAAGCCAAGGCCTTTGATCAGTGAGGCCAAGGGTTTAACGTACAGATTAAAAAGAGTGGGACTCAGCGAGGACCCCTGTAGAACACCACAGGGAAGGGTGAAAGAGGTGGATCTGTAACCGTTACATTCCACGTACTGCGTTCTGTCAGAGAGGAATGAGCTGAGGAGCTTAAGAGCAGTACCTCTGACACCTATCTCGAACAACCTGTTGACAAGGAGTTGATAGTTGACAGTATCGAACGCTGCCAAAAGATCAAGTAAAATTAGGGCAGTGTTCCCTCCTTTGTCTAACGTTGTTCTGACATATTCTGCGGCTGTGATCAAAGCCGTCTCAGTACTATGGAGGCCTCTGAAGCCAAACTAGGAAAAGTCCAGTAGATCGTGTTCCTGGATGTAAAGAGAGAGCTCAGTTGTTAGAAACGGGGTAGCGTGGTTCGGAGCGGGTAGGCCAAACTCGGAGGCATTGTGTAAAGCATCTGCGCAGCACACTCACAAGCGACACACTGGACACACTACAAAAGAGACTCCACACCAGGTTGCATGAAAAATAACGTGTGTATTAGGTAAAACACATTAGAATGCAATCACAGGTACAGGTCTACCGTGCCAGCCGGCACTGGGTAGCCATTCACAGGGGGACTATTTACAAGGCAGGGCCAATCGGGCCGCTGCCAGAATCATCATAAGGTACAGGGCATACATGTAAGACCAGCAATAAATGTGTCGCAGCAGGTAACTCCTGGCAAGATCATGAGCTTGTCGTCATAGTGCAATAAGCCTTAGGCGTAAACATAAAACATCACATGAGGCATCGTCATGAGCATAAATGCATGATGCATGAAACCTAGGCCCAGTATGCATACAACCAGCAGTGCAGGCCTTAGGGAAAGAAAAGCGTTATCCACATGAACATAGCACCTGAGGCATTTCAATAGGCACATGAGGATGACGTGTAAAACATAGTGGGCATTCAGTCCGCACCTCAGTGGCACCAATAACATTTGCATAAATCACATTATACGGTAACGTGAGCACAGAGGTATCATCACATTAGCATGAGGCCGAAATCAGAGTAGGCATAAACCCAGAACATCATAACCCGACATTAAGCATAGGCCCAAAAACGTACCCAGGCATGAATCATGAATCACAGGCCGGTTAGGCATGAAAGCATATTAGGCACAACTATAGGCATAAAATCAGCACTGCCTACCTGAGGGAAAAGCATTAGGCATCATCCTCGGTACAAATGCATTATGCAACCATATTATGCAATAAATCATATGGGGCACATAGGCCTCACCAGCATAAACACAGTTCACCCCAATCGGGGCCCAACACCCTGAGACTGGCCCCAGGCCGACTGGCCTCTCTCAGGGGCTCAAATGCCCTAGAACGGTGCAACTACCCACTGTCTGGTGGGGCAGTCATGCACACGGAAGTCAGCACGAGTCCGTTGGTGTCCCTCTTCTGGACTCTGCAATTAAGAGTGCCCCACAATGTTGCCACTGCCCGCTATCAACCGAGGCAGCTGGGTGGGGGGGGGAAGACTACTATGGCTGCGTTGGAGTCCCCTCTGGGCCCCGGTAGTTACAGCAATGGCCCAACGTTGCAGCGGCCCCCAAACGAATACTGGCACCGGGGCGGGCACCGGCAATGTGCCCCGACACACACCCCCAACCACGGGATGACTGAGCCCCACTCACCGGGCTCCTCTGCTAGAGGCGAGTCCTCCCTCCCCCTGCACCCCCTCCCAGAGTTCCGCACCCTCCCAACTGGAGTAGTACCCCTGGAAGACAACTCCGGGGGAACACTGCTTACAGACATCCCTCCCGCCAGGTCAGGCAATACCTGAACCGGGCCTCCCAACCCAGGATCGAAGCCCTGTGGTTGAGCCGGTGCCAGAGGCGAGTCCTTCCTCCCTCAGCACCCCCTCCCAGAGTTCCGCACCCTCCCACCTGGAGAAGTACCCCTGGAAGTCAACTTGGTAGGGACACTGACTACAGGTGTCCCACCCTCCAGGTCAGGCAGTCCCTGAACCTGGCATCCCAGCCCAGGATCTAAACCCTGTGGCTGAGCAGACCCCAGAACCCCTGGAGCTCTGATTACAGACGCCCCTGGTTCTCCTGACACTAGGGGATCCCCCTCAGTGGACGGCCCATCAGGACAGCCTAGGCTCCCAACCTGGGGCTCCCTTATGGAACACTCCAGGCCCTGAGACTGCGGTTGGGGCACCTCGGGACACCTCCCCGTCTCACTCCTTCTTGTAGATAGGACGTGAGGCCCTACAACCCTCCCCCTACACTGGGACCTAGCTGGGCTATTTTGCACCTCTCCCACCTCGCTGGGTTGGAAGATCCCTGCACCATTCCCTTCAGGATCACTCCCCAATGCCCTCTCAGACTCTCTGGCACCCACCCAAAGGTCTGCCTCCCGTGCAAGCTCCCTGGGATCGGAGAGCCCACGGTCAAACAGGTGGTGGCGCAACCTTGGGAAACAATTTCTGAGCATGTGCTCCCTGATAATTACATGGAACAGCCCTTCCCAATCATTCACCGCGCTACCCACCATCCAATCCTCCAGTGCCGTCCAACACACCTCCACAAACTCCTCCCAGGACTGTTGAGACAGTTTTCCACTGCCCTTGAACTCCAACCTGTCCCCCTCTTCCTGGGAATCAGGCACCGTCTTCCGGGCTCTGGGAGTGGGACTCCCTACACTGGATTCACTCTCACTGCCACCACTGGATCCCACCCTCACTGGTGAATCCAGACCACAGAAACCACTCTCAGGGGACAACCTACCCTCCTGAGCTAGTCTCTCCCTGGCGAAGGCCCTTTCAGCCTCAGCCATCCTTTCCTGTGCAAGGACCTTTTCGGTCTCCAGCTTTTTCTCTTGCACCCTCAGCCGAGCTATCTCCTTGGCGTGCTCTAACCTGAGCCTCTCCAAAGCCAGCTGGTGCTCCCTTTCTTCCCTCCTATCTACCCACTCTTCTGGGGACAGGGAAATGGATGGGGCAGTGCCCCCGGGGCTGGACCCAGCATGGGACTCCCTGTCTATGATGTCCTCATTAGCTACTGGCGTCTCCGCCCTGTCATCTTCTTCCTCCTCCTCCTCAGAGTCACCCCCTCCAGGGTTATGGACTGGGAACCCTCACTCTCAGAGTCCTCCTCAGTTTTGAGGTCCTCCACAAGGTCTCCCCCACGTCCACCACTTAAATATGCGGAGGGGTAATCTGAAAGGTCCCCACAGAGCTCTAAGGGTTCTCCCCTTTTACAAACTTCGAAGAGGAACAATTTTCTGCGGAAGTCACCTTCTATCGGTATCTCCCTTTCTCTGCAGAAATCCATCACTTCCTCCTCAGTGTACTCTCAAAGTTCGTCCTCATCATAGACCAACCCATCTTGGTGAGATACACAGGTACAGTAGCCAGGGGAACACAATTCAAAAAAATGACACTTTTAGGAGGAAATACAGTCAGACAAAATAATCCCCAAATCCTGTGATTACTCTACGTGTAGAATTTGTAGTGCCACCAGTTGTCGCCGTGTAACTGCGCAAACACCAGTCCTATCCCACCGCTGAACACCAATGTTAGAAACGGGGTAGCGTGGTGCGGAGCGGGTAGGCCAAACTCAGAGGCATTGTGTAAAGCATCTGCGCAGCACACTCACAAGCGACATACTAGACACACTACAAAAGAGACTCCACACCAGGTTGCATGAAAAATAACGTGTGTATTAGGTAAAACACATTAGAATGCAATCACAGGTACAGGTCTACCGTGCCAGCCGGCACTGGGTAGCCATTCACAGGGCAGGGCCAATCGGGCCGCTGCCAGAATCATCATAAGGTACAGGGCATACATGTAAGACCAGCAATAAATGTGTCGCAGCAGGTAACTCCTGGCAAGATCATGAGCTTGTCGTCATAGTGCAATAAGCCTTAGGTGTAAACATAAAACATCACATGAGGCATCGTCATGAGCATAAATGCATGATGCATGAATCTTAGGCCCAGTATGCATACAACCAGCAGTGCAGGCCTTAGGGAAAGAAAAGCATTATCCACATGAACATAGCACCTGAGGCATTTCAATAGGCACATGAGGATGACGTGTAAAACATAGTGGGCATTCAGTCCGCACCTCAGTGGCACCAATAACATTTGCATAAATCACATTATACGGTAACATGTGAGCACAGAGGTATCATCACATTAGCATGAGGCCGAAATCAGAGTAGGCATAAACCCAGAACATCATAACCCGACATTAAGCATAGGCCCAAAAACGTACCCAGGCATGAATCATGAATCACAGGCCGGTTAGGCATGAAAGCATATTAGGCACAACTATAGGCATAAAATCAGCACTGCCAACCTGAGGGAAAAGCATTAGGCATCATCCTCGGTACAAATGCATTATGCAACCATATTATGCAATAAATCATATGGGGCACATAGGCCTCACCAGCATAAACACAGTTCACCCCAATCGGGGCCCAACACACTGAGACTGGCCCCAGGCCGACTGGCCTCTCTCAGATGCCCTAGAACGGTGCAACTACCCACTGTCTGGCGGGGCAGTCATGCACACGGAAGTCAGCACGAGTCCGTTGGTGTCCCTCTTCTGGACTCTGCAATTAAGAGTGCCCCACAATGTTGCCGCTGCCCGCTATCAACCGAGGCAGCTGGGTGGGGGGGGGAAGACCACTATGGCCGCGTTGGAGTCCCCTCTGGGCCCCGGTAGTCACAGCAATGGCCCAATGTTGCAGCGGCCCCCAAACGAATACTGGCACTGGGGCGGGCACCGGCAATGTGCCCCGACACACCCCCCCCAACTACGGGATGACTGAGCCCCACTCACCGGGCTCCTCTTGTGGAATCGGCTCTTCCCTGTTGCGGCAGCCGGCAGATTCACCGGCCCGTCGAGGGCTCTCCTGGCAATTTCTGCGCCGGACCCAGGCACCGACAGTGTGCCTCGGGGGGACCCGCCTCTCCGTTTCCTGTGGCAGGCTCAGCATGCAGGGCTCCCCTCTCTCGTGGGAGCCCCACCAACGCAGCACTTCTTCCGGCATCACCCGGGCCCCCTCCTGGGACCCGGGACTTCGATGCGGAGCCCACGGGCTCCGGACTTCCCGCTTCCCCTGTGGCAGGGCGGAACTTCCTGGCGGCGCTCCAGCCGGCGCCAATCGCAGCGCGGCTCCCCTGACGTCACGGGGAAGCCCGCGCGGCGCTTCTGAGCCTCCCGGGCCGACGGCGGTGATCCTCGGCACCCGCATCGGGTGCGCCGGGACTCGGGCCGGCGGCGGTGATCCTTGGCAGTTCCTCTGTGCGGCAATGAGGGGTAGGATCCCTCTTAAGTAAAAGCACCACGTGGGGTGGGCACCCACTCACAAATAAAGGCAGATGCGGAGTGGGCACCCGCGGAAGAGTGCACACACGCGGGGTGGGCTCCCGCTACTATAATATGCATAAGGCAGCAGGGTGGGCTCCCGCTGTCAAACAAGCAGGCATGGGGGGAATCCCACACGCCGGGATTCCCTCGTAGCGCTTTAGAATCTCGGCGCTGCAGACGTCAGCTCCTCTTCTCCTGGGCACAGTTGTAGCGCCTTGGCAGCACAGCGCTGCAGACGTCAGCTCCTCTTCTCCTGGGCACAGTTGTAGCGCCTTGGCAGCAAGCAGAGCACAGTCAAGGCGAATATGGCACTCTGGCAGCACAGCGCTGCAGGACCCACGCACCTTCTTCTCCTGGGCAAGGGCTGGAGGCAGCGCTCACGGGGCGCTCGATGGCTCACCGTCCCAGGGTCCCACCCGAGGGAGTAGCGCCCACGCTCCTCACCTCCTTGGAGTGCAGGCAAACAGATGACAGCGTTCACGAGGCGCTAGGGCAGGAGAGCAGGCAAGCAGGGCTGGGTAGGATCCGCAGACAGTGGGCACTCATCAGTACAGGACAGCAGCTCCTAGAAGCAGTCATCTCCCATAAAGTGGCACTCCTCCTGACATAGCAGTCTTCACTCCAGCAAAGGCTCTCACTGGCCCTGTGGACAGCAGAGGGGTACAGATGGGCTCAGGGGCCAGCACACAGGCCCTTGCGGCGGTACCTCCTGGCAGAGTGTCCCCTCTCGATCAAGTCCACGTTCAGTCTGTCACATGGAGGCACAGCCCCCCTATATATACACCCCTCACCCCACCTACCAGAAAGGGCCAGTAGCTTCTAGAAGGTTCCTGGCAGTTCCAGTCTCAACTGTCACTGTGGGGGAAGTGTACAGCACCCTGTCTGCCAGACTTCCCTCCAAAAGCTGGGGGTGTGAGCGACAGACAACTAGACCGCCAACCCACCTCAGACAGGCAGGCACAAAGCGCACCAAACAGGGTGACATTTTAAAAGTGACATTTTTAAACAGCGTAAATAAACCTCTGCACATCATTGCGCAGCATTCCATCACACACATACAGCAAAAAGGCTAGGAGGAAAAGGCAAAAAGTTCCGTGATGACCCTGCAAGCAGGGCCAAGTCCAACATCAGTGTTTATGGCTTTCTCTATCAGTTTGGCCGGAAAGGGGAGTCGAGATATTGGCCTATAGTTGTTGGGAATGTCAGCGTCCAAATGAGCTTTTTTTAAGAGAGGGAGGATTGACGCGATTTTCCAGTTTTTGGGGAAGTAGCCAGACCGGAGCATTTGATTAAAAATCTCTAGAAGATGACCAGGAACTATGCCTGATCCCAATTGCAGAACTCTAGGCGGGCATGGGTCAAACGGTGATCCTGATTTAATTTGCCTGAACAAGTTAGTAACTTGGTCTAACGTGAGGGGGGAAAAAGCCGAAAGAGTGGGATTGTTGGATTGAGAAGGTATCACCACATCTGGCTTTAGGATAGCCTCTCCTCCTTTAGGATCATTAGACCCAGCGGCCAGGGGGTTATCAGTTGTGCATAGTCCCCCAGAGTCCGCACTTGCTGATAAGGCGTTAAAAATCACTTTTACCTTGGTTTTAAAAAAAGTAGCAAGATTGTTGCAGAAAGAGGCATCTGCGTTAAGGTTGCTGGCTGGGGATGGGTTGCTAAGCTTGACCACAGTTGAGAATAACTCCTTAGGAGTGTTCAGAGCCGAGTTGATTTTATTTATAAAGAAATTGGATTTAATTTTGGTCAGGAGTTTTTTGTATTGTTGCAGCTTCTCCTTATAGGAGTCTTTATCCTCCATGCAGAAGTTCAGCCTCCATTTCCTCTCTAACCTTCTGCATGATTGTTTGGCCAGTCTAAGCTCTTCATTGAACCAGGGTTCAGATGGAGAGGTTCTCTTTTTGTTTCCTCGTTTCGCCGGAGCTAAGCCATTAATAGAGTCACTAATCCAATTATGGTAGTCCTCCGTTGCTTGATCCAGATTTGGATCTATTGGCATGAGGGAGTCTTTAAGGGCCCTTGAAAAGTACCTTCCGAGATCAAGTGCCAAGGTCGATAACTAGTCCTAGGTACGCTTTTGGGCTCTTTCAGACTGTGACCTTCTAGGTTCAGATGGAACATCACCGCCCTATGGTCTGACCAGGTTAACGGTAGAGACTGGGTGACCTGAATGAGAGGACAGTCTGAGAAAATTCCGTCTAGGGTATGGCCACCAGAATGCGTAGGACCGTGGACTAGTTGTGATAGCCCTAGAAGGGAGAAGGAGGCAGTAAGATCAAGGGTGTCCGGATCCTCCATATTCTCTAGGTGACAGTTAACATCGCCAAGAATAGTGAAGTCAGAGGAGTTAGCTTTTATGTCCCATGGTGACTTATCCATAGCTAGGAAGGTTCTTTCTAGGACCGGGAGGTCTATAAATCAGGACTCCATTGAAGGAGTAGTGGCTGGTAAAGTTGATTCTAAAAATCAGGGCTTCGCAGCCAGGGTGAGGTAGCGGGTCAAATCTAACTTTAAAGTTGACTTTAGAGATAATTGCTAGGCCTCCGCCTCTATTCCCAATGCGGTCCAGCCTGGTTAATGAGTAGCCGGGAGGGGTGGCAGTAGCCAGGTCTGGGCCAGATGCGGCATCAGCCCATGTCTCTGTTATAAAAGCTATGTCAATAGTCGAGCTGTCTAAAAAGTCAGCCATTTCCATTGCATGTTTGGTGAGTGATCGGGCATTTAGCAAAGTGCAATTTAATCTTCCTGCCATGCATTTTTGCGCGCTGTTCGCGGATTGTTCATGGGATTTTATCTTTAGGTGATTGAGCCTGAGAGGACAGACTGGGCAGGAATAACGAGTTGATGTATCTCCAGGGAACAGAGTGGGGCCTGAACAGTGCTGTGTTTCTGTATTACAAGAAAGTAGCCCCTCTCTGCTATAATTCCAAACATCGCGGTGCTGAGAAGCAGAGCCGCTAGTTTGGGAGCCAAAACCGGCAGGGGGGCTGGCGCTGAGCGCACCCGGAGCGCGGACGGGCGCAGACGGGCTTGCCTTAGGAGTGCCCTCGGCGCGCCAGCGGCGCGCCAGCACAGCAGCTCCCATTATGTACGTGGAGGGGTCAGCCGGTCTGAACACTAGACCGCCGACCCTTCTAAGATGGCGCCTGTAAGTGTGCTGAATCAGGGAGGTGCACCGGGCACAACGTGAATGGCCGAGGTCGGCAAGGATGAGGCGAGAAGGTGGGAGAAAGGTGAGTGCAAGCAAGAGGAGAAGTAGTGCTCCTGCAACTCGCAGCAGTGCGGGAGTGAGAGATTTATAAAACAGCTCATACAATACCAGTTTAAAATAGTTTAAAAGGATAAAAATAGATAAAAATGAACAACAACAAGAGTAAAAAGTGCAAGTAAAGCGCCTGCAAAGCTAGCGTTTCACCCCCGTTCTTACCCCGAGAAGCTCTTGCGTGTCCGCGCAGCAGCTCCCATTATGTAGGTGGAGGGGTCGCCGGTCTGAACACTAGACCGCCGACCCTTCTAAGATGGCGCCTGTAAGTGTGCTGAATCAGGGAGGCGCACCAGGCACACCGTGAATGGCTGAGGTCGGCAAGGATGAGGCGAGAAGGCGGGAGAAAGGTGAGTGCGAGCAAGAGGAGAAGTAGTGCTCCTGCACCCTGCAACTCGCAGCAGTGCGGGAGTGAGAGATTTATAAAACAGCTCATACAATACCAGTTTAAAATAGTTTAAAAGGATAAAAATAGATAAAAATGAACAACAACAAGAGTAAAAAGTGCAAGTAAAGCGCCTGCAAAGCTAGCGTTTCACCCCCGTTCTTACCCCGAGAAGCTCTGGCGTGTCCGCGCAGCAGCTCCCATTATGTAGGTGGAGGGGTCAGCCGGTCTGAACACTAGACCGCCGACCCTTCTAAGATGGCGCCTGTAAGTGTGCTGAATCAGGGAGGTGCACCGGGCACACCGTGAATGGCCGAGGTCGGCAAGGATGAGGCGAGAAGGTGGGAGAAAGGTGAGTGCAAGCAAGAGGAGAAGTAGTGCTCCTGCAACTCGCAGCAGTGCGGGAGTGAGAGATTTATAAAAACAGCTCATACAATACCAGTTTAAAATAGTTTAAAAGGATAAAAATAGATAAAAATGAACAACAACAAGAGTAAAAAGTGCAAGTAAAGCGCCTGCAAAGCTAGCGTTTCACCCCCGTTCTTACCCCGAGAAGCTCTGGCGTGTCCGCGCAGCAGCTCCCATTATGTAGGTGGAGGGGTCAGCCGGTCTGAACACTAGACCGCTGACCCTTCTAAGATGGCGCCTGTAAGTGTGCTGAATCAGGGAGGCGCACCAGGCACACCGTGAATGGCTGAGGTCGGCAAGGATGAGGCGAGAAGGCGGGAGAAAGGTGAGTGCGAGCAAGAGGAGAAGTAGTGCTCCTGCACCCTGCAACTTGCAGCAGTGCGGGAGTGAGAGATTTATAAAACAGCTCATACAATTCCAGTTTAATATAGTTTAAAAGGATAAAAATGAACAACAACAAGAGTAAAAAGCGCAAGTAAAGCGCCTGCAAAGCTAGCGTTTCACCCCCGTTCTTACTCTGAGAAGCTGGTGTCGAATGCTGCACAGAGGTCGAGCAGGATCAGGGCTGCGGTGTGTCCTTGGCTGAGGAGAGTGTGTATGTTGTCTGTGGCGGCGAGTAGAGCAGTCTCGGTGCTGTGGTTGCTACGGAATCCGGATTGGGAGGGGTTGAGGATGGAGTTTTCTTCTATGAATTTTGTTAGCTGGGCGTTGACGATCTTCTCAGTGACTTTGGCCGCGAAAGGAAGGAGGGAGATGGGTCGGTAGTTCTTGAGGTCCGTGGGGTCTGCTGAGGACTTCTTGAGCAGGGGTCTGACTTCTGCGCATTTCCAGTTGTTGGGAAAGATGCCGGTCTAGAAGGTGCTGTTGATGGTGCGTTGTAGTTCCGGAGCGATGGCAGTGGCAGCTTTGTGGTAGATGTGCAGCCGGCTGGGGTCCATGGGGGCACCTGAGTGAATGCCTTTCATGGTCGAAATGGTGTCTTCGGTGGTGACTGGGGTCCAGGAGGAGATGGTGGGCTGGCTGGGGTTGCTGGATAGGGAGGTGGTTTCGGAGTCAGGTGTTTGGTCATTGAAGTGGTCGTAGAGGCCCTTGATTTTCAGATGGAAGTAGGATCCGAGCTTGTCGCAGAGGTCCTGGGAGGGGGTGATGTCTGTGGTTTTGCTGGGGGGTTTGGTGAATTCCTGGATGACGCTGAAGAGTTCCTTGGAGTTACTGGAGTTGGCGAGGATCTTGTTTTGGATGAAGGTCCTTTTGGTGGATCTGATGTGTTGGTGGTGTTTAGTCATGACGTTCTTGTAGGTGGTGCGATCTTCTGGCATTTTGCTGTTTCTCCAGTTCTTCTCGAGTCGTCTGCAGGTGCATCTGGATTCTTGGAGGTCGGTGGTGAACCAGGTGGCCTTCCTGGGGCGCTGTCTGTCGGGGTTGCGTTGGGGTGCCAGCTCGTCTGCCCAGTTGGAAATCCATCTGTTGAGTTCTTTGGCTGCGAGGTTGGCGTCGGTCGAGTTGGTGGGGGCATGGCTGTTGAGGGCGGAGTTGAGCTGCTCCTCAGTGATTTTGCTCCAGTTCCTTCTTGGAGGGCACGGTGCAGGTTTGGGGGCGGTGGGTTTGTCGACATTGAAGTGTACGCAGTGGTGGTCCATCCAGGTGGGTTGCGTGGTGTGGCTGAAATGGGTGCTGTTACCTCCTGCGAAGATGGGGTCTAGGGTGTGTCCTGCCTTGTGGGTAGGCATGGTGACGAGCTGTTTCAGGCCGATGTTGGCGAGGTTGTCCAGGAGGGTGGTGGAGTTGGGGTCGCTGGGGTTGTCGAGGTGAAAGTTCAGGTCTCCAATGAGTATGTAGTCCATGGTGGCGATGGCCTGGGGTGCGATGAGATCGGCGATGGTTGTGGCGAATGAGGCATGAGGTCCGGGGGGTCTGTATGCGAGGGTGCCGCAGAGTGTGGTTTTGGGGCTGGTCTGGATCTGGATTCGTGGTGGAGGTGGAGAGTCGGAGGGAGCTCTTAGGTGCGATGGCGAGTCCTCCTCCTGAGCAGTTGGGGCAGTCTTTCCTCTGGATCTTGTATCCGTCGGGGATGGCGGTGGCGATGTCGGGGGCGGAGGAGGCCTTGGTCTAGGTTTCTGTAAAGAAGGTGACGTCTGGTGAGAGGGTGTCGAGGAGGTCCCAGATCTCAACGGCATGTTTGTGCAGGGAGCGCACGTTCGGGAGGATGCACCTCAGGGTTTCGGAGGTGTCGGCGGTCGGTGTGGGGGTCCTGGCCGTGGGGGTGCTGGTGGTGTTGAAGGTCTGGTGGCAGTGACGGCAGGAGAACTGTCTGTGGGTGGTGCTTGACGTAGATATCTGTCAGTTGTTGTTCTTTCCGGGGTTGAGTGCGAGGAGGGTAGTTGCGTCATAGCGGTGCCTTGTTGGAGGTCCAGGGTCCCTGGCGCTGGTCGCGGTCGGGTCGCAGACGGGTGTGCCTTCGGCGCGCCAGCAGCATGCCCGTTGAGCGCATCCGCTGCCCGGCTGCACAGCAGCCGCCATTAAATAGGGAGGGGGAGGGAAGCGCAGCTGGGAGGTGGGAGCGGGCGTTGGCAGGGGGGAGGGGCCGCGGGGGGTCAGCGGCGGGAAGGCGGCGAAAACAGAAATAAAAATACAAAGATACAAGGAGACAAATAAGGCGACAAATAAGGCAACTGGGGAAAAACGGCAATTTACAATAGGGCAACACTACAATAAAGCACAATGAGCACAGTAAAGCGGGAGGCAAGCAGGGAGCGAGATGCAGGCAGAGAGCAGGAGGGCCTCAAACACCTACCAGGAGGAGGTGTCGGGGGCAGCGGCAGGCGAAAGCACAGCTAAGCTGCTGGGGCGGAGAGGGGGACTCTGGCCAGGAGGTCAGAGGTCCTGCTCGGTCATCCCCACAGCGGCCGCCATTAAATAGGGAGGGGGGAGGGAAGCGCAGCTGGGAGGTGGGAGCAGGCGTCTTTGATACTATCGTCTGGGATCCACTCAATTACAACGCAAAGCCTAACTAGAGATGATACACCTGGTTTTGAGCATTTACTTACAACCCTGATGAAGTCAGTTTAGGACGAAATGCGTTGGCTGGGCTGAATTCATGTTTACATCTACAAAAAGAATAGAAATAAATCAAGATTTTTTCATCAAGATTCCGTGACTCCTGTGTATTACTAATGTACACTCCTGTAATTACGGGTTGGATAATTTATATATTTGGTCTGTATTAATTATGATGTCTGAGTATCATCAATGATGGAAATGTGAAGTTTCTGAAAAAGATTAATGATATTATCAATGATAACACATGTGTAGATAATAGACACTCATGTCCTCTATGTGCTATGATGTCAGATATTGTTGGTGTCCATGAGGACGCAATGCAACTCTACTTCTCCACTGTCAAGTAATCAGCATAATAACGGAAGGACGCGTTTCGATTCTTCTGAATTACATTGTACATATTTTATTGTGTACTTTTGAGTTCAGGGTCCACCTAGGATTCCATACAGAGAGGATTTGGTTAATATATTATGATATTTACTTTTAATTATACTGTGTATTGGTCAGAACTTTGCTGTATAGTTACATCCACTATTTTTGGGGGTGATATAGCTGATCCTAGGCTCTTTTTTTTCAATGCATATCATTATTTGATGACCTTCGTGACATTCTATATGGTATCAATTGGCAATGGCTCTCTATTGATAATATAAACAATATTATTTTTGTCTATCGGCTCCAGAATGACTGGTGGACAGCGAGCTATATCTGTATGATAGGGGAAGTTGATTGTTGATATTTCATTTATTACTTTGGACTAGGACTCACTGTGTCAACTGAATGGTTACTGGGAACAGTGATAGGCCTGATTGGAAAGGCTGGTTGGATCTATTTCAGTATATACTATTACAAGGGATCTCACGATCGAGACCATATGTATTTCATTGAAGTCTAAAACTGCATTTCTGCTCTTTTTCCAACAGTGTTCTGCTAGCTTCACCATGGTCCCATGGACTCCTTATATCCAGACTAGAGAACAAAAAAACAAGACTAGTAATGAGGAGCGAGGGACAGAGAGCTATAGGTTGAAGAGTTTTTCAGACATTCAGAAACCCAGTTATGCGCCTGTCACTCCTCACCTATAAATTCTTCATCACAAAGATCTCAAATAGTGGTATCTTCAGAAAACTAAAGCTGCGGGACATCTGAAGTTACCAGCCAGTCTCAGACCAGTTAGCTAGCTTTGCATCAGACACAGAGTGTGAAATAACAGAAAAATGAGAGTACAAAAATGAGTGAGCAAACGACTTTGAGGAGGAAAAGGCTGAAAAAGTGAGTATAAAAATGTGAGAGAGAGAGGGACTATTGGTAAAGGATAGATGAAGAAAGCATGTTGTAGAAGAAAGGAATTGGGAGAGACACAGAAATAGCAAATTAAAAGAGAGTGGTGGGATCGAGAAAATGTGAAACTGAGAATGAGCAAGAAAATATGCAATGTCTTACTGCAAAATTTCATAAAATCTACTCATAACAATTTTTTTTATCTTTTTTGTCTTTCTTTTTCTTTATATAGTTTCTTCGAGACCAGCTTCTACATTAAATCTCTTACTGGTAAGTAGAAGCTCAGGGTTTGAATGGTTTGCATCATGATCTCTATGAATCCATGAATTGTAAAATTATTTCTCTATGGAAACACATCAGCTGCAACCGACCAAGATGTGAGCGAGGTTGAGCGTAGATATTCAAAATGGAGGAATTTTCTTGGGGAGGAGGGAATTACGTACTAAGGCGCAGATTTACAAGCCCCTTGCGCTGTCAGTGCGTCACTTTTTGTGACGCACCGGCAGCGCATTTTTCTGCCTCATATTTACAAGGATAGGAAACGCCACCCTGGGTGGCTTTTCCTGTCCTTGTAAATACAGCCCCTTTACACGCAGCCCTTGGCGTGAAAGGGGCGTTCCATGGGTGGTGCTGTGGGTGTTCCCACGCAAAACCCATGGAACCAGACACATTTCCAGATTTACAAAAAATCGTAAATCTGGAAATGCGTGTGAATGCTACGCTGCCCCAGGGGAGGCGTAGGGAGGCGCAACGAGGAGAAATGTATTCATTTCTCCTCTTTTTCTTTTCCTCTTTCTATGAGTGATGCATTCTGCAGCACACGTAGAACGAGGAAATGACCTTGAATGATTGTTTATGTACAGGAAGGTGTCCCTTCCTGCACATAAACAATCCTTTAAACACTGACATTTTGCAAGTTCTATGTGTGCTAATGCAGCACACATAGAAGTTGTAAAACGCCATTTCTGATTGTTTATGTGCAGGAAGGGAACACTTCCTGCACATAAACAATCATCCCCATGATGCAGGCATCCTTGCGCCGTGGTGCAAGGGTGCCTGCGTCGGCGCATGGCAGCAATGTGTGCGCCAGCGCAGGGGGAAGCACAGAGATGCGACATATTGTTGTAAATATGTCGCATCCCTATGCTTCCAAACTAACGCAGTCCTGCGCAGCAAATTGACTTGCTGCAACATGCTGCGTTGGTTTATTGTAAATCTGCCCCCACGTGTGCATGTTTGCATAGCATACTACTTGGCCATCTCTGCAGTGTCACCCACATAATGTTTGTCTTCACCACTCCTATTTGTTGCTGAACTCATTTTAGTTAGCTTTAGGACTCTGTGTACTTTCCAAAGGATTGAGTTAGTAATAAATATTTAAAAATGTGCAAAATTTTAATTTGTAGCTATTTGTAAGGTGGAGATAACATTTATTAAACTTAATATTGTATCCCAGTGCTTTCCTGTGGAACCGCCACTCCCACTACTGTGAAAAATTGCTTTCAAGCTATTTTCACTATAAGGACATTGTTACCATTAAACCTTTACATGTAATACTTTAAAATACCATGCACCCTGCCCTGTCGGAAGTAAGAACTACTTAGGGTGACATATAAATATTTAAAAGGAAGGTTTAGGCCTGTCAAAAAGGGGTTATTTTGACACATTTTTTACAGTTTAAAACTGCGCATCCAGGCTATGGGCCTTATTATGATGTCGGTGGGACCGTTACCGACAGCCTGTTGGTGGCGGTCCCACAGATATCCAGGATGAAGGGCTGACCGCCACTTTACGATGCGGATGGTCAGACCGCAGCCGTCAGAGGGACAGACCAACGCTTCCGACAGGCTCAAGGATCCTGTCGAGGCGTCGGCGGACCGTAATCCCTACAATGAAGATGGTGCACTGCTGTAGAGATTAAGATACCCATTTCCCACAGCCTTTCCATGGCGGTCCCACCGCCATGGAAAGGCTGCTGGGAAGGGACTTTGAGAGCCCTAAGCAGAGTCCCATCCCCTGTAGGCCTCCGCTATGTGGCCCGGGGGGGGGGCACATGTGGTGCCCCCCCAAACATCCATGTACCATGTGCCAGGCACCACATGGTGCAATGTTGTTTCAAAACATCCTTTTTTCTATTGCGGCTTGTGCTGCAGCCCTTTTCTGGCAAAACCAAAGGGGATGATGGACGGAGTGTTGAACATTGCAAGCACTCACCCCCAGTCAACTGATCTGGGTTTAATCCATCATCATTCTTTAGCTCACTCCGCCACCCCAGTTCAGACATGGCCATATGCAAATCAGTCTGACCCTGTGCCTCATGGGAACAGTCCAGCCCGAACTGCCAAGCCATGTCTTTCCTGGACCGGAAACAAGCATCCTGGGTCCAGTTTCTGGCTTACAGCCGTCATCAGCCAGGCTATCTTGAATACAGTGGCAAAGTGAGCAAGGGACCCACCTCTGGGCATACCCTGCCAACTTAGGGCGAACATAGCAAAACCAAAGGGGATGATGGACGGAGTGTTGAACATTGCAAGCACTCACCCCCAGTCAACTGATCTGGGTTTAATCCATCATCATTCTTTAGCTCACTCCGCCACCCCAGTTCAGACATGGCCATATGCAAATCAGTCTGACCCTGTGCCTCATGGGAACAGTCCAGCCCAAACTGCCAAGCCATGTCTTTCCTGGACCGGAAACAAGCATCCTGGGTCCGGTTTCTGGCTTACAGCCGTCATCAGCCAGGCTATCTTGAATCCAGTGGCAAAGTGAGCAAGGGATCCACCTCTGGGCATACCCTGCCAACTTAGGGCGAACATAGCAAAACCAAAGGGGATGATGGACGGAGTGTTGAACATTGCAAGCACTCACCCCCAGTCAACTGATCTGGGTTTAATCCATCATCATTCTTTAGCTCACTCCGCCACCCCAGTTCAGACATGGCCATATGCAAATCAGTCTGACCCTGTGCCTCATGGGAACAGTCCAGCCCAAACTGCCAAGCCATGTCTTTCCTGGACCGGAAACAAGCATCCTGGGACCCTTTTCTGGCTTACAGCCGTCATCAGCAAGGCTATCTTGAATCCAGTGGCAAAGTGAGCAAGGGACCCACGTCTGGGCATACCCTGCCAACTTAGGGCGAACATAGCAAAACCAAAGGGGATGATGGACGGAGTGTTGAACATTGCAAGCACTCACCCCCAGTCAACTGATCTGAGTTTAATCCATCATCATTCTTTAGCTCACTCCGCCACCCCAGTTCAGACATGGCCATATGCAAATCAGTCTGACCCTGTGCCTCATGGGAACAGTCCAGCCCGAACTGCCAAGCCATGTCTTTCCTGGACCGGAAACAAGCATCCTGGGACCGGTTTCTGGCTTACAGCCATCATCAGCCAGGCTATCTTGAATCCAGTGGCAAAGTGAGCAAGGGACCCACGTCTGGGCATACCCTGCCAACTTAGGGCGAACATAGCAAAACCAAAGGGGATGATGGACGGAGTGTTGAACATTGCAAGCACTCACCCCCAGTCAACTGATCTGGGTTTAATCCATCATCATTCTTTAGCTCACTCCGCCACCCCAGTTCAGACATGGCCATATGCAAATCAGTCTGACCCTGTGCCTCATGGGAACAGTCCAGCCCGAACTGCCAAGCCATGTCTTTCCTGGACCGGAAACAAGCATCCTGGGTCCGGTTTCTGGCTTACAGCCGTTATCAGCCAGGCTATCTTGAATCCAGTGGCAAAGTGAGCAAGGGACCCACCTCTGGGCATACCCTGCCAACTTAGGGCGAACATAGCAAAACCAAAGGGGATGATGGACGGAGTGTTGAACATTGCAAGCACTCACCCCCAGTCAACTGATCTGGGTTTAATCCATCATCATTCTTTAGCTCACTCCGCCACCCCAGTTCAGACATGGCCATATGCAAATCAGTCTGACCCTGTGCCTCATGGGAACAGTCCAGCCCAAACTGCCAAGCCATGTCTTTCCTGGACCGGAAACAAGCATCCTGGGACCGGTTTCTGGCTTACAGCCGTCATCAGCCAGGCTATCTTGAATCCAGTGGCAAAGTGAGCAAGGGACCCACGTCTGGGCATACCCTGCCAACTTAGAGCGAACATAGCAAAACCAAAGGGGATGATGGACGGAGTGTTGAACATTGCAAGCACTCACCCCCAGTCAACTGATCTGGGTTTAATCCATCATCATTCTTTAGCTCACTCCGCCACCCCAGTTCAGACATGGCCATATGCAAATCAGTCTGACCCTGTGCCTCATGGGAACAGTCCAGCCCGAACTGCCAAGCCATGTCTTTCCTGGACCGGAAACAAGCATCCTGGGACCGGTTTCTGGCTTACAGCCGTCATCAGCCAGGCTATCTTGAATCCAGTGGCAAAGTGAGCAAGGGACCCACGTCTGGGCATACCCTGCCAACTTAGGGCGAACATAGCAAAACCAAAGGGGATGATGGACGGAGTGTTGAACATTGCAAGCACTCACCCCCAGTCAACTGATCTGGGTTTAATCCATCATCATTCTTTAGCTCACTCCGCCACCCCAGTTCAGACATGGCCATATGCAAATCAGTCTGACCCTGTGCCTCATGGGAACAGTCCAGCCCGAACTGCCAAGCCATGTCTTTCCTGGACCGGAAACAAGCATCCTGGGACCGGTTTCTGGCTTACAGCCGTCATCAGCCAGGCTATCTTGAATCCAGTGGCAAAGTGAGCAAAGGACCCACGTCTGGGCATACCCTGCCAACTTAGGGCGAACATAGCAAAACCAAAGGGGATGATGGACGGAGTGTTGAACATTGCAAGCACTCACCCCCAGTCAACTGATCTGGGTTTAATCCATCATCATTCTTTAGCTCACTCCGCCACCCCAGTTCAGACATGGCCATATGCAAATCAGTCTGACCCTGTGCCTCATGGGAACAGTCCAGCCCGAACTGCCAAGCCATGTCTTTCCTGGACCGAAAACAAGCATCCTGGGACCGGTTTCTGGCTTACAGCCGTCATCAGCAAGGCTATCTTGAATCCAGTGGCAAATTGAGCAAGGGACCCACGTCTGGGCATACCCTGCCAACTTAGGGCGAACATAGCAAAACAAAAGGGGATGATGGACGGAGTGTTGAACATTGCAAGCACTCACCCCCAGTCAACTGATCTGGGTTAAATCCATCATCATTCTTTAGCTCACTCCGCCACCCCAGTTCAGACATGGCCATATGCAAATCAGTCTGACCCTGTGCCTCATGGGAACAGTCCAGCCCGAACTGCCACAACACAAGCTACAATAGAAAAAGGGGTGTTTCCGACCACCTACACGGCAGTCGCATCCTAATCTGGCGGGTGGGACCTCCGACTACTTGACGGGCGGTCCCACTCCCGCTGCAATGGTGGTTGGATGCTCATCTGACCACCATCGAAAGAAGGACAAAAATTGGTAGAGCTGGACACATGCTTTACAGTACCCCTAAAGTGATGGCACAGTGAGTGCTACAGTCTACTGGTACCATTTGCTTGACAGGCCCTGGATAAATTTGGCTCCACTTAGTAGAGATTTATAGGCTAATAAAATTAACCAATCAGGTGCTACCAATTTTATCATGTTGAAAGAAGAGCACAAGCACCTTAACATATGTTAGCAGGGGTAAAGTTCTCATAGCCTATAGCCAGCCTCAAATAGGGTTCAGCAAAAAGGCAAAGAAATCTGGGGCAGATCTGCAGAAAGGGCAACCTTACCCCAATGGCTAATAATTGGGAACAGCGTGAAACTTTCCTCATGGTATAAAATACATGCACTACAATAGTTTCTACGATTCACTACTCTAGGGTTTTATTAGCAGATTTATGTGTGTGTGTGTTTGCCTTTTTGTGAAATCAGGGGAAATGTTTCTTGCCATCAGAGTGCTGAGTGTGGAACATTTTAAAGCTTCCCTTCAAACCTGGCTGGAAAATGTGCACATATCATTCCTAGCAATTGACTGTGCAGTGTCACAAATGCCAAAGTTATTTTATTTAGTTGGTCAATGTCTGTGCCACAAATGAGATATGCTCATAATATTGATTCCAAAATGTACCTGCCAAAGCCCACCTTATGCTGAGCAGCCACATTGTTTAATGGAACTCACTGATTTCACACCCAATAAAGTACCTATTGTGGTCGACTATGCACCAAAGGTGCCTACAACATAAAACAAATCCTATTCTGATGGGGAATGTGCTTACATAACAACAGCAACTAGAACGTGGGTTCTTCACTATTTTTTACTATGAATTCTCTTTGACTTCTTCAGGTTTTCAAAGGTTTCAGGAGACAGATTTGGCATCATTATCCACGCCAAAAAACACCCCAAATCTCCTCAGCTGGAAACCCAGACTTGATCTTGTGAACACGTCAATGAAGGTATGCGTAGATCAAAGTGAGCTATCTAACGCCCTGCAAATTTCCACCAAATGTCAACATGAACACAGTGATGCAATTATTTCCATGAGATGTGTGTTCTGGACTCTAATTTACTTGTTTATTCCTGTTATATTTCCACAAATCAAAAAATGCACTAGCTCTGGTTCAAAGAGGTTGTACCTAAAATGTAACTGTGCACAGTGCTCTGCAAATATCTTCACAGGCTTCGTAAAGTCACCATTATAAAAGATAAAGAGGCCCGCAACAGTCAGACTCTGTACAACATAGAGAAATGGATAACTTGAGGGAAAACCAAAAAGGGCCGGATTCTGCAGAATAAGCATAGATGTAAAATCTATCTTGTGTGCTACTGTATATTTGCAGGTTGGTAGGATTATCTGCACCTAAGAATAGAATCTCATTCATATAGGTAATAAGCCAAAGCGGTTCTGATGCATCCAGTTGTCGGCTCTGTACAACAATCCACAACTTACTGACAACCACATACAATGTTTGAAAATGTGATATGTATATGGGTGTCATTAGCTTGTATCTGGTAACCCCAAAGTTAAAACTGTCATGAATACTAACTGAGGTATAATAAACATATTGAATTTTGAGCTGTCTTATACCTTCTGACAGGTTTTTGGGACCTTTGCTACAGTATTTCAAATTTTTTAGATATATAGCACCAGTACTTCTGTGATGTGCTGCCCAGGCACTTCTTGAGTGTTTGGCAGCAGCATTCCCTTATACAATATGTATAGATCATGAATCAATTTGTAATAATTTGACACATGATTACAAAATTTACCTTGCAGCACCCTAAAGTCTTGGTCTAATTTCTTGAAAATAGCTTCCTCAGCATGTTTATCCAGGATCTCGGATTGTCTCTCTATGTGTTACTCTTCTCCAACATTGATGAATCTTGGATAGATTGGTTGTTACTTATCCCCAGCTACATAAGCAGAGTTACCTTTCGCTATTACACGTCTATGCCTTAAAGCAGCACCTAACTTCCCATCTGGTTCCCACCCAGTTTTGTATCCACTGCTTTGTTTTGATTCATCCTCTCCGCCTACAACTTAAGCCTCTTCTTTGATGACAATCTAGCAAAAAAAGACAGCCCTTGGCTCAATTTTATTTTTATTTTAATTTTTAAAGTTTCCAAAGTAGTAACTTCAAAACTCACCCCAAACTGAGATTTATAAAGCTAACTCTTCCACCAAAATTGTCTGTACAAATAGACCTGCTATATTTAATATACAGAGACATTAAATATTATTAATTTTCTCATGTGTGAGTAATTAGGTTGGTGGTTGACTGGGGTGTGAGCCCTGATCAAGCAACAGCCACAATTCCTTGAGGAAGAACCAAAAAAGTTCCTAAATTAACTTGTGCTTAACCCTCGGTAGTTTGGCACAAATTGCAATCAGGCTTAACGTAGAGGCAAAGTGTAAGGTATATATGCAGCACACAAACAGTAATATATTGGAAACACAACACAATAAAAGTCCCAAACCAGTTTAGAAAATAGAGTCAATTGTAATCAATTATTTGACACCAGAACAACAAAATTTCAATCAGTAGAACTGAAGTTATGATTTTGTAAAGTTTTTTATGAAAACTAGCACATAAAAGTGCCAACCGCAGGCATCTAGTCGCACGAGACCAAGTCAAAGTCGAAAGTTTAGGCCGACCGCGCTGGAACGCAGTTCAAATACAAGGAGTCGATTGGGTCCGGTAAGTGCTTACCTTCAGACTTAAAAAAATTCTTAAAGACAAATGTCTGAGACAGTAAATTTTAGCAGGGCAAGGCTGCAGGGGGTGTCTGAGGATTGAGCGTCATCATCTGATGGCCTTGGGTCAAAGTCATGGTAAAGATTTGTATGTTTGGATGTAGTTGCCGAAATGGAAGTTGAAAAACTCCAGCATCACTTCTGATAGTCCTTGGTGCAGGTGAAGATGCAGGGCTCAACAGCAGGGCTGACCTCTGAGGGCTCAAGGCAAGCTTCAGGCAGTCAAACAGTCCTTTCAGGTACAGCATCAGTCTCGCAGAGTGGGCAGGAGGTCACAGAAGCAAACAGTCCTCTGAGAGTCCTTCCACAGGCCCATTAGTGAACTGAAGATTGGGGCTGAAGGTACTATTTTTATACCCTGGTATACTTCTGGAAGGTGAGAAAAGCTTCTGGAAAGGTTCTTTGAAGTGCATTGAATTTCCTGACTCTCGTGGCCTTGCTCCAAGCTGGCTGCAGAGACAATACAGGGTTGTTAGGCCCGTTGTGTGAAGGCAGAGCACAGGCTATTGGTATTCAGACAGAATATCGAGTTGGAAATGTCGACTTACACAAATATCGAGTTGGAAATATCGTGACACAGAAATATTAACAGCAAGAATATAGTGGTCAAGAATAGCGAATTTAAGGTAATAAATATTTTTTAAAATATAGAAGTCATTAATATCATTTGCAAAAATAGTTGTTTAAAATATCGATTTTTTTTAATTAGTGTTATGTATTTTAGTGTATATTTTAAATGTATGTGATGCAAGTTTTTTGTATAAGTATTGTTTATATTTTTTAATATATGTGTTAAATTTTTTGTAGTTATCAATGTTATTTTAATTAAATTTTGCGTTTTTTAGTTCTGCAGCGGGTTGTGGGTTTATAGGGTAATAGGATTGGAAGTAATTTAATTATAATAAATTAATGATTATTTTTTATTTATTAATATTGATTCAATTGAGAACGTATAGTGTTAATTGTGGGAAGTAATTTATTTGTAATTAATTATTAATTGGTTGTTAATTAATATTAATTAATTAATTGATAATTAATTATGGTAATTGTGTAATTTTTTTAGGAAAACAATCAACTTTCTAAACGTGCCATTTCTTAAAAATGTCATGATAAATCCGTCTTTACCATCAAAGACGGTTTATCATTACAATTTCAGAGGTACTAAACATGAGATATCTACCTTCTCCCAATTAGGAATTACAGCTTATTAAATGTGAAAAGGAATCCCCAATGTTATCCTATGGTAGGGGTAGGCCTCACTGTAGTGAAAAACTAATTTAGGCGTTTTTCACTATCAATACATGTACAATTTAAAAAGTACATGTGCAGCCGTTTAATTACACAGCACCATGTCCTATGGGCTACCTAGGGCCTACTTTAGAGGTCACTTATATGTAACACAAGAGGAGTTTAAGTCTTTGCAAGGAGGTTTAAATGCCAAGTCGACACAGCAGTGTAACACTGCATTCAGGCTGTAATGGCAGTCCTGGGACATGTTTTAGAGTTCTACTTAAGTGGGTGGCACAATAAGTGCTGCAGACCCACTGGTGGCATTTCATTTACAAACACTGGGTATATGGTATGCCACTCCACAAGGGATTTATGAGCAAATTAAATCTGCTAATTAGTGTATGCCAATCAAACCATGTTTAGGGGAATGAGCACAAGCACTTTAGCACTGGTTAGCAGTCCTAAGGTCAACAAAAATATTTCAGCAAAAATTGGAGGTAAGTAGGCCAAATGTTTGGGGAGACCATGCTAACTGACAGGTCTATTATCCTGCTACGGTGGCCAATTGACTACCAATTAAATGAGGCAAAATTGACTCAACAAGACATTTTGTGGGGTTGTCCAGCCCCCTGACATTCTTGCCTATGGTCTGCACTGGATAGGCTGCAGCTCTCAGCAGGTATCTAAGTGTGGTATTCATATGCTTATTTATAGGAATGTTAGTCCTTGGCTCAATTTTGGGCACAGATATTTGGAATTAACAATAGCCCTTTTGATAAATAACACTGTGAACAATTCACTCCCATTGATCTGGCATGAGTGGCACATACATCTATGACTGTTGTAAATGATCATTTCTATAATATTTTGTAAAGGTTTCTCTTTGTGTTGATTCAAGGGTTATTTTAACTGCTGATGGTATCTTCTTCTTCAAGTGTTTGAACATGTCAGCCTAACTGAGTTATAACACATTGTGAATATCTTTTTCAATATGTAAGCATACATAAAAGGACTTTGACTCATGCCAATGGGATTATTTGATTAATTGTATTTATTGATTTTCATTCACCATGTCCTATTCCACAGTAACAACAGCTTGAACTAAATGATCCCTGCTTTGTAGTATGATTCCACTGCCCACTATGAAAAACTGAAGCCAACTTTAAATGGCAATTTGTTTGTTTGTCTTCCAGGCAAAAATTGGCCGACCTCAAAGGTTAAGTGAAAGTTTATCTTCTGACTCTGGAAACATGCAACCGTATACATCCTCTGACTCTGGAAACATGGAACCGTATGCACATGACATGCCAGTCTCCTTCGATGTCTTAGCTGTTTCAGGCCGACCTCAAAGGTTAAGTGAAAGTTTATCTGCTGACTCTGGAAACATGCAACCGTATACATCCTCTGACTCTGGAAACATGGAACCGTATGCACATGACATGCCAGTCTCCTTCGATGTTTTAGCTGTTTCAGAAAGCTGAGGAACAAACATATGCTGCAACATGGGATGAAAAAGGGTGTTCTTTCCAGAGAAAAAGACTAGTACAAAATAGATCCATACAATTGATGCATGATTAAAAGAGTGGCTATATTTAACTTATTCAAATACATCAAATAAATCACACTTTACAGTACAGTTGCACAGTTTTTTCAATTAAGCTTGAAGCCTCTAATAGCAATAATTTATTATTTCCAGTATCTTGATATGTGCTTCTGTACCAAGAAAAAACAAGGTGACATTTTAAAAACTGGGTTATTTTACATATTATTATTGGAATTGCTTCAGTAATAATTTGTTACATTATGTGTAGTGACTTCTGCCACAAGTGCCACATCTTGGCAAGGGTAATAATCAATCTTCAAATACATGAGCACCAAATTCTTTTGCTGCTGTGCTCATCACAACCTAGCAGTTGCACCACCCTCAGTTGCTAATTATTACGTTTTTCTGCCTCCTGTGTGAATTTGTTGTAAAAACCTGGAGATTCCAATAAATACAGCCGTTTCATGAAGAGGGAATTCCACTTGTTGCAGAAAAATTGGGATAATACCAGTAACAATTTACTGAGGAGAAATTCTTTCTACATGGTGTGCACATACATGATGTTTGTTAAGCAATGGAAAATAATAACAAACAAGCAATAGACCAGTAATCTTGAGTCTTTGACAGTGTAGGGAGTGTTCAGGGAAAACCTTTGCTGCTGCTGGCCTCTGATTGGTCGGGAGGAGTAACACCTTATCTTTCTTCCTCCCTTACCTGTTGTGTGAGGGGCCTTTCTTCTATCTCCATGGATGTCACAACACTCCGTAATATTACTTTGTTGAGCTGCCATTTTTCGTGATGGTTATTGCGCTGCATAACATGACACAACAATTTTGACACCAAGGCAGAAAACTCAAGTTGGACAACTGTACTCCAGAGAGTTTGGAAAGCTCAATAGAGTCTAAAGTCTAAACATTCTGCATTGTAGGAAATTAAGCCAACTATAAGAAATATATTTTTATATAAGTCTTTACAGTATTATTTGGATTGCTCATATTTCTGATTTTGAATTCTGGTACGTAAAAAGTTTAATTTATTATATGTTTAATTTTATTTGCCATTACACCTATGTCAAAGAGAAAACACCTAAATGTGTATTATGGATGGCTGATTGTCTGAATGTTAAATTCATTGTAAAGATCAGGCTAGCATGAAATATATTTCCTTCTTTTTTCTATTCATGATTGCACTCTGCTTCCTTTGTATAACAGTACGTAGTCCACAATAGCATTCACCATTCCTGGTAGTACACAGTGCTAAAATAATTGTTGAATTGGCTTTAAGTACTAGATTTTAGTATTTAAAATGTAGGAGAACTTATGTTTTTTGGCCTTGCAATGGTGGAAATGTGGGTAAGCCCTGCCAGCAGTGAAGTACTGACCTTTAGGTTATACCAAGGGCATTCATAATTCATGTTAGCTTTATCAAACATGCACAAGACTGTCGTAACACCTTTAATAAAACGTACAAATAGTGAGTCATATTCACAAAGCATTTTTTGAGTATTTACTCACAAATACTTTTCACAAATCTCCAACTGGCGATCTCTGCCTTCACTTGCCTCACCTCTTATGTGGGGAGAGCTCCACCCATGGGGTGTACAATTTTGAAGTAAATGTAGGGGGGCAAGGAAACTGGTTGGGAAATGGGGAATATATACTACTAAAAGGGTGTGGGTAAATGAAAATCAAGGAGTGTTTAAAGGAGTCAGATGCAAATACTAAAACACACCCACAAAAGAGTAAGACACTTCTATCTACTATAGTTGTTTTACTGACAAAAAAGGCTCAGATCTACTCCATTCAAGTCTTGCAGTAAGTCAAGCAACACACCTTACTACTTTCAAAGAAATCACTGGAGGCAAACAATGGCACTAACAACACATCAGGGGGACCCCTGAACCATGGCTACAAAAAGGTTCCTGGATCGGGACTGGAACTGAGGTCAGGATATGCAGGTGCATGGCCAACTAGTGGCTCATTTTTCACTGGAGCTGCTTCTTTGGTTGTTGCACCACAATGAAGGGAAAATGCTGAGTTAGTGATGAAAGGTGGAATATGGCACCATCCACATATGCGATCCTAAGACACAACTGATCCAACACCATGATGTGGCAACCAAATATAAGTCTTGTTGTAACATTCATCTGTTGTCCAGACTCTTGCCATGTCACACCTTGATTACTAGAACTCCCTTTACCTTTGATGTCCACTATACGTAGTTAAAATATTACAGGTAGAGCAAAATGCTGCTGCCCATATCTTTTTGAATATTCCAAGGTACCACTCAGTCTTTTTATATTGGCCTCACTGCACTACTACCCATTAAACAAAGGATCCAATGCAAGGCCCTCTTGTATTGCCATTAGGGTGTACCATAAAAAAAACCCTCAACTGGTGCATCCTTTGTTGCAACCCTATATTCCAACAAGAACTTTGAGATCTGCAACTTCATTGTGTATGGTGATTCCAAAAGTCCACAAGGCAAGATCTGGAGGCTGTTCTTTTGTCCCCTAAACCTTGGAACTCCTTCCCTATTAGGATATGCAAAATTGGAAATGAATTAGATTTCTGAAAGATGTTGAAAGCCTGACTATTTATCTAATTTGGTGGAATAGGGTCTGTTTGGTTGTTTTAGCACTAGGAAGCTCTTTGGGTAGCCATTCACTTTAAAAATGCCTAGAACAGAAGAGAATCCACTACCACGTCACTTGCTCATTCATTCATATATTACATGTTAATACTGCATACATCAGATACATTATTTGCTTCTTAAAGTCTAATGCTCCTCAAATGTAGTATTTGTATGTACAGTAAAATATAATTGTTTTACATAAACACATTCAGCACCTCGGGCGAAAGGCAGACTCCCATGTTGGGGCATTACAGAGATTTTATTGCTCAACTGGGAATAGGCACTTTAAATCCATGCCTGAGGTCTATAGTATGAAAATCCCACCCATTTTGTCTTATGCCTTGGAATATATACAGATTAAAACCTGGCGACCAATAAAAGTGAAAGAAGGGACTATCCTACGAAAATTGCTGAAAGTCGCCCAATCAGTCCCTGTAGAAGCTTTACGCCTCAAGCTCTCCTTAACAAGTACATACGCTCGAGCCATTTCTAATATTTTACGGTGGGCCTTTAATCTTTTACATGCAACCCCAGGCTCCTTAAGACACATACTAAAATAAGAGACTTTTGGAGAAGATTCAGCATTGTACACTTTTAATAGGAATCTCAATATAGCCCTTGAGGTATCTCAATGCACTGTTGCACTTTTGCAGGCTTGGTCTCCAGCCCATTTGAAGATCTTTTTAAAACATATGACGCCAATAATAAGCTTTGCACTAGATAGGGAGCACTGTATCCAATTAAAGCACTAAAAAGTTTGCAGAAAATTCAGTATATAAAACGCCAGAGCATTATCTACAGTTTCAACTAGAACATAGAGTTAGGCACTGTATTTTACTTCTACGACTAGGAATTCTTCCTTTAAAATGTTATTCCTCTAGATGGAAGTCTCTTGAACATTCCTCAGGCGTCTGTGACTTGTGTAACGGAGGAGTACAAGATCTTTTCCACTTACTTTTTGTTTGTCCAAATCAAGCTTTGGTAGAGGCACGACAACGTTTCATAAACCCTATACGTTTTAAATACAATGTCACGTTAACTCAAGACTTAATCATGCTGTGCAAGTCTCCTCCTAATGAATTTGTTTGCCACAACTTGTTTAAGTTTTTAAAGAGTTTCTTAGAATTGTTTTAAAAGTGTGCATCCTGATTAATTATAAACTTATGTACTTTTATTAGTCAATTTTAATTTAATATGTTTATAATGAGTTTTAAAGCTATCTTAAAAGTTTAAATCTAATTATCTTATATTTGTTGACCTCAGTCGAGGTCTGAATCAAATTTAAAAAAAATTGACTTTGACTTTGACATAAACACATTACCAAAAACACATTCATGTTCTAAAAGTCTTGAAAACATTTTAATCATGTAGTCTTTTCATAAAATAGTAGTGCTATTTTTATTGGTTTCATTTTCCAGTTAGTTGTATTCTATTGTATTCTGCTTCCATATCTCTGTGTTGGGACAAGAGTGCTAAATGCCTGAGGTACACTTGTTTCCTATGCCCTGACTGTCCAACTGTGACTATCTGATATCCTGGCTTTTGGATGTTTGGCCCCAACCCCACACTAGCATAGTTTGTGTGCAGAGACCTAGGCCTCTCCCTTGACGTGAGTGAGATTCTGGTCCTGTCTTGACCTGAGAAGGGCACACCAAGGGGATTCTCATTTGTGATCCTGTCACGAGTTGAGCTAGCAGAGCTTTTGTGGCAGCATACCGTGTTTTTGTGATCCTGCACTAGTGACCTGACCTTTTTATCTGTGTCACAGGAGTGGAGGACCACTTGTCCCTCTGTTACAAGCTAACCAGGATCCCAGCACTAATACATAGGCGGGACCAGGACCTCGGGCACGCCGCCGAGTATGGCAGTTGCGCCGCTCCCCCGTGGGCAGGCGGGGCGGGGTCAACGCGCACAGGATGTGACGCGGCCGGCTCCCGCCCCACGCCTGCGACGATTGGTTGCTGGGGCAGTGACCCGGAAGCGCAAGAAGCGGGTTCTAACTGGCTCCCCGGCCAGTTTGGCAATAAAAAGGCTGTGGAGCAGCGAATCGGCTGCTTTCTTCGCGACCCGCAGCCTGAACAGGACACAGAGGTCTCCTGGACTGAGCCCTCCTAGAAGAGAGCTTTTTTCGTTTTTCTTCTTTTTCTCTTCCTTTTCTCCCCCCCCCCACCTTCTTGTTTTCACTGCAAGGTACAGGACCTGATTCCAGTCTGCAGGACCAACCAACAGCACCAGGAGCATTTTGTGGAGCTGCAGCCTGCCCCTACTAGTGTCCCACTTGTTTACAGCTGGGAGCCACGCTGGCTGAGTGAATACTCGCCGGCCCCGCACGATTGGTGTTGCGGTGGTGGCTCCAGCTGGTAAGGCACACTAGTGATCTTGGGCGCTCTTTGCTGGGGATAGCCTCAAATTTAAGGTGAAGGGGCTAGGTGGCTGGTGTTTATGCTGTGCTACAGAGGTTTTGGGAGGAGTGGTGTGTTTTTGTATATTGGCAAAATGGTTAATGTTGTATGGTCACTAGAAATTAGGGCAGGGGGATGTTTCCCTTTGAAGAAGGATAGCAGCTGTAATTTTTAAAAGGTGCTGGTTTTCCGTAGGGAGCTATTTCCTTTTGCTGTGGTCCCCCCCCCTTTTTTAAGGAGCACGTAGCTGAGGCGCAGTGGGAGAGAGGTTGTATTGATAAAGCTGTGGTGTCTATCGTGGTGTAATGGCCCCAAAGGTAAAGAGGAGCGAGCAGCGCTCACGCATGGAGATTTTTATGGAGTCCATGATGCAAAAGATGGAGGACATGGGGCAATCACTAGCTGAGCTGAGGAGTAGAGTGGATGGGCAGGATGGGGCGGAGAAAAGGCCCAGACAAACGGGAGTTGCCCCTAAGGCGGCATTCCTTCCGGTGCCCAAGAGGGCTAGAGCTAGGAGAGGGGGGAGCCATGCCCCGTCGCCCCCGAGGATGGGAGGATCAGAGGGTGCAACACCAGCAGCACCGGTGGTGCCAGTGCCAGTAGTGGAAAGTAGTGTGCCAGTAGCAGCAGTAGTGATTCCACCTAGCACAGAGGGGGGTAGTCAACCAGGTACACCTGGTACCAATCCCATGCCACAGGTCCCAAATATCCCAGCGGGAGAGGGTCCATCTGGGGGTACACCTGGGCAGCCTGTTTAGTGGCTAGTTTGGCAGCAGTTTTACCGTGGCTGGCTAAGGCAGGTACTTGGACCCCGGCAGCAGGCGCGAGGACATTGCTTGGCGAGGAGAGCGCACTGGAGAGGGCTAAGAAAATGGTGGTGCAGTTTGAGGGGGCTAAGACAGGAGAGGGGTAGCCGGTGCCAGTGGGGAGCGCTGGGGCTAGCGGAGCGGCACCTAAGGCGACCGGAGAGGACCCTCTCAAAGTAAACACACCGTTGGACGTGGAGAAAGCCAAAACACCGGAAGCACCAGCAGCAGGTATGCCACCGACATTGCCAAGTTTAGGTTTGGGTGAACTGCGTTCTTCTAGGGATTGGTTGGGGAGGCATATCTCCCAAGAAGTGAAAGAAAAAATTTGGAAGGGGGAGTATGTCAATATGTTTTCCCTGTTGGTAGACAATGCTGAGAAGGAGGAAGCAAAAAAGAATAAGGAGTGGGTGCACCCAAGGGAGTGGTCTAGTTGGCTACAGAAGAGGAAGGTGGACGAGACTCTGGTTAATTGGTTCAAGGGTTTTTCTAACTATATGGCAATGTCTGAACATTTCCCGGGTTTGGGAGCACAGATGGCATGCTACCAGAATAGGATTGCTTGTGTACATGATGAATACGGTGGTGTGGGATGGAAAGAATACGATAAGGATTTTAGAAGGGCAAAGGCAACCGACCCTGCCCTCACTTGGGACCAAACGAACGAGTTACTTACCTTCGGTAATGATGTATCTGGTAGAGACACAGTCTAGCCGCAGATTACTTAACTTAGAATATCCCCAGGCGTCAGACTGGATCCGGAGAATTTTTTGCAGCAGCACCTCTGCGCGCCGGGGGGCGGCGCCACATGGCTCCGCCCTGACATCGTCCACGGACATGACGTCAGCAGAGCCATATACCTCCTGGCACGCTGACGTCAGTTTTCTTCTGAGAAACTTTTCCGCGCCACAATGCGGAGCCACTACCAAAAACTGTGAGAGTATGGGAACAGTGTGCGAAAAAGATGAAAAATCTGAAAGAATCGAATGGTGAGAAGCATCACTATAAATGACAGTGACAAGCACTGCATACTGAAAGCAATTGAAGGGAAAGAGCAGAGCACCGCTCTGAGAAACAGCCCCGCAAAAGCGAAGGCTATGCCCTCCCCCGAGGCAAAACGACATATGAAAAGAATGTCAAGGCAGACGACAGGAAGCCTGCAATCTCAAGATCTAACCATGAAGGGCAACAAGACCGGAACCACATAAGTAATGACGATCTACCACAGGTCGGCAACACCAGGAATGCTATATCCCCTGTAAGAGATCTATGGACTGAAGCACAGTCAAATAGACCCCAAACCAATTGACTGTAGTGGGGTCAAGAGACCCCAAAGCAATGGAGAAGGTGGGAGGGAGGGAAGAAGAACATTAGTAGGCCCCACACTGGAAGAACCAGGGTGTAGGGATGTAGAAGGATACATGAACCCACCGTCCAATCACAAGAATGGGTGGAGTAGAACAAGTAAAACAGAATGAATCATCCTACCGAGGAGGGAGGTGAAAGACGCCACCCCGCAGGAAGACAAAAGCCACCCGGAAGGAGGCGAGGGCATAAAACCCAACCTGAAAAGGTCCTCGCAGAGCGGGGAGGATGGGCGGGCGTTAAGGAATCTTCGGCTAGACTGTGTCTCTACCAGATACATCGTTACCGAAGGTAAGTAACTTGTTCATCTGATAGAGACATCTAGCCGCAGATTCCTTAACTTAGAATAGATACCAAAGCCATACCCCATAGGAGGCGGGTCTGCGACTGAACCCCACCAAGTTCCAAAGAGAACCCAGTCATCAACAAGTTGACCAAACACAGTGGGGTCAGCAATGCCAGCGTGGCCAACACCAGACCAGTAAGCTCTGTAAGGAGCGGAAAACAATGGGAGGCAAAGGCATCACAAGCCGCCCAGGGACGGCATGAAAACCCTCTCGTTTATACAGGGTTGAAAGGGAGCACAGAACCAGAATGTCAGTGCAGAATGTGAGGGTCTATAACTTCTGCAAAAGAAGGTGAACTGATCATAGGAGCCAATGGATCCGCAAGATCCGATGGATCTGCAAGAGACAAAGACCCAGAGAGAGGACAAGACGGTATGACCGAGTCAGAGCATACAGGTCGAGCATGCACAACAGAGGAAGAAGCACTGTTGCAAACGTACCAGCAAGGAAACCTGGACAGCAGTGGTAGGATTCTGAGCATGTCCAGAAAGAGCCTGTGTTACCAGAGACACAAGACCTGCCATTGCGCAATCGCCCCTTCACAAAAGACATGTGAGAGGCCGACGTCAACAAGCAGAATGACATATAACCATGACTACAAGAAGAGACATGCATGCGGGGGACAGAAGTACACATGGGCAGACCGTGTGTACTGCTAGAACCACACTACGTAAAAGGAAGTGCCCAATGGAACGCAGCAAGAACAGCCCAGATGCGAAAGATGCATCACCAGGTAGTCAACCGGCGAAAGGGATCCGGCAAGCTGGACACACAAAGAAGGCTTGCTCCAAAGAGAAGGCCGAGAGCAAGACCACGGACACCGCAGTAAGGAAACCCTAGCATGCGTGACCCTTGGTTGTGTGTAGAGCACAGGACAGAATATACATCAAGAAAGGACACAGCCATGAAGGATGCGTTTCATAAAAGAATACAAGAGTGCACCATAGCCAACAGCTATGTTGCAGCAGAACCGGACAGAACAATGTCCAGATCCGTAAGCGACATCAGCCACCCGGCAGGGAGGAGCCACGGTCCCCCGCGAGACAGACCGGGAGACTAAGCAGTACAAGAAAAAGTCAGTACTAAACGTACATAGAGTAACAGGAAATTGTAAAGAGATGTACATACAAGAAAGTCCTGAAGAGAACACTTCCACATAGAGCAGCAGCAGCCCGAAGTAGAAGTGTGACAAACTCCTGCGCGGAAAGCAGCAGGGGAAGAGGAAACTCTTGCTTGGGAAGTGCCCAGGAAAGTAGGGCACAAGGCAATGTACAGTATTGGCGGACGTGGCGAGGATGCCACCGTCTATAGACCAAGTCCAGACAGGTCTGAACTACGAGAAAGTACTACCCATCCCAGAGAGAGGAGAGTAGAAACCAGGCATCGCAGAAGCGTAAGGAAAGCGTAAGCCCCCCGTGACAGCGGACATACTAGGGAGCATCCACCTGACGCGCATAGAACACAGAAAAATCGTGCCGCGTCAGCCCTGCGGGCCTGGGGGCAGCGCCACAAGGCTCCGCCCTGAGGTCGTCCATGGGCAGGACGATCTGTGCCGGAATGGAACAGAACAAGGTGGACCAAGGGACAATGGCTGACAATAGGGGCAGCCATCATAGACAAGGAGGGGGAAGCTGAAATGACACTCCTGGAAGAGGCAGGCGAGGCAGAACCTCGAGAAAGTGAGCACCTACAGATGCAGGGGAGTGCTACGGACCAACCACAGATCCCAACGGATAGGCAATAGAGCGATGCCAACCTGTGGGCTGCAAGAAGGAAAAGGAAGGGTCCACAACAGCAGAAAGAGACCACAGTCTGATCCGCAGGACAACCCCTTTGAAGAAGACTCCACAGGAGCCTACCAAGCCTTCTGTGTAAGGAAGACAGCTATACAATAGCCAACGAATACCCCACATAGGGTAAGCCTCACCCCAGCAAGGGGACCTCCTGAGTACGAACTCATAGACAGAGGAGTCAAAAGAAAGCAGAATCAGCTGACCAGCTCCACTAAATAGAGCAAAAACGGCGGAAAGCCGTACAGGCCGTTTGGGCATTATGTCATGAACCCAGGGCCCAGAACAAGCAGAGACAACACTGCACCGGAAAATAAAAGTCCACAAAAGGACTTGAAAACACAAAGTCATGGGAGCCCAGACATGAGGCGGTTGACTGCTGAGTCCGCATGACTGTCAAAAAGGGATTCGCCATCAAATGGCAAATCCCGAAGACTCTCCCAAACATTGTCAGGGAAACCGCCATTGCGCAGCCAGGCATGGCGATGCAGAGCAACGGACCTGGCCATCGCCCGACCCACAGAGTCAGTGGTGTCCATAGCCGACCGAATGGTAAATTGTGCCATTTCTCGGCCATCATGAAGGAGACGATCCAGGTCAGCACGGGGACCCTCTGGAAGAGAGGGAAGAAGACGCTCGACCGAGTCCCAAAGGGCAAAAGTAGCCCGTGCAAACACGCAAGACGTGTTCAGAGCACGGATGCCCGAACTAGTGGACGCAAAAACTTGGCGGCCACATCTCTCCAACCAACGAGACTCCCTAGTGGGAGGTAGCAAGGGGAGAGGAGAGGAAGGCTGCGAGGCGAAAGCCGCCTGTACCACCCAGCCATGAGCCCTAGGATGAAGGGACAAACAGACAGGGTCATCTGGAGCCGGGCGATGCCGACGTGCGATGGCCCGATCCACAGGGTCTCCCGAGGAGGGCCGTGCCCACGTGCCAAGAAGGGTGTCAAGTAACAACCCGCCAAAAGGTAGCAAGGGCTCCACCTCCACAGCATCCTGGTGGAGGAGATCCAATAATGGATCAGAAGGCAAGGAGACTGAGGGGGGTTGCAGGTGTAAAATAGCTGTAGCCCTGCGAACAGCCCTCGCAAATGCCGCGCTAGCCTCTGTAGCCATTCTAGGTGGCGATAACAAACCATCTGTAGGGGACGGTTGAAGACTAACGCGTCCCCCGGAAAGGAGAGACGCCGCAGCCGGAGGCCGAGCAAAGGGCCAGGGGGCAGCGGAGCCGGAGAGCGTGGAAACAACCCTGGGTGCTCCGGGTCCTCATCCTCTTCGAACAAAGGAACAACAGGGACCGGCACCGGCGTCGACTGACGTCGAGACGGCGTTGTATCGACGTCGACAATCACCAAGGGTGACTTGGCCTGGCGTCGGACCGGCTTCGACTCGCCCTCTAATGAGGCCTGCGGGGAGGAAGGATGTCGACAAGGAGTCGAGCTCCGTGCTGCAGCCGCATCCGACGTCGGCGCAGGGAGCCCCAAAGGGCTATGCGGAGACGGGGCAGAAGGGCTCGACGTCTGACTTTGATGCCCCTCCGGGCCATGTCCCGACGTCGCAGTGACTCTGGAACCGGAGTCGAGGAACTCGGCCGGCGCCGAGGGTGAACCCGCCGGCGAGGACCCGACCTAAGTCCCTACCCCCTCTGTGGGACCCGAGGGCACGCCAGGGAGAGGGGGTGACCCAAAGATGGAGTGAAGAGCCTTGGAATAGGCTTCCATCTGGGCCCGAGTCACCCCAACAGCCGGAAAGGGCGGGTATAAGGGGACCGACTCCTGGGCGACCTCCGTGACTTGTGCTTGTGCTTACCTGCGGCAGGCGAACGACGCCCGAGGGAACGACTCCGTGACCGGACCCAAACAGGAGCCCCAGCTCGAGATGGAGATCGGCGGCGCGAAGGCTCTGAACGGGACATCCGGGCGGACAACAACTTCATCCGGCGCTCCCGCAGGGACTTCGGCTTCATCTGCCGGCAGGCGTCGCATTCCTTGGAGTCGTGGTGCTCTCCTAAGCACCACATACAGATCGCGTGCGGATCCGTCACTGACATCTGCCGCGTACAGGTCTCAAACGCCTTGAAACCCGAAGGCATCACACACTGTTCCCTGACGCCGAAGGCGTCGAGAAGGCCTGAAACAACAGGCCAGAGGAACCGCTTACTCCTGGATCCGCTTTGGGACGCAGAAAAGAAGGAAACTGACGTCAGCGCGCAGGGAGGGACTTATATGGCTCCGCTGACATCATGTCCGTGGATGGCGTCAGGGCGGAGCCATGCGGCACCGTCCCCGGCGCGCAGAGGTGCTGCTGCAAAAAATTCTCCGGATCCAGTCTGACGCCTGGGGATATTCTAAGTTAAGGAATCTGTGGCTAGATGTCTCTATCAGATTGATGTGATTTTATGGTTGAGGCACATGAACTCCGTGCCCCAAGACAGCTCGCGGGGACAGTCCTTTCGGACAGGCCCCCCAGTTAGCATGGGGGTGGGGGAAAGAAGGGGGCATGTTGGGACTTTAACAGGCGTTCATGCACCAGGGCAGCAGGCACATGTAAGTTCAAACACGCATGTCCTTTCTGTGGCCACACATCACACCCTGAGTCCAAGTGTTTCAAAAAACCAAAGGACAGGGGAGGCAAAAAACAGGACTGAGGGCGTAGCCCTCACCAAGGCCCAATCCCCCATCATAACCAGTGCCCTGATCCCATGGTTGAATAAGTACAGCTGCCCCAATTCAGCGAGGATTTTATTGGAAGGTTTCAGGCACGGTTTCAGAATTTCTGCACCGGGCTATGTAGGTGTTGCACATTGTCAGAATCAATTATCTGTAAGATCCAATAATGGGGTGGCAGCAGCAAAAATAGAAAAAGAATTGAGGTTAGGCAGAGTGGCGGGCCCATTTGACATAATACCAGTGGAGGGGTTTGTGTGCTCCCCATAGGGGGTGGTCCCCAAGAAGGACCAGGGGGAGTTACGGTTAATTCATAATTTTTTGGCTCCCAGGGGCCAATCACTGAATGACGCCATAGATGGGGAGCTGTGCACGGTCAGATATGCATCATTTGATCAGGCTATTGAGATGCTTAGGGGACTAGGGCCAGGCACACTGCTGGCAAAATCAGACATTGAATCAGCTTTCCGCCTACTGCCAGTGCACCCACTAAATTTTCACCTGCTGGGTTTCCATTTCCAAGGGAAATATTACATGGACAAATGCATGCCTATGGGGTGTTCAGTTTCCTGCTCGTACTTTGAGAAGTTCAGTTCTTTTCTAGAATGGGTTTTCAGGCAGGTGACGGGCCAGCAGTCAGTCCTACACTACCTAGATGATTTCCTTTTCTTAGGAGCACCAGGCTCTCAGGAGTGTGGCTGGGCGCTGCAGAGGTTTTTTGCGCTCATGCAAGACTTTGGCGTTCCTTTCGCTCAAGGTAAGATGGTTTGGCCAACCACAGAGATCGAATTCCTAGGGATAGAACTAGATTCAGTAAACGGGGTAACACGAATGCCACAAGGAAAAATCATAGCGTTCAGGTCAGCATTGCAGGAATATTTGAGGAAGGAGAAGGTTACGCTGCACCAGCTCCAACAAACGGTGGGGCAGATAAACTTTGCACTAAAAGTCATTCCCATGGCGCAGCCGTTCTCACGCACCATTGCCCAGGCTATGTCAGGTCTCAAAGAAAAGCATCACCACACCAGGTTATCCAGTGAGGTCAGGCAGGACATGCGGATTTGGATGTCATTCCTGCAGGATTTCAATGGCAAAGTAGTGTGGCCCAGCCCACTCAGATCCAGCCCGGAGATAGGCCTGATGACCGACGCTGCAGGTAGCCAAGGATTCTGCGCCATTTTAGGTTCAGCATGGGCGGCGCAGCGCTGGCCAGCATGGTGGGTAGAATCCGGGCTCACAGGTAACATTGGTTTCTTGGAATTATTTCCCATCTTAGTGGCATTGTCCATCTGGCCAGAGCAGCGGAGGAACCAATCTGTGATCTTTTGGTCTGACAACATGTCTGTGGTAGAATGCATCAACCACCAGTCGGCAAAGTGTAAAATGATTCTGCGATTGTTGAAGGAAATAATACTTATGTGCATGAGGTTAAATGTTCTGTTTAGGGCAAAGCATGTCCCTGGCATATAAAATAATGCTGCTGATGCGCTCTCTCGCTTTAAGATGCAGGTGTTCAGGTCCCATCACCCAGAAGCAGCAGAGAACCCAACACCTTTCCCAGACCAGCTTTGGCAGCTTGGTGCCCCCAGTTACCGGACCTCGTGGCAGCTAGCCTAGCACCCAGGACCAGGCGGGCATATGGAGGGGCGTTTGGGGCATACTGCAACTATTTGGGGGAGGGATGGGAGGAGACTTGGCATGATACTGGGGCAGTGGTTTCTTTCTTGCAAGAGTGCAGGGCAGGAGTGACCCCACCAGCACTGCTGGGTGCGCTGAGTCAGGTTTGTAAGTCACCAGTGGAAGCGCTCCTCTTCAAAGCAGCTTTCTCGCTGGCATTCTATGGCTCTTTCAGGGTTGGGGAGCTGGTGGCAAGAAATAAAATGGTCTGGCACGGGGGACTGCAATTCAGCCACGTGAGGGTGCAGGGGGAATCCCTATTCATATCTATTCCCAAGTCTAAAATCGATCAGGATGGTAGAGGGGATGGAGTGGTGCTGCAAAGGGCACGGGGAGTGTTTGCTGCCCCATTGCCAATCTGGAGGCGTTCCTGGCGCACAGGCCTCGGGGTCCGTTACTAATGCATGATGATGGAACCCCGCTCACTACATTTCAATTCAGGAGGGTCATGGGTGCGGCCATCAAGGCGGCCGGGTTGGACCCAGTCAGTTTTGGGACCCACTCTTTCAGGATGGGGGCCGCCACCGAGGCAGCGGGCAGGGGTTTTTCCGGGAGCGCGGTGCAGAGGATTGGTAGGTGGTCCTCAGACTGTTACAAGTGCTATGTGCGGCTGCATATGCTATAAAAGTCGTGTTACTCACGGTGTTTTTCTCTTTCTGATTGGCTTGCAGTTTCCACATCCTGTCCCGCAGGGGGGAAGCTTGCAGCAGTTCTTTGTTTATCGGCGCCTGTTGCAGCCCAGGTACCCACCTGGTGGCACAGAAAAATGGACGTATGGATCATTGGTCACTCATATGTGAGCAGATTGAGACAATTTTTTGTTTCAGGCAACTATGCACACAGAGCACAGCAGGCCGGTTTCAATGTTTCTTTCCATGGTCAGGGAGGGCTACGCCTTGACCAGCTTAGGGATATGTTGGTAAGCTTGCTGGACAAGACTTGTGTACCCCCTGCAGCGTTTATCTTGCATCTAGGGGGTAATGACCTGGTGCATCTGGGTAGAAAGGGCGTAGTGGAAGCCCTGATTTCAGAGGTGGGTTGGCTGGCAAGGAGATGCCCGCAAGCAGTGCTGGCCTGGTCACACATGGTCCTCAGATTTCAGTGGAGGGGGGGAGTCTGTGTGGGCTCTGAACCATTCCGTTAAAAGGATCAACAACCGGGTTGACAAGTTATTCCGATCCCCGAAGCTTCAGACAATTGCGCATGGGTGCATCGGGGGGAGACGTTTTTCCTGCAGGATGGCGTGCACCTCTCCAAGCGGGGTAATGAGATATTCCTGGAGAATTTACTTGCCTGGCTAGTAGGGACGCATGACTTTCTAGGGGTAGGTGGGGGCCAGATAGTCGGGCAACTATGCTGTCCTGTGGCGGTAAGGTCATGATTGGTGGGCATCGTTTACTGTCCTTAGCAGGCATCACCATTGTCAAATGGGGATGCCTCAGGGGGGGACAGATGGTCTCTCATGGAACTCCAGGGGCAGTTACAGCCGGTAGGCTGGAAGGGTGCAGGGGAGGGGAAGTTCCGCTTCCAGTAGGCTTTTTGGCCAACCCTTGCACATGCGCAAGGGTGCAGGAAAACTGGGCATAACTGCACAGCCCCTTATGGAGATAATGTTGAGGGCGTAAGGGGTGCCCGGGGTGAGGCAACCTTCCGGCGAACTGGGCTTCCTGCGCAAGGTCACTCCGGTAGGAGGGTGGGACCTAGCGTGATCTTGAACTTGGACCAGTCATTGACCTTGCCGTAGGCTCAAACAGGGATACGCAGAAAGATAATGTTGCTGATCGCTTAGCTTATGATAGGAATGGCTATGTATTAGAAACATGTTAAGGATAGCCAAATGACATACTGTACATATCAATGTAATTGACCGGACTTTCTGCGTATTGTGAAAAATGGTGTAAATATTAAAATTAATGTTTTTTGTTATCGTTATGAATAAAATACGACGGGGTTCTACGACCCTTAACCCAAGCTTTGGTGTGTTGTCTACATTGTTGCCTTGGGGGAAAATGGAGGAGGATCTGTCTATCCTATGGGGGCCCCAAAGGTTGAGGTAAAAAGGGGGTTGTCTGAACAAGGGAGGGGGACTCTGGAGTACCTGGCCATATACATAGGCGGGACCAGGACCTCGGGCACGCCGCCGAGTATGGCGGTCGCGCCGGTCCCCCGGTGGGCAAGCGGGGGGTGGGGTCGCCGTGCACAGGAAGTGACTCGCCCGGCTCCCGTCCCACTCCTGTGATGATTGGTTACTGGGGCCATGACCCGGAAGCGCAAGAAGTGCTTCCGGGTCAAGAAAGGCAAAATGCGGCCGGGGAGCCAGTTCTAACCGGCTCCCCAGCCAGTTTGACAATAAAAAGGCTGTGGAGCGCCGAATTGGCCTCTTTCTTTGCCGCTCCACAGCCTGAACAGGACACAGAGGTCTCCTGGACTGAGATCTCCTAGAAGAGAGCTTTTTTCCCCACCCACCATCCCCTGAGGCAGAGGTTTTTTAATGTGCTGTTCTGTTTTCTCTTGTTTTTGTCCTAGTAGGTAATTTAATAGATATTGTAATGATGCAGTTTAAATTGTGCTAACCGAATTTTCTTCTAGGGCGGCGTTTTGTCGTATTTTATGTAAAGTTAAGTAGTATCCTTGGTCAGGCGGTAAGGTCATGATTGGTGGGCATCGTTTACGGTCCTTAGCAGGCATCACCATTGTCAAATGGGGACGCCTGAGGGGGGGACAGATGGTCTCTCATGGAACTCCAGGGGCAGTTACAGCAGGTAGGCTGGAAGGGTGCGGGGGAGGGGAAGTTCCGCTTCCAGTAGGCTTTTTGGCCAACCCCCGCACATGCGCAAGGGTGCAGGAAAACTGGGCATAACTGCACAGCCCCTAATGGAGATAATGTTGAGGGCGTAGGGGGTGCCCGGGGTGAGGTAACCTTCCGACGAACTGGGCCTCCTGCGCAAGGTCACTCCGGGAGGAGGGTGGGACCTAGCTTGATCTTGAACTTGGACCAGTCATTGACCTTGCCGTAGGCTCAAACAGGGATACGCAGAAAGATAATGTTGCTGATCGCTTAGCTTATGATAGGAATGGCTATGTATTAGAAACATGTTAAGGATTGTTGTAGGGATTCTGCACATACACAGAGCTATGCACAGGATAATAGGACCTCGGAGTATATTGGTGAGCCAACCATACACCTTAGTACCTACAACTCCAATCCGACTAGCATTAGCGTCTCATTAGCAGCGCAGCTGCCAATGATTAGACAACCCGGAACACGGTCTCTCTTTCTCAGGACTCGCGGGAGCAAGGACACCCTTTCGTAACTCACTCATACCTGTCCACAACGTGCGTAATAAGAGACACTGTATAGTTTAATTGTTTATTTCAACTATCGTGCTCTAAGATACAGTACACGTGCCAGTACTATCAGCATAATGCATAAGAATAAAATAATAAGCATAGTTAGAATTCCATAGAATACAAACTGGGACAGCATTTTATAAAGACAGTGGATATAGGGCTAAATGACCTGTCCACCCTCCCCGTGCTAATAACTAGTTTATTATAAAAACAGAAGACCTCTGGGCTTTAGCTGGCGGACCATCATACCTCAATATCTAGATGCAAGGTTTACATCATCAGACAAGCACAGCTCTTCTCTCTGGAAAGGTTTTTCTCCAAGTGTCTCCAACATTGAAAATCACAATATTAAAAGCACACAATTTTCTCCAGGGCAGCTGCAGTCAGTGTTATGTCTAAGTGCGAGGGGCTGACCAGATCAGCAAGAACAAGGGACATTGTTTTTCGACCTTGTACATGATGTGCAGACGCAACCCAAAGGGAACAGGAGGAAAGGTGAAAGGCAAACAGTTCTAAAATAACAGAGGCTGGAAAACAAAGGCACAAAGTAACGTGCGCAAAGAGGCATCATGGCAGCCAGGCCTAAGCTAACTTAGCGATGCAGTCCATGAGTCCACAAACCACACTGCACCCTCCCTTGGTCAGTCCAGTGGCGAAGACATAGGACGAAGACAGAGTTCACATAGATGGAGCAGAAAGGCAAAGTCCGGTCCGGAAGGACCAAAACAGGGACTGAAAAAAAAAAAAAAAAAACCAGCGGGACAGGATGCTGAAAGTGGGGACCCGCTAATCAAAAAGAGTGTAAGTGCAGAAAAACGCCACACCTTCCAAGAGGACATCGTTGGAATCGTCAGCAAAAAGAGATGCCATCCAGTCCAATAAATCAAAACTGCATTCATGTTCCTCGTAAGAGGGAGTAGCGAACAGCATTGCGGGACAACTTGCGTGATACTCAATATAACTTTGTTGTAAGAGAGTCTGAGCAGCCGCCCAGACATCCCATTGTGCCAGAATTCCAAGTGCAGCCGCAAGCGCCATGTAGCCAGGTCCAGAACAGTCTCGTTCATGGGCCTCTAAGGGACCCATCAACTGGACAAAATCCGGGCGAGACAGAGACGTATTGGAGAGGCAGTAATCCAAGGACCAGGAGAAAGGACATCTGATGCAAGACATCACAGGTTGCACGCAAGTGAAATACGCAAAGCGAAAAGAAAGTCCATAGCACACACCAAGTGACGCCAATGGCAGGACGCCGAAGCCGGTGAGGAGGCGCTCACGGAGCACCCGAAGGCGACCGTGGTCGTGGTGGGCTCCAGGTAGTGCAGCCATGGCGTAGCAATCAGACCAAAAGCAATATGCCAGCCGCCAAAGCGAGGATCAACGGAAAACCGCCAAAGACACTAGAAAAAATGGAATGAATAAAAGCCGGTATTACACCAAATATAGTTTGAAAGGAGGTAACAAGGCCAGAACCCACAACTTTAAAAAAGTGCACAAGACCTTCGGTGCGAGAAGCATTGAAAACGCGGTGAATCAGTTCACCGAAATGTTGTGGGAGGTTGGTGTTCAACAGTGCCTGTATTTCACTGTGGGTACTCGCCACCTGGAGAATGAACGTCTCCCGGGCGGACGTGAGCATAACCTCCTGATTCAATAATAGTGCCTTTATTCTGCTCAATTTAATTAAATCTGCCTTCAAAGTCGGAATGGAAGGCCAAATGGAACTATCTACGACGCTGTGCGGGGGAGGAAAAAGTACATTTTTGCAGCAGACAACTCTGTGGGAAACTGTTACAATATAGGGAATGCCGGTGAGCATGCCACAGCAGTCCTGATTATTCAGAAGGAGATAGCTACCATTTGCAAGCACAGTGAAGGTAGGAGATATAGCAGGAGCAGGGATGCCTTTCAAAACACAAGCAAGATTCGGAGCCGAAACATTACAGGCCCCGTGTACTCTAATGTGTTTGCAAACAAGGGAATGACCCACAGTAGAATCGCATGATTCCCCCGTGAGAAAAACTTCCTTCCCGTCCCTAAGACATTTATACGTGAAAGGCAGGGACCAAAGTTCATGCAAGAAAGCACTGCCTAAAGGCTGAAAGCGGCCAACAGGATAATGTTTCATGCAGGAACTGAACTCAAATAAAGAAAAAGGCAAAGCGATTACCCCGTGTACTAACCACACAGCAGAATCCAATTCTGCCACTGAGAATGGTAAGGGCTCTATTTTCTTGATATGTAACAGAGTGTATGTTGCATCTTTCATGGACATGAAACGTTGTTTTTCAGTTAAATTAAAAGGTAAGAATAAGGCAGAGGTGTTAAAAAAGTGCCAAGGAACTTTCCCCATTTTAAGGGTTTGCATAGTCCACGCAAACTGCATTACTGAACGCAATTGATTCTGACCATGATACAACACAGAAACATCATCTTGTACAATATCAACAACAGAGGAAATAATATTCTCTAACGTGTAGATTCGGGAAGACATGGTATTAATACTATTGTCAACAACAGCAAGCACTTTTTCTAAATTTGCTTGATCAATTTCCCGAAGACGGGAAGCAGCTTCAATTTGCGAAAGCTTCCAGAGTTCATTATAAGTCTCATAAATGAACCTTTTTGGTCGAGGACCACGAGGCCCTAGAATAAAGTCAGATAGATCAATGTTGCCTGAGAGGAGGGACAAATGTTGTTTAACAGAATCTAAGGAAGAGTGCTGCAACCACTGTTTACACAATTTACCAACAGAATATGTTGTAATAGTACGAGAGCCAGAAAACCTTGGATCTGGCCTATCCTGTTTATAGCCAGGATTTGTGTCATGAAAACGCAGTTGGCAGGCATTAGATGAAATTGGCCAAGCCAACCAGGGCGACTGAACAAAAGTAGACATATTAAACGAATTGTTCTGGAACAACGCCTGCAAATTAGCAATGGAAATATTTAAAAGCAAGCTTTCGTTTGGAGGGGAAGACAATACAGGAATGGAAGGTGCATTCAATTGTTTAGAAGTAGCCAATCCCCAACATGTCGTTTGATAGATGGTCTGATTTAAAAATAGAATTTGGGTTGGGATGAGGCAAGCACGGTGCAAGGCTTCTGTGCCCTGCACCTGCCATGCTTTGGAGCCCCAAATAGATTTTACATCAATGGTGTCACGCCAATGTTCATACCCACCCACAGCCAAGGCGTTTAAAAAGGAACCCGAATACAGCAATTTGGTGTGGGTTAACATGATTTTCTGAGTGGCCGTTGTGTTTAATTTAAAATAATAGGACCCAGGGTTCGACCTATCAAAGTCTGTAAAATAAATGAACTTATTTCTAAGAGTCTGGGAGCTACCTGGCAAAGGGGTCGGACAATGTTCCCATTGGGTGTAATTAAAAGGACCCCGAAGGTTACTGGGTTTATGGAGAAAGTGGTTGCCCCAATGTTGGTAACAATATAAATCGGCATAACTTGCAGAATTCATGTACAAATCTTCAGCATTAAAAGCAGCATAATATTTCAAATCAGTAAATAACGATTCAACTGCATGTACATCCCAATCGTCAGAATGAATATTACTTTTAACGACATCACCCATTGAAACACGGAGGACATTTGGTACATTAATAATCTCGGTTGGTCCATGAATTTGGAAATTTACCGCATCCCATACGATGCCATCAGCAACTGGAAAAGCTGAAATGTTCACAAATATGTGGTCACGCTTCATGATGTGAGATGAAGAATGCGGAGCCAAAGTTCCAGCGACACAGTTCACAGCAGAGCGTTCTGGTAAATAGTGACCATTAATGAGTAGAAAAAAGACTGTGACAAAGCCAATGGACATGAACAGAAAAATAAGGAATAGCACCAACCAGATGTATGTCCATGGGGGGATCAAAAAATTTTCTCTAAACCAGGATACAAAAATACTGAATCTGGACGGGATAAGTGCTGAGGTGGAATCCGAGTCAAAGGAATAACGTGTTGGGCTCAGTGGCGTTGTTGGTGAATGAGCCACGGACTCGGTGGCGGGGTAGGTGTACTCGGTCTCCTCGTTGCAGGGGGAATCCGGGTCGGTGTGTAGACGATCAGGCACATCCACCATCTCAATGGCAACATCAGTGACCATTTGGGCTGGAGGACCACAAACATTTGTCCTGGTAATGACTGGACAAGAGACCGCTGGTGTTACACTATTCAGGATCGGCCAGATGTTGTAACTTGACATTTTCCACTGAGATGTATCTGTTTTCCTTGCGACCAGGAAGCGGTGGTAAGATGACTGTACGAGTACCCTTCAAGCCAAGGACTGGAACCGGTGCACGATAAGAGGGGCCAAATTCTTTTTTGTTCTCCACCTTCTCTCGGACCAGGTCTCCAACTTTCGGAAGCCAGCCGGCAACCGGAATCTGCAGCGCAGCGTCTGTGGCTGAAGGTAAATGTTGCGATTGCTAGTTTGTCTCTGGCTTTCTGTAAGTCCTGTAACATAGTAGAATGATTATCTACGTCAAAGATTGCGGAGTGCGCCGCCATGTCTAGACCATCAAGGTCAGGCACAAACATTCTTATGCCAAAGAGCATTTCGTATGGGGTCCGCCCACCCAGAGGTCTTCTAGGGAGATTATTAAGTGCACGTTGTACGCTATACAAGTGGGCCAGCCAGTTCCTGCCAGTACCTAAGACTCTAGATGTCAAGGATTGCTTTAAGTCACGGTTCATTCGTTCAACAATCGAATTGCCCTCAGGCCGATACGGAGACAAAAATGTCACCTGCACCCCCAGTGAACCCATTGCGTCCTTGTAAGCCTTAGAGGCGAACGCTGGACCTTGGTCAGAATGGAAGGTGCCGCAGGCGAAAATTCCCACAAAGACACGCAAATCCCTGATGACATTTTGAGCGTCAGCACTCCGTTGTGGCCAGACCCAGATGAAACGTGTGCACGAGTCTACTGCAACTAAGATGTATTTATATGCAGTGTCAGACGAAAATGGACCGCAGTGATCCAGGTAAACACACCCAAAAGGTCTGTTTGAAATGTAGAGCGGTGTCTGTGGTGGCCGTGTAACCGTGGAAGGCTTAATTTGCTGACAAACGTCACAAGAAAGCACATAAGTACGGGTCTGTTTATATAAACCACGCCACCAATAACGCTGCTGCAAGATGGAAACCGTCGCAGACACGCCAGCATGAGCCGATGCCATCCCTTCGTGTGCAGCAGTTATCAAGGAATGTCTGCGGTCCGCGTTGGGAATCAGCCGATCACCAACGTCTGGAATTCTTACGTAAGGAGCCTGTTCGGGACCTAATTGATAAGAGTATTTGGAAGGGAAACCCCGTGGGTAATTCGTACCTTCTTTTGTCGCAGCGATAGCTGCCAATATATCTTTATCGATTTTAGTCATGGATCTTGTAACTGCTGCTACTGTGCACGTGGCTACTGCTGATTTGGCAGCTTCATCTGCCAAACCGTTACCAACAGCGTGTGCGCCCACACGCTGGTGGCCAAGAGTGTGAATCACCTGTGTGAGAGGCAGACGTTGTTTAAGATCTGCCACTTGAACCCAAAGCATTTTATGCTTAATTGTACTGCCTTTAGCATCTCTATAGTCATTTTGTGACCAAAAGAATAGATTGTCATTAAAAGACTGAACACAGTAGTAAGAATCACACACAATAAGAGTGGTCACATCAGGATTAGCAAACTCAAGTGCGAGCACTAAAGCACGCAGCTCGGCCAATTGTGCAGTACTGTCTCCTAGTGCCTGAGTGTGCACTACAGTCTGTTTGAACTCACCGTTCACCATAGTACCTGCAACAATAGCACATGCTGCTGAATAAGCATGCTTGGAACCCGTGGCCGGTTGTGCCGAACCATCGGTATAGATAATACATTCGTACTCCTCAAGCGGTAGCAAAGACAGAGGGGGAGGATGAACAAATTCATACTGTAAGAACTCCTGTGTCTGAAGAGAGGAATCAAAGATAAAAGTGACATCTGGGGATGTCAGAGATGTAGCCCATTGTATCCAACGGGGGTGCAAAGCCTTAGAGTTCGGTACACTTGCTTTCGTCACTGCCTCCAGGGCAGGATATGGTGTTACCACCAAAATGCGTTTTCCCTGTGCCAGTGCGTGTTCCTTTAGAATCGCCATTTGCACTGCTGTCAAAACTTTCTCCAGAGGAAAATCGCAACTCTGCCGAAGTGTAAAGATGTGACTTGTATGCAATAGGTACTGTGTCACCTTCGTTAAAGGTTAAGTACGTGAAACCCACTGTCCCTGGTATTATTCTAATAACCAGGTTGGTGTGGTTGTCACGCGTCAACAAGAATTTAGATTCCAGCAGATCAGACTGCAAAGACTGCAGTATAGAGGAATGCTCAGGAAGCCAGCATGACTTCGAAAAGTTTGGTTGTATCAAGGCATAAAGAGGCTTGATACGCTGGGCATATTCGGGAATATAAGTACGCCCGAAGTTTAGAAAGCCCAGTAAGGACTGAAGTTTCTTCAGCGTGGTTGGAGGGCACAAAAGTGCGCATTTCTCCAAGAAATGAGGGGCTAAGCCCTTACCTTCATTGTTGAGCTCATAGCCCAAAAACAAAACGGTAAATTCAGCAATGTGAGATTTGGCAAAGTTGAACTTGTAACCTAAGACCGCAAACTCGAGAATAATGCGGTCCACTCGGGAAAGAAGCGAGTATAATTCGTCGTCTGTCAGGTAAATATCATCGACGTACGAACATGCATCTGGGTCTATGCCGTCTAACAAAGAGACAACACGGGCAGCGAATATACCTGGACTGTTTTTGTAGCCCATAGGGAGACGCCGGAATTTGAATTATTTACCACCGGAGGTAAAAGCGCTCCATTGGCTACACTCCATGGCCAAGTTGTGCGTGTAAAATCCATTGGATAAGTCAAGTGTCGTTTTATATTTTTTACGAACAAGACTGTCTACAAGCGCAGAACTATGGGTATTTTGCACCGCAAAGGTTCGACAATGAGAGTTCAAGTGTCGGTAATCCAAAACTAGGCGGTACGATCCATCGGGTTTTGAAACCGCGAAAAGGGGATTGTTCATGGGTGATACGCATGTTTCAATTACTCCTTGGTATTCTAACTGTGTCAGAATGTTGGAAACGGGACCTTTGGCTTCCCGCTTGATGGGATATTGGGGTTGTGGCTGTGGCAGCGACTGTAAAGGAATATCATGGGGGAGTGAGTCTTCATCCCAACCCACGTGGTTGCGGTATAACGCCGGAGCCAGGGACACAGCCCACTCAGCTGCGAGAGCCTCCGCTTTGTCCTTGGGGACATGACGAGAAAAGCTCGGAAGGATTACCTCCTCCCAGACACGCGCAGCAAGTACGAATGGGGGCGGCCAATCCGCCTCCGCCAACAAAATGTCGTAAGAAGAGGTCAGTTTCTCCCAAAAAATCCCTTTTATAAGACGCTGTATGTCACCCTCAATTTCAATGACAATATTATATAGTCTGTCAGGGGGTGCCACTCTGGTGTCTGCTGTCTCGACAGTAATGAATGTTTCAGTTGCTGTCGCCTCCATATGAGGATGTAGTGCCTCCCGCACTATGGTAACTTCCGCGGCGCTGTCTAGGAGCGTCACTGCCCACGTCCAATTCAGGAGTCTCGTTCGGACCGTCTGTGGCATATCTCGCTGTTACAGCGGCAACTTTTTTCTTCTGAAACTGTGGGCGAGAATGCTGTAATTCTTCTGGTTTCCCTCTGACTTGTTGTCGAGGTTGGTCTCGTCCTGGCGGGGCCTCCCGACCCCTACCTCTATCTGTGCGATCTCCTCCACCAGTCTGTGACGACGTTGGTGCCTGCGAAGAACGAGGAGAACGCGGGTCAGGGACCTGAAATCTCTCTGGAGATTTTATTCTCGCTCTATCGCGCAAATCATATGTGCTTTCAGAAGATACAGAAACTGGGGAAGCGCCGCGCGACCCCGGCTTCTTCTGTTGTTTACCCTGTTTTTTCAACCTCCAGCTCTTTTTAGTAAAGAACGGTTTCTCATCTTTCTCAGATTGAGTTTTTGGTTGTGGCTGCGATTGTGTTTGCGTTTTAGCAAAAGGCTTAACTCCCAGGCTATTGCGGCCTATAGTTTTATAAGCTTGTGCAATAATTTTCGGTAATTCGCGTGGCTTGTCCGGTTCTGGGACCAAAGCCAAAGCATTAGCTACTTGAAAGTTAACTGCATCGCCCTTGACATTTGCAAGGATCAACTCAGCCACTACATCGAACACTCCCACCAGTCTCATCCCTAATTCCACAGCCGCCTCAGGGCAATGCTCGTCCTGCACTCGTTTAATTACAGAGGGGAGAACTGTCATGGAAGGAGTGCCGAAACTCTTCGCATATACTGCTGCGAATACCTTACCCCAGTTGTTGCAATCTGTCAACTCGGGAATTAAATCTTTTGGCAAACTAATCGTCAAAATCCTGTGTTTTTCCACAGGAGATGTATTAGGAAAAACAGCCTCCAGCTGGTCAAATTTTTCTGCAAGCCAATAAGGTAGATCGTCCTTATTTTGTGGGCGCTTGCCCATCACCGAATTAACCATAACGGGACTTATGGTTACGCCGCCAGGCCCAGCTGGATGTGCCGCTACTCCAGGCGGGGCTGCCTGGACGATGCCTGTAACATACTGTACTAAGGCTCTATGCACTCGTATCAAAGACGAATGCAATACACGCAGTTCAGCGAGCGGCAGCGTCATATAACGCGGATGTGGGGTATACCCGGCCAAAACAGGCCAAGTGGCCCCTTCAATCGATAAGGGGCCTAAACGAACCGTTGTAACCGGTTGGGGGAGGGCGCCATCAAACCAAACACGGTGTTGCCATGCCATGAGCGGTACTTCAAGATTCCGATAAGGGGTGTATAAATTAGGAAGTGCGGTTTCTGTATATTCATGGAACGTATTGTCAGTCCCATCCACCGCTGGAAAGGTAATCCAAGAGTAAAACACCTCAAAGTGGTAAGCAGGATCTGCTTGTACCACAAAGATCAGATCGACACCCGCGTCAGGCACTCCATACGCTGCTAAATGAGCTTTGAGCGCTGCGCGGCTATGTGCTGCAATTTGGGTAGCCATTTAAGGCTAAAAATATTCGACAACCTAGGTGTAAGAGGCAGCTCAATATAGGGTTATATTTAAACACCTTTTAACAACTTCAAGCTTGAATGAACCTATAAAAACATCAATATAGGAGGTACCACCTTCACACACGCCTCCGGAAGCGTCTGCAAAGGGTGTTGTGGACAAGCACAAGTACTACTCAAGCGTCTCGCAGATAAGCCCCACGTTGGGCGCCATGTTGTAGGGATTCTGCACATACACAGAGCTATGCACAGGATAATAGGACCTCGGAGAATATTGGTGAGCCAACCATACACCTTAGTACCTACAACCCCAATCCGACTAGCATTAGCGTCTCATTAGCAGCGCAGCTACCAATGATTAGACAACCCAGAACACGTCTCGCTTTCTTAGGACTCGCGGGAGCAAGGACACCCTTTCGTAACTCACTCATACCTGTCCCCAACGTGCGTAATAAGAGACACTGTATAGTTTAAATGTTTATTTCAACTATCGTGCTCTAAGATACAGTACACGTGCCAGTACTATCAGCATAATGCATAAGAATAAAATAATAAGCATAGTTACAATTCCATAGAATACAAACGGGGACAGCATTTTATAAAGACAGTGGATATAGGGCTAAATGACCTGTCCACCCTCCACGTGCTAATAACTAGTTTATTATAAAAACAGAAGCCCTCTGGGCTTTAGCTGGCGGACCCTCATACCTCAATATCTAGATGCAAGGTTTACATCATCAGACAAGCACAGCTCTTCTCTCTGGAAAGGTTTTTCTCCAAGTGTCTCCAACATTGAAAATCACAATATTAAAAGCACACGAATTTCTCCAGTGCAGCTGCAGTCAGTGTTATGTCTAAGTGCGAGGGGCTGCCCAGATCAGCAAGAACAAGGGACATTGTTTTTCGACCTTGTACATGATGTGCAGACGCAACCCAAAGGGAACAGGAGGAAAGGTGAAAGGCAAACAGTTCTAAAATAACAGAGGCTGGAAAACAAAGGCACAAAGTAACGTGCGCAAAGAGGCATCATGGCAGCCAGGCCTAAGCTAACTTAGCAATGCAGTCCATGAGTCCACAAACCACACTACAGGATAGCCAAATGACATACTGTACATATCAATGTAATGGACCGGACTTTCTGCGTATTGTGAAAAATGGTGTAAATATTAAAATTAATGTTTTTTGTTATCGTTATGAATAAAATATGGCCGGGGTTCTATGACCTTTAACCCAAGCTTTGGTGTGTTGTCTACATTGTTGCCTTGGGGGAAAATGGAGGAGGATCTGTCTATCCTATAGGGGCCCCAAAGGTTGAGGTAAAAAGGGGGTTGTCTGAACAAGGGAGGGGGACTCGGCAGTACCTAGCCATACTTCCTAGCGTGTATGTGACTGTTTGCATGTGTGTGGTCTGAATGAGGAATACATAACGTACTGCGTGTATGAATGAACCAGAGTAAAGGAGGCTTGTGGGTTCCATTGTGGAAGTACCTGGCCTGTTCATGTGCACAAGATGGAGGTGAGGTTAATTTCCCAGACAGTGGAAGTGTATAGCAGATATTCCTGAGACTGGAGAGAGAGAGAGAGAGAGAGGACCTAGACACTGAAGTGGGGAAAGAGGAGACAGGCTTGTCTTTAGAAATTTGATTACATTTTTTTGCTGCAAGGAGATGCTGATTAGTAATCCTGGGTTTTTTGAGAAGACAAGGGTACCCCAATATGTGAACCTGGGGTGGCGAGATATTTAGGAAACAGTGGTTCAGGTGTGGCCTAAATGGTCCAAAGCGAGAAAGTGACCCAACAGGGAACACTTGGTTCTAAGATTTTGAAATTAACTCATGAGGGAGCAAAGGAAAGATCAAAGGAAGGTCATGTAGGTCAGATAAATGATAAACATTTATTTTACAATTTTTTGTATAGTATTCAAGTGCTCACATATATTTAAGTGAAAGGAAGCGTGACATGCAGGGTGATAGTGAGGTTTAAAAAGGCATCGCATAGACAACAGTATAATGAGCTCCACAGTTATTTTACAAAGAGTAATAGGAGTTCATGTTGTATGGTGGTCGACGGCGTTTCGAACCCAATAAGTGGGGTTCATCTTCAGGACAAGGGTGAGCAAGTTGAATTAGAGGAAAGGAAAATCATCCTAGGCCCATTCTTCTGTTAATGATGTGGGCGGCTGGTACTGATTTTTAAAATTTGCTGGGGGCGTGAATTATTTGCGCCAAGGAACTGAGTGGGAATGTCTGCCCGGGACTCGTGTTTGCTTATTTTGGAGGGAACCCGGGATGGGAAGGCAGCTGGCCGGGATTATTGGTTTTATTTTTATGGAAAACGAACAGCAGGGCCTTTAATTGGGGGCCTGGAGCTGTGCTCAGCATTTAACACCAGTGAAGACAGAAGAAGGACGCTCTCGTCTGCACAGCTCCAGGTGGAATCAAGCATCCTAGGACCGGTTTCGGGCTTTCAGCCCTCATCAGCCAGCATAGCTTAACTCCAGTGGCGTAGTGAGCACGGGACCCACGTCTGGGCATACCCTTCCCACTTATCCTGGCTGATGAAGGCTGATAGCCTGAAACCGGTCCTAGGATGCTTGATTCTGGTCCAGGGAAGACATGGCTTGGCAGTTCGGTCTGGACTGTTCCCATGAGGCACAGGGTCAAGACTGATTTGCATATGGCTATGTCTGAACTGGGGTGGCGTGGTGAAGCAAAATAACGATGGATTAAACCCAGATCTGTGACTGGGGGTGAATGTTTGCCAATGTGCAGCATTCCGTCCATCAACTTGTGTGTTTTGCATTTCGCCCTAAGTGGGAAGGGTATGCCCAGACGTGGGTCCCGTGCTCACTACGCCACTGGAGTCAAGCTATCCTGGCTGATGAAGGCTGATAGCCTGAAACCGGTCCTAGGATGCTTGATTCTGGTCCAGGGAAGACATGGCTTGGCAGTTCGGTCTGGACTGTTCCCATGAGGCACATGGTCAAGACTGATTTGCATATGGCTATGTCTGAACTGGGGTGGCGTGGTGAAGCAAAATAACGATGGATTAAACCCAGATCTGTGACTGGGGGTGAATGTTTGCCAATGTGCAGCATTCCGTCCATCAACTTGTGTGTTTTGAATGTACGAGTACAACCACACATCCGTCATGTAGTCAAAATGTCCACTGTCTCCCATCAAATAGCCAGCTTCACCAAAACAGTCACAATGTACATAGTCATGCAGTCTGAATGTAAACATCTACAATGCGTCAACATACATGGAACACACTGTTAACCTGCATCTCCCCTTTACATTGCAGAGGGACAATCAACACCCCCTGCAGAGCAGACCACACATCTCTTCAGTGATGATGAAGAGGACACCCTGCACATTTGCCCAGACACACTCCAACGGCTCGTGGACAGCCTCCGCACCCCACCTCCAGGAGCAGGGCAGCCCAGCTGCATCGTGCTGACCCCACACCCTGCACAGACCACACAGCAGGAAGCACACACCACCACGGCTGTCTCCCAGGACCCCCACGAGCAACACATGGAATTCCAATGCTGTGTGTTAGGGTGCCAGGAGAAGATGGCTGATCAGCTGCGGGTGGGGTTCGACCTCATGGCAGCCAAACTTGATGCCATACGTGGGTGCCTGAGTCCCATCAGGGAGCACCTACAGTCCCTAACGGACACCCACTGTCCGCACCATGCTCACCAACAATCCCTGGCTGACATCGCTGGGGCAATTACTCGGATACAAGAACTGTCTAGTCAGACAGGCTCCAGCGATGGCAGCACAGAGTTGGCACAGATGCGGAGGACAATGGAGACCATGGAGCCGATGCAGGCTGGAAGTATGACTGCCACGGCTGAACACCAGCGAGATGTAGCTGGGATCTTCCATGCCCTGCAGATCCTCATCTTGCCATTGCTGCCACTGAGCCTGTACCAGATGACTGCTGCAGGAACCTCGACACACACATCTCCGCCCCCTGACGTGTCAGTGGCACACAGTGATGCAGCCCTATCACCTTCACACCCTGATGTGTCAGTGGCACACAGTGACGCAGCCATAACCCCACCACACACACCTGACACAGAAGACGTCTCAGAGGAGTAAGATGTGGAGGGTAATGACTGTGTGAGGAAGGAGGTAGTAGCATCCGTCCCCGCCATATGGCCTGTCCCTGCCTGGTTCTGCTCTCTGCATCATGCCCTGGAACAACACCTCTCACTGTCCCCTGAAACACTCTGCGACATTCACCTGGACCCCGACATGGACTGCCATATCTGCTCTGGTACCAATGACACAGCAATACGGCTGCGAACTGAACTCTTCCTCTTCAGATTAACTTTGCATTCCCCCAAGGACTCTGGTTGGCCCACCACTGGGCAACCATGTTATGTGGGCTTAAAATGGCCATGTACTGCTCCAGCTCCGACACTCCCCAGAATGTGAATAAAACATTCCAAATCACACAGATGTGTCATGTCTATGTTCACTCACGTATAAAAGTTTGGATGGATGGAGGGACATTGATTGCACTAAAAGGTCCACCCTGGTAAATGTCATCAATGCGCATGTTTGACCCTGACCCACATGGCCAATTAGATGACTGTGAAGGTGTGAACTAGCTGTGGCCTCATTGCACATGAACAACAATCTCGTTACCCCCCAACGTAGCCCCACGTCCATGTAATAAATAGGGCTGTGTGTAGAAATGTCAAATTCGGTAGCAGTCCTGAAGTGGTGTCCCCATCACATGTGACAACAGAACGTCTCTTCGCATACCTACTCACACACATCTGTGTGGACACAGTCTGTTCTGATGGATAACCTTGATCTGCATGGCAAGAGGTTGGGCACCATACTCACATTGCTGGAGACACGTAAGAGCACAGGTCTGCCAGCAACTATCCCAACTACAATGTCTGGCTCACAGAGGTGGAGCTGCCAATAGGGACTCACCCCCAATTCACAAGCGTCAGTCAATCCCTCCCTGTGTACGGACAATGCACATGTAGGCACACGATTTGTCATTATAATCAACACGCATCACAGTTGTACACTAGTGAAGTTGCGTAGACTTTATTGGCATGTGCGTGTCAGTACGGGGAGGGCAAGGCCCACAACATGCAGACCAATGTTTAAGACACTTACAGGCAGCTTAGGAACATGTCGAGGTGCAAGTAATGGGGTGGCAAAAGTGAACACAAATCATTACGGATGTCAACGGTCTCAGCCCACCTTGCCTTGCTGGACGAGTCATGTGATGTTTGGCGTCTGCTCATTGGCCCGTGTCAGGGGACACGACTCACAGCCCATGAGATCTGCATAGTGCTGTAGCACCGGACTGCGCTGACTGTGTGCTCTGCTGACAGTGAGCAGCTGAAAGGATCCTACAAGGTAACATGTCTTACTACATTGCCATGTGTGTACTCTCCCCCCAGCAGTTTCTTCGATTTTTGAACGTTGCCAAACGACGCTGTGCAGCTCCGCCCATGGGACTGCATCACCTTGCACAGGTGTGTGTACACACGCGTAGGTCCACGCACATGCATTCTGAGTCCACGCGAAGGCAGACATGTCCACTGTTGTGGTGGGATATGTGACCATTCCTCCAAGATGCTACAAGGTGTGGGGACCTGTGCTGTGGGTGACAATCAGTTGTGGCTGCAGGAATGTAGTTACTCGTCCATGAATGCGAGCGCTGCTTCATGGGCAATCTGTTCCAGGAGTACATCGTTGTCGAGGTCAAGGAACACGATGGTGAGCCAATCCATTACCTGGTCCGGGCAGCTGTGCTCCGTCCACGCCGTTTCACCAATCCGCAACACAGCCCAATAGGGGAGCGCCTCGATGTGGTCACTGCACACGAGGAGTTGTGCAATCTCCCATGCCCAACTGCCTGCACATACGCCAAATATCAGGGCATCCCATGCACGGGTATCACGGTTACACTCCTGTTCGTGGGCCAACAGGGGGCGCACACATGTGTCATTATCCAGTTCAGCTACCGTTCTGTTGGATAGGCAGACATCCTTGGGCCACTCGAATGTGCATGATCGACAGTGGAACCAGGGCTGGATGCAGGTGATGTACGCAAGACGGAAACTGATGTGCAACACTGTCAGTGGCAGTGATCCCAACAGATGCAGCATTCGTGCACGGTACAGTTCCACGTGACAGGCGTTGTGCATGTGCCCAGGACTGCCAGCCATTGCCTTTGTTGGTCTCGTAGCACCGGGACTCTTCTGACAGGTGGCAGTTATGTGGATGATATGCCACTGCTCGGAGCAATGAGTCGTATTTGTGTGCAACGTTTGGGCGTATGGGTTGTTTTTTACTTATGTGTCAGGAGCATCCCATGCAGGTTTACCTCAAGCAGGGACAAGTGTGTGTGGGGAGTGGACACGTTGGTCTTTCATTCGCGCAGTTCGTGGTGTGGGAGTCGTCAAGATCTGGTATGGTATCTCTCGCAGGGAGTGCCAGCCGCATTCAAGACCAAGGTCGGGGGTTCAGATGTCCTTCAGCCTTGTGTATTGAGACAAAGGAGCTTTCATTCCGAATGTAAGTCTGACTACTGCTTGCATTTTTGAAATGTGATGTGGCCTTCGCGTTGCAATTGATGCCAGGCCTTTGACTTAGTGTGCACCAATAGCGATACACACACAACAGTTGGCATGTATGAGCCAAGAGCCCGATTGGCCTTGCGCTCCTTGTACAATGTCTCTCTTTCTCTCTCTTTCTCTCTCTCTCTCTCTCCCTCTCTTACTCTCACTCTCTCTATCTCTATCGCTCTCTCTTTCGCTCGTTCGCTCTCTCTGTCCTTTGATGAGCGCATGACACACCTTCTTATCTGGAATTTTTTTTTGCAGGCTGTGACTTACAGATTGTCCTGAGAGGACCCGCCATGACTCTTCAAAATAGTTGTTTTGTGTTTATTCTGAATGAAACAAATTATTTGCAAATTCTGAGATGAATGTATGATTCTCATTTTTCTGACAACACATGTATGTTGGGTGTTGTAATTGTGCGACATCAGGCAAATTTTTTTGTTTATGATTTTGTAAGGTTGATGTGACATATCTTTGTCCGGGGGTGGGTGGGGGGTGCCCAGAGTGGGGCCCCGGGGGGGGGGGGTCCTGGGGGTGGTGGTGGTGGGTGTTGTTGCCCTCTTGGGGCTCCGGGATGCATGGTGAGTGGCTCCATGGCATCTGTTGTTCTTCATCGGTGGCTCTGGGCTGGGCTCCCTTTGATGGTGCAGGTTGTCATCCGACTTTGCACCAGGTCAGAGCAGGTGTTAGATTCATGCTGCTAATGCGCCTTATCGCATGTTTTGAGATCTTATCGCCGATGTGGCTGGTCGTTGGGAATGTTGAGGTGTGGTGTTGTCGCGGATTTTTGCTCGGGAACGCCTACTCTGCATCTCATTAGCGATAGTTGCCGGGGTCATCTTTGGCGATGTTTTTTGCGGCTGCTATCGCAGCTAAACTGGTGTTATCGGCTGTTGGCACCAGCTTGTGAATGGGGCGATAATTTTATCGTGACTTTGGCTGGGATAAAGTGCTGTTAACTCGGCGATAGTTCCTTGAGAATATGCCCCTGAGTCTAGAAATCAGCATGGGAAGTACACAACAAAAGAGAAGCTGATAGTGTGGACAGAGAATACTTATCTTGTCTGCCTTAACTGTATGAATGTGGGAGCTGCCGATCCACTTATGATTCCATTTCCAAATATTGTTTGATCACGAAAGGGTGTTCCACAGTGACCTCGAGGACCGCTGTGACTGCTGACAGCCACCTTCCTAGAGGAGACAGTACATCACCTGGAGACTCATGTGAAAGGAAGAGCAGTCACATGTATAGTTCTCTTTTAGACATGCATCTCTAAGACACTACAGAAGTCATCCTAGGTCACTGGTTCCCTGTGAAACAATTAATCAAAGGCCTGCAAACTGCTTCTCATATTCCACCCATTCCTTCATGAGAAGATATCAGGTAAAAACCAAGCTATAAGCACCTGCCTCACTTGTCTTGCATTGGGATCTTTTCTTTGCTTTTGTTGCCACAAGGGGAAGCGTTAGTCCCGGTGATGGTAATGTCACCCATGTCTGGTCTATTGTAATGGCATCAGGATCCAGCTCCCAGCGAAGAAAATCTAAACTGTAAAAAACCCAACATCATGCTACCTGACACATTGGAATGGAAAGAACTGGCCACGTTATCCCCACCCTCACACTGATAAAAAAGGATCATAGTACACACCCCTAAGTATCTCTACAGGCATTTCCAACACACCAGACTCCTAAGGTTAGCATGTCAGCAAAAACAGTCCCTTTGCCTCATGACAAATTAGAGGTTTTGGGGGTGGTTCAACCCACACACAAAGTTCCTCCCTCTTGAACTCTCTCCTTCTGCATGGGACTAGATTTTTAAAATGTAATGGAAAGCTCAAGGAACGCACATGTAACACTCCTTTTATGGGCTACAATTGTACTCTTGGCCTTCCATGCACCTTTCTATCGCAGTGCCCTGAAGTGTCTATGGCACCTGGAGTGCTTTATATATTAAACATATTAAAACTAATGATGCACCTTGAAAATGAAAGCTGAAACCTAGAGACAAGGCTTGGTGTTTTAGTTCAGTATGTTTTGTAAAGTCTGTTTTTACACTTCAGTGTAATATGTGTCTTTACACAGGTATGAGAGAGGAGAATATGACAGCAAATGCCACCCACTTAAAAAAGGCAATGGAAAGAATAAAATGGTTTTGCAGAGGTGGCACGGATAGGACAGAGACAATGTTGGGGGATTGCACCACCGGAACATCATTAATTTCAGCGTTTAGGTGGCGCAATGCCCTGCACCATATTTACAAAGCGGCGTTAAACCACTTTGCATGGCTTAACACCTCTTTCTAAATATGGTACCCTTTCACGCGGGTATATGCTTAAAAGGGGTGTGTAATGGTAGTTGCTGTGGGCATTCCATCGCAACACCCATTGCTTTTTGATGCTGCCTCAGATTTACAAGTATGTGTAAATCTGAGGCAGCACCTACAACTAACACCATGCAAAAGCAGGCGTTAGATTGATGCAACGAGGAAAAAGGCTTGTATTTCTACAAATTTTAGCTTTTTCTATGTGCGCTGCATTTTGCAGCACACATAGAAAGAGCAAAACACTATTAATGATTGGATTTGTGCAGGAATGTGTTCCTTTCTGCACAATAACAGTCATTAAATAATGGCATTTTGCTACATCTATGTGTGCTGTAGAATGCAGCACACATAGAAGTAGTAAATCACCATTATTGATTGTTTATGTGCCATTTCCTTGCACATATTCCCCAATGTTGAGAAATGTTATATCAGCTGTGTATATGGACTGAGTTAGTGGCACACTGTAATGCTGAAAATATATGGTTGATGGAAATCAAGATATGCTGAAGGAACAATGATCAATTAAATAGTTCAGTTATGAATCAGACGGAGCATAGCGAGACCCAATGGGGAACTGAATAATGAACTGGAGGCCTCTACCGTGGTGAGGACTGCAACTACTAATGTATGTCGTGACCAGCAGCTCTCAGGTTTGTTGCCCACAGCATAGGTTTCAGAAGCACTGCAGTTGCCAGTGAGTTGGGTGGGGTCAGGGGGAGGGCAGGTAATCACAAGAGGAGGCTATTGAGAAACTGCATTCTGGTGTACATGAAAAAGAACTACAGTAGTTCTTCTCACATACTAAAAATGCTATTCTCTGACCCACATGTGGAGACCTCTGCCTCTCCTATGTATTCTGTGCAGAGGTCTCCGCCCAGTGTTCGGAGATGTCTGCACAGGCAGAGATACAATTTGATTGTTAATGTGGGAGGATGGGGTAGTGGCTGGAACTCAGGTAATACGTAGTAAAAACTGAGAGTTATTTATAGAAATTGAAGTGTTGAGAGTGAAATGCTAGTATAAACACCCACCCACAAAAGAGTAAAACCAATGTAATTTACAAAGTACACTTCTAATGTTATAACAGCCGCTTTTGTGTAAAATCGTTAGTAAATGTACTCCAGTCCAGCCTTGGAGTTTGTCAAGCACCACACATAGGCACTCGCAGGTACTTCAACAAACTCCCATAGAAAATTATGGAGGTAGGGACTAATGTTAAATAAATAGATTTGCATTTTATATGTGTGCATTTGTGTGTGTGTGTGTGATTTACCAATATAGAATTATTAAATATTTTATTATTTAGAATCTAACAATACATTTAAAAAAGAGTTAAATTAAACTTCTAATAAAATTAAAAGTGATTTATTTTTGTTAAAAACATAGGCCCTTATTACGATGTCAGTCGGACACCACTGCGGACTGGAACCGCCCGGCCATAGATCGGCAGTTCTGCCCGCAGAATTTGGATAAGACCACCTTATGGGCAGTCGGAAACATCCATTTTACAATGGTAGATTGTGCAACGGGCAGAAAAGGCCCGCAGCACAAGCTACAATTGTAAAATGGATGTTTAGGGAGGCCCCATAATGGAGGCCGGGGGGAAGGGGCCCTGCTAGGGGCCCCCAAGTCACTTTCTGACAGCCTTTCCATGTCGGAAAGGCTAACATGGAAAGGCTGTGGGAAAGTGCCATCATAATCCCGACGGCGGAGCCGAGGCTGGCTCCGATGTCATTATGGGATTATGATGCCTTCCGACGCTCTGATGGGCTCCTTAAGCCCGTCAGAAGTGAAGCAGAATCCCCCCGCGGGTTTCCCTCCGACCGCCGGCATTGTAATAGGGTGGTCAGAGGGAAACCACCGATGTCAGGCGGAAAGCCTCCGACAAGCTGTCGGACGGCTTTCCGGCTGACATCGAAATCGGACCCATAAAGTTTAACAAAATGCATTACATATTAAATAAAAATAATGTAAGTGGGGGTATTTTGATTGTTTAAAAATTATTCAGAAAAATAAATTTGTTTATATCATAATTAATTAAATATTTAATACACATCTAATTTGATGAACTAATGTACTGTCACATTTTTTATTAGATATAGGTTAATGACAATATTTAAAACTAAATTACAATTATATTTTACATTAGAATATTTTACATTTAAAAAATGTTTTAAATAATTTTCCCTATCATTTGCGATAGGGAGATCCCTATCACAGTGGCGGACATTTGCACCTGTGAGTGAGGGTTACTAGCAGAAACTTTACTTTTGTAAATTCTTTTGTAGGAGGCTTCACCCTGATTTAAGGACGAGGAGATACGTAAGTCTACATCTAGGTGTAAACTTAGACTTGGAAATGGTGTGTGGCAAATATGTGTAGACTCATACCTAGGTATAGTAGTAAATATGCGGGTGACTAAATATACACGTGTATATTTTCCTTTATTAATTGAGCCCAAAGTGTCTGTAAGATATCAGCTGTAGTTTGAACTCCGGAGAGGTAAGATATACTATGCAACAGTAGGGAAAGAGTTTGACTTTGGAGGGTTTACATTTACTATTACGACACCAGTCTGTGCAACAGTAGGGAAAGTGTTGGACTTCGGAGGGGTTACATTTACTATTCCTCCTCCAGTCAGTGCAACAGGCGTGAAAGCATTAGACTTCAGAAGGGTAAGATTTACTATTCCCACTCAAGTCTGTGCAACAGTAGGGAAAGCAATGGACTTTGAAGGGATTGCATTTACCATTCCTACTCCAGTTTGTGCATGGCTAGGGAAAACGTTGGGCTTCGAAGTGGTAAGATTTACTATTCCCACTCCAGTCTGTGCAATACCAGGGAAAACGTTGGCCTTTGGTGGGGTTACATTTACTATTCCCACTCAAGTCTGTGCAGCTGTAGGGAAAGCATTGGAGTTCGATAGAGTTAGATTTACTATTCCCACTCCAGTTTGTGCAACGGTAGGCAAAGGGTTGTACTTCAGAGGGTTAAGATTTATTATTCCCACTCCAGTCTGTGCAACAGTAGGGAAAGCGTTGGACTTCGGAGGGTTAAATTTACAATTCCCACTCCAGTCTGTGCAACACTAGGAAAAACGTTGGCCTTCTGTGGGGTTACATTCAATCAATCAATCAATCAAGCATTTGTATAGCGCGCTACTCACCCGGAGGGTCTCAAGGTGCTTGGGGGAGGGGGGTCCGCTACTGTTCGAACAGCCAGGTCTTGAGTTGCTTCCTGAAGGAGAGGTGGTCTTGGGTAAGGCGGAGGTGGATGGGTAGGGAGTTCCACGTCTTGGCAGCCAGGTAGGAGAAGGATCTTCCTCCCGTTGTGGCTCTTCGGATGCGGGGGACGGCGGCGAGGGCGTGGTTGGTCGATTCTACGTAGGGAGTGTAGAAGGTCAGACGGTCGTTGAGGTATCTGGGGCCTTGGTTGTGGAGAGCTTTGTGTGCGTGGGTGAGGAGTCGGAACGTGATTCTCTTGCTGACGGGGAGCCAGTGCAGGTCTCTCAGGTGTCCGGCGATGTGGCTGTGTCGGGGGATGTCCGGGATGAGTCGAGCTGAGGCGTTCTGGATGCGTTGGAGTCTTTTTGAAGTTTGGCTGTGGTTCCGGCGTAGAGGGAGTTGCCGTAGTCCAGTCGGCTGGTGACGAGGGCCTGGGTGACCGTCTTCCTGGTTTCGGGGGATCCACCGGAAGATCTTGCGCAGCATGCGTAGGATGTTGAAGCAAGACGAGGAGACGGCGTTGATTTGTCGGGTCATTGAGAGGGAGGAGTCCAGGATGAAGCCCAGGTTGCGTGCGTGGTCCGTTGGTTTGGGTGCGTTGCCCAGGGCAGGGGGCCACCAGGAGTCGTCCCAGGCGGAGGGTGATGATCCTAGGATGAGGACTTCCGTTTTATCTGAGTTCAGTTTCAGGCGGCTGTTCCTCATCCACTCGGCTACGTCCTTCATCCCTTCATGTAGGTTGGTTCTGGCGGTTGTGGGGTCGTTGGTGAGGGAGAGGATCAGCTGGGTGTCGTCGGCGTAGGAGATGATGTTGAGGTTGTGTTGGCGTGCGATGGCTGCGAGGGGGCTCATGTAGACGTTGAAGAGGGTGGGGCTGAGTGATGATCCTTGTGGTACGCCGCAGATGACTTCGGTGGCCTCGGAACTGAACGGGGGAGGCGGACTCTCTGGGTTCTTCCGGCGAGGAAGGAGATGATCCACTCCAGTGCCTTCTCTTGGATTCCGCCGTTGTTCAGGCATTGCACTAGGGTGCGGTGGCAGACTGTGTCGAACGCTGCGGAGAGGTCCAGGAGGATGAGGGCCGCTGTTTCCCGTTGTCGAGCAGGGCTCGGATGTCGTCGGTAGCTGCGATGAGGGCGGTCTCGGTGCTGTGGTTGGCCCGGAAGCCGGACTGCGAGTGGTCGAGGATCCATTCGTCTCGAGGAAGGCGGCCAGTTGTCTGTTGACGGTCTTCTCGATGACTTTGGCAGGAAAAGGAAGGAGCGAGATGGGGCGGTAGTTTTTGAGGTCGGTGGGGTCTGCTGACGGTTTCTTCAGTAGGGCGCTGAGTTCGGCGTGCTTCCAGCTCTCTGGGAAGGTGGCGGTGACGAAGGAGGTGTTGATGATGTCCCGGAGGTGGGGTGCGATGACGGCGTCGGCCTTGTTGAAGACGTGGTGAGGGCAGGGGTCGGTTGGTGATCCGGAGTGGATGGAGTTCATCGTGCGGATAGTGTCTTCGGTGTTGATAGGGGTCCAGGCTCGGAGGGTGGAGGTGGGGGCGTTGGAACGGTCGTAGGGTACGTCGGCTGTGTGCTGAAACTGTAGTGTATGTCTGCGATCTTGCTGTGGAAGAACGAGGCGAGCGAGTTGCAGAGGTCTTGCGAGGGAGTGATGTCGTTGTTTCCGGCGCTGGGGTTCGAGAGTTCTTTGACGATGATGAAGAGTTCCTTGCTGTTGTGGGCGTTGTTGTCCAGTCGTTCCTTGAATGCGGTTTTCTTGGTGGTGTGGATCAGCTGGTGGTGTTTTCGGGTGGCGTGCTTGAGGGTGGTCATGTTGTCTGCAGTCGGGTCTCTGCGCCATGCTTTCTCGAGGGCCCGGCAGTTCTTCTTGGATATCTTGAGTTCGTCGGTGAACCAGGATGCTTTCTTGTTGCCGGGTCTGACTGGGGGGTCTTCAATGGGGCGAGGTCGTCTGCGCAGTTGGTGATCCATCTTGTGAGGTTGCTGGCGGCTTGGTTGGGATTCGTTGAGCTGGCGGGAGGGTTCTGGCTCAGGGATGTGGTGAGTTGGTCGGTGGTGATCTTGTTCCAGCTTCTGCGCGGAAACTGTTGCGGGTGGTGGTGCGTGGTGATCCTGCTGAAGCTGAAGTGGACGCAGCTGTGGTCTGTCCAGTGGAGTCCGGTGGTGTGGCTGAAGGAGATGTCCTTGCTGGAGGAGAAGACGGGGTCAAGCGTGTGGCCGGCGAGGTGTGTGGGGGTGGTCACCAGTTGCTTGAGTCCGAGGTTGGCGAGGTTGTCCAGCAGGGTGGTGGTGTTGCGATCGTTGTTGTTCTCTAGGTGGAAGTTGAGGTCCCCAAGGAGGATGTAGTCAGCCGAGGGGAGGGCGTGCGGGCTGATGAGGTCGGCGATGTCTTCGCTGAATTGTGTGCGTGGTCCTGGGGGTCTGTAGATGAGGGTGCCTCTGAGGGTGGTCTTGGGGTCGGTGTGTATCTGGAAGTGCAGGTGTTCGCCGGCTGTGAATGTGTCGTCGGAGTTGGTCGTGATGCGGATGGTGTTCTTGTGGACGATGGCGATGCCGCCTCCTCCAACATTTACTCTTCCCACTCAAGTCTGTGCAGCTGTAGGGAAAGCATTGGAGTTCGGAAGAGTAATATTTACTATTCCCACTGCAGTTTGTGCATCGGTAGGCAAAGGGTTGGACTTCAGAGGGTTAAGATTTACTATTCCCACTCCAGTCTCTGCAACAGTAGGGAAAGCATTGGAATTAAGAGGGGTAAGATATGCTTTCCCACTCCAGCCTGTGCAAAAATAGGGAAAGCGTTGGACTTTGAAGGAATTAAATTTACTATTTCCACTCCAGTCTGTGCAACAGTAGGGAAAGCATTAGACTTCAGAGGGTTACATTTACTATTCCCACTCTAGTCTGTGCAACAGTAGGGAAAGTGTTGGACTTTGGAGGAATTAAATTTTCTATTCCCACTCCAGTCTGTGCAACAGTAGGTAAAGCGTTGGACTTCGGAAGGGTAAGATTTACTATTCCCATTCCAGTCTGTGAAACAGTAGGGAAAGTGTTAAACTTAAGAGGGTAAGATTAGCTTTTCCAACTCCAGTCTGTGCAAAAATAGGGAAAGCGTTGGACTTTGGAGGAATTAAATTTATTATTCCCACTCCAGTCTGTTCAACAGTAGGGAAAGCGTTAGACTTCGGAGGGTTAAATTTACAATTCCCACTCCAGTCTGTGCAACAGTAGGGAAAGCGTTGTACTTTGGAGGGGTTACATTTACTATTCCTACTCCAGTCTGTGCAACAGTAGGGAAAGTACTTCACTGCAAACACATTACATATTTGAATAACCCTATTAATTTAGAACAAATATAACAATCTTAATATGAACATTATTAATTAACTAAAAAATATATATATATGAAAAACAATTAAACAATTTACATAATTATTAAACAATTTCATAATTATTTATCAATTTTATTTGTTTTTATTTAGTAATAATGTAATTACCTTCCCACACTACACTCCCACAAGGCACAAACCTAGCAGGCCACACTTAAAATATAACTAAAATAAAAAACTATAACACAATTTACATAAATGATAATCAATTAACTAATAAATGAATAATTGATTGTGAGTTAATTATTACTTAATTAACTTCCCACCCAATACAGCTACAAACCCAGCACCCGCACCTGAAACATAACCAATATATGAAGTTATTACAAAATTTACTTAATTAATAATACATTAAATAATGAATAATAAATGTATAATTGTTAATTAATTATGGCTTAATTAACTTACCACCCATACCCCTACAAACGTAGCATCCTGCTACAACACTATAAATTACTATTAGCAAATTAAATAAAAATTATAAATCACTTAAAATGACTAACTAAATTTAGAAACATTATTAACAATTATAGAAACAATAATGACACATACAATTAATATATGAACAAAAATAGATTAAGATAATTAGAAAACTATGTTTTTACAACTATATTATTGAAAATGATATTAACAACAACAATATTCTTACCAACTATATTACTTACCTGAAAAAGATGATATTCTTGACAACGATATTTCTGCATCACCATATTTTTGCATCACCATATTTTTTTCTGATATCTTTTCCCCCAATATTTAAAACTCAATATTTTGCCCAAATACCACTCCCATGTGAGCATTTATGTCGTTGAGGTCACAAGCCAGTAATTGTCAGCACACGGTTCATGCTGACAGCCCAAAAATGATTCTAGAATGTGTTAACTTGTTGCTCCACCTTGCGCTGAATCTTGCTTGTCCACTGAATTCGGTGCATTTCCCTCCACAATGTGGCATCATCATTAAATGCATTTACAAAATACACACATCAACACACACACACACAACACACAGGGACACACTGCTATGTGAAGCCACCTCTACTGTGAACTACAACCTTTTTAGTAAGTGCATGAAGAGCCCTCCACCGGCGTCTCACAAGCAGCTGTTTGCAGCCACCTCCATGGGCTAGAGTCATACTCTGCTGAACAAGTTTAAAGAGCCTTCCTTGCCCACAAACATGACCCTGTGTACCTCCAGGGCACACTGTTAAGCTCTGGTGCATATGTATGAAACGTATCCCCAGTCACACACATGGCCCCATGTACTGACTCCTCTAAGTTGACTCCTCTTTGCAACATATGTGTAAAGACTTGGGGTGGGCGGAATTCACAGAGTTTCACTCTGTGGAATTCCGTGGAGTTATCTAAAAACTCCCCGAGATTTTGCGGAGCTCCGCAAGTACCAGAATTTGGCACGTTGTGCTGTTCATGCTGATTTTTAGCGCCGGGCGCTGGTTCCTTGCTGTAAAATCAGTGCGAATAGAACTATGCTGCAACACCTGAGGGTGCTGCTATTTCTGCCGCTCGTATAGATTTTCTACTCGAGGGTCAGCTTTATAAATGTGAAAGGCAGCGACCTGCCGCGACTGCCCACGTTGAGAAATCTCACTTGGAGGCGTTCTAGCGCGAGAAAATCACGCTAGAAGACGCAAATTCTCTGTAACGCTCGCCAACTTAACATTGGTGAGCCACGTGCGAGGAAAAACTCTGCCACGCACTGGTTAGCAGAGTTTTGCCAGAATTCCGCGCTGTGGACAAACTCTGCGAACTCCACCAGAAGAGTGGAATTTTTTGCCCACCCCTAGTGAAGACCCATCTCTCTGAAAACAAACCCCTCAAGCTGCTGGGTGTGTGCATCTACCTTCTGGTTACTCTGTACCAAGTCCATGTGTGACCTTGGTGTTGCACCTGTTTACGTCACATGCATATGCATATATTTAGATTGTTTATAGCCATTCTAGAAAAAGAGCCTTGAAGCCATGGGCATAATTAAAAACTGACCACTGCTTACAGGTCAGCAAATAATCCTATGCTGTACATGAGTGGAGACCCAGACCTGCATCACATCATTGTTTATATTACTGTATACAATATATCATGTAGCCTGTCTGGGGATATCTGCATGTGACCTACCTGTAAACACCAACAGAGTCAAATTCAGGTGGCTGCATATTCACTCACAGCTGGCAATTAATGCTGCCCACCTGTCCCCCAGCAACATGTTTAATTCTGTTGTTTGTAAGACATGAATATGCCAGTCTGCCTGAATTCAATATTTCAATGCGTGAGAGGGGCTCAGGGTGCCAGAAGACACATACACCAAATTATCATAGCCTTTCCTGGTGCTATGCATTTAGAATGTGCCCTCTCTGGAACCCTGTTCACAGGGGCCATGTGTGCATTGTTAGGGGATGGGGCATGGCACATGTCCAGTCAAAGGCCCTCATCCTTGTAAATGTGCCCCTCCTAACATCTAGGAATGTCTAGTGGTTGGCCAAGTGACTTGTGAGATGCCAGAAAGCCAATCCATGGAGTGCATGCCAAGGGAAGTGCAGACCGTACAGTTATTTTTGTCAATGATACAGCACATGCTCTGCTTGGCCCAGAGTATGCTTGCTCCCATTGACTTGGCTACCTCTAACACCTAGGTCAACAAATATTTCTGACCAAAACAAATAGTAGGCTTTAATGTCTGAACTGGCACAATTTGCTTCTTTATAAACAAGCAATGGCAAAGCCAAAAGCTTGATCGTCTGTGAAGGGGCCAGGTGGGTGAGCATGGCTATAGGAAGAGATGAGCAGGTGGAGGGGTTGGTTTTGGAAGAGGAGGGAGGGGGCTTGTTGGGGGTCTTCTCAATTAAAAAAAAAAAGAAAGAAAAGGAAGGAACAGTGCCAAGGTGTGTGGACTACTTTTACTACTTTTTTTTAAGTATTCCACATCCGCAAAATACAGTGGGCTGCTTCCAGTGGTGATGGACAACCCAGTCAGCCAATGCCATAGCCCTGCACAAGTGCAGTAGCCAGTGGCTTAAAAAGCCCGTCCGAAAGCCCCTTTGAGTAAATGTATGTATGTGTATGTTGTGTCATGACATTATCTCTTGCCAGACAACAATAACTATCTGAGGGACAGATACTTGAAAAGGAGTGCATTAAGATAATTAATTAATCATTAAAAATTCTAAAGAAAGGGTAGTATGCTCTGTGTAAAAAAAAGACATATGAGATGTGTACCTTTCTGTGGGGTGTGTGACATGAGTGTGAAGTAGAAATGTAGTTGTAAAGTAGAGGGATATAGTCTCTTACCTGGCCTTACGTTGGGAATCAATGGAAAAGGCAGAAAATACAGCAGGCCTGGGTGCATGGTGGAAAGGATACATTCATCAAAGGGGTTCAGCATCTATGAAAAGCATTTGCTACTCGAATGCTGGAGACCCTCTCCTTCACTTGCCTCCTCTCGCCCTGTCACTTTTCACTTTTTTCAGGCCCCTCACAGTGTGCACTTCTTTCCCAGCAACAGAGTATGTCATCTCTATCCACATGGCCCCTTCTCCACTCTGCTGAGTGTGTATGGATGCAGACCATGCCGTTCTCTGCAAAGATCAACAACACAGGTAACTGCAAGGTCTGCCTTATTTTAGTGAAGTTCTTCTTCTTGAGTATGGTCATCTGCATCCTGCAGGTTGGGCCTGGTTCCTGGTGCCTGCAGGGTAACAAGGTTATAGAGGTAGAGGGCATATTCCAAGGTGTGGGCTGAATTTATGTTTGCAATGTTAATGTGAGTGGGTCAGGTGGGAGTGTGATTGTGGTCAGGTATATGCTATTTGAAGCAGGGTCTATTTTTATCATATAGTACCCCAAGCCCATTCTGTCTACACCTGTGGCATGGGACCCCCATATGACCCCACCAGCCAGCATGAAGGGATTTGTTAAATTGACCAAAGTATTGTAAACTCTTTTTCTGAACACAGTAGGCCCTGTGAAGCAGGCCCAAAATGCCTCTCTGCTAAAATACAAGTTATTTCTTCTGCGACACACACGAAGCCCCAGCTCCCCCAGGCCCACACTCGCTCCTTGCACAAGATGAGCTCGTCACTCCTCTCACTTATTGAGAGATAGCTAACCACAAGAACACAGAACATCTCAAGCTAAGAGGAACTCTTATAAACTTATACAAATTTCCCTGAAGTGACGCAAACCCTTTTTGATAGATGTTCAATTTCATTATGATTTATGGTCAAACATCAAGTGACCTTTTGATAAAATTTTAGTGAGGGTGTCACTTCTGTGTTCCTAAATATTTCCGAGAAGTGACCAAAGTGCGTCATGGTCTGCGGTCAAGGCACCTGTTAATGTCGTGATTCTGTCGTCATTCAAGAGGGTATAAAAGATCTGCTCCTCAGTCCATTCACCGGACTACCTCGTAGAAGTGACCCCTTGGGTCGCTGACGCCTGTGTAGCCCCCCTCAGCCACCATCTTTGACTGAGGCTATAATGCGTATCGTATTTTGAAATTGTCTCTTTCTCTCTCCTCTGCATTGCCATTGCCATTATTCTAAAACATCATTGCAATTGCATGTTCTTGCTCTCCAAGAGAATTTTCATTAAGGTTGCATATTTTCTATTTTCTAGTGTATTCTGAATGGCATTTCTTCTCTGCTCTCTAAAACAATCTTGACACTGTTGCATATATTTAATATATTCACAAATGTTTCTCCTCTTTCTCCTGCATTCACATTATTCTGAAAGTATTCCATCATATGCTTTTGCCATAATTTTAGTATGTGTCTTCTGCCATTTTGTCTTTACTGAGACTCTGCATCTCATTATCGAATTTTAAAGTGTTTCTTTACACTTCATGTTGGAAGTGGTTTCCTTCTAATAAAGTGCAAACAAACCTGATTCAACTTCTATCGTTTACACGTGTGTTTTCTCATTTAAAACGCAGCACCCCCTCAAATTAAGCTGCCCTGGTCCAGTGCCCCAAGACCATAAGAAATTTCCCCAGAACATCTGGTGACCATCGAACGGACGTACTAGGTTCCCAGCCGCATCCTGTGACGGCGGGCGGAGTACTTGCCTTCCGAGCCTGTTTCCTGACTGAGCAGCTGCAGCCAGCCCTCGGGTAAGCCTAAGTTAAGAGTATATTTTTCTCTTGTACTTTTGGTCTTCCCCGGTGTGCTGTCTGCATGTCTTGGCGGGTTCTGTCTCTCTGGGTGTCCCTCTGTCCATTGATAACAGTTCTTTGCCCTTCGCTGGTATCTTGCTACGCAAACGAATTCCTCATCTTTTATCACGTGTAAACAGCCGTTTAGTCAGTTGCTGATGCACCCTCTTTATTTACAGTTTAAATAGTGTGCTTTTGAATGTATACAAATATTTGATATTACGAAGATATAGTTTTCACATATTATCATGTCTAAGTGAAGCCTGTGTGGCATGCCTGTGTGGCAACAAAGCCTGTGTGGCACGCCTGTGTGGCACGCCTGTGTGGCAACAAAGCCTGTGTGGCGACCCTTCGGATCTGTTTAGCTACCAGAAAAAGAATGGCTAGTTTTTTCCCTGTCTAAGTGACGCCTGTGTGGCAACCAAGCCTGTGTGGCACGCCTGTGTGGCAAAGGGACTGCATGGTGCAGCTCCCAACTCTTGCGGATTTGGAGTAGGGTCCGAATCCCGGATGAAAGTTTGCCAGGTTACGTCTTGTGCCTGACACTTGAGGATTTATGATAAAAGTATCAGACTTCCTCAGCTTTCGCGAGGGACTGTCAGTATATAGTTTATGTTGTTAGGAAAGTCAACAAGAATACTGTGTGATTACGATTTTTTTTCAAACTAAAATGCTAAAGAATGAAACGCTTTCCTATCTGCCTAGATACCACTAAAAGGAAGTCTTGGTTTCCTGTGTTGAAGTGAAACGTGAAGACGTTTATTTTTCTTTCCTTTTTTTTTTAACAAAGCTATTTTTAAAGACATCGTCCTTCTGTATGCATTCAGGCACACAGGGGAGACTGCGCAAATCTTTCTGTGGTTTTATATAAGTACACGTGTAGATAATTTGCTTCATATTTTGTATAAATTTACTGTAAGTATTTTTGTGGTTGTATCTCTTTTTATTGTGGCTTTTTCGCATGCATTGTGGTTACCTTTTTTTTTTAACAAAGTATCTGTGCCTGGAGCACTGATTTTTATGTATCTAGTGAGATCAACAATAACTAGAATTGTCAATGTTTTTAATATGAATGTTGTTGGATTATTGTGAACAGTAGTATTATATAGCTACCTCTTGCCCTTCCCTGGTCCGGTCTGACCCATGTGGCGCAGTGCCACATTTAAATAGCACAAGTCACTTTCAGATAACTGACCACGTAATGAACAACAACGAACACCAAATTGTTGAGATACTTTTGCACACATTAAATAACCGACCTGTGTCCGTGTATAATAGCATAACAGATACACTGTCCCCTATAAGCCAAAATCACAGTGACCTCATTTCAATTGTATGGAACATATTGGGAGTCAATTTCACCCACACATCAGAAGTTAGGATATCCACACTGGAATTTAACACAACTTCCCACCATATGCAGGGCTCACGCCAACCCCCAACCTAATACTAAAGTCCCATCACTAGCGATATAAAACACTGCAAGGTAGAAATAAGTGAACATTTTTTGTCACTGAGACCACACAAACTTTCACATGGTAAAAGATACACTCAAAAATAAGTAGCCCCATTCAGTTAAGTGGCAGAAATAGGGGGTGGAGGGACTTCAAAGGCATTCACTGAAGAATAAACAAGCACAAAATACTGCAGCACCAAGCAACTACGCACCAAATAATTTACTCCTACCTGCGTCCAATTCAACAACAGCCCAACCAGTAGAAAATGTGCCACCTCTCCAGGCACAAGCAGGTAGCCCGAATGCTAGGGCAGATCCAGGAAGTACTGCCACAGAGCGCACACAGTTGGAGTTAGCTAATACATGAGAGTTTTGAAATTTTGGCTCATGACAACGGAAGTTAGTGACACTGGACCAAGAGTAACGTAAATATCGGAACACAGAATTAGGGAGAGAAGAGGGGAGACATATTGATGGAATGGAATGCACACTAACTACACAACATTTTTGTCTTATATAGCATATAACATCTCCCCTGGAGATTCAATGACACCTAACACCTATCAACAACAATACGCTTCGAAATATAGGTCCAATACACTAATGTAGGCCCTTAGGAGCAAGAGACTAGACAATACGGCGTATTACACCATATGCATGTCACATAATGAACGTGGGTTGGGTTTGTGGGAGCCTGTGTTTAACTTCATGGTCGCATGTTCCAATGCTACTAGGTCTACTGAGCATTTCATCCTTCTAAGGTGGATAGATGTGGGATCTGTTCAGCCCTTCATCATTCTGAGGTGGATAAAAGTAGTACCATGGAGTTGAGGGAACAATAAAGATCTGCTATTTAGCACCAAAATACCATTCTGAGTGAACGTGCGCTTTACAAAAAAGACATGTTATGTTAAAATATAATTTAGCATAACGTACACTGGAACACAACACGTGTTTTTTTAGATATTACGAGGTAACAAAGGGTTAATAGGTTTTTTCTTGGGCTGCCGTTAGAATTAAGGCTCCTGGCTGACCACAGATTCTGGGCGTTGGGCCAATGCAGGAAGGCCATTAGAAATAGTTTCCTGTGGTTAGAAACGAACTGGAGATGGGAAAAAAAATACATAGATATATATGTATAGAGTTGGCAGAGCATGAACGAGAGAAATAAATTGCCTAGGATCACACAATTTGGTACAGGGGAGAAGCCGAGATTGAATACAGGGTTTCAGGCTTAACGTTATGCAGCTTGGTGACTGGGTATGTATAATATGTAAAATAGTGGGTTTTTGACGGCAGCAGGAAAGTCAAATAATTATTTTATCACTGCGTGCATCACCACTGCTTGAGATAAAATCAGCTGAGTGTACATGGATATATAAATATACGCATGTCCATCAGTGACACATTTCGCAGACTACAACCACGAAATGTGGCGAAATACGGCAGGTAAGGAAATATCTTAATTAATTAAATGTTGTTCTAAATAGTGACACATTAGAGGCCATCCTAACATACATTACCACAGATAGCAACAACACAGTCTTTCTCCACACACGCCCCAGTGCTAGGGAATACAAAAGAATAAATGATACATGCAGATATAAAGTAGATTTCAATGTTAAAGGACAGTATGCATGGAGTAGCGATGCTCAGTATTGCAATATTGTCAGAATAATATGATTTCATCTATAGGCAGACTGCAACAGACAAACATGTCATACCACAGGCCCTACTACAAGTTTCCCACACATTTGGATCACAGATGGGCCATGTGTCCACTGTGATATTGGAACAGCAACAGATTTCAGCAAAACCTGAATGGACTGCTTAAAAATAAAATAGGTAAGATAAGCGCCACAATTGAGGGACATAAATAATTAAATAATTAATTAAGAAAAAGCAAAAATAGTTTGTTGATTATGGATTGCCCTGTTTTCGCTCACAAATATCCCAAGTTCTAGTTACCACCTAACGGCCCATATACTTCTCACTGACCCATTAATATATGTATCAGTCACATCAACTAGACCTAAAAGTGAAAGTTCTTCTGAAATTATGAAAAATGAAATGTAAAAGTATTTGTATGAGTTAACATGCACTGCGAAGTTTCTTTCTACTCAGGTATCAAGGCGAAAGGAGAAGGGCCCCATCATTGCTGAGCTCCGACATATCCGTCCTGGAACACAGATTTTTGTTCAGAGACATTTTAAAATGATAGACTGTTCACCAACAGCTGTCCCCATTGCCAAGAGGAAAAGATTGACAGAACAGACTTCAGGGTCGACCCTGCACCCCCTCTCACTGAACAACGACCTAGAGGAGGGTTACTTGTTCCCATTGACTGTCCAAGAAGAAGAAGATGATCGTTCGGTGGTCTATGGACTCAGCCGCTGCCACACAGAAGTGTCTTATGCGAAGTTATGTATTTGTATTCTAATATTTAGGATTATTGTCAGAATGGCACTAGGAAGGTTTAATTAGTTCACTGTATTAATAGAAAGGCTTGTATTCCTCAAAATGTTGAAGTTGCCAATACCACTGTGCACCCCAGGTCACCTCCCAATATACCTGCTGGCACATGTACTGGGAATGGTCCCTGTAGTAATGCAAAAGGTTCCACATCAATCGGCCAGTACAGTCAGCACCCCAAATATATATGCGCACCCTGTGTCATCCCCTTCCCCTGTTAGAAGTATTAATGCAATAGTGCAATAATGTGAATACTGCCCAAGCAGTTAGACAGCATGCTGCTCATGACTCCCTTCAGGACAACATATGGTACAGTCAGATGACAACAATAGGTAGACAGAAGACTAAGGAGTACTGTTATATGACTCATGCACTCCCCATGCAGTAGGCGCAGATAGACTGATTTTCCTAGGGAAATACTACCACACACTGTAGAATATCGCCTACACCTGTTCCTCCACAGAATACAGGGACAAGTTCAGATTCCTGAGGCCACCTTCTCTGAAGTGTTTGTAAATAGAACAGTATGGGACCACACCCCAATGATGCACAAGGTTATCAATGACAATTACAGAATAGAAGGGAAGTTAACAAGGATATTTTAGATAGGTGTTCCTGATATGGACCTAAGAGTAGCTTTTGTAGGAACAATGGGTTTATGATAACAGGATCTCTATCAGACTGTAATGGCTCTTCGCCCCACACCCTACATTGTCCATACCAGAATAGAACAGCTTTACGCTTCTACAAATTTATGTCCATGACAAATGGAGTGCCCCAGGTTACTTGAGGTATAGAGCAGCGTCCTTAGGGCCACATAGGGTAGACTAGGATTATGAAGATGGGATAGACTAGAAGTATACTTGGGGTTGGGGAGAAAATGTTCAAAATTTTAAAAATGATCACAAAATAAAGTCACCTCTTCTCTGCTTTCTAGGCACTGTACCTGTGGGCTGCAACACTTGGATGCAACAGCACCATTTTTAATTTGGACATTAAACATGGCACCTCCAGCCTAAGGGACTTTCACTGGGCCTGCGGAGAACTTCTCTATCTCCAACAGCCTCCTCGAAGGCACAGCCTGTGCTCACTAGAACAATGCACAAAGTGTCCCTGATCGTTCCAGCAGCAAATATCTCCTACATCAATGCCCATCTATGGCTCTGTTACCTTGCTCCACCGACATTGGCAGTATGCTGAGTGCTAAGGGTGGACAGCTTTCAAAGACACACCAAAGGAGTTTTGCCTATTGAACAGGGTCCAGCTCTTTTTTCCAACACCATCATTGTGATGTTCCAGATCAAGGCAAACGCACTCTGGCTTAAAAATATCAAGAGGAGGGTATGCCTTCGGATAGGGAGTATGTGCTGCAGAAATGGGTCAACAGTGAAGAAAATGGCTCCATCACCAAGGCCATTGACGACTTGAACAAGGTAGAAAAGAAAAGGATTGCTGGAGGAGGTGCCATAAGCAGACACAGCCACTGATTGGTTGAACTTTGACTGGATACCTTTGTGGCTGTCTGCCATTCTAAAAGTTTTTGCTGTTGCTCTTTTTGTTGCGTCCTACAGATAATATGTCAGTGTTTGAAAAGATTAAGTACTGAAGTAGTAGGGATGAACAATGCCAAGATAGGGATATACAGGAAGTCCATACGTAGGGTCATTGGACCAGGAAATAGGGAACATTCATAAAGCCTATATATATAGGAAAAAAGGATAGAACAAGGAATGAGAATAACTTAGCACTTATAGAAGTTGTAGAAGTAACAACAATAGGACTACAATAAATGCAGCCTGCTACCATTACCAAATGCCAGGTCGATAGCCCCCAACTCACCACTAGTAGATGCTAACGGAGATAGGATTTAAATATAGATCCACCATCACCTACACAGACACCATATGCATCCCTCATTAACAGACCTGAAGGAGAGTATGTGGAGTTAAGGAAGACACAGGAGAACAAATGTCCCAAATATGCCAAAATGAATGACACCCCTGGGATACACCATCTAGAAGGAGGGCCTGCAAGGTATGCTATAAGGATTTTGTTCAAGAATGAACAAGAGGAGGGCATGAAGCAGGGTCTATTTTTATCATATAGTACCCCAGGCCCATTCTGTCTACACCTGTGGCATGGGACCCCCATATGACCCCACCAGCCAGCATGAAGGGATTTGTTAAATTGACCAAAGTATTGTAAACTCTTTTTCTGAACACAGTAGGCCCTGTAAAGCAGACCCAAAATGCCTCTCTGCTAAAAAACAAGTTATTTCTTCTGCGACACACACGAAGCCCCAGCTCCCCCAGGCCCCCACTCTCTCCTTGCGCAAGATGAGCTCGTCACTACTCTCACTTATTGAGAGATAGCTAACCACAAGAACACAGAACATCTCAAGCTAAGAAGAACTCTTATAAACTTATACAAATTTCCCTGAAGTGACGCAAACCCTTTCCGATAGATGTTCAATTTCATTATGATTTATGCTCAAACATCAAGTGACCTTTTGATAAACTTTTAGTGTGGGTGTCACTTCTGTGTTCCTAAATATTTCCGAGAAGTGACCAAAGTGCATCATGGTCTGCGGTCAAGGCACCTGTTAATGTTGTGATTCTGTCGTCATTCAAGAGGGTATAAAAGATCGGCTCCTCAGTCCATTCACCGGACTACCTCGTAGAAATGACCCCTTGGGTCGCTGACGCCTGTGTAGCCCCCCCTCAGCCACCATCTTTGACTGAGGCTATAATGCGTATTGTATTTTGAAATTGTCTCTTTCTCTCTCCTCTGCATTGCCATTATTCTAAAACATCATTGCAATTGCATGTTCTTGCTCTCCAAGAGAATTTTCATTAAGGTTGCATATTTTCTAGTGTATTCTGAATGGCATTTCTCTTCTGCTCTCTAAAACAATCTTGACACTGTTGCATATATTTAATATATTCACAAATGTTTCTCCTCTTTCTCCTGCATTCACATTATTCTAAAAGTATTCCATTATATGCTTTTGCCATAATTTTAGTATGTGTCTTCTGCCATTTTGTCTTTACTGAGACACCGCATCTCATTATCGAATTTTAAAGTGTTTCTTTACACTTCATGTTGGAAGTGGTTTCCTTGTAATAAAGTGCAAACAAACCTCATTCAACTTCTATCGTTTACACGTGTTTTCTCATTTAAAACGCAGCACCCCCTCAAATTAAGCTGCCCTGGTCCAGTGCCCCGAGACCATAAGAAATGTCCCCCTAACATATTCCCAGTACTTTCCATTCTGAGGTTCCATAGAGAGGCAGACATCTCTTACTGTATGCAGAGTTCAGAAATCCAGCTGTATAGTTACTTGTAGTAACTTTACTGTCTAAATTTCGGTAATAGGTATGTCCACCTGTCGGTAAGAGGATGGAGATTTGTAAGTCCTATTACTAGGCAGGGTTTTTTATCAGAATTGTTGAACACATCCAAACTATTGGAATTGGCCCTCTCTGCTGGGTCACCCTGAAACCTTTTGCCTTCACCCTTCCTATTTTTGCTGAATTTGGTTTTGTTGGCCTTAAGACTCTGTGCACTTTACTACTGTTAACCAGTGCTAAAGTGCTTGAGCTCTCTTCTTTAAGCATGGTAAAATTAGTTTACATCTGATTGGCACTTCAAATTTACTTCTACGTCCCTTGTAGAGTGGTATAGCACATACCCAGGGCCTGTAAATTAGATGCTACTTGTGGGCCTGCAGCACTTATTCTGCTAGCCACTTACATAGCCCCTTAAAACATGCTCCAAGCCTCCCACTGCAGTCTGAATGCAGTTTTAAACTGTCAACTCGACTTGGCAATATAATAGCCTGGCTAAGCATTAAACTCCCCTTTTAATTCCATATAGGTCACCCCTAATGTAGGCCCTAGGTAACCCATAGGACAGGGTGCATGTTAAGTAAAATATTGGACATGTGCTTTTAAGTTTTATTTGTCCTGTTATTAAAAAACTCCTAAATTTGTTTTTCACTACTGTGAGACCTACCTGTCCCATAGTATAGCATTATGTTGCCTTATTACATTTAATAAGTACTAACTATTGATCGGGAAAGTGTAAGCAGTTCGTGTTTTGTGTCTGAGAAATTGTATTTAAAAATCCATTTTAATGTTAAAGTCGAATTTTAAGTAACAATTTTGAAAAAGTAAATTTTTGAAAGTTGGCATTTTCCTATCCTGAGCTATTTGGTGCCTGAGGCCTATCATGGGTCACATGACTGGGTGTAGTTAGCAGTTGGGCTTTGTTTATTCCTCCCAGACAGCCACACAATACAGGGACTATATGTGCCTGAATGGGCCATCAAATGGCAGGATGGGGGCGGAGCTGGGCACAGCCCTTTTGCTCCTGAATAGGCTGTGCTCTGCCTTCACACAAAGGACTTGTCACCACTGCACTTTTTATGCAGCCTGCTTGGAGCCGGGATAGGGGAGTCAGGAAACTTGCAGTACTTCAAAGGGATATCTCCAGAAACTTCTCCTACTTCAAAGAAGCCATCATGTTTAAAAAGGAAACCTTCATACCCACTCTTCATTTCACTTTCTGGACTGCCTGTTGCTGTAGTCTGCTGTGTACTCACTCTACAAGACTGCGTTGCTGTACCTTGAAGGACTGTTTTGCTGCCAGGAGCCTGCCTTGAACCCTCAGAGGCCTGCCCTGCTGCTTCAGCCCTGATTCATCACTTGAACCCAGGACTACCAGAGTGACACCAAGGGCTAGTTTGCTGGCATCCTATTCAGAGCCTCAGGGACATAAAAGGCACCCATCAGCACACCTGCATCCAGCTTGAGTGAGTCCTGAACCCCCAAGTGGTACCTCTCCAGTGCTGCACCCTTGATTCTCGTTTTAAAGGTGCCCAGTAAACCAAAATCCCAAACTTGGAACTTAGAAGAATTTTAACTAAAAACTGCTCTGAGAACTGAGGAAAGACTGGGATGAATCAATTTGTCTATCCTTCCAAGAGGCATTGCCGATCGGCCTGACTTCACGGTAGCTCCTGCTACATTCTTCTCCCCAGCAGCAAATCCTGTTCAGCGGTCCCTCGATGAAAGAGTATCCGGCCTCCTGGAACTCTCGTCAGTTACAGCCTCCAACTACATCCTGCTGAAGATTTTTCGACTCCAAAAAAAGAGACCAAGTTCGAACAAAGAAATCTTCACTGCAACTTCATACACGTCTCCTCCTCGGACACAGCCTGCAGCCTTGCCCCATTGAACTTTACCTTGCCACAAATTTTCCTTCAAAATTTCTTCTATGTCCAAAGGTAAACGCCAACAGGGCTCAATCCATTTTTTGTATCCGACCAGCGCTCCATCACAGTTGACCATATTTTACAACTTTGACCTGGTCTTGCTTCACTAGATGTCTGCGGCTGGCGCTAGACTTTACTACAAAATTTAAATATATAACTCAGGTTCTACTGATTGGATTTTTGTTATTTTGCTGTCAAATAATGCCCCCCCCTGTCAGTATGCGCCCCCATGTTCCGGCACTGAACGAAAAGCACAACATTGTGCATTTCGGTCCGTGCAGGAACGTGCTTTGGCGTATCCCATTGCAGTGCCTTTCTAAGGCTCACTGCCTGGGACCGCCAAAGCACCGTCCACCAGACCAGGAGAAAACTCCTAATCTGGCGGGCGGGTGGCGGATGGCTTTGGCGGTGTGGCAGCGGGGCACTGGTGTGGTGGCCCGCTGCCACACCGCCAAAGTCGTTATCAGGCCTTAAGTCCGAAAGTTACATTTTACTCTATTTTTCTAAATTGGTGTTGGACTTCTCTTGTGTTGTGTTTTCACTTTACACATTGCTTCTAAATTAATCCTGGCTGCTTTTGTGCTAAACTACCAGAGTTAAGCACAGGTTAATTGAATAACTTTTTGTGCTTCACCCTGATGAGGATTGTGGCTTTTGCATGAGAAGGGCCTATTGCTCTCTGTTTCTTGCTGTTTTTTACTACCCAGCATCCCTTAGGAATCCTATTTTGCTTGCCTGCTTTACAGACCATATCTCCTTTACTACGCCACCGAGGAAGAACGTGCCGCGTTTGTGCAGGGATGATGTGCCAGAAGTTATCTATCATTGCGGGCAGCCTGTTGGTAGCGGCAGAGTCACTGCGGATTCATAGAGGTTCAGTAATTCAGGGCTGCAGTAATCTTGCGTTAATTTGCTGGGGAATCCAGAGTAACTCTGGAGACCGACATAGATCTGCCCCTTGCACAGAATCCAATCTGGATATTGCAGTACTTATCTGTGTTAATTTCACGATATAAATAAATTATAAGGAAAATGCGAACAATAAAATATGTTTGTATTTTTGAAGCAAATATTTCCCCCCAACCTATCACACACTGTGTGCAGCAAGGTGCACTGCTCTGCAAACAAAGGCCCAGGAAGGGCACTTGTCTTTGTTACCTTTTCATCATGACTGCCTGACTTTTGAACCCACCTGTCCATGCTCACTCACCACTTTACTGTTTGTCTCTTTATTTGGTGGTGAAGAGACCAACTTCTTCACTATAGAGGGCTGAGGACATTGTTAACAGGAGCAGAGGTAAGTCAGTTGTCCTGAACAATAGGTAGCACCATGCATTCCTGCCACTCTCTCCTTCGCCCTATGTAAATAACATGACTTCTCCTGTTTCTTGCTTTATCCCTGAAGTCATGTGAGTTATGTTGTCCTCGCGTCTAATTGTTAATACCTGGGGCCTCCCTTTAGTAACCTGATAGCCTCAAAGGTCATTTGTCTGTTAAATAATCTCCTTTATTAGAATTCTCTTTCTCATTCAACTCTTCTTTCTGTGTTACATTTGTGCTTCTCGTCCTTCTTTATATTAGCCCTGCTTCCTTTCCTGGTATTCTGAGTTCTTTTCCTACATTCTCCCTTCTCCTCCATCACTTTGTTCCTTCTTGCACCTCTCCATCCTTACATTTTCCCCATCCTTTACCTTCCTTTTCCATGACCTTCCATGATTTCTTCTTTACATTCTTCTTTTTACCCCTTACTTCCTCCACGTCCTTTGAGGTGAGAAAGTGAGAGTGCAAACGTGTATTTAAATGTTAGGGCCAGGCCCTCTCTATGACATGGCATGCTCCAAATAGTTTTTACCTTGAGTAAACATTAAAGCGCATCAGCTGTGCCAATGTGTTGATAATTCTTTGGTACCCTGAGATTTGTGGGGCAGTGGAAACCTTCTGTGGGACCTCTAGTGATGGCCTAAGGTACTGCACCCTGCTCGCAGCAGGGACTTGTGTGTAATCTGAGGGACCACTAGCCATGGCCTGTGGTACTGCAAACTGCACCAGGAAAGAGCAGATTGCAGCTTTTCAAAACTGTGAGGGGCAGGTGGAGGCGTCAGTTGGCTGACGTTCTTGTGTTTTTCTATTAACTTACAGCGTATGTCTTTGGCAGGTGCAGTGAACGGAAACTGTAAATAGTGGGCTGAGCTTGCACAATGAGCTATCTCTGTGAACACCGATAGACCTGGTTTGTGGGTTCAGTTACACGCCAGACCTGTTGTTTTGGCAATGTTTTCAGCAGCTGCTAGCTTTGCTAATGCTTGTTGCCCAATTGCTCTTTGCAGGATGAGTCCTTTACAAACCATACTTTCAGTGTGGAAAGTAAAACTACAATTCCCAGCATACCGGGGGATAAAAAGCCAGGTGGCCCCCATGAATAGCACTTTTTGATTATTGGTCCACTCCGAAATGTATTTTTTACAAATCTTAAAATGTCGAGAAAAAAACAGAACAGACCACTAACTACAGCCGAAAACAAGAGAAAACATTGATCTGGTCACACAGTAAATAAGGTGAAGTATGGAAGTTGTTTCTGAAATTCAGACAACGCAGGGCATGTTTTTATCACGTTTATTCTAACTGCAAGACTCCAGGGTAAAAGTGAAAAGTCTTCCATCATCAGGCTGTGCGGCTCCCTGTTTTTCTCTGCTACGGTCTGTGCGTTTTCATCTGTAAAAAAAGATTTAAGGATACATGGGGGGTTTTCACCACATTTAGTGCGTCCTCCTCAAATTAGGAAGTTTTCAGTTCTCTCACATTCCAAGTTTCAAAACACAGAAGCTAGCATGTGTGCTCATTATTACGTAACTCATGCAAACGCATCATCTCAAGCAGGTATTGGCCACCAGAGCCCACCAAGGAGAAAACCAAGAAAGTGCTGGGATGTGTTATTCCCCCCCCCCCCCATGAGCTGTGCACTGATTATTCACCTGAATCTTCTTGTCTTCTTGTGCTATTCCAGTATCATCCAGAGATTGCTGTGACGTTTCAGGTTGCTTCTAAATAAAACAAATGAAAGAAATAATATCTAATTAGGCACTTTTAAAAAAAAAATCACTGCTGGAAATTGAGGGGCATATTAGTCCTGCACATCTAGCCTGGGCTTCTATTGGAATTCTATAACGCATATTAGCAAGCCCATTATCGCCGTTTTAGCGGCAGTTTCCTCCCACTCTAAAACGGCGATAATTTTATCGCCGGTCTTGCTAATATGCCCCACAGTTTTTGGTTTAGTTTGGTGAAACCCTATTCAAGCAGGAACAACAATCTCTGTCAGGCTGGACTACAAGCAAACCTCAAATGAACCTGTGCTTAACCCTCAGCTAGCTTGGCACAAACGCAGTCAGGGTTAACTTAGAGACAATGCGTAAAGGATTCATGCTGCACTTCAAACAGTAATGAAGTGAAGACAAAAAACAGTAAAAATCCCGCACCATTTTAGGATGAATAGAGTCAAATTTATTAAAAAAATCTAACAACAAAAATCTAATCAGTAGAACCGGATATATGCAGTTTTAAAGATTTTACCATAGCTATACCCATCCGGAGGAGGGTCTGTGAACTAATCCCTCGAATCTGCCATAAATAATGATCAAAAAATGTCCAAATCTTATAGTCTATGGGGCAGATTTACAAGCCCCTTACGCCACTTTTGCGCCGCCGTTGCGTCACTTTTGTGACGCAGCGGCGGCGCAAATCATGCGCCATGCTGCGGGGGATTTACAACGTGATGCATCTAGGGAGATGCGTCACGTTGTAAAGCCCTGCGCCACATGAAACCTGCGTCAGGTTTCATGTGGGCGTGCTGGCGCAGGGGGCGTTCCTGCGCAGGAAGCCCCGTAAAAGTGACGCAGTGAAATCTACAAGATTTCACGGAGTCACTTTGCGTCCCTGCTGCGTCAGATCCTTACGCCTGCTTCAAGCAGGCGTAAGGAGTGACGCAGCATGTTAGGTATAGGGCACCCCTGAGCAGTACTGGAGTTACGTCGCACTTGCGACACGACTCCAGTACTGCGCCACTCCTTCCGCCGACAGATGCGTCACGCATCTGTTTATCCTTGCGCCATGATGCGTCGCATTGTAAATGCGGCGCATCTGTGGTGGCGCAAGGGTAAACTTGAGTCACGCATCTTCCCTGGCGCATCCCTGCTGATTTGCAGGGATGCGCCAGGGAACGTAAATCTGCCCCAGTATATTTATCTGGGATATATGCAGTTTTAATGATTTTACCATAGCTATACCCATCCAGAGGAGAGTCTGTGAACTAATCCCTCGAATCTGCCATAGATAATGATAAAAAAATGTCCAAATCTTATAGTCTATATATTTATCTGCAAGGTGTGGCATACAGTCACAGATAAAGTTACAGTGAAGAGAGAAGCAAAGTGCAACTCATATTAAGATTTGCAAAAATATAATACATGTCCTGCCTTAATGTATATAGGAAAGCTGTATCTAAATATGCACAACACAGATACATTACATCTGTGTATACATCATATACCTGTACAGACAGAATGGACCTCAAAACCTAGTCCATGATAGCTACACAACAGAAAAACGAAATAGAACAGAAGAAAGGAAGAACACACCTTCCATAACACACCCTGGGTGACTTAGCATTAAGATAATGCCGACTGCCCAAAAGTATCCCGAAAGGCTGTTACTGCCATCAGCCTAAAAGAAAACTCAGGAAAATGAAACCCCCACCAACGGCAAACACTTATGACCATACTTGAGCCCAAAGGTCAAAACGAAGTACAACCCAACCAATGGAAACCTTAAAAAAAAGAGTTATACAGTTGGAATATTTGACCACAAGGAATAACAGACAGACAGAAATCTCACCGTAAATCAGCAAGGCCTCACTATATATATAAATATAGAACCTAAGAACACAAGAAGGAACAGCCCATACGCTTAAAGCTGAACCCTAAAAGGACTAAGTAACAAAAAAAAGCAATTGCAGATTAGAGGAAGAAAATATCCCCAAGGAGACAGAGGACATCCAGCCTCCCAACAGGAAAAGTGTAATTACACCAGCAGATCAAAGTATAAGGAAAGGGAAACTCAGTGTGTTCTTAGGGAAGAAAAGAACCAGTGAAGTAAACATTCTCCTTAAGAAAAGAAGAAATACCCCCAGAAAATGCTAGACATGGCCGCCTAAACTAACTCCCTAGGTTTAAAATATTCTGACACTGCATTCCAGACACCATTCCAAGCTGTTTTAAGACTGAAAGTAGGAAACCATAAAACCTCCATAAATCGAGCTAAGCGTTAGTAATACAAACATTCGGAAGAATACCAAAAAAGAGACCCTGAACCTGCCATATGTAGCCTCTCCAAGTAAGAGAGATACATATCAAGGGACAAAACCCCATGCACAGGCAAGGAACACAAAACGTGGTAATGTTGGCATAACCCCCTCATAGGGTGACATAACCTTTGCTAAAACTACCTAACGCAAAAGCAATCCGTGCACCACCTGAATTGAAAGCAAAGTGCATCACGCCAAAACTAGCTGAAAGGACTGCAATTCAATGAAACCAAGAATGTACTAGTGGAAGCCTTGATCAAATCAGACCCAAAATTGCACTGAAGTGGAAACTCAGAGTAGGTGTAAAGAATAAGCATACTCTCTGTAGAAAAGGTCTCCCATAAGGCATACGCATAAGAGATACTTAAAGTCAAAAGGAATGCATACCAGCATACCAAAATGCTTCCAAAGGAGCAGATGACATAGGTACACTTCCTAAGCAGAAGAAACATCACAATCAAATGACCTCTTGAGCATGAAGACCATCATCAGAGGAAAAAAGGGGGAAGGGAAAAACCTATGCAATAAGCACCCTTGTACCACATAGCCTATCAAAGACAGTATTGAAACATTAATATCTGCTAATCGCAGGAACACCACATTGTGTGTCACCAACAGGCAGAACTTATACCACCATGGCACTTGCATAACATGGCCAGCTGTGTAATAAACAAAAGATTAATGTCCCCCATGCAACCCTAGCATATATAGGGAAAAAATCAACTAGGTATATAATTAGAAAAAGAGAAATTAGGACTCTGCCTCACTTCTTCCATCACGGAAACACCGTAAAGCTGAGTCGGCCTGGGCACCAAAAAGATGGGTGCCAGGGCATATCGACCAAAGCAGCTTTAACAGCCTCTGAAAAGCCTGAAGTACTTAACCAGGCATGATGACGTTATGCCACAGAGGATGCTTTAGCCCGACCCACTGAATCAGTGGTATCCATGCCACATCTAATAATCTGCTTAGCGTCCTCTTGGCCATCCTGAATCAACTGTACTATATTAGAATGGAGGCCATCTGAGAGCGATGGCAACATAGCCTGCAAGGAATCCCACAAAGCATGAGAAAAACACCCAAGAACACAAGTTGTATTAATGGACCTCAAAGCAGAACTAGTTGAGGCAAAAATATGTGTTCCACATGAATCTCGCCTCCTGGAGTCTCTATTCAATGGAACGTTAGGTAGAGAATCCATATCCTGTGGGGCTGAAGCCACCTGAACTACCAAACTATGAGAGGTAGGATGCTTGAGGAGGCAAACTGGATCTCCAGGAGCAGACAAGTGCCTGCGAGATATAGCATGATCCACGGAGACCCCCTGTCAGGCTTAGCCCAAGTGCCCAACAATAGGTTGTACAAGGCCTCACTATATGGGAGAACAGGCTCCCCCCTGTCTGACCTTGATAAAGGACATCAATCAGGGGATCAATAGACTTCTCCACCATAGGAAGAGATAACTTCAAAACCATAGCCATTCTCCTTAACATATCTGCAAAAGAGGAACTCACCTCAATAGGAAGACTAGGAGGAGACAGTAGTCCTGAAGCCGGGGAAGACTCCTGCCCACTAGCCTCACCAAGTACAGAAGTAAAAGTTACTTACCTTCGGTAACATAATATCTGGTAGAGACACAGTCTAGCCACAGATTCCTTAACTTTTGAATTCTCCCCAGGCACCAGTCTGGATCTGGAAATGTTTCAGCAGAATCTCTGCGCACCGGAGGACGGCGTCGTATGGCTCCGTGATTAAGTCGACTCCGGTCATGACCTCAGTGGAGCCAAATAAGTCCCCTCCAGCGCGCAGACCTCAGTTTCTTCTGTGAAACCTTCCACGCCAGAACACGGAGCCACTATAGAAACTTGTTGTAGAAACAGTGTGCCAAAAAAGACCAAAAATCTTTTAAATATTAATAAAGAAGAAACATCAAATGGTATGTTAATACCAGACATGAATTTTAAAGAAAACCCAAAAAAATCAACGAAGCACAGGGCTATGTGAAACCCTGCACCCTGGTGAATAACCATCATGTAAGGGAAGAAAACCTTACACCATACAGACCATTCATCAATGGTAAGGAATGGAATGGTAATAGCAAAACAAAACTTATAAAAACTGTTTGTTGAATCACACCATTACGTGACATAGTGATAGTGCCAATGCAAGGTATGATAATACTAAATAAAGACTTTCAAAGAAAGAACAAATAAATCAATACTGCTCACTGGTGTCTAATCCAGTGTGAAAGAGAAAACACCCCCCACCCTACCGACCACTCACATGTGGAAATGGATGGTATGGCAATATCTAAACAAAACCTATGTGGCCAGGCCAAGTGGTTTGTTGAGTCCCAACATTAGATTAGACAGTGATCACCAGAATATAAAACCAGAACTGTAAAAGGGTATAACCCTTACCTCATAGGTCGTTCGAGAAGAGTGGGAAGGATGGGCAGGTCGTTGAGGAATCTGCAGCTAGACTGTGTCTCTTCCAGATATTACGTTACCGAAATTAAGTAACTTTTACATCCGATAGAGACCTCTAGCCACAGATTCCTTAACTTTTGAATTAAATACCATAGGTAACACTACGCAAGTTCTCAAAGAGAACCAGACAGTCATAACTTACAACTGACCAAATGCACACAGGAGTAGCCGAACAAGAGCGTGGCTATTAACAGAATCCATGATCACTGTCACAGAACATAAAAATAATAAAAAACAACAGACCTGAAAGAATCGGGCCTTGAGGAAAAAGAGGAGGGGGTAAACCCCTGAACAACCATCTGACAGTTATCAGACATTATTCTCTATCCCCAAAGAGGAAAGAGAACTTGTTGGCCAAAAGGGTCAAGTGCAAGACAACAAACATATAATTTGCATTGTTCACGACAATAAAGAAATATCAGAGAAAGAACTGTCCTGATAAAATCCAAAAGAAGGTCCTCAGCACACATTTTCATTATACCAAGATGAATGAACATCAAAAGAAAGACGAACAATAATACCTCCATGGTATAAAGAATTTTGTTTGAACAAAATGACCACTCGAAGGTTACATAATGCACTGTAAAGAAGCTAAAACGACACCAAATAGATTTGAATCTGATATAGATAGTCTTCAATTATGCCAGTTGTGTTAAATTTTGCCATATATATATATATATATATATCACACATGTGAGCAAGGCTGGTTCTGCCGGCCGAAACGCGTAATGACATGAGGAGCTGTTATAAATAATTACTTACGCACAATTCAAGAGGAGTTCGTGCCTTCTTCAGCGCCGTGGGATTGTTGGAGTAGGATTCTGTGGTTACTAATATATATATATATATATATATGTGTCACCAGAGACTCTGAGTGGCCCGACAACTCACAGAACTTTACTGGCCAATATCTACCGCAAGGATCTACAAAGCTTGCCCCGCATGGCCTGCCATGGTCCGACAGTCTGAACATGACTTCGAGCCGTGGATACGCTCGAAGCACCAAGACAAGCGAGAAAAGAGAAGCAACCATATCTCACATTAAAACCCCTTTCTGTTCTTTTTTTATTTATTTTTTTCAATATCGAAAACCAAATATGTGTAACAGATATGCACTCAGCCAAATATACTCTGTATACCTAATAGCTAATTAGAACAGAGTAATCAGTCAAAAAGTGCTTTGCAATAAAATTGAAAAAGCAAACACACCTAATTAGTGCAGTACCAAAATATATTGTATATATCATAAACTGAATTCTCGTCAGCAACAAGCACATACAACCACACTTGTGATGCAAAACAACATTTGTTCATAAGTCCGACAAGAGCATATTATATATATATATATATATATATATATATATATATATATATATATATATATATATATATATATATATATATCCACATGAAAATCCAAGAGTGTCCAGTCACACCGGCACTACACAAGGACACAGACTCCACAGCAGTTGAAGTGGCAAGGTGTTTATTAATTAACCATCATAGTCCAAAGACGCGTTTCGGCCGCCAGACATGCGGCCTTGTTCACATAGTGCACTGCAAGTGAAGGTGATCTATATATACATGGTGAGTAAGCAGTAGTCTTTCTACAGTGGTATTCGTTCAGATAAGCACTTTACAACATGATGTGGCACTTTTACTGCAGTATCATTGCTTTACTGCAGTGTCATATTACTGTAATCTAAGTGCTGACCAATGACTGCATACATGGTGCTATAATGATATGGAGGTTGAAGGCATCTGTAATGTCATTCTCCTAAAGGCTAGCGCTGGTGTGGTAACTCGTGCTCGCTCTTGCCATTGCAAATATTACAGCGTTGGAAAATCCAAGCGAGCTTGTGAGTATAAAATGTATCCTAAAACTTGGATAAAGTATTTAATCAGTCGCGCAAGTCGCATAACTAAATTTGATTGACCATCAAATCGGCCAGCCCGTATTAAGTATTAAAATGCGGGGCTGAAGGGCGCAAGATCAGCAAAGAGATAGATTAAAAAAATACCACGAGTGAATTGTAGTGCCTGTTACTATTGTAGCGAGTACATGCTGTTGCTGTTACTCATGAGTGATTAAATTTGTGTGTGTGTTCTGTGAAAGGGAGGGAGGTGTTTGGAAATGTGAGTGAGCCCGTGAGTGCATCTGGTCGCGCAAAAATGTACTAAACCCAATGGTTAATGTGACAACATCTGCACACGGGGTGTTATTTAAAACAAAAGACACAAAAATTGATAATCATTATAGTGCTTCTACAGTACATATACACATGGGTGTATGCCACCCTATAGATTTCTAGGGGGAACATTAGGTTAGGGAGGGAACAAAATTAGTAACATTGTGTGGAGATTCAACTGCTGCAGTTGCATGAACCTATGATGGACATATTTAAGAAGTGTGGCAAAAACGCAAGGATTCCAAAAAATACATGTAGCAATCCAATAACACAATAAATAGCTTGCTGTTAGAAATATAAATATAAAGCCTGCAAATTGCAAAAATAAGCATATATGCGATTTCAACCTAGATATTGTGCAAATAAATAGTTTATAAGCAGATAGTCATAGCGAGAACATATTGAGCCATTGATACCCATTCTCTATCTAATAAATGGCTTGCTAAAGCACCTAGTGTGCCATAAATATTGTGGTGGAACTAAACATAGCAGAATCAGCGGGGCATTGGTAACAAATCTATGTGTCATCGATGTGTATACATATAGCCTGTTCATACGGTAAGAAATCATAGGAAGTTATGCAAATCTTCACTCAAGTTTAACCCAGATGGGGCCTTGGTGTTGAACTCGATGATGTGTTTGCTCTCTAGCTGTCTAAGGAGTTTTTCCCGATTTCCACCCCTCACTAGCATAGGTATGCAATCAATGACCGAGTACTGTAAATGGGCCAAGTTGTTGCTGTGCTTGTCACTAAAGTGCCTTGCTACAGGGTAAGTAGAATCATTGTTAACTATGGCCCTAAGATGTTGTAAGATGCGCTGGTGCACCGGTAGCTTTGTACTTCCAATGTACCATAGGTTACATGAACAGACAAGTAGGTAAACTGCAAACTCAGTTTTGCATGTGAGGCGATGCCTTATGATGAAGGGATGTTTCCTAAATACTGAATCTACCTGGGTGATGCTTCTGCCAAATTTGCATGCCCTGCAACTGTTGCATTTTTTGAATCCCTTGATATCAGATAACCAGTTACTCTTGGAGATGATTTCTGGACTGTTTTTCACAAGGGCATCATGCATAGATGGTGCTCGTTTGTATGTGATGTCTGGTTGATTTGACACTACTGGGCCTAATATGGGATCAGATTTGATGATGCCCCAGTGCTTGTTTATCACTGCTCTGATGTTGCGGGCTTCAGTGTTATATGCCGTGATGAATCTGGTTGTGACTGTATGTAAAGGCTCTGGACTGGGGATACTAGTGTTTGTGTCATCCACTCGGGTGTCTTTGAGTAGGTCTTCCCTTGGGATCTGATTGGCCCTGTTCATAGCTTTTTTGATGTTGGCTATGGAATAACCTCTTAGTTTGAAACGTTGGAATGACTCTTCCTGGCATATTGCTAGATCTGATGGTGAGCTACAGATCTTGCGTATGCGCAGCATTTCCCCATAGGGGATGCTGGCAATGAGATGCTTGGGATGAAAGCTGGCCGCGTGGAGTGTAGAGTTCCCTGCTGTAGGCTTTCTATGTAGTTTTGAGTTAATTTTTTGCTCTCTCACATATATTTCTACATCCAGAAACTCAACGGATGTCGCACTGATGGTGGCATTGAATTCTAAGTTCAAAATATTAGAATTAATATCATCAATAAAGGACTTAGCGCTGGTCGCATCGCCCTTCCAATATGTGATTATATATATACATATGATTATATATATATCATTTACACTTCTTCAAGCAACAGCCATGATTTCTCAAGGACTGTTAAGCACAGAGAAAATTAGAGACATACCATACCCCAAGAGGACAGGTAATATCTAACCTTCAGACAGATGCAAAAAGAATTGTACGAGAATAACAAGAAGAGCTTTCTATAAAGCCTAAAAACTCCTACCAAGAAATATATGACCAAAAACAGCCTTAACTGTTTCAGACACTGCCTATCAAACAGCTTAAGATACAGAGATCACACCCTCATGTTCCCATAATTGAACAAAGGAATTACCTGTACCCTCCCACAAAGTAGAAGGCCACTAACTTGTGTATCCCAAAGAATACACCATAAGTCCTAAATTTATTAGCACAACTCTTCAAAAATGGAAGCAATTATACTAAATTTGCAGTCCTCACAAGGAGAGAAAACAAACTGCACTAATTATCCTGGTTAAGAAAAAGCGGAGGGCATGTATATGTAACAGAACCCCAAAAAAGGGAATCACAAGAGGAAAAGGACGGCTATTAGCTCACAACAATCGCCCTTAAAAGAATATATAACGAAGTCTAAAAAGGACCAACCTGTATGGCCGAGTGATGCCCACACAAGACAGGGTACTCAGAGAAAACTATTTAATAGTAAACAAATAGGCCACGTAAGTAGTACACCTAAAAAGCTGAACAATTGCAAACCAATACTGCAAGTAGAGTAAGACATATACCCATAAAAAAAAGGTATGAACTCTTGAGACTAAGATCCTCATCAGAGTAAAATAAAAGAAGAAACCAGCTACACAGCTGCAAAGACAATCCAGAGATTAAAATAGTCAAATCCAGAGTCAAACACTCTCGCAGTAAGAAAGAAGTAGTGCCTAACACTTCAACACCACAAGTGCAACAACAGCAGAGGCAGGATTAAAATCCTCAGACCTAAAGATCCACGACCGTGGCTATATAAAAGAAAAGCAAAAGAGCTGATAAGGCCAAACTACAAGTGACCAGCCATGAGGCATTGTATCTGCATGGCTGTCAAACAAACAAACACATTAAAGAACATATCTTTCAAGTTCTCCTGAAAATGATTGGGGAATTTCGACTCACGCAACCAAGCGTGTCTACGAAGAGCAACAGATCGAGCCATAGCTCTGCCAATAGAATCGGTGGTGTCCATTGCCTACTTAATATTAAACTTTGCCATTTCACGACCATCTTGCACAAGCTGAAATAGTTCAGCCCTGACCCCTTCAGGAAGGGAAGGAAGCAGATGGGTGACGAAGTCCCACACAGCATATGAAGCCCTGCCTAAGACACAAGACGTGTTTAACAACCTTAAGGCCGAACTAGCCGAAGCTAATATATTCCGGCCACACAGATCTAACCACCTAGATTCTCTACCTGGTGGAAGTAAAGGTGAAACATCTAGATTTGGCAAAGTCGTATTAGCTTGGACGATGTATCCTTTAGCAGTAGGGTGTCGAGAAAGACAGGCAGGGTCATCCGGAGCAGGACGATAGCGATGGGAAATTGCATGATCAACAGAGACACCGGTCACTGGCCTCACCCAAGTTCCCAGGAGACTATCATATAGAGACTCTCCATAAGGCAGTAAGGGTTCAACACCTGTGACACCCTGGTGAAGCAGATCTAATAATTGATCAGATGATAAAGCCACCAAAGGAAGCTGCAATTTCAAGACCTCAGCAGCTCTTTATAACCTCAGCAAAAGCTGCACTAGCCTCCGTCGCCATTTGTGGTGGAGAAAGGAGATCAGAAATAGGAGAGGGTTGCAGACTACTATTGTCACCCAATGCAGCCCAAGAACCTTCTACAAGAGGCTGAACAAGACCAACCAAGAGGTCGACATCACCGGCATCACCTGAGCCACCTCACAATGCTGGAGAAACAGCAACAGAGCGCGCTTCATCCTCAGTATGCAAAGGAGAAGGTACAGGAACCGCAGTGGCTATGAGCGGCGTCTCCGGCACCGATCGACATCGGGACGGCGTCGTATCGTCATGCACCATGAGCGACCCCTTCGGCATCGACCAACATTGGAGCAGCGTCATATCCACCTCCTGTACAACCTCATCCGATGCTGCTGGCGTCACAACTGGAAGCCGCACGAGTTGTGTCCTGACGCCATAATGATTCAAGGCATGGAGTCGAGGTCTTCGACCAGCGCCGAGGGTGAACCTGCTTGCGTGTTTCCATTCGGATTACCCCCAACCTTCTTATGGGCCAAAGGTGCTCCGGGGGAGGCATGGACCCAAAATTGGCAAGCAGGGCATGATAGTATGCCTGCATCTGGGTCATAGTCGCCACAGCTCCAGGATAAGGATGAGGCTCGGGGTTGACTCTTGTGCAATGTCCTCCGGTAAGGAACGGGTGGAACCAGCAGCCACGTCACGACTCGGTGAGGCCGAAGTCCGCCGTGACCTTGATCCCTTATGACAGGATTTTTGCGACTTGGGTGAGCGGCGCTCCCGGGAACGGCTCCTTGAACGGCCCCGGGCAGGAACCTCAGAGCTGGAAGGAAACCAATGCTGCCTGGACTCCGACCTGGAGAGCCTCGCCGTCAACAGTTTCATCTGCCTTTCCCGCAAAGCCTTAGGCTTCAGCCGTTTACAGTCATCACACTCCTGAGTGTTGTGGTGCTCTCCTTGGCATCCGTAGCCGACATCTATCCAGTACAGGTTTCGCACGACTTAAAACCCGAAGGCATAGGAACACTGTTTCCTGATGCAAAAAGGCATCGAAGAAGGCCAAAAATACAAATGGCCCAAGGAACCGCTTTTCCAGATCTGCACTGCAGCGCTGAAAAGAAGAAACTGACATCCGCGCACTGGAGGGAGCTTATATGGCTCCACTGACATCATGACCGGAGTTGACGTCATCACGGAGCCGTACTACGCCGTCCCCCTGGCATGCAGAGGTACTGCTGAAAAATTTCCGGATCCAGACTGGCGCCTGGGGAGAATTCAAAAGTTAAGGAATCTGCAGCTAGATGTCTCTATCAGTTAGCCAACTCTCCTCTACATGAGGCAGAATAGTGTCAGCAATAGGCTTTAATATCCCACATTCTTCCATATTACCTCTTTCAGACGCTTCACCATGAGAAGAAAGTGGAATAACAATACTTGCTCCAGTTGACTCCATCAACTTCACACCCGATGCCGATCGACGCCGAGAAGGCGACACCAAGAGGAGGAAGAGAAATGGCTCCAATCTGCACCACTAAGGTCAATGCCGGAGTCGGTTGATTGAGAATAGATGCCAAAGGTGGAAACCCAGAAAAGGCTGAGCACCGGCGTCAAAGTGGAGTTGGCCGACACCGACCGACGCCGATCCAACAACTCAAATTGCCCAACCGACATCCAAGGCGAACCCACCAGCGTGGCTCCTCTCCCATTCATGGGACCCGGCGGTGCTCCAGGAGAAGGAGGAGGAGCCCCAAAGATGAGATGCAGAGAATTATAGTATTCTCTCATTTGGGCCATCAACGCCCTGGCTCCCGGAAAGACAGGGAGGCACAAGGCAGAGTCATGTCTGGACTCCTCAACTGGTGAGCCAGAGGAGCCATGAGGCATGTAGTCCCCATGCGACAAAGTCGAGAGATGCCACGACTTCAACCGCTGATGGAGAACGACTTCCCCTTGAATGGCTCCAGCTCCTGGAACGGCCTGTGCCTCCAAATGAGAAGTAGACAACCGAGGAAAAGTGAGGTGTCCAAAGACTGCATCAGCCACGCCACTAAGTTTTTAATTTGGCGTTCCTTGAGTGCCTTTGGTTTAAGCTTTTGGGGGGAGCCGCAATCTTCAGAGTCATGGTGTTCTCCCAAACACCACATACATACAGAATGCGGGTCTGTAGTCAACATCTGTCATGCACAAGACCCACAAGCCTTAAAGCCTGAAGACATGAGAAAAGGCCCACTGTTCCAACTGCCAAAAACTGTCGAAGTAGGCCAGAAAAGGGCCTAAGGAACCCCTTCTCTGGATCTGCTTTGCAGCACGGAAAAGAAGAATCTGACGTCCGCGCGCTGGGCGGTGACTTATATGACTCTACTAATGTCACAACTAGAGTCGATATCATCACGGAGTCATACGACGCTGTACCCCGGCACACAGAGGTACTGAGGAAAAAATTCCGGATCCAGTATGACGCCTGGGGAGAATTTAAGGAATCTGCAGTTAGATGTCTTTATTAGATCCATTGTTTTTTTTGCTCACCATGCCATTCCAGTTTGGACCCAGCCATATATAAATCAGTCTTGACCCTGCTCTCCATGGGAACAGTTCAGCTCAAACTGCCCGACCAGGTCCTCCCTGGTCCGGAAACAAGCATTCTGGGACTGGTTTCGGGGTATCATCCCTCATCAGCTAGGCTAGCTTGAATCCAATGGCATAGTGAGCACAGGACCCAGGTCCCAGGATACTTGTTTCTAGTCTAGGGAGGACCTGGCCGGGCAGTTTGGGATGGACTGTTCCTATGGGAAGCACGGTCGAGACTGATTTGTATATGGCTGTGTCCAAACTGGAATGGCAATGGAGGTGGCGTTTTGATTGACAACTTCCCTACTAAGTCTTGTGCCCCATCGTCCTCACTTACGCCACAATTTGTAACACGTTCGCTATTTTAAGGCTTTTTTTCTCTCTTTCACAAATGACAGCCTTGCATGAGGAAGCCGGATAAAACCCTAACAATTTGTTTATGCTGTCACGGCCATGCTCTGTGCGGGTCATGGCGTAGGACGAGCAAAGCAGAGCAACCTCTGGGACTTATTTCAATGAGGTAATGGAACATTTTCAATGATGTCTTTTCATGTGAATGATCAGAAACTGCTGGACCATGACTCTAATCCCAAATATGCATTTTAGAGGAGCATATATTTAATGGAAATAACATGCGTTTATTTAAAATGAAAAGAAAAGAGATCGACTATTCTATGTTTATGGAAACCATTAAAAAATACTGGGGCAAGGGCCTGATTATCAAAGGGCTTCACCCACTTTGTGGTTATGGGGAAATGCGTTGATAAACAAGGGCTCTAGTGCGTGTTTCCCTTCTCAAATATTGTTCTGTACAAAACAGAAGGTGTTATGAAAAGAGCAACCCAAAATTGTGTGCTGCAATTGCCACTTAAACAAACAAGCCACAGATTGTGTGTCCTTCCAAGATGCAAGGTGACATACGTGACAAAGAAGGATACCCCTTTCATTATGAATCGCAAAGCTATGTATTAATGCTTGTGATTACTTATGCAGTTGCAAAACATTGAAAGGCTTAAACTATTCTTATTTGGTAACCCCTAGCCAAAGGCAAGCTGTATATGACAGGCAGCTTCCACTGTGCCAGAGACAGCTGCAGGTAACAGGGGTAGGGGTCAGCAAGACAATGGACTGGGCATGTGCCCTGATGTCAATTCATAAGAAGTTTTTTTGGGCATTGTAACATGTTGCATGCCAATTATGTTGAAGGATGGATCACTAGTAGGGGTGGGTATGTACCTACTACTAGCAACAAGGCTACTCACGCAACATAAGGTCCAGACAAGCTCTCAATGCATTAGCCCCTGGCTCAACCATTGGTAGCTGGCTGAGAGCAGGCATGCTTAACTCAAGAGACAGGTATGTAAAGCATTTAAAAACACCAACCCATTAAATAAGTAAGACACAACACACAATAACAATCCCACACCAATTTATAAAAATAGAAAATATTTTTATCTTTAAAATGACACCAAAACGACAAACATCCAAAGTAGGAACCCTGAGATATGAATTTTTAAATATTAACTACTTTATAGTGCTTAAAAACATACAGCGCCACTGTGGGACATCTGGTCACGCTTGACCGGGACAAAGTCAAGGTTTGAGGCCAACCGCGAAGGAGCCCTGGTCGAATACACTAAGCAGGAGACCCCAGTCGAAAGTTTAGCTGCCCACTTAGAAACTTTTCTGGAGGATCTTCTCTCGACGTCGTGCAGTCCCCTCCAGCAGGCTGATTGAAAATCAATCCGATGATGTTGCATTGAAGAGAGGCCCTGGTCAAATCCTGGAACTTGGGAGCTTCGGAGCTAACAGCGGGACAAACCTGAAATCCAGGCCGGGCCTCAGTTGAAGGTAGCCAGCTTGACTCTCGATGTTGTGCAGGTTCACTTTTGTAGCTTTTTCCAAAAGTTCCTCCAATCATCTCCAAACTTCTGGAACTTCTTCTTGACGTTCCTCTTGAGGGTCCAAAGTGTCAAAAGCACAAATCCATGGGCCTAGAAGCTCTGAGACGGTCCTTGGAAGTTTGGATAATAGTTCCCACAATGCACCTGGCCAAACCCTTAGAAGTCCACTGAACACAATGCAGGCTGGGGACTTAGAAGAAATGTTGCAGGCAATCTCTTTTTACCTGTTGCTTTCAGGGGGTCCATTCCTTAATCCTTTTTGAAGCAAGGCAAAGTCCTCAGGACTGTAGTTCTAAGTGTGTAAACAAGAGCAGCCCTTTATGGAGCAATCCTGTGTGGTGCACACCAGGGTTCCAGCAGGGCAATCCTTCTTCTTGTAGTTTCAGGCAGCACATTCAAATTAAGAACTGAGTTGCTCTACATGCCTCAACTATTTATTCAATGATCTGTGGTGACAAGCAGGGTGACACCCCTGTCAAATGGGGTGCAGGGTATCACCCAAGAACATGACAGCTTCCTCCAAAGTGTGGCATCTTCTTGTCCCACAAAGCACTGCACTTTAAAATTCAAAATGGACGAATCCTCTCCAAGAGAGTAAAACCTTGCTAAACCAACCCTTTGGTGTGCCTCATTTCCATTAACACTCCCCCTGCCCTTCTGCAAATTCCTTTCCTGGCCCGCCATCCTGCTGGGGGGACAGGATGTGGAGGTAGGTAGGCCTGGCATTACTTCACTGTCCTCCTCTCTTTGAAGCCCAGTTTCATTTAACCAGCCCCCAACCTGGTCTGTTTTTCTGCAGCTGCAGAAACTCCCTCCATCATATAACCTCTGCTGTCTGCTGGCCACTTATCACCTTATCAAAGCAGTCTGGCTAAGCCTGTTAGGGCTAACCAATCAGCAGAGACTGTTAGATCGCTATATTTTGGATTACAGAAGAGAAAGCTCTGTAACGTATTTTCTGTGCTAGTTATGATATATTCACCAGTGGAAAGTTGTTGGATTTATCATTGCCTATCTTTTAAGTCAATGAATTACATTTTTAGCTCATTCCTAGCAATATTTGTAATTAATAAGATATTCCAATGTTAGCCTATGGAACTAATAATCTACAATGGGGGAAAACGAAATTGACAGTTTTTCCCTCACCAGGGCATATAAAAAACACCTTTCATAATGTCCTTGCTTATAGTTACATGGCACCCCACCCCTGGAGCACCTAGGGGAGACCTTGGAGGTGACCTAAATGTAATAATGAGGTAGTTTAACACTTCGGAAGTACCTGTACCACCAAAGTCGACTTTGCATGCAGTTTACTTTTTTAAAGACAGTCTGCAAAGCAAGGCTGCCTTTAAAAGGGATAGTAGGCACGCAGCAGTGCACACTCCAGAACAGGAAATCTACTAGGTCCAGAAACTCCCTGGTCCTATTGTATACTAGGGACCTATAGGTAGTTTGCATTGCCCTTGTCCTATTATATACTATGGACTATTTACAGGGTCTGTCAATGCCAATTGTAATTATTTTGCAATCAGAGCACTGGCCCTGGGCCTGTTTAGCAGAGCTAATGGCACAGTCAGTCAGTTACCACCAGTATCAGTCAAAAAATGGGGGTGGGCAGGGCAAAAAGAACGACTTTCTCACGCTATTTGTATTTAGTAATCCTTAGCCAAGGGCAATCTGTACATGACAGACAGCATCCACTGTGTAAGAGACGGCTGCAGTCATCAGGGATGGTGGCCAGCCAGACAATATACTGTGCATGTGCCCTGATGTCACTTCATAAGGAGTTTTCTTGGCATTTTAAAATATTCATAGCACATAGGAGGCCTGCTGTTCCTTGCAGATGGATTGAGTGCTTTGCTTTAGTTATAAACAGCATATTCACGCATGGGCATGATGGCACTAGAACAACCAGGCACCAAATAAAAAGAAAAGAGAGAGCAAGAAAAAGTTAGCAGTTCAAGTGCCTTCAATTGTTTATGAAACTCAAGAGTAGGAATTGGCATTAACGAATTTCTGCTTTATTCACACACACGCAGCTCCCAGGGCCAACTAAACTCCTCTCAGTAGTACCCCTCTCTGTAAACAGGGATGTAAATCTTGTTATCTGGTCCGATTACAGATGCTGCGTTCCCAAGGGTGCATGTTTACTTACTGTCCCGGTATTGCTTGTTTCCATCTTGTATGAACTACAGTATTAACTGTTATAAGGCCAAAAGCGGTGACCCAGTGTACTATGGGTTTTTGGGAAATCCATAACTTTGCCTTCTGACATGCAACCTCGAAAGAAACCGGTATATCGTCGCTATGCGAACATCAAGTTGCTGCCATAATGCCTAGTTCTACTCTTAATCTTGCTGCACTCAGCCAATAAAGTGATATATTTGCCTGGTCAAACACAGAGCAATCACAACATAGACAGAATGGTGTGCGGCCACAATTGTTCCCATGAAAAGTCGGTCAAATTCTTAATTCAGGTGCTGCCTTGGTTTCAGGTCACTATCCGCAAGCAAATATGAACAAAACCTGGGGTCTCATGTGCACCCCAGAGAAGCCCCAAGATTATCAGATTACCTTGCTGCCATCTTAAAAGTACAGTAGGTCTCCATTGCCTTCATGTAAAATCTTCTTCACCCCCTCTGTGTTAATCCGAAACATGTCATCCATTGTCTTGTCTTAAGTCGTGCTTCTCTTCTGCAGGGCACAGTTCTACTGGTCTTTCTGTACTGTTTCTTCTTTTAACACCCAAGGACAAACAACATATATCTGTTTCTGGAAGAGTCAACGCAACGCTTCTCCTCTCTGCCTCTGTTCACATACTCTAGGTGTTCATATATGTGTGGTAAATATCAGTTATCTTTCCTCCTCATTGGATAGGGATATAGATATACCCAGGACTGACCCAAAGACCTTATCCTGTCTCGTGATCACATGTTTCAAATCAGCACATGTTCCAGATGGCACTCAAGCAAGACTGTTTTCTAATTACGCAGTGCCACAAACGCCAGACTTCGGCAAAGGCCCAGAGTGCCCCACTCCAATGCAAAACATTCTGCCCACTCCAATCTGCCCCACTCCAATCCCATCTATCCCCAATCCAATCCTCCCCACTCCCTCCCCAATACACCCCACTCCAATCCAATTCACTCCACTCCAATCCAAAACAGTTTGCCCTAGTGCATCTAGCCCCACTCAAATCCATAACAATCTGCTCCACTGCAACCTTCCTCACTTCACTCCAGTCCGCCCCACTTCATTCCAAAACAATCGGACCTCTTTCAATCAAAAAAAAAATGCCCCAATCCAATACCCCCGCTCCAATCTGCCCCACTGATATTTCGCCTCACTCCACTCCAATTCGCCCCACCCAATCCACCCACTCATCCCAATTCACCCCCCTCCAATCCACAACAATACACCCCACTCCAATCCAATCCACTGTACACCAATCCAATCCTGCCCAATCCAATCTACCCCACTCCAATCCAATTCACCTCACCTCACCCCAATCCAATCCTCCCTACTCCCTCCCCAATGCAACCCACTCCTATCCAATCCACCCCACTCCAATCCAAAACAATTTGCCCCACTCCAATCCACTCTAATCTGCTCCAATCCAAAACAATCTGCCCCACTCCAATCCAAAAGAGACCGCCCCACTCCAATCTGAACCACTCCAATACGCCCCACTCCAATCCACTCCAGCCCAATCCAAACCAATCCAATCAACCCCACACCAATTAAATCCACCTCATCCCAATCAATCCACTTCACCCTAATCTAATCTACCCCAATCCAAACCACCCCAATCCAAAACACCCCATCCCACCCCAATAAAAGCCACTCCAATCCAGACAAATCCAATCCACCCCAACCCACCTCAATCCAATCCATCCCTCCCCAATCCAGTTCACACCGCCCCAATCCACTTCAATCCAATCCACTCCAATTCAAACTACCCCAATACAATCCACCCTACTGCAATCTAATCTAATCCACTCCACCCCAATCCAGTCCACCCCAGCCCAGTTCATTTCAACCAACTGCACCCCACCCCATGCAGTCCGACCACTCCAATCCACCCCTCTCCACGGCAGACCTATCACCCTACTCTACTCCAATCCATCCCAATCCAATACACCCCACTCAGTTCAGTACACCACACCTAATCAATCCAGCCCACCACAATCTGGTCCACCCCACTCCAGTCCAATACACCCCACTCCAATTCAATTCACCCCTCCAATCCAGGCTGACCTGCCCCCCAACTTTAATTCACCCTACTCCAAACCACCATACTGTAATCCAATACACTCCCCCAATCCAATACACCCACCACAAACCAATCTAATCCACCCCAACCCAATCCACCCCACCCCATTTCAATCCACACAACTTCAATCAAATCTACCCCATCCAGTCCACCCACTCCAATCCAACCCACTCTACCCCAATCCACCCCACTACCTCAATCCACTCCAACTCACTCCACCCTATTCAACCCCACTCCACCCTACTCCATTCCACTCTATGACACTGCACTTTATCACGCTGCACTCAACAACACTCTCTACTACTGAACTCTGCTCCCCCCTACTCACCTCTACGACACTCTCCTCCCCTTACTCCACTCTACCCCAACAAATCCCGTCTACGACACTCTACTCCTCTCTAGGACACTGGCAACTACCACATAGCAACAATGCAAATAAGTACACTACACATCATGTCACATAATTCCAATTGTAAAAAGAACAGTTGATGGACAGAATGTTGACCAATTTCAAACATTCACCCCAGTACAGAGATATGGGCCTAAATGCATTGTTTTCTTGCTCCTCATGCCATCCCAGTTTAAACCCAGCCACATGCTAATCAGTCTCAACCCTGTTCCCCATGGGAACAGTCCAGCCCAAACTGCCAGGCCAGGTCCTCCCTGGACTGGAAACAAGCATCCTGGGACCGGTTTTGGGGTATTACCCCTCATCATCCAGGCTAGCTTGACTCCAGTGGCATGGAGAGCACGGGACCCACGTCTGGACATACCCGGCCCACTCGCGGTGACAAATGCAAAAAGAACAATTCCAATCAGCATAATTTCACTCCCAACCACAGAGTTCCATGCTACACAATTCCACTCCACACATTTCCATTCCACACCACATAATTTGGCAACAAACCACATAATTTACTCAACACATTTACACAACACACCACATACATCAACACACCACATACATCGAATCCACACCACAGAATACCACTCAGGCCACAAAATTCAACAGCAGAGCACATAATTAAACTCTACACCATACCAATAGACAACACAAAATACCATTCCACATAATTACACTCCATGACACACAATCCCACTTCACATAATTCCAGTACACTCACAACCACCTAATTATTATCCACATAATTCCGCTGCACACCATGCCACATAATTCCACTACACACATCCACTTCAGACAGCACAATCCCACAACTAACAATTCCAATCCAATCCACATAATTCCACTGCACATCACATGCATCCACTCCACTCCAAAACACATGGATAAAAGACATTGGGTCTGATTTAGATCTTGGCGAACGGGTTACTCCATCACAAATGGTGATGGATATCCTGTCCGCCGAAATATAAATCTCATTATGTCCTATGGGATTTATATTGTGGTGGACGGGAGATCCATCAGCGTTGTGACTGAGTAACCCATCCGCCCAGATCTAAATCAGGCCCATTGTCATTTACAATGCCAATAGCTCTAACTCTCGCAAATGCGAAACCTATTGGGGTTGCCATTGCTTGTTTAAAATATACTAACACCCATGCTTGCTCCTATGCTTGTAACTTTTCCAATAAAAATAAATTTACAAAATCGATAGAAATCTTGCGCAACTTGGAAGATCTCACAAGATCCCGAGACAGTTATGTGACTTAGCGGCAATCTTTGATGCAGGCGGGTATAAATACTGCACCCTTCAGAATTCAGTTGGATCCCTCTGTCAATACTCTCCTGACCCCCTGAACTAACCCACGGGGAACACGTCTCCTCACCTGTGGACCCCAACTGTGCAGCACCTAACCTTAATTTGCTCACATATGTATCCCAGTAAGCAGAGCATACTACCATGGCCAACAAAGTGATGTGGCCCATTCCACCCCTTGGATCAGACTACTGTCCTCAATGCAAGGAAAACACTGCCCATAGAGGGCACTGATAGCTGTCAGCGTCAATAACCAGGACCCAGGCCAAGAAGGGCCTCTACCCTCTGTGGCTTCTCAGAGTGGGGGCAACAGCCCTAGGTTTTCAACACCCTTTTTCCACTCAGAGGTGGTAGCCTGAGATTGGTCACTCTTCCCAGGATCTGTATCCTCAGGCCAAACCGGAGTCAGAGGTGATTCCATCCTCCCCTGCCCCTCCATTTGGGACTCTGGACCCTCAGTTTAGGAGTGGTACACTAGATTTCTGAGCTTTCAGGGCACCGTGGGCAGCCGCCCCTCTTAGCTCTTCCATCACTGGTGGCAACTTATTCCCCAGACTGCACTCAGTCAGCATCTGGAGACTAACTATGATCCTTCTCTGGGCCATCCTACTTTCCCCACTCCAGGGATACCAAGGCCACAAACACCTGCCCTGGACCTGAGCTACCCTACACACTTGAGTGGTGTACTGCTCCGGTGAAAACAGGCTTTCAACTACCACAGTCTGGCTGTCCCTGGTGACCCTCATAACAGTGACAGGGACCCCATTCACATTGACCTGGTGGAAGTAATGTCTTCCACCCTCAGGGATCACCAATCTACCCTCTGAGTTCACCCCCCTAACTAAGGGACATTTTTTTGGGCATGATCTATTTCCTGTCCCTGGGGACTACCTAGACCTAATGCCATATTGGCCACCCCTGTAAAGGTCTCACCAGTGGGGGATTTCTTCGAACAGACAGAGTACTCTTGCTTGTGTCCTAGCTAAGCACAATCAAAGCAGCAGGGTTAGAAATGGGATGCCCTGGGCCACTGCCCTCCAGAAGCTCTATCCTTCTACTTAGAAGGGGCTTGGAAACCCTTTCCTTCCCCCTTAGTCTGAGACTTTTCAGGGTCTCCTTTGACCCCTCCCCTCGCTCTGCTGGAGGGAACCTGAACCACCCTTCTTAGGGTCACCCCCAGGTGCCTTGTTGGTCACTCAAAAGCTGACACAAAGTGCTGCCTCTTAAGCAAGCTTCCTGGGATAAGAAAACTTGCTATCTACCAGTTGTTAGCGCAGCTCTGTAAAACAGGAATTGAGCATGTGCACCCTCAGGATTAGGTTGTACAGCCCAACAAAATCATCCACTTTTCTGTCCCTCACCCATCCCTTCAGTGCCTTGCTGGAACAATCTAAGAAGTCCACCCACGCCTGGTTTTGGAGATTGTGGCTGTCCCTGAACCTCTGTCTGTATTTCTCAGGAGTCAGCCCAAATTTGGTCAGAAGAATGGCCTTCATGGGGGCATTCTTGGTGTGAGAAGTCTGTCCCTCCCCTCCGTGCGCATGTATCTCTATAAGCTACCTGCCAGAACTCCTCTGGGACTTGTGTACCCTCAGAGCTACCTCATATGCTGAGAGCCATTTATCTATATCATATCCCACCACATAACTGGGCACTAGGTCCTTGGGTATGCGGACCCTCACCTCTTCAGTGGGCTCTGTTGGCACGATGACACCAATATTACTGGACTCCATCTGCTTTGCTCTAAGGTCCAGCTCTCTGAGACTGAGATCATGGGCCATCCTCCTCTCTTCCATGGCCAGTCTCTTTTCTTCCAAGGCTCTTTTTCAGCCTCCTCCCACTCTAGTTTCAACTTGGCTATCTCCAGTATTAGCTTCCTGTTCTCTAGCTCCTGTGGGTCAGGCCCCTGGAAGACACACTGCTCCTTGCTCCATCCTAGGTATTCAGAGCATCCTGGTCTTCTGCTGGGGGTCAAGTTGGGCTCTCCTGGCAGCTCAGGACCCTGGACTGGGTCCTCTCTCTCTCCTCATCCTCTGTTTGTGCTCCCTCCTCCTCACTGTCATCCATGTCCTCCTCTCCCGAGGTGGACTGCCATTTTTGCACCCCCTCAAAGGCCCTGAAAGCTACCTGGAGAGTCAGGGCCATATTTATCAAGGATTGCACTGCTTTTGCACCACGTTGCATGTGCCTTGCATTACTTGATAAATCGCATCTATGCCTTTGTGCCAGTTGCAGGATGGTGCAAAACCCTCACAACCACTTGATAAATAAGGCCCTTAGTACTTCCTCTACAAATTAGACACTTGTCAGTTCTCTAACATTCCAAGTTTCAAAAGACAGAAGTTAACATTTGTGCTTCATCATCATGTAACATATGAAAACTTGTCATCTAAAGCAGGTATTGGCCACCAAAACCCACCAATGAGAATCCACAAGAAAGAGCTGAGATCTGTTGTTTTCTGTGTTACCCCATTAACTGTGCTCTGATTATTCACCTGAATCTTCTTGTCTTCATGTGTATGTCCTGTTCCAGAAACAACCTGAGACTGCTGTGATGTTCCAGGTTGCTCCTAAATAAAACAAATGAAAGAAATAATATCTAATTAAGCCTTTTTTGACAAAATCATTGCTGAAAATTGAGTTTCTGGTTCAGGTGGGTGAAACCCTGCTCAATCAGGAACCATACTTTCTGTCAGGTTGGACCACAAACAAACCCCAAATTAACCTGTGCTTAACCCTTTGGTAGCTTGGCACAAACGGCTAAACAAGAAAAATCCCACACCAATTTAGAATAAATAGAGTACAATTTATTAAAACAGCAAAAAAACTAATCAATAGAACCGGAAATATGTGGTTTTAAAGATTTTATGTCTTGTTTATATATGTATACCTTGTTCCAAGAACCCTCTGAGGTTCTTGTGATGTTCCAATATGGCGGCAAATAAAACAAAAGACAGAAATAATATCTATTTTCCCACTTCACAACAACAACATCAACCTCTGCTTTTACCCTAAAAGTCCAGTTTTCAGTCTTCTCTGGCAATGGCAGGTGGGGGAGAAAGGTTGAGAACCTGGACAGAGGAGAGCAGTGATTACTTAAGAGTCATGGACTTGAGGTCTGGGTGGCATACAGAGAATCCAGGCCATTAACTATCACCTACAGGAGAATTCAAAATAGTAGTTCATTGCACTTCCGGAAGCAGAGTATTACAAAGGTCTCCTCCATGACCAGATGGCCACTTTCAGCTTCTTCAGGTTTTCATACCTTGGTGGCACTTGGTACTCGATAAAAGTAGGGATCGGAACTCTCTTAGGCTTTCTATACCCATAACTGATCCCTCAGATTAGGGGTGCCTTAAGTCCAGATGACGTTATGTCCTCACATTGATCAATCATGTATTTTATAAACTCAATGCATTGATTGCAGAACTGAGGATTAGTGGGGGCAGATGTATTAAAATGTCACGCAACGTAGCACAGCAAGACACCTTGCTGGGCTGCGTTGCGTGGCACACAGAGAGCAGGAGTGCCCCTTATTTAACATAGTATGGCACATTCCTGCCCTCTCTCTGCGCTGGTGCAATATGTGCTGTCTAGCGCCAATGCAGGCCCCCTTGCATTATAGTGCAAGGGTGCGTGCCTTGCAGGCAGTATTGTTTTCGTGCAGGAAGGTACACATTCCTGCGCAAAAACAATCCTCTGAGGTTTTTTCCTCTCTCTCTGTGTGCTTCAGAATGCAGCACATGTAGTAAGAGGATAAAATGAGTAAAAATAAACATGTTTCTCCTCATTACACATCCCCTGGGAAGGCATAGCATTTTTACTCATTTCCAGGTCTTCCACTCATGGTAAATCTGGGAATGCACCAAAATCCATGGGTGGATGCTTTGGAACACCCACTCTCCACCCTTTGAACGCCTCCCTGGTACAAAGTTACATAAGACTGCAACTTGTGCTGCCTTGCGTTTCTCCAGTTTTACCAAACCAGACAGGGCCCACAAGGTGGCCTTGCATGGCTTGGTTAGTCTCATTCTAGGTATTGCATCGCCCTGCGTCCCCTGCATGGTGTAAGGGCGACGCATAACCTTTGACAAATCTGCCCTGTGTTTTCCAAGCTCAGAGCATGTGACCACATAGACAGAAATATTTTGGAACAGTCATAATATATACTATGTGGAGGACAATCAATAATCTAACCAGGAAAGGCCACTAACAGGGCTAGAATTCAAGTCAATGTGGTTGACAAAGAGCAATGTCCGGTAAGTATGCAACACAAATGTTCTTTGCTCCTTCCACTCAGGCTGTCTGTGGACTGTAATTAGCACAAAAATATATATTACTCAATCAGAGATATTTTATCCAAGTTAAAAGTTTTCTTTTCTGATAAGCTTCAAAATGTTCTCATCAAATCTCAAAGAACAAATGACAATGCATTCAAGTGGTTGAAGAGCCACTGGGGTAATTACAGGGTATTCGACCACCCAACCCAAGGTGGTCTGCCATACTTGTTTAGAATTCCCCTAATGACTGCCTTGTCTGTGCTGCAACAATGTCAGAAAACCCTCCCTTTCCCTTTGTTCAGCCTATTAGGATCCCCTTTGGTGGCGGTCTAAAGGATGGCATAATTGCTCTGAACACTTCTTCTTTTTAATACCTATTGTCCCCAATGATTGCTCTCAATTGCATAACCTTTCCAATATTCCAAATAATATTTTCAAACGTGCTCGAAATCTTGTGACACTTACAAAATCTCGAGAGAGATTCACGTTACTTTGAATCCATCTTTGACGCAGACGGGCATAAATACCGCGCCCAATGAACAAGCATTGCTTGACTTCATCAACAAGAAGACAAGAATAAACAGCCTTTCTCCTGGATTGCCCCATCTTGAGAATTATCGATAACGGAAAACCTGACTTACCTGATGGTGGGTATGATCCCATATCCCCCAAAGAGGTCTGTTTTCTTCCAATTCTTCATCCGAGTAAACCTGTAAAGGAAGGAAAAGACTAGCGAGGGTCATCCAGGAAATTCCAACATGCCCTTCTGTGCAAGCTGCAAAAAAGGTTAGTGCACCAAACCTAGAACAGAAAGCAAGCCTTGCAAAAACATTCAATTTTGAACCCCACAATCACCAATAAACTGGTCTGGAGAGAGGGTGCATTTGTAGACATTGTCCTGAGTTGATTTTAACGTCATTTGTTCTTGAAAATGTTTGCAATCCAGACAACCAGAGAGGCATCAAGAAAATGTCAAAATAACTCAACAGCAGGGATTTAAGGAAAGTTTCTGAAGTGACTGAATTCCAGGTCCCCAAATGTACAAGTACCTGACCTGTAACTTTACTAATTGTTGGTTAATGTTTGCAGTGAAGGGACATTAATTTTTATCTAAGTGAGCTGAAGGCCATCTGAAGACAAGACATATCCAATCCCTAGAGACTTCAGAGAAACCCTATCATCCGAAATGCCACTCCACATTTGCTGTCTCTTCTCTCACCCAAACCCCATTCTCTTCTGGAACATCCTCCAGCTCACGATCACCAACCATTGAGTTGAGAGTTGTTCTGGGGTGGCATGGGTGGACTATCATCATTTACCATCGCTCCTGCAAAATACCACCCAACTTTAAAACAGAATCCTTTGTTTAGTTCACCAGTCAGAAAGCAGTATTCGTGTAGGATGCACGCACTAAATTGTTGAGATAAGAGCATTCTTTTACTCAATGTTGTAATTTCATGGCCTCTAGTCATTTTGTGATAAAATTATTGAGAGAAGATTTACTTGGTATAGGAATTCACCCTGTATTCACACACATTTTCTTCCATGAAGATAATGTGCATGGAAATGGGCCCGGGATCATGGAAAACATAAGAATTGGATCCACTAAACCCAATTCCCACATTTTTTCTGCAATTCCAGATCTGGAAACAGTTCAAGGCTGGTAATTGAGGTGAAGGTATGGGCTAGAATCTGCATCTTTACACAGAGTATCTACACACCTAATTCCCAGTCAAGTGGTGAGTAATTTTCTACATTCTCACTACACAATATCCCTACATGAGAGACCTCTCTAATGATGAAATGTGAGGTGACAGGTGAAGCACAGCCTTGTTTCTTTTGTGATTTTGAACACAATGCTCTACCTCTCAACAGGCTCAACATCGGGAAGTATTTTCTATATATACTTCTCCCCTACAGGTCCTCAGCCACAATTTTTATGAATGTTTTTCTCATTTTGGAAATGTAAGGCCTTATTTAGAGTTTGGCAAATGTAGGACATCTGTCAAAAAGCAACAGATTTATTGTTGTGTCTATTTAGAACATATATGGCCTATATGCACTGTATGTAGCAAATGTTCTGCATCCATCAACCTCTAAATAAGGCCCTAGGTGTACAGTAATTGGCAAGGATCCCCTATTTGTGATTCATTATCAAGTAACAGATGAAATCTCATCCTCTCAGGTAAGTTTTGGCCAACAGAGGTAAGAAAATAAGTTACTTACCTGTAACTACGGTTATCCAGTATTGGTATCTTTCATAGATTCACAAGCCTGAATCATTCCCAGTTGTCGAGATGGGAGTCCCATGGTAACATAATCAAGCAGTATTTAAGTAATGCCAAAGGCTATAATGGCTCTGAGCCATGTTTAACATAGCCTATCTATGTCCTTTTAAAAAAAGGACCAAATGTTGAATGCAGCCAATCAGCTGCTAGCACCCTCAAGAACTCTCCCAGCAGAGGCAGTTTCCCTCAGATTTTCCCAGCACAAGTGAGAATGAGTAAGTGCCTTCTGTGAATATCAAAATGAGTAAGTTACACAAAATGAGTAAGTTACTCAAAATGAGTAAGTAAGTGCCTTCTGTGAATACCAAAATGAGTAAGTGCCTTCTGTGAATACCAAAATGGTAGTAAGATTAGGATTTTGTCTTAAGTTAGTTCTGTGAATCGGGCCCCTAGTTTTTACTTCGGGCATTTACCATCTAATCACTGGCAAGGGTCACATATTTCTCTTTCAAACAGTAGATGAAAACTTACCATCTTAGGGCAACAATGGAGAAAAGCTACCAGTGAAAAATACCAGCACACCTGGATCAATACATTTTCACTTGAACTCCCTATATAAATTATTTCTTCATTTACCTGTGTCATCTTGTCTTCAGATGCATGTCTGGTTCCAAAATCAGGTTGATGTGGCCAGAATGCAGCATTATTAGGCTAAATAAAATAAAAATACATCAAATGAAACATATAACGTATATTTAGCCCCTTCCTCAACACAAACATTTAAGTACATTTATTTTCAAAGCTCAGCTTTCAGTCCACATTTGAAACTCCAGGAGGAATGTAAATAGCTGTGAAGGGCTGGGTAGAAGATCGATTCAGTGAGAGTGAGACCACACAGTCAAGGCTGTTTGTTTTTTTCCTTAGATAATGTAGTTAATTACTTCTGTTTGTTTTTTCCCTTAGATAATGTAGTTAATTACTTCACATTCAGCATCATTAGAGTCAAACTCAATTGACTGATCGGTGAACTTAGTGCATGCATACTTCACTCTGAGTGAAGGCGACCAGGAAGGACTGCATTTTGTACGCATTGGAATTTTTGCACTGATTCTTTTGTTAGCCAGTGTGGAGGACATTCGATAAGATATTTATATATTGTATCCCCATGATGAAGAATTGAAAGAGAAAGATGAATCTCATAATTAACCACCAACAGAAACATTAGAAAGATTGAAAACTAAAAGGTCAGTCCAAGGCTGCACAAAAATACTGAATGAGGAAAAAAAAGCACCAGGAGTGTGTGAATGGTTTGGAGCAGGGTGATGGTTAATTTGTATACAGGTGTCCTTTGTCTAGAGAGGCACAGCGGGAAAAAAACAATGGACTGGGATGAGGTCCTGGAAAATTACCTATGGCTGAGAATAACTCAAGCACTCCACCAAACATTTATTTTTCAAAAATAATGCCTAAGTGTGAACTGCACACCCAGATAGGGGTCCTGTGCTCTTTGTGCGATAGGACTCAAGCTATACCTCACTGATGGTGCTTAAATATGCTGAAACTGGTATGGGGTTGCTTGTATCCTCATCTGTAGAGGCCATGGCTGCACATTGAGCTTTACATGTCCTACTGGAGCAGGGTCATGGTAATTTTCCAAATCCCTGCCCTCTGTCTATGGTAGCTTAGTGGGCAAAAGACTGGAATACAGCCTGAAAAATTGACACTGGCTGAGATTAATTCAAGCATTCCATCTATCACTTTTTGTTTCTTGAAGGGTATAGCATCAAAATATCTCACCAGAAAACCTGGGCTAAATTCATATATGTCAGACTAGAGATTATTTCAGCCATGAAAATGATCTAAAAAACTTTTGAGACACTACAAAAAAGCAAATCAAACCTTCTCACTTAAATCTTATCAATATTCTTTATGAACATTGTAGTCGATTCCTTAAGGGAAAGATGAAAAAACGAGCGCTCCTTTACAAATCTATTTATGAGTCACACTAGCTATTGACAAGTCAAAAACAAATTAAACTTGACTTGGTCATCTTTCAGAGTAGAAACCTTCAATGAAGTACAGAACACCAGTGCCAAATCAATCCTTCTTGCACTTCTCAAACCCGCTTAACACCATCATCCTCAAGGATTACAGCACCTCTGTGGTATTTGTGTGGATATGAGAGCCTTTGCCAACTTGCTTTGAGTAAACTATGTCCTGCAATGCCTCTACAATCCCCAGGCAGGTCTCACAGAACTTGGGTGACCAAACACTGTTGAAAAGTGAGAGTGAGGCACATGTGGAAAAGCTAGGGATTAGTTGAGGGAATCCTGCTAACGGCAGGCTACCCAGTCCTCCTTAAAATCCAACGCTGGGCTCACTGATCTTAAGTCTGGAAAACGAAAGAAGGCAGAATTTCTGCTTCACCTGACGGAGGAATATATCAAGGACTCCTTTAACCTCTACTTGTAAAACTTGCCTCTCTGAGAACTGTAGGAGACAGATTCATGAACGGACTTCTAGGATCACTGGACTGTTAGTTTGCTTTCGAATACTGCAACAAGCTGTAGCGCCTGCCTCTCAACCCCATAAGTGCCTGAATCCAAATTGTCTTTGAACTTATCCACAGGACGTTTCCCACTTCAATTTAGAACCTTTTGTTTAGCTTGTTGTAACCCCCCAGCAGCTATCTTTAAGTGGAATCGCTTTGTTGGAAGCTGTCTTCAGTAAGGGTATGCAGCGGTAACAAGTTGCCTGGCAAGTCATATTGCAGAAATTCTAATTAAAATGACAAGATTCCCATGTTGAGACTAGACTATGGAGACCATATTTCTTAAAATCTATTGAGTGTTTGGTATGCATGAGCAGCCATTAGTAAATGGCAATGATCACTGGTTTATAAAACAATACAATGGAGGGAAGTCAAACTAATCCTAATTGTTCAAAATGAATGCTGTGCATGATAAGAACATAAGATCCACAATTCAATTCTCACGCTAAGAGGTAACTGTACCGGACTTGGCGTTACAATACGTTGCAATTCTGAATGCCATCTGAATTGATTAGAACAGATGTTCACAGGTGTTTCCTTCAGTTGATGTTTATCTGAAAAAAAAAGTCAAGAACAGACAAGGAGCAGTCGATAAAAAATAATTTGTTAAGGGATGGAGAAGTAAACTATCAATGCAAGATACAGAAGGTAAAGTTGTTCAAAGTGGTCTCACAGGTGTGATGTCGCTGCTCCGCAAAGACATGTTTTACTGAAACTAATGTACTGCTGGAGATACTTGCATAAAAAATCAAGCTCACAAATTTCACCCAGTCATATTTTTAAAAAAGTTCAGGGAGCCATTTTTGCACAGAGTAGACTCTGCACCCAGCTTTTTCTATTAGTAATTATGATTTACTTGCAACTTAAGGCTGACTTTTTTGACAATCTGGATTTAAAGTCCAGTTGCTCATAGAAGAAAGCTCTGGAAAGAGGGGTTTGAGATTGTCCTATTATCCCATATATTTGGGTCAAACAGTGACTTTACAGCTTTTGACAATCGATATATTTAATTGGTATTTCTCCCACAGTGTTTACTATAGGGTTTTGTCTTGCCCCATCCACCTAAAATAGTGCCATTTTTGGACGAGAAACTAATTCTGGCTTTTAAAGTGTAGAAAACGTTCATGAGCACTGAGTGAATTTGCAGTGTTTTACACTTGGGTTTTACATGTCATTTATTGGAAATCTTTTCAGTTTAAGAATGATCATGCCATTTGGTTTATAGTTATTTTATAGGCATTTTTAGGTGTTGGACTGTGGAAACAAACTACATAGCGAGTAGATCTACAAATGTGTTCGCAAACACTAGTTTAGGAATAGAGCGGGTGCCTAATAATTTATCGGTCCAGATGAAGGCCACACACCCACATGGACAGTACCACATGGCTGAAACATGTTGACTATCAATAGGGATGTAGGGTAAATACGTTTCTCTTAACATCCACTTACCAGTGCAGCAAACATGGTCTGTGGCTCAGAAGGAATGATTGGCCACACATTGGGCTCTGAGGAGTCATTGACCTATAGATATTTCAGACTCCTGGCTACAGTGCCTGGGCTTTGACAGACGGATACTCATGAGGTTATTCACTTGCGCTTCACGGTTCTAGAGTCTCTGGAGAGCACAGATCTAGAACAGGAAAGTCAATGTTGATGGCCGCTTACTGATCTAGATTTAAGTTCCTGAGTCAAAACCAGGCAATCCTAGGGTATGGACTCTACTAAGTCACCTCTCGTTATGGACAAAGTGTGAAGACAAACCAAGCATTAAGCATCTGAGCACCAGTTCTCCCTGAATTCTGTTCTCTTTCTAGTGTGTGATATTTCTGTGAGCTTGAAGCTGTCCTGAGAGTGGGGCATGGTCTGAACCATATCTGGCCTTCTCTGTGACCTGGATCCCAGACACACCATCGATTCCCACCTAACCATGGCTTACGACCAACATTGGCCCACCTTGCTCCCAGTGATCACTTGCTCAGGGCAGGTGATAAATGGAGAAAGAAAAGTCTCCATAGTCCATGGGGTCCATGTGGAAATTCCTGAGTCCTCATGGTTTTTCCCCAGACTGACACTCACATGGTTCAGATATTCAACTACCTGGTGGAATATGAGACTCTGTCACAGGTTATTTGGCACCCGGCAACTTGTAATCCGGCCCTTAAAAAAGATTGGCCTTTATCTTAAACGATCAGAGTGCCCTGATGCAAGAAGCAGACACCCCCCTTAAAAATACAGTCACACAACACATTTGTTGTACCTGCTGGGTGGGCTCCCTGTCTTCTCTTCCAGCAGCAATAAGCAACTAGGCACAGACACACTAAGAGAAGCAGCAGGAAGACCAGGACTCCAAACAAGACGCCGTAGAAAGCAGAGAGGGTGACACCCAGGTATTGGCACTTTTCTCCATAGGGTGAATAAATAGCATATGGAGCACATCTGAAAAATGTAAAAACACACAGACCAGTGGATTCATCGAACTAACCACCTAATATTTCCACTAGGTGCAAAGCAGGCTTAAAGTGCACCCATCAGTAATAAATGTGGAAATCACAAGCCTGAATCAAATAAATTAATAAAGCATCTCAACTACTAAAACAAAAGGCACTACTTGAGTTTGTATTTATCACATTCATCCAACTAAACCTAAACACATCTGTACATTGGTTGGTTATACATACAATTCTGTATGTTTTTTCTTGAAAAATGAACTTTCTAACATGGCCTGTCTGATCTCTGAACCTTAGTTCTGTTTATTACAATTCAAAACAATTCTTTATGAGTAGTTTATTGAAAGTGCAATAAAAGTGTTCACTTGACTCTTTTCTCTTTGTATAGGCTAATACTTGAGAAGTTTGCCACTTTATGGATATGAAAAGTACCAGATACCTCAACTCAAATCTCACTTTTGGAGTGTTGCTCACAGTCAACTCACCCCCAAACCACTTCGACACATTTGCACAACTATGGTTCAATTTTGCTTGTCTCAAATTACCAGCTACTTCTTGTAACAATACATTATGGAGAGAGCATTTTTAAGGTTTTTATCTTCCTGTTTTTTTACGTCTTGGCTACAGATGGCGCATCGATTATTCCCAAACCATAGCACGTAGGAAGACTGGGTTTACAGTCAGCCCCTTGCTTGTGAATGGAGGCTTTGTGTCTATCACAGTTGTCTACTCTTGATTCGATGGCTTTCATCCCTACTCTTGCATTTGTCTGGCAAAGAGCATTTCGGTCTCACATTTTTCTGGATGGATGTCCAATACTTAGGGAACTGTTTTTTGTCTTTTGCAGTGGGAGTGCTTCTGTTTCCTTTGTCCCCTGTCGTTTTTCTGCTCACTCTATGCTCTCTTTTTCTCCCCTTCTCCATTCCCCATTGCTTCCTGACCCTGCTCCCCATTTTAAATATTTTTTTTATGTTATCATTATTTGTTACAGGGGCCCAGCAGCTACACAGGGGTTCCAGGCCACTCTGCCATGTTAGAGGGGTGAACTAAAAATGGCTGCCAGGTGCGCGTGCATTTGCATTATGACGCACACATGCACCCGTCCTGACTCACTAGTGCATATTGTCTGCAATACCGCACGGGTTTTCTTTAATGGAGACTCCATGACAACATGGCCGACCATGTGTCCACATGCATACAACTGTGTCATGATGCATGCATTTGCATGAGAATAGCAATGAAAGAGACGATAGCTCTGTCTGGCTTCCTTGAAAGGCGAGCATGCCTGTGCACAGTGGGCCGGATTCACAAAGTTTTGTTGTCTTATTATTCAGGTGTATAAGCACAAATGGCAATCAGGGATTTACAAAACGTGTCACATCAGCCATAAATTCTGTTAATACTTTGGAATTCTTTAGCTCCAGTGCAAGGATCGCTTTCTCCTCACTGTGGAAGGTGCATCTATGCTGTATTTTCTATAGAACTTTACTCAGTTCTTTTTACTTATGATTTATATGCCTAAATGCTAAACTGAGTGATAGCCTTGTTTATTTACTTCTGCTCTATATTCTTAAAGGAAAACTTTTCAACTTTGGCCTGAGTCTGTCATTCTTATTGAGAGCGTCACAGCTTATTTCTAATGTGTAAGATATACAATAGAGAGACGGGGCGGGTCAAGTCGGGGAACCCCAAAGTCCATACAGGAACTACAACACTCCCGCCCAAGCCGTTGGTGTGCATTGGGCAAGAAACAGGAAGACAGAGCTGCACATGAACAATAAAAGGGTACATTCTCACACTGAGCTGCTTTGCAACTGTCCAGAATTGTCCAGTACACCAAACAGATTAGTGAAGTGGGCCCAATGTGCATAGACCCGCTTGCCTTTTAAAGAAGCATTAGGTCTCTGCTCTAAAAGTGGGGTAGGAGCCTTAAGACCAGTGGTTAATTTGTAAAAAAAAAAAAATAGGTGCTGTGGCTCTCATCAGGAGGCAGCTTGCACTAGCCCATTTCTCCTGTTAGCGCTGCCTAAAACAGAGCCAACTATTACCCATGAAAGTAGGGAGAGGATGTGGGGGCGATGGCCAGAGCTGCCTACTTCGGAGCTGGGGAGCCAGGTTCAAATCTTGGCATCAGCTCAATATCTTGTGATTTTCTGGACAAATCACTTAATCTCCCATGCCTAGCATGAATGAATGTGCCCTTAACTGGTGCTCATTAAAGGCGCTGGTGTTGATTAAGTGCCGGTGCTCAGCAATGGAATCCACCGGCTCAAATTTAGCATTGTTTTACACAATTCATGATTAATCTGATTGAATGCCTGGAGAGTTGCAGATAGTGCAACTTTTCAGATGCACTACTGCTGAGTTTTGTAAATGAAGAAAAATGATAAATCTGCAACCAAAAGGAATAGGCCTAATCCGAGTGCAGATTTATGATTCCCTTTCGGAATCACGCCCATTGTTCTTAATTCATTTTTTTCAACAAAGGCTAGAGATATTTGTGGTATTAGAGTGATCTCACAATTAACCTTTCTTTGGATACATAAACCACCCCATTGACAAACTTTACCTCAACATACTCATTACCTCAATCCAGCATGACTTCAACATGTGGGCACTATTGCCATGTTGTGGTCATGTCAGGGGAGAAAGGAACGCATGTGGCACCAGCAGACATTACTACATGTTATACTTCCTTCACTATGGTAGTTTACACCTGGTCTCACCTGCACGTTGGACCAGACTCATCATGCTTGCACACGCCATTATTCTGGCAGTAGTCCCTCTCGCAAGGAGACGTACAAACAAAGCCCGCACTGGTATACTCCAGGAGATAGCCTGAATAGCCATAAAGGCTGCAAATGAAATACTTCTTCAAGTCGTCCTTGTACACTGAGGAAAAACAAAGCATGATCATCAGTTTCAGCCTGAATCTTGCCAAATTAGCTATAATCTAGCAACAGCAAACTCTTTCTTTAATTGTATCAACTTTGGCTATGATTATTGTGCAAAAACAGTGGCTTCAAGACTTCTCCTCTGAACCAGAACTCAAGCAACCCCCAGACCTGAGGTTTTGTTTCCATAAAGTGGCATAGTGGGCAGAAAAAGATGAACTGTGATCAGGCCAGACTGGGAACCCAAAGCAGCCCTGGGAATTTTGTCAGACCAGCCCCCGGAGGGGGGAAGGGGATGCAAGTGTGAGACACAGCTGCCTTTGTTACTGCGGCCGATATTGCAGCACCGCTGCACAACTGGCCCCCACCGCTGCAAAATCGGCCCCACCCTTCCAGCCTCCCGGGAAAATGCCCAATGCCCGCTACGGCCAGTCCTGCCCTGACTGTGATGTTGCTTGAGTTATTACCAGTGACTGAGACTTTTGCAGATATTCTACCCATAACTTTTATGTTTTCCTCAGTCAGGCACCCTAAGTGTGACTGCTGAGCCTGGGTGATGGCACTTGCCTCAAGCTACACCTCACTGGTGAGGCCCACATTGTCCAAAATCTACTAGTATAACTGTTGTTGATGTTCCTGTTCAGATGGTTTATGGCTGGCAGTTTGGCTGGTGTCTTCCTACTGGAGCAGGACCAAGGCTGATTTGCATGTGGCTGGGCTTTGTCAGAAGTGGTAAAGTGGGAGTAAAATGATGGCCTGGAATACAGTAAAACAATGGCCACGGCCTCAGGATACAGATCACTCCAGGCATCTGTAGCATCATTCTGTCGCTCCATGGCACCATGATGGTCCTTACCTAATAGTGCCCATCCCTGACATAATATGGGCATGTACGTATATTTGTGGCCCTTCATTGCATAATGGAAGCCCTGGATAACTATGCCCATCCATGACATATTGTGGGCATTATTGGTATTGTTGTGGATAAGCGTGGCACTGTGGTGGCCTTGGCCTAATGGTGCCAAACAAACTGTGGCCATTCTTGGCATAATTGTGGTATTGTTGGCATAAGGATGGACTGGGTCTAAAGGTCTAATGGTGCCCATCCCTTGCACATTGGGGGCATTCCTACATAATTGTGCTCATCCAGGGCAAAACTGTGACACCTGGCATAAGGGTGTGCATCCTTAGCATAATGTGGGCATTCTGGTATAATTGTGGAGGCTGGGCCCATTTGTACCTCTTCCCACTATAGGGTAGATTAGGAGGAAAAGATGATGACACCGATATTCTGACAAAGACCCAGTTTTTACGAACCAAAGCCACCCATTTAAATACTATTTAAAGTAGGAATAAGGTATGTGTTCACTCAATTAGCTTTATGCATTGGGGGCCCAGGTAATAGGGTCTGTACAAGAAAGCAACGTTTTTTACATGTAGCCCTGCCATTGTTATGGTAATATTTAATTTGTTTTCAACAATGTCAACTGTAGCCAAACTATTTTGTGGTTTTAGCCAAGGATTGACATTAAATCAGACATTTCTGCTCATTGTATTGCTACTCGTTGTATTAACTGTCATTTGTGTCTAGGAATGAGACTCTGTACAGCTTTCGAAGTACTGTCTGTGAGTTTTGCAAGTTTTGAAGTTAGCACAAATATTGCATCATTAGCTACAGCTTTTGCGCGTTTAGAGTTATCATCCACGGGTCATCATCTGGAAAAACCAGGACAAAGAACCTTTAAAAATGGACAAATCAGAAAAAAACAATATTTATCAATAATTCAGCCTGTGCACTCCAATTCTACCTTCATGTTTACTCTTGATTTTGCATTCTCTGAGACAGCTTTGAAATTGAAAGTGGGTAACTCTGCATTCTAGTGTGTGTAAAGATATTACCCATCTAATGTGAAAACACACAAGGACAGGGGCCGCTCCTCCGCTATGGCGGAGGAGTGTCACCCCACTGCTGAACTACAGTAGACATAAGAAAAATAAAATGGCAATAAAACTATTTATTGTCATCTTATTCACTACCAGAGTCGCGTAATCTAGTGCGGGACGAGGCCATGAGGCAACGTCAGCAGCAGGGGGAGAAGGGATGGTAGACACTGAAAGAGCACATGTCAGTTTGGCCGGCCATCTTAGGATGGCCAAACCGACATGCGCACTTGGATATCTCCAGGCTGTTCCTTGGAGATATTCGCAGTGCTCAAGGGCACAGGCTCAGAGTGCCTGCTGGGGCGAGAATCTGGCCCGCACCGCCCAATCCCAGCCCTTCTCTCATGCTTGGAGTAATAGCATGAGAGAAGAACTGGGATTGCGTGGGGAGTCTGGGAGCCTGTGCCAATGGGGACTGCAGTGGGAGCAGAGGACCAGCGAGGTGCGGTGCGGGCGCAGAATATTGAGGCGTCCTGCAGTGACAGGTAAGTCAGTTTTTAAATTATTTTTTACCCGCACTGCCCCCCCACGTCAGATTGGCAGCAGGTGGCACTGCACAAGTACCACTTTCTAGTGGATAACGCGGGGTGGTAGAGGAGATTCCCTGGCAGAACATAACAAGGTAAACATTACTCTTGATATAAGACCAAGGGAATCATTTAACCATGAGACCTTCTGTGTTGTGGGCAAGTTGTGAAACCAATACCATAAAAATTCATAAATTTTGGGAATAGTCAAATGCATTATTCTACTCACATATTCTTCTGGTGGTTATGTCATCTCTAGATAAGGGTGGCAAGGCGATATTCATCAGTCTTCTTTTCTGAGGTGGTGTTTTGTTGAAGGTGTTGACAATGGATGTGCCCAAGTTCTCATTTAAGAAGTTGATGACATTATGGCTGTTCTCATAGATGAATTCAGATGTCACAAAGGCAACTTCCTTGCCCTCTAAGGTACTGCCAAGAAACACACACCATTTAGAACTGCAAACCCATCCAGGCCACTTTTGAAGGCGCAGAGCACTGACTCATTGTCAGTGAAATTGCTCTCCCACCCTCGCAGCTCCACCATTAAGTGAGGTGCCCCTGCCCCAGCACTCTTGAGTGTTGGTGATCGAGGCCCTCCTCCACCCGCAGGTTTCCCTGCGCCTCATCCCTGGTGGTCCAGTGGACCTCTGTCTCCTTCCTCTCACTCTGCTCCTTCACTCGTTTTTCTACCCTTTTTATCTTTCCCCTTTCTGCACTTCTCTGCATCTCTGCTCTTTTGTGCCTTATTTCTGCTCATTTTCCCTTTCTCTTCGCTCTGCTCTTTCACTCGTTTTCACTCGTTTTTCTACCCTCTTTTATCTTTCACCTTTCTGCACTTTTCTGCATCTCTGCTCTTTTGTGCCTTATTTCTGCTTATTTTCCCTTTTTTCTTTATCCCTTATTTCCTCCCTTTACATTTCCCCGCCGCTGCTGCCCCCGCGGCCCCTCCCCCCCCAGCGCGACCGGCCCAATCCAGCTCCCCTCCCCGCTCCCGCCTCCCAGCTGTCCAGCCCTCCCCGACCCCTACTTAATGGCGGCCAGTGCGCTGCCGCTGCGCGGCCGTGGGCAGCGGGCACGCCGCTGGTGCACCGAAGGCGCGTCAAAGGCAAGCCCGTCTGCGACCCGTCCGCGACCAGCGCCAGGAACCCTGGACCTCGACCCAGCAGCACTCCACGCACTCAACCCAGGCTGCAACAACAACTGCAAGCTAGCATCACCAGCTGACACCCACGGACCCTTCAGCTGTCACCGCTGCCGGCACACCTGCAGCACCGCCAAGAACACGGATCCAGCACAACCCGCCCACAAGAACACAACCAAACCGAAGACCCTGCAATGCATCCTCCTCAACGTCCGATCCCTCCACAAACACGCCACAAAAATCTGGGACCTCCTCGACAGCACCACCCCGGACCAACACCACCTCGGGACCGGACATCGCCATCGCCATCCCCCAAGGATACAAGATCTCCAGGAAGGACCGCCCCACCCACCCTGGAGGAGGAATCGCCATCGTCCACAAATCCAGCCTCCGCCTGAGCACACTCCCTGACGAGCCCACAGAACTGATGGAACACCTTCACTTCAAGATACTGGCCAGCCCCACCGCCACCCCTCCGAGGAACCCTCATCTACCGACCCCCTGGACCCTTCGCCAACTCCATCACGGACATTATCTCCCCGCAGGCCATCGCATCCACCAACTACACCCTGCTGGGAGACCTCAACTTCCACCTCGACAACCAACTGGACCCCAACACCACATCCCTCCTGGACAACCTCCACAACATTGGACTCTGCCAGGTTATGTCATAACACACTCAGCAGGACACACCCTTGACCCCCTCTTCACTACAGGAAACTCCATCACCTTCAGCCACACCACCGAACTCCCTTGGACCGACCATCGTTGCGTCCACTTCACCTTCAGAACACCCACCATCCACAGACACCAGCACCTGCACCTGAAGAAACTGGACCAAAATCACCGACGACCAGCTCACCTCCTCACTCAACAACTCCACCCCAACCATCGCGGAAAACGATGACCCCAACACCGCAGCCCGAACCCTGCATAGATGGATCTCGGACAGCACCAACACCATAGCCCCCCTCAAGAAAAACAACAATACCCGCGCCAAGAAAGCCAGATGGTTTACTACCGAATTTCGAAAGTCCAGACGCACATGGCGCCGCCTCGAAAAGGCCTGGAGGAACACCAAATCCACAGAAGCCCACAACAACTTCAGAGCCGCCACCAACACCCACCATCAACTCATCAGAGAAACGAGGAAAAAAGCGATTGAAGACAGAATCTCCACCCACGCGCACAACAGCAAGGAACTCTTCAGCATCATCAAGGAGTTCGCCCAACCCACCAGCGAGTCTACCGACATCCCTCCCTCACAAGACCTCTGCGACAAACTCAGCACCTTTTTCCACCACAAAATCAAGAGCATCTACGACAACTTCGACGAAGACAACCAACACACTGAACCCTCACCAACCACCCCCGACACCCGGAAACCAGCAATTGACGACTGGACAGCCCTCACCACCGAAGACACACTGAAGACAATGAAGTCAATCCACTCAGGGGCCCCCACGGACCCCTGCCCCCACCACATCTTCAACAGAGCCGCCGACACCATCGCACCCATGCTCCGCCACACCATCAACCGCTCCCTGGCAATCGCCTCGTTCCCTGACGACTGGAAACACGCCGAGGTCAACCCCTCAGCGGACCCCACCGACCTCAAAAACTACAGACCCATCTCCCTGCTTCCGTTCCCAGCGAAAGTCATCGAGAAAGCCATCAACAGCCAACTCGCCACATTCATTGAAGAACACAACATCCTCGACTCCTCCCAATCCGGCTTCAGAAAAAACCACAGTACGGAAACCGCCCTCCTCGCCGCAACAGACGACATCCGCACCCTACTGGACAAAGGAGAAACAGTAGCCCTCATCCTCCTCGACCTATCAGCGGCGTTCGACACAGTCTCCCACCGCACCCTAATACGCAGACTCTACGACGCAGGAATCCAGGACAAGGCCCTCGACTGGATCTGCTCCTTCCTCTCCGGCAGGATGCAGCGGGTCAGACTCCCCCCTTTCCTCTCGGACCCCACACCTGCCACCTGCGGAGTCCCCCAGGGCTCCTCCCTCAGCCCGACGCTCTTCAACGTCTACATGGCTCCACTTGCCCCCATCGTCAGAACCTACGGACTCAACATCGTGTCATACGCAGACGACACCCAGCTCATCCTCTCCCTATCCAACTAGCCCAACACCGCCAGGCGCAACTTTCGAGAAGGCATGGAAGCCGTCGCCAAATGGATGAAAAACAGCTGCCTACAACTAAACACCAACAAAACAGAAGTACTCATCATGGGCCCAAACCCCGATGCCTGGAGCGACACCTGGTGGCCCCCCGCGCTCGGAAACCCGCCAACCCCCACAGACCACGCACGCAACCTGGGAATCATCCTGGACTCCGAGCTCAAAATGGACCGCCAGATCAACTCTGTCTCGTCTTCCTGCTTCCACACCCTCCGCCTCCTTCGTAAGACCTTCAAATGGATCCCCCTCGAACACCGAAAGGCAGTCACTCACGCCCTGGTCACCAGCAGACTCGACTACGGCAACGCACTCTACGCCGGAATAAACAAAAACCTCATCTGCAAGCTACAGAACATCCAGAACGCCGCTGCAAGACTGGTCCTCAACCTGCCAAAACACTGCCACATCTCCCAGCACCTGCGCACACTCCACTGGCTCCCCGTCGAGGCGAGAATCACCTTTAAGATGCTCACCCACGCACACAAGGCCTTCCACGGCACCGGACCAGCATACCTGAACAGCCGACTCAAATTCCACGCACCCCAAAGGACCCTATGATCAGCCCAGCTCTCCTACGCCGTGGTCCCCCGCACCAGAAAGACCAGATCGGGAGGCCGCTCCTTCTCCTTCCTCGCGGCCAAAGCATGGAACGCCCTTCCGCTCCACCTCAGACAGACAACATCGCTCCCCATCTTCGCAAGAAACCTCAAAACCTGGCTCTTCGACAGACCCCCTCCTTGATGGAATGGAACCTGCACCCCCCCCCACCCCTAGCGCCTTGAGACCCTTACGGGTGAGTAGTCGCGCTTTAACAAACTCCTGATTGATTGATTGATTGATTGAGAGCAAACAGAGACACTCTGTTGTTTCTTTAGAGAGAGTGAGTGAATGAGTGAGTGAGTGAGTGACTGAGTGTGAGTGAGTGAGTGACAAATCCCAGGTGACCATGGAAAATTCCCATCATATTTGCTCTTAGGTGCATTGATGCTTCACATGTACAGTAGTCTGAGACCTACTGAAACAGATAGAGCCACTATGGATTCTCCTAAAAATATGTTTGCTTATTCCTTACTGCAAACCTTGTTAATAAAGTACTGGGGTAATAATGTAGCAGGTAACCAAGTCAACTCCCAGAGATGAAAGTATATTAGTAACAAGAACATTGCAAGTTGATATTTGAGTGCATGCCAAATCGTGTATGATCATATATTTATTTAAGTTATGTGACCTGGGACGGTTTACCTTTTCCTCCAGAAGCCAAAAATAGCTCAAGCCCCACCAATGTTGATGCAAGACATTGGCTCTTTTTAGTTTGTATTTTGTGAACACATGACTTTCTGTGGATTGGCAGCTATCAGGGAGATAAACTCCTGCAGGTCTATAGTGGATGAAACCCCCCAAACCTGAACTCAAGCGTTAATTATCAAAGAATCTATCAAGTACAGTGTTTAATGTCCCTGTAATATGATGGGACATTGGGAAGCTTCTGTAGTGCACTTAGTTGTCTTAGAACAACTCATGTATCCCTTTTATGACAATCAGAAGGAGAAAGCAGGAATTCTGTTCATGTGGGATGATCTAAACATGTCCATATAACAGTTACTAATGATCCAAAGTCCAGCTTTAATGTGCTGCCACAACACCTCACTTAGGGAAGAGTATGTGAGCCTTTCTAGGCAGAATCACAGGCTGGTTAGATGATGGCAGCCATTACAACATGTTTAGAAGACTGCATGGCCTTGTGATAGTTGAGGGGCACATTATCTGGTGGCGCAGTAATGAGGCATTGCTGGAGTGTGTCAGTAAACGGACGCAACTCCAGCAATGTGCCATTACACATGGGGCGAGTCCCATGTAAAAGGCCCAGCATCACTCGTTACGCCTGTTTGAAGCAGGTGTAAGGATTGGGACAGAGTCAAGTCGTAGGAGTGGCGCAGTGAAATCTCATAGATTTCACTGCGCCACTCCTAAGAGGTTTCTTTACATGGGAATGCCCACTCTGCATACATTATATCTAACGTAAGTATAATGTAGCTCAGGGATTTACAAAGTGACGCATCTGCACAGTGTATATAAATAGGGCACAGTGTAGCGCATTGTTTACACCGCTGCAGTGTCACAAAAAAGTGACGCAACGGCAGCACAAGCCCTCATAAATGAGGCCCTATATTCTTGCCTGCGGGTTATCACTTTAAAGACAATTGAAGATTCTCTTATTTCCATGCCATTCATTATTAGGTCGAGTAGACACAGCTTTAGCTGTTTGTCAGATCTTAGTAAATCACTTCATAAGAGAGGAACAATGGGTCAGTCTCCCTCCCCCCAGTCATTGCTGCAGGCTTGGGCCATCAACATTACAGGCATTGAGTGTTGTAATTGGCAGGACTGGTGTGAGATGTCCTTACGGGAGCACAGAAAGGCTGTGAAACAAAGGAATAAAGTGGAAGAAGGAGGAAAAAAGAAAGACAAAAGAGGACAATTTATATAGAAAAAAGAGAATGGGAAAGTAGTGAGAAAGGTAATGGAAAGCAAGTACTGGGGTATAATATTTATGTAGTTATCGAGTTACTATTGCTTTGGTGCATAAAACAATATTGGGTGAATATGACAACACACACACAAGTTGATTGCTGTTATACTTACATAAAACGAATGGTGCTAATTTTGTTGAATACACTTAGTGGGAGATTTCTCAAGATCTGAGAAACCTGTTGAATGAAGAAAAAATATTACATTTAGTAAAATCAGTAGTAATATCTATCTTATCTTGTACATTGTGGAGCTCAAACGTTCTACTGCCTCTTGTGCTTGAATGGCTTTTTCACATATGCCTCAGAGATCTCAGAGAGACGGCCTGATCACAGAACAGAGGACATACATCAGGTGGACAGACAAGCAGGTGGTGCATAAATCCACACTGTTAGAAGACCTGAAATGAACCTTAGTTTTTTGAAGCATCAATTTTCAAGCGCTTAGGGGACTTGTGAACTAATAAACTCAGACAATCTGCTATGTCCTGAGGAAACTTCAGAACCTTTCTTCACCTCCTACAACTTCTAATTCTTCTTTGCTCTCTAGATGCAGATTCCATGGTAAGCGCAGAAGGGTATAAAGTGCCTTGGCCAGAGGGGTACACTGGAGGACACTAAGGGCAAAATGTAATAACATTTGGTCCAACAATTTGCACTAACCAATGTTGTTGTTGTGTTGTGTAAAAAGGAAAGAAAAAAACAGGGCCATATCCACTAAGATATGAGGCTGTTTTCCTCTCCTTCATGTGCTGGTGCACTTTAGGCTGCAATGCACCAAGGCACAAACCCTTGCACCGTAGTGCAAGGATGAGTGCATTCCGTCAGGCATAGGTTTTGTATCAAGCACAGCTTTTCTACTGGAAGGGTGCCTATCCAATACAAAGACTATGCTTTGACATAGTTTACTACTTTTCTCACTTTGTACAGTGCAGCACACATGCAAAGTTAGAAAAGTGCACAGACTTTTAAAGCTTGCTCCACTGTTACGCATTCCTTGAGGTATATTGTTTTGGTGCAAATCCCTTTCTACAAATGTTAGTGTATATGAAGTTGTGTCTAAATCCATAGGTGGTTCCATGGGATAACCCTTTGATAAAAAGTAGCTCAAACTATCACATATTGCCACTTTGCATTATTTTAGGCAACTTTCCATTGCAAATCATGATTTGTGTTAGAGAGTAAATTCCATACAACACTTTGAACAGGGAATGTGTCACTTTCGTCATCCAAACTTGGTGCAAAGTGTTAGCAAATTTTCCCCCTAAAGCTCTACTCTCTTGCAGAGAGCCTGCAGTGAAAGAGATACCTCAGATTTCTGACAGCTATTAAAGTTAATCTAGGGTCATGACCCCTGGCAGTCAAAGTTAAATCGGTCTGGCAGGATTTAATAAACACATATTCTCTAAATGTCTTTCTAAATGTTTCCAGTACAAGATACTGCTGGTCTAACTGCACCAACAGGCATACTTACACCTCTGGAGCTCTCAAACGGAAACAGTAAATTAAGAATCTGATAGAGACATCTAGCCGCAGATTCCTTAACTTTTGAAATCTCCCCAGGTGGCAGTCTGGATCTGGAAATTTTTCAGCAGTAACTGTGAATGCTGGGGGACGGCATCATACGGCTCCGCGGTGACATCAACTCTGGTCATGATATCAGTGGAGCCATATAAGTCCCCTTGGGCGCGCGGATGTCAGTTTCTTGTTGTCCGCGCCGTAACGCGGATCCGTAGAAGCGGTTCCTCAGGTTGGTTTTTCTCGACCTACTTCGACATCTGGGGTCGGTGGAACAGTATGCCTTTGTCAAATGTCGACAGATTTCAAACCCTGTGGGTCTTGTAGCCGACATATTTCAGTGACGGACCCGCATACAATTTGTGGTGTGGTGTCTAGGTGAGCACCACAACGCCAAGGAATGTGGTTTCTGCCAGAAGCTAAAACCAAAGTCGTTGAAGGAGCAGCATTTGAAGATGATGGCGGCGCGTGTATCGCGATCCTCTGAGGCTTCCCTGCCCCGGTCTTTGTCGTCTCGAGATGAACATTTGCGGGGTCGATCTAGGAGCCGAAGCCAGTCTGGAGGACATCATTCTCCAAGGAAGTTGAAAGGTAAGGGGCAGTTGAAGTCACAGCATTCTCAGACTTCACCATGTGGAGACTCTGTCTCCCTTCGCTCTTCCCGCTCGACTGCTGAGGAAGCCGTACGCGACTCGCACCGCATCTCCCCGTGTTTCCTGGAGTGGGTGCGTCAATGGCCCAGATGAGGGATTATTATGGTTCTTTACACCTCATCTTTGGGACCCCATCTCCCTCTGGAGAGCCTCTAGGGCCCAAGGAGGTGAGTGGGGCGCAGTTGGAGGATTTGTCCTCGGTGACGGTTGGGCCATTGGAGTCGATGGATCAGCGCTGGTCGAAGTCGGCTGACATCGCTTTGGTGTGGGCTCAGTCCTTCCAGATCTTTGCCTACGACGCCGGTCTTTGATCAACCGACTCCGAGATTGACGTCGGCGGTGTTGGTTGAAGTCGCCTCTCCTCCCCCAGTCAACGTTGTGATGGTGCCGCTTCCGTGTCTTACGGCATTAAATACGGATTCGGATGTGCAAACTGAGGGGATTGTACAATTTGTGGCATTTTTCAGGGAGAGGCATTGGGAGGTCCACCTGTATCAACTGGGGCAGGACTTATTCAGCCCATTTCCGACACCAATGTGTTTCAGGTGGAGGAGAGCTGGCTTACAGCTCTTGGTGAGGCTTGTGGGCTGGATTCTTCACCAGCATCGGGGTTGCTTTCTCCCCCTAGTCTTGCCACGGAGGAAAGTTCCTCCTTTGCAGAGATGCTGAGGAAAGTGGCTGCAGTTTTAGACTTGACACTGCCCACTGTGCAGAGGTCTACAGACCCTTTGTTTGAAATCCTTTGCCAGGGACAGACTGGTGAAGAGCCTGTTCTTTCGTATAGTGAGGCCCTATTTGACGTTTTATTAGGTGCCTGGGCCAAGCCCGAGTCGGTTGTATCAGTGGACCGTGATGTTGCACGTAGGCATTTACCTGCACCTGGGGACCCAGTTTGGTTGCATAGACATCCTTCCACTAAGGGCCTGGTGGCTCAGGCTGCAACGTCTTCTCAGGATTTAGATTCTACTCCTAAGACTCCGGTAGATAAGGATGCTAGTGGTCGTGATGCCTGTGGTAAGCATATATTTGCTTCATACAGCTCAACATTGAGAGTCACCAACATTTCTTGTGTGCTGGGGCGCTTTTCCTATGCCTAATGGGATTCTTTACAGAACATGGTCCCATCTCTTCAGGATAACCTCTGTGCTGAGGTAGGCAACTTGATTAGAGATGGCCAGCAGGCCGCTAGGCTTGCCATAAGGTGTGGCATTGACACAACGGTTTCTGTGGGTTGGGCCATTGCACCTGTTACAGGCTTCTTCAAAGCAGTTCAGTATGCAAGTTTCATGACTTTCTTCTTCAGTTGTTCTTTTAGAGGCATATGATTATGTCAGTTGTAGACTTGTGGATAGTCACTCTGATCTACTCGTGGAGTAATCGGGAGCTTCAGCAAGTTGAAGCCTTGCTCTGGCTCAGAGTATATGTTTGCATTATTTGAATGCTCTTTGCTTGCAAATTCTTCCCTTAGGGTAGAGGAACAGTGTCTAGTGAAGGCATAAATATTACCTCAACTGCAGGAAATTCCTTTGCCTGCTCCATATTATGGTGCTATAAATTGGCAGCCAGATGTTTATGATGCTTGGGTTGGACCAACTTGTCCCAAGTTCAATGTAAACTTGATGGCTTGTTGTCCTTGACTTCAGACAACATGTCCTAAGGCCGTTTTGGTTGCCAACAAGACCGGCAATTCATCTATAAAAGTCTTGGAAGACACTTTTATAATAGGAGGATTTTTGACTTTATAGTAAGCTTTTCTTCTTCCTATGATATTCTTGATATGCGTGGTTCTGTCTGAACGGCATTACCTGTCTTTTGGAGAGGATGTACTTTTGTTTTCTGCATTCCTTAATTCATGAGGAATCATGACTACTGTTATCTTTATAACAGACAACTTTTCTTTCTGCAAGTCACCTGCGGTGTTGTATTGGTGGCATACAACCCTTTTTTCACTGGGTTGGGTATTTTTGCCAGACCTCTCATTTCAAAGTGGCTTTTTGTATACGGGGTATATATGATTTAATGCACTGCTGTATTTCATTTAATTGTTGGACTTACAATCATATTTGTCTTGTATCACAGGTGTGGTCGTATGTGCTTGTTGTTGACAAGTGCGCTAATAGGTGAGTTACCATTTTCAAAATTATTGTAAAGTGCTTTATTAGAACTATTTCTCAGTTCCAGTTAGTTTTTAGGTACACAGAGTATACATGACTGTATCATATGTGTTATACATATTTGTTCTTCAAAAAAAAAAGGGAAAAGAAAGAGGTTTTAATCAAAGATGCAGTTGATTCTATTTTTCTTGCTTGCCTTTGTATTTTGAGCTTACCTATGGCATGAAGTTGTGTTCAGTCTTTCAGACTATGGCACTGAAAGCCGTATGAGGGCAAGTTTTATACGTCCTTGCGGTCTGGCAGTAGTTATTGGCCAGTGAAATTCGGTGAATTACTGGTACGTTTATGTTTGTATATATATTTATGTCCATAAATACATCTTTATGACAAGATGTTATACAATTGGCACATTTGATGAATATGATTGCTCATTTTGTCCAAACTAAATTATTTATACCAAGGAGGTGTTGTTATTCATCTCTCCTTTGGGGAAATGAGTTCATAAAGCCCTTCTTTAGGATTTTATTGGGACAATTATTTTTCTGATTTTGCTTATTGTTATGAACAATGCAGATCACACGCATTTGACCATTTTTGGTCATCACGCTTTCTTTCCCCTTTGGGGGATTGAGGATAATGTCTGTTATCAGACAGATGGTTCTTTGGGGGTTTTTCCCCTTTTCCCTCAAGAGCCGATTCTCTCGGACCTGTAAGGTTGTTTTTTATTTATATGTTCTGTGACAGTGATCATGGATTCTAATAAGAGCAAAGCTATTGTTTTGCTATTCCTACGTACATTTAGTCGGTTGTTAGTTTTGACCATCTGGTTCTCTTTGAGAACTTTTGTAGGATTAGTTCACAGCCCCTCCTCCGGTGGGGTATAGCTATGGTATTAAATTCAAAAGTTCAGGAATCTGCGGCTAGATGTCTCTATCAGATGTAAAAGGTACCTACCTTCGGTAACCTGATAGCTGGTAGAGACACAGTCTAGCCGCAGATTCATTAACTCCTTGCCTATCCTCCCCACTCTGCGAATGACATATGAGGTAATGGTTATACCCTTTTATCAGTTCTGGTTTTACATACCAGTATCACATTCTCAACTTATGTTGGGACTCAACAGACTTCTTGGCCTGGCCACATAGCTTTTGTTTAGATATTGCCATACCATCTGTTTCCAAATGTGTGTTGTCAGTAGGGTGGGTGTGTGTGTTTTCTCTTTCACACTGGATTAGACATCAGAGGGCAGCATTGATTTATTTGTTCTTTGAAAGTCTTTGTTTGGTATAATCATACCTTGAATTGGCACTATCAACATGTCACGTGGTGCTGTGATTCAACAAACAGTTTGGCGTTGTTTTTTTAGGCTTTGTTTTGCTATTGTCATGCCTTTCATTACTATTGATGAATGGTTTATAGAGTGTATGGTTTTCTTCCCTTACATAGTGTCATGTCTTTTAGGATAGTCCATTGATGTATACCCCATTTATTACATACATTGTCCCATCCACACGACAATAACGAATCTAAACAGGTGACCTTTTACCTAGTAGCTTGCTCCCGTCTCCTCGACACCAGGCTCTAAGTATTCTATCATAATCCCTGTACCTAATGTATATAAACATGTCCCCAGGCACGGCAGATTTATTCTGTATAAGGGTCACCACTTTTTCATCCTTGGCCAACAGCCAGCTGTGCATGATCACACTTGGTGATTGTTTTCAAAACATTTATGATTGATTTCAAAACATTCATGGTTGCTTTAAAAAAAATATTGATTCTAGAAAAAACACTGGAGTGACCACTTTAATATAAAATAGCCTCACTCCCCCCTACAAATTAGAGGAGAATTCCTTCCAGGCTGACACGGGGGTCCTGCATGCCGAATCTTCGACACACAGCGGTCTGACTGACATCCCTTGCGGGTTGTTATCCTCGACGCAGAGAAGGGGTCCTTCGTTCTAAACCATCAGGTGAAGGGGCTGGTTCTTCCCTGGGGGTTTATTGACTACAGATACACATAGCTACACGCATATACACCTACACATCTAAGTTAGGCTAGGTACATTTTAGCAAAGTACTTAGGGCGCACATCTTAGGAATATGCAAGTGCTACTGTTTTTTATCTGAACTGTTTCTGTTCATCTTATTAGCTCTATGGTAGAAATGTATCTACTATTCATGATATTGGTACTAGCAATCTCTTTTGTATGCTTCTGTCCCCTGATTGTCGCAGCACATATGTTTTAGACCATATTGTTACTGGACCAATAAATAATTATTGAAACGTCCTGATCGCCAACCTGTGTATTTTCTGAGAGAAAGCAAGCAAGTGTATCTGAGCGAAACGTACTGTACTGTTTTCCACGATCCCTGAGGAATCAGGGTTGTCATGTTCAGTGGTTGCCAGAAACTACCTACACCACTGTAGAATACAGGGGGGTGGTAGTGGCCCTGTAGAGCTAGCTGGTCAAATGGCTGACATATCCTGTGGGGGTGTCCTAAAGCGGTTGGGACACTAAGCCCTCAGTTTAGGTCATCCAAAACGCGTCGGTCCTGGGGGACTTCTTGGAACTACACGACATGGCGCCGCTAAGCTTGGCTTGGTTCTTATATAAACAGTAAAAATCTGAGTAGTTCAGTCCTGCTTTCTCAGAAAGCCCTACTCACACCTTTTGAGAGACGTCTGAAGTGGGAAGTGGAATCCGCCTCAGCTGTGCAGATATAATCTGTGTATTGGCTGAAGGTTTAGCAAGCTTGTAAGGGTAAAAGGTTCCCCATATTGTGCAAAAGCCTACCTCTTAATTTACTATTCTCTTCTAAAAATGACTGACCCGACGAGTAGCTCAGGGGAAGACGAATTGGCTAATGCTGTTAACATCACAGAAAACTGCAGACATGCGGTTACAATGAAATTGTTAGAACACGGCGTACCAGCAACTGGTGGCTGTGATACCTTCATGATAGAGGCACACGAGGTGTTCGGATCAGAGGTATTCTATTCCGGGGTTAAGTTCCCACCTGCAGATCCGGTGACTAAATTGTTTCACACATACATTGTAGCAGAACCACCGGAAGAATACATTCCATATGAAGACATTGAAGTCCCGTTAACTTACCAGCAGCATAAAACTGGTTTAAAGGCACCCTCCCACACACAACATCTGTTGTGAGACTCGGTCTGCTCAGCATAGAAGGAGTGACCTGGCCGGTCTTAGCGACATACACTCCACATCCCGAGATAGATAGACTATCAGTGGATGAAGTACGTAAAATATACAAAGACATAGTCAGGCTATACAGACACATTGTCCAGTTTGTCATGCGAACATTGACAGTCCAACCTGCGAGAAATGCTCCAGCTGGTCCACATCAGACCACACCTACAATTAACCCACAGACACTGAAATCAGTAAAAGGGACAATTCCTTCCAAACGGGAGCAAATTCCGTTCTGGATAGCACAACAAATTGCACAGCTGGAAGCAGTATTTCCCCATACGGGTCCGCAGGAAAAACATAGAATGCTAACTATTTGCTTGCCAATGGGGATGGTTCCCTCGGTTGAAGATTGTACTAAGGCTGGGCGGAGCTCGCGGAGTTTCACTACGCGGAATTCCGTGGAGTCACTGCGGTCCCAGATTTCTGTGGCGTGTTTGTGGAGGGATCGGACTGCGTAGTAACTTTCGAAACCCATTTTTTACACCGGTGATTCGTTCTTCTTAATAGTAAAATAATTATTGTGTAGTACTGCCATTATAGTCCACAAGATGACAGCTACACTTCAAGTTTGCTGTGACGCTTTCCATCTACAGAGTGCGCTATGCATTACTTCTGTAGTTTCATTTAATACAAAAAATTAAAACAACATTAATGAATGCACAGCCTTCTGAGGAGTAGCACGGTATGCAAAGAAGGGTAGCGTATGTGTGCTGTCCAGCAATTGTTAGCACTTGGTATCTGACATTGTCAGCAGTACTGGTGACTGAGGGAGGGCCCGTGGTGGACGTAGGCTGCAATAAAACACAAGGGCACCGCTTTTACAATGTACACTGCCTGAAGAGTGTGCATTGATATAATACAATTAAATCATTATTTAATCATGCAGATCTGCTCCGTTTTTTGTCAGCGCAAGAGGAAGAAGAGTGAGCGTGGAGGTAAGAGGGGTAAGGGTGATGAGGGGGAGGGAAGAGGAAGAAGAGTGAGTGACCCCAGGACAGAGGGAGAGGGCAGGGTGTCCCTCGCAGCACACTCACCTTCTTTTCCAGTGCGCAGCTTGCCCGCCTTCTCCTTCGGTGCTTGGCTCCGTCCGTACTCTGTAGCTGGTGATGTGTGTCCCGAGGCCATCCATCGGCTCTGAGACCCAGGAGGAGTGTGAGCCTGGCTCTCTCTTACCCTGCAACTGCACTGAGTGCACACAACACATTAGCCACTCCAGTCCCACTCCCAAACTTTAAAAAAAAACTACTGCCTTCGCGCCGGAGCATTTTGGAGTGGCGCCTGTAGAAAAAGGCCCGAATGTTCCCCTACTTCAAATAATGAAATGGATGGGCGTATCGCCTGGTTGTCCTAACATTTTAAAATTGCATTATTTTTATATTTTAGCATTATTCATTACGGTGAGCACGCATGTCGGTAAACTCCGCTCCCCGAGCAGTTCGGCGGAGTTTTTTTTACCGAACTTGGCACTCTAAGTGGAGTGCGGAGTGCAAAAAAATCTGTGAACTCCGCCGGCGGAGCGGAGTTCTCCGCCCACGGTTAGATTGTACCACTTGGGGAACAATCTTTGCTGCCGTTTACGTCAGAATACACGGTACTCCTTCCATTGCAGTAGTTCCAGAAGTACTGAAACAAATACAGAATGAGTACGGGGCAGGACCTGCCCTGGACTTGCGAATGAAATTGTTGGGTGATTTTGCCCAAGACTCGGCAATAATGCTGAGTAATATAAAGGGGGAGGCAGCAGCTGTAGCCATACATAGCTACCCAAGGGAAATAGCACCTAGAAATAGGGAGAGAGACTTACCAAAAATTATCGAAGAAACGTACGCTGAATTAGGTAGAGATAATTTGGAAACCAAAGCAGGGAAGCCATAAATGGCGGGTAGTCCCGACAAAGACAACTCAAAGCAAGCACCCACTTCTTCTAAAAAGAAATGGGCAAACAAAATTTTTAAAAATAATAATTTGGAAAAGAATTCACGATCAAGGGGTGGGTCTCCCCAAAAGGGAGTCCTCTGAAAAGAGGTACAACCTTAGGAATCGTGATAACATTAAAAAACCTGACAGGTATCAGGACACTGATACACGTTCCTTTTGTTCCTTCCAGGGTTCATCCAAAAACTTGGAGAGGGACGGCCGATCAGAAAAAAAGCAAGAACATCGACCAAAGACAAAAAGGGAAACACACCGCACTTCAGATTACATTATCAAACAGGAAGAGCAACATAAAGCAAAACCTCAATTCAAAAAGAAGAAACTAGCAGGCTTAAAAATTAGAAATGCCCAGGTTACTGAGGACTCAGCTTCTGAACGGGAAATGGGCTCTGACGATGGTAGACAGCGCGGCAGAAGTAACAATAGCTCGCCAGACACTTAAGGATTTTCTGGTGACAGCAGTATTAAATGAACACATCACGGTGAAAACACCAGATAAGAGAGTTAGTGTCCCGCATAGACTGTATGAAATTACACTTCAAATAGAGGGGCACATCTCTAGAAAGGTTAAAGGTCTCTTTTGGGAGAACTTAACCTATGGATATGACATACTGCTTGCAGAAAGAGATTGGCCGCCTGAAATTGTGATGGAGTGCCCAAAAGGTGAAAGTGTCATGTTGCCCGCTTTTTCCGACCTTGTTCAGAATCTTTAAAATATTCATATGCGCAGGAGTGGGCGCTAGCGCTAGCTCCGGCATTATACAGCAACCATGTAGGGTGGGACGTGGAGTAAAATATACTCCAAATCCACAAAGAAGGTACCCTATAAAAAATGATGCAAAAAGACAGGTCAAAGAAATTCTAGACCAACTTGAATACCAAGGTGTAATTGAGACTTGCACCTCCCCAATGAATAATCCTTTGTTTCCAGTAATGAAATCTAACAATACATATAGTCTAGTTTTGGATTACCGACATTTAAACACATGCACATGAACATTTGCAGTTCAAAATGCACACAATGCCGCATTATTGAATAGCATTGTGTGGAAGAAAAACAAAACAACATTAGATATCTCAAATGGATTCTTCTGCCAAAATATAGCTCCAGAAAGCAGATATTTAACAGCATTTTCCGTGCTCGTCACTCAGGGACATTTTTGTCGTTTGCCTCAAGGGTATAAGAACAGCCCGGGATATTCTCGGCAAGAGTGTCAGAAATATTACAAACTTGCGATGAGGAAGCTGTGTCCTACGTAGATGATATCTGTCTAACGGACGATGAATTACTTGAGCAGGGTGAACAACATAATTGTGGGATTCGCCAATTTGGGCTACAAATTTAATTTTAGGAAATCTACAATTGCCCATATCAATGTCCTGTTTTTGGGATATGAGTTATCAAGTGAAGGCAAGAGCCTGACAGCCAACTTTTTAGAAAAGTGTGCGCTGCTCCAACCTCCAAAGACTCTCAAAGGTTTTCAATCCATTTAGGATTTCTAAAGTTTGGTAGAACATACATTCTAGATTACGCAGAAAGAGTAAGACCTTTCTACGATTTAATCAGACTTGATTTCACACCACATCAGTGGATATAGCAACACACAGATATTCTCCGTTCAGTTCAGGCTGACATGTTAGCATCTAAACACTTACACACACGTGTAAACTCTACAAACTTGGTGATCCGGTTTGTCCCCAGTTTATCAGGATATACACACCTCACATGCAATGAAGGTGAGAAAGTTCCAATTGCATACAAATCACATTTATAAACAAAGGCTGAAATGCGATTTACGGCAACTGAAAAAATATTGACCGCAGTACAGACTGCTGTAGTGAGAGAAAGAGCACTAGCACAGGGGAAACGCATTATCGTTGTAACTCCGGTACCAACTTTAGAAGCTGTTACCAAAGCGAGCATTCCAAATGCGAAAGCATTACATCCTCAATGGATACAATGGGCTAATTCTCTCACTGCAACAGATGTAGATTACAGATATGATTCTTCACTAAAAACACAAGCGTTCCTGCAGTACGAACAAGAATACCCTCTACCGAATGAAATCTTGCCTCTAGAGAAATATGAATATATCATTTACACTGATGGATCTGCTCAGCCTGCCTTAGGAGGTAATCAGCAATATAGTGCTGCATGTGCTACAGTGTAGGGTCGCATGCGGGATGGTAGGTTTCAACCCAGCAATACGACTACACAATCTCTAGGAGATTGTACAGCTCAGTTGGCAGAGCTGAAAGCCCTGATATTGGCACTACAGTACACGGATCGGGAATTCCCCACACTGATGGTGTGGGATTCATTTTACTGTGTGCAGTCTTACAATGAATATCTTTATTACTGGGGCCAGAATGGGTTTAGAGACTCCAAGGGTTGTACAATTGAACATAAATTATCATGGGAACAAGTGGCAAAGCTGAAAGCATGCCTGCCACGGGCTCAAGTTATTCACACATTGAGTCACCAGAGTGTTGCCATACACATTGAAGGGAATTCACTGGCTGATGAAGCCGTCAAGGCGACAGTGCGAACTGCTGCCGTTGCTGCAATCACTCGTTGTAGCACAAGGATAGATGGAGACATACTGATAGCTGTCAACACCTCAAAGAACGGCTCTGCCATTCCAAAAGGCTTCCCACTGAAAATTTCCTATAAATTAGATGCTCAAAACACACCGTATGCTCAAATTCCAGGAGTGGGGGATAGAGTTATGTCAAACACTGATCGCAGATTAGGTTTAATTCTAGCTGCACACGAGGGTCTGGGCCCTGCACATGCAGTAGTCACTGCTACAGTTTCATTACTAAAGAGGCGATTCTGGTGGCCAAGTTTGTCTAAACAAAAAAAGGCTTATGTCGTAAAGTGCGACATCTGTTAGCAGATGAAAGGTTTCACCGTAGCACAGCCACCACAAACACCATTACTCATTTCAGACAGACCTCTCGCATGTGTCTATTTGGATCACTGCACCCCCTTAAATTCAGACGGGGCTTACAAGTATATCTTGGTGGCAGTGGATTCATGCTCTAAATTTCTATGGGTTTGGCCTCAGCGCTCGGCTGACGCTCGAACTGTTATAAAGGATTTGCGAGTCTTCATCTGGACATGCACAATTGGCATGTTACATTCCGACCATGGCCCTGCGTTTAGCTCTCGTGCTTACAAGGAAGCCATCGAAAGTTTAGGCGCGGCCTTGCAGTACTTCTCCCCCTACCATTCTGAGGAAAATTCGGTGGTGGAGAGTAAAAACCAAGACCTAAAGCAATCCTTAACAGCAAGGGTATTAGGTGCGGGCGGTAGTTGGATCAATCACCTATATGGAGATCAGAGGGCACTCAATAATATGCCAAGAAAGTCCTTGGGAGGCCGTACCCCCTATGAGTTCCTGTTTGGGACAAGGATGTGGGTACCTGACCTTGAATGTGCCAGCACAGTGGCGTATGTAAAACCATTTGAATTGAATGATCGTTTGGCTGTTCTACAGGAACTCATTGAATTCCGGGCATTACAAAGCAACGTCCAAGTAAAATGCACCGCCACTGGGGAAGTGAAACCAGTTCCGGCAAGACCTGTCTGGGTCCCAAAGGTTGGGGACCTGGTCAGAGAAAAGATTGTGGACAAGAAGGAGTTTGGGCTATCTTACAGAACACCTGTACCTGTCCTGGCGGTTCAAGGAACAAGAACAGTACTTCTTCCGCCTCATGCCAGCCGAATAGAAAAAAGATTGGTCTCTATTGATCTGATCAAACCACACTATATGGCCGATTCTCAGCAGCAGGCCACGTGGAATCCTGAGTATCCGCAGATCTCCTCTCGCTACTATACAGGAAGTTCAGATGGAAAGACTAATAACGTTCCAAGACTCCTCTGCGCAAGATGCCGGAGTAGCCAATAACAGAGTACAAATTATACCTGTTGAAATCGAACAACATCCAAATGAAACTGAAACGCAAATTGCACCTCGGCCCAACAATGAACTTTACATCAACGTGCCTTCACAAGAAGCAACTGCCAGTTCTACAAACACTGCTGCGCTCCCAAGGATAGATCGAACTGCATCTGGCTACTTCATCAACTTTGATTACTTTTCTTCAGATCCAAGTGAACCTGAGCAAACGCCACCCATTTCTAAGAAAGAACAATTTCGACAATTCTATCTCTGGCTGAAAAAGACTTACCTTATGTCCCCTTGGTTGCATCTTTGGTTTGCATTAGGGATCCTGTTCCTGTTAATTTGGATTGGTATAATAACTGTCTTTTTCCTGTTACTGAATGGACATTACCTCCCACAACGCTCTGCAGTCCAACCTGTGAACTTGGTCTTGAAACCACATACGTCATCACACTGTGAACAAAGAGACTTGTCCCTAGTGAACATTTCCGCAGTTCCAGTACCGGATGGTATAGTTTGGGATAGAGTTTCATATGATGTATTGGGTCCTACTGAAAATTTGAAAATTCCACATGTATTAAAAAATTCAATGAATGATTTCATTACCCCGAGTACACTCTCTGATGATTGGGACATTGAGACTGTAATTACTATGCTTTCAGGTTTCGAACAATCTGCTGTATTTTCTTACAGGTAATTGTATGAAGATACACCTGACTACGATAGTATGTTTTTTTACCAGCATTATGGTCATCACTTTTTGCACAGAGCTAGTGATCCACGCACTGTAAACACTTACCATCAATGGGAACATTACCCGACACCACCAAAAGGTAGTTCTGCCACATTCGCACAGAATTTCGCATACTTTTCAGGGTTCAAAACATCAGGCCCAATGTCATACTACTATAAGTTAGTACAGACGAATGCAACTGCGAAGAAAATGATGCTGACTAACACAAAGCTCTTAAATTCAGCACCTTTCATCTCCCAACTGTCTACACAAGGTTTCGACTGTTGGAGGGACACGATAGACACAAAATCCATCTGGGGGATGAAAGATTGGCAGGTTCAGGGAACAGAGGCATTATTTAGAGCTTGCCTCATACCATTACAGATAATATTCCTGAACAGAACAGTGCAACAAACTACCTGCTACGGGTTTGCAAAAATGAAAGACCTGAAGACACCACGCATCCCCTTATCCATACCTATTGAAGGTATATCGAATAATACACTGATTACTGAGGAGATACTGAGTGCAAGGATACCGAATTGTACATACAATTCTTCAGCTCCCAATTGGAAGGGATGGTTGGTTTGTCCTATTGACACAAATAGGTGTCAATCAAAATTTAAGGGTACCACCAGAGGGTTTAATATCCATAGGCCTGACCCACGCTATGTACACACAAACAACCCAGGGGTAGTGACTTCTTATAGTGTAGGGAAGTTGTGCCTAGAATGGCTAAAAACCTCAACACTACAACAGGTGAAACAGCACTTGTCCCTTCTAGCTGACAACATGGATCCTAGGGATTTCCTGTTAGCGCCCAAGAGATCGCGTAAGAAGCGCTTCCTGCATGCCATCAACAATGAACTGTGGAAAGTCTCCCAACCGGATGCTGCTCAGAGATTACGTGGCTGTGGTAGACAATGGTATGACCACACTTTCTTCACATATTTATTCACTGGGCAACATTGTGTCCTCGGCAATCGACATAATGGACCAAGATTTGTCTAGTCTACAATATGGGCAATCTCAATTGCGCTCCATTATGCTTTTAAGCTGGATGCTCCAATCACTACGTTCAGGCCACGTGCAATGGCGATTCATTAACACCACAAATTTGTTCTCAGGTTACAATCTGACCTTTCACAATAGTTGAGTCACCGTCTACTGAATGGTTAATTCATCGCTATATCACACTGTCAACCACGACATTTCAGTTCCAATACTGCCTTAAATACATCCAGGCAGGCAGATATGAAGCGTTAGTTGAAGGGTTCATACAGGAAACCTGGGAGTTGCCGTATAGATATAGGTGCAGAAATAAGGACACTGAAGTTTTCATAAGTGGTACTGACTGCGGGAAGGCTTTAAGTGGGTCTTTAGTGTACAAAGAGGTATCGCTTCATGGAACGTGTAATGTGTCAAAAGCAAACTTATCTTGCTACTTGAAAGGTTCCCCAGCTGCCGTGATTCATCCGGTTTTTGAATTACTTTCGAATGGAAGTTATTTAGTGCTGAATGATCAAGGCTGTTGTGGAATGACGCCGGGCATCGCATATCTAGTCACAGTAAACTTCAGGGTTGTTTGCTGTAAGCAAGTATTGTTTCCCCCGGCTCGCACAGTTAGGGAGGCACCACTGTGGCCTTCGTTGAATGTTTTCAGTATAAGGTTTGATTTGCTGAGCAGACTGAAAGCCATGCTGTTTCAACAAAATGTGGCCTTAACTTCAGCCCGAGAGACTTTTGATCTCCAGGCTGCAAGGTCTTCAGCAGAGATACAGGCCCTGGTCTGTACGACCTTCCCGATCCATTTCGGAGAAATGGTTCATTGTATCTTTAACATGTCTGATACGAGTGGGATCGTACACTTATTTAAGCAACTTGGATCAGGTCTCTTAACCACCTTTCAGACCATCTTCAGAGTAATTCCAGCCTTCATACACTCCGTACTTGGAAGCGTTTTTGAAGGGCTTCCTTTGGTCCTGCTTTCGGTAGCGGGCATCCTGATTTTAATATTCTTGCTTCGCAATAGACGTCGCAATCCCTCACGAAATGGAGAGAACAATGCCGGAACGACGTTGTCGTGAGCGCATGGTGTTCTACCTGACTACACCTCGGCTGCGAGAGCTGAGTGAGCATTGGTTCCTGTCTTTTTCACCGGTCTGGCTAGACTGTGTCCTGCCTGTGTTCCTCTGCCTCTTCTGCGGACTCTGCTGCATGTTGGACCTGTGTCTGACACTTCGATCGGTTGCGCCACCGGACATAGAAGCGCTACTGTCGCCTTTGCAGGCCCACATGTGCAGTTAGCCACAGCGTATTCCCATGTTGATGACAGCATTTCTAGAGCATCCAAGGGATGCTTTCACGCCTGTTGAAAGGGATATCGGCTCTGCTCCAGAAGTACAGGCATCAGCATCAGGCGTGCAGGCATCTAATTCTTTCCAGGCGGCTGTCGTGGGAACAAGAGATGACCATCTTTGCTCATTGGATATGATCCTGGAAGCTCTTGAGGGACTGCCATCTGGAGATACGATGTTCAGCGATGTTGAGTCTTCAGGGCAGGATTCTTAAAACAATCTGTCAGCTCCTGTGCTGGGAACTGTTTGGGAACTTCTTTTAAACATTTACCAAATTGAAGGTCAAACACTGACTTTGTTTTTCCTTTTCCTGCTCTAACTGAGCTTCATGGCTTTCAAGGTGCTCAGTGCAATCATAACAATACGTATAAGTATAGAGGACCTTTTGAACGCTTTTTTAGGGACACATGTCTCTTCTTTTATGGACATTGTTCCAAGCTTTTAAACGTGCTTTTAGTATGTTTTATTATAAAGAACTTTTTATGCCTCTTTTAGCAACGTTAGCTTTATCATTACCTAGCTGACCTTGTTGACCTTTTGATGAGGAGAGGGTGTCATGTCTTTTAGGATAGTCCCATTGATGTATACCCCATTTTTACATATATTGTACCATCGACACGACAATAACGATTCTAAACAGGCGACCTTTTACCTAGTAGCTTGCTCCTGTCTCCTCGACACCAGGCTCTAAGTATTCTATCATAATCTCTGTACCTGACGTACATAAACATGTCCCCAGGCACGGCAGATTTATTCTGTATAAGGGTCACTACTTTTTCATCCTTGGCCAACAACCAGCTGTGCATGATCACACTTGTTTAGAAAAGCATAGGTGATTGTTTTCAAAACATCCATGGTTGTTTCAAAAACAAATTGATTCTAGAAAAAACCCTGGAGTGACCACTTTAGTATAAAAGACCCTCACTCCCTCCTACAAATTAGAGGACAATTCTTCCAGGCTGACACGGGGGTCCTGCATGCCAAATCTTCGACACACAGCGGTCTGATATCCCTTGAGGGTTGTCATCCTTGATGCAGAGACGGGGTCCTTCGTTCTAAACCATCAGGTGAGGGGGCTGGTTCTTCCCTGGGGGTTTCTTGGCTACAGATACACACAGCTATACGCATATACACCTACACATCTAGGTTAGGCAAGGCACATTTTAGCAAATTACTTAGGGAGTGCATTTTAGGAATATGCAAGTGCTACTGTTTTTTATCTGACCTGTTTGCTGTTCATCTTATTAGCACTATGGTAGAAATGTTTCTACTATTCACGATATTGGTACTAGCAATCTCTTTTGTGTGCTTCTGTCCCCTGATTTTCGCAGCACATATGTTTTACACCAGATTGTTGCTGGACCATTAAATAATTATTGAAACATCCTGATCGCCAACCTGTGTATTTTCTAAGAGAAAGCAAGCACGAGTATCTGAGCGAAACGTACTGTACTGTTTTCCATGATCCCTGAGGATCAGGGTTGTCATGTTCAGTGGTTGCCAGAAACTACCTACACCACTGTAGAATACAGGGGGGTGGTAGTGGCACTGTAGGGCTAGTTCGTCTAACGGCTGACATATCCTGTGGGGGTGTCCGAAAGCGGTTGGGACACCAAGCTCTCAGTTTAGGTCATCCAAAACGCGCAGGTCCTGGGGCACTCCTAGGAACTACACGAAAATAGGGGTTGTTCATCAGGGCACAGGGTTTCATGTAGCCCTGTAGTTTGTTGACTTTGTTGGGGGTTTCTTTAAAATTCATGTCTGGTGTTAACATTGATGTTTCTTCTTTCATTAATGTTTGAAAGATTTTTTGATCTTTTTTGGCACACTGTTTCCACAACCAGTTTCTATGGTGGCTCTGCATTCTGGCACGGAAGGTTTCACAAAATAAACTGACGTCTGCGCACCAGAGGAGACTTATATGGCTCCACTGACGTCATTATTGGAGTCGTAGTCACCACTGAGCCGTACAACGCCGTCCCCCGGCACGCAGAGGAACTGCTGAAAAATTTCCGGATCCAGACTGGCGCCTGGGGACAATTCAAAAGTTGATGAATCTGCTGCTAGACTGTGTCTCTACCAGATATCACGTTACCGAAGGTAAGTAACGTTTAGCACAAAGAGGGCAGAAAGAAATGCAGAGTATGCAACCTCAAACCTGGTGCTGGTAGAGCAGCAGGGAGACATGATGCAGGGTTGCATAGCGAGGTTGGAAATCCACCTGTAGTCCAATGATGCCAAGGCATCCAGCAAACTGGGCCCATTAATACAGTTAATCCCAGTCCACATTTCCAGAAATATCACAGCACAGAGATCACCATGAACACTTTTCCATAGACTGTAAAATCAATTTCTGTCATGTGTGTTTCCCGTGTTGTGTTGCCATTCCAATGAAACAGACTCAAAATCATCAACTCTACAATTAAATAAGTGACTTTTAACATAAAGATTTATACTACATCTTTGCTATTATTAAGGACCAAAATCAGTGTTTGTAGGGGATCCTGCAAACCTGGGGCCATATCACAAATCGTGTGCACTACCCCTGTTTGCATCACAGTGTACTTTCAAATTGGCGCACCGGGCACAAATAGGGATAGTGAGGTCTACTACTGATAATGAAGAGCCAACAAGGCAGCTGCGAAATTGCGGATGCCCTGGGTGCAGCACATTAGTGAAAGATGGAGGGACTGCCTCTTCAGGCAGGTACAGTGAGTGACAGGGACCCCCTGTTCCCATCTCCAGAGGGCTTACCTAAGGAGATGCACAGACTGTGCATCACCTTTTTGTGGCTCACAGTCACAGCACCTCTTAATGGCCTTGTTGCTTCTGCACCCACATCCTATAATATGGTGCAGGTTCAGAGGCAAAGTGTTTCCCTGATTTGCATGCAGCCATGTCCCTATGCAAATGAGGGAATGCCCTCTTAAGACAGTGCTGGCGCTACATGTGCGGGAATCAAGCATCACCGACCCCTTCTGTATTGACAAAGTGACCCAGGGGCACAGAAAGTGGATGCATACACATGTTGTGCTCCCCGAGAACTTTACATAATGCAGCCCCTGAAGGGTTGGTGGAGGCCCCTTTCTTCTCAAGTAGAAGAGGGCTGCCTCTCTAGGTCATTCCTAGAGATCCCTTTTGCATTGGAAGGGATCTCTTTGATGAAAGTGCATCAATTAGTGCAGGAGATGCACTTTCATCACTATTGAATGCAGAGTGTGATGCCATGTCATTTTGATTTACTCACCATGCTCTTGAAGTTTTGTGCAACAATCGCCCAAGAAGGTTGTTTGTCAAGAAATGTGTCCCAGACATGTATTGAATTTTCTCCCTGACATTTTCACATTTTCTTCCCCCGGATCACTATTCCTCATATGTTCATCCCTGGAAGGAAAAATCAGTGGTGTAACCCAACGCTAAAATGGGTGGGGCTACCACCACTATGTCCTGGCGATCCTGTTATGAATGGGCCAACAGGACTAAGGTTTCTGGCAGCAATTGAGGCTCCACTGTTCTGCAACGAGATGGGGTATTGGCTACTTTCCCCTTCGCATACTCCTGTTTGAACATTGAACAGAATTAGGTTGTTTGTGGCCAAAGAACACTCACAATCCTGAAATGGGTGGACCGGGGGCATGACCCGTCAAGAAACTGCATGGCTGAAAGTCACCATGGTCTACTGTGGAAAGGCCATCAAGCAAACTAACATATGCAATGCAAATCAAATAACTAAGGACAGCAACATTAATACAGAATATTTTCTTAGATAAAGTGGGATACTGCTCAATACTTGCAGTAGAAGGAAGTAAACCATATTGTACAAGGTAAAAATGAAAGGTGGTTAACTGGCAAGACATTTGCATGAATGGCTTTATTTGAAGTTATTGACAATCAGATTTGTCTTCATTTCAACACCCCAAGAAACATCATCTGGAATTAAACATAAGTGAAACAGATTCAAAGGGGGTGTTCTCTATGGTTAGTATGCTGTTCAGTACATGCATACTGTAATAAATCAGGGTATTTGTTGGGAGGGGTGAGTGGCCATATCAAGTAATGACCCACAGTCTCTGTTAGAGTGAACCACTAAGGTCACTCAATAAACCTGAGCTCAACGCCCTGATAGGTATGGTACTGAAGAGACAGGCTTAACTTGGAGCCAATGTGAAAAGTATTTATACAGAACCAAAACTGTAACAGAGTCAAAACACAACACAACACAAGAAAAAAATCACAAGCCAATCGAGAAACAAACAGTCATTATTAATAAATAAAATGACGAACATAGCTCATTACATCGCGATGTATTACATCGCGTGCTTTTACAACGCGATGTTAGTACGCGATGCATTTACATCGCAAGTCATTACAACGACTTGCACTAGGGGGCGCGCTGAACTTAGGAATAGTAATAATTACTATTCCTACTCCAGTTTGTGCAACAGTAGGGAAGGTGTTGGAATTCATTTCCAATACCTGAGCGCCCCCTAGTGCAAGTCGTTGTAATGACTTGCGATGTAAATGCATCGCGTACTAACAACGCGGTCGTTGTAACGACCGTGTTGTAATAGTAGAGCGATGTAATGACAGCGTTGTAGACGCTGTTTCCCTAAAATGACACCCAAATTACAAAAATCCAATAAGTGAACTCAGAGATCTGACTTTTTAAAGTTTAAATGTATAAATAGGGCCAAAAAGTGTTAATCACTAACTGTGGTCATCTGTCTGTGCTTTATCGGTACCAAGGTGCAAGCTAAGGCCAATTGCAATGGAGCGTGGGTCAGGTAGAGAAGCCAGATTCGACCCAGTTGGAAAATGTACCTTTCGACTAAGGCCCTCATTTAGGGGGATTTGGCATAGGGCAGAGTAGCAAGTCAGCTTCCTGTGATGCCCTACACCAAAGTGAAAGGACAGGCATGCACAGCATCTATGCAATATGGTGCATTCATGTCCTTTCCCCCTGCGCTGGTGCCGTATCGGCAGCCTAGTACCAATGCAGAAACCCCTGTACCGTGGTGCAAGTGTGCCTGAGTTTTCAACAGATTTGTTTTCGCGCAGGAATGGGCACCTTCCTGCACAGAAACAATTCTAACAGGCATTTTTCCTCTTTCTATGTGTGCTGCAAAATGCAGTACACATAGAAAGAGGAAAAAACGAGGAGAAATAAACATATTTCTTCTTGTTTCGCCTCACCTCAAGGCATAAGGATTTGGCACTTCCCCAGATTTAAATGATCTTGTAAATCTGGGGCAGCAACAAAATCCATGAGTTTTGCGTGGGAAGACCCGCCACAACTCCCAAGGAATGCCTCCCGAATGCAGAGTAAGGCAACGCTGCAATTTGCGCTGCCTTGCCTTATTCCATGTCTATGAGGCATCCAAAGCCACGCATAGTGACTTTGTGTGGCCACATAGATATGATTTTGTAATCTGCACCGCTGGAGTGTCACAAAAACTGACGCTCTGGATGTGCAGGGGGCTTGTAAATAAGCCTCAGTCTCTGATATGGAAGTCAAAAATCCTCAGCGGGACAAGGCAGCAGGCTATGGCAAAAGAAGGCTCCAAGTGGTCAGATAGCCACTGGAGAAGGTCTTGGTGAAGCTGTTGACTTCTGGGGGGAAAGTTTAGAGCGGGAAAAATCTGAATTCACTCCCAGTGAAGGGCCCTGGCTGGCTGTATACTGTTGCCACCTTCACCTGGTGAAGATTTCTATCTTCGGATTCAGTTATTTTTAGTTACTCTCTCTGGACCGCCAATAAAAATAATTGCTACACAAAAAAAACATGTTCAGAAAAACAGAACAGGGAGAAAGAAGGACAATGGTTGGTCCTTAAACTTAGGTGGAATAAAAAAGTTGGCTTTAGATACTTTAGTATTTAGCATCCATCAATCCCAAAATTTGAATATTCAAAGAATTGTTGGGAATCTGAGTTTCATTGTTTACTTTGCCAAAAGCAGAGCATTGGCCGAGGAGAATGTGCAGTGCTGTGAGCCCCGAGTCCATCCTACCCAACAGGCTATCCCTCACTGACAGTGTAAGAAGCTGTCTCTCTATATAGTGTACTAAAATGACGTACACTGTGCAGAGAGCACAGTGGGTCCCAAATTTGTTTACAGAGGTTAAAGAAGATAATACTAACTTTCTCTTTAGTGGCAGTGTGGGCGAACAGTGAGGCTTATCAGAGGTTAGTGCTAAGCATTTGTTGTACTCACAGGGGCAATAAATGAGACACACACTCAAAGAATAAATCTGAGACCAAATTAGAAAAATAACACTTCTTTTTATAAATATTTCAAAGCCAAGAACTTCGTTCAAAGGTAAGTACTGTTTTTAATAGCAATTTGTATAGGTAAGTAAAGCTTTTACAGTTGTGCATCTTTACGCACAATGCAATCCTATTGAAGGAAAAGTCAAAGATGCATAAAGATAGATAAAGTCTGTTTCAGGGATTTACCGTCTGGGTTCGCAGTTTTAGTGGGCCAAGGTTTAAAGTACTACCATTAGTTCTTTGGGAACCACCCGGGTTCTACCAGGAGCGGTTGAGAGCCCTGGTGAGGCTGGTGGCTGGCGCTACTGAGAAGGGGGGCACCTGAAAAGACAATGCACAGGGAGACCTGCGGGCAAGTCAGAGGGATCCCAAATGGGGGCTTGGGTCTCAAGGGGTCTTGGAGAAAGGGGGCACAGCTGGTTCGTTGGGACCCGGGCCGGGTGGCTCGGGTGCAGAGTGGTTTGGTCAGCTGGGCTGGCTGCGCAAAGATGCACCTCGTGGTCAGGGAAAAACAGCTGGCAGGGCCAAGATCAAGGTAGCTGGGCCAATCCTAAGTGGGTCTCAGTGATGCTGACGTTCCTCAATGGCTGCTTGGTCCTGGTGCAGTGAGAATCTGTTCTGGACACTCACTGTTGGTGTTTGGTGCAGGGCATCCGGTACCCCGATAGTTGACTCTGCAAGGCTCTGGTTGGTCCTGCTATGTTCACACTCAGTGGGAAGACAGATCCAACCTTCCAGAACATGAGTACCGCTCCTGGTCGTCTAAGGCATCAGTAGGGCCAGGGAGCTGCAAGGCAGTGGACCGGTCGCAGCTGATTGTCGTGCCATCGGGCTACTGGGGAGTAGCTCCTCTACTCCAAGGGAGACTGTAAGTGATTTTTGAAGTGCTGACAGACTACCCAAGGCTTTGGTAGTTCTCCAACTCGCAGGACGAGTCACTCTGTAATGATTGTTGAGAGAGGGCTGAGGACGGGCAGAGTTTTGCGCCAAAGTTCACAGTTCTACTGCAGTTCTCGCCAGGCAGTGACTCTTCTTCGTCCATCTTATGTTGATCCGTCAAATCTGAGTTCTTGGGTTCAGGGGTGTCACCTAAATACTCAATGTAGGGGAGTTATGGGGAGTGACAGGTAGTAGCCAATGGGCTGCCTACATTTAGGGTGTCTACACCCTCTTTCTGTGGGAAATGAGTATAACCCTGACCCTAGAATGCTAAGTCCATCCAAAACAAGATGGAGGAACCTGAAATGTGATGTCCACATCAGCTGGCCTGCCCTGGGGGGGTGCTGGCTTAATGTGGGCTCACCTCCTATTCTTCCTAATTTTTCCGCCTGTCTTGCCACCAAACGGTGGGTTCAGGATAGGGGGTGGGCATCTCCACTATATGGAGAGGCCTGGGTCACCTAACAAAGGTGGCAGGGCCTTTGCTGCTTTCCATCCTGGGTGGCACAACCTGCATCGAGGAGATGCGAACACCGCCGCCCAGAGCAGGCTTTGTTCCTGACCTCCGAGAGCAAAGGCTCTCACCTCAGGAAGTCAGAAACCTGTCTATGGTGACTGGCTGGTCGAGACCGGTCAGTCAACACACTAGTAGTCGGTAGGTTTTATGGGAGCACCTCCAAGGTGCTCTCTGGGTGCATTTATTAACTAGCCAGCACTGGCATCAGGGGGCATTTATTAAGACAAGGTGTTTGGTACCAAACACCTTGGGGTACCGTGAAGCCATCATATAGCTGGGAAACTCGTAATGACATGTAACCAGCCCTTGTACTCGGTATGGCTTCCCTGTGCGCTGGTGGTACCTAAGGGTGAACTTAGACATCACTGGGATACATCCACTCATGCAGATATGCCCACACATGGGTATAGTGCACCCTGCCTTAGGGCTGTTAGGCTGCTGTAGGGGTGACTTACCTATACCACATGCAATACTGGGTAGGCATGGCACACAGGGATGTGTTACAATTCACAATAGAGTACGACTGACTAAGTCTTCGTGAGAGGAAAAAAGGAAAGATACTGACGGGCGAGTGTTCTGTGGAGACCTATAAGGGGGAGATATCCCTCAGGACAAGAACCCTCACTCACCATTAGGTGACATGCTTCATCATATGGGTTCCCTCCTCACACCGAGGTGTGGGCTACAACTCCCCTAGGGGAGGAACTGAGGTGTTTTCTCCGAGGATGAGCATAAACAGAGGATGAGTGAGGGGCAGAGTGCATGAAAGTGTGAAGGGTGTGATATAAAAATGTCTGTCTGAGTCCACTGAAAATCTATTAGGTGGTCACAGCGACATGGTTAAAATGCAAGACGGGTAGGGATTCAACAGATATACCCTAGTACATTAGGTCAACATGTTTCTGCCACCAGGCATTCGTCAGGACCTAAATATCCAGTCACTGCAAAAAGGTGATAAAAGTGAAATTATACAAGCCACCACTGGAACTGTGTGGCCCGATGTTCAACGTCCCTCTTCTTTTCAGAGGGAAACGTGAAACTATTAGGCAAAAAAGTCACGTGCACTCTCCATGCTCTTGGACCATCTCGTGGTGCCCAGCTGAAACTGCTTGGAACGTCCCTGAAGGAGATGGCAGACATGTGTGCCATGTCGATTCTTCCATATTCACAGCACAAAGACACGCTGGCTGCAATGGCAGTTTGCATGAGCTTGGTGAGGGGTCCCTTAGGGTGCCACAATTCATGCCACACACCTTAGGCACCCTCTTTAGGACCAATGCCTTAGGTGCCAGGGATACAATATATTAGGGGCTTGCATGAATCCAAAAGGGGTGCCAATTGTGGAACAAAGGTACCATTTAGAGAAGGAACAATGGTACTGGGAACCTGGTTAGTAGGAACCTAGTACACTTTCAGTCAAAGTTGCACAAGATACCAGGTGAAAAGTGGGGTAACCATGTCGAAAAGGGGCACTTTCCTACAGACAGCTCTGCTGATTCATTCTCTTGATGGAAATGCAACCAAGCTGGTGGTTCTAAGTGCTGGTGAAATGAAATGCACATATTTTAAGCTTGTTAACTCTTAAGTTTTTAATGTTCTTCTCAGCTATGTAAGTGTGGGGTTGATGAAACAAATATTTCTCAAGGCTCCTGGGATTAGTGAGGCTTTATATCCATAGGGACATGTTCCTAAGATTGCTAAAAATAAAGTGAACATTATCACTGCTAATTAAATATTAATTTAGCAATAGTTTGAAACAAAAGCAAATTTGCAACATTGTCCCAAAAGTAATGTGACTTGTCACGCCTCCTTGAAACAATTTACGTTCATGCTTACTGAGAAAGAAGAGATCTTCACACAGGGGCTGATTACGATGGCGGTCGGACAAGCATCTGACCGCCATCGTTTTGGGATAGGGACCGCCCGACAAGTAGGCGGTGGTCCTGACCTCTGAATTACGATCCGACCACCATGTAGGTGGGCGGAAACATGCCTTTTTGCAATGAGGCTTGTTCTGCGGCCCTGAAAAGGATAGCAGCACAAGCCTCAACGCAAAAAGGCATGTTTAGACACATCCCTGAACTGTGTGGCATGTAGTGCTTGGAACAAGGTACATGGATGTTTCGGGGGACACCACGGTGCCCCCTGGGCCCCATAGCAGAGGCCCAGGGGGGACAGGGGCCCTGGCGGGGCCCAAAACTAGCTTTCTGTCTGCCTTTTCATGGGGGCGGACCGCCATGGAAAGGCAGATGGAAAGTGACATTGTAATCCTGATGGCGGTGCATGCACAGGCACCAATGACATTCAAGGGATTACCTGTCCAACCGCTGCCCTGACGGGATCTCCCATCCTGTCGGAGGTGCCAGTCTTTCCACCTGCCCGCAGCGCTTCCACGCTGGCATCGTAATCCGGCAGGCGGACCGAGGCCCTGGATGTCAGGTGGACCTCCACCAACGGCCTGTTGGTGGCAGTCCGTACGACATCGTAATCGGGCCTTAAGTTATTACGTAATTGCTTTTAACTTTATACATGAATATCTTACTTTTTAGTGGGTATTGATGAGATAGCTTTCTTTACACCTCTAATGTTCATCTTCCATTCCATTACTAATCCCTAAAATTTAAATGTAAGGTTTATCTTTCAGTCCTCACTTCTTGAACGTTATTTTTATAACAATATAATAATATAATAATAATGAATATGTTTATTGTATTACAAAAAAAACAGCAACAACAACAATAATAATTGAATATGGTCAAGCTGGTCCTCTTTTGCAGAAAACAAAAAAGTTGTTAATCACAACCCAAATTCATGATTGATCAAAATTATACATGATTAACTCAATATATAACATAAATGTGAAACCAAAATTCAAAGTCAATGTCAAGCGGTTTTGGCTCTGTTTATACACAAACAGGCAAACCTAAAAAATGTAATGGTTGTATAAAGAAATATTGTGAACACTAATATTGTATGACATAAATATTGTGTCAAAAATATCATTTGCCAAAATATTGTATTTCTATATCTACAACAGACATTACAAATATATAGGGCCTAATTAAGATGTCGACCGACATGGTAGGTTTAAACTCCGACCGCCTCATTAGGATGATGGTGGTCGGAGTTTAAACCGGCGGGGGAATTCGACTCGGTCAGTCGGAACTGAACCATAATCCCTTAAGGACAGAGTTTCCGCCATCGGGATTATGATGTGGGTTTCCGACAGCCAATCCATGAGGTGCCTGCCACACGGTGCAGGAATGTGTACAAACTTCCATTTTTCAATGGGAACTTATGCTGCGGGAGCTTTCAACCCACCGCACAAACTCCCATTGAAAATAAACCTTTTGCGACCACACCATGCGCTTTCGCATCCTAATGAGGTTGTCAGAACCGCCGACCTAAGTTCAGGAGGTTCCTTCCCCGAAATGGTGTCGGTCGGAGGCAACTCCGACCCACTTCGTAATTAGGCCCATAGTGTCAAAATATAGTGGATGAAAATATTGCCCAATAAAGGTAAGGATATCATTTTTTTTTTAAATATATAAACTTTAAAGCAATTTATTTAAAATAGTTCATTAGTTAAAAAATGGTATAATGTTAAATGAATAGTTTTAATTATTTCTATAATTATATATGTGTGTGTGTGTATATGTGTGTGTCTTTGTATATACTTTTCAAAATACAGCAACAAAACATTTTAATTTTAAATATTAACAGTAAAATAAAGTATATATTAACACATATATATAGTCAACAAAAATATGGAACTTAATGCAAATATTAAAATTCACTTTAAAAAAAGTCTTATTTAATACTTTACATTTAGGCGTCGATTACGATGTCAGTCAGAAATCCTCCGACCGCTAGTACGAAGCTTTCCGACTGCGGTCAGAGGCTTTCCGACCGACACGGTCTGTTTGCGGTCCGACCGCCCGATTACTATGTCGGCAGTCGGAACGTAAACGGCCCGGTCATTCCAATTTGGTTCCGACCGGCTCTCGGAGTCTTCCTGCCGGTCGGAACCGCACCATAATCCCCTATGGAAGGCACTCCGACGTCGGGATTACAATGTCGGTTTCCAACAGCCTTTCTGTGCTGGCCTTTCCAATACGGAAAGGCTGTCGGAAAGCGATTTTGGGTGCCCCTAGTGGACCCCCTTCTCTCCGCGGCCTACGGTTGGTGGGAGAGGGGGTACCTAGGGTGCACCGCTGTAAAACCCTGCACTGTGTGGCAGGCAGCATGGGGTGCCTGCCAGAGGGTGTAGGGTTTTACACACATCCCCATTTCTTTATAGGAGCCTAGATTATGGACGGTTTATGTCCATAACACAAGCTCCCATTAAGAGAAAAGTGAGTATGCGACCGAACAGTGTTCGGTCGCATCCTAATCAGGCCGTCGGAACTGCCGACCGGAGGTCGGTCGGTCCCGTGATCGAGACGGTGCCGGTCGGAGGCAACTCTGACCGAAATCCTAATAGGCCCCTAAGTATACACATTTATGCATGCATATATATTTTTTTAAATAGTAACAATATTTTATCAATTTTAAAAATTTACAAAACAATTATTAACAGAAACAAAAAAATTAAAAAGTGTTTGTAAAAATATTAATTAAGGTAACATAATCAATATGAAAACATAAAAAAGCATGCTTTGCGGAATAATACAAACATTTAAAAAACGAAATATTAAAAATTAAAAACAAATAAAATGTTATAACAATATAATAAATAATTTAAATCCACTATAACCAAATTAGGGAGACTGTTGACTTTAGAGAGGTTAGATTAACTATCCCACCATAATTTAGGCCACAGTAGGGAAGTCATTGGACAGTCCTACCCCAATCTAAGCAACAGTAAGAAAAGCATTAGATTTTTGAGGGATTAAATATACTATTCACACTCCAATCTAATCAATAGTAGGGAAAGTGTTGGACTACCAAAAGTTATATTTACTATTCCCACTCCAGTCTAAGCAACACTAGGAAAAGGATTCTGCTTTGGAGGGGTTGCGTTTACTATACCCACTCAAATCTAATCAACAGTAGGGAAAGTGTTACAGTTCAGAAAGGTTATATTTACTATTTACTCTCTATACTTTTTCAGCCCTCCATGATTGTGAGGGATACAAGTCTCTGCCCCACCCTATTCACAACACTGACACTCTTACTATCCACTGGTCAGAAGTTAAAGAGGCAATTTTATCCTGACCCCAGGGACAGGGCCCCGGTGCCCATGGCATCTCGGGCAACTTGTTAAAATCGCTAGTGGATCTCAGGGCTCCTGTTTTAACTCTTCACATAAATGCGGCCATTAGAGGTCCCCACCTAGACATCTGGAAGTGCTCAGTTATAGTCCCTATATTCAAAAAAGGAGACACAGCAGACCCTGCATGCTATATGCTAATTTCCCTCATCGACGTTGAAGTGAAGATTATAAGGAAAGCGATTTTGGAGAGACTCACTACCTGGGCAATGAGAAGGGTATCCTCACTGACCTGTAATATGGGTTTAGACCAGGGCGCGGTACAGTCAAGCAGAACTTAAATTTGCACCACTTGATATCTAAATACTCCAGGGCGAAAGGGGGTTCTGTCCACCTGGCCTTTATGGACCTCAGCTCAGCTTTCGACTGTGTCACCAGAGATAAGCTCTGGACTGAGCTGAGGTCCCTGGGGGTGAGAGACCTACATTGTGGCCTAACAGGGGTGGTTAGATATGGACCTGATGGGGAATGCTCCCAGTCCTTTGAACTTAAAAAAGGTTTCTGCCAGGGCTGCATTTTGGCCCCTTTTTTTATTTATCATGTACATAAATCAGATAGAGGAGGTGCTCATTAATATTGGTTCCAATGTCCCCAAAGCTGGTGGAAGAGCTATTCCATTACTTTTATATGCTGATGATGCAGTTTTAATTGCTCATATAGCTAGGAGCCTCCAACAACCTCTTAGACACATTTATTGATTTTATGAACAGCTTGGATATATCCACAAATTTTAAGAAATCACATTGTATGGTGGTAGGCGACAAAAATACAACATCTTGTAGTCTCTGAGCACAGGGTCAGGTTTTAACCAGAGTGGAAACATTTTCTTATCTGGGGCTGTTACTCAATTCGGGTCTCAGTTTGAAACCTCTACTCCCGAAAAATGGAGGGACTCTATAAATAGCCATGTCGGGGTTATACGATTTTGCCAGATGCCTTACGCATAAGCCCCCTAAACGTCTATTAGAAGTATACAGGGCTAAATGCATCCCGATGGCCACCTTTGGTTGGGAAATCTGGGGGTATGTGAATATTGACTGTGTTCAGGTGATAGAAAATACATTTTCTGAGAAACCTACAGGCCATTAGTCAAGGAACTCCTACTGAAATTATTCATAAAGAACAGGGCATGTCCTTAATTGCAGATTTTATTTGTGTTTGTCCGCTTTTAAAGTGGTGTTCTGTATGCACAAGGAGGATTTACATTTTACCATGCTCATACTTCAGGATTGGTTGCATTTAGATAATGTAGCCCAAATCCCATGGCTTCAATATGTAAAAGATCTTTTTTATGAATTAGGGCGACTAGGTCTTTTTACCAACCCCATGGACATAGTGAAAAGTGATATTGTCTGCGTCAAAAAGGCTTATTCCCAAAGGTTGGCTGCTGAACGGGAGAACTCTGCTTTAACAAAGCGGACCATGCACAAGTATGTCAAATCTGTCAGCCTTATCTTCTTCTGAACACGCCCAATAGGCAACGTTGTTTCCTGACACTTTTTATGTTGGACATTTTTCTCCAGCTATTGTTTCCAAAGGGGGTTTGGTATAAACTATCTAACTTGCCTGTTTGTGACTGTGACAACATCTTGTTTTGTGACACCATGCATGTATTACTTGTTTGCCATAAATTTTCGAATCTTCGAAATAAGTATATCAGAACATGACCTCTCCATGAAGTCCCAGATTGGGACAGTAGTTTCAAACTGCTTCTTCCAGCTTCGGAAGATAAGGAAAATCAGCAGACTCCTCACTAGGGAACCGTTGGGTCAGGCTGTTTTATCTTTGGTCATCTCCCACATTGATTATGCCAACTCACTTTATTTTGGCCTTCCGGTACATTTAAGCAAAAGACTGCAGCTGGTGCAGAATCAGGCTGCCAGACTGATTTTCCATAAGCCCAGATGGCAACACGCTTCTCCTCTAATAAGGAAGCTTCACTGGCTCCTCGTAACACTACGTTGCGATTTCAAAATCGGGTGTTTCAGCTTCAAATCTCTGCATGGTCCAGTCTGAAATGTGTTTCCAACCTTATTCAGAGATATAGACCTGCTCGCAATCTGCGCTCAACCCACCTGACCCTCCTGGTCACACCGACCTGCAAACTGAAGAGACTAGGTGGTTGTAGATTTGCAGTTTAGCCCCCCATTTCTGGAATGTCCTTCCCCCTAACATCAGAATCTGTACAGACCTCCAGATGTTCTGGAGACTCCTTAAGACCTGGCTGTTTATACAGGCATATGAATAACCTACCAGGCTCCAGGCCACTCCTATATTTAGCGCCAAGAAACCGACTGGTGAACGTGCACTCTACAAATAATTTTAACATAACAGAACATCAGGCCTCTTCTGATCTCTAAACACTTCACACACATTAGACCTGCATATCTCTTCTTACAGCTGCTAGCAGCACCCAAATTGTGTTTTTTATATCTTGTTTTCTTTCTGGTGTCCTAGCTGTAAGTGATTAAGTATTGGAATTTTCAGAACTAGCTCTTTTAGGATAATGATCGTAACTTTAGTATTTATCTCATTTTTAATTATTTGTTCTTAAGTATTGATGTGAGTTTTTTTCTAAACTTTCATTCGATGTATTTTTACTGATGCATGCATATTTTGATATATTTCTGCTGCTCGATGAGTTGTTTATGATTTTAATAGAAATAAAATACAGTTTAATGAACTGAACTGAACTATTCCCTCTCCAATGTATGCAACAGAGTGCAAAATGTTGGACTTCAGAGGGGTTAGATGTACTCTGCCCCACTACAGTCTAAGCAACAGTAGGAAAAGTGTTAGACTTCGGAGTGTTTACATTTACTATTCCAACTCTAATGTGAGCAACAGTAGGGAAGTGTTGGACTTCGGAGGGTTAAATTTACTATTCACACTCTAGTCTAAGCAACAGTAGGGAAAGTGCTGGCCCTTGGAGGGGTTAGATGGATTTATTATTGCTACTCTATTTGGAGCAACAGTGTGAAAAATGTTGGACTTCGGAGGGGTTACATTTTCTTTTCCCACTCCAGTATAAGCAACAGTCTGGAATGTCTTGGACATCAGAGAGGTTAGATTTGCTAATGCCCCTCCAGTGTAAGTAACAAAAAGGTTGGACTTTGGAGGGGTTAGATTTACTAGTCCAACTTCAGTCTAAGCAACAGTAAAGAAAATGTTGGACTTATGAGGAGTTAGATTTACTATCTCCACTTTAGTCTAAGAAACAGCTGTAAAAGTGTTGGATTTCAGAGGGGTTACATTTACTTTTCCCACTTTAATGTTTGCAACTGTAGGGAAAGTCTCAAACTTCAGAAATGTAACATATACCAATCCAGCTCATAATTATTTTGTAGAAAACATATAGATGCCTAACAACAATACATTTTTAATTCATATTTTTTTTGAAAAATGCATATAACAATATAAACTTAAAACATAAATACAAAAATACAAACTAATATTTAAAAAATGTAAATTAATTAAAATTAAATTCACTTCACTCCCAACAGCCTGAAAAAAAATGCAAACACCCAAAAAAATAAAAACATTATTTAAATGAAAATATTAATGAAATAAAACAAATATGTGTGTGTATATATATACATATATATACATATATATGCACACATACACATATATTACAAATATTATTAGAAACGTAGAAATACAATAATACATCATTCAAACACAACTAATAATTTCTCAATGATATAAACAATTGAAATATTCATAATTATGATCAATTAAATAATTAATTACCAATTAATTAAAAACATTCAACACATTCCTGCCTCATTACCCTACAAGCACAACAGCCCAATAGTAAAATACTAACAAAAGTATAAAAATTTGAATATACATACAGATTTACAAATTAAACTCACATAAGTAAAAAAACAATAAAATAAGTAAATATTTAAAAAAATAATAATCAAATATAATTCACAATAAAAAATTCACTTACATATAAATGAAATTAATTATAACTTAATTAACTTCCCCGTGTGTCATGACAAACCTAGCAACCCACTACTAATATATAAATTACTAACATATATTCACAAATTAAAATATAAATTAAAATTAACAAATTTAACTTAAAAAATGAAATAACAATTAAACAATTAAAAATATTACATAATTAATAAGTAAATAAATATTTAATTGCAACTAAAAAAGAATTGACATTAAAATTTTGAATTAACTATAATTTCATTAACTTCCCACCCTATTCGACTATAAAACAAACAACCCGCAACTACATTATAAATTACTAATTAAAACATGTTTATTACACATTAAAGATTATAAACTAAAAATTTCAATAAATAACAAATATGCTAACAAAACTAACACCTAAAATTAAAATACTAATTTATTAAATTAATTATAAAGACAATATTTATTATAACTATAGTAAAGTAAACAATATAAATACAAAGATATTTTTAAAAACGATATTATATGCCCAAAAAATTATATTTTTAATCAATTGACCCATTACATGCTGGTTTAGAATTTACAAAAGTCATAACTATGGTTTTAGATTCCAGCAGACAACTGAGTTTCTTTGTAGGTTAAACGTTTGGTAAAATGATGACATCATCAGCATATGCTAGATGGCTAGCATTAACATCACCCGACTGTGCACAGTAAATCCCTTTAAACATATTACAAAACAAACTTACTGGTTTTGGATTCTGTAGGTGTAGGACCTTGTGGGGCTCAGCCTTTTCAAAAGAGAGCAGGTTTGTCCATCCTGGGGACACTGGATATTGCACACCTTTCTAACTAAGAATGCTGGTAGGATTGTAAGAAACAGTCACCTTTGAGGACAACCTTGTTGCCTCTGCTCTGCAATGATCAACAACTGTAGAGTGTGGCAGTGTCCAACGGAGGTTGTCTGGATTTTGGTTACAGACTAAAAGAGCACTTTGGCCATGGTCTGTGAGTTTGTCAGTTCCCAAGTAAGCTTATGGGTTTTGATATCATGAATGTTTTTCCTTCAATCCCCTCTGCAAATCAGGCTGTTTATTGCTCTTGGGTTCTGCCCCAGTTGGCTCATAGTGTCCTTTTTTTACTTTGAGGTGAGTAGCGTATATGGTTTCTTAATGCTTTAAAGATATAAACATTTTCAGCGGGGCAACTGGGTAGATGGATACTTTTATTATTGAATTGACTAGCCCTCCCACTATGTGTGGATCCTCGATGCCATTAAAAGAAGCATGGCTGAGGAATAACAGAGTTTGCCATACTAAATAGTCCAGGTTTCATTATATTAAGCAAAGATGTGGATCAAGGAAATACTGTTGCTAGGATCTACTTTAATTTAAAAGGGCATTTTGTCAAGGAGTTGCTATTTTAATTAGATTTACAAGAGAATTAGAAATGCAAAGTAACAATGTATTACAGCTCGGATACGGAAATGTTTTAAACATAATATCAAATGTCACACCAACATGCTACAGAGTCAGGGGGGGCGTGGCTTAGCCGGCTGCAAGATGGCCGCACTCTGAGTGGGCTCTGCCGGCCAAGCCGATAATCCACCAAAAATCCTGCGGACATCCGCGGTGCCGCCTTCCAGCACCACGCTACTTTGACTCACCTCACTCTGGGGCGCCGATCGATCCCACTACGGGCCCCCTCCGAAGCCGCCGCACCGAGATCCGCTGTTGGGACTGGACGCGGCATCTGGGCCCTCCCGCTGGCGTGTGACTGGCGCCTGGCCCAGGCCGTAGCGGCGCCGCTGACTTGCTGCCTCACCCGAGCGGATCCCCTGGGGCCGGATTGCCACATCGGAGCCAGCCTGCTTCCCTGCTCCTCCGGACCCGGTGAGTTGCGTCGATGTGGGGGCGTCTCGCGGTGGGGTAAGGGGCGCGCGTGCTGTACCGCCAGGCCTGGGCCTTCGCTCCATGCGGGCGCCATTTTTCCATCCCTGCCGCCCGTTGCCTCTGCCCGCTCTCTCCGGGCCCCGCGACGCGGGCAGCGCGCTCCCCGCGACTCCCCGATGCTTTTGCCCCCACGGGTGTGGACTCCCGGCTGCTCTTCTAGTTTTCTCGCCACCGGGGCCGGGGACTGCACTGCTGCCTCCTGCCCGCACGCCGTTGCATCCCGGCACCTCGGGCCTCAGACGCTGCCTGCACATCTCCCACCCGGCCTGGGGACCTGAATCTACAGCCACACACAGTCCTTATTGCCGGCACCAGCGAGTCTGACCTCCATCAGCTTCTTCCTTGGTGGGCGGCCTCCCCGCCGGATCTGGGCCCTGTGGTGGGCCGGCCTCGTGGGCGCTTCAGCCATTTTCACCGCCCACCGTCTGGACACGGATTCCGACACGGCCACCCTTTAGGGCCGACTGCTGCTGCCGACCTGCCAGGATCGGAGCCTCCTCCTGACGGCTGCCTTCCGCCCCATCTCCCAGGTAGGTCTCGCTGCTGCTGGGGGCGCCCTGCGGCGGGGTTGGGGGCGCGCACGTCGCACCGCGGGCCTGGGCCTTCCTTCCCGCTACCCGACGCCCGTTGGCGCCTGCAGTGTCCTCAGCCTCCCGGTAGCTTGTTTGAGGCCCTGCGACGAGGGCGGCGTGCTACCCGTGCTTCCCCGTCGCCGGCTGCTCCAGCGTGCACGGGCCTGTCAGAGCGCTCTCCGCTGACGGCGCCGCCGGTTTGGGCACTGCTGTGGCCTTCCTCGCTCCAGTGCACCGAGGGGCCCGCCTCCGCCATCCTGTATGCTAAGCTCCTGGTCTTGGCACACCCCAACCGTTTGGACCGGCCGACTGGCCTGCCCTGACACCCTGCCTGCCTGCTGCTACGCGCTACGGAGCCTGCCTCACTTCCTCGCCCCTCTACTCTTCAGGGAGCACGCCTGAGACTCTGGGACCCGGCGCGGTGCTTGTCTCCTAGGGCCCGGTGTACACCAGCTGGCGAATTGGGTTCGCCTCTCCCTCCCCCGGGCCTCCTGTCTCCGGCCCTGCCCGGCTTCCTCCCTGGACGCTCTGCTTGCGCCTGCTGCTGCCACAATAGCTTCAACCCAGCCTGCGGGACCTGGCAGTCCGCTCCCTCCTCATCGGGCCCGTTTGCTCGACCTGGACTTTGATCAGACGCTGCCCCCCCCTTGCCAGCCCAGGTAGCCGCTTGGTGCCTTTCCTGCTCCGGCCTGCCCTTTGGGCCTGGCGACTGCCGTCTTCTTTGGAGTTCATCCTCTGCCACAGCCGCTCTTGCCAGCCCCTGCCTCCTCGCATGCCACTCCTCCGCCCACCGTTTCCCGGCGGCACGGCCTGCGAGCCTGCATGGTACACAGGGGCCCGACCATGGGGAAGGCGGACCCCAAGCAGCCGAAACTGGCCTTTGATCAACGCAGGCAGACGCGACAGGAAGGGGCGGCCCTGGACACTGGCGAGCCCGCTACTGAGCCTGAGGCCGGTCCGACTCGCAAGGATGACCTCAAGGCCATTATGCTGGATGTGAAAACCACGGTTACAGGCATCGCCGCCCAGCTCGACCAGCTTTCCGCCCGTCTGGACACGGTCAAGGCCCGGGTGGACTCACACGACACGCGGCTGACTCACGTTGAGGCGAGGGTGTCCGATGTTGAAGACGCCGCGATCCGGGATCATCATACACTGCTTCAGATGGATAAGGTGCTGGAACTCATCAAGAATAAGATTGAGGATTTGGAGGCGCGTTCCCGCAGAAGCAACCTCCGTATCACGGGCGTGCCCAAATCCTCCAACATCGCCAAAATGGAGGACTTCGTTGAGCAGCTGATTCGGGGCTTATTCGGTGAGGGTCTTTCCCCTGTATTTATCGTCGAGGGTGCCCATCGCTCTCTGGGGCCTCGGCCTGCTCCTGGCCTGCCTGCTCGACCTATTATCGCCAAACTACTAAATTTTCGAGACCGAGATGCGGTCCTGCGAGCTGCCAGGGAGAAGGGTGAAACTCGCCATCAGGGGAACTCAATATCCTTCTACCCTGATTATACAGTGGCGGTTCAGACTGCCCGCCGCAAATTTCTCCCAGCTAAACGACTGTTGCAGAAACACAACATCTCCTACTCCCTGGCGTACCCGGCCAAGTTGCGTGTCAGGCATGGCTCACAAGTTCACACCTTCACGGAACCAAAGGCGGCACTGGCCTATGCCAAAAAACTGGATAAACCACAGCGTTCCATCCCTTACAGCTCCCAAACGGCTGCCGACGGCGATTTAAGTGACAATGACCGATGGTAGCCCTCTCTCATGGACTTCGGTTGCATGCGCCTAATGGCACGATCTTGCCTACCCCGGCCTTAGCGCCCTTTGTTTATCAAGTCACTCCTGCACCGGCTCGCATCTGACACTCTCCTGTTCTCTGGCTCGTGGGCCTGGTGGACCTTCCTTGTTGCAGAGACATCTACTGCTCCTAACTCCTTAGCCCTACACTCCTTTCTCCTATATGCAGTAAAGATTCACTCTTGCTTTGTATCACCTGTTCTGTTGTTTGCGTACCTGTTGTGCCCTGGTATACGAGGCGCCCTCTTGGACTCCTATTTCTTCACTCACAGTCCGCTCTCATCCACGGCTTGGCCACCCTGTCCTAGTGGCAGGGGTGTTCGCTGAGCTGAGCCACGTTTCTACGGGATAATTCCCTTCATCTCTTTCTTGGATTTTCCCCTTCCCTGTTGGGGGTTCCCTGGAGGGGTGGGGGTGGTCTCTCAACCTGATTGGGGGGTTGGTGTGGGTGGTTTGGGGGGGATTCATGGGGTATGTTGCCTCTTCTCCGAGGCCTGTTGTTGGTTTCGTTTTATGACCTAATCTTTACCGTGTTGATTGCTATACTGTCTTTTGCATTGCACATCCCGTCTCAAGCACATCTGGCTCCCACTCTGCATCTGTTCCCATCCGATATTCACCTTTCTGGCATAGCATTATGACTACCACCACGCTCTGGACTTGGAACGTCCGCGGTCTCAATGACCATCAGAAGGCCTGCCTTGTACATGCACACCTCGTTCGTCATAAGGTTGACATCTGTTTCCTTCAAGAAACTCACTTACAAACCGCCACTGCCTCCAGGCTTCACTCTAGGCATTGGGGAGAGGCTCACTCCTCCTTCTACTTCTGCTACTCCCACGGGGTATCCATCCTCATACGCAGAGGGCTTCCCTGGCATACTACTAAGGTCATTGCGGATCCCGAGGGGCGCTTCGTCATCCTGCATGGCACTCTCTTGGCCCAAACCTGATCCTCGCAGCGATATATGACCCTGACTTCTTTGCGCGGGTATGGCGACACATCTCCTCCCTGGGTCCTGCTGCCCTGCTGTGGGGGGGCGACTTCAACATTACGCCCTCAGCCACCCTCGATCGCTCTGGGCCCCGCAGCTCCACATCCCTCTTGCATTCTCTACTAGCCGACAACTCCCTGCTTGACACGTGGCGACACACTCACCCGGAAGCGCGCAAGGGCACATGCGTTACAGGCTCTTTAGGCTGCTGGCCCCGCTTGGACTTCTGGATCACCACTCAAGACGCTTTTGCATGGGTCACCTCTGTCGAGCACATGGCACGCACTCTCTCCGATCATGCTTCCGTCTGCCTCAGCTTGCTCCCCCCGCACACCCCGAAGCACATGTTTGCCTGGCGGCTGCCCCCCAATGCGCTCCGCGACTCGGTGTTTTGTGACGAGATTCAAACTGCAATAGAGAATTATTTTGAACTTAATGCCGGCTCCGTGGACTCCCCTTCCACACTCTGGGAGGGTTTCAAGGTGGTGATTTGGGGCGAATGTATCTCCAAGCAGTCCGGTGTTTTGCGCTCCATTCGTGGTGTCCTCGAGCGCTTGGAGGGAGAAATCACGGCTCTCGACTCTTTGCACTCTCTCAGCCCCAATCCTGATACCCTTGCGCAGCTCCGGGGCAAACTTTCTGAATTTGAGCAGGAGGCCGACAGAGAACTCTCCTTTTTGGGTAGGGAAGCGAAGGCGCGCCGCTATGGCGAAAGTGATCACCTGGGTAAGACTTTAGCCGGTCTCTTGCGACTGCCTCACGCCGCCTCCTACATCACAGCGCTCCAGGATGGGGGCCCAGAGCACACTACCTCTCCTACTGAGGTGGTTTCAAGGGTCACCGCCTTTTATACTCAACTCTACACCGCAGGGATCGCTCCTTCGCGCAACATCCTTGACCAATATTTTGACACTCTTGAGCTCCTCTGGCTGGGTAACGGTCATCGGGAGTACCTTGACGAGCCTTTTTCTAAGGAAGAGATTCTGGCAGCCATTAATAGTCTGCCTGGGGATAAAGCACCGGGTTCCGACGGTCTGCCAGCGTCCTTCTACAAGACCTTCACGCCCCTCCTCATCCCGCACCTCGCCGCTATGTACAATGACTCCTTTGAGTCTGGTCACTTCCCCCAGTCGCTTCGCGAGGCCCTGCTAACGCTGCTCCTGTAACCGGACAAGTCTCCCGAGCTTCTTGACTCTTATCGCCCCCTATCTCTCATCAACACCGATAATAAGATTTTCGCCAAACTTTTGGCTTCCCTCCTTCTGCTCCTCATGCCCATGATAGCTCGTCCAAACCAGTCCGGTTTCATCCTCGGGCGCGCCACGTCACACAACCTCCGAACTATATTTGCTGTACTCCACCAGATCAACCCCGCTCTTCCGGCCGTGGCTACTCTTTTGGACGCCACCAAGGCCTTTGACACTCTCGAGTGGCCCTTCCTTTTTTACCTTCTCCCCCGCCTAGGCTTTAGCCCGGTTTTTCTGCGCAAAGTCCATATCCTCTACTCTCTCCCTACTGCTCGCCTTCGGATCAATGGCCAGATCTCGGAGCCCATCCATGTCTCAAGGGGTACGAGGCAGGGGTGTCCACTTTCGCCCATGCTTTTTGCTGTGGCTATGGAGCCCCTCGCCGCTAGGCTCCGGCAGCATCACACCCAGAGAGGTCTTGGCTTTGCGGCCCGAGCCCTGGTCATCTCCATGTACGCGGACGATGTTACACTCTATGTCCGCCACCCCCAAGAGAATCTCGGTCCCATGGTCCGTGAGGTGGTGCGCTTGGGGGTTTATCTGGCATCCAGGTCAATTGGAATAAGTCTATTCTCTTTCCTCTGACGGATGCCACTGTCCCCTTCACTCCGGACTATCCGTTTGTGTGGGCATCGGGGCCCACCAGATATCTGGGCGTTTGGCTCAGCAGGAGCGTGGACGAACTTTGGAAGGCGAATTTCGGCCGGGCGGTCGACTGGCTGGAGACCAAAATACCCCTCTGGCGGCGTTTACCTCTATCCTTGGCGGGGCGCATTGCCATCGCCAAGATGGTGCTGCTTCCGAAGTTTTTATATTTGTTCCTGAACGTTCCCATTCCTCTCACGGCTCATTTTTTCTGTACACTCCGCTCCCTCATCATCTCCCTCGTCTGGGCTGGGCGTCAGCCTAGAATTGCAAATGATATTCTCACGCTCCCCCTTACGTGTGGCGGGTTGGGTGCCCCGGACCTCAAATTATACGCTCTCAGTGCCCTGGCCAGTTTCCTTCACTTCTGGCTGCATCCAACGCCATTTCAGCCCCACGTGGCGGTGGAAGCCGACCTAGCGGCCCCCTCACCCCTCCGGACTGCTAGTTTTGTCCCAGCAAAACCACCGCGCGGAGAGATCGACACGGTGGAGACCCTGCGCTGGGCCTGGGACGGTCTTCGGAGATATTCTGGCTCCAGCTTGCTCTTCGCTAATGCCATGCCCGTCGCATACAACCCGGTATTTCCCTTACTGCACACGGCCGGGATGGTAAAACGCGCGACTGGCCTGGGGCTGGCCACATTATCGGACCTCTACCCCGACGGCAATTTCTTTTCTCTTCCAGCCGAATCCGGCCCAATGGATACACTGCTCTATTATCAACTTAGAGCGTCCTGCCGGGAGCTGCACCCCACTTTCCCTCAGCCCCCTCCTTCGATGGCTGCCCTCGACCTGGCATACATTTCCGCCTCCCCCACAAACTGGTCTCCAGACTTTATGCCACCACGTTAGCGGCTTCCCCAATATCTGCTGATCGCGCCTGCGCTGCCTGGAGCGAGGATCTAGGTATTGATCTTTCTCAGGAGGACTGGCTGTACTGTTGCAAGCAGACCAAACGTCTGTCTCCTAATTACCGCCTGCGCCTCATACATTTCAAATATTTGCATAGACTGTATCGCTCCCCCGCTCAGCTGTATAAAATGGGCCTTGCTTCCAGTGATAGATGTCTCCGGTGCTCGGCTCCTGCGGCGGACTTTTCTCATCTTGCTTGGCTGTGCCCCAAGGTTTCTGCATATTGGCGCGACGTGTGCACCATCATCACTGAGATTACCTCCACGTCTGTCTCGCCAGACCCATTGATCTGCCTTCTAGGCTTTGTGAAGCATTGCCAGACGCCTCCCGTCGGCTCACCGCTATGCTGCTTGTTCTCGCACGTCGCAGAGTCGCCATGCATTGGAGTCGGAGACCCGCACCCAGGGATAGCGCTTGGCTTGAAAATGCTGCGCGTTGTCAGACGCTCCTGTCAGAATTCTGGGAGTTGACGCCGGCAACTGGTCGGCCACTTGATATCTGGGGTCCTCTTGTCTCATACCTCCTCCGCCGGAGTGCCTCTCCCTCTGCGACCTCTCCTGCGCTCCCTGCCGGCTCACCGCCCGCGGCGGCCGCCGGTGTTGGTCCGTAGAGGACTGCTACCCTCCCTCTACACTCTGCTGATTCCCTGTGGCATCTCCCGCCGTCACCCTGCCTGTACTGGGCGCTCCTCCATGTCGTTTCCTGCTTCATCTCCTGTCACCCCTCCCTATATTCAGTTGTGTGCCACTAATGTACAAATGCCTTTACGATGTATGTAACAGATGTGGTTTTTCTTTTTCTCCTTGTTATTTGCGGAAAGTTTGCTTGCTTACCTTGTAACGTGATGTGCAAGAATTTCAATAAAGGTCTTTGAAAAATTAAAAAAATTAAAAACATGCTACAGAGTCAGCCAGTATTTATTTTCAGGGAAAAAGAATTGAGAGTGAATAATGGGATGTGAAAAATCAAGGCATATGTGAAGAGGAATGATAATTTTAAATATGACAGAAAATTAAAATTAATAGATGATTGAAAGTAAAAAGTGTAATTAATTGCATTTTTTTTAAAAATTTCATCATTTAGCTCACTAGAAGTTGCAAGCCATATATTTCTGTATAATCAAACGGTGATGGAGGCCTTTAGGACACATAATAGGCAGACTAGCACCAAATCAAAACAATGTAATAAAGGGAACCAGGAGGTATGAACTGTTAAATTTCTAACAAAAAATAGTGCTAAAAAGTGTAAAGCACTACCTGTTTGCAACTGGTCATGCTGGACTGCGACAAGGGTAAGTTTTAAGGCAACTGTGATGGAGCGTAAGTTGGACACGGGGTCCAAGTATGTCCCAAGAATTGCCTTCTGACTTTTTTTTGCTCTGGAGGAAAGGTGGTCGTGGACGGCTCATCTGCGGGGGCAAACTGCAATCTGGATCCGAGTTGGAGTTTGACGATAGTGGGTTTGCTGAAGAGTGGGGTCCCAGTGCAATCATTGCCTAAGGTGGCAAAGCTGCAAGCAGGAGTAGTCCGGTGTCCATGCCTATGAAGGTCTCGACGTTGATCATCACTCTTGTTGAAGCCCTCTACATTTAGAATTAGAAACTTTCCTGACCATCAGATTCTTTCAGCAGGGCATACAAGTTGGATCTAACCAGTGATTCCATATCAACAGCTTCAGCATGGCGGCGGTCTGAGTCTCCCACAGGTTCTTCAGAAGAAAAATTGGCAAAAAGATTTTGCAGTTTAGGCAGAAGGGGTACACTATAATACCAGACAACGCTTCCAGGACCTCAGGAACAGCACTGAAGGGTAAGGACTCACTCCAACAAAAGCAGCCAGCAGGGTCCTTGGCAGGTCCAGTTGAAACGGATCAACTGGGCTCTTTCAGGCAAGTAGTTTCTTGCAGCTTTTGTGTCACTGTAGCTTAACAGGAGGTTTGCCAACTGACCCTTGGAGTCCATTTCTTTGTCCTGGGTTCACGTGGGAGCAAGTGCAGCCCTTAGGGTCCACCTCACAGGTCACAACATAAGGAGCAGTCCTTCTTCAGTCTTCCATAGGTCCAGCAGTATTTTAAGGAAAGTACTGGGGGTGCAATATTTATGCCTAGTGCCAGCCTCTTTGTGGGGGTAGCTCCTAGTCACTCCCTAACCAATGGGGTAAAGGCTCCTGAGGTGATCGTACCCACTTTTGTAGCACTTCCGGATTGTTTGACTGTAAACCATCCCACAGTGCCCGTCTCAATGTAAAACCAATATTTTCGGCCCCTGTGCCCATAGATGTGGCTATGATAATGGGCAAACCCTGTCTTGTGGTCATTCTAAACCACTTCCAGGGTAGCTCCCCTTCCCACTGGGTTTGGAGAAAAGCTCACTAATAAGACAAAAGGGAAGCAGGCATACATCTGCCAATGATACGGTCTGCATCCTTTGAAGCTCAGGAAGGGGCTGGGCACAGCCCCTAGGCCATCCTGATCAGGTAAGAAAAAACATCTCCACACACCCAAGCACTTTGTTCACTGTCTGGGAGCAATACACATCTCACCATAGAAAATCCATCAACAATCACTTGACACTGAATACTGGCAGTAAGCCACATTTGACTCAGGCAGGTGAAGGACAAGTTTCTAAAAGTGACATTTTCAAAACAGTAATATAAAACCCGACTTGACCATCAAGATGGATTTTAAATTATTATGATAATGAGTCCTTGCATCTCCAATTTAGCTACTCCCAACCTGAAGTTAGGCATTATAAGTTGTTAGAATGCAACTCATTTCTTCCCTATGGGTAGGTCAGCCTTGCCACAGTGAAAAATGACTCTAGACATTTTTCCCTGCCAGAACATGTGAAACATAAAATATACATGTCCTACTTTTCAAATATTGTGCAACGTGTCCTAATGAACATTTAGGTCCTACCTTAGCAGTGACAAATAAGCATTAAAAAGAAAGGTGTCGACCTGGCAAAGGTTTATTTTGCCAGGTCAAATTGGCAGTTTTAAAACGGCACACCCAGTCTGCAGGGTCAGGCCTGAAGGCATGCTTTGCAACGTCAATTTAGTGGTAGCACTACATGTGGTCCAGTCCACTAACAACATTTAAGTTACAGACCCTGGGTTCCATATACTAGCAACTTATCAGTAAGATAAATATGCCAATCAGGACTGTAGTCAATTTTGACATGCTTTAGGGGTTCAGAGTACATGCACTGGGGCCTGGCTACCCATCAGCATCAGACAAAAAAAAGGGGGGTGACCATACAAAAAGAGGCATTTACTTATACACCTTCAAGGAGAGGGACAGAGGCTTGGCTCCTGTTACAGCCGAAGCTGCAATCAATTTTTCGGCTGCTTTCTCTGGCCGGTAAAATCTGGTCTGATGAGGAAACACCATCCTACTTGTGATTGAGTGAATCAGGATTCTATGAGGAAATTCTTCTCTCTTGACTAGTAATGTGGCTCTTAATGTATTATTCCCTTTACAGAAATCACTTCATGAATCTGGCCCAAAGTTGTGTACGTCCATTAAGTATACGCGGGCTCAAATTAATGTCCTGCAACATTTTGGAATAACACAGACATAGCTTCGGGCTTTACTGTTTATATAGTAGCCCAGGAAAATATATCCATTAGCATAGCTTTATTGAGGCAATGTTCTCATATTGGGTAACAGGAGGAAAGTTCATTTCAGCAGTCTACAGACAATTTCTTCCACATGGGGGCACATGGCGCATGGATTATCATGTTGGTCCTCATGCGCTCATAGGTCATCTGCAAGGACACTTACCGTGGCATTTATGCTATTTTGGAGGGCAAGATACGAATCTTTGCCTCGGTGAACAACCTCTGATACAGCTTCACCTATCAAGGTAAGCTTGATATCCACCTGCCTAGTGGGGATTTCTGTGGACAGAAACATTGTAGATGTTAATTAAACTTTATTTATTATGCATCACTGCCATTAATTGAACAGAACATGCCCCAGAGGATCATTTGTTAGAAAACAACATTTTGAGAAGCCTGAAGGTCGACATTGTTGCATTTGAAACACACAGTTAAAAATGCAAAGGTTGTATTTATATTAAGAGCCCTAGGACCAGATGTACAAAGAAAGGTTTTTATGGTTTTTAAATTCAAATGGCACCAATCTGTAAATACTGGTTAGAAAATTAAGAGGTACATTTGTTTAAATGGTTAATTATACAACTAATAACTGGCCGCTGTTTACAAATTGGTATTTCCAAATTGTGAATCATTGTTTGGCACACAACTGCAAGGCACAACTTGGAAATTGAGAATGAGGATAATGTTGGTATGCAGAAAATATCTGTTTCTACAAAGGACCAGAAAACTTTGAAAATGGCCCCTAAGGCGAGGGAGAGTTTAAAGAATGGTAGGACAAGAAAAGTAAAATTCTATGAGTCCGAACTGGAGATCCTAGTTGAAAAGTGTGTTGCAAACAATAACAAACTTTGGCACATTTTCCTTCAATGTGCCAGAGGCTACCAAGTGACATATGAGGCTACCAAGTACCAGATCTGGCAAAGGAGCAATAAAGAATTAATGCTGTGGGAGTAGCTCTGTGCAGCTTCAATGAGATGCACTCCCAGATTTAGGAGAAGGTTACCACTAGGGGGCAGCTGGCGCTGGAGGGTAATCTTGAACACTGCCACCAACAAACCTTGTGGAGGCCCTGGAATCCCTCCTTGCACCTGAGGCAGTCGCTTGAGTGAGTGACACAGATAAACTACATTGTACGGAACAGAGGTCCCTAACTAGCAATAAAGTAAACAATACACCAGGAACAAAATAGTAATGCCCAGGTAGTGTGGAATCCCCGGCGGTAGTAGCAGTCTCATGGCAGTCCGACCACCGAAGTCGTAATACGGTGGTCGGACCACCGGTGAGGTGGTAGCCGTTCCGACACCACTGGTTTGGCAGTCCACCGGACTGCCAAACTCATAATTAGGCCCTCTGACACTGGTAAACAAATGTGATTTTTATATTGGTGCAGCAATGTTGTAAAACAACAAGTTGATTATTGTATTTTCTTTGTTACCTAAATCTGTCTGTGTGTGTTGATACCTGTACAGTGTGCCCTGTAGGGGTTGGCACCCCTAAAGTTCTATTTCTATTGTATTTAATAATAAATGTGATTTTAGCAGTCGATTCAACACTACCTGGGCATTATTATTTTGTTCCTGGTGTATTGTTTATTGTATTGTTAATCTGATAGAGACATCTAGCTGCAGATTCCTTAACTTTTGAATTCTCCCCAGGCGCCAGTCTGGATCTGGAAATTTTTCGGGTTTCAGCAGTACCTCTATGCACTTGAAGATGGCGTCGTACAACTCCGTGATGACGTTGACTCCGGCCATGATGTCAGTGGAGCCATATAAGTCCCCTCCAGTGTGCGGACGTCAGTTTCTTCTCTTCCGCGCTGTAACGTGGATCCAGAGAAGCGGTACATCAGGCCAATTTTTTGACCTGCTTCAATACTTTGTTGTTGGTGGAACAGTGTGCCTTTGTCTATGTCTACAGGTTTCAAACCTTGTGAGTCTTGTAGCTGACATTAGTCGGTGATGGTCCCGCATACAATTTGTATGTGGTGTTTGGGGGAGCATCATGATGCAGAGGATTGTGGCTCCAGCCAGAAACTGAAGCCGAAATCACTAAAGGAACGACGTTTGAAGTTGATGGCGGTGTGTGTGTCACGGTCCTCAGAGGCCTCCCAGCCTGGGTCTTCGTCGTCCCAGGAAGAGCGTTTGCGAGGCGGATCTAGGAGCAGAAACCTGTCTGGAGGACATCGTTCTCCAAGGAAGTCAAAAGGCTCATATGAGGGAATATTATAATTCCTTGCACATCATCTTTGGGACCTCCACCTCCCTCTGTAACGCCGTTGGAGTCGATGGGTCGGCGTTGCTCGCCGTTGGCTGGCGCTGCTTTGGCGCAGGTCCACAGTCCTTTGGGATCTCGGCCTACGACGCCGGACTTCCATCAGCCAACTCTGACACTGGCGGCATAGGTCAAAGTAGCTTTACCTCCTCCGTGTAGGCGTCGTACGACGTTGGATGCGGAGTCGACTATTCAAACTGAGGGGAATATGTAGGTTTTGATTCCTTCTCAGGAAGAGGTTGTGGAACGTCGGCCTGTGTCGATTGAGGCAGGGTTCTTTCAGCCCATTCCCGATATTAATGTGCCTCAGAGGGAGGAGAGCTGGTGGTCTGCTCTGGGAGAGGCTGGTGGCCTGAATTCTTCACCAGCTTCAGAGTTCTTTTCTCCCCCTGGCCTTGCTACGAAGGCAAGTTCCTCCTTTGCAGACATGCTAAGGAAAGTGGCTACGGTTTTAAGCTTGTCACTTCCTACAGAGCAAAGGTCCACAGACTCTTTGAATGAGGTCCATTTTCAGGGACAGACAGGGGAAGAACCTGTTCTTCCATTTGGGAGGCCCTGTTTGATATTTTATTAGGTACTTGGGCCAAGCCTGAGTCGGGGGTCTCAGTGGACTGGGATATTGCACGTAGACACCTGCCTGCGCCTGGGGATCCAGTTTGTCTTCCTAGACATCCTTCCACATGTAGCTTGGTGACTCAGGTTATGACTTCTTCACAGGATGTAGATTTTATACCTAAGACTCCAGTGGGTTAGGAGTCTATGATTCGTGATGTATGTGGTAAACACATCTTTGCTTCTGCAAGCTCAGCCTTGAGATCCACAAACATGTCTTGTGTGCTGGAGCGATGTTCCCATGCTTTATGGAATTCGCTACAGAATATGTTGCCATCTCTTCTGGATAACCTCGGTTCGGAGATTGGTGATTTGATTAGAGATGGTCAGCAGGCTGCTAGGCTTATCATAAGGTGTGGTATGGACACTACTGACTCTGTAGGTCATGCAATGGCATCGGAAGTGGCATTAAGGCGTTGTGCTTGGTTGGCAACTTCTGGTTTCTCGGAGGCTGTCCAGTCGACTTTGGTCGACATTCCATTTGATGGTGCCCCATCTTTTTGGGAGTCAAACTGATGCGGTGTTAAGACGCTTCCATGATAGACAGAGGTCTTCAGAGTCATAGTTTTTCATTTTCTGTTACTGGGGTAACTTGTCTTTATGCTTGAGATGCAGACTATTTCTTTATAAAAGAGAAAGCTTTGTTAGGGCATTCTACATGTCTGTTGTTGGTTTTACCACTTGGTGTTCCTGCGAGGGCAGATGTTTTGTTATCAGTACCATTTTCCCTTTTTTAGGTTGGTATTTATTTGGATGACTGAGGGAGGCTTCCCTTTGTCCCTTGGTCTCTGAGGATGAGCTTTGTGCTCAAGAGGTTATTGTCAAGAGACGTGTCTTCTTGTATGGAAGATTTTCTGGCACAAGTTTCTTTGAAGCAGTTCAGTATGCTATAATGTGCATGGTTTTGACCTTTCATTGTCTCTCACAGGGACACGTTGATATGCCCGTGGTAAGTCTGGTATTAGGGATGCTCTGTTCTTTACTCATTGGAGTAATCAGTGTAGTATGTCCTCACTACTATAGTGGTGTGCATATTTATTATGGGGCTGATGGATTCAGAGCTTATGCTTTGTATTCTTTGAATACATGCTCATGTGGTTCATCCCTCATTAAAGTCCTTTTGGCTATGCGTTTTATGGTGCAGGTTGTTTTCTCTTTCTGAGTGGACTGCATATCTGCATATTTATTTTAAGTGCTTCAATTTTTGAAGAGTTGTGCGAGTAAATTCAGAGTTTATGGTGTATTCTTTGGAAGACACAAGTTAGTGTCCTTCTCCTCTGTGGGAGAGGATAGGTAATTCATTTGTTCAGCCTTGGAACATGACGGGGTGAACTCTGTATCTTACGCTGTGTGGTAGGCAGTGTCGGAAACAATCTGATAGAGACTTCTAGCTGCAGATTCCTTACCTGTTTTCGGCCATACAGTTCACAGTAGGAGTTTTTTAGGCTTTACAGGAAGTTCTTCTTGTTATTCTCCTACAATGCTTTTTGCATCTCTTTGGAGGGTATATATTACCTGTCCTCTTGGGTATATATCTACTTTCTCTTTGTTTCGCACGTCCTTGGGAAATCATGGCTGTTTCTTCTTGAGACGGACTTGCAATCAAATTTTGTTTCGTATCACAAGTGTTGCATGCGCTTGTTGCTAACAAGGATTCATTTTATACATGATTTCCTTTTCATGTTTCGATTTTTCCTTATGTTATGTTTCAGTACTGCACTAATAGGTGCATTCCCTTTTGCAATATACATATTTGGTCTTCGTTTAAAAAAAAAAAAAAAAAAGAAGAACACAAACAGGTTTTAATGTCAGTTTTGGTTACTTCTCTTTTTTCGCTTGCCTTGGTATTTTGAGCGTGCCCACGGCTCGGAGTCATGTTCAGACTGTTGGACCTTGACACTGAAGGTCATGCGGTGGCAGGCTTTGTAGATACCTGCGGTCCAGCAGTAAATGTGGACCAGCGAAATTCTATGAGTTGTCGGGCCACTCAGAGTCTATTGTGACACAAATTGATATATATATATTATGAATATGTCCAGATAATACATCTTTGTGGTGAAATTTTATACAACTGGCATAATTGATTAATATCTATATTAGATTCAAATCCATTTAGTGTCATTTTAGTCTCTTTACAGTGCATTATGTAACCTTCCAGTGGTCATTTTGATCAAACAAAATTCTTTATACCATGGATGTATTATTGTTTATCTTTCTTTTGGTGTTCATTCATCTTGGTATAATGGAATGTGTTCTGAGAGTCCTTCTTTGATTTTATCAGGACAGTTTTTTTCTCTGATATCTCTTCATTGTTGTAAAGAATGCTGATTACATGACTTTTGATTTACACTGAGGCCTTTTGGTCAATGAGTTCTCTTTCCCTTGGGGGATAGAGGATGATGTCTGATAACTGACAGATGGTTCTTTAGGGTTTTTTCCCTTTTCCTTCAAAGGCCGATTCTCTCAGGCCTGTAGGGTTGTTTTTTATTTATACCTCTTCAATATTAATGTGCCAGGCCGCAGGTTGGCTATTCGCTGGGGTCAGTAGACCACTATGTCCGTGATTGATTTTAAACAAAGTAATCTTTTTTCCGTCGAATCGCTGTCCATAAAATGAGATGCGTTTTAAAAGGAAAAAAATTAACTTTTAAATTTTATTTTTTAAGGGTAGGCAGTGGTCTGTGCGACCACTGTCTACTCTTAATTTTTTTCTAACATTCTCGAAGGGGAAGGGGTTCTATGGGGACCCCTTCCCATTTACGAATGGCTACCACTACCTTTCTGTAGTCTGTAAAAAATTAATATTTTGCAACAGTAATTTGGTCGCAAATCATTAATGCACACTATTGCAAATCTGTATTTGGAAGGGAAGTTCTAAACACACCCCATCCAAATACTGATTTGCAAACCCAAGCTGGGATTTGCTGGGTCTGGTGGCTTAGTGGACTAGTGCATCCACTGTAGGGGCCTGTGTTCCACCTCAGGTTCAAATCCTGGGCTGGTCCACTCAGCCTTTCATCCCTCATAGATCAATAAAATGAGTGGGGTAACAATAAACATCTTTTATTCAGCGCCAGAACATCCTTGGGTGAACGTGTGCTTTACAAATATGAATGCGATGTTATTCTCTAGAATCGCAATTTGGTGTTTGCACATCAAAAAATGCAATGTTTTATTTCCTTTCCTTTTTGCGATGAAAAACATGCAAAACAGGCCTCTGGAGCCACCACAGTGCAGGGGAGTCTTCAGCCCTTCAGGGGGCTCCTGGAGCTTTAGGGGGGCTCCTATTCAGCCCAATCAAGGGCCCCTTCTCAGATTCTACAAAGTGGACACATTCATTTTGTCTTAGAAGATTATCAATATGACTACATGAATTAAAGGCACAATAATATTATGAATGGGGAAGTGTCAAAGGAACACATTGTAAAATTCAGCTACTGGAGGGAGATTTCCTTCTTTCCCCTTATTGTCACCAAAGGATAGAACTTTGTGTTTTTATTTCTGGGGAGCTGAGTCGGCACAGTATATTAAATAAATACACCTATCAAGCCTTAAATCAAGGTAACACAAGAAGTACAACAAAGTTCATGGACGGCAGGCCACTCTGTTTCTATGTTGGCATCACTGCTTCCCTGGAGAATGACTTCAGGAGAGGCTCAGCACCTCATTGAAGGCAATTACACCAATTGGCAAAGCAGTGGGGATTCATAGATCCATGAGTTATCACCCTTCACTGGGGCAGAAGTGAAGTGCAGAACTCTGCTGCAGTAAAACTTCAACAAAGAGCTCACGCTTTGTTTTTTTTTAGCTATCTGAAGATGCTTGGAGAGGCACAAATGATTTTTGAACAAAATCACTAGCATAGTGACCCCATCTGTCAGAGAAGAAAGCTGGGCACAAGCCACTTGAAAGCTCGACTCATTTGTGGCTCGAGGGTCCAAGATGGCCTCAAGCAGAACCATACACAGGCATCTGGCTTAAAGTGTTGGTGGCTCGCCTACCTCTACTGGCCATAAATTTGTAGTCTGTGCTAATCTTACAGCTGCCATCCAGACAGTGCTTAACTTGTAAAAATAAATAAGTGCCTGGCCCTTGCCAGGAGGCCATTGCAGTGTGCACCACCCATTGCCCCCGCCAGCGGTGCCAATGCCATACCAACACACAACTACTGACCATCACACTCACAATTTCAGACTATTCCATGCCCCAAAAGGTATAAAAATGGTGTGGCCAGCAGGTATTAGTCATTTTTAAAGACATTAAATGAATGAACTACTGTTGTGCTCATCTTTAAATTGGATGGACAGCGCCACCTTGTGGCAGACTGTCATAAGTTCCGGTGTTGACAATTACTAGTGCCAGTGTTGAGCACCAGAAACCACCGGCTCAAATTTAGCACTGCACTAGGATAAATTCTTAAGAATAGTATGGCAAATCAAATGAAGTATGGGGGGAAGGTTAAGGCTTTTCACTTATTTTAGAGCAGCCTAGAACACTTTACTTAAAGGAAAAAGAATTACAGATGAAGAAATAGAGAAGTAACTGGGATGCCCCTATCGCTGCACAGATGACATTTCAGGAAGGTAAGCAAGCTGCAGTGCACATAGTCAGCAGGCCCTGTGACCATAAATCCACTCTTGAGAGAAGTAGAGCTGGAAAAAATCTAGAGTGGAAGAGTGGTCATCGGTTACCCTTCGTTCCAGCTGAAAGAAAAAAATGCTCTCCTCTTTAACCATACAATGTTATGGATCAATGCTGCATGTGACCTGAGCTATTTATTTTGAAATGCAGTAAGACAAGGATTTTGGGGATGAACAAAATTGGACTGTCTTCTAAAATCCTCCTTCACTTAATATTAAAAGCGCAATTTACTGTGCTGCACTATGAAATAACTGTATGAACCTTTCACCCAATGCTTAATTTGGGACAGTGCTTGTTGGTGCTCAGCATCGACCCTCAATTTTCACTGCTAGCACTTCTGATAGTCCACCACACAATGGCGTTGTTGTCTTTGTTTGAGATTAGCACTTCAGCCAAGTGTTTAACAATTAAATATACAAGAACAACGAATAATACCAGTGCATCCAGGCCATAATGACGGCTTTAGGTAGCCTTAAACAGTCCAGATTGTTAGACTTGTAGGAGTGTGCTGATTAGTAGTTGTGTTGATCCTGACATTAGGCAATGCTGGCAGGGGCAGTGGATGGTGCAAACTGAAGTAGCGTAATGAAAAAGGGGCCCTAGCACTTTTTTAAGAACTAAGCACTGCTTTCACCCTCCCTCTGTGATACCGGGAAAACTAAAGTAGACTTCGGAAATCTTGGATCAAGATTTTGAGTGGCCAAAGGATGCAGCAAAATATATACACCCTCAATGGATTGCACGCTGCACCTTAATAAAGCTAAGGGCCAGATTTATCAAATATTCACACAACACAATGCACCAAGACACCTTGCTGCGCTGCAAGTGTGAAAAGGAGAGGGCAGGAACGTGCAGTATTTAACATTATACACGTATTCCTGCTTTCTGCCTGCACTGGCGCACATACGGCTGCCTAGTGACAATGCAAGTACCCTTGCACCATTGTGCAAGGGTGCCTGTGTTGTAGGCAGGATTGTTTTTGTGCAGGAAGGGAGGTTTATTCCTCTTTTATGTGTGCTGCAGAGGCCAGCACACATAGAAAGAGGAAACAAAGAGGAGAAATATGGGCCAGATGTACGACCGTTTTTTGCGGTCGCAAATGGGCAATCGGCCCGTTTGCGACCGCAAAATAGGTCTGCCCCTTGTAAAAACTCTATTTTGTGAGTCGGTAACCTATTACCGACTTGCAAAATAGGGTTTGCGACTCGCTATTAGGAAGGAGCGTGCCAAGGGCGTCCCTTCCTAAGATCGAGTCGCACTTCAACGTACGATTGTTTTGCAACTGCAATTGCGGCCACAAAACACTCTCAGTTTACCACCTACTTCAAGTAGATGGTAAGCCACTCGCAAACAGGAAGGGGTCCCCAGGGTCGGTAACCTATTACCGACTTGCAAAATAGGGTTTGCCACTCGCTATTAGGAAGGGGCAATTGCGGTCGCAAAACACTCACAGTTTACCACCTACTTCAAGTAGGTGGTAAGCCACTTGCAAACAGGAAGGTGTCCCCAGTGGACCCCTTCCCTTTTCTTCAAACATCTGTTTATTATGTTTTATCCAACATACAGTACAAAGCCACAGGAATTGTCACCGAATATTCCAGCTTTATCCGCATCGCTGTGCATGACCTCGCCCAAGGGTCCCCGAATTCCTCCGATGTATTCCCTCTCTCTTTTATCGCGTAGCTGTCTCGCGAGATGTTTCCCAATCTTGTTACCCTGAGCGTAGGAAAGCTGACGCAGTTTAAGGAGTGTATACTCCGCTCTATTGTCATAGATGGCTCGCAGCTTACCGCGGAGGGCTGTAAGGTTACGGAGAGTTTGACGAGAGGGATTAAGTTTGTGATCGCGTTCGACAACTGCCAATTCTTGCTCTAAGCGCTCCCTATCCTTAGCGCGCTGGGCATTAAGTGCCGAGTTAAGGGCGATGCATTGCCCCCTAAAGACCGCTTTAAATGCGTCCCAAGTGTTGAGTTCAGACGTGTCCCCAGGAAGATTAATGTCAAAAAACTCCGCAATGCCCCTTCTAAGCTGGGTGCAGGATTCCTTATCGCGGGTCAGCGCCGCAGGGAAGTACCATCTATGGGTCGCCGGTACATTGGCCTCCCAGGAAAGGTTAATGGCGAGGAGGCTGTGATCTGAAACTGAGAGCGGGAAGATTTTGAACTCCCGGAGGGAGCATAACAACGATTGGCTAATAAAGACATAGTCTAACTGGGAATACGAATGGTGGACGTGGGAGTAAAAAGTGTAATCCCGGGTATGTGGATAGAGGGTACGCCAAGCATCCAGGAGGCCCATATCGTAAATGCGCTGCTGGGTATCAGAGGAAAACGAGCCTACATCTGAGCGGGATAAGTGTGAGCTGTCCAGGTCCCCTTGCCACGTCAGGTTAAAATCTCCCATAAGGAGCAATGGCCCATCTACAAAATCTAGTAACCTACCCAGAAGAGCGTGTATAAAGGAAGTCTGACCAGAATTAGGGGCGTATACCACTACGAAGGTGCAAGTTTTCCCTCGCAGGCGACCTTTAAACATTAACCATCTGCCATCCTTATCACCAAGGACCTCTATGGGCTGGAATTGGAGTGCTGATCGGAACATCAACGCCACCCCTCTATGCTTCGTGAGTGCTGAAGACCTATAGATTAAGGGGTACTGCTTATGTTTAAGGCGAGTGTCCTCAGCCCTAGCTAGATGAGTCTCCTGCAAGGCTATAACATCTAAATGGTGGTCAATTATATATTTCCACACCTTTTGGCGTTTTTGAGGGGAATTAAGGCCTATCACGTTCCAGGTCGCTATAGTGATCGTCATGGTAGTAGGAACCTCATCCCTCCGGTAGGCTCTCCTCGTCTCCCCGTACCTCCCGTTTCATCCCACGTGTTACATTTCAAACGTCGCTGCCTCGCAAGACTAGTACAAGTCGAATTGGTCATATTGCCGTCAGGGCTATATAATAAAAAGCCGCCACCATGTCCCACCCACCTCCCCCCCAATACCCACAACAAAAAAGGAACACCCAAACATAAAAAGACATATTCAAAAAACATTACGTAGGTCCCCGCAGGAGGGATTAGTACCCCCTCCGGGGCTAGGGGGGACTACGGGTCCGAGGACCCCGTCCACGCCCGCTCCAGCAACATGCACAAAATGGAATATCAAATAGACTATCACCAGAATGTGACTGAAGGTTATCAAGCGGTGCAATCCCGCAGCCAGCATGTGGGTAGTTCATGGGACTCTAGCTGTAGATGTAAGCCCCAATGTGTCGAGCCCTCATCTTTAAGAACCCCTTGTGATACCTCGTGTAACAGCCAAGTCCAGTCTACAACAAAAGTTCAAAGGGAATGCTGCTCTTACATTTGAGAAGGGAAGAGTGCGTATCTCCGCCGCGTAGCGACCGGAAATCCAAAGTACCAGTGTCAATGTGTCCCCAGGGCTAGAGATGAGGTGAAGGATCGGGGCTCCCCCTCTGTCGTATGCGTGCTCCCCAGGCTCCGTCACCAGGAAAGGGTGATTCGTGGTCTCCCTCCCTCTCTGCTGCAACAGGGAGCAACACCTTCAGGGCATCTCTGGAGAATTCCTCAAGAGCTCATCCGCATTTCATCGACGGCCCCCTCGGGAGACCACCGCCCACGCCGAAGGCTTCAAAGATCCGCGGGGGGATCCCCCGGTCGTGACCCGGGAAGGCCCGGGCTCCTCGACCGGTAGGCCTAGCAGTTCCAGACCCTCCTTTAGGTCAGTGATGAGGCGACGTTTGTTTTTGAACTCAAAGCTAAGACCGAAGGGGTAGGTCCACCTGTATCTTATGTGTTCGTCTTGGAGCTTGGATGTGAGGGGCCGAAACGTTTGTCGTCGCATCAGAGTGGACGGCGCCAGATCCTGGTACACATCGCATGAGAAGCCCTGGAAAGAGATGGCTCCTTTTGTTCTGGCCACTTTAAGGACTGCCTCCTTGACCGTGAAGGAGTGAAACTTCACCAAGACGTCCCGTGGTCTCCTCCTCTCGCCCGCCTGCAAGACCCCCACCCGGTGGACCCTGTCCAATTTGATTTTGGGGGTCTGGGGAGCTAGGATCTCCGCAAACAATCCTTCCACAAAAGCCACCAGGTCCGGGCCCTCCGCATTCTCCTCAAGATTCCGAATTCGAATGTTCTCCCTCCGGGTTCTGTTTTCAAGGTCCTCTGTCTTGAGCTGCGCCTGGTGTAGTTGGTCCCGCAGAGATTGTACATCCCCTCTCACTTCAGTAGAGAGCTGTTCTTGCTCTTGGTGTTGCGTCTCTAAATCCAAAACTCTGGTACCGATCGAGTCCATGTCTTTTTGGAGAGAGGTTAGGCGCCCCGTTAAATCTGACCGCAGTTGGTCGATAGATGATTGGATGTCTTGTCCCAGTTCTTTGCGCAGTTCGCCTTTGAAATCCTGCAGCAAGGTAAGTAGGTCTGACTTCGTTAGGGCCATGGCTGTGACTGCTGTATCGCTTTTCTGCGCCGGGGCTTTGTCAGAGGGCGCAAAAAAATCTGGGACTGTACTCGACGGTCTACTCGGCACCTTCTTTGGCGGCATAGAGAGCCCCTCAGCACGAACCCGGGGACCCAGGTGGTTTGGCAATTCCGGGTAAAAATCATGCTTAGCAGGCCCGGGAATGACAGAATGGGCGAGGGCAGGCAAAGACCACAGCAGATTCAGCGGAGGTAGGAGATGGCCCGAGTCCACAACAGTCTCAGTGATGGTAAGGGGTGGCCCGGGTTAGGTATAGGCTTCCTCTGTTTACGGTGCCGGCTTCATCGCGTGGGACCACGGCCACCCGAGGTTAGTAGGTTGTGGTAGGTGGGAGTTAGACTCAGTGTACAGTCCAGGGCTGGCGTCGGTACGAGGTTGGAGGCGGCGGGTGCTGGTATAGCCCCGGGAAGTCCAAAGGTCGCGATCAGAGGGTCTGCAGGCTGTGTATTAAAGTCAACGCTGGCGGGTGGGGTATCCCATGGTAGGGTGCCGTCCGGGGTCCACTGAGCAACACAGGACAATCAGGGTCCCCTGTCTATGGAGGCAGTGCGTACCTCAGAGGCTGGATGGCGGTAGAGTCAGGGGTCCTCCAGCAGCACACCCCCTCACTCGCAGCCGGTAGCTGCCAATCTTCAATAACCTCCCCTCCCGGAGATGCAGGCCGACCTCGGCCGCCCTGTCGGGGTCAGGCGAGCGCAAAGGAGTCCACTGCAGCGAACTCATCTGCAGCTGCAGCACCGGCAGTGGCAGGGGCCTCTTCAGTGGTGGTCACAGGGCCCAGGCGTCAACAGGGAGCAGTATCCCCCCAGCCGCCCACGCGGGAGTAAAGGCGTTCTTCTACGCCATTGCAGGGTCAGGCAAACACCGCAAGATCCTCATCGCGGGGGCCCTGCTCCACACGGCGTCGCTGGGGGAGCTGGGTTGCGCTAGCGTAGGCTGCTCGACTATCCGCGGCAGCTCCTCGCCCGTACCTCTATTGCTGCGGGCCCGGTCCCGTCACCATCCCCGGGAAAGCCCCGTCCGCCATCCTGTGGAGCCCAGCAATACCTCGCGGCGCCCGCAGGTCTCTGTCGATTCCGCGGCCCCAAGAGGGACCAGGGCTGCTCCGCCGACTCCCCAGGCTCTCCGCTGCAGGTGAGGGTCATCCAGACCGGCACAGGAGTCCTCCAGTCGCTAGGTGCAGGGCCAGAGCAGCGCGCGGACCGGGAGCCGAGACGGTCTACGTCCGGTCGGCCATCTTGCCCGGCCACGCCCCCGACCCCTTCCCTTTTGTGAATGTATGCGAAAATATTTTTTAGGAGCATGCAGTGGTCCCACGGACCAATGCCTACTCTTAAAAAATGAAACAGAAACATTTCATTTTTCTTTTTTAAATGCATCCCGTTTTGCATTTTGTTTTTAAAAACTGCATTATTTAAAAAGCAGTCACAGACAAGGTGGTCTGCTGACCCCAGCAGGCCACCATCCCTGGGAGTGCTAGCCATTCCCAATGGGGTTGCAAATTGCACCTGCCTCATGAATATTAATGGGGGAGGCAATTTGCAACCCCATTAGGAATCGCAAACAGTGTCTGATACACTGTTGTAAATTACAATTTGCGAAACAACGCAATACGCGACTCGCAAATTGTAAGGGTCGTACATCTGGCCCAAAGATATTTCTCCTCGTTATGCCTTCCCTGCAGAGGTGCAGCATTTTGACGCATTGTCAGGTCTACCACTAATGGTAAATCTGTGAATGCGCCAAAATCCATGGGTTGATCTGTAGGAACACCAAAGCTCCACCCATGGAACGCTTCCCTGGGGCAGAGTAACGTAAGGCAGAAACTTGCGCTGCCTTGCGTTACTCCAGAATTACTAAGCAATGCAGGGCCACGCATGGTAAATCTGACTTAGGGATTACATTGCCCTTTCGACACCCCGCGTGACACTAGGGCAACACAATCCCTTGATAAATCTGGCCCTCAAAGTTCTATCGCTTCTTTTTCCCTAAACTCCATTCAACAGTCCGAAAACTCATTGGTTTCTTATTACCAGGCATCTTTACTTTCAGCACCCGCTGCATCTTGCTGCCTTACTGTACTTGTAGCATCAAGTGTTTGCCCATCCTTGCCTCTTTTCCTCACATCAATCTCAACTTAATCATCTGCTTTGCTTTAAGATATTCACAGCACCTCATCCTGATATATGTCCCCTTATTGTAAGTGATTTGTGTTTTCTCCCATTACAGGTGTGAATTATTGGGTCCAGCTTTGCCCATTGTCCAGTAATACACTACTGGAGTGTGCCTTCTGACAGTGGTGATGGGGCAGCCTAGAGCTGGGTGAGATCAAATCTTCCTGTGTACATGGTAGATTAGCAGGCAGAGTTTTTCTCTGATCTCCCCTTTAAGTTGTTACATGTGGCTGCAGTCCCTGCTTACATAGGCAGGTCATTACTAAACCTCTGCACCAAACGTGTTCTCTGACTTTGTCAGAAATGTGTGTTCCAGGGCGTAAATATGTGTTCAAGCTTCTTGTTTGCACTGAGAAGTGATCATACATAGATTTTGACAAATCGCAGCACTCAAATCTTACCTACATTGTCATTTTCACAGAACCCCCTGAAGTAAGCTGTTGACTCTGGCTCCAGGAGAAGTTTCAGGGATCAAGGGAAAGCTGCTCTGGGTTTGCAAATAAAGAATCTCAGCTTCATGAAGTCCCATCAGCCTTCGCGCCCTCGGTCTGGTCATTAGGTTGTGAGACCCTCCACATGCAGCTTAGTCAAGAGCACAGAATTTGACTTAGTGGGAGTGTAAAATCTGCCATTTGTGAGTTTACTGCTGGTGGAGTCACCACACCACTGAAAAAAATCATGGGGGCAATTCTGCTTGCGGTAATCTCACTGGTGCCCTACTCTGGACCAGTGCCTTAACACCACATCAGTGGGTATGATGTGATGCAAAAGGGAGGACTGGCTGGATTAGACTTGAGCATCTCAGAATATGCTTGAAATGGGGAAGATCCACCACCCCGTGCAGGCCTGACCAACAATTATGCGCAGGTAATGCATAGATTCACATTGACACATCATGGAGCATTGGAGTAATCAAGGAGTGAGATGTACCTTTAAATGGTTGGGGGATAAATGTATTTCCTGCCACTGTACATGGTGACCTATGGAATTCACTGGTGCATTTACAGGCTGGGGTGCACTCTGGAGGGACGAGTTGGCACATCCCGCCGTTTGTACAGTATTCCACGGGACAGGTCGATAACCCACACTGCCCTGCATCGGAGTATCCTGCTTCCCCACCTAGAAAACATAGTAAAGAGCAAGTGAGCCACATTGGTTGAAAAGCAACAGCGTAGAAACCAGCAGCTCATTAATATGACATATGCACCTCCTCCATTTTATAAACCGATGTAGTTCTACAGTTGTATGTCAAAATGCAGAGCACGAACACATAGTGCTACAAAAATATCGTGAACATAGGTATACATAGGCAGCTAAAGATTCTCTCCACTTAATATAACATCTACAGATATTGAAGATCTATAGATCATGAAAGTGCACACACGTGGAATTAAAGTCCAGCCAATCTATATGTACCCATATCTACCAATCTTTAAAAGATTTTTGGAATAAATAAGCTGACTGCAATATTTATACCTGAATATACTGGCAGTACCCCTCTTCTGCAGGTATGTGTTTACTGACCCTTATTGTCCATTGAGAGGTAAGCAGAGGTAGAGGTTACAATAGTAACAATAACACGGAGACTCCCAGCCTCCTCTCGCTAGCCACCCACGACAAAATATGAGTAGGAATCAGAAGGGAGTCACTGGGTGTCCATTTATCCATCTGGGGAACACATCCTTATATTGTTTAAAGATACAGAGGGGCATATTTACAAAAAAGTCCTGCAGCGCAGTAAGTCATTTTGCTGCGCTGCGTGATACGGATAGGGCAGGAATGCACCGTATTCAAAAGAATACAACGCATTCCTGTCCTTCTCCCTGCACTGGCGCCAGTTTGGCAGCCTAGTGCCAACTCAGGCACCTTTACACAAAAACAATCCGAAGAGGCAAATTCCTCACATAAGAAAGAGGAAGTAAATATCTTTACTTCTCCTCGCTATGCCTCACCTGGGGAGGTGTATCTTTTTGGCGCATTCCCAGATTTACCAGTTCTAGTAAACCCGGAAATGAGTCAAAAACCATGGGAGTTGCATGAGAACACCCATGGAATGCCTCCCTGGAACAGAATAAGGCAACGCAGTGATTTACGCTGCACTGCTTTACTCAAGAATTAGGAAGTCACTCAGGGCCACACAAGGTGGCCTTGCCTGGCTTCATAAATATCTTTTTTGTGCTACGTCACTCTAGCACCACGTTGCGTGTTGCAAGAGGGACGCAACAGGGCTCGTGAATATGCCACAAAGTTTGCAGGATTTGGTGCTGGTAAGATGCAATTGAGGCAGAAGCAATGCATGGCGTATATATCAATAGTGCAGCAGTTGCGGTGGCACAGGGCACAGAGATCTGAGGGGCCCACTGCACCACCATTGTAGCTGTTTTAGTATTAAACCAGGAGAAGGGAAGGCCATTCACTTTTCTTGAATAAGGGTCCTGTTACTCTCGCTACACCGTGGTGGTCAGGATCAATTTTGCAAGATTATGGTGAACAAACAATTGCTAAGGCTTAAGGAGTTGGGGTGAGTAGTCTGAATCAATGGAAGGGAGAAATGCATGAAGATGCAAGATGGGCCTGGCACCAGGGCTGATCAAGTCACTGAATAAACATATGTAGACACCATAAGGTCGAAGAAGTGTTAGAGCAAAGGAAAATGGAGTAAATTCAAGTGGTACCAAAAATTGTCTTATGAGTTGTGCCATAGCCCGCTCATGAACAGCTTGCTGTGGCTGCAGAACTGAAGGCTGCAGTACCTGCAGCATGCAGATTGCGGAGGCACCAGGTAGGCTGGAAGGAGCAGAACCAGGAAAGAGGGTGATCATCGGGGCTAGATTGACACAGGTTGTAAAATATGCCAGTAGGGTGGATTGGCAAACATTTAAATCTGAATCATTGTACATCAACTAAAATAACCTTGAACATGTTTGTCATTCACACAAAAGGTTCATTTTAACCCCACAAACAGCTGTAAATCCCAAGCAATGTACTTGTTAATGGATATGCTGCAATAGGCAGTGTTCGATTAGTCTTTAAACAGTAAGGGGCAGATTTACTAATATTTCACGCAGCGCAGCAAGATAACTTGCTGCATTGCATTGTGTGATAGGGAGAAAACAGAAAAATTCCATGTCTACTAACATGTGGCACATTTCTGCTCTTGCCTTGCACTGGTGCGTAGTGTGCTGCCCACCCACAATGCAGGCACACTTTTACCATGCTGCAAGGTTGCCTGTGTTATAGGCAGAATTGTTTTTGTACAGGAAGGTGTCCTTCCTAATCCTAAAATTCAATTTTTTTCTTTGTATGTGAGATGTAGAATACAACACACATAGAAAGAGGAAGTGACGAGGAGAAATAAAGATGTTTCTTCTGGTTATACTTCTTTTGGGTAGGCACACCATTCTGGAGCAAACCCAAACTCACAAGTCTTTGTAAATTTGGGTTTGCGTCAAAATACATCAGTGGATGTATGAGAACATTCATGCTCCACCCATGGGACACCTTCTCAATGCAAATGTGCTGTGTTACATTACTTTGTATTTACTAAACCACCCAAAGACACACAAATCGACTTTGCTTGGCTTAGTAAATGCCAAAATTAATTTTGCATCAGTGCTGCATCACAAAAATGACGTACCCCCAAAGCAAAATCTTAGTAAATCTAGGCCATAATCTATAACTTCCTGATTTGGTTTGCCCATTTGTTGTAGTGAGCCTCATCAACAGTATCTGTCCTCACCCACTCCCAGAAAACGATCATTTTACAAATGCAAATGATGTAAGTTTGCTGTTTTAACATCAATCTGGTACTGCACTATCACAATCTCAGCTCGCACAATACAGTTTACTCACCCACACCATATTATTTATTGATAAAGGCATATTTCGCCTGCAGCTGGTAAAAGGATTTCTGATGCAGGTTCATCGAGTGCGCCCTGTAGTCTCCAAAATAAGCAGTCATTATGTTATTGGTGTGAAATCCACTCACCTGTAGCAGCAGCGATAGTGCTCAATGAATTTTGTGGTGATGCTGAGCCAGCGATGGTGCTCAATGAATTTTGTGGTGATGCTGAGTCAGCGATTGTGCTCGATGAATTTTGTGGTGATGCTGAGCCAGCGATGGTGCTCAATGAATTTTGTGGTGATGCTGAGTCAGCGATTGTGCTCGATGAATTTTGTGGTGATGCTGAGCCAGCGATTGTGCTCGATGAATTTTTTGGCCATGCTGTGTCAGCGATGGTGCTCGATGAATGTTTCGGCCAAGCTGTGTCAGCGATTGTGGAGTGGAATGCTGATTTTGTTTGAACTGCCGACTTGTCTGTTGAATTGTTTGGGTGTGTGACTGAGTCTGAGCCTGGAAGACGCTGAAGGGAATGTTCTGAAGGCCTTGTTTCTGCTGTAGATGTGTGAACTGCTGCTGAGAATGGCTTTCTGGACATAGTAATTGTGCTCTGATCTTTAGATATTGGTGAATTTACTGGTTCCAGAGTAGAGGAATCAGCAGCCACGGATGACGTTTGCTTTGTTCCAACTTGTTGTGGGACTAGGGTCGTTACATTTCTGTAAAGAAATCTCCTTTTCACTTTGGTGGACCTAGAGGTCACTCTAAGGGTCATCCAAGCACTTGTAACTGAGCTAGGTGTTGTATCTAAGAAGATGTCCACTTCTGCAGTAGCGAAATTGTTATCTTCGAGGATAATGTGGTTTTCTTCTGTTGCACTGGTTATTGCAGTTAAATTGGTTATTGTTTCATCTGGTGCCATAATCAGAAGGGTTGGTTGCCCAAGTGCAGATAAAATGGATGCTGTGTTGTCCACATCTTCCTGAGTTGCTGCCGCAGACATTGATGGGGTTGACTCAAAGTTCATAGCCTCTGTATATTCTGCAGAGGTATCATCTACTGGGAGCCCAGAAGCCCCAGACGCAGCCTGTGAAGTGGTTACAGGTGTTTCTGTGGAGAAAGATGACTTAGCAGCTGAAGAGGTTGGTCTGTCCACAAGAGAAGATACAGAGGCTTTATTCTGAGTAGAGACAGCCCCTCTGGTTGCATATGATGCCAGTGCTGGTGTCTTAACTTTATCAAGTACTGATGTTGAGTCCTCTACTGCTGTTGTGCTGGAAGGTGATAACACTCTGGTAGGACTGGTAAGAGCTGGCAAAGATGTCGGACCTGAGAAGGCTGAAGAAAAAAAATGAAGTGAAGGTTAGGAAAAATAAATTAAAATTGGAAATGATTCTAAACCTTCACAGCTGGTCATTTTTTCAGAGTCCATATTTGGGGAAAGAAATATGTCTTGCTTACGTTGTCTAAGAAGCATGTAACTGATAGGCTCCTTTAAGACTTTTGAGATATGAAGGACACATATGAAAGACATGCACTGTTTTTTTATTACATGAAAAAAGTAGGTTTTCTTTGCCAGAGGTAGTATAGCCTAATATAACAAAGTGATCTGAAATGCAAAAAACAGAGAACTGTTATTTTGAGATACTTGCATGGAAGATCAAGAACTCACTCCGCTCCACTAAAAACCCCCCACCACTTTCTAAGACCAATGAAAAACATTCAACAACCAGATTTCTCTCACTGCTGCAAGGCAGGTGCATATAACTTGGGTAGTAGGAGTGGGCTTTGCAAAACAGCATTTTGGATCTTTGGCAAGAAGCAAGTACATTCACAAGGCAGAAAATAAAAGGTCAACTCTGCTTTCAACGCCTGAAAAGAATGTCTGGGAAGATGTGGGTCATGAATATCGATTAAGGAATACTGTTATGCCTTAATTACATAGCCATAATCTCAAGGCCACATATATATCGACAGATAAGTGTGACTAGATTTTCCATACCTAACTACCACATATATTATTTACATTGACAATGTATACATCTGCAAGGTACATAGATGTGGAGTTAAGACTAGTGAATCTATCATTCTTTATATGCAATTATCTTTCAATAGTTTTGCTGTTGCTATTGTCGTTACAACCTTAATGTATAATGATTTTCCCCACTAGATATTCCAAAACACAGCCATTTGGAGAGGAAAATCTCCTAGGAGGTCTTCTAGTTTACACATATTTGGGGAAAGTGGGTTAGGGTACAATTTAGAAAAATACTGAAAACCATATGATCAAGATTACACCCTGTGCTGGAGTCTGGCATGTCTTATTTAGTATTAAACTGAGTAACCTGTACTTAAAACTTTTGGATTAATAATATATATAAAATGCATTGACTATCTACAGCTTTATTATTACGGTTATTCAGCATTTCACATTCTAGAGATGGTTATCTCTGTTCTATAAAGTGCACTGTCAAACTTTCCCCTATCCTTGCAAATGCAGAGGCAACCTAGCAATATCAAAGGTGAGAATACATGTTTTCCCACTAACCAGGATATTAATTACTAGACCTGTGGCCGTTCATTCCTCCTTGACTCAACGTTAAGTTTGCTCGGCCAGTCAACTCATTGCTCAAAGGAGGTGGCCTTAAGGCTGACTTTAGGTATAGCATAACAAAAACTTCATTTTTGCCTTCCTAACTACAGAGGGGCCGATTCCGATTTCGGCCGGAAGGGCACCGAACGATGGTCGGAGCCCTTCCGACCGAATCGGAACGTGCCGGCCGGATTCCTTTCCGACCGAACCATTCCGATGCGCTCGGTCGGAAAGGAATCCGACTCAAATTTCCGGATGGCTTACGACGGGCTCAGAGAGCCCGACCGCCGTCCGGAAATCCTTCAGTACTCCCCGGCCGCCTCTTCACGACCGAGGGAGTACGATGGCAGTATTTCACTGCCTTTTCGTGCCGGTCTTTCCGGCACAAAAAGGCAGTCGGTAACTGTCATTGGGGGCCCCCAGTAGGGCCCCCATGGGTGCGAGGCCACCGAATGGCGGCCTGGGGGCACCTATGGTGCCCCTCTGTTGATCCCTGCACCCGGTGGCAGGATTTTGGGGTGCCGGCCACAGGGTGCAGGGCTGAACTGCACCCCTGCTTTTCACAATGCAAGCATGCATTCCGCTCGGAATGCATGCTCCCATTGTGAGGTATACGAGTGCGACCGAACAGGGTTCGATCGCATCGTACTTGCAGGGCCGTAACCGACGACAGCAGGTCGGTCGGTTACGGATCCTGGACGATGTCGGACGGACTCAGGTCCGTCCGACATCGGAATCGGCCCCTAAATGTGTAAATTACATTTACAGTTATTTACATTTTGTTCTGTGTACAAAAAAAGTTATTCTACAGCCTTTCCTTTCACACTCTCTGTACCATAACATGATTGTCACATAATTCACTTTACTTCTCTTTCTTTGAATGCAAAGTGAGAGGAGTCTGTAACACCAAATTACAATGTTACCATGTTACAAAAAAAATAAGCAGCAATTTATCAGAAGACAGCCTGAAATTTGACCTCTGTCTTTGAAGCACAGCAAATGTGATGGTGTTTGGACAAAATATCAATTAAAAAATATCGGGAGGCAGAAATATCGGAAAATAAATATCGTGCTACACAATTATCATGATGTACAAATATCGTTGACAAGAATATCGTTTTTTGAGGTAAGTAATATCGTCTTGAATAATATCAATGTTGTTAATATTGTTTTCAATAATACAGTGGTTAAAAATATCGTTTTTTAATTATTTGAATGTGTTTTAGTTGATATATACATTTTATGTGTTACTATTGTTTTATGAATGTTCTTTTTTTTTTAAATATAGCTTGTAATTTTAAGCGATTTATAATTTGTTAACTTGTATTGTTGTAGCTGGTTGATGGGATTATGGGGAAGAGGGTGGGAAGTTAATTGGTTAATAATAATTACTAATTATTTAATCAATTTTATTTATTTATATGATTGATATTTATTATGTAAATTATGTAATATTGATTCATTTTTGTGATATGGTATTCCTGCGCTGTTAATTTTTAGGGATAAAGGTTGGGAAGTTAATTAAGTAATAATTAATTAACTATTAATTATTAATTAATTATTTAATTGTTTTAATTATGTAATTTATGGAATACTTATTCATTTTACTTATATTTCAGTTGCGACTGCTACCTTTGTAGGGGTCTAGGGCGGATATTAATTAAACATTAATTAATTTATTATTAAAAAATATTTTGTTATTATTTAACTAATTTATAGTTATTTAAAATATGTAATGCTAATTATTTTTACTGATATTTTAATTGCAGGATTCTACGTTTGTAGGGGAATAGGGTGGGAAGTTAATCAATTAATAATTAAATAATCATTCATTTAAATTGTTAATTAATTTAATTTTAAATACTTAAATTATTTAATAGTTATTTATTTTATTATATTATAGTTGTGGGCTGCTAGGTTCATAGAGGTCTAGGCTGGGAGGTTATTTAAGTAATAATGAATTAACAATTAATTATGAATTGTTAATGAATTATTGAATTGATTTAGAATATGGACTACTTATTTTTAAATTATATTTTAGGTGCGGACTGCTAGATTTGTAGGGGTATGGGGGAAGTTAATTAATTAATAATTGAATAATTATCAATAGATAATTTATTTTATTGAATAGTAATTATGTAAATTAATTAATGTATTTTTATTTTTAATTATATATATGTTAATTTAAAAAAATTATAGTAAGAGTTTAACATTTCATTTTTCCTACATTTATGGGGTTACTTATAGATTTAATGTGTTTGAAGTGAAGTCCTTTCCCTACTCTTATTTAGACTGCAGTAGGAATAGTAAAATTACCCTCTTTGCAATTCAACACTTTTCCTACTGTCGCACTGTGTGGAGTGGGAATAGTAAATCTCACCCCTCCAAAATCCAACGCTTTCCCTACTGTTCTACAGACTGGAGAGGGAATAGTAAATTTTACCCCTCCAATGTCCAACAATTTCCCTACCGTTGTATAAATTAGAGTGGGAAGAGTATATTTAATATTCTCAGACTCCAATAGTTTTCATAATGTTGGTTAAATAACATAAGCATTTGTAAAGCACACGTTCACTCACAAGGCCCTCTTAGTGCTGAATAACGGATCTTTATTGTTACCCAACGGTACTCATTTTATTGAACTCAGAAGGATGAGCAGACCAGCTTAGATTTGAACCTGCAACCATGAGGTCTAGCACAGGCCGTACAGTAGACACATTAGTCCTCTAAGCAACCAGACCCAGCCAGAGTGTACAGCATTAAATGTTTCATTTGTTTATATTTTACGTTCTTTATTTTTATTGTTACATTTATTTTAATGTTTATAATATTTTATGGATTTTTCACTTGTTAATATTTTATTGTCTACCTTAATTATTACATTTTTCCTTATTCAATTCTTTTTATTTTTAATGATTTTATATATATATATATATATATATATATATATATATATATATGCAAATTTATTTTACATCATAATAATTTTAATAATATTTTCAATTTGTTAGTATGTGTAAATAAATAGATAAATATTGTCATAATATTAATTTTAAAGTATATACCTTTGCACTAAACTTGCCTAATTTTGCACAAATTGTTTATACTGAATCCTCGATTTGTAACCCTTTGCTGTTTTTAATTCATTTGCTATTTGCACGCATTGTACTGTTGAATATGATGTGAGGTGGGAGGGGTGGGAATCGAACCCTGACTTGGCTGCCACTGTTGCGAAGACTAGAACCGCCATCTTGTTTAGTTAGCGGTCTAGTCATTACCCTGGGCACCTTAAAAAGGGACGCTGCGCGGACGCGCCGCTGGCGCGCCAAAGGCGCACCTAAGGCAAGCCCGTCTGCGCCCGTCAGCGTCCCGGAGGCGGCCGGCGCAGGCCAGGCTGCCAGTGGGCCTGACACTTATGGAAATGTATGGTGCTACAGCAGAGCAAGGCTTTTAGATATCGGTAAGTGCGTGAGCTGCCGCTCCCACTCTGCCCTTAACACTGACGCCAATATCCTTGCCTGTATGCACTGTAGTTGGGTGGCCTCCCCCCCCCCCCCTTAGTACGGTCGGACTCGAGGCGAAGCTCTGCCCGGGCACCCTTTTAGATCCACCCCGTCGGGGTCAGTTAAGAGCCCTGCTACTGAATACCCGCTCTGTAAAAAAACATGAGCTATTGCTGTATGATTTGCTGCTTGATATGAAACCTGACGTAATGTTTTTAACGGAAACATGGTTTAATGAAGGCTCCAACCCCACCATTATGAGTGCCATACCCCCAGGCTACCTGATCCTAAGGAAAGATCGACCAGTGGGTAGAGGGGGTGGTGTCGCCATAATTTAAAAAAATATTTTCTCTTGCTCCCTCCTACCCACTCAGGAGCTAGACGGTGCCGAAGCCCTCGGCTTCCTTTTTACTGTATCAGAACATCAATCGGTGGTTGGCGTCTTAATCTATAGGCCTCCTGGCCCTGCCGGAAAATTTATCGAAGCTATCGGTCATGTTATCTCTCCGATCGCCACTAAATACAAACATTGCCTGGTGCTAGGAGATTTCAATATCCATATGGACAAATCAGCCGAAATAGAGCCCACTAGGCTGCGGGAATCTCTAGACATTTTGAATCTGCTCCCTGGTTTACAGAGGCCCTTAGAAAGAGCAAAAGTGCTTGCAAGCACTTGGAGAGCGTGGCGAGCTAATTTCAAACTCGAGGATAAAATCAGATACAAACAGGCCCTCAAAGTCCATTACAACAAAATTCGTGAGGAAAAGAAAAAACAATTCTCTTCTAAAATCGAATCAGCGGGAAATAAAAGTAAAGAAATATTTAAAATTGTAAAAAATTTCTCGTCTCCTAGTACGATGGTTACATCCTTCACCCCCACCAGTGAGTGATTAAACCATCTTGCATGTTTTTTCCACAACAAAATTAAAACTATACAAAACTCCTTTGGGACCTCACACCCTGTGAAGGAAGTAATGACAGGTTTACCACTTCGGGACAATCCTGTTATTGGCTCTTTTCTAAACCAGTTTCCCCCTATTTCCCTGGAAAAATCTCTAGAAATAATGAAATCCCTCAAGTCAGGCTCGCCATCTGACCCATGTCCAGCCAAAGTTTTGTCTCTCATAGCTGAGACTATAAATCCAGTCGTTAATCAGATTTTGAACACTTCACTGCAAAAGGCGCAGGTGCCAGCCACCTGGAAAATTGCTAAAATTCTCCTTCTACTGAAGAAGCCGTCGGCCGACCCGTTGGTGGCCCCCAACTATATGCCGATATCGCTTCTTCCCTTTTTTTCCAAAGTGCTGGAAAAATATGTGAATCAAGTTACCACCGAATATGTGGAAACTAACAATATACTCCATCAAAGCCAGTCGGGTTTTAGAGAGAAGTTTAGCATGGAAACAGCCCTATTGGAGGTCTCTGAAGCGATTAAATAGACATTAGATAAAGGGGAAAAAGCGGTGCTGATACTGCTTGATCTCTCCACAGCCTTTGATACCGTGCCACATGACCGGCTACTGCAGATGCTCCAGGAGTGCTCGTTGGTGACACGGTATTCAAGTGGTTCTCTTCTTTCTTAAGCGACCGTCAGCAAACTATTTGATCTCCTCCTTTCGCGGCCCCTATCGCTCCCATGAAGGTAGGTGTCCCCCTGGGATCCATCTTGAGCCCAACACTTTTTAATGTTTATTTGGCACCCTGGGCTCTGCTCGCTGAGGCCCACAGCGCTAAAATAGTATCATACGCCGATGATACACAACTGCTGTTCACCTGTGACAAGGACGCCGACTTTAGAGGCGGCGAGATTAACATCTGCCTGTCAGAGGTGTTCTCCTGGTTAAGGCTGAATCAACTGAAGTGTAATCCGGAGAAATCCGAGATCATTTTCTTCGGGCCTTCACCTTGCGAAGCCTGGCGCCAGTGGTGGCCTCAGGATATGTCCCCACCTACTGCTCCAGTAAGCATGGTGAAGAACCTAGGAGTCAAGTTAGATGCTAACCTGTCCATGCAGGCCCAGATCCAAACAGTAGCCGGCACCTGCTTTGGCCTGTTAAAAATGTTGAAAAACTTCCTTCCTTTGCTTCCAGTTAAGTACAGGAAGACTGTGGTCCAAGCATTGATTGTATCAAGGCTGGACTACGTCAATGTCCTGTATTTAGGCCTACCGGACTATCTGCTGAACCGCCTGCAGGTAGTGCAGAACGCGGCGGCCACAGCAATTCTCATGGTAGGTCCCAGAGAGCGCATGTCTATCCATCTGAAGTCTTTGCACTGGCTGCCAGTCCAGAAGTGGATTCAGTTCAAAGCTTTAGTTTTAACGTATAGGGCCCTGCATGATACGGGCGCCCTCTACATTAGGAAAAGAATCCAGCCCTACGTCCCGCAGAGGGCCCTGAGATCTTCTTCACAGCTTCTGTTGACTACCCCAAAGTTTTCCCGCTATCGTTTGGGAGGTCGCTCCTTTTTCCAGTCCTGGCCTCCCGGCTATGGAATGGACTTCCTTTTTCCCTTAGGCAGGTGCAAGATCTTTTGACTTTTAGGAAACAGTTGAAAACCCGGCTTTTCCTGCAATAGCACGGTCGGCCGTCCTCTATCCTGGCAGGAGTACTGACGCCTGTCTCGTGGTCCTGTAGCGCCGGGACACTCTGTGGAGTAGCCGTGCGCTTTATAAGTCCCTATTTACATTACATTACATTACAAAATAGTGTCAAATAAACTGTTGTATTAATTATTTATATATATATATACATATGAATATGTATGTGTGTGTTTATATATAGTCATAGTAATATATTTAAAATATAAAAAATGAATATAATCTGAAGTAAATCTTTGTATTAATTATGTTACACCATATATATATATATATATATATATATATATATATATATATATATATATATATATATATATATATATATATATATATATATATATCTACTGGCGGTCGCCAGTATATAGTTATAGTTACAACCTATTATCCATAGGAAATCCGCGACATTCTATTTGAAATAACTCTCTTGCCGGTTGACGTATCTTCGCGAAATTTTCAAACTTTGTGGCCCGCTCCGGTCCGCTCCTACCCTGAAAGTCTCGGGGGATTCGTCAAGCGGGGCCGAGAAAAAGGGGGTCCCAAAACGCGTTTTCCCCATGCAATTTTCCATAGGAAACTTTAGACACGGCTACAGCCGAACTGCTGAACGGAATTACACCAAATTTGGCAAAGAGGTAGTTCTTGGTTCAGAAAGAACCCTTTTTGTTAAATGGTGTAAATCCGTTCAGTAGTTGCTGAGAAAATCAAAAGTAAAAAGATAGTGATATCTATGGCCGAGTAGGGTCCGCGTGCCCTCCCGATCACGAGCTGCATGTTAATTGGCTGTCAGCTGGCTGTCAACATTCCGATTCAGGAAATGTTGGCAGCCATTTTATCCCTCGGTAGAACCGAGGGACAGAAGCAAGTGCGCAAAGCGCACAAAGGGGGCAGGGTAGAAACACCCTGACCCCCTAGGTTTGCTCAGGGGTCCCACAAGGACCCCTGGGCAAAAATAAAATCGGCAGGATGCGCTCAGGGTGCGCAAATCCTGCCGAAAAAAAATCGAAGCGCGGTCTCCCGCGCTTCGATTGTATTTGCCCCGGGTGGCCCAAGTCCCGGGGGCATGGTGGGGGTTTAATTTTATGTGTGGGGGGCCTCAAAGGGCCCCCAAAGCCCGGGGACCGCCACCCCCGGGGCTTTTTAAAAAATGGTGCGGGAGGGCTCTGAGCCCTTTCGCAGCCCCGGGACCACCACCTCCCGGGGCTTTTTTTATTAATTGAACAACCTGTGTGGGGGGCTCCAGCCCCCACACGCCCGAGGACCGCCACCTCCCCGGGCACTAACAAATTAAAATGGGGGTCCGTTTTGGACCCCCGAAGCCCAGGGACCACCACCTCCCGGGGCTGTGCTGATGTAGGGAGGGGGGCCCCCCCAGGGCCGGCTCCTGCAGTGTCCCGGGGTGCCTACCCCCGGGCCACTGTAGTTTTACACCTCTCTGCAACGCAGCTCTGTGGCGCTTTTTGGAGGTATATGGTGGGCTAGTTGGACTCCGGGGACCCTCAGGATTCAAGGGGACTTAATCCCCCAGCTTAAAACGCGCCACGGGCGCGTTTGCACAGTGGTGAAGGGAGGCGGGGCTTCAGGTGACATGTGTGCAAACAGGCCCCGTGGCGCGTTTAAGATGGGGAATTAAATCCCCTTCAATCCTGAGGGTCCCTGGGGGCCAACTAGCCCAACAGGGACATCCAGAAAGCGCCACAGAGCTGCGTTGCAGAGAGGTGTAAAGGGGTGTGGCCTCTCTACACGTCTCTGCAACGCAGCCCCTGGCGCATATTGGAGGTTCCTGGTGGGCTAGTTGGCCCCTAGGGACCCTCAGGATTCAAGGGGACTTAATCCCCCAACTTAAAACTCGCCACGGGGCGCGTTTGCACAGATGTCACCTCAGGCCCCGCCCCCTCCCTTCACCATTGTGCAAATATTCTTCTAAAATCATCCGAAATACGAATTCCGATTTACTCACCTGTTATCAGGAGAGACCTCAGTGCTGTATCTTTCAGCCCAGTACTGGTCCTGAAAAGTAATTTTAACCGTACTTACCAGTAACTTGAATTTCCTTCCATAGGCTAACATTGACTGGTTTCACTTGGAAATTCTTCTAAGTGTGGAGTTTTGGAACTTTAAAATATTCCTCTAAAATCAGCCGAAATACGAATTCCGATTTACTCACCTGTTATCAGGAGAGACCTCAGTGCTGCATCTTTCAGCCCAGTACTGGTCCTGAAAAGTAATTTTAACCGTACTTACCGGTAACTTGAATTTCCTTCATAGGCTAACATTGACTGGTTTCACTTGGAAATTCTTCTAAGTGTGGAGTTTTGGAACTTTAAAATATTCCTCTAAAATCAGCCGAAATACGAATTCCGATTTACTCACCTGTTATCAGGAGAGACCTCAGTGCTGCATCTTTCAGCCCAGTACTGATCCTCAAAAGTAATTTTAACCGTACTTACCAGTAACTTGAATTTCCTTCCATAGGATATCATTGCCTGCTTTTTGCTGAAAAAGTTTCTAAGTGTTGATTTTTGAAACATACAAATATTCCTCTAAAATCAGCCGAAATAGGAATTCCGATTTACTCACCTGTTATAAGGAGAGACCTCAGTGCTGTATCTTTCAGCCCAGTACTGGTCCTGAAAAGTAATTTTAACCGTACTTACCAGTAACTTGAATTTCCTTCCATAGGCTAACATTGACTGGTTTCACTTGGAAATTCTTCTAAGTGTGGAGTTTTGGAACTTTAAAATATTCCTCTAAAATCAGCCGAAATACGAATTCCGATTTACTCACCTGTTATCAGGAGAGACCTCAGTGCTGCATCTTTCAGCCCAGTACTAATCCTGAAAAGTAATTTTAACCGTACTTACCAGTAACTTATATTTTCTTCCATAGGAATCCATTGTCTGGTTTTCAGCAAAAAGTTTCAAAGTGTTGATTTTTACAAACTACAAATATTCCTTAAAAATCACCTGTATGACTTAAACGCATTCTTTCAACTGTTTACAGGAGATGCACCAGTGCTGGATCCAGGATCCAACACTGAGTAAGAAAAAGTAACGATAACAGTTTTTACCTGCTAAGTGAATTTCCTTCCATAGGATAACATTGGTGATTCTATGAGAAAAAGTTTCTAAGTGTCAACTTTTAAAATACAATAATATTCCTTAAAAATCACGACTGTAACCAAAACGCTTTTACTCAACTGTTTACAGGAGATGTACCAGGACTGAATCTAGGATCCAGTCCTGTGGTTAGAAAAGTAATCCATAAAGTAACTAATTGCATTTAACTAGAAATTCACATTGAGCTGAATGTTGCATTGTGTTTGAAAATGTGTTGCCCATTGCAACAACTGTAACTACTGTACTTAAAAGTCTATTGCCTATGTGCAAAGTATTTAAACTAAAGTAATTCATTCTGAGAAAGTATTTTTGTAATGTAATGTATAATGTAATTACAATGTAATTTAAAAAATAAAATCTGTAAAAAAAATTGTTTCTAGAAATGTAGTAAATCAGTATGAAAAAATTAATATAACAATTAATACATTTAAAAATTGTCATTTACAAAACCTTTGAAATTCACTGAAAAACCGTAGGTTTCAGGCACGTTATAGTTAGAAATTAGCATTTAAAAAACCTTTGAAATTCACTGAAAAAACCATAGGTTTCAGACACGTTATAGTTACAAATTAGCATTTAAAAAACCTTTGAAATTCACTGAAAAAACCATAGGTTTCAGACACGTTATAGTTACAAATTAGCATTTAAAAAACCTTTGAAATTCACTGAAAAAACCATAGGTTTTAGGGACAGTTATAGTTACTTGGACATTGCACTCGTACAAAACCCGTGAAATTCCCCGTTATAGTTAGTTCAGCTAACTATAACTCGCGCCTTCGCAATGCACTGCTGATGACGTCACATATTACATCACTCATGACATGGTCAGTGACATCACTGATGACATCACTGATGACATCTCAAATGACATCACTGATGACATCATCCACGTGATAATCTGATGCACCTCCTCACACCCTAATATAATCTTTGATACACCCACTCTAAATTACAGACTGCCATTCGCAAAACCATAGACACTCCAACACCAATAACTACATACCCACTCACTGATTCTTAGGTCTACACACACACATCCACTCACTCACCCGTACAGTCACTCATACTTACGGTCACTCAGTACCAGGACTATCATATGCACTCTTACTCCTATATAGACACTCAAACAACGCCACTCATCCATAGAGATACTCAGACACCTAGTCAGTCATGCAAATAATTAAACACACTGCCATTTACTCACCTATACAGTTATACACACACCAGCTCACTTACTCATACAAATAGTAGCACATGTTACGCTCTTATACAATCACTGATACAAGCACACACTCATCCATACAGCCACTATCACAATCACTCACTCTTGCTTATAGCTATTTATATACTCAACACACATATATACTGCCTTTCACATGTGTAGTTACTCACACATGTACCACTGGGACATACATTCACTCACTAACACACTCTTACACACACTTACCCACCCATACAGTCTATCACAGATGCACTCTTGAAACCATCCACCCAGTGAATCACCCACTCACACATCTATGCACAGAGTTGCACACACCCTCCCACACAAACACTCAGGCACCCATACAGATACTCAGACAAGCATTCAATAACTCATATAGACACTCATTTAGCTATTCACAAACACATGCAGCCACTTACACAGCAACAGACAGACGGATACAGACATTCACCCAGTTTAGTCACTAACCCATGCATTCAGTAAGATACGTTAAATCACTCACTTATAGAGTCAGTCACGCACCTACTAAATCATCCATACAGACACTTACACACCCACTCATTCTTCAATACGTCTTTTCCTATATATATTAAAAATATTTAAACTTTACAGAAACACACAGTCACTGGATGATGTCATCAGTGATGTCATTTGAGATGTCATCAGTGATGTCATCAGTGATGTCACTGACCATGTCATGAGTGATGTAATATGTGACGTCATCAGCAGTGCATTGCGGGGCGCGAGTTATAGTTAGCTGAACTAACTATAACGGGGGAATTTCACGGGTTTTGTACGAGTGCAATGTCCAAGTAACTATAACTGTCCCTAAAACCTATGGTTTTTTCAGTGAATATATATATATATATATTCACTGCAAAAAACATAGGTTTCAGGGACGTTAAAGTTAGAAATTAGCATTTAAAAAACCTTAGAAATTCACTGAAAAAAACCACAAGTTTCAGGGACGTTATAGTTAGTTGGACATTTCACTCATACAAAACCAGAGAAATTCGACCGTTATAGTTAGTTGAGCTAACTATAACTCGTGCCCCCGCAATGCACTGCTGATGACGTCACATATTATGTTATGTTATGTTATGTTATAACGTTTTGTAGAGCGCACAGCTGCCCCAGCGAAGGGGCGTCCCGGTGCTAAGCAACAGAAAGGAGAGCTGCAGAAAGTGGAAGACCTACGGCGGAGGGAAAAGATGGGTCTTGATGGCCTTACGAAAAGCAAGGTAGTTGTTAATGCTGCGGATGGAAAGAGGCAGTGAATTCCAGAGTTTAGATGCCAGAACACGGAAGGAACGCCCACCAGCCCGCTCCCTCCTTACCCGGGGAACAACCACCAGATGATGACCAGTCGAGCGGAGCTGGCGAGTGGGAAGATAAGGTGACACCAGATTGGCCAAAACACCAGGGGAAGAGAGATTCAGAATTTTAAAAGTGGTGCAGAGGGCCTTGAACTCAACGCGTCTAGCCACCGGCAGCCAATGTAGCCGACGGATAGCATTAGTGGTGGAACAAATTCTAGGAAGGCCCAGAAGAATTCTGGCCGCTGCATATTACATCATTCATGACATGGTCAGTGACATCACTGATGACATCTCAAATTACATCACTGATGACGTCATCCACGTGATAATCTGATGCACCTCCTCATACCCTAATATAACCTTTGATACACCCACTCTAAAATACAGACTACCATTTTCGAAACCATAGACACACCAATACCACTTACTACATACGCACTCACTGATTCCTAGGTCTACACACACCTCCACTCATTCACCCATACATTCACTCATACATGCAGTCACTCTTCAATACAGCACTATCATATGCACTCATACACCTACAGAGACACTCACACACTGCCACTCATCCGTAGAGTTACTCACACACCTTGTCAGTCAGAGCAAGACCACTGACTAATTGTCAGTGAAATTGCTCTCCCACCCTCGCAGCTCCACCATTGAGTGAGGCCCTCCCCGAGCCCCGGCACTCTTGAGTGTTGCTGGTGTTCGAGGCCCTCCTCCACCCGCAGGATCACCTGCGCCTCATCCCTGGTGGTCCAGTGGACCCCTGTTCTCCTTTGCCTCGCTCTGCTCTCCTCTCTGTTTTTTTCACTGGTTTTTTGCTTCTCCCTCTGTCTTTTCTGTTCTGCACTTTTTCTGCCTTTTCTCATTTTTCCACTTATTTCCTTAGCCTCCCTGGTGGTCCAGTGGACCTCTGTTCTCCTTTGTCTCCGCTCCGTTTTTCACTCGTTTGTCACCCTTTTTTAGATCGTTTCTGCACTTTTCTGCTTTCTGTGCTTTTCCTGCTTACTGCCTTATTTTTCTCCTTTTTTCCCCCCTTATTCTTCCTTTCCCGCCCGTTTTTCCCCGCCGCTGCTGCCCCCACAGCCCCTCCCCCCAGCACGACCAGCGCGACCAAACCTGCTCCCCTCCTTGCTCCTGCCTCCCAGCTGTCCAGCCCTCCCCGACCCCTACTTAATGGCGGCCGCTGAGCGGCCGTGCCACTGGCGCGCCGAAGGCGTGCTAAAGGCAAGCCCGTCTGCGCCCGTACGCGACCCGACCGCGACCAGTGCCAGGAACCCTGGAACTCCACACCGCCAACGCTACGACCCGGCGGCACTCCACGCACTCAACCCAGGCCACAACAACAACTGCAAGCTAGCGTCACCGGCCGACACCCACGAACCTTTCAGCTGTCACCGCTGCCGGCACACCTGCGGCACCACCAAGACCACGGACCAAGCGCAACCCACCGCAAGAACACAACAGAACCAAAGACCCTGCAATGCATCCTCCTCAACGTCCGATCCCTCCACAAACACGCCACCGAAATCTGGGACCTCCTCGACAGCACCACCCCGGACGTAGCGTTCCTCACCGAAACATGGACCAACACCTCCTCGGGACCGGACATCGCCATCGCCATCCCCCAAGGATACAAGATCTCCAAGAAGGACCGCCCCACCCGCCCGGGAGGAGGAATCGCCATTGTCCACAAATCCACCCTCCGCCTGAGCACACAGACCTGATGGAACACCTTCACTTCAAGATACTGGCCAGCCCCACCACCACCCTCCGAGGAACCCTCATTTACCAACCCCCTGGACCCCGCGGACCTTTTTCCGAATCCATCACGGACATCATCTCCCCACAGGCCATTGCATCCACCAACTACACACTGCTGGGAGACCTCAACTTCCACCTCGACAACCAACTGGACCCCAGCACCACATCCCTCCTGGACAACCTCCACAACATTGGACTCCGCCAGATCGTGACCGAACCCACGCACTCAGCAAGACACACCCTCGACTCCCTCTTCACAACAGGAAACTCCATCACCTTCAGCCACACCACCGAACTCCCATGGACCGACCATCGATGCATCCACTTCACCTTCAGAACAGCCACCATCCACAGACACCGGCACCTACTCCCATGAAGAAACTGGACCAGAATCACCGACGACCAGCTAACCTCATCACCCAGCAACTCCACCCCTACCATCGCGGAAAACGACGACCCCAACGCCGCAGCCCGAACCCTGCACAGATGCATCACAGACAGCGCCAACACCTTAGCCCCCCTCAAGAAAAACAACAACACCCACGTCAAGAAAGCTAGATGGTTTACCACCGAACTTCGAGAGTCCAGACGCACTTGCCGCCGCCTCGAAAAGGACTGGAGGAACACCAAATCCACAGAAGCCCACAGCAACTTCAGAGCCGCCACCAAAGTCCACCACCAACTCATCAGAAAAACGAGGAAAAAAGCGATCGAAGACAGAATCTCCACCCACGCGCACAACAGCAAAGAACTCTTCAACATCATCAAGGAGTTCGCCCAATCTACCAGCGAGTCCACCGACATCCCCCCTCACAAGACCACTGCGACAAACTCAGCACCTTTTTCCACCACAAAATCAAGAGCATCTACGACAACTTCGCCGAAGACAACCAACACATTGAACCCTCACCAACCACCCCCGACATCATGAAGCCAGCGATCGACAACTGGACAGCCCTCACCACTGAAGACACACTGAAGATGATAAATTCAATACACTCCAGGGCCCCCACGGACCCCTGCCCCCACCACATTTTCAACAGAGCCGCCGACACCATCGCACCCATGCTCCGCCACACCATCAACCGCTCCCTTGCAACCGCATCGTTCCCCGACGACTGGAAACACGCCGAGATCAACCCCCTCCTCAAGAAACCCTCGGTGGACCCCACCGACCTCAAAACCTACAGACCCATCTCCCTGCTCCCCTTCCCAGCGAAAGTCATCGAGAAAGCCATCAACAGCCAACTCGCCACATTCATCGAAGAGCACAACATCCTCGACTCCTCCCAATCTGGCTTCAGAAAAAACCACAGCACGGAAACCGCCCTCCTCGCCGCAACAGACGACATCCGCACCCTACTGGACAAAAGAGAAACAGCAGCCCTCATCCTCCTCGACCTCTCAGCGGCGTTCGACACAGTCTCTCACCGTACCCTAATACGCAGACTCCACAACGCAGGAATTCAAGACAAGGCCCTCGACTGGATCCGCTCCTTCCTCTCCGGCAGAGCGCAGCGGGTCAGACTCCCCCCTTTCCTCTCGGACCCTACACCAACCACCTGCGGAGTCTCCCAGGGGTCATCCCTCAGCCCTACGCTCTTCAACGTCAGACACAACTTTCGAGAAGGCATGGAAGCCGTCGCCAAATGGATGAAAAACAGCTGCCTTCAACTAAACACCAACAAAACAGAAGTACTCATCATGGGCCCACACCCCGATGCCTGGAACGACACCTGGTGGCCCCCCGCTCTCGGAAGTCCGCCCACCCCCATGGACCACGCACGCAACCTGGGAATCATCCTGGACTCCGAAATCAAAATGGACCGCCAGATCAACGCCGTCTCGTCCTCCTGCTTCCACACCCTCCGCCTCCTACATAAGACCTTCAAATGGATCCCCCTCGAACACAGAAAGACCGTCACTCACGCCCTGGTCACCAGCAGACTCGACTACGGCAACGCACTATACGCTGGAATAAACAAAAACCTCACACGCAAGCTACAGAACATCCAGAACGCCGCCGCAAGACTGGTCCTCAACCTGCCAAGACACTGCCACATCTCCCAGCACCTGCGCACACTCCACTGGCTCCCCATTGAAGCTAGAGTCACCTTCAAGATGCTCACCCACACTCACAAGGCCCTCCACGACACCGGACCAGCATACCTGAACAGCCGACTCAAATTCCATGCACCCCAAAGGACCATACGATCAGCCCAGCTCTCCTACGCCGTGGTCCTCCGCACCAGAAAGACCAGATCAGGCAGCCGCTCCTTCTCCTTCCTCGTGGCCAGAGCCTGGAACGCCCTCCCGCTCCACCTCAGATAGACAACATCTCTCCCCATCTTCACAAGAAACCTCAAAACCTGGCTCTTCGACAGACCCCCTCCTTGATGGACTGGAACCTGCGAAAACCCCCCTCCCCCAGCGCCTTGAGACCCTTACGGGTGAGTAGTAGCGCTTAACAAACGCGTGATTGATTAATTGAGTCATGCAAAGAATCAATCCCACTCCCATTTACTCACCTATACAGTTATACACACACCACCTCACTTATTCATACAGATACTAACACATACTTACTCTCTTATACAAACACTGATACAAGCACACACTCATCCATACAGCAACTCTCACAATCACTCACTCTCACATATAGTCATTTATATACTCCAACACTCACATATACTGCCTTTCACATATGTAGTTACTCACACATGTACCACTGAGACATCCATTCACTCACCAACACACCCATACACACACTCACCCACACCATACAGCCGTTCACAGATGCAGTCTTGAACCCATACACCCAGTAAATCACCTACTCACACATCTATGCACAGAGTCACACACCCCCACCCACCCACACAGACACTCAGGCACCCATACAGATACTCAGACAACCAATCAATAACCCATATAGACACTCGTGTAGATACTCACCAACCCATGTAGCCGCTTACACAGCAACTGACAGACTATACAGACATTCACACAGTTTAATCACTAACCCATCCATTCAGTAAGACACATTTAATCACTCACTTATACAGGCAGTCACGCACCTACTAAATCATCCATTCAGACACTCATACACCCACTCATTCTTCAATACACCTTGGCATTTATATATATATAAAACATATTTAAACTTTACAGAAACACACAGTCACTGGATGATGCCATCAGTGATGTCATTTGAGATGTCATCAGTGATGTCATCAGTGATGTCACTGACCATGTCATGGACGATGTAATATGTGACGTCATCAGCAGTGCATTGCGGGGGCGCGAGTTATAGTTAGCTCAACTAACTATAACGGACGAATTTCTCTGGTTTTGTACTAGTGAAATGTCCAACTAACTATAACATCCCTGAAACCTATGGTTTTCTCAGTGAATTTCTGAGGTGTTTTAAATGCTAATTTCTAATTATAACATCCCTGAAACCTATGGTTTTTTTCAGTGAATTTCAAAGGTTTTTTAAATGCTAATTTCTAACCATCCCGTCCCTGAAACCTATGGTTTTTTCAGTGAATTTCTAAGGTTTTTTAAATGCTAATTTCTAACCATCCCGTCCCTGAAACCTATGGTTTTTTTCAGTGAATTTCTAAGGTTTTTTAAATGCTAATTTCTAACTATAACGTCCCTGAAACCTATGGTTTTTTCAGTGAATTTCTAAGGTTTTTACAGGCCACGCCCCTTTTCTCCACCACTATGCAAACGCACCTCTTGGCGCGTTCTAAGTTGGGAGATTAAGTCCTGTTGAATACTGAGGGTCCCTGGGGGCCAACTAGGCCACCAGGTACCTCCAGTAAGCCCCACACAGCTGGATTGCTGAGAGTGGTACAAGGCCACGCCCCCTTTTTTCACCACTCTGCAAGCATGCCTCCTGGTGCACTGCTGTTTGGGGGATGAAGTCCACTTCAGTCCTGAGGTCCTGAGGACACAAGGGGAGTTTGTCACCCCACCAGCAGTGCGCCACGAGGCGCGTTTGCAGAGTGGTGTAAAAAGGGGGCGTGGCCTCGTACCACCTCTCAGCAATCCCACTGTGTGGGGCTTACTGGAGGTTCCTGGTGGCCTAGTTGGCCCCCAGGGACCCTCACTAGCAACAAGGAATTAATACCCCAATGCAGAGCGCGCCAGGAGGCGCGTTTGCAGAGTCATGCAGGGAGGGGGCGGGGCCTCCAGCGAGTTGCTGGTTTCTGTTTGTTTTTTCTTAAATTTTATGGGAGGGGGCCGTGTGGCCCCCCTTCCCTGGGCCACTTCTAGCCCCGGGGACCCCATCCCCTGGGGCCTGGCCAGCCTTGTGGTTTTTTTTAAAAAAAATTGGGAGGGGGCAGCGTGCTCCCCCTCCAGAGGCCAATTATGGCCCCGGGACCCCATCCCCCGGTGCCTGGCCAGCCTTCTTTTTTTATTATTTTGTTTGGCGGGGGCCGCGTGGCCCCCCTCCTCCGGCCAATTATGGCCCCGGGGACCCCATCCCCCGGGGCCGTCCTTCCTTTTTTTTTATAATTAATTTTACCGGGAAGGGGGCTGCGTGGCCCCTCTCCCCTGGGCCAATTATGGCCCCGGGGACCCCATCCCCCGGCCCTGGCCAGCCTTTTTCTTAAAATACATTTTATGGGAGGGGGGCCGAGTGGCCCCCCTCCCGGGCCACTTCTGGCCCCAGGGACCCCATCCCCCGGGGCCGGCCCTCATGTTGGGGAACGCGGGGGGAGCCCCAATGCCCCCGCGGTCCCTGCCGGCTCCCCGCCTCCTGCTGGAGCCGGCATTGCTTTTGGGCAAGGGGAGCTGCTGACATGCAAAGGAGTTTGCTCCCGCCCTGTCATAGCAAACAGCAATGTCCCGGGGGTGGGCACCCCGGGACATTGCAGGAGGAGGCCCTGGGAGGTGGTGGTCCCCAGGGCCATTGAGGGCTCCAGGAGGGGGTTCCCGCGGCCCCCCTCCCATCATTTGCATAGCCCTGGGGAGGTGGTGGTCCCCGGGGCCGGTGGTCCGCAACAGACCCCCATATTTAAATAAAGTTTGCTCCGGGGAGGTGGTGGTCCCCGGGGCAGTGTGGGGAGGGGCAGGAGCCCCCCCCACTTTTTAATTGTATTCACGCCCCGGGGAGGTGGCGGTCCCCGGTGTTTGGGGGGGCCGCAAGGCTCCCTAACATAATTAACAATGCCCCGGGAGGTGGCGGACCCCGGGCTGCGGTGGGCCACGTGCCCCCTGCACATAAATAATGAAGCCCCGGGGAGGTGGTGGTCCCCGGGGCTTGTGGTGCAGGCCCCCCTGCCTCAGTTATAATAAAGCCCCGGGGAGGTGGCGGTCCCCGGGGCAGCGTGGGGGGGTTGGAAACCCCCCACACATTTATTGTTCAAGCCCCGGGGAGGTGGCGGTCCCCGGGGCTGCGGGGGGCCACGTGCCCCCTGTACATAAATAATAAAGCCCCGGGGAGGTGGCGGTCCCCCGCTATAAACAATTTGGGATTGCCCCCGGCACCTGGCCCACCCGGGTGCTTTAAACGAAGCGCGGGAGCCCGCGCTTCGTTTTTTAAAACTTTTCAGCCGGAGTCGCGCCGGGTGCGCGAATCTGGCCGAATTTTTTTTAAAAAAATGCTTTTTTGGGCCCTGGGAGTCTCTGTGGGATCCCCTGACCAGGCCTAGGGGGTCAGGGTGTCTTTACCCTGCCCCCTTTTCTTCTTTTTTAATGACTCACTCACCTTTTTCTTTCTCCCTCAGTACCGAGCCACAAGATGGCTGCCAACACTTCCTGGTTTGAATTGTTGGCAGCCAATCAGAGGCAAGCTCGTGCTCGGGAGGGCTCAGCCTATCAAATCTCACATTTCTCAAATATTGATATCTGTAAATGTTTAAATATCTCAAAAACTACTGAACGGATTTACACCATTTAAAAAAAGCGTGCTTTCTGGACCAAGAGCTAGCTCTGTGCCAAATTTGTTGTAATTCCGTTCAGCAGTTCAGGCTGTAGCCGTGTCTAAAGTTTCCTACGGAAATTAACATGGAGAAAACACGTTTTTTGGGACCCCCCTTTTTTCTCATCCCCTGCTTCACGAATCACCCCGAAACTTTCAAGACAGGAGCTGACCTGAGTGAACAATTAGTTTTGAAAATTTCGTGAAGATTCGTCAAACGGTGCCAAAGTTATTGGCAAAACAAAAAACGCTTTTCCTATGGAAACTAGGTTCTAACTATAACTACCTACTGGCTACCGCCAGTAGGTAATATAAATATATATATATTACCTACTGGCGGTCGCCAGTAGGTAGTTATAGTTAGGACCTTGTTTCTATTCAAAAAGCGTTTTTTCTTTAGCCAATATCTTTGGCGCCGTTTGACGAATCTTCGCGAAATATTCAAAACTAATGGCCCGCTCCGGTCAGCTCCTGTCTTGAAAGTTTCGGGGTGATTTGCCAAGCGGGGGCCAAGAAAAAAAGGGGGTCTCAAAACGCATTACCCCATGTTAATTTCCATAGGAAACTTTAGACCCGAACTGCTGAACGGAATTACACCAAATTTGGCAAAAAGGTAGCTCTTGGTTCAGAAAGCGACCTTTTTTTTAAATGGTGTCAATCTGTTCAGTAGTTTCTAAGAAATTCAAAAATAAAAAAATATCGATATCTGGGCGGAGCCTAACCACACATCTCATTGTGAGATCTGATTGGCTGTCAGCACTTCATCCTGGAATTGCTGGCAGCCATCTTGGGACCAATATACATGATAGCACCCCATTGAAATGCATTGTAGTGAATAGAAGATTTTGAGGGTCACCAAAAGGAGAACTATAAAGGGTGATAACAGACTTTAGTTACATTAGAATTCATTTGTTGATGGTACCATACTAATTTTAGGAATTGTGGTGTGTTCTAAGGTGATTTTACCCTGTGAAAAACCTTCTGCTGGGATATCATGAATCATGTTTGAGAGAAAACTATTTTCTCATGCTTGTCCCATAGAGGTTTGGAAGGTGCTCCAGAAGCTAAAATGAGAGCATATTTTCTGTAAATTCACATTATCTTTCTCAGTCATGTGAGAATGAAGTCTGACATTCTCAGTAAAACATGTACATCCAACAAGGGCAGAGACTGTCAGTTGATTTCTTTGTGTTCTACTGCAGCTTCCCAGAGTGTTCTAAAGAACTACTAGAGCGCTAACAGCCTTACTTATGACAAAAGTATGGCACACCTGAAGCCATCTTGATTGGAATAAACTGGTAACACTTAAAACATTTAATTTAAAAAGGAACAAAATGATGGGTTCATTTTGTCATAGACATTATGGTTAGTGCTGTAGAAAGAAAAATTAGGGCATGTTTTAAGTGAGATCTCAAATATCTTCCTGTTATATTTCAACAGGAGCAGCGTGTCAGTTGATTACTTTGTGTTCTACTGCAGCTTCCCAGAGTGTTCTAAAGAACAACTAGAGCGCTAAGAGTCTTACTTATGACAAAATTATGGCACACCTGAAGCCATCTTGATTGGAATAAACTGGTAACACTTAAAACATTTAATTTAAAAAGGAACAAAATGAGGGGGTCCATTTTGTCATAGAAATTATGGTTAGTGCTGTAGAAAGGAAAATTAGGACGTTTTAAGTGAGATCTCAAATATCTTCCTGTTATATTTCAACAGGAGCAGCCTGTCAGTTGATTCCTTTGTGTTCTACTGCAGCTTCCCAGAGTGTTCTAAAGAACAACTAGAGCGCTAACAGTCTTACTTATGACAAAATTATGGCACACCTGAAGCCATCTTGATTGGAATAAACTGGTAATACTTAAAACATTTAATTTAAAAAGGAACAAAATGAGGGGGTTCATTTTGCCATAGAAATTATGGTTAGTGCTGCAGAAAGAAAAATTAGGGCATGTTTTAAGTGAGATCTCAAATCCTCTTCTATTTCATTAGAAAATTCTGACATGCAGACTGAAACAATCACTTTCAATACCAGCAGTAGACTCCCAGTTAACTCCCTGGTGAGCAGTAGCTTTACTACAGTGATATAATGAGCAACTAGAGTGCTAACATTCTGAATTTATGGCAAATGTGTGACACATCTGAATGCCTTCTTGATGGAATCAAAGTAAAAAACTGAAAGCATTTTCTACTGAGGAGACTGCAGTAAATGAGGAAATTAGGAAACTTGATAACAAATAAGTCTCCCAAGATGGCCACCAGAGACAAAAGAGCCCAAATGTAGCACAAATATCACCCAGATGTAGCCCACATATAGCCCAATGACAGAAGTGTGCAAAACACTTTTTATTTTTTGTTTTTTTGCAGTTTTATATAGTGCAGACTGGTCAGGTATTGGAGCGTTGCTCTTACTTGGACCCCTTATTGCGTATTTTGCACGAAGTACATGAGATTGATCTTGCGAAACATTGAACTTTACTATTCTGTTAACCTGAAGTTGCTCTGAACCGGGCTTTGTATCACCCGTTTTTACCTACTGGTTTTAATTAATTCTCACTGTATTGTAATAAGAAAGAGGATTTACTGTTTTTATGTACACTTTTATGATCTATGTTTCTAAATCAGATCGAATAAAGGTTAATGAACTTAATTGAAGTCTCCCAAGATGGCCACCAGAGAAAAAGGAGCCCAAATGTAGCACAAATATCACCCAGATGTAGCCCACGTATAGCCCAATGACAGAAGTGTGGAAAACACTTTTTATCCTTTGTTTTTTTGCAGTTTTATATAGTGCAGACTGGTCAGGTATTGGAGTGCTTTACATAAGCATGGGTTACATCATACAAGGACAAACTCATTTTTTTTGTAGGCATGGGGAGATTAAGTGATTTGACCAGAACCACAGAATGTCGAGCTGAAGCAGAAACTCCAACTTGGTTCCCCAGTTGCAAAGTCTGCAGCTCTGGAAGTAACACCACATTCTCTCCCCTAAGCGTAACATTTAATCAAGTGGTCAACTGGATGAAAAAACATAAAGATAACAAATAATTTAAAAGTGCTTTGTCGCTATTTGAGAACTCAGAAAATATGTCCTCATTTTAGTTTTTAGAGCACTAACCATAATTTCTATGCAAATAAGACCCTCTCATTTCTATAATTTCTAAAGGAAATGCTTTAGGTATTACAGTTTTGATTACATCAAGATGACGTCAGGCGTGCGACACTTTTGTAATAAATATAGAATGTTAGCAATCTAGTTGTCTCTTTCTGCATGTCTCTTGCCTCTTTCTGCACCTCTCTTGCCTCTTTCTGCAGCTCACTCTCTTCTTTCTGCACCTCTCTTGCCTCTTTCTGCACCTCTCTTCCCTCATTCTGCAGCTCACTCTCTTCTATCTGTACCTCTCTTGCCTCTTTTGCACCTCTCTTGCCTCTTTTGCACCTCTCTTGCCTCTTTCTGCACCACTCTTGCCTCTTTCTATACCTCTCTTGCATCTTTCTGCACCTCTCTTGCCTCTTTCTGCACCTCTCTTGCCTCTTTCTGCACCTCTCTTCTTCCTTTCCTGCACCTCTCTTGCCTCTTTCTGCACCTCTCTTCTTTCTGCACCTCTCTTGCCTCTTTCTGCACCTCTGTTGCCTCTTTATGCACCTCTCTTGCCTCTGTCAGCACTTCACTTGCTTATTTCTGCAGCTCACTCTCTTCTTTCTGCACCTCTCTTGCCTCTTTCTGCACCTCTCTTGCCTCTTTCTGTAGCTCACTCTCTTCTTTCTGCACCTCTCTTGACTCTTTCTGCACCTATCTTCCCTCTTTCTGCAGCTCACTCTCTTCTTTCTGCACCTCTCTTGCCTCTTTCTGCACCTCTCTTGCCTCTTTCTGCACCTCTCATGCCTCTTTCTGCACTTCTCTTGGTTCTTTCTGCAGCTCACTCTCTTCTTTCTGTACCTCTCTTGCTTCTTTCTTTAATTCTCTTGCCTCTTTCTGCACCTCTCTTGCCTCTTTCTGCACCTCTCTTACCTCTTTCTGAACATTTCTTCCTCTTTCTGCACCTCTCTTGCCTCTTGATGCACCTCTCTTGATACTTTTTGCTCTTCTCTTGCCTCTTTCTGCAGCTCACTTGCTTCTTTCTGTACCTTTCTTCCTCTTTCTGTACCTCTCTTGACTCTTTCTACACCTCTTACCTCTTTCTGCACCTCTCTTGCCTCTTTCTGCACCTCTCTTGCCTCTTTCTGCAGCTCACTCTCTTCTTTCTGTACCTCTCTTGCCTCTTTCTACACCTCTCTTCCCTCTTTCTGCAGCTCACTCTCTTCTTTCTGCACCTCTCTTGCCTCTTTCTGCACCTCTCTTGCCTCTTTCTGCACTTCTATTGCCTCTTTATGCACCTCTCTTGCCTCTTTCTGCACCTCACTCTTTTGTTTCTGCACCTCTCTTGCTTCTTTCTGCACCTCTCTTGCTTCTTTCTGCGCTTCTCTTGCGTCTTTCTGCACCTTTCTTCCTTTTTCTGTATTTTTCTTGCCTCTTTCTGCAACTTTCTTCCTCTTTCTGGACCTCTCTTGCCTCTTTCTGCACCTCTCTTGCCTCTTTCTGCACCTCTCTTGTCTCTTTCTGCACCTCTCTTGCCTCTTTCTGCACCTCACTTGCCTCTTTCTGTGCCTTTCTTCCTCTTTCTGCACCTCACTCTCTTCTTTTTGCAACTCTCTTACTTCTTTCTGTGCCTCTCTTGCTTCTTTCCGCACTTCTCTTGCTTCTTTCTGAACCTCTCTTGCCTCTTTCATCACTTCTCCTGCTTCTTTCTGCACATTTCTTCCTCTTTTTGCACCTCTTTTGCCTCTTTCTGCAGCTCACTCTCTTCTTTCTGCACCTCTCTTGCCTCTTTCTGCACCTCTCTTCCCTCATTCTGCAGCTCACTCTCTTCTATCTGTACCTCTCTTGCCTCTTTTGCACCTCTCTTGCCTCTTTCTGCACCCCTCTTGCCTCTTTCTGCACATCTCTTGCCTCTTTCTGCACCACTCTTGCCTCTTTCTATACCTCCCTTACATCTTTCTGCACCTCTCTTGCCTCTTTCTGCACCTCTCTTGCCTCTTTCTTCACCTCTTCTTCCTGCACCTCTCTTCTTCCTGCACCTCTCTTGCCTCTTTCTGCACCTCTCTTCTTTCTGCACCTCTCTTGCCTCTTTCTGCACCTCTGTTGCCTCTTTCTGCACCTCTCTTGCCTCTTTCTGCACCTCTCTTGCCTCTTTCTGTAGCTCACTCTCTTCTTTCTGCACCTCTCTTGCCTCTTTCTGCACCTATCTTCCCTCTTTCTGCAGCTCACTCTCTTCTTTCTGCACCTCTCTTGCCTCTTTCTGCACCTCTCTTGCCTCTTTCTGCACCTCTCATGCCTCTTTCTGCACTTCTCTTGGTTCTTTCTGCAGCTCACTCTCTTCTTTCTGTACCTCTCTTGCTTCTTTCTTTAATTCTCTTGCCTCTTTCTGCACCTCTCTTACCTCTTTCTGAACATTTCTTCCTCTTTCTGCACCTCTCTTGATGCACCTCTCTTGATACTTTTTGCTCTTCTCTTGCCTCTTTCTGCAGCTCACTTGCTTCTTTCTGCACCTTTCTTCCTCTTTCTGTACCTCTCTTGACTCTTTCTACACCTCTTACCTCTTTCTGCACCTCTCTTGCCTCTTTCTGCACCTCTCTTGCCTCTTTCTGCAGCTCACTCTCTTCTTTCTGTACCTCTCTTGCCTCTTTCTACACCTCTCTTCCCTCTTTCTGCAGCTCACTCTCTTCTTTCTGCACCTCTCTTGCCTCTTTCTGCACCTCTCTTGCCTCTTTCTGCACTTCTCTTGCCTCTTTATGCACCTCTCTTGCCTCTTTCTGCACCTCACTCTTTTCCTTCTGCACCTCTCTTGCTTCTTTCTGCACCTCTCTTGCTTCTTTCTGCGCTTCTCTTGCTTCTTTCTGCACCTTTCTTCCTTTTTCTGCATTTTTCTTGCCTCTTTCTGCAACTTTCTTCCTCTTTCTGGACCTCTCTTGCCTCTTTCTGCACCTCTCTTGCCTCTTTCTGCACCTCTCTTGTCTCTTTCTGCACCTCTCTTGCCTCTTTCTGCACCTCACTTGCCTCTTTCTGCGCCTTTCTTCCTCTTTCTGCACCTCACTCTCTTCTTTTTGCAACTCTCTTGCTTCTTTCTGTGCCTCTCTTGCTTCTTTCCGCACTTCTCTTGCTTCTTTCTGAACCTCTCTTGCCTCTTTCATCACTTCTCCTGCTTCTTTCTGCACCTTTCTTCCTCTTTTTGCACCTCTCTTGCTTTTTTCTGCACTTTTCTTGCCTTTTTCTGTACTTTTCTTGCTTCTTTCTGCACTTCTCTTGCTTCTTTCTGCGCCATTCTTTCTCTTTCTGCACGTCTTACCTATCTAGGTGTAGTTAGAAATTAGCATTTAAAAAACCTTAGAAATTCACTGGAAAAAAACACACGTTTCAGGGATGTTATAGTTAGAAATTAGCATTTAAAAAACCTTAGAAATTCACTGAAAAAATCACAGGTTTCAGGGACGTTATAGATAGAAATGAGCATTTAAAAAACCTTAGAAATTCACTGAAAAAACCATAGGTTTCAGGGATGTTATAGTTAGAAATTATCATTTAAAAACCCTTTGAAATTCACTGAAAAAACCATAGGTTTCAGGGACGTTATAGTTAGAAATTAGCCTTTAAAAAACCGTAGAAATTCACTGAAAAAACCATAGGTTTCAGGGACGTTATAGTTAGTTGGACATTTCACTAGTACAAAACCAGAGAAATTCGCCCGTTATAGTTAGTTGAGCTAACTATAACTCGCGCCCCCGCAATGCACTGCTGATGACGTCACATATTACATCATTCATGACATGGTCAGTGACATCACTGATGACATCATCCAGTGACTATGTGTTTCTGTAAAGTTTAAATATATTTTATATATATATATATATATGCCAAGGTGTATTGAAGAATGAGTGGGTGTATAAGTGTCTGAATAAATGATTTAGTAGATGTGTGACTGACTGTATAAGTGAGTGATTAATTGTGTCTTACTGAATGCATGTGTTAGTGACTAAACTGTGTGAATGTCTGTATTAGTCTGTCAGTTGGTGTGTAAGCGGCTGCATGGGTTGGTGAGTAGCTACATGAGTGTCTATATGGGTTATTGATTGGTTGTCTGAGTATCTGTCTGGGTGCCTGAGTGTCTCTGTGGGTGGGTGGGGGGTGTGTGACTCTGTGCATAGATGTGTGAGTAGGTGATTCACTGGGTGTATGGGTTCAAGAGTGCATCTGTAAAGGGCTGTATGGGTGGGTGAGTGTGTGTATGGGTGTGTTGGTGAGTGAATGGATGTCTCAGTGGTACATGTGTGAGTAACTACATATGTGAAAGGCAGTATATGTGAGTGTTGGAGTATATAAATGACTATATGTGAGAGTGAGTGATTGTGAGAGTGGCTGTATGGATGAGTGTGTGCTTGTGTCAGTGATTGTAGAAGAGAGTAAGTATGTGTTAGTATATGTATGAATAAGTGAAGTGGTGTGTGTATAACTGTATAGGTGAGTAAATGGGAGTGTGATTGATTCTTTGCATGTCTGACTAGGTGTGTGAGTAACTCTATGGGTGAGTGGTGGTGTGTGAGTGTCTGTATAGGTGTATGAGTGCATATGATAGTGCTGTATTGATGAGTGGCTGCATGTATGAGTAACTGTATGGATGAATGAGTGGACATGTGTGTAGACCTAGGAATCAGTGGGTGGGTATGTAGTAACTGGTATTGGTGTGTCTATGGTTTCGAAAATGGTAGTCTGCATTTTAGAGTGGGTGTATCAAAGGTTATATTAGAGTGTGAGGAGGTGCATCAGATTATCACGTGGATGATGTCATCAGTGATGTCATTTGAGATGTCATCAGTGATGTCACTGACCATGTCATGAATGATGTATTATGTGACGTCATCAGCAGTGCATTGCGGGGTGCGAGTTATAGTTAGCTCAACTAACTATAACGGGCGAATTTCTCTGGTTTTGTACTAGTGAAATGTCCAACTAACTATAACATCCCTGAAACCTATGGTTTTTTCAGTGAATTTCTACGGTTTTTTAAAGGCTAATTTCTAACTATAACGTCCCTGAAACCTATGGTTTTTTCAGTGAATATATATATATTTATGTGCGTATTTATATAAATATTGACACATATGTGTTTGTGTATTTATATAAGTATATATTTATATATAGCATTATATATAGTGGAATATTTAATTTACATTATATGAAAATCCTATATTGAAATATTTAACCTTTACTACTTAAACTTTGTTTATATATTTTTTTAAATCGATATTCTTGTCAATTTTTAGACAATATTACTGTCAACTGTATTTTTTTCCGATATTTTTGTACTTACCATTATAAGTAAAGGCTCATGATATTGTGTTAAACGATATTTTTAGCACAATACTTTTGTCAACATTATTATTTACCATGACTTGTGCCAGTAGTCCAATGTGACAAGATATAAACAGAATTTAAAGGCATCTTTATTTATTGCTTGGGCTTTCACAGTCCACCAAAAACTAACATGACCCACAGTTTGGGAAACACTTCAGTAGACATACTGCCTTCATGATGAAATACAGCAAAACATATATATATATATTAAATGTACACAATAAAATGTAAATGCAACACTGGGGAGAAAATAATTACAGAAGTTGCAATCCTCCTACCAAATCTTAGAAACTATCCAAATGTTGTTAATGGTCACTAACTTACAGCAAACTCCAGGAATATTATAAAAATTCTCAATGAAATTATGGTAACTTGTCAAATGGGCTCCTTCAAATAGTAAACTCAAATGCCCCACTGCCCAAAGCTTGGAATCATGGAACATGGAATATATTCCTATCTCCTGGGTTAGGGTCGGGGCTTTTGGGAAGGACAGACCTTGCTCTTTTGCCAGAAGGCATTCGGGCAACTGGTGCCCATTTGACACCAGTCTGGGATAATCTCCATGGACCTGCTCTGGAAACAACTTGTTGTATTTCCCTCAGAGAAGAACTGCAGACAAAGTAAGCAGGAGAGAAAGTAGAATTGCAGGTTCGAGCTGGGATTTTGTGGGTTGCCACAAATAGGAATTAGCCAACATTTGCAGGTTTACAGGTATAGGTCTGGAGAACTCTATGAGTGCCTGCAATTTTTAAATCTGCACCTTGTGATGTAGTAATCAGGAAGCTTCAGATATCTCATTTTCTTAGTGACTAGTCTCTATAACAATTGCATTCATATTCAATTAATGAATAAGCTTATAGGTTCACCATTTGCCAGATATGATTAGACATGATTTACAACCATGGGCCACTAGGTTTCTCCCTTAAGTGTAGCTAATGCACCCCAAAAACCTGTACTATTCTGCCAGCCAGAAATGTGACAAAGGAATTGAGGGGGGTGGGGGGGTGGGGGGGTTATCCTTCAAGAGTACATGGTGAGGAGTCAATCTGATGGTCTCCTCTAACTTAGGAAAGACTGATGGTGTACCTAGCGATAACTAAACCTGAAGTTTGAGGTGTCCCTAGGGATTAGAAGACCATCAAACTGTGCAAACAAATGAAAATATACAAGGGAGCTTTGAGGGCCAATGAAAAAAAGGCAGAGATGTAACCACTACACAGGCGGCTGTGGACTTTGATCCTTGCACAAGCAAGTTCATCCCTCCCTCAACTTCCATTCATCCATCCATCCATCATATGTTTTTATGAATATGGTCGTTGCTAGCATTTGTATGCCTAGGGCAAGTATTATTTACAGGCCCCCTTATTTAGGTTGAATCACCCTATTGGAAAGTAGTTTATTAGTATACAAGGTCCAGACAAGGTCTCAACAAATTATTCCCTTGCTCAACCCTTGGTAGCTGGATGCGAGCAGGCAGGCTTAACTTAGGAGACAGAAGTGTAAAGCATTCAAAAACACCAGTACATTAAATAAGTAAGACACAACACACAATAAAAATCCAATACCAATTTATACCATTAGGAAATATTTTAATCTTTAAAAGGACACCACTGTGGGTGGGCCCACAGTGTGGTTGTGGTCGGACCGCAACTGCTCTTTTCACTCGCCGTCGAGTGAGGCTCCACGTCAGGCCAGATTCGCATCAACATCATCAGCTTGGTTGAGCGCAAGCCCTCAGTGAAATCCTGGATGTATTGAGCTCCGGACCTTTCAGCGGGACAAACATGAAATCCAGGCCGGGTCGCAGTTCAGATGTCGTCGGGTTGGTAACCTTATGGAGCTTTTTACCAAAGTTGCTCCAAACTGCTCCAAACTCCTAGGTCTTCTGCCAGAAGGTCTCCTTGAGGGTTCAAAGTGTCCACAATTCTCCTATATCAAAGGAACTAAAAAAACTGCACAGGCTCCCGGTAAGGAACCAAGGGGCATATTATCAAGGGCCGGCGATAAATATCGCAAAGCGCGCTTAGCGCTTGCATATTTATCGCCGGCTATCTCTGTAATTTATCGCCCGGTTAGCGCGTTATTAACAACGCACATCGCCGAGGCGATAAAAATTTCAGAGATAGCGTGGATATCGCCGTTTTCCATGTGGAAAACGGCGATATCCTAGATGATAGGGCCTGTGGTCTTAGCCACAGAATCCACCCCCATGTTAAGTATGCCTTAGTCAGGAATTTAACAGACGTTAAATTCCTGCGTTAAGGCATACTTAACGCGATTAAAATAATCGCTTCCCCGCATTGTAAATATCGCGAAGCTGCCTTCGCGATATTTACCCATGTTGTTTCCACAGACACGCCTACTTTGCATCTCATTATCGATGCGAAGTCAGGCGTGCTGAAACGGGAGCAAAATCAGCAAAACACGCGATAGCGTGTCTTTGCTGATAAGGCGATATAATTATCGCCGCTTTTCGGCCGAAAACGGCCGCAAAAGCGGCGATAATTGTTTATCGCCGCCTTGTTAATATGCCCCCAAGTTCGTTTTAAAGCCCTCTGTTTGGTTTTTAAAGCACTTCAAGGTACAGGACCAGACTATTAAAAACGGCAGTTCCATTGGTACATACCGAAAAGAACACTTCGCTCACTAGGTGCCAAGTTGGTCTCAGTACCACACACAAAAAAAGCTCGGTGGGGTGGCAGAAGTTTTGCTCATTGTGCGGACAAAGCTTGGAACGACTTGCCGTTTCACCTGAGAAATGCCACGGACCTCTTAGCTTTCAGGAAAGGATTAAAAACCTGGCTCTTTGCCCAATAAAATTTTCTTCCGTTGTTTGCCTAAAGGAGATGTAACTAGTGCCAGGACACCCCCGGGTAACCGCTGCGCTTTAGAAATATCATTAACATTAACATAACATTAACATTAACACAACACAATTCAGGGGTCCAGTATCTCTGAGATGGTCCTTGGGATGTTGGGACTACGATTCCCACAATGTACCTGGCCAAATCCTTAAAAGTCCACTGGACGCACTCCAGGATGGGGACATCTTGATGGAGATGGTGCAGGAGAGCTCTGTTAACCTGTTGCTTTCAGGGAGTCCACTCCTTAATCCTTGGGAAGCTAAGCAAAGTCCTTGGGGCTGTATTTCCAGATTATGCAGCAGGTGCCATCTTTCAGAATACAATCCTGTGGGTGCAGATCAGGGTTCCTGCAGGGCAGTCCTTCTTTTCCTTGTTGTTTCAGGCAGTGATCTTAGTTGCTCTGCAACTCTCCCATTTCTAACCAGTGTTCCTGGATGACAAGCAGGGGGGAAACCCCTGACCAATGGGGTACAGGGTGACACCCAGACGTATGACAACGTCCTCCAAAGTGTGGCATATTCTTGTCCCAGTAAGCACTATTCTTCCAAAATCTAAAATGGAGAATCTTTCTCCTGGAGGATAAGATATGGCAAAGCCATCTCACTGGTGTGGCTAAGCGTCCTTAACATTCCCCTTCCAAACCCTACGCTAATCTAATTACAGGGGCTCTTGTCTGGCTGGGGGCGCAGGATGTGGGGGTGAGCCTATGCTGCCATAAACTGTCATTCCCTCTTTGAAGACCAGTTTGGCTACTCCACCCCCATCCTGCAATTTGCTCTCATGCTTGCATTTCTCCTCCCACTGGAAATCTTGTGTCTCTAGTCAGGCCACTTCACACCTTATCAAGACAGCTTGTCTCAGCCTGGCAGAGGCTGACCAATCAGAGCAGGGCTGCCGAAAGGCTGGATTTTGGCTTACAGAAAATAAAATTCTATAACTTCTTTTCTGTGATAGTTATAATATATCTAACAGTGGAAATGTATTGGATTTATTCTAACTATCATTTTGATAATTTGAAGGATATTTTTAGCTCCTTTCTTTCAATAGTTATACTTTAATAATATATTCCCATGTTAGCCTATGGAGCCCTTGGGCTACAATGGGGAAAAACAAAAATTGGCAGTTTTTCCCCCACCAGGGCATATTAAACATCGTATAGCTACAAAGGGTGACCTATATGTAAAAATAAGGTAGTTTGAGACTTTGGAAGTACCTTAAATTCCAAAGTCGAATTTGCATATAATTTAAGTTTAAAAGCAGCCTGCAAGGCAGGGCTGGCTTATACAATGACAGAAGGCACCACCGAAGTGCACACTTAAGTACATTAAATCTACTGGGCCTCTAGACCTACAAGCCCTACCATATATAGGGATTTGCAGGTAGGTTGCCAGTACCAATTGTAACTATACCTGATTACCATGTACTATTAATCAGAGCACAGGCCTTGGGTCTGGTTAGCAGTGCCCAGGGCACAATCAGAGTCAGAAAACAAGCATATAGCGGTCAAAATTGGGGCAAAAAGTGGGGGGACACTCTCATACCATTATTCCACCATCTTCCCTTGAATTGGATATGCTATATTATTTACCTTTGTCTAGTCATTCTTAGTCTGTTTATTCTCTAGTCCTTGCTACTGTCACCCCAATAATACCTTCATCCGCTCTTGCCCTGTCTCTGTCCACTCATCCTTTTTTCCTTGGTCTCTCCATCCTCCTTTCCTGGGGCCATTCTTTGACACTTTCATTCGTCTATTTATCCTTGGTCTATTTATCTTTTCTCCCCTATGTCTCTCAACTCAGAATTCCTTGGTCCACTCATATTCCTATTATTGGTCAATCCGCACGCGGTCACCTTCTTCTCCCTTCCTTTGGCCTCTCAGTTTTTAGTTATTCTCACATTATCTTATGTGTCCCTTCCTATTGAGGGCAGCCCTCGAATAATAGAAGTTGAACAATAGCTATAAAAGGTGCAGAAGACTGTAATGCCACTGAAGGTATAAGGCCAGGACTTCTTCATCAACAACTACTGCAGCATAGTTCTTGCATAAATCTAATAATGAAAGTCAGTTGGTATTTTACAGAATATTACTTGGAGTCATTACACAATAGTGAGTACATTGAAATGTATTACCTCGGGAGTACCTTCACTTTAACGGTAAATGCTTTTTAATATATGGTGTGTTGTATGTGTGTGGTGTGGGTATATGTGTGTGTCTGTATAAATATATGTGTGTGTGTGTGTGTGTTCGCATATATATACATATATATATACATATATATATATATATGTTTGATATTTATATTTCAGTGCTTTCACATGTTTGAACCTCAATCTTAACTCACTTTTTGCTGTGTTGTTTTCAGGGAATTTCATTGTTTTTTAATGATTGAATTCATTTTCCAACACTGCTTGCCAGCCTTCAACCTTGCAGTGCTGGGTTGGCAGCCCAACCAGCTCTGCGCGTGGACCTTGGCCGCCCGTACCATCACTTGTCCATGGGGCCTGGCCTGCAGCTTGGCCCAGCAGCCCACCAAATGAGTCCACCTAACTCATGCTGAACATGGCTGAAGGCCGTGCACTACATATGTTGGCCAGGCCCTCCAGCCAACCCATGAGCCAAGTCACATGGCCAGCCAACCCACTCTGTGCACGGTTAAAGGCGGAAAACATCAGGGCTCAGGGAATTGACGGCCTACCCCAGTCCGTATAACACACTTTTTATGGTATACCAATGCATAGCCTGTGCATGGACCCACATGCACCCGCCAAAGGTTGGGCTGCTTATCTATATATCTTTATGTGAGACACCTTAAACACAATTTGAGCTTTCAGTAATTTTCCACTATTAGTGAAGGGCTTATAGTGATATCATGCAAGAATTCAATCAAGTGGATTATACATAGGCATTGGCTGGAAGAAAAAAGATCATGACTTACTGCCTTTGATTTTAAAATATGCAACGTACATGTAAGTAAAATTTTGAATACATGCCGATACTGTGTAATATTTTGCAAAGCATGTGATGTTGGAAGTCTCCAATCCTTATTACTCCCTCCACCAGGTCTACCTTTTATTTTTCCTACAGGAAAGAGTGTTCTTGCTAAAACTGGCCCCAATATTAACAGAGATTGGCTGCAAAAGCCAAAGTGAAGCTGGGTCAATGTTTAGAGTGACAGAAAGTGCATACTCTGAGGTCCAAGAGAAAGGGATTGAGCTCTCTATAAGCAGACAGCGACTGTGACTTTTTTTACTTTTTCATTTTTATGGTCTGACTTGACAGCACAGCTGTTGCCAAACAATTATGTGATGATCACTAGAGAGAGGTTTTGACTCTGCCCACATGTTGAGAGCTAGGAGTACATTTTTTGATTGGGCAAACGTTGTGTGCTTCCACACAAAAGTGCTTGCCCTCCACGCAGCTGTGATCATTTTGTTTATTTATCCACCTGCCTGAGCTTGAACTTTTAGGGGCACACACATGACACTGTAATGCTGTAAAGCTGTAAAGGTGTCTTAGATAACTAGATAATGTAAGTTCATTTCCTCTGGCAGCCGTACAGCTGGGAGGAGGCCAGTCATCAACCTATATGGATGTTTAGGTCTGGTTCGATATTGCAACCGTCACCTGACATTTTAACCTACACCAATATTATTTTAAATGTTCTTGCTTCCACACAAATACACATCCTTTCCCATGCTATTTACTTGTGATGCTTCAGATTACCATCCAACATTCCTTTAAAGCTAGGCCTATTGGCATGGCCAATGCTTATTTCCTTAGGTATGGACAATAAAGAATGCAGCTCACATATGATATAGCAATGTTGTTTGCGGACGACACCTTGCTCCTCTCTAAGTCACCCATGGGCATCCAGAGAGTTCTTGATAGCTTTGTAACATTCTGTACATTAAGAGGGTTGGAGATAAACAAGCTAAAAACGAAATTTATGATGTTTAATCTCCCTAAAACCTCCCGCCCCAGCCCTTCCTTGAACGGCACCCTGTTAGAGAGGGTGACCGTTTTTGATTATTTAGGTGTCACACTGTCTGAAAACTTTGAGTGGGGTCCTCAAATTGCAAAAGCAAGCCTCAAACTAGCCCAGATGGTGGGGGGATTATTAAAAACCTATAGGAACTCCTTTTGTAAACCGGCTGCCTCGGTGGCTGAGATATACAAAGTCCAAATCAGGAATGCTGTATTGTATGGGGCTGAGTTGTGGGGCCACTGTCCCTCTGGTGGTCTGTCCAAAATAGAGAACAATTTTATGAGACAGTTGCTGGGTCTTCCATCAAGTACCCCTCTCATCCCATTACCCATTGACCTGGGTATTAGACCTATAGCTGAGGAGTATGGCCTCCGTCCTTTAATCTTTTGGAGGAGATTGTGGGCGACCCCGGAACTTGTTGCTAACCAGGTAGAACTTAAGGCGATCTTGGGCCTTCCGAAGGTGGGCAACCTTTCGTGGCTCTCATATATAAGGGATATGTGTTATAAGCTAGGTCTCCCAAATATATGGATCCATCCTGAGACTGAGTGCCTGGTTACCCCACGCATAGCATTGGTTAGAGCATATAGATCGTACAAGCTAGACGCAGTCCAGGGGAATTCCCAACTTGGTCATCTAACAGCTGATTTTTTAAATATTAAAGCGGACTATTTTTTTGAGTACTTTATGGACGTTATTCAACTGATTATGGCAAGGAAACTATACTTCCACTTTAGAATAGGGACCTTGCCGTTCCGTGCTTTTACCAATAAATGGTCAAATGCTCCTCCCCGAGGGTGTCCTGCTTGTAACTGTGCCGAGGAGACTGATGTACATGTTTTCTTTTTCTGCCCAGGGTATAAAATTGCAAGACAGACCTGGCTAGTCCCACTATGTAAAAACATGGGGTGTAGGCAGCATGTGGAGGCGATTAGAATACTGCGGACGGATACCCATTTACCTACTGTTTTTGCAGTCTCCCGTTTCCTGAACTCCATGTGGAACAAATGGAGGACATGGATAAAAGTAGCATTACAAGTATAATTTATCCTTAGTCTCCTCATTGCCACAGTCCATTCATTTTAACCAGTTTTATTATTTTTTTAAAATCATTTTTATCTATTTTTAATATTCCACATCTTAGAGTCCATTATTTCAGACGAAAACAACATTGACAATGCCAATTGATTTGGGGTAACTCCTGGTCTTGATTAGTTGTACTATAAACCTATTAATGTAATTAAGTGTTGTTTTTATTATATTGATATTTATTGACTATTGTATGTACTTTCTTGTCATTGTCTGTACTGTTTACTTTTTAAGGTCTACATTGACCGAAATAAAGTCTGTTGGAATGGAATGGATATTGCTACATTATCCAGGTGGTAGGATATGCAGAGGAGAATTGAAAAGTAAATTTGTTGGACAGAGATAAGACACAGGATGTTGGCTGCTTGTTGTACACCAACACCTGGCCTCTTCCTCCTACAGTATTACTGTACACATTATTCTTCTGACCTAATCTTATGTTGCTAATCTTTATTAACAAATGATTTAAAAGCATGACTTTCACCTTAAAGGGGCCATCCAGTGTAAATAAACACCACAGTTCAATTTACCCAGACCTGCACCTCAAACAATCACCCACAATAGGCATTCCTTAATGTTGCTGTGTTTGATGACATCTGGTTGGGATTTGAGGCACACTGTGACATTATCCAACAGATGGCCCTCTGAGAATGCCTATTGTATGAGATCTTGGGTGAATGTGTGGAAAACTGTTTGGAAGGTGAATACATGCGGCAATAAGTTGGAAAAAAACAGTTTCTCCAGTAATTGATTAATCTTTATGGACAAATGTGAAAGAATACACTAATTCTGCATCCCTGAAGTAATAAACGCTGCACTAATGCAAATTTTAGGACTCAATTTATTGCACAGTTTGAGATGGAGCTCTTAGAGTTCCCTGCAGAAATTGGAGACTTTTCCATTACCAACAGACTCTAAGTCAGCCCCTGAGCATACAAAATAAGACACCATCCAAAAATCATGTGCCTGCATGAATAAACTCACCAGGGGTGGCTACTCCGCAATGGCAGAGTAGCGTCGCCCCACTGAGTCAGTCAGCAGAAAATAAAATGATAATATAACAATATTATAAAAAAAATTCTGCTAACTGACTGAGCCAAGGACTCTTGGGCTAGGCAGGAACGTACGGGGCCGGGCATGGCAGGGAGGAGTGTGCACTGTAAAGTGTGCATGTTGGTTTGGCCAGCCGTCCTAAGCCAGCCAAACAAACTTGCGCACTTGGGATTTTCCAACCCGGCTGTTTTGCAGAGCCGGGTTGGAGAAATGCCACAGGCACTAACGCACTGTCTGAGTGACAAATGAGGCAGCTCAGATGAATCCTGGTGCTGCTCTCATGCTATGAGAGCAGCGTCTGGATTGGGTGGGGAGCCTGTGCTGGTGTCCCAGGGCCTGCTGGGACACCCTCAGGAGTGAAGAGGAGCAGAAATGAGTCATCGGCAGGACAGGTCATTTTGTTTATTATTATATCTCCCTTACCTCCCCCCGCTCCCCGCCACCCCACTGGAGTGTTTTGGCGGCCGCCACTGAAACTCACCTGCATCACCAGTGATGGTGCTCAATGATTCCTCCGTCAATGCATTACGAGCAATCTTGGAGTCAGATATAGAACTGGTCAGGAGTGTAGAGCTGTTATCTGCGGGTGCTGGGCCAGTGACTGTGGGTGCACCTGGAGGACTCTGAAGAGCATGCACCAAGTGACTTGATCCTGTTACCGATGCTTGGCTTCCTGTGGAGACTGACATGGGAGGCACCGAGGACATGCTTTGATGGTTAGATGTGGGTGAACTTGCCAGAGCAGTAGAACGTGGAGTCGCGTATGAAGAATGCAACGCTGTGGCTTCTTGTTTCAGTGGGGTTGGCACTAAAGTGGAATAGTTCTGTTTCTCATCAGTAGATGCAGAAAGCCTTTTCCTGTGCATCTTAGGACCACCAACTGAGCTGGACCCAGTTTTCACAAGTGAGATGTCCTTGTGTGTAGCAGTAGAGTCAGAGGTCATTGTCATGTCAGCAGTTGTCCTAGTTGTTGCATTGGTCAACATTTGTGCCAAATTTATCTTCCTACTTAAACGGGTTGGTCGCACATAGACAGTTGTAGATGTGCTTGTGTCGTTCATGTGCCCTTGGGCTGCACCTACAGAGGTTGACTTTGTTGATGATGAATTTTTAGGCTTTGCATGTACCAAAGCGCTTTGACTTATCATGAGTACAGTGACAACAGCTAAAGCTTGTGAATGGCTTTTCTGTACATATTTTTGAGTGATCGGTGAAACTCCTGAGGCTGACAATGTTGTTTCATCTTTGGGAGATGTTAATGTAGAGGTTGTACTGTGCACTGACTTTATTTTTGTTTTTGTAGCTTTTTCAGGTACAGGTGTTAAGGTATGAGATGAATTTCTCACAGTGGGTGATCTCACACTGGTCTGGGTTAGGATCATCGTAGTAGCAGAAACATCTAAAGAAGAAAAAGAAATAAGGGTCACAAAATATATCAAAATCAAGGTATATACAATAAGCATCAAAGTCCTATTGTTCACAGCATTCACAGTTGTTGTATTATAGCTTGAAAAATACTGTTTTCTATTACATGAATCATAATTATTTTATATGTAGGCAATATATAAAATTCAGTGGACAGGTATGTCTTTTACAAGAGGGTTCAGCAACAAGCTGGTGCCCAGGAGGTGCCATGGCGCACAGCCTTTAATGTCGGCCCATAGGCCATTGTTTTTCAGCAATAATCTTGTTGTTCTCATTTTAATCCATTTTAAACAAAACAAATCATACGTATTGATGGAGCGAGGTAAATGAAAACATTTTGGAACCCCCTAATATTCATGCTAATAAATTAATGTTACTAATTGTTTGATCGACTAATCAACATTTTATTTGGTAAACATTTATATAAAAGGTAACCGCAAATTTATGTGAAAGTTAACCAATTTACAATAGTAAATGCAAATTAATACTAATATAGTAGTTTGCGTACGAATTAGAGTAAAATTGCATGATTTGTGCTATGTAGCAAAATTGTATTGTGGCAAAAGAAAGTGGATGGTAAGTAAACATGGCTTTAAATGTCGCTTTTGCTAGGTAACACCTAATTGGGGTACTTAGAATGGCGGATGGGAAACAGAAAGGCTTATTTTCTTTATTTTAATTATGATTGTGTTTGTTTTCATGATAGTTCGTTCAGGCCTGTTAGGCCGTGCTGTAAAAATGGCTGCTGAGGCAGATGGGCTCAATGCGCAGATGCAAAGATGGCTTCTAAAACGGAAGAAAGCCACAGAAACATGTCACGTGGGTACAAGTCGAGCCCAGAGTGAGAAGTGTCAAGGACAGGCTGACCTGACATGAGGTGAATGCCAAGAAAGACTCCGCATGAATCCGTGAGAACCGGGGATGAGCATCAGTGAATTAACAATGGACTGTTTAAAATGAGTTGCGAAAAGAGAAACATTAAATGAACAGTCAATCGGACTGCTATTATCCAAAGGTCGTGCGAAAAGATGAAATCATAAACAATGTCAGAACCGGTTAGAACAAGGAGGGCAATGGGATGATTCTTGCCACCCCTCCAATGGACCAATTAGCGTGATTCTCGCCCCTAAAGATTGTAACTTTATGTTTAGTAAGCTAGTAGTAGGGTATAAGAGGACCTGCTCTTAAGTAGGAGGAGCGCTATCCATGCATAATTTTTGAGCACTGAGCGTTGATGCTGGAGAACTGCTGCTATTTTCTATAGGCTATTTTCTTAATAGAAATATTCATTTTGAACTTTAAACTTGACTGGGAAGGAACGAGACCGATGCGGGAAATCTGTATAGGAGGTCCGTCGAGGAGGCCTGTTTAGCGGGACAGACAGTCAGTTTTGGGAATTCCATGCTGTGATCAACAATTTATCTGCTTTGGTGAACTTTTATTCTTCATCTAAAAAGGGTATGCATAAAATTCTTTCTAAAGCTTATTTCTTATAATGATATTGAAATGTATTAAAACGATTAATAAATTTGAACCTTATTCATGCATTTAAAGAAGTAGATAAACTTTATTATAATTAAAACTATGAGTCTGTGGTTCTTTTAGCTCAATAATAAGTGTAAAGTGTTAATAAGTTTAAATGTGATTGAGATAGTCTTAATCACCATCAACTTATTTTTACTAGTTGGTCCATCGACCAAAGAGCGGAATACCTTGATGTCTCAGAATCGACAGGATCAAAACTGATTATGAATGATGTTTAAGAAAATATCCTGTTTTATTTTAATAAGGTATCCCGTTCCTCCAGCAGTTTAATCTTTCTCCAAGGTGGAAGTGGATGTGACCCAGGGAAAATATTGAGTGAGTGAGTGTTTATGCGGTGTTATGGGCCCCACCGTCATATGGTATAGTTGTTAAAGAGTGATTTACCTGGATGTCATGTCCAAAGGAGAAAAATTTATATTAGCCGCGCTGGATCAGATTTCTTGGTAGCAGAGTTATGGTTACTATAGATTAGTTTGGTGATTATTGATTATCGATTATTGATTATTTCATGTCTAACACTTCATGTCGAATTAATAATAATAATAATAATAATACTGGAGCTTGTATAGCGCGAACAGCTACCTCAACAACAGAGGTGTCCCGGCGCTCTAGCAGCAAGCAGCGCATGCACGGAAGTTTGGGCACTGGGGCCAGCCTTAATCATTGCTAAAGAGCCATGTCTTCAGCGATTTTCTAAAACTGGTCTCTGTCTTAGCTTGGCGGAGATACCCAGGTAGGGCATTCCACATTTTAGCCGTTCTTACTGTGAGCGCCCTACCACCCAGACGGGCTTTCGCAAAGCGGGGAAAGTAGAGCAAATTCTGAGAATTTGACCGCAGGGATCGATTTTGCTTATACTGGCAGAGTCTTTGTTTAAGATAGCTAGGACATCTTCCCTCAAGAGCCCGATAGGCCAGGGTCAAGGCCTTAAATTCGATTCTTTTAGCTACAGGAAGCCAGTGTAGCTCCTGTAGATGCGGAGAGACATGATGTCGAAAAGGAATGCGTCTAATCAGTCTCGCAGCCGCATTCTGCACCATCTGCAGACGTCTGATCGAATATTTAGGCAGGCCAAGATATAAGCCGTTTGCGTAGTCCAGCCTGGATGTAACTGTGGCATGGACTACGGATTTACGGCAATCTTCTGGCAAAAAATGTAAAAATTTGCGGAGATTTCTCAATTTACTAAAACACGAAGCGGAGACCTGTAGGATTTGGGCCGAAAAGAGAGGTCCGCCTCCCATCTCACCCCTAGATTTTTGATACTAGTGCTAGGAGAAGGCGGAGGACCCATTTCTAAAGGCCACCATAGATCTGGAGCAGGCACAGGGCCCTTACCAAAAACAGCACCTCTGTTTTTCCCGCATTGAGTTTTAGTTTGTTTATATTCATCCAAAGGGCTATGTCTCTCAAGCAACCTTTAAAATTCTTAAAAGCCTCAATCGTTCGCTCTTGAAAGGAGAAAACCAACTGGGTGTCGTCCGCGTAGGAAATTGCCTTCACACCCCAGTTGGCAATCAAAGAAAAAAGTGGGGCAAGGTACAAATTAAAAAGTAAAGGGCTCAGCGCGGAGCCTTGAGGGACGCCACACCATAGGGGTTTAGGTTTTGATTCAAATGGTTGTAAGGCGACTCTTTGGGTACCGTCGCTTAAATATGATTTCAGCCAGGTCAAAACCTTCCCCCCAAAACCCGTATCTTGTAATCTCTGCACCAGCAGGGTGTGGTCGACGGTGCCAAAAGCTGCAGACAGATCCAGGAACACCAGTAGCGCTGATGCCCCTGAATCTAACGACCATCTCACTGACTCGGCCACCTCAAGGAGGGCAGTCTCCGTGCTAAAGCCCGCCCGGAAACCAGATTGTGTATCATGCAGGGAGGCATTGCTCTCAACAAAGTTGGTCAGTTGCCGCTGGACCAACTTCTCTAGCATTTTTCCCGGAGCAGGCAGCAGGGAGATTGGCCTGAGATTGTTGAGGTCTCCTGGTTCACCATTAGGTTTCTTTCTCAAAGGGAGAAGGGTAGCGTGTTTCCACTTGTCGGGATAAATTCCAGTTTCAAGGGATGTATTCCAGATATGAGCTAACACACCAGTAAGAGAGAGAGACAGCATTTTCCAAAGTTTAGGAGGGCATGGGTCATCTGGGGCACCTGATCTACATTTTTGAATTTCAGCCAATGCATCCTGATGCGAAATAGGTAGGAAATTTGTAAACAGAGGAACCTCCACTACTTCCAATGGTGTGTCCGGTTTCTCTGTTACCATGGGTGCTAAAAAGGAATCATAAACCTTTAAAATTTTATTATCAAAAAAGCTAGAAATGTCTTCACACAGGGCTGGGGATGGTTGCACTTCAGTCTCTATTGCTTTTGGCTTAAAAAAGGTCTGTACTACCTTAAACACCTCTTTACTGGAGTGATCTGCCTTGTGGATACTTGAGACAATATAGTTTCTCCTGGCTGTTTTTAGCGACTTATGTAAATCTTTCAGAGCATTTTTATAGATTGCTTTAGCTAAGTCGCAATAGTTTATTCTCCACAAGCGTTCTAGTCTTTTGCACCTCCTCTTTTCTTCTCTGAGTGAATCAGAGAACCATGGAGCCGATGGGGACAGTCTACGAGACTTCACCATTCTAGCCGGAGCAACGGCCTCCACAGCCGTGGAGATCCATTGATTTATTGCAAGAGCATCTGCATTGGGGTCTGAAGATAAAGGAGGAAGATTGTTCTGTAGGATAGGGCCTAGTGCTGCTGCAGTCAGGTTTTTCCAATTTCTTTTTATGGTAGAACGCTTGCCTCTGGCCAGGCCGGTATTGGTCAGCCTAACTGAAAAAGGAATCAGATAGTGATCCGACCATACCAGAGGACAGGGTGTCTCCATAACCATTGAAGAAATGTTCGAGAAGACTAGATCCAGCGTGTGACCTGCTTTATGCGTAGGAGCGGCTACCATTTGCATTAGATTGGCGCCTGCCAAAGAGGAGACCAACTGAGCTGCTTGTGAGTTGTAGGGATCATTCACATGTAAATTAAAATCGCCAAGGGCCATAAAATTGGCATAAGCTAGCGATTTTTGAGCAATATAATTGCAAAGATCCTGACATATATTAACTGCACAATCAGGTGGTCTATAGATGAGTATGCCCGAAAGGGATGAAGAGGGATTGATTTGGAGGCAAAAATTGAGGCCTTCAATGCCCTGTATATTGAGAGGGGCAGAGGAAACTAACTCCCATGAGTCTTTAAATATAATGGCCACCCCACCCCCTCTTTTGTTGCCCTCTCTATTTGCATAACACATTTTGAACCCTGGCGGGATGGCAAGAGTGATTGCTGCCGAATTGTATTATGTTATATGTAAGTCGGAAATTTTGAAGCTTCCGGGAAATAGGAAGTGGACACGTGTGGCAAGAGAAGTCACATGGAATAGTGCATTGTCTGATTTTCAAATTGGTGATAACACAGGTTGTGTTATGATAGGGACATTTTCTGTATAAAACGTGTATGAATGAAATAGCAACCGGTTTTCTTGTGAAACTCTGGCCTTAATTCTCAGGAGCAGTGTAGTCTCCACATGTGTTTTATCCTCAGAGAAACGGGTTTACCCCTTGCTTGAAAGAAGGGTAAGGTAGAGGGTAGTGCTATACTTATCGAACGAAACAGTATTCTTGCAAGACAGAATAAACTATCTCTTTTGATTAGCGAAAACAGGCAATGGAAATGTGTTTTACGTTGTAACTAATAAGATTTAGTCAAGAAAAGAACTGCCGATAATTTTTGTAAAGGAGGGGACAGGAGTAGAACTGACGTTGACAAAAGCCGCGCTGGGATTGGCCAGTGCTTGGAAAAACGAAGAATGACCTGATTGGTGTGTTGGTGTGAGACGCGCTGGGATAGGTCTATAGGGAAGTGACGTACAGTCCTCGGATTGGTGCGTTAGTGTGAGACGCGCTGGGATAGGTCCGAATAGCGTATAGTAAACAGAACCGAGTTGTGAGTTTGTCAGAAGGGAAGAATCGTGAAATATGGCTTATTATGAGTATTGTAGAGAGAAACCGTCATGGATGGCGAAAATTAAGAACTTTTTCAAGAAGGACAAAAAGGTAGTGACTAGAGAGGGACAAGTAATTCCTCCGCCGAAAACACCAGCTTCCCATATGATGCTGAAATATGGTTACCATACTTGCATTTGGTTAGAAAATTGGACGAAATATACTCAGAATGATGGAGTATTGGCTTTTCCAGAGAATGGCACATTTAGCATAGCTGTACTTCGAAATTTGAGAGAGAAAATGATGAAACTTGAGCCAAGACCTAGACCGACACAGTTTGAAGCGTTAGGTGAATGGGAAGACGAGATGTATGAACGAGAAAGAGACAGAGGTGCAAAGAATTATAGTTTGGTTCCTGTAAGATTATGGGGAGTGAATCATGAGGACAGGATGAAGCGTTGGAGATATGCTAACATGACAGAAGATTTGTTTCCAGCCTTAACAGTTGAAGAGGATACAGGAAGGAAGTGTACAGGGAAAAAGAAACATATAACTACAGAGAGGTACGGGTATGGAGGTAGCGAAACGGAGGATGAATTGCTGGAAGATATATTAAACAGAAAACCACCTCCATATCAACAGAATTCTGCGGTGGTGACACCCAATGCACCGCCAATGGAAACTGGGAGGAATAAAAGTCCAGAACGAAGATATGATATAAATAGGTCAAATGAACAGCTAAAAACTCCACAAAGTGAAAAATCAGACAGTGGCAATGCAGCTGAGTTAGCAAAAACCACAAAAGAATTAACTGAGAAAATAAGAGAGTTAACAATGAACATGGAAGCTGTGACTGTGCCAGTGACAATAGGACCAGTAATACCAGTTTTTGAAAACCAGAAAATAGATGAGCATTCCTTAGTCATCCCAATGAACTCAAATTTGCAAAGAATGAGAGAAGGGATGGACATAGAAACTGAAGGGGCAAGAAATTTGGTCAGCTCATATAGACCGAGCCCACCTACTAACCTGACAGTAAATGAGAGTGAGATAAAAAGGATTCCTATGGGAACCGAGTCTGCATCTGAAACGCCAGAAAGGAATAGAAACTGGATAGAAATAAATAGTACACCCGTAGGTCCAACTCCAGAAGAATTAAGTGAATGGATGAGAAACTTGTAAAAGAAGGAGACAGAACCGAAACCATTGGATGTAATCAGGCTAAAGATAGATATGGAAGAGTTGATTTTAGGGACTATTGGTACAGAAAAATTGAAAACATACCAGGACGATGAGATAATGTTCCTGTGTAAAAGCATTACCTGGAGAGCTAGAAATTTACATGACAAATTGGAAGAGACAGCAAATGAACTAGGAGTAGAATTTGTAAAAGTCAGGAGTTTGCAGAAACCATATAGAGTAGATTTTTGTGAGAAAGAGATAGAGAATTTGAATACATCAGGACCTTTAACCCAGATAAAAGAACTGATCATTTTGTTGAGAAAATGGGGTGATGTGGACAGATGGAGAAGCAGGTGGACTAAAAGAAATGAGAGAACAACCGACAAAGCGTCTTTGGCTTTTGCAGTGACAGATAAGGAAGCAGTCGTACGGGAGTATCCGATGAGAGAAACTCCAGGAGGTAGTTATGTACATGTCCCATGGTCCAGACAAGATATACTGTCATTTACAAATGATTTTCCAAAATTGAGAGAAAAACCTGTAGATTGGTACAGGCAAGTGGAAAGGTTTATCAAAGTTTCGAAAGTGTTGTGGATAGATTTGGATGGGTTGTTTGACATTGTAGTACCAGCTGATTTATGGACAGAATGTAAGATTACCATTGATTGGCCGACAGTAGAATACCCAAGAGACTCAAAAACAGGAGCGCCAGGACCAGAGGTAATGAGGAAGTACGATCAGGTTATTACATTTTTGAAAAACAAAATTCCACCCAAAGAAACTGATTGGGTAAAGATTGATAGGACTACGCAAGAGAGTAAGGAGTCTGTACATGCCTATTATGAAAGGCTACTTTTGGTTTTCAAACAGTATAGCGGTTATGAGACATTGAATGAGAAGGACATGAGTCATTTTGTATACAGATTTGTTTATGGATTGAAACCAGAAATAAGCGAAATGATTAAGCAGCACATGATATGTTGGCAGAACAGCACAGTAGACGAGGTGTTGAGTATGCTAAATATTGTAGTGATGACACTGAGTGTAGACAGCGCAAGTTAAAAGAAAAAGCGATGTGGGCACAAGTGAAGGTTGCAGAAAAACAAGAAGCACAACTGAATAATCAGATTAATGAGACAGGACAAACTAAATCCAAACCGAATATAGGTAAAGGCAAAGGTCAAATGAATATAGAAGAGGCAAAGAAGAAGTGGCCATGCCACAATTGTGGAAAATTAGGGCATTGGAGAAACGAGTGTAAATTTCCTCCAAAAGCTAATACGGAAAATCAATCATTAAATCCACAGGTGCAGAGTGAGGTGAGTTACCAACAGCTGCAGCAACCACAGGTAGTTACTCAACAGAGTCAGGTGCCACAACCACCTCTTCCCAAGAGTGTAAACCCTCAGAGATACAGTGCAGAGACAGGATTCTACGGAGGAGAGCAGGTAACACAATTGCCGCGCGCAGCTGCCATTTCTCAATACTGGTTACGACAGTATGGTGATGAGTCGGATGAAAGTTTATGACGGTGCCTAGGAGAGGAGGAAGAGTGCGTACTTGGCGCAACTCTAGAGGTAGATCAGACAAGTCCATTTGTGGATGGAGAAGTGAATGGTGCAAATGTGACATTCCTTGTGGACACTGGAGCTACCCGTTCTACTTTTAGATCAGTGGAAATTCCAAACCTTCCTCTCTCAGGTGAATATATCCAAGTCGTAGGTGTTTCGAACCAGCAGATTAAGGCGCCTCTTACCAAATTAGTGGAGGTGAAAGTTGGACCATTCAGAGAAATGCATCAATTTGTGTTGTGTGATTGCAGTCCCGTAAACTTACTAGGACGCGATCTACTTTACAAAATGAATTGCACCATTTATTGTACCCCGGATGGGATTGCATTTCAGACACCAGAAGAAGATGTACTATATAAAATGACAATGGCAGAATTAGAGCCAGGAGTGAATGACATGTTTCCTGTGTTTGATGTAGAGAAAATCCCAATTGAGTTAAAAGAAACAGTCAGACCTGAGATCTGGGATTTTACAGTCGAAGACATTGGATTGATGAGAGGAATAGACTCTGTAAAAATTACTGTAAGAGAAGGAACAAATTACCCAAATACTCCACAATATAAATTGACGCCAGAAATTATCGAAGGAATAACTCCTGTAATCAATAAAATGATTGAACAGGGAATCTTGAAAGAAATAATGAGCAGTCCATGTAATTCACCTATAATGGGACTGAAAAAGCCAAATGGGACATATAGGATAGTGCAAGATTTACGAAAAGTCAATTAAATCGTTATTCCTTGTTGTCCAATTGTACCAAACCCCGCTGTAATACTGTATCAGATTCCAGGCGATGCAGAATGGTACAGTCATTGATTTGTGCCATGCATTTTTCTCTATTCCGTTACATCCAGATAGCCAGCCATTATTTGCGTTCCGGTTCGGAGAGCGTGTTTTGGCATGGTGCCGAATTCCTCAATGGTATACAGAAAGTCCCTCAATCTTTAACCAGATCCTAAAGAAGTCGTTGGAAAATTTAAAAATGCCTGAAAAATCTGTGATGGTTCAGTACATTGATGACCTATTCGTGGCATCAAGGACCAAAGAAGCATGTGTTACTGACACAATTGCTTTACTGAACCATTTAGCTGAAGGAGGACATAAGGTGTCCCCGTCTAAATTACAGTTTTGTCAACAAGAGGTTCAATACCTAGGTCACAAGATTGAAAAGGGAGTGCGGAAGGTAACGACAGAAAGAATAAAGATTATCCGAGGAATGAGAGCTACAATGACACAAAGAGAGGTGAGAATGTTCCTTGGAATGGTTGGGTATTGTCGACAGTGGATACGTGGATTTTCATTAATTGCAAAACCTTTACAGCGATTGACAAAAAAGGATGTCAAAGATCCGTTTGAATTGAATGACGAATAAATGAAAGCTTTCAAAGAACTAAAAACAAGGTTGTGTGAAGCACCGGCACTTGGGATGCCTGATTATGAGAAAGAATTTGAACTGTATTGTAGTAAGAGAGATGGGTGTGCACTTTCAGTTTTAGTGCAAAGACATGGAAAAATGAAAAGACCTATTGCATATTTTGCAGCTGTTTTAGACCCAGTGGCAAAGGCGTTGCCTGGCTGTCTGAAAGCAGTAGCTGCTACTTGTGTAAGCCTGGAACAAAGTGAAGGCATTGTGATGGGATATCCATTGAGAGTATATGTACCACATTCTGTGGAAATTCTTTTGACATGAACCAAAACTCAATTCATGACACATAGGGGTCGATTCCGATCTCGGTCGGTAGGGCTCCGAATCGGATTCGGCTTTACCGGATCCGAGTCGGAGGCTTTGTTTCCGACCGATTCGTACAGTCGTCCGAGCGAGCAAGTACGATGCGATTGAACGCGAATTCGCCGACCTACTCGTTTCCAGTCCGAACCGCTCCGTCCGACTCGTTCGCACCCGATTCGTGGCGCGCAATGGAGACGTTTTACGACCGAGCCAGTACGATGCACGATCCGGACAGCCGGATCGAGTCGGAGCCTCCGACACAAAAAAGCTCTCGGAAGCGGACTTCGGGGGTCGGTGCCGGACCCCCCTTCACCCGTAGCCATACGAGTCGGACACAGGGGGGACCCATGGGTCCCCCCTATACATGCGTGTATGGTGCGGATGGCACCAACGCGTACCCACTACAGGGGGCCCCCTTGTGTGCAACGTACCCATTGAGTCAATGGGAGCCCATGTACACGTCGTACGACCGGCTCCCATTGACTTCAATGGGAGTCCGACCGAACCGAGTCCAGCAGCATACGGCCGCATCGTACTCGCTCGGTCGGACTGCAGGGGTCCGGCTCGGTCGGAAAACAATCCGGATCCGGATCGGTCGGAGAGCTTTCCGACCCAGATCGGAATCGGCCCCTAAGTCGGCTGACTAGGTATGAAAAAGTGATTTTGAGTACAGACAATGTAACCATTGACAGATGCACAAGTGTGAATCCTTCGACATCATTGCCGGATGAAGAGAGTGTAGCAGACAAGGATGAAGTCGATCACAATTGCTTGAATGTGCTTGAATTTTGTACGAAACCAAGGCCTGATATTAAGGACGAGCCCTTAAAAGAATCAGATTATGTGATGTTTGTGGATGGTTCATGCCTGAGGACAAGTGAAGGAATTTTGAGTGCGGTGTATACTGTGTGTACGGTAGCTACAGTAATGGAAGCATCTTGTCTGAGAGGGATACGTTCAGCCCAAGTGGCTGAGCTGGTTGCTCTGATTCAGGCATGCAAACTGGGAAAGAATGTTCGAATCACAGTGATCACGGATAGCCAGTATGGCTTCGGAGTGGTCCATGATTTTGGGCAGATCTGGTCCCAGAGAGGTTTCTTGACGTCTGCAGGGACTCCAATTAGAAATGGTGAGTTTGTGAAGAAATTGCTTGAGGCGATACAGCTGCCTAAACAGATTGCAGTGGTGAAGTGTGCTGCGCACAAAAATAAGGCAGATTACATTACCGTGGGTAACAAGTATGCCGACGAGATAGCCCAATATTGTGCTAGAAATGTTGTCTCGTTGAACAGAAGAAGAGAAAGAGAGCATGTTCCATGTCCCTTGCTGTTTACTAACATTGTTGAAACATGGGATGAGGTAAGACAATTACAGGAAGAAGCAAATGATGAGGAAAAAGATAGCTGGATAAAAGCAGGATGCAGGAAAAGGGAGGAAGATGACGTTTGGGTTTATAAAGATGAAAGACCAGTTATGCCTGATAGCATGATTTCTAACATGGCACAGATGTACCATGGACAAGCTCATATTGGAAGGGATGCCATGATCCGACTTTTCAGACAAACCTGGTATAACCCGAAATTCAGAGCTATAGCTGAAAGTCTTTGTCAAAGATGTCTTATTTGCCAACAGATAAATCAAGGAAGGAAAACAGTAGTGAGTCTAGGGACAATAGGGCGAGAAGGAGGTCCTTTTACTAGAATGCAACTGGATTTTATCGAAATGCCCCCAAGCAATAGACTGAAATACGTTCTTGTGGTCGTTTGTTTGTTTTCTCGTTGGGTGGAAGCCTATCCGACAAGAAGGAATGATGGAGTTACAGTAGCTAAACTCCTGCTGAGAGAATTCATTCCAAGGTATGGTTTTCCAGTAACGATTGAAACAGACAGACATTTTCAAAATGAGCTAATTCAACTGATATGTGAAGCTCTTGACATTCAACAGAAATTGCACTGTGCATATAGACCAGAGGCTTCTGGAGTAGTAGAACAAGTGAATGGAACAATAAAGAACAGGTTAGGGAAAATGTGTCAAGCCACGGGACTCAAATGGCCCGATGCCCTACCATTGGTGGTAATGACTATCAGAAGCATACCTGACAGAAAAACAGGTCTGAGTCCCCACGAAATAATCATGGGACGAGCAATGAGACAAGCACATGTACCTGTCAACAAGCTGCTGACTATAACTGATGATCTCGTGTTGGATTATTGCAAAGGATTGGCTGATGTGGTACATTCTGTGTTTCATCAAGTTGGACCGGATGCGACCACTCTCGAAAGAAAACCAGCTCATGATTTGAGTCCAGGAGACTGGGTTCGCATAAAAGTCCACAGAAGAAGAAACTGTTTGGTTCCTCGCTGGGATAAACCACGACAAGTAATCCTGGTGACAACAACTGCTGTCAAATGTGCAGGAGTGAAAAACTGGGTACATGCCAGCCATACTATCAGAGTTCCAGATCCTGAAGATCGACCAGTAAGTCGACATCTGGAGATATCTGATATCAGTTCAGCATCCGATGCAGAAGTCGAAACAAACAGGGTTCCAGAACTTGAAGATCGACCTGTAAGTCGACATCTGGAAGACCCAGGTACGAATCTGACAACAGGAGAAGAATTTGAAATAACGAAGGTTCCAGAACTTGAAGATCGACCTGTAAGTCGACATCTGGAAATATCAGATACTAGTTCAGCATCTGAAACAGACCAATCAGATTGTGATGAAAAGCTAAAGAATAAATGGAAAACTGACGTCATAAATAAAGAAACTGAACCAAGAGACAGTGACATTGATCAGCCAAGCACAAGCTATGGTAAATTTCCTTCAAAAATTGTCGAATTAGACGAGGAAGGGATAGATTCAGAAAGAGAGATAGAAGAAGAATCGGAAGAACCCCGAGGAGCAAAAGGGACAGACCAACAAATAAAAGAACAGGGATTCAAAAGAACCTCGAGGAGGGATAGAAACAAGTGACCAAACAGAAAAGACACAGGAAGGTTCAGATCTAGATAAAGAAGGTGAAATCATAAAGTTCAAAATAAGAGGAAGTGAAATAAGGTCTGAAACAGAATCAGAAGAAAGTGAAGAAGAGAGAAAACAGAGACTAGGACCAAGAAAGAGGACTTGGAGAGCTGAACGAGAGGAAAAGGAAAGTGAACCAAAAGGCAGAGAAAAGGAGACAATTGGCCCCACGAAGTCAAAAGACTGAGATACAAAATTATAAATTTAAATAGAGATAATGCAGAACAAGTAAATGAGATAACAAGTCAAAGAGAACAAGGAAAACAAGGTGGAAAACAATTGCAGAAAACGAAGAGAGTGAAGAAACCTAATTTGAAATATAAGTCACCTGAGTGGCTATACTTCGCATTGACTGACATCAAAGAAGAAGATAACACTCACGAGAACCCAGAAGAAAGCTGCAAACCAATGGGTGAAAGTGAAGTGCAACAAGTTTGAAGAGATTTAAAAGAAAAACCGGACTGGACTTTAAAAACTGGACGAGACAAGGAGGAGTTCTGAAAAAGAACTAAAGAAAGTACCAAACGAGACAAAGTGAAAGGGTAGAGTGGCTGATACGTCATTCTGAGGTGTGGTGACACATTTTTCTGTATATATATATATATATATATACATCTAGGTAATAGAACATAATGGTAGACACAGAAAATAGAAGATGTAGATGTGATTTCTTACGTAGATGGTGTAGAATGTGTTTTTACTGTACCGGATTAATAATGTTTGTCTGGCTTATCTTAGCAATCACCATTCCAATTAGACTAGCTGTAGAAGAAACGTCCATAAGGGAAAATAACACGAAAAAGGATAAAGAAGCTAACATACGGAACACAGCAACATTAATAGATGGTGCCGAGTTACATAAGGATAGATCCATAACTGATTTTTCTAAGAACGTGTTCACAAAATTGTTATATGAATACGTAGAAACAATGGATGTGAGAGATTGTTATGTTTGTATGCAATTACCTATCATCACCTTCCTTTGACGTATGGAATAACATGTAGTGTTTTAGCTAGTTTGTTTTATAAAACAGGTAGATTACAATATTATTATACTGACATAAATAAGGTTTTTGCGAAAATTCCTATAATCCCTGAACTAAACAAAATGAAAGAAGCAAGAATGTTTGGTGAATTTTTCTTAGAAAATAAAGATCTAACATTAGAATATGTGGTTAAACATAATCTTACCTGTGAATTAAAGAAAGAAGAACAGGTATTTTTAGAGATGGTAGAAGACAGGAGAGTGAAGTTTCAAAGAAAAGTAATAGAAGAGGAGACAAAAACACCCCTTTGGGCGTTTGAAGGAGAAAGTAATGATAAGAGAAAGACAAATGCAGCTATGACTTTAGATTGGCCCAACAGGGAAATTTGTGTATTAGTAGGAATAGAACTAGGTATGATAACTATTTCGTGGGTTCCAGTGAATGCCGAGATAATTACAAAATTTTAGGAGGATGGGGATTCAAAGGAGGAAAAGATCCGATATTTCCAGGGATCTATTATATTTGTGGAAACAGAGCTTATTACAGGTTGCCGGACCATTGGTATGGGTCGTGCTATTTAGGCCTGGTCTTTCCAAAGATTTTTCATGTGGAGAAAGGAGAAAAAGGAACACACAAAATGGGTGAAACGACCACACGTAGAAAAAGGGAAAGTTTTTCAGAAATAGTTGGTGACATTTTTGGAGCAATGATACCAGCAGTGGGTATATCTTTGAATGCATTTAAGATTCGGAAACTGTCCACAGTGGTAGATCGTTTATCAACGAATACTGCTGGAGGGTTCTTGATGGTAAATACCGAGATGGTTGCCATGAGAGCTATGGTGATGCAAAATCGACTTGCCCTTGACATTCTTTTGGCAAAAGAGGGTGGAGTCTGTGGAATGCTGAAAGTCCAACATTGTTGCACTTACATTCCAGATAAAAGTGAAAATATACAAAAGTATATAAAGAATATTACTGAGTTGCACAAAGAACTTGCTCCACTGGAGGTTGAAAATGCCTGGGAGAAACTTGGTAAGAGTTTTTCCGCAATACCAAAATGGTTCACTGAAATAGGTAGCTCTATTGTAGGGAAAGTTTTAATATCAGCAACAGTAGTAATATTAGTGGTGTTATTAGTGAAATTAGTTAAATGTATTAAAAGGAGAAAAATAAAAAATAAAATAAAAAGAGAAAATAAGATAAATAAAGAAGGAGAACGAGAATTGGGTGGAATAGAACTTGAGAACTAAAAGAAAATATGTATGAAAGAACAAAAAGACAAAATGAAAGGGACACTGATGTGTGAACTAACAAAAGCAAGTGGACAAGAAATATTCTATCTGAAAAATTGTGTAACATGGGTTTTTGTGGTGATATTAAAAATCACCAAAGGGGGGAGTTGATGGAGCGAGGTAAATGAAAACATGTTGGAACCCCCTAATATTCATGCTAATAAATTAATGTTACTAATTGTTTGATCGACTAATCAACATTTTATTTGGTAAACATTTATATAAAACGTAACCGCAAATTTATGTGCAAGTTAACCAATTTACAATAGTAAATGCGAATTAATATTAATATAGTAGTTTGCATACGAATTAGAGTAAAATTGCATGATTTGTGCTATGTAGCAAAATTGTATTGTGGCAAAAGAAAGCGGATAGTAAGTAAACATGGCTTTAAATGTCGCTTTTGCTAGGTAACACCTAATTGGGGTACTTAGAATGACGGGTGGGAAACAGAAAGGCTTATTTTCTTTATTTTAATTATGATTGTGTTTGTTTTCATGATAGTTCGTTCAGGCCTGTTAGGCCGTGCTGTAAAAATGGCTGCTGAGGCAGATGGGCTCAATGCGCAGATGCAAAGATGGCTTCTAAAACGGAAGAAAGCCACAGAAACATGTCACGTGGGTACAAGTCGAGCCCAGAGTGAGAAGTGTCAAGGACAGGCTGACCTGACATGAGGTGAATGCCAAGAAAGACTCCGCATGAATCCGTGAGAACCGGGGATGAGCATCAGTGAATTAACAATGGACTGTTTAAAATGAGTTGCGAAAAGAGAAACATTAAATGAACTGTCAATCGGACTGCTATTATCCAAAGGTCGTGCGAAAAGATGAAATCATAAACAATGTCAGAACCGGTTAGAACAAGGAGGGCAATGGGATGATTCTTGCCACCCCTCCAATGGACCAATTAGCGTGATTCTCGCCCCCAAAGATTGTAACTTTATGTTTAGTAAGCTAGTAGTAGGGTATAAGAGGACCTGCTCTTAAGTAGGAGGAGCGCTATCCATGCATAATTTTTGAGCACTGAGGGGCCGATTCTGATCTCGGCCGGTAGGGCTCCGAATCGGACTCGGCATTACCGGATCCGATTCGGAGCCCTGTTTCCCGACCGAGTTAGACGTGCGTCCGGGCGAGCGAGTACGATGCGAACGTACGCGAAATCGCCGACCGACTCGTTCGCGGGACCCAACCGCTCTGACCAACTCGCACGGACACGACTCGCACCGCGCAATGGAGACGTTCCCCGGCCGGGTAAGTATGATATGCGCCGCGAGCAGTCCGACCGACTCGCGCCGTCCGGCTCGAAAGAGCAGTCGGAGCCGCACTTTGGGGGTCCGTGTCGGACCCCCCTGTATGCCTAGCCGCGCGAGTCGCACACAGGGGGGACCCATTGGTCCCCCCTACCTGTGCATGTATGGCGCGACCCGCTTCGACTCGTACCCGCTGTAGGGGGCGCCCTTGTTCGCCTCGCACCTATTGAGTCAATGGGAGCCAGCGTACGCGTTGTACGACCGGCTCCCATTGACTTCAATGGGAGTCCCATCGAATCGAGTCCGATAGCATGCGAACGCATCGTACTCGTTCGGTCGGACTGCTAGGGTCCGATTCGGTCGGAAATCTCTCCGGGTCCGGCTCGGTCGGAGAGATTTCCGGCCTGAATCGGAATCGGCCCCTGAGCGTTGATGCTGGAGAACTGCTGCTATTTTCTATAGGCCATTTCTTAAAAGAAATATTCATTTTGAACTTTAAACTTGACTGGGAAGGAACGAGACCGATGCGGGAAATCTGTATAGGAGATCCATCGAGGAGGCCTGTTTAGCGGGACAGACAGTCAGTTTTGGGAATTCCATGCTGTGATCAACAATTTATCTGCTTTAGTGAACTTTATTCTTCATCTAAAAAGGGTATGCATAAAATTCTTTCTAAATCTTATTTCTTATAATGATATTGAAATGTATTAAAACTATTAATAAATTTGAACCTTATTCATGCATTTAAAGAAGTAGATAAACTTTATTATAATTAAAACTATGAGTCAGTGGTTCTTTTAGCTCAATAATAAGTGTAAAGTGTTAATAAGTTTAAATGTGATTGAGCTGGTCTTAATCACCATCAACTTATTTTTACTAGTTGGTCCATCGACCAAAGAGCGGAATACCTTGATGTCTCAGAATCGACAGGACCAAAACTGATTATGAATGATGTTTAAGAAAATATCCTGTTTTATTTTAATGAGGTATCCCGTTCCTCCAGCAGTTTAATCTTTCTCCAAGGTGGAAGTGGATGTGACCCAGGGAAAATATTGAGTGAGTGAGTGTTTATGCGGTGTTATGGGCCCCACCGTCATATGGTATAGTTGTTAAAGAGTGATTTACCTGGATGTCATGTCCAAAGGAGAAAAATGTATATTAGCCGCGCTGGATCAGTATGCAACTCTTCCGTGTTTTTATTTGCAACTTGGTGTTTCCTGTGCAAAAGTTATTTAAAATGTAATTCCTGGGGGGCGCTAGAGTGCGCCTGGCAAGATGGCCGCACTTCAGTGAGGCTCTGCCCGGCTGGGCGCCAATCCGCCTACTATCTGCCTGTAGCAAGCTGCTCCTAAATACCAAACGTTGCTGCCCTGCTTGGGGGGCCACCTGGAGCTCGTGGGGCCAGTTTCGAGCTGCTGGGGGGCGCCGATCGCTCCGAACACACCGCGCTGAGGAGTCCCGGCGGCGCCTTCACAAAAAGGCGGCCGCCGCTGGACCCTGAGTACGGGCCATCCCTGCTGTCACGGAGGTCCTGGGGCCCGGTAATCCTTGCTGCGGAGTCCGGGAGAGGTGCGGTACAGCCTAGTGGCTTCGGGAGCGGACAGCTGTGGGGCGGTGTGCTGCGCTCCGGTCCTGCTGCGGAGTGCGGAGGCTGCCGAAACCTGCGGCGCAGAGGTCGACCACGGGACAGTCCTGGTGAACGGAGTGCTGCCTGCGCTGGTTGCGGTGAGTGGGGGCGGCTTATCCCTGGCCGGCGGCTGCGGAGGCGGGTTCGGGCCGGGAGAGAGCCGCGGCCTGCGAGCTGTGACTGGGGCGGGCGGGCGCTTGGAGAACGGCCTTGTGGCTGCCTGCTGTATTGCTGCGGCTGGACTGTGCTGGAGGCTGCCGTGTGGAGGACTCTGGGGTGCAGCTGCCCTGCTTCTTCTCCCGGTGTCCTGCCTGTCTGGGCCCGGGTGCCGATCCCGGTGGGTGCGCTCTGGATCTCTGGGTCCGCCGTCTTGGGGTCGCGCTTCCTGGCTGATGCACGCGCTGGAGTGCATCCATCCCCATGATGCTTAGATTTGTTGTGGCCGCCTCTGGGTGAGACCTACCTGGCTTGCGTCCTGTGACTTACTGCAGCTGGCTCCTGGGTCGTCGGAGTCCGTCCTGTGCCTGCTGACCTTGCACTGCGACCTGCCGGGCCAGGGGTGGCGCCGGCCTTGCCTTTTCGCACGGGGGTGGACCTCTCCTGCACTGCGACACGCCTTTCCTTGCTGGGGTGCCTGGGCTGCTAATCCCTGTGGAACTGCTCTACATCAACCTGCTAGCCTGAGACCCCGACGTCTCGCTGTGCTGTGGCTTTGGGGCAGATGCCCTGTGGGGCGGGTGTGAAGCTTGCTATCAGCGTATGTGGCATGCATGGGAGCTCCCTGCGGTACCTGGTTGGCCTGGAGATCCGCACCCTATTTTAAATTGGGGGCACCCATTCCAGTAATCTCCCAGCAGTGTGACTCAATAGCTGCCAGGATGGGGAGGACCGATAGAACACAACCTCGCCTCACGTTTGAGGCGCGAAAGTCGACTAAGACCCCGCACAGAGCTGCCTCTGATTCCGAGGCGGATGCTCAGGATGCGGGTCCATCCACAATTGAGACAACGTTGTTGGCCATGCAGCGCAGCTTACAGTCTATAGAGGGCACCATGACTGCTGTTAACCAACGCCTCGACCATATGTCTTCGCAGCTCGAAAAGCAGGACGCCCGCGTCGGAGAGGTGGAGCAGCGGGTCTCTGCAGCGGAGGAGGGACTGAGTGAGGTGGCAGGGAAAACACTCAATATGGAAAAAGTCCTCTCCCTTATCCAGGCAAAGAATGAAGATTTAGAGGCCCGCTCCCGCCGCAATAATCTTCGAATTACGGGGCTGCCGGAATCGACAAACGTGGGCAGAATGGAGATCTTCATGGAGAACTTGATTAAGGACATTTTTGGTACTGAATCACTCTCCGCCATGTTTATTGTCGAGCGGGCCCACCGCTCACTTGCGGGTCGTCCGGCCCCGGGGGCTCCCCCACGCCCTGTTATAGCGCGGGTTCTGAACTATAGGGACCGGGACGCCATCCTGCGCATGGCCAGGGATAAAGGAACAATCCAACATCAGGGTAATACCCTCTCTTTCTTCCCGGATTTCACTGTCACGGTACAGGCCGCACGCAAGGAATTTGGAGGGGTGAAAAAGTTTTTGCAAACTGAAGGTGTGCCCTATGCCATGCTATACCCAGCTCGCTTGAAGATAGGTCCAGATGGGGAGTCCAAGATCTTTACCAACCCCAAGGCGGCGATGGAACACGCGAAACATCTACAGCGGAGGCGACGTGACTCCCGTACCCTATCAGAATCTGAAGAACAGTAGGGGCACTGGACGCATATTGATATTTTGGCTTACTGCTTTACTAAGTTGGTAGCTCTGTCTTCACATTGATATAGGCTTGCCTTCTATGCATTTCATGTTTTTCCCTTCTGGTGCAGGTGGACACTTTCATGACTGTTTGCTGTTGCGATATGGCACCTCCTTAATCCTGGACTCTATGATAACTCTAGATCAGGCAAATACGGTGTGCTGCTCAGCCACCCCCTACTAGGTAGGAGGTTAGTAGCACTCTGACGCCCCCATGGGAATACCCCTTGTACACTCTTCGGAGTTTTTTTGGGTTTGAGTTGGGGGGGATAGTTGGGATGGCTTTGGCGCGTTGGGGACGCTGAAGTGGGTGGGGGTTGGGGGATGGTGGGAGTTGGGCGGATTCTGGGGGATGGGGGGGTGGGATATGAGAAAGGGATTGACACTTTCAGTTCAATATTTGGGGTACTCATTTTTTGTCTTGCAGGAGCAGGCATGCCCCTGTTTCATTCTCTAATTGACAGGCTTAAAAAGTTTCTTCTCATGACATGAGTGGTAAAGTGCGACTAATAACCTGGAATGTTCGTGGCCTCAACACCCCCAGAAAGATTCGCTCTGTGTTTGCCACTCTGGACAGAATGGATGTCCAGATAGCTCTATTACAGGAAACTCACCTCACAAAACTGTCCGAAAGCAAGGTTGGGAATCGGTGGGCGGGGGTGCGCGTGATGTCCTCGTATTCCAGTTATGCCAGAGGGGTAATGATACTGATCAAACGAGGGGTCCCCTTTTCGGTTATCCGCACGGACTCGGATGACTCTGGCCGCATTGTGCTTCTATATGGGCAACTGGGTGGAACGAACGTGTTGTTAGTGAACGTGTATGGCCCGAATATAGACGATCCAGCCTTCTTCTCTGACGTGTGGCGCCGCATTACTTGCTTCCCGGAAGCCGAGATATTTTGGGGTGGTGATTTTAATGTGTGCTTGGATATGACTGTGGACCGCTTGGGTAGTGAGACTGCGCGACCCAAACAGGCGTCGGAAGTATTGCTGGGACTTATGGATGTTGGTCGGTTGTGTGATGTATGGCGAGTGCGGCATTCTGAGGCGCGTGAGAGTACTTTTGTTTCCTCTGCTCATGGGACCTGGTCTCGTCTTGATTTCTGGTTGGTCTCTGAGGTTGCGTGTACCTGGGTGACGGATGTCTGTCATATGGCTCGGACGCTCTCCGACCATTCTCCTGTGCTCTTGAAGCTGCAGTTCCCTGCGTGCCGAAGGCCTCCGTTCGCCTGGCGCCTGCAGCCATCCTCGCTTTCAGACCCTGTCTTTAAACGTGACATTGGGGAGGCGATTCATAACTTTTTTAGGGAAAATGAGGGTTCCGTCGATAGTGCGGGCATCCTTTGGGAGGCTTTTAAAGTGACCATTCGGGGGGTGTGCATGGGGGCGCAGGCTGGCGTCTTGAGGGACTTGAGGCGTCGGATTCAGAAATTGGCTGCAGAAATATCCGCTCTTGAACGGTCCTATGATTTGGACCCGTCGCCCACAACACTCTCGGCAATACGGGAATTGGTCACTGAGCATAACTAGACAGTCGATCGGGAGATGGCCCATAGATCTCGCCGCAGCAAGGCTCGTTATTATGGCGAGGGGGGCAGACCCAGTCGCTCTCTGGCTCAGAGGCTGGCCGAGCCCCGTGGCCAGGACTACATCAAAGAGATACTGGACGAGGCAGGGGAGGCCCATTACACCACGGCAGAAATCAGTGGGACCATATTAGACTTCTATGCAACCTTATATGCAACCAGAACTGAGGCGCCGCAGGACCGAGATCCATGAATATCTTGATGATATTGCTCTTGGGTGGCTGTCCACGGGTCATAGGGAATATCTCACGCAGCCCTTCGATGAAGAGGACGTCAAACTTGCTATTCTGTCCCTCCCCACCTGCAAAGCGGCGGGTCTGGATGGGCTCCCGAGTGAATTTTATAAGTTGTACGCTGACGCACTGGCCCCTAGACTGCTTGCGGTATTTGCGGAAGCATATGATGCGGGTTGCCTTCCAGCATCCCTAAGGGAAGCTCTTTTGGTTATGTTGTTGAAGCCCGACAAAGCACCTAACCACTGCGATTCCTATAGGCCCCTCTCCATTATTAATATTGACGCTAAAATCCTAGCCAAAATGATTGCCATGCGTATACAGCCCCTGATTCCTCTTTTGGTACTTCCCGACCAGTCGGGGTTCGTGCCAGCCAGGTCTACCACACACAATCTACGAACACTATTCGCTACGCTGCACTACTTTGAGTCCGACTTTCAGGCCGTTGCTGTGCTGCTTGATGCAGCAAAAGCGTTCGACTCCCTCGAATGGGATTACATGTTTATTGTCCTTTTGAGAATGGGTTTCCCTCCCTTCTTCCTCAAGTGGATTAGGGTGCTGTACTCCGAGCCTGCCGCCAGGGTCCGTGTTAATGGTTGGGTGTCATCGGCTTTTTCTATCGGTAGGGGCACGAGGCAGGGTTGCCCCTTGTCGCCAATGCTCTTTGCCCTGGCTCTGGAGCCTCTTGCTTGTAAGCTCCGCCAGTTGCATGCATCGGCGGCACTGCGGTTCCGGCAGCGCCCACTCATAGTCTCACTTTACGCGGACGATATGCTTTTATACGTTCGAGACCCTGCAACTTACCTCCCCGGAATGCTTAGAGAATATGTTAAATTCGAGCGTTTCTCAGGGTTAGGGATCAATTGGGCTAAATCGACTGTTTTCCCTCTGTTAGCTGGTACTCACGAGATCCCATTGGATTTTCCAATTTCCTGGACCCAGGATCCTGTGAAATACTTGGGTATCTGGCTGCATAGGGACCCCGAGCAGGTAATATCCATGAACTATGGTCGTACCATCTCTCACCTCACGGATAGGGCTGCGCGCTGGGCTAGGCTGCCTCTCTCACTTGCAGACCGCATTGCTGTGATTAAAATGTCTATTTTACCTAAACTACTGTACTTATTTATAAACATTCCTATTCGCTTGAATCTCTCTCTCTTCAAAACATTGCAAACTGCCCTGCTGTCATTCGTCTGGGGGGGGAAAAAGCCTCGATGTAGTTGGCGTACCCTTGTGCAACCATTTGATCGTGGTGGCTTTGAGGCACCCGATATGCGTCTATACTATTTGTGCGCTCAAGCGCAATTCGCACATTATTGGTTCTACCCACAGCGGTTTTTACCACACACGGCGATAGAGGCGGATGCTGTGCTCCCACTTCCGCTTATAGCGGCTGCTCTTTCAGGAGGCGACGGGGCCCTCGGACAGAGATAAATCCAGTGCAGTGTACCGCCTGGGCCTGGCGTACCCTTGCCCAGAGAGCGCAACTTGGTTACCTCTATGCTCCGAAATTACCCGTTGCGGCCCACCCGGATATCTCTGCGGCGCAGGAGCGTTTGGCCCTGCGCACGTTGCAGGCAGTTGGGGTTATACAGATGGGTGACCTCTATAAGCTGGGCCACTTCCGTTCCTTACAGGACATTCAGGCTGGCCAGACACCAAGCCCGATGCTGTGTTTTACGTATGTTAGGGTGCGGCAGGCGATTACAGCAGTCTACCCTGACTACCCAGCAGAACCAAGGCCTTTGCGTGCATTACAGGCGGTGCTGTCGGGGGAGGGACGTAAGGGGTTGATAACCAGATTGTATGCGGCATCCCAACGTGAGATAGACCTGGACGAACACCCTTCATACCTTAAATGGAATACAACCTTGGGGCGCATCTTGCCACTCGATCATTGGCAGTACTGCTGCGGCCTGACGGGGCGCCTTACCGCCAACTGTAACCTACGCATTATTCATTTCAAGTTTTTACATCAGTGGTATTACACACTGTTGCAATTAAGGAAATATGGACTAAGGGAGGACGCATGCTGCGCCCGGTGCGGTCATACTGAGGCTGATTTTCTGCATCTATCATGGCAGTGTGTGGGGGTGGCCGCCTATTGGGTTAGGGTTGCGGCTGTGCTGTCGGACGTGGTGATGGAGCAAGTGTGCTGTGTCCCTGAGGTGTGCCTGCTGGGAGATGTGAAATCCCTGAAGCCCTGCAACAGGCGGTTGGTTGCAGTGGCGACATTACTAGCGAAGCGAGTTGTGGCACAATGCTGGGGTGGTAGGAGCCTTCCTACGGTCCGAAAATGGGTTCGAGATCTGACCTATTGCCGGGAACAACTGGAGACCTACGCGGAGGACCTTCCCGAGTCATCTCGACCTAAAGACTTCTGGGCCCCACTTACCGTGTACCTTCTGAGCCATCCCGATTTGTAAGTTGTCCGGCGCCTGCATATTTGGTATCCCTCCCTATCCTTGGGTCAGTGCACTGCTGAGAACTCTTGTAATTTGGCTCATGAGACGTGTTATTATATTGCCTGTCACTAATGTACATGTACCTTTGTTCCATGATATTGCATTTATTTCAGTGTCGGGGGAGGGCGGGGTTGGGGTAGTTGGCTCTCTGAGCTGTTATATCAGTTCTTGTACCGCATCAATGTCTTAAAATGCTTGTGTTACTCTATGCTACAAAGTTATTGATGGCTCCGTATTGGGGCACGTGGATTGTTACTTGCAAGCTTCAATAAACAAATTTAAAAAAAAAAAAAAAAATGTAATTCCTATATTTGTATAAATGATGCTGTCATCCAAACTCAAAAAACAATGCATTTCGAGAAAGGTCCCTTCATCAAGGGTAACTGTATGTATGCATGAATGAATGACTGGTCCTATTGAACTCAACGATTGCCCGGAGGCCTCTTGGCGTTATGCGAAATATGGGGATGGTGGAGCTCAGTTATTATTATTAAGAGAGAGGGTCTCATTTATGAAAAGTGTTGCATCGCTGAGGTGAAACAGCAATGCAACACTTTTCAGTGCGCCCTCCTTGCTACCCCATTGATGCGCCATATTTATTGTACGGCGATCCATGTTTCAAGGATTTTCAGATACGTCAGTAATCCTGACATATCTGTAGGCACAAAAATGGTGCATTGCTGGAGTGTGTCTGAAAACAGACGCACTCTGTCTGGTGTCCAGCAATGTGTCATTTCACATTGGGCAAGCCCCAGGTGAAAGGCACTGCATCATTCCTTATGCCTGCTTCAAGCAGGCATAAGGATTTGATGCACTGACACATAGAAGTGTCGCTATGGGGGCGAGGCCTGGCTGAGGACCAAGATAGCTGCTCGAGCCTGAAGCTCCGGAGATCACGCCGACACTCAATAGCCTTCCTTGGTTCCTAGATTCCATCTTGCGGTGCCACTGCAGGGAAAGGCACGCCTTGATAACCCTTGCTGATGACCTGATCTGCTTCCACCTGACAGGCGGCAGTGTGGTGTTGCGATCAGCTGCGATCGCGGCCTGACATGGACCTCAGAGGCCCTGCGACAACAGGGGTCGCAGGGCCACAGTTGCACCTATCAGCTGCCCCGTAATCGAGGCCGGGGCTTATTTCAGGGCCTCATTGAGCAGGGCTCGGAGGTGTGGCCTCACTGTTGGAGGCGATGGCAGCCAGTCCACATATTGTACTGGATTCCGGGCTGCGGCGGTGAGTGAATTGAATCAATATTAGCATGATGCCTGCCAGTCCCTTACCTGTTGCATAGACTGTGACGGACGTCTCTGCGCTGCTGACTGCGACGGTCGGAGCTGCGTAGAGTTGCATGCTTGGATGCCCCTGCGGCCATCACGCACGTGCTCCCCATGGTGCAGCAGCGGTTTTGCTCCCTGTCACGCAGTTGCCCAGTGCTGCTGCTGCAGCCGCTAGCTGTGCAGCTGTGCTGCTTACTGCTCTGACAGACCAGGAGGGCCTTTCCGCTTGATCAATCAATCAATCAATCAATCAACCAATCACGGCATTTATAGAGCGCGCTACTCACCCGGGAGGGTCTCAAGGCGCTGGGGGAGGGGGTAAGTTACTGCTCGAACAGCCAGGTCTTGAGCTGCTTCCTGAAGGAGAGATGGTCCTGGGTTCGCCGAAGGTGAGTGGGGAGGGAGTTCCAGGTCTTGGCTGCCAGGTAGGAGAAGGATCTTCCTCCGGCGGTGGTTCTGCGGATGCGTGGTACGGTGGCGAGGGCGTGGCTGGTTGATCGTAGCTGGCGTGTGGGCGTGTAGAAGGTCATGCGGTCGTTGAGGTACTTTGGGCCCAGGTCGTGGAGGGCCTTGTGTGCGTGGGTGAGGAGTCTGAACGTGATTCTCTTGCTGACGGGGAGCCAGTGCAGGTCTTTCAGGTGCACGGTGATGTGGCTGTGTCGGGGGATGTCCAGGATGAGTCGTGCGGAGGCGTTCTGGATGCGCTGGAGTCTCTTTTGAAGTTTGGCTGTGGTTCCGGCGTAGAGGGTGTTCCCATAGTCCAGTCGGCTGGTGACGAGTGCCTGGGTGACGGTCTTCCTGGTTTCAGTGGGGATCCATCTGAAGATCTTGCGGAGCATGCGCAGGGTGTTGAAGCATGAAGATGAGACGGCGTTGACTTGTCTGGTCATCGACAGGGAGGAGTCCAGGATGAAGCCCAGGTTGCGTGCGTGGTCCGTTGGCTTGGGCGCGGTGCCCAGGGCCGGGGGCCACCAGGAGTCGTCCCAGGCGGAGGGTGATGAGCCCAGGATGAGGACTTCCGTCTTGTCTGAGTTCAGTTTAAGGCGGCTGTTCCTCATCCAGTCGGCGACGTCTCTCATCCCGTCGTGTAGGTTGGCTCTGGCGGTGGTGGGGTCGTTGGTGAGGGAGAGGATCAGCTGGGTGTCGTCGGCGTAGGAGATGATGTTGAGGTTGTGTCGGCGTGCGATGGCTGCGAGGGGGCTCATGTAGACGTTGAAGAGGGTTGGGCTGAGTGAGGATCCTTGTGGAACGCCGCAGATGACTTCGGTGGCTTCGGATCTGAACGGGGGAGGCGGACTCTCTGGGTTCTTCCGGCGAGGAACGAGATGATCCATTCCAGTGCTTTCTCTCGGATTCCGATGTTGCTGAGGCGCTTCACTAGGGTGCGGTGGCAGACGGTGTCGAACGCCGCAGAGAGGTCCAAGAGGATGAGGGCAGCTGTTTCCCCGTTGTCGGTTAGGGTTCTGATGTCGTCGGTGGCTGCGATAAGGGCGGTCTCGGTGCTGTGGTTGGCCCGAAACCCGGACTGCGAGGGGTCGAGGGATCCATTCGTCTCGAGGAAGGCGGCAAGCTGTCTGTTGACGGTCTTCTCGATGACTTTGGCCGGAAACGGAAGGAGCGAGATGGGACGGTAGTTCTTGAGGTCGGTGGGGTCCGCCGTTGATTTCTTCAGGAGGGCGGTAAGCTCGGCGTGCTTCCAGCTCTCCGGGAAGGTGGCGGTGTGGAAGGAGGAGTTGATGATGTCCCGGAGATGGGGTGCGATGGTGGCGTCGGCTTTGTTGAAGACGTGGTGTGGGCAGGGGTCGGTTGGTGATCCGGAGTGGATGGAGTTCATCGTGCGGGTGGTGTCTTCGGTGCTGATCGGGGTCCAGTTGCAGAGGGTGGTGGTGGCGGGCGTTGGTTCGGCGGTAGGGTGCGTTGTTTGATGCGTCGAAGCTGTTGTGTATGTCGGTGATCTTGCGGTGGAAGAACGCGGAGAGTGAGTTGCAGAGGTCTTGCGAGGGGTGATGTCGTTGTTTCCGGCGCTGGGGTTGGAGAACTCTTTGACGATGCTGAAAAGTTCCTTGCTGTCATGGGCGTTGTTGTCCAGTCGTTCTTTGAGTGCCGACTTCTTGGTGGCACGGATCAGCTGGTGGTGTTTGCGGGTGGCGTGCTTGAGGGCGGTCCTGTTGTCTGTGGTCTGGTCGAGTCGCCAGGTTTTCTCGAGAGTGCGGCAGTTCTTCTTGGATTCCTTGAGTTCGTTGGTGAACCAAGGGGTTTTCTTGCTTCCGGGTCTGCTGGGAGGGTTTTTTAGTGGTGCGAGGTCGTCGGCGCAGGCGGTCAGCCACTTGGCGAGGTTGCTGGCTGCTTCGTTTGGGTCCGTTGTGTTGGTGGGTGTGTTCTGGCTGAGGGAGGCGGTGAGCTGCTCGGCGGTGATCTTGCTCCAGCTCCGGCGGGGAGCCTGTTGCGGGTGGTGGTGGGTCGCAGTCTTTCTGAAGCTGAAGTGGACGCAGCTGTGGTCGGTCCAGTGGAGTCCGGTGGCGTGGCTGAAGGAGATGTGCTTGCTGGACGAGAAGACGGGGTCAAGCGTGTGGCCGGCGTAGTGGGTGGGCGTGTTCACCAGTTGCTTGAGTCCGAGGTTGGCGAGGTTGTCCAGCAGGGCGGTGGTGTTTCTGTCGTTGTTGTTCTCCAGGTGGAAGTTGAGGTCCCCTAGGAGGATGTAGTCGGCTGAGGGCATGGCGTGCGGGCTGATGAAGTCTGCGATGTCTTCGCTGAATAGTGTGCGTGGTCCCGGGGTCTGTAGATGAGGGTGCCTCGGAGGGTGGTCTTGGGGTCAGTGTGTATCTGGAAGTGTAGGTGTTCGGCGGCGGAGAAGGTCTCGCCGGAGTTAGTCGAGATGCGGATGGTGTTCTTGTGTACGATGGCGATGCCTCCTCCCGTCTGGTTGACGCGGTCCTTCCGGGTGATCTTGTATCCATCCGGGATGGCTATGGCGATGTCGGGCGCTGAGGAGGCCTTCATCCAGGTTTCGGTGAGGAAGGCGATGTCCGGTGCTGTTGCGTCGAGCAGGTCCCAGAGTTCCACGGCGTGCCTGTGGACGGAGCGGGTGTTCAGCAGGATGCATTTCAGGTGGTTGCTGCTGTTGCTCGACTTGGCGGAGGTGGTGCACGTCCGGGGGCAGGTGAATCGGCAGGTTTGGCAGGTGAAGGGTCCGTGGGTGCGTCTCGGTGAGGCTCGGTAGCAGGCAGGGTTCCGGCCGGCATTGAGTGCGGTGAGTGTGGCGGCGTCGTAGGTCCGTCGAGTAGTGTTGCGTTGGTGGGTTCCAGGGGTTCTGGCGCTGGGCGCGGTCCAGTCGCGGACGGGCGCAGACGGGCTTGCCTTAGGCGCGCCTCGGCGCGCCAGCGGCGCGGGCGTGCAGCGGCCGCCATTTATGGGGAGGTGGGAGGGAGGAGCAGCTGGGAGGCGGGAGGCAGGGGCAGCGAATGGGCAGTCAGGGGGCGGGGCCGCAGGGAACGCAGCGGCGGGAGTGGCGAGAGGCAGCGGGGGCACAGAAAGGAAAACAGGGGGAGAGCAGACAAAATCACGGGCACAACAACAGTGGGGCAGCGAGGGGCACAGAAAGGAAAAACAGGGGGAGAGCAGACAAAATCACGGGCACAACAACAGTGGGGCAGCGAGGGGCACAGAAAGGAAAAACAGGGGGAGAGCAGACAAAATCACGGGCACAACAACAGTGGGGCAGCGAGGGGCACAGAAAGGAAAAACAGGGGGAGAGCAGACAAAATCACGGGCACAACAACAGTGGGGCAGCGAGGGGCACAGAAAGGAAAAACAGGGGGAGAGCAGACAAAATCACGGGCACAACAACAGTGGGGCAGCGAGGGGCACAGAAAGGAAAAACAGGGGGAGAGCAGACAAAATCACGGGCACAACAACAGTGGGGCAGCGAGGGGCACAGAAAGGAAAAACAGGGGGAGAGCAGACAAAATCACGGGCACAACAACAGTGGGGCAGCGAGGGGCACAGAAAGGAAAAACAGGGGGAGAGCAGACAAAATCACGGGCACAACAACAGTGGGGCAGCGAGGGGCACAGAAAGGAAAAACAGGGGGAGAGCAGACAAAATCACGGGCACAACAACAGTGGGGCAGCGAGGGGCACAGAAAGGGAAAACAGGGGAGAGCAGACAAAATCACGGGCACAACAACAGTGGGGCAGCGAGGGGCACAGAAAGGAAAAACAGGGGGAGAGCAGACAAAATCACGGGCACAACAACAGTGGGGCAGCGAGGGGCACAGAAAGGAAAAACAGGGGGAGAGCAGACAAAATCACGGGCACAACAACAGTGGGGCAGCGAGGGGCACAGAAAGGAAAAACAGGGGAGAGCAGACAAAATCACGGGCACAACAACAGTGGGGCAGCGAGGGGCACAGAAAGGAAAAACAGGGGGAGAGCAGACAAAATCACGGGCACAACAACAGTGGGGCAGCGAGGGGCACAGAAAGGAAAAACAGGGGAGAGCAGACAAAATCACGGGCACAACAACAGTGGGGCAGCGAGGGGCACAGAAAGGAAAAACAGGGGGAGAGCAGACAAAATCACGGGCACAACAACAGTGGGGCAGCGAGGGGCACAGAAAGGAAAACAGGGGGAGAGCAGACAAAACGGGCACCGGGGCCACAAGCGGAGGGCGATCTTACCTACAGGAGCAGCGGGCAGACAACACAGGCGGAGCTGTGTGGTGGGGGAGCGACCTACCTGGCAAGGTCAAGGGTCGCTCTCTCGCCGTGCAGCGGCCGCCATTTATGGGGAGGTGGGAGGGAGGAGCAGCTGGGAGGCGGGAGGCAGGGGCAGCGAATGGGCAGTCAGGGGGCGGGGCCGCAGGAACGCAGCGGCGGGAGTGGCGAGAGGCAGCGGGGGCACAGAAAGGAAAACAGGGGGAGAGCAGACAAAATCACGGGCACAACAACAGTGGGGCAGCGAGGGGCACAGAAAGGAAAAACAGGGGGAGAGCAGACAAAATCACGGGCACAACAACAGTGGGGCAGCGAGGGGCACAGAAAGGAAAAACAGGGGGAGAGCAGACAAAATCACGGGCACAACAACAGTGGGGCAGCGAGGGGCACAGAAAGGAAAAACAGGGGGAGAGCAGACAAAATCACGGGCACAACAACAGTGGGGCAGCGAGGGGCACAGAAAGGAAAAACAGGGGGAGAGCAGACAAAATCACGGGCACAACAACAGTGGGGCAGCGAGGGGCACAGAAAGGAAAAACAGGGGGAGAGCAGACAAAATCACGGGCACAACAACAGTGGGGCAGCGAGGGGCACAGAAAGGAAAAACAGGGGGAGAGCAGACAAAATCACGGGCACAACAACAGTGGGGCAGCGAGGGGCACAGAAAGGAAAAACAGGGGGAGAGCAGACAAAATCACGGGCACAACAACAGTGGGGCAGCGAGGGGCACAGAAAGGAAAAACAGGGGGAGAGCAGACAAAATCACGGGCACAACAACAGTGGGGCAGCGAGGGGCACAGAAAGGAAAAACAGGGGGAGAGCAGAAAAATCACGGGCACAACAACAGTGGGGCAGCGAGGGGCACAGAAAGGAAAAACAGGGGGAGAGCAGACAAAATCACGGGCACAACAACAGTGGGGCAGCGAGGGGCACAGAAAGGAAAAACAGGGGGAGAGCAGACAAAATCACGGGCACAACAACAGTGGGGCAGCGAGGGGCACAGAAAGGAAAAACAGGGGGAGAGCAGACAAAATCACGGGCACAACAACAGTGGGGCAGCGAGGGGCACAGAAAGGAAAAACAGAGGGAGAGCAGACAAAATCACGGGCACAACAACAGTGGGGCAGCGAGGGGCACAGAAAGGGAAAACAGGGGGAGAGCAGACAAAATCACGGGCACAACAACAGTGGGGCAGCGAGGGGCACAGAAAGGAAAACAGGGGGAGAGCAGACAAAATCACGGGCACAACAACAGTGGGGCAGCGAGGGGCACAGAAAGGAAAAACAGGGGGAGAGCAGACAAAATCACGGGCACAACAACAGTGGGGCAGCGAGGGGCACAGAAAGGAAAAACAGGGGGAGAGCAGACAAAATCACGGGCACAACAACAGTGGGGCAGCGAGGGGCACAGAAAGGAAAAACAGGGGGAGAGCAGACAAAATCACGGGCACAACAACAGTGGGGCAGCGAGGGGCACAGAAAGGAAAAACAGGGGGAGAGCAGACAAAATCACGGGCACAACAACAGTGGGGCAGCGAGGGGCACAGAAAGGAAAAACAGGGGGAGAGCAGACAAAATCACGGGCACAACAACAGTGGGGCAGCGAGGGCACAGAAAGGAAAAACAGGGGGAGAGCAGACAAACGGGCACCGGGGCCACAAGCGGAGGGCGATCTTACCTACAGGAGCAGCGGGCAGACAACACAGGCGGAGCTGTGTGGTGGGGAGCGACCTACCTGGCAAGGTCAAGGGTCGCTCTCCTCACCGTGCAGCGGCCGCCATTTATGGGGAGGTGGGAGGGAGGAGCAGCTGGGAGGCAGGGGCAGCGAATGGGCAGTCAGGGGGCGGGGCCGCAGGAACGCAGCGGCGGGAGTGGCGAGAGGCAGCGGGGGCACAGAAAGGAAAACAGGGGGAGAGCAGACAAAATCACGGGCACAACAACAGTGGGGCAGCGAGGGGCACAGAAAGGAAAAACAGGGGAGAGCAGACAAAATCACGGGCACAACAACAGTGGGGCAGCGAGGGGCACAGAAAGGAAAAACAGGGGGAGAGCAGACAAAATCACGGGCACAACAACAGTGGGGCAGCGAGGGGCACAGAAAGGAAAAACAGGGGGAGAGCAGACAAAATCACGGGCACAACAACAGTGGGGCAGCGAGGGGCACAGAAAGGAAAACAGGGGGAGAGCAGACAAAATCACGGGCACAACAACAGTGGGGCAGCGAGGGGCACAGAAAGGAAAAACAGGGGGAGAGCAGACAAAATCACGGGCACAACAACAGTGGGGCAGCGAGGGGCACAGAAAGGAAAAACAGGGGGAGAGCAGACAAAATCACGGGCACAACAACAGTGGGGCAGCGAGGGGCACAGAAAGGAAAAACAGGGGGAGAGCAGACAAAATCACGGGCACAACAACAGTGGGGCAGGGAGGGGCACAGAAAGGAAAAACAGGGGGAGAGCAGACAAAATCACGGGCACAACAACAGTGGGGCAGCGAGGGGCACAGAAAGGAAAAACAGGGGGAGAGCAGACAAAATCACGGGCACAACAACAGTGGGGCAGCGAGGGGCACAGAAAGGAAAAACAGGGGGAGAGCAGACAAAATCACGGGCACAACAACAGTGGGGCAGCGAGGGGCACAGAAAGGAAAAACAGGGGGAGAGCAGACAAAATCACGGGCACAACAACAGTGGGGCAGCGAGGGGCACAGAAAGGAAAAACAGGGGGAGAGCAGACAAAACGGGCACCGGGGCCACAAGCGGAGGGCGATCTTACCTACAGGAGCAGCGGGCAGACAACACAGGCGGAGCTGTGTGGTGGGGGAGCGACCTACCTGGCATGCTCCACATGACCCCACCAGGAGCATGATCTCTGGCACATAGCTACTTCTGGGCAGCTCTCTGTGCTATTGCAGCACCTCCAAGTGCACTACGAGACCGTGCCTGTGCTTGGCAGACTACCTACTGACTACTCACATGACCGTGACAACGCGCTGGTGTGCTCAACCGCTCTGCCTGCCTGGCATCCTCCGCTCCTTTCTTGCTCACCATTGCTACAAGGCCCCGGCTGCATACATCTCCAATGGGGCGCAACGATCCCCGGCAGTGCCCACTCTCCTTCGATACCGCCAAAAACCCCCGACGTGGAGATGGGGGCTCTCAGGGGGCAGCCTCTGGATAATCTGGGTCGGACGTCCGGCATTGGAGGGCATGGCGGCCATCTTGGCTGAATTGAGAGCTGGCTCCAAGTCAGTCCACTCCCGGCCTTGGCACGTTCATAACCCGGCTGGAGAGTATGCATGAGCGGCTTGATCAACATGAGACACGCATCGGTGCGCTGAACAAGGGGTCTACGACCTCGAACATTCTGGCCCTATGACCACTAAACCATATTGAAAAAATCAAGAAACTCCTTAAGACGGTAGCTGCTAAAGCCAAAGACTTGCCGGAATAGCAGAATCCACCAATACCGGCCGCATGAACAGCTATGTGGAGCATCTACTTGAGAATCTCTTTGGCAGGGAAGCATTCTTGTCCATGTTTGTGGTTGAGAGAGCTCAGTGAACCCTTGGCCCACGGCCAGCACCTGCCACACCATCTTGTTTGATCATTGCCACGCTTCTCAATTATCATGATCGAGACACTGTTCTGCGACTCGCCCGTGACAAGGAGCAACTACAATACCAGGGTATGACTCTATCCTTTTTTCCTGACTTCACTCAATTGTGCAAGAGGTGCGCTCAAATTCACTGACATTAAGCATACACTCCAGAAAGCTAACATTCGCTACAACATGCTATACGCGATGCGACTGCGTATCCAGATTAATGGCAAATCCCACAGCTTCGACTCTCCTGCTGAAGCCACTCACTTCTGCAAGCAACACCATGTGGGACCTGGGTCGCTAGGGGGGTGATCCGTTTCCTCCCCTGCCCATTCCAAAAAGGGCTCGTGATACTCCGCCTTTTTTCTCCATATGATTACCGGCACGCCTCAGCAGTTGACTGGTCATTCCTGGATTGGGGCGATCAATCATGGACTCTGCCGCCTCGGCACTCTATCTACCAACCCTACTCATGTTCCAGATAAGGCTATCTACTCCTCTGCCAAGTTTATAGTCAATAGGCGTTCTCCTTTGAGTGTTGCCCTCCCCCAAGGATTGCTCCAACAGTTTGTTCTCCCTTCTGATTGTTTGGGATCTTGATGGGATTCACTGGTTGTGGATTGTTTGCTATCCAATGTGGTTGGGGGTTTGGGTGTTGTTATGTTTTGCTTTACTATCTTTGCTCTTTTCTTCACACAGGGGACTGATTGCATTACATGCAGTGCACTATCAGTTATACACGCACTGGTATTCCAGCTCCTCAACTCCCTAGTTAGATCACTCCACCAAATAGAGAACTTGAGATGCCAACACTTAGGTGCATGACTTGGAACCTACAGGGTCAGACCAACCCCCGGAAGAGACAACAGGTGTTGTCCTTCCTGACCAGACATGGCACACAGCTTTTTTACAAGAAACCCACTGCGCTCTGAACTCTCCCAACCGTTACGCTTCTCACTGGGGGGGACAAATGCTTTTTTTGCTAACAATAGCACATAGTCCAGAGGTGTCCGCATCCTGGTTCACAGAGCGGTCCCTTTCAAAGTGCATGAGATAATTACTGACCCAGAGGGCCACTATTTATTAGTGTCTGGCATGCTCACCACTATTTCCCTTTTGCAGGTAAATATCTACGCTTTCAATGCATACATCAGAGGGGTATATGCATTGCCAAGCACTCTGGGGTGCTCCAATCCATACGTGGAGAATTAGCCACCATTGAGCGGGCATTGAAGGATCTGGACACCCAGACCCTAACTGATGACCCCCCCTCCGTCATTACATTAGCATGCAACAGTAATGCAAGAGTTTCCTGACCTTGAAAGTCATGAGGTGAACTACCTGGGCAAATATGCGCGAGAGCTGCTTTATGGTGAGGGCGAGCGGCCTGGCTGCACGCTGGCCATTCTGCTCTGCCCCCCATATCAGGCTTCCTTTACTACGCATCTACGGCTGGATGACAGTTCCTCCATCACGCACAGCGAAGACATCTCTTCTGCTTTCCTGACTTACTATACCCATCTATATACATCGTGTGGTGTCGCTGCTGAGGAAGCACTGGTTGATTACTTGACAGAGGTGGCCATGGTCTGGCTGGAGGGGAGACAGCAACAGTTCCTTGACTGGTCTATCTCTGTGATGAGATTTCGCAAGCCATTGATGACCTGAGTGGCACACGCACCCCGGCCTTTCACCTGAGATTTTTATAAGACTTACAAGGCATTATTGATCCCCCACCTATTGGAAGTCTATGCAGAATCCTTAACACGAGGAAGCCTCCCCCTACAACGAGTGAGGCAGTGATCCCCCTTTTGCTCAAACATGGCAAACCCCCAGACAGCTGTATCTCGTACAGACCCATGTGACTGTTAAACCATGAAAATAAGATTCTGGCAAAAGTCCTGGCTACTCACCTTTCCCTTCTTATGGACAAGATAATCTCCACATTACAATCTGGATTTGTACTGAATCGCTTCACATCAGTTAACCTTCGAACTGTATTCGCTACTCTCAATCAGATTACTCCTGCTCTCCCTGCCGCAGCGGTTTTACTCAAAACCGAAAAGGCATTTGATTCACTAGAATAGTCTTTTCTGCATGCTACCCTACGGAAACTTGTGGGGCCTAAGGGATTTCGTGACCTTGTTCACCTACTGTACACTGCCCCACTGGACGAACTAAGAATGAATGGCACCTTAACCAATTAGTTTGCACTAACCTGGGGTACTAGACAGGGGGGCCACCTGTCCCCCCTATTATTCATCAGCCATAGATCCCCTTGTGCGGCATTTTCAGGAGCGCCATCTGGCTCGTGGGCACCCTCTGAGCTTCCCTGTAAGCTGATGATGTGATGCTGTTCGTCAGAGACCCCAAGACCAATCTTCCACGTCAACCTCGCAAGGTCGTTCGCTTCGGGATGCTCTCTGGTCTTACCATCGACTGGATTAAATCTGAAGTTTTCCCTCTGACTCACGCAATTGTCTCCTGTCCCCTAGAGTTTCCCTTAAAGTGGTGTACAGATACCCCCAAATACCTAGGTATTTATCGCCACCAAAATAGTGCAGAGGTCACAAGCCTCAACTACGGCCCTGCAATCGATGGGCTGTCATCCCGAATCGATCGGTGGATTAAACTTCCCTTGTCAGTCGCTGGTAAAATTGCCATCATTAAAATGGTGGCGCTACCCCATCTGTTTTATATTTATTTATTAACATCCTTATAGATCTGACAAATAGTTATTTGACACCTTACATAGTATGCTCACCCATCTGGTGTGGAACCAAGAATCAGCTGGCGAACATTAACTATGCCCTACACAGGCAAGGGGGGTTCGGGGTCCCCGACTTATATCTCTACTATCTAGTAGTGCAGGCACTTTGCGTACTACCGGTCCCACCCTGATGCCCGCCTTCATTTTCTGAAACCGGAGTGGACTGAAGTCCGCCCATATCCTCTTTCCACTATTATGCCATGAGGCCTATTCAGGACTCCTTCAGAGATACAGATGCTCCCGATCACACACTGGGCCTGGACCAGACTCCAACAATACCTTGGATTTGATCTCTTGTACTCTCCACACATTCCTCTACCTGATAATCCCTGGCTTCCGATGACTGCAAAGGTACTTACTAAGCAGACTCTGACCACATGCTGACTCCGCATACATGGGGGCCTCTTTGCAAATGCCGCGCTACGCTCAGTCACCTCACTGACAGAAGGGCATAACGTGTCCTATATGGACAGATTCATTTCCTATTCACTATATAATACTGTTCACACTCTGCTCCCGGCCTTTCCTTTTTTTTTTTTTATTTTTTTTTTTTTTTTTATTCTTTATTGATTTTTTCCCCCTTTAATGCAAGGAATATAGTGATCATATTTCACAATTCAGGTCTTTCAGTCAAAATATTACAGACACAGCAGCAGATACAGACAGAACTTATATATAAAAAAAAAAAAAAAAGCTCCCGGCCTTTCCATCGGAGCCTTTGGACTTTCCGCCACTCTCCATGGTTGTTATGACCCCAGATAATGCCCATTTGATCTCTTGATTATATCACGCATCTCTCTCGCTGAGACCTGCCGTGGAAGGTGGGGGGCTCAAGTGGCATGTGAGAGAGACTTGGGAAGCCCACTACCAGATGCAGCATGGTACTACTGCTATGAACAGACCCATCTAGTATCCAATAATCACTGATATAAATGACTACACTTCAAATACCTGCACCACACATACACTACTCCTCATCATCTCATGGCCAAAATCGACCCTACCAATTCACACTGCTGTCCAAGGTGTGCCAAGGAGCATGCCAATTTCTCACATTTGGCATAAAACTGTGCGCCGATATTCGCCTACTGAGCAGACGTTTTTCTCATTCAATCAAAGATGATTGAGTCTGTACTCACTCCGACCCCATTAATGGCGCTATTACGCTTTGTTAAACCATTGCCTGAGGGAATTCGACACTATGCAGCTATTGCATTCTTGTTGGCTGAGTGTCAGGTGTCTTTGCATTGGGGCGGCACATCAGTTCCAACAGTGAAGGTGGTGGATCCGGGATTTGCGACACCACGAGTGACACATATGCTACATTACAGCCACCCACTTCCAGACCCAAAACCATATGGGAACCACTGCAAAACTATTTACTGCTTTTTCCGATTAAGGGGAGGGGCCCAGACATGGTTGAGGTTCATCCCACTATGTTACACGTTATTGCAAATATATGCTTGCGCTTCATAATGTTATTAATGTTCACAACACTAGAGTTGCTATCACATATGTCCTCGTGGCTGGAGTCACAGGCTTACTGCCTACTCTTCTTCCTGTCATGCCTCGTGTTAATTTTACCATTTTTCTCTTTTCTTTATATTCTCTTTTCTCCTGTGTCATTTACTTCACTTTCATTCTCATTGACGTGACTTATTTTTCAGTAGTGTACACGCGGATTACGAATTTGTGTTTCTTTTGATCGCCTGTGCATTTATATCTGTTTATATTTTTCTCCGTGTTATTTCTTGTCATAAAATCCAATAAATTAATTTAAAAAAACAGAAGTGTTGCAGTGAAACCTCATAGATTTTACTGCAACACTTCTATGAGCCTTTTCTGCACCGGACACCCACCCTGCACACATTATACCTGTTGTAAGTATAATGTTGCGCAGAGGTTTACAAAGTGACGCATTTGCCCAGATGCGTCACTTTGTAAATATAGCGCAGTGTGGCACTATTTTTACGCCACCGCAGCGTCACAAAACGTGATGCAATGGCGGCATAAGGGCCTTATAAATAAGGCCCAGAGAGTGATGTTGCTGCTTTCAATTCATAGGGAAGATGGTTCCAATGTAGGGCCATGGACCTGTTAAGCTTCTGTCGCCCCAGTACAAACATTTAAAAGCTGCCAACACCAAGTGCCTCGCAGAGGTGTAGCGCAAGGTCCTACCGGGATGTACCACCTAAGGTTCTTCTTGAAGTGGGATTGGCCCTGCCGAAGAAGGGTCTTATAGGCCATACACAAGGCCTTGAAAATAATGCACTCCCTGACTAGGAGCCAGTGAAATGTGCTGATGGCTGTTTTCCCCACCTGGAATTTTCGAAATATCAAGAGGAACCGAGCAGCACCATTCTGGGGAGTTTGCAATTTTTTTAATGAACCCTCGGGCAGGTCTAGGTAAAGACTATTACAGTAGTCAAGTCTTGCTAGCACAAGTGGAATGACTACTGTTTTTAGAAGATCAAAGGGTAAGAATTTTTCAGTCTTCTTTATCACTCTGAGAGCATAAAAAGAGGATGAGGTGACCTTATTTACTTGATCTTTATATTTTAACTCTCTGTTCAGTAACACCCCCAGATTTTTTACTTTCGATACAGGGGTGGGGAGTGATCCTAACTCAGGCGGCCACCACAAGAGCGCCACCCGCAGTCACCATCACCTCATCAGATCCGCCAAAAGGGCCTCACTCAAAGACCGCCTAGACAACAACGCACACAACAGCAAAGAGCTCTTCAACATCGTGAAGAAACTCTCCAACCCCAGCTCCAACACCAACGACATCCAGCCGTCGCGAGACCTGTGCGACTCACTGGCCACCTTCTTCCACCGCAAAATCGCCGACATCCACGACAGCTTCAACACCACGACCGCCCCGGCAACCACCGAGACCACTGCCCCCACAACCACCAACCGCCTGCTCTCCTGGACCAACATCAACGACGAGGACACCAGCGAGATCATGAACACCATCCACTCCGGTTCACCGCTAGACCCGTGCCCTCACCACATCTTCAACAAAGCCAGTACAGCCATCGCGCCCCATCTCCGGAAAATAATCAACATCTCCTTCGAGACAGCAACCTTCCCGGAAAGCTGGAAGCACGCCGAGATCACCGCCTTACTCAAGAAACCCAAGGCAGACCCCAAGGACCTCAAGAACTTCCGACCCATCTCTCTGCTCCCGTTCCCCGCGAAGGTCACCGAGAAAATCGTCAACAAACAACTGACCCGCTACCTCGAGGAGAACAACATCCTGGACCCTTCCCAGTCCGGCTTCCGCAGCAACCACAGCACCGAAACCGCCCTCATCGCCGCCACCGATGACATCAGGACCCTGCTAGACAACGGAGAAACAGCAGCCCTCATCCTCCTGGACCTATCAGCCGCCTTCGACACGGTCTGCCACCACACACTACGAACACGCCTTCACGACGCCGGGATCCAAGAGAAGGCCCTGGACTGGACCACATCCTTCCTTTCCGGCAGAACACAAAGCGTCCGCCTCGCCCCCTTCCGATCCAAGGCCACCAAGATCATCTGCGGCGTACCCCAAGGCTCCTCCCTCAGCCCAACGCTGTTCAACATCTACATGGCACCCCTCGCCCACGTCGCCCGACAGCACAACCTCAACATCATCTCCTACGCCGACGACACCCAGCTGATCCTCTCCCTCACCAAAGACCCTCACACCGCCAAAGCCCACCTCCACGAAGGAATGAAGGCCGTCGCCGAATGGATGAGGACCAGCCGCCTGAAGCTGAACTCGGACAAGACGGAGGTCCTCATCCTTGGTTCCAACCCTTCAGCCTGGGACGACTCCTGGTGGCCAACATCACTGGGAACAGCCCCGCCACCCACCGACCACGTACGCAACCTAGGGGTCATCCTCGACCCCACCCTCTCCATGACTAAGCAGGTCAACGCCGTTTCCTCATCCTGCTTCAACATCCTCCGAATGCTCCGCAGGATCTTCAAGTGGATCCCCACCAAAACAAGAAAAACAGTCACCCAGGCCCTCGTCACCAGCAGGCTGGACTATGGAAACGCCCTCTACGCAGGAACGACGGCTAAGCTCCTGAGACGGCTGCAACGCATCCAGAACGCCTCTGCACGTCTTATCCTCGACATCCCCCGACGCAGCCACATCACACCCCACCTGAGAGACCTGCACTGGCTCCCTGTCAACAAGAGGATAACCTTCAAGCTCCTCACCCACGCACACAAAGCACTCCACAACTCCGGACCAGCCTACCTCAACAGATGACTCAGCTTCTACACCCCCACCCGCCAGCTCCGCTCGACCAGCCTCGCCCTCGCCACAGTCCCCCGCATCCGGAAAACGACCGCCGGCGGCAGATCCTTCTCCCACCTCGCCGCCAAGACCTGGAACACCCTCCCCACCAACCTCCGACAGACCCAAGACCTACTGGCCTTCAGAAGACTCCTCAAGACCTGGCTCTTCGATCAGTAGCAGCACCACCCCCCTCTTCCCCCAGCGCCTTGAGACCCTCGCGGGTATGTAGTGCGCTTTATAAGTGACATGATTGATTGATTGATTGATTGATTGATGGGGACCAAAAAGAGGGGCTGTTCCCAAACATAATAACCTCTGTCTTTGATTAATTTAACTTTAAGCAACTACAATCCATCCATGTGCTTACTGCGCTCAGGCAGTTGCTAAATCCACTGCTGGAATGAACATCATTTTAGCAAGGTAAACTTCAATTTTTCAATTTGTGTCGGCAGCATATGATGCTAATGACAGACCAAATTATTTTATGAGCATGGTCTGAAGTTTTACGTATAGATTGAACACCGTGGGACTCAGTGATGATCCCTGAGGGACACCACAGGGTAGAGAATAAGATTCTAAGGTGAACTCCCCCAGGGTAGCTGGCCAGAAAGGAATAACTGTAATAGGGCCAGCGCAGGACCCTCTATCCCGAGTTCTCGCATACGGTCAAACAAAAGCTCATGGTTGACCATATCGAAGGCCACTGACAGATCTAGCAAGATGAGGGCTGCACTTCTGCCCCCATCCAGCGTCGCTCTAATTTCCTCAGTGGCCACAATAAGCTGTGGCCCTGCCTAAAGCTGAACTAAGGGGCCTATTACGATGGCGGGCGGACTTTGTCCGCCCGCCACCGTAACGGTAAACGGGAACGACCGCCAGAGGTGCGGCGGTCCCGCTAGGCCAATTAGGATGCGCCCGCCACCCTGGCGGGCGCATTCTTACCATTAACATTGCGGCGGGCGGTGCTGTAAACAGCACCCGCCGCAATGCTAAAGGTGCATGTAGTGCATTGCAATGCACAACGTGCCTGCCACCTTGTGTATGGCAATGAAGGGGGTACCACAGGTACCCCCCCAGTGCAGTCACCCACCTCCCACCCCCCCGGGTGCCCCCAACGGGCCCCCGAAGCCAATCTCCACATGCCTTTCCATGGCGGAGTCTCCGCCATGGCAATGCATGCACACCGCAGGCATCATAATATGGATGGCGGTGCCTGCAAGGCACCGCCACCATATTGTGTGCCCTTTCCGCCCGGCCGGCAATTCGACTGGCGGAAAAGCGGCGGACGGTCTTTCCGTCCGCCGCGGTGCCCCTCGCCATACTAATATGGCGGGGATGACACAGGGACATTTGGTGGGCGGATTGCCACCGCCGGGCCGGCGGTGACCACCGCTGGCCCGGCGGTGGCGATCCGCCTGTTATCCTAATGGGCCCCTAAGTATCATCAAGGAGATGATTTCTATCTATGAAGGAGGCAAGTTGCATATTCTTTACCTTCTCTGCCAGTTTGGCTGGATAGGGAAGCTATATAGGACAGTAATTATTTAAATTCATAACATTAAGATTGGTTTTTTTTTGTAATGGGAGAACTGATGCTTGCGCCCAAGGGGTAGAAAAGACTCCTGTCAATAATATAGCAGTCTAAATTTTTATCAAATGTAATGCTACCGCCTTGGGTGCTAAATGCACAATCTAAGGGAGACAGGGATCCTGAGGAGAGCCATAATTAATACTGGGAATGACGTTTGCGAGTTGCTCTACTGAAGTGGCCTCAAATTGCCTGAAATCGCCATTTTTGGAGCTCCTCTGTAAGGGTTGGTTATTGTAACAAATGCTGAGGCAGCTAAGGGTAAAATTTGTTGAAGATGGACATTACTTTCTCCTGAAAGAAACTAGCTAAACAGTCCCAGTCACCTTGAATATTTACTACTGAGTTGCTTGCTGTTGGGAGAGTCCACTTTTTTATTGTTTGAAAGAGTTTTGTTAGAATCACTTGCTAGTTTTATTTGCTCTGCGTAGTATCCTGATTTGGCCATGAATTAAAGCTTTTTAAATTCTGCTAAGCAGAGTTTGCAGTTTTTCTCTCTCTCCCTACTTATATCCCCTACACCATTTGCACACTTGTCTCCTACATCTCTGTTTAGTGGCCCTGAGTGTTTCATCAAACCACGGTTGAGATACCTTTTTTCTTAGACGGCGAGGGCAGTGTTGTTGAGGACGGAGCTAATCCAATCGGATTAGTGCTCTGCCACCTGATCTAAGTTATCCCCTATTTCGGGTAGTGAAATTATAAGTAGGGAATTTAATTCAGTAGCTTGTATTTTGCGCCAAGCTCAACCTACAGATTTCTTATAACATAATACTAGGGGAAGCCTTTCTTATAGTTTTATCTGCAAGTTCACCACATGGTGATCCGACCAGGTCAAAGGGAGGTAGTGATGGTTTACAATGTTGGGATTATAAGTAAATTTCCAATCCAGTAAATGTCCCGCCTCATGCGTGGGTCCATTCACTATCTCGGAAAGACCAAACCAGAGAAAGTGCCTAATAGCCATTCTGTGTCAAGATCTAAGTCAATTTCTTAGTGGAAGTTAAAATCACCAATGACTGATTTTAGAATTCACAATGGGGGATTCGAGAAGCAAGCTGTTCTTATCAGCAAAAACTACTCTTGGCCCTGGGGGATGATAGAGAAGCATTCCATTAAATGACTCAGTTTTAGTGAATTCAATGTTAAACAACAGCCCTTCAAGCCCCTCTACCGAGGCAGAATTAAAACAGCTGGGGCGTGATCTCGTTACATTACTGCCAGCCCTCCCCCCCTATTATTAGGTCTGTTTAAAAGAAAGATGGCACATCCAGTTCAGGGTCCAAGCTATCATCATCCCAAGTTTCCGTGATGAATACCAAGTCAGTTTGGTGGCCCATCAGAAACCTGGCAAATTCAAAATGGTGCTTAAACAGGGACAAGGCGTTCATAAGTGCACACTTGATATTTAAGCTATGAGATGCTAGTTCGCTACTCTTATCACAAAATGCGTTCTTCTGACTTTTTGTCTTAGTTAAAGGGCTAAGATTGGGGGCGTGGCCAGGCTACCGACCAAGATGGCCGCGTAGCGCTGCAGCTCCGCCATCCGACCCGACATCCTCTGCCCCATCCAACCAAACTACCAAGCCATCCTCCCTGCTGACGGCGGAATTGGACGCTGCAGCGTGGTTCCTGAGATCGGAGGTGTTTTGAGCTCCTGGGAGGCCGTGGGGCTCAAGATAGAGCGGCCGGACCCGTTCGGCTTGGGCTTGCGCTGGAGGCCGGCTCATGCATGCTGGAGGTACCGGCGGGGCCTAACTCGTGCCCGGTGAAGAGCGGCGCAGCCCGATGTGCAGAGGCGTGGTGACTTTGAGCTGCCTGGAGTGAAAATCCTTGCTCCCGGAGGCCCCGCGACGAGAGGGGCCGTGGGTGAGCCTGCGGGCCAGCCATGCGGCTGGTAGGGCCGGTTGCGTGGGCGCTGGTTGTGACTCAATTTCCGGGCTCAATTGTTGTCAGGCAAGGCCGCTACGTTGACCGCACGCCATAGATTTATATGTGAGCTGCCTGGGCCTGTACCATATTGCGCGCTACCGATTCGGGTAGTGCCACTCGCCAGAGGCCTGTTTGCATCCTGGGCCCTGCCATGGCCTATCTGGGCTGCCACCTGCTGTAGCACAACACCCGTCTGCACCAGGCGACCCACGCCTGTTTGTTGCGCCCTTGTGAGCTTTATTAGACAGTCTGAGCTGGGCTGGGGGAGACTTGGGCCCGGGTCATGTTGATTCGCTACGCCTCTGCCTACGCTACCTTTCCTAACTGGTCTTAGGGACCGGACATGCATAATTTGCACCTGTTCTCACTGCGTGGCTCTGCGCCACCTTGGGCCGCTACTTAGCACCGCCTGGGTGCGCGCCACAACATGGTGCGGAAAGACCCTAAGCAAAGGGTACTGCAGTTCAGCAAGCCGAGTGGTGCACCAGTGGAGCCCGGCACTGACATGGCTGAGGAGGGCGTAGATGTGATCCGTACGGAGAGGGGCCCCTCTGACGCCCTGATGCTAGAATTGCGAGCGGGGTTTAAGGCCCTGGATGGTCGCTTTGACTCCTTGGAGAAGCGCCTGGATTCCATGGGAGCCAAATTAGAAGTGCATGAGCGCTGTCTGGACACTGCAGAGGGCAGGGTGTCTGATTTAGAGGACGGGCCGCCCAATCCGCCAGGCGCCTGGACCGCATGGAGAAAATACTAAAAGATGTGGCCATGAAAAATGAAGATTTGGAGGCGAGAAGCAGGCGTAACAACGTACTCATTCTTGGTGTCCCGAAGTCCACCAACACTGGCCGCATGGATCTTTTCATTGAAAACTTGCTATCAGACCTATGTGGCAAAGAGTACTTTACCTCTACTTTCCTGGTGGAGAGAGCACACTGTACACTCGGTCCTCGCCCTAATCCAGGAGCCCTTCTGAGACCGATTATCGCCCGCCCACTAAACTCTCATGACAGAGATACTGCACTACGGATGGCAAGGGAAAGTGGCACCCTGTCCTGGCAGCGATCCAAGAGCACATTGTTTCCAGACTTCACCGGTATGGTTCAAGAGCCGAGGAAAAAGTACACTGGCGTGAAGGCTACACTCCGAAATTTAGGCCTCAGATATGGCATGATCTATGCAGCTCGACTCCGGGTGGATGTAGCAGGGAGGTCTCGAGTATTTGATACCCCTACAGCAGTTCAGGAGTTTTGCAGAGGCTACAAGGAGAACAGTGGCACCCAGGGAAAAGACCCTCCTAGAACCTCACTCCCTCACAGCGGCTCGGCGGCCAGTGTGGAACTATTCTCCTCGGAATGATCAGAACTCCTGACCTTCAATACATATTGTCTGAACTATTCTGAATTTATTTGAGGGCAAATAACTGTGTGTATAAGATTTTCTCTTTTTTTCAAAGTTGGGCAGATGGCGAGGCGTTGCCTCACCCCAAGTGTGAACTAAGTTAGATTTGACATGCGATTTGAAATATATATTGCCGTTCCCATTCCTCATTACGTATGGGGGCTCTGTGTTGCGTTCTACACATTAAGCACTGGGGAATTCTCTGCGGTTGGGAGGGCAGGGATGGGTGGGGGGCGGAGGGGGGGTTTGTTTGTTCCTATGGTAAACCATTACTCCTTTTCTTATTTCCTCAGTGTGGTTGGTATGATGTTCTATATCGTGCACGAACAGTCTTCTTCTTCAATCACGTAAATGTCTTCGTGGGGTAAATTGTCCACATTTCAGACTTAACACTGATCACCTGGAACGTTAGGGGCGTAAATAATGCCAGGAAAGGGAAACAGGTGTTGCATTATTTACAGAGGCATCAAGTGGACATCGTGTTTCTTCAAGAGACACATTTGCCAAAGACAGCTGCGGTCCACTTCACCTCGTCATGGGGTCCCCACAGATACTTTGCGAATTACAGCACGTATGCAGGAGGTACGGCTATACTTATACATAAACGTCTGCCATTCCAATTCTCTAGGGTTCGCAATAATAGCGAGGTTCGGTACACTATAGTGGTGAGGCATATAACGGCCCGTCAGATTGCACTTGTTTGTGTCTATGCGCCCAATGTTGATAGCCCAGAATTCTTTCACGACCTACATGCACACCTACTTCAACTAGATGTGGACTACATTTGCATGGGTGGGGACTTTAATCTACTACTAGAACCAAGACGAGACGGTACGTCCGATTCTCCAGACACCAAGCCCTGCGCGGGCCGCGCCTTACTAGAACTGTATGATACACTTGGTCTTACAGATGTGTGGCGACACTGTCGACCAGGAGACTCAGCAAATACCCACTATTCTGCACAACATAACACTTGGACACGATTGGACTTTTGTCTTGTCTCCCCCAACTTGGCAGCTTGGTATAGAACATTCCAGCATCTACCTAGAACGCTCTCTGACCACTCCCCTGTCGTCTTAACACTTAGGATCCCACGACCTGAGGGATGTGAGAGGCAATGGAGGTTTCCCAGTCAGGCTTTGTTGGATGAGGTTTTCCGTTCTGAGCTACATGGCGCTATTGTTGAGTATTTTGACCTAAATACAGGGTCGGTCCAATCCTGGGCCACGCTACGGGAGGTATTCAAAGCATATCTACGTGGAGTCTGCATCCCCAAACATGCCGGGGTGTTGAGGGACTTGCGACGTACACTAGCAAACATAGAGCAGAAGCTGGGCTCACTTGATCAGGAACATGGTCAGACTGCCTGAACCGACCCAACATGGGTGCCGCCTGACACTCTTAACGGAATTTAGGGAAACTGCAGAGTGAGAAGCACGCTATCTATGTAAATATGCTGTTGCGCGATGTTATGGGGAGGGAGAGAGACCTGGCCGAACCTTGGCGCGGCTTTATGGTCCCCCCACAGGCCAATCATAAATTGCCTGTCTCCGCTCCTCTCATGGGCAGACATTGACAGGCACTCCGGACATACGAGACAAATTTTTGGAGTATTATTCTAGTTTATACTCGACCCGCGTAACACACAGCGAGGAAGATCCCAATAAGTATCTGTCAGAAATTGCATTGGTATGGCTTGACCACTTGACCAAGTTATGCAATAATTCTTAGCAGAACCCTTCTCTACTGATGAAATAATTAGTACTATCAATGCCATGAACGGCTCGACCGCCCCTGGCCTTGACGGCTTCACCGGAAACTTTTACAAGGCCTACAAGACCCTTTTAGCTCCACAACTCCTTGAGGTTTATAACGAAGCTCTCGAATGACGGGAACTTCCCCCCATGCTGCGTGAAGTTGTGATAATCTTACTCCCTAAGCTTGGTAAGGACCCGCTCCTGTGCGGATCATACAGAATACTGTCATTGTTAAATCTCGATTACAAGATTTTGGCAAAAATTATAGCGTGGAGGCTAGCCCTGTTGTTAGATAAGATTATTTCGCCAGCTCAGTCGGGCTTTGTCCCACACAGATCGACGGCTCTAAATCTCCGTACGCTTTTTGCCGTTATCCATAGGAATGCCCTGGAAGTTCCGGCTGCTGCCGTATTACTCGATACAGAAAAAGCCTTTGACTCTTTGGAGTGGCCTTTTTTCCTTGCCGTTATGAGGAGAATGGGAATGCCTAAGGGATTCATTGATCTCACTTCACTTCACTGCTCTACACCTCACCCACTGCTAGACTCAGGCTAAATGGCACCCTATCTTCCCAGTTTAAACTTACCCGTGGCACCAGGCAGGGTTGCCCGCTCTCACCATTGATTTTTATTATAGCGCAGGACCCGTTGGTCAGGCAATTCCCAGAAAGACACTTGCATAGGTGACTTCAGTTTAACACAGGCCCTCTTATGATCTCCCTATATGCAGATGACATCATGTTGTACGTTCGCCACGCCCAAGAGAACTTAGATCCACTCATCAGAGAGGTCATCCGATTTGGGGGATTCTCAGGACTGGGCATAAACTGGGGCAAATCGGAAATCTTTCCTTTGACTCCTTGTACAACTAGGTGGGATTCTGAGTTCCCCCTGACGTGGTGTGATGAATCTGCTAAGTATTTGGAAATACAAATCCACAGAGAGGTTGAGCAGATCATTTTGCTGAACTATGGCCCCGCGCTACATACGCTAGAGCAGCAGGTGGAATGTTGGATAAAACTCCCTCTCTCGTTAGCCGGAAGAGTAACGATCATCAAAATGGTGGTGCGCCCCAAATTCTTATATGTCTTTCATAATATTCCCATTAGGTTGCCTAACAGCTTCTTTCGGACACTTCGCTCTCATCTCATTAGGCTGACTTGGGGAGGTGGCAGAGCTATGGTCAGCTGGGGCACATTGACCCCACCATATTGAAGGAGGGGACTTGGGGTTCCCAATTTTCAGATTTATTACCTAGTCGCGCAATGCAGTTTTGCACATTCCTGGTACCACTCTGACGCTCGGATTCCTTACTCTAAACCTGAGGCTGATCTTGTACTCCCTAGCCAGTTAAGAACGATTTTACCAAGGGGATTCCCAAGAGAGCCCCAAGATATACAGACTGTCTCCACCATTAGCTGGGCCTGGAAGAAATCAGCGCGTGTGACAGGCGGACATACCTTATACTCCTCTGCACTCCCGATAGTTAACAACCCATGGATACCCATCACAGAAGAAAAGTTGGTTCAACGCACACTCACTACATATGCATTAGACACAGTGGGAGATCTCTTTCCGGGGGGCCAAGCCTTCTCTAGCTCCGAGGAAGTGAGGTTCAGTGAAGCATCCTTCATGGACCACTTCAATTTCAGTAGGATTCGTAGTGCACTTAGAGTGCAGATCACTGAGTTCCCATTGCAGCCGGAGTCCTTCCCACCACTAACACTGCTGATCACAAGCAAAGGGGGGACCACCTCATCTCCAAATTGTACAAAGCCTGTATGGCCTTAATCCCTAGCAGAGGCACTAAGATCCGAGGAACCTGGGAGTGCGACCTGGGACATCCTATACAGGACCCCCAATGGTCCTTCTGCTGCACTCAGACCAAAGAAGTTGCCCTGAACAGTCGACATAAACTGATTCATTTCAAGTTCCTGTGGAGGGCATACATGTCCCCTGCAAAACTCAACTCCATTGATCCCTCCTGACAGCACACGTGCCCCAAGTGTGGAGCACATCGGGCGGACTTCTCCCACATGACCTGGAATTGTGTTAAGATAGGGAATTATTGGAGAGATGTTTACATATTACTATCGCATATGACTCACTTTGACATTAGCCCTGTGCCTGAGGTAGACCTGCTGGGGTATGTGAGTGATTTTCCTAAATAACTGTGCAGATTTGTTTCCATTGCTCGCCAAGCAGGAGATAGCGCTACACTGGGGCAACAGAATCAGCCCCACAACAAAAGCTTAGCTTAATAGCCTCATTCATTGTAATACAAATTGCGAGTTGTTTGCAACAACCCAACCCTTGACATCCCGACCCAAGGACATTTGGAGTCCGCTGAAGCGCTATTTGCTAGAAGTTGAGTCTGCCCCTTCGTCACACAGCTGCCTTCAGGGATAGTTCCCACTGGGGTGGGTTGACCCTTCATTTCCATGTTGTATATTGATTCATACTGTGTGTTGGATGGGAGGGTGGAAAGCCGGCGCGTGTTCGGGGGTCTCTGGGTTCACAGTGTATCATGTCCATGTTTCCCCCTAGCTGACAGTGTTTTTTGCTTTCTAAGACTATGGGGCCGATTCCGATTCGGGCCGGAAATCTCTCCGACCGAGCCGGACCCGGAGAGATTTCCGACCGAATCGGACTCTGGCAGTCCGACCGAATGAGTACGATGCGCACGCATGCAATCGGACTCGAGTCGGTCGGACTCCCATTGAAGTCAATGGGAGCCGGACGTACAACGCGTACGCGGGCTCCCATTGACTCAATGGGTGCGAGGCGAACAAGGGTGCCCCCTACAGCGGATACGCCTCGAAGCGACTCGCGGCGTACATGCACAGGTAGGGGGGACCCATGGGTCCCCCCTGTGTGCGACTCGCGCGGTTAGCATACAGGGAGGTCCGACACGGATCCCTAAAGTCCGGCTCTGACTGCTCTTTCGAGCCGGACGGCGCTAGTCGGTCGGACTGCTCGCGGCGCGCATCGTACTTGCCCGGCCGGGGAACGTCTCCATTGCGCGGTACGAGTCGTGTCCGTGCGAGTCGGTCGGAGCGCATCGGACCCGTGAACAAGTCGGTCGGCGATTTCGCGTGCGCTCGCATCGTACTCGCTCGGCAGGACGCACGTACGAATCGGTCGGGAAACAGGGCTCCGAATCGGATCCGGTTAAGCCGAATCCGATTCGGTGCCCTACCGGCCGAGATCGGAATCGGCCCCTATATCCGCCCAGACTGATATGTTTCTATGATGCTACATTGAGGAACCAATTCCTATTTGTTGTGATTTAACATGAAAATGGTAAATAAAGTTTAAAAAAAAAAGAAAGGGCTAAGATTGATGATTCTGCTGTCACAGGTCAGGCAAGAAGTAAAAGATGGTTACAATATGAAAAATAACAAAGGCATAAACATCAGTTAGCATGTTTCCAACACACATAATAGGGGAAACAGCGTTTACAACGCTGTCATTACATCGCAAGACTATTACAAAGCGGTTGTTACAACTACCGCGTTGTTAGTACGCGATGCATTTACATCGCAAGCCATTACAACGACTTGCTGTAGGGGTCGCTGAGGTATTGGAAAGGAATTCCAACACCTTCCCTACTGTTGCGCAAACTGGAGTAGGAATAGTAAATAATACTATTCCTAAGTCCAGTGCGCCCCCTACAGCAAGTCGTTCTATGACTTGCGATGTAAATGCATAGCGTACTAACAATGCAGTCGTTGTAATGACCGCGTTGTAAAAGCACGCGATGTAATACATCGCGTTGTAATGTACTTTATTCACATAATAGGCATAAAGAAACAGTGACCCTCAATATAATACCAAAGTGTACTGTGTTATCAAAAACATATTATAACAAACATATTATCCCCCCAAGGACACAAAATCCTCTGCAAATTTAAAATATATGCTGTAAACAACCAAACGTGATACGGCGTCCCTCCCAAAACAGTGAAAGTGAGTACCGAAGAGCCCACGTACAATCAGCTGAAACCAAGAATATAAAAATGTGAACATACAAGACCAGCTTATTCTGTGGAAAAAAAAAATTACTAAAACTGTGTGATGACAAATAAACAGAAACATGGACTTACAGTGTATATGCCATAAAAGCAACATCATCTTGCGTCCATCAAAGTCAATATACTACTGCTTAAAAAAGAACAGGCTGCCAATGCGGCTATAGATTGTGTCACCAGTGAAAACACAAGAGTATGTGAAATCTAGCCATCATCCTGTAGCCCCACCATGAGTGATGCTGAACAAAACCTAATACACCTGTACTTAAGAATCCTGGAGTTAATTAATCCCACCTGACCGAGGAGCTCAAAGTGAACGGCAAGAACATAAACAAAATACTATGGTGCCCCACAAAGCAGATACAAATGCTGGCATGGCTGAAAACACGTAAATATTCATGCACCTAAATAAAATGAACTGTAATGAACCGAACCAGCATTATGCCTAAATTATGTACATATAAATACATTCGCAAAATTGAAACAGCAAGCCGTTACAAGCACACCACTTGTGATTGTGACACACGTCCCCACAGCAAAATGTCCCACAAGAGTCCGAACTTAAGAGCCTTGCAGCTCAAACAGTGTGCATCTCCACCGCTCCCGCCGTTTCCAAGAAGCAGTCTCTAAGACCAACAACAAATTAAGCACAAATGTGGAGTGCACCACCAACATAGAAAAATGATTTAGTCCATCCACTGTGGAGATTACAAAAGTCGATCTTTATTCTTCTTGTTCATTAAAAACAACAGGTGTGGACTTCATCAGGGCTTCAAGTGTGTATACAGATCTTGGGCGTAGTAGGTTGCGGTACAAGTGCAGAGGAAGGATTGTAAATCGTATTTGTACTGTCAAAACAACTGTCCCTCCTGGATCCAGGGACAGTTTAGATAGTGTGACGGCTCCTGTGCCGTGCCGAGCAGCGACAAAGGACGTACGTGTAATCGTCCTCATTTTCAGTAAACGTTTTGACAGTACAAATACGATTTGCAATCCTTCCTCTGCACTTGTACCGCAAACTACTATGCCCAAGATCTGTATACACACTTGAAGCCCTGATGAAGTCCACACCTGTTGAACGAAACGGGTCGGCTGTTTGGCTGTTGTTTTTAATGAACAAGAAGAATAAAGATCGACTTTTGTAATCTCCATAGTGGATGGACTAAATAAATTTTCTATGTTGGTGGTGCACTCCACATTTGTGCTTAATATGTACATATAAACATCAATTGTGATGCACTTTATGCTCGTTTGTAAAGCTGTCAAAACATGTTTATTTTCCACGAGACTACCTCAGAGTATAAACTGTTCCGAAACCGTTACTGACGCAATGCCGTATAACCTGAACAAGTAAACAAGAGGCTGATCTTCGATATTACCACTAGCTTGAATATAGAATGTATTTGGTTTCTAATACTAATTACGGGGTGCAGACTGTTGGTGGACAGAAACACTTCATAATGACATATAAATAATGGAATGCACACCCTATTTAATACATTTTTAAACATTGTTTATGTATTTTCTTTAAACATTCTCAAGGCAGAATGTTGTGATCTCTTGCTATCTTATGCATTCTCGACACAGTCTTGATGCTGACTGCTGCTCAGCCAGTGAGTGAGGTCATTGTATAGTTGGAATGTTGAGAGTGCTTGTGCTTGGATGGATGGACAGTTGGAGTGAGAGGGGCAGAGAAGGAGGATGCTGCTCCTGGTGGGACTTTATCTATAACCTACAACCAAGTTAATAAACCTGCTTCTTTTATAACCTACGAGTATGCATCCTTGATGGTAACACTGGCGATGAGCAGAAAAGAAACTATACATGAAGATCAAGAAACTAAGAAGAAACTAGTGGAACTGCTGAAGAAGCTAAGAGGATTACAAAATAACTAGAGATTGAAGCCTGTAAGGAAGTTTTGCACCTAGTAACCAAGCCAGTGTCTATTTACACCAGACAGCCTGCAGTCCATGGCATTTTCACAGACCAGCGTAATTTGTACAGCAGATTGTAAGGATGCTGCTGAGTTAATAGGACTTTGGTGTCAACTAGATTGAAGTTGCAGGATATTAGCATTGGTAAACAGTCAGAACATCGAGTAGGAAATGTCGAATTGCACTAATATCGAGTGCAAAATATCGTGATACAGAAATATCGACTGCCAGAATATCGTAGTCAAGAATATCGAGTTTAAGGTAAGAAATATTGTTTTCCAAAATATCGAAGTCATTAATATTGCAACTATATAGTTGTTAAAAATATTGTTTTTTTAGTTAGTGTTATGTATTTTAGTATGTATTTTAAATGTATGTGCTATATATTTTTGTCTAAGTATTGCATTTTTTTTAATGTATGTGTCAAATTTTTAGAAGTTATTAATTTTATTTTAATTACATTTTGCGTTTTAGTTCCGTAGCGGGTTGTGGGTTTATAGGGGAATAGGGTGAGAAGTAATTTAATTATAATAAATTGAATATTAATTTTATTTTAATTAAATTTTGCGTTTTAGTTCCGTAGCGGGCAGTGGGTTTATAGGGGAATACGGTGGGAAGTAATTTAATTATTATAAATTGAATATACATTTTTATTTATTAGTATGTATTTAATTTTGAATTTATAGTGTTAATTATGGTAATTAATTGATTATTAATTAATTAATAATTGGCTGTTAATTTTTATTGATTAATTAATTGGTAAATATGTTAATTGTGTCATTTTTTAGGAGCGGGTTGTGGATTTATAGGGGAATAGGGTGGGAAGTAATTTAATTATAATTAAAGTATTAATATTTTTTCATAATTAATATTCATTTATTTAATATTTTATATTGTTAATTGTGGGAAATAATGTATTATTAATTATGTACTAATTTGTTATTAATTATTATTAATTAATTGGTAATTATGTTAATTGTGTGATTTTTTTAGGAGTGAGTTGTGGGTTGATAGGGGAGTAGGGTGGGAAGTAATTTAATTTTAATAAATGTAATAATATTTTTATATAATATTTATTAATTATTATTTTATAGTGTTAATTGTGTGAACTAATGTATTAATAATTATTTATATTTTTATTGTTAATTGTTATTAATTAATTAAGTAATTGTTAATTAATTATGTTAATTGTATAATTATTTACGAAATTGGTGGCGGCATTTATAGGGGAATATGGTGGGAGGTAATTTATTTTTAATTCTTTGTTAATTGATGCTAATTAGTTAATTACATTTTAATTTTGTCATTTGTGTAATAATTTTGATGTGTAAGTTGTGGTGTTTATACTGGTAAATGGTGGGAAGTACATTTTTTAAAATTAATTACTTATTTGTTGTTTATTGATATGAATTTATTAATGTAAAATTAGTTATGGAAATTGTGTAAATATTTTTAGGTGGTGTTTATTGGGGTAGATGGTGGAAAGTAATTACATTAATTAATCATTACTTGATCATTAATATCTATTTATTAATTGTTAAATATTTTTGGTAATTGTTTATTTTTTTTGTTTGGGGATTTATGTTATACAGCTGTAATGTTTGGTTACTACAATAATTTTGACCTTCCCTACTGTTGCACTCACTGGAGTGGGAATAGTAATTTTTACTCCTACGCTATCCTACACTTTCCCTATTGTTGCAGTCGCTGGAGTGGGAATAGTATTTTTTATCCCTTCGCTATCCAACACTTTCCCTACTGTTGCACTTGTTGGAGTGGGAATAGTAATTTTTTCCCCTCCGCTATCCAACATTTTCCCCACTGTTGCACTCATTGGAGTGGGAATATTAAATTATTCCCCTCCGCTATCCAACACTTTCCCTACTGTTGCAGTTATTGGAGTGGGAATAGTAAATTATTCCCCTCCGCTATCCAACACTTTCCCTACAGTTGCACTCGCTGGAGTGGTAATAGTAATTTTTTCTCCTCCGCTATCCAACACTTTCCCTACTGTTGCAGTCAATGTAGTGTAAAGTGTAGGTTTAAAAAATATTACATATTTTAATATTTTAATTCATAATATAATTTTAATTTTTTTATTTTTATGTTACAGGTGTATGTATATATATATTTTATTTATACATTTTAATATATTTCTGACATTTTACAATTAATTAATTAATTACAATTATTATTTATTAATTATTTTTAAGAAAATATATATATATTACATTTTAAATATGTATGTTTAATTTATTTTTACATTACATTTATTACTTATAATTGTTAAAATATACAAATAAATCTAAATATTTTTTTTAAGTTAAATGTATTATTTAATTTATTTTACATTATTTTTTATACATATAAAAAAACTATATTTTCTACTTCGAAATTTTTAACAACGATATTTTTGGGGGATATTTTTGTACTTATCATTATGAAGATACGAGGTCGATATTTATGACAACGATATTTTTGACACAATATTTCTGTAGGTCGATATTTCTGTTCTCGGTATTCTGTCAGTGATCCATTAGCGTTTGGCTAGTTATGCCGGAGGGGAATGAACTGGCAGCATACATTAGAAGAATTTGATGTGAACCAGCAGATCTAGTGGTGGCTGCCAACCCAGAAAAGTATTCTGGTAATGTCAAGCGGCAACCTGCTTTCACAGTCTGCATGTACGGCGATTTATGGTGGTTATCAGTGGTCAGAGGAACCAGCAAGACAGAGACGACAGCGCTGACAATGATTGAAAACATGAAATGCAGTGAGTGACGCATTTAGGCTGGCGGTGGGTGGAATCAACTGTTTTAGGGCTGAAGTGAAATTTTATTGGTGTTGGTGTGTTCATCAATATTTACAGACAGCTGGCTGTGAGTATATTCTGGTTTACGTTTAAAGACTTCTAAAATGTGCATGCCTAGGAAGCGCTGTGTTAATAGTGTGATGGTTATATGGCTGGCGCTTTGGTTTGAAAACCCACGTTACTCCAGTGCGAGGTGTGTGGAGGCTTTGCATGCCTGCTGTGGGATCCTATGCTTGAGCTGGAGCACAAGGGTCAGCGGGAGGCAGACGGCATTCACTTCTTATCGGTGGCTGCAGGTTTGTGTGGCCTCGTCATTGACACGATGACATCACACGCATGATGTGAGGCCGCCATTTTTGGTTGGGATTCCTTCTGAATAGAGCAGGCAGCAGCTGTGAAGTTGTACACCGTGGTGGTGGGAACTGGGGCATCGGCTTGAGTGAAGATTCCCAAGAAGCAGCTGCGGATGGGTGAGCGAGCTGTATGCTGCATGTAGAAGCGTTGACCTTTGTGTGACAAGATGGTCAGGATGGTGACAGTGCGCTAATGGTCACTCCTACACGTAAAGTTTAGGTGATTTGCACTGAAACTTTTCGGGTTTGGAAGCAGCACTGATGACCAGCAAACTGGTGACACTAATCATCTGATGAACACGTGAAGCAAGTACCAGCAGTGAGAGCTGGAGTTGAGGCACTCAAAGGGCCAATTTAAGTGTGTGCCTACTACCGCTGGGATTAATTATTAATGCCGTATTGAATTGAGAAAAGCTATGTTCATGCTGACAAGTTTAATGTGGTATTAATTTGAGGAATGTTACAATAATGCTGACAAGGTTAATGCGGTTTTCTGTATTAATGTTTTGAATGCTGATTTTCACAATGCCATGCATGGGGTCCCCGGAGCTGAAAACAGCCCGAGGAGGGAGGCTGCATGACCCACCTCCCCCATTTGTTTATGGCTGTGCCCCGGGGAATAGGGTACCTGGGGCCGAAATCGTCCCAGGGAGGTGGCTGTGTGGCCTCCTCCCCTATTAAAAACAAATAGATTTTAAGGCTTGGCCCCAGGAGATGGGGTCCCAGAGGCCAAAAATGGCCCAAGGAGGGGGCCGCGCAGTCCACCTCAACTTTAAATTATAAAGATTAGGTAGCCAGGATGGGTTCTAGGGGCTACAATTGGCCTGGGGCAGGGGGCTGCTCCCCTATTCAATGAACTCATGCATCCACTCACTAACCTACTGAGCTTCACGCACCAACTCACAGAGCTAGTTCAGACACTCACTCACTCACAAACCCACTGAGACACTCATGCACCCACTCACAGACCCACTCAGAGACTGAGGCACCCACTCACAGACCCACTCAGACCTATGCACCCACTCACAGCCTCACTCAGAGACACATGCACTGACTCTTAGACCCACTCACAGACTCATGCACTCACTCACTGACCCACTCAGAGACTCATATACTCACTCACAGACCCAGTAACACACTCACACACCCACTCATTCAGACACTCACACACCCATTTACAGACCTACTAAGAACCTCATGTACTCACTCACAGACTGACTCACACACTCAAGCATCCACACACAGACCCACTCAGACTCAAGCACACACTCACAGACCTACTCAGAGACTCATGCACCTACTCACACACCCAGTGAGACAATTATGCAGCCACTCCCAGACCCACTCAGACACTCACACACCCACTGACAGACCCACTCAAACACTCTCATACTCATTCACAGACCTACTGAGACACTCATGCACTCACTCACACACTCACTGTCAAAGGTTACTAGTTACAGTTAGGAAATACAATTTTAAAAAGCCTTAGATATTCACTTACAATAATCAAAGGTTGCAGTGACGTTACAGTTAGGAAGTAGAATTTTAAAATAATGTAGAAATGAACTGAAAAAACAATGGTTACAGGAACGTTATAGTTAGGCTCAGATTTTACTCACACAAAACCAGAGAAATTCAGCAGTTATAGTCACCTGAGCTAACTATAACTTACGCCACCGCAATGCACTGCTTATGACCGTACATATTACATCACTCATGACATGGTCTGTGACATCACTGATGACATCATCTACAAAACAACTCACACACCCACTCACACCTCTATACAACCTCTCATACACCCACTCACATACTCACACAACCACTCACATACCCGTTCACAGACCTTTACAAATACTCACACATTAACTCACTCACCCATACAGCTTCTCATACAACCAGTCACTCATACAGCCCACACTCACCCATACAGCTACTCACACACCCACTTATTCACCTAAACAGCCACTCATACACGCACTCACTCAACCATACAGCCTCTCAACACAGCTACTCACTCACCCATACAAGCACTCCCACACTCCCACACAAGCACTTGCATACCCATTCACACAGCCATACAAGCACTAACACACCCACTTACTCACCCATGCAGCAACTGACACAGACACTCTTTCGGCAATACAGGCACTCACATACCAACACACTTAACAAAACACCCACTCAAACAGCCACTCACATAACCGCTCAAACACCTACTCCCACACCCCTACAACCACTGACACAGACATACAACCACTCGCACATCCATACAACTACTCACACAGCCACTCACACACCCAGGAACCAACTCCCAAATCCATTCACAGACCCATACAGCCACTCATTTACCCACTGACAGACCTATACAGACACTCACACACCCACTGACAGAGACATACAGCCACTCACACACCCATACAGCCACATGCACACTCACTCACCTATACAGTCACTTACAGAGCCACTCACTAATTTATACAACCACTCACACATCCACTCACTCACCCATACAGTCACTCACATACCCTCTCACCCACCCATACAGCCACTCACATAGCCGCTCACTCACTGATACAGCCACTGACACACCCACTCACTCACCAATACAGCCACTCACTCACCCACTCAGCTACTCATACACCCACTTTTTCCCCTATACAGCTACTCACACACCCATACTCCCACTAAGACACCCACTCACACATGGATATACACAGCCACTCACATAATATATGTTAGTAGTATCACTCATTAGTAGTACACCTAGGATACTAATTTAACGTTTGTAGTAGCTTAGGGGCTCATTAGGATGGCGGTCGGAAAATCACCCCGACCGCCATGGAAGCGGAAAAAACCGCCCGCCGGCACCGTGGAGAAACCGGCGGCCAAATTATGATCAATCGCCAAAAAACACCGACCGCGGCGGTACGGGGGGAACAAAAACCGCCCGTAGCGTGCGGAGATGGCCAAAACACGTCCGCGGCAGACGGATCCGCTGCGGAAAAACACCAACCCGCCGCAAGGATAGTGGAGACACCGCACGGCAAATTAGGATATCCCCACTGGTCCCGCGGCACGTTCCGCTCTTTCCGACCGCCGCGATCGCTAACAGTGATGAATGGGAGAGCATGCGGAAGAGATGCAGCAAAGCCACCGCAGCGGACGCTCCGTGACAAATTTGGCGGACGAATCAAAAATCCTACAATAAGGCCACACAGTGCCCACACCAAAGTAGCCATGCCACCCAAAAACAGAAAACACACCCCAATGACACAACATTGCACACAAAAAAAAAATTACAAGGACAACCCACACAACACACCTGAGAGCACTCCCACATGTGGACACACCCACATAGCAGAGCATAAAACCAGCCCCTTCCTTGACCACAATCCTCTGCACTAACCCACAACTGAAGGGCCCAACCCCTGAGAACAAAGGATAGGCAAAGCTACACACCATCACCACTCACACCACACACAGCACCACCACCACTTCCACACCTGCACCCCTAACCCCTTTGCACATCACACACCATACACATCACCACCACCACTACCACTTACACCCCTGCACCTACAACACCTCTGCACATCACACACCATGTCAACACATAAAATGCCCAAATTCACAGAGAGTGAGTTGAAGGTAATGGTAGATGAGATAGTCAGAGTGGAACCACAACTGTTTGGTAGCCTGGTCCAACAGACACCATTAGCCACAAGGACTCAAATGTGGGCAAGGATAGTCCAGAAGGTCAATGCAGTAGGGACCATCCCAAGATCCAGAAAGGAAATCATGAAGCGGTGGCATGACTTGAAGAGGGTTGTCAAAGAGAGGAGGACCAAGAACCGTGAGCTGGCTGACAGGACTGGCGGTGGCACTCCCATACCACCAAAACCATTCACCCCATGGGAGGAGAAGGTGCTTGCCATACTGCATCCAGAGAGTCTCACAGGAGTACCCGGGGAGTGGAGGCTGGTAAGTACAAACAAATGACTACCACCACACTGCTATGTACTGCCTTGCACAACTACAAAGATACACCTCCTAGGAACAATTCCATTCATCTGCACCACACACTCACTAAAACATGTCTCACAGATCCAACATCCACCCCCTCCCAAACACCACCAATGTACCTAGCAACATTACCATGGGTGCATGTGCACAGGCAGCCTGCACTGCAACTCCCACCATGCCCCCTTGTCCCACACCTCAGCAGGATGGAGCACTCCCCCACCCAGAAGCATGTGTCACCATTACATCCCCAACAAACAAACTTACAGGTAGAAAGCCATCTTGTCATGGAGGGCTGTTTGGGGTGGAGGCCTGTACTACTACTCCCACCATGCCCCCTGTCCCACACCTCAGCAGGATGGGGCACTCCCCCACCCCACCCAGAAGCATGTGTCAGCCATTACATCCCCAACAAACAAACTTACAGGTAGGTAGCCATCTTGTCTTGGAGGGCTGTTTGGGGTGGAGGCCTGTACTACTACTCCCACCATGCCCCCTGTCCCACACCTCAGCAGGATGGGGCACTCCCCCACCCCACCCAGAGGCATGTGTCAGCCATTACATCCCCAACAAACAAACTTACAGGTAGGTAGCCATCTTGCCATGGAGGGCTGTTTGGGGTGGAGGCCTGTACTACTACTTCCACCATGCCCCCTGTCCCACACCTCAGCAGGATGGGGCACTCCCCCACCCCACCCAGAAGCATGTGTCAGCCATTACATCCCCAACAAACAAACTTATAGGTAGGTAGCCATCTTGTCATGGAGGGCTGTATGTGGGAGGGAGGCCTGTACTACTACTCCCACCATGCCCCCTGTCCCACACCTCAGCAGGATGGAGCACTCCCCCACCCAGAAGCATGTGTCACCATTACATCCCCAACAAACAAACTTACAGGTAGGTAGCCATCTTGTCATGAGGGCTGTTTGGGGTGGAGGCCTGTACTACTACTCCCACCATGCCCCCTGTCCCACACCTCAGCAGGATGGGGCACTCCCCCACCCCACCCAGAAGCATGTGTCAGCCATTACATCCCCAACAAACAAACTTACAGGTAGGTAGCCATCTTGCCATGGAGGGCTGTTTGGGGTGGAGGCCTGTACTACTACTCCCACCATGCCCCCTGTCCCACACCTCAGCAGGATGGGGCACTCCCCCACCCCACCCAGAAGCATGTGTCAGCCATTACATCCCCAACAAACAAACTTACAGGTAGGTAGCCATCTTGCCATGGAGGGCTGTATGTGGGAGGGAGGCCTGTACTACTACTCCCACCATGCCCCCTGTCCCACACCTCAGCAGGATGGAGCACTCCCCCACCCAGAAGCATGTGTCACCATTACATCCCCAACAAACAAACGTACAGGTAGGTAGCCATCTTGTCATGGAGGGCTGTTTGGGGTGGAGGCCTGTACTACTACTCCCACCATGCCCCCTGTCCCACACCTCAGCAGGATGGGGCACTCCCCCACCCCACCCAGAAGCATGTGTCAGCAATTACATCCCCAACAAACAAACTTACAAGTAGGTAGCCATCTTGCCATGGAGGGCTGTTTGGGGTGGAGGCCTGTACTACTACTCCCACCATGCCCCCTGTCCCACACCTCAGCAGGATGGGGCACTCCCCCACCCCACCCAGAAGCATGTGTCAGCCATTACATCCCCAACAAACAAACTTACAGGTAGGTAGCCATCTTGCCATGGAGGGCTGTATGTGGGAGGGAGGCCTGTACTACTACTCCCACCATGCCCCCTGTCCCACACCTCAGCAGGATGGGGCACTCCCCCACCCCACCCAGAAGCATGTGTCAGCCATTACATCCCCAACAAACAAACTTACAGGTAGGTAGCCATCTTGTCATGGAGGGCTGTTGGGGGTGGAGGCCTGTACTACTACTCCCACCATGCCCCCTGTCCCACACCTCAGCAAGATGGGGCACTCCCCCACCCCACCCAGAAGCATGTGTCAGCCATTACATCCCCAACAAACAAACTTACAGGTAGGTAGCCATCTTGCCATGGAGGGCTGTTTGGGGTGGAGGCCTGTACTACTACTCCCACCATGCCCCCTGTCCCACACCTCAGAAGGATGGGGCACTCCCCCACCCCACCCAGAAGCATGTGTCAGCCATTACATCCCCAACAAACAAACTAACAGGTAGGTAGCCATCTTGCCATGGAGGGCTGTATGTGGGAGGGAGGCCTGTACTACTACTCCCACCATGCCCCCTGTCCCACACCTCAGCAGGATGGGGCACTCCCCCACCCCACCCAGAATCATGTGTCAGCCATTACATCCCCAACAAACAAACTTACAGGTAGGTAGCCATCTTGTCATGGAGGGCTGTTTGGGGTGGAGGCCTGTACTACTACTCCCACCATGCCCCCTGTCCCACACCTCAGCAGGATGGGGCACTCCCCCACCCCACCCAGAAGCATGTGTCAGCCATTACATCCCCAACAAACAAACTTACAGGTAGGTAGCCATCTTGCCATGGAGGGCTGTTTGGGGTGGAGGCCTGTACTACTACTCCCACCATGCCCCCTGTCCCACACCTCAGCAGGATGGGGCACTCCCCCACCCCACCCAGATGCATGTTGCATATAATGGATCACTCCAAATAAACAAACAGCTAGCCAGACATATTATTCTGTCTTGTGCCACCACTGAGCAGGATGCAAGCCTCCACCACGCACACACAGATGTGTCACAAAACAAACACAAATGCTAACACACAACAGGCAAGTAGGCAGTACGTGCACCTAGCCATTTGACACAAAAAGAATGGTGCCATATGACAACACCAGTCCTCTCAATGTACAAATATGCACACCGATCATATTGCCACGCACAGTGTGCACACAGCTAAGCAAAGGAAACTGTCACAGCAACCAAAGTGTGACACACCAATGCACATGTAGAGGAAAGACTGGGAACAATGATGCACAGCAATGAATGACAGGTTCAGTGCCATGGGGCCAGAGTAACAACGACCATATGAACAGTAAGAAAGCATGTTATGTGGTACCAATCCAGATATGCACATGACAAGACAAAGGTATGCAGGAGATGACAATGGCCAGGACATGCCCAGATGTGACGGCTGACAGGTCATAAAAATCCACATACAGTCCGCACAAAAATCATATTTAGCGCAAGGCCCTAGATGTCAACATGTCCCTGTAATCACAAATCCTGCACGTGGCGCATGGTACATATTGACACCTCACACCATGGACAAGAAATGCATGTACCACCGCAGCATGTCAGGAGGCACAGTAGTGCACATAGGAAACAATGTGATGATCAGTCAACTGTGTAGTGTACTAACAGTGAATGACACACAGCTAACACAAATCTTACTTGGTGCACCCCAATGACCATTTCCCATCTGATCCACAGGTGATCAAGAATTGACTGCAGAGGACGACACCAGCAACCTGCAGGGCCAGTCTAACCCCCCCGGAACATCGACTCTCGGATGTTGACTTCCAGGAATCTTCGGACGAGGAGACTGAGGCCGGGCCATCTGGTGTTCCAGGGCGCAACAGGTCCCAGGACCCCATCGTCCCCCCCACCATACCTGCAGCTACAACAACCAATCTGCAGGCCCCTGCTGTTACGTCCGGTGCATCCTCTACCACCACCACAACCACCAGTGCTGCCTGCAACACCCTCCCTGTCCCACAGGATGACCACCCCACCCCAGCAACTGAGGAGGGCAGGGAGAGGATGTGTGGTCCGACAGTGGAGAGGCAACCGGTCCGTGGCAGCAGAGCAGGTGGAGGGGCAGGGTCACCCACACACGAACACAGCCTGGGACCGAATCCCTGGACCACATCCACAGAGTCCTTGGGGCATATGAACAGGCCCAGGGACAAACGGCCCGGTCCGAACAAGATTCACGTGAGCTCCTCCTGCTGATGAGGTCCATGGACACCCGCATGGGACAAATTGTGGACCTCTTGGGCCAACTAGTGGCGGTACTGAGGCACAGGCCTGCGCCACAAACAACACCTCCCCCTCCCACTGGTGGTCCGCAGGATGACAGTTCACCATCCTCCCCTGCGGCCACAGAGAGTGGTGAGTCCTCAGACCCCACTGGCCCTATAGCAGAGGCCCCCCCTGTCAAAAGGAAAAGGGGCCGTCCGAAGAAAACCCTGGGAGTATCTGTTGGCAAAGCACCTGCCAAACGCCAGTCACGCAGCCAGCCATGATGGCAACCCTCTGCACCACTGCATTGACTTTTTGAACTGTGCTTCCCCACACTGTCTTGTGAATGGCATCTGTCTGTTGGACTGGGTCACCACACCTATGTGGTGACCACTCGATTATCTCATTTACCATGAATGTCAACTCACTGCTCCACTAATCACCTCACTGTCAATGTACCCCCCTCACATGTCACCTTTGTAAATAAACAAATCCTTACACACACCTTGTTGAACCTGCACCGTCTTTATTCCAGGATGTACAATTTTCAACAGGAATACAATGTACCAGGGGACGGAGTGTATGTAGGCAAGGAGAGGTCAAAGGCACCTAGGTAAAAACAACAGAACAACATTCACTAGTCTGGGTGTGGCATCACAGACAACACACAACACTTCACAACCAGAACAACCCACATGCACACATAACAATGGGCAACAAGTGCCAACATACACATCCTGTAGATGTTCAGAAATGAACTGTCCCATCAACATTGACAGCAAACACTGAGTCTACAACTGGCTGCTGTCACAAATCTCACTTACGCCCTCACAACAACAGCAACATCATCAGACAATGGGTACATTGTACATTGTCACCCACCTTCAAGTGAAGTAGCGGGTGATGAGCTGTTGACGCAGGTCAACACCTTCCTCCTCTCCACTGTCATCATCACTGGACACGGGTTGGTTTGCAGGCGGGGGCCTTGGCTGCTCATCAGCATCCAGGAGCAGGGGAATCTCCTTGCGAATGGCTAGGTTGTGGAGCATGCAGCATGCCACTACAATCTGACACACCTTCCTGGGCGAGTACATCAGTGCCCCTCCGGTCTTGTCCGGGCAGCGGAAACGTGACTTCAGCAGTCCAAAGGTACGCTCCACCACACGACGTGTCCTCCCATGGGCATCATTGTAGCGGACATCAGCTGGTGTCCTGGGGTTCCGCAGTGGGCTCAGCAACCAAGGACGGTTGGGATATGCAGTCACCTATGTGTGACACACAAAGAAACATTGCAATGTTGCAGATGCAGAGGACAGCAGGTCACACACACAGCACGCCAAATGACTAGGCATACTCACCCACAATCCATGCACGCTCAGGAAGCAGATTGGCCATCAGCTGGGGTACAATGCTGCTACGCAGGATGTATGAGTCATGGGCCAAGCCTGGAAATTTTGCACACACGTGGGAGATGATCATATCTGCCAGGCATACCACTTGGACAACTACATGGGGGATGTGTCCAAGGGGATAGAAATCTCCCTTTACAGCTGCCAATTCTGCCCCCTGGGGAAATGGATGTATCTGTCCTTGTAGATCATCATGGCGGACAGAACATCCCGCAGCACCATGCTGAACATGGGTTGTGACATCCCACCTGCCTCGGCCACCGTGTTCTGGAATGATCCAGTCGCAAAAAAATGCAGTGCCGCCATCACCTTATACGTTGGGGTGAAAGCTGTTGGATATGTTCGGCGAGGCTGCAGGTGGGGCTCCAACAAATCACAAAGGGTCTTGTGGGTGGCTCTATCCAGACGGCATTTCCGGATGATCGCCTCATCCTCCATGTCTGCCAGCACTGTCAAGTGACGATGCAGATTTGGTCTCCTCCTAGTTGAGATGAGAGTGGACACATTGTAATGCAATACATCATGGGATGTGCACAGCATCTCACATCACGGCTGACACAACGGCAACAAAGAATGTCATATGAATTGAGTCACAGACCAGCTGACATGTAGGGACCCCTTCAACTACACAAATCACACACTTGTCAGATTACACACAGCAAGTGCCCCAAACAACACCTCGGTCAAAGTGAATGGACATTGGGATATGGCCACATTCCCCATGGGCATGCCTGGGAGTCTGTCATCCTGCACATGTGTGACAAGGCAACCCCACGGTATCCTACCTAGCTGCTGTACATGACACACATTCAGGAGTCAATTGAACCTGGCACACCTCAACAACACAATGACCACAGTCTGAGCATCAATGACGAGTGTGTGCATGACCTAACATGAGAGGACATGCTAAAACAAACTTCATCAATTGTGGAAACAAATGCTGTGATTGACAATGCACATCAACACATTGACATATGTGCACATTGTATTGTCCATACCAACACTGTCCTGTAGTGTAGTGTAGTGTAGTGTACTGTAGGTGCGGTACTGAGAGACAAGTGATGCCCAAATGGCGGTTGGCATGCTCCGCCACCCAAATGGCGGTGCCTCATGTGTGTCAATGGCACCCAAATTGCGGACACTACCGCCTGGCACCAGCGGTGTGTGTGCAACACACCCCAATGCACAGGTGCGGTACTGATAGCTCCAGAGACATGGCCAAATGGCGGTTGGCATGCGCCGCCACCCAAATGGCGGTGCCTCATGTGTGTCTATGGCACCCAAATTGCGGAAACTACCGCCTGGCACCAGCGGTGTGTCCCCGCCATGGTCCATGCCATTACAGCCAATGGGCTCCGCGATCGCGGAAGCTCGATGCAATTTTGAAAATAGCGGTAGGCGTGCTACACCACCGCGGTGCCGGTCATTGGATGCAATCAAAAGACGCAATACAGCGGTAGCGCCCGCCTGGCCCCTGCTGTGTGTCACCGCCATGGTCCATGCCATTACAGCCAATGGGCTCCGCGATCACGGAAGCTCGATGCAATTTTGAAAATAGCGGTAGGCGTGCTACACCACCGCGGTGCCGGTCATTGGATGCAATCAAAAGATGCAATACCGCGGTAGCACCCACCTGGCCCCTGCGGTGTGTCACCGCCATGGTCCATGCCATTACAGCCAATGGGCTCCGCGATCGCGGAAGCTCGATGCAAGTTTGAAAATAGCGGTAGGCGTGCTACACCACCGCGGTGCCAGTCATTGGATGCATTTGTAAAAGGCTGACCTGGTAGACCAATTGCAGCAGCCCAGGACTACTGGAACAACACCAGGGGGCTATTTATGTGTGGGAGAGTGCCCAGAATTTCCACTGCTCACAGAGCCTGCTGCCTGAGACCCTCACCTGCTGCTGCCTCCAGGGACTGCTGCCTGAGACCCTCACCTGCTGCTGCCTCCAGGGACTGCTGCCTGAGACCCTCACCTGCTGCTGCCTCCAGGGACTGCTGCCTGAGACCCTCACCTGCTGCTGCCTCCAGGGACTGCTGCCTGAGACCCTCACCTGCTGCTGCCGCTGCTGTCTCTAACTAACAGTGATGTCAAGGACAGAGAAGATCCGTGCCAGTCCCTTCACCGGCGAGGAGCTTGAGGACCTGGTGGACGAGGTGCTCACACAGTACCCAAGACTATATGGTGCCCCAAATGTCGTGGTAAGTCTTCCACAGTGGGTGTGAGAGTGCAGGGGGGGCACACATGTAGTCGGTCTGATGCAGCATGTGCATGTGAGTGTGGGTTTGTGTCATGCATTGACTAACTTGCATTCCATTGGGTGAAGGGGTGTGTACCCTACTCCTCAAGTCTCCCTGCCTGCACATCAAGATTTGAGGGACATGTCTTGTCTTGTCGGCCATACAGTGAAGCAGCAAGTTGGTAATGGAGGATTCAGGCCAGTCATTGCTAGTGTGCATGTCTCTGCGTTTCCCTGTTGTCCATCTCAGTGTGAGCCCACCTGGCCTGCACAGTCACTGCCCAATCCAACAAGAACACATCACTGACTGTACAGAGTGTAACAGGTTCATTTTCAATTTTGACACCCCATCAATGTGCCAGGTCAACCCTGTAGATTGCACACGACTTGCACTGTGAGAAAGGAGGTGGGTTTGTGAGATCATGTCCCTCAATGTGATATACATGACACAGTGGGCTACTCACAGTGCATGTTCGTTGACGCCTGCGCATTGTCGGACTCAGTGGGTCTCGCCACATACACATGTTGTTTTGTGACGTATGTCTTGCTCTACCTAAAAATGGTTAGTAGATGTGGGCAGAGTACACATGGTCTTCTGTGCTGGCATCCTGCTTGTACATGAGATGTGCAAGTATTGTGTCCCCCCTTATACATGCATGCATTTACGTGTGATTCTCACATGCAGATGTACCACGTGAAAAGCATTTCTGTCTCTGCATGTGAGATATGTGGATTTGTGATTAATCTGTATCATGCTACTGTCCTGAGTGATTTTGTCACATGACACTGTGTCACTGATGTTTGCCCCCTCTTGTCTCCCATGCCTGCAGCTCAAGGTGCACCAGCGTAAGGCCGTGTGGAGGGGCATTGCGAACAAGGTGCGTGCTCTGGGAGTATCAAACCGACGGCGCACCCAGTGCCACAAGAGGTGGGACGACATCTCACGGCTGGCAAAGAACGTTGCGGAGATGACACTGGGGCGGATCCCTCGCACTGGCCGGATGGCACGGCACAGCATGACACCACTAATGTGCCGCATCTTGGCCGTGACTCACCCTGAGCTGGATGCACGATTGAAGGAGCATCGGCAGGCAATTAGGGGTGAGTGTACTGGGAAGGGTGACTATGGCTGTGTGTGGCTGCATGTGTGCACAGCATGTGCCAGCGCTGGGCAATGTGATGTTGGTAGTGTGATGCAGTGGCCTGTGAGTGTCAGCTTGTGCCGGTGCTGGGTGCAGATGTCATGCATGTGTCCTACCTGTACTTAACACTGGGAAACGGGTATGGGGCATTTAAATGGCATTGTGGGTGGTGTGAGACAGGTATGAGCTATCTGTGTTGCAGTTGTAACGGAGCCACATGCAGGATGTTGTGCTGTGTGGTCATCACATTGCTCACTTTGTCCCGGTTTGATAGTGCACACGCACTGTTGTGATGACAGAGGTGGGTTTGAGCGATGTAATTGCACAGGGTGGCGTGCAACATGTAGATCTAGACATCTTAATGGTTGTCTGTAATGCATATGTTTGTTCTGTTGCTGCCACTGCACTGACCCTACAGCTCTCTCTCATGCAGCATCTCCCGTGGTCACGGAGGAACATCGGACGGACACCAGTGGTGGGGAAACTAGCACAACAGCTGCAGAGGAGCCCTGTGAGACAGATGTGACCAGCGCCTCGGAGGGGGACAGGAGTCTGCTGGAGGAATCACAGCCCGAGACGCAAAGTAGTACGTCATCTGATGCCAGCGGTGACGCAGACATGTTGGCGGGCACAGGGAACAGGGACTCTGCATCATCTTCCACCACACAGCGTGCAGTGCCCACCCTCCCAGCCACTTCCTCTGGTGCTGCCCGTGTTCGCACCGCTAAGAGGGGAAGGGTGTCCTTCACCCCCGGCACCGCAGCCCCTGCCCCGGTCCCCACTGCTGCCATCAGTGCTGAGTCTGTGGACCTTTTGCGCCAGCTGTGTGTAGGCCAGACTGCTCTCCTCAATGCATTCATGGACCATGACAGTAAATTGGCTCAGGTGGTTGCATTCATTGAGGGCATACATTCAGACGTGGGTGGGCTGCACCGGACTGTCCAGTCATTGTCCACTGCAGTGACATCAGCCCTTCAACTGGCACAATCTGGGAGTCAAGCGAAAGTCCCTTTGTCCACACCCATGCCAGTGGCCACGTCGGACGACAGTGACCACGCTCCACAGACCTCTAAGTCACGATACGGCACACGTAGCACACAGCAGCAGCAGAAGCCAAGCGGTCCAGGCCGCAGACACCATCCCCACAGATGACCAAAGCCACCCCAGTGCACACAGACAAGAGCCCATCAGGCAACACCAGGGGACAAAGAGCCAAGAAGCAGGCGTCAGGGTCACGTGCCTCAGGGAGATCCCCAGCCAAGGACTCTCCTGTCCCGAAAGCGTCCCCCAAAACCAAACATACAATTTCCATGCCCACTGAGAAGGTGGTGAGTGCCAAGGGTAGGCATAAGAAGGGCTGCAAGTCCGATTCACCCACTACCTCGACTCCCATAGCAAGCCCAGTGAAGCAGGGCATGGAGGGCACTGTGGGGGGACCACCTGGTAGGCAGGGGATGGAGGGGCAAAGCCAGGGCCATGCAAAGCGTTGCGCAGGTTCAAGCACGTCACCAGAGGGAGGTCCAGCGTCTGCACCTGCTGCAGCCTTGGTGTTGAGTGAGCCTGATGTGTCCACGCCACTTCCCATTGTTCCCAAAACAGTGAAGACATTGCGACTCCCCAAGAAGTGGAAAGGCACCCCTCCACAATCTCCCATCCACACTGTGTCTCATGTCTGCATGACTCCACCTCCACGTGCCACTATGCCACTTGCTCCAAGCAGCCCTCCGTTTTGCCAAGACACTGATAGGTATACCTCAGCTGTGCCTCCCTCTCCCCAGTCAAGTGCTCCAACTGGGCCCGACACACAACCAGCTCCCAGTACGACTGACAGCCAAGTCTGAGTGTTGGTAGACCTCACACGCCTGTCTCTCACACAGCATGGCCTGTGCTGCACATCGTGACACCCCAGACAGTGTTGCTGACCATGGTTTGGGTACAGTTGCACACATTCCCTGTGCATCTTCTCATGGACTCACTCTGCCTTTTGTCCTGCCCACTGGCCTTGCCGTTCACTGCTGTGTGCCCCCTGCCTGTGCAGCTTCTCATGGACTCACTCTGCATTTTGTCCTACCCACTGGCCTTGTCGTTCACTGCTGTGTGCCCCCTGCCTGTGCAGCTTCTCATGGACATGCCCTGCACTTTGTCCTGCCCACTGGCCTTGCCGTTCACTGCTGTGTGCCCCCTGCCTGTGCAGCTTCTCATGGACTCACTCTGCACTTTGTCCTGCCCACTGGCCTTGCCGTTCACTGCTGTGTGCCCCCTGCCTGTGCAGCTTCTCATGGACTCACTCTGCACTTTGTCCTGCCCACTGGCCTTGCCATTCACTGCTGTGTGCCCCCTGCCTGTGCAGCTTCTCATGGACATGCCCTGCACTTTGTCCTGCCCACTGGCCTTGTCGTTCACTGCTGTGTGCCCCCTGCCTGTGCAGCTTCTCATGGACTAACTCTGCATTTTGTCCTGCCCACTGGCCTTGTCGTCACTGCTGTGTGCCCCCTGCCTGTGCAGCTTCTCATGGACTCACTCTGCACTTTGTCCTGCCCCCTGGCCTTGTCGTTCACTGCTGTGTGCCCCCTGCCTGTGCAGCTTCTCATGGACATGCTCTGCACCTTGGACTGGCCACTGGCCTTGCTGTTTTGCCCCTGCCTGTGCAGCTTCTCATGGACATGCTCTGCACCTTGGACTGGCCACTGGCCTTGCTGTTTTGCCCCTGCCTGTGCAGCTTCTCATGGATATGCCCTGCATTTTGTGCCTTGCTATTATCAACTCTTGTTGCCTATCTGTGCATTTTGTGAATAAAGACAGTTGATCCTGTTGTCTGTATTGTCAGTGTCCTTACTGAATAAAGTTCTTTTGCTGTGTGTATATGGTTTACTGTACCACATGCTGTGTGTGCCACTTCAACCTTGCCAATTTCTTTACTCACTTACTCTATTTTTTGCAGGGGTGAGGGACTTCAGTTTTTCCTGACCCTGATACTTGTGTGGGCAATGTATTAGATTTGAGGTGTGATGCAGTTGTCATTGTTGCACAAGTTACTAACTTGTGTAACGATATATCTGTAAGAGAGTAGTTAGTGACAGATTCCTTCCTTACCTTAGAATATCCCCAGGCGTCAGGCTGGATCCGGAAAGTTTTGCGTAGCAGTACCCTTGCGCGTCGGTAGGTGGCGTTGTGTGGCTCCGCGTCCGTCGTCGGCGTCGGGATCGCCGGGATGACGTCGCGGGAGGTACTTAGACACCGCCCCTGCGCGCTGACGTCAGTTCTGTACACGACTTTCCGCGCCAGGAACGCAGAGCCATGCAAGAAGCTGACATAGGTGTCTGAAAAAAGTCTAGGGCCCTGAAAGGGATGTCCTTAACCCTAGAAATCAGTTTGCAGAACGGGGAGGATGGGTGGGGTGGTAAGGAATCTGTCACTAACTACTGTCTCTTACAGATATATCGTTACACAAGTTAGTAACTTGTGCATCTGAAAGAGACACGTTAGTGACAGATTCCTTACCTTAGAATAGATACCCCAGCAATACCAACCCCGGTGGTGGGTCTGCGAACAAAGATCAGACAAGAAAGTCTCGGAGAACAGAACGGCCAAAGAAGCCGTCTCTCCGGACCTGGCTGTCAAGGCAGTAATGTTTGGTAAACGTGTGCAGCGAGGCCCACGTAGCTGCCTGACATATATCCTGCAGCGGAACACCGCGGCCTAAGGCCGTGTTAGCAGCCGTTGCCCTTGTGGAATGGGCACGCAGCCCAACAGGAGGCTCCTTTTTAGCCAAAGAATAGCAGGCTTTGATACACAAGATGACCCAGCGGGAGATGGTCCTCTTGTGTACCGCCCGACCTTTTTTGGCGCCCACGTAGACAACAAAGAGCTGGTCATCCACCCGGAACTGTTGTGTGCAGTTGATGTAAAAGGCAAGCGCACGTTTTGGGTCCAGACGGTGGAGCCTCTCTTCCTCTCTGGAAGGATGCGGAGGCGGAAAGAAGGTGGGCAAAGTGATGGTCTGCCCAATGTGGAAGGCAGTAACCACCTTTGGCAAGAAGGACGGACGCGTCCGAAGAACAACCTTGTCTGGATGAACAGACAGAAAGGGGGGTTTGCATGAAAGAGCCTGGAGCTCACTCACCCGCCGAGCGGAGGTGATGGCTACCAGAAAGGCTGTCTTCAGAGTAAGAAGACGAAGAGGACAGTTATGCAGAGGCTCAAAGGGAGCACACATTAAAAAAGTAAGAACCAAGTTTAAGTCCCACTGAGGCATTATAAACGGAACAGGAGGAAAGAGGTGAGTAATGCCTTTAAGAAACCTGTTAACAACAGGGGACTTAAAAAGAGAGGGCTGATCAGGAAGCCTGAGGAAGGCCGAGATTGCACAAAGATAGCCCTTGATGGTACCCAGGGCAGAACCCTGTTGGGCCAGAGAAAGAAGGAACAGAAGAACCTCAGAAAGAGGGGCAGAAAGGGGGTTCACAGCCTTTGCTGTGTACCATGCCACAAACTCGATCCACCTGCAGGCGTATACCACCTTAGTGGAGGGACGCCTGGCTGCCAGAATCACATCACAAACTTCGGGAGGCAAGTCGAAAGGAATCAACTGCCGCCGCTCAATCTTCACGCAAGCAGGTGTAGACTGGACAGGTTCGGGTGGAGGACTGTCCCCTGCTGCTGCGACAGAAGATCCTCCCGAAGAGGCAGACGGATCGGGGGATCGACGCTCATACTGAGTAGCTCGGGATACCAAACTCTTCGAGCCCAGTCCGGAGCCACAAGGATGACTTGGGCCCGGTCGCGCTGAATCTTCTTCAACACTCTGGGTAGAAGTGGTATAGGCGGAAAGGCGTACAACAGACCGCAACTCCACTCGCGACGAAAAGCGTTGCAGAGCGAGTGCCGCCTTGGAAATTCCAACGCGCAGAACTGCTGACAGTGCGCGTTCTCTTCGGTGGCGAACAGATCTAACCAAGGCTCTCCCCACTGCTGAAAGAGACCTTGCGCCACCTCCGAGTGAAGACGCCATTCGTGATCCATCATGCACCTGCGGCTGAGTTCGTCCGCCCTGGCGTTCAGGGAACCTGCCAGGTGTTGAACCATCAGGAAAATGCCCTGATGTTCCAGCCATGTCCAGAGGCGCAGAGCCTCCTGACATAGGGTCCACGACCCCACCCCGCCCTGTTTGTTGCAGTACCACATGGCGGTGGTGTTGTCTGTGAACACCTGCACTACCTTCCCTTTGACAGAGGGAAGGAATGCCTTGAGTGCAAGTCGGATCGCCCGGAGCTCCAGAAGGTTGATATGGAGCCGGGACACCGCCGGAGACCAGAGGCCTCTGATCTCCGCCTCTCCCATGTGACCGCCCCATCCCAGAAGGGACGCGTCCGTCACGACTGTGTGCTATGGCTGGGGAAGGGAGAGGGATCTGCCCATGACCCATTGCCGGTTCGAGAGCCACCACTGCAACTGTTTTGCAGTCCCCTCCGAGATCTGGACATGATCGGACAGGTTGCCCTGGTGCTGCGCCCACTGGAACTTCAGGTCCCACTGCAGAGCGCGCATATGCCATCTCGCATGATCGACCAGCAGGATGCAGGAGGCCATGAGGCCCAGCAGCCTCAGGGTCATCCGTACCGAAACCCAGGATAGAGGCTGAAAGATCGGAATCATAGCCTGAATATCCCGGACTCGCCGTTCGGGAGGATAGGCCCGAAACTGCGTCGTGTCCAGAACCGCTCCGATGAAAAGGAGCTGTGGAGAAGGAATCAGGTGCGACTTCGGCACATTGATGGAGAACCCCAGCGAGTGCAGGAGTTCGGCCGTAGTCTGGAGGTGGGAGACGACTGCCTGGGACGAGCCCGCCTTCAGCAGCCAGTCGTCGAGGTAGGGGAAGACAGGAACCCCTGCCCGGCGCAGATGAGCTGCGACCACCGCCATCACTTTCGTGAACACCCGAGGGGCACTTGTGAGGCCAAAGGGGAGCACGGTGAATTGAAAATGCTCGAGGCCCACCATGAACCGCAGGTAACGCCGGTGGGCCGGCAGGACGGGGATGTGGAAATAAGCGTCCTGCAAGTCCAACGCTACCATCCAGTCTCCAGGGTCGAGGGCAGTCAAGACCTGAGCTAAGGTGAGCATCTTGAACTTCTCCTTCCAGAGGAAGCGATTGACGTTCCGGAGGTCCAAGATAGGACGCATGTCCTCCTTGTCCTTTTGGGCACCAGAAAGTAGTGGGAGTAGCAACCACGTCCTACTTCTGGGGTCGGAACGCGCTCGATGGCCCTCTTGGCCAAGAGGGCCGCAACTTCCGTCTGAAGAAGCACCAAGTGATCCCCGGACATGCGGTGGAATGGAGGTGGCATGGCTGGGGGGGGTGGTCTCGAAGGGGAGGGTGTAGCCCCTTCAGACAATGTCCAAGACCCACCTGTCCGAGGTGATGGCACGCTAGTGGTGAAGGTGATGGCGGACCCTGCCCCCTACTGGCGTGCTGTGCACCTGAAAGGAAGGACTAGGAGGGCTTGGAGGCCGCGGACGGGGCGGGGTTGGTGGCCTGACCCGCACGCTGGTTGCCTGACCCACCACGGCGGGAGCCACATCCTCGGCCACGCGAAGACGCTTGCTGCGCGGGCCGGTGGCTGGGCAGCGGACGTGACTGGGCGCCCCTTTCCGTGGCCACGAAAGGGGCGAAAAGCAGATGGCTGCGGAGGGCGTACAGCAGAAAGGCCCAGGGACTTGGCCGTAGCCCGCGAGTCCTTAAAACGCTCCAGCGCATGGTCTGCCATGTTCCCAAAAAGACCGACCCCATCAAAGGGCATGTCCATAAGAGTGTTTTGGACATCACCCGAGAAACCAGTGGTTCTCAGCCAGGCGTGACGGCGCAGCGCCACTGTCGTCGCAAGCGATCTGCCCAGCGAGTCGGCGGTATCAAGGCCACATCTGATGGTGTATTTAGCCGCATCTCTTCCTTCCGCAATGGCGCGGGAAAGCAGGGTCTGGACCTCCTCAGGACACTGGGGCAGAACTTGTGCCACCGAGTCCCACAGAGAGTGGGAATATCGGCCCAAAAGGCAAGCAGTGTTGACGGACCGCAAGCCAGCACTGGAGGAAGAAAAGACCTTCTTCCCAAATTGATCCAGGCGTTTGGATTCCATATCCGGAGGAGCGGTAGGGAAGGCGGTTTGGGAAGCAGAGGCTTGGACAACCAAGCTCTCAGGAGAAGGGTGTTGGGAGAGGAACAGGGGGTCGCCCGGAGCGGGGCAATGGTGTCGGGCCACGTTCCTATCCACAGGAGCCCCTGTGGCGGGCTTGGACCAGGTGCCCAAAAGAACGTCAGAAAGCGCGTCATTAAACGGCAGCAGTGGCTCCGAGGAGGTAGCCGCCGACTGAAGCACTTCCGTCAGGAGGTTAGTCCTGACAGCCACTGTAGACAATTGGAGGTGTAAGGCCCCAGCTGCTCTACGCAACACCGTTGCAAAATTTGCTCCCTCCTCCGTTGCCACGGAAGGAGGAGACAGCATGCCAGTGTCAGGGGAGGTGTCCAGACCACTGGCATCCCCAAGTTCCTCAGCCCAGTCCTGATCGAACTCACACTACTGTGTGAGAGGGTCATCCGACCCCTCCCAGTTCTCTTCGTCCTCCTCAGGTTCAAAATAAGGAGAAGGAGGGACACGCGGGACCCAAGGTCTCATCGGCGTCGGAGCCGGCGTCGAGCGACGCCGGTCCGGCGCCATGTCCGGATCCGGAGAGAACCGGGGAACGACGCCGCCCGAAGCCCCGGGCGGCGCAGGGAACGGCACCGGAGACATCGGCGCCGGTGGAGGTGTGGTTAGGTCAACCGGCGTCGATGGGGGTTGTGGCAGCACCGGAGCCGGGATCGAGGCTGGGGCCGAAGCCGGGGCCGGGACCGAGGCTGGTGTGACAGGCGGTGCCGGGACTGGAGTCGCCGGCGGCGCCGGGGAAACCCCATCAGGGCCCGTGGGGCCCGAAGGCGCACCGGGGGGACCTTGAGGCCCGAAGAGGCGGGCCATGGCCAACAGGAACTCCTGTATCTCGGCCGGAGTCGCCCCCGAACCCGGGAAGGACGGGTAATGCAGGGGCGGCTCCACAGGCACTCCCGGAGCCGCGGGGACGGTGCCGACAGGACCCTCAGCCGAGTCGCAAGACCGGCGAGGGGAAGTCGTCGAGCGATGACGCTTCTTAGACTTCTTATGCTTCGACTTACCGGAGGAGTGCGAAGACTTGGACCCCGACGACCGATGAGGACTCCGCGACCGGCCCCTCGACCTCTCACGTGACCGGGGCTTGGTGCGGCGCGGAGCCAACTGCCGGACCTCGAGGAGCTTTCGAGACCGCTCTCGCAAAGCCTTCGGGTGCAAGGCCCGGCAGTCGGGGCACGACTTCGTGTCGTGGTCGCGACCGAGGCAGTAGAGACATTCCAGATGCGGGTCTGTGATCGACATCATTCGACCACAGGCGTCGCATGGCTTGAAGCCGGGCATCCCTACCGACAACTTCGGAGTCGAGAGACTCGAGAAAACAGTGAAAAAATCACCAAAAACCTTAGTCAATAAATGACTAGGGCACTGCTTTTCCCGGATCTGCACTTACTGGCGCGGAAAAAGAAGAACTGACGTCAGCGCGCAGGGGCGGCGTTTAAGTACTGCCCGCGACGTCATCCCGGCGATCCCGACGCCGACGACGGACGCGGAGCCGCACGACGCCGCCTACCCACGCGCAAGGGTACTGCTACGCAAAACTTTCCGGATCCAGCCTGACGCCTGGGGATATTCTAAGGTAAGGAATCTGTCACTAACGTGTCTCTTTCAGATTGTTCATGTTGGCTGTGTTGTACACATGTCAAGTTGTGGTGCACTGCCAGCTCAGAATGGGATTCTGTCCAGAGGATTGCAGGCATGCTGGCCAGGCTCATCATGTATGTGTGTTTGCAGTGGTACTGCTTCACTTCCTGTGTGTGATGTTGTCTTTGTGCTGTGCTGATTGGTGTTGTGTGGGTTCATGTTGTGTCACTCATTTCTGTGTGTGGCTGGTATGCTTGTTGTTCAGACACTGCTTGTTGTGCATGCAGTGCTGTGGGGGTATGTTGCCTTGTCATTGGCTGGTATGCATCCACTTATGTCCTGCTGTGTTTGCTATGTGTTCTTTTTTTGGCTGTGCATCTGTTGTTTGTTTGCAGTGGCTGTGTTTATCTGTGATGGTACACTTCTTGTCTGTGTTGTGGTATGTTGTGTGTGCATTGTTCCTGACTGATGGGGTCGTGCACTCCTGTTGTGTCTGTGCTCCCATTGCCTTTCCACATTTTTGCTGCACAGGGCATGTCTGTTCTTGTTGTGGTTCTGTGTGTGGGTCTGTTGGCTTATGTGTTTGTCTGTTGTTTTTGTGCAGACATTGGTTCTGGCATTCCTGTGTGTATGTGATGTTTGTGGCTACCCCCAGGGAGTGTGACTGTTTGTCTGTGTATTGCCTGGACATTATTGCCACCCTTCTGTTTGTTTGACACTGGTGTTGTGTACTGCAGATGTGAAGGGGTATGTGTGTGGATTCCTACTAGTGTTTGACAGTCATGGAGTGTGTCAATGGGCCCTGTGTGTTGTGCTGCTGGAGTATTCCTGTGAAGTATTTGTATACATATGTGTGGCTGTTCACAGTTTGACTTCAGGGCCTTCATTTCATCCTTGTGCCTCTACATGTGTTGCCTTGCTGTTTCCTTGGGTTGTTGCACTGTGCTGTCTGTGGTTTGACTTCAATCACTATGCAAGCAATGTGTGATTAGGTGGGCTGGGGGTGTTGTTCTATGTTCCTTGTCTTGCATGTGCTGTACACATGCTTGGTGGTTGTCTCCTTGGCCTTCCATTTGTGTGCACCTCACTTTGGCTTTCCTGTTTAGTGTGCTCCATTGCTGGTGGCATGTGGTGTGTGTATGTGTCTGTGTGTCAGTGTGGGGTATGTGTGTGTGACTTGGCAGGCTGTGTGTCCAGTGAGATGTTTGTTCCTTGTATGTGTCCATTTGATGCTTGTACTGAGTTTACTTGCCATTGGTGTGGTGTTGTTGTGGTGTGTGTGTGTTGCCCTGGCCCTGTGCTTCTGTGCTGTGTGTTTCTATGCAGCGACTCCTACTGTGGCTGTGTCCCTATTTGTTTTGTGTGTGGTGCAGGGTGTGGTGTCACCTGGCTTGTTGTTGTGCATGGGGGTGCACAGGTGTGGCACATGGCATGTCCCTTCAGTGGGGGGCTAGTGTGTGAGGGTGGAGTAGTGGCCCTATGGTCTTTGTGCCCTGCCCATGCCTGGTGCTGGCCCAGCCTTCTGCATTGTGCGCATGTATTCCCTTGTCTTCACCGCTGCGGTGACGTGGCCGTGACATTGCCGCACGATCGCGGTCGATGTGTGACCTGGATGCGGAGGGGTGTATTGGTGGCAGGTGGGTCATGTGTGTGTGCACTTGGGGATGTGTTCCTATCCCCACCAGGGTATCTGATGTGGTTAGGGACCCTGTGCCAGTCCATGGTTTGTGTTTTGTGGTTGTGTGTGGGGTTGTGTTATTGCGTACCTACGGTGGCGTCCGCGATGGTCCATGATTTGCTGGTGATGTATCAGGTACAGCACCGGGAAAACGTGGAGTGCTGGGTCCATGGCGGTCGTGTCCGGGCGCTGTGGGCCGGGTCTCTGGTTTCGCGCTCTGCTGTCGAGTTTCCGCCGTGTAGGATTGGCCGGTTTCTCCGCTGCGGTGCGACTGGTTTTTTGGAGCATCCTAATTTGTGGACCGGAGCGGACGTCATTCCGCACTGTGGTGTGTCTCCATTGGCTCCCACCGCCGCGCTTGCGGGCGCACTTTGATGGCGGTTCGCGGCGCACGGCAGCGGACGGGAAATGGTCTATGTTTGGCCATTCTAATATGGCGGACGTGATTCCCGCTGCTCGCGGGCGGAAAAATGCATTTTTCCGCACCGCCAGCACCGCGGTGGTGCCACCGCCCGACATCCTAATGGACCCCTTAGTATATATCTTTAACACTCATGAACTCTTTGAAAACACTTCCACTCACTGGATGAAGTCATCAATGATGTCATTTGAGATGTCATCAGTGATCTCACTGACCATTATGAGTGATGTAATGTGTGGTGATAAAGCAGTGCATTGCGGGCGTAGGTTATAGTTAGTTCAGGTAACTACAACTGATCCTAACTATAACGTCCCTTTTGTAACCTTTTTTCCCAGTATAAATATATATATATATATATATATATATATATATATATATATATATATATATATATATATATTATCTACTGGCGGTCGCCAGTAGATAGTTATAGTTACAACCTATTATCCATAGGAAATCCGCGACATTCTATTTGAAATAACTCTCTTGCCGGTTGACGTATCTTGCGAAATTTTCAAACTTTGTGGCCCGCTCCGGTCCGCTCCTACCCTGAAAGTCTCGGGGGATTCGTCAAGCGGGGGCCGAGAAAAAGGGGGTCCCAAAACGTGTTTTCCCCATGCATTTTCCCATAGGAAACTTTAGACACGGCTACAGCCTGAACTGCTGAACGGAATTACACCAAATTTGAGGTAGTTCTTGGTTCAGAAAGAACCCTTTTGTTAAATGGTGTAAATCCGTTCAGTAGTTGCTGAGAAAATGAAAAGTAAAAAGTTAGTGATATCTATGGCCGAGTAGGGTCCGCGTACCCTCCCGATCACGAGCTGCATGTTAATTGGCTGTCAGCTGGCTGTCAACATTCCGATTCAGGAAATGTTGGCAGCCATTTTGTCCCTCGGTAGAACCGAGGGACAGAAACAAGTGCGCAAAGCGCACAAAGGGGGCAGGGTAGAAACACCCTGACCCCCTAGGTTTGCTCAGGGGGTCCCACAAGGACCCCCTGGGCAAAAAAAAAAAAAAAACATTTTTTTAAAAATCGGCAGGATGCGCTCAGGGTGCGCGAATCCTGCCGAAAAAAAAAATAATCGAAGCGCGGTCTCCCGCGCTTTGATGTTAATTGGCCCTCGGGTGGCCCAAGTCCCGGGGGCATGGTGGGGGATAATTTAATGTGTGGGGGCCTCAAGGGCTCCCCAAGCCCCGGGGACCACCACCCCCGGGGCTTTTTTAAGAATGGTGCGGGAGGGCTCTGAGCCCTCCCGCAGCCCCGGGGACCACCACCTCCCGGGGCTTTTTTTAATAATTATTAAACCTGTGTGGGGGGCTCCAGCCCCCACACGCCCGGGACCACCACCTCCCGGGGCACTAAACATTTTAATATGGGGGTCCGTTACGGACCCCCAGAGCCCCGGGGACCACCACCTCCCCAGGGCTGTGTACTGAATGGGAGGGGGCCGCGCGGCCCCCTCCTGGAGCCCTTGATGGCCCTGGGGACCACCACCCCCCAGGGCCGGCTCCTGCAGTGTCCCGGGGTGCCTACCCCGGGACACTGTAGTTTGCTATGGCAGAGCGGGAGCCTCGCGGCTCCCGTCCTGCCATAGCAAACTGCTTTGGATATTGGAAGAGAGAGCAGGGAAACCTGCTCTCTCTTCCAATATCCAAAGCGATTGCTTTTCCACATGGGGAGCAGCATGTCAGCTGCTCCCCATGTGGAACAGCAATGCCGGCTCCCAAGGGACGTGGGGAGCCGGCGGGACTGTGGGGGATTGGGGACCCCCCACAGTCCCCAACGGAGAGGGCCAGCCCCGGGGGATGGGGTCCCCGGGGCAAGTAGTGGCCCGGGAGGGGGGCCACGCGGCCCCCTCCCCAAAAAAAGAGAAAAATTAAAAAAAAAAAAAAATGGAAAGGCCGGCCCCGGGAGATGGGGTCCCCGGGGCCTTAAAATGGCCAGAGGAGGGGGCCACGCTGCCCCCTCAAAAAAATAAATATAGAGGCCATGCCCCGGGGATGGGGTCCCCGGGGCCAATACAGGCCCAGGGAAGGGGGCCACGCGGCCCCCTTCCCGTTTTTTTTTTAAGGTAATTTTAAAAAGGGGTAAGGCCCTGGGGGATGGGGTCCCCAGGGCCCAAAAAAGAAAAAGGAAGGGGGCCACACAGCCCCCTTCAGGGGAGAAAAAAATAAATAAATAAATAAACGATCGGGCCCGCAGGCCCCGCCCCTTCCTTCACCACTCTGCAAACGCGCCCTGGCGCGTTTGCAGAGGGGGAACGAATCCCCTTGAATACTGGGGGTCCCTGGGGCCAACTAGCCCACCAGGTACCTCCAGTATGCGCCAGGGGCTGCCTTGCAGAGAGGTGTACAGAGGCCACGCCCCTTTACACCTCTCTGCAACGCAGCTCTGTGGCGCTTTTGGAGGTATATGGTGGGCTAGTTGGACTCCGGGGACCCTCAGGATTCAAGGGGACTTAATCCCCCAACTTAAAACGCGCCACGGGGCGCGTTTGCACAGTGGTGAAGGGAGGGGCGGGGCTTCAGGTGACATGTGTGCAAACAGGCCCCGTGGCGCGTTTTAAGATGGGGAATTAAATCCCCTTCAATCCTGAGGGTCCCTGGGGGCCAACTAGCCCAACAGGTACATCCAGAATGCGCCACAGAGCTGCGTTGCAGAGAGGTGTAAAAGGGGTGTGGCCTCTCTACACGTCTCTGCAACGCAGCCTCTGGCGCATATTGGAGGTTCCTGGTGGTCTAGTTGGCCCCTAGGGACCCTCAGGATTCAAGGGGACTTAATCCCCAACTTAAAACGCGCCACGGGGCGCGTTTGCAAAGATGTCACCTCAGGCCCCGCCCCTCCCTTCACCATTGTGCAAATATTCCTCTAAAATCAGCCGAAATAGGAATTCCGATTTACTCACCTGTTATAAGGAGAGACCTCAGTGCTGTATCTTTCAGCCCAGTACTGGTCCTGAAAAGTAATTTTAACCGTACTTACCAGTAACTTGAATTTCCTTCCATAGGCTAACATTGACTGGTTTCACTTGGAAATTCTTCTAAGTGTGGAGTTTTGGAACTTTAAAATATTCCTCTAAAATCAGCCGAAATACGAATTCCGATTTACTCACCTGTTATCAGGAGAGACCTCAGTGCTGCATCTTTCAGCCCAGTACTGGTCCTGAAAAGTAATTTTAACCGTACTTACCGGTAACTTGAATTTCCTTCATAGGCTAACATTGACTGGTTTCACTTGGAAATTCTTCTAAGTGTGGAGTTTTGGAACTTTAAAATATTCCTCTAAAATCAGCCGAAATACGAATTCCGATTTACTCACCTGTTATCAGGAGAGACCTCAGTGCTGCATCTTTCAGCCCAGTACTGATCCTGAAAAGTAATTTTAACCGTACTTACCGGTAACTTGAATTTCCTTCATAGGCTAACATTGACTGGTTTCACTTGGAAATTCTTCTAAGTGTGGAGTTTTGGAACTTTAAAATATTCCTCTAAAATCAGCCGAAATACGAATTCCGATTTACTCACCTGTTATCAGGAGAGACCTGAGTGCTGCATCTTTAAGCCCAGTACTGATCCTGAAAAGTAATTTTAACCATACTTACCGGTAACTTGAATTTCCTTCATAGGCTAACATTGACTGGTTTCACTTGGAAATTCTTCTAAGTGTTGATTTTTGAAACATACAAATATTCCTCTAAAATCAGCCGAAATCCGAATTCTGATTTACTCACCTGTTATCAGGAGAGACCTCAGTGCTGCATCTTTCAGCCCAGTACTGGTCCTGAAAAGTAATTTTAACCGTACTTACCAGTAACTTGAATTTCCTTCCATAGGCTAACATTGACTGGTTTCACTTGGAAATTCTTCTAAGTGTGGAGTTTTGGAACTTTAAAATATTCCTCTAAAATCAGCCGAAATACGAATTCCGATTTACTCACCTGTTATCAGGAGAGACCTGAGTGCTGCATCTTTAAGCCCAGTACTGATCCTGAAAAGTAATTTTAACCATACTTACCGGTAACTTGAATTTCCTTCATAGGCTAACATTGACTGGTTTCACTTGGAAATTCTTCTGTGTTGATTTTTGAAACATACAAATATTCCTCTAAAATCAGCCGAAATCCGAATTCTGATTTACTCACCTGTTATCAGGAGAGACCTCAGTGCTGCATCTTTCAGCCCAGTACTGGTCCTGAAAAGTAATTTTAACCGTACTTACCAGTAACTTGAATTTCCTTCCATAGGCTAACATTGACTGGTTTCACTTGGAAATTCTTCTAAGTGTGGAGTTTTGGAACTTTAAAATATTCCTCTAAAATCAGCCGAAATACGAATTCCGATTTACTCACCTGTTATCAGGAGAGACCTCAGTGCTGCATCTTTCAGCCCAGTACTGATCCTGAAAAGTAATTTTAACCGTACTTACCGGTAACTTGAATTTCCTTCATAGGCTAACATTGACTGGTTTCACTTGGAAATTCTTCTAAGTGTGGAGTTTTGGAACTTTAAAATATTCCTCTAAAATCAGCCGAAATACGAATTCCGATTTACTCACCTGTTATCAGGAGAGACCTGAGTGCTGCATCTTTAAGCCCAGTACTGATCCTGAAAAGTAATTTTAACCATACTTACCGGTAACTTGAATTTCCTTCATAGGCTAACATTGACTGGTTTCACTTGGAAATTCTTCTAAGTGTTGATTTTTGAAACATACAAATATTCCTCTAAAATCAGCCGAAATCCGAATTCTGATTTACTCACCTGTTATCAGGAGAGACCTCAGTGCTGCATCTTTCAGCCCAGTACTGGTCCTGAAAAGTAATTTTAACCGTACTTACCAGTAACTTGAATTTCCTTCCATAGGCTAACATTGACTGGTTTCACTTGGAAATTCTTCTAAGTGTGGAGTTTTGGAACTTTAAAATATTCCTCTAAAATCAGCCGAAATACGAATTCCGATTTACTCACCTGTTATCAGGAGAGACCTGAGTGCTGCATCTTTAAGCCCAGTACTGATCCTGAAAAGTAATTTTAACCATACTTACCGGTAACTTGAATTTCCTTCATAGGCTAACATTGACTGGTTTCACTTGGAAATTCTTCTAAGTGTTGATTTTTGAAACATACAAATATTCCTCTAAAATCAGCCGAAATCCGAATTCTGATTTACTCACCTGTTATCAGGAGAGACCTCAGTGCTGCATCTTTCAGCCCAGTACTGGTCCTGAAAAGTAATTTTAACCGTACTTACCAGTAACTTGAATTTCCTTCCATAGGCTAACATTGACTGGTTTCACTTGGAAATTCTTCTAAGTGTGGAGTTTTGGAACTTTAAAATATTCCTCTAAAATCAGCCGAAATACGAATTCCGATTTACTCACCTGTTATCAGGAGAGACCTCAGTGCTGCATGTTTCAGCCCAGTACTGATCCTCAAAAGTAATTTTAACCGTACTTACCGGTAACTTGAATTTCCTTCATAGGCTAACATTGACTGGTTTTCAGCAAAAAGTTTCAAAGTGTTGATTTTCACAAACTACAAATATTCCTTAAAAATCGACAGTATGACTTAAACGCATTCTTTCAACTGTTTACAGGAGATGCACCAGTGCTGGATCCAGGATCCAACACTGAGTAAGAAAAAGTAACGATAACAGTTTTTACCTGCTAAGTGAATTTCCTTCCATAGGATAACATTGGTGATTCTATGAGAAAAAGTTTCAAAGTGTCAACTTTTAAAATACAATAATATTCCTTAAAAATCACGACTGTAACCAAAACGCTTTTACTCAACTGTTTACAGGAGATGTCCCAGGACTGAATCTAGGATCCAGTCCTGTGGTTAGAAAAGTAATCCATAAAGTAACTAATTGCATTTAACTAGAAATTCACATTGAGCTGAATGTTGCATTGTGTTTGAAAATGTGTTGCCCATTGCAACAACTGTAACTACTGTACTTAAAAGTCTATTGCCTATCTGCAAAGTATTTAAACTAAAGTAATTCATTAAGAGAAAGTATTTTTTGTAATGTAATGTATAATGTAATTACAATGTAATTTAAATAATAAAATATGTAAAAAAAAATTGTTTCTAAAAATGTAGTAAATCAGTATTTTAAAAATTTATATAACAATTAATACATTTAAAAATTGTCATTTACAAAACCTTTGAAATTCACTGAAAAAACCGTAGGTTTCAGACATGTTATAGTTACAAATTAGCATTTAAAAAACCTTTGAAATTCACTGAAAAAACCATAGGTTTCAGGGACGTTATAGTTACAAATTAGCATTTAAAAAACCTTTGAAATTCACTGAAAAAACCATAGGTTTTAGGGACAGTTATAGTTAGTTGGACATTGCACTCGTACAAAACCCGTGAAATTCCCCCGTTATAGTTAGTCCAGCTAACTATAACTCGCGCCCCGCAATGCACTGCTGATGACGTCACATATTACATCACTCATGACATGGTCAGTGACATCACTGATGACATCACTGATGACATCTCAAATGACATCACTGATGACATCACTGATGACATCATCCATGTGATAATTTCATGCATCTTCTCACACCCTAATATAACCTTTGATACACCCACTCTAAAGTACAGACTGCCATTCGCAAAACCATAGACACTCCAACACCAATAACTACATACCCACTCACTGATTCTTAGGTCTACGCACACATCCACTCACTCACCCGAACAGTCACTCATATTTACGGTCACTCAGTACAGGACTATCATATGCACTCATACTCCTATATAGACACTCAAACACCGCCACTCATCCATAGAGGTACTCACACACCTAGTCAGTCATGCAAATAATTAAACACACTACCATTTACTCCCCTATACAGTTATACACACACCAGCTCACTTACTCATACAAATACTAGCACATTCTTATGCTCTTATACAATCACTGATACAAGCACACACTCATCCATACAGCCACTATCACAATCAGTCACTCTTGCTTATAGCTATTTATATACTCCAACACACATATATACTGCCTTTCACATATGTAGTTACTCACACATGTACCACTGGGACATACATTCACTCACTAACACACTCTTACACACACTTACCCACCCATACAGTCTATCACAGATGCACTCTTGAAACCATCCACCCAGTGAATCACCCACTCACACATCTATGCACAGAGTCGCACACACCCCTCCCACACAAACACTCAGGCACCCATACAGATACTCACACAAGCATTCAATAACTCATATAGACACTCATGTAGCTATTCTCAAACACATGCAGCCACTTACACAGCAACAGACAGACGGATACAGACATTCACCCAGTTTAGTCACTAACCCATGCATTCAGTAAGATACGTTAAATCACTCACTTATACAGTCAGTCACGCACCTACTAAATCATCCATACAGACACTTACACACCCACTCATTCTTCAATACGTCTTTTCCTATATATATTAAAAATATTTAAACTTTACAGAAACACACAGTCACTGGATGATGTCATCAGTGATGTCATCAGTGATGTCATTTGAGATGTCATCAGTGATGTCATCAGTGATGTCACTGACCATGTCATGAGTGATGTAATATGTGACGTCATCAGCAGTGCATTGCGGGGCGCGAGTTATAGTTAGCTGGACTAACTATAACGGGGGAATTTCACGGGTTTTGTACGAGTGCAATGTCCAACTAACTATAACTGTCCCTAAAACCTATGGTTTTTTCAGTGAATATATATATATATACATACATATATAGATAGATAGATAGATAGATATGAATCCACCTTTCCGCCAGCTACCCTTTCATTCATCCATCTATCCATTAATCCACATATCTATCCATCGAATCATCCAGCAGTAGTGTCAGGACAAACAAGATACTTACCTTTGTAAACAATATTTTTGGTGGCTATGAAATGTTCCCACATATTACTCACACATTGAATATCCTTCAGCCAGCAGACTACCTGTAAGCGTTTCCCCTAGTAATAGCTCTCTAGCACTGCCAGATGGAGCCATACATCAATCACTCCTTGTCCACCCAGGATTTGGCAACATTTACATAAGGTAATTTACGTACTGGAGTCAGATCCATACATTTTCTTGAACTGAGAGGGCTTATAAACACCAAAGAATAACATCAGAAACATCATTGCACACCTTGAAATCTTATTAACAAAGGCATTATCTCTAACGAGGGAAGTTGGCGAGAAATCTGTGGGACGATATAGTATCCAGTAGCAATAGAAGTACCAAGTGCCACTGGTAAACATCAGTCACCAGGATGAACGTGGTAAGAGAAGCTGAAATTGCTATGTAGGCGATCTTAGGTTCATATTTACTAACATTTTGCGTCATGGTTGCACCACTTTTGCGGCACATCCATGACACAAAATGCTAGTAGATATTTACAAAGCCAAGCAAGGGGAGATTTGCACCGCCTTGCGTAGCTGTGCAAAAAAAATGTAATGCAATACAGCGGATTACGATGCATTGCATTGCATTTCATTCTGGGAGGCATTCCATTGATGGAACATGCACTTTCCCATGCATCCACCCATAGGTTTCACACAATCCCAGATTTACAAAGGTTTGTAAATCTGGGACTGCATGAAATCTCTACACCTCCCAGAGGATGGTGTAATAAGGAGAAAACACTTTTTTTCTCTTCATTGTTTCCTCTTTCTACATGTGCTACAATCTGTGCACAAAAAGAAGGAGGAAAATACCTCAAGAGATTGTTTTTGGTTAGGAAGGTATCCTTTCCTGCACAAAACCAATTCTCCTTGCAATGCAGGCACCCTTCTACCATGGTGCAAGGGCACCTGCTTTGGCGCTAGGCTGCCTGAAGAATGCCAGCGCAAGGAGAGAGCAGAAATGCTCAATATCTTGTAAATATGGAGCATTTCTTCCCTCTTCCTTTCATGCTACACAGCGCAGCAACTTTGCACGCTGCCCTGCATTGCATGACTGTTTAGTAAAAATGCCCCTTAGTTTCTTAGTTCCAGCAAAAGCTACGAAGAGCTGATAATCAGCCTGGTCCTCTATCGTATGGTTAATGTAGTACAAGTCAGCAACCTGCAGTCTAATATGAATGACCTCTCCTCTTCCTTGCAGTGCTGAGAAGGAGGTAAAAAGGCTGGAAGGGTTACAGCCTGGCCCATGTGGAAGGAAATTAGAACTTTTGGCAGAAAGGGTGGGCAAGTATGTCTTTGAAGGGGGCATGGCCAGGCATCATGGCCGATTAGATGCCCTTCGGCGATTTTCCTGCCGGCACAGTAGAAATCCTGCATAAATCGCAGCACATCGGGGGTCGTCTCCACCTCTACAACACTTAATTGATGCTAGAAAATGTTTGGCGTATCCCCCGACCCATAAGAACCTACTCTGCGCCTGGTTTGGGTGACATTCTGGGGAAGGCCCTGGACTGTTGTGAGCCCCGGTGCCATACAGTGGGTTGCACAGGGTTCTCATTGGGGGTCGTAGACCTGACAATGCCTTGAGGTGGGGGGATACCCCTGCACCTAAGACATGGATGACCGCGGGTCGGGAAGACTCCCTTACTGCCTTGCTGGGTCCCACGGACCTGGCTGCGGCAAGGCCGTGGTCAGACCCTCCAGGGCTTGCGGCCTGTACATCTGGGGCCCTGGTGGGCCTGAATTTGACCGTTTCGACTGACTGGCACTACTCCAGAGGACCAGAACACTCTGCACAAGTAAATGGTCCACCATCGATCCTGCCAGGGGAAGTGGCGTGACTGTACCTCAGAGGTCTCTGGCATGGAGGTGACGCTTGCCTGGACCTCCTGATAGTGAAATTGAGGCGATTTATCTAACATTGGCCCAGCTGAGAACAACTGAGAGGCCCAGCCCCCCTACTAAATTATTTGGGCAACAGAAATCTGTGGCAGAGGCTCCCTGGGTGTCGGGCCCCCCTTCAAGTGACTGCTACTATTTCTTGAGGATGACCATAGGGCCTACCTGGGTGAGAGGGCGCAGTGGGACTACTTGAGCTCCTAGACGTGTGGCATTTTGGTGTGGCACAGAGGCAAGTTCTGCCAAGCTCTGCTGCATTACTCAGACTTCTGCTTTGTTTGCCATGAGGCCTGCCCCGTGTTCCATAGACCCAGATTAAATGACGCTGTGCTGCCACTTATGCTAAACTCACACTTTAATGCTCAATATGATTCAGGATTTGCAGAGTGGAAGGGGTATGCTTCTGTGCAGCCCACCATTTGGAAAACCCTGACCCCTCCTGGACTCAAGTCCCATGGTTGCTTCCTCTGTGCATGTTGGCTTTTGGACCAAAACTATAAAAAGGGAAAAACAACCACTGTTTCAGCAGGATGGCAACCAGTACCACTGTATCCCTGAGGTGATAGGTACCCGCATCAGGCTGGAAGCACTGCAAGATTGGTCTGTTGTCGCTAGTGGGTACTCCCTGGATGCCTCCCCGACTTCATCTCACATTACAGGTATTAAGGACACCAGTGGCAGTCAATACTATTTCTGCAGAGTGTCTGGAGCCCCTATGCACTGTTACTTACACAGTGTCCGCCCCTTGCGTGCCACCGATGGCCCACCCAAGGATGACGTGGAGAAGGGCCCAGTGGGCAGAGATGCGATGAAGGCGGGCCTTGCTCCAACGATCGCAGATCTATTGGCAGCAATAGAGAACTACAAGGCGGAACTAGCAAACAATATGGATTCAGTCGCAATTGATGTCACCCTCCTCATGCTGACCTCTGAAGGGTTACAGACAGAGTCACCACTGCAGAGAAGACCGTGGCTGCCCTGCAAAAGGAAGTTCAGTCCCTTTGTGGCACAGTCTCTGCCCTCCAAAAACCAACTGTCTGTCTTGATGAATGAATAGAAGATGTGGAGTGGGGTTACCCGAGAAGACCAAAGGTCAGTCAGCGGAATTATTCCTTGAAGACTGGATTATCAACTCTCTCCACCCAAAATGGCTGTCTAAATTCTTCACAGAGCACTAGCTCCCCAACCAAAACCTGGTGCCCTGCCAAGAGCCACGATTGCCCACCTATTCATTTTCTGAGAACGGGACACCATTCTTCAGCATGTAACAAACCAGGGCCCTCCAATATTCGAAGGGGCACCCATTTCAATATTTCCTGACTATACCCAAAATATCCGGGAGCAGAAAAAACATTCCTAGCAGTAGAAAAACGCATGAGGGAATTAAACCTGAAGTACAGCCTGATTTTCTCATGAAGCTACATGTTCTCCATGAAGGGAGGGCACTATTTTTCATCAGCCCCGGAGAAGCCAGTGAATGGTTGGACACACAGGGAAACAGTGAGAGCCGGACCTCTGGTGGGCGGGCGGGCCTCGGCGCAGCAGACCTCTTGAAGAAAATCTGCCCACATCTGTCATCGAAAAAGCAGCAGAAGGAACTCGAACAGGTCACGCTCAACAGGGATATCTGTAGTGTGCCCAGATGGCACCCTGAGGGACTCCAAGCTCATTACCGATTCACAAGACTCTTTATAGAGGTGTCAGAGATGTCAGAGCGATCCAGGCATGACTAGCAACAGCATGGACTTGGGTACTGCCTGATGAAACAGCCACAGAAAAAAACATACAGGGGTCACGCTCAGTGGGACAAATGGTGGTGTGCTCTGGGGATGACCTGGGTGAAGCCGAGACCTTTCTGGGGTCGAGAGGCTCATTCCAGAGGTGATGGAACGACAGGTGTTGGCCTAGATTTTGGTCCCACTTGAACCTGGTTTATCAGACTGTAAGTACTAATATGCCAACTAATTGAATAGGGTGTGAGACAGCTGGAATGGCTGGGGCCCCTCATGGGGGATGCTGCAATCCCAGCAGACAATCTATAAAATATGAACCCTCATGGGAGGGATGCTGTGCGTGGCATGCTTGTTGGGTTTGGGGTGGGATGGCCTACTGTCTCTCTTTGGGGTTTTAATAGATTTTTGTTTGCTTGTGCTGGCGGAAGATCTACCTGAGAGACACTCGGACATGGCGGAGCGCCATGAGGATTCTGCTTCACTCCTCCACCAGGGTCTGATCTCTGGCACAGACCACCAATTTTATTATACGTTACTGTTTGTTTATTGATTGCTATATGGTTGTGGGAATGGACACAGGATGGACCTGCCCCAGGGGAGGGGGAGAGTAGAGGGAAAGATTGCATTTCAAATGTTTGACAAATTTTGGAACGTTCTGCTGCTCTTTTATATTTAGTCCATTTCATTGTTTTTGAGGGATCTGGAGGGGGGATTGGGAGGCAGCAACCTTCCCCTACTTCAGGGGATTGCCTATTCAGATTCAGTAATGGCAGAATAGACTTTTAAATTCAAGTCCTGGAATGTCAAGCATATTGTCGGTTATGAGAAACGGCGTAGGGTGTATGCATACCTCAAACGTTATAACATCTCTATAGCATTCTTGCAGGAAACTCACATGTGGGGGGACTGTATCCCCTGCCTCCGCAAAAGATGGAGGGGACAACTCTACGCCACATCTTCTTCTGGGTTTGCCCGAGTCACATCAGTATGGGTGGCCCCAAGGGTTCCATTTCACCACAGATGCAATATTTTTGACCCAGGGGGAAGATATGTTACTTTGCACAGTGACTTGAATGGCCGCGAGCTTTGTCTCATACAACTCTATGCCCCCAGCACTGACTGCCCAGACTTCTATTCCACAGTGATCGCGCCTGCATCACGCTACCTCAAAGTAGACACTATAGTGGCAGGGGACTGCAATTGCGTCCTTGATGGACTGCTTGACCGTGACCCACCTAATTGACAGACTAAGCCTAATATGACGAGGTCCTTACGAGATGCTAAGCAGGACCTCCATCTTTTAGATGTCTGGAGCGAGCGAGAGACACCCCAACAAAAAAGTATTCTCATGTTACACACTTGCTACAGCAACCCATAGCCAGTTGGACTATTGTTTAGTCTCCACCGTCTGGCACCGGAGGTTCAGGACGTCTCCTATTTAACCCAATACATCTCAGATCACTCACCAGTTTTGCCGAGCTCTGTGGGTGAGCGGGAACGTACTGCAATCTCTCTATGGAGCTTGAGTAGAGGTGCTGTTGGATCCCCCTTTGAGGCCATGCTTCGTGAGTCGATATCACATTATGTTTAAGAGAACTGGGGTAGCACAAGCGCCAGGGCATTAGACTAGGAGGCGATGAAAGTAGTGCTTCGTGGAATATGTTTAAAAATGACATATGGAGTGTGGCAACAGCTTAACAGATATATCTGAGAACATAAGGGTGAACTGCATGTCCTTCAGAAGGAACTGCACCTGCACCCTGATGGACTGGAAGCCTGGAGGGAGGGCCGCAAGGTGGTGCTTGAGGATTGGCGCCGCCTAGAGAAACATAATTATGCAGCATACTGTCAGCGGCTCCAAGTGGAGGGCGCCAAGACTGGGGTGATGTTCGCCACACAGACAAGACAAGAAAAGCAACAGGGTCCAATACTGTAAGCTAAAGGGTCCCATGTGTGTGCTCAACGAGCTATCAATCAGCTATTTCAGCTTCATCTGAGCACATCCTATGCTAGACAGGAAGCAAGATCGGAGACTCGCCTGAGCATTACACCCCTGCCATCTTTAGGTCCTGCTGACGGCGTTCAATTAGATAGGCCCATCACGCTGGAAGAGATTATCGCAGCAATTAGAAGCATGAAATCAGCAAAAAACCTGGACAGAGAGGAGCTACCTGCTGAATTTTACCATTGTTATGTAGACCAAATGCCAGACAAACAATGCAGCAAGCTTTGACAATAATGCTTCCAAAACCTGACAAGGATGCCTTGCTGGCCTCTTCCTACCGACTGATATCATTACTAAACATGGATGTCAAACTCCTTAGTAGTGTATTGGCAGCATTCCTGATTCCCCACCCTCCAAACTTAATCCACAAAGACCAGTCAAGGTTTATTCCCCGTCGAAGCACCCTTCAAAATCTAAGACGACTCTTACTTATCTTCCATGCCCCTCACTTATGGCGAGACTCTTATGTCTTAATCCTCCTAGATATCGAGCAAGCGTTCGATTCACTGGAGTGGTCATACCTGTAGCAACTCCTTCACAGGATGGGCTTGGGCCCTAAATATGTCCAGTGGGTCCAGTTGCTGTACACTGCCCCTTGAGGCAGAGTGAGGTCTGGGAAGGAGGTTTCAGAGGCCTTTTCGTTGCATAGAGGAACAAGGCAAGGTTGTCCACTGTTGCCCCTCCTCTTTGTGCTCGCCATGGAGCTGGTGACGGAGAAGTTGCGCAGGTCCCTGGGCCCCTGGGGAATCTTGTTGGGTAGACAATCCATGTGGTTTCCCTCTAAGCGGATGAAGCCTTGATCTATATAAAACAACCTGAACACTCAGTCTTTTTTTTTTTTTTGAATACGATGCAGGAGCACGGGGATTTTTCGGGCCTCCAAGTCAAACCAACAAAATTCAAGCTGTTTCCCCTAGAGAACTGAACGGATGTGCCAATGGCAGCGCTCCCCCAGATGGGTCTCCCATTGGCTTCAGAGGGTGTGAGATACTTGGGGATTAAACTAGCCCATTCAGCCCAGGCCTTCTTAACCTTTAACCTGGAAAGAGTGGTTAACGGCCTGCACACCACTGTATGTTTCTGGAAGGAGCTCCCTCTTTTTGTGATGGGCCAGGTCACTATCGTTAAGATGATCATACTTCCCAGATGCCTTTATATCCTTCAGAGAACCCTTATTTGATCCCCCATTATTATTTTAAAACAATTGATAGCCTGGTAGTGGAACTCTTGTGGGCCAACAGACGACAACGGATTGGCCTCTGCACCCTTAAATGAACCTGGGCCCAGGGAGGACTTGCGATCCTCTTCATCGAACTATATTACATGGTGGCCCATTTGCAACATGCAATCCATTGGCTTGACCTAGAAGACAACTGGGAGTAGAGGCTTCTCCATGGCTCCGGGGAGGGCGTTACCCGTGTTATTGATGACAGGCAAAAGGGTTCCCCCAGACACACCCAACATGTTGCAACTGGTGTGTGAATTATGGGAGGAAGCAATAACAAGGGTACTGAGAAGGGCACCATATGTTCCCTATAGTCTTTTCTAAAAACTGCGGGGCATATTAGCAAGGGCGTTATCGCCGCTTTAGCGGCACTTTTTGCTGCTAAAGCGGCAATATTTCTATTGCCCTATTAGCAAGCTGTCGCTAACAGCTGTTAGCGACAGCTTTATGGCGAAAGCGACCGTTTTGGTGCCGCTTTGCATGTCAGCGATATTTATCGCTAATGACATGCAAAGTAGGCGTTCCTAACTAAAAGCTACTGCAAACAGTCGCAAACACAACTTCCCCCTATTACCAATGCCCGCGAAGCAATGAAAAAAGTTGCGCTAACCGCGATTATTGCTGGAATTTAACACCTGATAAAAACTTGACTTAACCATCTTGTCAATGGGAGGTGGATTGTAAGGTTAAGTCCTCACCTGCCTATTAGCGAGCTTTTCATTAGCGCAGTGAATTTATCGCTGGATTTCTCGCGCTATTGCTGGGTTTTGCCGCTATCGCTGGATTTTTTATCGCCTTGGAGATAAGCGTTGATAATAACGCGTTATCTCCGCGATGAAATCCAGCGATAGCCGGCGATAAAAAAAACAGCGCTAAGCGCGCTTTGCGATAATTATCGCAAATCCTTGGTAATATGCCCCTGCGTACTTTATGGGGCATATGTACAAGGAGTTGACGCCTCATTAGCGGCACTTTTCCGACGGTTTTGCGGCGAGATTTTTATCGCCTTATGTACAAGCTGCTGCTAACCTCTGTTAGCGGCAGTTTTCCAGCGAAAACGTCCATTATAAAGATCGCCACTTCTGTTAGCGATAATGACATGCAAGGGAGGCGTTCCTGTGCAAAAACGGTCGCTAACCCCACTTAGCGATATTTACAAGGGGATTCCTTAAGTTTGGAGGACCAAAAAAACTGCCTCTAACTGCAGTTAGAGGCAGTTTTTTAAGACCAGAAAATAGCTGGTCTTAAAAATGGAGATAACCCTTGGGGCCTCATTTCAGCAGGTTTTGTTGCTGGACCGTGCTGCAAGCAATGTTGCTGCGCTGCCCTGCGACAAAACTACAGGGCAGGACTGCGCACCATCAATAAGATAGTGCGCATTCCTGGGCCTCACTCATGAAAAGTGTTGCAGCACTGCGACAAGACAGCGTTGCAACACTTTTCACTACCCCCTTCTTGTGACACCATGGATGCGCTGTATTTACTGGACAGCGCTCCATTACGCAAGTAATGACAGATACGCCTGGAATCCTGACGTATCTGTCTGCGCTAAAGTCACCCATTGCTGCAGTCGCGTCACAACCATGACGCAACTCCAGCAATGCATGGGGCCAGCCTATCCCTGTGGCACTGTGTCACCCTTACGCCTGCCATTATGCAGGCGTAAGGTACTGACGCAGTGCCCTTCTTGAGGGGTGCCCGGGTGTCGGCGCTGTTGGAGATCCATCGGTGGCAGTTGCGCACTGCGGTGTCATCGTCTGTAAGAGTTGGCGGTGTGGTGGTGCTGAGGGAGTTGACGAGACGTACTTCGGTGGCCTTGATCCAGCTGCAAGGGGGCGATGATGGCGGTTGTGTACGGTGGGCATGGTGAAGCTGTGATGTATACAATGATGGTCGGTCCAGGAGAGTCCACTGGTGTGGCTGTAGTTGAAGGTCCCGATGGCGGAGGAGACGTGCTCGACCGTTTGTCCTGCTATGTGGCTTGCTGCGGTGACTAGCTGCTTGAGTCTGATGTTGGGGAGCTACCCCAGGAGGGGGTAGTGTTCTGGTCACTGGGGTTGTACAGGTGGAACTTGAGTTTGCCGAGTAGGATGTCATCGGTGGATGGGAGAGCCTGGTGTGCAATGAGGTCTATAATGGTATCGGAGAATGGGTGTCCATGGCCCGGGGGGCCTTCAGATGAGAGTGCCGCAGAGGATGGGGTTGGGGTTGGTCCGGATCTGGAAGTTGAGGTGTTCCATGGTCACCGTTGGGTCATTAGAGTGCGTGGACAGTCGGAGTGTGCTTCTGTAGGTGATGGCAATGCCTCCTCCTGAACGGTCAGGGTGGTCCTTGTGGGTGATTTAGTAGCCGTCAGTGATGGCAATGGCAATGTCCGGGCCGAAGCAGATGTTGGTCCTGGCAGGCGATGTGGCGTCCAGGGTTGATGGCGAGGCGGGTGCTGGCGCCGCAGGGGTGGAGTGTCTGAGAGGAAGGGTACTTGGTGCTGAGCGCGGTCCAGGGGCAGACGGACGCAGACGGGCTTGCCTATGGCTTGCCTTTGGCACGGGAGACGTCCATTACAACGCAGAACGCAAATCCAACAACGCAGGTGCCTTTACATCGCATTCCATTACAACGCATTGTGAGGTCAGTAATGGGGTATTTTTTTTTTAGGGTGGGTATGGGTTTCGGGTGTCGGAGATGAAATGTGGGGTGTATTATGGGGTAACATTTGAAATTTGGGGTGTGTTTTGGGGTCAATCATGAAAATTGGGGTGTGCATTTGGGTCAAATATGAAAATTGGGATGTGCATTTGGGTCAAATATGATTTTTAGGGTGTGTTTTGGGGGCTCAAAGATTAATTTTAGGGTTCAGGGTTTGCTTTGGGGTGCAAGGGTCAGTTTTAGGGTTGCACTCACTGAAGTGGGAATAGTAATGTTTACATCTCCGCAATCCAACACCTTCCCTACTGTTGCAATATGCCTAGTATTAGTATGCATTGTAATGGAATGCGATATAATGGTATGCGTTGTAACTCCATATATACCTTTGGCACACCAGTGGTACGCCCGCTGCGCATGGCCGCACAGTGGCCGCCATTGAGAAGTGCTGCGGGGGGGACTGGACAGCTGGGAGGCCGGGTCCTGTGTCTTCGTTGCTCCTGCTCTCCTGAGTCTGCTTCCAGGAACAGGAAGTAGGCAGCCAGGCTCCCTCCCCTAAGCCAATCACAACGCTGCAATGCGACGTTGGGATTGGTCATTGGCGCCCGGACGAGGCGTTCAGCCAGGGGCTGGAGGTGTGGGCATGTTCTCCATGAAGGCTGTAATGCAGCCTGCATTGCGAACGGGACAGTGCTCATGACTGCTTTGTGTGGCCTGAGCGGGCCAATCAAACAGTCACTGCGCACTTGAGTGGGCATGCCACTCCGCCCCCGCCCTGCTCCGTGAGTGGAGCAGCCCTACCCACCCCCCCCGCCCGCAAAGGAAACATGGCACGATAACATCAGGAAGTTATCATCATGTGATGATTGTTCCTCTTCTTGCACTGCTTGGAAGCAGTGGGGCGACGCTCTTCCGCCATAGCGGATGAGCCGACACTGGGGGTGCGTCATCTACGGGTGCTAGGCCTGGGCGACTCGACCCCCGGGCCTCCTCCGCAACGTGTCCCACCTTCTCCCTACCTGGACATTGACACCGTGGCGCAATCCGCTAAACTCTCTCCAAATTTATGACTCACCCAGCAGGAGCCTCAGCCAGGTGGGATTTCACAAGTGTGGGTACAGCAGTCACTGCCAAGTCTGCTGGTGAACCTCCCGATGCAGTTGATGCAGCAGGGCCCCCTTAGGTGTAAACTTGCAGCGCTCCCGCAACACAAGTTTGGCGCAGCTCAGGGGCCTCACCCTCCACAGCGTCCAGCCAGTGCAACCTCATCCGGCCTGTGATGCAGAGAGGTGCCGCCCACCGTTGGTAATCCTCTCTGTGCACCCCGGTGTAGTGGTGGATTGTAGTATGCGATGCAGACCTCCCTACGTTGGTGCGCAGGAGCGCCTCTACCATTCACAGCTCAAAGGGGCGCAAGGCGGTCTTCTCACACAGGTCAGCAACGTGTCTCAATGAGACCGACCATACTTCACCACCAGGTACGGGTGATCGCCACGCCTCAATGTCTACCGCCACAGCTCATTGACTCCACAGCTCCTCCGCATCCCACTCCAGGCTCCAGACGCAGGTCCAGCGCGGCATCCAGGATCCAGATGCAGGTCCAGTGAGGCGTTCAGGCTCCAGACGCAGGTCCAGCAACGCATTCAGGCTCCAGATGCAGGTCCAGCGAGGCATCCAGGCGCATCCAGGCTCCAGGCGCAGGTCCAGCGAGGCATCCAGGCTCCAGATGCAGGTCCAGTGAGGCATTCAGGCTCCAGACGCAGGTCCAGCAATGCATCCAGGCTCCAGACGCAGGTCCAGCGAGGCATCCAGGCTCCAGACGCAGGTCCAGCGACGCATCCAGGCTCCAGGCGCAGGTCCAGCGAGGCATCCAGGCTCTCATCCTGGTCATCCTGGATGTTGGGTGGCTTGAGGGGGTTGTTGATGTGTGCTGCACTTGGCCCTGGCTGCTCCATTCTGCATTTCATTGGTTTTTTGCCTATTTTCTATTGGAGGTCGACTGATAGGCTATTTTTTCCATTAGAGGCAAAAAAAACTCACGTTGGCCTGACTAACGTGCGTTTTTTTGCCGCTAATGGGCCTTTCGTTGGTTTTCGCCCGCTAACGCCGGAATTCCTATCACCATCACGCTAATGTTAGCAGCAGTTTTCACCGCTGATCCCTGAAGCTATCGCCATGTAGCGACGTCTTGTGCATACGTCACTAACAAGGTGATAGTTTTCAGCGGTACACAGCGGTAAGAAAACTGCCGCTAACTAGCGTTAGCTGTAGTTTTTACCAGTCCTTGTACATATGCTCCTATGTCTGTCCGGAAGTGGAAAGACGGGGGCTGTAACACAGTAGGGGACCTATACTCCAAAGGGCATTTCATCACTCAAGATGACACTATGAATTACTCACTTTGGGCAGAGGCCAATACTTACAGCACACAGAAATCTTGGCTATTGCTTGGGACCTATGGCCGACATTCCCGAAGGCACCACAGCCCTCAGATACGTTAGTGACACCATTAAACATGACGACGGGACGCAGACTGATCTCTACAATCTATAAAGCTAAACAAGCTGATATCCCGACTGTGATGCTCTGTGTCCAGACCAAATGGAAAGAAGTACTAGATGACCCTATGACCCCAAAGCATTGGAATCGGATACACGAGAGGTTGAAGATGGTTAGTTCAAATGCATGATTCAAATTATTGCAATACAATTACGTACACCAAGCCTATTTATCTCCCAAGACAATAAATGTCATATACACTACTCTTAGCAGTAACTATCTGTGCTGTAGTAGGCATTTCGTACACATGGTATGATCCTGTGTAGCGCTGACTAACTACTTGCAAGCAATGCTCAACAACGTCAACAGTACCATGGGTTGGAACCTACAACTCTCGATGAAGCAAGTGTTGTTAGGTCTGATCCCATTACCCGCAAGGAAGAAACTTAGTCAAAAATGTATTCTACTTTGTCTTGTGATGCCAAAACGCCGAATTGCCATCAGGTACCTGAACCCAAGCCCTCCCAAACATGCGGACAGGCTTAGAGACGTCACCGAGTGGGCAACTGCAGAGAAAATCCGCATGAAACATGTCCGCAAAGATGAAAGGCTTGAGGATGATTTGAGGGCATGGGCCGCCATGATCTCTGACTTATGAAAACCCCGGATGATACTCCCTCAGACACACAGCCGGGGAGATGGCCCTGAATACTCACATGGCACTATGTTCTGGAAAACATAAAGTACCCACGGGTTAGAGGGCCTCTTACGGCGGCCATTTCACGAACTATCCACTACTGGTGATTCCTTATTGTTTCCTGTATGACCTAATTCAAGAGCAGCAGGGGAAAAGGGGTTGTTTCATTGGGAATTCTTTGATATGCCGATGTTAAGATCACTGCTGTCTAATCATATTGTGTTACATCGCTGGTTAACCTGTATTATGTTATCCTGTAAACCTCAATGACCACAGAATGTTATGTTTCATTACGTGCATGACTATGAACAGGCCCTGTGTTTGATGACTCTCTTAAGGATACTGCACATTCTTATTTCTCATATTTCTACAGCAGTTTTGATGAGATAACATCCTTGTAACAAGAACTCTTGGACTGATGTAGCCAGACTGACAGGGCCTGTAACTCACTGACCCTTCAGGCTGACATGATTGCCAATAGAAATACAGTTTGAAGAGTAAGTAGACAAACTGAACAACTGTAGAACAGATCAGAGGATGATACCATGAGAAAAGTCAACACTAAATTTAAAAAACACTGTGGAACAATAAAGGGTTTGGGAATTATACTACTGATGGAGGCCTGAATAAAGAATCTTGGCCAGGAAGACACAGAATGATGGAAAGTTTGGGCAGGTACCCCTTCACAGTAAAGACTGGCAAGCTTTGTTGAGTGAGGGAAAGAACTACAAGGCCTAATTATGAAAAAGATGTGTGTCAAGGAAAGGTCAGGAATGCACCTATTTAAGACAATACAGTACATTCCTGTCTTTTCCTCTGTGCTGGCACCCTTTTGGCTGACTAACACCGATGCAGGCACACTTGCACCATGATTGTTTTAGTGCAGGAAGGGACACCTTCCTGAACAAAAACAGTCACGAGAGGCATATTTCTCTATGTGTGCTGCAGAATGCAGAGGAAGTAACAAGGCAAAATAAAGTTATTTCTCCTCGTTACATCTCTCCTGGGAAGGTGTATCTTTTGGCACATTCCCAGGTTTACTAGTTCTGATAAATCTGGGAATGACTAAAAACCATGGGAGTTGCATGGGAACACTGATGCAATGCCTTTGGAACGCCTTCACATGGCAATGCAGCAATTTGTGCCTCTTTGCCTTGCTCCGGATCTATGGAGCTACTCAGGGCCACGCATAGTGGCCTTGGGTGGCTTCATAAATCTGACTTAAGGTTTTAATCACTCTTGCACTGTGTTGCAGACCTAATGCCATGATAAATGCTGGTTTCCTTCTGTATGGACAATAAAGAACTCAGCTCACATATGACATTACTACATTATCCTGGTGGTAGGATATGCAGAGAAATATTGAAATGTACATTTGCTGGATAGAGATAAGACACGGGATGCTGGCTGCTTGTTGTACACCAACACCTGACCTCTTCCTCCTACAGTATTACTGTACACATTATTCTTCTGACCCAATCTTATGTTGTTAATCTTTACTAACAAATGATTTAAAAACAGGTATTTCACATTAAAGGGGCCATCCAGTGTAAATAAACACCACAGTTCGATCTACGAAGACCTGCACCTCAAACAATCACCCATAAGAGGCATTCTTGAATGATGCTGTGTTTGATGACATCTGCTTGGGTTTTGAGACACACTTTGACCTCATCCAACAGATGGTCCTCTGAGAATGCTTATTGTGTGAAATCTTGGGTGAACGTGTGGAACACTGTTTGGAAGGTGAACACATGCGGCAATTAGTTGGAAAACACCAGTTTATCCAGTAGTTCATTATTCGTTATGGACAAATGTGAAAGAATGCACTAATTCTTCATCCCTGAAGTGATGAATGCTGCACTACTTGAAATGTTGAATCCCAATTTATTGCACAGTTACTTTGTGATAGTGCCCATATAGTTCCCTACAGAAATGGGAGAGTTTTCCGGTACCACCAGATTCTAAATCAGCCCCCAAGCCTACAAAATAAGACAATATCCTAAAAATCATGTGCCTGCTGTGAATACACTCACCTGCATCACCAGTGATGGTGCTCAATGATTCCTCCGTCAATGCATCTGGAGCAATCTTGGAGTCTAATGTAGAACTGGTCAGGAGTGTAGAGCTGTTATTTGTGGGTGCTGGGCCAGTGACTGTAGGTGCATCTGGAGGACTCTGATGGACATGCGCCAAATGAATCGATCCTGTTACAGATGCTTGGCTTCCTGTGGAGACTGACATACAGCGCTCCATGACGCAAGTAATGACAGATACGCCTGGAATCCTGACGTATCTGTTTGCACTAAAGTCACTCATTGCTGCAGTCGCGTCCCAACCATGACGCAACTCCAGCAATGCATGGGGCCAGCCTATCCCTGTGGCACTGTGTCACCCTTACGCCTGCCATCATGCAGGCGTAAGGTACTGACGCAGTGCCCTTCTTGAGGGGTGCCCGGGTGTCGGCGCAGTTGGAGATCCATCGGTGGCAGTTGCGCACTGCGGTGTCATCGTCTGTAAGAGTTGGCGGTGTGGTGGTGCTGAGGGAGTTGACGAGACGTACTTCGGTGGCCTTGATCCAGCTGCAAGGGGCGATGATGGCTGTTGTGTACGGTGGGCATGGTGAAGCCGTGATGTATACAATGATGGTCGGTCCAGGAGAGTCCACTGGTGTGGCTGTAGTTGAAGGTCCCGATGGCGGAGGAGACGTGCTCGACCGTTTGTCCTGCTATGTGGCTTGCTGCGGTGACTAGCTGCTTGAGTCTGATGTTGGGGAGCAACCCCAGGAGGGGGTAGTGTTCTGGTCACTGGGGTTCTCCAGGTGGAACTTGAGTTCACCGAGTAGGATGTCATCGGTGGATGGGAGAGCCTGGTGTGCAATGAGGTCTACAATGGTATCGGAGAATGGGTGTCCATGGCCCGGGGGGCCTTCAGATGAGAGTGCCGCAGAGGATGGGGTTGGGGTTGGTCCGGATCTGGAAGTTGAGGTGTTCCATGGTCACCGTTGGGTCATTAGAGTGCGTGGACAGTCGGAGTGTGCTTCTGTAGGTGATGGCAATGCCTCCTCCTGAACGGTCAGGGTGGTCCTTGTGGGTGATTTAGTAGCCGTCAGTGATGGCAATGGCAATGTCCGGGCCGAAGCAGATGTTGGTCCTGGCAGGCGATGTGGCATCCAGGGTTGATGGCGAGGCGGGTGCTGGCGCCGCAGGGGTGGAGTGTCCGAGAGGAAGGGTACTTGGTGCTGAGCGCGGTCCAGGGGCAGACGGACGCAGACGGGCTTGCCTATGGCTTGCCTTTGGCACGGGAGACGTCCATTACAACGCAGAACGCAAATCCAACAACGCAGGTGCCTTTACATCGCATTCCATTACAACGCATTGTGAGGTCATTAATGGGGTATTTTTTTTTAGGGTGGGTATGGGTTTCGGGTGTCGGAGATGAAATGTGGGGTGTATTATGGGGTAAAATTTGAAATTTGGGGTGTGTTTTGGGGTCAATCATGAAAATTGGGGTGTGCATTTGGGTCAAATATGAAAATTGGGATGTGCATTTGGGTCAAATATGATTTTTAGGGTGTGTTTTGGGGGCTCAAAGATGAATTTTAGGGTTCAGGGTTTGCTTGGGGTGCAAGGGTCAGTTTTAGGGTTGCACTCACTGAAGTGGGAATAGTAATGTTTACATCTCCGCAATCCAACACCTTCCCTACTGTTGCAATATGCCTAGTATTAGTATGCATTGTAATGGAATGCGATATAATGGTATGCGTTGTAACTCCATATATACCTTTGGCACACCAGTGGTACGCCCGCTGTGCATGGCCGCACAGTGGCCGCCATTGAGAAGTGCTGCGGGGGGACTGGACAGCTGGGAGGCCGGGTCCCGTGTCTTCGTTGCTCCTGCTCTCCTGAGTCTGCTTCCAGGAACAGGAAGTAGGCAGCCAGGCTCCCTCCCTAAGCCAATCACAACGCTGCAATGCGACGTTGGGATTGGTCATTAGCGCCCGGACGAGGCGTTCAGCCAGGGGCTGGAGGTGTGGGCATGTTCTCCATGAAGGCTGTAATGCAGCCTGCATTGCGAACGGGACAGTGCTCATGACTGCTTTGTGTGGCCTGAGCGGGCCAATCAAACAGTCACTGCGCACTTGATTGGGCATGCCACTCCGCCCCCGCCCTGCTCCGTGAGTGGAGCAGCCCTACCCACCCCCCGCCCGGAAAGGAAACATGGCACGATAACATCAGGAAGTTATCATCATGTGATGATTGTTCCTCTTCTTGCACTGCTTGGAAGCAGTGGGCGACGCTCTTCCGCCATAGCGGATGAGCCGACACTGGGGGTGCGTCATCTACGGGTGCTAGGCCTGGGCGACTCGACCCCCGGGCCTCCTCCGCAACGTGTCCCACCTTCTCCCTACCTGGACATTGACACCGTGGCGCAATCCGCTAAACTCTCTCCAAATGTATGACTCACCCAGCAGGAGCCTCAGCCAGGTGGGATTTCACAAGCGTGGGTACAGCAGTCACTGCCAAGTCTGCTGGTGAACCTCCCGATGCAGTTGATGCAGCAGGGCCCCCTTAGGCGTGAACTTGCAGCGCTCCCGCAACACAAGTTTGGCGCAGCTCAGGGGCCTCACCCTCCACAGCGTCCAGCCAGTGCAACCTCATCCGGCCTGTGATGCAGAGAGGTGCCGCCCACCGTTGGTAATCCTCTCTGTGCACCCCGGTGTAGTGGTGGATTGTAGTATGCGATGCAGACCTCCCTGCGTTGGTGCGCAGGAGCGCCTCTACCATTCACAGCTCCAAGGGGCGCAAGGCGGTCTTCTCACACAGGTCAGCAACGTGTCTCAATGAGACCGACCATACTTCACCACCAGGTACGGGTGATCGCCACGCCTCAATGTCTACCGCCACAGCTCATTGACTCCACAGCTCCTCCGCATCCCACTCCAGGCTCCAGACGCAGGTCCAGCGCGGCATCCAGGATCCAGATGCAGGTCCAGTGAGGCGTTCAGGCTCCAGACGCAGGTCCAGGAACGCATTCAGGCTCCAGATGCAGGTCCAGCGAGGCATCCAGGCGCATCCAGGCTCCAGGCACAGGTCCAGCGAGGCATCCAGGCTCCAGATGCAGGTCCAGTGAGGCATTCAGGCTCCAGACGCAGGTCCAGCAATGCATCCAGGCTCCAGACGCAGGTCCAGCGAGGCATCCAGGCTCCAGACGCAGGTCCAGCGACGCATCCAGGCTCCAGGCGCAGGTCCAGCGAGGCATCCAGGCTCTCATCCTGGTCATCCTGGATGTTGGGTGGCTTGAGGGGGTTGTTGATGTGTGCTGCACTTGGCCCTGGCTGCTCCATTCTGCATTTCATTGGTTTTTTGCCTATTTTCTATTGGAGGTCGACTGATAGGCTATTTTTTCCATTAGAGGCAAAAAAACTCACGTTGGCCTGACTAACGTGTGTTTTTTGCCGCTAATGGGCCTTTCGTTGGTTTTCGCCCGCTAACGCCGGAATTCCTATCGCCATCACGCTAATGTTAGCGGCAGTTTTCACCGCTGATCCCTGAAGCTATCGTCATGTAGCGACGTCTTGTGCATACGTCACTAACAAGGTGATAGTTTTCAGCGGTACACAGCGGTAAGAAAACTGCCGCTAACTAGCGTTAGCTGTAGTTTTTACCAGTCCTTGTACATATGCTCCTATGTCTGTCCGGAAGTGGAAAGACGGGGGCTGTAACACAGTAGGGGACCTATACTCCAAAGGGCATTTCATCACTCAAGATGACAGTATGAATTACTCACTTTGGGCAGAGGCCAATACTTACAGCACACAGAAATCTTGGCTATTGCTTGGGACCTATGGCCGACATTCCCGAAGGCACCACAGCCCTCAGATACGTTAGTGACACCATTAAACATGACGACGGGACGCAGACTGATCTCTACAATCTATAAAGCTAAACAAGCTGATATCCCGACTGTGATGCTCTGTGTCCAGACCAAATGGAAAGAAGTACTAGATGACCCTATGACCCCAAAGCATTGGAATCGGATACACGAGAGGTTGAAGATGGTTAGTTCAAATGCATGATTCAAATTATTGCAATACAATTACGTACACCAAGCCTATTTATCTCCCAAGACAATAAATGTCATATACACTACTCTTAGCAGTAACTATCTGTGCTGTAGTAGGCATTTCGTACACATGGTATGATCCTGTGTAGCGCTGACTAACTACTTGCAAGCAATGCTCAACAACGTCAACAGTACCATGGGTTGGAACCTACAACTCTCGATGAAGCAAGTGTTGTTAGGTCTGATCCCATTACCCGCAAGGAAGAAACTTAGTCAAAAATGTATTCTACTTTGTCTTGTGATGCCAAAACGCCGAATTGCCATCAGGTACCTGAACCCAAGCCCTCCCAAACATGCGGACAGGCTTAGAGACGTCACCGAGTGGGCAACTGCAGAGAAAATCCGCATGAAACATGTCCGCAAAGATGAAAGGCTTGAGGATGATTTGAGGGCATGGGCCGCCATGATCTCTGACTTATGAAAACCCCGGATGATACTCCCTCAGACACACAGCCGGGGAGATGGCCCTGAATACTCACATGGCACTATGTTCTGGAAAACATAAAGTACCCACGGGTTAGAGGGCCTCTTACGGCGGCCATTTCACGAACTATCCACTACTGGTGATTCCTTATTGTTTCCTGTATGACCTAATTCAAGAGCAGCAGGGGAAAAGGGGTTGTTTCATTGGGAATTCTTTGATATGCCGATGTTAAGATCACTGCTGTCTGATCATATTGTGTTACATCGCTGGTTAACCTGTATTATGTTATCCTGTAAACCTCAATGACCACAGAATGTTATGTTTCATTACGTGCATGACTATGAACAGGCCCTGTGTTTGATGACTCTCTTAAGGATACTGCACATTCTTATTTCTCATATTTCTACAGCAGTTTTGATGAGATAACATCCTTGTAACAAGAACTCTTGGACTGATGTAGCCAGACTGACAGGGCCTGTAACTCACTGACCCTTCAGGCTGACATGATTGCCAATAGAAATACAGTTTGAAGAGTAAGTAGACAAACTGAACAACTGTAGAACAGATCAGAGGATGATACCATGAGAAAAGTCAACACTAAATTTAAAAAACACTGTGGAACAATAAAGGGTTTGGGAATTATACTACTGATGGAGGCCTGAATAAAGAATCTTGGCCAGGAAGACACAGAATGATGGAAAGTTTGGGCAGGTACCCCTTCACAGTAAAGACTGGCAAGCTTTGTTGAGTGAGGGAAAGAACTACAAGGCCTAATTATGAAAAAGATGTGTGTCAAGGAAAGGTCAGGAATGCACCTATTTAAGACAATACAGTACATTCCTGTCTTTTCCTCTGTGCTGGCACCCTTTTGGCTGACTAACACCGATGCAGGCACACTTGCACCATGATTGTTTTAGTGCAGGAAGGGACACCTTCCTGAACAAAAACAGTCACGAGAGGCATATTTCTCTATGTGTGCTGCAGAATGCAGAGGAAGTAACAAGGCAAAATAAAGTTATTTCTCCTCGTTACATCTCTCCTGGGAAGGTGTATCTTTTGGCACATTCCCAGGTTTACTAGTTCTGATAAATCTGGGAATGACTAAAAACCATGGGAGTTGCATGGGAACACTGATGCAATGCCTTTGGAACGCCTTCACATGGCAATGCAGCAATTTGTGCCTCTTTGCCTTGCTCCGGATCTATGGAGCTACTCAGGGCCACGCATAGTGGCCTTGGGTGGCTTCATAAATCTGACTTAAGGTTTTAATCACTCTTGCACTGTGTTGCAGACCTAATGCCATGATAAATGCTGGTTTCCTTCTGTATGGACAATAAAGAACTCAGCTCACATATGACATTACTACATTATCCTGGTGGTAGGATATGCAGAGAAATATTGAAATGTACATTTGCTGGATAGAGATAAGACACGGGATGCTGGCTGCTTGTTGTACACCAACACCTGACCTCTTCCTCCTACAGTATTACTGTACACATTATTCTTCTGACCCAATCTTATGTTGTTAATCTTTACTAACAAATGATTTAAAAACAGGTATTTCACATTAAAGGGGCCATCCAGTGTAAATAAACACCACAGTTCGATCTACGAAGACCTGCACCTCAAACAATCACCCATAAGAGGCATTCTTGAATGATGCTGTGTTTGATGACATCTGCTTGGGTTTTGAGACACACTTTGACCTCATCCAACAGATGGTCCTCTGAGAATGCTTATTGTGTGAAATCTTGGGTGAACGTGTGGAACACTGTTTGGAAGGTGAACACATGCGGCAATTAGTTGGAAAACACCAGTTTATCCAGTAGTTCATTATTCGTTATGGACAAATGTGAAAGAATGCACTAATTCTTCATCCCTGAAGTGATGAATGCTGCACTACTTGAAATGTTGAATCCCAATTTATTGCACAGTTACTTTGTGATAGTGCCCATATAGTTCCCTACAGAAATGGGAGAGTTTTCCGGTACCACCAGATTCTAAATCAGCCCCCAAGCCTACAAAATAAGACAATATCCTAAAAATCATGTGCCTGCTGTGAATACACTCACCTGCATCACCAGTGATGGTGCTCAATGATTCCTCCGTCAATGCATCTGGAGCAATCTTGGAGTCTAATGTAGAACTGGTCAGGAGTGTAGAGCTGTTATTTGTGGGTGCTGGGCCAGTGACTGTAGGTGCATCTGGAGGACTCTGATGGACATGCGCCAAATGAATCGATCCTGTTACAGATGCTTGGCTTCCTGTGGAGACTGACATACAGCGCTCCATGACGCAAGTAATGACAGATACGCCTGGAATCCTGACGTATCTGTCTGCGCTAAAGTCACCCATTGCTGCAGTCGCGTCACAACCATGACGCAACTCCAGCAATGCATGGGGCCAGCCTATCCCTGTGGCACTGTGTCACCCTTACGCCTGCCATCATGCAGGCGTAAGGTACTGACGCAGTGCCCTTCTTGAGGGTGCCCGGGTGTCGGCGCAGTTGGAGATCCATCGGTGGCAGTTGCGCACTGCGGTGTCATCGTCTGTAAGAGTTGGCGGTGTGGTGGTGCTGAGGGAGTTGACGAGACGTACTTCGGTGGCCTTGATCCAGCTGCAAGGGGGCGATGATGGCTGTTGTGTACGGTGGGCATGGTGAAGCCGTGATGTATACAATGATGGTCGGTCCAGGAGAGTCCACTGGTGTGGCTGTAGTTGAAGGTCCCGATGGCGGAGGAGACGTGCTCGACCGTTTGTCCTGCTATGTGGCTTGCTGCGGTGACTAGCTGCTTGAGTCTGATGTTGGGGAGCAACCCCAGGAGGGGGTAGTGTTCTGGTCACTGGGGTTCTCCAGGTGGAACTTGAGTTCACCGAGTAGGATGTCATCGGTGGATGGGAGAGCCTGGTGTGCAATGAGGTCTACAATGGTATCGGAGAATGGGTGTCCATGGCCCGGGGGCCTTCAGATGAGAGTGCCGCAGAGGATGGGGTTGGGGTTGGTCCGGATCTGGAAGTTGAGGTGTTCCATGGTCACCGTTGGGTCATTAGAGTGCGTGGACAGTCGGAGTGTGCTTCTGTAGGTGATGGCAATGCCTCCTCCTGAACGGTCAGGGTGGTCCTTGTGGGTGATTTAGTAGCCGTCAGTGATGGCAATGGCAATGTCCGGGCCGAAGCAGATGTTGGTCCTGGCAGGCGATGTGGCATCCAGGGTTGATGGCGAGGCGGGTGCTGGCGCCGCAGGGGTGGAGTGTCCGAGAGGAAGGGTACTTGGTGCTGAGCGCGGTCCAGGGGCAGACGGACGCAGACGGGCTTGCCTATGGCTTGCCTTTGGCACGGGAGACGTCCATTACAACGCAGAACGCAAATCCAACAACGCAGGTGCCTTTACATCGCATTCCATTACAACGCATTGTGAGGTCATTAATGGGGTATTTTTTTTTTAGGGTGGGTATGGGTTTCGGGTGTCGGAGATGAAATGTGGGGTGTATTATGGGGTAAAATTTGAAATTTGGGGTGTGTTTTGGGGTCAATCATGAAAATTGGGGTGTGCATTTGGGTCAAATATGAAAATTGGGATGTGCATTTGGGTCAAATATGATTTTTAGGGTGTGTTTTGGGGGCTCAAAGATGAATTTTAGGGTTCAGGGTTTGCTTGGGGTGCAAGGGTCAGTTTTAGGGTTGCACTCACTGAAGTGGGAATAGTAATGTTTACATCTCCGCAATCCAACACCTTCCCTACTGTTGCAATATGCCTAGTATTAGTATGCATTGTAATGGAATGCGATATAATGGTATGCGTTGTAACTCCATATATACCTTTGGCACACCAGTGGTACGCCCGCTGTGCATGGCCGCACAGTGGCCGCCATTGAGAAGTGCTGCGGGGGGGACTGGACAGCTGGGAGGCCGGGTCCCGTGTCTTCGTTGCTCCTGCTCTCCTGAGTCTGCTTCCAGGAACAGGAAGTAGGCAGCCAGGCTCCCTCCCCTAAGCCAATCACAACGCTGCAATGCGACGTTGGGATTGGTCATTGGCGCCCGGACGAGGCGTTCAGCCAGGGGCTGGAGGTGTGGGCATGTTCTCCATGAAGGCTGTAATGCAGCCTGCATTGCGAACGGGACAGTGCTCATGACTGCTTTGTGTGGCCTGAGCGGGCCAATCAAACAGTCACTGCGCACTTGATTGGGCATGCCACTCCGCCCCCGCCCTGCTCCGTGAGTGGAGCAGCCCTACCCACCCCCCCCGCCCGGAAAGGAAACATGGCACGATAACATCAGGAAGTTATCATCATGTGATGATTGTTCCTCTTCTTGCACTGCTTGGAAGCAGTGGGCGACGCTCTTCCGCCATAGCGGATGAGCCGACACTGGGGGTGCGTCATCTACGGGTGCTAGGCCTGGGCGACTCGACCCCCGGGCCTCCTCCGCAACGTGTCCCACCTTCTCCCTACCTGGACATTGACACCGTGGCGCAATCCGCTAAACTCTCTCCAAATGTATGACTCACCCAGCAGGAGCCTCAGCCAGGTGGGATTTCACAAGCGTGGGTACAGCAGTCACTGCCAAGTCTGCTGGTGAACCTCCCGATGCAGTTGATGCAGCAGGGCCCCCTTAGGCGTGAACTTGCAGCGCTCCCGCAACACAAGTTTGGCGCAGCTCAGGGGCCTCACCCTCCACAGCGTCCAGCCAGTGCAACCTCATCCGGCCTGTGATGCAGAGAGGTGCCGCCCACCGTTGGTAATCCTCTCTGTGCACCCCGGTGTAGTGGTGGATTGTAGTATGCGATGCAGACCTCCCTGCGTTGGTGCGCAGGAGCGCCTCTACCATTCACAGCTCCAAGGGGCGCAAGGCGGTCTTCTCACACAGGTCAGCAACGTGTCTCAATGAGACCGACCATACTTCACCACCAGGTACGGGTGATCGCCACGCCTCAATGTCTACCGCCACAGCTCATTGACTCCACAGCTCCTCCGCATCCCACTCCAGGCTCCAGACGCAGGTCCAGCGCGGCATCCAGGATCCAGATGCAGGTCCAGTGAGGCGTTCAGGCTCCAGACGCAGGTCCAGGAACGCATTCAGGCTCCAGATGCAGGTCCAGCGAGGCATCCAGGCGCATCCAGGCTCCAGGCGCAGGTCCAGCGAGGCATCCAGGCTCTCATCCTGGTCATCCTGGATGTTGGGTGGCTTGAGGGGGTTGTTGATGTGTGCTGCACTTGGCCCTGGCTGCTCCATTCTGCATTTCATTGGTTTTTTGCCTATTTTCTATTGGAGGTCGACTGATAGGCTATTTTTTCCATTAGAGGCAAAACAAACTCACGTTGGCCTGACTAACGTGTGTTTTTTTGCCGCTAATGGGCCTTTCGTTGGTTTTCGCCCGCTAACGCCGGAATTCCTATCGCCATCACGCTAATGTTAGCGGCAGTTTTCACCGCTGATCCCTGAAGCTATCGTCATGTAGCGACGTCTTGTGCATACGTCACTAACAAGGTGATAGTTTTCAGCGGTACACAGCGGTAAGAAAACTGCCGCTAACTAGCGTTAGCTGTAGTTTTTACCAGTCCTTGTACATATGCTCCTATGTCTGTCCGGAAGTGAAAAGACGGGGGCTGTAACACAGTAGGGGACCTATACTCCAAAGGGCATTTCATCACTCAAGATGACAGTATGAATTACTCACTTTGGGCAGAGGCCAATACTTACAGCACACAGAAATCTTGGCTATTGCTTGGGACCTATGGCCGACATTCCCGAAGGCACCACAGCCCTCAGATACGTTAGTGACACCATTAAACATGACGACGGGACGCAGACTGATCTCTACAATCTATAAAGCTAAACAAGCTGATATCCCGACTGTGATGCTCTGTGTCCAGACCAAATGGAAAGAAGTACTAGATGACCCTATGACCCCAAAGCATTGGAATCGGATACACGAGAGGTTGAAGATGGTTAGTTCAAATGCATGATTCAAATTATTGCAATACAATTACGTACACCAAGCCTATTTATCTCCCAAGACAATAAATGTCATATACAATACTCTTAGCAGTAACTAACTGTGCTGTAGTAGGCATTTCGTACACATGGTATGATCCTGTGTAGCGCTGACTAACTACTTGCAAGCAATGCTCAACAACGTCAACAGTACCATGGGTTGGAACCTACAACTCTCGATGAAGCAAGTGTTGTTAGGTCTGATCCCATTACCCGCAAGGAAGAAACTTAGTCAAAAATGTATTCTACTTTGTCTTGTGATGCCAAAACGCCGAATTGCCATCAGGTACCTGAACCCAAGCCCTCCCAAACATGCGGACAGGCTTAGAGACATCACCGAGTGGGCAACTGCAGAGAAAATCCGCATGAAACATGTCCGCAAAGATGAAAGGCTTGAGGACGATTTGAGGGCATGGGCCGCCATGATCTCTGACTTATGAAAACCCCGGATGATACTCCCTCAGACACACAGCCGGGGAGATGGCCCTGAATACTCACATGGCACTATGTTCTGGAAAACATAAAGTACCCACGGGTTAGAGGGCCTCTTACGGCGGACATTTCACGAACTATCCACTACTGGTGATTCCTTATTGTTTCCTGTATGACCTAATTCAAGAGCAGCAGGGGAAAAGGGGTTGTTTCATTGGGAATTCTTTGATATGCCGATGTTAAGATCACTGCTGTCTGATCATATTGTGTTACATCGCTGGTTAACCTGTATTATGTTATCCTGTAAACCTCAATGACCACAGAATGTTATGTTTCATTACGTGCATGACTATGAACAGGCCCTGTGTTTGATGACTCTCTTAAGGACTGCACATTCTTATTTCTCATATTTCTACAGCAGTTTTGATGAGATAACATCCTTGTAACAAGAACTCTTGGACTGATGTAGCCAGACTGACAGGGCCTGTAACTCACTGACCCTTCAGGCTGACATGATTGCCAATAGAAATACAGTTTGAAGAGTAAGTAGACAAACTGAACAACTGTAGAACAGATCAGAGGATGATACCATGAGAAAAGTCAACACTAAATTTAAAAAACACTGTGGAACAATAAAGGGTTTGGGAATTATACTACTGATGGAGGCCTGAATAAAGAATCTTGGCCAGGAAGACACAGAATGATGGAAAGTTTGGGCAAGTACCCCTTCACAGTAAAGACTGGCAAGCTTTGTTGAGTGAGGGAAAGAACTACAAGGCCTAATTATGAAAAAGATGTGTGTCAAGGAAAGGTCAGGAATGCACCTATTTAAGACAATACAGTACATTCCTGTCTTTTCCTCTGTGCTGGCACACTTTTGGCTGACTAACGCCAATGCAGGCAGACTTGCACCATGATTGTTTTAGTGCAGGAAGGGACACCTTCCTGAACAAAAACAGTCACGAGAGGCATATTTCTCTATGTGTGCTGCAGAATGCAGAGGAAGTAACAAGGCAAAATAAAGTTATTTCTCCTCGTTACATCTCTCCTGGGAAGGTGTATCTTTTTGGCACATTCCCAGGTTTACTAGTTCTGATAAATCTGGGAATGACTAAAAAACCATGGGAGTTGCATGGGAACACTGATGCAATGCCTTTGGAACGCCTTCACATGGCAATGCAGCAATTTGTGCCTCTTTGCCTTGCTCCGGATCTATGGAGCTACTCAGGGCCACGCATAGTAGCCTTGGGTGGCTTCATAAATCTGACTTAAGGTTTTAATCACTCTTGCACTGTGTTGCAGACCTAATGCCATGATAAATGCTGGTTTCCTTCTGTATGGACAATAAGGAACTCAGCTCACATATGACATTACTACATTATCCTGGTGGTAGGATATGCAGAGAAATATTGAAATGTACATTTGCTGGATAGAGATAAGACACGGGATGCTGGCTGCTTGTTGTACACCAACACCTGACCTCTTCCTCCTACAGTATTACTGTACACATTATTCTTCTGACCCAATCTTATGTTGTTAATCTTTACTAACAAATGATTTAAAAACAGGTATTTCACATTAAAGGGGCCATCCAGTGTAAATAAACACCACAGTTCGATCTACGAAGACCTGCACCTCAAACAATCACCCATAAGAGGCATTCTTGAATGATGCTGTGTTTGATGACATCTGCTTGGGTTTTGAGACACACTTTGACCTCATCCAACAGATGGTCCTCTGAGAATGCTTATTGTGTGAAATCTTGGGTGAACGTGTGGAAAACTGTTTGGAAGGTGAACACATGCGGCAATTAGTTGGAAAACACCAGTTTATCCAGTAGTTCATTATTCGTTATGGTCAAATGTGAAAGAATGCACTAATTCTTCATCCCTGAAGTGATGAATGCTGCACTACTTGAAATGTTGAATCCCAATTTATTGCACAGTTACTTTGTGATAGTGCCCATATAGTTCCCTAGAGAAATGGGAGAGTTTTCCAGTACCACCAGATTCTAAATCAGCCCCCAAGCCTACAAAATAAGACAATATCCTAAAAATCATGTGCCTGCTGTGAATACACTCACCTGCATCACCAGTGATGGTGCTCAATGATTCCTCCGTCAATGCATCTGGAGCAATCTTGGAGTCTAATGTAGAACTGGTCAGGAGTGTAGAGCTGTTATTTGTGGGTGCTGGGCCAGTGACTGTGGGTGCATCTGGAGGACTCTGATGGACATGCGCCAAATGAATCGATCCTTTTACAGATGCTTGGCTTCCTGTGGAGACTGACATGGGAGGCATCGTGGACACGCTTTCATCGTTAGATGTGGGTGAATTTTCTCTTGCCAGCACAGTAGAACTTGAAATCGCGTATGAAGAATGCAATGCTGTGGCTTCTTGTTTCGGTGGGGTTGGCACTAAAGTGGAATAGTTCTGTTTTGCTTCAGTAGATACAGAAAGCCTTTTCCTGTCCATCTGAGGGCCTCCAACGGAGCTGGACCACTTTTCCACCAGTGAGATGTCCTTGTGTATAGCAGTAGAGACAGAGGTCATTGTCATGCCAGCAGATGTCTTAGTTGTTGCAGTGGTCAACATTTGGGCCATATTTATCTTCCTACGTAAACGGGTTAGTCGCACATAGACATTTGTAGATGTGCTTGTGTCGTTCATGGGCCCTTGGTCTGCACCTACAGAGGCTGAATTCATTGATAATGAATTCTTAGACTTTGCATATACCAAAGCGCTTGGACTTATCATGAGTACAGTGACAACAGCTGAAGCTTGTGAATGGCTTTTATGTACATGTTTTCGAGTGATCAGTGATGCTCCTGAGGCAGACATTGTAGTTTCGTCTTTGGGATAAGTTAATGTAGAGGTTGTACTGTGCGCTGATTTTATTTTTGTTTTTGTAGCTTCTTCAGGTACAGGTGTTAAGGTATGAGATGAATTTCTTACAGTGGGTAATCTCACACTGGTCTGGGTTAGGATCATCGTAGTAGCAGAAACGTCTAAAGAAGATAAAGATATAAGGGTCACAAAATATATCAAAATCAAGGTATATTCAATGAGCATCAAAGCCCTATTGTCCAAGCTGTTGTTTTATTTATAGCTTGAAAAAATTGTTTTCTATTACATGACTCAGAAACATTTTACATGTAGGCAATATAGAAAGCTCAGTGGACAGGTATGTCTTTTACAAGAGGGTCCAGCAACAAGCTGATGTCCAGGAGGTAGCCCATTGTATTTCAGCAACAATCTTGTTGTTCTCATTTTAATCCATTTTTGCCCATTTTAAACAAAATGAAACGTATGTATTCAAGTTTTCCATGTTTGTATTTGCAACTTGATGTTTCCTGTGCAAAAGTTATTGGAAACGTAATTCCTCTACTTGTGTCAATGATGCTGTCATCCAAACTCATAAAAACCCAATGCATATCGGGAAAGTTCCCTTCATCAGGGGTAACTGTGATGGAGCAAGGACTCGAGAAAATTAGACTTGCTCGATAGAATCTTCCACTAACACTTACTTACTTATTAATTGATAGATAAGGCGAAACTAACATGCACCCAATACAGAAACATGGGGAGAAAAGCTTACGCATGCTTGAATTAATGAGAAATAAAACGCAGCACGATTAAAACCCGCTTTAACTTGCTAAAACGCTTTGCGCATGTGCGAACCCGAATGAGGCATAGAATAACGTGACTAACTAGCTTTGAGAGGGAAGAACCCTCACGCATGCGCAAGAAGAATTGAAATGCGGTCTTGAGGTACCGCATGCTCGACATATGCTTGCTTGATTAAAAAGAAAGCTGCTGCTATTAACGCTTTTGCACAAGAGTAATAATAATCACATGGGATAGAGTAGAAGTGGGTGGTGAACAGTGAGAATTACATGTTCAAGAAAATAATATTTGTTTTTGATTCTTTTATTAATAGTGAATATTTGGGCCTGCTGGGCCTTGACTAAAAAAGAAGATGGCGAAAGCTGCGCATGAGCAGTGAGTCCATGAGATGACCGATGACACAGAAGGAGCTGAACGCTTGCCAAACCCCAAGGACAAAAAGGATGGGAAAAGAAGAAGATGTAGCAGCAAACTGTGAAGCTTGTATTAAGTGAATTATGGCATTTGCAATAAATTATGCATGTTTCAAATAAAATTATGAATGAGTAGAAGGGGCAGGATTAACAAACAATAGGTTTTACTAATAAAATGAATACGTCACTTGGGATGATGAAGACACCCCTAACCCCGTCCAATCATATTCCGTAGTTTAGTGAAGTTGCAACACTTGAGGGTGGGACATGAAGAAATAAAGAATATAACTAGAGTGATTTGAATAAGAGAAGTTAGTGCTGCTGCTGATATTGACGATGACGATGATATAATGCGGACAACGCTGCTGGGAGCTGAGCAAGAGAGAGAGAGAGGGAAGACGAGTGTAGACTCAGAAGACCCAGACTATTGCCTGATTAGAATTGAAGATTGCGGAAGAACATCGAGGAGGGAGAGAGTGAAAGAGAGTGAATCGCCCTGGTGCGTCGGGTTGTAGAGAAGTCTAGTAAGTATCAAACCTGTCCTGATCCTATCCTTTAATCTTTGTCTCCTGATCCTAAGTCAGGGGACCTCCACCAGCCCTTTGGCCAGAGAGTTGGTTTTCCTGTTATCCTCATTAGGTAAATGTCATTTCTATCTAGTATTTGCATATTTCGTTGCAAATGTATTTAATGTGCCTTATGTCTCTTCATCTATCCACTCTTATGCATTGATATTTGTTGAAAGCTTGTGTAATTGAATGTATTTTGCTTTATGATTGCTCTCTCTCTCCCGTTTGATAAAATGGAGTTTTGCACTGTGTATTTGTAATTAATGAGCGTTCAACCTAATGACTGAAATTTTAGAAAAATTCATCATAATTATTATATTCAGAGTCTGTGGTTATTTCTTTACGAAGTTTAGTTAAGAAGTTGCTAATATCACCATCAACTAACTCAACAAATGGTCCATCGACCAGAGGAAGAGTGTTGATTCGTGAAGATTAGTTAGTCATGATATTGTAACTGATTTATTGTTACAGGGAAATAACTAATCAGGATTGTGGAATTATTTGAAATCAAAACCCTTCCAGCGGGAAACTGGCCAAGGAAAATATATATAAAGGTATTTGGATAAAGGTATATGGGCCCATTGAAAAAGTTCAGTTTTGGTGTGTAAAGTATCCAACCTTGGCTACTTTACGCTGGATCAGTTTTTCTGGTAGCAGAGTTATGGTTATTATTGATTAGTTTGGTGATTATTGATTATTGATTATTGACTAAGGGCCATATGTATCAAAGAAGAGTTTTGCGATTCTCAAATTGCGATTTTAGCGAATTGCAATTAGAGAATCGCAAAATGCAATGTATGTAGGATTTGCTAAAAATTTTGCAAATCCTACATATTCCTTATTTGCGAATCGCAAATTGAGATTCGCAAATAAGGAATACCTTCCCATTCATTCCTATGGGCTAGGAGGCCCATAGGAATGAATGGGAAGACATTCTCAATTTGCGATTACCAATTAGAGAATCGCAAATTGAGAATGCAATTTCAGGGTTGCAAGGGTGCCAAAAGGACACCCTGTTGCAGCCCTGAAATATGCATGTGTCCACATTTTGCGCACATACATGCCCTAAGGGCATGTATATGCGACATATGGCACTTTTAAAAAATCAAAAAAGTGCTTTTTTAAAGAAAATCGCAAATTACCACCAACTTGAAGTTGGTGGTAATTTGCAATTCCTAAGGCCAAATAGCAAATTTCTGGTGCTTCCAGAATTGCATTTAAGGAATCGCAATTTGCAATTCCTTAATTGCATTCGCAAAATAGAGAATCGCAAATTTTGCAATTCTCTATTTTGCGATGGCCTTTTGGGATGATACATCCCAATAGCCTTTTTCCAATTCGCAAACGGGCCAATTCTGAGAATCAGCCCGTTTGCAAACGGGAAAAAGGCTTGATACATATGGTCCTATATGTTCTTAACATGAAAAGTTAGTGTATTGTTCTATGTTGTCTGGAAGTACAGGTACGGAGATACCTGGGAATCCCGGGAATTGAATTTTGAAGAGTGTGGGAAGGAAACCACACTGCAGAAGGTTACTCGTCTGTTGTCATAATACCTAAAAGCTACGGAGGGCTGTAGGTGTTATATTAGGGACTATATCGTATAAGAGTAGAGCGTGAGTGATAGCGAAGCGTCTACCTGTGAACCTTTGGCCTTACCCGAAGGAGGAGTACCCCTAGAGGAGTAATAGGTTTTCCCTAGCTTAAGTGAAGGGTAAACAGTGGTTTTTACTCGTTGTGTAAGGAAGTACTTTCTCTTTGAAGTAAGTGAATAAACTATCTTTGGATTAGCGGAGCAGACAGAGTAGCGCTGTTTTTACGTTGTTACTAACAGAAAAGATATTAAGAAAAGTTTAGAGAAAACACTGCTGTATTACCTTGTGAAGGGAGGGTCAGTAGCAGGACTCATACTGACATCACAAAGAGCCGCGCTGGTATTGGTTGAGACAGCGGGTGTGTAACAAGTGCAGATTGTAAAGGGAGGGTCAGTAGTAGGAGTCATACTGACGTCACCAAAAGCCACGCTGGCATTGGTCAGACAAGTGGGTGTGTTGAAAACTCTGATTGGTTGGTAGACAAGAGCTGCACTGATATTGGTTGTGAAAGAAAATACGTAGTGAGCCCTGATTGGACTGTTGGTGTGAGTCGCGCTGGTATAGGACGAGTCCTGAGAAACAGGATACGTAAGAATATGGAACAGTTTCTAGTTTAGCTTGTTGAAAATAATTAGTTACAGAATGAAGTTGACTAATAAAATCAAGAATTTCTTTAAAAAGGATAAGCGTGTAGTGACCAGAGAAGGGATTCGTATGCCACCCCCTGATACACCTGCTTCTTTTATGATGTTGGAATGAGGATACCATACGTGTGCTTGGTTGGAAAATTGGGTGGATACGAAAGGTGATGGTGTTTTAGCTTTCCCTGAAAATGGTACCTTTAATGTAAGGGTTCTTCAGAGTTTGAGAAATCGGATGAATACATTAGAACCTAGTCCTAGGTTGACACAGTATGAAGCTTTGGAGGAATGGGAAGTTGAGGCATTTGAGCGAGAAAAATACAGAGGAGGCAGAAGAATAAATAGGGGATTTTTCCCAAGATATCCATTTGATACTCGAGGAGATGAGATGAAAAGATGGAGAAGAGCTGTAGTAACAGAAGGGTTGTATCCAGTATTGATGGCTGGGGATCAAACAGGGAGTAAATGCAAAGAAAAAATGAAGCATACAGGTATGGCAGGAACAGAATGTGATGAAACAGATGATGAATTATTAGAGGACATTTTAGATAAAAGACCTCCACCTTATCAAGAAAATGTTGGAGAGGCAACTCCAAGTGCACCAATGATGTGAACTCCCTTAGTTCCGCAGGTTTTATATGATCCAACAGCTACCCGAGTGTTGCAGGAGAAGGAAAGGGATGCATTGAATAAAACAAAAGAAGAAATAATTCAGAAAATAAATCAGTTAGGTTTAAATGCTGAAGCCTTGACAGTGCCAGTGACGATAGGTCCGGTTATTCCATTATATGGGGAAAAATGAGACACCCCGAGATTACAAACAGTAACAGTTCCACAAATTAATGTTAGAAAAGAGGTAGCAATTTCAGAAGATATAACCAGTGAAAGTGATTCAAATATCTCATTACTAGATCTCCCTAATATTGAAACCGTAGCTGAAACGCCAAGGAGAGGTGCACCTGTGAATAAAAAGAGAAAGGAATTGATTGATACTCCCATAGCAGGAAATTCAAAAGGATTCTCGCCAGATGACCTAGAGGAGTGGGCGAAAGGATTAGACAAAAAGAGACCTCAGACACCAAGTATAGATGTAGCCAAGTTGAAAGTGGATTTGGAAGAAATGATCATTGGTACAATAAGCCCAGAGAGATTAGGTACATACAGAGATGAAGAATTGTTGTTCTTGTGTAAAAGTATAACCTGGAGAGCAAAGAATCTGCATGAGAAAATAGTAGAGGTTGCTTCAGAATTTGGAAGAGATATAGAAAAATCGGAATTATTGCAGAAACAATATAGGGCAGATTTTACGGACAAGGATTTAGAAAGTTTGAATGCGTCAGGAAGAAGATTACAGATCAAAGAACTGATGAATATTTTGAAGAAATGGGGAGATGCAGACAGATGGAGAGGTAGATGGACAAAGAAAAGGGATGAGGCAGCTATAAAGGAAGCATCTGCAAACCCATTAAGAGAAACAGAACAGGTTGAAAGAGTGTGTCCCATGAGAGAAGTTCCTGGAGGTGGATACGTTCATGTCCCATGGTCCAGACAGGATATTTTGTCTTTTACAAATGATTTTCCCAGATTAAGGGAGAAACCAGTTGAATGGTACAAGCAGGTAGAGAGGTTTGTGAAAGTTTCAAAGGTATTGTTGAAGGATTTAGATGGTCTGTTTGATATAGTGGCACCAGCTGATTTATGGACAGAATGTAAGATTACGGTTGATTGGCCAACTGAAGAATATCCAAGAGATGCAAAGACAGGTGCACCTTCAGAAGACGTGATGAAAAAGTATCAGCAAGTGATTACTTTCTTGAAAGGGAAAATTCCTCCAAAGGAAACGGATTGGGTTAAAATAGATAGAACAACTCAGGAACCGAAATAGTCAGTGCATGCTCATTATGAAAGGTTGTTGCAGGTATTTAAGCAGTATAGTGGATTTGAAAATATTGGTGATAAGGATATGGGACATTTTGTGTACAGGTTTGTGTATGGACTGAGATCGGAAATTAGTCAGATGATTCAACAGCATATGCTTTGCTGGCAAAGCAAGCCCATTGATGATATTTTAAAATACGCGAAGTATTGCAGTGACGATATTGACGCAAAGCATAAGAAATTGAAAGAAAAGATGATGTGGGCACAAGTGAAGTTAGCAGAACATCAAGAGGCAAGTACTGGTTCTCAAACTGAAAATCAGTCGAATAACCAAAATCAGAATAGTCGAGGATTGAATGGGAATAAAGGAAAAGGGTGAATGAGTAGAGAAGAAGCGAAGAAGAAGTTTCCTTGTCATGCGTGCGGAAAGCATGGGCATTGGAAGAATGAGTGTAGAAATGTTCAACAGAATAATGGGGTAAATCAAAATTTAAATCCACAGATGCAGAATGAGGTGGTTGTGAACCAGCAGCAACAGCAGCAGGTAGTTACTCCACAGTTACAGGTGCCACAAGCTCCTATGCCCAACTGTATGAACGCTCAAGTGCAGAGATACAGTGTGAACACCGGATTTCGTGGAGACAGTGGTAACAATACACAAGCGGTTCAACAATATTGGATGCACAGTAACGAGTGTGATTCAGATAGTTCCCAATGACGGTGCCTGAGGGGGGAGGAAGAATGCGTGCTTGGCGCATCTTTGGCGGTAGATCAGTCAGGTCCATTTGTTGACAGAAAAGTGGAAGGTAATGACATCACTTTCCTAGTGGATACTGGTGCTACCTGTTCTACTGTGAGAGCAGCAGAAATTCCAAACCTACCCCTCTCGGGAGAAACTATCCAAGTTGTAGGAGTCTCAAATAAGCAAATAAAAACCCCACTTACTAAACCAATAGAAGTAAATATTGGAAATTTCAAAGACATGCATCGGTTTGTGGTGTGTGATTCAAGTCCGGTTAACTTGTTAGGGAGGGATTTGTTGTGTAAGATGAATTGTACCATCTATTGTACACCTGATGGTATTGCTTTCCAAACCCCCGATGAAGATATCGCTTTCAAGATGATGCTAGCAAAACAAGGAACAGAAGTGGATGAGATGTTTTCACTTCTAACTGAAAACAGTCTACCTGATGAGCTGAGAGACACAGTGAGATCAGATGTATGGGATTTTTCAGGAAAGGAAATTGGTCTGATGGCAAATGTAGACCCAATTAAAATAATGGTGAAGGAAGGTGCAATTTATCCAAACACCTGACAGTACAAAATGAGTCCTGAAGTGAAGGCAGGAGTGGCTCCAGTAATTGATCAAATGATTGAACAAGGTATTCTGACAGAAATAATGGGCAGTCCTTGCAACTCACCAATTATGGGGCTTAAAAAGCCTAATGGCAAATATAGAATAGTGCAAGATTTGAGGAAAATCAACAAAATAGTAGTACCTTGTTGTCCAGTAGTACCAAATCCAGCAGTAATTCTTTATCAGATACCTTGGGATGCACATTGGTATACAGTGATTGATTTGTGCCAAGCATTCTTTTCGATTCCGTTGCATGTAGATAGCCAATATCTTTTTGCATTTCGGTTCGAGGACCGTGTTTTGGCATGGTGCCGAGTACCTCAAGGGTATACAGAGAGTCCCTCGATTTTCATTTTGAAAAAGTACTTGGAAACATTGGTTATGCCAGGAAACTCGGTTTTGGTTCAGTACATTGATGACCTACTGGTCGCGTCAAAAACAAGAGAGGCTTGTGTCACAGACACAATTGCTTTACTGAACCATTTGGCAGAAGGTGGGCACAAAGTGTCACCAGAAAAATTGCAATTTTGTCCACAAGAAGTCAAATATTTGGGACACAGGTTAGAAAGGGGAGTTAGAAAGGTGACACCAGAGAGAATAAAAGTGATTCGACAGATGAACCTACCTAGAACTAAGAAGGAAGTATGAACGTTTTTGGGAGTGGTTGGATACTGTCGTCAATGGATCAGTGGATTTTCACTGCTTGCAAAACCCCTAATAAAGTTGACACGAAAAGATGTGATGGACCCGATTGAATGGGATGATGAAAGTGAGGATGCATTCATAAAATTGAAGGATTGTTTATGTCAAGCACCAGCCTTGGGAATGCCTGATTATGCAAAGGAATTTGCTTTATTCTGTTGTGAGAGAGAAGGATGTGCACTTTCAGTATTAACCCAAAGACATGGATTAATGAGACGTCCAGTGGCATATTTTTCAGCCACTTTGGATTCTGTGGCTGCAGCATTGCCTGGCTGCTTAAAAGCAGTAGCTGCTACATGTATGAGTCTGGAACAGAGTGAATCTATTGTAATGGGACACCCTTTAAAGGTGTATGTGCCACATTCTTTTGAGATCCTTTTAACAAGGACTCGAACACAACACCTGACCCCTAGTCGGCTGACTAAGTATGAAAGAGTGATCCTAGGAGCTGAAAATGTAAGTGTGATAAGATGCACCACAGTAAATCCAGCAACCCTGTTGCCTGACCCATTCTGTGAAGAAGTGAAGGAAGAAGTTGATCATGATTGTTTGGATCTAACAGAAATGTGTACAAAGCCTAGGCCAGACATTTTAGATGTCCCATTGGGAGAATCAGATTATGTATTGTTCGTGGATGGGTCATGCTTACGAAAACAAGATGGAGAATTAAGTGCTGCCTATGCTGTCTGTACAATATCAGCTATTCTAGAAGCATCATGTCTAAAAGGAGTCAAGTCTGCACAAATAGCCGAATTGGTAGCTTTAACAAAAGCTTGCAAAATTGGGAAAAAATTGAGAATAACCATATTCACGGATAGTCAATATGGTTTTGGGGTTGTGCATGATTTTGGCCAACTATGGATGCAAAGGGGATTTCTGACTTCTTCAGGTTCTCCTATCAGAAACAGTAAAAATGTCAAAAAATTTATGGAAGCATTGCAATTGCCAAAAGAAATTGCAGTGGTCAAGTGTGCCGCACATAAGTCAGGAAATGATTATGTGACACAAGGCAACAGATATACTGATCAAGTTGCACAATTTTGTGCTCGAAATACAATGTCTTTTAACAGAGGGTTGGAAAAAGAAACTACCAATTGCCAACTAATGTTTTTCTCTGCTTTTGAAACATGGGACGAAGTTAAACAGCTACAGGATGAGGCAGATGTAAAGGAAAAAGAATTCTGGACCAACACAGGTTGCACGAGAAGAACCGATGATGAGGTATGGGTGTGTCCAGACGGAAGACCGATAATGCCAGACAGTGTGTTATCACAAATGGCAAGAGTATATCATGGAGCTACACACATTGGGAGGGATGCCATGATTAGACACTTTAGGCAGACATGGTACAATCCCAAGTTTAGGGTTATTGCAGAGAGTCTCTGCCAGCGTTGCTTGACATGTCAATAGCAGAACCCAGGTAGAACATTTGTCAGTTGGGGGAAAATAGGAAAGGCAGAAGGACCATTTACAAGACTGCAGCTTGATTTTATAGAATTGCCACCGTGCAACGGTCTGAATTATGTTCTTGTCATTGTGTGTCTGTTTTCTCGTTGGGTGGAAGCTTATCCAACAAGAAAGAATGACAGTCTCACGGTTGCCAAACTGCTTTTAAGAGACCTTATCCCTAGGTTTGGATTTCCAGTCACTTCGGAATCAGATAGAGGACCTCATTTTAACAATGAGATAATTGGATTCATCTGTACAGCTTTCAAAATTGAGCAGAAACTACATTGTGCCTATCGACCAGAAGCATCAGGAGTGGTCGAGCAGCTGAATGGTACAATAAAATCCAGGTTAGGGAAGGTATGTGCATCCACTTCACTGAAATGGCCTGATGCTTTGCCCCTTGTCTTAATGAGCCGTAGAAGCATCCCTGACAGAAGAACAGGATTGAGTCCTCATGAAATTCTTATGGGAAGAGCAATGAGACAAGCATTTGTACCTGGAAACAAACTGATGACTATAACTGATGATCTAGTATTGGACTATTGTAAAGGATTAGCTGATCTGGTACGTTCTGTGTCTCACCAGGTTGGAGAAGATGCAACCACAGCACAACCAAATCAAGCTCATGATTTGTGTCCAGGCGACTGGGTTATGATAAAGAAGCACACAAGGAAGTAGTGTCTTGAACCCAGGTGGAAAGGACCGCTACAAATCATATTGGTCACAACAACAGCAGTGAAGTGTTTTGGTTTGTCAAATTGGATACATGCAAGCCATACCAAAAGAGTCCCAAATCCTCCTGAACGACAAGAGCAGCAACTGGTGGAACAAAGAAAAGAACCAGAAGCTGAAAGTTGTGAAATCAAAGAAGTCAGAGAACCAGACTCTGAAGAACGTATCGATGATGAACAACCGAGTACAAGTCAAGTAGGGTGGGCACTGGATACTGGGGCTCAAGAGACTGCTGTAGTGGCTGAAGAAGAAGAGCAAGAGATTGAAAGACCAGAACGAATCAAAACAGAAAATCCAGATCAAGCTCAATCAGAAGAAGAGGAAAATGAGAGACTGATAAGTTCGGGACAAAGTCAGTTAACAAAAGAACCTGCTACAGGAAACTCAGATCAAGATCAATCAGAAGTAGAAAAGGAAGAATTAAAAGATCAAGAAGAAAATCAAACGACAGAAAGACAAAAATCAGAAACCCCAGAACAAGCTAAATTAAAAGAGAAAGAAAATAAAAGAACGTTAGAAATCGATGAAGAAGGTGAAAAGGGAGTTCAAACAAAAAGAATCAGAAAAGGTGATCACTGGCCAAATGGAGTAAAAGGACTAAGATTTATATTAAAAAGAAGAACATTAAAAGGGTTAGAACAAGTAAACGAAATATCAAGTCAAACAGAAGAAGAAAGTCCAAGAAGAAAGTCTTTACGAAAATCAACAAGAGAGAGAACTCCAATTAGAAAATATAAGGCTCCTGAATGGACTTACGTTATCCTTGAGGACTTTGAAAATCTTGATTTGAATGAAGAACAAGAAAATGTTACTAATGAAAGAAGTGATGAAAAAAAATTGAGACCACTTTAAGAGAAAGACTGTGACACAGAAAGTGGAAATTTTACAAACAAGAAGAAAATAAAGGAACCAGATGAAGAAAGAAATTAAAAGATAAAGGGGAAAGTAAAAGATTAAAAGCTGTTGAAGTGTGGGATCACACAAAGATTTATATATATCTTAGTTTAACATAAGTGAGGATATAGAAGACAAGTTAGAGATAGGTCAATTTAGAATACTAAAATTGCAGGAACAGAAGTGACTGAACATCCAAAATCTAGTTTAAAGCAAAAATGTGTTAAATGTTGTTTGTGCAGTAATTTGTCACTAATGTTAATATGGTTGTTGCTAACAGTTGTGATACCTATTTTAATGGTAAATAACGATAAAAATAATACTGATACAAGTAATCAAGTGAATACAGGCACTAAAGGAATGACTGCTACTAATTTAGAACAAATAGATGAGACTATGTATCAACATGACAGATCAAATAGTGATTCGTCATTAAATGTATTTACTAAACTTCTTTTTGAATATGTTGATAGAATGGATGTAAGTGACTTATGTTTGCATGAAACTACCTTCGTCTGTCTTGGAGGGGGTGACTTATCATCATTTCCCTTTAACATATGGTGTGTCATGTAGTGTTGTGTCCAGTCTGTTCTATAAAACATGCAAATTGCAGTATTATTACTCAAATATGGATTTAGTATTCCCAGAGATTCCTATTAGAAGAAACCTAAACCCAGTACTTAGTGCTAAAGATGCAGAATTTATGGGTGAGTTTTTCCTAACAACAAACCCAATAGACATAACATATGCGCATTAAAACAATTTAACATGTATGTTACGAGATGAAGAAAAAGATTTCCTAAATGTAGTAGAGGAAAGAAGACAGGATTTTCAAAAGAAGGCTCTTGAACAGAAGTCACATGTACCTCCATGGGCTAATAAGGAAGGGGACTATAAGAAAGGCGAGACTCATGCTGCAATGTCCCTAGACTTGTCAAAATTGGGAAAATTCTGTCTACATAGACTAAAAACAGACTATAACAACATTTTCATTGGTTCTAGTGATTGTGAACATACCTTCCTAATCATGGGGGGATGGAGACTAAAACTTGGTGGACAGGATCCTCTTTTTCCAGGAATATATTATGTGTGTGGTAAAAATGCCTATTACAGGTTGCCAACACAGTGGTATGGAAGTTGCTATCTTGGGATAGTATTTCCAAAGGTATACCACATTACTAAGAACAATGAAATGAATGTAATAAGTCAAGGACTAAAACGAACTAAAAGAACAAGTTTTTCAGAAATAGTAGGTGATATATTTGGTGCACTGATACCGCCAGTTGGAGTCATACTGAATTCACATAAGATACGCAAATTGTCAACAGTAGTTGATCGTCTTTTGACAGATACTGCTGGGGGATTCTTAATGATTAATAATGAAATGGTTGCGATTAGATCTATGGTTTTGCAAAATCGACTTGCTCTTGATATATTATTGGAAAAAGAGGGAGGAGTCTGTGGCATGTTGAAAGTCCAACATTGCTGTACATATATCCCAGACAAAAGTAAAGGTATTGAGGGATATATTAAGAATATTACAAAGATTCATGATGAATTGGCCCAACTGGAAGTTGATGGTGTATGGGAAAGACTTAGTAAAAGTATTTCCAGTATTGGTAGTTGGTTTTCTATTTTAGGGAATAGTCTATTCGGAAAAATCCTAATACCCGTAATTTTTTTAACAATAGTAGCTCTGCTGATGATAATGACATACAGATGTTGCAAGAATAAAACAAAAACAAGAATGATAGCAGAAATAAAGAATAAAAGAATGGGAAAAAAGAGAAACAGAGAAGAGATCGAGTTAGAAGAGATAGATGGAAGTCTATATGATAAAATGAAAGAAGTAGGTGTGAAAAGGAGAATAGAAGAATTAGAAGAAAGAAAGGAAGACACTAAAAATCTAAATGAATAAAAGTTGGCAATTGGTAATGATGGGTATTTTATGATGGCTCAAAAATGCCATCAGAGGGGGGATTGATGGAGCAAGGACTCGAGAAAATGAGACTTGCTCGATAGAATCTTCCACTAACACTTACTAAGTATTAATTGATAGATAAGGCGAAACTAAAATGCACCCAATACAGAAACATGGGGAGAAAAGCTTACGCATGCTTGAATTAATGAGAAATAAAACGCAGCACGATTAAAACCCGCTTTAACTTGCTAAAACGCTTTGCGCATGTGCGAACCCAAATGACGCATAGAATAACGTGACTAACTCGCTTTGAGAGGTGAAAACCCTCATGCATGCGCAAGAAGAATTGAAATGCGTTCTTGAGGTACCGCATGCTCGACATATGCTTGCTTGATTAAAAAGAGAGCTGCTGCTATTAACGCTTTTGCACAAGAGTAATAATAATCACATGGGATAGAGTAGAAGTGGGTGGTGAACAGTGAGAATTACATGTTCAAGAAAATAATATTTGTTTTTGATTCTTTTATTAATAGTGAATATTTGGGCCTGCTGGGCCTTGACTAAAAAAGAAGATTGCGAAAGCTGTGCATGAGCAGTGAGTCCATGAGATGACCGATGACACAGAAGGAGCTGAACGCTTGCCAAACCCCACGGACAAAAAGGATGGGAAAAGAAGAAGATGTAGCAGCAAACTGTGAAGCTTGAATTAAGTGAATTATGGCATTTGCAACAAATTATGCATGTTTCAAATAAAATTATGAATGAGTAGAAGGGGCAGGATTAACAAACAATAGGTTTTACTAATAAAATGAATACGTCAGCTTGGGATGATGAAGACACCCCTAACCCCGCCCACTCATATTCCGTAGTTTAGTGAAGTTGCAACACTTGAGGGTGGGACATGAAGTAATAAAGAATATAACTAGAGGGATTTGAATAAGAGAAGTTAGTGCTGCTGCTGATATTGACGATGATATGATGCGGACAACGCTGCTGGGAGCTGAGCAGGAGAGAGAGAGAGGGAAGACGAGTGTAGACTCAGAAGACCCAGACTATTGCCTGATTAGAATTGAAGATTGCGGAAGAATATCGAGGAGGGAGAGAGTGAGAGAGAGGGAATCGCCCTGGTGCGTCGGGTTGTAGAGAAGTCTAGTAAGTATCAAACCTGTCCTGATCCTATCCTTTAATCTTTGTCTCCTGATCCTAAGTCAGGGGACCTCCACCAGCCCTTTGGCCAGAGAGTTGGTTTTCCTGTTATCCTCATTAGGTAAATGTCATTTCTATCTAGTATTTGCATATTTCGTTGCAAATGTATTTAATGTGCCTTATGTCTCTTCATCTGTCCACTCTTATGCATTGATGCTTGTTGAAAGCTTGTGTAATTGAATGTATTTTGCTTTATGATTGCTCTCTCTCTCCCGTTTGATAAAATTGAGTTTTGCACTGTGTATTTGTAATTAATGAGCGCACAACCTAATGACTGAAAATTTAGATAAATTCATCGTAATTATTATATTCAGAGTCTGTGGTTATTTCTTTACGAAGTTTAGTTAAGAAGTTGTTAATATCACCATCAACTAACTCAACTAATGGTCCATCGACCAGTGGAAGAGTGTTGATTCATGAAGATTAGTTAGTCATGATATTGTAACTGATTTATTGTTACAGGGAAATAACTAATCAGGATTGTGGAATTATTTGAAATCAAAACCCTTCCAGCAGGAAACTGGCCAAGGAAAATATATATAAAGGTATTTGGATAAAGGTATATGGGCCCATTGAAAAAGTTCAGTTTTGGTGTGTAAGGTATCAAACCTTGGCTACTTCGCGCTGGATCAACTGTATGAATGAATGATTGAATGAATGAATGAGTGGTTTTATTGAGCTCAACGATTGCCCAGAGGCATCTTGGCATTATGCGAAACATGGGGACGGTAGAGCTCAGTTATTATTATTTTTTTTATTTACTGGATAAAAAGCTACGTTTTCGGCGATTTCCTAAAGACAGTGAGTTCTGTTGCTGCTTTCAATACACAGGGAAGATGGTTCCAATGTAGGGCCGTGCACTTTATAAAGCTTCTGCCGGCCCAGGAGGAACGTTTGAAAGCTGGCACCACCAAGTGCAGCACAGAGGTGTAGCGCAAGGTCCTACCGGGATGTACCACCTAAGGTTCTTCTTGAAGTGGGATTGGCCCTGCCCATGAAGGGTCTTATAGGCCATTCACAAGGCCTTGAAAATAATGCACTCCCTGACTAGGAGCCAGTGAAATGTGCTGATGGTTGTTTTCCCCACCTGGAATTTTGGAAATATCAAGAGGAACCGAGCAGTAGCATTCTGGGGAGTTTGCAATTTCTTTACAGAAACCTTGGGCAGGTCTAGGTAAAGACTATTACAGTAGTCAAGTCTTGCTAGCACAAGTGAAATGACTACTGTTTTTAGGAGATCAAAGGGTAAGAATTGTCTCAATCTTCTTAATCACTCTGAGAGCATGAAATGAGGATGAGGTGATCTTATTTACTTGAGCTTTATATTTTATTCACTCTCCAGTAACAACCCCAGATTTTTTACTTTCGAGACTGGTGTGGCGAGGGATCCTAACTCAGACGGCCACCAGGCTGGGGACCAAAAAGACGGGCTGTTCCCAAACAGAATAACCTCTGCCTGTGATTAATTTAACTTTAAGCAATTACAATCCGTCTATTTGCTTACAGCACTCAAGCAGTTCCTAAATACACCACTGGAATGAACATAATTTTTGGCAAGGGAAACTTCTATTTGTGTGTCGGCAGCATATGATGCTAATGACAGACCAAATGATTTTATGAGCGTGGCCAGAGGTGTTGCGTACAGATTGAACATTGTGAGGCTCAGCAATGATCCGTGAGGGACACCACAGGGTTGGGAATAAGATTGTAAGGTGAACTCCCCCAGGGTCGCTCGCCAGAAAGGAATGACTGTAATAGGACCAGCGTAGGACCCTCTATCCTGAGTTCTCACATACGGTTAACCAAAAGCTCATAGTTGACCGTATCGAAGGCCACTGACAGATCCAGCAAGATGATGGCTGTACTTCTGCCCCCATCCAGCGTCGCTCTAATTTCCTCAGTAGCCACAATAAGTGTGGATTCCATGCTGTGGCCCTGCCTAAAGCCGAACTGAGAATCATCAAGGAGATGATTTGTATCTATGAAGGAGGCAAGTTGCATATTCATTACCTTCTCTGCCAGCTTTTCTGGATAGGGAAGCCACAATATAGGGCAGTGATTATTGAAATCCATAACATTAAGATTGGATTTTTGCAGTACTGGGAAAGCTGAGGCTATCTTCCTAGGGATAGGAAAGACTCCTGTCTAGAACATAGCGGTATACATTTTTATCAGATGTAATGGTACCGCCTTGGGTGCTAAGTGCACTATCTTAGGGGGACAGAGATCCTTAGGAGACCCGGGTTCAATACTGGGAATGACGTTTGATAGTTGCTCTACTGAAGTGGCCTCAAATGGCCTGAAACCAGCGTTTTTGGAGCTTATCTGTAAGGGTTGGTTATTGTAACGAATGCTGGGGCAGCTAGCGGTAAATTTGTTAAAGATGGACATTACTTTCTCCTTGAAGAAACTAGCTAAACAGTCACAAAAATCTTGATTATTTACTGCTGAGATGCTTGCTGTAGAGAGGGTCAGCTTTTTTTACTGTTAGAAAGAGAGTTTTGTTAGAATCACTTGCTAGTTTTATTTGCTCTGCGTAATATCCTGATTTGGCCACAAATTAAATCTTTTTATATTCTGCTAAGCAGAGTTTGTAGTTTATCTCTCTCTTCCTCAATATATCCCCTACACCATTTTTGCTCTTGTCTCCTACATCCCTGTTTAGTGGCCCTGAGTGTTTCGTGAAACCATGGTTATGATACCTTTTTTGTATTATTAGCTCTTAGTTTGACGGGGGCAATGTTGTTGAGGGTGGAGCTAATCCAATCGAGGTAGTGGTCTGCCACCTCATCTAAGTTATCCCTATTTCGGGCAGTGAATTTATAAGTAGGGAATTTAATTCAGCAGCTTGTATTTAGCGCCAAGCTCGACCTACAAATTTCTTATTACATAACACTGGGGGAAGCCTTTTGTAGGAGGCTGGCTTGGTATATGGTGCTCACTTTGTAAGTGAGCACTCTGCACTAATCCAGACAACCCTTATGGTGATTTTAGGGGTCTTTGACAACCATAGAAAGCTCTCTAAGTGGTAGCTGTGGAGAGTAGCCTTCAGGCTTAGTCCAGAAGGAGTGTTAAGCAGCTTGTTTTACCTGGTCTAATCGTGCAGTGTAGGTTAAATGAAAAAGAACCACACAGTGTAGTTATAAAAAATAAGGCTATTTATTACACAACACTCACTAACACACTGGTATATCTCCTACCTGGAGATATCAACACAAATATACAAGAATACTTCAATTGCAAGAGGTGAGTAAGCACAATACACAGTGGTCTCCAGGGGGAGACCAAACCATATACTAAAGAATTGGAATGCGAACTGCGACCGATATCGGGACTTGGACCAGGAGACTCAAAATAGCTGGGGACACAAGGAACAACCTGAGGTAAGTACCCAGGAATGTCATGGAGGCTATGTGCAGAGTGGAAACACAGACACGTACTCAATGGGAAAGTCGTGGTTGTAGTTTTTCAAGAAGAAGGACTCTTCCCAGTGGACCCTGAAGAAACCGCATGGAAGACAGAAGGTTGTAGAGTCAACCCACCCGTGGATACCCCAGGAACCAGGATACCTACACCAGGGAAGCCGGGTGCTTAGGTGTGAAGTAACGTCAGAAACCGCTGTAGATCACAATGGAGGACTTCAGGAAAGATGCCGCTGGTGAGGAAGGTGAAAGAGTCCTGTGGAATCCAAGGGTGGATTCTTGAACAGAAGGACCTGCAAGCAGAGGAGACAGAGTCTATGCCACTCGGGGGTGACCAGGAGTCATGGAAGAGCAATGACCACCGACGATGGAAGATGCAGGAGTGATGACGGTGAAATTGTCGCTGCAGTTGTGAGGACCAGGCGATGCTGAGGAAGGCAAGGAGCCGTTCACGAGCTGTTCCACATTGGAAGTCGAGAACGAGGGTGTCGGTGTCCGGCGGGAGCACCAAAAAGCCTTGGCAGCAGCAACAGACGTGGTAAACGAAAAAGGAGCAACGTTGGGACCAGCAAGGTCCGTGGACTCACCAATTGCAGGAGAGTCAGAACAGGCCCCAAGCAAGCAGGGAGCCCACTGAAGCCAAAGAAGACCCTCAAGAGGACTCACAGGCCGAAGGCACAGGAGTCACAAGAGGACCTCGAGCAGCTCACCAAAGATGTAGGCCCACTGTTCAGAAGATGTGGTGAGGATGAAGATCTTGGCAGGAAGAGTTGCTGGAGGCTGGAGTTACTTGTAGCCCGAAGATCTCGGAGTACAGAGCCAAAACACCTTGGAAACGGCAAGTCGACCGCGTTGTACAGAGGTTCTGTTCCAGCGGTTCCGACTAGGGATACTGGCCTCAAACTTGCTGAGAGGACAGGGCAGGCCTTGATGGAGTTGAAGAACCACCACCTGTGTTGCTGAGCCTTTCAAAGTCCGTGGGACCTCAGGAGCAGCAGACCGGTCAGCTTTGTTGCGGTGTCTGCAGATGCAGGGGGGTGACTCCTTCACTCCAGGGCAGATTGCTTCGGGTGTCACTGATGCCCACAGGCCTGGAGAGGAACCTCGATGGAGCACAGGCACAGACAATGAAGAAGACTTGCAGAACATCGAGACCAGGAGCAGCAGGAGACTTCCCAGATGCACTCTCAGTGCCCAAAGCGAAGTCCAACGAAGGCCAAAGTGCACAGACGGTGGAAGATGAAGTGTTTTCGTATCTGAATGTTGTCCCACGATGAATCTGAAGAGCCACCCACGGGTAAGCCCTTAATACCCTAGGGAAAGGTTTGGAATGATTCAGGGGTCCCTCCCAGAGGAGGGGCTGGACAGAGGGGAGGAAACTCCCATGTCCTTTGTCGAGTTTCGACCCAGAGCAGGTGCCAAGGGCTTCCTGAACTGGGTCCAACTGGAGTATGCAAGGAGGGCACCAAATGTGCCCTTCAAAGCAGTCTGGTGGTGCTAGCAAGCGCCCCCACCCCAGCCCAATACACTAAGGGGTATATTCACAAGAACGTGCGCTAAACATTGCCAAAAAAGGTTAACACAACTTTACACATCGCATTCTATCGCGGGAAAATAACCCCGTCTTAACGTGGAATTCACAACACGGCGGTACCATGCGATAGTTTCCCGAAAACGCGGCCAATGTCCGCGATACAACCACTGCGACGGCGATAAAAACACAAACCCCAACGCGAAAAAACATGAGATGGCCCAAACCGCGATGAGGAAATCAGCGATAAGCAGCGCCAGGCCTGCAATACACACATGGCAGGCGGGAAAATCGCTACAAAAGTAGAAAAAACCCACAAACACAAAATAACCAACACCGAAGCACCATGGAGGCAGCCGGAGCAGGCGCAGAGGACGAGTGGAACCCCACAAGCACCCCGGACGACCAGCCTGGGACCTCGGGCACAGGGAAGGGCAAGGACAAGAGGAAGAGGCGGTTCGGTCGGCAGGAGAATAGGATCCTGGTCACGGAGGTGATGGAACACCATCAAGAACTGTTCGTCACCTCAAAACGTGTCATTGGGCACCAAAAATGGAATATGGCGGTCCATCGTGGACAAGGTGAATGCCGTCGGAGAGCACAAGAGGTCAATGGACGAGGTCAAGAGGCGATGGATTGACATCAAGCGCAAAACCAAGGAGAAACTCGCAGGCAACCAGAAGGCAGCAATGCAGACTGGAGGTGGGAGTCCAGCGCCACAGCTGGAGCCGGATGACATGGAGGAGCTGGTGTCGACAGTCATCAGTGTGGAGACCGTGGCAGGAGTTGGGGGAGCGGACACTGCTCGACATGACACAACACAACAGCAACAGGGTGAGTATCCACCAGGCACTGGGGGGACGGGGGGAGATGGCCACAATGGCACACATGCACAATCAAGCCGAGCACAGTGCACACCCACAATGACGCTGGATCATGGCCCTGATCTACCGACTGTCACAATGTACATTGCCATGCTGTCTGAATGTGAACATGTACCATGCGGCTACATACATGTGGACACATTGTAATACAGCATCTCCCCTTCACATTGCAGAGGCACCGTCAACACCTCCTGGTGAGCAGTCCCAGCCACTCTTCACTGATGACGAGGAGGACACCCCCAGCATCGACACCGAAGCCCTCCAAGACATCATTGAACTCATCCGCAACTCACCTCCAGGATCAGGGCAGCCCAGCTGCATTGAGGAGACCCCACCCACTCCACAAACCACCCATCAGGAGGCACCCACAACCCCGGCTGTCTCCCAGGACCCCTACGAACAACACATGGCCTTCCAACGCTGTGTGTTGGAGGGCCAGAGGGAGATGGCTGAGCAGGTGCGGTGGGGTTCGACCTCATGGCTACCAAACTTGACGCCATCCATGGGTGTCTGAGTCCCATCAGGGACCACCTCCAGTCCCTAACGGACACCCGCAGGCAGCTCCATGGTCTCCAACGAGCCCTGGCTGACATCGCTGGAGTCATGACTCGGAGACAAGATCATCTGTCCGCTCAGAGTGGTCCCAGCGATCTCAGCCGTAAGCTGGCACACATGCGGAGGCTCATGGAGGACATGGTGCGGATGGAGGCGGAAAGGATGGCAGCCACCGCTGCACATCAGCAAAATGTAGCTGGGATCTACCATGCCCTGCAGATCTTCATCATGGCATTGCTGCCACAAGGCGTGGCGCAGATGAATGCTGCTGCTCCTACACCATCCACATCTACGCCCCCTGGTGTGTCAGTGCCTCACAGTGCGGGAGACATTTCCACTCCGGCACCTGATGTGTCACTGCCACACAGTGTGGCCGACAATCCACCTCCGGCCCCTGATGGGTCAGTGGCACACAGTGCTGCAGCCAGAACTGCAGCACCCACAGGAGAGGCAGAGCACACATCCGAGGACGTGGATGGGATTGAGATCAGAAGGAGGCACTAGCATTCATCTCCTCCACCTGGCCTGTTGCTGCTTGGTGCCGCACATGGCCCCATGACCTTCCACTGACCCCCGATACACTCTGCTGCACTCACCTTGGACCACGACATGGACTGCCATATCCTGTTTGTGACCAATGACACGGCGACCAGACTGCGGACTATACTCTTCCTCTTCCGCTGTACTTGTCATTCCCCGATGGACTCTGGCTGGCCCTCCACGGGCCCATTTGTGAAGTGGCGTTGGCATGGCCCTGTACTGCTCCAGCTGCAAAACTCCACTGGATGTGCATTAAACATCCAGAAACGCACTGATGTGTCATGTCTTTCATCATTCATGTATGGATGTGTGGATGAATGTAGGGTCAGTGATTCCCCTAACGTCAATGATGCTCATCTAGTGGGATTCCAGTCACAGTGTGCTACATTGCCGATTGCGTTCCGGGTGCCGTAGACACTACAACAGGGACACACGCATTAGTCACTTCCTTGTCCGGACGTGGACTGAACAACGCCCAGAGCCCCATAGTCATTGTTGCAAGCCTTGCACTGGTCCAGCGTACGCCAAGCCAGACCACTCCGCTTACGCTCCGAGGGGGGGGCCACATAGCCACATGTCGCAGGTTTACACGCTAGTGGTCTGCAGGTCGCTGGTCTAGTTGTCAGCATGTCACGGCCACTCCCTGAGGGCAGGTTTGCACACACACCACACCCATCCGGCACAGGCGTCACAGGCCATGTGACCCCGCGAATATAAGGGGCCGACCACGTCACATTCCCCACTGTCGGAGGTGACTGGATGACGGACGCTCCACGATTCTCAATCATAAAGTGCCCATGAGTTGTTGCGCACAGGGTTGGTGGCATCCGAAGCCATGCGGCCGTCACGGGCTTACCACCACGTGGCGCTGACTGGGGTAGCACAGGGTTAGTGGCACCCGAAGCCATGCGGCCGTCACGGGCCTACCACCACGTGGCGCTGACTGGGGTTGCACAGGGTTAGTGGCACCCGAAGCCATGCGGCCGTCACGGGCCTACCACCATGTGGCGCTGACTGGGGTTGCACAGGGTTGGTGGCATCCGAAGCCATGCGGCCATCACGGGCTTACCACCACGTGGCGCTGACTGGGGTTGCACAGGGTTAGTGGCAACCGAAGCCATGCGGCCGTCACGGGCCTACCAACATGTGGCGCTGACTGGGGTTGCACAGGGTTAGTGGCACCCGAAGCCATGCGGCCGTCACGGGCCTTCCACCACGTGGCGCTGACTGGGGTTGCACAGGGTTAGTGGCACCCGAAGCCATGCTGCCATCACGGGCCTACCACCACGTGGCGCTGACTGGGTTTGCACAGGGTTAGTGGCACCCGAAGCCATGCGGCCGTCACGGGCCTACCACCACGTGGTGCTGACTGGGGTTGCACAGGTTAGTGGCACCCGAAGCCATGCGGCCGTCAAGGGCCTACCACCACGTGGCGCTGACTGGGGTTGCACAGGGTTAGTGGCCCCGAAATTGCTGAGCGGGTGTGCAGCCTGCGATGATGACGTGTGCACTGATGTGGTCTCTGCCATTGATGCCTCAGGACTCAGCGTCATGTGTGGGACCTGCTGGGCCGCGGTGCGGGTCCACATGATGTGGAGCATGCCATGGTCGCGGGACCGGGGCCTGGAGCTTGCACGGGCACGTGGTGTGCCCACTGGTGGACACACCGTTGGCGGCAGGTGAGCAGCGGGGCCTGGGTGCGCAAAGGCGGCCAGCCAGCGCTGGCCGGCGGGAGGGTGTAGGGTGCGGCTACATGTGTGCGCAGGGGCGGACAGGCGTTGTTGCCGTGTGCAGTGAGATGGACTCTGCCATCATTGATTCTGGCCTCGATTACAGACCTGGTGGCTTGCAGTGTATGCCGGCACGTGGTTGGAGACACACCGGTGGCAGCAGGTGAGCAGTGGTGCCTGGGTGCACGGGCGGCAGTGTCCCTCCCTCTCTCTCTTTCTCCCTTCCTTTCCTTCTCTCTCTCTCTCTCTCTCTCTTCCTTTCCTTCTCTCTCTCTCTCTCTCTCTCTCTCTGCCTTCCTTTCTTTCTCTCTCTCTCCCTCTCTTCCTTTCTCTCTCTTCTTCTCCCTCTCCCTTTCTTTCTTTCTCTCGCAGCCTTTCTTTCCTTCTCTCTTTCTCTGTGTCTCGCTCCTTTGATGTGCGCATGACACACGTTCTTATTTTGTGCTTTATTTTCCAGGCTGTGACATCAAGATTGTCCCGTACGGACCCGACAGGAGTCTTCCGCATTGGTGTTTTGTGTTGTATTTCAATACAGTTTTTGGTTGTTACTTCAATGATGAGTGACTGTTTCTCGTTCTTCTGACCACACAGGTGTGTTTCTTGTTGTCATTGTGCGACATCATGTGCTTTTTGTGGCTCTTGTGTCGTGCACGGTATGTGTTTGTCCTTGGGGGGGGGGGGCTGGGTGTGGTGGCGGTGGGTGTTGGGGCCCTCTTGGGTCTCCGGGCTGCATGATCATTGTCTCCATGGCATCTGTGGATCTTCAGATGTGGCTCTGGGCTGGGCTCCCTTTCATACTGCAGGTAGTCGTCCTGCTTAACACCAGCAGAAGGCAGGTGTTAAATCCCTGCTGCTACCGCGGCTTATCGCCTATTTTTGGTTCGCATCGCAGATCTGGCAGTTCGTTGTGAAAGTGGTGTAGTAGTGTTTTCGTGAGTTTTTGCACGGGAACGCCTACTCTGCATCTCATTAGGGTTAGTTGGTGGTGTCACCCGTGGAGATACATTTTGCTGCAGTTATCGCGGGAATACTGGCGATGTCTGCAGTTTGCACCCGCTTGTGAATGGGGCGATAAATCTATCTTCACTTTTGATGCGCTAAAGTGCCGATAACTCGGCGATAAGTCCTTGTGAATATGCCCCTAAGTCCTGTCTGGGAGGTGGTCACACCTTCCTGTGACAGGAAACCTATTGTTTTACCTTCCCTGCTCGAGCTCAGTTCAGCAGTAGGAGAGGAGAAACGTGTCTGTGGTCAGCAGCATTATTAGCTTGCTGTTAGACCCTGAAAGGCTGGTACCAGGAATACAGGGGGTACCCTAGGGGAGCCCCCCAGTAATGGGATCCTACAGCCAACACTGAAATTGGTGTTGGGGTAGGATTCAAACATGTTTGATACCAAACATGACCGGTTTCAGTGCAGTCAATATATAGTTAGACATCTCGTCATTAGCTTTAGGTCCACTGTATGTATTAAATGGCTGACCAAACTTACAAAGCCTGGAGAATCGACTCTGGGGTTTGTAGGGGTGTACTGCTGATGCAGGGGCACCCTCACACTTATAACAAAGCACCCTTCCATCAGGACTGAAGAGCCTGCTATAGTGGTGACTTATAGGTTAAGTGTAGTGACCTCAGATATAAGGAAACTTATATCTGCTGTGAGAGGTGCAAGTACTAACCCACACAGGCTGCAATGGCAAGCCTGTAGTCACAGTTTAAGTGGGCTCTCCTGGGCTGCACAATACATGCTGCAGCCCAGGGGAGACCTCTAGTGCACCTATGCCCTGGGTACCTCAGTACCATATACTAGGGACTTAGAAGGGTACAACAATAGCCAATTGGGAAGGTACCAAAGTACTTACAACTGTCAAATTTAGGGAGAAAGCATAGTGATTGGGGTCCTGATTAGCAGGATCACAGTCAGACTAGTCATAAAACAGAATAACACCAGCAAAAAGTGAGGGTGACCTTGAAAGCAAATCCTACTTTCCTACACCTTTCTTATAATTTTATCTGCCAGTTCACCACATGGTGATCCGACCAGGTTTAACGAGAGGGAGTGAGGGTTTACATTGTTGAGTTTATAAGTATATATCCCATCCATCAAATGTCCCGCCTGATGTGTGGGTCCATTCACTATCTCGGAAAGACCAAAACCAGAGAAAGTGCCTAGTAGCCGTTCTGTGTCGAGATCTAGGTTATTTTCTAAGTGGAATTTAAAATCACCAATGACTGCGAAATCAGACTTCAGAATAGGATTCGAGAAGCAAGCTGATCTTATCAGCAAAAACTGCTCTAGGACCTGAGGGACGATAGAGAACCATTCCATTAAATGACTGAGTTTTAGTTAATTCATTGTTAAACAACAGCGCTTCAAACCCCTCTACCGAGATAGAATTAAAACAGCTGGGGCGTGATCCCGATAGATTACTGCCAGCCCTTCAACCCTATAACTAGGTCTGTTTAAACGAAAGATGGTGTATCCTCTAGGGACCACCACAATAACTTCAGGGTCCAAGCTATCATCGTCCCAAGTTTCCATGATGAATGCCAAGTCAGTTTCGTGTCCTGTCAGAAACTTGGCAAATTCAAAATGGTGCTTAACCAGGGACCTGGCATTCATAGGCGCACACTTGATACCTAAATTATCAGATGCTAATTTGCTACTCTTATCTCAGAATGGGTTCTCCTGACTTTTTTTCTTAGCTAAAGGCCTAAGATTGATGATTCTGCTGTGTCAGGCCAGGCAAGAAGTAAACAATGGTTATAATATGAAAATTAACAAAGGTCCTATCAGCATAAACATCAGTTAACATGTTTCCAACACACATAATAGCCATAAAGATACAGTGATGCTCAATACAATACCAAAGTGTATTGTGTTATCCTAAACATATTATAACAAACATGTTATCCCACAAGGACACATAATCCCCTGCAAATTTAAAATATATGCTCTAAACAACCAAACGTGATACAGGGTCCCCCCAAAACAGTGAAAGTGAGTACCGAAGAGCCCACGTACAATCAGCTGAAACCCAGAATTTAAAAATGTGAAACTACAAGACCAGCTTATTCTGTGAAGACAAAACATTACTAAAACTGTGTGATGACAAATAAATCAAAACATGGACTTACAGTGTATATGCCATAAAAGCGACATCATCTTGCGTCCATCAAAGTCAATATACTACTGCTTAAAAAAGAACAGGCTGCCAATGCGGCTATAGATTGTGTCACCAGTGAAAACACAAGAATATGTGAAATCTAGCCATCATCCTATAGCCCCACCATGAGTGATGCTGAACGAAACCTCATACACCTGCCCTTAAGAACCCTGGAGTTAATCAATCCCTCATGACCCTAGAGCTCACAGTGAACGGCAAGAACATAAACAAAATACTATGGTGCCCCACAAATCAGATACAAATGCTGGCATGGCTGAAAACACGTAAATAATCCTGTGCCTAAATAAAATGAACTGTAATGAACCAGCATTATGCCTAAATTATGTACATATAAACATCAATTGTGATGCACTTTATGCTCGTTTGTAAAGCTGTCAAAACATGTTTATTTTCCACGAGACTACCTCAGTGTATAAACTGTTCCGAAACCGTTACTGACGCAATGCCGTATAACTTAAACAAGAGGCTGATCTTTGATATTACCACTAGCTTGAATATACAATGTATTCGGTCTATAATACTAATTACGGGGTGCAGACTCTAGGTGGACAGAAAAACTTTGTAATGACATATAAATAATGGAATGCACAGCAAATTTAATCAATTCCTCATCAGTGTTTATGCAATTTCTTTAAGCGCAATCAAGGCAGAATGTTGTGGCCTCTGGCTATCTTATGCATTCTCTCCACAGTCTTAATGTTCCCTGCTGCTCAGCCAGTGAGTGACGTCATTGTATGTTTGGGATGTTGAGAGTGTTTGTGCTTGGATAAGTGGAGGTTGGAGTGAGAGGGGCTGAGCAGCAGGATGCTGCTTCTGGTGGGGCTTTATCTGTAACCTACAACTAAGTTAATAAACCTACTTCTTTTATAACCTATGAGTATCCATCCTTGATTGTACCACTGGCAATAAGCAGAAAAGAAACTATATATGAAGATCAAGAAACTAAGAAGAAACTAGTGGAACTGCTGAAGAAACTAAGAGGATCACAAAATAAAAAGAGATTGAAGCCTGTAAGGAAGTATTGCACCTGGTAGCCTCACCAGTGTCTATTTACACCAGACAGCCTGCAGTCCAAGGCATTTTAACAAGCTAGTGTAATTTGTGCAGAAGATCGTGAGGATGCTGCTGAATTAATAGGACTTTGGTGTCAACTAGATTGAAGTTGCAGGATTTCATCATTTGTCTAGTCATGCCAGAGGGGAATGAATTGATAGCATACATTAGAAGAATTTAAAGTGAACCGGCAGATCTAGAGGTGCTTGCCAACCCGGAAAATATTCTGGTAATGTCAATCGGCTACCTCCTTTTGCGGCCTGCATGTACAGTGATTTATGGCGGTTATCAGTGGTCAGAGGAACCAGCAAGAGAGACGGCCGTGCTGACAATGAGGGAAAACATGAAATGCAGTGAGCAAAGCAACCAGACTGGCAGTGCATGCAATCAGCTGTTTTAGAGCTGAAGTGAAGTTTTATTGCTGTTGGGGTGTTCATCAACATTTACAGACAGCGAGCTGTGAGTACCATTCTGGTTTACGTTTAAAGACTTCAAAAATGTGCATGCCTCAGTAGCGCTGTGTTAATAGTGTGAAAACCCAACATGTGCCTTCTGTGGAATCCTAAGCTCAAGCTGGAGTGTGAGCGTCAGCGAGAGGCAGACTGCACTCTTCGTATCGACAGCTTCAGGTTTGTGTGGCCTCGTCATTGACACGATGACATCACACGCACATGAGGAGGCCGCCATTTTTGGTTGGGATTCCTTCTGAATAGAGCAGGCAGCAGCTGTGAAGTTGTGAATGGTGGTGGTAAGAACCGGGGCATGGACTTCAACGAAGGTTGCCAAGAAGTAGCTGCGGGTAGGGGAGTGTAGTGTTGGCCTGTGGCAAGGGAACACACGTGGTCGCAGGCCTGGTACTGGACAAGGACACAAACTGGGCACACGCGATACGTCTTGTGGTGGCCAGTGAACTAACCATGCCCGGGACTCCGGGCTCTTTATTAACCCATGACACGCTGCGCTGGCGTACGCCAGCACAGCCTATTAGACTTACGCACAGGGGGTGGTACAGTACATGAGCGAGTCCCGCCAGGCGAGACGAGTTGGTCTCGCCCAGATGGTATACATTCCTCATATACCAGGAAATGATGAAAATTAAACATAACAACACATTTGAAATTTAACTGAACTGAAAGCACTCATAGTCCATGACTCAAAATGTCTGTGTTGGTGCATTAAGAAAAAGGAACAGTCTTACTTGTTTGCCGGTGGCAGGTGCGCCCACCCCGCTTGCCCTTTCAGCGGCTCGTCTCTCTGGTCGACGTGGTTCATTCGGGCACAAAGTCTTGGTATCGCTGCAACGGCTTCGGGTGTGGCCTTAGGGCGTACCGACTCTGGCTGCCCCTCAGCGACGGAGTGGGTGACGGCAGATTGGGGTTGCTGGTTCCGCCGGGCTCAGCATTCTTGCTTTCTCCGGTCAAACGTCCGGGACTCGAATCTTGGAGGACGTCAGGGGATGGCGTCCTGCAGGCGTCTCCTGCTGCTGTCTTGGTTGGGTCTGAGGCGATCGCTCCTGTAGGATCTCCACTGGTGCTGGGATGGTCTCCCGGTGGTGACCTGATATCAGGGAAATCTTCCGTGCTGTCTCTGGGTACTCTCTTGAACTGTGACACATTTCTTGTTACAGTCTCTTGGCCTCTTTGGGCTGTGACTTGGGTGCCTTTGATGTTGACCACGACCCACGGGTCCAGTTCGAAGGGCAGCCGGAACTTCCCTCCAGGGTGGCGGTCTTGTACCAGCACTTGGTCTCCTAACTGGATTGAGGGTTCTTTGGCATGCCTCCTCTGGGAAGCCTTGTCATTGGCTTCTGGCATCCGATCGATTTTGCGGATTTGAGATGTCCTCCCACAGAGGATGGTGCGGGATGGTGTCCATCACGTTCCGGCCGAGGCTTAGTCTGCACGGAGGAACTGGTACAGGGCCTGTTCTAGATTGCGACCTTCTGCTACGGCAATCTGAATGGTCTTATTCAGGGTCCTCATTAGGCGCTCTACTTCGCCATTGGCTTGAGGCCATCGCGGGGTTATTCGGCGGTGCTTGATGTGGTTGGAGGCTAGGTAGCTGGTCAGCTCAACGCTCGTGAATGGGGGTCCGTTGTCCGTGCGAATTTCTTTGAACAGTCCGTGGTTGCCATGATCTTTTCTAGTTTCGGAATCACTTCTGCCGCGGACGTGGTGTGCACGATTTCCACCTCCGGGTACCATGAGAAGTCGTCTACCACCACCAGCATGTGTGAGCCTCCCGGGAGGCTGCCAAAATCTGCGCTCACTCTTTCCCATGGGGCGCCGGGGGCGGTTTCAGTGATGACCGGCACGGGTTTATCCGGAAGGCTGGTCGCTTAGCAGACAGGGCATTGTCTCACGATAGCTTCCACTTTCTGGTCAAGGCCGGGAAACCACACTTTGCTCCGAAGCCTGCTTTTCGACTTGACGATCCCTTGGTGGGCTCCGTGTGCCAGGAGGGCAGCTTTGTGGGTCAGACTTGCTGGTAGTACGAGGCGGGGGCCTTTCAGGAGGCAGCCGTCTTCGGTCACTGAAAGTTCTTGGCCTTCAGACATGACTGGGCGGTCTCCGTGTGACGAGGCGTAGGGCTTTGTAGCAGTTTCCAGTCGCCTGATGCGAGCGCTTGGATTGCCAGCTGAAGACAGTCATCATCTTTGGTAACAGTAATGACGTCTTGCAGGGAGATGGGAGGGGTCTCGACCTGTCTACGATCAGCCTCACTGAGTCTTCGGTTGCCGCTGCTTCCGCCGCCTCTGGGATCGTGACGGGCCGAGCGTGTCTAGATTGGAAGTTCGCTGGATTCCGGGTGCCTGGCTGGTACTCTACGGTAAACTGGAACTCCTGGAGTTGTAGGATCCACTTTTCAATCCTCAGAGGGGGGCGAGACGAGGAGCCTTGAAACAGTGGGATCAGTGGTTTGTGGCCGGTGACGACCTTGAACGGGTGGCCATACAGGTAGATGTAGAAATGCCGGCAGCCCCATAAGGTGGCAATTGCTTCTTTTTCTATCTGGGAGTATCGTTGCGCCGTAGGCATGAGCGTCCGGCTGGCGTAGGCCACTGGGGCCCATTCTCCACATGTCTGACAATGGGCCAAAACCGCTCCGAGGCCCGTGGGGCTGGCATCTACCACCAGCTGGGAATCCCTGCAGGGGTCGAAGTACATCAGAGTGTTATCTGCTGACAGAGCTGCTTTTGTGCGCTTGAAAGATTCTTCGTACTCTGGCTCCCACATCCATGGGTTGGAGGCCTTTGTTAAGTCTCTGAGCGGGCCTGTGAGGTCAGACAGATTCTTGATGAAACGCCCACAGTATGTCACCATACCTAAAAAACTGTGGACGCCGGACACGGAGGTAGGAGGTGGTGCTCCTTGTATGTCTTTCACTTTGTCTGGATCCGGGCCAATGCCTTTGTCAGAGAACTTGTAGCCGAAGAAGCTGATGTCTCGTCGCAAGAAATCGCACTTCTCCCGGTGGAGCGTGAGTCCGCAGTTGCGGAGTCGTGAAAAGACAGCTTGGAGGCGGAGGAGGTGTTCTTCCAGTGTTGGGGCGTGCACCAGGATATCAACGCTCACGTTGAGTACACCCTCTAGCCCGTGGAGGACGTTCTTGATGATGTTCTGAAATACTTCGGCCGCGCTGGAGATACCAAAGTTAAGTCGCGTGTACCTCCAGAGCCCAGCGTGTGTTGAAAACGTAGTGATGGGGCATGAGTCGGGGTGTAGAGGTATCTGGTGGTAACCTGATCGTAGGTCCATCTTCGAGAACCACTTGGATCCTGCCAGCTCGCTGATGATATCGTCCACCGTCGGTGTGAGGTGGCGTTCTCGTTTTATGGCCAAGTTCAGAATGCGCTTGTCCACGCAGATGCGCCCGGCGTCCGGTTGTTTCGGTTTCTTTGCCACAACAATGGGCGACACCCACGGTGTTGGTCCGCTCACCCATTCGATGATGCCTGTCTTTTCGAGCAGCTGCAGCTTGGCCTCCACCTTTGGGCGCAAGTGGAACGCAATCCTCCGGTGCCAGAGGGCAATTGGGGCCACTGATTTGTCGATGTGTAGCCGGATGGCCGGCCCTTTCAAACATCCAATTCCTTCGAACAGCCTGTGAAGTCCTGGAGGATGCAGTCGAGGTCATGGGCGTGCACGGTTAAGGCGAAATGGATTAGGTTGAGGGCCTGTGCTGTGCGGCAGCTAAGAAGGAAACCAGATCCGTCCTGAGACACGTAGACCTTTGCTTGTTGGTGGGTGTTCTCGTGAGAGAGATCCGCTTGGAAGACGCCGCGCAGCTTCAGGGGCGCATGGGTGCCGAAGGCATACACTTGTATGTTGGTGTTGCGGAGCGCTGGAGGATTAGGCAAACCTCGGTAGACACTCTCAGCCATGAGATTGATGGTGGCTCCTGTGTCGATGAGGGTGGCGACGGAGTGACCTTGTATTCCAATAGTGCAGATGGGTGCGGATCGCCGGGTGGCTGTGAGCGTGTTCAGCATTCGTACCACATGGACGGTGGCCACATCGTCTTCGTCCATGTCGCTGTCGGGGGCCTCACCCGGGTGCGGCTCGATGGCGCGCACTTGCATCTGCGGGCCTCTGGGTCGCCTTCTCTGTGACGAATGGCATACTTTCGAGAAGTGATTCAGCTTCCCACAGGCGCTGAAGGTCTTGCCACTGGCTGGACAGGGACGGGTATGCGGTAACGGGCCTCCGCACCATCCACACGGACGATTTTGTGGGTTCTGCCTGGGGAGCGACGATGTCGGCCTGGAGGGTTTCGGCCGGGCTTCCCGCCCATCGGTGCGTAATGCGTTCACAGGTTCTTCTTTGACAGCGGATGTGGAGGCGGGGTCCATATGTGCTGCCCTGGCTTTGGACAGTTCTTTGGAGCGCCCCAGCGTCAGGATGGCTCTCATGGGCATGTTGTGCTCCTGTAGGACGCGCTCGCGGAGTTTGGACGAGGCGCACCCTTGGATAAACTGTGCTCGGATCTCGTCTTCCTCGTCAGGGAGGGTGCACGTGCTGGCAAGTTCCTTAAGGCGCGCATAGAAGACATCGACCGACTCGTCTGGCAGCTGCCGAACTTGGCGGAGGAGGAACCTTCGTAGTCCGGATTGGCGTACGGTTTGAAGTGTGCTGTGATGGCGTCCCGCATGTAGGCGTAGTTCCGTGGGGGTCCGCCTTCTTGGATGGTCTTGGAGATTTTGTGGATCTCCGGGCCTCCCAAGTGAAGGAGCATAGGACGTCTGCGTGACGCGGGGATGTCCGCTGCGTCAAAGTAGATTTCGAGGCGCTCTACCCACGCTTTCCATCGCGCCGCCTGTGATGGAGGAGGGTTCCAGCGGCGGGATGGACGTCATGGCGAGGCGGTGCAGTGGCAGGCAGTGGGCCGCGCGCCGTGTCGCGGTGGGCCCGGGAAGTCAGTGGAAGGGAAGGAGCTGAGATGCCGGCGTGGGCGTGCAGCACCGAGTAGAGCACCGGTCCAGATGAGTGATGGTGCCGGGGAGACCAGGGCCGTGGAGAGGACCGTGCAGGCCGCAGGCTGCGCCGCTCTGAGCACGTGGAGGCACTTGCAGGGTCTCATGTTGTAAGGGTGGTGTAGCGCCGCAATGGTGAAGCAAACTTCCAGCGGAGTGCGGGAGCGCACGTGGAGAGGTCGCTGCGAAGGAGTGGAACGGCGGCCCAGTGGTGCCCCACAGGGACGGCGGAGGCGCTGTGACGTCAGGCAGGTGGCGTGTGGAGCAGACGATGCGCACACGCGGAGCAGGTGTGTCAGCCAGGCATGCACTCACTGCGCAGAGGAGGGACACGAGGCAGATTCGACGTGGAAGGCCGTGCAGGCTGCCGGTCCAACGATGGGAAGCATGAGGAGGCCGCCGTGGGGAAGATGCTCTCGCGGCCTTGCGGTGCTCCGTAGCAACGGCAGGGGGCGCTGTGGCGGGAGGCTGGTGAGGTGTGGGGCCGTGAGCAGGCCGTGCACGCGCTGTGCAGGAGCGGCAGCGAGGGCAGGCACTCACCGCTGGAAGGCTTCTGGCGGGCGCGGAGTCGCCGCTGACTGGGAGTGGCAGGGGCGCCTTACCCAGCTGCAGTCACGCAGCAGCCGGGTTCGCAGAAACACTTCTGGCTGGTGCTGCGGGCTGGTGCGGTGCCACGGGGCGGCAGAGTGGGTCCTGCGGCGCTTCCACGAGGGGCGTGTAGGTAGCCACCTCGTTGCCAGTGTAGTGTTGGCCTGTGGCTAGGGAACACACGTGGTCGCAGGCCTGGTACTGGACAAGGACACAAACTGGGCACACGCGATACGTCTTGTGGTGGCCAGTAAACTAACCACGCCCGGGACACCGGGCTCTTTATTAACCCATGACACGCTGCGCTGGCGTACGCCAGCACAGCCTATTAGACTTACGCACAGGGGGGTGGTACATTACATGAGCGAGTCCCGCCAGGCGGGACGAGTTGGTCTCGCCCAGATGCCTCACAACATTACAGTGAGCAAGCTGTAAGCTGCATACAGGGGCACTGACCTTCCCATGACAAGATGGTCAGGAAGCACTGCTGTTGAGCGAACTGGCGTCAAGGAGCATTGGAACTCATAAAGCAAGTACCTGCAGTGAGAGTTGGAGCTGAGGCTCTTGAAGGGCCAATTTTAAGTGTGTGCCTACCACTGCTGGGATTAATTATTAATGCTGTATTAAATTGAAAAAAGCTATGCTCATGCTGACAATTTTAACGTGGTATTAGTTTGAGGAATGTTACACTAATGCTGACAAGGTTAATGCAGATTTCGGTATTAATGTTTCGAATGCTGATTTTCACTATTGCCATGCTTACTAAAATTAGCAACATTTTTCCGTGTGTATAGTGTGCTGAAGTTTTAACGCCATGCTGAATTTTAGAGATGTATGATTTGAGGTTGAATGCTAGAGTCACATGTGCTGAGTGACATGTTAGTGTCTTGAGACTAGTTTTCTTGTCCTGTTTATTATGCAGAAGGAGGAGAGTGTGTTGAGTAGCATTTTAGTGATGTGAGATTAGTCTCTTGGTCCTTATTTGGGACTGTGTATTTGACCAACCTTCCTAAGGGGTTCAGGATGTAGGGGCAATGTGTTAAGCCCAGAGGGTAGAGTTACCATCCATTCCTAAGGGGTTAAGGCTACGGGGGCAGTGCGTTTAGCCCAATGTTTTAGGGGGGGTTTACACCCCAGTTATGTCAATCTTTCCGAAGGGGTTTAGGCTGTGGGGGCGGTGTGTTAATCCCAATGTTAAGGGAGTATGCTGTTACACTCCACTGCAGTAGAGAGTAGGTGAAACCCTGGTTCTCTTTAAGTGTATGGTGACGGGGGTACTTGTTTACACCCCAATGCAGTAGAGTGTGGAAGAAGCCCTAGTCCTGCTTGAGTGTTTGTGCTGTGGAGGGCAACGGGCTGGTCCTGTTAGAGTGAACGTGTTGTGGAGGGGAACGGATAGTTAGTGTTCCCTGATGAATGAGCAGAGGAGTTCTGGGTTATCTGTACACTGGTATTGTAAATTTGTGGGACATATTGATTGGCTGCGGATTTTACCTCCTTACATCCCATTGGAGTATTGAAGTTATGCAGAGATTGTTTGTTTAACCTTTTCTGTTTATTTCGTTGGGGTGGTATTTATAGTTTTGTTTGACATTTTGTGTGGGCGGTGTTTTCCCGTCCTGCTGAATTTTCTATTGTTTTCATAAGGAGGGAGATGTGTTGTGGCCTCTGGCTATCTTATGCATTCTCTCCACAGTCTTAATATTCCCTGCTGCTCAGGCAGTGAGTGAGGTCATTGTATGGTTGGAATGTTGAGAGTGTTTGTGGTTGGATGAGTGGACAGTTGGAGTGAGAGGTACTGAGCAGCAGGATGCTGCTCCAGGTGGTGCTTTATCTGTAACCTACAACTAAGTTATTAAACCTACTTCTTTTATAACCTAAGAGTATCCATCCTTCATTGGAACACAGAACCTTCGGCATGCAGCTCCTGGTTCGTTCTCTGTCCATGCACATGAATTAATTCAACAACAAGCTGGTGTCCAGGAGGTACCCCAGTCCCAGGGTGCACAGCCTTTAGTGTCGGCCCGTGGGCCAATATATTTCAGCAACAATCTTGTTGTTCTCATTTTAATCCATTTTAGTCAATTTAATCCATTTTAAACATTAATTTTCAAGATTTCCGTGCTTTTATTTGTAACTTGGTTATTCCTGTGCAAAAGTTGCCCACCCCCGGGAAATATCTGTTTGCTTTAACCTGATGGGAGCTTTGACAGCTCCTGCCAAGTCAGAGCAAACACTCCGCTTCCAGCAAGCGAGAGCTGACAAAATACTCTCGCTTGCTGGAAGCGGAGGTTTCGTCTGCTGTTAAGTGGGCAGGGAAACAGATGAAAGAATTACTCTTACATGAAGAGAGCTGCATGTTTAGCAGCTCCCTGTCTGTGAAAGCAATGCCGGCTCCTCCAGCGGGACTGCGGAGGCCTTGAGAATCCCCCCGCTGTCCCTTAGCACACTGGGTGCCCTGGGGGCACCCAGGAGATGAGGTCAGGCCCTGGAGGATGGGGTCCCTGGGGTTGAAAACAGCCCAGGGAAGGGAGCGTGTTGGGCAGAGATGCAACAACAGCGGACCTCGCCCCCTACGATCGCAGATCTTTTGGCAGCAATACAGAACTCCAAGGCGCAACTGGCTATCAAAATTGATTCAGTCACAATTGACGTCACCGTCCTCCATGCTGACCAATGAAGGGTTACAGACAGGGTCACCACTGCGGAAAAGACTGTGGATGCCCTGTAACGGGAAGTTCAGTCCCTTCATGGCACGATCTCTGCCCTCCAAAAAACCAACTGTCCATCTTGATGAACAAACAGAAGACGCGGAGGATTAGATCCTGAAGAAACAATTTGAGATTTGTGGGGTTCCAAGAGAAGGCTGAAGGTCAGTCAGCGGAATTATTGCTTGAAGAGTGGATTACCAACTCTCTCAACCCTAAATGGCTGTCAAAGTTCTTCACCATAGAAAGGGCTCACAGAGAGCTAGCTCCCCCACCAAAACCTGGTGCCCTGCCAAGAGCCACGATTGCCCACCTATTTTATGTCTGAGACGAGGAAGCCATTCCTCAGCATGTCTGAAACCAGGGCCCATCAATTTTCGACGGGGCACCCATTTCAATATTTACTGACTATACCAAAAAAGTCCAGGAGCAACGAAGAGCATTCCTAGCAGTAAAAAAATGCTTGAGGGACATGAACCTGAAGTACAGCCTGATTTCCCCACAAAGCTACATGTTCTCCATGAAGGGAGGGCACTCGTTTTTATCAGTCTCTGAGAAGCCTGTGAATGGTTGGACACACTGGGAAACAATGAGAGCCGGACCTCCGACGGGCGGGCCTCGACGCAGTAGACCTCTCCAAGAAAATCTGGCCACAATTGTCTTCGAAAAAGCAGCAGAAAGAACTCGACAGGTCGAGCTCACCATGGAGAATTGTGTTGTGCCCGGATGGCACTCGGAAGTACTCCAAGTTCATTCCCGGTTCACAAGACTCTTTATGGAGATGTCAGAGATGTCAGAGTGATCCAGGCATGGCTAACAACAGCATGGACTTGGTTACCGCCTGATGAAACAGCCGCAGAAGAAAACCTACAGGGGTCACGCTCATCGGATGAATTGTGGTGTTATCTGGTGGTGACCTGGGCGATGCCAAGACCTTTCTGGGGTTGGCAGGGTATGCCCAGACGTGGGTTCCTTGCTCACTTTGCCACTGGATTCAAGCTAGCCTGGCTGATGAAGGGTGTTACCCAGAAACCGGTCCCAGGATGCTTGTTTCTGGTTCAGGGAAGACCTGGCTTGGTTGTTCGGGCTGGACTGTTCCCATGAGGCACAGGGTCAAGACTGATTTGCATATAGCTGGGTCTGAACTGAGGTGGCGAAGTGAGCAAAAGAATGATGATGGATTCAACCCAGATCTGTGACTGGGGGTGAGTGTCTGAAAAGTTTCAGCGCTCCGTCCATCATCTCCTTGTGTTTGCTTTGTTAGCCCTAAGTTGGGAGGGTATGCCCAGACGTGGGTCCCTTGCTCACTTCGCCACTGGATTCAAGCTTGCCTGGCTGAAGAAGGGTGTTACCCAGAAACCGGTCCCAGGATGCTTGTTTCCGGTTCAGGGAAGGCCTGGCTTAGCAGTTCGGACTGGACTGTTCCCATGAGGAACAGGGTCAAGACTGATTTGCATTTAGCAGGGTCTGAACTGAGGTGGCGAAGTGAGCTAAAGAATGATGATGGATTCAACCCAGATCTGTCACTGGGGGTGAGTGTCTGAAAAGTTTCAGTGCTCCGTCATCATCTCCTTGTGTTTGCTTTAATCCAATTACATACACCAAAGCTATTTATCTCCAAAGACACTACATGTCATATACACTACTCTTTGCAGTAACTGTCCGCGCTGTAGTAGGCCTGAATTGCATTTCGTACGCATGGCATGATCCTATGTAGCTTTGACTAACTACTTAGAAAGCAGTGCTCAACAACGTCAACAGTGCCATGGGTTGGAACCTACAACTCTCAATGAAGCAGGTGTTGTTAGGTCTGATCCCATTACGTGCCCAGAAGAAACTTGGTCAAAAATGTATTCTACTTTGTCTTGTGATGGCAAAACGCCAAATTGCCATCAGGCACCTTAACACGAACCCTCCAACACTTGTGGACAGGCTTAGAGATGTCACTGAATGGGCAACTGCAGAGGAAATCCGTACGAAACACATCTGCAAAGATGATAGGCTTGAGGACGATCTGAGGCAATGGGCAGCCATGATCTCTGAATTATGAAAATCCCCGGATGATACTCCCTCAGACACGCAGCCGGGGAGATGGCCCTGAATACCCACATGGCACTATGATTCGGAAAACCTAAAGGACCAAGGGGCTGGAGGGCCTCTTCCGGCGGTCATTTCACGAACTATCCATTACTGATGATCCCTTATTCTTTCCTGTATGACCTAATACAAGAGCAGCGGGGGAAAGGGGGTGTTTTGCTGGGGATTCTTTGATATGCCGATGTTAAAGATCACTGCTGTCTGATCAGATTGTGTTACATCGCTGGTTAAACTGTATTATGTTATCCTGTACACCTCAATGACCACAGAATGTTATGTTTCATTACGTGCATGACTATGAACAGGCCCTGCGTTTGATGACTCTCTTAAGGATACTGCACATTCCTATTTCTCATATTTCTACAGCAGTTTTGATGAGATCACATCCTTGTAACAAGAACTCTTGGACTGATATAGCCAGACTGACAGGGCCTGTAACTCACTGACCCTTCAGGCTGACATGATTGCCAATAGAAATACAGTTTGAAGAGTAAGTAGACAAACTGAACAACTGTAGAACAGATCAGAGGATGATACCATGAGAAAAGTCAACACTAAATTTAAAAAACACTGTGGTACAATAAAGGGTTTGGGAATTATACTACTGATGGAGGCCTGAATAAAGAATCTTGGCCAGGAAGACACAGAATGATGGAAAGTTTGGGAAGGTACCCCTTCACAGTAAAGACTGGCAAGCTTTGTTGAGTGAGGGAAAGAACTACAAGGCCTAATTATGAAAAAGATGTGTGTCAAGGAAAGGTCAGGAATGCACCGTATTTAAGACAATACAGTACATTCCTGTCTTTTCCTCTGTGCTGGCACCCTTTTGGCTGACTAACGCCGATGCAGGCACACTTGCACCATGATTGTTTTAGTGCAGGAAGGGACACCTTCCTGAACAAAAACAGTCACGAGAGGCATATTTCTCTATGTGTGCTGCAGAATGCAGAACAAATAGGCAGAGGAAGTAACAAGGCAAAATAAAGTTATTTCTCCTCGTTACATCTCTCCTGGGAAGGTGTATCTTTTGGCACATTCCCAGGTTTACTAGTTCTGATAAATCTGGGAATGACTAAAAAACCATGGGAGTTGCATGGGAACACTGATGCAATGCCTTTGGAACGCCTTCACATGGCAATGCAGCAATTTGTGCCTCTTTGCCTTGCTCCGGATCTATGGAGCTACTCAGGGCCACGCATAGTGGCCTTGGGTGGCTTCATAAATCTGACTTAAGGTTTTAATCACTCTTGCACTGTGTTGCAGACCTAATGCCATGATAAATGCTGGTTTCCTTCTGTATGGACAATAAAGAACTCAGCTCACATATGACATTATTACATTATCCTGGTGGTAGGATATGCAGAGAAATATTGAAATGTACATTTGCTGGATAGAGATAAGACACGGGATGCTGGCTGCTTGTGGTACACCAACACCTGACCTCTTCCTCCTACAGTATTACTGTACATATTATTCTTCTGACCCAATCTTATGTTGCTAATCTTTACTAACAAATGATTTAAAAACAGGTATTTCACATTAAAGGGGCCATCCAGTGTAAATAAACACCACAGTTCGATCTACGAAGACCTGCACCTCAAACAATCACCCACAAGAGGCATTCTTGAATGATTCTGTGTTTGATGACGTCTGCTTGGGTTTTGAGACACACTTTGACCTCATCCAACAGATGGTCCTCTGAGAATACTTATTGTGTGAAATCTTGGGTGAACGTGTGGAAAACTGTTTGGAAGGTAAACACATGCGGCAATTAGTTGGAAAACACCAGTTTATCCAGTAATTCATTATGGACAAATGTGAAAGAATGCACTAATTCTTCATCCCTGAAGTGATGAATGCTGCACTATTTGAAATGTTGAAAACCAATTTATTGCACAGTTACTTTGTGATAGTGCCCATATAGTTCCCTAGAGAAATGGTAGAGTTTTCCAGTACCACCAGATTCTAAATCAGCCCCCAAGCCTACAAAATAAGACAATATCCTAAAAATCATGTGCCTGCTGTGAATACACTCACCTGCATCACCAGTGATGGTGCTCAATGATTCCTCCGTCAATGCGTCTGGAGCAATCTTGGAGTCTAATGTAGAACTGGTCAGGAGTGTAGAGCTGTTATTTGTGGGTGCTGGGCCAGTGACTGTGGGTGCATCTGGAGGACTCTGAAGCACCAAATGAATCGATCCTGTTACAGATGCTTGGCTTCCTGTGGAGACTGACATGGGAGGCATCGTGGACACGCTTTCATCGTTAGTTGTGGGTGAATTTTCTCTTGCCAGAACAGTAGAACTTGAAATCGCGTATGAAGATTGCAACGCTGTGGCTTCTTGTTTCAGTGGGGTTGGCACTAAAGTGGAATAGTTCTGTTTTGCATCAGTAGATACAGAAAGCCTTTTCCTGTCCATCTGAGGGCCTCCAACGGAGCTGGACCACTTTTCCACCAGTGAGATGCCCTTGTGTATAGCAGTAGAGACAGAGGTCATTGTCATGCCAGCAGATGTCTTAGTTGTTGCAGTGGTCAACATTTGGGCCATATTTATCTTCCTACTTAAACGGGTTGGTCGCACATAGACAGTTGTAGATGTGCTTGTGTCGTTCATGGGCCCTTGGTCTGCACCTACAGAGGCGGAATTCATTGATAATGAATTCTTAGACTTTGCATATACCAAAGCGTTTGGACTTATCATGAGTACAGTGACACCAGCTGAAGCTTGTGAATGGCTTTTATGTACATGTTTTCGAGTGATCAGTGATGCTTCTGAGGCAGACAATGTAGTTTCGTCTTTGGGATAAGTTAATGTAGAGGTTGTAATGTGCACTGATTTTATTTTTGTTTTTGTAGCTTCTTCAGGTACAGGTGTTAAGGTATGAGATGAATTTCTTACAGTGGGTGATCTCACACTGGTCTGGGTTAGGATCATCGTAGTAGCAGAAACGTCTAAAGAAGATAAAGAAATAAGGGTCACAACTTATATCAAAATCAAGGTATATACAATGAGCATCAAAGCCCTGTTGTCCACAGCGTTCCAAGCTGTAGTTTTATTTAAAGGTTGAAAATATTGTTTTCTATTACATGACTCAGAAACATTTTACATGTAGGCAATATAGAAAGCTCAGTGGACAGGTATGTCTTTTACAAGAGGGTCCAGCAACAAGCTGATGTCCAGGAGGTAGCCCATTGTAGTTCAGCAACAATCTTGTTGTTCTCATTTTAATCCATTTTTGCCCATCTTAAACAAAATTAAACGTATTTATTCAAGTTTTCCATGTTTGTATTTGCAACTTGATGTTTCCTGTGCAAATGTTATTGGAAACGTAATTCCTCTACTTGTGTCAATGATGCTGTCATCCAAACTCATAAAAACCCAATGCATTTCGGGAAAGGTCCCTTCATCAGGGGTAACTGTATGAATGAATGATTGAATGAATGAATGAGTGGTTTTATTGAGCTCAACGATCGCCCAGAGGCATCTTGGCGTTATGCGAAACATGGGGACGGTAGAGCTCAGTTATTATTTTTTTTTATTTACTGGATAAAAAGCTAAGTTTTCGGCGATTTCCTAAAGACAGTGAGTTCTGTTGCTGCTTTCAATCCACAGGGAAGATGGTTCCAATGTAGGGCCGTGGACTTTATAAAGCTTCTGCCGCCCCAGGAGGAACGTTTGAAAGCTGGCACCACCAAGTGCCTCACAGAGGTGTAGCGCAAGGTCCTACCGGGATGTACCACCTAAGGTTCTTCTTGAAGTGGGATTGGCCCTGCCCATGAAGGGTCTTATAGGCCATACACAAGGCCTTGAAAATAATACACTCCCTGACTAGGAGCCAGTGAAATGTGCTGATGGTTGTTTTCCCCACCTGGAATTTTGGAAATATCAAGAGGAACCGAGCAGCACCATTCTGGGGAGTTTGCAATTTCTTTAAAGAAACCTTGGGCAGGTCTAGGTAAAGACTATTACAGTAGTCAAGTCTTGCTAGCACAAGTGAAATGACTACTGTTTTTAGGAGATCAAAGGGTAAGAATTTTCTCAATCTTCTTAATCACTCTGAGAGCATGAAATGAGGATGAGGTGATCTTATTTACTTGAGCTTTATATTTTATTCACTCTCCAGTAACAACCCCAGATTTTTTACTTTCGAGACAGGTGTGGGGAGGGATCCTAACTCAGATGGCCACTAGGCTGGGGACCAAAAAGACGGGCTGGTCCCAAACAGAATAACCTCTGCCTTTGATTAATTTAACTTTAAGCAATTACAATCCATCTATTTGCTTACTGCACTCATGCAGTTCCTAAATACACCACTGGAATGAACATCATTTTTGGCAAGGGAATCTTCTATTTGTGTGTCGGCAGCATATGATGCTAATGACAGACCAAATGATTTTATGAGCGTGGCCAGAGGTGTTACGTACACATTGAACATTGTGAGGCTCAGCAATGATCCGTGAGGGACACCACAGGGTAGAGAATAAGATTCTAAGGTGAACTCCCCCAGGGTCGCTGGCCAGAAAGGAATGACTGTAATAGGACCAGCGTAGGACCCTCTATCCTGAGTTCTCACATACGATCAACCAAAAGCTCATAGTTGACCGTATCGAAGGCCACTGACAGATCCAGCAAGATGATGGCTGCACTTCCGCCCCCATCCAGCGTCGCTCTAATTTCCTCAGTAGCCACAATAAGTGTGGATTCCATGCTGTGGCCCTGCCTAAAGCCGAACTGAGTATCATCAAGGAGATGATTTGTATCTATGAAGGAGGCAAGTTGCATATTCATTACCTTCTCTGCCAGCTTTGCTGGATAGGGAAGCCGCAATATATGGCAGTGATTATTGAAATCCATAACATTAAGATTGGATTTTTGCAGTACTGGGAAAGCTGACGCTATCTTCCAAGGGGTAGGAAAGACTCCTGTCTAGAACATAGCGGTATACATTTTTATCAGATGTAATGCTACCGCCTTGGGAGCTAAGTGCACTATCTTAGGGGGACAGAGATCCTTAGGAGACCCGGGTTCAATACTGGGAATGACGTTTGATAGTTGCTCTACTGAAGTGGCCTCAAATGGCCTGAAACCAGCATTTTTAGAGCTCATCTGTAAGGGATGGTTATTGTAACGAATGCTGGGGCAGCTAGCGGTAAATTTGTTAAAGATGGACATTACTTTCTCCTTGAAGAAACTAGCTAAACAGTCACAAAAATCTTGATTATTTACTGCTGAGATGCTTGCTGTAGGGAGGGTCAGCTTTTTTTACTGTTAGAAAGAGAGTTTTGTTAGAATCACTTGCTAGTTTTATTTGCTCTGCATAATATCCTGATTTGGCCACAAATTAAATCTTTTTATATACTGCTACGCAGAGTTTGAAGTTTATCTCTCTCTTCCTCAACATATCCCCTACACCATTTTTGCTCTTGTCTCCTACATCCCTGTTTAGCGGCCCTGAGTGTTTCGTGAAACCATGGTTATGATACCTTTTTTGTATTATTAGCTCTTAGTTTGACGGGGGCAATGTTGTTGAGGGTGGAGCTAATCCAATCGAGGTAGTGGTCTGCCACCTCATCTAAGTTATCCCCTATTTCGGGCAGTGAATTTATAAGTAGGGAATTTAATTCAGTAGCTTGTATTTTGCGCCAAGCTTGACCTGCAAATTTCTTATTACATAACGCTGGGGGAAGCCTTTTGTAGGAGGTTGGCTTAGTATATGGTGCTCACTTTGTAAGTCAAGCACTCTGCACTAATCCAGACAACCCTTATGGTGATTTTAGGGGTCTTAGACAACCATAGAAAGCTCTCTAAGTGGTAGCTGTGGAGAGTAGCCTTCAGGCTTAGTCCAGAAGGAGTGTTAAGCAGCTTGTTTTACCTGGTCTAATCATGTAGTGTAGGTTAAATGAAAAAGAACCACACAGTGTAGTTATAAAAATAAGGCTATTTATTACACAACACTCACTAACACACTGGTATATCTCCTACCTGGAGTTATCAACACAAATATACAAGAATACTTCAATTGCAAGAGGTGAGTAAGCACAATACACAGTGGTCTCCAGGGGAGACCAAACCATATACTAAAGAAGTGGAATGCGAACTGCGACCGATGTCGGGACTTGGACCAGGAGACTCAAAAGAGCTGGGGACACAAGGATCAACCTGAGGTAAGTACCCAGGAACGTCATGGAGGCTATGTGCAGAGTGGAAACACAGACACGTACTTAATGCAAGTCAATGGGAAAGTCGTGGTTGTAGTTTTCAAGAAGAAGGACCCTTCCCAGTGGACCCTGAAGAAACCCCATGGAAGACAGAAGGTTGTAGAGTCAACACACCCATGGATACCCCAGGAACCAGGATACCAACACCAGGGAAGCCGGGTGCTTAGGTGTGAAGTGACATCGGACACCGCTGTAGATCACAATGGAGGACTTCAGGAAAGATGCCGCTGGTGAGGAAGGTGAATGAGTCCTGTGGAATCCAAGGGTGGATTCTTGAACAGAAGGACCTGCAAGCAGAGGAGACAGAGTCTATGCCACTCGGGGGTGACCAGGAGTCATGGAAGAGCAATGACCACCGATGATGGAAGATGCAGGAGTGATGACGGTGAACTTGTTGCTGCAGTTGTGAGGACCAGGCGATGCTGTGGAAGGCCAGGAGCCGTTCACGAGCTGTTCCACATTGGAAGTCGAGAACCAGGGTGTTGGTGTCCGGCGGGAGCACCAAAAAGCCTTGGCAGCAGCAACAGACGTGGTAAGCGAAAAAGGAGCAACGTTGGGACAAGCAAGGTCTGTGGACTCACCAATTGCAGGAGAGTCAGAACAGGCCCTAAGCAAGCAGGGGAGCCCACTGAAGCCAAAGAAGACACTCGAGAGGACCCACAGGCCGAAGGCACAGGAGTCACAAGAGGACCTCGAGCAGCTCACCAAAGATGTAGGCCCACTGTGCAGAAGATGTGGTGAGGATGAAGATCTTGGCAGGAAGAGATGCTGGAGGCTGGAGCTTCTCGCAGCCTGAAGATTTCGGGAGTACAGAGCCAAAACGCTGTGGAAACGGCAAGTCGACGCGTTGTACAGAGGTTCTGTTCCAGCGGTTCCGACTAGGGATACTGGCCTCAAACTTGCTGAGAGGACAGGGCAGGCCTTGAGGGAGTTGCAGAACCACCACCTGTGTTGCTGAGCCTTTCAAAGTCCGTGGGACCTCAGGAGCAGCAGACCGGTCAGCTTTGTTGCGATGTCTGCAGATGCAGGGGGTGACTCCTTCACTCCAGGGGAGATTGCTTCGGGTGTCACTGATGCCCACAGGCCTGGAGAGGAACCTTGATGGAGCACAGGCACAGACAATGAAGAAGACTTGCAGAACATCGAGACCAGGAGCAGCAGGAGACTTCCCAGATGCAGTCTCAGTGCCCAAAGCGAAGTCCAACGAAGGCCAAAGTGCACAGACGGTTGAAGATGAAGATTTTTCGGATCTGAATGTTGTCCCACGATGAATCTGAAGAGCCACCCACGGGTAAGCCCTTAATACCCTAGGGAAAGGTTTGAAATGATTCAGGGGTCCCACCCAGAGGAGGGGCAGGACAGAGGGGAGGATACTCCCATGTCCTTTGTCCAGTTTCGAGCCAGAGCAGGTGCCAAGGGCTTCCTGAACTGGGTCCAACTGGAGTATGCAAGGAGGGCACCAAATGTGCCCTTAAAAGCAGTCTGGTGGCGCTAGCAAGCACCCCCTCCCCAGCCCAATACACTAAGTCCTGTATGGGAGGTGGTCACACCTCCCTGTGACAGGAAACCTATTGTTTTACCTTCTCTGCTTGAGCTCAGCTCAGCAGTAGGAGGGGAGAAACGTGTCTGTGGTCAGCAGCATTATTAGCTTGCTGTTAGACCCTGAAAGGCTGGTACCAGGAATACAGGGGGTACCCTAGGGGAGCCCCCCAGTAATGGGATCCTACAGCCAACACTGGAATCGGTGTTGGGGTAGGATTCAAACATGTTTGATAGCAAACATGACCGGTTTCTGTGCAGCCAATATATAGTTAGACATCTCGTCATTAACTTTAGGTCCACTATATGTATTAAATGGCTGACCGCACTTACAAAGCCTGGAGAATCGACTCTGGGGTTTGTAGGGGTGTACTGCTGATGCAGGGGCACCCTCACACTTATATCAAAGCACACTTCCATCAGGACTGAAGAGCCTGCTATAGTGGTGACTTATAGGTTAAGTGTAGTTACCTCAGATATAAGGAAACTTATATCTGCTGTGAGAGGTGCAAGTACTAACCCACACAGGCTGCAATGGCAAGCCTGTAGTCACAGTTTAAGTGGGCTCTCCTGGGCGGCACAACATCGTGCAGCCCAGGGGAGACCTCTAGTGCACCTATGCCCTGGGTACCTCAGTACCATATACTAGGGACTTAGAAGGGTACACCAGTAGCCAATTGGGAAGGTACCAACGTACTTACCACTGTCAAATTTAGGGAGAAAGGATAGTGATTGGGGTCCTGATTAGCAGGATCACAGTCAGACTAATCATAAAACAGAATAACACTAGCAAAAAGTGAGGGTGACCATGAAAGCAAATCCTACTTTCCTACACCTTTCTTATAATTTTATCTGCCAGTTCACCACATGGTGATACGACCAGGTTTAACGAGAGGGAGTGAGGGTTTACATTATTGAGTTTATAAGTATATATCCCATCCAGCAAATGTCCCGCCTGATGCGTGGGTCCATTCACTATCTCGGAAAGACCAAAACTAGAGAAAGTGCCTAGTAGCCGTTCTGTGTCGAGATCTAGGTTATTTTCTAAGTGGAATTTAAAATCACCAATGACTGCGAAATCAGACTTCAGAATAGGATTCGAGAAGCAAGATGATCTTATCAGCAAAAACTGCTCTAGGGCCTGAGGGACGATAGAGAACCATTCCATTAAATGACTGAGTTTTAGTTAATTCAATGTTAAACAACAGCGCTTCAAACCCCTCTACCGAGATAGAATTAAAACAGCTGGGGCGTGATCCGATAGATTACTGCCAGCCCTTCAACCCTATAACTAGGTCTGTTTAAATGAAAGATGGTGTATCCTCTAGGGACCACCACAATAAGTTCAGGGTCCAAGCGATCATCATCCCAAGTTTCCGTGATGAATGCCAAGTCAGTTTCGTGTCCTGTCAGAAACTCTGCAAATTCAAAATGGTGCTTAACCAGGGACCTGGCATTCATAGGCGCACACTTGATACCTAAATTATCAGATGCTAATTTGCTACTCTTATCACAGAATGGGTTCTCCTGACTTTTTTTCTTAGTTAAAGGGCTAAGATTGATGATTCTGCTGTGTCAGGCAAGGCAAGAAGTAAACAATGGTTATAATATGAAAATTAACAAAGGTCCTATCAGCATAAACATCAGTTAACATGTTTCCAACACACATAATAGGCATAAAAATACAGTGATGCTCAATATAATACAAAAGTGTATTGTGTTATCCTAAACATATTATAACAAACATGTTATCCCACAAGGACACATAATCCCCTGCAAATTTAAAATATATGCTGTAAACAACCAAACGTGACACAGCGTCCCCCAAAAACAGTGAAAGTGAGTACCGAAGAGCCCACGTACAAACAGCTGACACCCAGAATTTAAAAATGTGAAACTACAAGACCAGCTTATTCTGTGAAGACAAAACATTACTAAAACTGTGTGATGACAAATAAACCAAAACATGGACTTACAGTGTATATGCCATAAAAGCAACATCATCTTGCGTCCATCAAAGTCAATATACTACTGCTTAAAAAAGAACAGGCTGCCAATATTATAATACTAATTACGGGGTGCAGACTCTAGGTGGACAGAAAAAGTTTGTAATGACATATAAATAATGGAATGCACAGCAAATTTAATCAATTCCTCAACAGTGTTTATGCAATTTCTTAAAGCGCAATCAAGGCAGAATGTTGTGGACTCTTGCTATCTTATGCATTCTCTCCACAGTCTTAATGTTCCCTGCTGCTCAGCCAGTGAGTGACCTCATTGTATGTTTGGGATGTTTCGAGTGTTTGTGCTTGGATAAGTGGAAGTTGGAGTGAGAGGGGCTGAGCAGCAGGATGCTGCTTCTGGTGGGGCTTTATCTGCAACCTACAACTAAGTTAATAAGCCTACTTCTTTTATAACCTATGAGTATCCATCCTTGATTGTACCACTGGCAATAAGCAGAAAAGAAACTATATATGAAGATCAAGAAACTAAGAAGAAACTAAAGAAACTGCTGAAGAAACTAAGAGGATCACAAAATAAAAAGAGATTAAAGCCTGTAAGGAAGTATTGCACCTGGTAGCCCCACCAGTGTCTATTTACACCAGACAGCCTTCAGTCCAAGGCATTTTCACAAGCTAGTGTAATTTGTGCAGAAGATCATGAGGATGCTGCTGAGTTAATAGGACTTTGGTGTCAACTAGATTGAAGTTGCAGGATTTCATCATTTGTCTAGTCATGCCAGAGGGGAATGAATTGATAGCATACATTAGAAGAATTTAAAGTGAACCGGCAGATCTAGTGGTGCCTGCCAACCCGGAAAAGTATTCTGGTAATGTCAATCGGCAACCTGCTTTTGCGGCCTGCATGTACAGTGATTTATGGCGGCTATCAGTGGTCAGAGAAACCAGCAAGAGAGACGGCCGTGCTGACAATGAGGGAAAACATGAAATGCAGTGAACAAAGCAATCAGACAGGCAGGTGATGCAATCAGCTGTTTTAGAGCTGAAGTGAAGTTTTATTGGTGTTGGGGTGTTCATCAACATTTACAGAATGCGAGTTGTGAGTACCATTCTGGTTTACGTTTAAAGACTTCAAAAATGTGCATGCCTCAGTAGCGCTGTGTTAATAGTGTGAAAACCCAACGTGTGCCTTCTGTGGAATCCTATGCTCAAGCTGGAGTGTGAGCGTCAGCGAGAGGCAGACGGCACTCTTCGTATCGACAGCTTCAGATTTGTATGGCGTGTATTGATGCGATGACTTCACGCACATGACGAGGCCTCCATTTTTCGTTGGGATTCCTTCTGAATAGAGCAGGCAGCAGCTGTGAAGTTGTGAACGGTGGTGGTAAGAACCGGGGCATCGACTTCAACGAAGGTTCCCAAGAAGTAGCTGCGGGTAGGTGAGCAAGCTGTAAGCTGCATACAGGGGCACTGACCTTCCCATGACAAGATGGTCAGGAAGCACTGCTGTGGAGCGAGACTGGCGTCAAGGAGCATTGGAACTCATAAAGCAAGTACCTGCAGTGAGAGTTGGAGTTGAGGCACTTGTAGGGCCATTTTTAAGTGTGTGCCTACCACTGCTGGGATTAATTATTAATGCTGTAGTAAAATTGAAAAAAGCTATGCTCATGCTGACAATTTTAATGTGGTATTAATTTGAGGAATGTTACACTAATGCTGACAAGGTTAATGCAGATTTCTGTATTAATGTTTCAAATGCTGATTTTCACTATTGCCATGCTTACTAAAATTACCAACATTTTTCCGTGTGTATAGTGTGCTGAAGTTTTAACGCCATGCTGAATTTTAGAGATGCATGATTTGAGGTTGAATGCTAGAGTCACATGTGCTGAGTGACATGTTAGTGTCTTGAGACTAGTTTTCTTGTCCTGTTTATTATGCAGGAGGAGGAGAGTGTGTTGAGTAGCATTTTAGTGATGTGACATTAGTCTCTTGGTCATTATTTGGGACTGTGTATTTGACCAACCTTCCTAAGGGGTTCAGGATGTAGGGGCAACGTGTTAAGCCCAGAGGGTAGAGTTACCATCCATTCCTAAGGGGTTAAGGCTGCGGGGCAGTGTGTTTAACCCAATGTTTTAGGGGGGGTTTACACCCCAGTTATAAGTCAATCTTTCCGAAGGGGTTTAGGATGTGGGGGCGGTGTGTTAATCTCAATGTTAAGGGGGTATGCTGTTACACTCCACTGCAGTAGAGGGTAGGTGAAACCCTAGTTCTGTTTAAGTGTATGGTGATGGGGGTACTTGTTTACACCCCAATGCAGTAGAGTGTGAAAGAAGCCCTAGTCCTGTTTGAGTGTTTGTGTTGTGGAGGGCAACGGGCTGGTCCTGTTAGAGTGAACGTGTTGTGAAGGGGGACGGGTAGTTAGTGTTCCCTGATGAATGAGGAAAGGAGTTTTGGGTTATCTGTACACTGGTATTATAAATTTGTGGGACATATTGATTGCCTGCGGATTTTACCTCCTTACATCCCATTGGAGTATTGAAGTTATGCAGAGATTGTTTGTTTAACCGTTTCTGTTTATTTAGTTGGGGTGGTATTTATAGTTTTGTTTGACATTATGTGTGGGCAGTGTTTTCCCGCCTTGCAGAATTTCTATTGTTATCATAAGGAGGGAGATGTGCTGTGGCCTCTGGCTACCTTTTGCATTCTCTCCACAGTCTTAATGTTCACTGCTGCTCAGGCAGGGAGTGAGGTCATTGTATGGTTGGAATGTTGAGAGTGTTTGTGCTTGGATGAGTGGACAGTTGGAGTGAGAGGGACTGAGCAGCAGGATGGTGTTCCAGGTGGGGCTTTATCTGTAACCTACAACTAAGTTATTAAACCTACTTCTTTTATAACCTAAGAGTATCCATCCTTCATTGCAACACAGAACAGTCGGCATGCAGCTCCTGGTTCGTTCTCTGTCCATGCACATGAATTACTTCAACAACAAGCTGGTGTCCAGGAGGTACCCCAGTCCCAGGGTGCACAGCCTTTAGTGTCGGGCTGTGAGCCAATGTATTTCAGCAACAATCTTGTTGTTCTCATTTTAATCCATTTTAGTCAATTTAATCCATTTTAAACAAAACGAAACATACATTTTCAGGATTTCCGTGCTTTTATTTGAAACTTGGTTATTCTGTGCAAACGTTGCCCACCCCCGGGAAATATCTGTTTGCTCTGACCTGATGGGAGCTATGACAGCTCCTGCCAAGTCAGAGCAAACACTCCGCTTCCAGCAAGCGAGAGCTGACAAAATACTCTCGCTTGCTGGAAGCGGAGGTTTCGTCTGCTGTTAAGTATGCAGGGAAACAGATGAAAGAATTACACTTACATGAAGAGAGCTGCATGTTTAGCAGCTCCCTGTCTCTGAAAGCAATGCCGGCTCCCGCAGGAGGCGGGGAGCCAGCGGGACTGCGGAGGCCTTGAGGATCCCCCCGCTGTCCCATAGCACACTGGGTGCCCTGGGGGCACCCAGGAGATGAGGCCAGGCCCTGGAGGATGGGGCCCCTGGGGTTGAAAACAGCCCGGGGAAGGGGGCGTGTTGGGCAGAGATGCAACAACAGCAGGCCTCGCCCCCTACGTTCGCAGATCTATTGGCAGCAATACAGAACTCCAAGGCGCAACTGGCTATCAAAATTGATTCAGTCACAATTGACGTCACCGTCCTCCATGCTGACCAATGAAGGGTTACAGACAGGGCCACCACTGCGGAAAAGACTGTGGATGCCCTGTAACGGGAAGTTCAGTCCCTTCATGGCACGATCTCTGCCCTCCAAAAAACCAACTGTTCATCTTGATGAACAAACAGAAGACGCGGAGTGCAGAGCCTGAAGAAACAATTTGAGATTTGTGGGGGTCCCAGAGAAGGCTGAAGGTCAGTCAGCGGAATTATTGCTTGAAGAGTGGATTACCAACTCTCTCAACCCTAAATGGCTGTCAAAGTTCTTCACCATAGAAAGGGCTCACAGAGAGCTAGCTCCCCCACCAAAACCTGGTGCCCTGCCAAGAGCCACGATTGCCCACCTACTCTATGTCTGAGACCAGGAAGCCATTCCTCAGCATGTCCGAAACCAGGGCCCACCAATATTCGAAGGGGCACGCATTTCAATATTTACTGACTATACCCAAAACGTCCAGGAGCAACGAAGAGCATTCCTAGCAGTAAAACAACGCTTGAGGGACTTAAACCTGAAGTACAGCCTGATTTCCCCACGAAGCTACATGAAGGGAGGGCACTAATTTTCATCAGTCTCTGAGAAGCCTGTGAATGGTTGGACACACTGGGAAACAATGAGAGCCGGACCTCCGGCAGGCGGGCCTCGACACAGCAGACCTCTCCAAGAAAATCTGCCCACAATTGTCTTCGAAAAAGCTGCAGAAAGAACTCGACAGGTCGCGCTCACCATGGAGAATTGTGTTGTGCCCGGATGGCACTCGGAAGGACTCCAAGTTCATTCCCAGTTCACAAGACTCTTTATAGAGATGTCAGAGATGTCAGAGCGATCCAGGCATGGCTAGCAACAACATGGACTTGGGTACCGCCTGATGAAACAGCCGCAGAAGAAAACCTACAGGGGTCACGCTCGTTGGGACAAATTGTGGTGTTATCTGGTGGTGACCTGGGCGATGCCAAGACCTTTCTGGGGTCGAGAGACTCATTCCAGAGGTGATGCAACAATCCTGGAACAACAAGTGATGGCATAGATTTTAGTCCCACTTGAACCTGGTTCATCAGACTGTAAGTACGAATATGCCAACTAATTGAATAGGGTGTGAGACAGCAGGAATGGCTGTGGCGCCCCCATGGGGAATGCTGCAATCCCAGTGGGCAATCCATGAACTATGAACACTCAGAGGAGGGGTGCTGTGTGTGGGATGCTTGTTGGGTGTGGGGTGGGATGGCCTACTGTCTCTCATTCGGGTTTTAACTGATTTTTGTTTGTGCAGGAGGAAGATCTAGCTGAGAGACACAAGGACATGGAGGAGCACCTTGAGGTTGCTGCTTCACACCTCCACTTTTATTATAAGTTATTGTTTGTTTATTGATTGGTATATGGTTGTGGGAATGGACACGGGATGGAACTGCCCAGGGGGAGGGGGGAGTAGAGGGAAAGGTTACATTTTAAATGTTTTACATGTTTTAGAACGCTCTGCTGCTATTTTATATTTTGGTCCATTTCATTGCTTTTGCGGGATCAGGAGGGGGATGAGAGGCAGTGACCTTCCTCTACTGCAGAGGATTGCCTATTCAGATTCAGTAATGGCAGAACAGACTTTTAAATTCATGTCCTGGAATGTCAGGGGTATTGTCGGTTATGAGAAATGCTGTAGGGTGTATGCATACCTGAAACGTTATAACAGCTCTATAGCATTTCTGCAGGAAACGCACGTGTGGGGGGGCTGTATCCCCTGCCTCCGCAAAAGATGGAGGGGACAACTCTTCTCCACATCTTCTTCTGGGTTCGCCCGAGTCACATTAATATGGGTGGCCCCAAGGGTTCCATTTCACCACAGATGCCATGTTCTTGACCCAGGGGGGAGATACGTTATTTTACACTGTGACTTTAATGGCCGTGATCTTTGTCTCCGGTTCAGGGAAGACCTGGCTTGGCAGTTCGGGCTGGACTGTTCCCATGAGGCACAGGGTCAAAACTGATTTGCATAGAGCTGGGTCTGAACTGAGGTGGCGAAGTGAGCTAAAGAATGATGATGGATTCAACCCAGATCTGTGACTGGGGGTGAGTGTCTGAAAAGTTTCAGAGCTCCGTCTATCATCTCCTTGTGTTTGCTTTGTTCGCCCTAAGTTGGCAGGGTATGCCCAGACGTGGGTTCCTTGCTCACTTTGCCACTGGATTCAAGCTAGCCTGGCTGATGAAGGGTGTTAAGCAGGAGAAAATATTGTTCCTAGGCAATAGATAAACAAGATCACACATAATATAATTAACAATAAAAAGACAATGAGGACAGTGAGTGACTTAAATGAAGTAAAAACTGTGATTATTTATTTAATAAATATTCATATATATGAAGCAAAAATAGCAAGAACAAAATGAAAATGAATCAATTTGTAAATGACATATATAATAACATAGTATAACATAATACATTCATTTAAATAAAAATCATTTTTGATAAAATACAAAATGCAATAAAAAATCGATGTGGCGACAATTAGTGCTTCGACGCGTTTCGGCGCACGTAGTGCCTTCGTCAGGAAAAGCCACAAACAACTTATGAACTGAGAGGACTTGATATGGACAAACGAGGCTTAGTCACTCGTTGTTTGGTTATGCGATGAATAAACCTCTGCAATAACCACAAATAGTTTGATCTATTATGTACCAGACGAGTTTTTTGTATATATAAAAAACATGGATAACGAATCTTCATACGAGAAGGAACTCGCAATCAATTAAAAGCGCTTAAAATAATCGGTGACCTGAGATATCAGCTCACAGGAGGATTATCTATGAAATTAGAATGCTGTCATTTAAATATTAAAAAACTGTGCGGACCTTGCTGTACATCAATAGGGGCAGTGGTTGCGTCTTGTAATCACGGACTCCGTGTGTTTGCCAGTTTTATAATTAGATGCTGCTGCGCAGAGATTCGTCTAGCGTCATAACGAGCAGAATTCGCAATTGAAGCGAATTCCGCTCGTTATGACGCTAGACGAATCTCTGCGCGGCAGCATCTAATTATAAAACTGGCAAACACACGGAGTCCGTGATTACAAGACGCAACCACTGCCCATATTGATGTACAGCAAGGTCCGCACAGTTTTTAATATTAAAATGACAGCATTCTAATTTCATAGATAATCCTCTTTTGAGCTGATATCTCAGGTCACCGATTATTTTAAGCGCTTTAATTGATTGCGAGTTCCTTCGTATGAAGATTCGTTATCCATGTTTTTTATATATACAAAAACTCGTCTGGTACATAATAGATCAAACTATTTGTGGTTATTGCAGAGGTTTATTCATCGCATAACCAAACAACGAGTGACTAAGCCTCGTTTGTCCATATCAAGTCCTCTCAGTTCATAAGTTGTTTGTGGCTTTTCCTGATGAAGGCGCTACGTGCGCCGAAACCGCGTCAAGCACTAATTGTTGCCACATCGATTTTTTATTGCATTTTGTATTTTATCAAAAATGATTTTTATTTAAATGAATGTATTATGTTATACTATGTTATTGTATATGTCATTTACAAATTGATTCATTTTCATTTTGTTCTTGCTATTTTTGCTTCATATATATGAATATTTATTAAATAAATAATCACAGTTTTTACTTCATTTAAGTCACTCACTGTCCTCATTGTCTTTTTATTGTTAATTATATTATGTATGATCTTGTTTATCTATTGCCTAGGAACGATATTTTCTCCTGGTCATTTACCCTGTCCTAGGATTAGTACATTTATCTGTACAGGGGGTCCTTGATATTTACATATGATGAAGGGTGTTACCCAGAGACTGGTCCCAGGATGCTTGTTTCCGGTTCAGGGAAGACCTGTCTTGTCAGTTCGGGCTGGACTGTTTCCATGAGGCACAGGGTCAAGACTTATTTGCATATAGCTGGGTCTGAACTGAGGTGGCGAAGTGAGCTGAAGAATGATGATGGACTCGACCCAGATCTGTGACTGGGGGTGAGTGTCTGAAAAGTTTCAGTGCTTCATCCATCATCTCCTTGTGTTTGCTCTGTTAGTCCTAAGTTGGCAGGGTTTGCCCAGATGTGGTTCCCTTGCTCACTTTGCCACTGGATTCAAGCTAGCCTGGCTGATGAAGGGTGTTACCCAGAAACCGGTCCCAGGGTGCTTGTTTCCGGTTCAATGATGACCTGGCTTGGCAGTTCGGTCTGGACTGTTCCCATGAGGCACAGGGTCAAGACTGATTTGCATATAGCTGGGTCTGAACTGAGGTGGCAAAGTGAGCTAAAGAATGATGATGCATTCAACCCAGATCTGTCACTGGGAGTGAGTGTCTGAAAAGTTTCAGCGCTCTGTCATCATCTCCTTGTGTTTACTTTAATACAATTACATACACCAAAGCAATTTATCTCCCAAGACACTACGTCATATACACTACTCTTAGCCGTAACTGTCCACGCTGTAGTAGGCCTGAATTGCATTTTGTACACATGGCATGATCCTATGTAGTGCTGACTAACTACTTAGAAAGCAGTGCTCAACAATGTCACAGTGCCATGGGTTGGAACCTACAACTCTCAATGAAGCAGGTGTTGTTAGGTCTGATCCACTTACGTGCCCAGAAGAAACTTAGTCAAAAATGTATTCTACTTTGTCTTGTGATGGCAAAACGCCAAATTGCCATCAGGCACCTGAACACGACTCCTCCAACACATGTGGACAGGCTTAGAGATGTCACTGAATGGGCAACTGCAGAGGAAATCCGCATGAAACACATCTGCAAAGATGATAGGCTTGAGGACGATCTGAGGCAATGGGCAGCCATGATCTCTGAATTATGAAAACCCCGGATGATACTCCCTCAGACACGCAGCCAGGGAGATGGCCCTGAAAACCCACATGGCACTATGATTCGAAAAACCTAAAGGACCAAGGGGCTGGAGGGCCTCTTCCGGTGGTCATTTCACGAACTATCCATTACTGATGATCCCTTATTGTTTCCTGTATGACCTAATACAAGAGGGGATTCTTTGATATGCTGATGTTAAGATCACTGCTGTTGGGGGCGTGGTCTGGCCACGCGAGAAGGTGGCCGCTTAGAACCGGAGCTCCGCGCTGTGGGGAGCCCAGGGCTGCGACGGCGGCGCTTTGGCGTGATTGAAGTGATTTCTGAACTGCTTTTCTGACAGCAGAGAAGCAGAGGATGAGACAGTGTTATTTCTGCCTGGAATGAGGGCTCCTGATGCAAGTGACAGCCCTCGTAAATAACTGCTACCATGCTGACAGGAAAATTACCTCACGGACTACGGAGCGGCTAACGAGCGGAAAGACTGGAAGGTGAGGCAGTGACTTCTCTTTCCTTAAGGAGAGCAGTTCCAGCTGATCTTTAATTAAGGTTTCTTTTGTTCACACACAGTGTGGGACTGCCTCATGAAAGCCTGGGAACTGTGCTAATGAGGTGATTTGCACAGCTTAAGTGCTCACCTCAGCCCTGAAGAGAATCTGGAGAGTTTCTGACTAAACTGCAACATTGTATGCGAAAGGCTTGTATTTGACCTTTTGTGCAGTGAGGAGCCTCTTATGAAGACAGGAGTTCTCTGGCAGCTTTAACCATAATTTGCTAATGGAGACTTTTAGAGTAAAATGAAAGTCTCTTTCATTTTAAATAAGGTTGAAGTCTACAGTTGAGAAATAAATAGACTTATATATTAAATGAATAACACCTCACAAAATATGGAAACTATGCTGATGAGGTAATTTGTGTGAACTACTTATAACATTTGACTTCCTGTTCTACAGTATTGGCCCTTCAGTCATTTGCAACAGCAATATTATAAAGAAACGTTATGTGCTTCACTCTACTTCAGCCAGTCTTATTGTGCACCTCCATCAGTTTAAAAGGAATATTAGTGTTTTTTATGAATCATCTGCAACAGTACATATGAAATAGTATACTTAATAGCACTCCTTATTTTAGTGCGCTTTTCTTTTGTGTCAAGTACCAAGAGTGCGCTGATTTACTAATTTGCCTCATATCACGTTAAGCTTTATGAGCCTAAACTTACTACCACTGCATGATATCAATTTGAGGAGGTAATAATATATACTATTGAGGTGAATATACCAGTTTGAGATTTTACAATTTTTCTGCCAGATTGCAAGTCTGCTTTTTTCTTATACTAAGCCTGCTAATGCTTTCAAAACTTTATCATATGCAGCGGTGTTTACTTCTGATGCTGCTCTGAGGTGTTTTATGTGTGTCAGTATAAAATAATGGACACTGCTGTGACATCCTTACTTTAGTACCAAAAGCTCTACCGAAGAAACTCATACAGCTGTAAAGAGTCTACTTATTCGTCAAGGACTTTTACACAACAACACTCTGGAATGCCTTCTGGAAAAGCGTCCAGTAAATCTTCAAAACAACCCACCTATTCTGAAATATTAAGCCAGAGTTGTTCTAACTCAGAAACCAGCAAACTACTTCCACAGTTCAAAAGTCGTCTAATCCTATAATGGCGTCTGCACCAGACCCTACTATGGAACGAATACTACAAGAGATTACTGCTGTTGGACGACGCTTGGAAGGTATGGAGACGTCTATATCTGCTCTTGCGACGGAGACTAAATCCATACGTTCTGACATTGCAGGATTCCAGAATAGACTTGATGGTCTCTCTGACCGTGTAACTAAAGTTGAGAATTGTCTCCATAATATACCAGACCGAGACCAAGAACTTCTCTTCTTAAGAAGCAAAGTAACAGATTTTGAAGATAGAAAACGTCGGGACAATGTGCGCCTCTTTGGATTTCCGGAAAGCATAGAAGGATCAGATGCTAAATCCTTTCTTCAAACAGCCCTCCCTAAGATTACAGGCCTCACTTTTGACCCGCCGTTAGAAATGCAGAGAGCACACCGTATTGGTCCTCCTAAAGGAGGAAGGAATATACAGCCACGTACACTTATTGTTTGCTTCCTACGTCTTGAACAATCTCGACAGCTAATCGTAGCGGCACATGCACATGGTCCATATATATTTGAGAGTCATGAAATTCAAATGTCTGCAGACTTTTCAAGAGAAACAAACGTCCTTCGTAAAGCTTTTCTCTCTTTCCGACCTCGTTTACGTCAATTAGACATCAAATATGGTCTTTTTGAACCAGCACGACTGCGAATTACTAAGGACGGAGTATCCAAAGACTTTTTTAATCCAGATGACCTTCGACGCTTCCTGGACAACATCTCTCCTCAACATATGGAGTATACTGACTCCCTACCAGAGACCCAATCTTCATTCTCTTTACCAACCTCCAAAAAGATTCCAGACATCCAGCGTAACCCAGGTAGTTCCCAAAATAGGGGAAGAGATCCAGACAGACACATATGCTCGTTTGGTGATAGAGCACAAGTTATACAGGCAGTAGCTGCTCTAACGCAGGAAAGAGACAGAGACAAATCACGCTCTCCACTTAAACCTCCACCATCAATTGACGACCATGTTCCTTGAACTTAATTTACTGCTTTACTGTTTAAATTTTGAAGAACAGATAGGAGAGTTATACTTTAATACTTATTGAAGTTATGACCTGATAAATATTTACATATTTATTTACTCGATGGTACATTACTTGCTGTATAATGCTTGTACTATACTCTTTAAAACATGTTAATTTATTCTTGATCTTTCTTTAACCTTTCTCTTTTAGTATTCACACATATTACAGTTATGCATGGTTTCTTCATACTATTTTCTTGTACCTTCCTCTTATACTTTCTCTCTTCCCCGTCTTTATAATTAAGTATTTATAATAAGTATTTCTTATATTACTTCCTTATTATATTTACTTATTTTATTTTATAAATTTAGATATTATACTATTTAATTAGACCAATGTTTATATTACTGTTAATGTTATCTAGATACTGTTTAGTTGTTTTTTACATAGGCATATTTCAAATTTCAAATAATCTAAATCTTTAGATCTCCTTCCTTATTTTTTCAAATTCCTCTAGAGCACAAGGTTTGAAGTTGATAAGCATTATCCTTCTTTTCTTCCACTATTCTTTATATTTTCTATATCCTTTTTCATCTTCCCTTTTTCTCCTTTCTACTTCTATTTGAGTAAACTTACTTTAAACTGTTTGCCTAATAGATTATTTTGATACTTAATTATTGAATTATTATACTTTTTAATGATTGAGTATCACAACGGTTGTATTTACTATTTATTTCCTCTACTATCTTCCCTGTTCACCTCATTATTACTAATATTGCTACGATCCTTAGAAATGCTATAAATTAAGAATTGGTCTATATATATATATAAACTACTGCCTTAAGGTTATGTATTGTATTCTTTATACTACTCCCTTTTACTTTTCTCTTATATTTTCTCTCTTTTCCCTCTTTCTAATAAGTATTTCTAATATTATTTCCTTATTATAATGTTTTCTTATTGTATTATTTAGATATTATGCTATTCACCTAGATCGATGTTTAAATTATTGTTAATATTATTTATATGCAGTTTAACTGTCTTTTATATAGGCTTTATCTCAAATTTCAAATATTTCAGATTTGTTTCTTTCCTTCTTCAGATTCTTCCAGAGCATAATAGTTGGAAGTTTAAATACGATGTTCTTCTTTTCTTTCGCCATTCCTTCTATCCTCTTCATTTTTCCTTTTTCTCTTTTCTATTTAAGTAAAATTGCTCAAAATTGCTTGCCTCATGGATTACTTTGACACACTGTATTCAGATTAATTATTTAATTCTGATAAAATTTAAATGTGTTAATATTTAATTATTTAATTATTATGCTATTTAATTGCTATTAAGTCTCATAATGGTTGTATTTAATACTTATTTCCTTCATTACTCCCTTTCTCTTCTTATACTATATCTTATATCATAATATCTGCATATTTACTCATTCCATAATTCTCAAATTTATTTAATACTGTTTATAATCTGTCATACTTATGTACTCTTTCCATGCTTCGCGCTGTGGGGGGCTCCCCGGCGCGCATATTCCGAAAGCTAGGACCCTCAGAGAACAGTTCTGTTCCCCTTATACTGTACTTTTTTCCCTCTGCAGTATATCTACCCTTATTTCTCTTCTTCTTTCTTTTCTTTCTTTCTAGTCCTTTTATTATTTCATTTCTTCTATTCTTGTTTCTTTGTTTATTCTCCTGTATATTAACAAGTGACTCATACTCATTCTCCTCTCTTGCCCCGAACTTTACTTCTTTCACCCTTTTTATCCCCTACACTGATTCTTCTCTTACTCTTAACTCCTATACACCTAATTTAACTTTCTTTCCGCTACCATACATATGGCTGTGAATATTTCCTCTGCTTCTCATCCACTACGCATTATTTCGTGGAATGTTCATGGTCTTACGCACTTTATTAAACGCAAGAAAGTACTCTCCTATCTACAAGCGAAAAAAACTGATATTACTCTTCTGCAAGAAACTCCTTTGGATGCTTTAGAATCCTCTAAGTTACGACGAGATTGGGTGGGAAAAGTCATTCACTGTGGACTGACAACACAACTCCCTCCTAATGAGAACCACCCACGGAAGTGTGGTGTAGCTATTCTAACTCACAAATCTTTGCCTGTTACCATTATCAAAACCTGGACTGATCCAGATGGTAGATATATTTTTGCAAAGCTCAAAATAGGAGATAAGGTCCTCTGTGTGGGCTCAGTTTATGCCCCTACGGGAGCCAAACGCACTTTCTTTCTCAGTCTGAACCGTTTGCTGGTAGAAATTGGTGCATCCAGTTATATCATTGGCGGTGATTGGAACCTCGCCCGGGATGCTATAATTGACAGAACGGGCCCTCTGGATAGGTGTAATGAGGGAGACAGAGCCTTGTTGGGAGACATAACATCTGATCACGGACTAGTGGACCATTGGCGTCTTTGTCACCCTTCTGATCAGGAATACACCTTTCTCTCCTCTGCCCATGGTACACAATCCAGGATAGACTATTTTCTTATTTCGCATTCAATGGTTGCAGTTACCACTGAATCCCGTATCTTAGAAGCTGCATTGTCAGACCATGCCCCTATCCTTGTTACTCTAGAAATAGGCTTAACTTCCCCAGGCCGTAAACCATGGCGTATGAATATACAAAGATACCGCCCTCCCAAAGGTAAAACTTTACTCCGTTCACATATTTCTGATTATTTAACTATAAATAAGCCATCTGTTACTTCCTGTAGAATTGTTTGGGCAGCTGCCAAAGCTACTATCTGTCTGCGTCCCTACGTCGTACTGAATTGGAGACTCAAATTACTTCCCTCACACATTTATATACATTTCATCCCACAATACCTAACCGTCGAAAACTAGAACTTGCTAAATTAGCGCTTAACAACTTATATACCTCCAAAGCTGAGTACGCTCTTCAACGCCTAAAGGGCAGACATTATGAACAAGGAGAAAAAGCAGGTCGTCTACTAGCAGCACAATTGAAACAACGTGAGGCCGCTATGGCCATTCCTGCATTACGTACAGAAAAAGGTGAGATTCTTACGAGACCACAGGATATTGTGGACACTTTTGCATCCTTTTATAGAAAACTCTATACCCCTGAAACCTCAGTATCTGAGGATCAAATAATCTCATATCTGGCTGATATTAACCTCCCTTGCCTCACGGATGAAGGTAGAGCCCTGCTTGGTGGTGATATTAGCAAGGAAGAAATTGCTGCAGCACTCACTAAACTGCCTTATCACAAATCTCCGGGTGAAGATGGCTTCCCTGCGAAGTTTTACAAATGGACAGGGACTGAACCGTTGATACTTTATTTTCTGCCTTCCATGAGGCGGTTCAAACACACTCACTTGGCCCTATTTCTAATAAAGCGTTGATCGCGGTTATCCCCAAACCCGGTAAAGACCCGCTTGCTTGTAGTAGTTATCGGTCCATCTCACTGATAAATAGTGACGTCAACATTTTTGCAAGTATCTTAGCGACACGTCTACGTAAAGTTATTCCCTCTCTCATACATCACTCACAGGTTGGTTTTGTCCCAGGTCGTTCCTCCAGGAATCACCTCCGAACTCTAGCTCATACTTTATGGTCTGCAAATAAAATGACGGAAGATGCTGTAGCCCTCTCACTGGATGCAGAAAAAGCATTCGACCGTATTGATTGGAAATACCTTTTTGCAGCTATGAAACGCTTTGGCCTAGGTGATCAATTTATCTCTAAAGTTCGTCTCTTATATGACACTCCAATAGCCCAAGTCAATTGTGGTGGCTTTCTTTCCGATCATTTTCCAATCCAACGAGGTACACGTCAGGGTTGTCCTCTTTCACCCCTTTTATTTTTACTAGCGATAGAGCCTCTTGCCTCACTCATTCGACATTCGCCATTTGTTCAAGGTATACCTATAGCAGGTGGTACTTCCAAACTATACTTGTATGCCGATGATATTCTCCTAACGTTAAAAGATCTTCCTCACTCTTTACCAGCTTTACTTAAGATCATTGATGGTTTTTCGACCCACTCTGGTTACAAAGTGAACTGGGATAAAAGTGAGGCTCTTCCGATTTCTTCTGGTACCACAAAAGCGTCAATTGATGGGTATCCCTTTTGTTGGAAATCATCCCAATTAAAATATTTGGGAGTTCTGGTTAATAGGGGTTTGTCAAATATGATCTCAGACAATATCTCACCCCTTATAACGCAAATGGAAACTGATTTTGCAAAATGGTCTCTCTTGGGCTTTTCCATGTGGGGAAGGGTACAAGCCGTTAGGATGGTTACCTTACCTCGCTTTAGTTATATACTTGGCATGCTCCCACTTCTTGGTCCCTTTGTCTACACTTCGTAGAATAGATGCCCGAATTCGATCTTTCATCTGGGGTTCCATACGCCCTCGTCTAGCCGCTTCTAAATTATTGGCTCGCCGCTCTCATGGTGGCCTGGGATTACCATCCTTAGAACACTATTCTTTAGCTTTACACCTCTCACTATTAGTTTATTTACTTCCAGGTATGACTGATCCTCCACAGTGGGTCACAACGGAACACTCTTTACTCAACCGAAGTGATGGCTTTGATTTCCTTCATGGACCTCGAATTTCTCGTTCCTCTCCCCCACATCCAGTGATGCAAGCTACTTATCAAACGTGGCAAAAAGTACATAGTCTTCTTCGAGTCGCCCACCGCTTGCACTTTAAAGCTCCACTTTGGGGCAATGAGAGTATCCGAATAAATGGTTAAGCGCTCCAATGGTCTAGTTGGAAATCAAGAGGCATCCAAACACTTGATCAAATTTACCTAAATGGAGAGCTAAAATCCTTTAATTCACTTAGTGAAGAGTTTGGTCTCCCACCAGACCAGGTCATGTGCCATTCGCAGTTGCAGCTCTGTCTGAAAAGATGTCTCGGTTCATCTCCCTGGACTTTGAATCCTTCACCAATTTTAGATTATCTTCTTACTTGGGGTAGCCATAAAGGGGTGTTGTCAGGTCTATATGGTGTTCTTATTCATCACCTATATTCACAACCACTTCTTAAAGCTCTCCAAGAGAAATGGCAAGAGCGTTTGCACATCACGATTGAAGAAGATGACTGGTCAGATTTGTTAGAAGCCCTTGACAAAGGTACCCGAGAGGCTCGTTTGAAATTCTGTCTTTTCAAAACTTTGCACGATTGGCACTGGACACTTCTAAAATTGCAAAGAGCAGGACTACTACCACACTCTAAATGTTGGAGATGTCCTGGAGTCAATTGCGACCTTCCACATATACTTTGTGAATGTCCCTCCATGCAGGGTTTTTGGACATATGTAGGGGACACTCTGCAGGGTATGATTTATTACCCTTAGCACTCCTCTCACTTCTTCCATCATTTTATTACATGATTTTAGAAGTCTTCCTACCATTACACGTCCGCAACGTCGTCTTTTGCACACCGCACTTTCCACAGCTAAAATCTGCATTATAAGACATTGGATATCGTCTAGTTCTCCCTCGAAGGAAGAATGGATGGTAGCAATGATTCAAGTGGCTTCTCATGAACATATTATATATAAATTACAGGATTTAGAGGAAATCTTCCAGCAGGTATGGGTTCCTTTTCTTCATGATCCCTGAACTCCTTCCATTTTCCCCATACCCCTTTAAGTTTTAAAAAGAAAATTTTATTAGTAGAGTAAAGGTGTCAATACAGAGTTCATAGCATTAAATACACATCAGTACAATAAATAAATTTTGCTACAGTAAAGATTAAGAAATGAGAAACCAGACTTATGGGTAAATTTAGAAAATCTAAGCAGTACAAATGAATCTTGTAAGTAGGTGATTAATAGATAATGTGATTAATAGATATTGTAGGAACGTATAGGGGGTTTCAGGGGGTTTTGGAACTTCTTGCTGGGATGGTTGTAGTTGGAAACATTGTTTGGCACAAACATCTAGGTATACTGTAACAGGTGACCACAGGTCTAAGCGTTTCGTAGCCATGCATATAGGATAAACAAAGGAGGTATCCAATCTGTGATTATGGCAAACAGTATACCACCATGCCTTATAGGAGATTTTAGAGAAATCCTTCCAATTTACGGTAATTTGTTGGAATGCAACCGCTAATAACAAGTCAATAATTTTCACATTAAGTGTAACATTCTCCCAACAAGGCGAGAGACTACCTAAGAAAACATGAGTGAAGGAAAAAGAAAATTTAGTTCCGAAGATCAGATTAATTTGAGACCACACTTGCCTCCAAAATTTTTTTACAGTTGTACATGAAAATATCATATGGAATAGGTCAGCATTTGAAGAGGAACATGTCCAACATGCATCCGACACAGTCACAAATCTCTTGCTCAAAGCACTTGGTGTAAATAAAAGTCTGTTGTACACAAAAAACAGCGTCTGTGTTGTGTTGGCTGCCCTAGATGATTTGCGTAATTTAAGCCATATTTTATTCCAAAAAGAAATTGGCCATGTTGACGTGAGATCCCGTTCCCATGCCTCCTCTGTTTTAGATTTCTGCCTATTAATGTCCCCGCCCCGTAAATACTTATATATAGTGGAAGCTCTGGGTCTAGTTTTTAGTAAAGTGCAAAGTATAGAGGAAGGTTCTGATGGAGTGGAGATAGTGGGTGTGGTGGATAATTGAGTGTATCTATCCATCACAGCAGTTTTAAGTAATCTATATTTGTGAATGCTCGAGGCAGGTAGGTCGAATAATTGACTAAGCGAGGGGAAGGATAAAAAGTTTGATTGTGCAAATAACTGATGGATCCAGATCAAACCCCTCTGTCGCCAAGTCTTCCAGTAGAAAGGTTTACTTCGAATAGTTAGGCCTTTGTTGTGCCAAATTGTGGAATTAAGGAATAGCTCCATAGTATTGTGCGTGGAAGCAGATGTGGGTTCCAAAAGCTTCGAGGTCAATTTGATTATGGGAGTGGACATAGCCTGTGGTTTGCGTGAAAATGAGAGGTATTCCTGAAAAGAGAAAGGGGATATGAAGGAATGCTCAGTTATTGTCCATAAAGGGCAGTCATCCACAGATTCAAGTAACCAAAAGGATGCTTGACGTAGGAGAAAAGCTGTCTGGTATGTCTGAAAGTCTGGAAAGTTAACCCCACCTTCTGTACTAGGACGAGTTAATTTAGATAAAGACATTCTGGACCTCTTGTTGCTCCATAGAAAGGAAGATAGTGTGGAATTAATCTTCTTAAAAAACTTTTTAGGAATAGGGACTGGAATGTTAGAGATGGTATATAAAATTATAGGTGATAACATCATCTTTATAGTGTCTAGACGACCCCACCAAGATATATAAAGGGGATGCCATTTAGTTACTAAATCCGAAACCTTTTGTATGCATTTGGTCATGCAAAGTGCCACTGTGTCTGCTATTGAAGAAGTCACATGTAAACCTAAATATTTAATGTGGTGAGGGCTCCAAGTAAAGTTGGAAGCACAAAAATCCGACTTGAAAGTATACTTAGTTAAGGGCAAAATTTCACACTTATCGTTATTCAGTTTATATCCAGAGATGCTAGAATAAGCCTGCACCTCCTCCAAAAAAGTAGGTATTGAGTCTTCCGGTTTGGACATGAAAAGCAGAATGTCATCAGCATATGCTGCAAGTTTGATATGGGAATTAGATGATTGGAATCCATGTAGGTCAGGATTTTGACGTAATTTGGAGAGAAAGGGTTCTAAGGCCAAGTTAAAAAGGAAAGGGGAGAGTGGGCATCCCTGACGCACTCCTCTCTTTAAGTCAAAAAATGGTGAGATCAAACCGTTGGCACATACTGCCGCACGGGGATTGGAGTATAGTAGAGCGATTAGGGAGGTAAATTTAGGGCCAAAGCCAAACCACTTGAGAGTATAGAATAAAAAGGTCCATTCAACTCTGTCGAACGCCTTCTCGGCATCAAGTGCAATTGCTGCCAGGGGTACTTTAAATGGGAGGATTTAGACAAGGCATTAAAAAGAAGTCTCGTATTGTCGGTAATAAATCTCCCCTTAACGAATCCAGATTGTTCTTTCCCCAATAAGTCAGGTAGGTATGAGTCTAATCGTATGGCTAATGCTTTGGAAAAATTTTTGTAGTCTATGTTAACCAGGGATATAGGCCTGTAATTCTTGCAATATTTAAAATCCTTGCCCTCTTTGGGGATGAGGCAAATATGAGCTTCTGAAAAAGAACCTGAAGAGCTACCTGATGTGCTAAAGGAATCTAATAAAGAATGTAACTTGGGCATTATGAGCTTGGAGAAGTGTTGGTAAAATTCTACGGTGAAACCATCTGGTCCTGGTGCTTTGTCCTTTTTAAGATGTTGGAGAGCCTTTAACAATTCTTGGTATGTTAAATCGGACTCCAGGGAGGATAGATTTGGGAAAGCGTTTTGAGGTTTTTGAATACCAGAGAAAAAGTGCAGAAGAGAATTTTCAGAGGGTTGTGTTTCAGAGTCGTACAGAGACTTGTAAAAGAGAGAGAACTCATTCAAAATTTCATTATCTTTAAATTTTAGGTTTAATCCGTTGTCATAAATGGACTCAATATTCAGCTTGTTTTGTTTAACTTTTAAATAATTAGCCAATAGTTTCCCAGCCTTATTTTTGCCTCCGTAGAATTTTGCACTGGATTTTAACAAATATAATGAGGCGTCCTCCGTTGACTTCTTATTAAATTGCATTTTGGCGTTTATGAGAGCTGTGAGGCAATCTTTTGAATGTGAAGTGTAGAAGGAGTGTTCCAATCTTTTAATATCTTGGAGGAGATCCTTAGTTAATTTGCGGAAGAGTTTTCGTTTCTTTGCAACAAAGCCAATTATGAAGCCCCTCGCTGAGGCTTTAAAAGCATCCCATATGGTTGAACATGATATGGAATCTGTTTGATTCATCTCGTAGAACTCATCAAAAAAGGAAGTAAACGAGGCAGTAAACTTTGGGTCTAGAAGGAGGGTATTGTTGAAGCGCCATCTTTTGGAACCTGTAACTTTAGGTAAAATATCTAGGTCGATCAAGACATGAGCGTGATCTGATAATAGGATGGGACCAATCTCTGCATTTGTAAGATTTTGTGTGATGTTATGAGAGACAAATATGTAATCGATCCTTGATTGGGTTTGATGGGAAGGGGAATAAAAAGAGTACTCTCTAGTAGTTGGGTTACAGAGACGCCACGCGTCCAAAAGTTTGTGTTGATTAATAGCATGCACAAAAGATCTATGGGACTTGTTGGGAATGAAAGAAACTTTGGAATTCCTATCTATAAACGGATCAAAGGTCTGATTGCAGTCACCCGCCAAAATGAAGTTAACTTCCATGTGTTGGGTAATTTGCTTAGCCAGTGTGGGCCAAAAGGAAGGTTCTCCGCATGTAGGGGCATAGACATTGAGAAGAGAGACAGGAACACCCTTCAAAGATAACTTAACATTTAGCCATCTACCATCAGCATCCGAGTCCTGGGACATAACTGTAAACGAGAGGGATCTACGACACAATATCATCACTCCATTACGTTTGCCATCCCCGGGGGAAAAGAAGACCTCCCCCACCCAGCCCCTTTTCAACTTTAATGATTCAACCTCCGATAAGTGGGTTTCTTGCAAGAATACAATATCGGCTTCTAATTTGGCTAAGTAAGAGAGAACTCTCTGCCTCTTGATGGGGGAGTTTAATCCCCTAACGTTCCAGGTGATCAATTTTAATGACATAAATAAATAAAAACAATTTGTACTGAAATTATGAGCCATAAGTCCAATTCATTATAGTAGCAATGTGAAATAAGAGATATGCAAAACAGGAAAGGAGTATTTTCTGCGGCTTCAAAGTTGAGAAAAATAGGTAAATCATGTAACAAAGGCGTAAAATGTGAGCTGAAGATAGGAATAAGAGAAGAGAAAGATCTAAGAAACAGGCGAAAGGAAGATGCAAAAATAGAAATAAGCAGAGTTATAGATGATCAAGAATGCGATAGATATCAAGAAGTGTGAAGAATTAGTTATACATGTGACACCAGCACGTGAAAGGATACAAGCAATGAAAGAAAAAAGACAGAAAACGAAAGACATACCCAGCACCAAACTTGAGGGAATGTGGGAAAAGGACATACCTACAAAGGAAGGGTCATGGATATACGGGAGGATGGATGGGACCACATGGGTTAGGCAACACAACCGGGATCAACAAAACGGAGGACCAAGGAAAAACCACGGTAGACGAGTAGAAAATCCTGTGGAGACAATAACAATCAAAGATTAGGAGATGTTTCAGAACATAACTGTAAACCATTAATCTCATAAAACAGAACCAGGAAAACCAGCTTTTAACACTAAGCAACGTGAATAGTTCTGTAACGTCCTAGCCGCCATATCAGATATATCGCCAGCTGCTAAAAGGCGCATCCAAAATAGCGGAGTATAGCTGTTAAGCAAACAGAGACTGAAGAACTTGTGGGAGGAAGAAGAGAAGAAACAGTCAATCAAGTGTTGAATGAAGAGGAGGGTCCAGAGGAATCCATCTCGTGTGTCTTACAGAAGTTAATGAAGTCTTGTAAACGCATTGGATCTTCATACACCGTTGTTCTGTTATTATACGTAACTTTGAAGAGACAAGGATGGAAAAGACCGTATCTGGCCCCCAAGGAACGTAAATCCGCTCTCAAATTCAGGAAAGCTTTGCGTCTGTCGGCAGTAGCTTTAGCATAGTCTTGTGCGAAGAATAGAGACGAGCCTGACCATGTTATTTTTGGAGAGGCTCTAACCGCCGCAAGCACCTTCAATAAATCTGTATATTCTAAGAAATATAAGATGACTCCTCTTGGTCTCTGTGATGAGCTGGTTTGAGATGGCATCCGACCTAACCTGTGAGCTCGTTGGATGTTGAGTTGCGTCCCCTCTGGCATGTGAAGTAGTTTAGGGAGAAAGGATCTAAAGAAAGTGAGAGAATCTGAACCTTCAAGTCCCTCTCCCAAACCGTAAATGCGTAGGTTGTTCCGCCTGTTGCGATTTTCAAGCTCCTCGATTTGTTTCTGGAGTGTGGATACCTGGGAGTGCAGCTGAGAAACACCTTCACATGTGTTTTTTAGGGAAGAAACAGTGTTTTCAACTTCTTTAACTCTCGTTTCCAATCGGGACCAATTGTCTGTTAGAGTTTGCAGCTTGGTGTTAGTCTCTTCCATAAAGGGTCGGAGGGCTCTGATTTCCTCCAACAGCATCTCCATCGATACTGGTGAGGCTGACTTGGGTGGAGAAGGAGGGTCCTTCTTGAGACGCTTGGTGAGAGATTTCCCAGCCGGGCCAGAGGGGGATCCATAGTTGTTCTTAGTTGTCGAGGTGAGGATGATGAAGACTCCTCAAATCTAGAAAATTCAGTAAAGATTTTAGAATTTTTTATAAAAATGTTTTTCTTGGAGCTGGACGAGCTGGGTACTTTTAATCTGCCCATAAACCTCTGAATAAGTCTCTCCATCGCCGGTCAACAGTGTGGGAGTACAAGAAGCGCTTCTCCTGAGGATTTTTTTGTATAGCCTGAGGTCAGCACTGACAAGAATCTCCGAACTCCCTCATCTACTTATTACTATCGTACTTCAACAATACATCACTTTGTCTTGTAGAGAGGCCAGACACCCATCAGAGGCTGAGTTATGCTGAATGCATCCAAAAAACAGTCTATGGATGTAATAATGAGCTCATCTCGCTTACTTCCCTACAGCAACATGTGACGCAAAACCATTGCTCTCTGTAAAGTATGACTCAAATGACTGAAGAGTCTTAAAAGTCTTAAAATGGCTGCCTGCATTCCTGTCACAAACCTCCAAACAATTTTAAACACGCTGTGTCTTCCTAAGTCAATTCGATCAAATAATGAGTTTCCCAGCGACTTTTAGGCGAAGGATATGTTAATAACTTTAGCTTAGGAATTATTAGAGGTTTAGGAAGCAAAATCGGGAAAGTCCGCGATCGCGGCAAAAATTCAAAATGGCGGCCGCAAAATTGCGTTTCTGACAGAGAGCAGATTTTCGGTTTTAAAATTACTTGCTGTTAGGGTTTGATGAAGGCGAGGGCTTCAGGTTGCTCTCCCAACCTTCATTCACGATCTGTCATCCACTCCGAGTCGTCACTCGGTCTTAGCATTGGGTTTTTCCAAGACTCCTCCGGGAGCTTCACCCGTGCGCCGCCATTACCGCTGGGCGCCAAGCCATGCCCCCCCCCCATACCCCTTTAACCCTATATCTTTGCTTCTCTCTTTTTCTCTTTTTTCTATATTCTTACTCTATCTGGGCATGGAGTCTACTCCTTTCTCCCCTCCCTATACCCTTTCCCGTTTATCTATATATATTTATATGCATATACATATTCTTTCATTTTTGTTGATTCATTTAGGATTTTTCTACCACACTCCCCTTCCTCTTTCCATCTTAAACTCATGTTTTTCATCTTCTCCTCCATGGACTAAACTTATTCCCCCTTTATAAGTCTCTTTCCCTTTAATATTGTAGCATTTCCTTTTATTACTACTCTATATGAATTCATGCTATTCTTTGATATGATATTTTGTATGTATCCATGGTTTTTATGCATATTAAATTTACTCTCAATAAAAAATTATGAAACAAAACAAAAAAGATTACTGCTGTCTGTTCAGATTGTGTTACATCGCTGGTTAAACTGTATTATGTTATCCTGTAAAGCTCAATGGCCACAGAATGTTATGTTTCATTACTTGCATGACTATGAACAGGCCCTGCATTTGATCACTCTCTTTAGGATACTGCACATTCTTAGTTACATATATGTAACAGGAACTCTTGGACTGATGTAGTCAGACTGACAGGGCCTGTAACTCACTGACCCTTCAGGCTGACATGATTGCCAATAGAAATACAGCTTGAAGAGTAAGTAGACAAACTGAACAACTGTAGAACAGATCAGAGGATGATACCATGAGAAAAGTCAACACTAAATTTAAAAAACACTGTGGAACAATAAAGGGTTTGGGAATTATACTACTGATGGAGGCCTGAATAAATAATCTTGGCCAGGAAGACACAGAATGGTGGAAAGTGTGGGCAGGTACCCCTTCACAGTAAAGACTGGCAAGCTTTGTTGAGTGAGGAAAAGAACTACAAGGCCTAATTATGAAAAAGATGTGTGTCAAGGAAAGGTCAGGAATGCACCGTATTTAAGACAATAGAGTACATTCCTGTCTTTTCCTCTGTGCTGGCACCCTTTTGGCTGACTAACTCCGATGCAGGCACACTTGCACCATGGTGCAATGGTGCCTGTGTTGCATGTAGGATTGTTTTTGTGCAGGAAGGGACACCTTCCTGAACAAAAACAGTCATGAGAGGCATATTTCTCTATGTGTGCTGCAGAATGCAGAACAAATAGTCAGAGGAAGTAACAAGGCAAAATAAAGTTATTTCTCCTCGTTACATCTCTCATGGGAAGGTGTATCTTTTTGGCACATTCCCAGGTTTACTAGTTCTGATAAATCTGGGAATGACTAAAAAACCATGGGAGTTGCATGGGAACACTGATGCAATGCCTTTGGAACAGCTTCACATGGCAGAGGAAGGCAATGCTTCAATTTGTGCCTCTTTGCCTTGCTACTGATCTATGGAGCTACTCAGGGCCACGCAAAGTGGCCTTGGGTGGCTTCTTAAATGTGACTTAAGGTTTGCATCACTCTTGCACCATGTTGCAGACCTATTGGCAAGACCAACGCTTGTTTCCTTCTGTATGGACATTAAAGAACGTAGCTCACATATGAAAGTGGAGAAGTGTGGCTCAATGGTTAGAGCGGCAGACCCTGATGCAGAGATCTGGCCTGGGACCAGGGTTCAATTCCCGCCTCGGCGGATCTTGGGCTCAATTTCCTAGGACCTGATAATTCTCGCCTCGGTGCCTATTCTAATCATGGGTGCAACTCTGGGCAATAGCTTGCTTAATCTCCACAACGGCCCCAACAGTGCTGGGATGCCTGGCTTCACCCTGGGGGTGCCCAGGAGTGGACATTTCACAGGGAAAAGCCAGGAAGGGTTCCACAGCGGTATGCATACAGCACCTGGACACCCCTTTGGGGGTATGGGTGCGCTGTACAAATTTCATTTCATTATCCTGGTGGTAGGGTATGCAAAGGACAATTGAAAGGTACATTTGCTGGACAGAGATAAGACACAGGATGCTGGCTGCTTGTTGTACACCACCACCTGACCTATTCCTCCTACAATATTACTGTACACATTATTCTTCTGACCCAATCTCATGTTGCCAATCTTTACTAACAAATGATTTAAAAACATGACTTTCACATTAACCCCTTCGCTGCTAGGCCTTTTCCCCCCCTGTGCTAAGCCTTTTTTTGGCTATTTGGGGTAGTGCGCGCTTAGGCCCCTGTAACTTTTTGACCACATAAGGTATCCACGCCAAATTTGCGTCCTTTTTTTCTAACATCATGGGGATTGTAAAGGTACCCAGGGTTTGTGGATTCCCCTGGAGGGGACCCAGAAATTAGCCAAAATACAGCAAAATATTGGTTTTTTTGGGAAAAATGCGAAAAAAGGGCTACAGATGAAAGCGTCTTGTTTTTCCCTGCAAATGGCATCAAAAAGGGGTTGTGGTGCTGAAATCACCATCTTCCCAGCTTTCAGGGACAAGCAGACTTTTGTCAGAAAACCAACTTTTTTACACAGTTTTGGCATTTTTCTGCGACATAGCCTATTTTTGCTATTTTTTGTGCTTTCAACCTCCTTCCAGTTAATGTTAGAAATGGGTATGAAACCAATAATGGATCCTGGAAAGCCATACATTTCTGAAAAGTAGACAAAATTCTGAATTCAGAAAGGGGTCATTTGTGTAGATCCTTAAAGTTTTCCTTATAGAAACTAACAGTTAAATAAAGGAAAGATTGAAAATTAGTTGAAAAAAACAGCCATTTGTGTCAACGTTTTCACCTGTAACTTCTTCTAATTATGACAGCTATTTGAAAGCAATATACCGTTATATCCGCTGGACCTTTCTGGTTGTGGGGATATATAGGACTTGTAGGTTCACCAAGAACCCGACGAACCCAGAGCCAATAACTGAGCAGCATCTTGCAATGGTTTTTTATTATGTACCGGGTATATAGCAATTATTTTGGGAAAATGTATACATGGAAAAATTGTTATGAAAGACACCTATGTATTTCTGAAATGGGAACAAAATGTAGATTTTAGAAACAGTAGATATTTGCACATTTCCGAAATTGGGAGTACCCATACTGGCATGAGAATTATAGGTCATTTTTCAAAATGACTTATTTTTACACATTGTCTTTCATTTGAAAGGCAGAAATGCATCGAAAGTTAATAGGTAATAACAGTTGCTCTACAATTCTATGTTACCCTAAGTCTCCCGATAAAAATGGTACCTCACTTGTGTGGGTAGGCCTTGTGCCCACAACAGGAAATGGCTCAAAATGCAACGTGGACGTCCCACATTTTCACAATGAAAAATTACCCTTTTTTGCAAAGTGCCTAGCTGTAGTTTTTGAACCCTAGCTCTGCGGGCACTTAGGAAACCTAGCAAACCTATACATTTTTGAAAACTAGACACCCAGGGGAATTCAGGATGGGGTGACTTGACTGGCTTTTCACCAGGTTCTGTTACCCAGAATCCCTTGCAAACCTAAAGAATTGGCAAAAAACACATTTTCCTCACTTTTCTGTGGTGGAAATTTCTGGAATCTGCGTGGATCCACAAAATTCCACCCACCCCGCGTTCCCCAAGGTCTTCCGAAAAAATGGTACCTCACTTGTGTGGGTAGGCCTAGTGCCCGCGACAGGAAGCAGCGCAAAACGCAACGTGGACGCACCACATTTTCACAGTGAAAAATGACCCTTTTTTTGCAAAGTGCCTAGCTGTAGTTTTTGAACCCTAGCTCTGCCAGCACTTAGGAAACCTAGCAAACCTATACATTTTGAAAAGTAGATACCCAGGGGAATCCAGGATGGGGTGACTTGACTGGCTCTCACCAGGTTCTGTTACCCAGAATCCCTTGCAAACCTAAAAAATTGGCAAATAAAACATTTCCCTCACTTTTCTGTGGTGGAAAGTTCTGGAATCTGCGTGGATCCACGAAATTCCACCCACCCCGCGTTCCCCAAGGTCTTCCGAAAAAAATGGTACCTCACTTGTGTGGGTAGGCCTAGTGCCCGCGACAGGAAGCAGCGCAAAACGCAAGGTGGACGCACCACATTTTCACAGTGAAAAATGACCCTTTTTTTGCAAAGTGCCTAGCTGTAGTTTTTGAACCCTAGCTCTGCCGGCACTTAGGGAAACCTAGCAAACCTATACATTTTTGAAAAGTAGACACCCAGGGGAATCAAGGATGGGGTGACTTGACTGGCTCTCACCAGGTTCTGTTACCCAGAATCCCTTGCAAACCTAAAAAATTGGCAAACAAAACACATTTTCCTCACTTTTCTGTGGTGGAAAGTTCTGGAATCTGCGTGGACCCACAAAATTCCACCCACCCCGCGTTCCCCAAGGTCTTCCAAAAAAAATGGTACCTCACTTGTGTGGGTAGGCCTAGTGCCCGCGACAGGAAGCAGCGCAAAACGCAACGTGTACGCACCACATTTTCACAGTGAAAAATGACCATTTTTTTGCAAAGTGCCTAGCTGTAGTTTTTTAACCCTAGCTCTGCCGGCACTTAGGGAAACCTAGCAAACCTATACATTTTTGAAAAGTAGACACCCAGGGGAATCCAGGATGGGGTGACTTGACTGGCTCTCACCAGGTTCTGTTACCCAGAATCCCTTGCAAACCTAAATAATTGGCAAAAAAACACATTTTCCTCACTTTTCTGTGGTGGAAAGTTCTGGAATCTGTGTGGATCCACAAAATTCCACCCACCCCGCGTTCCCCAAGGTCTTCCGAAAAAAATGGTACCTCACTTGTGTGGGTAGGCCTAGTGCCCGCGAGAGGAAGCAGCACAAAACGCAACGTGGACGCACCACATTTTCACAGTGAAAAATGACCCTTTTTTTGCAAAGTGCCTAGCTGTAGTTTTTTAACCCTAGTGAGGTTCTTTAATTTTGACCCCATCTTACAGTCACCGCCATTTTTGTGTTGCCTTTACACAGGCTGCCCGATGAGCGAAGTGTCTCTGCCCTTTTGGACTGCAACGTGTCAAAAACCCCCTCCGTCCTTGTCCTTAAACCAATCTCAGACACCAGCCGGCCTAACTAATCCTTGTCTGGACTACCTATTCCCCGTATCAACTATCTGTTAGCCTTTAGTATTCTCCTCTCGCCATATCTTATCTTCTGGCCTTCGCTATTCTCTCCCTGTGTTTTCCTACTTCGTAACCTTCCTCTTGAAGCATACAGATATGTCCTGCCATTGCAAACACCGAACTATGGGTACCAGTATTGATTAACTTTGGGGGCTGGATAACACACAACATGTAAGCAGAGAGCATTCTGGTGACACAATATCTTGTTTTCAAACTCTCCTGATTGGCTAAAAATTTGTGCGATGGGTGTATGTTTGTACAGATGTATTTCGACGATAAAAGCTTGTGAGCCACGGAGTCAAGTGGCAGTCTCCTGAGAACCTACTTGATGTACTTCTTGGACAACTGTGCTTAGCTGCAGCTAATAAACTTGGTTTTCTACGCCAACAGAGTATTCCGTGTCTCTGTGCAACAAGGCAGGTGAACCCGAAGATTTCAGGCGTGCCCTGCGCCGCCAGGCCCAAAGGCCCGGTTCTTCAATTGGCGCCCAACGTGGGGCAGCTTCAGAGGTAGCGGTTGAGCCCAAGGATCGTGAGGAGCCCCGCAGGAAAATTCCAGAGGAGGCGCCCCCACACCAGCGACCCCTGTATGTCGAAGAGTGGACCGATGGTCTTTTGAAGTGTGGCTTCTCCTTTCCAACGGCTGCTGGTGACTGCTGCCCTGACTGCTGCCCTGCCTTGGTCCCTCTTTTGGTGATGACTGGTATTGCGAGACGTTAAACGGACCTCTGTTGGCGTGCAGAAGACATTTGTTAAGTACTGGTGGGTAGCTCCCACTCTTTTTTTTCTTTTTTTCTTTTTTTTTTTTTGGGTTCTTAGATTCGAAAATTGCAATTGTCGAAGCCAAGGGGTGAGTACGTTTGTGCTGTTTTGATTAGCCCCTTGTTGTTTGTAGGAAGCCAGTGAAAGTAACGATGCCTGGTTTCAGTAAGTTTAAAAAATGGTGTTGTTTTTGTTGCGATATGGACTCCCGACTGGAGGACTCTTGTCCAATTCCTCCGGCTGGAACTCCTACTTATGAGCTTTACTCTAAACATGGTATAGGCCCCATCACCTTTAATGAAATATGGGTCCGCTATACGAAGAAAGATGGTGTTTTACAGTGGCCACATAATGGTAGTTTTGAACCTGATATTTTAGACAATTTAGAAGCTACTTTGTTTAAAAGAAAAGCCCGGCCGGCTATGTTTGACTCTTTTCGCCTTTGGCGCAAGGAAGCCAAACAGAAAGAAATTAAACAGGCAAAAAGAGATAGGAAAGAAAAAGATATCACTGTCATACAGGCTGCCCAACAGTTTAAAGATAATGAAATAGATCATGCGATAGAGATCTTAGATAGGCAACATCACATGGCGATTGACAAATGTTACCCAGTGCTGCCAACTTCTTCCCCAAATCGCGATGCTGATCCTGAGAAGGATCCTTTAATGTCTCACTTATTACGATCGCCCCCGCCCTATGTACAAGGCGCTAATGCACCCCCGCTTTTGTTACCCGTCCAACAACCTGTTATTCTCCCACCAGCTCCAGCTCCTGCACCTCCAACACAGCCCTTTTTGGCACTGCCACTCCCGCCATTTCCTTTGCCTTCAGCTCCCTTGTTTCCAGCTCCTCTGCCTCCGACTTCTTTGCCTCAGTCTCCTTTGCCTTCGACCTCCGCTCTACCTGTTGCCTCTTCTCCTGCTCCGTCTCATACACTATCTCCTGTTTTTCTGCCAACTTCCCCTTCTATCCGTCAGCGGATGGTTGAGACTGTTTCTGGTCTTTTTTCTCCTCTCTTTGGGTCAGTAAGTCTGACTCCTGTTCTTCCCCGTAGGCAGACCCGTAGTTTACTTCCTGCTTCCCAAGAACGAGATACGTTCATGGGTCTTGCTCGCAGGTGGATCCTGAGTGATCTCGAATATACTGTTCGAGATATCATGGATACTTTTGAACAGTGGGATGCCCCTGTACAAAGATTCGTTTTCAATGCCATGTGTGAAATCCTAGGTCAGGAATGGGAGGCCACGGGATTGGGTTTAGCTCCCAAGGGTTTGCTGGATATTAGGACTGATTTTGATAAAGGAATTATTGTGGGTCCTGAGGTTGAGAATGCTATACGGACACTTATTACTTTTAGATCAATGTTCTTTTCCCGGTCTTTGTCTGAACCTGATCCTTCTGTTAGGCGCAAACTGAAACACTACCCTATGCGAGAGGTTCCCCCAGTATGGAGAGAAGAGGTTGCAGCCCAGGGTAATAATCCGCTTATACCGGCTCACTTCCAACGTATATGGGTACATGTACCTTGGAAGAGATCTGAGGTGCTGGCCCTTAAACAGTCTTTACCTGACCCCCGTAAAAACCCTGCTGGTTACTACAAGGAATTATCTCAGACTGTTGACGCTTGTATTATGAATTTGGCTGACATAGATATGTTAATGGGAAATGTTGTCCCACAACCATTGTGGGCTAGGATTCGGAAAGAGGACCACGCCCAAGAATTAGGAGGTGATTGGAATGCTATACTGGCTGCTGATGGGCTCCAAGTGGGTGGTGCTAAACCCGATAATTTAATTGCAGAACTTCCTGGTAGAATAATTACCTTAATGAAAACTATGATGCCCGCTCTGCGAGTTAATTGGGATAAGTTAGCTGCCTGTAAGCAGAAGAAGGATGAGAGTGTCTCTGACTTCTTCACTCGTTTTGAAGAAACGTTTCTTGATCACAGTGGTCAGGATATGAGCACAGAGGGGGGACAGCGATTGTTCGTAGATAAATTTGTATTTAATTTGCTTCCCGAGCTCTCTAATAAATTAAAGGATTCCGAAAGTTCATGGGCTGTTTCTTCTTCAGCCCAGATATTGGCTACTGCCCAATATTACGAAAATAGGGATAAGGAGGAGAAGGACAAATTGGATAAAAAGACTAAAGATTTAAAGACGAAGGCTCTTTTACAACAGGCTTATCCTCCTCGTCCTGCTCAGCGCCAGTTTCAGCCGACTCCCCAGTTTCAGAAGGTGTTTCAGAAACCTGAGCCTTTTGTTCCACGGCCTCCACTGGGTCCTAATCAATGTGCCTATTGTAAGGAAGAAGGTCACTTCAAGAATAATTGCCCGATATTATTGCAGCGTGCTGGTGGTACGCCTGGGCCGCGAGGCCGAGGTGGCTTCCAGTCAACACCTAGGGGAGGGGGCGAAGTACCATGTCCCAGGATCAACGTTCCTTTCCGCCGCAAAATTCCATGAATTATTTTGATCAGCAAAATACTCAGTCTGCCCATTATTATAATGACGATTATTATATGGAAGATGAGAATCAGGGTTTCTCTAGCTAGGACAGCCGTGGACAAAGTGAGGGAGTCATTTCAGTTCCAGTGGACCAAAATGGGCCTTATGTTGATGTCGTTGCGCTTGGTGTGTCAGAACCATTTCTCTTGGATACTGGTGCAACGAAGAGTTCTATCATCCACTCTAAACTCCCTGGGGCACCTTTGTCTGGCTTAACAAATGTTTCTGTAGGATTTTCTGGCGCCCCAGTTCGTAACCCAGTTTCTTGTCCTTTACCTATCTCCATTGGCCCTTATGATTTGGAGGCTCCTCTTATTTTGACAACTGGTTGTGGTGAGAATTTGTTGGGGTTGGACTTGTTAAAGAGACTGTATGCGACACTGCATTGTTCTCCTTCTGGTGTACATCTTACTTTAGGCAAGAGATTAATTTCCCCGACATATTTGTCTAGAGACCAACTCCCTTCTGAATTACGTTCCCTGCCTACTACTCTTTGGGCTACAGGCCCCAATGATGTTGGTCTCTTGCAGATTCCACCCTATGTTGTCACCCTCAAGTCCAATGTTAGGTTACCTCGCATTCCTCAGTATAGAATTTCGAGTGATGGTGAGAGAGCGCTGATGGCTATCATTTATGATTTGGTTGAGAAAGGTGTGGTTGAAGAGACTAGAGGAAATGTGTGTAATAGTCCTGTTCTGCCTGTCCTTAAACGTACTGACTCTTCCCAGCCACCGGTTTATCGTTTTGTAATCGATCTCCGGGAGGTCAACAAGATCGTTGTACCCCAGTTTCCTGTCGTCCCAGATATCACTGCTTTATTGACAATGATACCTGCCTCAGCTGCCTGGTTTTCGGTCATTGACCTTAAGAATGCTTTCTTTAGCATTCCCATTGCTGAGGAAAGTAGGGATATTTTTGGCTTCTCTTTGGGAGGCCGAAGCTACCGGTTCAAGCGCGCACCTCAAGGCTATTGTGAAAGTCCCTCCATTTATAGTCAGGCTTTGAAAACTCAGCTCGATGCTTTCACTTTGCCTCCAGGTGCCACCCTTATTCAGTACGTAGATGATCTGCTAGTTGCTGCTGATTCTGAGGAAATTTGTAAACGAGTTACTGTTTCACTGTTGCATCACTTGTCTGACCTTCATCATAAGGTTTCACCCTCTAAATTACAATATTGTCGCCAAGAGGTTACCTACTTAGGTCATCTCTTGTCGAAGGAGGGACGGCGGTTGACCCCAGAGAGAATCCAAGCAATTGCACAAATGTCTGTACCATGCACACAGAGAGAGGTGCGTGCCTTTTTAGGAATTACCTCTTACTGCAGACAATGGATTCGAATTTTTCTTTGTTAGCGAAACCTTTGTTAGCACTTACCCTTAAAGATACCCCCCAACCTCTCCCTTGGACAGAGGAATGCCAGAAAAGTTTTACTGATTTGCGTACTTCCTTGTGTTCTGCTCCTGTGTTGGGTACTCCGGATTACAGCAAACCTTTCACACTTTATGTGCACGAGAGAGAAGGTTGCGCGTTGTCAGTTTTGACACAACAAGTTGGTGACAAACAACGCCCGTGTGCTTATTTTTCGGCTACGTTAGACCCTGTAGCTAAAGCATTACCTAGTTGTCTGAAAGCTACAGCAGCAGCAGCAGTTTCTATTCGCCAATCTGCTGGATTGGTGCTAGACAATACGCTTATTGTCATGGTGCCACATGCAGTGGATACACTTTTAAACAGGACAAAAACCCAGCATCTTACGAGCGCCCGTTTATCGGGGTATGAGCTGACGCTCTTGGCTAGTCACGTGCACATCAAGCGATGTAATACCCTAAATCCAGCTACATTGTTACCAATCCCAGTAGAGAAAGACATTCAAGAGCAACATGATTGTTTTCTCCGTACAGAGGAGGAGACAAAAGGTAGGATTGATTTAAAAGATACGCCGCTCCTGGACCCGGATGGGATCCTATGGGTGGATGGTTCGTGTTTTAAGCTCCCCAATGGTGAAACGACTGCAGCCTATGCTGTTACCACTTTGCATACGATTGTGGAGACAGCACGCATTAGGCAGAATTCAGCCCAAGCAGCTGAATTGATAGCTCTGACTAGAGCTTGTGTATTGGCTGAAGGGAAGAGAGTGAATGTGTTCACCGACAGCCAATATGCATTTGGGGTGGCCCACAGTTTTGGCCGCCTTTGGAGGGAAAGAGGATTCTTTACCTCACATGGTACTAAAATACAGCATGGTCAGTTAGTGAATGACCTTTTGGAATCACTTGCTTTACCCACTCACATAGCAATTGTGAAGTGTAGTGCGCATAAAAGGATCACTGATGATGTGGGTGAAGGAAACGCTTTTGCGGATCAGATAGCGAAAGAGACAGCGAGAGATGTGACGAGTCATATGTATGTTGCTGGACCTGCTAGATGGGTCAGTCAAGGAGGAATGTGTGAGGACACAATAGAAAGTGTGAAAATGATTCAGGAAGAGGCTACAGAGAAAGAATTGAGTAAGTGGAGAGATAGTACAGGAATGTTGGATGCGACAGGATGTTGGATAGAATTGTCAGAACACCAACGTTGGCTGTTACCAGACGCCTATGTACTTCCAGTAGTGACTATGGCGCATGGTCCAGCCCACATCAGTGCGAAAGGAATATGCAAGCTTTTGGCTCCGGTATGGCAGAATGCAGGGATTCCTAAATGTGCAGACAATCTTGTTAAACATTGCATTGTTTGTTTGATGCACAACCCAGGAAGAGGGACACCAACCCCAGCAGGCCATTTTGCTCCCCCAACGTATCCTTTTGAGGTAGTGCAGATAGACTACATTCATATGGAGAGATGCAGAAACCTAAAGTATGTCCTTGTGGTGGTATGTGCCTTTTCTAGATGGATAGAGGCCTACCCCCTAAAGGATAATACTGCCTTGTCTACAGCTAAGGTCCTTCTGAAAGAATACTTCCCGAGGTTTGGTTTACCTCGAATTGTCTGGAGTGACAATGGAAGTGAATTCGTGGGTCAAATCATGCAGAAAGTATGTGCAGGTCTTGGGATTAAGCAAAAATTCCACGCGGCAAACCACCCTCAGTCAGCGGGTTTGGTAGAGTGCTATAATGGCACTCTCAAGCTTAAACTTGCAAAGATACAAGCCAGCACAGGTCTTGCCTGGCCCGACGCCTTACCTCTAGCCCTCTTGTCAACTCGAACAACTGTTCATTCTCGTGTGGGACTTAGCCCATATGAGATTGTGTTCGGACGCCCGGCTAATGTCTGGGGTGTCCCTAGACCCAAGAAGTACTCTGACATAGAATACCCAATGTTAATTGACTATTTGCATGACCTCACCACTAAATTGCGTGTTCTCCATCAGCAGGTACAAGACACCTTGCCACAGGCTTCCTCGGATCCTGGGCACACCCTCCAACCTGGCGACTGGGTGTGCCTTAAGAATTTTCAGAGGAAGAGGAATTTGGAGCCTCGCTGGCGGGAGCCAAGACAGGTCCTGCTGACGACACGTACAGCCGTAAAAGTCGTTGGGAAAAAGAACTGGATCCATGGTGTGCACTGCAAAAGGGTACCCTTGCCTTTGCCTTTTGATCAGTGGGTCCGCGAAGGTATAGGTGATTGTGAAGGAGAGAGAGTTCCCCGGTTTGTACCTTTTGGCGATGCACACCTAGAATGGACTCGGACTGAGAAAGAGGACGATGATGTTTTGCAAGAAGCTGTACCATCGCATCTCAGAATAGATACAACTGATCCAGAGACACTTTTTCAAGACCAGACTGTGCCAAACAAGGATAGATACAATCTGAGGCCTAGAGTGGCCAAAGACATTTGAAATTTATTTTTATTTTTTCTCCCCTTCGTTCCTAAACTGCATTTTTTTTATTTCTTAGATTGCATTTTTGAATTTTTGAATTGTATATATTTTCTTCCTTATGTGATACTGGACTCATCCCATTTTTAGTTGCAGGGTCGTGGTAGGAGACTTAGTTTGTGACCTGAGTAGTGGCACTAGGTCTGCAGGACTTGCAGTGTCATAGGACGGCCAATAACCACAACTGAGTGAGATAGGAAGATTGCCACGAGCAACACTTTAGGGGATGACTTCCGGTGAATCAGAAATTGATAAAAGAACCAAAATGAAGGAAAAATATTGTAAATCACTATTTAATAGATGTGGCGTAGTATTATGTGTGTTAACTTTGTTATGTGTTTTATTAGCTTGTGTGGGTTGGGTTATTCACACTTTGCAGCCAGCATCTGTACCTATATCTACCTCTCAGCCCATACCTTTTCGCACTACTATTTCCCCACACCAATTCTATACGCTACCAGGGCATGAACAAATTAGGAGAATGGAATATCTCAACAATTCATTCATCCAGCTATTACACCAGCATCAATTAGTAATCAATACCACCGATTGTTGGGTTTGTGGACTTTTACCCCATAATACAGATAAAGGAATGCCATATTTAGTTCTACCCTTCTCCCTAAAAGGATCTGCTTGGGCTTACACCTCTATGTTTGCCAATGCCTATGAGAACCAACATCAACATCCTGTTGGTCCGTATAGGGATGGAATTGACGTTAGTCATAATTCACTAATAAAGGGAATAGTGGCTATGTCAAAACATTATAAAACATTTAGTGAATTCCCCACCGACGAGCGACAAGCATACATTGACTGGAATGTGACACATTATGTCACTAGCCTTACAGACAGAGCCAAAAGGAAAGGATCCCCACCTATATATACTGTACCCCACCAAGGTCACCTATGTCTCCAAGCCAATGGTCAAAATCCTAAGGCTCAATTGGGAAAGAGCACTTGTAATATTACATATATCTATACATCCCGAACGTCTCCACCATTGGTAGCATCTCAAGGAACATATTTCGTCTGCCATGACAGAGCCTATACATGGTTACCAGCCGATTTCTCAGGGACTTGTTATATGGCTTTTCTCCTCCCTCCAACATATACAGCTCCTTCGGGACATCACAAGACAAGGTACGGCAGAGGGGTTATTGCTTTGGAGGACACAGCAGGACAGGAAGGAGGTGACTTCCTTAAAGGATTCCTCCCATTTTGGGGCCCTATGGCCAATAGTAGAAATATCAGACATCTCATTCGGGTAGTTGAGGCAACAATAAATGAAACTGTCGGAGCACTGAGTAATATCACTGCTGAGCTTCAGGCGGATCGCCTTATGACATTACAGAACAGAATGGTGTTAGACATCATTCTCGCAGATCGTGGTGGAGTCTGTACATTGATTGGATCGAGTTGTTGCATTTATATACCTGATAACGCCCCTACAGTATACCAGGCCATCTCTAAATTGCACCACATTGCTGAGTCCATCCACCAGGACGAAGGAAATTGGTCTCTGATGGGATGGTTTTGGGAACTACTGTCCACATGGGGATGGAAGGTATTGACCTTTGTTGGAGTAGTTTTGGCCATCATCTTCTCGTGTTGCCTTTGTTTACAATGTGGCCCCGCAATATGTGGTCTTTGTGCTATTATGTGTGTCCCAAGACCCATGCCACAGAAAACGGAGAATATGAAGATGAAGATGATGTTGCAGCAACAGCTTGACGACTTCATGACCATCGACATTGATTCAGATTAGCGTGAGTCTTTGTGTATTGCCTGCGTAATGGCAAAAGGAGGGTCTGAGGTTCTTTAATTTTGACCCCATCTTACAGTCACCGCCATTTTTGTGTTGCCTTTACACAGGCTGCCCGATGAGCGAAGTGTCTCTGCCCTTTTGGACTGCAACGTGTCAAAAACCCCCTCCGTCCTTGTCCTTAAACCAATCTCAGACACCAGCCGGCCTAACTAATCCTTGTCTGGACTACCTATTCCCCGTATCAACTATCTGTTAGCCTTTAGTATTCTCCTCTCGCCATATCTTATCTTCTGGCCTTCGCTATTCTCTCCCTGTGTTTTCCTACTTCGTAACCTTCCTCTTGAAGCATACAGATATGTCCTGCCATTGCAAACACCGAACTATGGGTACCAGTATTGATTAACTTTGGGGGCTGGATAACACACAACATGTAAGCAGAGAGCATTCTGGTGACACAATATCTTGTTTTCAAACTCTCCTGATTGGCTAAAAATTTGTGCGATGGGTGTATGTTTGTACAGATGTATTTCGACGATAAAAGCTTGTGAGCCACGGAGTCAAGTGGCAGTCTCCTGAGAACCTACTTGATGTACTTCTTGGACAACTGTGCTTAGCTGCAGCTAATAAACTTGGTTTTCTACGCCAACAGAGTATTCCGTGTCTCTGTGCAACAAGGCAGGTGAACCCGAAGATTTCAGGCGTGCCCTGCGCCGCCAGGCCCAAAGGCCCGGTTCTTCACTAGCTCTGCCGGCACTTAAGGAAACCTAGCAAATCTATACATTTTTGAAAAGTAGCCACCCAGGGAATCCAGGATGGGGTGACTTGACTGGCTCTCACCAGGTTCTGTTACCCAGAATCCCTTGCAAACCTAAAAATTGGCAAAAAAAACACATTTTCCTCACTTTTCTGTGGTGGAAAGTTCTGGAATCTGTGTGGATCCACAAAATTCCACCCACCCCGCGTTTCCCAAGGTCTTCCGAAAAAAATGGTACCTCACTTGTGTGGGTAGGCCTAGTGCCCGCGACAGGAAGCAGCGCAAAGCGCAACATGGACGCACCACATTTTCACAGTGAAAAATGACCCTTTTTTGCAAAGTGCCTAGCTGTAGTTTTTGAACCCTAGCTCTGCCGGCACTTAGGAAACCTAGCAAACCTATACATTTTTGAAAAGTAGACACCCAGGGGAATCCAGGATGGGGTGACTTGACTGGCTCTCACCAGGTTCTGTTACCCAGAATCCCTTGCAAACCTAAACAATTAGCAAAAAAACACATTTTCCTCACTTTTCTGTGGTGGAAAGTTCTGGAATCTGCGTGGATCCACAAAATTCCACCCACCCCGCGTTTCCCAAGGTCTTCCGAAAAAATGGTACCTCACTTGTGTGGGTAGGCCTAGTGCCCGCGACAGGAAGCAGCGCAAAACGCAACATGGACGCACCACATTTTCACAGTGAAAAATGACCCTTTTTTTGCAAAGTGCCTAGCTGTAATTTTTTAACCCTAGCTCTGCCGGCACTTAGGGAAACCTAGCAAACCTATACATTTTTGAAAAGTAGACACCCAGGGGAATCCAGGATGGGGTGACTTGACTGGCTCTCACCAGGTTCTGTTACCCAAAATCCCTTGCAAACCTAAAACATTGGCAAAAAAAACACATTTTCTTCACTTTTCTGTGGTGGAAAGTTCTGGAATCTGCGTGGATCCACAAAATTCACCCACCCCGCGTTCCCCAAGGTCTTCCGAAAAAAATGGTACCTCACTTGTGTGGGTAGGCCTAGTGCCCGCGACAGGAAGCAGCGCAAAGCGCAACGTGGACGCACCACATTTTCACAGTGAAAAATGACCCTTTTTTTGCAAAGTGCCTAGCTGTAGTTTTTGAACCCTAGCTCTGCCGGCACTTAGGGAAACCTAGAAAACCTATACATTTTTGAAATGTAGACACCCAGGGGAATCCAGGATGGGGTGACTTGACTGGCTCTCACCAGGTTCTGTTACCCAGAATCCCTTGCAAACCTAAAAAATTGGAAAAAAAACCACATTTTCCTCACTTTTCTGTGGTGGAAAGTTCTGGAATCTGTGTGGATCCACAAAATTCCACCCACCCCGCGTTTCCCAAGGTCTTCCAAAAAAAATGGTAGCTCACTTGTGTGGGTAGGCCTAGTGCCCGCGACAAGAAGCAGCGCAAAATGCAACGTGGACGCACCACATTTTCACAGTGAAAAATGACCCTTTTTTTGCAAAGTGCCTAGCTGTAGTTTTTGAACCCTAGCTCTGCCGGCACTTAGGGAAACCTAGCAAACCTATACATTTTTGAAAAGTAGACACCCAGGGGAATCCAGGATGGGGTGACTTGACTGGCTCTCACCAGGTTCTGTTACCCAAAATCCCTTGCAAACCTAAAACATTGGCAAAAAAACAAATTTTCCTCACTTTTCTGTGGTGGAAAGTTCTGGAATCTGCGTGGATCCACAAAATTCACCCACCCCGCGTTCCCCAAGGTCTTCCGAAAAAAATGGTACCTCACTTGTGTGGGTAGGCCTAGTGCCCGCGACAGGAAGCAGCGCAAAACGCAACATGGACGCACCACATTTTCACAGTGAAAAATGACCCTTTTTTTGCAAAGTGCCTAGCTGTAGTTTTTGAACCCTAGCTCTGCCGGCACTTAGGGAAACCTAGCAAACCTATACATTTTTGAAAAGTAGACACCCAGGGGAATCCAGGATGGGGTGACTTGACTGGCTCTCACCAGGTTCTGTTACCCAGAATCCCTTGCAAATCTAACAAATTGGCACAAAAAACACATTTTCCTCACTTTTCTGTGGTGGAAAGTTCTGGAATCTGTGTGGATCCACAAACTTCCACCCACCCCGCGTTTCCCATGGTCTTCCGGAAAAAATGGTACCTCACTTGTGTGGGTAGGCCTAGTGCCCGCGACAGGAAGCAGCGCAAAACGCAACGTGGACGCACCACATTTTCACAGTGAAAAATGACCCTTTTTTTGCAAAGTGCCTAGCTGTAGTTTTTGAACCCTAGCTCTGCCGGCACTTAGGGAAACCTAGAAAACCTATACATTTTTGAAAAGTAGACACCCAGGGGAATCCAGGATGGGGTGACTTGACTGGCTCTCACCAGGTTCTGTTACCCAAAATCCCTTGCAAACCTAAAACATTGGCAAAAAAAACACATTTTCCTCATTTTTCTGTGGTGGAAAGTTCTGGAATCTGCGTGGATCCACAAAATTCCACACACCCCGCGTTCCCCAAGGTCTTCCGAAAAAAATGGTACCTCACTTGTGTGGGTAGGCCTAGTGCCCGCGACAGGAAGCAGCGCAAAACGCAACATGGACGCACCACATTTTCACAGTGAAAAATGACCCTTTTTTTGCAAAGTGCCTAGCTGTAGTTTTTGAACCCTAGCTCTGCCGGCACTTAGGGAAACCTAGCAAACCTATACATTTTTGAAAAGTAGACACCCAGGGGAATCCAGGATGGGGTGACTTGACTGGCTCTCACCAGGTTCTGTTACCCAGAATCCCTTGCAAACCTAACAAATTGGCAAAAAAACACATTTTCCTCACTTTTCTGTGGTGGAAAGTTCTGGAATCTGCGTGGATCCACAAAATTCCACCCACCCCGCGTTTCCCAAGGTCTTCTGAAAAAAATGGTACCTCACTTGTGTGGGTAGGCCTAGTGCCCGCGACAGGAAGCAGCGCAAAGCGCAACGTGGATGCACCACATTTTCACAGTGAAAAATGACCCTTTTTTGCAAAGTGCCTAGCTGTAGTTTTTAACCCTAGCTCTGCCGGCACTTAGGAAACCTAGCAAACCTATACATTTTTGAAAAGTAGACACCCAGGGGAATCCAGGATGGGGTGACTTGACTGGCTCTCACCAGGTTCTGTTACCCAGAATCCCTTGCAAACCTAAAAATTGGCAAACAAAACACATTTTCCTCACTTTTCTGTGGTGGAAAGTTCTGGAATCTGCATGGATCCACAAAATTCCACCCACCCCGCGTTCCCCAAGGTATTCCGAAACAAATGGTACCTCACTTGTGTGGGTAGGCCTAGTGCCCGCGACAGGAAGCAGCGCAAAACGCAACGTGGACGCACCACATTTTCACAGTGAAAAATGACCCTTTTTTTGCAAAGTGCCTAGCTGTAGTTTTTGAACCCTAGCTCTGCCGGCACTTAGGGAAACCTAGCAAACCTATACATTTTTGAAAAGTAGACACCCAGGGGAATCCAGGATGGGGTGACTTGATTGGCTCTCACCAGGTTCTGTTACCCAGAATCCCTTGCAAACCTAAAAATTGGCAAAAAACACATTTTCCTCACTTTTCTGTGGTGGAAAGTTCTGGAATCTGCGTGGATCCACAAAATTCCACCCACCCCGCGTTCCCCAAGGTCTTCCCAAAAAATGGTAGCTCACTTGTGTGGGTAGGCCTAGTGCCCGCGACAGGAAGCAGCGCAAAACGCAACGTGGACGCACCACATTTTCACAGTGAAAAATGACCCTTTTTTGCAAAGTGCCTAGCTGTAGTTTTTGAACCCTAGCTCTGCCGGCACTTAGGGAAACCTAGCAAACCTATACATTTTTGAAAAGTAGACACCCAGGGGAATCCAGGATGGGGTGACTTGACTGGCTCTCACCAGGTTCTGTTACCCAAATTCCCTTGCAAACCTAAAAATTGGCAAAAAAAACACATTTTCCTCACTTTTCTGTGGTGGAAAGTTCTGGAATCTGCGTGGATCCACAAAATTCCACCCACCCCGCGTTCCCCAAGGTCTTCCAAAAAAATGGTAGCTCACTTGTGTGGGTAGGCCTAGTGCCCGCGACAAGAAGCAGCGCAAAATGCAACGTGGACGCACCACATTTTCACAGTGAAAAATGACCCTTTTTTTGCAAAGTGCCTAGCTGTAGTTTTTGAACCCTAGCTCTGCCGGCACTTAGGGAAACCTAGCAAACCTATACATTTTTGAAAAGTAGACACCCAGGGAATCCAGGATGGGGTGACTTGACTGGCTCTCACCAGGTTCTGTTACCCAAAATCCCTTGCAAACCTAAAACATTGGCAAAAAAACATATTTTCCTCACTTTTCTGTGGTGGAAAGTTCTGGAATCTGCGTGGATCCACAAAATTCACCCACCCCGCGTTCCCCAAGGTCTTCCGAAAAAAATGGTACCTCACTTGTGTGGGTAGGCCTAGTGCCCGCGACAGGAAGCAGCGCAAAACGCAACATGGACGCACCACATTTTCACAGTGAAAAATGACCCTTTTTTGCAAAGTGCCTAGCTGTAGTTTTTGAACCCTAGCTCTGCCGGCACTTAGGGAAACCTAGCAAACCTATACATTTTTGAAAAGTAGACACCCAGGGGAATCCAGGATGGGGTGACTTGACTGGCTCTCACCAGGTTCTGTTACCCAGAATCCCTTGCAAATCTAACAAATTGGCACAAAAAACACATTTTCCTCACTTTTCTGTGGTGGAAAGTTCTGGAATCTGTGTGGATCTACAAAATTCCACCCACCCCGCGTTTCCCAAGGTCTTCCGGAAAAAATGGTACCTCACTTGTGTGGGTAGGCCTAGTGCCCGCGACAGGAAGCAGCGCAAAACGCAACGTGGACGCACCACATTTTCACAGTGAAAAATGACCCTTTTTTTGCAAAGTGCCTAGCTGTAGTTTTTGAACCCTAGCTCTGCCGGCACTTAGGAAACCTAGCAAACCTATACATTTTTGAAAAGTAGACACCCAGGGGAATCCAGGATGGGGTGACTTGACTGGCTCTCACCAGGTTCTGTTACCCAGAATCCCTTGCAAATCTAACAAATTGGCACAAAAAACACATTTTCCTCACTTTTCTGTGGTGGAAAGTTCTGGAATCTGTGTGGATCCACAAACTTCCACCCACCCCGCGTTTCCCATGGTCTTCCGGAAAAAATGGTACCTCACTTGTGTGGGTAGGCCTAGTGCCCGCGACAGGAAGCAGCGCAAAACGCAACGTGGACGCACCACATTTTCACAGTGAAAAATGACCCTTTTTTGCAAAGTGCCTAGCTGTAGTTTTTGAACCCTAGCTCTGCCGGCACTTAGGAAACCTAGAAAACCTATACATTTTTGAAAAGTAGACACCCAGGGGAATCCAGGATGGGGTGACTTGACTGGCTCTCACCAGGTTCTGTTACCCAAAATCCCTTGCAAACCTAAAACATTGGCAAAAAAAACACATTTTCCTCATTTTTCTGTGGTGGAAAGTTCTGGAATCTGCGTGGATCCACAAAATTCCACACACCCGCGTTCCCCAAGGTCTTCCGAAAAAATGGTACCTCACTTGTGTGGGTAGGCCTAGTGCCCGCGACAGGAAGCAGCGCAAAACGCAACATGGACGCACCACATTTTCACAGTGAAAAATGACCCTTTTTTTGCAAAGTGCCTAGCTGTAGTTTTGAACCCTAGCTCTGCCGGCACTTAGGGAAACCTAGCAAACCTATACATTTTTGAAAAGTAGACACCCAGGGGAATCCAGGATGGGGTGACTTGACTGGCTCTCACCAGGTTCTGTTACCCAGAATCCCTTGCAAACCTAACAAATTGGCAAAAAAACACATTTTCCTCACTTTTCTGTGGTGAAAAGTTCTGGAATCTGCGTGGATCCACAAAATTCCACCCACCCCGCGTTTCCCAAGGTCTTCTGAAAAAAATGGTACCTCACTTGTGTGGGTAGGCCTAGTGCCCGCGACAGGAAGCAGCGCAAAACGCAACGTGGATGCACCACATTTTCACAGTGAAAAATGACCCTTTTTTGCAAAGTGCCTAGCTGTAGTTTTTTAACCCTAGCTCTGCCGGCACTTAGGGAAACCTAGCAAACCTATACATTTTTGAAAAGTAGACACCCAGGGAATCCAGGATGGGGTGACTTGACTGGCTCTCACCAGGTTCTGTTACCCAGAATCCCTTGCAAACCTAAAAATTGGCAAACAAAACACATTTTCCTCACTTTTCTGTGGTGGAAAGTTCTGGAATCTGCATGGATCCACAAAATTCCACCCACCCCGCGTTCCCCAAGGTATTCCGAAACAAATGGTACCTCACTTGTGTGGGTAGGCCTAGTGCCCGCGACAGGAAGCAGCGCAAAGCGCAACGTGGACGCACCACATTTTCACAGTGAAAAATGACCCTTTTTTGCAAAGTGCCTAGCTGTAGTTTTTGAACCCTAGCTCTGCCGGCACTTAGGAAACCTAGCAAACCTATACATTTTTGAAAAGTAGACACCCAGGGGAATCCAGGATGGGGTGACTTGATTGGCTCTCACCAGGTTCTGTTACCCAGAATCCCTTGCAAACCTAAAAAATTGGCAAAAAACACATTTTCCTCACTTTTCTGTGGTGGAAAGTTCTGGAATCTGCGTGGATCCACAAAATTCCACCCACCCCGCGTTCCCCAAGGTCTTCCCAAAAAATGGTAGCTCACTTGTGTGGGTAGGCCTAGTGCCCGCGACAGGAAGCAGCGCAAAACGCAACGTGGACGCACCACATTTTCACAGTGAAAAATGACCCTTTTTTTGCAAAGTGCCTAGCTGTAGTTTTTGAACCCTAGCTCTGCCGGCACTTAGGGAAACCTAGCAAACCTATACATTTTTGAAAAGTAGACACCCAGGGGAATCCAGGATGGGGTGACTTGACTGGCTCTCCCAGGTTCTGTTACCCAAAATCCCTTGCAAACCTAAAAAATTGGCAAAAAAACACATTTTCCTCACTTTTCTGTGGTGGAAAGTTCTGGAATCTGCGTGGATCCACAAAATTCACCCACCCCGCGTTCCCCAAGGTCTTCCAAAAAAATGGTAGCTCACTTGTGTGGGTAGGCCTAGTGCCCGCGACAAGAAGCAGCGCAAAATGCAACGTGGACGCACCACATTTTCACAGTGAAAAATGACCCTTTTTTTGCAAAGTGCCTAGCTGTAGTTTTTGAACCCTAGCTCTGCCGGCACTTAGGGAAACCTAGCAAACCTATACATTTTTGAAAAGTAGACACCCAGGGGAATCCAGGATGGGGTGACTTGACTGGCTCTCACCAGGTTCTGTTACCCAAAATCCCTTGCAAACCTAAAACATTGGCAAAAAAACATATTTTCCTCACTTTTCTGTGGTGGAAAGTTCTGGAATCTGCGTGGATCCACAAAATTCACCCACCCCGCGTTCCCCAAGGTCTTCCGAAAAAAATGGTACCTCACTTGTGTGGGTAGGCCTAGTGCCCGCGACAGGAAGCAGCGCAAAACGCAACATGGACGCACCACATTTTCACAGTGAAAAATGACCCTTTTTTGCAAAGTGCCTAGCTGTAGTTTTTGAACCCTAGCTCTGCCGGCACTTAGGAAACCTAGCAAACCTATACATTTTTGAAAAGTAGACACCCAGGGAATCCAGGATGGGGTGACTTGACTGGCTCTCACCAGGTTCTGTTACCCAGAATCCCTTGCAAATCTAACAAATTGGCACAAAAAACACATTTTCCTCACTTTTCTGTGGTGGAAAGTTCTGGAATCTGTGTGGATCTACAAAATTCCACCCACCCCGCGTTTCCCAAGGTCTTCCGGAAAAAATGGTACCTCACTTGTGTGGGTAGGCCTAGTGCCCGCGACAGGAAGCAGCGCAAAACGCAACGTGGACGCACCACATTTTCACAGTGAAAAATGACCCTTTTTTTGCAAAGTGCCTAGCTGTAGTTTTTGAACCCTAGCTCTGCCGGCACTTAGGGAAACCTAGAAAACCTATACATTTTTGAAAAGTAGACACCCAGGGGAATCCAGGATGGGGTGACTTGACTGGCTCTCACCAGGTTCTGTTACCCAAAATCCCTTGCAAAGCTAAAACATTGGCAAAAAAAACACATTTTCCTCACTTTTCTGTGGTGGAAAGTTCTGGAATCTGCGTGGATCCACAAAATTCCACACACCCCGCGTTCCCCAAGGTCTTCCGAAAAAATGGTACCTCACTTGTGTGGGTAGGCCTAGTGCCCGCGACAGGAAGCAGCGCAAAACGCAACATGGACGCACCACATTTTCACAGTGAAAAATGACCCTTTTTTTGCAAAGTGCCTAGCTGTAGTTTTTGAACCCTAGCTCTGCCGGCACTTAGGGAAACCTAGCAAACCTATACATTTTTGAAAAGTAGACACCCAGGGAATCCAGGATGGGGTGACTTGACTGGCTCTCACCAGGTTCTGTTACCCAGAATCCCTTGCAAACCTAACAAATTGGCAAAAAAACACATTTTCCTCACTTTTCTGTGGTGAAAAGTTCTGGAATCTGCGTGGATCCACAAAATTCCACCCACCCCGCGTTTCCCAAGGTCTTCTGAAAAAAATGGTACCTCACTTGTGTGGGTAGGCCTAGTGCCCGCGACAGGAAGCAGCGCAAAACGCAACGTGGATGCACCACATTTTCACAGTGAAAAATGACCCTTTTTTTGCAAAGTGCCTAGCTGTAGTTTTTTAACCCTAGCTCTGCCGGCACTTAGGGAAACCTAGCAAACCTATACATTTTTGAAAAGTAGACACCCAGGGGAATCCAGGATGGGGTGACTTGACTGGCTCTCACCAGGTTCTGTTACCCAGAATCCCTTGCAAACCTAAAAATTGGCAAACAAAACACATTTTCCTCACTTTTCTGTGGTGAAAAGTTCTGGAATCTGCGTGGATCCACAAAATTCCACCCACCCCGCGTTTCCCAAGGTCTTCTGAAAAAATGGTACCTCACTTGTGTGGGTAGGCCTAGTGCCCGCGACAGGAAGCAGCGCAAAGCGCAACGTGGATGCACCACATTTTCACAGTGAAAAATGACCCTTTTTTGCAAAGTGCCTAGCTGTAGTTTTTGAACCCTAGCTCTGCCGGCACTTAGGAAACCTAGCAAACCTATACATTTTTGAAAAGTAGACACCCAGGGGAATCCAGGATGGGGTGACTTGACTGGCTCTCACCAGGTTCTGTTACCCAGAATCCCTTGCAAACCTAAAAAATTGGCAAACAAAACACATTTTCCTCACTTTTCTGTGGTGGAAAGTTCTGGAATCTGCATGGATCCACAAAATTCCACCCACCCCGCGTTCCCCAAGGTATTCCGAAACAAATGGTACCTCACTTGTGTGGGTAGGCCTAGTGCCCGCGACAGGAAGCAGCGCAAAGCGCAACGTGGACGCACCACATTTTCACAGTGAAAAATGACCCTTTTTTGCAAAGTGCCTAGCTGTAGTTTTTGAACCCTAGCTCTGCCGGCACTTAGGGAAACCTAGCAAACCTATACATTTTTGAAAAGTAGACACCCAGGGGAATCCAGGATGGGGTGACTTGATTGGCTCTCACCAGGTTCTGTTACCCAGAATCCCTTGCAAACCTAAAAATTGGCAAAAAACACATTTTCCTCACTTTTCTGTGGTGGAAAGTTCTGGAATCTGCGTGGATCCACAAAATTCCACCCACCCCGCGTTCCCCAAGGTCTTCCCAAAAAAATGGTAGCTCACTTGTGTGGGTAGGCCTAGTGCCCGCGACAGGAAGCAGCGCAAAACGCAACGTGGACGCACCACATTTTCACAGTGAAAAATGACCCTTTTTTTGCAAAGTGCCTAGCTGTAGTTTTTGAACCCTAGCTCTGCCGGCACTTAGGGAAACCTAGCAAACCTATACATTTTTGAAAAGTAGACACCCAGGGAATCCAGGATGGGGTGACTTGACTGGCTCTCACCAGGTTCTGTTACCCAAAATCCCTTGCAAACCTAAAAAATTGGCAAAAAAACACATTTTCCTCACTTTTCTGTGGTGGAAAGTTCTGGAATCTGCGTGGATCCACAAAATTCACCCACCCCGCGTTCCCCAAGGTCTTCCAAAAAAATGGTAGCTCACTTGTGTGGGTAGGCCTAGTGCCCGCGACAAGAAGCAGCGCAAAATGCAACGTGGACGCACCACATTTTCACAGTGAAAAATGACCCTTTTTTTGCAAAGTGCCTAGCTGTAGTTTTTGAACCCTAGCTCTGCCGGCACTTAGGAAACCTAGCAAACCTATACATTTTTGAAAAGTAGACACCCAGGGGAATCCAGGATGGGGTGACTTGACTGGCTCTCACCAGGTTCTGTTACCCAAAATCCCTTGCAAACCTAAAACATTGGCAAAAAAACATATTTTCCTCACTTTTCTGTGGTGGAAAGTTCTGGAATCTGCGTGGATCCACAAAATTCACCCACCCCGCGTTCCCCAAGGTCTTCCGAAAAAAATGGTACCTCACTTGTGTGGGTAGGCCTAGTGCCCGCGACAGGAAGCAGCGCAAAACGCAACATGGACGCACCACATTTTCACAGTGAAAAATGACCCTTTTTTGCAAAGTGCCTAGCTGTAGTTTTTGAACCCTAGCTCTGCCGGCACTTAGGGAAACCTAGCAAACCTATACATTTTTGAAAAGTAGACACCCAGGGGAATCCAGGATGGGGTGACTTGACTGGCTCTCACCAGGTTCTGTTACCCAGAATCCCTTGCAAATCTAACAAATTGGCACAAAAAACACATTTTCCTCACTTTTCTGTGGTGGAAAGTTCTGGAATCTGTGTGGATCTACAAAATTCCACCCACCCCGCGTTTCCCAAGGTCTTCCGGAAAAAATGGTACCTCACTTGTGTGGGTAGGCCTAGTGCCCGCGACAGGAAGCAGCGCAAAACGCAACGTGGACGCACCACATTTTCACAGTGAAAAATGACCCTTTTTTGCAAAGTGCCTAGCTGTAGTTTTGAACCCTAGCTCTGCCGGCACTTAGGGAAACCTAGCAAACCTATACATTTTTGAAAAGTAGACACCCAGGGGAATCCAGGATGGGGTGACTTGACTGGCTCTCACCAGGTTCTGTTACCCAGAATCCCTTGCAAATCTAACAAATTGGCACAAAAAACACATTTTCCTCACTTTTCTGTGGTGGAAAGTTCTGGAATCTGTGTGGATCCACAAACTTCCACCCACCCCGCGTTTCCCATGGTCTTCCGGAAAAAATGGTACCTCACTTGTGTGGGTAGGCCTAGTGCCCGCGACAGGAAGCAGCGCAAAACGCAACGTGGACGCACCACATTTTCACAGTGAAAAATGACCCTTTTTTTGCAAAGTGCCTAGCTGTAGTTTTTGAACCCTAGCTCTGCCGGCACTTAGGGAAACCTAGAAAACCTATACATTTTTGAAAAGTAGACACCCAGGGAATCCAGGATGGGGTGACTTGACTGGCTCTCACCAGGTTCTGTTACCCAAAATCCCTTGCAAACCTAAAACATTGGCAAAAAAACACATTTTCCTCATTTTTCTGTGGTGGAAAGTTCTGGAATCTGCGTGGATCCACAAAATTCCACACACCCCGCGTTCCCCAAGGTCTTCCGAAAAAATGGTACCTCACTTGTGTGGGTAGGCCTAGTGCCCGCGACAGGAAGCAGCGCAAAACGCAACATGGACGCACCACATTTTCACAGTGAAAAATGACCCTTTTTTGCAAAGTGCCTAGCTGTAGTTTTTGAACCCTAGCTCTGCCGGCACTTAGGGAAACCTAGCAAACCTATACATTTTTGAAAAGTAGACACCCAGGGGAATCCAGGATGGGGTGACTTGACTGGCTCTCACCAGGTTCTGTTACCCAGAATCCCTTGCAAACCTAACAAATTGGCAAAAAAAACACATTTTCCTCACTTTTCTGTGGTGAAAAGTTCTGGAATCTGCGTGGATCCACAAAATTCCACCCACCCCGCGTTTCCCAAGGTCTTCTGAAAAAAATGGTACCTCACTTGTGTGGGTAGGCCTAGTGCCCGCGACAGGAAGCAGCGCAAAACGCAACGTGGATGCACCACATTTTCACAGTGAAAAATGACCCTTTTTTTGCAAAGTGCCTAGCTGTAGTTTTTTAACCCTAGCTCTGCCGGCACTTAGGGAAACCTAGCAAACCTATACATTTTTGAAAAGTAGACACCCAGGGGAATCCAGGATGGGGTGACTTGACTGGCTCTCACCAGGTTCTGTTACCCAGAATCCCTTGCAAACCTAAAAAATTGGCAAACAAAACACATTTTCCTCACTTTTCTGTGGTGGAAAGTTCTGGAATCTGCATGGATCCACAAAATTCCACCCACCCCGCGTTCCCCAAGGTATTCCGAAACAAATGGTACCTCACTTGTGTGGGTAGGCCTAGTGCCCGCGACAGGAAGCAGCGCAAAACGCAACGTGGACGCACCACATTTTCACAGTGAAAAATGACCCTTTTTTTGCAAAGTGCCTAGCTGTAGTTTTTGAACCCTAGCTCTGCCGGCACTTAGGGAAACCTAGCAAACCTATACATTTTTGAAAAGTAGACACCCAGGGAATCCAGGATGGGGTGACTTGATTGGCTCTCACCAGGTTCTGTTACCCAGAATCCCTTGCAAACCTAAAAAATTGGCAAAAAAAACACATTTTCCTCACTTTTCTGTGGTGGAAAGTTCTGGAATCTGCGTGGATCCACAAAATTCCACCCACCCCGCGTTCCCCAAGGTCTTCCCAAAAAAATGGTAGCTCACTTGTGTGGGTAGGCCTAGTGCCCGCGACAGGAAGCAGCGCAAAACGCAACGTGGACGCACCACATTTTCACAGTGAAAAATGACCCTTTTTTTGCAAAGTGCCTAGCTGTAGTTTTTGAACCCTAGCTCTGCCGGCACTTAGGGAAACCTAGCAAACCTATACATTTTTGAAAAGTAGACACCCAGGGGAATCCAGGATGGGGTGACTTGACTGGCTCTCCCCAGGTTCTGTTACCCAAAATCCCTTGCAAACCTAAAAAATTGGCAAAAAAAACACATTTTCCTCACTTTTCTGTGGTGGAAAGTTCTGGAATCTGCGTGGATCCACAAAATTCACCCACCCCGCGTTCCCCAAGGTCTTCCAAAAAAAATGGTAGCTCACTTGTGTGGGTAGGCCTAGTGCCCGCGACAAGAAGCAGCGCAAAATGCAACGTGGACGCACCACATTTTCACAGTGAAAAATGACCCTTTTTTTGCAAAGTGCCTAGCTGTAGTTTTTGAACCCTAGCTCTGCCGGCACTTAGGGAAACCTAGCAAACCTATACATTTTTGAAAAGTAGACACCCAGGGGAATCCAGGATGGGGTGACTTGACTGGCTCTCACCAGGTTCTGTTACCCAAAATCCCTTGCAAACCTAAAACATTGGCAAAAAAAACATATTTTCCTCACTTTTCTGTGGTGGAAAGTTCTGGAATCTGCGTGGATCCACAAAATTCACCCACCCCGCGTTCCCCAAGGTCTTCCGAAAAAAATGGTACCTCACTTGTGTGGGTAGGCCTAGTGCCCGCGACAGGAAGCAGCGCAAAACGCAACATGGACGCACCACATTTTCACAGTGAAAAATGACCCTTTTTTTGCAAAGTGCCTAGCTGTAGTTTTTGAACCCTAGCTCTGCCGGCACTTAGGGAAACCTAGCAAACCTATACATTTTTGAAAAGTAGACACCCAGGGGAATCCAGGATGGGGTGACTTGACTGGCTCTCACCAGGTTCTGTTACCCAGAATCCCTTGCAAATCTAACAAATTGGCACAAAAAACACATTTTCCTCACTTTTCTGTGGTGGAAAGTTCTGGAATCTGTGTGGATCTACAAAATTCCACCCACCCCGCGTTTCCCAAGGTCTTCCGGAAAAAATGGTACCTCACTTGTGTGGGTAGGCCTAGTGCCCGCGACAGGAAGCAGCGCAAAACGCAACGTGGACGCACCACATTTTCACAGTGAAAAATGACCCTTTTTTGCAAAGTGCCTAGCTGTAGTTTTTGAACCCTAGCTCTGCCGGCACTTAGGGAAACCTAGAAAACCTATACATTTTTGAAAAGTAGACACCCAGGGGAATCCAGGATGGGGTGACTTGACTGGCTCTCACCAGGTTCTGTTACCCAAAATCCCTTGCAAAGCTAAAACATTGGCAAAAAAACACATTTTCCTCACTTTTCTGTGGTGGAAAGTTCTGGAATCTGCGTGGATCCACAAAATTCCACACACCCCGCGTTCCCCAAGGTCTTCCGAAAAAATGGTACCTCACTTGTGTGGGTAGGCCTAGTGCCCGCGACAGGAAGCAGCGCAAAACGCAACATGGACGCACCACATTTTCACAGTGAAAAATGACCTTTTTTTGCAAAGTGCCTAGCTGTAGTTTTTGAACCCTAGCTCTGCCGGCACTTAGGGAAACCTAGCAAACCTATACATTTTTGAAAAGTAGACACCCAGGGGAATCCAGGATGGGGTGACTTGACTGGCTCTCACCAGGTTCTGTTACCCAGAATCCCTTGCAAACCTAACAAATTGGCAAAAAAACACATTTTCCTCACTTTTCTGTGGTGAAAAGTTCTGGAATCTGCGTGGATCCACAAAATTCCACCCACCCCGCGTTTCCCAAGGTCTTCTGAAAAAAATGGTACCTCACTTGTGTGGGTAGGCCTAGTGCCCGCGACAGGAAGCAGCGCAAAACGCAACGTGGATGCACCACATTTTCACAGTGAAAAATGACCCTTTTTTTGCAAAGTGCCTAGCTGTAGTTTTTTAACCCTAGCTCTGCCGGTACTTAGGGAAACCTACCAAACCTATACATTTTTGAAAAGTAGACACCCAGGGGAATCCAGGATGGGGTGACTTGACTGGCTCTCACCAGGTTCTGTTACCCAGAATCCCTTGCAAACCTAAAAAATTGGCAAACAAAACACATTTTCCTCACTTTTCTGTGGTGGAAAGTTCTGGAATCTGCATGGATCCACAAAATTCCACCCACCCCGCGTTCCCCAAGGTCTTCCGAAACAAATGGTACCTCACTTGTGTGGGTAGGCCTAGTGCCCGCGACAGGAAGCAGCGCAAAACTCAACGTGGACGCACCACATTTTCACAGTGAAAAATGACCCTTTTTTTGCAAAGTGCCTAGCTGTAGTTTTTGAACCCTAGCTCTGCCGGCACTTAGGGAAACCTAGCAAACCTATACATTTTTGAAAAGTAGACACCCAGGGGAATCCAGGATGGGGTGACTTAATTGGCTCTCACCAGGTTCTGTTACCCAGAATCCCTTGCAAACCTAAAAAATTGGCAAAAAAAACACATTTTCCTCACTTTTCTGTGGTGGAAAGTTCTGGAATCTGCGTGGATCCACAAAATTCCACCCACCCCGCGTTCCCCAAGGTCTTCCCAAAAAATGGTAGCTCACTTGTGTGGGTAGGCCTAGTGCCCGCGACAGGAAGCAGCGCAAAACGCAACGTGGACGCACCACATTTTCACAGTGAAAAATGACCCTTTTTTGCAAAGTGCCTAGCTGTAGTTTTTGAACCCTAGCTCTGCCGGCACTTAGGGAAACCTAGCAAACCTATACATTTTTGAAAAGTAGACACCCAGGGGAATCCAGGATGGGGTGACTTGACTGGCTCTCCCCAGGTTCTGTTACCCAAAATCCCTTGCAAACCTAAAAAATTGGCAAAAAAAACACATTTTCCTCACTTTTCTGTGGTGGAAAGTTCTGGAATCTGCGTGGATCCACAAAATTCCACCCACCCCGCGTTCCCCAAGGTGTTCCGAAAAAAATGGTACCTCACTTGTGTGGGTAGGCCTAGTGCCCACGACAGGAAGCAGCGCAAAACGCAACGTGGATGCACCACATTTTCACAGTGAAAAATGACCCTTTTTTTGCAAAGTGCCTAGCTGTAGTTTTTGAACCCTAGCTCTGCCGGCACTTAGGGAAACCTAGCAAACCTATACATTTTTGAAAAGTAGACTCCCAGGGGAATCCAGGATGGGGTGACTTGTGATCCACAAAATTCCACCCACCCCGCGTTCCCCAAGGTCTTCCGAAAAAAATGGTGCCTCACTCGGGTGGGAGGCCCAAGTACCCGCGACAGGCAAGGGCCCACAACGTATTGAGGCGACCTCAAAATGGCCTATCACAAAACGACCTGGTTTTGAAAGGGGGGTCCCATGACGTTTTGGCCCGGGGCTCGGCGGCCACCTAGGAAACCTACCAAACCCACACATTTCTGAAAAGTAGACACACGGGGATTCCAGGGAGGTATGGCTTGCGTGGATCCTCCAATGTTTTCTTACCCAGAATCCCTGCAAACCTGACATTTTGCTGAAAAAATCACTTTTTCACACATTTTTGTGTGGTAAAGTTGTGGCATCACGGGGCTGACACAAATTTCCTACCACCCAGCGTTCCCCAGGTCTCCCGATAAAAATGGTGTCTCACTCGGGTGGGAGGCCCAAGTACCCGTGACAGGCAAGGGCCCAAAACATTTTGTGATAGGCAATTTTGATGTCGCCTCAATACGTTGTGGGCCCTTGCCTGTCGCGGGTAATTGGGCCTCCCACCCGAGTGAGGCACCATTTTTATCGGGAGACCTGGGGAATGCTGGGTGGTAGGAAATTTGTGTCAGCCCGTGATGCCACAACTTTACCACACAAAATGTGTGAAAAAGTGATTTTTCAGCAAAATGTCAGGTTTGCAGGGGATTCTGGGTAAGAAAACATTGGAGGATCCACGCAAGCCATACCTCCCTGGAATCCCCGTGTGTCTACTTTTCAGAAATGTGTGGGTTTGGTAGGTTTCCCTAGGTGGCCGCCGAGCCCGGGCCAAAACGTCATGGGACCCCTTGCAAAACCAGGTCGTTTTGTGATAGGCCATTTGAGGTCGCCTCAATACGTTGTGGGCCCTTGCCTGTCGCGAGTACTTGGGCCTCCCACCCGAGTGAGGCACCATTTTTTCGGAAGACCTTGGGGAACGCGGGTGAGTGGAATTTTGTGGATCACAAGTCACCCCATCCTGGATTCCCTGGAAGTCTACTTTTCAAAAATGTATAGGTTTGCTAGGTTTCCCTAAGTGCCGGCAGAGCTAGGGTTCAAAACTACAGCTAGGCACTTTGCAAAAAAGGGTCATTTTTCACTGTGAAAATGTGGTGCATCCACGTTGCGTTTTGCGCTGCTTCCTGTCGTGGGCACTAGGCCTACCCACACAAGTGAGGTACCATTTTTATCGGGAGACCTGGGGGAATGCTGGGTGGTAGGAAATTTGTGTCAGCCCCGTGATGCCACAACTTTACCACACAAAAATGTGTGAAAAAAGTGATTTTTTCAGCCAAATTTCAGGTTTGCAGGGCATTCTGGGTAAGAAAACATTGGGGGATCCACGCAAGCCATACCTCCCTGGAATCCCCCGGGTGTCTCATTTTCAGAAATGTGTGTGTTTGGTAGGTTTCCCTAGGTGGCCGCCGAGCCCGGGCCAAAACGTCATGGGACCCCCTTGCAAAACCAGGTCGTTTTGTGATAGGCCATTTTGAGGTCGCCTCAATACGTTGTGGGCCCTTGCCTGTCGCGGGTACTTGGGCCTCCCACCCAAGTGAGGCACCATTTTTATCGGGAGACCTGGGGAACGCTGCGTGGTAGGAAATTTGTGTCAGCCCCGTGATGCCACAACTTTACCACACAAAAATGTGTGAAAAAAGTGATTTTTTCCAGCCAAATTTCAGGTTTGCAGGGGATTCTGGGTAAGTAAACGTTGGAGGATCCACGCAAGCCATACCTCCCTGGAATCCCCGGGTGTCTACTTTTCAGAAATGTGTGGGTTTGGTAGGTTTCCCTAGGTGGCCGCCGAGCCCCGGGCCAAAACGTCATGGGACCCCCTTGCAAAACCAGGTCGTTTTGTGATAGGCCATTTTGAGGTCGCCTCAATACGTTGTGGGCCCTTGCCTGTCGCGGGTACTTGGGCCTCCCACCCGAGTGAGGCACCATTTTTATCGGGAGACCTGGGGGAACGCTGGGTGGTAGGAAATTTGTGTCAGCCCCGTGATGCCACAACTTTACCACACAAAAATGTGTGAAAAAGTGATTTTTTCAGCCAAATTTCAGGTTTGCAGGGGATTCTGGGTAAGAAAACATTGGGGGATCCATGCAAGCCATACCTCCCTGGAATCCCCCGGGTGTCTACTTTTCAGAAATGTGTGGGTTTGGTAGGTTTCCCTAGGTGGCCGCCGAGCCCCGGGCCAAAACGTCATGGGACCCCCTTGCAAAACCAGGTCGTTTTGTGATAGGCCATTTTGAGGTCGCCTCAATACGTTGTGGGCCCTTGCCTGTCGCGCGTACTTGGACCTCCCACCCGAGTGATGCACCATTTTTATCAGGAGACCTGGGGGAACGCTGGGTGGTAGGAAATTTGTGTCAGCCCGGTGATGCCACAACTTTCCCACACAAAAATGTGGGAAAAAAGTGAATTTTTTCAGCAAAATTTCAGGTTTGCAGGGGATTCTGGGTAGGAAAACGTTGGGGGACCCACGCAAGCCATACCTCGCTGGACTCCCCGAGTGTCTAGTTTTCAGAAATGTGTGGGTTTGGTAGGTTTCCTAAGATGGCCGCCGAGCCCAGGGCCAAAAACCTCACTGGTGTGGGTGGTTCAAGTACCCGCAACAGGCAAGGGCCCAAAACGTATTGAGGAGACATCAAAATGACCTATCACAAAACAAGCTGGTTTTGCAAGGGGAGTCACCTGGGTTTTTGGCCCCGGGCTCGGCGGCCATCTTGGGAAACCTACCAAACCCACACATTTCTGAAAACTAGACACCCGGGGGAGTCCAGCGAGTTATGGCTTGTGTGGATCCCCCAACGTTTTCCTACCCAGAATGCCCTGCAAACCTCAAATTTAGCTGGAAAAAATCACTTTTTTCTCAAATTTCAGTGTGGGAAGGTTCTGGAATCTACGTGGATCCACAAATTTCCTACCACACAGTGTTCCCCCATGTCTCCCGATAAAAATGATACCTCACTCGCGTGGGTGGGTCAAGTACCCGCGACAGGAAAGGGCCCAAAGCCTATTGAGGCGACATCAAAATTACCCATCACAAAACAACCTGGTTTTGCAAGGGGGTCCCATGAGTTTTTGGCCCTGGGCTCGGTGGCCATCTAGGGAAACCTACCAAACCCACACATTTCTGAAAACTAGACACCCGGGGGAGTCCAGCGAGGTATGGCTTGCGTGGGTCCCCTAACATTTTCTTACCCAGAATCCCCTGCAAACCTCAAATTTAGCTGAAAAAATCACTTTTTTGTCAAATTTCTGTGTGGTAAAGTTCTGGAATCTACGTGGATCCACAAATTTCCTCCCACCCAGCGTTCCCCTGGGTCTCCTGATAAAAATGATACCTCACTCGCGTGGGTGGGTCAAGTACCCGCGACAGAAAAGGGCCCAAAACCTATTGAGGCGACATCAAAATTACCTATCACAAAACAACCTGGTTTTGCAAGAGGGGTCACCTGGGTTTTTGTCCCCGGGCTCGGCGGCCATCTTGGGAAACTACCAAACCCAAACATTTCTGAAAGCTAGACACCCGGGGGAGTCCAGCGAGGTATGGCTTGCGTGGGTCCCACAACGTTTTCCTACCCAGAATCCCCTGCAAACCTCAAATTTAGCTGAAGAAAATCACTTTTTCCATACATTTTTGCGTGGGATCACCGTGCCGGCACAAATGTCCTACCACCCAGCGTTCCCCTTGTTCTCCCGAGTAAAATGATACCTCACTTGTGTGGGTGGGCCAAAGGCCTGTGACTGGGAAGAGCCCAAAACATAGGGATTTAGGGTATAGCACCGAGAATTCTAAGCGCTACATTTTTTTAAAAATACGTTTTTAGCCAGTTCTGCTTTGGACACCCACACAAGTGAGGTATCATTTTACTCGGGGGAACAAGGGCAACGCTGGGTGGTAGGACATTTGTGCCAGCACGGTGATTCCATGCAAAAATATGTGGAAAATATGTTTTTCTCAGCTAAATTTGAGGGTTGCAGGGGATTCTGGGTAGGGAAACGTTGGGGGATCCACACAAGCCATACCTCATTGGACTCCCCAGGGTGTCTAGTTTTCAGAAACGTGTGGGATTGGTAGGTTTCCCTAGATGGCGGCGAGCCCGGGGCCAAAAAACCAGGTGCCCCCCCTCCCAAAACCAGGTAGTTTTGTTATAGGTAATTTTGAAGTCTCCACAACACGATTTGGGCCATTTCCTGTTTCAGCCACTATGCCTACCCACACAAGTGAGGTACCATTTTTATCGGGAGCCCTGGGGAAACGCAGGGTGGTAGGAAATTTGTGGATCCACGCAGATTCCAGAACTTTCCCACACAGAAATTTGAGTAAAATGTGATTTCTTCAGCTAAATTTGAGGTTTGCAGGGCATTCTGGGTAGGAAAAAGTTTGGGGACCCATGCAAGCCATACCTCGCTGGACTCCCCCGGGTGTCTAGTTTTCAGAAATGTGTGGGTTTGGTAGGTTCCCAAGATGGCCGCTGAGCCCGGGGCCAAAAACCCAGGTGACCCTCCTTGCAAAACCAGGTTGTTTTGTGATAGGTAATTTTGATGTCTCCTCAATACGTTTTTGGGCCCTTGCCTGTCGCGGGTACTTGACCCACCCACGCGAGTGAGGTATCATTTTTATCGGGAGACCTGGGGGAAAGCTGGGTGGTAGGAAATTTGTGGATCCACGTAGATTCCAGAACTTTCCCACACAGAAATTTGAGAAAAACTTGATTTTTTCAGCTAAATTTGAGGTTTGCAGGGGATTCTGGGTAAGAAAATTTTGGAGGACCCATGCAAGCCATACCTCGCTGGACTCCTCCGGGTGTCTAGTTTTCAGAAATGTGTGGGTTGGGTAGGTTTCCCTAGATGGCCGTCGAGCCCCGGGCCAAAAACTCATGGGACCCCCCCTTGCAAAACCAGGTTGGTTTGTGATAGGTAATTTTGATGTCGCCTCAATAGGTTTTGGGCCCTTGCCTGTCGCGGGTACTTGACCCATCCACACAAGTGAGGTACCATTTTTCACGGAAGACTTTGGGGGACGCGGGGTGGGTGGAATTTTGAACATCCACGCAGATTCCAGAACTTTCCACCACAGAAATGTGAGGAAAATGTGTTTTTTTTGGACATATCTTTAGGTTTGCAAGGGATTCTGGGTAACAGATCCTGGTGAGAGCCAGTCAAGTCACCCCATCCTGGATTCCCCTGGGTGTCTAGTTTTCAAAAATGTATAGGTTTGCTAGGTTTCCCTAGGTGCTGGCAGTGTTAGGGTTCAAAATCTACAGCTAGGCACTTTGCAAAAAAGGGTCCGTTTTCACTGTGAAAATGTGGTGTGTCCACGTTGCGTTTGGGCCGTTTCCTGTCGCGGGCACTAGGCCTACCCACACATGTGAGGTGCCATTTTTCTCGGAAAACTTTGGGGAACGCAGGATGGGTGGAAATTTGTGGATCCACGCAGATTCCAGAATTTTCCACCACAGAAATGTGAGGAAAATGTGTTTTTTTTGACAAATGTTTCAGTTTGCAAGGGATTCTGGGTAACAGAACCTGGTGAGAGCCAGTCAAGTCACCCCATCCTGGATTCCCCTGGGTATCTAGTTTTCAAAAATGTATAGGTTTTCTAGGTTTCCCTAGGTGCCGGCAGAGTTAGGGTTCAAAATCTACAGCTAGGCACTTTGCAAAAAAGGGTCCGTTTTCACTGTGAAAATGTGGTGTGTCCATGTTGCGTTTTGGGCCGTTTCCTGTCGCGGCCACTAGTCCTACCCACACAAGTGAGGTACCATTTTTCTCGGAAGACTTTGGGGAACGCGGGGTGGGTGGAATTTTGTGGATCCACGCAGATTCCAGAACTTTCCACCACAGAAATGTGAGGAAAATGTGTTTTTTGGACAAATTTTTAGGTTTGCAAGGGATTCTGGGTAACAGAACCTGGTGAGAGCCAGTCAAGTCAGCCCATCCTGGATTCCCCTGGGTGTCTAGTTTTAAAAAATGTATAGGTTTGCTAGGTTTCCCTAGGTGCCGGCAGAGCTAGGAACCAAATTCAACAGGTAGGCACATTCCGAAAAAAAGTCAGTGCCTAGTGGGCTTTCTGCCGCCCTGGGGAGGGGGGAAATCAGGGGCTATTGCCCCGATATGCCCCCGAGGGGGGCAGAAAGACTGTGGCTATTCTTTTGGGGGGTCAGAGGCATTGGGATGCCCATTCTGGTCAGCCCCCACCCCTGCGTATAAAAAAGCCAGCATAATCGCTGGCACATAGTGGGCTTTCTGCCCCCCCGGGGGGCAGATCAGGGGCTACTGCCCCCATCTGCCTCCTGGGAGGGACAGAAAGACAGTGGCATCTTTTTTGGGGTGGGTGGGGGCATTGGCATGTCCATTCTTGGCAGCCCCCACCCCGAACTTTGTAAAACAAAATCCCTGGTGGCTAGTGGGCTTTCTGCCCCCCCCGGGGGGTGCACATAAGGTGCTATTGCCCCATCTGCCTCCCGGGGGGGGGGGCAGAAATACTGTAGCATTTTTTTTGGGGTGGGGGCATTGACATGCCCAGTCTGGGCAGCCCCCACCCCTACCTATATAAAAAAAAAAATCCCTGGCGCTTAGTGGGCTTTCTGCCCCCTCCCCGGGGGGGGGCAGATCAGGGGCTATGGGGCAGAAAGTCTTTTTTTTTCTTTGGGGGTAGGGTGGGGGCATTTGCATGCCCATTCTGGGCAGCCCCCACCCCGGGCCAATAAAAAAATAATCCCTGGCATCTAGGGTGTTTCTGAACCCCCGGGGGGGCAGATTAGTGGCCACTGCCACCATCTGCCCCCGAGGGCAGAAAGACTGGAATTTCGTGGGGGAGGGGTGGGGGCATTGGCATGCCCATCTTGGGCAACCCCACCCCTAAATTTATCGAGGGGAAAAAAACCCTGGTGTCTAGAGGGCTTTCTGCCCCCAGGAGGGGCAGAAAGACTGTACCTTTACGTCGGGGGTGGGGGCATTGGCATGCCCATATTGGGCAGCCCCTACCCCAAATTATAATTTTAAAAAAAATCCCTGGTATCTAGTGGGCTTTCTGCCCCCCCCGGGGGGGCAGAAAGACTGTACCTTTGCGGCGGGGGGTGGGGGCATTGGCATGCCCATATTGGGCAGCCCCCACCCTAACTATAATTAAAAAAAAATCCCTGGTATCTAGTGGGCGTTCTGCCCCCGGGGGGCAGATTGGGGGCTACTGCCCCATCTGCCCCCAGGGGGCAGAAAGACTAATTTTGTGGCCGGGGGTGGGGGCATCGGCATGCCCGTTTTGTGCAGCCCCCACCCCTAAGAAATATCCCATAAAAAATCCCTGGTGTCTAGTGGGCTTTCTACCCCCGGGGGCAGATTGGGGGCTACTGCCACCATCTACCCCCGGGGGCAGAAAGACTAATTATGCCAAAATGTTTATGGGGGGAGCAAAGGCCCTTGCCCAAGGGGCCGCTCCCCCCTCCCTGGTGCCTAGTGGGTGGATCCCTGCTTGGGGATCGCCCTCCTGGGGCGATCCCCAAGCAGGGATCCACTAGAGAGGGTACCATTGGAAAGGAGATTCTCCCCTTTCCAACGATACCTCTCCTGAGTTTCTACGTGCTCAGGGGCTGAGATAGCCCCCTGAGCACGTAGAAACTGAAACTGAAATGAGCCTCTTGGCTCATTTCAGTTTCAGTTTCACTGAAATGACATCAGCGCGACGTGCGCGCCGATCGTCATTTCCAGGGAAACCAGAGGGGCCTCGGGAGCTGGGAAGCTCTTCCCCAGCTCCCGAGGCTTATGGGGAGAAAAGGGAATCCCTCTTGTGCCCGCACCAGAGGGATTTCCGATGCTGGCTGTCATGACGAGCTGGACTCGTCATGAGCACACGACCACTGTGTGCCATGACGAGTCCAGCTCGTCATGAGCATGGAAGGGGTTAAAGGGGTAATCCAGTGTAAATAAACACCACAGTTCAATCTACGAAGACCTGCACCTCAAACAATCACCCACAAGAGGCATTTGTGAATGTTGCTGTGTTTGATGACATCTGCTTGGGTTTTGAGACACACTGTGACATCATCCAACAGATGGCCCTCTTAGAATGCCTATTGTATGAGATCTTGGGTGAACGTGTGGAAAACTGTTTGGAATGCGAACACATGCGGCAATTAGTTGGAAAACACCAGTTTATCCAGTAATTCATTATGGACAAATATGAAAGAATACACTAATTCTGCATCCCTGAAGCAATGAACACTGCACTATTGAACATTTTGGGTCCCATTTTATTGCACAGTTTGTGATGGAGCCCATAGAGTTTCCTGCAGAAATTGGAGACTTTTCCGTTACCACCAGACTCTAAATCAGCCCCCAAGCCTACAAAATAAGACACCATCCTAAAAATCATGTGTCTGCGTGAATACACTCACCTGCATCACCAGTGATGGTGCTCAATGATTCCTCGGTCAATGTGTCTAGAGCAATTTTGGAGTCTAATGTAGAACTGGTCAGGAGTGTAGAGCTGTTATTTGCGGGTGCTGGGCCAGTGACTGTGGGTGCATCTGGAGGACTCTGAAGGGCATGCACTAAATGAATCGATCCTGTTACCGATGCTTGGCTTCCTGTGGAGACTGACATGGGAGGCATCGTGGACACGCTTTCATCATTAGATGTGGGTGAATTGTCTCTTGCCAGAACAGTAGAACTTGAAATCGCGTATGAAGAATGCAATGCTGTGGCTTCTTGTTTCAGTGGGGTTGGCACTAAAGTGGAATAGTTCTCTTTTGCATCAGTAGATGCAGAAAGCCTTTTCCTGCGCATCTGAGGACCTCCAACGGAGCTGGACCATGTTTCCACCAGTGAGATGTCGTTGTGTGTAGTAGTAGAGTCAGAGGTCATTGTCATGCCAGCAGCTGTCCTAGTTGTTCCAGTGGTCAAGATTTGTGCCAAATGTATTGTCCTACTTAAACGGGTTGGTCGCACATAGACAGTTGTAGATGTGCTTGCTTTGTTCATGTGCCCTTGGGCTGCACCTGCAGAGGCTGAATTTGTTGATGATGAATTCTTAGACTTTGCATGTACCAAAGCGCTTTGACTTATCATCAGTACACTGACAGCAGCTGAAGCTTGTGAATAGCTTTTATGTACATGTTTTCGACTGATCGGTGATGCTCCTGAGGCTGACAATGTTGTTTCGTCTTTGGGAGAAGTTAATGTAGAGGTTGTACTGTGCATGGATTTAATTTTTGTTTTTGTAGCTTCTTCAGGTACAGGTGCTAAAGTATGAGATGAACTTCTCACACTGGTCTGAACTGAAACGTCTAAAGGAGAAAATAAATTAAGGGTCACAAAATATATCAAAATCAAGGTATACTTAATGAGCATCAAAGACCTATTGTCCACAACATTCCATGCTGTTGTATTATTTATAGCTTGCAAGAACAAGTTACTTACCTTCGGTAACGATATATCTGTAAGAGACATAGGTTAGTTATGGATTCCTCACCTTAGAATTACCCCCAAGCGTCAGACTGGATCCGGAGAATTGTTACTCAGCAGTACCTCTGCGCATCGATAGGAGGTGTCGGTTGACTCCGCGTTCGTCGTTGGCGTCGTGGTCACTGGAATGACGTCGCCGTAGCTACTAAGACGCTGCCCTCGCGCACTGAAGTCAGTTCTTTACACGACATTCCACACCAGAAGCGCAAAGCCATGCAAGACACTGACCACTGGTGCACAAAAACTAGGGCCCTGAAAGGGAAATCCCTTACCCTAGAAATCAGTTCACAGAACGGGGAGGATGGGTGGGGCGGGGAGGAATCCATTACTAACCTACGTCTCTTACAGATATATTGTTACCGAAGGTAAGTAACTTGTTCATCTGATAGAGACAGTTAGTTATGGATTCCTCACCTTAGAATAAATACCCCAGCAATACCTACCCCGGTGGTGGGTCTGCGAACCAAGTTCACAGCAGAAAGTCCTGGAGAACTGAACGGCCGAAGAAGCCGTCCCTCCGGACTTGGCTGTCCAGGCAATAGTGTTTGGTAAACGTGTGCAGAGAAGCCCACGTAGCTGCCTGGCAGATGTCAAGAAGGGGGACTCCACGTCCCAAAGCTGTAGTGGCTGCCGTCGCCCTGGTGGAATGGGCACGCAACCCAACTGGAGGTTCCTTTTTCGCTAAGGAATAGCAGATTTTGATGCAAACAAATGACCCATCAGGAGATGATTCGTTTTTGCACGTCCCGATCTTTCTTGGCACCCACATAACCGACAAAGAGCTGGTCATCCACCCAGAATTGTTCTGTGCGATCCAGATAGAAGGAAAGCGCACATTGTGGATCCAGATGGTGGGGCCTCTCTTCCTCTTTAGAAGGAGGCGGAAAGAAGGTGGGCAAAGTGATGGTCTGTCCTGTATGGAAAGAGGAAAGAAGGCCTAGTGTGGAGGACAACCTTTTCCGGATGAACAGCCAGGAAAGCAGGCTTAGAAGAAAGGGCCTGTAGCACACTCATCCTGCGAGCAGAGGTGATGGCAACCAGAAAGGCAGTTTTAAGGGTTAAGAGTCCAAGAGGACAGTTATGTACCGGCTGGAAAGGAGCACACATCAGATAAGTAAGAACCAGGTTCAAGTCCCACTGGGGCATCACGAAAGGAGTTGGAGGAAACAAATGAGTAATACCCTTAAAGAAGCGATTTACAATACGGGACTTGAAAAGAGAAGGCTGGTCAGGCAGCCGAAGGAAGGCCGAAATGGCTGAAAGATAGCCTTTGAGAGTGCCCAGAGCAGAGTACTGCTGGGCCAAAGAACGAATGAAGAGGAGAACCTCTGAAAGGGTGGGCAGAAAGGAGATCCATAGCCTTTGCTGTGCACCATGCCACAAATTTGTTCCATCAACAGGCGTATACCGTTTTAGTGAAGGGACTCCTGGCTGCCAAGATAACATTACAGACTTCGGGAGGAAGGTCGAAAGCTGTCAACTGTCGCCGCTCAATCTCCACGCAAGGAGGTGGAGGCTGGACAGGTTCAGGTGGAGGACCGTCCCCTGCTGCTGCGACAGAAGATCCTCCCGAAGAGGCAGTCAGATCGGAGGATCGATGGCCATGTGTAACAGCTCGGGATACCAGACTCTTCTCGCCCAATCCGGAGCCACAAGAATGGCTTGGGCCCGGTCGCGCTTGATCTTCTTCAGCACTCTGGGCAGAAGTGGTAAAGGCGGAAAGGCATATAGAAGACTGCAACTCCACTCGTGACAAAAAGCGTCGCCTAGCGAGGGCCGCCTTGGAAATTCCAACGTGCAGAACTGCTGACATTGCGCGTTCTCTTCGGTGGCGAATAGATCTAACCAAGGCTCTCCCCACTGCTGAAAGAGACCTTGCACCACCTCCGAGTGAAGACGCCATTCGTGATCCATCATGCACCTGCAGCTGAGTTTGTCCGCCCTGGCGTTCAGAGAACCTGCCAGGTGTTGAACCACCGGAGATATGCCCTGATGTACCAGCCATGTCCAAAGGCGGAGAGCCTCTTGACATAGGGTCCACGACCCCACCCCTCTCTGTTTGTTGCAGTACCACATGGAGGTGGTGTTGTCCATGAACACCTGCACCACTCTTCCCCGGACAGAGGGAAGAAATGCTTTTAGTGCAAGACGAGTCGCATGAAGCTCCAAAAGGTTGATATGGAGCCCGGACTCCGCCGGAGACCAGAGGCCTCTGAACTCTGCCTCTCCCATGTGGCAGCCCTCTCCCCAGCAGTGATGCATCTGTTATCTCTGTGAACTCTGGTTGGGGAAGAGAGAGGGATCTGCCGTTGACCCAATCCCGGTTCATTAGCCACCACTGCAACTGGTGTGCAGTGCTCGCCGAGATCTGCACGCAATTGGAAAGATTCCCCTGATGCTGTGCCCACTAGAACTTCAGGTCCCACTGCAGAGCCCGCATATGCCACCGGGCATAGTCCACCAGCAGGATGCAGGAGGCCATGAGGCCCAGTAGCCTCAGGGTCATTCTGACCGAAACCCAGGATAGAGGCTGAAAGATCGGAATCGTAGCCCGAGAATCCCGGACTCACTGCTCAGGAGGAAAAGCCTGAAACTGCGCTTTGTCCAGAACCGCTCCGATGAAAAAGAGCTTCTGAGAGGGGATCAGGTGTGACTTTGGCACATTGATGGTGAACCCCAGCAAATGCAAGCGGTCGGCCGTAGTCTGGAGGTGAGAGACGACAGCCTGGGGCAAGCCCGCCTTCAACAGCCAGTCGTAGAGATAGGGCAAGACTGGAACCCCTGATCTGCGCAGATGAGCTGCGACCACCACCATCACTTTCGTGAACACCTAAGGGGTGCTGGTAAGGCCAAAGGGGAGCACAGTAAACTGAAAGTGCTCATGGCCTACCGTGAACCGCAGGTAACGCCGGTGGGCCGGCAGGACGGGGATGTGAAAATAAGCGTCCTGCAAGTCCAACGCTATCATCCAGTCTCCAGGGTCGAGAGCAGACAGGACCTGAGCCAGTGTCAACATCTTGAACTTCTCCTTGGAGTGGTGGGATCCACGTCCCCGCAGAGGCTGGACAGCTTGTGCAGGCCTGTGGCTCTGGGCGGAACGTGGAGGGGCACCCCTTCCAGAGCCATGAAAGGGGCGAAAGCAGACTGCGCTGGGCGGGAGGTGGAAGCGAGGCCTAAGGATCTGGCCGTAGCCCTAGAATCCTTAAAGTGCTCAAGCGCGTTGTCTGCCTTGTCGCCAAACAGGCGACGGCCATCAAAGGGCATGTCCAAACGTGTTGCTTGGACATCCCCCGAAAAGCCAGTGGACCTCAACCAGGCGTAGCGTCTCAATGCTACTGATGTGGAAATCGTCCTGCCCAGTGAGTCGGCGGTGTCCAGCCCATACCGGATGGTGAACTTCGCTGCATCTCTCCCTTCGGCAACCGCACGGGAGAGCACGGCCCGGGCCTCCTCCGGGCACTGAAGCAGCACCTGCGCAACCGTGTCCCACACCGAGTGGGAGTAACGGCCCAATAGACATGCGGTGTTCACCGACCGCAGTCCCAAGCTGGAGGAAGAAAACATCTTCTTCCCAAGGTGGTCCAGCTTCTTGGATTCCCTATCAGGTGGTGCGCTAGGGAATGTGCCCTTGGACATTGAGGCTTGGACTACCAAGCTCTCAGGGGTAGGATGGAAAGAGAGGAAAATGGGGTTGCCCGGGGCCGGGCGGTGGCATCGGGCAATCATCCTGTCCACAGGAGCCCCTGTGTTGGGCTTGGACCAAGTGCCCAAAAGGATTTCCGTAAGGGCCTCATTGAACGGCAGCAAGGGCTCCGAGGAGGCCGCTGCCGGTTGAAGCACCTCTGTCAGGAGGTTAGTCCTGACCGCCACCATAGGAAGCTCTAGGTTTAGGGCCTTGGCTGCCCTACGCAACACCACTGCGTAAGATGCATCCTCCTACGTAGCCACGGTAGGGGGAGATAACATGCCAAGGTCTGGGGAGGCCTCACCCAACTCCTCTCTCCAGTCCGGTTCCTCCAACTGGTCTGCAAGAGGGTCCTCAGACCCCTCTGAGTCCTCCTCACCCTCTCCTGTGAGCCACTCAGGGCGGTAGGAAACATCAGGGGATAATAGGGGCACAAAAGTACTGGTCGGCGCCGGTACCGACGTCGGACGACGTCAGTCCGGCTCCGTGTCCTCATCGAGGGGAGGTCGAGGCCGGCTGGGGACACAACGGGCCTCAGAGGCGGCGGGGGTGTCATCACTGGATTTGGCGCCGGAGGAGGTGTCACAAGGTCGACCGGCGCCGATCCAGATCCAGGCCTGGATCCTTGGGGGCCCTGCGGCGCTGGAGCCGAAGCCGCTGACATCGAAGGCTTAGAGCCCCCAACCGAGTCCGCGGGGCCCGAGTGCGCGCCGGCAGAATCGGGCTGCCCAAAGATGGAATGCAAGGCTTCGTAAAAGCTTCGAAGCTGGGCAGGGGTCGCTCTGGCTCCCGGAAAGAGAGGGAAGGCCGGAGTCGACCCAACAGGCTCCGTGGGCGGAGCCGGACGACTACCTTCCGCTTCCCGCGTCGTATCGGCCGACGGACGGGGAGAACACAAAGAGCGACGATGCTTCTTCGCCTTCTTCTTGTGCTTCGACTTACCCGAAGACGAAGACTTCGATGACGAGTGGTAGTGGTGGTGGTGGCTCCGCGACCGGTCCCGCGACCTCCCTCTCGACCGGGACCTCGAACGGTGCGGTGCGGACTGCCGGGCCTCGAGAATCTTTCTGGATTGCTCCCTGTTGGACTTGGCCCTTTTTCCCAGAAATTTTTCGTTTTTCCCCTAGCCGTTTTACCATGTGTGAAACTCACTCAAGATGGCTGCCACAGGCCCCTGCTACTGCAGAGGGGCCTTACACGCATACACACTAGTAGCCAGGGTTAGGCTGGGACATAGGGATACAGTATCCATTCCGTCCCCGCCTCTGGGCCACATAGCCAGACATGTAGAAGGTTCCAGAACCTTCCGGGCTGTGGGAGGAGTTATGTTTTGCCGCCTTTGGGAGAGTCACCTGACCTAGGGGTATAAAAGGCTTGGAGGGAAAACTTTCTAGTCAGTTGGAGACAGTTGATGAGGCACCACTGAACCTGGGAGAACCTCCGCCGGAGTATAGGCTTTAGGGCCTAGGGGGAGACCTACACTACTGCTGCTGACAGGGCTGAGGCCCTGCTGTAGTAAGATAGCTGAGGAACGCCCACCACCCACTGACCTTGCCCAGTGTGAGGGGACCCAGGGAACCACCTTCAGCGTGCGGGGAGGAACATCAAGCACTCCCAGACCACCAACTCATCCCCCCTCATGACAAGAAACTTCTGACAAGAAACTTTGACAAGAAACTTATAATAAGGAACTTCTGACAAGAAACTCCTAACCAGAAGCGCCTAAGAAGCAACCAAGCTGGAGCAGTCACCAGACACCTTAATTTGAGAAGGCCTGACCGTCCAGCAAGGCCTGAAGCCTAAACTGCCCAACTGGGGATCACCAGGTAAAGCGCCGTACCCTGAAGCGCTAGACCTTCACCCCCTATTCATTTCTGCCTGCTGCTGGGCTGCCCCCAAGTACTTTTCCAGTCAGCCCTGCCCACAGGCTGCTGGTGCGCCCTGCGTTCTGCCACCCCTCAGGTCACTGACCTTGTGTGGAGATCACCGCCGCAGCCGCCGCCGCCTGAGGAGAAGTGCCGTGTGGTGAGGTGCGCCGTCGCGCCCTCACCGAAGGGAGCGCTGAGGTGAGGGAAGCCCCTCAAGTATATGTGGTGAGGTGCGCCGTCCGTGCCCTCACCGAAGCCTCTATAAATTGCCCCAAATTGTTGCCACCGGGCCCTGGGCCCCATCGCCGCCGTCGCGGCCGAAGAAATCACCCCCGCCGCCGTCGCGGCTGAAGAAATCGCCGCCGTCGCGACGGAGAAATCACCCCCGCCGCCGTCGCGGCCGAAGAAATCGCCATCGCGGCCTAGCGCGACCAGCGAGGCCTCCAGGCCCCGCCGACGCCGTCTCCAAGCAGCCGGGGACGTCGGCCGCGCCCCCAGGAAGGCCACGCAGCGATTGGGCGCCGGCTCCGGTCACGCCCCCAGCGCCGACGGAGGCCCAGGAAGAGCCCCGGCCGTGCAGAGGGAGACGGGGAGCCGGCCGGAGAGGACTGCTGGCTCCCGCTCCCCATCCTGACGTCCCTGAGCCCGCGCAACTTCACTTACCTGATCCCGGGGGCCGGAGGAAGGTGATCCCGGCCCCCGCAACGTGCGCACAGTCATTTCCCGGGGGCCGGAGGAAGGTGATACCGGCCCCCGCAACGTCCCGTCAGTCCGGCCTGTAGGCCGAGGTACCCCGACCGGGCCCCGCCCTCCAGAACACGGGCCGGGCCTGGGGGAGTGCCAGTTGCTAAAGAAGCGCGACCAACGAACAAGCAACAGGTGAGCCCAGGAGGCCCCTAGGGCCCACAAAACGCCACCGGGGGCCGGGGGCCACCATTAACCCCATAATTAATTGTGTAACTTTCCCCATGAGGTGAGGCCCCGGAGAGGAGTGGGCCTAGCCTGGAGTTAATCCCTAAGGGTCATAGAAGCCCCAGGATACAGGACATGTTGAGGGGTTCCCTACAGTATTTATTAATTTATTGCAGATGCCTATTGTAATTACTGCCTAGGCCATGCTTTTAACTGCTAAGTCTTTACCACAGGGGGAAAGTGTTTAATTGAATTGAGCTGAAGTGTACACCGCCAAGAGTTGAAGTGTTTTATGTTACAGGTGTACTGGAATTGCGACGCCCACTGTACTGAATGTGGGCGCGCCTAGATTAATGCAGGCCTATTTAAATGTAAAGTGAAAAGCCTTCTTTTAAGTAATTGAATATGCTAAAGTGAACTGTATGTTTAGGCCCGTGTTTTATTAACGTACCTTGAGATCATTATTAAGTGCTACGTTTAGGAGATAATTCCTGCGGCCTCTTAGTGGCCTACAATGTTGATGAGCTATGATGCTTTATTTAAAATGTGCACCAGTTGAGTAATGCAATGAATTTGAATGTAGATCTGAATTAATCTGCCTCATCTGATGCCAACTTAATTTATATATAAAAGATCTTGATTTTAAATACAAAAGCCTGGTGTGGTGTCATGTTATTGCGTCCGCATTTCTGAGTCAAAGTAAGAGTGTGCTGCACAACTGCCTTACATATTGCCTTCGCGTGCTTTCCCGCTTCGCGCCATGCTACCGTGGCGGACTCGGTAAACCCGGTTCCAACACTCCCGCAAAGGCTTCGGGTTCATGGCGCGGCAGTCGGAGCACGACTTCGGGTCGTGGTCACGCTCCAGGCACCAAAGGCACACGAGGTGCGGGTCTGTGACTGACATCAATTTGCGACAGGAGTCGCAAGCCTTGAAGCCGGTCCGACGTGACATCCCTTCGTGCACCAGTGGTCGATCGACTCAAAAAAGGTGTCGACAAAAGTCACAAAAACGGAGTCAAAAAGTGACTAGAGGTACCGCTCTCTCCGGATCTGCGCTGGCTGGCGCGGAAAAAGAACTGACGCGAGGGTGGCGTCTAAGTAGATACCGCGACGTCATTCCGGTGACCACGACGTCAACGACGAATGCGAATACGTAGTCGACCGACGCCACCAATCGACGCCCAGAGGTACTACTGAGGAAAAAATTCTCCGGATCCAGTCTGACGCCTGGGGGTAATTCTAAGGTGAGGAATTCATAACTAACTGTCTCTTTCAGATAATATTGTTTTCTATTACATGACAGAATAATTTTTCATGTAGGCAATATAAAAAGCTCAGTGGACAGGTATGTCTTTTTAGAAGAGGTTTCAGCAACAAGCTGGTTTCCGGGAGGTATCCCAGTCCCAGGGTGCACAGCCTTTAATGACGGCCCATGGGCCATTGTATTTCAGCAACAATCTTGATGTTCTCATTTTAATCCATTTTTGTACATTTTAATCTATTTTGTACAAAATTAATCGTACATTTAATATGGAATTCAAAGTCGTATAAATCAGAGGATGAACCAGTATGGAGTCGCCTCAAGGGAAAAAATTCGAAAGAAAGAAAAATAGAGAAACAAAAATTTCAGAAAGAAAAGTTGTCCATCTCTCTAAGAGAGCACTCTAAAGGTCGACTACTCTGCGCTGCTCTACACTTCAGCTGAAAACTCTCCTTTCCACTGAAAATACACAAGCTCTAACAGTTTACACAGCTACACGCAGTTCTCCAGGAGTTCTCATAATACTGCCCAATCAGGTTAAAGAGAAATGATACAATTTCATACTCATTACATTCTCATTGTTTCTTACAATACAAGCTTCTCTCTGCATCCTACAAAATTATACTAAATGTAACAGGATAAGATACAGGGATTCGTCTATGTTTGTAAAGCTCAAACATAGTATTGAAGGCCGTGGCACTAAATTAAATTATTCGACGTGGGGGAAGTGGCTACCCTGGGTACTGTTCTCAAGCACAAGTCCCAGATGCTATAAGTTCAAGCAAAGGTTAAGGACCTGGAGTGGCCTTCTCGCAGAAATAATATTTGAATTCAAGGAATTGATGAGAACAAGCAGGCTGCTAATAATATGAAAGACTTTGTTCAGAGTCAGGTGAAAACACTATTTCCTGAGCACTCATTGTTTAATCACGTTGTAGTGGAGAGGGCAGACCTCTCATTGCTGGACACCTGTACATGGCAGGCCCCTTCCCCATTTATTGCTAGATCCATTCACTTCAGAGACAGGGATAGCATCCTCCAATTGGCCTGAGAAAAAAAGACACTACCACACAAGGGCTCTAGGGTGACGATTTTCCTGGACTTTACAGCAGTCGTGCAGGCAGGCCGAAAATAATTTACTAATGTGAAGAAAGTCCTGCACAATAAAAGAGTCATGTATGTCATACTGTTCCCATGGAGGCTGTGCGTTGATTTCCAGAGGAGAGTCCACTTCTTTAGCTCAGCGGAGGATACCACTGATTTTGTGGAACACGTCTATACACCATGCGAGGATGCACGCCTTATGGAGATGCAGGTCGATGACACAGGAACACAGAGACTAAGGCTAATTAAGTAGGTGACAGCTGGAGGCGGAGAAACAGCCGGGGCTGAAAATAATTGAATTATGCTAACTGTTTAGCTGGGATGCTGTTAAGGTGTTTACATTTCTACCCATACTGGCAATGTCTTGCTAGTGGCAATGGACCTTCATAATACCAAAAATTGAGTTGTACTTTCCTGAAGCAGCACTATCTGTGGAGCATAGTTAGCTTTAATTAGTTGGATTTGGAGTTAGTAAAGTAACTACCAAGCATGGTGGTTGCTGCCACCAAGCCTTGCTTCCTTGAATTTGCATACTTGGTTTATTTGGAGTGTGAATTTAACTGGCTGATAACGTTAGGCTCTAAGCGTGAAGTGTGGGCTAGTTTACATTGTCAAGTTCAATGTTTACAATGAAGGAGGGTCAGGTGGCTTGGAAGGGGCTGGAGCAGATGAGTTGCTGTGCCATTGTGAGTTTCAGGAATAAGGGGAAGGGTGTCCACTGGGAAAGTATAGGCGTACAAGTATCTTGAACAACAAAAGGTAAATATTGCAGAAAGGAGCAACCTGAGCTTCTCGGGCAAGCAGACACTGGGTCATCGTAGGTGTTTCTTGTCTTATTCCATACACTCCCGCAAGGTTATAATCTAAGGGGCATATTTATAGAAATAGTAGCGCAGGGCAGAGCAGAAAGTCAACATGCTGCGCTGCCCTGCGTCACTGGTAAAGGACAGGAATGTGCCATATTTAAGCCATACAGCACATTCCTGTCCTTTCCCCTGCTCTTCCGCCATTTCGGCAGCCTAGCGCCAGTGCAGGCATCCTTGAATCAGGGTGTAAGGGTCCCTGTGTTGTAGGCAGGATTGTTTTTGTGCAAGAAGGGCTACCTTCCTGCACAAAAAAACAATCCATTGACGCGCCTTCCTCTTTCAACGCAGTCGCTATAGACATAAACTTGCTTTGCACAGACTTGCGGAAGGTATCAGACCAAGTGGCCATTATGGAAAATACTGTAGACACCCTACAGCAGGAGGGCCACAATCTACGTACCACAGTCCCTGACCTGCAGAAGCTGGCAGCATGCCTAGATGAACATATTGAAGACTCCGAAGGGCAATCCCGGAGAAACAACCTCCACTTTGTGGGCTTTCCGGAGAGAGCAGAAGGGAAGTCTACTGAACTGTTCCTCGAGGAATGGATTACTGCAGCCCTTCTTCCAAAAAGATTTTATAAAGTTCTTCACAGTCAAAAGAGCCCAAAACCTGGGGCCCCCGAGAGCCATAATCGTCTGACAGTTTAACTTCCTTGACCGAAATGCCATCCTTCAATCTGTCCGAATACAGGGCCCTCCCCTGTTCCAGGGGAAACCCATCTCTATATTCCACGACTATACCCAGAGAGTACAAGAACAGAGGAAAACTTTTATTGCTTTCAAGAAGCGAATGAGAGATATGAACTTGAAATACATCCTACTTTTTCCAGCCAAGCTTTAAGTCCAACATGAAAGGTCGGTCTTGTTCTTTTTTAGTTCTGAGAAAGCCAGTGACTGGTTGGACACCCTCCAGCAGACCTCTGGCCAGAGCATGGGATGACAGGATCGGCATCTCCCACGCACACAGAGACAATCTGACTTACTCCAGAAGTGGAGGGGACGGCAGAGGAGTCTGGATGGCAGTCAACAATCACAAAAGATTGTGGTTTGTCCTGATTGTACACACCGGGCTGTGCATGTGGTCACGGACTCGAGAGATTCTTTTCAGAGATGCTGCAGTGACCCAGGTACAGCTAGTGACTGCACTGTCATGGGATGAGTCCAAAGTTTTGCACAGCCCACTGTAAGTAATGTGTGGATCTGGGGATGGAGCCCCAGTGATATGACTTTTGTGCTCCCTGATGTGGATTCGGTTGGAACTGACTCAGCTTATATGGTATCCCTACTTGTGGGTAGAAATAATTACTGAACTGTTAACTGAGCGGGGAGAAGAAGGATGAATGTGATACATTTTGTTTGCTTATTCTGATGTTCTATTATGCTGATGGGTAGCTTTAGGAGAAAGGTGAGAGACATGGGGGGAGCTTGAGTGTGTTTTGCCTTGCACCCTCTCCAGCATCCTCACCTCTAGCACAGCATAGAGTTTCATTGCCTTTAACTGTTTTTGATTTTGTTTGCTTTATAATGTCGGGAAACAGTGCGGCCAGAGCTGGCCCTCAGCTTGCGAGGTGGTGGGGGAAGGATGTAGCGCAGCTGCCCAAGGGGAGGGGGCCGTTGGGGGATGGTTCTGTTTTAATAGGTTTGAAAAGTTGGGGAATTGCATATTGCTCTTGTGTACCATAGACACAGCTGCTGTTTCTGACCCATCTTATTAAGGGTGCGCTGGATACATGGCCGTTCCACTTGGAGGGATGAGACGGGTTACTAACTACTGTAGATAGCGGAACATGCAACTAAACTTATGACAAGGAATGTCAGAGGTATCACTCAGTTTGAGAAGCATAGGAGGGTTTATGCATATATGAAGTGCTACATGGTGTCTATTGCATTTTTACAAAAAAAAACAGATATGGGGAGTCTGCATCTCTCCGAAAGAGTTGGCGGGGGCAGCTGTATGCCACCTCATACACCGGTTATGCCCGGAGTGTGCTGATCTGGGTGGCTCCAGGGGTGCCCTTTCTTCAATGGGATCATGTCCTAGATCCAGAGTGTCGGTACATAATATTACATGAAACCGTGGACAGCTGAGAAGTCTGCCTAATAAACATTTCAGCACATGATATTGATTGCCCCAACTTCTACACAAGGATGATGCAGGCTGCCTTCCCCTATCGGTCTGGTGATATTATCATGGGAGGGCATTATAATTGTGTCCTGAATGGTGCTCTAGATCGAGTCCCATCCCGACAGCACACTAAACCCCATCTGACCAGAGCGTTACAAGACATGATATGCAAACTGCTCCTTATTGATATATGGAGTGGCAGATACCTACAAGAAAAACAATTCTCCTGTTATATTCCTACCGCAGGAACCCACAGCAGACTAGACTACTGTCTAATCTCCAGTGATATAGCACAAATGGTGGCAGGAATCTCTTACCTGTCCCGATATTTGTCAAACCACTCACCTATCTTTTTAATTTTTGGGAGAGCGAATAGGAGACCGGAGATTCCACTCAGGCACCTCCATTTCTGCAGGAATATTTCCTGTCACACGGGGTGCTCAAGGATCAGGGTGTAAGGAATCAGGAGCGTGACCTGGTTACCATGTCAGGTACTTTTAATGAGGTATTTTAGACCTACTATAAGACACTGTACACTACTAAGTAGACAGCCCCATTGGAGGTGATTCAACACTACCTGGAGTAGGTGGTTCTATCTGGGATAGAGGGGTCGATTAGAGATCTACTAAATACTCCCTTAATGGAAGATTTAAAAATTAGGGCTATTAAGGAAGGTGCAGGGTCTAGGCCCCCTGGTTCTGATGGACATTCGGTTGAGTTTTATGGAGCATATAAAGGGACGTATACACCGCAATAGCTTGGTACCTATGACAAAGCACTTGAGGGGCCAGATTTAACAAGATTTTATGTCACCCTGCCACCACGTGAGGGGGTGCAAAGATGATGCAAAACCAAAGTGAGATTTATCAAGCCACACAAGACCACCTTGCATGGCCCTGCATGCCTTGATAAATCTAGAGTAGCGCAAGGCAGCACAAATCTCTGCTTTGCATTACTCTACCCCAGGGAGGCGTTACAGGGGTGAAATGTGGGTGTTCCCACGCATCCACCTATGGATTTTGGCGTATTACCAGATTCACCATTAGTGGTAGACGTGGGTATGCGTCATAATGCTACGCTTCCCCAGGTGAGGCATTACGAGGAGAAATATCTTTATTCCTCCTTGTTTTTTCCTCTTTCTACATGTGCTGTAGCATACATAAAAAGAGGAACATGCCTCTCAGGATTGTTTTTGTGCACAAAAACAAGTCTGCCTATAACGCAGGCACCCATACAACATGACACAAGGGTGCCTGCTTTGGCGCTAGGCAGGCAAAAGTGCGCCAGTGCTAGGAAAGGACAGGAATGCACCATACAATCTTTCATGCAGTGCAATGCAGCAGGGTGGCTTGCTGCGTTGCTCTGCATGAAAGATTGGTAAATATGCCCCTTGGTGTCTGACAAAGAGTACTATGAAGGCCCTCGTTATGCTACTGTTGAAACCAGCGAAAGTCCCTGAATAATGAGCATCATAAAGACCCCCACCTTTCATAACATTTGATTGTAAGGTCTTGGCACACTACATTAGTTTGGACAGGAGGCCAACCTGGGTGAAGTGGGATACTCTGGTACCCCCATGGCAAAACTGAATTATCAGTACCAGACCTCCATGTCCACTGTTTAATTGCACAGGGAAAGCATGCTTCACATTAGTTTGTGAATCAACCAAGGAGTTCACACATGCAAATGGAAAGAGCTCTAGCTCACCCATTGGATATTGCAGGACCACACTGGGGAATGTTCCTGTATCAAGTAGGGAAATAAAGAGCTGGTAAGTGGTGGTAAGGGCTTGAAGGAAATTAGCATGTAGACATGGGTTCAGCATAGCATACTCATCATCTCTACCATGTACAAACCTACCTGGGGCGCAGATAACACTAGAGTCCAGTTATCATAAACCTTTGCAGGAACCGAATACTTAGAGGATGGACGAACAGATTGAAAGTGACCACTTTCTAACTTTAGACTCCTTTCAGGAGAAGCGGAGGAGGATAAATGGGTCTGGATATTTTAATATATTTTAGAGTAAAGCATGAGCTGAGCATCCTAATACCTAGATTTTTGCACAACCACCACACTAGACCTTCTAGAGAGAGCCAGTGGAACGAACAGCGAGGGAGAAGTATCCCAGTGCTGTATAAAATTGCCATAGTTTGCACTGACGATAGCAGTTGCAAGAACAGGGAACTCTTGGATGCGATGTGAGAATTCCCCCTTTCTGATATGTAGGGGATGTATATTTGCAGGCAAATTAAAATGATATCTTTCAATTACAAGCATATATTGTTTCACTTTAAATACTATTTCAAATGTATTATACCCGTAAGAGATTGCAAAGGGTGTTCGCCAATAGAGCCTGCAATTGCTTCAGATGTGATGTGGTGGAATTTATGCAGTGGGCTTGGATTTGTCCTCCAGTTAACTCCTTCTGGAATTGTGCTGCTCATGCATTCGAATTTGTGGTTGGCTAATTTGTGTTGAGGGACCCTATAGTTCTAGCGACTGGCTTAACTTAAAGGTTGTTCAAGAGCATCAGAATATTAATTTAGCTCGGCTTTCTGATGCCGTAATGATGCCTCATGTTGGCATAGGGAAGAAAACTGGGCCTGAGTCTGTGACTCTATGCTCAATTTCCCTAAATTACATGGTCTTATAGAAGATTATTTGAAAGAAGTGACCACTGGATAACATTTCAGGGATATCTGGGTTGCCTTTGTTGCATATTTGTTAGATGGTGGTCGCTTGCAGGGCACTAGTACTGATATGGTGGACTGTACGGCTCCTCTATGGATTAAGTGGTAACTATAGGTAGATCACGGGTGTAGCGGGAGGATGCTGGTTTAGGTAGTCTTAATTTGTTGTATTCACATAGTAAGTTGGTGCTACTGAGGTGAAACTATTGCCCAGGCAGTATTCTTGTGCCCAATTAATGGAGTGCAAATGACTTTTATATACAGCATGAAAGCCAATCACACATATTTAAATATAAGAGAAACAGGGTAGAAATAATTACTAATTCCTCCTTACTTCATTGAGCGTGCAAATTCATGTTGTGTCAAGTTCTTGGAACAGATATTATTTTAGGAGGGCACTCAAGGTATAGAAACATTTTGTCCATATTTCTTCTCATTTTAAGGCCTTACGTATTGAACCTCAGAGTGCCTACCAGTTAGATACTAAAGGTGCCTCTAGAGGTCTCTAGTGTGGACACAGACTAAAACCTATAATGAAGACCAGATCTAAAAGATAATTGGCATATGCCTAATAAAAGAGGAGCACCTTTTATTAAAAGATTATGACAACAGCATTATTTGGTGACTCACATTTTCAATTGGATCTGGTTAAGGATCATACTTTTATTTCCTAAGAAACCTATATATTTTGTGCAGTTTTGTAATTCTTTTTGTATCAATATAGGAAAAATGTATTGCGATAACACTGTCTCAGAATGGGCTGCATAAAGATAGCATAGTTTGCCTTTTCTTAATGCATGATCTAGTCAACCCTGATGCATAATCTTTTCCTTTGTAGCTGCACAGTTCCAGTGGCCCTGATTATAACTTTATGAAGGAACATTCTGAATCAGGTAACTATTCTCTAAAATCACACTAAATGGCAGTAAGCATGTACCTGAGGGCAATAAACTCACCTGTGGCAACACTGATGGTGCTCAATAGAGTCTTCTTCGGTATCTTGAGATCGAAGTTGGTACTGAGTATAGAATTTGCTGGGAATGTTGAGGCTTTATTTACATTGGGTGCGGGACGGATGGCTGTCAAAGAACCTAGAGGACTCTGGAGAGACTGGGCTGAAGGACTTACTCCTGATGTTGATGTTGACGTGGAAGACATCCTGGTCATGCTCTGATTTGTAGATTTTGTGGAATTATCTCCTTGCCAACTTATAAAATTAGAAGCCACATCTGACGTTTGCAAAGCTATGGTCTGTTCTTTCTCAAAGGATGGCACTAGGGAGGAATAGTTCTCTTGCTCATCAGTAGAAGCAGGGGGTTCTTTGACAGGCACCAGAGAACGTGCAGCAGAGATAGTTGTAGATTCTACCACAGTGATGTCCATGTCTGGGGAAGTCAAAGAGGAGGTCTCTATTGTTGCAGCTGCAGGTCCAGCATTTTCAATGGTTGTCACTGTTGAAGACTGTAGTGCTATACTCTGCAGTCCAGTTGAAAGGGTTGGTTGCCCATCCATATTTGCAGATGTGCTTCTATTTTCAGGAAGCCCTTGAGTGTCTTCTGCAGATGTTGGTGACACCTCCTTTGAAGTCCATATGAATGCTGAAGACTCCTCATGTACTGGGAGTCTTGGAGCAGCAGGTACATCTTCTGTTGGATACAAATCTACATCTGATCCAGTGGCCAGAGATGATTCTATGGTTAAGGAAACATATTCGCCAGCCAGGGAATAAGAAGCAGATGGTTTATTCTTTTTGTAGCCTGTCCTTCTCTTACTAGTAAATTTCCACATAGACTGTTTTATTCTTTTAACTTTTTTAGGCTTGACTGTTAGATCATCCACTGCTCTTGTTCCTGTAGGAGATAACACACTGCTAAGAGTGCTTGGAGCTGACAAAGTTGTAGCAGCTGAAGTGACTAAAAAGAACAAACCAAAATAGAAGTTAAAAAGTGCAAACAATCAAAAAACCATTTTGTTTACAGCAGACAACACAGTTTTATTATTTATATTTTGCAAAACATGTCCACCTTCTGTTAAACCATAACTAAGATCCACTTTACAAGCTTGCTAAAAAGAGAGCATGGAGGGTTCACCCAGCCCCTTCACTTTATAAAGCTTGATAGGTAAAGGTTGCATAGTTAATTAAGGATTTAACTTTTTTCTTCTGAATCGGTCAGCCTTAGGATGGTATTCCCCAAAACATATGACCTTTACCCTGCGCTTTTTGCTGAAATGTTTTTGTTGGCTCTAGGACTCAAGTGCCTGTGCTTTCTCCTTTTAACATTGTACAATTGACTGAGATCTGATTGGCATATTTAAGTTACTTACATGTCCCTTGTAGAGTAGTGCCCAAGCCCTTTAAATTAAATGCTACTAATGGGGCTACAGCGCTTATTGTACCACCACTTAAGTAGCAGTCTAGGTCGGGGGTGTGGCTTGGTAGCCGAAGATGGCGGACGGGTGAGCGAAGAGCTCCGCACCGGCCGGCCAAATCATCCTGTTATATCGGCGATGCTGGTGCCCGGGGGCGCATCGGTGGGGGCCTGACCAGCCCGGGGAGCACCAGTGACCAGCTTGACCCATCCAGAGCCTGGGAGTGACTGGAGAGCGGTGGCTCAGAGGCGAATGTGCTGCCGGAGCACACGCAAGATGGCGGTCTAGGCCCAGGACGCGAGTGCAGCAGCGTGATGGGCCGGGGCTGCAAAGCAACCGTAAGCGCTCAACTGATGGAGGACCGGAGGCGGGAGGAGCTGAGCGGAACGTGAGGGTTGACTGCAGAGAGGTGGAGCGAGGGACCGGACGACACCTCGGAGGCGCTGCGACGAGCCGGAGCCTGGAGCGCAGGTGGAGGCCCGCGAAGACGAAGCCCCGGTATGCGGTCCCCAAGTGGGTGAGAGTCCAGAGACTGAGAGGCGGAGGGGCTGGCCGTGACCCTAGCAGCAGAGCGGTGCCCCGACCAGCAGCAGAGGACCCTGAGCTGCCACATGGAAGAGGGGCGGCTTACAAGACCATCGATAGGCCCGAGTGAAGGGGCAGCCAGAGAGCGAGTCGGTGACTCGCAGTGCTAGCGGAACGGGGCTGGAGTAGAGCAGTGAAGTTGCCTAGGCCCGCGAAGCCCAAAATAGGTGCTGGGGGAAGTCCTGTGAGGAGGCCCGGGCTGGAGCCAGGAAAACCCTGTGGATAGGACGCAGAGGGTGACGGGGACAGCGAGCCCTTATTAGTGGGCCCCAGTGAGGGGGGAGCCTACCCAAGGTTGGAATTCAAGTGCTCAGATCTGCACGGTGCTTGGGAGTGCACGACTGGAAGAGGCCGCTGGGCCTAGGCACCCCTACCACAGAGAGGACTGGGTATCCCAAAGCGGACGGCTCTGAGGGGCAGGATGCCTGCTTAGTGCAGCTGAGAGGAGGGCCACAGGGTGTGCTGCGGCAACAGCAAATTAGAGGAGGGTGAAGTTCCTAAGCAGACTGAGGTCGGGGAAGTACAGGCCTGACTCCCAGTCGGACACCATCCCCTCCCTACGATGGGAAAGCCCAGACAGAAGCAACCGGGACCCCCCCGGAACATGAGGAAACCGTGCAGGAGCAGGCGCAGAAAGAGCTGGGGTGCAAGCCCTCAGACAACCCAGTCCAACAGCAACTGTCCAGAATACTGGAAGCAATTGCCGACACCAAGGCAACGTTGCACCAGGACATAAGCATGGTGGCAGTGGGCCTGGGCTTGTTAAGAGTGGAGCATGCTAAGCTGGCTGTTAGAGTGAAGCTGACCAAATCCTCCCTGGCGGACATTACACCGGCGCACCAGGCATTGTCACTCCAGGTGGGGGACCTATCTAACAGGGTCCGCACGTTGGAACGGAGAGCAGAGGACGCAGAGGGGCGGAACAGAAGGAATAATGTAAGGGTCCTGGGACTGCCTGAGGGAGTGGAGGGAGACGTTATGATCAAGTACCTAGAGGGCTGGCTCCCAGAAGTGGTTGTGCTGGAGGGTTTGTCACCTTTCTACACATTGGAGAGAGCGCACCGCGTACCTGCCAGTCCGCCGGCCCTGGGGAGGCCCTAATGGCCAGTGGTGGCCAGACTCCTCCACTTTAGGGACAGAGACACTCTTTTGCAAAGGGCTTGCACTGAGGGGCCCTATGTGGTCGAAAATATTAAAGCTTCGCTCTTCCCGGACTACACCTTGGAGGTTCAGAGGCGTCATACCTCTTTTCTGGAAGTTAAGAGAGCTCTGCGGGAGGAGGGTATCCAGTATTCACTGATGTTTCTGGCCCGGTTGCGAGTCCTGTTGGATGGGAAGACACACTTTTGTGAGGATCCCAAAGCTGCGTGGGACTGGCTTGAGGCCTAAAGAACGGAAGGTCTACCTGCAGCGCAGAAGACAGAGGCACCGGCTAAGGAACGGGAACCCGGGAAACGACTCAAGAGGCGACAAAGGCGAGGAATCCCAAAGAAACCAAGCTCCTCACAGACGGAGAAGGAAAGAGCTGAGGCGCTGCAGGCTGTGGCAGCCATGATGCAGGGCAGGAGATCATCGTCGGAGAAGGGCTCTGGATCTGGGAAAGAGACTGATGGGTTAGACTCGGACTCGTCCCGCAGTGGTAGTGTTAAACTGCCAGTGGTGACCCCAAACACAGCCGATGAGATTATCTAGTATGCTGTTTGACACCTCCCCCTCCTTTTTCCTTTTTTCTTCCTTCTTTCTCCTTCCTTCCGGTCTTGTTCTTTCTTTTTAGCTCGGGGCTCCTGAGCGGGCGGGGGGCGGCCGGGTGGGCCCCTGGGTGCCGGCCGGATTGGTTACGATTTTGGTTGCGGTTTTGGTTACGTGGGGTGACTGCCACGCTCCCTCCAGGTCCTTACGCTAGCTGCTTTGGACCTTTACTAGCTGATGCAGTTCTATTTGCGTTTTGGGCAGATGGCCGTTGCTAGACCGTCCTGGGTTCAGGGAGTTGCCCTATGGGGTTTTTTTGTTGTTGATTTTTTGTATTTTAAGTGCAGAGGGGGGTGGGAGGGTGTGCCTGGGAGAACTAACAGCTGGCGGCGCAACGGAGACAGACGAGGGGGGGGTGCCTGGACATTATGCCACCCGCCCATAACGCGCTAAAGTTCATAACGTGGAACATAAGGGGGATGTGGTCTATGTCTAAGAGATATAAGGTGTATGCATACTTAAAGAGGAGAGATGTTCATGTAGCTCTCTCGCAGGAGACCCATTTGATTGGTAGTGAAGTTGAAAAACTGCGTAGGAGATGGAGGGGTCGGATATACGCCACTACCTTCTCAGCGTATGCCAGAGGGGTATTGATATGGGTGAGACCTGGGGTCCCCTTCGACCCCATCTGCACCAAGATTGATAGTGAGGGCAGGTACGTCCTGGTAACTGGGAGACTCGCGGGGAGGGAGGTGATGCTGGGCAGTGTATATGCTCCTAACACAGAGCAGGTGATGTTTCTTAATGCCCTTTCAGCCCAGATGGCTGGCTGCATGGGGGGGTACTCAGTGATCGGGGGTGACTTTAATTGTGTCGCAGACACCGCAACGGACCGCTCGCACCCGCCTCTCCCGGGAGCACAAGCTCACCGCTTGGCAGCAGGGTTCCGGGGTTGGATAGAACATTGGGGCTTAGAAGACATTTGGAGGGTGCAACATGCGACTGACAGGGAATACTCATTCTTCTCCCCAATGCACTAGGTACACACCAGGTTAGACTCCTTCTTGTGCACACCAGACTTTAGCGCCTCCATTACACACACAGAGTATCTGGGTAGGACCCTTTCAGACCACAGTCCCCTGCTAATGACGCACCAGCCCCATGGGAAACGTCCTCCAATCCCACTGTGGAGATTGAACCCCTGGATGTTGGAAGATGCGCCCTTCTGAGATTCTCTTGGTGCCCTTATAGACGCGTTTTTCCCGATAAATGCCAATTCAGCGTCTTCGGTGTTGGTGGAGTGGGAGGCATTTAAGGTGGTGGTGAGGGGACACTGCCTGGGCAAGTCAATCTGTGTACAGCGGGAAATCAGGCAAGAGCTCTTGGATCTGGAGTCCAAGATCCGACAACTGGATAACACCAAAGGTCGCGACGCCACCTCTGCAGCATGACTACAGGAGGCTCATGCAAGCTATAACAATACACTGGAAAGGCTGAGGTGCCACAGCTATAGGGAATACCAAGACAAAGTGCAGAGGGAGGAAGGATAGGCCGGTCGCCTATTGGCGTGGCTGACTAAGCCCGAGAGTAGAGGGTCACCGATCACTCAAACCCAGATGGACACCAGTGTGCTGGTTTATGACCCTGATGCCATCAATAACCTGTTTCGTACATACTATGAGCGGTTGTACACTGCCCCTGCGTCGGTCTCTCGTTCCAGTATCAGGGACCTTTTGGACACGTTGCCACTCCGGACGCTAGACGAACAAGCGCAAGAGGACCTGGGGGGCCCAGTGACCCTGCATGAAGTCCGGGCGGCGATTGCTGATATGGAGACCGGTAAAACACTGGGGCCAGATGGCCTCCCGGCAGAATTTTATGCACAATATGTGGAGCAACTGGCGCCATGATTAGTGATCCTATATGCGGAATCCCTGCACCTCGGAGGTCTTCCTGAATTAACTCAGAGTGCATTGGTGATCCCTCTCCCCAAGACCAAAGAGAACAGCGCTCCAGTCACAGAGTATAGACCGTTGTCTATGCTTAATTTAGATGTCAAGATTCTTAGCAAAATACTAGCGCTCAGATTGCTCCCGCATATGCACTCCATCATACACTCAGACCAAAACAGTTTCATTCCCTCCTGTAATACCTCCTATAACCTACACAGGCTGTTCTCTGTTCTTCTCCATGAAGAGACGATATCTCTGCCCTCGGCCGCGGTGCTTTCGGTCGATTTAGAAAAGGCCTTTGACACGGTCGGCTGGGATTACCTTTTTGAGGTAATGATACGGCTGGGCCTAGGGGAGGACTGGGTGAAATGGGTGGCACTTCTTTATTCATCCCCCATGGCGAGGGTTCGAACAGGGAAGACTGTGTCTTCCCAGTACCCCATACTGCGAGGAACCCGACAAGGGTGCCCCCTCTCACCTCTATTGTTTGCCCTGGCGATTGAACCCCTCTGGATGGACTGATGCACACTATCTCCTTGTATGCGGACAACCTGCTGGTTTATTTGGGAACAGATGTAACGGGCACTGCAGCTGCCCTTGCACTCTTGGAATGGTTTGAGGCCCTATCGGGCCTGCGGGTCAATAAGAAGAAGACTTATCTCGTCCCGCTGGTGGGACAGGCACCCAGGCCGGCAATGTTACTGGCTGACATTAACTGGGCTCCACATTCAATCAAATACCTAGGCATACATGTATTCCATACTATGGAAGATCTGAAAGAAGGGAATTTGGGCAGGGTGCTGAGGTCCCTCCGAACTTGTGTGTCTTTCTGGCGCACTCTGCAGCTGCCCATTATGGCCCATTATGGCGAGGATCTCTTTGACTAAGATGGTCATGTTGCCGCGGTTATTATACTTCTTTGTGAATTTGCCGACCTTGATGCCCCGAGGATGGTTCAGACAGGTGAACTCCTTAGTGCAGGACCAGATATGGGGGGATGGCCGACGAAGAGTATCCCTGAGGACGTTACAGCGTCCCATGACAGAAGGCTGTTTGGGAGTGCCAGACTTCGAGCTGTATATGCTGGCCGCCCAGCTGCAATGGCTAGCACAGTGGCTGGAGGGCGTGAACGCAGAGGGAACCTGGTTGATGGAACCAAATGATAGACCTGAAACACTGCTAGCAAAGTTATTGAGAACGACGGTTGTCACCCCCTATCGGTCGGCGTTACAACTCACAGCTATGCAAACCTGGAACCGCTACATGTGCAGACTTGGGGGTCCCCGTGGTACACCCCCACGCTGCCCTTAGTTGGGCTTCCTCATGGGGATCCTGTGACGACGTTTACATCCGAGCAATTGACACCATGGACGGAGGTAGGTCTATACACCGTGGGCGACTGTTATCAGGATGGCTCTCTAGTCCCGTTCGCTGACCTGATGGACAGCTGTGGTCTCCCCCCAGGCCAGTTCCTACATTATGAGGCTTTGTTCCGCACCTTTGGACAGTTGTGGGATGTGGGTAGGGAGGAGCCGGCGACCCATCCGGTGCTACACGCGCTGATCACCTTGGGTACCGCGAGGCACCAAGTGAAGTGGTATCATGAGGCCTTGGTCTCCGCGTCCACTGCTCCGCTGAGGGAGCTCCGGGAGAGGTGGGAGAGGGCGGCAGATAGAGAGCTTACTGATGCAGAATGGACTCCAGTCCTTCGATCCCCCAAGAAGATATCACGGAACACTAGACTCAAATACACACAGTTCAACTACATACACATGGTCTACATGACTCCTCACAGACTCAATGTCATGTATGGTGGAGAAGTGAGAAACTGCCCGAGGTGTAAGCATGCAGATGCAGGCTTTATACACATGAATTGTAGCTGCGGCACTATCCATACATATTGGGAGGGGATTCTAGCCAAGATCAAGGAAGCGCTGGGGAGGGAACTAGCCCCCACGATAGAGACCTGCTTACTAGGACTTTTTCCACGACCAACTAAACGGAAGGTGGGGAACAGATTAATTGATTTGGCTTTGGGACTAGCCAAGCAAAGGATAGCCCTAGAATGGAAGTCCTCTTCTGGGCCACAGGTAACCAGCTGGAATTGAGACATTAGTTGGGCTGGAGCGGAGGGTAGAGCCCTCAGCAGGGAGGAATCGAGGGGCATTCGGAAGCGGCCTATAGCGGACATTTGGAAGGAGGCTCTAGGGGTCTGGGAGAATCCAGAACAAGACCAGGATACAGGAGAGGAGACTGGGAGTGATAGTGGGTGACCCACGTTTTATCATAATAGACGGCCAACTCCTGGCAGGGACTGAAGTGCGCAGATAAGTACTAAAAAGGGAAATACAGACCTCTGGTTGAGAAGCCGCTATCCGCCCTGATGGGGATTGGATGGGGATTAGAAAGAGAAGGAAGACCCCCCCTAGGAGACATGCATCATATGGCGTTTAAAGCTTAAAGTAACTAATGAGCAATAGTGCATCCCCAGAGTCGGATGCTCCACGACCCCCCTCTGCACGAAGTTTGGTTAACTGTTTATGTTTTATAATAAGGAGCTGGAATCGATGAGGGCATTACCGAGCCCAGGTTTGCGGCGGGAGGCCACTCACCATAATGAGACCGGGAAGTAGCGATAGGCATTGTCAGGGGAAAAGATGGATAAAGTGAACCACTGACTGGTAGACATGACTCAGGGAGGGTGAAGGTAAACCCGGAACAATGATGGTCAATATTAAAATGTGTTACCAGGCTAGAATATCTGTGGAAATGCCTTAGTGATGATAAAGAAATGTAAAGTAAATAACCGAGTTATATATGTGTACAAATGTCTTAAAATACAAATGTCAATAAAAATATGTTTTAAAAAAAAAGTAGCAGTCCAGGTCTGTCATTGGAGCCTGAATGCAGTTTTAAACTGTCAATTCCACTTAGCAATATAACTCCCTTGCCAAGCTTTAAACTCTAATTTTATTGCATATAAGTCACCCCTAAGGTAGGCCCTAGATAGCCTATAGGGCAGGGTGCATTGCATTTAAAAGGTTGGACATGTACTTTTAAGTTTCACGTGTCCTAGTGGTGAAAAACTCTTAAAACAGTTTTTCACTACTGTAAGGCCTACCTCTCCCATGGGATAACATTGGGTTGCCTTATTACAATTAATAAGTGCTAAGTTTTGATTGGGAACAGGTAAACATTTTGTGTTTGGTGTCTGAGAAATTGTAATTTAAAACCCTCTTTGATAGTAAAGTTGGATTTTAAGTTATAATTTTGAAAATGCCACCTTTATAAAGGTGCCATTTTCCTGCCCTGACTATTTGCTGCCTGCAGCCTGTTCCTGGGCCACATGACTGGGTGTAGTTGGCAGTGCAAGTTTCTGTATTCCTCCCAGACAGTGGCACAATATAGAGATTAGGTGGTCCTGGATGGGCCGTCATTGGCAGGATGGGGGGAATTGGGCACAGCCCCACTTGCAACTGAATAGGATGTGGACTGCTTTCATACAAAGGACTTGTCACACCTGCATTGTTAATTTCAGCTTATAGCCAGGGCAGGGGAAGCATGAAACTTCAAGCACTTCAAAGGGAATTCTCTAGAAACTTCTCTTACTTCAAAGAAGGCACCAGGTATAAAAATAGGACCTTCAGACCCACTCTTCAGTTCATTTCCTGGAACTTTCAGAAGACTGCCCGCTGCTGTGAACCATACATGACCGCTTTGCTGCACCTGCTACTGCTTTGCTGCCTCGAGCCTGCGTTGAGCCCTCAGAGTCTGCCCTAGTGCTTGAGCCCTTTTCCATTGCTTGAACCCAGGACTACCAGAGTGAATCCAATAGATAGTAGGCTGGCCTCCTGACGAGGGACAGAAAAGGCTCCAACTATCTTAATCCCACAATTGGAACCAGTCAGAGTGAGTCCTAAACCCCAAGTGTTGCCCCTCTAGTCCTAGACCCTTGGTAGTCGTGCTAAAGGTGCCCAGATAGCCAAAAGCTAAAACTTGAGATTTAGAAATGGTTTGGCTAAAAAAAACTGGTCTGAGAACCAAGAGGAGACCTGGACCCACCTGCTCGTCCATCTGCCCAAGGTGCATGACCAGTCGGCCTGACTTCGTGGCAGCTCTCACTACATACTTCTCCACAGCAGCAATTCATGTTCAGCGGTCCTTCACCAAAGGGAGTTTCGGCCTTGTGAAACTCTCGGTGGCTTCAGCCTCCATCCTCTTCTCAGGGGAGATTTCCAACCAAGAGACTATGTCCGACTAAGTTCCAATGAAGAAATATTCACATTGAATACATCCAGCGGCTCACTAATGATAATGCCTCCTCATCAGCCATCGGCTGCAGCCTTGCCTTGCTGACATTTACCTTCTCAGACAATTTTTCTACAAATTTCTTCTATATCCGAAGGTAAGCGCCAACCGGGCCAACCAACACTTTGGGGCCGATTCCGATTCAGGCCGGAAATCACTCCGACCGAGCCGGATCCGGAGAGATTTCCGACCGAATCGGACTCTAGCAGCCCGACCGAACGAGTACGATGCGTACGCATGCAATCGGACTCGATTCGGTCGGACTCCCATTGAAGTCAATGGGAGCCGGTCGTACAACGCGTACGCGGGCTCCCATTGACTCAATGGGTGTGAGGCGAACAAGGGCACCCCCTACAGCGGGTACGTGACGATGCGAATCGTGCCGTACATGCACAGGTAGGGGGGACCCATGGGTCCCCCCTGTGTGCGACTCGCGCGGCTACACGTACAGGGGGGTCCGACACGGACCCCAAAAGTCCGGCTCCGACTGCCCTTTGGAGCCGGACGACGCAAGTCGGTCGGACTGCTCGAGGCGCGCATCGTACTTGCCCGGCCGGGGAACGTCTCCATTGCGCGGTGCGAGTCGTGTCCATGCGAGTCGGTCGGAGCGGTTCGGACCCGCAAACGAGTCGGTCGGCGATTTCACGTGCGCTCGCATCGTACTCGCTCGCCCGGACGCACGTACGAATCGGTCGGGAAAGAGGGATCCGAATCGGATCCGGTTAAGCCGAATCCGATTCGGTGCCCTACCGGCCGAGATCGGAATCGGCCCCTTTGTATCTGACCTGCGATCCATTGTGGTCCACCATATTTCTGGTCTCTGACCCGATCTTACGCCATTAGGTGTCTGTGGTTGGTGCTTTGATCTTTTAGGCGCTAGTTTTTTCTTAAAATTAAAAAATTCAGAACTGGATTTTTGTATTTTTGGTGTCAAATAATTTATTAAAATGTACTCTATTTTTGTCTAAATTGGTGTGGGATTTTCTTGTGTTGTGTTTTCACTTTATTACTATTTGTCTGCTGCATAAATAATTTACTCATTGCCTCTAAGTTAAGCCTGACTACTTTCGTGCCAAGTACAGATGGTTAATCACAGGTTAATTTTGTGACTTTTGTTGTTCGCACTGACAGGGACTGTGGTTGTTGCTTGAGCTGAGTTAACATCCCACCTGACCAACAACCAAATTTCGCACATTTTCTAAAAGCAAAACACGTGTTATATGTCTAGGACTGTTAGACCTGGCATCCTTGACGTGGGTTTCCCTTGTATTTTTGCCTTTGCATCCTGTATTTTTACTTGTGTTGGGCTTTGTTTTTGATGGTCTAGATGCTTTGGGCACTTTGCCACTGCTGTTCAGTGCCACAGTGCATGTGCTCCCTCTGTAAATTGTTGTCATGGATTAGTGTTTCCATAATTGGTTTATTTGATTTACTACTAAGTCCCTAGTACCGTGCACTGTGTATGCCCAGGGCCTGTAAATCAAATGCTGCTAGTGGGCCTGCAGCACTGACAGTGCCACCCACACAAGCAGCCTTGCAAAAGGTTCTCAGACCTGCCATTGCAGTGTCTGCGTGCAGTTTCGTACTGCCATGTCTACCTGGCAAGTGCATCCACTTGCCAGGCCCTAACCTTCCCTTTTCTTACAAGTGAGTCACCCCTACGGTAGGCCCAAGGTACCCCTGTGGGCAGGGTGCAGTGTGTGTGAAAGGTAGGACATGTCCTGATGTGTGTGGCATGTCCTGATAGTGAAATACTGCCCATTTCTTTTTCACTATTAAAAAAGGCTATCTGTCCCATAGGATAGAATGGGGAGTTTACTTATAACAGCTGATAAGTATAACTGCCCATGAAAACAAGATAGGAAAGTGGAGTTTGGAATGCCTGAACTCGGAATATAAAGATGCATCTTTTAGTAAGGATGATTTTTATATCCTGGGTTTGAAAATACCACTTTTAGAAAGTGGGTATTTTCTTGCTTAGTCAACCAGTGTGCCTCTGCTAGGTCTGTGGATTGACTGTCTAGCTTTGGAGTGACAGGGGCTGGGGATGTGCATTCTGTTCAGACAGCCACTTGGTGGGGGTGAGGTGTGTCCTGCCTTTCCAGGGTGAGTCAGGACTGGGCTGAATAGACCTGGGCTGCATTTAGAGTAGAGGGAAGAGATTTCCTTTCCACCTGAATGGGCCTGGTCTACCTTGGACAATGCTGTCTGCACCTCCTGCCGGAGCCAGGAAGGACAGAACTGTTTTTTGCTGAGCACAGACACTCTCTGCCACAAGAGAACAAAGGAATTTTATCTATAAAATGTGGGGCCCAGACCCCAGACTTTCAGATTACTTCTGGAATTCAAGAGGAACCTCTGCCAAGGAGAAGAGCTGGGAAAACTGAAGGAGAAGTACTGCACCTTTGCTGTGTGCTGTCTGGGGTTGGCCTGCAGTAGCTGTTTCTGCCAAGGAGAGGAACTGTGTGTGTATCCTGCTTGAAAAGTATCTCCAAGGGCTTGAGGTAGAGCTTGCCTCCTGTTCAAGAAGTCTCAGGAACAGCAAAGACTTCACCATCCCTCTGGGCACCATCTCTAGATCCGCGGGTTTCAGTTGCCACAGAGGAGAAGAGCAACCAACTCCGTCACTGAGTCCGTCGCTGGTTCTGTGTCCTGAAGGCACTGCCGCACTTCGCATCGCAACCCTGGTCTCACCAACGCTGCTGGACGACCGTCTCCGAGCCACTGCTTGCACTGCATCCTGTGGGCACTGCACTCTGCACCGACTAGCTTCACTCTGCCGCTCGGACCTCACCGACACCGTCGCTGCCCGCCCAAACATCAACCGGCTCCATTGCCTGCACCGTGACCTTCCAGAACCGCATCGAGCACCGCCTCACTCCACTTCGCAGCCCTGGTCTCACCGATGCCGTTGGACGATCGTCACTGAGCCGCCGCCTGCCCCCCTCCGTAAGGGCACCGCAAGTTGCACCGCTTCACTTTGCAACGCAACCGCGACAGTTGCCTCGACCGACTCGTAGCAACGGGATCGGCTGCAAAGAAAAAGGTACTGTCTACGAGTCTGTCGACACTAAAGCTGACCCGTACCAACGCGGCTGGCTGGAACTGTTAGATTCTGTCTTTTTTAGCATCGCGGTAGCCCCGGACGGAGCTACTGGCTCGGAAGAACTGTGTTTTTGAGATATTTCTGCGATTTGAAGGTTATCTTACAAAATACCTATTTTTCAGTATTGTATGTTGATCTTTTGTCATTTTTGGTCTTGTTTGGTTTAGATAAAGATTTGCTATTTTTCTGGTGTGGTGTCCATTTGTAGTGTTTTCACAGTGTTACTGTATGCATGCACAAATGCTTCAAACACTGCATCTGAGATAGGCCTGTCGGATCGTGCCAAGCTACCAAGGGGGTGAGCAGGGGTTATTTTAGAAGTGTATCCCCATTACCCTGACTAGGAAGAAGGGTCCCTACTTGGACAAAGGTGCAAACCATTGCCAACTAGAGACCTCCATTTCTAACAAGGACAATAATATAATTTGTAATAAAATTTTCTGTAACTCTCAGAAAGTAATTGAATAAATGCAGCTTTGTTGTTACTCTTAGTCGCTATTCGAATGAGCTCCTCAAGTCCAGTACATGCACATTCGTCCCATGCAAGTATAATATGTGCATTTTACTGCAGGAAAGTATGTCTTATTTGGAATGGCAGAGAAACATGTAGTATTTGACTGCAGGTTTTTAGGGTCAGAAGATTAGCTGAGGTCAATGTAGCATCATAGAAAGAATATAGCATGGTTGTGCAGCACAAAGCAGCTGGACCTCTAAACAGCACACTACTGTGGATTGCAAAATATGCCATTGACAGGGTTTGTAATCCAGGTGTCAGTAGAAGGGTAATTTTATGCCCATAAGAGATGCGTACACACCAAGAGCTTTTTGGTGGCTTTTAATTGAAATTAGCATTGGCAAATACAACAGTTCTGTCTTTACTGTAGTGCGTGCACACATCTAGAGCACAACAGGTAGAAATGCATGCAAAGAGATTGTACACACAAGCACAAAATGCCTTCACCCAAGCACAAACACAAACTGTCCCACAATCAGACAAAGAGCTTCCATACAAGTGCCACAAAGACGGTGCATGCATTGTGCTTACATGTGTTTGCATGAGCAGGTGTATTCGTAAATGTATACTCAGTGGCTAATGACTTAACTTTCCTGCAACGTGGCAAAACTTTACATGACCTAGGAAAACTTAGCATGTCATAATATAACATAGGTTTGCATGAGGGAATATGGTTTTATATGAGAAGGTATAACATACCATGATATAGAATGGCATAATGTCACATAATTGTGGACAACATAACATTAATTCACATGATATGGCTTATTTATGTGACATAACAAAACAAAAATGTATAAGATGTGGCAGAACATAATATTTCATAATGTAGTAACTGAGAGGTGAGTGCTGTTAAATAGTGCTTTCAAAGCAGACCCCAATTTTTGGCTTGGGGTGGGAAGCACTTCAGAACTAGCGCTAAAACCCACACCCTGTCCCCACCCCAAGAGGCACAATCCTCTGAGATCACTGTGCAATGTAAGGTACAGTACTTAAGCACACGGATGTCACTATGGGCGCATAACTTCGAAAACACTGGTGCAGAGGATGTATTAATCAATCTAATAACATAGCAAAAACAAGGAGATGATGGACAGTGCGCTGAAACTTTTCAGACACTCACCCCCAGTCACAGATCTGGGTTGAATCCATCATCGTTCTTTAGCTCACTTTGCCGCCAGAGTTAACACCCAGCCATATGCAAATCAGTCTTGACCCTGTTCCCCATGGGAACAGTCTAGCCTGAACTGCCAAGCCAGGTCTTCCCTGGACCGGAAACAAGCATCCTGGGACCGATTTCGGGGTAACACCCCTCATCAGCCAGGCTAGTGGCTCAGTGGACTAATGTGTCTACTGCAGGGACCTGTGTTCGACCTCATGGTCACAGGTTCAAAATCCCGGCGGGTCCACTCAGCCTTTCATCCATCTGAGGTCGATAAAATGAGTACCATTGAGTTGGGTAACAACAAACATCTGTTATTCAGCGCCAAGATACCCATAGTGGTGAACGTGCGCTTTACAAATACACATGTTATGTTATGTTAGCTTGAATCCAGTGGCAAAGTGAAAGATGATGGATTCAACCCAAATCTGTGACTGGGGGTGAGGTTTTGAAAAGTTTCAGTGCTCCATCCATCATCTCCTTGTGTTTGCTTCAATCTAATAACATACCTTACATAGCACACAAAAAAAGTTCTTCCGCTCTCAGCAGTTCAATGGCCTGCTAAAAGTCACACAACGCAGCGCTGCAACCAACGTTTCTGCGCTCCATTGCTTGAGAGGGAAGGAGCAGAACAGCACCATATCTGCTAAAATAAGGCTCTGTCGTTGTATCGCTGTAGCACTGCAGTACATTTAGGCTGCCTAACACCATGCACAGACCATTGCATCATTGTGCCAGAGTTTGTGTGGAGTCTAGTGTAGATTTTGTCCTGGAAGGGTATACTTTCAACTACAAAATATCATGCTGCTTTCCCTCATTAATTGAAAAAATGAGGGGGAAAAAGCAAAATTTGCACCTCTGCTTTGTGGACTACAAGGCAACGTTCGACGCAGTAGACAGGGATCTCGTCTGGGCCAAACTACACAAGCTTGGCATTCTGGATCCACTAGTGAAAGCAATTCTGCTCCTCTATTCTAAAACGTGGATCAGAGTAAAACTTGGTACGGTTGACAGATTATCTACAAAAACTCTGAACAATGCAGGGCTTAAAACAGGGCTGTGTCCTGGCACCAGTTTTGTCTAACCTGTTCATGACTTATCTCTCACAAGTATTGGCAATGTCATCTCACACTCTTTCAGATTGAGTACTTTTTGTGTTCCCAATCTACTCTATGCGGATGATGTAGTTCTAGCCGGCCAAAATAAGATGGGTCTACAGCGGCTAATTAATGCACTATCACAGCACGCAGAAGAATATAGGATGGAGATAAACTGCACAAAGACAAAGATCTCGTCGATAAATAGTGTAAAATCAACTCTACACAAATGGTACTAAAAGAATCACCCTTGGAGAATGTCACAAAATGACCGCACCTTGGTGTTATGATAGATGCTAAAGGAACATTTGCGGAACAACAATTGCTAATTACAACTAAAGGAGCAGCACCAATGTCCGCCTTCAGTGTTCTCTTTAATTGATTGAGAAGCACTAGCATATTACTGATCTTGACGGTGATATCTGCAAACTTACTACCAACTCTGGCGTAGGGCGCAGAGACTCTTCGTGGCAGAGACGCAATGGTCAATGAGTGAGACATTTTAATAATTTATAGATACGCATTTTATCTCCGAAAATATGTATCATCTCACAGATACGCCTAGAGTTTGGAATCCCAAAACAAGTGTTCTCAAGATATGGAGCTTGAGTAAGGACCTGTCATAGACTGAATTTGGCCCGCAGTGGAATTCTAAGTGAAGTTATATGGTCTGCCATACATGAGAACCCTTTGAATTCAGTGAAGATATACCTGGAGGGAGTTACAAATAGACTCCATCTATGGGAGCTTTGGGTTGGTTCATTCTCTCAGTCCACTTTTTTAAAAAAACAGTAAACTAGCTAGTTCAGAAGACCTTACTCCTGGAAGACATAGCCACGTTAACCAAGAGGCCGGATGCATGGATGATTATTGGCAACTCTATGATGATGAAACCTCAAAACTACTTTGTTGAAACATATGCTCTATGTAAAATTAAGATATATGAGACACAGAATTGGTGTCTCATTTTTAGCTCCACAGCCATGGGAGAAGTCAAAGGCTCTGGCTGAGTGTCGTTTCTCCAGCACGGCAAAAGAAGACATACGAACAAGTTACTTACCTTCAGTAACACTTTTTCTGGTGGATACAGGATCTGCCTGTGGATTCCTCACCTTTTGAATTACCCCTTGCGCAGCATTGCAAGGAAACATTTTTCATAGCTCTTCCACATTGACGAGGACGTCACAATAGCACAGCTCCGCGTGAAGTGGTCGGAGCCATAAAAAGACCTTGTCGGCGTACTGACATCAGTTCCACCCATTTTTTCCGAGCCTTTGAGGCGAACAGGCGAACCGACAGCATTTCACGAGTATACACAGTATACAATATATCACAGTATTTGATTCAAACAAGAAATGAAAACTGGAAATTTCAAAATATAGACATTTCCTAGCAACAAGCAACATATTTCAAATGAAAAAGGAATACAAGACAGTCATATCCAAAATTCTTTTTGGTATAAAAAGGTAGACAACGGGGAGGTGGGTCAGTGAGGAATTCACAGGCAGATACTGTATCCACCAGAAAAAGCGTTACTGAAGGTAAGTAACTTGTTCTTCTGATGGATACATCTGCCTGTGGATTCCTCACCTTTTTAATTGAATCCCCAAGCAGTCCCTCTCCCGGAGGAGGGTGTTCACCTACCTATACCAAAAATTCCAAAGTGTGGAGGGAGGCCCAAGTTGCTGCCTTACAGATGTCTACAACGGGGACACCTCTAGCCAAAGCCAAAGAAGAAGACTTAGCTCTAGTGGAATGAGCTCTAATACCTTCAGGCGGCTAATTCTTGGCCCGGGCGTAGCAGATCTTGATGCAGAGGATGACCCACCTGGACAGCGTTCGCTTGTGGACAGGTTAGCCCTTCATTTTTCTCATGTAACCAATGAAGAGTTGGTCGTCCAGCCTTAAGTCTTTGGTTCTGTCCAGGTAGAAACTGACCGCCCTCTTAGGGTCCAGGTGGTGAAGTCTCTCCTGCTCCTTGGAAGGGAGAGGGGGAGGATAGAAAGTGGGTAAAGTGATGGACTGCCCTAGATGAAAAGGAGTAACCACCTTAGGCAGGAAAGCAGCTCTGGTCCGGAGAACAATCGTATCTGCATGGATAGTGGTGAAAGGAGGCTTAGAACTAAGAGCCTGTAGCTCACTAACCCTCCTGGCAGAGGTAATCGCAATCAGAAAAATTGTCTTGAATGAGAGAAGCCTTAAAGGACAACTATGTAGGGGCTCAAAAGGAGACCCCATTAGGAAAGTAAGAACTACATTTAAATCCCACTGAGGCATTATAAAAGGAGTGGGAGGAAATCTATTAGTGGGACCCTTAATGAATCCCATGACTATGGGAGACTTAAACAACGATGGTTGGTTTGGCAAACAAAGAAAGGCTGACAAGGCCGACAAGTAGCCCTTAACAGTTGCTACAGCACAACCATGCTTAGCCAAAGAAAGAGAAAAACTAAGAACATCAGACAAATGGGCCTTCAAAGGATCAATAGACCTCTCTCCACACCATTTAACAAATCTGGCCAACCTACTGGAATACACAGATTTGGTGTAGTGTCTTCTGGCAGATAATATAACATCCACCACATCTGGTGGGAGAGAGAAAGAACTCAGGTTACCCCGTTCAATCTCCAGGCATGAAGGTGCAGGCTCTGGAGGTGGGGGTGTAGAACCTGCCCCTGCGATTGCGAGAGGAGGTCTGCCCTGAGAGGGAGACGGAGCGGAGGGTGCGATGAGAGGTGAAGAAGGGCTGTGTACCACACCCTTCTTAGCCAATCCAAGGCAATTAATATGTCTTGGGCCCAGTCTTTGCGAATCTTTCTCAGAACCTGAGGAATCAAGGGTATGGGAGGAAACGCGTAAAAAAGCTGAAAGATCCAATGTAGTTAAAACTCGTCCCCCAACGCCCCCAACATCGGATACTGGAGACTGCAGAACGACGGGCAGTGTGCGTTCTCGTGAGTGGCAAACAGGTCCAACCGAGGAGACCCCCACTTCCTGAAAATGTGGTAGACCACCTCCGGATGCGGACGCCACTCGTGATCGGCCGAGTATTGCCGAGTGAGACTGGCCGCACACACATTCAGCACCCCAGCCAGATGATTTGCAATTACACAAATCTGATGGTCCTGAGCCCAGAACCAGAGTCACAGAGCCTCTCTGCAGAGTCGATAGGGCCCTACACCTCCCTGTTTGTTGATGTACCACATCGCGGTAGTGTTGTCCATCAGGACCTGAACTGACTAACCACGAAGGGAGGGAAGAAAAGCCTTGAGAGCCAAACGTATAGCCAGCAGCTCTAGAAGATTGATGTGAAGATCCCCCTGATGAGCGCCCCACCCCATAGTGGAGGCATCGGTTATCACTGTGGCCACCGGTGAAGGAGGTTGAAACGGCTTCCCTTGAGACAGGTTGCCTGAAACACTCCACCATAACAGATCTACTGCAGTGTCTCTGGAGATTCTGACCACCTCCCTGAGATCCCCGTTGTGTTGAAACCACTGCCTTCAGGGGCACTACTGGAGTGCCCTCATGTGCCAGCGTGCATGGTTGACCATCAGTATGCAAGAAGCGAACAGACCGAGCAAGCGCAAAACCTTCAGGACTGGAACAGCCACTCCATCTTGAAACATTGGGATCATAGCTTGGATGTCTAGAATCCTCTGAGGAGGTGGGAAAGCATAACTCAGAGTGGTATCCAGTACTGACCCTATGAACAGGTTGCGCTGAGAGGGCACCTGGTGAGATTTGGGTACATTTATCGAAAAACCCAAGTCGAACAACAGTTGAGCTGTTACTTGCAGATGATGCAGCATCATCTCTGGCGACTTTGCTTTGATCAGCCAGCCATCCAGAGAGGGAAAACAGGAACCTCCGACCTTCGGAGATGTGCTGACACCACCGCCAACACCTTCGTGAAGACCCGTGGCGCGGATGTAAGACCGAACTGAAGGACCGCAAACTGATAATGTCGAGACCCCACCGTAAAACGGAGATACTTCCAATGTGACTTCAGGATGGGAATGTGAAAATACCCATCCTGAAAATTGATCAACACCATCCAGTCTTCCTGCTGAAGCGCCAGAAGAACCTGAGCTAAGGTCAACATCTTGAGCTTCTCCTGCATGAGGTAAAAATTCAAGATCCTGAGGTCTAGGATCGGCTTCCATCGCCCTGATTTTTAGGGATCAGGAAATGCCAGGAGTAGCATGCCTGACCTCTTTCCTGCTCTGGAACCACCTCTATCACACCTTTCTGTAATAAGGACAGGACCTCTTGTTGCAGAAGCAACAGATGGTCCTTCGAACACCAGCCCTGGCGAGGAGGGTAAGGAGGGGGAAACTCCTGGAAAGGAAGGGCGTACCCATTTTCTGCAAGATTTAAAACTCAAAGATCTGATGTAACAGATTTCCAATTTTGTAGAAAATGGGACACCCAGCCTCCTATGGGTCCAACATGCTTCAAGATGTGGGATCGAGAGCTGCTTCCCTGCTGAACCAGTGGAGGGGGGGCAGGGGAGGAGGAAGAGACCTGTTGGCGAGCAGCCCCTCACATACGACCTCTTCCCTTCCCTCTGTATGACTTGTACAAAGGGTTCTGTTGCTGCTGCTACTGCTGCAGGTGGCCTTGAAATGGCACCGCCTTCCCAAAGCCACAAAATCTCCGGAAACCAAAACCCCTAGGCTGGGACTGTAAGCCTATGGATCTTGCAGTAACCCTGCTATCCTTAAAACGTTGCAGAGCTGAGTCCGCCTTTGCCCCAAAAAGCCTGGAGCCATAAAGGGAAGATTCAGCAGTGTGGCGAACATCCAGAGAGAATCCTGATCCTCTTAACCAGGCGTGCCTCCTGGTTGCCACCGAAGAGCCCATCACCCTTACAACTGAGTCTGCCGTATCAAGACCTGACTGGATCACCTGACGGGCTTCTGCCTGGGTATCCATTAGCACCTCCATGAAGTGAATCCTGAACATCTTCTGACAGCTTAGGAGCCACCTCCTTAGCTGTGTCCATCAAAGCATGGATATACCATCCTAACAGGCAAGTGGCATTAGTAGATTTCAAGGCTATGCTAGCCGATGAAAACACTTTCTTAGCAGACTGCTCCAGCTTCTTGGAATCCCTATCCACCAGAGTGAAGGGGAAGGAACCTGCTGACTGCTTCGAGGAACATGAAGCTTGAACCACCAAGCTTTCAGGTGAAGGGTGTGATGACAAAAATGCTGGATCCCCAGGTGCAACCTTATAGCGCCTTGCCACCATTCTGGACACTGTTGGGGCAGACATTGGCTTCTGCCAAATCTCTAAAATTGGTTCTGCTAAAGCCTCGTTGAACGGAAGCAAAGGCTCCACTGCTGATGAAGGGGAGTGCAGAACCTCAGTAAAAATGCTAGATCTGACCTCTGCAGTGGGCAACTGTAAATCCAGAAGGTCGGCTGCCTTCCTTATAACTGAGTGGTATGAGGCCACCTCCTGAGAAGTAAGAGCTTTGGGAGAAGAAAGCCTGCACTCTGGTGAAGTGTCCAGCCCACTGGCCTCTTGAAGGCCTTCAAAGTCATCCACAGTATCAAGAATCTCTCCCTCCTCAGCTAGCTCCTACTGCTCCTGGAGTTCCTCCTCTTCCAGAAGCCTCTGAGCCTCTGTTCTTGAGCGCAATTTAGGAATCGGCGGCGCCAGACGCGGCACCGGTGATCTCGGAGCTGGCATCGATGGAAGTTTTTTATGAGTGGCCAGCAGCGCCGCATGAAGTCAAGACGGCGTGGTACAGGAGCCCGACGGCGCCGGAGAGAAGTATATCCTTCCCTCCTGGGATGGAATCGGCATTGAGAACCTGGGCGTCGGAAGCGCCCAAGAGGGAGCCATCGGCATGAAGGGCATGAAGGGCACCTGGGCATAATGTTGGGGAGCGCCCAAATTATGATAAAGCGGTCCCAGGGGGCCAGCTGGCGTGCCGAATGGGTTAACAGCCCTGGCAAACATGCCATACATTGCATTTAGAAAATGCAACAGATCCACCCCTGGAGCCGAGAAAGGCGGGTATGGATACGGAACTGCCTGATCTGGGATTGATCGAGGTCTTAAGGCAGGTTCTGGTTGCGACGCCAGAGACACCGGATCTGGGATCAGCAAGGTCTGTCGTGTAGTTCCTATAGTATCCCTGCAGGACCTGCGCGTTTGGATAACATAAACCGTGGGCTTGGTGTTAGACTGACTCGGTGCACCCCCACCGTATATGTTAGCCGGATTTGCATTAGCTAGCTCACAGTGCCACTAGAATCTCCTCTTATCGGGGAGAGATTAGTTTCTGGAAACCTTAGATCATGACAACCCAAATTCCTCAGAATTGTGGAAACAATGTACTACCTTTCGCTCAGTCCCTCATGCTTACTTATTCGGTTTGTCTCAGAGTGTTACACAGAATAAACAGTCTGGGCGTTTCAATAAGTATTTATTTAACAGTTGTTATTCTAGTGTAAAATATATGTGCTGCAGCAATCAGCAGACAATAGCAGAGATATATTATCAGCAGTACGATCAAAGTGAAAGGATAGAACAGTTCTACCATATTGCAATAATCATGAATACATACATGAATATAAAAGCATTATGCAAGTGCGCGTACTCCTACGATGCCTAACTAGATGTACCTGAGTGTACCTAGCATATGTGTAGGTCTAAAAGCCTAACAGCCAAGAATCCCTCTAGGATTTAGTCGAACCCCCATACCTGAATAGAGAGAGTGTGGGACATCGTCCTGGTCTCGAGTTGGACACCCCGCAAGGGCTGTGTTAGACCGCTGTCAGCTGGAGCGACTGCATGCAGGAGCCTCAGCGTCTCTGGTCAGTGTGTCAGCAGGGAAGTCTCGGTTCCCTCTATCTTACCGTGGCAAGATGTGGTATATTTATACCCTAAAGTGTCTTGTCCCTCAGTATGGTTTGTATTGGTCTTTGTTGGACATGAGGAAGAAGTCAGGGGTGAACTTTGTACATACATATTATGCTGGAGATGTAGCTGGTGAATACTCATGCATAATTTATGAGTACATTGTAGGCCTGTGTTCTGGAACGACCTTGCAGTGTTCTAACCACAGACTAGATAACGTTCATCCCTCAGAGCTTGTTGTGTACTGTAAGTAGCTAATGTAGGTGAAAGATCATGCCTATATTAGGAGCCATGACTATAATAGGGCATATACGAGTATGACCAAAATAGGGCATATACGAGTATGACCATAATAGGGCATATACGAGTATGACCATAATAGGGCATATACGAGTATTTCTACATTATGGCATATATGAACAGGTCTACATTAGGGCCTATATACGAAACATAACACCCACTCCACTTCCGAATTGGATGACAATGACCATACTTAAAATCTGGAAAATTAAAAAATATTTCATTTAAAAACTACTAAAACATGGATTTTAAAAGGATTTTAAAAAATGTTAAAAATGTTTAAAAACTATTTTTTAGTTACCACTTGAAAAAAGTCAATTATGTCCCATCTATAAAAGTTGCTTCACCATAAGCTAAAGAAGGCCATGCTTTTTCAAGCGAAAGTGTCAATTTAGGAAATGTTCCAAATTTTGTTTGTTTATTTATGAAACGAAGTTGAGAAGCCGAATTCATTCCCAGGACGCGATGAGCCAATTCAAGATTAAGTGTCCTGGCTGGGAGATACAGCATCGGTGTTAGCTACTGCAGACAACAAATTCAATGCTTCACAGAAAACGTCAATCGCACATAGATGGAATTCGGCACTGCCATCAGTCGTTGCTGCGGCAGCTTGTGCGGCAATTGTTACCTCGATGCCTGTGGAGGAGCCACCTAACCCAGCAGGAGCAAACGGCACCTGTGGATTCTCAAGGAATGCATTCATCAGAATTGGAAGACGCTGGGGACAACACAGAGCATGGGCCTTTAGGGGGTCCAGCTTTGCATCTAGGTCCAGTGGTGATTCCGATGGAAACGTTAGACAGAGATCCAACGTGCATTCTTCTCCGCAAAACAGACATCGAAGAACAGGTAAGATGCAGTCCACCCAGACTGTTCTAAATGATAGAAACCAAGAGGCGGTCAGTTCTCTTAGGCAAGATATGCCCAGAAGCTGCACCATGCCTTCACGATATTTCCGTTCCATGAGTGTGGTCGCCATTTCCTCGGAAATGGGGCCGTCCATTGCATAGCAGTAATATTACAATCAGAACTCCTGCAATTAGGAACAGGATAAGCGGGAGACCTCCAAAGACGCTTCCCAATACGGAGTGTATAAAATTTGGGATTACTCCGAGGACTGTCTGAAAGGTGCTTAATAGTCCTCACCCTATGGTCTTAAATAGGTGTTCAATACTGCTCATATCAGACATGTTAAAGATACGACCCACCATTTCTGCGAAATGAAAGGGGCAGTTTGTACGAATAAGCGCTTGTATCTCAGTCGAGGTCCTTGCAACTTGAAGTTCAAAGATTTCTCGAGCGGAGGTTAAGGGCACGGGTTGCTGTAAAAGCATGGCTTTCAATCTGCTCAGAGTATCTAATTGTATAAAGGAAACATTCAACGAAGGCCATAACAGCGCCTCCCTGACTGTATTCAGTGGTGGAAACAATACTTGCATACAGCAAGTAACCCTGGAGTTAACAGTGACCAGATAGGCGACGCCCGGAAGCATCCCACATCAACCTTGATCATTTAGCATTAAGTAACTCCCATTCGAGAGCAGCTGGAAAACCGGCGTGATCATTGCCGCTGGGGTCCCTGACATGTGACAAGATAAGTTCGCTACCGAACCACTACATGCTCCATGTAGAGAAATATCCTGACACATGAAAGAACCGCTTAAAGCGTTCTTGCAGTTTGTACCACTCAGATACACTTCTCGATCCCCATTCCGGCATCGATATCTATATGGTAACTCCCAAGTTTCCTTGATGTATCCCTTACCCATTTTTTCATATTTGCCTGCCTGCCTTTGCTCAAGGCAATATTGAAACTGAAACGTAGTGACCGGCAGAGTGATCTGGCCATGAATTAGCCATTCGGTTGATGGTGATTCGGCTACAGTGAATGGTAACCTTTCCAGTTTCTCAATACGCAGCATTGTATATATGGCTCCCCTTTGTGCCATTTCTGTCTGTTTATCAGTTAGATTGTATTCTGAAAGCAGAGACGTGGTGTTTATAAAATGCCAGGGCACGTAGCCTGCACGCAAAGATTGCAGCGTCCAGCTTAACATCATAATAGAACGTAGCTGAGATTGCCTGTGTTGTAACAAGGCCAGATCTTGTTCTAATATGTTGATTGCCGAAGACACAATGTTGCCTAAGGAGTAAATCCTGGAGGTCAAAGTTGTTAACCCATTATCCAATACAGCTAATGCCTTCTTTAGGTTAATACGGTCTATTTCCCGTATTCTTTCTGCGGCCTCCTGTTGGGGTATTTTCCAGTTTTCATTATAGTAGGCATAAATGCCAGCATATATGAAATGTTTCTGACGTGTTTTCCTTGGGCCTTGTAAAAAATCCCTAAGGTCTACATCAGGTGTGAGTAAGGTCAAATGATGTTTCACTTCTGTGAGTGTTGAAGTTTCTAGCCAATCAAGGCACAACTTCCCAACACTGTAGGATGTCACTACCCCCGGGTGTTGTCTCAGTACATAGCGTGGATCTGGCCTACGGATACTAAATCCCTAGGATGTACCTAGGAATATCTGTTGACGTGTTCGTGTCAATGGGCCAAATCAGCCCATCCTGTCCAATTGGGATCTGACCTGTTGTACTGGAGAATGTCATCTAATCTTACCCTATGTGTAGTTGAATTCTGCCCCCCACCCATCTGTGATGGTGTCGGAAACCCAGGTGTGTTCATTTCCTTGTTCTTGGCTAGTCCAAGACAGGATGTCTGTTGCACAGTTTCATTCAGAAACATTATCTGCTGTGGAATGAGGCATGCTCTAAAAAGCGCTTCTGTTCCCTGGACTTGCCAGTCCCTAGAACCCCAGATTGATTTTGAATCTATAGTGTCCTTCCATAGGTCGAATCCCTGTGTAGACAACTGGGCCATAAAGGAAGCAGAGTAAATCTGTTTGGTGTTAGTCAACATAATTGTTTGTGCTGATGTTGTTGCCACTTTGTAATAAAATGACTTTGGGTCAGATGTGTTGAACCCTAAAAAGTATGTGACTTTCTGTGCAAACGTTTGCGAACTACCTTTTGGAGGAGTTGGGCAGTGTTCCCACTGGTGGTATTCAAATGCATTTCTAGGTGTTATAGATTTGTGCAAGAAATGATTACCATAATGTTGGTAACAGTACAATGTGTCTGAAGTACCTTCTAACATTTCATTGTTCGGAAATGCTGCAGTTTTTTCTAAGTCAGACATTAAATTATTCATAGTTTCAGTGTCCCAACCATCAGAAAATGTACTGGAGGTAATGATATCACTTAAAGAAATTTTAAATACATGTTTAAGCTTTAAAAGTTCAGTCGGACCGAATATATCATAATCAATCTTGTCCCATATTATACCGTCCGGTACAGGAACTGCTGTGATGTTCACTGAAGACAAGTCTCTTGGTTCACGATGTGAAGACTGGTATGGTTTTAAAATCAAATTGCCTCTTTGGGCTGTAGAGCTTTGCTGGAGGTATCGTCCAATAATAAGCATGCTAAAAGTTATTATTAAACCTAGCCAGAAAATAAAAAATAAAATCCGAGTGATATACCATAGTTCAATCCAAGGTGACACCAGGTAAGTCTTTCTAAAAAAGTTCAAAAAGTCATTCAGTTTCTGTGTGAGTGATTTTTTGGCTGGCGTCGTTTCCGGCTCACTTGGATCCAGTGAAAACGTATCAAAGTTCATGAAATAGCCAGAAGCAGTTCGATCAATTGTTGGAATTGCATCGGGATTTGTTGAAATCGGATTTTGCTCTTGACGAGGCACGTTGACGTAGATGTCTGTAGTCGGTCTGATTGCAACTTGGTTGTTAGGTTGGTTTTCTTCTTGTTGAAGTGGAACGAGTTCCATAGCATTGTTGCTTAGTCCTTCATTTCGTACAGGTGGCTCTTCAAACGTGATGAGTCTTTCTGTCTGGACTTCTTGGATTGTAGCGAGAGGAGGGCGTCTGCTACTTTGGAGACCACGAGGCCTACTGTTTAGAATCGCCCACATAGTGTGGTTTGATTAAGTCAATTGAGACAAATCTTTTCTCCTTTTTCCCGGCAAGAGGCGGCAGCAGTGCAGTTCTTGTGCCTTGGATTGCTAGGACCGGTACAGGCTTTCTGTAGGATGGCCCAAATTCTTTCTTGTCTGCAATCTTTTCTCTGACCAGATCCCTGACTTTTGGGATCCAGACAGGTCTTGCCGTTACTGCCTTGACTTCCTCAGTGGCGGTCTGTTTCTGGAGCACTTTACTTTGTTGTGTTCTGTATTCATTTAGATCCTGTAAAACAGCCAAACGATCATGGATATCAAATGGTTTTTCATCCGCCACTGCGCCTTCACAATCAAGATCAGGTACCCACATTCTTGTCCCAAATAGGACCTCGTAAAGAGTGACACCCCCTAGAGAGCTTCTTGGCTGATTGTTAATCGCTCGTTGGACCCCATAAAGGTGATCGACCCATCTACCGCCCTTTCCTAATACCCTAGCTGTTAAAGATTGCTTTAAGTCCCGGTTTTTCCTCTCCACAACAGAATTTCCCTCGGGATGGTACGGAGAGGAGTACCGCAATGCTACGCCCATTCCTTCCATGGCCTCTTTGTAAGCCCGAGAGCTAAACGCCGGACCACGGTCAGAATGTAACGTGCCAACTGCGTATGTGCCGATAAAGACTTGCAAATATTTTATAACAGTTCGAGCATCAGCCGAGCGCTGAGGCCAGACCTTGAGGAAACTTGAGCTGGACGTACACGAACGGACAACCTAATGCTGTCTAATAATGGTATCTGTACTGGACGTGTTGCGGTGGACCCTTCCATCTGCTTGCAGATGTCGCAGTTCCAGACATAGTCTCTAATCTGCCTTCTCATCACGGGCCACCAGTAGCGTTGTTTCAACAAAGAAACAGTCTCCCTAAGTCCCTTATGTACGGATCCTTTCCCTTCGTGTGCTGCCACAATTAAGCCTTGCCTACGATCCATATTTGGTATTACTCTATCCCCCAGTCCAGGAATCTGAGCATATGGAATGTTTTGTGTATCTAACTTGTAGGAGTACTTTAGTGGAAATCATTTAGGTACTCCTGTGCTGCCTTTGCGCGAAGCATTGACAGCTACCATAATCTCGCCGTCTATTCTCGTTTTTGAACGAGTGATTGCAGCTACGGACGCTGTGCGTAGAGCCCCCTTTGCGGCTTCATCAGCCAATGAATTCCCTTCAACGTGAACGCCATCACGCTGATGACTCAGTGTATGTATCACGTGAGCCCTTGGTAGTTCGTTTCTCAACTCCACTACCTGTTCCCATAGCATTTTATGCTTAATTGTGCCACCTTTTGCGTCTTTGAACCCGTTTTGTTCCCAATGATGTAAATATTCATTGTACGACTGTGCACAGTAAAAGGAATCACACACAATTAGTGTGGGGAATTCGTGTTCCGTATTTATAAGTGCCAGTATCAGTGCTTTTAATTCTGCCAACTGAGCCATGCAGTCTCCTAGAGATTGCGTTTTAGTGCTGCTAGGATGGAACTTTCCATCGTGCATGCGACCTTTAACAATTGCACACGCCGCACTGTAAGCTTGCTTACTCCCTATGGCCGGTTGAGCAGAACCGTCAGTGTAAATAAGGTATTCATACTGGTCTAGAGGCAAAATCTTATTTAGTAGAGGATATTCTTGTTCATATTGCAGAAATGCTTGTGTTTTTAAACTTGGATCAAATCTGTATTCAACATCCGTTGTAGTAAGAGAATTAGCCCATTGTATCCCTCTGGGATGTAAGGCTTTCGCATTTGGAATGTTAGCTTTTGTAACAGCTTCTAAAGCTGGTACTGGGGTCACGACAATTATGCGTTTACCCTGAGCCAGAGCTCTTTCTCTTGCTACAGCGGTCTGCACTGCTGTCAGGATTTTTTCTGTTGAAGTGAAACGCATTTCTGCGTTCGTGTACAGGTGTGATTTGTATGCGATTGGTACTGTTTTGCCTTCATTGAAAGGTAAATAAGTGTACTCGCATTGACCCACTATTATTCGGATCACCAAATTGTGTGCGTTTACACATCTCTGTAAGTGTTTTGAAGCTATCATGTCTTCCTGTAGTAAACGTAGGATATTTGTATGTTCCTGTGTCCATTGTCTGACTGAAAAATCAGGTTTTATTAAGTCGTAGAAAGGTTTTACTCTTTCTGCGTAATCCAAATTGTATGTTCGACCAAAATGTAGGAATCCCAGAATTGATTGTAAATTTTTTAATGATTTTGGAGGTTGGAGCAGTGCACACTTTTCTAAAAAGTTAGCTGCCAGGCTTTTTCCCTCACTTGACAGCTCGTATCCTAAAAACAGGACACTGAGGTGGGCAATCTTTGATTTTTTTAAAGTTAAATTTGTAGCCCTCAGAGGCGATTCCCATAATAATGGTGCTCACCCTGGTCAAGTGCCTCGGTAAGTCATCGTCCGTCAGATAAATATCATCCAAAGAGGACAATGCTTCTTCATCCAAATTTTGGAGTAACTCCGTTACCCTTGCTGAAAACAACCCCGGGCTATTCTTATACCCTTGGGGGAGTCGGCAAAATTGCCTTTGAGACCCCAGCGCTGAGAATGCAGTCAGATACCTGGCCATACGTTAGACATCATCTTAACTAATTCTTCCGATGTTGCTTACGTAGATACTCATTCCCTGACTTGGTCGGACCACTTCATGGTCGAATTTCACATTAACAGCCACAAAGCACACCCTATTCCCAAATGCTATCAAAATAAAAGCTACAGACGCTGGCATTCAATCACACCAGCACTTTTTGAAGCTACATTTTGCCCACCTCAACACTCGGAATTAGAAAATGTTGAAAAACGTCTAATTTCTTTCAATGCCAGTCTATTGGCAACCATAGATAGCTTAGCCCCTCTGAAGCAATGCCCTAGGAACACAAAACGACGTCAGGCTCCGTGGTATTCGACCTCCCTGAGGCTAGAAAAAGGCTTATGCAAAAACTTGAACGCCTTTGGCGGCGCTCACACGATCTAACAGATAGAGAAAAATTCAAAGAGGCATTAATTCAATACCACCGCGACCTGAAAATGCTAGGAAAACCCACATTGCAACCACTCTTGAACAAGCAGGGAGCTCTCAGAAATGTCTCTACCAAATCTTAAAAACATTCACAAGTCCTACAGCCTGTGACACAGAATCAGTTCCATCGCAAATGCTGTGCGATAACATAGCTAGCCATTTCACTCAGAAAATTGACACAATCTATAACAAAATTACTTCCACAATAAATCCTCAAACTAATTTGGAAATGGAACTCCTACATACCCCGCCATTAACTTGCTTGTTAGAACATTTCCCACTACTTACAATTGAAGGTACAGAAGCATTTTTAAAATGCGCAAAATCAGGTTCTGCACGGGACACTATACCTGCAAAAATTACAGCTATTCTACACAAACAATTAGTTAACCCCATTTGCGATATTCTTAATAGCTCCTTGAGGGAAGGAGTCCTCCCTCTAGATTGGAAAGCCGCGCAAATAATCCCAATAAAAAGAACCCCAAAATCTCAATGGAAGACGTAACAAATTATCGACCAATCTCCCTCCTTCCCCTTCATACAAAAATCTTGGAGAAGCACATCAATACACACCTCTCTGATTTCATTGAAGCCAATAATATTCTGGACTCCTCACAATCTGGATTCCGCCCCAGATATAGCACGGAATCCACTCTCGTAGCAGTCACAGACAACATTAGGATGCTGCTGGATGAGGGTCAAGCAGTACTTCTGGTGCTGCTTGACCTCTCCGCGGCATTCGACACCATCTCCCATCAAATATTACTCAGTAGATTGGGTGACATAGGCATTACAGGAAATGCTCTAAAATGGCTGTCTAACTTTCTGTCTAACAGAACACAAACAGTTAATCTAGGACCTTACCATTCTAAGACCACCAAGGTGACCAAGGGAGTACCACAGGGTTCATGTTTGAGCCCAACCTTGTTTAACATCTATGTGACTCCCTTGGCGAGGCTGCTGAGGAAACTGGGATTCATCCCCATATCCTATGCGGATGACACCCAATTACTCCTCTCATTTGATAAATCCAACCCCAATATTCAAACCACCTTTGGTGAAGGAATGAAGACCATAGCAGAATGGATGAAAATTAATTTTCTACAATTGAACGCGGCTAAATCGGAAATAATGTTGTTTGGCGAGGCCACTGTGAAATGGTCCCCTAGCTGGTGGCCAGAGGAACTGGGCCCCACACCTCGTCCAAAACAGGTGGTAAAAAATCTAGGAGTCCGATTGGACCACAAACTTACGCTTGGAGACCACGTCTCTTCTACTATCGGAGCTTGCTTCCACAATCTTAGCATGCTCAGAAGAGTCTTCCCTTTTCTGCCATTATCTTCCAGAAAAACCCTGATGCAGGCACTAATCTTAAGCCGCCTAGATTACTGTAACGCATTGTTCATTGCAGCCAATGAAAGTGCCTTAAACAGATTACAGGTCGTCCAGAATACTGCGGCACGACTGGTAACCAATGCTCCCCTAGAACGGCCTCCCTTCCCTTACTTCAGAAACTACATTGGCTGCCCATACGAAAAGGATTAAATTCAAAATATGTTGTATGGCCTATAAAGCCGTCAACAGATTAGGCCCTAGTTATCTAAATGACAAATTTGTCAATTATGTACCGTCCAGACCCCTCCGCTCAGGAGCTAAAGCCCTGATACAAGTCCCGCGTTTTAAAAAATCCCGCCAAGGTGGTAAGGCCTTTTACCATATCGCCCCACTTTACTGGAACGAACTTCCCCTACTTCTGCGACAATGCACTGATTACCTGGTTTTCAGGAAACTGCTAAAAACATCGCTGTTCTAAATCATTTCTCCTTGGCACTCTTAGGCGGTCCGTGCGCTGAGATACCCTTATGGGGTGATTCGTGCGCTATATAAAATATAATAATAATAATAATAATAATAATAATAATACCTGCTTTCAGGCGCTATATTGTGGCAGAAAAATCCATTTGAGATATCAAGTGTTGTTTTGTATTTTTGTCGCACAATGTTATTCATTAATGCGGCACTGTGTGCATTTTGAACTGCAAATGTCTTTGTGCAAGTGTTTAAATGTCTGTAATCTAAAACTAGACGATATGTGTTGTCAGGTTTGCCTACGGGGAACAAAGGATTGTTCATAGGTGAAGGGCAATTTTCAATCACCCCCTGGTATTCAAGTTGATCTAGGATCTCCCTGACTTGTTTTTTAGCTTCCTGCTTTATAGGGTATTGCCTTTGAGCATTTGGGGAAACTTTTAATGGGATCACATGGTGGGTTGAATCTTCATCCCAACCAGCATGATTTTTGTACAATGCTGGAGCTAGGGCAACCGCCCACTCCTGCGCATATGCATGTTTTAAATGTATGGGAACGAGGTCAGAAAATGCTGGAAATATTACCTTTTCTCCCTTTGGGCAACCCCATGACGAATGCTGGCGGCCAGTCTTGCTCTGCTAATAGGATGTCATATCCAGATGACACATTTTCCCAAAATAGACCTTTAACTTTTCTGGGCTTATCCCCCTCCATCCAGAGTGTTATCTCATGTAACTTATGTGGGACACTTACCCGAGTATCAGGTGTTTCCACCATGATATACTCACTCAACTCCGCTGTCACCAGAAATTCCTTCAGGTTCTGGCGAGCTATTGTTACTTCTGCCGCGCTGTCTAGCATCGTCAGAGCCCATTCCCCGTTCAGAAGCTGTGTCCTCAGAATTCTGGGCATGTCTGATCTTGAGACCTGCTACCTTCTTCTTTTTGAACTGAGGTTTTTGTTTATCTTCTTTTTTAGGTGCGTAGTCTGCAGCGCGTTGCGTGTCTCTGGACTTTGTACGCTCCTCTTGTCTGTGTTCTGACCCTCCTTCCCTCTCGGAGTTTCTTGATGAACCCTGAAAGGAACGAGAGGAACGTGTATCAGTATCCTGATACCTGTCAGGTTTTTTAATATTATCCCTATTCCTGAGATTATACCTCCTTTCAGAGGACTCCTGTTGAGGAGACCTACCTCTGGATTGAGATCTGCTGTCTTAAGACTTTTGTTGCTTTTTATTTTCCCACTTCTTTTTAGAAGAAGTAGGTGTCTGCTTTGTAGTGTCCTTTTCAGGACTGCCCACCAGTTGTGGTTTTAATGCTTTCCCACCTAGACTGTCTCTGCCTAATTCTGCATATGCACTTTCAATGATTTTGGGTAGTTCGTGTTGTTGATCTACTGGACTGAAATCCCTTAGGCGTTGGCGGATCGCCACTGAAGCTGCTTCCCCCTTATTGTTAGCTAGTATTATGGCTGATACCTGATCAAAGTTGTTTAGTAACTTCATCCCTAAGTTTAGGGCAGGCTCTGCTCCGTACTCATTTTGTATCTGTCTCAATACGTCTGGCACTACTGCTAATGACGGGATACCATTTGTTCTGGTATATATGGCAGCAAAGACTGAACCCTAAGAGGTGCAATCCTCTACTTGTGGTGTGATCCCCATGGGCAAGCAGATTGTTAGAATTCTGTGTTTATCATAGGTGGTGGTATTCGGGAATACTGCCTCAAGCTGAGTTATTTTCTGAGCTATCCAGAATGGAATTTGTTCGCGTTTTGCGGGCATTTTGCCCATTACCGCGTGTAATGTTTGAGGAGTAATTTTATTTCCTGTACCCTGGACTGGAGTACTATTTGCTGCACCTGGTGCAGGTTGGATTGTTAAAGTCCTCATGACGAATTGTGTCAGGTTTCTGTAGATTTTAATTAAATCTCTGTGTTGTACGAGTAATTCTGGCTGAGGCATTGTTCCAATGTCAGGGTGCGGTGTGTAAGCCGCTAGAATTGGCCATGTGGCCCCGTCTCCTCCGAGCGGGCCTAATCTTACTCTTCCTCGTACGTGGGGTAGGGCGCCATTAAACCAGTAATGATGTTCCTGGTAAGTGAGTGGAATCTCTATGTCCTCAAACGGGGCATATTCCGGTGGTGCATTTCCTGCTATATAGTAGTGAAATATCTTTGTAATGGCATTTGCTGCTGGGAGTGTAACCCATGAATAGAATACCTCTGTTTTGTTTGATTTGTGTGCCTCAATCACGAAAACTACCATGCCACCCTTGGCTTGTAAGCCATTTTCTAATAGTCTTATGGTTACTGTCCTTCTGAATTTTGGTGCAATCTGTATTGCATCCTCAGGATCTTCTCTTCCTTCTAAAGCGAAGAGGTCAACTCTCTCTTCCCCTGCATCGGAATCAGGCATGTTTAGCGGAAGAAGTGTTCAAAGGGAACCAAGATGAGGTGTTATGCACAATTTAGGAACTAAATGTCCTTCAAGCTTGATTAACCAACAGCCGATAAATAGAATATCTCGCCTACTCAGTTGTGGCGGAGTTTGTGCCCACCCACTCCAGACGTCTCTGGGGTTTTGTGAGTAGGTTCTCTGAGAATAGCACGACTGAACTACTCAGATTCTACTGTTAAAGCACAAGTTACTAACTTGTGTAACGATATATCTGTAAGAGACAGTAGTTAGTGACAGATTCCTTACCTTAGAATATCCCCAGGCGTCAGGCTGGATCCGGAAAGTTTTTGCGTAGCAGTACCCTTGCGCATCGGTAGGCGGCGTCGTGCGGCTCCGCGTCCGTCGTCGGCGTCGTGATCGCCGGGATGACGTCGCGGGCAGTACTTAGACGCCGCCCCTGCGCGCTGACGTCAGTTCTGTACACGACTTTCCGCGCCAGGAACGAGAGCCATGCAAGAAGCTGACATAGGTGTCTGAAAAATACTAGGGCCCTGAAAGGGATGTCCTTAACCCTAGAAATCAGTTCGCAGAACGGGGAGGATGGGTGGGCGGTAAGGAATCTGTCACTAACTACTGTCTCTTACAGATATATCGTTACACAAAAGTTAGTAACTTGTGCATCTGAAAGAGACACGTTAGTGACAGATTCCTTACCTTAGAATAGATACCCCAGCAATACCAACCCCGGTGGTGGGTCTGCGAACAAAGATCAGTCAAGGAAGTCCTGGAGGACAGAACGGCCAAAGAAGCCGTCCCTCCGGACCTGACTGTCAAGGCAGTAATGCTTTGTAAACGTGTGCAGCGAGGCCCACGTAGCTGCCTGACAGATAACCGGCAGCGGAACACCGCGGCCCAAGGCCGTGGTAGCAGCCGTTGCCCTGGTGGAATGGGCACGCAGCCCAACAGGAGGCTCCTTCTTAGCCAAAGAATAGCAGGTCTTGATGCACAAGGTAACCCAGCGGGAGATGGTTCGTTTGTGCACCGCCCGACCTTTTTGGCGCCCACGTAGCCAACAAAGAGCTGGTCATCCACCCGGAAGTGTTTTGTGCGGTCGATATAGAAGGAGAGCGCACGTTTTGGGTCCAGACGGTGGAGCCTCTCTTCCTCTCTGGAAGGATGCGGAGGCGGAAAGAAGGTAGGCAAAGTGATGGTCTGCCCAATGTGGAAGGCAGTAACCACCTTTGGCAAGAAGGACGGACGCGTCCGAAGAACAACCTTGTCTGGATGAACAGACAGAAAGGGAGGTTTGCAAGATAGAGCCTGGAGCTCACTCACCCGCCGAGCCGAGGTGATGGCCACCAGAAAGGCTGTCTTCAGAGTCAGAAGACGAAGAGGACAGTTATGTAGAGGCTCAAAGGGAGCGCACATTAAAAAGGTAAGAACCAAGTTCAAGTCCCACTGAGGCATTACAAACGGAACAGGAGGGAAGAGGTGTGTAATGCCTTTTAAGAACCTGTTAACAACAGGGGACTTGAAAAGGGAGGGCTGATCAGGGAGCCTGAGGAAGGCAGAGATAGCACAAAGATAACCCTTGATGGTACCCAGGGCAGAACCCTGTTGGGCCAGAGAAAGAAGGAACAGAAGGACCTCAGAAAGAGGGGCAGAAAGGGGATTCACAGCCTTTGCTGTGCACCATGCCACAAATTTGTTCCACCTGCAGGCGTATACCACCTTAGTGGAGGGACGCCTGGCTGCCAGAATCACATCACAAACTTCGGGAGGCAAGTCGAAAGGAATCAACTGCCGCCGCTCAATCTCCATGCAAGCAGGTGTAGACTGGACAGGTTCGGGTGGAGGACCGTCCCCTGCTGCTGCGACAGAAGATCCTCCCGAAGAGGCAGACGGATCTGGGGATCTACGCTCATACTGAGTACCTCGGGATACCAAACTCTTCGAGCCCAGTCCGGAGCCACAAGAATGACTTGGGCCCGGTCGTGCCGAATCTTCTTCAACACTCTGGGTAGAAGTGGTATAGGCGGAAAGGCGTACAATAGACCGCAACTCCACTCGTGACGAAAAGCGTCGCCGAGCGAGTGCCGCCTTGGAAATTCCAACGCGCAGATCTGATGACATTGCGCGTTCTCTTCGGTGGTGAATAGATCTAACCAAGGCTCTCCCCACTGTAGAAAGAGTCCTTGCGCCACTTCCGAGTGAAGACGCCATTCGTGATCCATCATGCACCTGCGGCTGAGGTTCGTCCGCACTGGCGTTCAGGGAACCTGCCAGGTGTTGAACCATCAGGAACATGCCCTGATGTTCCAGCCATGTCCAGAGGCGCAGAGCCTCCTGACAAAGGGTCCACGACCCCACCCCGCCTTGTTTGTTGCAGTACCACATGGCGGTGGTGTTGTCTGTGAACACCTGCACTACCTTCCCTTTGACAGAGGGAAGGAATGCCTTGAGTGCAAGTCGGATCGCCCGGAGCTCCAGAAGGTTGATATGGAGCCGGGACTCCGCCGGAGACCAGAGGCCTCTGATCTCCGCCTCTCCCATGTGACCGCCCCATCCCAGAAGGGACGCGTCCGTCACAACTGTGTGCTCTGGCTGGGGAAGGGAGAGGGATCTGCCCATGACCCATTGCCGGTTCGAGAGCCACCACTGCAACTGTTTTGCAGTCCCCTCCGAGATCTGGACGTGATCGGACAGGTTGCCCTGGTGCTGCGCCCACTGGAACTTCAGGTCCCACTGCAGAGCCCGCATATGCCATCTGGCATGATTGACCAGCAGGATGCAGGAGGCCATGAGGCCCAGCAGCCTCAGGGTCATCCGTACCGAAACCCAGGATAAAGGCTGAAAGATCGGAATCATAGCCTGAATATCCCGGACTCGCCGTTCGGGAGGATAGGCCCGAAACTGCGTTGTGTCCAGAACTGCTCCGATGAAAAGGAGCTGTGGAGAAGGAATCAGATGCGACTTCGGCACATTGATGGAGAACCCCAGCGAGTGCAGGAGTTCGGCCGTAGTCTGGAGGTGGGAGACGACTGCCTGGGACGAGCCCGCCTTCAGCAGCCAGTCGTCGAGGTAGGGGAAGACTGAAACCCCTGCCCGGCGCAGATGAGCTGCGACCTCCGCCATCACTTTCGTGAACACCCGAGGGGCACTGGTAAGGCCAAAGGGGAGCACGGTGAACTGAAAATGCTCGAGGCCTACCGTGAACCAAAGGTAACGCCGGTGGGCCGGCAGGACGGGGATGTGGAAATAGGCGTCCTGCAAGTCCAACGCTACCAACCAGTCTCCAGGGTCGAGGGCAGTCAAGACCTGAGCTAGGGTGAGCATCTTGAACTTCTCCTTCCGGAGGAAGCGATTGACGTTCCGGAGGTCCAAGATAGGACGCATGTCCTCCTTGTCCTTTTGGGCACCAGGAAGTAGTGGGAGTAGCAACCACGTCCTACTTCTGGGGTCGGAACATGCTCGATGGCCCTCTTGGCCAAGAGGGCCGTGACTTCCTTCTGCAGAAGTACCAAGTGATCCCCGGACATGCGGTGGAATTGAGGTGGCATGGCTGGGGGGGTGGTCTCGAAGGGGAGGGAGTAGCCCCTTCGGACAATGTCCAAGACCCACCTGTCCGAGGTGATGGGACGCCAGTGGTGAAGGTGATGGCGGACCCTGCCCCCTACTGGCATGCTGTGCACCTGAAAGGAGGGACTAGGAGGGCTTGGAGGCCGCGGACGGGTTGGAGGTGGTGGCCTGACCCGCACGCTGGTTGCCCGAACCGCCACGGCGGTATCCACGTCCTCAGCCACGCGAAGACGCCTGCTGTGCGGGCCGGTGGCTGGGCTGCTGACGTGACTGGGCGCCCCTTCCGTGGCCACGATAGGGGCGAAAAGCAGAAGGTAGCGGAGGGCGTGTAGCAGAAAGGCCCAGGGACTTGGCAGTAGCCCGTGAGTCCTTAAAACGCTCCAACGCATGGTCTGCTTTGGAACCAAAAAGACCGACTCCATCAAAGGGCATGTCCATGAGAGTATTCTGGACATCCCCTGAAAAACCAGTGGTTCTCAGCCAGGCGTGGCGACGCAGCGCCACCGTCGTTGCAATAGATCTGCCCAGCGAGTCGGCGGTATCAAGGCCACATCGTATGGTGTATTTGGCCGCATCCCTTCCTTCCGCAATGGCGCAGGTAAGCAGTGTCTGGAACTCCTCAGAACACTGGGGCAAAACAGTCGCCACCGAATCCCACAAGGAGTGGGTATATCGGCCCAAAAGACAAGCGGTGTTGATGGACCGCAAGCCAGCACTGGAGGAAGAAAAACCCTTCTTCCCAAATTGATCCAGGCGTTTGGATTCCCTATCCGGAGGGGCGGTAGGGAAGGCGGTTTGGGAAGCGGAGGCTTGGACAACCAAGCTCTCAGGAGTGGGGTGGACAGAGAGAAACAAGGGGTCGCCCGGAGCTGGGCGATGGCGTCGGGACACGTTCCTATCCACAGGAGCCCCTGTGTTGGGCTTGGACCAGGCGCCCAAAAGAACGTCAGTTAGTGCATCGTTAAACGGCAGCACAGTCTCCAAGGAGGAGGCTGCCGGCTGAAGCACTTCTGTCAAGAGATTAGTCTTGACCGTCACCGTAGGGAGTCGGAGATGTAAGGCTCCAGCTGCCCTACGCAACACCGTTGCAAAATTGGCTCCCTCCTCCGTAGCCACGGGAGGAGACAGCATGCCAGTGTCAGGGGAAGTATCTAGACCACTGGCATCCCTAGTTCCTCTGCCCAGTCCTCATCATACTGACACTGCTGTGCCAGAGGGTCCTCAGACCCCTCCCAGTCCTCCTGGTCCTCCTCCGGTTCAAAATAAGGAGGAGGAGGGACATTTGGGACCCAAGGTCCCATCGGCGCCGGAACCGGCGTCGAGCGGCGTCGGTCCGGCTCCATGTCCGGAGCCGGAGAGTACATGGGGACGACGCCGCCCGGAGCCCCGGGCGGCGTCAGGAACGGCACCGGAGACATCGACGCCGGCGGAGGCGTGGTCAGGTCGACCGGCGTCGATGGGGGTTGCGGTACCACCGGAGCCGGGATCGAGGCCGGGGCCGAAGCCGGAGCCGGAGCCGGGACCGAGGCTGGAGGCACGAGCGACGCCGGGACCGGAGTCGGCGGCGATGCCGGGGCAACCCCATCAGGGCCCGCGGGGCCCGAAGGCGCACCGGAGGGACCTTGAGGCCCGAAGAGGCGGGCCATGGCCGACAGGAATTCCTGTACTTGGGCCGGATCCGCCCCCGAACCCGGGAAGGACGGGTATTGCGGGGGCGACTCCACAGGCATGTCCGGGGCCGCGGGGGCGGGGACGGTGCCGGGAGGGGCCTCAGCCGAGTCGCGAGACCGGCGAGGCGAAGTCCTAGAGCGATGATGCTTTTTGGACTTCTTGTGCTTAGACTTACCGGGCGACAAAGACTTGGATCCCGACGACCGGTGAGGACTCCGCGACCGACCCCTCGACCTCTCACGCGACCGGGGCTTGGTGTGGCGCGGAGCCGACTGCCGGGCCTCGAGGAGCTTTCGAGACCGCTCTTGCAAAGCTTTCGGGTTGAGGGCCCGGCAGTCGGAACACGACTTCGTGTCGTGGCCTCGGCCGAGGCAGAAGAGACACTCCAGATGCGGGTCTGTGATGGACATCATCCGAGCACAGGCGTCGCAACGTTTAAAGCCGGGCATCCCTACGACACCTTGGAGTCGATGCGAAAGAAACAGTGAAAAATTCACCAAAAAAGTTAGTCAAAAAATGACTAGGGCACTGCTCTTCCCGGATCTGCGCTTGCTGGCGCGGAAAAAGAAGAACTGACGTCAGCGCGCAGGGGCGGCGTCTAAGTACTGCCCGCGACATCATCCCGGCGATCACGACGCCGACGACGGACGCGGAGCCGCACGACGCCGCCTACCGACGCGCAAGGGTACTGCTACGCAAAAACTTTCCGGATCCAGCCTGACGCCTGGGGATATTCTAAGGTAAGGAATCTGTCACTAACGTGTCTCTTTCAGATTAAGTACCCAACCAACGTTGGCGGCGCCATGTCGTGTAGTTCCTATAGTACCCCTGCAGGACCTGCGCGTTTGGATAACATAAACCGTGGGCTTGGTGTTAGACTAACTCTGTGCACCCCCACCGTATATGTTAGCCGGATTTGCATTAGCTAGCTCACAGTACCACTAGAATCTCCTCTTATCGGTGAGAGATTAGTTTCTGGCAACCTTAGATCATGACAACCCAAATTCCTCAGAATCGTGGAAACAACGTACTACCTTTCGCTCAGTCACTCATGCTTACTTATTCAGTTTGTCTCAGAGAGTTACACAGAATAAACAGTCTGGGCGTTTCAATAAGTATTTATTGAACAGTTGTTATTCTAGTGTAAAATATATGTGCTGCAGCAATCAGCAGACAATAGCAGAGATATTTTATCAGCAGTACGATCAAAGTGAAAGGATAGAACAGTTCTACCATATTGCAATAATCATGAGTACATACATGAATATAAAAGCATTATGCAAGTGCGCTTACTCCTACGATGCCTAACTAGATGTACCTGAATGTACCTAGCATATGTGTAGGTCTAAAAGCCTAACAGCCAAGAATCCCTCTAGGATTTAGTCGAACCCCCATACCTGAATAGAGAGAGTGTGGGACACCGTCCTGGTCTCGAGTTGGACACCCCGCAAGGGCTGTGTTAGACCACTGTCAGCTGGAGCGACTGCATGCAGGAGCCTCAGCGTCTCTGGTCAGTGTGTCAGCATGGAAGTCTCGGTTCCCTCTATCTTACCGTGGCAAGATGTGGTGTATTTATACCCTTAAGTGTCTTGTCCCTCAGTATGGTTTGTATTGGTCTTTGCTGGACATGAGGAAGACGTCAGGGGTGAACTTTGTACATACATATTATGTGGGAGATGTAGCTGGTGAATACTCATGCATAATTTATGAGGACATTGTAGGCCTGTGTTCTGGAACGACCTTGCAGTATTTTAACCACAGACTAGATAACGTTCATCCCTCAGAGCTCGTTGTGTACTGTAAGGAGCTAATGTAGGTGAAACATCATGCCTATATTAGGAGACATGACTATAATAGGGCATATACGAGTATGACCAAAATAGGGCATATACGAGTATGACCATAATAGGGCATATACGAGTATGACCATAATAGGGCATATACGAGTATGACCATAATAGGGCATATACGAGTATTTCTACATTATGGCATATATGAACCGGTCTACATTAGGGCCTATATATGAAACATAACAGGTCCAAGGAGCAGGAGACGTTTCTCTGGGCACCGGAGAGCCCCTCAGCATCGGAGAATGCTCCGGAGTCACCTGCGGTGAAGGTGAAGGCAAGATGCCATCCTTCCTATGACACCACTGAACCAGAGATGCTGACTTCTATGACTTCTCCTTCGAAGTGCGATGCTTGGATCCATGACTCCGCTTTTTCTTATATTTTTTGGACGACCTCGAGGTGTGCAGAGTCGGCAACTTCCACCTCGACTTAGTCCTCTTCCGAGCACTCTTCTCCTTCCTTGCCCGGACCATAAACAGCTTTGCTTCTCTTTCTTTAAGGGCCTTTGGATTCATCTGACGACACGAAGCATCCCTCGACATCGTGTCAGACGATAAACACCAAAGGCAGTCTTCATGGGGGTCCGTGGCAGACATATGGCCCCCACATTACCTACCGGGTTTAAAAACAGGCTTTTTCTGAGTAGCCATCGTGTAGAAACAGTTTAAAGACAACAGCAACAAAGTAGACTACAAAGAAATGGAGAGTCCTAGAGAACCGTTACGTGTCAATGGCGTGGAAAATAGGGAACCGACGTCAGCATGGCGACGAGGTCTTCTTATAGCTCCGATGACGTCACGCGGAGTCGCGAGCGGAGCCGTGCTATTGTGACGTCCTTGTCGACGTGGAAGAGCTATGAAAAAAGTTTCCATAGAATGCTGCGCAAGGGGTAATTCAAAAGGTGAGTAATCCACAGGCAGATGTATCCATCAGAATGCACTTTATTTGTATATTCCCTGCTCTAACAGAGGAGAGAAGGAAAATCCTGAGAATTTCCATCCTGGAACGTGGTCTACGCTCCTGAAAGCAAGCCGTGATTGCTTGCTTTAAACCAGAGGATACCGTGCTCACCAACCAGGGTCTTGAAGCTGAAAGCCCTTAATGCCAGTAAAACTCCTGCTTTTGTTTAAATGTACATCACAATGTCATTTCGTAGGTTGATAAGTTTTAAGTTATTAGGAATTGCACTTTGATATTTATATATGAGGAAATTTTAGATGTTAAATATAATAAGTATTTTTTGTGTTATCACCAGCAACTATATGATTTTTTTTTTAACATTACGGAAACATAGAACTGGAGGTATGTGGAGAATCTTGGTTTTAGAATGAACTGTGAGATTATTTGTTATGGTTTTAACTAACTAAACAATAAAATTAATCAATCAAAATAGATCCAAAATACTATGCCTAGACAAACTTTAAAACTGTTCCCACATTGGTTGGGTGCTGTACAGTGCACTACACATGCAAAATAGGAAAGTTTGGAGAAATAAAAATAGTATTTTTACCTATGCCTCAAAGAGGTGTTATTTTTTGGTGCAAAACCATGTCTACTATTGCTAGAAGATAGGACTTTGCGTCTGTTGGGAAGGAAAAGTCCTCTGAATGGTGAGAGGTGTGTAACCCCTACCCTGAGTGCCCAATTGGGTTATTGTCTGGACCCCTAAACAGCTTTTTTGTCATAAGGCGAACACGGATCATGCGTGTGCACCATGACATAGGTTTGTCTCATGCATTATGCTCTTGTTGGACTGGGAGGGGTGCCCAAAGCGATACTCTCAGAGTGGTTCATCAGGAGTTAAACAGCACAAGCGCAGTGGTGGCAGCATACCATGTAGTGACCAGCAATAGGGTACAGGTCCTTTTACCCTGAGCCACTGCAGTGAGGCCTGCTGGCTCACTCACCTTTTTAAAAGTTCAGCTGCTGTGTGTTTAACTCACCCCTGGCCCATATCAGGTTGATGTGGAAGTGCATGTGTGATGAAAGCATGTGCTGAGTGCATGTTTGCTCACAAGAGGATGCATTACACCTAGGGTGAATTGTAGTAGAGTGTGCACAGCACATGGTAAATGTGTGTGCACTGGCAGTGTGTGTTTAAAGTGGCACACCCCGGTACAGAACAGAGAGCCTGTAGTGCTTAAATATTTGCGACAAAGGCAAAAATAACAGATGATGGACAGAGTGCTAAAGAAATCAAACATTCACCCCCAGTCACAGATCTGGGTTAAATTCATTGTTTTTTTGCTCGCCATGACATTGCAGTTTGGAACTAGCCATATGCAAATCAGTCTTGACCCTGCTCCCCATGGGAAAAGTCCAGCCCAAACTGCCAGGCCAGGAATTCCCTGGACTAGAAACAAGCATCCTGGCACCGGTTGTGGGGTATCACCCCTCATCAGCCAGGTTAGCTTGAATCCGGTGGCATAGCCAGCACAGGACCCACGTCTGGGTATACCCTTCCCACTTGGGCGACAAATGCAAAAAGAGCAGATGAGGGACGGAATGTTGAAAAAATCAAACATTCACCCCTAGTCATAGATCTGGGTTAAACCCATCATTTATTTGATCGCCATGTGTAAGAAAGTGCCTCTTTTAGACATGGTTAGCCCCCACCTTTTGCATGGATAATGATGTAATTTCGACTGGAAGTGCACAGGGTACCTGCCAGCCAGGTCCCCTGTGTCAAAAGCTCTTTCCCTAAACTGTACCTTCTGTTTCCCAATTGGCACAACTTCAGTACCCTCCGTAAGTCCTAGTAAATTATACCTCTGGTACCTATGGCATTGGCAATGAAGAGGGACCCCAAGGGTAGCAGCACGAATTGTGCCACCCTAGGGTCCCCTTACCAAGGCCAAGTACACTGCCATTGCAGACTGCATGTCTTGGTGCAGACAAAACCGAAGAGTCGACATGGCACACATCCCTACGTAACTGAAGTGGAGGTGACAGAATGCACACCTTTTTAATACTTTGATTCTTCATTGCTTTGGATACCAAATTTTGCATGCAGCCTGGACCCGCGTGCTCTGCCCTTGCAGCACACACGTGTAGATACATCCGAGCTGGAGCGTGATTTCACTCCACTGCTAGGCGCGCTGCTGTTTTGAGACTGTTCACAAAAATACCATGCATTTGTCCTTGCTTAACAATTTTTATTCCATTTACTCCAAAATGTGTTTTCTTTCTCATTTTCTTTCTCCATTCACATGTAAGATGGTATGTTAGCCCAATGTTTCTGATGCGACAGATATGCCTATCCGGGCCTTTCTCTGGGGCTCGAGGGAATACATAATTCATCCATAGCAGTGTATCTTGTTTTACCCAACGCATTTCAGGCTTTCCTAGCCCTTCTACAGGGGTTCACTATAACATTAAAAAATTACCATTAGATTTCTATTCAGACCTCAATACATCAGAATTAATTATACCATCATTAACATAATGTAAAAACTTCTGCCATGTTTTACAGTCTTTCAATGAACAGCATTATCCCTCAAAAAACGTGTTTACACACCTCCAAAATGTGCCCAACAAGCACTCTCCCAAAGAGTGCCTCCCTTAAATTTGTTCCCAGTGTTCACAAGCTAAGCAACACCCATAAAATTCCCTGTCAACTGATACTCCGGACTAACTCAAATTCACCCCTGCCCACAACTAAAACAAACGGAACTTTCTCATCTACCTGCTTCCTCCGTTTCAATGCCATCAAATTCAACCACTTTCCGCTCCTTCCGTGTAGAAATATTACAATCACATCTGCCCCGTGACCCTACCTTTAGTAACTCGTGCAACATGACCCCGGCCTGATAATTAACCAATCAATTCAACCCACTGATTCAAATCCCCACCCTCCAAAATACAAGTCCCATAAATCACCACTTTAAACACCTTCTTCACCCGCCCAGACCTCCAATCAAACCGCTAAGCTGTGACTCCACTTGCATAACCAATGCAATCAAAGAAACACCCCAAACCCCTCAAGCCTACAACCCATCCTTCCAACAGCTGTTCTCAAAACACTGATTCTCCGATTTTCAAACATGCCCACAGACACTGCATGGAATATAGGTAAGACACCCCTCTGGCAGGCCTCAAAGCCCTAAGGCAGGGTGCAATACATCGCCTGTGAGGACATATCTGCATGAGCAGATATGCCCCTGCAATATCCATGTCGATTATCAGATATTGTAAGTGAACCGGGAAGCCATAGAGAGTACATGGGCTGGACACTCGTCATTACAAGTTTCCCAGTTCCATGACGGCTTAACTGTATTATGGGATGTCTGGTACCAAACATCTCGTCTTAAACCTGCACTGATTCCAGTGTCAGATATATTAATAATTGCACACAGAGTACCCCGTAGAGGGGTCCCCTGAAACCTACTAACCCTTAGTGTAGTCACTGACTGGTCTAAGTCAGCCTGTCACCACCAGACAGAGTTCTGAACTCACAGGGTGACCACCAGCATACTCAGAATTTGAGAACAAAGCCTGTCCTGGGCGGAGGTGTTCACACCTTCCCCCAGTCAGAAAGAACCATCTGTGGCAGGAAGCTTCAAAGACCTTGCCACCTTTGAAACGCAACCCCAGCCTCTCCTGATAGAAGGAGCAGCCACCCCCCCCCCTCCTGTCCTCACCCCCGTTTGGCGGGAAGACAGGCGGGAAAACTTAGAAAGAATAGGAGGTGTGCCACCCACTGCTAACTCCACCCCTCAGGTGCTGGAGGTGAGGTGAGGCACATTTTTCAGTACCCACCATCTTGAAGATCGTGAGACTTCTCCAATCAGGGCCAGGGATTTGTCCCCATCCCAGAGGAGGTAAGCATAATATAGGGTGTAGACACCCCAGGTAAGGGGCCTATTGGCCACTCCCTTTAACTTCCTTGTAAATGACCCTAAATTTAGTATTTAGTACCCAGAGCCTGAACCATAGTATTCACGGGCACAAGAAGAAGATGAATGAAGACCCGCTGTTGGACCGAGAACTGCAGACCACGTGGTGGACTTTGGGCCCAAACTCCTGCTTGCTGCCACAGACCTCAACAATCGCCACTCTCCTGCTCATCTTGTCGCTGTGCCCTCCAAAAACCCCGGGGCATCTTCAGCACTTCACAAATTGCCAGACAAACTGCCTTGAGATAGGTACTATCTCCCTGCAGCTGCAGGCTTCCAAAACAGCAAAGTCTGGTCCAGCATCGTTCAGCTCCCCAGCCTGTCCCTGAGTGGCAACCAAGAATACAATTGCTCTGGAGGGTCAGATCGGCCCCAACACCAAGTCTCAAGGCCCCAAGACCCAGCAGAGCTGAAAGGCACCAATACCCGGGGTAGCGGTTCCCTTGCTGTAAAAACCTACGAAACCAATTCCAGGCAGACTCCAACTCTACAGCAAGCCAACACCACATGAGGGACCTCAGGACATTGGAGACCCACCTCAGCAGTGGCCCAGCAGCTCCAGAATTGTTGCTCCAAGGTGCCAGCTTCTGACTGCAAGGTGCTTCTTTAAACACTGTTGCCCAGTTTCACATCTTCACCGCACCCAGCCCACCGGGCCGGGACATCTTCCGTCCAGCTGTGCTCCCTCGGCCCCTGAGCCCTTGTGACCTCTACTCTTCCTTGAGAGTTGTTGCACTTGCCGTCAAGACCCTCTATGCTTTGCGTTTACAGGTGGCCGTCTGGCTTCACAGGGCCAGCTACAAAGCCCCCTTTTTCCTTGCTCCCAGTGAAATCCAGGAAGCTCCAGAGAACTTGGCATCGGAACTTTGGACCTTGGCCCCCGAACCTTCCAATTCTAAAAGGTGAACCACTAAAAGTAACTGCATTTGCACTGATTTCCAATTACCTTTTTGCATCCATAGGAAATATATTGTGCGTAATTGCGCACAAGTGTGATTATTGTATTGATTGTAATTTTATCATATTGCGACACGTATTTATTTTGTACCCAAAGTTCTTGGTCTAAATATTTATATAAAAAGAAGTATTATTTTTCTAATTTGGTCTCAACTTCATTCCTTGCGTGTGTGTATCATTTATTGCCTCTGTGAGTATAACAAATGCTTAGCACTACCCTCGGATAAGCCTAACTGCTCGCCCACACTACCAGAAAAATAAAGCGGTAGTATTATCTACTGTTGCCTCTGTAAACCGATAAGGGTCTCTTGGACCTCTCTGCACAGTGTACCCCATTGTGTAGAAAGGTGGGTTTCCTAACACCATGCCATTCCAGATTGGACCCAGTCATATGCAAATCAGTCTTGACCCTGCTCCCCATGGGAACAATCCAGCCGAAATGCCAGGCCAGGTACTCCCTGGACCAAAAACAAGTATCCTGGGACCGGTTTCGGGGTATCACACCATATTAGCCAGGCTAGGTAATTGCATGTGGGTATGCTGGTGGTAGCATAATGCACAAGGACAGCAGTGCTCGACAGTGAATGTATTATGAACGTACACTAAGTGCAACAGTGCATACACTGGCACATTACATGGAGGACCTTGGGTTCCATTTTGGGAAGCCCAGGCCTACCTGGTGAAAACATGAGGAGTAGAGGAATCCCCCAGACAGATTTGTATATTGCTGCATTCCTGTGATCTGGGTGGGACAAGCAGTGCATGAGGGGGAGCCAGGCTCTCCCTCTGCATTTGAAAGGGCTCTTTGATTCAGTGACAGATGACAAGGAAAGGGGCCTGAAAACTTCTCAGGGAGAGGGAGATAAGGCTGATAAGAGAATCATAAAGGATAGGGCTGAAGGCCCAGTATTAACCTTTGATTAACGTATCACTGTGTCTGACATCAAGGTGTTAACTCCATGTAGGAAACTGGCTCTATATATACTACACCAAAATGAGGTATAGTGTGTATAGAGTCCAGTTGACCCCAGAGGTAGGCAGAGGTTAAAGGTTAGATAGAACCTTACTCTTTATTTGTGGTAGAGTGGTCGAGCAGTAAGGCAGTATCAGAGGACAGTGTTAAGCATTTGATGTACCCACTCAGTCAGCAAATGAATTCACACACTCAAGGACTGAACTCTAGACCAATTGTTTTTGTATAAAAAATATACTGTTTTATTTTTAGAACCAAGCAAGCCTGGCACAGGTAAGCATTAAATACTTTACAGTAATAAGTTGCTGATTGTAGAACAGTTTGAAAATGCAATAGGAATTGTACTTTGTTTGATTTACCGGGGATGCAGTAAGTTGCAATACTTAGCAAATACAGTACATTGAAATTAATAGGCTTTTTCAGTAAATTACAGGTAAGTTACTTTTTACGTTACTTTTCTAACTCAGTGCTGGATACCTAGATTCAGCACTGGGACATTTCCTGCAAACATTGTCAATGTTATCCTATGGAGGAAAAACAGGTTATCGGTTCACAGGTAAGTTATCGACTGTGGGAGTTAAGGTTCTGGGGTTAGACTCAGGGGTCCCCCAGGGTCAGTGATGCACTCTTGTTACACCCTCAGTGGCACTAGGGTGGCCGGGTGCAGAGTGTTGAGGCCCAATGGTATCCAATGGGGGATAGGGGGCCTCCGTATTGGTGGCTGCTGGCAAGCAGGCCACTGGGTTGTGGGAGCAAAGCTCCTAGGGTTTAGGTCAGGGCAAATGGGGAAACAAAGTAGCACAAAAGGTGCACCCTCAGCGGCACTGAGGCGGCCGGGTGCAGAGTGCTGTTTCGACGTCGGGCGCCCTGTTGTTTTCAATGGAGAACCTCTGGTTTGAAAAACCACTGCAGGCAGGGAGACGAAGGATTTCTGGGTGTGACCACCACTTCGAGAGGTAAGTTGGGAAGTTAGGGGTTGGTTAGGCACCGTCGGTTTGGGCACACAAGGCCGTGGGGCGTCGGGTGCAGGGGTGCCTTTTGGGGTCGGATCTTCTTACCAGCTCCGGGTCGCGGTTAGGGGGACCTTCTGGATTTAGGCTGCAGGCGTCGGCTGGAGGCTTGAGGCAGGTCAGGGGTCGCCGGATCTCGGGTCAGGATTGCTAGGGTGACCTCCTCATGGTGTTTTTCCACTCGAGCTCGGGCTGGGTTCGGCGGTTGCAGAGTGGGCTGGATTCGCGGTCTCCGGCTACTGCCAGAGGTTGCAATTAAACAAATCCGGTGTTCACGGGAGAAGCAGTCTTTGGAAGTGAAGGCAGGCAGGTCCTCCGGGGCTTTTGAGGTTGCTGGCTGCAGGACACACCGGGATTTCGCAGGTTTGAGGGGAGACAGGCCAGTAGGGCTGGGGCCAAGTCAGTGGGCGTCGTCCTCTTGTTAGCTGGCTGCACGGCTGTTCGGTCCTTCTTCTTCTTTTCTTCTTGTCGTTTCTGGATCTGCAAGGTTCAGGGTGCCCCCTAAATACTAGATTTAGGGGCGTTACAGGTAGGTAAAGGGCAGGGACCAATGGGTCCCTTCCCTGGGGTGGGTACACCCCCCATCGTGCCACCCTCCAGTGGGAGGGGGGCAGGAGCCTGTCCCTGGTTGGTTGGGTCCCCCCATCCTCAAGATGGCGGGGACTCAGAGTTGTGCTTCACCTCGCCTCCCCCACCTGAGGGGTGGTGTTGGCAGAGGTGGGCACACCTCTTTCCCTCACTTGTTTTTCCCGCCGGTTCTCCCGCCTAAAGTGGGGGGTAGAACCAGTGGGGACCAGTTGCCGAAAGCAGCAAATGGTCTGGGTAGGCTCACAAAGGCGGCATGCCTTTGAAGCTTCCCCTTTCGTAAACCCTGCCCATCCTGGGGGAGGAGGCTTGGCACCTCGTCCCAGGATGTGCATTGTTTCAGGCCCCCAAGAGCAGCAGGCTCTCAACCCAGGGGTCCAGAAACATGTCAGTTGGTGGCAGCCTAAGCAGCCACTCAGTCGGGTCACTAGAAGCTGGTCGAGTTTCAGGGGGCATCTCTAAGATGCCCTATGTTGTGCATTTTACATTAAATCCCACACTGGCATCAGTGTGGGTTTAATGTGCTGAGAAGTTTGATACCAAACTTCCCAGTCTTCAGTGTAGCCATTATGGTGCTGTCAAGTTCGTAATGACAAACTCCCAGCATCATATACTCTTAATGGCAGCACTGCACTTACACTGCCCAAGAATGGACTTGGGCACTGTAGGGGTACAGGGCTCATGCACCTGTACCCTCACCACTGGCATAGTGCACCCAGCTGGAGGGGTGGCTGATCTAGGTCAGGGCAGTGGTTTGTAGGCATGGCACACAGGGATGTGTGCCATGTCGACTCTTCACTTTGTTCTGCACCAAGACACGCAGCCTGCAATGGCAGTGTGTGTGTGAAAAGGTGCAGGGCCTCTAAGGGTGGCACAATAAGTGCTGCAGCCCTTAGGGGCCTTCCCTGGTCACAGTGCCCTGGGTACCTGTGGTACCATTTACCAGGGACCTACCTGTGGCCAGGGATGCCAATTGGGTTTAGGCTTCAATGCAGTTATAGTGAAGGAACATAGGCCCTGGGTACCTGATTAGCAGGAGCCCAGGGCACACTCAGTCAAAGAACATCAGCAATTCAGCAAAAAGTGGGGGCAGACCATGCAGAAAGAGGGCACTTTCTCACATCTAGTCACTCCTATCAATCTTATTGTGGCTTAACCTGCGTCAGAATCCTGCCTGGTGTGACAGATATCCTCCAGGAGAACGGATGAAGGGGAGAGATGTCCATTTCAAAAGAGCAGACGCCCAACATAAAACTTCAAAGGACAAGACACTAAATCACATTTTGTGTCTGGAAAAGAACACTAAGGGGCCGATTCCGATCTCGGTCGGAGGCGTACCCAACACCATTCGGTCGGGAAAAAAGCCATGCGAAAGCCTGTTTCCCGACCGATCCGTACAGCACACCGAACGAGTAAGTACGATGCGCACAACAGCAAAGAATCCGGCCGAGCCGTACTCACCCAAACCAGGTCCTGTTCCCCGACCGAGGCGAATCCGGAAACGCTGAATCGAGTCGCACGGAAGGGAAAATGCAGCTCCGTCCGGCCGAACGAGTACGATGCGCTTTCCGTACGCGCCGAACCCGTCGCTACGCACGGCACGTCAAAGCATCCGGGAGAGGCGCACATAAGCTCCGATTCGCGCCACAACACGATCCACGGCTCCGAGACGAACACGGCAGCGACGAGGACGACGCGAAGCGACGAGGACGAGGCGAAGCGACGAGGACGACGCGAAGCAACGAGAAGGACGAACGACAGGAACCAACCATGAATCCCTTCGTCCCGATCATACCAATATTCTACATTTACTACCGGAACAGGCACGGACGCGTACGGCGCAGAAGGTAAGCCAGACACCAACCACAAAACACATACAACACGTACACGACACATCACACACACACAGAGGGATGCAGAATATACTTACACCAGCAACAGCAGCACCATAGGGGCGGGATGCCCATCACCAATGCCACATATGCACACAGGGGCCTGAATGCGCACCACCACCCCTACCCAGGGGGGCAGGATGCCTACCACTACTACCACCCTTAGCCAGGGGGGCTGGATGCCTACCACCACTACCACCCTCACCCAGGGGGGCAGGATGCCTACCACTACTACCACCCTTACCCAGGGGGGCTGGATGCCTACCACTACTACCACCCTTAGCCAGGGGGGCAGGATGCCTACCACTACTACCACCCTCCCCAGGGGGGCTGGATGCCTACCACTACTACCACCCTTACCCAGGGTGGGCTGGATGCCTACCACCACTACCACCCTTAGCCAGGGGGGGCTGGATGCCTACCACTACTACCACCCTCACCCAGGGGGGCAGGATGCCTACCACTACTACCACCCTCACCCAGGGGGGCTGGATGCCTACCACTACTACCACCCTTAGCCAGGGGGGCTGGATGCCTACCACTACTACCACCCTCACCCAGGGGGGCAGGATGCCTACCACTACTACCACCCTCACCCAGGGGGGCTGGATGCCTACCACCACCCTTAGCCAGGGTGGGCTGGATGCCTACTACCACTACCACCCTCACCCAGGGGGGCAGGATGCCTACCACTACTACCACCCTTACCCAGGGGGGGCAGGATGCCTACCACTACTACCACCCTCACCCAGGGGGGGCTGGATGCCTACCACCACCCTTAGCCAGGGTGGGCTGGATGCCTACCACCACTACCACCCTTAGCCAGGGGGGCAGGATGCCTACCACTACTACCACCCTCACCCAGGGGGGCTGGATGCCTACCACTACTACCACCTTTAGCCAGGGGGGCTGGATGCCTACCACTACTACCACCCTCACCCAGGGGGGGCAGGATGCCTACCACTACTACCACCCTCACCCAGGGGGGGCTGGATGCCTACCACCACCCTTAGCCAGGGTGGGCTGGATGCCTACCACCACTACCACCCTCACCTAGGGGGGGGCAGGATGCCTACCACTACTACCACCCTTACCCAGGGGGGGCAGGATGCCTACCACTACTACCACCCTCACCCAGGGGGGGCTGGATGCCTACCACTACTACCACCCTTAGCCAGGGTGGGCTGGATGCCTACCACCACTACCACCCTTAGCCAGGGGGGGCAGGATGCCTACCACTACTACCACCCTCACCCAGGGGGGGCTGGATGCCTACCACTACTACCACCCTTAGCCAGGGGGGGCAGGATGCCTACCACCACTACCACCCTTAGCCAGGGGGGGCAGGATGCCTACCACTACTACCACCCTCACCCAGGGTGGGCAGGATGCCTACCACTACTACCACCCTCACCCAGGGGGGGCTGGATGCCTACCACTACTACCACCCTTAGCCAGGGGGGGCTGGATGCCTACCACTACTACCACCCTCACCCAGGGGGGCAGGATGCCTACCACTACTACCACCCTTAGCCAGGGGGGCAGGATGCCTACCACTACTACCACCCTCACCCAGGGGGCAGGATGCCTACCACTACTACCACCCTCACCCAGGGGGGCTGGATGCCTACCACCACCCTTAGCCAGGGTGGGCTGGATGCCTACCACCACTACCACCCTCACCCAGGGGGGCAGGATGCCTACCACTACTACCACCCTTACCCAGGGGGGCAGGATGCCTACCACTACTACCACCCTCACCCAGGGGGGCAGGATGCCTACCACTACTACCACCCTCACCCAGGGGGCTGGATGCCTACCACCACCCTTAGCCAGGGTGGGCTGGATGCCTACCACCACTACCACCCTCACCCAGGGGGGCAGGATGCCTACCACTACTACCACCGTTACCCAGGGGGGCAGGAAGCTCTACCACTACTACCACCCACACCCAGGGGGGCTGGATGCCTACCACTACTACCACACTTAGCCAGGGGGGCTGGATGCCTACCACCACTACCACCCTCACCCAGGGGGGCAGGATGCCTACCACTACTACCACCCTTACCCAGGGGGGCAGGATGCCTACCACTACTACCACCCTTAGCCAGGGGGGCTGGATGCCTACCACTACTACCACCCTCACCCAGGGGGGGCAGGATGCCTACCACTACTACCACCCTTAGCCAGGGGGGCTGGATGCCTACCACCACTACCACCCTCACCCAGGGGGGCTGGATGCCTACCACTACTACCACCCTTAGCCAGGGTGGGCTGGATGCCTACCACCGCTACCACCCTTAGCCAGGGGGGCAGGATGCCTACCACTACTACCACCCTCACCCAGGGGGGCTGGATGCCTACCACTACTACCACCCTTAGCCAGGGGGGCAGGATGCCTACCACCACTACCACCCTTAGCCAGGGGGGGCAGGATGCCTACCACTACTACCACCCACACCCAGAGTGGCAGGATGCCTACCACTACTACCACCCTCACCCAGGGGGCTGGATGCCTACCACTACTACCACCCTTAGCCAGGGGTGGCTGGATGCCTACCACTACTACCACCCTCACCCAGGGGGGCAGGATGCCTACCACTACTACCACCCTTAGCCAGGGGGGCAGGATGCCTACCACTACTACCACCCTCACCCAGGGGGGCTGGATGCCTACCACCACCCTTAGCCAGGGTGGGCTGGATGCCTACCACCACTACCACCTTCACCCAGGGGGGCAGGATGCCTACCACTACTACCACCCTCACCCAGGGGGGCAGGATGCCTACCACTACTACCACCCTCACCCAGGGGGGCTGGATGCCTACCACTACTACCACCCTCACCCAGGTACCACCACCCTTAGCCAGGGTGGGCTGGATGCCTACCACCACTACCACCCTCACCCAGGGGGGACAGGATGCCTACCACTACTACCACCCTTACCCAGGGGGGGCAGGATGCCTACCACTACTACCACCCTCACCCAGGGGGGCTGTATGCCTACCACTACTACCACCCTTAGCCAGGGGGGCTGGATGCCTACCACCACTACCACCCTCACCCAGGGGGCAGGATGCCTACCACTACTACCACCCTTACCCAGGGGGGCAGGATGCCTACCACTACTACCACCCTTAGCCAGGGGGGCTGGATGCCTACCACTACTACCACCCTCACCCAGGGGGGCAGGATACCTACCACTACTACCACCCTTAGCCAGGGGGCTGGATGCCTACCACCACTACCACCCTCACCCAGGGGGGCAGGATGCCTACCACTACTACCACCCTTAGCCAGGGGGGCTGGATGCCTACCACTACTACCACCCTTAGCCAGGGGGGCTGGATGCCTACCACTACTACCACCCTCACCCAGGGGGGCAGGATGCCTACCACTACTACCACCCTCACCCAGGGGGGCTGGATGCCTACCACCACCCTTAGCCAGGGTGGGCTGGATGCCTACCACCACTACCACCCTCACCCAGGGGGGCAGGATGCCTACCACTACTACCACCCTTACCCAGGGGGCAGGATGCCTACCACTACTACCACCCTCACCCAGGGGGGCTGGATGCCTACCACTACTACCACCCTTAGCCAGGGGGGCTGGATGCCTACCACCACTACCACCCTCACCCAGGGGGGCAGGATGCCTACCACTACTACCACCCTTACCCAGGGGGGGGCAGGATGCCTACCACTACTACCACCCTTAGCCAGGGGGGGCTGGATGCCTACCACCACCCTTAGCCACGGTGGGCTGGATTCCTACCACCACTACCACCCTCACCTAGGGGGGGGCGTACCCAACACCATTCGGTCGGGAAAAAAGCCATGCGAAAGCCTGTTTCCCGACCGATCCGTACAGCACACCGAACGAGTAAGTACGATGCGCACAACAGCAAAGAATCCGGCCGAGCCGTACTCACCCAAACCAGGTCCTGTTCCCCGACCGAGGCGAATCCGGAAACGCTGAATCGAGTCGCACGGAAGGGAAAATGCAGCTCCGTCCGGCCGAACGAGTACGATGCGCTTTCCGTACGCGCCGAACCCGTCGCTACGCACGGCACGTCAAAGCATCCGGGAGAGGCGCACATAAGCTCCGATTCGCGCCACAACACGATCCACGGCTCCGAGACGAACACGGCAGCGACGAGGACGACGCGAAGCGACGAGGACGAGGCGAAGCGACGAGGACGACGCGAAGCAACGAGAAGGACGAACGACAGGAACCAACCATGAATCCCTTCGTCCCGATCATACCAATATTCTACATTTACTACCGGAACAGGCACGGACGCGTACGGCGCAGAAGGTAAGCCAGACACCAACCACAAAACACATACAACACGTACACGACACATCACACACACACAGAGGGATGCAGAATATACTTACACCAGCAACAGCAGCACCATAGGGGCGGGATGCCCATCACCAATGCCACATATGCACACAGGGGCCTGAATGCGCACCACCACCCCTACCCAGGGGGGCAGGATGCCTACCACTACTACCACCCTTAGCCAGGGGGGGCTGGATGCCTACCACCACTACCACCCTCACCCAGGGGGGGCAGGATGCCTACCACTACTACCACCCTTACCCAGGGGGGGCTGGATGCCTACCACTACTACCACCCTTAGCCAGGGGGGGCAGGATGCCTACCACTACTACCACCCTCCCCAGGGGGGGCTGGATGCCTACCACTACTACCACCCTTACCCAGGGTGGGCTGGATGCCTACCACCACTACCATCCTTAGCCAGGGGGGCTGGATGCCTACCACTACTACCACCCTCACCCAGGGGGGCAGGATGCCTACCACTACTACCACCCTCACCCAGGGGGGCTGGATGCCTACCACTACTACCACCCTTAGCCAGGGGGCTGGATGCCTACCACTACTACCACCCTCACCCAGGGGGGCAGGATGCCTACCACTACTACCACCCTCACCCAGGGGGGCTGGATGCCTACCACACACCCTTAGCCAGGGTGGGCTGGATGCCTACTACCACTACCACCCTCACCCAGGGGGCAGGATGCCTACCACTACTACCACCCTTACCCAGGGGGGCAGGATGCCTACCACTACTACCACCCTCACCCAGGGGGGCTGGATGCCTACCACTACTACCACCCTTAGCCAGGGTGGGCTGGATGCCTACCACCACTACCACCCTTAGCCAGGGGGCAGGATGCCTACCACTACTACCACCCTCACCCAGGGGGGCTGGATGCCTACCACTACTACCACCTTTAGCCAGGGGGGCTGGATGCCTACCACTACTACCACCCTCACCCAGGGGGGCAGGATGCCTACCACTACTACCACCCTCACCCAGGGGGGCTGGATGCCTCACCACCACCCTTAGCCAGGGTGGGCTGGATGCCTACCACCACTACCACCCTCACCTAGGGGGGCAGGATGCCTACCACTACTACCACCCTTACCCAGGGGGGGCAGGATGCCTACCACTACTACCACCCTCACCCAGGGGGGGCTGGATGCCTACCACTACTACCACCCTTAGCCAGGGTGGGCTGGATGCCTACCACCACTACCACCCTTAGCCAGGGGGGCAGGATGCCTACCACTACTACCACCCTCACCCAGGGGGGCTGGATGCCTACCACTACTACCACCCTTAGCCAGGGGGGCAGGATGCCTACCACCACTACCACCCTTAGCCAGGGGGGGCAGGATGCCTACCACTACTACCACCCACACCCAGAGTGGGCAGGATGCCTACCACTACTACCACCCTCACCCAGGGGGCTGGATGCCTACCACTACTACCACCCTTAGCCAGGGGGGCTGGATGCCTACCACTACTACCACCCTCACCCAGGGGGGCAGGATGCCTACCACTACTACCACCCTTAGCCAGGGGGGCAGGATGCCTACCACTACTACCACCCTCACCCAGGGGGGCAGGATGCCTACCACTACTACCACCCTCACCCAGGGGGGCTGGATGCCTACCACCACCCTTAGCCAGGGTGGGCTGGATGCCTACCACCACTACCACCCTCACCCAGGGGGGCAGGATGCCTACCACTACTACCACCCTTACCCAGGGGGGCAGGATGCCTACCACTACTACCACCCTCACCCAGGGGGGCAGGATGCCTACCACTACTACCACCCTCACCCAGGGGGGCTGGATGCCTACCACCACCCTTAGCCAGGGTGGGCTGGATGCCTACCACCACTACCACCCTCACCCAGGGGGCAGGATGCCTACCACTACTACCACCGTTACCCAGGGGGGCAGGAAGCCTACCACTACTACCACCCACACCCAGGGGGGGCTGGATGCCTACCACTACTACCACACTTAGCCAGGGGGGGCTGGATGCCTACCACCACTACCACCCTCACCCAGGGGGGGCAGGATGCCTACCACTACTACCACCCTTACCCAGGGGGGGCAGGATGCCTACCACTACTACCACCCTTAGCCAGGGGGGGCTGGATGCCTACCACTACTACCACCCTCACCCAGGGGGGGCAGGATGCCTACCACTACTACCACCCTTAGCCAGGGGGGCTGGATGCCTACCACCACTACCACCCTCACCCAGGGGGGCTGGATGCCTACCACTACTACCACCCTTAGCCAGGGTGGGCTGGATGCCTACCACCGCTACCACCCTTAGCCAGGGGGGCAGGATGCCTACCACTACTACCACCCTCACCCAGGGGGGCTGGATGCCTACCACTACTACCACCCTTAGCCAGGGGGGCAGGATGCCTACCACCACTACCACCCTTAGCCAGGGGGGGCAGGATGCCTACCACTACTACCACCCACACCCAGAGTGGGCAGGATGCCTACCACTACTACCACCCTCACCCAGGGGGGGCTGGATGCCTACCACTACTACCACCCTTAGCCAGGGGTGGCTGGATGCCTACCACTACTACCACCCTCACCCAGGGGGGCAGGATGCCTACCACTACTACCACCCTTAGCCAGGGGGGCAGGATGCCTACCACTACTACCACCCTCACCCAGGGGGGCTGGATGCCTACCACCACCCTTAGCCAGGGTGGGCTGGATGCCTACCACCACTACCACCTTCACCCAGGGGGGCAGGATGCCTACCACTACTACCACCCTCACCCAGGGGGGCAGGATGCCTACCACTACTACCACCCTCACCCAGGGGGGCTGGATGCCTACCACTACTACCACCCTCACCCAGGTACCACCACCCTTAGCCAGGGTGGGCTGGATGCCTACCACCACTACCACCCTCACCCAGGGGGACAGGATGCCTACCACTACTACCACCCTTACCCAGGGGGGCAGGATGCCTACCACTACTACCACCCTCACCCAGGGGGGCTGTATGCCTACCACTACTACCACCCTTAGCCAGGGGGGGCTGGATGCCTACCACCACTACCACCCTCACCCAGGGGGGCAGGATGCCTACCACTACTACCACCCTTACCCAGGGGGGCAGGATGCCTACCACTACTACCACCCTTAGCCAGGGGGGCTGGATGCCTACCACTACTACCACCCTCACCCAGGGGGGCAGGATACCTACCACTACTACCACCCTTAGCCAGGGGGGCTGGATGCCTACCACCACTACCACCCTCACCCAGGGGGGCAGGATGCCTACCACTACTACCACCCTTAGCCAGGGGGGCTGGATGCCTACCACTACTACCACCCTTAGCCAGGGGGCTGGATGCCTACCACTACTACCACCCTCACCCAGGGGGGCAGGATGCCTACCACTACTACCACCCTCACCCAGGGGGGCTGGATGCCTACCACCACCCCTTAGCCAGGGTGGGCTGGATGCCTACCACCACTACCACCCTCACCCAGGGGGGCAGGATGCCTACCACTACTACCACCCTTACCCAGGGGGGCAGGATGCCTACCACTACTACCACCCTCACCCAGGGGGGCTGGATGCCTACCACTACTACCACCCTTAGCCAGGGGGGCTGGATGCCTACCACCACTACCACCCTCACCCAGGGGGGCAGTATGCCTACCACTACTACCACCCTTACCCAGGGGGGGGCAGGATGCCTACCACTACTACCACCCTTAGCCAGGGGGGCTGGATGCCTCACCACCACCCTTAGCCAGGGGGGCAGGATGCCTACCACTACTACCACCCTCACCCAGGGGGGCTGGATGCCTACCACTACTACCACCCTTAGCCAGGGGGGCTGGATGCCTACCACTACTACCACCCTCACCCAGGGGGGCTGGATGCCTACCACTACTACCACCCCCACTCATAGGATGGACAATGCATGACACAACCAGCACACCACAACCTAGGGAATGCAAGAAGAAGACATCCCCCCAACACCATGACAAGCGTGTGTAGACTGTGTCAAATGCCTACAACACCGAACATGACTTTGAACATACAATGTGACCCCTAGCACATGCGCCACACATATATGTGTGTGGCACCCACAATGCAAGCAGGCCATGACCATTGTGGCAATGGGGTCCAAACCCCCATCATCACAGTGACCAAAATGTAAGTGTGGGGTCCATAGCTGAAGCACACTTTGAACAATGTGGCAATGGGGTCCAAACCCCCATCATCACAGTGACCAAAATGTAAGTGTGGGGTCCATAGCTGAAGCACATTTTGAACATTGTGGCAATGGGGTCCAAACCCCCATCATCACAGTGACCAAAATGTAAGTGTGGGGTCCATAGCTGAAGCACATTTCGAACATTGTGGCAATGGGGTCGAAACCCCCATCATCACAGTGACCAAAATGTAAGTGTGGGGTCCATAGCTGAAGCACATTTCGAACATTGTGGCAATGGGGTCCAAACCCCCATCATCACAGTGACCAAAAGGTAAGTGTTGACAAAGAAAGAGGTGCAACTGCCAAACTGCATGGATGATTCCTGGTCACAGAACAACAAACACATCAGTGGCAAAGTAGTGTATGTGTCCCATTGCAACATAAATTGGGGGAGCCAAATCCTGCAGTGCAAATTAGACATACCTTTGGCCATGTGCAGACAAACAACACCCATGGGGGCTGACACCGTCAACAATCATCAATGACACAATGACAGAAGTGACCATCAGAATGCAGACCCACATATTTGCACCAATGGGCACACACATGCAGATACCCTGTGGAGACTGCAGATGTGAGGTGAACAGATACCATACCATGGCAGCAATGGGACACACAAACCATGATCATTGTGCTGACCGATGACCTAGGAGTCCCAGGGACAGCAGGGGAAAGCCACCAAACTACATACAGCCAATGGCACACCCAAGATATGCCAATGCAGTGGTGCAGATGCACAAACACAAACAGGCAGACCCACACTGCACATCATACACAACAGGTGAGGGGGGTGCCAGTGTCCCCAGGCAACCACACAACACATGAGGAGACCTGAATACCAATCATACAGATGTGCATACAGTGCCACACAAAGGTAACTCATGGATCCAAATCCCCTATGTGGGCAAGCAGGCATTGTCAGATGAGAGGGAGCACAAATCACACATGTCACACAGGCACGTAGGGACAGCAACTGACACAGCAAGACACAGACACACCACAGCACCACCCCCAGGGCCCCCACAATGTGGTGACCCTGGGCTGCATTACAATCCCACTGTGATGACAAAGCTAAATGTGGTACACACTGTGAACCACAGTCATGTGTACTGAGCAACTAACTACCATCACACCTACACAAGCACAAATCAAACAGCATGGCCAGTAAGCCAAGGCCAACATGGAGGCAGGGGCCTAGCCGGGCAACAACTCCCATCTGCACACACTCAACACCACACCCCTCGACCTCCAACAATGTGCAGCAGTGAAGCACACATGCACTGGTGACATTGCACATGCACCCATGACTATTCCAGGGTGGTGGGTGGGAACCAAGGTGCAGAAACACATCACACATGGACACTCAACAAGACTCCTGAATGTCTGACACACTGCACACTACGCTGTACATGGACATGACGGCAATACCACACCAACCAATGGGATCACAGCCACAGTCACACACCAATGAAGAAGCCAAGGTCACCCACAAAGAACACACATAGACAACAACCAACATTGCAGCCCGGACCCTGAGGAGTGCCAGCAGTCACACACACAACGTGTCACAATCACTGAAAGATAACACAAACTGGAAATCACATGACAGGGGCAAACAACAAGTGCCAAGGGGAAACCTGACTGTGACCCATCTGCATCTGCACACAAACTCAGCCCTGACAGCAAGCACACCTATGGGTGACACCCTGATGACCAGTAATGTGCCATGCACCCACATCACAGAGAACCCAGGGAGAAGACTTTGGGGGAACATAGCTCAACTCAGCTAGCATCACAAACAGGTACAACACTAGGGATCACAGCATGCACAGCTAAACGGAAGTGAACACACAGACATGCACATACAACACACACCTTGGGCGCAGGCAATGTCACAGGAGTACACACTGCCATGAGGGGACTCCACTCCTGTGTGAGGAAAGCTGTGCCATATGTTGCCTCAGTAGGGCCCCACCATGTCAGCTGAGCACTTGGTCACACAATCAACAATTAGCACCAAATGAGGGCTCCCGTCACATCAGCCTGGTCATGGAAGTGCCAACGGAATCATCAGCACAGATCCAACACACTTGTATAGCAATGTTGCACTGACAACACAGATGAGTCCTTCCCCATTGATGCCCAAACCTGCATGTCCACTGGAGATGGCCACACGGTCAGGGAAGTAGACGAATTGAACAATGGCAGGCACAACAGATGTGCAGGGGTGGAAGCCACAGATGTGAAATAGCCAATCTAAGTAGGAAATCCCATTGCCAAATACTGAACACATGACACCCTCAGATGCTGCTATGGATGACATGGATACACCACAGGATAGGACACATTCCCCTGGACCACATGGGTTCCTGCACAGTAACACTTCATTATCATGAGACCAAATATCACCATCACTGCAGCAAGGGCATGGTTAGCATCATCAACATCATGTACATCAGAAGCAAAAGCACTAGAGAACAGAAAGTTGCTTTATTCAGCATATGTGGCATTAAAAGTAGAAGTCCGGTAGAACATAAACAAAGGCCAATGGCCAGTCCATCAACAAAGTCACAAGTGGGTGACAGTGGCAGATGCCACCCTACACATGCCTGCACAAAACCAGGGACAATCCACTAGGAGGGGCAACCGGGGGTAGGCCAGGCACCGCAGGGACAGGATCAGGGCTCACCAGGAGGAAGCAGGGAAGGGGTGGTGGGTGCTGGAGAGCCACTGACAACTGCAGTGGAGGTGTCTGACATGGTGTGTGCCGGCACAACTGGGGGCATGGCTCAGATGTTGTAGGTGCCGGCACGACTGCAGTGGACCCTGCAGATGGAGTGGACAGGTCCGCCACTGCAGTGCCCAAGTCAGACAGGGTGGTAGTGGACTCCACTGCAGTGCCTACCACCAGGGGAGGAGAATGGGGAACAGGCAAGGTGGGCTGGACAGAGGGGGAGGACACCCTCACCACATCAGTGGCACAGACAAGCGCAGCGGGGGTGTGGTGCCGGGAGAGCAAGTGGCAGGGGGAGAAGGCCGGAGCCTCTTGGGGATGGTATATCTGTGGGTGGGGGAACCTGGGGCAGGGTGTGGTGGGGGCACCTGTGGAGTGGGGGCCTGAGGGATGGAGGAAGGAGACCTGGTGCTTGAGCTGCAGGGCGGCGGCGGGGTCTTGCTCTTACCACTCCGGGGGACTTGCGGGTGGGGGCCTCAGTCTGTCTGCGCCTGGAGGAGGGTGTCCGGGGGCGAGGGGCACTCTGCTCCGTGTGGGGGCTTCCTCTTCACCCTGGATGCTGGAGCAGCTGGATCGGAGGGGAAGAGGCCGAGGTCACTGAGGAAGAGGCGCTGGGTCTTTGGGGTTGCAGGTGAGGCAAGGGAGGGTGCTTTGGAGGGAGAGGCAACTGAGGACTGCGCAGTGCCCGTGGATGCGTGTGTGTGTACCAGGGCCCCATCCCCTGTGAGTCTGGTTTCAGTCCCCTGACTGTGCGTGCGTGTGCGTTTTGTTTGTGGCGTGTGTGTCTGTGTGCTGGACGTGTGTGTGCTGGTGTGTGCCTGTGCCGGTGTGTGTGTGCTTGGGACGGGTAAGGTGCTGGGGAGTGTGGATGGAGCAGAGGCAGGAGGGGTGAGGGACTGTCTGAGGAGGGACACTGCTGCCGTCAGGGAGGAGTCCATGGACCTATTGCCCCTCTGTAGGTCAGACATGCCCGATGAGATGCCCTCCATGAACGACACCAGCTGAGTCAACAGTGCGGTGTGCGCATGGAGGACACTCAGCATGGCTGTCTGCCCTACATGGAGCTGGCGAAGGAGGTACACAGACTCCTCACTCAGGGCAGCAGGGGACACAGGGGCAGGGGGTGCGGTGCCTGGCCCAAAGGAGACATGCTCCCGAACATGGGAGCCTCCACGGACCTGGGGAATGGGAGCCGATGGGAGGGCGGTGGTGGTGCTGGTGGTGGCGGGGACAGCAACACTAGCTGGGGTGTGGTGGCTGCTGACACCCGCCTCCACAAGGGAGTCATCCTCCGAGTTGCTCTGGTCCTCAGCTGAGGTGGATGGTGCTGAGGACTCCTCGGTGTGGCTCCCCTCGCCCTCCGTGCCACTGGGTCCCTCCGACCACTCCTCAGCTGCTGACCCAGTCTGGCTCTCTGGCTCCTCCTGGTCCGTGGAGCTGTCCCCTTCCGTGGCCGTGGATGTAGCTGCAAACAATGGGGAAACAGACAGACATCAGTCACCTGCACCAAACGCACACACCACTGTGAGCACAGCACATTACAGAGCAAGCCCTGGCATCATTAGTTGTACATTGCTAAAAGTGCCCTAACTGAACAGGAGAAGCCAATTGTCAGTCTGATGCCAAGCATGGCACTCACATCCCACATGGCCTTGCACCCATCTGTCTGGTGTCTGTTGGATTGCAACACCCCAGTGTGGACACATGCACCAAGTACACAGTAGTTGGACAGTGCAGAGGACACGGTGTGGCATGTGGACATGCACACATCACAGCTCTTGCCACTGAGTCAGTACAGGTTTCCGGATGAAAGGGATGCCCAGAGTCAAATAGGAAATGCATGTGATGCATACCAGCGACAGACACCATGATGCACCCATGTCCTGATAGCCATCGCCACAATGGTGTGCATGTAGCACATGTCACTCCCTTGCAGGACCACCAATAAGTTGACACATGCCATGGCAGAGGCATGACTGCTAAGTCATACATCACTGTCTCAGTGATGTATGACTTGGCAGCCAGACAACAACACTATGCACTGTGTCACAATAGTAGGTCATGGGGAATGCAAGTCCTGGAGCTGCACAAGTGCACATGTACATCCCCCACACAACACATCATCTTAACCCTCATCTGTCCAGGTCATACCTATTGGACATATGGGAGACCTGTGACACTACCCTCTGAACCTGAGCCCCTCACAATTTGCTGTGAATGGGGAACAGCTGCCTGAACTTCACATTTGCATACCCCAGTCTGCACGCGCAGCTGATCAAACACCTATGTGACACACAAGTATCGTCTCCTATGGTCACATCTCCAGGGGCATGCTGAGCCCCTACCAAGAAACACCCCAGCAGTCCTGGCAACTAATCCACAGCACACTGACACAGAGGCAGACACCTGAGGGGTCAAATCACTGTGCACAATGTGTCAGCTGATACACGGGAGTGGGAGTACAGAGTGCATTGCATGGCCTGGAGTAGGCATGACTGTCCTGCTCCACATGAATGAGGGATGTGCCCTGGACAGTGGATAGCTGGCTATGTATGTGTGACACACGTAATCTGCACACTCCTGGGGCCCAAACATTGTTCCCACCCGCTGCATGGGCGTGTGCCACATACCCCAGGCACATGTGGTGGCTCAGCTCAGCAAGTGGACCGCATATCAAAGCAACACGCAGATCACATGTCCAAACACAGGCGTTGTATGAACAATGGACCCACCCATGATGCCCACAACAGAGTTAGGGAAACAGATGCTGTCCCCCACCTTTAGTGAAGCAAACTGCAAGGACACAGTCCCAAGTGACACAATTCCCTGAATGTAAGGGCCACACCTGGGTATCAGATGAGCAGTGGGCAGTGCACAATAGAGGGACATGGCTCCTGGACAACATGACTGCTGCACTGTGGCAGTTGAACCAGGCCAGAGGAGGGCACAAAGCATGTAATACAGAGTTCACAGTGCAGTCTTTGACTCACCCCCTCCTTGCTGCTGTCTGGCCTTCAGCTGCCCATCCAGGTCTGGAAACACCACCGCCAGGATCTGGAGCATGTGGGGGGTCAGGGTCCGTGTTCCGCCCCTCCTGCGAGGAGGCGACAGCTTCAGCTGGACCCGTGCAATCCTCCGGGTCCAGCCCCGAAGGTCCTGCCACCTCTTCTGGCAGTTGCAGATCCAGCGCTTGTAGACCCCCACTGACCGGACGGCCCGGACGATGTCCTTCCAGATCTCCTGCTTCCGATGGGCATTAACCTGTCAGGATGACAAAGTGAAAAGGCCATTACCACACATGCAACATATCCGTGCATGACACAGTTGTATATACATGTCTCAATCACAGGGGCACATGATGTACACAGGCAGTGCAAAGCTGCCCATGGACAGTTTGCCAGACGTCACTACATGGTATCATTGCATGGGAAGTAAAACCATGTTCAAATGCACTGTCACTGCACCATACCTGTCCAGTGCATGTCACTACACACTATGGGGGTGACAACTACTCAGTGAGCCTGCTAGCCAGTGGCGTGCAGACTTTCAGCCTTGCTAGTCAGACAAAATGCACATTCAGAAAGGCAGTGCACAGAACACTCACCTGCTCCCCTGGTGTCCCATACAGCTTGCTGTACTGTGGAAGTAGGCTGTCCAGCAGGGCCTGGTTCTCTTCAAGGCTGAAGGCTGGGGCTCTCTCCACAGTACGTGCCATTGCAGGGTCCAGAGGGGCAGAGACAGCAGCAGTGCAGTGGCAGATGTCGTCCTGGAGCATGTAGTGCAGGCAAGTGAGCTCTCAGGGGAACAGCCAGCAATATATATGTGCTGGAGAGGCAGATACTGTCCCTTGTGTCCAAAGTGATAGGTCCAAGTCGTTTGCATCTTCTGAATCTGGCCAATCCATGGAATAGCAGCACCAAAACACGCCCACAGCATCCTTCAAATCTTCAACTTCATGACATACATGATTTTGCAACATTGTTGTGGGTGACCAACTGATTTTCCAGCAACCGACTAGTTCGAAATTCGAAACGCGTCCGTTGCCAGGCAAGCCCATTGTCAATGGGTGCGCACCGATCGGTCCATTGCGGTACAACGCGCACAGGGGTACAACGCGTACCCGCACACATTGAATGCAATGGGCCGGCCGGAGGCACCGATCGGTCCATTGCAGTACAACGCGTACAGGGGTACAACGCGTACCCGCACACATTGAATGCAATGGGCCGGCCGGAGGCACCGATCGGTCCATTGCAGTACAACGCGTACAGGGGTACAACGCGTACCCGCACACATTGAATGCAATGGGCCGGCCGGAGGCACCGATCGGTCCATTGCAGTACAACGCGTACAGGGGTACAACGCGTACTCGCGACACATTGAATGCAATGGGCCGGCCGGAGGCACCGATCGGTCCATTGCAGTACAACGCGTACAGGGGTACAACGCGTACCCGCACACATTGAATGCAATGGGCCGGCCGGAGGCACCGATCGGTCCATTGCAGTACAACGCGTACAGGGGTACAACGCGTACCCGCACACATTGAATGCAATGGGCCGGCCGGAGGCACCGATCGGTCCATTGCAGTACAACGCGTACAGGAGTACAACGCGTACAGGGGTACAACGCGTACCCGCACACATTGAATGCAATGGGCCGGCCGGGGGCACCGATCGGTCCATTGCAGTACAACGCATCACTGTACATGTGACTGGCATATGTCAGCATGCCTGTCTCAGATGGACATATGCCAGCCACAGATATCTCCCAGGGAGTGAGGGGCACACCTACATCACGACAGCCTGTCCAAACTTTATCATAAGGCATGTAAGGCTGCATTTCCTATTGTGTGTATGTTGGTGTACATGTTGTCCTGTGGGTGTCACCTGTGGGCAGCCACCCCCAGGCTGTGCATGTGTTCATGGGGACAGGATCCTGGGTGTTACGTGTACATGACCACTGTGATGTGCAACTGTTCATATCTGTGCATGTGCCATGGTCACATTTCACGGTGGTGTATGTGTATGTCATGTCACATACCCCGTGAGTCCCATGTGGGACGGTATGTTTGAGCCAGGGTGTCCCAGTGGCACAATAGTGATGGTCCTCCACAGTCTTTGTGCATGTAGTGTTTACAATGTCTCTGATTTCATGTGCACAATGGGAGACAGTCTCCACATCCAGGTTGTGTGTGCATGGACTTTGATGTTGTGCGTGTGTGTGTCACAGACGTCCATGTCTGTCCTGCCGTGGCAAGTGGGGCCACTACCTGTGGGGGTCATGGTTGTTTTGCTGTGGTGTATACATGATACTCCATGTAATGCCAGTGTCCATGTGGCAATACAGGGTCCCTGGGAATGTACCTGTCGTTGAGCTGTGGTGCCTGGGGCACATCTGTCCTCACATGTCACTGTGGGGGTTATTGTGACACGGCAGCAGGAGATGGGAACAGTGACACGGCCTCATGATATCCAATGGGCCAACCTGGGACTAATTGATGCCACCTGTTGGACCGTGTTGACAGATGTTGGCCATGTATGTACCATACATGTCCTTCCGGAACTGCACACTTCATGTAGTTGTGCCTCATAATGATGTATGTTGGGATCTTGAGTGTGTTCAATGCCGCATATGTGGGGTGACTGACAATCTTGCTTACTTCTCCTCTGCACTGCAGGGCTCCTGCTGTCCATCGACCATTCCCAGACCTGGCAACGATGGTGGAACGGGACAGCATCCGACGGTACCGCTTCACCAGGCAGCTGATTGAGGATTTGGCATTGCAGTTGTCCCCACATTTGCAGCCTGGCCGTCCGTATCCTACAGCGCTGACCCCCAAGGTGAAGGTGATGGCAGCCTTACACTTCTTTGCCACCGGTACCTTCCAACATACTGTGGCGACTGCTGGTGGGATGTCACAGACCATGTTGAGCCGTGTGCTCCGCGATGTTTTGGCGGCAATGTTGCTATTCCTGAACCGGTACATCTATTTCCCTAGACTGCGACGACTCACTGACGTGAAGAGTGACTTTTATGCCCTGGGGAGGATGCCGCATGTCATTGGCTCCATTGATGGGACACATGTGGCTTTGGTACCACCACAGGCCCAGGAGCAGGCCTACAGGAACCGCAAGCACTACCACTCGGTCAATGCACTGGTGGTGTGTCTTGCAGACATGACCATCACACACGTGTGTGCCCGTTTCCCTGGTTCAGCACACGATGCCTTTGTGATGAGGAGTAGTCGCATCCCCAGGATGATGGCACAGATGCAGAACCAGCGTGCCTGGCTTGTCGGTGTGTACTGACTTTGTGCCATTGTGTGTGATCTGATCTGTAGTATTCCGCCCACTTTTCCAAGTCAGCTAATGTGCACTTGTCTGTCCGTAGGTGACTCGGGATACCCCAACATGCCGTGGTTGCTGACACCCCTCAGGAACCCTGTGACACCAGCCCATATGCGCTACAATGAGGCACATGGTCGGACCAGGAGTGTGATTGAGCGGACATTTGGTCTCCTGAAGAGCCGCTTCCGCTGCCTGGACAAGACCGGAGGGTCCCTCCCATATGCCCCTGCGAAAGTGTGCAAGATTATCATCGTCTGATGCATGCTCCACAACCTGGCATTGCGGAAGGAGTTGCCTCTCATCCAGGATGACAATGACCAACATCCGCCACCTGTGGAGGATCCTGGCCTGGACCACGATGCCAGTGACGATGATGATGATGATGATGATGATGATGGTGATGTCCGCACACAGCTCATCACCAACTTCTTTAGCTGAATGTGAGTATCCTGAGGTGTCATGTCAATGATGTGAGTTGGCATGATGTGTGGGTGGTGCTCTGGTGCTGTTGGAGTGTGTCCATGGGCTACTTGACTGGATGTGTGTTGCGATGTGTGCTAACAGGTGGGCTGTACTCCCCAACAGTGTTGACATGCTAACTTGGTTCTGGGTGGGTATCTTGTAACATGTATTGTGCATGAGTTTTGCTGTTCTGTCCTGTACTCCATTGCTTTTGACTGTGTGTCATTTCTGTCCTTCACAGGGTACTTTCAGATTCGTTTGGTCAACTGTGTCCACCGACGACGTGATTGCACATCCAGGCTGGTAGCTGTTGTGTCCCTACAGGTGATGTGCGCCACACCCATGGACTTCCTTCCGTCTACAGTTGTTGACTGTGTGCCCGCTGCCAGGTGGGATTACCTTGCATCTGTAGTGGTTACGACATGTTGCAACTGTGTAATAAACCTGTGCTTCACTTTGTGATGTGCGTTGTCTGTGGTCACACATTTGACTGCCATTTGCTTACTGCACCTGTGGGCTACTTGACTACAACTGGGAATGGGTGTGGTGTCTGTGCATTGCCCCGTCTTCCCTGGCAACATCAGTGTAGGCAATGAGTCAGATGGCCTAGGTGTGTATGTGTTGTGTAGCCCTGGTGGTGTGTCTCCCTCATGTGTGTCACGTTGCCTGTACTCACATGCCTGTGTTGTCCTTGCTGTTGCAGTTCGCATACACTGTGTAATTTTGCAGTTCATCATCCCCATAACAGCACCCACGTTGGAATCACGACAGAGGCAAGTATGGTGTATTAGTGTGTTTATTGTGATACATTTGTGTTAATAGTGCATAGGATGGGTAGTGCTGTACATAAATCTTGCAATCCAAAGTTCCTAGGTGAATTGAAAGTCCTGGTAGACAGGATCCCCAGTATCGGGCCACAGTTGTCTGACACATTGGTCCAACTTGTACTCCCCATGCAATGTGTGGGAGTAGTGTTGCCATCAACAGGGTGAACAGTCTGTGCACAAAGGCGAACATCCAGAACAGGTTCAGGCTTCCTGGGAGTTGCGCTTGGCCATCGGCCTCTCACTTTTCCCTCCTCGGACGACCCCTCTTCTTGGGGGGGGCCCCTCAAGTACAGGCTGCTGCGGTGCAGGGGACTCTCCGCCAGAGTCCTCCTCCCTCCCTGTGGCAGTTGCAGTTTGTTCGGCACCAGATGTTGTTGGCACACAGGGAGGTGTGGACTGGTTGCTGTTCATCTGGCGGAGGCTTTGTAAAATGTCCCTGTGCACCGCCGTCATCTCATGCAGTGCATCCCACTTGGACTCCACGCGGGACATGTGTGAGTCCACGCGGGACATGTGTGACTCCACGTGGGACATGTGGGAGTCCAAGCGGGCATGATGGGCAGCCTGCTGCTGTTTCATGTCTCTGAGGAGCCCCACTACCTGGCTGAGCTCGCCGGTGCTGGACTGGTACGCATCAGCTATGCGTACCAGTTGTGGGTCATCATGCACACCAGCAACGCCTGCAAGCAGCGACCTCTGTCTCCCTCCCCTCCCACCACCCCTGCTGACATGTGCAGTGTGTGCAGTGGCACGCACAGATAACCCTGGTCCACCTTGGGGGTTGGTGGTGGTGGTGGTGTCCATGGCCCCAGGTTGGTCCAGGGTCCCTGTGCTGGTGTTGCTCCTTGTTCTGTCCATGTCGGCAGGGATGGTATTCGTGGTGACAGTCGTTGGAGGGGTGGGTGCAGGGGTGCAGCTGGTGGTCCTGCTGGTGCTGCAGCTGGTGGTCCTGCTGGTGCTGCATGTTGACTTGCACCGGATGTGCCAGGTTGGTCTTCATCGTCCGAGGAGGACAGAGGCTGTACGACGCCAGTGAGCTCCGCATCCTCTTGAGCCTGGGACTGGGACTCCTCAGTGTCTGCTGCTGTGTCCCCATCATCACCTGTTTTTGGGAGACACAAACAATGTATGTTATGTTTCTGCAGGCATCAATGGTTGACACACATGACAGTTGTGACTGTGCCTCTGGGTGCGGGACTGTACATTGCATTGTCCTAAGTCGTCACAGTCAGGGGTTGATATTGGTGTGGCACATTGTCCTGCATTATTTGGGCATTTCTATGTATTTTCTGGGGTGTGAACATGGTCTGCATTGGTTGTGTTTGGTTGACAGCCGGCCCTCCTTCCCACCCACCCAGCCAGTCAGTTATCCCACCATGGAACGTGCTTGCGTTGCAGGGAGTGTAAGTTGTCTCTCAGGATGTCAGTCAGTGGTGTCCTGCTGTTTGTTGGTGCACAGTTGCCAGCAGGGCCTTGTGCTCCCCACAGCAGTAGCCAGTGTCAGCCATCTTGTGAGTCCTTCTCCACTCCCTGTGATGTGAGCATGGTTCAGGGTGGTGTTGATGGGACAGTTGTGGAGGTGAGCTATGTCTGTGACTACGACTCCCATCATGCTATTGCCTCCACCCCACTTCCCAGCATTCCCATACTTACTTGCTTTTGTGGGGAGTTCAGTGTGTGTGGGTGTGAGAACAATGGCAAGATGGCTGACAGTGGTGTCCTGCTGTTGGTTGGTGTGCAGTACCCAGCATGCCCTTGTGCTCCCCACGACACAGCAACAGTGTCAGACATCTTTGATGGGCCTTTCCACTCTCTGTGGGATGTGCATGCGTGAGTGTGAGCTTGCTGGGCCTTGTGGTGGGGGATGTAGAGCTGTGACTACGACTCCCATCATGCTATTGCCTCCTCCCCCTTCCCAGCATGCCCATGCTTCCTTCCTTTTGACTCTGCTTCCCTGTGGGGTGGGCTGGCTGTGCTGACAGGATGGCTGGGAGTGTTGTCCTGGCAGTTGTTTGGCTAGAAGTCCCAAGAGTGGCCCTGTGCTTCACACAACATAACCCAGGGTGGTGGTTCTTTGTGGGATCTTGTGTTAGGATGGGGGGCATTGCATTCTACCAGGTGGGTTCTGTGGAGTTTGTGTTGGGGTGTGTGTGAGGGGAGGTGCTTGTGACTATGGTCAGTGCTGCAAGTCCTCCTTCCCACCCAGCTAGCCAGATATCCCACCATGGAACGTGCTTGCATTGCAGGGAGTGGAAGTTGTCTAGATCCACACAACATGGACCAGGGACTAACAGGATCATAAATCGTGAAGGGTAATGGATAGGGGGGGTAGGAAGGTGTAGAGAAGGGCACAAGCAGTGTGTGTAAAATTGCCCTCACACACAGCAAGCTGTGTCATGCTTCATCATAGGGCCTGCTAAACACACCTCCGCGCTAGCCAACGCTGGAGGTGGAGCAATAGGGAGGGGAAACAAACAAACACACAACATAACACGTGAACAAATTGTGTGGGATTTAGAAGGTGAAAAAATGTGGCAGAGAAAAATTTAAAAAGCTGGTGACAGTGTATCCCTACACTAACTTTAATGGTGGGTACACTGTCCAGACACAAAAACTGGTCCGCATCGGACCAGTGGGTGGTGGTAATGGCTACTGGTAAAGAGAGCCCTACCCCCCCACTCTGCTAAAATGTCGACATGTTTCAGCCGAATGAAGATACTACCTCAGCTTTCTTCAGGACTTTCACCTGAACAATCCCAACAAGGATAAAATCCCTACCTCCTTAAAAAATCCAGGGGTAAGGGAAAGAACAGGCACCTTATTTTAGTGCGCACTCTGGAACAGGGAGTAGAGCCCGTTGCTCTCAATGAGGAACCTGTAAAAGATAAAATCAAAAAAACAAGCATATAGAGAAATAAAGTACAGTGTGCAAAAGTGCTGTGCCCCACCTCATAACCCAAACAATCAGTGTGAGAGGTGGCCCCCCTAGGAAACACATCTATACAAGATCCCTGGATAGTTTAAAGTGCCCAAAAACACGTGAATGTATCATGATCCTTAATACGTCTAGCCAAGTCGGCCCAGAACGAGTAGCACTACCCCTATAGAGTACTTGGTGGTTGTGCCCTGATAAATTAATCTTACAAACATGTTAAAAAAGTAGACAAGGTGGAGGTGTAATAAGGCGTCTAAATCCAACGCAATAAACTCCCCATAACTGTATCTAAAATAGAGACAGAGATTTCCTACGATAGAGAATACCAAATATCCAGATCCATCGCAAGGGTCTTACCGAGTTTATTATACAGTCAAACTCGAACTGGCGGGGGGTGCAAGTAGCTCCCTGTTGTCACACTCTATATTTCGACAAGGGAAAATACAAAAAGGAAAGGGTTCTAATAAAGCAGTTAAACTAAAAACACAAAGGGAAAAATAGGGAAAACTTGTGCGTGGTAGCGGGAATCACCAGTCAAAAAACACAAGCCCTCCGGGACAAAAGTTTTGAGTCCCATTAGTTTCAGAAGGCGCAATGGGTCAAAAGCCCCTGCACACTAAACCACTCGATCCCACTTACTTCATCAAGGTAAGCTAGTATCCGCAATCTGTACACGCTCCCAACACCGTGTAGAGTGTTTCATGGGCGTTCTAAACGTCATTACATAGGCGGTAAGGGAAAGACGTCCATCACGCACTCGCGTCAGCGCGGAGTGCGTACAACTACTAAAACGTCACCCTTTCGGCCATGTTGGAGATAGCAAGTGACGGATAAACACAGCCGAAAGACGCTATTGGGACTCAGAGAAAGAATGTGAGGCCAACACTGAGAGGAAAGCAGTACAGCCATGAGGGAGGTTAATGTAGTCTCGTGAGCTACCTAAAAAGTAATAAACTTTACCAAGTTCAAAGGAGGGGGCATTCTAGAACATAATGCATGTAATAAGACCCTCCAAACAAAACCGACTCATCCCCACTCACTGCATCTCAGTGAGCTGATAAACGTCATCTCAACACATTCCCAACAGCGTGTAGAATGTTACATGGGCGTGCCAGCCGTCATTACAATGGCAATGAGGGAAACGTCCACTACTTACACGTGTTAGCGCGGGGTGCGTACAGCGACTACAACGTCACCCTCACGGTCCAGTTGGAAATAGCAAGCAATACATAAATACAGCCGTGAAACGCTGTTAGGAGTCAGAGGAAAGGATAAAAGCTCAACATTACAGACAGGGCGGTATAACAAGGACAGATATTCAATGGATACTTAAAAGTTTAGGCTGTTCCAGGGAATATCATCATTCAAGCCATTCACATGACTACGTAGCCTGTAGACCCATCGTTGTTCCCTCATGAAAAGCACTCTCTCTGGTTTATTCTGCGTCCTGTCAATAAAGGGCTTGTCAATGACAGTCCAGAAAAAATCATCGGCCGAATGATTTTTTTCTTTGAAGTGTGTAGTAAGTCGACTCACAGATCTCTGGCATCTAAAGGTAGACCTATGTTCCATTATTCTAACCTTTACCTTCCTTGTGGTCATACCTATGTAAATGAGCTCACATGCACATTTAATCAAGTAGATAACATACATGGAGTTACAATTTGTGTGTTTTCTTTGTTCCCACGGATGGGGGAGCCCAATGTCTATGGTTTTGGTATTTGCAGTCAAATGACAAACATCACAAGACCCACATCTCGTGTGACCAATAACGGGTGGTAAAAGAAGTCCAGATCGACTAGCCCGGGCTGCGATGTTAATACTCTGAAATTGGGGCCTGGGTCTGGTATGAACTAGGAGATCCCTGATGTTATTGCTCCTTTTGTAGGAAAACAATGGTTTATCCAGGTTAACCCCATTGGAATTCAGGATTCGCCAGTGTCGTGTGATGATTTTCTGAATATAATTGGAGGCTGTGTTAAAAGTAGTAACACAGATGGGTCTAACAGTAGATGGTTTAATGACTGTTTCTAACAGAGCCTCACGGTTACAATTGGCAGCTCTCTTGTTAGCTCTCTTAACAATCCTGCTGGGATAGTTCCTCCGAATCAGTTTATTGTGTAAAGCCCGGGATTCAGATCTAAACTCATCTATGTCAGAACAGTTCCGGCGGAGACGTAGGAACTGTCCCACGGGGAGATTTTCCCTTAGGGATCTGGGATGAAAACTGTTAAATGATAGTAGACTGTTTCTATCGGTAGTTTTGTGAAACATTTTAGTCTCAAGGCCGCCCCGATGAGGAAAGATGGTCAGGTCGAGGAAAGGTAGGCTCTCTTTAGTGATGGTGGAAGTGAACAGCAACAAGGCATTCCGGCTATTAAGCCATAACATAAAGTCATCAATAGATTGTCTGTCCCCCTTCCAGATGAGGAGGACGTCGTCAATAGAACGACGCCACATTTTTACATTGTTAGTCCAGATGTTGTTGGGAGCATAAATATACTGGTCCTCAAAAGCTGACATATAGAGCCCTGCCAAACTGGGGGCGAAAACGCTCCCCATGGATGTACCATGCGACTGTAGATAGTATGTGCCCTGAAACTCAAAATAGTTTTTGGTAAGGGCAATTTCTGCCAAGTTCAGAATGAAAGGTCTGGGTGTGGTATATATCCAATCTTCCGAGTAGATGATCTCTTCCACCACCCTCAGGGTTTCCAACTGGGGAATGTTAGTATACAAGGACTCTACGTCCAGACCCACCAAGAATTCACTCTCCGGATCAAAGGATAAGTCTTTAAGCAGGTTAAGGACTTCTGTAGTATCCTTGAGATAGGCCCGCCTAGATTGTACAATGGGTTTGAGGAAAAATCGCAAAACTGCGATAAAGGTTCCAACAGAGAACCCATACCCGACACTATAGGTCTTCCCGGTGGTGGACGTGTGGGTTTGTGCACTTTGGGGAGAGTGTAGAAGTAAGGGGTCACAGGTTCGTGTTGGCAAAGAAAAGCCCCTTCTTTGTCAGTGATCCAATCATTTTGTACGGCTTCTTCCACCACTGAGGTAATCTCTCTTCTTAGTGTTTCAGTGGGATCTTCTCTCAGAATAGTATAATTTCTTCTGTCGGCCAGGAGTCTCAGACATTGGGGTGTGAACATGGTCTGCATTGGTTGTGTTTGGTTGACAGCCGGCCCTCCTTCCCACCCACCCAGCCAGTCAGTTATCCCACCATGGACTGTGCTTGCATTGCAGGGAGTGGAAGTTGTCTCTCAGGATGTCAGTCAGTGGTGTCCTGCTGTTTGTTGGTGCACAGTTGCCAGCAGGGCCTTGTGCTCCCCACAGCAGTAGCCAGTGTCAGCCATCTTGTGAGTCCTTCTCCACTTCCTGTGATGTGAGCATGGTTCAGGGTGGTGTTGATGGGACAGTTGTGGGGGTGACCAATATCAGTGACTCACGACTCCCATCATGCTATTGCCTCCACCCCCTTCCCAGCATGCCCATGCTTCCTTCCTTTTGACTCTGCTTCCCTGTGGGGTGGGCTGGCTGTGCTGACAGGATGGCTGGGAGTGTTGTCCTGGCAGTTGTTTGGCTAAAAGTCCCAAGAGTGGCCCTGTGCTTCACACAACATAACCCAGGGTGGTGGTTCTTTGTGGGATCTTGTGTTAGGATGGGGGCATTGCATTCTACCAGGTGGGTTCTGTGGAGTTTGTGTTGGGGTGTGTGTGAGGGGAGGTGCTTGTGACTATGGTCAGTGCTGCAAGTCCTCCTTCCCACCCAGCTAGCCAGATATCCCACCATGGAACGTGCTTGCATTGCAGGGAGTGGAAGTTGTCTCTCAGGATGTCAGTCAGTGGTGTCCTGCTGTTTGTTGGTGCACAGTTGCCAGCAGGGCCTTGTGCTCCCCACAGCAGTAGCCAGTGTCAGCCATCTTGTGAGTCCTTCTCCACTTCCTGTGATGTGAGCATGGTTCAGGGTGGTGTTGATGGGACAGTTGTGGGGGGCAATATGTGTGACTGCGACTCCCATGATGCTATTGGCTACACTGACTTGGCCAGCATACACAGAATTCCTTCCTTTGAGTGGTCTTCACTGTGTGTTGGTGTTGTTGTGGTGGCTACATGTCTGGATGTGTTTGTTAGTTCTATTTGTGCCACTGCCTTGCTGTAGTTGTAGTTGTGTTTGTACATGTGTTGGCCCAGTTGGATGTGACTTTATGGATGGCATGTGTTGTGTTTATCTGACTGACATACACATTTTGGGATGATTCTGTTCTGGTTGCTGTGTAATTGCTATGAGTGCATGGTTTGACTCTCCCCTTGACAGTGATGTGTGTGTTTTTTGGCAGTATATTGTGTACATTTGTTGTGTACTCACCAGGCTCTGGGATGTCCTCTAGTCCATATACGCTCACTGGCGGAAGGATGGCCCGCACCTTCTCCTCCCAGGGCCTGAGGTATATTGGCTTGGCAGGAGGGCCACTGCCGGTGTATTGGCTGTTGATGTAGTCTTTCTTCAGCAGGTCCCGTACCCTCCTGCGCACGTCATACCACCTGTTCTGGATGTCGCTCTTTGTGCGCCGACATGGTGATTGTGCGTTCACCCTGTTGATGATCCTCTCCCACATCTTGGTTTTCTGGGAGATGGGGGTCTGTTGGACCAGTGTGCCAAACAGCTGTGGCTCTACCCTGAGGATCTCGTCTACCATAACTTCCAATTCACTATCTAGGAACTTGGGATTCTTCTTGGGGGGCATGGTGATGGGTGGTGATGGTGAGTGATGTGTGTGTTGGTGTGCAGGTGAGGGTGTGTGAGTGTGTGTTTTGCTGGGTGTATGTGAGGTAGGTATTTGTTGGTGTGCTGATGGTGTGTGGCTTGTGTGAGGGATGAGCTGTGGGTGTGTGGTTGCTTTCTCTTGGGTGCTGGCAGTGGAATGGCATTTGCAAAGGCTCATGGTTGTGATTTGTGTCCTTTATATAGGTGGAGTTGTGGGTGTGTCTTTGTTCTCTGTCCCCACCCCCCCAGTATTTATTGGCTTGGTAATTGCTTGTTTGGCCTTTTTTTGGGTGATTTTTCCTTTGTGCTGTTTGTGTATGTTGGAAACGTTCTTGTGACCGAGTCGGACCCTGCATTTGTCTCGTACGGTGTTCTCCGTTTCGTTCACGCTGTGTTTGTACAGTTTTCTATGCTGCGTACGCTTCGGTCGCGGTGTATTGTGTTGCTTCGGCTCGGTTTTGTATGCGTGTCGGTCGTACGGCTTGGCCTCCGTCCGACTCGCTCGTGGTTTTCGCGCCTTGCATCGTACTTTGCGGTTTGGAGTTCGCGTGTACGTTTCGGTCGGATTTGTTCCGGGTGCGTGTCGGTCGGTTGGATTCACGTGTTTTCCGGCCGGATTGCTGTTTTCCGTGCGGCTCGGTCGGTCGACTTGGTTTCGGTACGTGTCGGTCGGATTTTTCACGCCTTGCATCGTACTTGGCGTGTCGGGCGCCACGGGTACGTGTCGGTCGGTATTATTTCCGGATCCGAGTCGGTCGGTGCTTTTTCCGGCCCGAATCGGAATCGACCCCTAAGTAGGGGAGTCTGAGACCCTGTACTTTGTCATCTGCTGAGCTGCCAGCCAGATTGCATGAGGAGGGGAAGATCTGCAAGATTTCTGGCTATGACCAGGACTAGGGGCACAGCCTGCTAGTCTCCCTGCTGGGTGAGGAAACATCACCCAGGGAAACCAAGACCAACTGCTCCTGGAGCACCAGTACCTACCTGCTTGCCGAGACCCCTAAGTCCGTGAGGGAGAGGAGCATGTTGGAGGAAGTGACATTCAGAGAGGATCCCACACGTGTGGGGCTCCTGAGCAAGGTGTGAGGTGCCGTGCTGCATCAATCAGGCCGTTGCCCATGTAACTTGTTGTGAATTTGCAATCCTGAATGCCAGGAGGAGCATCTGTGCACAAAAAACATGTGTGACATAGATTGGGCCATTGCCTGTGGGACACGTTGTCAGTTTTGGGACCCCGTATCCCAGGAGGGGCCACAGTGCACAAAAGAGAAGTGCCACACTCAATCGGGCCGTCACCTGAATGCAGTGTTGTGGAAGTTGGTGACCAGGTATGCCAGGAGAGGCTGCAGTGTGCCAAGGAACTGTTGCATCGATCGGGCAGTCACCCGTGTGCAAGACGTTGCAGCGACCCCGTGTGCCAGGAGGAGCTGTGGGCGAGGCACCCTGAGGCCAGCGTAACCCGACAGTGAGGCTTGTATGGCCACTCGGTGCGCTGAGGCAGGAGGTCCGGATCGTTGCCTGTGATCTGAAACTGCTGCTACAACCAAACCGAGGGACGCTATGCATCTGATGAGGTTCGAGGACCAAGGAGAAGCTGTATGAGCCCTGCCGGAGCAAGGAGATTGCCTCTATCCTGAGCAAGGAAGAAAAAGACTTACCACATGTGGCTGGAGCCGGAGCAATTCCAATTGTCAGGATGCTGGTAAGGGTGGCTCAGGAGAGAGAGAACCAGTGCCTGGAAGGAGCTGCATATGTCAATCTGTGCAGTCTGAAGTTGCTGATCTGGGCCAGGATCGTACTGCACCACTGCCAGGTTCCATATCACCGGAACGGGTACGCTGAAAACTGGGCCTACCAGGTCCCAGAGGATATACCACCTTTGGTACTTGCAACCCTACTTGACTCTAAGTGACCACACCTTACTGACTAAGTCCAAGAGGGGGATACCTTGTGAACAGGGCCCAGTAGTTTATATTCCCTGGATGTTGTCGCATGTTAATGGGGAATAACAGCACACCATTTACATGGGAACTTAGAAGCCTGGGGGTGGCCTGACAACTACTAGGGTGCCTTCCTCAAGGAGGACTGGGTTATTGCTTTTTGAATATTGATTACCTTTGCATGTGCAAAATTAGAACAAAAAATACCTCTTTTATACAAAATAAGTATTTGACTAGACATTGATTTATTGTGTGCGCTGCGTGCATATTAAATTATGAGTTGTGTTCACTGATCTGTATCTACACTTCACTCCGAGGGAGCCTTGACAACTCGTGCGACACTACCTAACTGAGAGTCATGTGAAGGAGATGCTTGACCCAGTTGAGAGTGATCCATAGTAGGGTGGGACGACATGAGTAAAAGGCCTCAACCCCCTCGGTTAGGCCCATTAATCCCTGCATACCCGGTGGCCCTCCACATGGGGTTCTGACAGCATCAAAAACAATGGGTGATTGCATGGGAGCGCCAGTTTACCACCCAAGATACACCCTCTTGACAAAAAGTAATGCAAAGCATGCATTTTGCATCACTTTGTGGCAATTTTTCAAAACAACACCTGTTCCCTATTCCAAATAAACATTTTTCAGGCAGTTTTTCCTACTTTTTTTAAGCAAACCTAGCTCAAAATGTTAGTAAGTCTGGCCCATAGACTGCACGATTTAGAGCAGGCACTTACCCACTTAGCCATCTTATCGGCTGTCAGCAAATATGAATTTATACCTTTCCAAACCAGGGAATATTCGAGCTGCCACTGAGTGAACCCTGGAGAGCTGATTGTCAGGACAATCCAGTATCCAATCAGCATTGATATTGATGAGAAGAAACCAACTCATTTCCAGAAAGAGAACCGCAGACTGGCTTTTCAGTTACCTTCTAGATTAACCCATGGTATTCTATGCAATAAATAGCACTGTAAGGCTATGCTTACAGCAGATTGTGCGCTATAAAAATGCAATTTTTGAAGTGGTGCAACATATAAAATAGTGTAAGGGATGTATCTGCTTCATAATAACATGTTCTGAATGTAAATGTACAGAACTGTGTGCACATAGTCCATCCACCAAATGTTTGAACCTTCAAAAACGGAGGAAGTGTGAAGCCAATCATGCACTGTCATTAGGATATTCTGTCCCTTCTAATGTGTGTGCTTGAGTGTGTGTAGGGCCACATGGTAAACATTCACAGCAGGCTACATCTCATTTCTATGCTTCCCAGAAGCACATCTCCAGTAGAGAGTAGACATTTTAATAAAGACTCTGCACCTTCACTGTGAAATAAAAAGTGAGTCCACTGTGTGCTTCACTCTCCTCTACCAACCATGGAGGTACGAGAACATAGCTGTGGCCCAGATGTCCATCCTCTTTTATGGCTTTGGCTGTGCAACGCTTCAAGAGTAGCAAGGGGTTAAGACTGAGCCCAGGGGCCTGTCCCCAGACCCCACCTCCAACTCACCAGATTCTCAAAACTCCCTCCCTTGGCAGTCATGTGCACACACTGCTTGCACCTCCACTTCTTGGATGCTCTTGCTCAAAGCTCAGCTGTAACTGGGACATTTGCTTTGGACTTGACCTGGAGCAGCCCAGAACCTTCCAGCAACGTGAACTATAGACTGGAAACTCAGGAGATCTTCAGGCTTCATGGTCGAAGGCAATGACAAACTACTTTTGTGTCCTGGGTTTCAAATTTACCTGGAGGTGATTCTTTCTGGAAAAACCACATGAGGGTTTGCCTGCTTCAGCAACCATTAACGATAATGGGGGAACCCTGTGTCCCTCAGAACCTGGGTATGTACAATATGTAAAACAAGTGGTTCTGTCGGGAAAGACAATTACTTTGCTCAATATATATTCATCCACTCTGAACTCTCAATTTTTCAAATATAAGTCATAATATACTTGCAAGGAACACACCAAAGAACCAGCCAATTTAACAAAAATAAAGTTATTTACTGAATATTTTTACAATTATAAACAATAATGATGGCTGTCTGCGACATATTAAACAAATGACGATAAACAAGTGACTATGGTGTAGAATAAGGGACTTGTGGTGATACGTGAAGAGTGCTATACATAGTTAACCAACATAAATAAACATAAATAGACAAAAGAAATATTAATTTGTCATGTCCATTCCTTAATGCATGTGTCCCAAACAATAGTATTAATTTTATATTCAGGTCAAGGAAACTGCATGGACTATGAGTGACAGTAACGTCGACGTTTCGACCCTTGGTGATAGCGCAGCTTATTAGGCGTCAGGGGCGGGTCTTCATCAGGACAAAAGGAAAGGGGTGACAGCCTGTTGAATAATAAAAAAAACATACTTTAATCAAAAAAGGTGTGTTCCACCGGATTATAACTTATAATGCAGTAGCAACCGCATGCTTACCGCAAGCAATAAATGCGTGGAGATCCTATGGAAAATTCAATGGGCATCCAAGTGAAAACATTTGAGTTGAGGCGTCAGTTATAATGGACACCAAGACCCACACCAGAGGGTTGTGGTCTAGAAAGAAATAGAACAAAGCAATTAAGTTGTCCTCAGATCACCTAAACATCCCTACTAACCCATGATAGAGTCCCAATTGCCTGAATTAGATAGGGGACTAGCATAATGTAATGTGGCAACCATGCACCATTACTAACTGGTGGCGGTACATGCAGAATGCTTACCTAGTGAAAATTATTCTAAAACATGGGTGTCAAGGTCAGCGCGCTAGAGTCACTATCCATCTCTGATCTAAGAATAATGCACAGAAACTGAATTAGAGGCGGTACATACAAGGAGCTTACTAAGTGAAAACTATTTTCAAGGACGGTGTCGAGGTCAGCGCGCAGGAGTCACTAACCGTCTCTAATCTGTGAAACTGCACAGAAGCTGAATAATAGACGCCCGCATAATGGCTACATACCTGAAAAATGAGCATTACTGATATCTTCACCAGCCGGTTGAAGACGTAATATTTGATAGAAATGAATTTGTCGCCGAGGCGATCATAAGCTATAAAGGATGAAAGAAACGCAAATAAGTGCGTTGTACTCTCTGGGAGTCCGTTTTTAAATAGATGTATAAACATGAGGGAGGCGCATTAATGCTTGCTTAGAACTAAGGCTAGTTCTATGTTAAATCATGTTAAATCAAGGCTAAAAGGTGAGTGAGGCGCGTGGGTGCTTACTTGAAAGAGACGCGTCCTCGTCCTTCCCAGTCTGCTTTGTTCTGTAGCCGCCGTGCTGGAGAACGTCAGATTTTGACAGTTCTCAGGCGTGGGCGGACGTGTCAAAAATAGTGTGCCACGGCGTGCAGCACCTAAATTGGGCCTTGAAGGGGAGCTGACGTGGAAGCTGTCAGTACTAAAACCAGGATGGGATTTCTGTGCGCTCTACTAAGTGATCCGGGACTGATTCTTGATAGTCACAATGGGACCTGGATGTTAATGCACACTGTTATCAATTGTGTAAAGTATGTTAATTATACACCAATAATAGTTATACATGTGCACAAGCGATGTACATTTTAAAATAGCATTGCGGTATTAAAGATGATTGGTACATATGTTAACAGCTGTCCTGTTGTCATGTAAACATTGTTATCGAGTTATTACAGAATGTGCCTCCTGTTAATTATACAGCAATTACAGCTATAAGTGGTCTAGAAGACATATAAAACATGTCATTGCGGTATTACAAATGTTCTTGCACGGCATTGGTACATACGTAAACGGATGACCTATTGTAATATAAACATTGTGCCTTGGCCAAAAATGCATACTCTGATCTATGTGTGAGACTGCGGATACCTTGATAGTCTTACTGGATTCTGGATATTAAGGTCATGCCATATGTGTCACATATTACAGTCTAACCATCTGCCGGTAGGTCTCCTCATGTTCATTGAGTCTCTGGTTCACAGAGTCAAGAGTATGGATCCATCTGCACTCTTTTTAATTAAGGGCTGTGAGTATGTTACCTCCCTGGGGTGTGGTGTAATCTTTTCCAAGACCCACCATTGTAAATTATCAGCTGTATGTCCAGCACTGGAATAGTGTTCGACCAAGGGAGCTCCCTGCACCTTGCATTTGATCCTGCTGGAATGTTGTAGGATCCTGTTTTTTACTTTTTGTGTGGTCTGTCCTACATATATCTTTAGGCACGGGCGTCTGATGGCGTAGATTACGTTCTGACTGTTACAGTTAGTAAATTGTTTTAAGTGATGTACTTTGCCAAAGTGGGTAAATGTAGATCCTACTACAGCAAGCTTGCACGCCTTACAGTGACTGCATCTATGATGGCCAATCACCGGAGGTAAACTCAATTGTTGTCTGATATCAGGTGCCCTGGGGTTTCAAGAACGAGGTGACTACATGATCTTTAATGTTCTTGGCACGTTTAAAGGAGAACATTGGTTCTTCTGTCATGTTGATTTCCGTGCCAACGAGATTCCAATATTTTTTGATTACTTTTTTTATGTCATGGCTTCTTGTGTTGAAAGTTGTTACACAAATCAATTTGTCCACCTTCTGGTCCTTTTGTTCTACCTCGAGGAGTGATTCACGGGGACGATACCACGCCCTTTTCCTCGCTCTGTTCAATAGTCCTTTGGGGTATCCTCTGGTCCTCATCTTTGAAATCAGGATATCTGTTTCTTTAAAGATGTCCACACGTCTGGAGCAATTACGCCGCAGTCTTAAAAATTGACCATATGGCAAGTTGTCCCTCAGGTTTCTCGGGTGATGTGAATCTTATCATCTTCGATTTCCAATGTGAGATCAAGGAGGCTCATTGACTCATTGCTGTTAGCGGTACATAGACGACATATTGATGATATGGACAGGCCCGGAAGATCGGTTGATTCAGTTCAAAACATGGCTAAACCAATGCTCACTGGACATACAATTCACGGTGGCCTACAGCAATGAGTCAATAAGCTTCCTTGATCTCACATTGGAAATCGAAGATAAGATTGTGATGAATCTGTACAAAAAACCATCAGATCGAAATACCTTTCTTAAATATGATTCACATCACCCGAGAAACCTGAGGGACAACTTGCCATATGGTCAATTTTTAAGGCTGCGGCGTAATTGCTCCAGACGTGTGGACTTCTTTAAAGAAACAGATATCCTGATTTCAAAGATGAGGACCAGAGGTTACCCCAAAGGACTATTGAACAGAGCGAGGAAAAGGGCGTGGTATCGTTCCCGTGAATCACTCCTTGAGGTACAACAAAAGGACCAGAAGGTGGACAAATTGATTTGTGTAACAACTTTCAACACAAGAAGCCATGACATAAAAAAAGTAATCAAAAAATATTGGAATCTCGTCGGCACGGAAATCAACATGACAGAAGAACCAATGTTCTCCTTTAAACGTGCCAAGAACATTAAAGATCATGTAGTCACCTCGTTCTTGGAAACCCCCAGGGCACCTGATATCAGACAACAATTGAGTTTACCTCCGGTGATTGGCCATCATAGATGCAGTCACTGTAAGGCGTGCAAGCTTGCTGTAGTAGGATCTACATTTACCCACTTTGGCAAAGTACATCACTTAAAACAATTTACTAACTGTAACAGTCAGAACGTAATCTACGCCATCAGATGCCCGTGCCTAAAGGTATATGTAGGACAGACCACACAAAAAGTAAAAAACAGGATCCTACAACATTCCAGCAGGATCAAATGCAAGGTGCAGGGAGCTCCCTTGGTCGAACACTATTCCAGTGCTGGACATACAGCTGATAATTTACAATGGTGGGTCTTGGAAAAGATTACACCACACCCCAGGGGAGGTAACATACTCACAGCCCTTAATTACAAAGAGTGCAGATGGATCCATACTCTTGACTCTGTGAACCAGGGACTCAATGAACATGAGGAGAATTCCCGGCAGACGGTTAGACTGTAATATGTGACACATATGGCATGAACTTAATATCCAGAATCCATTAAGACTATCAAGGTATCCGCAGTCTCACACATAGATCAGAGTATGCTGTTTTGGCCAAGACACAATGTTTATATTACAATAGGTCATCCGTTTACGTATGTACCAATGCCGTGCAAGAATATTTGTAATACCGCAATGACATGTTTTATATGTCTTCTAGACCACTTATAGCTATAATTGCTGTATAATTAACAGGAGGCACATTCTGTAATAACTCGATAACATTATGTATAAGCATCCAGGCCTTTATATGATTATCAATGTGTCCATATTGTATATACTTTTTTTGGTCTATGGCCTAGTTACAATGTTTACATGACAACAGGACAGCTGTTAACGTATGTACCAATCATCTTTAATACTGCAATGTTATTTTAAAATGTACATCGCTTGTGCACATGTATAACTATTATTGGTGTATAATTAACATACTTTACACAATTGATAACAGTGTGCATTAACATCCAGGTCCCATTGTGACTATCAAGAATCAGTCCCGGATCACTTAGTAGAGCGCACAGAAATCCCATCCTGGTTTTAGTACTGACAGCTTCCACGTCAGCTCCCCTTCAAAGCCCAATTTAGTTGCTGCACGCCGTGGCACGCTATTTTTGGCACGTCCGCCCACGCCTGAGTACTGTCAAAATCAGACGTTCTCCAGCACGGCGGCTACAGAACAAAGCAGACTGGGAAGGACGAGGACGCGTCTCTTTCAAGTAAGCACCCATGCGCCTCAATCGCCTTTTAGCCTTGATTTAACACGATTTAACATAGAACTAGCCTTGGTTCTAAGCAAGCATTAATGCGCCTCCCTCATGTTTATACATCTATTTAAAAACTGACTCCCAGAGAGTACAATGCACTTATTTGCGTTTCTTTCATCCTTTATAGCTTATGATCGCCTCGGCGACAAATTCATTTCTATCAAAGATTACGTCTTCAACCGGCTGGTGAAGATATCAGTAATGCTAATTTTTCAGGTATGTAGCCATTATGCGGGCGTCTATTATTCAGCTTCTGTGCAGTTTCACAGATTAGAGACGGTTAGTGACTCCTGCGCGCTGACCTCGACACCATGCTTGAAAATAGTTTTCACTTAGTAAGCTCCTTGTATGTACCGCCTCTAATTCAGTTTCTGTGCATTATTCTTAGATCAGAGATGGATAGTGACTCTAGCGCGCTGACCTTGACACCCATGTTTTAGAATAATTTTCACTAGGTAAGCATTCTGCATGTACCGCCACCAGTTATTAATGGTGCATGGTTGCCACATTAAATTATGCTAGTCCCCTATCTAATTCAGGCAATTGGGACTCTATCATGGTTTAGTAGGGATGTTTAGGTAATCTGAGGACAACTTAATTGATTTGTTCTATTTCTTTCTAGACCACAACCCTCTGGTGTGGGTCTTGGTGTCCATTATAACTGACGCCTCAACTCAAATGGTTTCACTTGGATGCCCATTGAATTTTCCATAGGATCCCCACGCATTTATTGCTTACGGTAAGCATGAGGTTGCTACTGCATTATAAGTTATAATCCGGTGGAACACACCTTTTTTGAGGGTTTTTTATTATTCAACAGGCTGTCACCCCTTTCCTTTTGTCCTGATGAAGACCCGCCCCTGACGCCTAATAAGCTGCGCTATTACCAAGGGTCGAAACGTTGACGTTACTGTCACTCATAGTCCATGCAGTTTCCTTGACCTGAATATAAAATTAATACTATTGTTTGGGACACATGCATTAAGGAATGGACATGACAAATTAATATTTCTTTTGTCTATTTATGTTTATTTATGTTGGTTAACTATGTATAGCACTCTTCACGTATCACCACAAGTCACTTATTCTACACCATAGTCACTTGTTTATCGTCGTATGTTTAATATGTCGCAGACAGCCATCATTATTGTTTATAATTGTAAAAATATTCAGTAAATAACTTTATTTTTGTTAAATTGGCTCGTTCTTTGGTGTGTTCCTTGCAAGTATATTATGACTTATATTTGAAAAATTGAGAGTTGAGTGGATGAATATATATTGAGCAAAGTAATTGTCTTTCCCAACAGAACCACTTGTTTTACATATTGCTTCAGCAACCAAGCCTCTTTCCACTTTGTTTTTGGCAGGCGGGAGCATACAATGCTCCTCCTATTCCCTCTCCTAATCCCCAAAACTACCTCCCTCCACACAACCCACACAGAGGCAGCAGGATACATATCCCACTTCTCAAAGCTTAAAGTATGCGTTAAATCCCATGGAACTGAGTTATTCCCCATTCCATGCTGTAGAATGGCAAGGTTATCTGGAGTGTGAGGAGAGGAAGGTGAGGGAAGGATGGTGAGTGGGGCCGGAAGGAAGGAAGGGTGTAGCCTCTTTCTACTATATGAGAGACCCACTAGTCCAAAGTAATGTCCTTCCAGGGCGGCAGAAAAAAGAACACCCGCACTCTCACAGGCTCCAATTGAGTTAGGAACTGGCAATCTTCAGGTACATGAGGCACCATCAATTCGTCCCACCCAGCAGGACATGCATATAACGAGCCAGCAGGCAACATGCATTTAAAGATTTCAGGGCAGTGACGCTTGCTGAGAAGATCTTCTTCCCCCATGCTTCAAGTCGTTTGTATTCCCTATCCAAAGGGAATGTTACTTCTGACTGCCTCAAGGAACAAGAAGTTTGGACAACTAAACTCTTTCATGAGGGGTATGTAGAGAGAAAGACAGATCTTCAGGACTGGACGGTATCGCCTTGCCAGTAGCTGGTTGATTGCTGGAGCAGACAATGGTTTTTCCAATGCTGCTAAGACCGGGTACAGTAAGGCATCACTGAAGGGTAATATGGGCTCTGAGGTTTTCTGAGCCCGGAGGAGAACCTCAGTGAGGACACTTGTTTTCACCGCAACTGAAGGGAGCTGAAAATTGAGAACGTCTGCTGCCTTCCTGACCACAGAATGGAGGGACGTGACCTCAGCCATTGGTGGCCGAGCAAAAACTCTGGCAGAGGACAATCCAGGAATATCGTAAGCATTGTCAACCTCATCATCTCCTCTAGGGTAATACTTCAAAGGATCGGAATCAAAACCAAAGAAGTCATGTATCCTTTGCCTGAAGTTTCATACCGCCATCATCCTTTGAGCTTCCCTTCTGGACCTATGGTGACGTAGAGGCACAGTAACAGAGGGGAGGGGGGTAGCTGGAGTAGGCGCTGATGTGTCCAAACGTGGATCCAGTGGTGGTGGAGGGGACACTGGTGGCTTCTGTGGCAGCTCTGGCCATGGCAGCAATGGCGGGATCCAGTAGTTGGTCGCTGGCCTAAAAGCTGGAATTGGGGCTATTGGTCCGCACCATACAGAGCCATAGAAATGAACATAGGAAGGCCTAAATGGGATGTGGCTACTGATGGATTGAACGCCTTGACGAAAATACTGAATATAGCATTAAGAAATGCTGCAGAATCTGTGGCGGGCATCAGGAATTCAGAAAGGAAGGAGATGACGCTGGGAATTCCGATGTCTATGGAGCAGGCACTGATGGATCCAGCTGGAAGGGTGCCAGGGGAGTTGGTATAATGAGCTAGAAGGCTGGGCCCAGCTGCGGTGCATGTGTGGAGTCACCCAGAGCATGGTCCATGGGCCCTATTTCTACTAACTGTGGCAGAATGAATTTCCTGTGGGAGACCAGGGTTTGGGGGACTTACCTCTTCCCTATCACTTCTTGTGTTTCTGAAGTTGTGTGGAAAAAAGGGAACTGATGTTGTTGTGTCGTGCCAGGAGCTATATAGCTTTGGTGATGTCACCTGACCTCATTTCCGGAGTTGTTCTCAAGCCAGTGCCCCCTGCTGGTGACGTGAGATTTTTGATTTGTCTGGACCCAGTCTAACACCTTTAATTATTCTACAAGTAATGAATCTGCAGAGAGAAGTATCCATCAGAAAGAATATTATCCTCAATTAAGGAGGAGGGAAGGGTTTTGTTCAAAGCATGAAAAAAATCCTGGCATATTTATTACTATTTAAGCAGGGTGAAAATAATGACTTTTCCTTACTTACTTCATTGTATGCAAATTCATTTTGCGCCACTGTCAAGGGTCTTAAAGCATATGTTATTTTATGAGAGCACTCAAGGTGCAGAATAGTGTTACACATATTACTTCTCATTGGAAGGTCTTACGTACGGACTCTCACAGTGCCTACTGGTGAAATATTAAGGGTGCTTTTATAGGTCTGCAGTATGGACACATATCAAAACTCAAATTGAAGACCAGAATTAAAAGGTAACTAGTATATGGTTAATAAAAGTGGCGAACAAGTTACTTACCTTCGGTAACTCATTATCTGGTAGAGAGTCTATCTAGCTGCAGATTCCTTACCTTTGAATTTCCCAGGCGTCAGGCTGGATCCGGAAACTTTTGCTGAGCAATAGCCCTTGCGCGCAACGTTAGGTGGCTCCATTCGGCTCCGCGTGACGTTGTCGGCGTCAGTAGCGTCAGTTATGACGTCGCTGTGCCTATATAGGCGCCACCCAGGTGCGCGGACTTCAGTACTTTTCATTTTTTCCATGCCAGAAGCGCAGAGCCAGGAAGTAACTGACGTAGTCATGTGCAAAACTAGGGCCTCGAAAGGGGGAAAAAACCAACCCTAGTTCTACTACATCAGTCCGCAAAGCGGGCAGGCATGGATGGGGCTGTAAGGAATCTGCAGCTAGATAGAGCCTCTACCAGATAATGCGTTACCGAAGGTAAGTAACTTGTTCATCTGATAGAGACTTCTAGCTGCAGATTCCTTACCTTTGAATCAGATACCCGAGCCATACCATCCCGGCGGTGGGTTGCGGACTCATGATCTAAACTAAGAAGGACTGAACGGGCAAAGTGTCCGTCCCTGCCCACTTGACCATCAAGGCAATAATGTTTTGCGAACATGTGCAATGATGCCCACGTTGCTGCCTGACAGATGTCTTGGACTGGGACACCCCAAGCCAAGGCCGAAGTTGCAGCCTTTCCACTGGTGGAGTGGGCCCTTAATCCCTCAGGGGGCTGCTTCTACGCCAAGGCGTAACAGATTTTAATGCAGAGAACGACCCAGCGAGAGATGGTCCTTTTCTGCACCGACCTTCCCTTCTTTGCTCCCACATACCCCACAAATAGTTGGTCATCCACCCGGAACTCTTTTGTGCGGTCAAGGTAGAACGACAATGCTCTTTTTGAGTCCAGTCAGTGGAGACGTTCTTCTTCCTTAGAGGGATGTGGGGGAGCAAAGAAGGTGGGCAAAGTAATGGACTGACCCACATGGAATGGGGTCACAACCTTTGGTAAGAATGATGCCCTGGTGCGAAGCACCACCTTGTCCGGAAAGGACATAAGATAAGGAGGCGAGCTGGATAATGCCTGCAATTCACTCACCCTCCGGGCCGATGTAATTGCCACTAAGAAGGCTGTTTTGATGGTAAACAGCTGGAAGGGACAATTGTGCAAAGGCTCGAAAGGAGCGCACATCAGGTAAGTGAGGACCAAATTAAGCTCCCATTGTGGCATAACAAAGGGCGTAGGTGGAAATAAATGGCCCAGCCCTTTCAGAAATCTATTTACAATAGGAGATTTAAAGAGAGAAGGCTGGTCTGGCAGCCGCAAAAAAGCAGACAGAGCAGAGAGGTAACCCTTGAGAGTTCTGAAAGCAGAGCCCTGCTGGGGAAGAGTTAGAATGAATAAAAGGACAGTAGAAAGAGAAGCAGAAAGAGGATCAATGGACCTTTCTGTACAGTATAATACAAATTTCTGCCAACTGCAGGCATATACCGTCTTAGTGGAGGGCCGTCTGGCCGCCAGAATAACGTTACAGACTTTGGGAGGAAGGCCTAAAGCTATCAACTGTCGCCGCTCAATCTCCACGCATGGAGGCGCAGAGTTGACAGATTCGGGTGTCGAACCCTCCCCCGCTGCTGCGACAGAAGAGCCACCCGAAGGGGCAGCCTGATCGGAGGATCGATACTCATGCTCAGAAGCTCTGGATACCAGACTCTCCTTGCCTAGTCCGGTGCCACAAGAATGACTTGGCCCCGGTCGCTCCTGCTCTTCTTCAGAACCCTGGGCAGGAGTGGTATGGGCGGAAAGGCGTACAACAGGCCTGAGCTCCACTCGCGTCGAAACGCGTCACCAAGCTATAGCCGCCTTGGAAACTCCAGCACGCAGTACTGCTGACATTGCGCGCTCTCTTTGGAGGTGAACAAATCTAAAGAAGGTTCTCCCCACTGCTGAAAGAGACCTTGCGCCACCTCCGACTGGAGACACCATTCGTGATCCGGTAGGCATCGATGGCTAATATCGTCTGCCCTGGCGTTCAGAGAACCTGCCAGGTGTTGAACCACCAGGGATATGCCCTGCTGTTCCAGCCATGTACGGAGACGCAGGGCCTCTTGACAGAGGCTCCACGACCCCACCCCGCCCTGCTTGTTGCAGTACCACATGGCGGTGGTGTTGTCCGTGAACACTTGCACTAACTTCCCCTTGACAGGGAAGAAATGCTTTCAATGCCAACCAAATTGCTCGGAGCTCCAACAAGTTTATGTGGAGCCCCGTCTCCGCCGGAGACCAGTGACCCCTGATCTCCACCTCTCCCATGTGGCCCCCCCATCCCAGAAGTGACGCATCCGTCACGACTGTAAAATCTGGTTGGGGAAGAGAGAGAGGTCTGCCATAGACCCAATCCCGGTTCGTTAACCACCACTGCAGATCCTTCACAGTTCGTTCTGCGATCTGAACAACGTCGGTAAGATTTCCCTGATGCTGTGCCCATTGGAACTTCAAGTCCCACTGCAGAGCCCACATATGCCATCTTGCATGTCTTACCAACAGGATGCAGGAGGCCATGAGACCCAACAGCCCCAGAGTCAACCTCACTGAAATCCAGGATAGAGGCTGAAATATCATAGCCTGAATATCCTGGACTCGCTGCTCGGGAGGATAAGCCCGAAACTGCACTGTGTACAGAACAGCTCCGATGAAAGGGCGGATCTGAGAAGGAGTCAGGTGTGACTTCTGCACGTTTAAAGAGAACTCCCACGAATGCAGAAGGTTCACCGAAGTCTGAAGGTGGGAGACAACTGCCTGGGGCGAAGCTGCCTTCAACAGCCAGTCGTCGAGGTATGGGAAGACTGACACCCCTAACCTGCGCAGTTGAGCTGCAACCACCGGTATCACCTTGGTGAACAACCGAGGGGCACTGTTAAGACCGAAGGGGAGCACGGTAAACTGAAAGTGCTTGCGGCCTACCTTGAACCGCAGGTAACTCCTGTGGCCCGGCAGGATGGGAATGTTAAAATACGCATCCTGCAGGTCCAACGCTACCATTCAGTCCTCTTGGTCTAGGGCAGACAAGATCCAGTCCTCTTGGTCTAGGGCAGACAAGACCTGAGCCAAAGTGAGCATTTTGAATTTCTCCTTTTTGAGGAAGAGATTGACGGTCCGAAGATCCAAAATGGGCCGTAGCCCCTTGTTCTTCTTCAGATTCAGAAAGTAGCGGGAATAACAGCCACAGCCTACTTCTGAAACTGGGACCCTTTCTATAGCTCTGTTAAATTAATCGGATGAGAGGCAATATATTGAAATAAAGAATTCAAGCAAAATCAGTAACCAAACCACATCAAAGACAGACATGCGTATAACAACATTTTTTGATCTTTTTATTCTCTGATGTGCTTGTTAAACTGAACCAGCCAACGCGTTTCGCCCAACCTTGGGCTTCTTCAGGGCAAAAACAAGGAGGAATAAGATGTATCCTCAAATGTTGGGTCATTAAAGGTTAGATCAAGTCCTATTACACATGGATGAGGATCATAGTAGACAAATATCCAAAGGTATAAGAAAGATTAAAGTACATCAAACAGTATTAGCCGTGCGTGTACGCGAAGCCGTGTCCGGGAAACATTCAATAACCAGCAGAGTATTCTTTATTTCAATATATTGCCTCTCATCCGATTAATTTAACATTGTTATATTTGTGGTCTATAGGCAGCAGACCATTTGAGGTGGGCAATATTGTTAATAACATAGTGACTAGTTGTGGTGGTGCAGTCACTTATGACCCAGCTGCTCTCCTTTTTTTTTTCCTTTCTATAGCTCCTTTGGCCAAAAGAGCTGTAACTTCCACTTGGAGCAACTTTAAATGATCCTCCACCAGCCGTTCCTGACTTGGCAGAATAGTAAAAGGAAAAGAAAGGAAAGGAAGAGAATAGCCCTCCTTGACGATCTGCAAGACCCACTTGTCTGTTGTTATAGATCTCCAGCGGGGGAGATAATGACGAATTCTCCCACCCACTGTAGTAGTGTGGTCCTGCAGAATCAGCCTAGGAGTGCTTGGAGGCTGTGGCTGCTGGGGGCAGTGTGGTAGACGACTTCTGGCCTCCATTCCGAGGACGGAATGTACCGCGCCCACGTCCCAGCACTGCTTGGGTAGTCTGAGCGAGACGGTGGCTAGGATAGGGCTGACGCGGCTGGAAAACCCTTCCTTTGCCACGAAAGGGGCGAAAGAAAGACTGGCCACGAGGAGTGGAGGAGAGGCCCAAGGATCTGGCTGTAGCTTGAGAGTACTTGAATCTGACCAGGGCCGAGTCTGCCTTTTCCCCAAAAAGGCGGGTTCCATCAAAGGGCATGTCCATCAAATTGGCTTGGACATCCCCCGAGAAGCCAGTTGTACGAAGCCAGGCATGGCGTCTCAAGGCCACCATCGTTAAAATCGATCTGCCCAGCGCATCGGTCGTATGTAAACCACACCGTATAGTGAATTTTGCTGTATCTCTCCCATCCTTGACAGCTTGGGAGAGCACAGCCCGGGCCTCCTCCGGGACTTGTGGCACCACCTGCGCAACCGTCTCCCAAAGGGAGTGGGAGAAACGGCCCAATAAGCACGTGGTATTCACCGACCGCAGTGCCAGACTGGAGGAAGAAAACATCTTCTTCCCAAATGAGTCCAGTCTCTTGGATTCCCTATCCGGAGGAGCGGAAGGGAATGCGATCTGGGACATAGAGGCCTGCACCACCAAACTTTCTGGGGTGGGGTGTTGGCTGAGGAACTTTGGGTCACCCTGAGCTGGGCGATGGCGGCATGCAATCGTCCTATTCACAGAAGCCCCGGTGCTAGGCTTGGACCATGTTCCTAGAAGGACGTCTGTAAGTGCCTCAATAGGGGTTCAGAAGTGGAAGCCCCAGGTTGAAGCACTTCGGTCAGGAGATTAGTCCTGACCTGCACTGAGGGCAGCTCCAGTCCAAGCACCTCAGCTGCCCTTTTAACCACCATGGCACAGGACGCCCCCTCCTCCATAGCCACTGTAGGCGGAGAGAGCATGCCAGCGTCTGGGGATGTATCCAGACCACTGGCTTCCCCAAGTTCCCCATACCAGTCCATTGTCTCCTCAGAGGCATCCTGGTTCTCAAGAGCGTCTCCAGACTCCTCCCATTACTCTCCTGAGCCCAGCACGTCCACAAAGTGCCCAGGCGGCAACATAGAACCCCTGGGTTCTATCAACGTCGGAATCGGCGTCGCTGGACACCGTTCCGGCTCCGAGTCGTCAGGGATGAGGATGAGGCTTGCGCCACCGACGGGCATCGGCAACGTCGTAGGCACTGACTTCGGATTCGACGCCGGGGAAGGTTGTGTTGGCACGACCGGCGTCGACCCGGATCCGGGATCGGATCCCTAAGGTCCCACCCGCGCAATGGCCAGAGCCGACGGCGAGGAACCGGATGGGGCCCCATCTGACCCCGCTGGGCCCGAGGGCTCACCAGCAGGGTCGTTCTGCTCAAATACACACGCATGGCCTCGTAAAACTCTTTTATTGGAGCGGGAGTCGCTCCGGCTCTCGGAAAGGGTGGAAGGCGCCAAGTCGACTCTGGCTCCGCAGAACCGTGCCTAGAGCGTCGGTGCGCCTTACCTTTCTCAACAACGGTCGTCAGTTGAGGTGAAGTCGAAGTCCGCTTGCTCTTCATCTTCTTCTTGTGCCTCTTCCCCGAGAGTCCAGAGGACCTCGAATGGGAGGAAGAGGACTTAGGGCTCCGTGAGCGGTCCCGCAACCTCTTCTTCGCACAAAGTCAAATCCCAAAATTTCGATAAAAGTTGAGAAAAAGCCTGCAAAAAAGCGGCAGACTGGTAGCTCTTCCCGGATCGGCGCATAACTGGCGCGGAAAGAAAAGAACTGAAGTCTGCGCGCCTAGGTGGCGCCTACATAGGCACAGCGACGTCATAACCGACGCTGACGATGTCAGGCGGATCCGAATGGAGCCACCCGACATCGCGCGCAAGGGGTATTGCTCAGCAAAAGTTTCCGGTTCCAGCCTGGGAAATTCAAAGGAAAGGAATCTGCAGCTAGAAGTCTCTATCAGATACATCTTTTATTACAAAATTATGACAGTATTATTTGGTGAAAAACATTTTCAATTGGATCTTTTTAATGCTCATACTGTTTTTTCTTAAGAAACCTATATATTTTGCATAGTTTTAAAAATTCCTGTCATATCAATCTGGGTTAAAATATATTGAGATAACACTGTCACAGTTCGTGTCACATAAAGACTGCATATTCTGCCTTTTCTTGATGTATAATCCAGTCAACCTTGAAGCATAATCTTTTCCTCTATTAATGTACAATACTAGGGGTCCGGATCATAACTCTCTGCAGAACATTCTGAATCATGTAAATATTTTATAAATGTATACCAAATGCTGATAAATATATACCTGAGGGCAATAAACTCACCCGTGGCACTATTGAAGGTGCTTGACAGAGCCTTCGTCGGTACCTTGGGACCGATGTTGGAGGCAAGTATAGAATTTGTTGAGGATGTAAAAAATGTATTTTCGTTGGGTGCAGGACGAGTGACTGTCGATGAACCTAGAGAACTCTGGAGAGTCCGTGCTGAAGGACTTACTCCTGATGTTGATGTTGGTGTGGAAGGCATCGCAGTCATGGTCTGATCTGTAGATTTGGTGGAATTTTCTCTTTGCCAACTCATAAAATCAGGAGCTGCATCTGACGTTTGCAAAGCTATGGTCTGTTCTTTCTCAAAGGATGGCACTAGGGAGGAATAGTTCTCTTGCTCATCAGTAGAAGCAGGGGTCTCTTTGACAGGCTCCAGAGAATGTGCAGCAGAGATAGTTGTAGATTCTACCACAGTGATGTCCATGTGTGGGGAAGTCAAAGAGGAGGTCTCTATTGTTGCAGCTGCAGGTCCAGTATTTGTAATGGTTGTCACTGTTGAAGACTGGAGTGTTATACTCTGCAGTCCAGTTGAAATGGTTGGTTGCCCATCCAGATTTGCAGATGTGCTTCTGTTGTCAGGAAGCCCTTGAGTGTCTTCTGTAGATGTTGGTGACACCTCCTTTGAAGTCCATATGAATGCTGAAGACTCCTCATGTACTGGGAGTCCTGGAGCAGCAGGTACATCTTCTAATGGATCCAAATCTACATATGATCCAGTGGCCAGAGATGATTCTACAGTTAAGGAAAAATGTTCGCCAGCCAGGGAATAAGAAGCAGATGATTTATTCTTTTTGTAGCCTGTCCTTCTCTTACTTGTATACTCCCACATAGGCTGTTGTATTTTTATAGCTTTTCTAGGCTTGACTGTTAGATTATCCAATGCACTTGTTCCTGTAGGTGATAACACACTGCTAAGATTGCTTGGAGCTGACAAAGGTGTAGTATCTGAAGTGAATAAAAAGACAAACCAAAATAAGAGTTACGGAACGTGCATTAAAAGTGCAAACAATTAAAGCACCTTTTATGTACAGCAGACAACTACGTTTTATTATTTATATTTTGCAAATATGTTCACCTTTTGTTAAACCATACCTAAGATCCACTTTACAAGATTGCTAATTAGAGAGTTAGGAGGTAAAAAATGCATAGTTAATTAAGGATTTAACTTTTTTCTTTTGACCTGGCAGCCTTAGGGTGGTCTTTCCCTAAACGTTTTGCCTTTGCACTGCACTTTTTGCTGAAATTCCTTTGTTTGCTCTAGGTCTCTGTGCACTTTCACACTGCTAAACAGTGCTAAAGTGCCTGTGCTCTCTCTTTTATACATGGTAAAATTGACTTACACCTGATTGGCATATTTAGTTTACTTATAAGTCTCTTGTAGAGTGGTATACCATATACCCAAGGCCTTTAAAATAAACGCTACTAATGGGGCTGCAGCACTTATTGTGTCAAACAATTAAGTAGCCCTTTAAAACATGCCCAGATCTACCATTGTAGCCTGAATGCAGTTTTAAACTGCCAATTCCACTTGGCAATATAACCCCCTTGCCAAGCTTTAAATTCCCCTTTTATTGCACATATGTCATCCTTAAGGTAGCCCCTATATAGCCCCTAGGGCAGGGTGCATTGCATTTAAAAGGTTGGACGTGTACTTTTAAGTTTTACATGTCCCAGTAATGAAAAACTCTTAAATTAGCTTTTCACTACTATGAGGCCTACCTCTCCCATAGGATAAGATTGGGTTGCATTATTACAATTAATAAGTGCTAACTTTTGATTGGGAACAGGTAAACAGTTTGTGTTTGGTGTCTGAGAAATTCTAATTTTAAAAAACTCTCTTTAATAGCAAAGTTGGATTTTAAGTTACAATTTTGAAAATGCCTCCTTTAGAAAGGTGGAATTTCCTGCACTAACTATTTTGTACCTGGAGCCTATTCCTGGGTCACATGACTGGGTGTAGTTGGCAGCTGAAGTTTGTGTATTCCTGCAAGACAGTCGCACAATAGAGGGATCAGATGTGTGTGGATTTGCCATCATTGGCACGATGGGGGCGGGGCTGGGCACAGCCCCACTTGCAACTAAATAGGCTGTGCTCCGCTTTCACACGAAGGACTTGTCATACCTGCATTGCACATGCCAGCTTAGAGACAGGGAAGGGGAAGCAGGAAACTTCAAGCACTTCAAAGGGAATTCTCTAGAAGCTTCTCTTACTTCAAAGAAGGCACCAGGTATAAAAAATAGACCCACTATTCAGTTCATTTTCTGGACCTGATGAAGAACTCTCAGAGGACTGCCCACTGCTGTGCACTGTACATGACCACTTTGCTTCACCTGGAAAGAATGCTTTGATGCCTCGAGCCTGCCTTGAACCCTCAGAGGCAGGCCCCGCTTTTGAGACCTGTTCCACTGTCTCAGGGACCGAAAAGGCTCCCACCATCTTAAACTTGCACCTGGACCCAGCCAGAGTGCAAGTATCCAGTATTGGGGTATCTTTCATAGATTCACATGCCTGAACCAGAATAGCAAGCAGTACCCAAAATTGTACTGTCGTAAGAGGAAGGTGGGAGACATGTAAATCATAACCCCCCAAGTTCCTGAAATATAACAGTGACATTTACAACTATATATATATATATATATATATATATATATATATATATATATAATATGTATACTCTTTCAAATTCTGGACAGCTTTAAAAAGATGCCTATCAAAAAACATGCAACTTTAACATACTATAATTCTTTAAATTCCTCAAATGAAGTGTTTAGTAGAATAAAATAATAGAATCATTAAGACACTGTTTAATTTCCAACGTTAAACTAAAAACTTACATAAGCGACAGATAGCAAGAAAAGTTATGCATATTAAGCAAGGTATATAAAATTCCTCTTTAATCAAACAAAGAAGCCCACCTTAATTAAAGAGATGACGCAGTACCGCTTGGCCCACAGCTGCAGCCTCAAGTTGCGTAGATTGGAGACAGCAATGCTGTGTAAAAGTGTGGACATTTTTCCAAGTCACAGTACAGCAAATCTTTTCTAGTGTTACTCCAGCGAACAGAGCTGCCGATGTAGAAACTGCCCTGGTGGAGTGCGCTTTAATTCTTCTTGTTAGAGGCTTGTTAGCCTTGTCATGGCAAAAGTGGATCACAGAGGAGACCCATCTGGCAACAGTGGCTTTAGTTACTGCTGTTCCTTCTCTGCCTTGTCCGTAGGTAACCAGCAGCTGATCCGTCTTTCTTATGTCTTTTGTTTTATGCATGTAGAACTGTAAACACCTTCTAACATCCAACATGTGTAGCGCCCATTCCGCTGGACTAGATGGGTTTGTAAAAAAGGATTTAAGTATTTCTGGTTCGTTGAGATGAAACTGCGTCGGGACTTTTAGGATAAAAGTGGGGTTCATCCGCAGAGCTACATAGTTATCAGTGAAATGAAGAAAAGATTCCTTGACCGTAAAAGCTTGGATTTCACTAACCCTTCTGGCAGACGTGAGAGCCAGTAGGAGGGCTACCTTCCAGGTGAAAAACTTGATCTCTGCTTTTTGAATTGGTTCAAAAGGCTGCCTCATCAGCTGTGTGAGGACTAAGTTGAGCTTCCATTTGGGATGGGGTACACACACCGGGGGAAAGTCGCGGAAGAGGCCCCTCATAAAGTGCTTTATAAGTCTAGAAGCACAGATAGTGGGAACTTGAGGAGATCTATAACAGGAAATCCCAGCCAGGTGAACCTTAACCAAAGAGAAAGTGAGACCTGACTTTGCCAAAGCGAGGAGATACGGCACAATCTGTTCAGGAGGCACTTGAAGCAGGTGCAAGTTGTTTCGTTGGCACCAGAAACAGAATCATTTCCATTTTATGCAGTATGTCTTGTTAGTGCTGTCCGCTCTGGATTTCCCAATAATTTCCATGCACTCTTGCGAGATATCCAAGTCCCTGAATTCTAGGAACTCAGGACCCATGCATACAAAAGAACTGATTGGGGTCTGGATAGTACACTTGGCCCTTCTCTCTGGTCAGCAGAGATGAAGATGGTTGTAGGCATATGGGCCTCGACTCCGACAGTAATAGAAGCTCGGGGAACCAGTGCTGTCTGGGCCACCATTGCGCTATTAGGATTAAACGACAGCCTTCCGTTTTCATCTTGGTCAATACCCTGGAATTAAAGGGATGGGGTAAAAGCATAAGCATATATCCAGGACCATCACATTAAAAGGGCATTCCCCCTCGACCCTGGTAGAGGGAATATGCTGGCATAATACTGGCATTTGGCGTTTTCTGTTGTTGCGAAGAGGTCTAACGCTGGTTTTCCTCACATTCGAAATACCTGGTTGAGCTGGCACTGCTCTAGCTCCCATTCGTGACAACTGTACTGCGTTCTGCTCAACGTATCCGCCAGAGTATTGTGCAGACCTGTGACATGCTCGGCCTTGAGTGAGATCTCATGTTGCGTCATCCAATCCCATAGCTCCTGCACTTCTTGAGACAGCGTGATGGATTTGGTTCCCACTTGTTTGTTGGCGTAGTACATGCTGGTCGTATTGTCCGTACGAACCAGCAAGGAGGAGCCTACTATCCTTGGTAAGAAAGCCTAGAGAGATAGGAAAATGGCCTTGAGCTCTAGCCTGTTGATGCGCTGATGTTTCTGCGCAGAGGACCATTTGCCCTGAATCTGTAACTCTTGCAGATGGCCTTCCCAGCTATCCATAGAAGGGTCAATTGTCAGTAAGAAGTCTGGTATAGTCTGGAGGAAAGTAAGGCCCTTTACAAGATTTGGCGCGTGAAACCACCATCGCAATGCATTTACCATTCGTGGTAGTGATCTCTACTACATCCTCGAAGGATCCCGAGGCTTGTTGCCATTGCTTTTGTAGCTCTTCTTGAAGAGGCTTCATTCTCAGCCTGGCTACGGGCACTAGATGCTGAAGAATACATCCCTAGGAGCAACTTGAACGATCGCACAGAAACTGACTTTTTTCTTGGTATGCTCTTCGCCAGTCTTTGTAATCATTTCTGCCTGTCGTGTGATAGGAAGGCTTTGCATTGGATGGTATCTATGGATGCTCCTAGGAAGGATATGACTTGACTTGGATGGAATGAAGACTTCTCTTTGTTTACAGTGAATCCCAAAGTTCTGACTAATTGAAGGCAGGTGTTTGTAGCTTGACTGGCCTTTTGTGCTGTTGGTGCTTTAAGCAGCCAGTCATCGAGGTATGGGAATACATGGAGCCCTTGAGATCGCAGGGGTGCTGCTATGGGCACCAGGCACTTGGTAAAGCTCCTTGGTGCCGATTTGAGACCAAACGGAAGTACTTTGTATTGGCAGTGGGTACCAGCCACCATGAATCTTAAGAATTTCCGATGTTTCGGATGGAAGGGGATATGAAAATATGCGTCTTCCATGTCGAGCGAGGTCATGAAGCCTCCTTCGTTTAGACGGTGTAGGATCTCAGAAAGTGTTACCATCCTGAACGTCTGTTTCTTGAGAAACTTGTTGAGATTCCTCAGGTCCAATATCGGTCTCCATTCTCCTGATTTCTTTTTTATTAAGAAAAAACGAGAATAAAAACCTTTTCCCTTTTGCGACATCGGGACTTCCTCTATTGCTCCCTTGGTGAGCATGACCAAAGCCTCTTTGCGTAGTAAGTGAAGACAGGGGGAGCGGCACCCTCGGGTGAAGTAGTCAGCGGGCTTAGAGTGAATTCGAGAGTGTAACCAAAGGTGACAAGGTCCAACACCCAGAGATCTGTTGTTATTTTGCACCACTGGTAGACAGAGGTGGAAATCTTCGCACCCACAGGTTTAAAGGGGAGGGAAGCTGGTACCGGGGCGTGATCATTGTTTCCTATTTGAGTCACAACCTTGTTGAGGCATTCGTTTTTGGCCTCCCTGGCGAGAGAAACCAGCTATAGACGACGGACGGTAAGATGGAGTATTCTAGGACTGTGAGTCTTGTGATTGGTATGGCTGATACTGTTGAGTCCTCTGGTAACCTCCTTTGTAAGGGGCAAAGCCTTGTCCTCTAGCCCCTCTGAAAGGTACCTTTCTGTGTTGCAATGTGCCCAACGACTTCACAGTGTCCGTGTCAATCTTGATCGTCAATAATGCCTCATCAATGTGCTTTCTGAATAGGGACTCACCATCGAAAGCCATATCCAAGACTTTCATCTGCACCTTGGGTCTAAAGGTGGTTGCCTTCAGCCATCCTTGTCGTCTGAGCACGACAGCTCCTGCCAGTTCTCTAAAGCCAGTATTGGTTACATCAAGGGCGCAGTCAATGGTTTCCGAAGCTGCACGATCCCCTTCCAAAAGTATGTTCCGTGCCTCTTGTCTCTTCTCCTCAGGTATAAGGTCTATTAAACCTGCCATGTCTGACCACATCTGGCGGTCGTAGTGGCTGATAATGGCTAATGCATTTGCTGCCCTGATCGTAACTGCTGCCATATAAGAGAAACGTTTCCCTAAAATGCCCATCCTGCGCCCCTCCTTATTAGGAGGAATGGTGATAGGGGTAGCAGGGTTTTTGGAACATCTTTGTGCCGCCCGAGAAATGACCAAGTCCGGCTTGGGGTGCCCAATGAGGCAGGATGGAGAGTCCTCCGGAGCCCTATACTTCTGCTCAATACAGGGTATGTTGTATGGATGCTGGTGTCTTCATAATTTTGATGCCTTCCTGCCATATATGATCTATAATTGGTATGGAGCGTACCAATTTCCTGGTGTCCTCCTTAAAATCATATAAAAACATTCAGTCTGCTTGACCGTATTAGGCAGATGAAACCTATTGGCTGCCCTCTGCATTAAATTATGAAATCCTCCAATATCCTCCGGAGGAGAATCTGTTGGGAGATGCGGCGGAGGGGAGAGAGTTGGTATGACATAATCGTTAAAAGGATCAGGAGCAGAGATTGGATCCGGCAGCTCACATTCCTCTCTATTCTCATCCGAAGAGGAGGCATCCGGTGCTCCAGGGTCAGCTGGCCGGAGTCAGGAACATTTACAGGTGTCTTTGGCGGCTGATCGGCTGGTGTACCTGGAGGATCTGATTGAGGTACCGGCCTATCTGGCTGATCCTGTTGTGGCGGGAACCACTGCCGGTTATCTGCCAACATAGCCTGCAGATCTTGTATCAGTGACGGTGACAGATGAGCCATGTCCCTGGGGCGCGGCTCTGGCTGAAAACCATATGAATGGTAACGGTGACGTGGAGCCATATATCCCTGCTAATAGTATTGCGATTTGTCATGGTAGTCCTCATCGTCCTGACATTTTACGTGGAGCTCAGATGGACTGTGAGCCACACCATAAAGACCATCATCGTCATCATCATCTTCATCATATTCCACATAGCCCTCCAGCAGATGCGACGGGAGTAAAGGCGAAACCTTACTGAATTCCAGCATGGTTGGTCGTAGGAAAGTCTTGGCTACTCTGAAAACCTGAGTAACCCTCTTTGACGGTGGTGTCCAGGGTGCAGATATAACAGGGAAAGAAAATTCCATTGTCGATGGTGTCATCTTCGACGGTGTTGTCGATGGTGTCGTTGACAGTACAGTCGACGGTGGACTCATCAACAGAAGTACAGCCGTTGACAGGATCTTCGTCGATGCTATCTTAGTCGACGGGGGAGCATCGACGGTCTTCGACGATGATGGAGTTCTCGTCGTCGATGGGCTTCTGGAGACTCTCGTAGACGGTATCGGAGCCTGGATTGCCATCGTCGTCATTGTTGCCGTTGACGATGGCATCAACGATGTTACACTCATTATCGTCGACGGGTGAGGGAAGGTCCTCAATGATGATTTTTTAAGAGATATCCGCCCCACAGGATTTGAAGAGGAGGCTCTTCGGCGATCTCCTTCCTTTCTAGATGGCATAGAAGGCACAGACAACGCTGGTTCAGAGTAGTGTTTAGTTCCTTTGTCTTTTTTTGAGCTCTTGGTATCCTGGGAGGGCTTATGATGTTTCCTACCTTCACCTGAGGAACTGTCTTTAGATCTGGCCCTCTTATGAGATGTGGAGGATCTCTCACTCTCCTCCTCCGAAGAAGGCGCCTGGTGTTTAGTGGTCTGAAGCCACAGCATCAACCTTCCCTCTCTGTCCTTGAAGGTTTTAGATGAAAAAAACAGCAGCAAATTTTGCATTCTCTCACCTCATGCCTTGGGTAAAGAAGTAAATACACTACTTATGTAGATCATCCACATGGACTCTTTTCTTGCCACAGGTTTTACATGGGCGGAAAAGGCCTTTCTTGTCAGACATGATTTCAAGATTTGTAAAAGTTGTAGAAAAAACTGAGTAGCACTCAGCAAGACAACCTTCCACACGACATGCGGTGAAAATCTGAGAGACTCTGCCTCTGCTGAGAGTGTTCTAGAGGGTGCTGGGAGCTGATTGGCTGGGTTCCAACATTAGGTCCTTTTTTAAAAAGGACATAGATAGGCTACTATTGACATGGCTTAAGGCCATTATAGCCTATGAAATTTTTGAAGCACTGCTTGAATATTTTACCGTGGGATTCCCATCTCAACATCGGGGAATGATTCAGGCACATGAATCTATGAAAGATACCCCAATACTGGATAATCAGGATACCTACACCAGGGAAGCCAGATGCATAGGTGAGAAGTGACATCGGAAACCGCTGTAGCCCACAATGGAGGACTTCAGTGAAGATGCCGCTGGTGGAGAAGGTGAAAGAGTCCAGTGGAATCCAAGGATTGATTCTTGAAGAGAAGTACGTGCAAGCCGAGGGGACAGAGTCTATGCCACTTGGGAGTGACCAGGAGACACAGACGACTAATGACCACCGATGACAGAAGATGCAGGAGAGTTGACGTTGACCTTGCCGCTGCAGCTGTGAGGACCAGGCAATGCTGTGGAAGACCAGGACCCATTCACGAGCTGTCCCACGTCGGAAGTCACGAACCAGGGGGTCGGTGTCTGGCGGGAACACCAACAAGCCTTGGCAGCAGCAACAGACGTTGTGAAATTAGAAGGTGCAGTGTCTGGAACAGCAAGGTCCAAGGGACTGACCAAATGCAGGAGAGGCAGAGCAGGCCCCGATCAAGCAGGGGAGCCCCCTGAAGCCAAAGAAGACCTTCAAGAGGACCCAAAGGCCGAAGGCACAGAAGTCGCAAGAGGACCTCGAGCAGCTCACCAAAGATGCAGGCTCATGGTGCAGAGGATGCGGTGAGGACAAAGATATTGGCAGTAAGAGATGGTGGGGGCTGGAGCTTCTTGTAGCCTGAAGACCTCTGGAGGACAGAGTCAACAAGCCTTGGTAACGGCAAGTCAACGCGGTGCACAGGGGTTCTGTTCCAGCATTTCTGACAAGGGATTTTGGCCTCAAACTTGCTGAGAAGACAGTGCAGGCCTCGAGGGAGTTGCAGAACCACCACCTGTGTTGCTGAGCCTTTTGGAGACCATGGGACCTCAGGAGCAGCAGACCAGTCAGCTTCGTTGCAGTGGCTGCAGATGCAAGGGAGTGACTCCTAAACTCCAAGGGAGTTTATTTCAGGAACTGAAAAGGGGCCCAAGATTAAACAAGCATGCCACTCTGTTAATCAACAGATTTGGACTGTTCCAAACACCACCTATATCTATAATTTAATACAACATATTCATTAGGGAGTCTTGTGTATCCATTTAAAATCCAGCTTTATTCAATGTTTCCATATAAAGGAGTTGTCCATTCAGCCTAGCCAACGCGTTTAATCCCTTTAGGACTTCATCAGGGCTGTAAATTAAAACACATATATCACAAATGTATAATGTCTAAATACAATATTAAAATGAATATAGAAAGCCCACATTTTGATTTCTACAAACAGTGAACCATACAAGACTACCTACCTATATACAATCTCCCCAAAAAATCATATTCACTTAATCCAATATTACACAGTTTGAGTTTACACATGGATACAACATCCTAAATTGATTCCCATGTTTGCAAGTGCTCACTATAGATGTCACATAAGGAAAGTGGATATTACCATAACAATTTGATAAAAGACTACCCCAAAGTCAGAGATTGGATGAAAAAGCCTAAGGTCAAATATAAATCTAGAAGCAATGGCTGGTGTATTACCCCCTGAAACATGAGGGACAAATATTCAGTACCCTAAAGGTTCAATATTAACTACACTGTACGACTTTCTCATTGTGCATCCATATAAATTAACTGGAAACCATCCCCTACTTATCACATCCTCACATGGATAGCAGCCTTCTCAAGTCTCTATTTGACATCAATCATTCACACCTCCATGGTGATATCCCTGCGTACCCAACCACACACACAGCCATATTCCAAACATCCCTGAACATACTGCCCATTTGATACCCTATTCTGCACTGACCTTCATCCTTCGTGCTTCCAAATCAAAATGTCTCAAAAAGACGCTTATCCAGTAATCTCTGTCGGGCCGTTACTTTTACTTAGTTATCCACCAATCAGATCACGTTTCCCTCATCCTAATCCAATAAACCAATCAGAAAATTCCATGAAGAACATGAACCTCCTTTACACGTTCCCACTTTGGTCCACCCTATGTTTCACAAATCAAAACTCTTGACCTCCGCAAGCCGTTCATTATGAATATCTATCAAAAGCTAATACGGCCCTGTGTCGAATAACCACAAGAGAGACCGCCTTCTCCCAAAATATGGGAATCTTATTCCTCCTCTGACCTGCGACATTTGACTAACAAAAATTCTCCAGTTGAAATACCTGAAGCAGCCGGTAACATTCCTTTCCACTTTCCACCCAACACGAATGAAAAATAATAGTCCAGCCCAGCACACAACCAATCTACGGCAGGATGGGACATGAGCATGATTCTGTCACTAGTTTATCCCAAAACAAAAGAGGGAGTGTCCCAAGGACAAGCAATGTCCTCGTGAATTGGAGAAATGGAGAGAGATACACAGGAAAAAGTTTTTCCTTATTTAAGAAACCCCTCACTCACCAACCTAGTTGGTGACATGCTTCATCATAGGGGTCCACCCGAGTAGCCGAATGCCACTCAGGTGTGCTTCAACGCCTGAACTACAGCGGAGCTGGTTTTTTTTTAACAGTGTTAACAAAGTGTAAAAAAAGTGTAAGTGAGTGGATTAAAAATGTTTTTATTGTACTCCCTAAGTTTTTAATATTGAGCAATAAGACAAGATTAAAACCAAGTGTACTTAAAATGGCTAGATTGACCAAACGTATCAGTGATAAGTGAGAACATTTTCGGTCTAGTTTATCCCAGCCAACAAAGTATGCTTCACTGCATGCGCAACTGCAATTATTGTTATGTAATATTAAGCTTCTGCTCATTCAAATATTCTTACGCCGGAAATATTCTGTGTCAGCCTAAATACAATTGGTCGATCGTCACCCAATCACAACCTTGCCAGACCAGAAGGGAAACTGTACCTCTCAGGTCTAGCCTGCCCTCAACCTATCCAATGCGAGTCTACATACATGCCTTGATCCACTATCCAAACACACAAAAATTATTTATCCATCTTCGGTTATGTTGGCCCACAAGCCTTACCTCACTCCAACTTCTGTTATACTCTATTGTTCATATCCGTTTATAGATATTCTGCCCGATACACTCCTCCTATGACAAATTCGGTCCCATACTCACAATTTGTTTTATCATATCAAAAAATGTGCGCACCAGAACGGAACTGAACAACTCCAGTATGGCAAGCCCTCAACGAATCCAATGCTAGTCTGTGCTCATACCTCAAACTCCGTGCCAGACCCACTATCGACACACACACATCTAAAAATTAAAAAACCATCTAAGTTATATTATCCCCTCCACCTTGTCCTACTATAATTTCTGTTCTACTCGGAAATTCATATATATGTATATTGAATTGTTTTACTTGATTTGTGTCCATGATGACGATCTTGTATCCTCGATATGTATTGTCCGACACATACCTATACAGGAGTTTTCTATTATGGTGAGTATTTACAGCGATCACAATCCCTTATGTTCTATAGTGAGTTGGTTCGAATTAAGGAATACAGGTCGAAAAGAGAAAGGGGGTCTCTCAAGGTCACAGATCAGGACAGAAGGCTAAGGTTGACCCAGATCATACCAGAACCTTTCTATGAGTCCCCCGCAGCCAGGTGCAACGAGGAATTAGATATTTGCCGTAAAGGGCAGGATGCGCCGGGGATCATCCTAGAGGCATTTGTGTCTATTTCTTGTGTTTTTTGGGATCTCCTAAAGGCGCCACCCAGGCACTCAAATGAACATACCCCGAGATGGTTTGACCGCAATTGTTCAAGAGCAGCAAGGGAACTGAGGGGAATGTTAGGCACCAAACCCAGGGACCCAGTCGTAGTGAAAGCTTGTCGAGGCCAGTATAAGGTAGTACAAGCAAGGTGTAAGGCCGAACTCAGGGACGAGGCTTGGACTAAGCTTCGGGAGGCCAGTACCCTAAAGAACAGCGAAATGTTTTTGGAAAATAGTTAACAGCCCTTTTTTGGCAGGAGATACTGGACAGGCCCTGGATGCACATATAACAGTGGAGGAATAGGTTGGACATTTCCAGGAAATGTTTTCTAGTCAAACTGAACAGAGGCCAGAGGAAGGTTGGGGGACAGGAAAGTCTGCACTGGTTATTAATTCCGATGAGGTTAAAAAAGGTGTTGAGGGAATGTCCAGAAATGAGGCCCCTGGTCCTGATGGCATACCCCCTGACCTTTTTTTGATCTAATCCTCAACTGTGGGTGCCTATACTTACCTCTACAATAAACGCTGCCATCAGAGATACTCCTCCTACGTCTTGGGTGATTTCTACCATCATCCCAATCTTTAAGAAAGGTAATAGGGACAGCACCTCTTGTTATAGGCCCACATCTCTGCTGGACTCAACAGTAAAGGTGGTGGGACGCATTTTATTGGAGAGGTTAACTACTTGGGCGGACGATAACAATATACTGGCAGATATCCAATATGGCTATCGCCCTGGGAGGTCAACACTGGATTATACGTAAATACACTGTCGCGCGTTCTGGTACGATTTATCTGGCCTTCATGGATTTGTTGTCAGCATTCAACAGGGTGAAGAGAAGTAAACTTTGGGAGACACTTCGGTGCATGGGAGTAGATACTAACATTATCCTCTTTTTACAGGAGCTCCACAGGGATACTAAAGAGGTGGTTCGCTATACTAATGATGGCAAAGTATCCAGTCAATTCCTGATACAGAGAGGGGTACGACAGGGATGTGTATTGGCACCTTTTTTATTTAACTTATATATTAACAATTTAGAGAAGGATTTGATAGCCACACAGCAGATGATCCCCGGGGTGGGTCAGTGTGGCCTGCCTGTATTATTATAAGCAGACAATGCGGTTCTTATGGCTCGGACTGCGAGGGGGTGCAAACATTACTTAACTCCTTTGTGTCCTTTATGGAAGACCGGGACCTGCTAGTGAATAATTCCAAGTTATATGTGAAGCAGATAGGTCACGGGCAAACCAAATCCTTCAATTTTAAGGTAGGGACCGTCCCTGTCTCCAGGAAAAGAAAATTCTCCTATTTAGGAGTTATACTGGATACTAAGTTAAACTGGTGCTCTCTAAAAAAGAGTAAACAGGGAGGTCTCCTTCGTGCCAATGCAGCTATTTTTAATTTTGCTTCCCGTCTGGGTAAAAAACCTATAGGTGCCCTACTACAGATTTATAGAACCAGGTGTGTATCTCAGGTTATGTACGGTAGTGAAACCTGGGGCTACACTCCCCACGAGGCGCTTCAAACAGTGGAAAATAAGTTTCCGAGACGACTGTTCTGCACTCCTAATATAATTAGTAGGAAAGACCTGCCCTGGGCAAAGGAATACTTTTTTATATTGATGGTGATGGAAAGGGACGAATGTGAGCTAAGGAAGCCTAGCGTGTGAAGATACAATCTTCTGAAAACAGTCCCTATCACGGAACCTTACCTTTTAGGGCTCCCTAGCTCACATGACCGCTTTTTATTGACCAGATTTCGTCTTGATTTATTCCATCTTCTCCTCGCCCACCCTAGAGGGAGCAAGAAAGGCGAGATCTTGCTGCCCTGTGGCTCCAACAGTACGTCTCCACAGGACATGCTCCATTTTTTAAATGTTTTGTAGCAAGTACGAGATGCCTAGGAGGTCCTTTTTAATCCCTATTTTAAAACAAGCCAATTTTAAACAAGTGCAACCCACTGTTACCTTTTTATTAATGCTTTCAGGGAGGACTGTATGGCATGTTCTTAGCTTTTTAAAGGCTGCAGTAAGGCTTAGAGCAACATGTGATTAACTAACAGGGGTGGGGAGAACGGGATATGGAGTCAACATGTACACTTAACCCATTTTATTGTAAACTTTATGTGTTTGGTTTTGTATTTTTAACTTTTGTCATTTTTATGAGTATCGGTGATGAATTTCCGACTTTTATGGTTTTTATTACAAAAGCCGAATGAAGTTTTTATTTATTGATTATTGATTACCTATAAAAGAAATATTTATCCTCCATATTCCCATGCAGAAAAAGCTTCCTTTCCTACTTGTCCTGGGCATCCATTAATCCACCTATTTCATTATACTCCATAATTAACTCTACATACAAACTCGTCAATAGCTGCCTTTGCCCATTACTTATCTTGAGTCCTCATGTGTGCCGCAGCAATACTGATGCAGTATTTAAGCTCCGAGTTATTTTTAACCCTGCCCCTGCTAACTCTTTATTGTGAAACTATGTGTTACTACATTCTCACTTCTATGCTGTGCACAGATAGTTAGTAGTTGAACCTATTCCAAATAGCTGTCCAGAGTGAAGGTATATAAACCAAGCTGCAAACCACAATTTGACTCGCACCTCCAGTGCTCTAGCTAACTTCCCATATTCAAGGTACATAGACAGAACATATCAACAATTTCTACTGTAGTTTGTTTTATGCTCAAATGCTCAACCCTTGGTGCATCAATATTTTTGCACTATTTCACTGCATTAAAACATTTTGATGCCCATATGCAGATCCTAGAAAAAATGATGAAGCTCATTTTCCAGGTTAAGTCCCAATTGGACTGTTCTTAGTTTACTAATCCATTTGGCCACTTCCTGTCTTAACCTCAGTTCCATGTTACCCGAAATTTCCATTTGTTGGATAACATTCTCTCATGTGTTGCGCTATTGGGGATCTGGCATCATTGTTTAAAATTGACCTACGATGTTCTTGAATCCTTAACTTTAAGGCCCTCTTAGAACTTCCAATGTAAACTTTACTGCAGTTACATATAATCGCTCATACCACAAAACAGCTGTTACAAATAATAAATTCATTTATGTGGTATATTTTCAATGTATTGTGCTTGAATTCTCTCAATTTGTTACATCCATACCTACATATTACACGTGATCCACAAATGTGGAAACCTTTTGGTTGCGGCAACAGCCAATTTAATTCTGGAATGGTGGTTGGTTCCACCTCATTATTTTATTTCCAATTGTGGGAACTTTCCTATATGTTACTAGGGGTTTATTTGTGATAATATTTCAATTGACACAGGGAAATTAGAATTCTAGCCCGGCGCTATTTCTCAGATCCCCATTTCCCTTACAGGCAATAATCCATATGGTCCACTTTAATTCATGTTCTGAGAAAACACACTAAGCAATGTAGAAGTCCATATAAAGTCTTTATTTTCAAAAGCTTCTTCACTTTAGATGTTATTTAAAGTTCTCCATTTAAATGCATAAATTCCACAAACAGCCAACACGAGTTTCGCGAGTTTCTCACTTCTTCAGGGCTGTTTTATGAAAACAGAAATGATATTCTCTTAATATAAACATGCTAAAAAACGATTGAACAAAATTGTAACCAAAAACATAATACAATTTTCTTCAACTAGCCCAAAACATAAACATACAATATTATACATATATATGTACCACCTCTCCACAGTATAAAAAATATATATGAAGAGGAGGGGAAAAAGAAAAGAAAAAATATTACAAAAAACGTAAAGGGAAAATTCCTACCTTCTTAAAAATTATGTTCCAAATAATACATTACATTGATATTAATCCTCTCAACCAGTTTAGATACAACACATTTGTATTATTTCACAATGCTTGATATTATCAAAGACACAGACATTATTATACTCATTACAATCATTATAAGATCTTCTATGATTGCAATTGGTTACACCACTGCCTTCTACAGAATGAAGTATAATAACAGATTGCTAAAGAAGCCATACTGGGAATTTAGTTCATATCCATTATGTGACCTGGAGAGTTCAATCAATCAATCAGGGAATTGTAAGCGCGCTACTCACCCGTGAGGGTCTCAAGGTGCTGAGGGGGGGGGTCCGTAGATCAGTCTAGCCGAAGAGCCAGGTCTTGAGGGTCTTCCTGAAGGTGTTCAGGGAGGGGGCTCGTCTGATGTCTGCCGGTAGTTCGTTCCAGGTCTTGGCTGCAATGTGGAAGAAGGATCTTCCGCCTGCTCTGGTTCTGTGGATTCGCGGGGTTTCGGCAAGTGCGAGGTTGGAGGATCGGAGGTTTCTTTTGGGTACGTGGAAGTTGATTCTGTCGTTTAGGTATTTGGGTCCGTTATTGTGTAGGCATTTGTAGGTGTAAGTGAGGATTTTGAAGGTGACTCTTTTCTCCACGGGGAGCCAGTGAAGTCTTCGTAGGTGTTGGGTGATGTGTTCGTGCCGGGGGATTCCGAGGACGAGTCTGGCGGCAGAGTTCTGTATTGTCTGGAGTTTGCGGAGTAGGGATTTGTTGATGCCGGCGTAGAGTGCGTTTCCATAGTCCAGTCTGCTGGTGATTAGTGCGTGGGTGACTGTCTTCCTTGACTCAGGGGGGATCCACTTGAAGGTCTTGCGGAGGATGCGGAGGGTGTTGAAGCAGCTGGAGGTGATGGCGTTGAACTGGCAGTTCATGGTGAGTGATGAGTCGAGTACGATGCCGAGGGTTTTGGCGTGATCTGAGGGGGTGGGTGGGCTTCCGAGGGCGGTCGGCTACCATGTGCTGTCCCATGCTGATGGGGTGGTACCAAGTACGAGGACCTCTGTCTTCTCAGTGTTGAGCTTTAGGCAGCTGTTGGTCATCCAGGTTGCGACGTCTTGCATTCCTTTCTGGAAGTTGAGTTTGGCGGTGGTGGGATCTTTGGTGAGGGAGAGGATGAGTTGGGTGTCGTCAGCGTAGGATACGATGTTGATGCCGTGTTGTCAGACGATGGCTGCGAGGGGGGCCATGTAGATGTTGTAAACAACACTAAGATATGCCTAACATTTTATGCACCTGTTCTGCCTCCATGTTGTTCACCCATATGTCATACTCTGGAAAAAATATATTGCAATCGAAACCACTTACAGGAAAATGTATTTGCATTTATTGCATTACTTGAAGAACTATAAGCAACACCACAGTGTGCCTGTGATATTATACATTCAATCTGAGTCCATAATTTTGACCCTTATTTCCTGTTCTAGGCTGTTTTAGGAGGGCATTTTAGATCCAATTTTTTTTATTTTTTTATTTTTAGTTTAGGTAAAGACGGGGAGTCACACTCTGCTTCATATATTTCCAATGAACATTAGTTTACTATATATAAATAAATATTAAAATATACCTTCTAAAATTGTACATCAAGCAAATATTTTAAGAGTTCGTTCCTCTCAGTGATCCCGACCAAATCATGTGCAATGTCATTTAATATCTACGGAAGAAAATGTATTACTTTAACACATATCTGTTTGAATATGTGCGTGCAAAAAGAAATTGCACCTTACAATTGGATTATGAGATTCAAGAAAAGGATATTACAGATAGATTTTTGCAAAGAGGTTATCAGAGTATGGATGTATATAGAGCAAGAATAAGAGCTATTACAGTACCTAGGGTTGAACTGTTTAAACATAGTACTAGGAGCGTTAAGAATATGGATATCGCTAGCAATGATGTGAGATTTATTACAGTATACAGCAAAGGTAATAAAGAAATTTACTACCGTTTACTTATACATTGGAGTATCTTACAATGCGATAATGATTTTAAAAAAATATTACCTTCGAAACCTCTCATTACATACAGAAAGGCACCAACTCTGAGGAATCTCCTAAGTCCTAGTTACACTGTTAAATGAATTCAAGAACCTAATGGCTCTTCTTGGCTAGGAGATATACCTGTTGGATGCTTTAACTGTTCGAAGTGTATATATTGTAAATATGTTGTTAACAACTCAACTACCTTTTCTGAGTTTTGGGGGAATAAGCAATATAAGATCAATACGTTCATTAATTGTAACACAACACACTGTATCTATATAATGTACTGTAGTTGCAAAAAAAAATATGTTGGCTCTACAACTCACAAATTGAAAGAAAGATGGAAAGAACATATTGGGGCAATTAAAAATAGGAACCACATGTACCCCATGGCTGTACACTTTAATCAAGAATATACACTAAATGATCTACATGATATCAGATTTATAGGTGTAGAGTTAGTTAAACCAAACAGAAGAGGAGGAGACATAGATGAGCAACTTAGAATGAGAGAGACCGTTTGGATTAACAAACTTAATACAGTGAACGTGAATTTCAATACTGACTGAGAATTATACACTTTACTGTAAGGGTTAGTGACTGATCTTTGTAGATGGTTGCTATAATGGAAATTCTAATGGATTAAAGTAGTACAAGAGAAGATGGGTCTTTTTAAGCCTACTATGTATGGCTCAACTGATAGAGTGGAATCAAGTAGCTGACAAAATCATGGGTTTAATTTCCAGTGAAACCTGTCTACTCTAAAAAAAGGAATACAGGCTAAGTCTATTTTTCTTCTTTTTACATATATGAATTAGGTATTTATCTTTGGAGCTCAACTACCTAATTTGGGGGTTAACCCTAATAGATGGTTGAGATAACATCAATTCTAATTGGTCTAAGTAGTATTACAGAACACGGGTGTTGTTTTCTAAAATAATACGTATGACTAAATCGTTAGAGGGGATTCATGTAATAAAGACACATATGGGTTTGAATCCCGGTGAAACTGTCATATCCAGATGCAAATAGAATATCATGTTACACTTATAATTATTTTTATTTCTTTTTCTCTCCCTCTTTATATGTATAAGATATATGTTCATTGGCTTATTCTATATTTGGTCTGTCACTAAGTTTTTTGGAGAGTTAATAGGCCTTAAATAGTGTAAGGAAATTTTAGTTCCACTTTTAAATGTCTAATTGCGTAAATTACATCTTAGGCTGTTGTGTAGGGTTGAGTGTCAATATGGCACAACGACGTGAGTTCGAGTCCTTAAATGATTAGATATTTTTCTATCTATTTGATTGTCATTATATTTTATAATTATACTGATAGATGTAAGATGATAAATAAAAAAAAATTAGGCTGAATATATTTAAGAATTTTACAAGGATGTCTTTTGTTTAAATATAGCAATCATAGAAACTGAACACATTCCGCGTTCTAATGCAGTTAGAAGCTTTGAAGACAAACATACTAGAACCAATGGACATTGTGGATTTTGAATTTTAAACATAATTGGATAATTTAGGAACTGAGAAGGAGTTCTAATTGCTTGAGAAATGGGTATTTAAAGTCCGGGTTTTCTGGCATCCCACAGACACTAGATGATATAGGCTATGGCAACTGCCCGGAAAAGGTAGCACTGGGATAGTGTTATGTTAAGAGAGAAGTAGATACATCAAAGCAGGATACCTACTTTTAATAATTTGAGATTGGGGGTTAAGTAATGATTGTATTGTGGGTATAGTGGTGGTGTTGCCTCCGTATATATTTTATTTTCTTGTCTTTTGACCTTTTTCATCTTTTTGGATTTTTTTTTAGCGGGTTTTGCTTTGGACTATACAATGATATCTGCGTGACCTATCAATGCATGCTCTGTCAAGGTATGATTCTAAGAGTCGAGTGGTGGTTACGGGCGCTATGTCAAACGTTTTTTCTGATGGTATTGTTTCTAACCGGTGCTATACCATGTGTTAATATGTGATTATAGGTAACTTAATCTGAAGACTGTCTATATGGGCAGAGGAAGAGTTTTTTTGCGGGTGAAGATTTCTAAATTTGTTTTTCATAACTGTATTTTCTAGAAACTTTGGTCAGGAACTGTGCCTTGGCTGTAAAACATATTCTTGATAGTTTTTAAAGGGTTTAGGAAAGTGCCGCGTAAACAGGCACAAGCATTTGAAGTCTTTACTGGGCAAAGCTATCTGGGTCTCCAGTTTATTGGATTTGGAAGTGGAATCTGAGTGTGAAATACCCAACCCTGTAGTGAATGATAGAATCTAGGCTAGCTGTGATATAGAACAGATATGTGTTAAAGTAATACATTTTCTTCCTAGATAATAAATGACATTGCGCATGATTTGGTCGGGATCACTGATAGGAACAAACTCTTGAAGTATTTGCTTGATGTACAATTTTTGAAGGTATATTTTAATATTTATTTATATATAGAAACAAATTAATGTTCATTGGAATTATATTAAGCAGAGTGTGCCTCACTGCCTTTTCCTGAACTAAAAACAAAAACTAAAATATTTTTTTATTTAAAATAACCGCCTAAAACAGTCTAGACCAGGACATAAGGGTCAAAATTATGGACTCAGATTGGATGTGTAATATCACAGGTACACTGTGGTGTTGCTTATAGTTCTTCAAGTAATGCAATAAACGCAAATAAAAATTTTCTTTAGTGGTTTGTATTGAAAGATATTTTTTCCAGAATATGACATATAGGTCAACAACATGGAGGCAGAACAGGTGAATAAAATGTTAGGCACATGTTAGTGTTGTTTACAACTCTCCATGTCATGGAATGGATATGAATAAAATTCCCATGTATGGCTTCTTTAACAATCTGTTATTATATTTCATTCTGTAGAAGGCAGTGGTGTAACCAATTGCAACAATAATAATGTATGTGGATTTGATAATATCAAGCATTGTGAAATAATAGAAATGTGTTATATCTAAACTGGTTGAGAGTAATAATGTCAATGTAATGTATTATTTGGAACATATTTTGTTAAGAAGGTTGAAATTTCCCTATACGTTTTTTGTAATGTTTGTTTCTGTTCTTTTTCCCCCTCCTATTCATATATATATTTTTATACTGCGGAGAGATGGTACATATATGTATAATATTGTATGTTTATGTTTTGGGCTAGTTAAAGAAAATTGTATTATGTTTTTGGTTACAATTTTGTTAAATAGTTTTTTAGTATGTTTATATTAAGAGAATATCATTTTTGTTTTCATAAAACAGCCCTAAAGAAGCAAGAAACCCGCGAAACACGTGTTGGCTGGTTGTGGAATTTATGCTTTTAAATGGATAACTTTGAATAGCATCTAAAGAGAAGAAGCTTTTGAAAATAAAGTATTTTTGTGATATGATTTATTAACCCAGGGACACATTTCAATAAATCCCAATTCTTACACAGCAATTTGTAGATTTTGTTATGTTCTACACAGTACATGGCTATGAAAGCCAATCTATCCCGTGATTGTTTTTTAGGTTTTCTTAACAAAGTATCCTCTCTTTTGATGTTCAATACTCTGGTTTCTGCTCTTCTCATGATGTGTTCAGGGTAACCACATGCCCGTAATCTATTTTTCAGTCTTCCAGACATGTCATGAACTCCTCATCATTACTACAGTTTCTTCGAATTCTTATCATTTCCCCGTAAGTGATGCCTGTAATCACTGATGTCGGATTAGCCCTATCTGCCCTTAGGATGTTTTTTGTAGCAGTTTCCTTATGAAATAATTTGCTCTGAATCCCATTATTGGCAACGTAAAGTTGTAAATCTAAGAAATCAATTTTTTCAGAATTATAACACTTTTTAAACTGTATGTCTGTTGTTGTTCAGATAATCTGCATATTCAATCAAATCACCCTTAGTAACTCTCCAGATGATCAAAATGTCGTCTATAAAGCGATCCCAAAATAGGTTGTGATCCATCCATTTGCCTGCATTAATGGACCAGGCATGCTCCCTCTTAAACTACCCCTTAAAGAGGTTCGCATAAGAGGGAGCAAACCTGGATCCCACTGTACCTCTGATTTGATGGTACCAGTCTCCTTCAAACAAAAAAAGTTGTTCTTTAAGATGAGGTCACTAATTTCCAATAACATTTTGGAATGTTCAAAAAGACTAGCACTCCTATTGAACTAGTAGTATTTCAAAGCTGTTTTGCCTAGTTCATTTTAAATGCAAGTATAAAGTCCTACTACGTCCAATGTTACAGAACTCATATTTGAATCCAAAACAACATCTTGTAATTTGTTTAATACATCCATAGTATAACAAATGTAGGAGGGTAAATTGATAATCAGAGGTTTTAAACATAAATCCAGATATTCCGATAGATGCTCCGTCAGGCTCCCTACACTTGAAATAATCGGTGTACCAGGGGGGTTTTCTTGAGGCTTCTGAATTTTCAGTAACGTGTAGATAAACGGAAGTCTGGGATTAAGAATGTGAAGGTATCTAAACTCACTTTCCTCTAACAATCCAGTTTCTTTCCAGAAAAAAAATGTGTCCGCTCTCAATCTAACAGCCTCCCCGTTGGATTGCCTGTCAGTTTTTTATAACAATTCTCATCTCCCAGTTGTCTTTTCATTTCATTCATGTAGTCGCTTCTACGCATAACAACAATGTTGCCTCCTTTATCGCTTCCCTTATTACTGTTGATTGATCACTCCCTAGATTGTTGAGAGCTTTTCTTTCTTCTCGGGAAATATTGGATCGCCTACTTTGATATGTCTTTTTACACACTTTTAATCTTCAATTGTATGTAATTCTTCAGTAGTTGTTTTGACAAAGAGATCAATGGCTGCAAATTGATTCCCCTGAGGTACAAGTTTTGATGACACTGTTAGACCACTGCTACAATCATAATCCATTTCTATATTTAACATTGCTGGCAAATCCTCTACTTCCAGACTCTCTTCATTAGACAATGACAAAAGTATATGCACATCATGGACATGAGAAATTGTGAGTTCAGATCTTTTTATTCCACTCTTTTTAGGTACATCATATTTCTCATTCATTGCAAAAAAACGTTTTAATTAAGTCGCCTATAATAAACCTCCACAACAATGCTCATCATATCGTCCACCCTCGCTGCTCAACAGGGACACTCAAATATTTGCCAAAATCTTAGCGAACCGGCTGGGCCCGTTGCTGCCCATGGTAGTGGCTCCGGAGCAAACTGGTTTTGTCCCCACTCGGTCACTAGCGAGCAATTTGCGGACGCTCTTTGGCGCAATAGTTGGTATTGCTCCAGAGTCTAAGGCCACGGCAATCTTTCTTGATGCAGAGAAAGCTTTTGACTCTGTTGAGTGGCGGTTTCTAAGAGTCGTGCTGAGACGTGTGGGGGTAGGAGAGATCTTTATCAAGTTAGTGGATGTTCTCTACGAGCAGCCCATTGCGCGGGTACATGTGGACGGACTTCTCTCGGAACCCATAGACATTACACTGGGTACGAGACAGGGGTGCCCCCTATCCCCCCTGCTATATGCGTTAACGGCGGAACCATTGGCATGCTCACTGCGCGAGTACCATGGGCATCGCGGAATAATGCTCCCGCAATATAACCTAATAATTACTGCTTATGCAGACGATACGCTCCTTTACGTACACGAACCTGCCAAGAATCTAACGCCAATTCTGCGAGAGGTGGAGCGCTTTGGTGAACATTCAGGCTTATGCATCAATTGGAACAAGTCCATTGCATTTCCGCTGACCCCTGATACTCTCCCAGTGACAGTCACCTATCCATCGAGTGGACGTCGGAACCGACTCGCTATCTTGGGGTGCAAATACACACTGACCCGGACATTGTGATCCGAGAAAACTATGGGCGTGCGATACAGAAACTTACCGAATCCATCAAGAAATGGATCAGACTACCTCTGTCCCTACTGGAACGAGTATCTCTCTTAAAAATGATTGTATTGCCACGGTTTCTGTTCCTATTTGTTAATATACCTACACTATTGCCAAAATCTTTTTTTCGCACGCTGCGCTCTCTTCTGATCTGACTAGTATGGGCCGGGAAACAGCCACGGGTACAATGGGAGATCCTAACCAAGCCATACTCAGCAGGTGGACTCAATGCCCCAGATTTTGAATTATACTACTGTGCCATACAACAGATGCACGCGTATCAGTGGCTCCACGGGGCTTGCAACAACCCGCAACGGTTCATCGAAAATGAGGCTGTGCAGCCCTTGTCCCAACCACAGTATTTGTTTGCCGCTCCATGCAGGCGTTATCATGTGATTGACCCTGTTGGGTGTACCAGGAACCTGCACTGGAGGGCTGCCGCTAAGCAAAGTATGACGTTACTCTATTCTCCAAAACTGCCACTCGAGCTGTGTGACTGGTTACCAATTGCGCAGGAGAGAGAATTCCTTTCAGCAATGCGATTGCTAGGGATCAACACTGCGGGTGATCTATTCCAGGATGGGGTGGTCAAGCAATGGGACATGCTACAATCAGACACATTAAATGCACCCATGCTGGCCAAATTTCATTACTTTCGCGCAAGACACGCACCCTGTGCAATACTGGGGGAGGATATGGGTGAGCCATAGGAATACACACAACTTATTTATTATGTGCAAAATCCCCACTTCACATGATTTCAATACTGTACACTCTCTCTAACGCAGTCACTGGGCCATTGTACATGAGGGCGTTACACAAGTGGCGCGCAGAGTTACCGCTGACACCAGCACCGGCGACACCCTAAAATGCATCCTCCTCAACGTACGCTCCGTACACAAACACGCCATGGAAATCTGGTACCTACTCGACTCTCTTTCGCCCGACATCGCCTTCTTCACAGAGACCTGGACCAACACTTCCTCTGCCCCCGACATCAGCACCGCCATCCCAGACGGATACAAGATCCAGAGGAAAGACCGCCCCAACCACCCAGGAGGGGGCCTCGCCATCGCCCACAAGAGCACCCTCCGCCTCACCACCTCCAGCGAAACCTTCCCCTCCGCCGAACACCTGCACTTCCAGATCCAGACCACCCCCAAAGCCACACTCCGAGGAACCCTCGTCTACAGACCCCCTGGCCCCTGAACACCCTTCGCCACCACCATAACCGACTTCATCGCACTCCACGCCATCGCCTCAACAAACTACATACTCATTGGAGACCTGAACTTCCACCTCGACAACCCCAGCGACCCCAACTCCACTATCCTTCGTGACAACCTAGCCAGCATCGGACTTAAACAACTCATCAACACACCGACCCACAGAGCAGGACACACCCTCGACCCCATCTTCGCGGCAGGAAACAGCGTCCAATTCAGCCACACAACGCAGCCGCCATGGACCGACCACCACTGCGTACACTTCGCCATCAACAAACCCAAGGCACCCAAACCAGCCCCACACCCACCCCGAAGGAACTGGAGCAAGGTTACCAATGAGCAACTTAACTCCACCCTCACTCGAGACAACCACACCTGGGCACCTGACGCAAACGGCGCTAACGACGCAGCCAGAGAACTCCACACCTGGATCTCCAACTGCGCAGACGAGCTCGCCCCGCTACGCAACCCCAACAGACAACACCCCAGGAAAGCCGCCTTGTTCACAAAAGCTCTCCAAGAAGCCAGACGCACCTGCAGACGCCTGGAGAAGAACTGGAGAAACACCAAGACAACCGAAAACCACACCACCTACAAGGACGCCATGACGGACTACCACAACCAGATCAGAGCCACCAAGAGGAACTTCATCCACAACAAAATCCTGGCCAACTCCACCAACTCGAAGGAACTTTTCAGTGTCATTCAAGAATTCACCAACCCACGCAGCGAAGCCACAGACATCACCCCATCCCAAAACCTCTGCAACAAGCTTGGAACCTATTTCCACATCAAGATCAAAAACCTCTACGACAACTTCATCGACCATCCACCAGGCGCCACAGACGGCCCCCCGCCCCCCAGAAACACCAGCCAGCCCACCATCTCCAACTGGACATCGATCATGACCGAAGACACCGCCTCGACCATGAAAAGCATCCACTCGGGGGCCCCCACCAACCCCTGCCCCCCTCACATCTACCACTGTGGCCGCCATCGCACCCGAACTACAACGCACCATCAACACCACCTTCAAAACAGGCACCTTCCCAGATGACTGGAAGCGCGCAGAAGTCAGACCCCTGCTCAAGAAGCCCACAGCTGACCCCACCGACCTCAAGAACTATCGGCCCATCTCGCTCCTCCCCTTCACAGCCAAAGTTGCAGAGAAAACAGTCAACAGGAAACTGACACGATTCATTGAAGAGAACGCCGTCCTCGACCCATCCCAATCTGGATTCCGAAGCAACCACAGCACAGAGACCGCCCTACTCGCCGCCACAGACGACATCCACACCCTCCTGGACCAAGGCCACTCCGCAGCCCTCATTCTACTCGACCTATCAGCGGCCTTCGACACCGTCTCCCATCACACACTAGTCGCCAGACTACACGACGCAGGCATACAAGGAACAGCCCTGGACTGGATTAGATCATTCCTCACCGGAAGAAGCCAAAGGATCAGGCTCCCACCCTTCCTCTCCGACCCCACGAAAATCACCTGCGGAGTCCCACAGGGTTCATCACTGAGCCCCACCCTCTTCAACATTTACATGGCCCCCCTCGCAGCCATCGTCCGACAACACGGCCTCAACATCGTATCCTACGCCGACGACACCCAGCTCATCCTCTCCCTCACCAAAGACCCCACCACTGCCAAACTCAACTTCAAGAAAGGAATGCAAGACGTCGCAGTCTGGATGACCAACAGCTGCCTGAAGCTCAACGCCGAGAAGACAGAAGTCCTCGTCCTCGGTACCACCCCTTCTGCATGGGACAGCACCTGGTGGCCGACCGCCCTCGGAAGCCCACCTACCCCCTCAGACCACGGCAAGAACCTCGGCATCGTACTCGACTCATCACTCACCATGAACCGACAGGTCAACACCGTCACCTCCAGCTGCTTCAACACCCTCTGCATCCTCCGCAAGACCTTCAAGTGTATCCCCCCTGAGTCAAGAAAGACAGTCACCCACGCACTCATCACCAGCAGACTGGACTATGGAAACGCACTCTACGCCGGCATCAACAAGTCCCTACTCCGCAAACTCCAGACAGTACAGAACACCGCCGCCAGACTCGTCCTCGGCATCCCCCGACACGAACACATCAGCCAACACCTACGAAGTCTCCACTGGCTCCCCGTGGAGAAAAGAGTCACTTTCAAAATCCTCACTCACACCTACAAATGCCTACATAACAACGGACCCAAATACCTCAACGACAGAATCAACTTCCACGTACCCAAAAGAAACCTCCGATCATCCAACCTCACACTGGCCGAAACCCCGCACATCCACAGAGCCAGAGCAGGTGGAAGATGCTTCTCTCACATTGCAGCCAAGACCTGGAACGAGCTACCAGCAGACATCAGACGCGCACCCTCCCTGAACAACTTCAGGAAGACCTTCAAGACCTGGCTCTTCGGCTAAACAGATCTGCGGACCCCCCCCCTCAGCGCCTTGAGACCCTCACGGGTGAGTAGCGCGCTTACAATTCCCTGATTGATTGATTGATGGACATTACGGAGGAACAATGGAAATATTGCTGCTCAAGCACGAAAACCATATCACAAAATGGCAAACACCGCCTAATACACTTTAAATACCTGCAAAGAGTTTACTACACCCCAGCGCGATTGCATTGATATGGCCTCAGAGATGATGATAGATGCGCGAGGTGCGGGACAACAGATGCAAATCTAACACATCTCGCTTTGAGCTGTCCTGGGATTCATAGATTCTGGGTGGCAGTGCATGCTGCGCTACAAGACATGGCAGGGGGAAGTCTGAGCTTTTGTCCCTTGGAGACCTTGTTGGGTTATACTAAAGGATACCCAAAAGCCACGAGGAAGCTATTATCCCTAGGTATCTTGTTAGCCAAATGCAGGATTGCATTGCGCTGGATGAAAGGCCCAATCCCACAGTGGCAGAATGGTGCGCAGACTTAACCTATTGTAGCATACACTCTGAAAAATTCAATGCTCTGATGTCCGCGCGATGTAAACCAAAAGATATCTGGGACCTATATAAGGCTTATCTGGCGCAACAGGCGGCAGCAATGGACTCTGAAGAAGAACAGAACAGAACAGGGATGGGGTTGGCTGATATGCTTATGCATAGGAAGCACTACCGAACTGTGGGGCATATTAGCAAGGGCTTTATCGCCGCTTTAGCGGCACTTTTTGCCGGCAAAGCGGCGATTTTTTTATCGCCCTGTCAGCAAGCTGTCGCTACTCGCTAACAGGTGTTAGCGACATCTTCCAGGCGATAGCGACTGGTTTGGGTGCCGCTTTGCATGTCAGCGATATTTATCGCTGACATGCAAAGGAGGCGTTCCCAACCTAACAGCGACTGAAAGCAGTCGCTAACATACCTATCGCCTATTAGCAATGCCCGCGAAGCGATAGAAAAACGCGCGCTAACCACGATTAGCGCTGGATTTTTACACCTGGTAGAAACCTGACTTACCCATTATAGTCTATGGGAGGTGGATTCTACGGTTAAGTCCCCACCTGCCTATTAGCGAGATTTTCTTTATCGATGGGAATTTATCGCTGGAATTCTCGCGTTATTGATGGGATTCGCCGCTATCGCTGGATATTTTATCGCATTGGAGATAAACGTTGCTAATAACGTGTTATCTCCGCGATAAAATCCAGCGATAGGCGGCGATAAAAAAAAACGCGCTATGCGCGGTTTGCGATAATTATCGCAAGTTGTTGCTAATATGCCCCATGTGTTCATAGCCTACGGTACAATGTAACTAGCTTGAGCCATGTGTCGTCGGACAAGTGATGTTGTGATCCCTGGTTGTCTGGTAGCAATGCATTTTTAGAAACATTGTTAGAAGGTTAGAACCCCATAGCATACCTTGTACAATGGCTGTACCAACCAAGCTGCTAATGTCAAGATGTATCTTTTTATGGATCTTGCTGCTGCTGTACGTAATATAAGGATCAATGTGCATAATGTTTGTTATAAAATGAAAATAAAGTTAAAAAAAAGAATTAAGTCGCCTATCAAACGTATACAGATCAATTTGAAGTTCTGTAAAATCACAAGATGAATCAGGACAAAACGTAAGTCCCCGTTTGAGAACCTGTAATTCAATTGGGTTGAGATCTCTATCTGATAGATTATTCACCTGCTGAGTAGCTTTACTATCTACATTACTCTCTTCAGACCCCTTATTAATGTTTAAATTCTGTTCCTGTTTGGACTGTGGGTCCCCAATCTGGTATTTTCCTTGCCTTCGTTTGCCCCTCCTTACCCTACTTGGTTTTTTTCCCTTCCTAGCTTCATGCGCTGAATCTCCTTAGAAAAAGAGGAGCAAGCAGGAGTTTTGGATACAGTCATATTGCTTGGGCCTGGATCATCATTAGACGAAATGTCTGAGCTGCTATAGTTGATTGAGCTTAACTCAGCAGCTTGTTCACTCGTTGGTTTTATCTTGGGCTTATTGACTTCATCAAAGCTTTTAGCAAATGTGAATACCCAACCCATGTTGTAATCCTTCTCATCTCTTCTGATTTTTTCTGTTTTCTCTCCTTAATCTGTAATTGATGTCTGCTAATCACTTCTTTAAGAATGGCGTAATTTTTTTCGATGAGGTCGTGTAACTTCACCTTCTTGATTTCCTTCTCTAACTCAGTTATTTGAAGTTTCAGTTTTTCTACCTTTCTTTCAGCATTTTTTATCAAAATCTGCATCATGCTGAAGAAGAGTATAGGTTATATTCCCATTCTTTCACATGATCGTCCGCTAGATCATCGAATGTGGGGAAAATCAAATTCCTTAACCCCCTATGGATGCGTTTATTATCAATGTAATTCTTCAACGTGACTCCATCCCACAACTTAGATAATTCAACTTTTATTAGTTTCTCTAATTTCAAGAACTAAGGGGCTCATTATGATGGCGGGAGGATCGCCACCGCCGGGCCGGCGGTGGCGATCTTCCCGCCATCATGATGTGATTAGGATGGCGGTGGGAATCACATTGGGACCGCAGCACGTCTGGCGGCCGGTCCCATCACCGTTATGATGGCGGGCGGACTGATGTCCGCCCGCCATCATAATGAGCCTCTAAATTCTCAGACTGTCCTTTGGTGGATTTCTAGCCCTTTCTATTGTTTTAATTTGACTTTGTTGAAATAAGTCCGCTGCAAGTTTTTCTCTATCATCCTCCATAATAGGCATTTTCTTGATTATTATTCAAGAATGTTAACACTGTGCGGAACCAGCCCCTTTAATACAAAGAAAAAAGCATCAGCAGTGTGAGGGTAGGCCGATTCATGCAACCCATTTAACGGTTTAGATGGGGAAATATATTTTTATAACAGGTTGCGCAGGATGTTAACCACTAATGAAACATATAGGACATTGCCACAAGGAGAAAGTCATGCAGTGTAGTGAATATTGAACCTTTAGGGTACTGAATATTTGTCCCTCATGTTTCAGGGGGTAATACACCAGACTTGCCTCTAGGTTTATATGTGACCTTAGGCATTTTCCTCCAATCCCTGGCTTCGTGGTAATCTTTCATCAAATTGTTCTGGTAATATCCACTTTCCTTATGTGACACCACGTGCGAGCGCTTGCAAACATGGGAATCAATTTAGGATTTTGTATCTATGTGTAAACTCAAACTGTGTAATATCGAATTAAGGGAATATGGGTTTTGGGAGATTGTATATAGGTAGGGAGTCTTGTATGGTTTACTGTATGTAGAAATCAAAATGTGGACTTTGTATATATTTTTGGGAATATTGTATTTAGACATTATACATTTGTGATATATGTGTTTTAATTTACAGCCCTGCTGAAGTCCTAAGGGGACGAAACGTGTTGGCTGGGCTGAACGGACAACTCCTTTATATAGAAACATTGAATAAAGCTGGATTTTAAATAGATACACAAGACTCCCTAATGATTATGTTGTGTTAAAGTATCGATGGTGGTGTTTGGAAAAGTCCAAATCTGTTGATTAACAGAGTGACATGCTTGTTTAATCTTACGTTCCTTTTCAGGTCCTGAAATTCATATATGTTGTTCCTGGCCTTTAGGCAGTGGGGTCACGAAAAAGTTGATCGTACTTGAATTGTATACTAATATCAATAACACACTAGTGTGCCAATATAGTCCACACTGCTGGTGCTTTTTTCTTTGTATTTCAAGGGAGATTACTTCAGGTGTCTTGGGTGAAGCACAGGCACAGACGACGCAGAAGACTGGCAGGACGACGAGACCAGGAGCAGCAGGAGTCTTCCTTGATGCAGTCTCGGATCCAGACGAAGTCCAAGCAGCCCAGACGGTTGAAGTGGAAGTGGTTGTCCCACAACGAATCTGAAGAGCCACCCACAGGTAAGCCCTTAAGTACCCTAAGAAAAGGGTTGGACGATTCAGGATCCCTCATAGATGAGGGGCTGAACAGAGGGGAGGATACACTCATGTCCCTTGTCCATTTTCGCGCCAGAGCGGGAGCCAACAGCTCCCTGAACTGGCTCCAACTGGAGTATGCAAGGAGGGCACAAAATGTGCCCTTCAAAGCAGTCTGGTGGCGCTGGCAAGCACTCCCACCCCAGCCCAATACACTAAGTCCTGTCTGGGATGTGGCCACACCTCCCTGTGACAGGAAACCTATTGTTCTACCTTCCCCTGCTCGAGCTCAGCAGCAGGAGGGCAGAATCGTGTCTGTGGTCGGCAGCAGCACCAGCTTGCCATTAGACCCTGGAAGGCTCAATCAATCAATCAGGGGTTGAAAAGGGGAGCTACTCACGCGTTAGGGTCTCAAGACTGGTACAGGTAAGAGAGCCCCCAGTACATGGCATCAGTGCTGGGGTAGGATTTCAACATGTTTGATACCAAAAATGACCGGTTTCGGTGCAGCCAATATATAGATAGGCATATCGTAATTGACTTGATGTCCACTATATGTATTAAATGGCTGACCGCACTTACAAAGCCTGGAGAATTGACTCCTGGGTTTGTAGGGGGTGTCCTGCTCATACAGGGCACCCTTACACTTATAACCTAGCACCCTGCCTTCAGGATTGAAGAACAAGTTACTTACCTTTCGGCAACGCTTTTTCTGGTGGATACAGTATCTGCCTGTGGATTCCTCACCTTATGAATATCCCCTGTGCCAGCATTCCACGGAAACTTTTTCCTAGCTCTCCACGCCGACGAGGTTGTCACAATGCCATGGCTCCGCACGCGGCTCCGCATGACGTCACCGGAGCCATAAGAGGACCACGTCGGCATGATGACGTCAGTTCCACCCATTTTTTCCGTGCCTCCGAGGTGAACGCCTCCCAGAGAGGGTTTAGTGTATTGAGGCAGGGTGGGGGTGCTTTCCAGAGCCACTGAGACTGCTTGAAGGGCACATTTGGTGCATCTGCCCTCCTTGCATACTCCAGTTCAAACCAGCTCAGAGAGCCGTTGGCTCCCGCTCTTCAGCGAAACTGGACAAAGGACATGGGAGTATCCTCCCCACTGTCCAGCCCCTCCTCTGGGAGGGACCCCTGAATCATCCCAACCCTTTCCTTAGTGTACTTAATGGTTTACCTGTGGGTGGGTCCCTAGATTTGTCGTGGGACAAGATTCAGATCAAGACACCACTTCTTCTTCGACCATCTGGACACTCTGGACTTCGCTGGACTTTGCTCTGGGCACCGAGACTGCAACTGGGAAGACTCCTGCAGTTCCTGGTCTTGCCGCCCTGCTCATCTACTGCAACGTCCATGCCTGTGCTCCATACAGGAACCTTCCAAGGCCTGTGGACATCCAAGACACCTGAAGAAATCTCCCTTGAATTGAAGGAGTCAATTCCATGCAACTGCGGGCACTGCAACCAAGCTAACCAGCCTGCTGCTCCTGGGCTACCACGGATTTCGAAAGGCTAAGCAACACAGATGGTGGTTCTACAACGCCCTAAAGGCCTAACTGTCTTCTCACCGAGTTTGAGGCCAGTATCCCTCGTCGGAACCGCAGGGACCAAACCCCTGTGCACCGCATCGACTTGTCGTTGCAAGGGCTTGTTGGCTCTCTTCCTCAGAGATCTTCAGGCTCCAAGTAGCCTCAACCTCTAGCATCTCATGTGACCAAGATCTTCATCCTCACTGCATCCCTTGCACCGTGGGCCTGCATCTTTGGTGAGCTGCTCGAGATCCTCGTGTGACTCCAGTGCCTCCGGCCTGTGGGTCCTCTTGAGGGTTTTCTTTGATTCCAGTGGGCTCCCTTGATTGATCAAGGCCTGCTTTGACTCCCCTGCTTGTGGTGAGTGACTTGGACCTTGCTGGTCCCGACACTGACCCTTTTTCACCTTCCTCGTTGGTTGCAGTTGCCAAGGCTTGTTGGTGCTCCCGCCGGACACCGACCCCTCAACTCTTGACATCGGACGTAGGACAGCTCATGAACGGCTCCTGGTCTTCCACAGCGTCGCCTGGTCCACACAGCTGCAGCTCCAAGGTCACCATCAAATCTCCTGCAACACCGACATCAGTGGGCATTCGTCTTCCTTACCCCCTGGTCACTCCTGAGTGGCATAGACTCCGTCCCCTCTGCTTGCAGGTACTTCTCATCTTGAATCCACCTTTGGGTTCCACCGGACACATTCACCTTCTTCACCAGCGGCATCTTCCTGAAGTCCTCGATTGAGTTCGACAGCAGTTTCTGACACCACTTCGCACCTATGCATCCGGCTTCCCCGGTGTAGGTATCCTGGTTCCTAGGGTATCCACGGGTGGGGTGGCTCTCCAACCTTCTGACTTCCACGGGGTTTTTTCAGGGTCAACTGGGAAGGGTCCTCCTTCTTTAAAATTGCAACTGCGACTTACCCATTGACTTGAATTGAGTGTCCCTTCCTGTTCCCACTCTGCACAGAGCCTCCGTGGGATTCCTGAGTACTTACCTTGGGTGGTTCCTTGGGGCCTCAGCACTTCTACATCTTCTGGGCATAGTCTTGACTTGAGTCGTGGTTCGCATACCACTATTTTAGCATATGGTTTGGTCTCCCCCTGGCGACCACTGTGTATTTGTCCTACTTACCTGTTTTTATTGCAAAGTATTGTGTGCATTGTGTATATCTCCGGGTAGGAGATATTTGTACATGTTAATGAGTGTCTTATAATAAATACTTATTTTTATAAATATACTGTGTGGTTCCTTTTCACTTAATCTATACCAATAAGATTACGTTCTGGTAAAACAAGCTGCTTTACACTCCTTCTGGACTAACCCTGAAGGCTACTCTCCACACATACCACTTAGAGAGCTTTCTAAGGTTGTCTAAGACCACTAAAATCATCATAAGGGTTATCTGGATCCGTGCAGGGTGCCCACTTACATAAGTGTGCACCATATGCTAATCCAGCCTCCTACAGTCGGGTAGCGATGCGATGGGCTAGGGTCCTGCCTCACCTTGGAGGATTTGAATAAGGATATGGTATATTTTAATACTCAGACCTATGCCTCTAGTGAGCTACTGCCTCCCCAGTGCCGCCCCAAGGGTTTTTGGGGCCCATACCAGATGTATTTAGTGGGCAAGGAGACGGGAAAATCAGAGGGAGAGAGCAGTGTTGCTTTATAAATTCTATGATTGCTTCTACTATTCTTACTTGGGACAGAAGGGGGAATGTGTACACCTGGATTGTACCTTTGTATTTGCGGGGAACCTGTGGTCTCATATTTCATCTGCTTGTGTGGGTCCGTTTGGGCATATTGACTGTTGATTTGTGCTAATGGTGTTGCTTTATGTTACTCATACAAATACTTTGTTAATGATATTGTCATGTATCTAGCCAAATAGCATGATTGTTAATACGTTTGCCAATAAAAAAAGTAAAAAATAAAAAAAAGCACAAATACACAGTTTTCTCCAGGGGGAGACCAAACCATATACTAAAGAAGTGGATTGCGAACTGCGACCAAAGTCGAGACTTGGACCAGGAGACTCAGAAGACCTGGGTAAACAAGGAACCACCCGAGGAAAGTACCCAGGAACCCCACGGAGGCTGTGTGCAGAGTGGAAACACAACCGCGCACTCAATGCAAGTCAATGAGAACGTCACTGTTGCAGTTTTCAAGAAGAAGGACCCTTGCCAGTGGACATTGAAGAAACCCAGTGGAAGACAGAATGTTGGAGAGTCACCCCACACGTTTATACCCCAGGAACCAGGATACCTACACCAGGGAAGCCGTATGCATAGGTGCGAAGTGACGTCAGAAATCGCAGTAGACCACAATGGAGGATTCCAGAAAAGATGCAGCTGGCGAAGAAGGTGAAAGAGTCCGGTGGAATCCAAGGGTGAATTCTTGAAGAGAAGAACCTGCAAGCAGAGGGGACAGAGTCTATGCCACTTGGAGGTGACCAGGAGGCACAAAAGAGCAATGACCACAGATGACGAAAGATGCAGGGGTGATGCCGGTGACCTTGTCGCTGCAGCTGTGAGGACCAGGTGACGCTGTGGAAGACCAGGAGCCGTTCACAAGCTTTCCCACATTGGAAGTCGAGAACCAGGGGGTCGGTGTCCGGCCGGAGCACCAACAAGCCTTGGCAGCAGCAACAGATGTGGTAAACGAAAAAGGAGCAACATTGGGACCAGCAAGGTCCAAGAGACTCAGCAATTACAAGAGAGTCAGAGCAGGCCCTGAGCAAGCAGGGGAGCCCACTAAAGCCCAAGAAGACCCTCAAGAGGACCCACAGACTGAAGACAGAGGAGTCACAAGAGGACCTCGAGCAACTCACAAAAGATGCAGGCCCACGGTACAGAGGATGTGGTGAGGACGAAGATCTTGGCAGGAAGAGATGATGAAGGCTAGAGCTTCTTGTAGCTAAAGTTCTCTGGAGTACAGAGCCAACAAGCAATGGCAAGTCAACACGGTGCACAAGGGTTCTGTTCCAGCGGTTCCGACGAGGGATACTGGCCTCAAACTTGCTGAGAGCACAGGGCAGGCATCGAGGGAGTTGCAGAACTGCCACCTGTGTTGCTGAGCCTTTCAAAGTCCGTGGGACGTCAGGAGCAGCAGACTGTTCAGCTTCGTTGTGGTGCCTGCAGATACGGGGGAGTGACTCCTTCTCTCTAAAGGAGATTCCTTTGGGTGTCTTTGATGCCCACAGGCCTGGAGAGGAACCTGGAAGAAGCACAGGCACAGATGGCAAAGAACACTTACAGAACAGCAAGATTAGGATCAGCAGGAGTCTTCCTTGGTGCAGTCTCGGTTCCAGGCGAAGTCCAGGTGCCCAGGTGGTTGAAGTTGAAGTGGTTTTGGGTTTGAATCTTGCCCCACGACGAATCTGAAGAGCCACCCACAGGTAAGCCCTTAAGTACCCTAGGGAAAGGATTGAAAGGATTCTGGGGTCCCTCCCAGAGGAGGGGCTGGACACAGGGGAGGACACTCCCATGTCCTTTGTCCAATTTTGCGCCCGAGTGGGAGCCAAGGGCTCCCTGAACTGGTTCTAACTAGAGTATGCAAGGAGGGCACCAAATGTGCCCTTCAAAGCAGTCTGGTGGCGCTGGCAAGTACCCCCACGCCAGCCCAAAACACTAAGTCCGGTCTGGGGAGGTGGTCACACCTTCCTGCGGCAGGAAATCTATTTTTCTACCTTCCCCTACTCGAGCTTGGATCAGCAGCAGTAGGGCAGAATCGTGTCTGTGGTTGGCAGCAGCACTAGCTTGCTGTTAGACCCTGAAAGGCTGGTACCGGAAATACATGGGGAGGGAGCCCCCTCCCCTCAGTACATGGAATCCTACATCCAACACTGGAATTGGTGTTGGGGTAGGATTCCAACATGTTTGATACCAAACATGACCGGTTACGGAGCTTCCAATATATAGTTAGACATCTTGTAATTGACTTGGTGTCCAGTATATGTATTTAATGGCTTTCAGCACTTACAAAGCCTGGAGAATCGACTCCGGGGTTTGTAGGGGTGCCCTGCTCATGCAGGGGCACCCTTACACTTATAACCAAGCACTCTGCCCTCAGGACTGAAGAGCCTGCTATATAGGTGACTTATAGGTAAAGTGTAGTGGCCTCAGATATAAGGAAATCGGCTGTGAGAGGTGCAAGCACCAACCCACACAGGCTGCAATGGCAGGCCTGTAGTCACAATTTAAGTAGGCTTCCCTGGGTGGCACAATACATGCTGCAGCCCAGGGGAGACCTCTGCTGTACCTATGCAGTGGGTACCTCAGTACCATATACTAGGGACTTAGAAGGGTACATAAGTAGCCAATTAGGAGGGTACCAAAGTACTTACCACTGTCAAATTTAGAGAGAAAGCACAGTGGCTGTGGTCCTGATTAGCAGGATCCCAGTCAGACTAGTCATAAAACAGAATAACACCAGGAAAAAGTGGGGGTAACCATGAAAGCAGATCCTACTATCCTACAGTCCTTCTTCTGCAAAACTGCAACCACGACTTCTCCATTGACTTGCATTGAGTACACGGCTGTGTTTCCACTCTGCACACAGCCTCTGTGGGGTTCCTGGGTACTTACCTAGGGTGGTTCCTTGTGTCTCTGGCTCCTCTGGGTCTTCTGGTTGAAGTCCCATCCTCCTTTGCAGTTCGCATTCCACTTTATTAATATGTGGTTTGGTCTCCCCTGGTGACCACTGTATTTTCTGCTACTTACCTTATTGCAATTGGTGTATTATTGTGTATTTGTGTTGATATTTACGGGTAGGAGAAATACCAATGTGTTAGTGAGTGTTGGGTAATAAATAGAAGTATTATTTATATAAACACTGTGTAGTTCTTTTTCATTTAACCTATACTACATGATTAAACTGGTAAAACAAGCTGCTTATCACTCCTTCAACATAAGCCTGAAGGCTGCTCTTCACAACTACCACTCTGAGAACTTCCCATGGTTATCAAAGACCTCTAAAATCACCATAAGGGTTGCCTGGATTAGTCCAAGGTGCATCACCTAAATAAGTGTGCACCATATACTAAGCCAGCCTCCAACAGACAGGGTTTGTAATCCAGGTGTCAGTAGAAGGGTACTTTTATGCCCGTCAGAGATTCGTACACACCAAGAGCTTTTTGGTGGGATTTGTATTGAAATAAACATTGGCAAATACAACAGGTCTGGCTTTTCTGTAGTGAGTGTACACACCTAGAGCACACCAGGTAGAAATGCATGCAAAGAGAACGCACACACAGGCACAAAATGCACTCACCCATGCACAAACACCACAAACTGTCCCACAATCAGACAGGGGACTTGCATAAATGTGCCACAAAGACAGTGCACACAGTGTGCTTACATGTATGTGCATGAGCAGGTGTATTTGAAAATGCATACTCGGTGGCTAATGACTTAACTTTATTCCAACGTGGGTAAACTTTACATGACCTAGCAAAACATAGCATGACATAATATAACATGGGTTTTCATGATGGAATATGGTTGTATATGAGAAGTTATAACATACCATGATATAGAATGGCATAATGTCACATAATTGTGGACAACATAACATAACATTAATTTGCATGATATGACTTATTTATGCAACATAACATTAATTTATAAGATGTTGCAGAACATAGTATTCCATAGCGTAGTAACTGAGAGGTGAGTGATGCTAAACAGTGCTTCCAAAGCAGACCCCAATCTTTGGCTTGGGGTGGAAAGCACTTCAAAGCTAGCGCTAAAACCCTCACCCCAAGAGGCACAATCCTCTGAGATCACTGTGCAATGTAAGGTACAGTAATTAGTTGCAGGGGTCTCACAATGGGCGCACAAGATAGAAAACACTAGTGCAGAGGATGTATTGATCAATCTAATCACATCCCTTACATAGCACACAAAAGAAAGTTCTTCCGCTCTTTGCAGTTCAATGGCCTACTAAAAGTCACACAACGCAGCGCAGCAACCAAAGTTGCTGCGCTGCATTGCTTGAGAGAGACAGTGCAGAACAGCACCATATCTGCTAATATAAGGCTCTGTCGTTGTATCACTGTAGCACTGGAGTACATTCAGGCTGCCTAACAGCATGCACAGACCGTTGCGTCATAGTGCAAGGGTTTGTGTGGGGTCTAGTATAGATTTTGTCCTGGAAGGGTATACTTTCAACTACAAAATATCATGCTGCTTTCTCTCATTAATTGATAAAATGAGGGGGGGAAAAGTGAAATTTGCACCTCTGCTTTGTGGACTACAAGGCAACGTTCGACGCAGTAGACAGGGATCTCGTCTGGACCAAACTACACAAGCTTGGCATTCTGGATCCACTAGTGAAAGCAATTCTGCTCCTCTATTCTAACACTTCTGTCAGAATAAAACCGAATACGGTTGACAGATTATCTACAAAACTTCAAACAATGCAGGGCTTAAAACAAGGCTGTGTCCTGGCACCGGTTTTGTCTAACCTGTTCATGACTTACCTCTCACAGGTTTTGGACAATGTCATCTCGCACTCGCCTAGATTGAGTACTTTTTGTGTTCCCAATCTACTCTATGCGGATGATGTAGTTCTAGCCAGCCAAAATAAGATCGGTCTACAGAGGCTAATTAATGCACTATCACAGCACGAAAAGAATATAGGATGGAGATAAACTGCACAAAGACAAAGACCCTCTCGATAAATAGGGAAAAATCAACTCTGCACAAATGGTACTTAAAGGATCACCCTTGGAGAATGTCACAAAAGAAAAGTACCTTGGTGTTATGATAGATGCTAAAGTAACGTTTGAGGAACAAAAATTGCAAATTACAAGTAAAGGTGCGGCATCAATGTTCGCCTCCAGTGTTCTTTTAAATGAATTAAGAGGCACTAGCATATTAATGATCTTGGTGGTGATATCTACGAAGTTACTACCAACTCTGGCGTACGGCGCAGAGACTCTTCGTGGCAGAGTCACACTGGTCCTTGAGTGAGCAATTTTAATAACTTATAGATATGTATTTTCTCTCCCAAAATATGTATCACCTGCACAGATACGGCTAGAGTTTGGAATCCCAAAACAAGTGTTCTCAAGATACGGGCTTGAGCGAGGAACTAGTAGTGTTGCCGTGTATGGGTGAGCCCACCCCTCACTGTAATAAAGGGAAGGCTCGGTTGGGAAACCCTGCATGCTCATGGTTAATGGGCTGGTCTGGCGTACGCCAGTCCAGCGTGCATGCGTAAATAAAAAGCCCGGGGCTGCAGGCGTGGCGCAGTCACGTAGCTGGCCACTACTGCAACCTGAAGTGTCCATCCCATAATCTGCCTGCTCAACTAGGCCCCACGGCTCCATGTGGAACACTACATTGGCCACAAGAGGGCCACGCTCCCACTGCATGCCCCGCCGCATTTCCAGCACTGCCAGTCCGATTCCTGGCCGCAGCCGCCGCCCGCACTGAGCGAGGAACCCTGCAGCGCTGCCGCAACGCTGTTTTCTCGGCCGCGAGCAACTGCCACATGCCTCCAGTGGACACATCGGTAAGCGCTAATCCGATCTGCCGCCTCGTGCACGTGTGCCACGGCCGCGCACGCCCTGAAGAGCAACGAGGGCGCCTACACCATTCTGACCCTGCACAGCTTGCCGCTCCATCACGGAGCTCCACGTGAGTGAGGCTAAGTCCTTTGCAGCACCCCTTCAGGGCATACAGTGAAGAGCAGTAAAGCATGCGAAGCCCTGCCACAGCCCCAAGCGAAGCAGTGAAGCAGTGACAGGCACACCCACCCAGCGGTCCACCAGGGCCTAAAGAACCGCAAAGGGATGAACACAAGACCCCTACCACAGCTCCCACGTGCCACCCGGAATCTGGCCTAGCCACTGTACGTTCTGAGGAAGACTGCGGCTAGCCCCCCAGCAGGCCACTCAAACAGTACCAATGCCCTGAGTCCTGGCTGCCATGTGACGTCCCACGCAGCCCTGCATCATCACAACGCAGTAAACTGCCTGCAGTCCACCCTGCCGGACCCCCCAGCGAGGTCACATAAGGTCACAACCTGCTCCAGTGTGCACACAGGCCTGCACAGTTAACCACCAGCATGCCTAGTCGCGCAACTGCCCAGCACCACCATCGCCTACTCACCGCTGCGACCCGCCACTCGCCACCATGACGTCAGTTTCGCCGCTGGAACCATTCACCATCACAGGCCCCCGTCCCAGGCAGCGCGCTGGAAAGCATGGGTTGAGCGCCTAGAGACCTACTTCGATGCAGCAGAGATCCCAGCTCCGCAGAGGAGGCCCATGCTCCTCCACCTAGGCGGGGCCGACATCCACAAGATCTCCAAGACAGTGAGGGAAGCCGGGCCGCCGAGAAACTACGCCACCATGCGCGATGCCATCACAGCCCACTTTGAGCCCTATGCCAGCCCCGACAATGAGCGTTTCCTTCTCCGCCAGGCGCGGCAACAACCGGACGAGTCGGTGGATGACTATTATGGGCGACTCAAGGAACTGGCGAGCACCTGCACCCTCCCGGACGAAGATGACGAAGTCCGGGCTCAGTTCATTCAAGGATGTGCCTCCTCTAAGTTGCGCAAACGAATCCTGCAAGAACACAACATGCCCATAAGAGACATTCTGACGCTAGGGCGCTCCAAAGAGCTATCCAAGGCCAGAGCCGCCCACATGGACCCCACGCCGCCACGCCTATCACGGAAGAGCCGGTCAACGCCATACGCAAGGAACCACGTGGAGATAGACAGAAGCTTGCCAAGCCTGCCTCACGCTCAGCCAAGCAAAATTCGTGGAGCCACACGTGCGGATGGTGCGGAGGCCCATACCCCCACGACGGAACTTGTCCTGCCAGCAGAAAAACCTGCAGTGCGTGCGGCAAGCTGAACCACTTCTCCACAGTGTGCCGCTTGTCCCAAAGAAGGCGGCCCGCAAGCTCACGGAAGCAGGTGCGCACCATTGAACCGCTCCCCGATAGCTCCTCCAACAGCAACATGGACGAAGATGACGTAGCCACGGTCCACGTGGTGTGGATGTTAAATACGCTCACAGTCACCCGTCAGACAGCACCAATCTGCAAGATCAGAGTGCAAGACCACTCCGTTGCAGCACTCATAGACACGGGAGCCACCATCAACCTCATGGCCGCTAACGTCTATCACGGCCTGCCCAACACACCAGCGCTGCGCAGCACCAATGTGCAGGTATACGCGTTTGGCAATCGCGCACCGCTGAAGCTGTGTGGCGTCTTCCAGGCAGACCTCTCTCATGACACCACACACCAGCGCGCCAGAGTCTACGTGTCGCAAGAAGGGTCAGGGTTTCTACTCCGCTGTCGCACCGCTCAGGACCTAAACCTAATCCAGTTTGCATTCGATGTGCACGCGCACGATCTAGATCGACTACTGCAAGATTTCACGCCATTGTTCGAGGGAATTGGATGTCTAAAAGGACCAGCTGTCCAGCTCCACGTCGACAAATCGGTGGCCCCGATAGCCCTCAGACAACGAAGAATCGCTTTCCATCTCCGGCCAAAAGTGGAGGCCGAACTTCGATTTATAGAACAGTCTGGCATCATTGAGCGGGTGAAAGGTCCAACGCCATTGGTGTGCCTCATCGTCGTAGCCAAGAAGCCGAAACAACCTGACGCCGTGCGCATCTGCGTGGACATGAGAGTCCCAAACTTAGCAATCAAACGGGAACGCCATCTCACCCCAACCGTGGATGACATCATCGGTGAACTAGCAGGATCCAAGTGGTTTTCCAAGATGGATCTCCGGTCTGGCTACCACCAGATCTCTCTGCACCCGGACTCCCGACCCATCACCACCTTCTCGACCCACGCGGGTCTCTGGAGATACACCCGGCTCAACTTTGGAATCTCGAGCGCAGCGGAGGTCTTTCAAAACATCATCAAAAATGTACTCCATGGGCTGAAAGGAATGCTCAACGTGAGCGACGACATTCTGGTACATGCTCCCACGTTAGAAGAACACCTCCTTCGTCTCCAAGCGGTCTTCTCCCGCCTCAAAGAAAGCAGGCTCACATTACACAGAGAAAAATGCAACTTCCTACGCAAAGACATCAGTTTCTTTGGCTACAAATTCTCACATAAAGGCATTGGCCCCGACCCTGAAAAGGTGAAAGACATCCAAGAAGCACCAGCCCGGTCCTCTGTATCCGGAGTTCACAGTTTTTCAGGTATGGTGACCTATTGCGGATGTTTCATCAAAAACCTATCAGACTTAACTGGTCCGCTCAGAGAATTGACCAAAGCCACCAGTCCATGGAAGTGGGAATCCGAGCAGGAAGAGGTGTTCCAGCAAACCAAGGCAGCCCTGTCGGCAGACACCACGCTGGTGTACTTCGATCCCAAGAGAGAATCCCAACTCTTGGTAGATGCCAGCCCCACCGGCCTGGGCGCAGTCCTGGCTCAACGGCAAGAATGTGGAGAATGGGCTCCGGTAGCCTATGCCAGCCGAACGCTCACACCAACAGAGCAACGTTACTCACAGATTGAAAATGAAGCCATCGCAATCCTGTGGGGCTGTTGGCACTTCTAAATATACCTATATGGCCACCCGTTCGCCGTCATCACAGACCACAAGCCTCTCATTCCACTATTTCAAGGATCGTCGTCACGCCCCTCCAAGGATTAAAAATGGATTTTGCAGCTGCAAGAATTCCAATTTGCTGTCGAGTACTGACCTGGCACCAGAAACCCGACACTTCCTGTCAAGGAGCCCTCGACCAGTCACTCCGCCCGAAGCCGCAGAAGCCACAGAAGATTACGTAAGAATGATCGTGGAAAGATCCAAGCAGTCGCCTCCGGAGATTGGAAAACACTGCAAAGTTTGACGCCTCTTCGCACGGAGACTGCCCAGTCAGTCCTGAAGGCTCTGTATCAAGTTCGCCAAGAACTATCAGTGACTACAGAAGGCTGCCTTCTAAGAGGCCTGCGCCAGGTCCTACCGGAAAGCCTGACCCGTAAGGCGGCCCTTCTAGCGCATGGAGCCCACCAAGGCATGGTCAAATCAAAGAACTGACTCCGGAGTAAGATGTTGTTTCCCGGCCTGGATCAAATGATAGAAGCAATTATAAGGCACTGTCCCGTCTGCCTGGCGACGGGTCCACCAAACACGCCTGCACCAATCATCACGGAAGCAGCCCCCAGCGCCCCATGGGAGAGAGTGAGTGCAGATTTTGGCAGTCTACCAGGAGGAAAGCACATGCTAGTTGTGGGAGCCGATTTCTCACGGTATCCTGAAGTAGAGATTGTAACCACAACCTCTGCAGTGGAAGTGATCCCAAAGTTTGAAAAACTCATGGCATCCCACGGACTCTTCAAAGAGATCCGCACCAACAATGGCCCGCCATTCACCAGCACAGAACTAACAGACTACCTGGCATCCCACAACGTCAAGCACCGCCAGATAACCCCGAGATGGTCCCAATCCAATGGCGAAGTGGAACGCCTAATGAGAACACTCAACAAGACAATCCAAATTGCTCTAGCGGAGAGTCGCTACCTAGATCAGGCCCTGTACCAGTTCCTACAGGAGTACCGGCTCACCCCACACTGCACCACTGGCATCTCTCCAAGCAAACTGTGTTTCGGTCGAGCCGTGGCCGACGCCATCCCGCATCACCCAGTGTGGGAAGAAACACCAAACCCCCCAAATCAATCAGACTCCAGGAGAGCCCACAACAACGACGAAGCCTCCCGGAAGAGACGTGCCAAAGAACGACCAGTCCTCGTGGGAGATCGAGTGTTGGTACAAGACCGTCACCCAGGGTGAAGGTTTTGGCTACCATTTGAGTTAGACCCGTGGGTTGTGACGGACGTCAAAGGCACCCGAATAACAGCTTGCAGAGGTCAAGGGAGTGTGACTCGGAACATCTCTCAATTCAAGAAAGTCCCGGAGAGCAACACTGAAAATTTTTCGGAAGAGTATCCAACAAGAGAGACTGCCACAACCAGCCCTCCAAGTAATGGAGGAGAATGAAGTGACTCCCCACCCGCATCACCGGATAGTTTGAGCGCAACGTCATTCCTTGGCAACTCCCAGGATCTGGAACCAGGACTCCCTGACACCCTGGGTGCAAGTGGAAGGCCCAGAGAGAGCAGTGACCCACCAATAGCATCGCCGGCACCATCAGCATGAAGCAGCCAAGGTCGTTACAATCTGCGGTCACACCCGAAGACTTCCCAGAGGTACCGAGACTTCGTGTCCTGCTAGTCCAAAAGGAGGTCTGAGCTGTTGGCTGAGTGAAGGTGCCAACGCATCCCGTGACCAAGTAAGAATGTTCTGTGTACATCATATTGTTATGGACAGTAACCGGTGAACTCAAATGTGATATACTGTTTAATTTTCTTTCAGTTAATGTTACAGCTAATCGTTGTCATCTCCTGGTAAAGGAGGAATGTAGTGTTGCCATGTATGGGTGAACCCACCCCTCACTGTAATAAAGGGGATGCTCGGTTGGGAAACCCTGCACGCTCATGCTTAATGGGCCAGTCTGGCGTACGACAGTCCAGCGTGCATGCGTAAATAAAAAAGCCCGGGGCTCCGGCTGTGGTGCAGTCACGTAGCTGGCCACTACTGCAACCTGAAGTGTCTGTCCCTTAATCTGCCTGCTCACCTAGGCCCCACGGCTCCACGTGGAACACTACAGACCTGTCATAAACTGAATTTGGCCTGCAGAAGAACTCTAGGTGAAGTTATATGGTCTGCCATAAATGAGAACCCTTTAAATCCAGCAAAGATATACCTGGAGCAAGCTACAGATAGACTCCATCTCTGGGAGCTTTGGGTTGGTTTGCTCTCTCAGTTCACTTTTTAAAAAAAACAGTAAACTAGCTAGTTCAGAAGACCCCTCTCCTGGAAGACATAGCCACTTTAACCAAGATTCCGCAGGCGTGGATGATTATTGGCAACTACACGATGCTGAAACTGCAAAACTACTTTGCTAAAGCCTATGCTCTTTATGTAAAATTAAGATATATGAGACACAAAATCGGTGTTTCATTATTACCTCCACCACCATGGGAGAGGTCGAAGGGTCCGGCTAAGTGCCGTTTCTGCGGCGCGACAAAAGAAGACATACTGCACTTTATTTGTATCTACTCTGCTCTAACGGAGGAGAGAAGGAAAATCCTGAGAATTCCCTTCCTGGAACATGGTCTACGCTCCTGCAGGCAAGCCGTGATTGCTTGCTTTAAACCAGAGGATACAGTGCTTACCAATAGACTTGTTAAGTTTCTAACATTTGTGGAGTTCAAAATAAAAACCAAGGTCTTCAAGCCCTTCATGCCAGTAAAACTCCCGCTTTTGTTTAAATGTACATCACAATGTAATTTCCTAGGTTGATAAGTTTTAAGTTATTAGGAATTGCACTTTGATATTTATATATAAGGTAATTTTAGATGTTAAATATAAGAAGTATTTTTAGTGTTATCACCAGCCACTATATGATTTTCTTTTATACATTATGAAAACATAGAACTGGAGGTATGTGGTTATTAGAATCTTGGTTTTAATATGAACTGTGAGATTATTTGTTATGGTTTTAACTAACTAAACAATAAAATCAATCAATCAAAAAACTACAAAATACTATGCCTAGACAAACTTTAAAACTGTTCCAATAGTGGTTGTGTGCTGTACAGTGTGCGTGTGCGCCATGACATAGGCCTGTCTTAAGGATTGTGGTCTTCTTAGACTGGTAGGGGTGCCCAAAGTGATACCCTCATAGTGGTGGAAGGCTACTGCCTTCACCAGGAACTAAACAGCACAAGTGCAGTGGTGGCAGCATACCATGTAGTGATCAGCAATAGGGTACAGGTCCTTTTTCCCTGTGCCAATGCAGTGAGGCCTGCTGGCTCACTCACCTTTTCAAAAGTTCCACTGCTGGGTGTTTAACTCACCCCTGGCCTATATCAGGTTGATGTGCAAGTGCATTAGTGATGCAAACATGTGCTGAGTGCATGTTTGCTCACAAGAGATACACTACACCTAGGGTGAAGTGTAGTACAGTGTGGACAGTACATGGTAAATGTGTGTGCCCTGGCAGTGTGTTTTTAAAGTGTTACAGCCTGGTAGCAGTACAGAGGGAGTGTAATGCTTAAATATTTGTGACAAATGCCAAAGAACAGATGATGGACAGAATACTAAACAAGTCAAACATTCATCCCAGTCACAGATCTGGGTTAAATCCATTATTTTTTATTCTCGCAATGCTATTTCAGTTGGGACCCAGCCATATGTAAATGAGTGTTGACCCTCCTCCCCATGGGAACAGTCCAGCCCGAACTGCCAAGCCAGCAATTCCCTGGACCAGAAACAAGCATCCTACCACCGGTTTTCGGGTATCACCACTCATCAGCCAGTTGAATGCAGTGGTACAGTGAGCACGGGACCCACGTCTGGGCATACCCTTTCAATTTAGGGAGACAAATGCAAATAGAACAGATGATGGACTGAATGGTGAACAAATCAAACATTCACCCCCCCCCCAGTCATAGGTCCGGGTTAAATCCATCATTTATTTCTCGCCGTTTGTAGGAAAGTGCCTCTTTTGGACATGGTTAGCTCCCATATAGGAAAGTGCCTCTTTTAGGCATGGTTAGTCCCCACTTTTTGCCTAGAAAATGATGTAATTTCTTTTTAAATTGTTTTTTATTCCTTACACCACCAAGAGCGTCTGCAACTCTCAGGGGACCGCTTCATCTATCTATCCGCTCGGCAGTCACTGCATTCGCCCAGGGTCCTAACACCATACAGGACCTTCACCATTATTGGTGCCTTGGTGTAATCATTGGGATAAATGATCAGTGCTGAGAGGACCATACCAAGATGAAAAATCGGACCATATCGCCATAGAGCAGCTAGTTTCTGTGCTCTGCTCCAACCGCCATACCCTGCTGGCAGCCCTAATCCAGTCCTCTGCTTTCGGGGGGATAGAGTCCTTCCACTTCATACAGATTTCCCGTCTAGCTATTAGTATCAAATAGAAAAGCAACTGTCTCTGCGATCGTCTCAGGAGATTGCTAGTTATCTCATCAACTCCAAATAGGACAACCAATGCATTCAATATAACCCCCACACCCATAATATCCTTCAAGGAGTGCGCTATATCCCCAATAGGATCTTAGCCTGGGACATTGAAAAAAAATATGGACATCATTCAGGAAAATGATGTAATTTCGACTGGAAGTGCACAGGGTTCCTGCCAACCAGGTCCCTGTGCCAAAAGCTCTTTCCCTAAACTGTACCTTTTGTTTCCCAATTGGCACAACTTCAGTGCCCCCTGTAATTCCCTAGTAAATGATACTGCTAGTACCGGTACATTGGCACTGAAGAGGGAGTAGCAGCACGGATTGTGCCACCCTAGGGTCCCCTCACCAAGGCCAGGCTCACTGCCATTGCAGACTGCATGTCTTGGTGCAGACAAAACCGAAGAGTTTACATGGCACACATCCCTGTGCACCATGCCCACAGACACTGCATGGGATATAGATATAGGTAAGACACCCCACTGGCAGGCCTTAAAGCCCTATGGCAGGGTGCAATGTATCTCCTGTGAGGACATATCTGCATGAGCAGATATGCCCCAGCAATATCCTTCTCGATTCTCGGATACTGTAAGTGGACAGGGAAGCCATAGAGAGTACATGGGCTGGCCACTCGTCTATACAAGTTTCCCAGCTCCATGATGGCTCCACTGTATTATGGGAAGTTGGGTACCAAACATCTCGTCTTACTAAACCTGCACTGATTCCAGTGTCAGATTTATTAACAATTGCACACAGAGTACCCCTTAGCGGGGTCCCCTGAAACCTTCCAACCCTTAGTGTGGTCCCTGACTGGTCTAAGTCAGCCTCTCACCACCAGACAGAGTTTTGACCTCATGGGGTGACCACCAATGTGCTCAAAGCCTGTCCTGGGTGGAGGTGTTTATACCTTCCCCCGGTCAAGAAGAACCATCTGTGGCGGGAAGCTTCAAATGCCTTGCCACCTTTGAAACATGACCCTACCCTCTCCGGATAGAAGGAACAGGCCCCCTTCCTGTCCCCACCCCGGTTTGGCGGGAAGAAAGGTGGAAAAACCTAAAAAGAATAGGAGGTGTGCCCCCCTCTGCCAACTCTACCCCCATTTTTCACACCCAATCATCTTGAAGATGGTGGGACTTCTCCAATCAGGGCTAGGGATATGTTCCCCCCAAAGGAGATGGGCATAATAGAAGGTGTAGACAACCCAGGTAAGTGGCCTATTGGCCATGCCCTGTGACTCCCTTGTAAACAGCCCTAAATTGAGTATATTAAGTGGCACCCCCAGACCCTGAACAGTAGTATCCAGGGACACAAGAGGAAGATGAATGGAGACCGCTGTTGGACCGAGAACTGCAGACCTCGTGGTGACCTTTGGGTGCTATATACTGCCAACTGCGACAGAACTCGACAATCGCCATCCTCCAGCTCGTCTTGTTACTGTGTGGCCTCCACAAACCCCGGAGCATCGTCAGTACTTTGCAAATCACCAGCAAACTCCCTTGAGATAGGTACTATCTCCCTGCAGCCTCAGGCCTCCAAATCATCAAAGTCTGGTCCAGAGTCGTCCAGCTCCCCATCCCGACCAACATCTCTGAGTGCGAGCCAAAGGCACACTTTCTTGGAGGGTCAGATCGGCCCTGCACCAAGTCTGGAGGCCCCAGCACCCACTGAAGCTAAAAGGCACCAAAGCCCCTTGCTGCAAAAATCTACAAAACCGAGTCTAGGCGGACTCCAACTCTACAGTGAGCCAGCAACCAATGAAGGACATCAGGACTCTGAAGACCCACCTCAGCAGTGGCCCAGCAGATCCAGAATCATCGCTCCAAGGTGCCCGCTCCTGACTGCGAGGTGCTTTGCGCGCCGTTGCCCAGTTGCACATCCTCATTGCACCCAGCCCGCCCGGCTGGGGAATCTTTAATCCAGCTGTGCTCCCATGGCCCCAGGGCCCTTGTGACCTCTACTCTCCTTGAGAGCTGTCAGATTTGCCTGCAAGTCCCCCTTTGCTTTGCGTTTACAGGTGGCCTCCTGGCTTTGTAGCATGCCAGCTTCAAAGCCCTCTTTTTCCTTGCTCCTGGTGAAATCCAGGAAGCTCCCGAGAACTTGGCCTTAGAACTTAGGCTTTTAGACCTTTTAGAACCTTCCAATTCTAAAAGGTGAACCACTAAATGTAACTGCATTTGCACTGATTTCCAATTTCCTGTTACCGTCCATAAGAAATGTATTGTGCTTAATTGCGCACAACTGTGATTATTGCACTGATTGTGATTTTATCATATTGCGAAACATTTACCTTGTACCCAAAATTCTTGGTGTAATATTTCTATAAAAACAAGTATTGTTTTTCTAATTTGATCTCGACTTCATTCCTTGAGGGGGTGTATCATTTATTCCCTTTGTGACTACAACAACTGCTCAGCACTACCCTCTGATAAGCCTAACTGCTTGCCCACACTATCACAAAAATTGAGCGTTAGTATTATCTACTTTTGCCTCTGTAAATAAATAAGGGTCTCTTCGACCTCTCTGCACAGTGTACCCCATTGTGGTGCACCATATAGAAAGGTGGGTTTCCTACACTACGCCATTCCAGTTTGGACCCAGCCATATGCAAATCAGTCTTGACCCTGCTCCCCATGGGAACAACCAGCTCGAACTGCCATGCCAGGTCCTCGCTGCACCAGAAACAAGCATCCTGGGGCTAGTTTCGGGGTATCACCTCTGATCAGCCAGGCTACTTTAATCCGGTGGCAGAGCAAGCACGGGTCCCACGTCTGGGCATACCCTTCCCACATAGGGAAACAAATGCAAAAAGAGTAGATGATGGACAGAATGCTGCACAAATCAAACATTCTCCCCAGATCTGGGTTAAATCCATCATCACGATTTTACACACACTAAGGGGCCGATTACGATGGCGGGCGGACTTGAGTCCGCCCGCCATCGTAGCGGGCTCTGGACCGGCTGCCTGTCATGCGGCGGTCCCGCACCCCTGATTATGATGTGACCGCCACCGCGGCAGTCGCATCTGGCAATTTAACATTGCGGCGGGTGCTGCTGGCTGCAGCACCCACCGCAATGTGAAATGGCCATGTTGTGCATTTTCCTGCACAACGTGGCAGGCACCGCGCGGTGCCTGCCACCTTGCGCATGGAAATGTAGGGGGGTACGGTACCCCCCCAGTGCACAACTGCCCAACACCCGAGGGGGCCCGTAACGGGCCCCCCGAAGCCAGCCTCCGCCAGCCTTTCCATTGCGGTTCAACAGCCATGGAAAGGCTGGCTGACGCCAGCATTGTGATCGGGCGGGCGGTGCCTGCTAGGCACCGCCACCATATCCCCGGTCAGATCCGCTCCACCAGGCAATCGCAACGATTGTCTGTGGCGAAAGCGTGGCGGGCGCACTTTGCGCCCGCCACGCTTGTGGCACGATTCCCCCCGCCATCCTAATGTGGCGGGGGGAAATGGGAGCCAGATGGCGGAGGGACCGCCACCGCCGGCCTGGCAGTGGGGGTCTCTCCGCCATCGTAATGAGCCCCTAGGTGCGTGTATTGCATCTGGGTATGCTGGTGGTAGCATAATGCACAAGGACAGCAGTGCTTGACAGTGAATGTATTATGAATGTACACTAAGTGCAACAGTGCATGCACTGGTACATTACATGGAGAACCTTAGGTTCCATTTTGGGCAGCCCAGGCCTACCTGGTGAAAACATGAGGAGTAGAGGAATCCCCCAGACAGATTTGTATATTGCTGCATTCCTGTGACCTGGGTGGGACAAGCAGTGCATGAGGGGGAGCCAGGCTCTCCCTGTGCATTTGAAAGGGCTCTTTGATTCAGTGACAGATCACAAGTAAAGTGCCCTTAACACTTCTCAGGAAAAGGGAGATAGGGTTGATCAATCATAAAGGGTAGGGTTGAAGGCCCAGTATTAAACTTTGATGCACATATCACTGTGTCTGACATCCAGGTGTGAACTCTGGTCACTCCCATTAATCTTGCTGTGGCTTAATCAGCTTCGAGTCTTGCCTGGTGTGACAGATATTCTCCAGGAGGATGGATGAAGGGGACAGATGTCCATTTCAAAAGAGTAGAAGCCCAACATAACATCACCCAGGGTAACCAAGACCATCTGCCCCTCGAGCCCCAGGACCTGCCTGCTTGCTAAGCCCAGTGTGTCTGTGAGGGAAAGGAGAATGTTGGTGGAAGCAACATTCAGAGAGGAGCCCACACGTGTGGGGCTCTTGAGCAAGGTGTACGGTACAGTGCTGCATCAATCGAGCCGTTGCCTATGTGACATGTTGTGAGTTTGGCGACCCTGTATGCCAGGAAGGGCATCCATGCACAAAAAACATGTGTGACATCGATCGTACCGTTGCCCATGTGCCTTGTTGTGAATTTGGGTACCCCATATGCCAGGAGGGGCTGCCTTGCACAGAAGACAAGTGCTGCATCGATAAGACTGTTGTCCGTGGGCCACGTTGTCAGTTTTGCGACCCCGTATGCTAGGAGGGGTCATGGTGCACAAAAGTGAAGTGCTCCAATCTGGGGTGGTGAAGTGAGCTAAAGAACGATGATGGATTCAACCCAGATCTGTGACTGGGGGTGAGTGTCTGAAACGTTTCAGCACTCTGTCCATCATCTCCTTGTGTTTGCTTTGTTCGCCCTAAGTTGGCAGGGTATCTACAGATGTGGGACCCTTGCTCACTTTGCCACTGGATTCAAGCTAGCCTGGGTGATGAGGGGTGTTACCCTGAAACCGGTCCCAGGATGCTTGTTTCCGGTCAAGGGAGGATCTGGCCTGGCAGTTTGGGCTGGGCTGTTCCCATGAGGCACAGGGTCAAGACTGACTTGCATATGGCTGGCTCCAAACTGAGGTGGTGAAGTGAGCTAAAGGCCAATGATGGATTCAACCCAGATGAGTGACTGAAAAGTTTCAGCACTCCGTCCATCATCTCCTTGTGTTTGCTTTGCATCAATCGGGCCGTCACCTGAATGAAGTGTTGTGGAAGTTGGTGACCCTGTATGCCAGGAGGGGATGCCGTCTGCCAAGGAACTGTGTTGCATCGATCAGGCCGTCACCCGTGTGTGAGAAGTTGCAGCGTCCCCGTGTGCCAGGAGGATCTGCGGAGAGGCACCCTGAGGCCAGTATGACCCGACAGTGAGATTTGTCCGGCCACTCAGTGTGCTTAGGCTTGAGATCCAGGTTGTTGCCTGTGACCCAAAACTGCTGCTACAACCAAGATGAATGAGGCTTTGCATCTGAGGAGGCATGAGGACCAAGGAAGGGGACACCGACTGAGCTCTGCCACAGCAAGGAGATTGCCTTCATCCCCGAGCAAGGAAGAAAAAGACTTACCATGTGTGGCTGGAGCCTGAGCAATTCCAATTGTCAGGACTCTGGTAAGGGCGGCTCAGAAGAGAGAGAGCTGGCGCCTGGCAGGAGCTGCACGAGTCAATGTGTGCATCCCAACTTTGCTGATCCGGGTCAGGACTGCACTGCAAAACTGCCAGGTTCCATGTTGCAAAAACGGGTAAGCTGAGAACTGGGCCTACCAGGCCCCGGAGGATATACCACCTTTAGTACTTGCAATCCTACTTGATTCTAAGTGAACACACCTTACTGACTGAGTCCATGAGGGGGATACCCCGAGAACTGGGCCCAGTAGTTTACATTCCTTGGATGTTGGCACATGTGAATGGAGAATAACAGCCCACCGTTTACATGGGAATGTAGTAGCCAGAGGAGGTGACCTGACAACTACTAGGGTGCCTACCTCAAGGAGACCTGTCCGATTGCTTTTTGAATGTCCATGTGCACACTTAAAGCAAAAATACTTGTTTTAAACAAAATAAATATTTGACTGGACATTGATTTATTGTGGGCACTGCATGCAAATTGAGTTATGAGTCATGTTCACTGATCTGTAGCTACACTCCCCTCTGAGGGAGCCTTGACTGCTCGAGCAAAACTAACTAACTGAGAGTCAAATGAAGAACGAGCTGCTTGAGGCAGCTGAGCGGGATCCATAGTAAGGTGGGCCATGGGACGACAGGAGTAAAAGGCCTCAACCAACCTCAGTTGGACTCATTGACCTCTGCTTACCCCGTGGCCCTCTGAATGGGGTTCTGACAATGTCAAAAACCATAGGTGATTGCATTGGAGCGTCAATTTACCACCCATAGTACACCTTCCTGACAAAAAGTAATGCAAAGCATTTTGCATCACTTCAAGGCAATTTCCCAACCCAAAATGTTTTCCTTAATTCCGAATAAACATTTTTCAGTCAGTTTGCCCTACTTTTTTTAAGCAAACCCAGCTCAAAATGTTAGTAAGTCTAGCCCGTAGACTGCACGATTCAGAGCAGGCACTTACCCACTTAGCCATCGTATCGGCTGTCAGCAAATATGAACCAGGGAATATTTGGGCTGCCACTGAGTGAACCTTGGAGAGCTGTATGTCAGGACAATCAAGTATCCAATCAGCTTTGATATTGATGAGAAAAACCAACTCATTTTCAGAAAGAGAACCCAAGACTGGCTTTTTAGTTCCCTTCAAGATTCCCCCATGGTATTCTATGAAATAGCGCTCTAAGGCCATACTAACAGCAGATTGTGCGCTATATAAATGCACTTTTGAAGAGGAGCAACATTTATAACGTTGTAAGTGATGTATCTGCTTCATAATAACATGCTCTGAATGTAAATGTACAAAAATGTGTGCACATATTCCACCCACCAAATGTTTGAACCTTCAAAAATGGAGAAATTGTAAAGCCAAACATGTACTGTCATTAAGATATTCTGCCCCTTCTAATGAGTGTGCTTGAGTGTGTGTAGGGCCACATGGTAAACATTCACAGCAGGGTACATCTCATTTCTATGCTTCCCAGAAGCACATCTCCAGTAAACAGTAGACATTTTAATAATGGCTTTGCACTTTCACTGTGAAATAAAAAGTGAGTCCACTGTGTGCTTCACTCTCCTCTATAAACGGTTCACTGACAAAATATCAATGTAAAAAATATCGATGAAAAAATATAGAATGCAAAAATATCGATTCCCTATCCTTAAACAGGTAAGTACAAAAATATCGGAAAAATATCGAGAAAAAAAATATCGATGTTAAAAATATAGTTGTACAAATTACTATTACCACTCCAGTGAGTGCAACAGTAGAGACAGTGTTGGATAGCGGAGGGGTAAAACTAACTATTAACTATTCCCACTCCAGAGAGTGTGACAGTAGGGAAAGTGTTGGATAGCGGAGGGGTAAAACTTACTATTCCCACTCCAGTGAGTGCAACAGTAGAGACAGTGTTGGATAGCGGAGGGGTAAAACTAACTATTAACTATTCCCACTCCAGAGAGTGTGACAGTAGGGAAAGTGTTGGATAGCAGAGGGGTAAAACTTACTATTCCCACTCCAGTGAGTGCAACAGTAGGGAAAGTGTTGGATTACGTAGGGGTAAAAATTACTATACCCACTCCAGTGAGTGCAACAGTAGGGAAAGTGTTGGATAGCGTTGGGGTAAAACTTATTAGTCCCACTGCAGTGAGTGCAACTGTAGGGAAAATGTTGGATAGTGGCAGGATAAAATTTACTATTCCCATTCCAATCAGTGCCACAGTAGGGAATATGTTGGATTGCAAAGGGGTAACAATTAATATTCTCACTCCAGTCAGTTCAAAAGTAAAAACAAACAAAATATTAACAACAAAAATATTTAAAAAACAAAATAAATAAAAACATATATAAATATATTAAAAATTAAAATTCCCACTCCAGAGAGTGTAACAGTAGGGAAAGTGTTGGATAGCAGAGGGGTAAAAATTACTATTCCCACTCCAGTGAGTGCAACAGTAGGGAAAGTGTTGGATTGCATAGGGGTAAAAATTACTATTCCCACTCCAGTGAGTGCAACAGTAGGGAAAGTGTTGGATAGCGGAGGGGTAAAACTTACTATTACCACTGCAGTGAGTGCAACAGTAGGGAAAGTGTTGGATAGCGGAGAGGTAAAACTTACTATTCCCACTCCAGTGAGTGCAACAGTAGGGAAAGTGTTGGATTGCGTAGGGGTAAACAATACTATTCCTTCTCCAATGAGTGCAACAGTTGGGAAAGTGTTGGATAGCGGAGGGGTAAAACTTAATATTCCCACTGCAGTGAGTGCAACAGTAGGAAAAATGTTGGATAGTGGCAGGATAAAATTTACTTTTCAATTATCAAGGAGAGAGAGAGGACTAGATAGCCAGTCCGTATCCCCAGGTCTATTATATAGTCAAGAGAGGACTAGCCTAATTTTATGTGATACAGGACTCAGGACTGTATGAAAAAGGAAAAGAAAAAGGAACCGTTTGGTTTCCTTATGAAGCCCTCACCCACCAACCTAGTTGGTGGCATGCTTCATCATCGGGCCCACCCAGTGACACCGATTGTGTCCCGGGTGTGCTTCAACGCCTGTGTTACAGCGGACCAGGTATTTTACTGAGTGTGCAGTGAAGGTGATGTGAAAGTGAAAGGTTAAAAGCTATTCAGTGGTCCCAGTACCCAGGGGGTTGTCTTTAATATCTGGGCCTCTGATAGCAGTAAAAGCAAGGCAATGGATGTAGGTGGAGTAATAGTTAGGGACTCCTGCATCCGGTGGGTGGTCTACATGTTTCAGCCAGGCCTTTCTGTAATATTGGCTTTCCGCAGGACCGTAAACTATGTGAAGGTGAGATCTACACTTACAGTGAGTGTGTGATCTAAAATGTGTTGCACGCGCTAAGGTGCCATACGTGTGGGAGGGGGATTCCCTCTCCAAGCATTACTGGACCTACAACATTAATGACAAACGGACATACAATAAAGAGTCTTAGTATGATTTGGTTAAAATCATAATCACATGAGTACACATTTGCCGGTAGATACGTGCTAGATGGACGGAAAAAATGCGGCAAAAGGTGAAACCGTAGTGGTGATGCGGTTTAGTGAAATTACCGATATATGCGAAGGAACGTGTGGTGGGCTATGTCGGGTAGGCACACACACATGTAGAAAGTGGACACACTCAATCGGTATCCTTAAGGCTTGCGATTTGTAGCAAATGCCCCTATAGATGTTTCTGGCAGCGGTACTGACCCTGTAATGAAAAGGCAAGTGGCGCGTGGGCCATTAAAACCTGTGGGGGAAAGAGATTCTTACCGGGTAGTCGAAAGGTCCTAGTGGTCTACTCACGACTTGGTTGATCAGGGCCCTTTTGAAACCTGTTCTGCTGCGGCGGAACGCCGTAGGAACTGGTCCTCGGTAACGCCGGCGCTTAAGTATCCAGTTCGGCGCGGTCAGGTGTTTCTCGTGGTTCCAGGGTGAGCGAGTAGCGTCTCTGGAAAGACAACATAGAAAAAAGACTGCACGCATGCGGGCGCAAGGCGTCCGATGTCATGGTGATCTAGCGTGCACTAGTGAATGTGTGGGAGGTGCTGGGTATGACAGAGAAAGTTGAGATAGAAATACGGAGCGCGCTTAGGTGCAATGGGCTGGGGGGCTCATGTGCAGATTGGCTAGTGTGAAAAGTCCGACTCCATGAGCCAAGAGAATACGATTAGTATTAGCTTTAAATACGGAGTGACGTCTAAACCAAGACGCGAGATGTCAAGAGCGCGCTTGGGTGCGGTAGGCAGGGGACTCATATAGAGGTGTATAATGTCTGACTCCATGAACCCGGACGGTAGTAGCCAGGGTTACGCGTGGTATGTGGTTGGCTATGTGGTCTGCAGTTGGTCATGGCTCTCATATTAGCCACGGGGTTGGGTTAAACAGACCATGTATAAAGACACTATGATGTGCAACGACTGCAGCGTGTGCCACCTAACTCACCATTCCAAAACACTCAATACTAATCGTATTCTCTTGGCTTAATCCCCACAAACCACTGGTAAAAATAATTACACAATTAAAACTTATTTTCAATTAAAATACTAATAGTATATAAAAACTAATTATAAAGTAAGTAAAATTAATTTATTCCCCACCATTTACCCCTAAAAAAGTAAAACCCACGCACAAAAAAATATAAACAACTACCCTAATTAAATATCAATTAATTAATTAACATTAATGATCAACCAATTATTAATTAATTAAACATAAATTACTTCCCACACTGTACCCCTATAAACCCCATAACCCACACCTAAAATTAATTACCCAAATCCCATATTTAATTTTAAATTAATCAATATTAATTAAGAACTAATTATTAATTAATTAAAAATAAATTACTTCCCACCCTTTACCCCATTAACCCCAAATCCCACACCTAAAAAAAAAAATCACACAACTACCATCATTAATTATCAATTAATTAGTTAATATAAATAACTACTAATTATTAATTAATTAAACATAAATTGCTTCCTACACTTTACCCCCATAAACCCCACAACCCGCACGTAAAATTAATTACACAATTTCCACAATTAATTTTCAATCCATTAATTAATATAAATTAACAACTAATTATTAATTCATCAAAAATAAATTACTTCCCACTCTTTACCCCTATAAACCCTACAACCCGCACCTAAAAAAAAATACACAAATACCATAATTATCAATTAATTAATTAATATTGATTAACAACTAATTAATAATTAATTATAAAAAAATACTTCCCACAATTAACACTATAAAATCTAAATTAAATAAATAAAAAATAATCATTAGTTTATTGTAATGAAATTACTTCCCACCCTATTCCCCTCTAAACCCACAACCCGCTAGAGAACTAAAAACCCAACATTTAATTAAAATAAAATTGATAAATAATAGAATTTAACACATATATCAAAAAACATAAACAATACTTATACAAAAAACATAGATCACATACATTTAAAATATAAACTAAAATATATAACACTAATTAAAAAATCGGTATTTTAAGCAACTATATTTTTGCAAACAATATTAATGAGTTCTATACTTTTAAAAAATATGGGGCACATTACGATACCCGGCGTAAATAAATCCGCCAGGCATGGAAGCGGCAAAAATCCGCCCGCACACACCGCCTGAACACCGACCACGCCATTATGATTACACAAACCGAAAACCGCCATCGGCGGAAAAATCACACAAAATACCGCCCGCCATCGTCCGAGTCGGAGTCAAACCGCCCGCCACGGACGGAAACACGCACGACAACACAAAACCGCCCGCCCACACGGCCGACACACTGCACGTGAAATTACGATCGCACCGCCATGAGCGCGGAAAAACCACAAATATACCGCCCGCCAGCGCAAACAACGCCGATGAGAATCGACACGGCAGAAGCCATGGCGCCAACGTACCTGCACAGAAACCATCCGCACACAAAACCAATAGCACACAACATGGCCAACAAGTCCACACAGCAAGGCACGCACAAATACACAAGCACAGTACACATCCCGAAAACACCCCCCGGACAAACAAAAAATACAAAGGCCAGAACCCCAGACACAACACACCTGAAAACAACAGACCATGAGGACACACCCACATAGGTGAGTACAAAAGCAGCACTCCCACAGACCACAACCCCTTGCTACATTGCAAACCAGAGAGGAGAGGAGAGGACACAGTGACACAGCAAGGACAGCAGCACACCACAGAAACGCACACATCACTACCACCACCACCACCACCACCACCACCACCAAACACCACCACCACCACCACCACCACCACCACACCCCGGCACCACAAACCCCCTGCACATTACACAACACACACCGCACCAGCACCACAAACACCATGGCACCACAAAGGATGCCCAAGTTCACGCCCATGGAGCTGACGGTCATGGTCGACGAGATCATCAAGGTGTACCCACAAATCTATGGGAACATGGTCCAGCACACACCACTAGCCACCAGAAACAGAATGTGGAACCGGATCGTAGACCAGGTCAATGCAGTCGGGACCCTGCCCAGAAACAGAGTCGAGATTAACAAACGTTGGAATGACGTAAAGAGCCTGGTCAAGAAGAAGGAGGGCAAAAACAGAGAGCTGGCTGCCGTCACTGGCGGAGGGAATCCCGCGCTCTTTAAGACCTTCAAAGCGTGGGAGGAGAAGGTGCGAGTCGTAATCCATCCGGAGATCCTCGCCGGAATAGCAGGGGGAGTGGAGGCTGGTAAGTACAAACTAATGTATACCAGCACACCGCTATGTACTCACATGCGCAACTACCATGCCACAGCTCCCAGGGACAAACACCCCCATGTCCAGCACACAATACACAACACATCACACACACATGCAACAGACACTACCACACACAGCCCAAACCGAACAACTGTAAGATGCGTGGGGACATGTGTACACTAAGCCAGCCACGTAACCACCAACAGGTCCCCAAATATGCCAGAAGCGCCACAACGAGCACCCACCACACCCATGTGTCCGCCACAGCTGCACTAACCGACAAGTAACAGGTAAGTGGCAGGAACACAAAGTGCAGTGGGTGGGACGGTGGACAGCCCAAGTACAACACACACCAGGCCCCAGTCCCACAGCACAGCAAGGAGGAGCATCCCCCACACCCCACAGCCACGTGTCAGCCACCGCAGTGCACAACGACAGCCGAAAGGCAGACATCACGGTCCACAGCAATCGGTGTCAGTGGGTGTACAGCCACCCCCACGACCCACAACACCCCCCCACCCCCACAGACCTGCAACATGGAGCACCCCCGCTTAGAGCCATGTGGCATCCAGTACAGTGCACGCACGAACAACTTGCAGGTGGGAAACTGGACAGGGCTGGATTACTGGAGGCATGAGGACCATAACACCACCAACACATGGGACATGTCACGTAGCACACGAACACGCAGCACCGCCCACCGTCACGAACAAGTGAACAATGTGCACACGGACATGAACAACAGACTCACACCCCACATGACCCATCACAGACATAGCAACACCCAAGGAGCCACGTCTGCATGCACAAGCCACACTGAATATAGTCCCACACGGCAGCCACTGTGCAACTCATCACACACAACCGAAACACCATTGAAGTCCAGGCCATGTAGCCCCCACTGCCTGTCAACCCCACACCCCACAACTACGCCTATGTAAGACAAACAACACTAGACGCAACAGAGCGGAACAACATAAATGCACACGAACACCACTGAACCCATCAAACTCACAGACACACCATGCACATACAACATACCATCCATCCCATCCGTCAGCCCCAGTCTCATGAAAGGCATGTCATCCGCACAGCTGCCACACATACAGCAGTCACGCTAAGACACATGCCCATGACCAACCATGTGCCAGAAGTCAATTAAGCGCACGACACACTGTGAGCAACAACACACAACATGGGCCACACCCCCCCGAGCACTGCAGTGATGCACATGGCACAGGGCAGCACGCACACCAAGGAGATGGGACAACTGCAATACGTTGGCTGGCACACAACTATCACTCACTCATAACGATGCGTCCAATGCCATGTCCAGTAATCACAACAGACAGCAAATATGCAGGGCATGTCAGGCATGCACACACCTCAGACCATGCACTGTCATGCTGCCACAACACATGTCACGTTCGGCACCCATGGCTCACAGCATGTACCCCAAAAGCATATCCCCTCCCAAATGCGAATCTGGGGCATGGCCCCCATGTAGCCATATGCGTTCCTAAGCGTTCCATTTGAACCCCAAAAGCATATCCCCTCCCAAATGCGAATCTGGGGCATGGCCCCCATGTTGCCATATGCGTTCCTAAGCGTTCCATTTGAACCCCAAAAGCATATCCCCTCCCAAATGCGAATCTGGGGCATGGCCCCCATGTAGCCATATGCGTTCCTAAGCGTTCCATTTGAACCCCAAAAGCATATCCCCTCCCAAATGCGAATCTGGGGCATGGCCCCCATGTAGCCATATGCGTTCCTAAGCGTTCCATTTGAACCCCAAAAGCATATCCCCTCCCAAATGCGAATCTGGGGCATGGCCCCCATGTTGCCATATGCGTTCCTAAGCGTTCCATATGAACTCCAAAAGCAAAGTACAAACCAGACCCAGGATGGGCCAGGAGCCCGCATACACCAGAGTCACAATGAGTAGGGGCACAGCAACATACCCATCGGCATGGCCAATCCGTCCCATGCCACATGTGCACAGCACACAGTCCCATTGCCTAGCACACACAACTACAGATGCCACAGCCACACACTCGCCTCCGGGAAACCCATGTACGAGATTGCACGAACTGCCAATGTCAGACGACTAATACATACTTCGCCAGGTGCAACACAATAACAAATCTCATTCTCTCCACAGGTGACGAACTGCCGGATGCTGGGGATGGAGACAGCAGCCAGCACAGCCAGCCCACAAGCCCCCAACGAGGACACACGGATCTGGAGGATCTGTCCTCCTCTTCGGACACGGACCACCAAGCTGGCCCATCTGGCGTGGCAGGGCCCAGCCGCTCCCCAGGACCCCTCCTACCCACCAACCCATCATCCAGGGATGCTGAACAGTCCCAGTCCCCTGCTGCCACTGTCGTTGCGGCCACACCCACGGTCATTGCGGCCACTACCACTGCCGCAACCGCCACCATCGCCGCACCGACCACCACCGCCTCCACCACCCCACGTCTTCGCTGGCACCAGCCCCAGCGCAGGTGGTGGCCCGGCCGACTGGATCCACCCTGGGAGCCACAGCGAGGACCGTGGTGTGCAATGTGGCTAGTGGGCAGGCCGGTGGCAGCAGGACTGGTAGGAGGAGCAGGGTCAGGGAAACGCCAGCCTCCCCTGGGAGCCATGCCCTGCCTCAAATGGCCAGAGTCCTTGGGGCCTATGAAGAGGCCCAAGGACAATGGGCCAGGTCTGCTACTGACACGCGGGAGGTGCTGGGGGTGCTGAGGTCCATGGACGCCCATATGGGCCAATTCGTGTCCCGTATGGACCAACTCGTGGACCTCATGGGCCAGCTGGTGGTGGCGGTGGGGTCACAGGCAAGGCCAGCAACACCACCTCCGCCACCACCTGCTAGGGCGCAGGGTCGGGCAGCAGTGTCCACTTCCCCTGCGTCCACAGCCAGTGAGCACACCTCACCCACCACCAGCAGGTCGCCACCACACACCCCCTCCCAAACGTGGAAGGGGCCGTCCGAAGAGGAAACAGATCTCCCGGGAGGACTTCGCACGCTCCAGTCGCAAGTGAGGCAGCCAGCCAGCCTTCCGCCAGCCTTCCTTGACCAGCCACTGCATTGACTTGCTCTACGATCCCACTCCACACAGCCAGCTGGATGGCATGTGTGTGTTGGACTATGGACATAGAACCAGTGGGTACACCCTGATCATCACGCAGCCATGACCGACAGCTCATTGTCACTGCACGCACCACTTTTGTCATCACCTTACACACAATCACATGTCACAGTTTGTAATAAATGCACCTTTTTCACTAACTGCTGTTTGTGCCCTGTGTTTTATTTGTACGGAATACAACGGCCACCTTGGGCGGAAAGGCACCTGATGCGTGGCATGGCAATGGAATCCGGAGGGCCTGTAGGGACCTAGGGGTGGGAGACAGAACAGGAGCACATTCAATGAGTGTGTCACACACCCATCACACAGTACATGTCAACAACTACAAGCAATGTACACACATCGCACAGAGCAATAGGGCACAATGCCACAGTCACCAACAGTGGCATACTACCCTGGCCATGGAGCGTTGACACACTGCACGCAGTGAACATACGGCCACCCTGACACAGCACACACACACCTGCACAGATACAGACACATCATCCGTCGTACATGGACACTCACCGTCAAGTGAAGTAGCGGGCGATGAGCTGCTGGCGCACATTCCCAGCTTCCTCCTCTCCGCTGTCCACCTCACTCGAGCTGTCCTGGTCTGCGGGCTGGGGCCCTGGTTGATCTCCGTCATCCACAATGAGGGGGATCTGCTTCCGAATGGCCAGATTGTGCAGCATGCAGCACGCCACCACTATCTGGCACACCTTCTGTGGGGAGTACGCCAGTGCACCCTCGGTGCGGTCCAGGCACCTGAACCTGGACTTGAGGAGGCCAAAGGTACGCTCGACCACACGTCTGGTCCTCCCATGTGCCTCATTGTATCGATCGTCTGCTGGGGTGCGAGGATTCCTCAATGGACTGAGCAGCCATGCCCCATTCGGATACGCAGAGTCACCTGGGTGTGAGGGACACAGAGAACCGTTGCTATTCCAACTGGACAGGGGACAGCATCGCACAACCAGCACGCTACACCACTCCACATACTCACCGACAATACAGCCACGATCCTGTTGCAGATTGGCCATCAGTCGTGGCAAGATGCTGTTGCGCATTATGTGTGCGTCATGTGCCGAGCCTGGAAACTTGGCACACACGTGGGTGATCACCATGTCCGCAAGGCACACCACTTGCACATTCAGGGAGTGCGTGTGCTTCCTGTTGCGGTACAGGTGCTCAGTGGCCTGTGGTGGAACAAGGCCAACATGTGTGCAGTCAATGGCTCCCACGACGTGTGGGATTCTGCCAAGGGCATAGAATGCACCCTTCACTGCCGCCAATTCACGAGCCCTGGGGAATCTGATGTACCTGTTTCGGCACAGCATCATGGCTGCCAGTACATCCCTCAGCACCTTGCTGAACATGGGCTGGGACATCCCTCCTCCACTGCCCACTGTGTGCTGGAATGACCCAGTGGCGAAGAAATGCATGGCGGCCATCACCTTAGCCGTGGGGGTGACAGCAGTCGGATACACCCTGCGGGGACAGAGATGGGGCTCTAACATGGCACACAGTCGATGCAGAGTTGGCCTGTCCAGCCGAAACTTCCTGATTACCTCTGTATCGTCCATGTCCGCCAGCAATTGGTATGGGCGGTCAATGTTCGGTCTCCGCCTGGGTTAAATGGCAGAGGACACATGTCAAAGCAACACGGCACATAGCAATTTCGCATACACATCACTGACATGACTGAGCAAGCACATGAGCCACAGCCCAGCTGTCAAGCTGGGACGGCACGGCCACAATACACTTACACAGGTCTCCCAACAATGGCAATGGCAAGTGAGACATACCACTGCCATGTGCATGCACATGGGGATCTAGGCCCCAATGACTTGCGGGGCGTGCTGATGGGGACTGACTGCATATTCGTCAAGCGGCAACGCCACGGCAACATGAATGTCTGCTGAGCATGGAACTGCTTCCGAGGCAGGATGAGTATGGCACACGACGACGACGATGTGGGCACGGGCTGAGCGGCCAATACAAGTGGGACCTGTGGCACGAGGGGATATGAGACAGTAGTAGGTGTCAGCACTGCACCCTATGTACAGCACTGTACGGATCACAGCTCCCGAAACATTGACTGGTGTCCACATTGACAGCCCCATGCCAAGACGGCTGTGTGCTTGCAGTCACACGTCACAGGTGAGAGGTTACATTGCACGTGCCAGGTGGCAGACGTACATAGTGGGAGCTGGCATGTGTGTGCATGTGTCTCCTGTTCAGGATCCACCAGATGGGCGCTGACTCTGTACTGACCATTGGACACAGCATGTTCCGTGGAAGGCTTGTGTGTGTGGGATGGTGGCACTGGATGTGCCTCCGTTGGGTGGGGGGCCATGCACAGGGCGGGTACGTCGATGATTGCGCATTGTTGGTCACGGTGGGTGCACCAACTAAGATGTGTTGCCCTGTGTTCAATTCCTATGTCCGCATGATGATGGACTGTGGATGTGAGCAGACTACACATTGGTCGATGTGCTGTCTATATGCATGTGCCTTCACACCAGGCACAGCTGCCCCTGCACATGTGACCCCTGCTGGACTCGCTGCTGGGTCTGTGGAGCTGATGCACCTTCTGCGCGTGGGGCGGACAGCTCTCCTCACTTCCCTCATTGCGCATGTCATGTCTTTGCCGCAGGTGACATGGATCATGGAGGGCCCACATGTACGCGTGGGTAGGCTACACATGATTGTTCACTGGTCGCCACCCCCAGTCAGTGTTTCGAATGGGAAGGTTGTCGTGCTGGTGGTATGTTCGATGTGGCGGATGGGCGGGCCTAGGTGCGGGCTTACATTCCGGACATGGGGGTAGTTGGATTGGCGACTAGTTGCAGTACACACGGGACACGTCTCTTCCTTTCCACATCTGGGTCATCCCTTGTACTAACTGACAGTGATACAGTCATCTTCGCCCCAGCCCTCATGTCCTCCCCTCGCCCCCCAATATGCATGCTCACCTGCGAGGCTAGCGCTTGCACAGGCAGCCCCAAGCTCGCACCAGAGAGGGCAAGGAGTGTATGTGTGGGTCCAGTTGCACGAGTGGGCTGTCTCAGGGTATGATGTGTGGCGGGACGCCGTCCACCTGCGTGGTGCCCCAAATGGAGACCCGGCCTGCATGGACTATGCATCACAGTCTTCGCCTTCCGGATCCGCCACCTGCGACACCCAGTGGCTGTGGCTGCCCTTGCGGCCAGGCCGCGTCCGTCTGTGGCTGTTGGCCCACACATTCACTCTTTGGCCTCTCTGGGGAGGGCTCGGGGGTGGTGGCGCACGCGCTTGCACTTAGTCGCAATGGCATGTGTCGTGGTTGGTATGATGGGCAATGGATGGGATGGTGCGAGCCACCTCCCGTGACGTCAGTGCTGCTCGTGCTGTGGTGCGTCCCCCTACACTTCCATCTGACTTGTGCCATGCTAGACGTTGAGGTTCTATTGCCTGCGTGATATGACCAGGAGGAGCGCGAGGAGACCTCACACACACCATGCTCCACTGCCATCCCGTGCCCTGTATCGCCTGTGCGGATTGACTATGTTGGGGTTACACCTGGTCGACTGGGGCTGTGTGTGCCTTGTCAAGGGGCATGGCGGGCGCACAACAGGATCCAGCTTGTCCACAGAGGGTGGGCTGAGGTGCGCCTGGTACCGCTTTGTACGTGTGCCCGGCTGCTGTGCACACACGTGTTCACTCCCCCGACAGGTGTCCTCTCACAATGCCCAGGGAAGCGGTGGTGTACTGTTCATGACCCCTCCCAACACGGCGTGCTCCAACTTGGCATGTGCGCATCTACCCGTCGCACCCACCCACCTGAGCACTGCGTCCATACGACTTCACACGACACATGTGTGTCTTCCACAGTAGTGCTACTCATTTGCGTTGACATCCAATACCAGTGGACTACATGGTCATGTCACGACTGCCGTGTACTTCACATTCTCTCATCCTCTCTCATTCGTACTTGTGAAATGAGTCAGCGGAGACAGTTTTGGTTTCAAACATTATATTGAGTCTTCTGTCCTCTGTGATGCAGTATAGTGGACACTACTGGCAGCGGGATACATGTTGAGGATATACTGAGCATGATTACAAATGGGATAGGGTGTAGGGTTACATGTGATTAGCTGTTGCATGTGGGATGTGGGCTTCCGAGTTACATCTGCTTGGCCAAGGCTGTGCTAATGTACATTTACGTATAGCTGCGGAGCTGCGGACTTTGACACAGACGGTATACATGTAGCCTACCAGACCGCTCGGCATCATGGGCACAGTCCATCTCAGTTCCATGTGACAGGTTTGCTGCGGTTGTTCCTCATGCACGCGTGCATGTGAGATGACATCAGGGCATGTGCTTGCGTGCATGCAGCGGCGTGCCACTTGTTGTTGCACTGTGGTAGTTACTGGACATGTCACAGTCACTGGGGTCGTGTTGTTGTTGTATGCACTTGTCGTCCATGCAAAGGTCCTGGTATGGGATTCCCGGGGCGGGGGTGGGAGGGGTGCAGCACCCACAGACTCCAGGCGACCTATTCATGTCCACTGAGCGGTGTGTGTGTCCATGTGCGCTGGATCCATGTCGTGTCCTGGTTGTTCGTGCAGTTCCGTCCATGTGGGTGCGATACACAGAGCCCATGCCACTGCCTCCCACGATGCATGCGGTGTTCCTGGATGTGATGGGGAACAGTGTGCATGTCCCGGTCATATCCGATGTCATGGCGATGTCGTTGATGGTGTGGTTACAGTTGCCGGTCGCGTTGTGGTGGACTGGCCAGTCCGTGCGGAAGCTGAGCATGGGTGCGGGGTTGGACTTCATGGGTCACTCGGGGAACCTGCGTTGTGGTCCGACGTATTTACAGGTTGTCAGGTATGCGATGCCGTCCAGCAGGGCTTCCATGTCATTGGTGGTGTACATGTTTGCCAGCCAATGAAGCGGATGGTGGCTGTCAAGGTGTTGTTCGTAGGTTGTCCCTTGGAGGACCATGATGGGGCATGCTGGGTGACATTCGATGTAGCTGTTCTCGATGATCCGTCGTGTGGAGGCACAGTGGTTCCATTTCAGTGCGGGTGCGATGTTGGCCACATACGCCATGCCCCCATAGGCAGAGCAGGCCCTGTCGTGTGCGTCCAGAGGGAGGAGTAGTGGTAGCAGGTCCGCCTTCAGACATGCCGGGTTGGAGAGGCATATCTCGACGGGATGCTGGTAGGGACACCTCCGACAGTAGAAGACGGGCATGACGCAGCTGAACAATGTGATGCGGTAAGTCAGTCGGTAACTTACGTTCAGCAGGGACAGGAGATCGCATCCCAATGTATGTATCGTGTTGGTTTTGTACAGCTTGAGCTGTTCGGCGTAGTTGGGTAGGTGTGTTGCGGTTGCCATTTCGCAGCGGTTCGTTGAGATGGCGTGCTCCGGCTGTGTGTGCAGTCTGCAATGTGCACGCTCCGGGGTTGCTGTGAGCTCTGTGTAGTCGTAGGGAGACAGGACTTGTGTTCTGTTTGCTTGTTTGGAGGACACGGGCCCTCTTCCCACATGCTTCTCAGACAGTTCAAGGTCAGTGCTGTGTGACTCCTTCCAATTAACTTGCATGTGGCCGACATGGGGGAGTGTTTTCTTCTTTCTTCCCCGTCCGTTGTGTGCTTCTGTGATATGCGCTATCTGCCCTGTGGTCGGTCTCCTCGGCATGCCTGTGTTGGTCTATTCTTGGACAATGGCTGTATTCACCGGCTTCTGTCGTAGGGCTGTGGTTTCGGAGTTGGAATGGAAGGTCATTCAGTGCTGTCTGCTCTCCCTTGTGTGGGCGGCAGGCTGCCTTTCCGCTCTGCGTTGGGCCTTGTGTGTGGATGTTATTCTTGGGCCACCTGTTGTCGGTCCCCGGGCTCTTTGGTGTTCCGTTTCATATGTCTTGTTCATATGTGCAGGGTGGTATGGGTTTTTCAGTGTGGTACTGGCGTTCCTCTTCCCGAAGGGGCCCTGCTTCTCCTAGTTGGTGTTGCCGCCGCTGTGTGCTACGCCATGTTTGTTACACTGGGGTGTGTCCTGCAGTTGCGTGTCTTCACTGACATGTGTGCGTCGGTTGTGTGGCGTTGGGTGTTGTCCGTGAATTGGGCGTTGGGGACATGTCTGTGGCCGGCCTGTCACGTGTCATGTGCGTTCGGGGTGGGGCTGATGTGTGTGCTGCTTGGTTGTGTCCCTGTGTCTGTGTGCGACGCATGCATGGCGCTGCGGTTGGCCTCTGCGTTGTGCGCATGTGTGGTGGCGTCATCGGCGCTTTGGGGCCGTGACGGGGTGGTTGGTTCCTAGTCCCAGGTGGTGTGTACACATGTGTTCCGCGATGTTAGGATTTGGCCTGTGTGTCATATGTGGATGCAATGGTGGATGTGTAGTGTGCACGCGCTGGTGGGGGTTGTCCGCTTTTTCCGCCCTTGCACTGTGTGCGCTGTTTGCGTGCACTTGTTGTGTGTGTGCCTACCTGCGTCTCCGCGGTACGTTGCGTCCTTGGTGGTGCATCAGCAGAAGCATGGGAAGGGCCTGCAGTGCTGGATTCATGCCCGGGGTGCCGCTTCTTCGTTGTCCCTGCTCTGCGTCCGTGTTTCCGCCTCTCTTTCACGTGCGGTGTCTCTTTGCCGTGGGAGCCGTTTGTTTGCGGCATCGTAATTTATGCGCCGGGCGGGACGTGTTTCGTCGGACGGTGTGTGTCAGTTGTGCTGCGCCGCTACGTGTGCGGGCGCACTTTGATGGCGGACGGTGTTGCTGGCTTGCCGGCGGTGTTTGGCCTGCTTTTCGCATCGTAATTGGGCGGGCGTGTGGACTGCTGCGTGCCGGCGGTAACTGGTGGTTTTTGCATCCGCCAGCACGGCGGTTGTGCTTCCGCCCGCCATCGTAATGGGCCCCTAGATTTCTTACCTTGAATTCGATATTATTGACCACAATATTTTTGCGGTCGATTTTTCTGAATCACGATATTTCCAACTCGATATTTGTGTAAGTCGACATTTCCTTCTCGATATTCTGTCTCAACACCTCTACAAACCATGGAGGTACGAGAACATATCTGTGGCCCAGATGTCCATACTCTTTTATGGCTTTGGCTGTGCAATGCTTTAAGAGTAGCAAGGGGTTAGGACTGAGCCCAGGGTCCAGTTCCCAGACCCCATCTCCAACTCACCTATTCTCACAACTCCTTCCCTTGGTAGTCATGTGTTTAGAGAAGCCTAGGAGCATTATAAGTGGGTATCCCGGAAGTGTCCCTTCTAAGTGTAGCTCTATATGTATATGTAGTGGGTAGCCTGGGCTGTTCAAGAAAGGGCTGCACATGCCTCTCCACAACTTGACCAGAGAAGGAGTCACCGGACGCCATGCAAACTACTCTGCTGCTTGCTCTACACACTGCTTGCACCTCCACTTCTTGGATGCTATTGCTCAAAGCTCAGCTGTAACTGGGACATTTGCTATGGACTGAAACTGGAGTGGCGTAAAGCCTTCCCGCAACTTGAACTATAGACTGGGACCTTAGGAGCATTTCTGGCAGGTCTTCAGGCTTCATGGTCGAAGGCAATAACAAACTACTCGGGTCCCTAATTATGCTGATTTCAAATGTAACTGGAGGTGATTCTTTCTGGAAAAATCATATGAGGCTTTGGCTGCAGCAACCAAGCCTCTTCCCGTGTTTGTTTTTGGCAGTTGAGAGCATACAATGTTCCTTCCATTCCCTCCCCTAATCCCCACATCCCCCTCCCTCTACACAACCCACACAGAGGCCGCAGGATACATTTCCCACTTCTCAAAGCATAAAGTATGTGTTAAATCCCATGGAACTGGGTTATTTCCCATTCCATGCTATAGAATGGCAAGGTGATCTGGAGTGCGAGGAAAGGAAGGTGAGGGAAGGATGGTGAGTGGGGCCTGAAGGAAGAAAAGGGTGTAGCCTCTTTCTACTATTTGAAAGACCCACTTGTCCAAAGTGATGGCCTTTCAGAGCGGCAGGAAGGAGAAGAAATAAGTTACATACCTGTAACTGCAGTTATCCAGTATTGGTATCTTTCATAGATTCACATGCTTGAATCATTCCCCGTCGTCGAAGTGGGAGTTCTAGGGTAATATACATAAAGCAGTAATTAAAATTTTGCATAGGCTATTATGGTGGCAACCATGCATTTAATAGCCTATCTACCTCCTTTTCTAGAAAAAGACCAAACTTAAACACAACCAATCAGTAACCAGCACCCTCTAGATCCTTCCCAAGATTTTCCAGCACAAGCATTGTTAGTAATACTGTAGTGCCAGAGAAGCCTCTCCCAGGAGGATGGTGGGTTGCATGTGAATCTATGAAAGATACCAATACTGGATAACTGCAGTTACAGGTAAGTAACTTATTTCTTATCCAGTATTGGGGTATCTTTCATAGATTCACATGCTTGAATCAGAATAGTAAGCAGTTATATACACCTGGTAAGCACCTTTAGTGGATGGTGGGTAGTGCTAGTAATACTTCCCAATGTATTCACAACAGGTATGTTTTGTGAACGTGTTGGTGCAGAGTAAACGCATATAAAGGCGTTGGCATGTGCAATAAATATCTCTAGTTTCATCTTAAGCAAATATTCTAATTCTAAATCTACAAAATACACACCACACATTTTTTTTTAAAATTTTCTATTGATATTGACAATAGAACAGAAATCCTCTAATTAAAGAGGCTTACCTTATTGAAATAAGTTTCGTAGTACTGCCTGTCCTACGGCTGCGTCAGCCCGCTGTGTCGATTCCAGGCAGTAATGCTGCGTGAACATATGTGTTGTTTTCCACGTTGCAGCTCTGCAGATCTTTTCCAGTGCCACACCGGCAAACATGGCAGCCGAGGTGGAGACTGCCCGAGTGGACTGTGCTTTCACTGTCCTTGACAATGGTTTGCCAGCCTTATCGTGGCAAAATTGAATTGTGGTCGCTATCCATCTAACGATAGTAGTTTTAGAAACTGCAGTGCCCTGGCGGCCTTGCCCATAGGCTACGAATAGCTGATCTGTCTTGCGTATAGACTTAGTCTTTTGGAGATAGAATTTAAGATATCTCTTGATGTCTAAAGTGTGTAGCGTTCTTTCTGCAAGAGTAGAAGGATCCAGGAAAAAAGTCATTAGAATGACTGGTTCGTTCAAGTGGAACTGCGAGGGAACCTTAGGAATGAATTTTGGATTCGTCCTGAGAATAACCATTTCGTCCGTAAAGTGTAGGAATGGATGTGTTATAGTAAAAGCTTGTATCTCACTAACCCTTCTAGTTGACGTGAGGGCTAACAAGAGAGCTACTTTCCACGTTAGGTACTTTATGTCGGCCCTATGGATGACCTCAAAGGGTTGCTTCATCTATTGTGATAGGACTACATTTAAGTGCCACTCAGGGGGTGGAGCTCGAACAGGCGGGAAAGTACGAAACAATCCTTTCATGAAGTGCCGTACAATTCTTGAAGAGCATAGAGATGGGTATTTCGGTGAGCGCCTATATCTAGAGATAGCTGCGAGGTGAACCTTCACTGAAGAATATACCAGCCCAGAATTTGCTAAAGATAGCAAGTATGGTAATATTTTTTCTGGAGCAGAGAGATACAGATGCACCTTATTCCGCCGACACCATAGACAAAATCACTTCCACTTCAACCTGTACGTCTTGTTGGTGCTATCAGCACGAGACCTGGCGATAATGTCTTTGCACTCTTGTGCAATGGTCAGATCCTTAAATTCAAAGAATTCAGGAGCCACGCATGTAACTGAAGAGACTCTGGCTCCGGATGACATACCTGACCCTGGTTCCTGGTCAACAGGGTTGGTGTTGGTAATAGGCGGATGGGCTGGGCTTCGGAGAAGAGGAGAAGCTCTGTGTACCAATGCTGTCTGGGCCATCTGGGGGCTATCAGAAGAAGGTGGCAGTGCTCCAACTTCATTTTTGTGAGGACCTTGGGTATCAGTGGAATGGGGGGAAAAGCGTATGCATATATCCCTGACCAACGCATTGAAAGGGCATTCCCCCGAGAGTTCGGGAGAGGGAATCTGCTTGCAAAGAACCAGCATTTGGAATTGATTTGGGTCGCAAACAGATCCAAAGCTGGTTTTACCCAAACTGAAAAGATCCTGTCCAGCTGGTCTTGCTCGAGCTCCCACTCGTGGCAGCTGTCTTTGGTTCCGCTCAGAGTGTCTGCCAGGGTATTCCGAAGCCCTGGAACATGTTCCTCTGTTAGGGATATCCCGTGAAATGTTAGCCAGCTCCGTAGCTGCTGGGCGTCCTGTGAGAGAGTTAGAGATTTGGTTTGTCCTTGTTTGTTGACATAAAACATGCTTGTGGTGTTGTCCGTACGGATCAACACCGATGAAGCTCGTATTCGAGGGAGGAAAGCATGTAGGGAGAGAAAAATGGCTTTCAACTCCAGCCTGTTTATGTGCATTTGACGCTGGGCCGAGGACCATCTTCCTTGAATCTGCAGGTCCTAAAGATGCCCTCCCCAACCTTCCATGGAAGCATCAGTCCTCACTATGAATTTCGGGATCACTAGTAGAAAGGAGAGGCCCTGAGACAGATGTGACTTCAGTGTCCACCATTTGAATGCCTCTTTCATACGTGTAGTGATAGTTATCACGTGGTCGAAGGATCCCGTGGTTTTGAACCCATTGACATTGGAGTTCTTCTTGCAGAGGTCTCATATGCAGGTGAGCTAATGGCACTAGGTCGATTGCGGAAGAGAGCATGCCCAGTAGAGACTTGTATGTCCTCACAGAAGTGTACTTTCTTTTGGAAAGCCTGAGAGACAAAGTTTGTAACCGCTCTTGCCTTTCTTGGGAGAGAAAAGCTTTGCTCTGAATGGTGTTCAAGTCGGCTCCTAAAAACGTCATTATCTGACTTGGAGAGACCGATGACTGTCGTTGGTTTATTGAAAGTCCTAATTTGTGAAACAGATCTACACAATCTGTTAGAATCGAAACGTAAAGTTGCCATATTACTCGTATTTTACCCAGTTTTTATGTATATGCGATTAGTAAATACCGCTGTTACGTTTATTAGGTTGACAAATGTGCCACCATTTTAGTTCTTGAAGACGCCATTTTGTATTATAATCAAAACTGTTACTTGCTCATTTACGAGAAATGACCCTCGGTAAGTTTTGTTTCTCCAATGTTGAATCTTGCTCATTAACGCATGCCTTTTCTGTTACATGGAGGCTTTCTCCCACCTGTCTAGAGGGGAGGATAGGCCAGACGACCTTGAGTAGTAGATAACTTGTACCAGGCTGCAGAATTGAAACCTCTGTTCTGTACCCCCATTGTATTACGACAGCTACCAGTGTTTTTCCATAGTAGGCGGATCTTTGTGGGCTCTGCAACATACATAATGTAACTTTGTGCTTTTTTGAGTCAGTCCCTCGTCAGCCATCATAGGAGGCTGGTCAGATTGGACTCCACTGCAGTGTATTTTGTGAATAAACTAGTTTGTTTGTATTCTCTACTGCGTCATCGACTCTTCATTAGAGGAAGGCTAGAGGAGGTCGAGAGTGACCCGGGTGGCCCTAATCGGGTCACTTCCTTCAAATCATCCGTGGCAGCCTTCGCTAGATGAGCTGATGGAGCTTTCAGGAGCCAATCGTCTAAGTATGGAAATACTTGATGACCCTGTTTCCGCAAGGCGGCTGCCACTGGAGCCAGAAACTTCGTAAAAATCAGTGGAGCCGATTTGAGGCCGAAAGGTAGGACTTGGAACTGATAGTGGGTACCAGCCACTGTGAACTGGAGGAAGTTTCTGTGTTTGGGGTGTATAGGAACGTGGAAATAAGCATCCAAAGAAGTCATGTAGTCTCCGCTGATGAGGCGCCGAAGGATGTCGGAGAGCGTGACCATTCTGAATGTTTGATGTTTGAGGAATTTGTTTAATTTTCTGAGATCTAAGATAGGTCTCCACTCTCCCGATTTTTTGCATGTAAGGAGAAGCGGGAGTAATAGCCTTTCCTTCTCTGAAGTACTGGAACCCTCTCTATTGCCCCTTTCTCTAGCATTATCTTCGCTTCCTGTTTGAGTAAGTGAAGACGAGGGGGGTGCGATCCCCTGGGTGGAGTATTTGGAGGGCGTTGGGTAAATTTCAGAGTGTGGCCATAAGAAATGAGGTCCAATACCCACTCGTCTGTTGTGATACTGCGCCACTGTTGGATATCGTTGGAAACATTTGCACCGGTTGGGGGGGGGGAGAAAATCGTAGCTGGTACCATGTTTTGATCACTGTTTGCCACCTGAGTTGTGTGCTTGTGAAGCTGTTGTTGGCTGTCAATAGGATTGCTGTTGGTATCCTTGACGATATTGTGGCTGAAAGGATTGGTAATTCTGGGTGCGCTGGAAATTTCTTCTATATCCAGAAAATCCACGACCTCATGCTCCCCGAAAGGGCACTTTACGGTACTGTAGGGTACCTAACGCTTTGGCAGTATCTGTGTCTGTCTTTATTGCCAGAAGAGCTTCGTCTATGTGTTTTCCGAATAGACTATCTCCATCGTATGCCATGTCGAGTATTTTTGACTGCACTTCCGGGCGAAAGGACGTTGCTCTTAGCCACCCTTGGCATTCTAAAACAGCCGCACCAGCCAGTTGACGAAAGCCTGTAGTGGCTATATCCATAGCACAGTCTATGATTTCCGCCGCTGTGCTTTCTCCCTCTGCAAGGACCTTATTAAATTCCTCCTTGTTTTCTTCTGGAATTAAATCTCTCATGGTTCCTATATCGGACCACATTTGCCGATCGTAGTGGCCTAGAATGGCTAGTGCATTAGGCGCTCTGATAGAGATTGCGGACATTGAGGAAAATCTTTTCCCAATGGAGTCCAAACGGCGTCCCTCTTTATCAGATGGAGACGGGATGGGAGTGGATGGAATTTTTTTATCTCCTCTGGGCTGCCTGGGCAATCACAGAGTCCGGTTTGGGGTGACCTGTGAGACATGCAGGGGAATCCTCAGGTGCCCTGTATTTCTTGTCAAGTCTTGGCAGTACCGGCACCAGAGAGGCCTGTGTCTTCATTACATTAATTCCTTCCTGCCAGATATAATCTATGATAGGTATTGACCTGAATGATTTTCTTGATTGTTCTTTAAAGTTATAAAGAAAGCAATCCGATTGTGGGCAGATGAAATCTGGACGTAGCCCTGCCCATTAGGTTATGAAAACCTCCAATATCCTCCGGAGGAGAGTCCGAAGGACGAGGAGGAGGTGGGGACGGTGTCGGTACCACATAGTCATCCCATTCATCCGTAGGCGGAGGAGGATCATGAATTTCTCCCTCCTCAGGCTCTTCTTCAGAAGTGGTTGGGTCCTCTCTAGGAGGTAAAGGGATTATGGGACATGATGTCATCCTAGCCGTGGCAGGAGGAGACGGTGGTGGTGTCAGCGGTGCCTCAGGTGGGGAGGAAACCTCTTTTTGTAATCCGCCAGCATGGCTTGTAAGTCTTGAATTAGAGACGAAGGCAGATGAGCAGGTTCTTGTCTTGGCTGTTCATAATATCTGAACTGGTGATACTGTGTATGAGGAACTGGATATTGTTGATAGTACTGTTCCTCGTCATAATAGTCCTCATCCTCCTCCTGACACTTGACATTTAATTCGGAGGGACTATGAGCAGTCCCAAAGGGACCATCATCATCAGTTTCCTCTGTGTTTAGCAGGTGACTTGGAAGCAAAGGTGAAATCTTTTGTGTTTGAAAATCAGTCTGCAGTGAGGTTCTGGGCAATCTAGATGGTGTGGATTGCATTTGTAATGGCTTTGTCAATAGAAGCAGTCAACGGGCCCGTCGACGACACTGAAACTCTTGTCCCCGGCACAATCGTCGATGATGTCGTCGTCGAGGCCGTCGACGGTGGAGCTTTCGTCGACGATGGAGGTTTCGTCGACGATGGAGCTTTCGTCGAAGATGGAGTTGACGTCAACGATGGAGTTGTCGTCGACGATGGAGTTGTCGTCGACGATGGAGTCTTTGTCGACTGTGGAGCCTTCCTTGACGGTGAAGTCTTCGTCGACGATGAAATCTTAGTCGATGGTGGGGTTTTCATCTACGGCGTCGTCGTCGATGACAAGGGTAATGCCTACGGTATAGGGCTTTTTATACTCGCCGTCGAAGTAGTCTGCGCCGTCGATGGTCTCGACGACGAGAGAGTAGTCGTCGTCGGCATTGCTGAAGTAATAGGCGTCGATAGTGAGACTGACGCCAATGAGGATTTGTGACTGGATTTGTGCCTGGAATGACCTGAAGATTCAGGTTTTTCCTTAGAAGTCCCAGAACAATGAGGCAAACTTATCTCTGAGGTGACCTTAGGCTCTTTCTCCTTTTTTCGAGATTCTGTGGTCAGATGAGAAGTTTTAGGATGTTTCCTGCTCTCCTCAGGCTGACCTGGGCCTCTTATGGAATTTTGAGGAAGTGTCGCTCTCCTCATCTGATGACGCCCCTTGCTTCTTTTTCAGCCACAATAAAAGCCTGCCCTCTCTGTCTCTAAGAGTCTTAGCTGAAAAGGTGCAGCAGATTTTACATTGTTTTGCCTCATGATGGGGATAGATGCAATCCTTGTGGGCATCATCAATATGCACTCTCTTCTTCCCACAGGATTTACAAGGTCTAAATAGTCCCTTTTTATCAGACATTTGTCTATAAAGCAAGGAATGTAACTTATCTGAAATTTATTTGAAGAACTGACCAGAGCTCATGAAGACTCCCTTCACACACAACGTGCGGTGAAAATCTGAGGGATTCAGCCTCTCTTGGGAAGGTTCTAGAGGGTGCTGGTTACTGATTGGTTGTGTTTAAGTTTGGTCTTTTTCAAGAAAAGGAGGTAGATAGGCTATTAAATGCATGGTAGCCACCATGATAGCCTATGCACAATTTTAATTACTGCTTTATGTACATTACCGTGGGACTCCCACTTCGACGACGGGGAATGATTCAAGCATGTGAATCTATGAAAGATACCCCAATACTGGATAACACCAGCACTCTCACAGGCTCCAAATGAGTTAGGAACTGCTTTCTGGGGTGCAGGTGAAGAAGAGGAGGAGCATTGCTGGGCGGATTTGTGGCCCTTTCTTATGACTCTGCCCCTGTATTAATGAACCAGCAGATTCTGGGGCTGCTGCTTCTGTGGCCGATAGGGTTGCCTCTGGCAAAAGGAGAAACCTCTGGCAAATCGTTGAAAGTGGCACAATTGCCTGTAATCCCTCTGAGGCTGGGGATGTTGAAGACTCAATGAGCTTGTTGCAACGTTGATAATATTAAATCTTCCCAAAGCTGTATCAGTCTTTTCTCCAAACAATTTTGCACCATCAAACAGCAGATAAATCATCATTATTTATCTCTATTTCGGTTAATAAAAACCATAAAAGTACATGTAGCAGCATAGGTTTAAAAACTTAGTGAATTGTAAACATTTCAATTCATTAAAAGGAAATGTCTGCTTCCAACTAAGAGGAGAATTAGTAGGGCCTTTTTGTGAAACCCTATAGTCTACAACTGTTAATGTGCTGAGCTAAAAAATGTCTTAAGATCACATAAAAGGAGCCATAATCCAAATTTTACTTAAAGTGTATGGAGCATCAGAGAAAGGGTATCCCTTATTCTGAGATACCATAAGAAGTTAGGTACCTGGCAACCAAATAAACAACACAGCTCCTAGTGTCTGCCCTACATATTCTCAAGGCATGATGCCTATCGCCGAGCCCAAGGAGGGGACGCAGAGGGACAATCCAGCGAGTACGCTGTTTAGTGTATGCACTACAGAAAAACAGTATGTGCACGTCATCCTCAACTGACCGACAACCCATGTGGCAAAGATTAAAGGAGTTAACATTATTTCTCTAAGAGGAAGTAAAAAAGCAGTTGGTAAAATCCCCAGTCTAAATTTTATATAAAGGGACCTAAGCAGTGGCGCATTCACATAGTCCATAATATCTTTAAAGTAAATACCACATTTAAAAGACAGCTACTGGTTCATTAGAGTGCCCTAGAGAACAGCAGACATTTTGGAGCCCAGAACAAAATTCCAGTAGTGGTCTTTAATGAGACCATTTGAGCTGCTGGTTATTAAGGTTGGTTGAAGCCAGAATTCGGACAGTCCTAGCTTAACCAGCCACAATTTAACATGGGCTATCCATGGGATTCTAATGGCCAGATGATGAGCTAAGATTTCCACAAGACACTCTCTGCATGGCTCTAGTTGTTCGGATGTCCATATTCTTACCCAAAATAAAATAGGCTTGAGATGGGCTGTGTCTGAAATTTGTCTGACATTTAAGTCAGACCTTAAGGGAAGTAGTGGTGTGCCTTTCGGTAACTTCAGCGGGGATCTTAGAATGAAATTTTCTCCTTTATCTAGTACATCAAGATACCAGTATCCCCACAAATCGAGGCCATACAGAGTAGCACTGAATGCCCAATAAATTTCCAGTGCTGGTAAGATGGGATAAGAAGAGGCTTTGTTTGCAAATCTAATAATAAATCCTGATTTATTTTTAAGAGACAGTGAATTTTTGCCTATCTGCGCTGACCAACTAGTGGAGTCTGTCAACTCACCCCTAGGTAATCAAATTCTGTCACCTTGTCCAACTTGGCTCCAGTTAGGACCACATTCCCTTTAGCTTTTTTGCTATGTGTGAATACCATATATTTTGTTTTGGACTCATTGACTTCGAGGCCGTGGTCTTTGCAAAATTTGTTGAACTACCCCAAGAGGACATTAAGGCCCACAGCAGTTTTGGATATGAGGAGTGTATTGTATACGAATAGCAGACTTGGAATTTTAGAACCAGCAATTTTGGGAGCATCATTCAAGAATTCATAAGATAAGATATGCTTTCTTTAATGAATAATAAGAATAGTGTGGAAGCAAGGATGCATCTTTGCCTAAAACCATGCCCTATTGGGGAGTTCTCTGTGGTTTCCCACCCCAGGCCCCATCTGACTCTGGCAAAGTTATCAGTATACAAATTCTGAATCAGCATTAGAAGCCCTGGGGGAACCCGATTTTTGTGAGGACCTCCCAAAGTTTTGCCCTAGTGACAAGGTCAAATGCCGCACGAAGATCAATGAAGGTGACAAGGAGCGCCCCCCGTTCCAAGTCGACAACTTTCCATTTCAAGGTCAAGAACCGAAAAATCTGGTTCACAGTGTTTGTTTTGGGAATGAAGCCAGCTTGAAGGTGAGATAGGGCCTTGTTAGATGTAATCCAATCCCAGAGTTTTGCCGGAATTTGTTTGCTGCATACATTTAGGATATTATTGATTAGGGATATTGGGTGATAATTGCCAGGTTCTTGCCTTGAGCCCTTTTAGTAGATGGGTATTATTTCGGCCCCTCTCCCTGAGTTACGGATAAGGGCACCCCCTACGATTGCATTGGTCAGGGTATTGATAAAGGCAGCCCCAATCAGGGGTTTGGCACTGAACAAGTCTGAAGGAATCCAGTCAATGCCAGGAGCTTTCTCCACTTTCTGTTCCTTCAGTGCATTGAAGGATTCTTCGAAGGTAAAAGGCACTACCTCCTCTATATCGGGCATTCTAGAGGGCAGGGTGACCAGATCAATTAGGGGAGGATTGGTGGGTACCTCTGCGTAGAGAGTTGTAAAATGAACCACCCAGTCAGCCTCAGGGATTTGACATTCAGGGAGGGCATAAGGTTTATGACTATTATGAGTAACCAGATGCCAGAACAACCTGGGGACCCTCCTCTTAGCTGCTTCCAACAGATCCTCCCAAACCCTGGCTTCCCATTGGGATATAATTCCATCTGGCTTGGACAATATATGGCCTTGTGTTGCTTTTTAAGGCTTCAATCAGGGCTATTTTGGCCACTGTACATTTTTGTCAAACCATTCATTTGTTCTAGGGACCACTTTGCAATGTGGGATTTTTTTCTCAAAAAGGGTTTCAATTTTCCAAACAATGATTCATGCGTGTCCAATATCTGGGAAGGAGAGCAGGTCAGAGCTATACAATAAGCTAGTGCGCTATAAACAGCACCATACATCTCTTGCAATATAGCCTTGTTGCTTACAATATCCACCCACTTTACTTTACGCCTGTTATTGCTCAGGACTACGGTGTTGTGGGATGTTATCTCCATACAAGACTTATCGTTGATGTGAGTGCCTTTTAGTGTGAGGTCAAGAGGGAGGTGATCACTCTCCAGGCGATCAATAACCTCCATATCAACCATCTCGTGCCAGATCGTGAGGCTGAGTGTTATGTAATCAATGTTACTAAAATAGTTTCCTCTCTTAAAGGTTGGCTTGGCAGAAAGATCCAAGGGGGTACTCCCATTACAAGCTCTTAGGCCATGATTGATGGTGATATCTGAGATTTGGGTGGCAGGTGCACTTATCTTGGGACTCTTTTTGTTTGGAGAGTAAATTAGAACTTCTCCAACATTTATCCTCCAACCGTATAAAATCTAGAAGGGGTTGGTAAGGCTCAAAACAGCAACTGAATTCGTCTGCAATAACCTTTTAAATGCCTAACCCATAGTCTTCTAGCACAGTGTCAAGAATTTCCATTGCTTGTGACAACTTACTGAAGGGAGAGGACTTGTTGTACAAATTCACCAAACGGAAGGGAATACCCTGCTTCGGGGATATTTTAATAAGAAGGAGGTCGAGAGATTCAAGATCAATGACCTTGATTGAACATTCTAGGGAAGTTTTAATCCAAATGAGGAGACCACCCGATGGTCTCCCTGCAATAGAGGGGAAGGCGTCAAAACTGTATGTGGAATAGCCTTGCTTGTAATACTTTTCTACTGCTCAGGATTTTTAGAACATGCAAATTTGAAATTCCTCCAGAAAGCAGCCGCAATTCGCGCCAGACAGCTTGGTTTTAATGCCTGCCATGCTCCAGCTCACAAGCCGGATACCCGCAGGCTCACTGTGAGGGATCATGGTTGCAGAAATGGGAGTGCTCAAGTCATTGGGAGTGCTGCAGGCTTTGGTCGATTTGTCAGTTCCATGGTCAACTGGAGAAGAGAGCACATCAAGTGTAAGGACCTCTCCACAAGCAATGGGACCCGAGTGGCAGCGCGCAACAGTCTCATGGAATTGGAGTGAAGGCCCTGTTTGTTACACTGTGGGATGAGTAGTTGAAAGACTAACAGTAGGCTCACGATGTGGGTTAGTTTGGAAACTGATTTTAACATTCTGAAGAGTGGAGTTTTCCCTGCTCCCTCCCCCCGGTCAAATAAACCCATCCATGAGGCAGCCGGGAGCAGTAGCCTCTGCTGGAGGACTACTGCTTCGGAGGCCCACTCAATCAGTGACTCCATCCAGGACACCAAAGCGATTGGAAACAGGCAGATTGTAAATCCTATTCGAGCTGTACTGGTCATTGGGAAAGATCGGGGTGGGGCAAGGACAGAGGCAGCGGCTTAAGGTGGTCATATCTTAGGTAGGGGCAGGGTCTTGTAAAAGTAATCCAGGGGTAGAAGGACGATGTTTGACTCCCCTACCTGTCTATGTACATCTTCAGATAACAGCCTACAAACACATTGCAATATTTAAAGTTAATAATAATTCAATCCCTTGGATGATCTACCATGCTCTGCCCAATACACACAACTCTGTGTGTTAGAATTTTTTTATATGCCAATGACATGGTAAAGTTCTTATTTTTTGCAAGCCAGTTCAAACATTTGTTGGTCAGTTCCTTATGAGTCTCCCTCTGACCTTCTCGTAGTTCAGGTACTCCTGATAGATTTGCCATAAAGGGGCAGGACCCAGGTGGCAGGTTGATGACTGGACCCATGGTTTGCCATGCCACGTCTCTTCAGGCTGGGATGGACCCCTTGTTGCACCCCCTGTTGGCCAGCAGTAGGCTGGCTTCTAAGTGATGGAATTGCACTGGGAAAAGGGGGACTGGCTGTTGGAGGGGGAGGAAGGGAACCACCAATCTCACATGTAGGGCCGGTAGATGTGTGGGGTAGGGCAGGATTGATTGGACCCTTCTCACCACCCCCCAATGGACTAATGAATTTGGGACTGGTTCTACCAAGCATCCTTACAAGCATCTTTGCAATCTTGTTCAATAACTGTGAGGCGCGCCAGTATAGGTGAGAATTCCAAGCTCGAGATGGCCTTGACCCCTTCAACTACCTCCACCACCAACTGGGCTGCCCAGCTTGGATAAAGATCAAGGTCAAGGCCCCTTTCAACTGAAGCACAGGTTGGCTGCATGGGCACTTTAGAAACAGAACCGATGCCTACACACGTTGTTCTGATCTGCTCTCTGCACTGTTCTCTGTGCTTCGTTAGCTGGTTGTTGGGGTTCCACAAAGGCAGCCTCAAATGAGTGGATCTCATTAGTTGCAACAGGCGATGGGTGGGTGTGCCCGTCACCCCACCAAGCTCCACCTCAGAGGCGAGGGGTGAGGCGTAGAGTGAGGCATGACTAGCACCCCTAAACTCAACCTCAGAGGAGACAGAAGCAGCCATGGCTTTGGTTTGAGTAAATTGTGGCTGAGGCAGGGACATACCTCCTGCGCCCAGGGAGAGCCTCCTCTCAGTCAGTTTAATCTCTGTGGACACCACCCCTATCGCCCTCTGCAACATCAAATCAATTGATGTAGGTCTGGGGAAGGGATGGCTGTATAGGGGCCACCAGCACACTTCCGTTTCCCCATGTTGACTGCAGGGGAAGGAGAATAGGATTGCCAAGAACAATAATAGGTGCAAGTTAAAATGTAGAAAAATGAAGAAAAAAAACATGACAATAACAGGGCACAGGGTGCTCATCAGCACATAAGGATATCAAGCGGTGAATCATGCAAAATATACAAAATCGCAGCTCAATGAGCAGATCCTGCAGCTCCAACGGTCCTGCAGCTACAATGACAGTAACAGCAACAGCAGACGTCCACTTACCTCCTCCCCCAAATCTTGCAAGAACCGCTGCCACCACCCACACAGTCAGGAGAGACCGGGCAGAACATGCAACAGGTAAGGCTGCGCATTCCCAATAAAAGTCTTTGGTCTCAGAGCCGGCAATCCACCTTGCCACCAAACATCCCAGTTTGCTGGATTGCTTGGTTAAATGGCTGGCCAGTTGGCTGGGTGGTTGACCCACTGGCCCCCACGACTGCGAGTCCAATTGAAGATAGGAGGTTGGAGAGCAGCCAGTGACCCTCGGTCATGAACGTCCATTGGAGAAAACCAAAGGTGCCAGGGTTGTTGCACCGCTGTCCGTAGTGCAACCCAGAGTGCAGCATAGCCACCACCCTACAACCACCCCACAACCATCTGCCTTGCCGTGCACCTGTGCCCACCTCTCTCCACAAGTGGGCCAAGTACAGTGGCAGTAGGCAGGAGTAGCAGCGGTACTGGTAGCTTTTGTAGTGCCGGCACCTACCAGTTCAGCATTCCGTCCATCATTAGTTTGCGTTCACTTTTCGCCCTAAGTGGGATGGGTATGCCCAGATGTGGGTCCCTTGCTCACTTTACCACTGGATTCAAGCTAGCCTGGCTGATGAAGGGTAATACCCCGAAACTGGTCCCAGGATGCTTGTTTCCGGTCCGGGGAGGACCTGGCTTGGCAGTCCGGGCTGGACTGTCCCATTAGGAACAGGGTCAGGACTGATTTCCATATAGCTGGGTCCAAAATGGGGTGGTGTAGTGAACAAAAGAACTATGGATTTTACCCAGATCTCTTGACTGGGGTGAATGTATGATTTATTCAGCATTCCGTCCATCATTTGTTTGCGTGGCACCTACCAGTATGCAGGAACCACGAGGGGGGCCAAGGGCTAGGGGGACAGGTGTGAAGGCACAGGATGCAGCTCGCAGTCTGGTTGTAGTCCGGTGTGCTCCCCTGAAGGCTTAGAGAAGGCTCAGGTGAGCTTGACAAGCTTGGAAAGCAGAATTCAGAGTTGCCTCCTTGCCTCAAGGCTCACGGCATGTGTGACGTATGTAGGCGGGCACGAGCATGGCTACGGGGGGAGAACACATCTGAGGCTGGGATTGCTGGAGACTCAATGAGTGTGTTGCAGCTTTGATAGTCTTAAATCTTTCCAAAGCTGTATCAGCCTTTTTTTCCCAAGCAATGTTGCACCATCAAATGGCAGATAAATCAGGGTAGCCTGTTCATCCATGAAAGAAGTCCGATGCTCTGAGCAAGCATGATGTCTAGACCAAAGTGCCCATGATTCTAGCCACAGAATCCGCTGTGTCAAGGCCTGACTCAATGCTGTGCTTAGATGCATTCTGTTCATCTGAAAGAACTTCTTGAAAATGCTCTCTGAAAACTTCAGGTACATGAGGCATCATCAATTGGGCCCTCCCTAGCAGGACATGCATATAACTAGCCAGCAGGCAGTATGCATTCAAAGATTTTAGGGCTGTGAAGCTTGCTCAGAAGATCTTCTTCCATTTGTGTTCCTTATCCAAGGGAGCCGTAGGGAATGTTACTTCTGACTGCCTCAAGGAACAAGAAGGTTGGACAACTAAACTCTCTGATGAAGGGTGTGTAGAGAGAAAGGACAGACATTCAGGACCTGGACGGTATCGCTTTGCCAGTAGCTGGCTGATTGCTGGAGCAGACAATGGTTATTCCAATGCTGCTAAGACCGGGGCCAGTAAGGCATTGCTGAAGGGTAATATGGGTTCTGAGGTTTTCTGAGCCAGGAAGAGAACCTCAGTGAGAACACTTGTTTTCACCTCAACTGAAGGGAGCTGAAAATTGAAAACGTCTGCTGCCTTCCTGACCACAGAATGGTGGGACATGACCTCAGCAATTGGTGGCCCAGCAGAAACTCTATTGCTATTGCCAGTGAAGTGTCCAGGCCACTGGGAGAGGACAATCCGGGAATTTCATAAGCATTGTCAACCTCATCACCTCCTCCAGGGTAATACTTCAAAGGATCGAATCAGAGCCAAAGATGTCATGTATTCTTCACCTGAAGTTTTATTCCTCCATCATCCTTTGAGCTTCCCTTCTGGACCTATGCTGATGTAGAGGCTCAGTGGGAGAGGGCGGAGGTAGCGGGAGGAGGTGCTGATGTGTCCAAGCGTGGATCCAGTGGAGTTGGTGGAGGGGGCACTGGTGGTCTCTGTGGCAGCCCTGGCCATGGCACCAATGATGGGATCGAGTAGTTGGTCGCTGGCCTAAAAGCTGGAATTTTGGGCTTTTGGTCCACGCCATACGGAGCAATAGACATGAACATAGGATGGCCTAAATTGGATGACGCTCCTGATGGATTCAACGCCCTGACAAAAATACCGAATATCGCATTAAGAAATGCTGCAGGATCTGTTTCGGGCATCAGGAATTTAGGAAGGATGGAGATGAGGCTGGGAATTCCAATGTCTGTGGAGCATGCACTGATGGATCCAGCTGGAAGGGCGTCAGGCGAGTTGGTATAATGAGCTCGAAGGCTGGGCCCAGCTCAGGTGCAGGTGTGGAGTCACCTAGAGCATGGTTCATGGGCTCTAGTCCTACTAACCACGGCAGAATTAAGTTGCTGTGGGAGTAGGGGTTAAGTTAAGGGACCGTTCCTCTTCCCAATCACTTCTTGTGTTTCTTCTTCCTAGTCTCTGAAGAAGAAGTGGACCCCTAACGGGGTCTTGATGGCGACGACGGCTCGTCTTCTTTTTGCAAGAGAGAGCCATGAAGAGTTTTTGCTCTTTCCTTAATGTCCTTCGGATTCATACAAAGGCAAGAGTCACAGTGACAGGTATCATGGTCAGAGCCCAAGCACCAAAGACAGATGAAAGGGGGGTTAGTGATGGACATCTGTCCCACGTAGTCCCTGCAGTGCTTAATGCCACTGAGCCTAGGTGGAGACATAGCACTGCAAATTGTGTGTAGAAGTGCATTATGAAGAAAGACTCATCACTCTCAGGAGAGTGCGAGCTCTGGATCTGTGTCAAAGGTGTGGAAAAAAGAGAAATTATTTTGTTGTGTCGTGCTAGGAGCTATATAGCTTTGTTGACGTCACCTGACCTCACTTCCAGTGTTGTTCTTAAGCCAGTGCTCCCTACTGGCGATGTGAGATTTTTTAAGTTTCTCGATCCAGTCTAACACCTTAGATTATTCTACAGGTGATGAATCTGCAGGTAGAAGTATCCGTCAGAAAGAATATTATCCCCAATTAAGGGGGAGGGAAAGAGTTTTCTTCAGAGCATGAACAAAATCCTTGCATATTTAATTCCTATTTAAACAGGGTGGAATTAATAACTTTTTCTTACTTACTTCATTGTACATACAAATTCATTTTGCATCACCGTCAAGGGTCTTAAAATATATGTTTTTTTAAGAGGGACCTCAAGGTACAGAAAAGTGTTGCCCATGTTAGTTCACATTGTAAGGTCTTACGTATTGAATCTTACAGTGCCTACTGGTGAAACATTAAAGGTGCTTTTGGAGGTCTGCAGTGTGGACATATACCAAAACTCAAATTGAAGACCAGAAGTAGAAGATAACTGGCATATGCTTAATAAAAGTGGCACACACTTTATCACAAGCTTATGACAGTATTATTTGGTGAAAAACATTTTCAATTGGATCGTGTTAATGCTCATACTGTTATTTCTTAAGAAACCTATATATTTTGCATAGTGTTAAAAATTCCTGTCATATCAATGAGGGCTAAAATGTTTTGAGATAACAATGTCACAGATGGTGTCACATAAAGACTGCATATTTTGCCTCTTCTTGATGTATAATCTAGTCAACCTTGAAGCATAATCTTTTCCTCTATTAATGCACAATCCTAGTGGCCCACATTATAACTCTCTGCAGAACATTCTGAATCGGGTAAATATTCTATAAATTTATCCCAAATGGTAATAAACATGTACTTGACCATAAACTCACCCGTGGCACTATTGAATGTGCTCAACTGAGCCTTCTTCGGTACCTTGGGACCGATGTTGGAGTCAAGTATAGAATTTGTTGAGGATGTAGAAATTTTATTTTTATTGGGCGCAGGACGAGTGACTGTCGAGGAACCTAGAGGACTCTGAAGAGCTTGTGCTGAACGACTTACTCCAGATGTTGATGTTGGTGTGGAAGGCATCTCAGTCATGGTTTGATCTGCAGATGTGGTGGAATTTTCTCTTTGCCAACTCATAAAATCAGGAGCCTCATCTGACTTTTGCAAAGCTATGGTTTGTTGTTTCTCCAAGGATGGCACTGGGGAGAAATAGTTCTCTCTCCCATCAGTAGATGCAGAAGCGTCTTTGGCGGGCATCGGAGAATGTGCAGCAGAGCTAGATGAAGGGTCCACCACAGTGATGTCTACATCTGTAAGAGTCGTCGAAGAGGCCTCTGGCGTGGCAGCTGCAGGTTCAGGGTTTACATTGGTTACCACGGTTAAAGACTGCAACGTTATTTTGGGCAGTTTAGTTGAAAGTGCTGATTGCCCATACAGATGTGCATAAGTGGTTCTGTTCTCAGGAAGCCCTTGAGTGTCCCCTGCAGATGTTGATGACACCTCCTTTGAAGTCCATGTGAATGCTAAAGAGTCTTCATGTACTGGGAGTCCTAGAGCAGCAGCGACAGCTTTCATTGGATACAAATATAAATGTGATTCAGCGGCCAGAGAAGATTCTGCATGTGAGGAAACATGCTCTCCAGCCGGAGCAGAAGAAGCAGATAATGCATTTTTTTTGTAGCCAGTCCTTCTCTTTCTTGCATTCTTCCACTCATGCAATCTCTGTTTTTTAGCTTTTCTATGCTTGACTGTTAGATTAGCCAATACTCTTCTTCTTGTAGGGGATATCACAGTGCTAAGATTGCTCGGAGCTGCCAAAGGTGTAGGTGCTGAAGTGGCTAAAGAGAACAAACCGAATTAAGAGTTAAAAAATACATCAAAAACTGCAAAAGATTCAAAACACTTTTTGTTCACAGCAGAGCACGCTGACAAAATATTCCCACCTCTTGTTAACTCATACCTAAGCACAACTTAACAAGTATTCTAAAAAGAAAGCTTGGTGGGTTCGCCCACCCCCTATAAGTTCGCCCACCCCGTATAAGAAGTTTGACTGGTGAAAGTTGCATAGTAAAGTGAGGATTTCATAATTTTTAAAGGCAAAAAAGACAGTTATATGCATAAGGCAGTGTTCATATTTATAATATAACGTTTTGAAATTCTCAACTTATTGAATAAATATAACTTAGTTGTTACTCTTTGGCACTCTTCGAAAGTATCTCCTCAAATTAAGTGTGTGTATAAATTTTACTCTATGAGGATAATACAACCATCTACCAGGCCATGCATTCATCTGTTCAATGCCGGGCAGCAGAATGTTTACATGGGATACTGTTTTAATGAAACATGCACAGTATTGAGGTGTAGATTAAGATAAGATGGTTTATTAAGTAGCTTCAATGAAGAACCCCACCAGGAGCCTGGCACCCAACATTTCTATGCATCACCATGCACCACCATTCCACACAGTTCACTCATTCTGGCTGAGCAGCAGATATAACAGATACCTTACAAGTTAAACTGCCACTGTTTCACCAAGCCTGAAGCATGCCTTCACAAGCTTCAGCTTCCATCTTTACTGTCTTAATGTCTTGCTTGGAAGGCCAGAGAAAGATGTTGACTTTGGTTGAGGTTGTTTAGTATCAAAAGGTTAGCTGAGAGCAAGTGAGGGTGCAGTGGGAGAGACTATAGCATGGGGGTGCAGCGGAAAGTGGTTGGATTACTAAACTCAGCTCAGTCACAGCGAATAACAAAACTGAAAGCTCTCGACCCTTAGCAGAACAATCAGGTTTCTAAGTTAATCTACCTCAGCCCTATATCATGGCTTGCTTTGTCCATATATCCGACCTTGTCAATCATGCTTATTTAACCATGCATTAGGTTTTTCAGAATTAATTGAATTTATACTTAGCCTGAAGCTTTGTGGATCCGACACTTATCCCTTAAAATGGGTTCACACTTCAGAAAACACATTTCTGAGTGGAAGACACTCACCTGGAACACCACCGATGGCGCTCAGTGCTTCCTTTATCTGTGCTTTGTCATCGATGTTGAAGTTGGTTGTAGATGTTGCTTCCAATGTAGAGTTATTTGTAATAAGTTCTTCTGCTTGTTTGACTGAAACTGAACCCTGGGGATTCTGGAGGATGAGGGTTGAAAGACCCATTCTTCGACCAGATGTTTGGACTGCCTTTGAGAATGCCATGGTGGGCACCACAGATGTGCTCTGATATTTGGGTTTGTAGAGATTCCCTTCTTTTATACCAGAATGGGTAGTCACATAAGAAGTTTGTGAAGTTGGACGTTGCTTTGGCACTAAGGTAGGGACTACGGTTGGATAGTTCTCTTTTCCATCTGTAGATGCAGAGCGCCCTTTGGTGGGGCTGAGAGGACGTGGCTTTGGCACTAAGGTAGGGACTATGGTTGGATAGTTCTCTTTTCCATCTTTAGATGCAGAGGCCCCTTTGGTGGGGCTGAGAGGACGTGGCTTTGGCACTAAGGTAGGGACTATGGTTGGATAGTTCTCTTTCCGATCTGTAGATGCAGATCCCCGTTTGGTGGGGCTGAGAGGACGTTCCTTTGGCACTAAGGTAGGGACTATGGTTGGATAGTTCTCTTTTCCATTTGTAGATTCAGAGCCCCCTTTGGTAGGGATGAGAGGACGTGTCTTTGGCATTAAGGTAAGGAATATGTTTGGATAGTTGTCTTTTCCATCTGTAGTTGCAGAGCCCACTTTGGTGGGGCTGAGAGGAAGTGGCTTTGGCACTAAGGTAGGGACTATGGTTGGATACTTCTCTATTCCATCTGTAGATGTAGAGCCCCCTTTGGTGGGGCTGAGAGGACGTGGCTTTGGCACTAAGATAGGGACTATGGTTGGATAGTTCTCTTTTCCATCTGTAGATGCAGAGCCCCCTGTGGTGGGGCTGAGAGGATGTGGCTTTGGCACTAAGGTAGGGACAATGGCTGGATCGTTCTCTTTTCCAACTGTATTTGCAGAGCCCCCTTTGGTGAGGCTGACAGGATGTGCATCTGAACTGGGTGACATTTCCATTGTTGAGATGTTCACTGGTGTAGCAGCAGAGAAAGAAGACACAATCATGGCAGCTGGAGCCTCTGATGGTATCCTGGTTACCTCTGCTGAAGACGGTGATGCTATATTGGGCAGTATGGTTGAAAGAGTCAGTAGATCATACACAGATGCAAATGTGGCTCTTTTCCCAATAACATCCTCAGCAGCTGTGGTAGATGTTGCGGTAGTTGGCGGAGCAATCATAGGCTCTGAATATGATGAGGTGTCGCGATTTACCAAGACCCCAGGAGTGAATAGTAAATATTGTGAACGGATTATTGCTATACGTGTTTGACTGACGTCCGATGACTCCTCGGTTGAGAACCTTGGTTTATCAGGAGTAGCTGAAGATACAGATGTTACATTCCGCATGGAGACAGTACCTTTGTTTGTGTCATGCTCCCACATCGCTGACAGAGTTGTCTTATCTTTTTCAGTCAGAGGTGTGAAATCTACGAATGCTCCTGTTTCCGCAGTTGATTGCACTGAGGTAAGATTAGTTAGTGCTGGCTCTGTGCTTGCCTCTGAAATTGACAAAGAAGCACAATGACGAAATGGTTAAGTGAAAAATACACAAAAAAGGAAAAATAACAAACTTCACTGCAAACCATGACTTGGCAAAATGTCATATAGCACACCTCATACTATTCGACAGCTATGTAACACTGATGCTCTCCCTCAATAGCCCGTGGATGCAGAATGCCCAACAGACCACTTTAATTGTCCTTTTTGTGCCCAGATCTCTGTTCTGGCTCACTTACACTGTACCAGCATGAGAACAAAGTCAATATACAGAAATAGAATGTAGGTGCTCCAAAATAATGGCACAGTGTACGAGATTGGTGATAGGAGTAAATAATGAGTGAGCAAGTATTTAAGCCAATTTACACATCATTTTGACTAAATGGTCTTTCAGTGGAAGAAACACAGACTCAATATAGAAGTACAGGTTTGTAGATCAAAGATGCATCAATAGAAGTCAACAGATAATTATGTTGACGTTTTGACCCGCTAAACAAATGATTTTCAATGGGCTCTTCATCAGGACAATGATGTAGTATTGAGACTTACTCTGATTGGTGGCTATTACAGGGATGGTGGCCTGCTGGAGTTGGTAAGCCATCATGTCTGTGACCTCCTTTGAATAAAGTAAACTTTTTTAAAAAATGCTGTCCGCCTTCTGAAAAGGAAACATGCAGTTTTTAAAAATATATGCTTACTTTTTTTTTTTTTTTAAAGTTTGTTTTGGAGTTGCCACTGGTCCTTTGGACCACTGTCTACTCCCAGAAAGCTTTTTTTAAATATTTAATAGGGGAGGGGATCCAAAAGGGATGACTTCCCTTTTGAAAATGGCTTACCACCTGAACTCAGGAGTCAGCAATTTTTCATTGTTTTGCAATCAGATTTTGCTTGCAAAACAATGATAAATCATATATTGAATTGCTATTTGAAAAGGACACCTACAACTCCCTCTTCCGAACTGTGATTCAGTATGGAGTCGCAAACCAATTCTGAGAAACTGCCTCCTAAAACATTGATTCAAACTGTTTTCAATCTTAAAGGCAAATAGTATATCTGGCCCATCCTTCTTCATATCTTATATCTTCCCCTGTCTTTAATACAAGGAATCCTAGAAGAACAACTTGAAGTAATTGTACTACATTATCAGCATGTGCACCACTAAAAACCCAAGGACTTACATATAAACAAATTTGCAATTCTTGTAAAGATATATGTCAATCCAAGACACTACTGAATTGAATTGTAAGATGGGGGAGGGAGGAGTGAGTGATGAGACAGGCCGAGAGTGGGTGACTGAGAGTGAGCGACTGTGTAACAATGTAAGAGAGAGAAACAGACAGAGAGATAGGCAGAATGAAAAAGAGGAATAAAGAGGGACAAAGTGTGACAGAGATTGAGACAGATGGTAACAAGCACTTATAGCGAAAAAGAAAATTATTAAAAGAGAGAGAGAGAGAGAGAGAGAGAGAGAGAGAGAGAGAGAGAGAGAGAGAGAGAGAGAGAGGTTATAGCAGGTACAAACCATATTTTTGTGACTCAGTAACCTATTACGGACTCGCAAAATAGGGTTTGAGAGTCGCTATTAGGAAGGGGCATGCCAAGGGTGTCCCTTCCCGATAGGGTGTCCCTTCCCAATAGCGAGTCGCAGGGGAATGTACGATTGTTTTGCGACTGCAAGTGCGGTCGCAAAACTATTGCAATTACCACCAATTTCAAATGGGTTGTAAGCCAGTTGCAAATGGAAAGCCCTTTGTGTTTGACAGCGCAAATATTTTTTAAAAGCAGGCTGTGGTCCCACGGACCAATGCCTGCCCTTAAAAAGTGAAAAGAAAACTTTGCATTTTTTTCCTTTTAAATGCATCCCGTTTTCTTTTATGGAAAATGTGCTGCATTTGGGAAAAAAAAGTGTTGCTTTATTTAAAAAACAAACATAGACGAGGTGGTCTGCTGTCCCCAGCAGGCCACCATCCCTGTGATTGTAGGCCCTTTCTTAATGGGTCACAAATTGCGGCCTGCCTCATGAATATTGATGAGGCAGCTCATTTGCGAACCCATTAGGGATCGCAAAATGTGTCTAAGACACATTAGTACATTCCGTTTTGCGAGTCGCAAATTGTGAGTCGCAAAAAATCTCAATTTGTGACTCGCAAAATGGAATAGTATTACATCTGGCCCTAAGAGAAGTGAGATTAAAACAGAGAGGCAGCGCTTTCGAGAATTTCTGAGCATGAACAGGATAGAGAAAGAACCAAATACAATTAATGAGAGCGAGAGACTCTAGGAAACCAAATTGCTTGATTGTGTTGAAATGTCTTTTATTGGTTTTCAATTCAAATATATAACATACAAAGATTAAACTTGTGCTGTGCTTATTGTTATATATTCCTCCAGGAGGAATGGCTATGATAGAGAGACAATGAACTAGGAAACATAGAGAAAGCGCCCCCCCCCTCCCAGCCCCACCCCCCAACTCCTATCAAAAGCTTGAGCGGGTACAATATGCTCTTTCAGTCTCTTCATTGGTCGATTATCCAAGATGGATTTGGGCCTTGTGCTGTACATGATCCTCTAGCGTTGCCTTTGAGGAGGATCCGCTAAGCACAATAGTCTCAAATATTTCGGGCAAGTGAGTTCTGTAAACTCTGAGGTCAACAGTTTTAAGAAGGGCTCCCACAGGTCCTGAAAGGAAGCACCGGGGTTTGTGAGTGACAGTGACATTTTTTCCATCCCGAGTATACCCCACAGTCTATGGAGCCACCCCAGATGAGTCGGAATAGTTGCAGTATCCCAGTGGGAGAGGATTTTTTGTTGAGCCCACGCCAGTGCTAATGCCATTTGTCTGCCTTTCAGTGCTCTAAGTGGGAAGGTGATTGGGTTAGGAAGACCCAGGAGAATGTAAGCTGGGAAACGGGGTATTTGGGTGTCGAAGTGAGAGTCAATGTCGTCTACTATCTGCTTCCAATAGCCCGTCAATTGGGGACATTCCTATAGCAGATGGGTCAGAGTTCCCAGCAAGCCACATGCCCTCCAACATTGAGGGCTTCATGTTCGGTTGCCTCTGTGGAGTCGCGGGGGAGTTAGGTACCAGTAAGTGGCTATTTTCGTGGCCGATTCAATATCTGCTACATTACACGCTGTGTGCTGGGCTCTATAATAATGACCTGCCCAGTTCCCCTTCCCATCGCAGCTGTCCGGGTGATTTCCCGGTGCCTGAGTCACACTTGATGAGTTTGTACAGGTCCGATGTCAGGCGTGCGTCTGTGTGCTTCGTAAGTAGCCACTTCTCAAAAGGTGTGAGGGGTCTCCCTGCGCCCTTCCACACCCCTGGTTGCGTCACCAAATGTCAAATTTGTAAGTATAAATAGCGTTCCGTCTCCAGGAGATCGTATTCCCTACGGAAGTCTGAGATGGTCAAAGGACCTGTCGTGTCGAATAGATGTCCTATTGAACGCCGGCCTTCCTTCGTCCAGTGTAATTGGGGATGGAAAGGTCGTGAGCCCCCGGGGGCAGGCCACCCTGTCCCAAGCTGATAAGGTGGAATGTGTCACCTTGGAAAGGTATAAGTTCAGGGGTCTGGAAGCTTTAGTAAGGAAGGGGACACCCCAAAGGGACTGTCTGGCGAGAGCCCTGTCCATAAACAGCCAATGTTTCTCGGACTCCGGCCGAGACCACTCTACAAGCGGCCTCAACTGCACTGCCCACCAATAATCTTGCAGGTTGGGGAATCCCAGTCCTGCCTCAGCAGGGTCACCATAACTTAGCTCCCTACGTAGTCTAGGCCTCTGATCTCTCCATACAAAGCGCTCTAAGTCCCTCTGTAGTGAGTGCAGTACGCCCGAAGAGGGAACCAGCGGGAGTGTTTGGAATAAGTATATTATCTTAGGAAGTATGGTCATCTTTATTGCCTCAATACGGCCCAGCCACGACAGTGAGTGTGGCCTCCACTTACGAAGGCAGTCTCTATCATGCCGCAGCGGCACTGTGTAGTTCAGCGAGTTAGTTTTCTGAATACTAGCCGTGAGCTGCAAGCCCAAGTAGGGAAATGTGTCCTGCGCCCAGTGAATTTGGTGTGACCGCTGAAGCACTCCCAGGGTGTCAGGGCCAAGAGATAAATTGAGGGCTTGTGACTTATGCACGTAGACCTTGAAACCTGATACTTGGGCAAAGCGTTCAAGCTCTGTCAGTAAGGCTGGAAGAGATTCCCTGGGTTTCTCCAAGGTGGCAACCACATCATCGGCATATAGGCTAATTTTATGCTCATTGCCCCCAAATTTCACCCCTGATATTAAGGGATCGTCCTGTGCCCGCTGGGCCAAGGGCTCCATATACAAGGCGAACAGGAGTGGTGAAAGTGGGCACCCCTGTCTTGTTCCCTGTTGGATGGGGAAAGTGTTCGAAATGAGACCGTACATACGCACCGAAGCAGAAGAGTTAGTGTAGCTACCGAGCACCCATTCAATAAAACGCTGCGGCAGTCCAAAATGTATCAGGATTGCCTTGAGATATGGCCAGTGAACTCTGTCGAACGCCTTCTCATCGTCGACAGAGAATATCATGTGCTCGACATCAAAGCGTTCAGATTTGTCTACCAAGTGCAGGAGGCGTTTTGTATTGTCAGAACACTGACGCCCAGGGACAAAGCCTGACTGGTCAGGGTCTATTAACCCTGGTAGATGAGGGGAAAGCCTCTGTGCCAAAACCCCGGTGAAAAGTTTTAGATCGACATTGAGGAGAGATATAGGGCGATATGACGCACAATGTCGTTTGTCCTTACCTGATTTAGGTATTACCATCACTAATGCCTCTAACATCGATGGCGGAATATGAGTGGACGATCCAATCGAGTTATATACCCTCACCAGCAACGGGACCAGCGTAGCGCAGAAGGTTTTAAAAAGATAGAAGAAAATCGGTCCGGACCCGGAGATTTTAGGGGATTTAATTTGGATATAGCAGAAATAACTTCCTCTAGCCTAATTGGGGATTCAAGGTCTTCAACTTGACTCTGGACTAGCTTGGCAGTGTTTGCACCCTTTAAATATGGGTCTGGGCCCTCCTCAGGTAATTTCTGAGCCCCATACAAGGACGCATAAAATTGCCTAAATGTCTCCGCTATGCCCTGATCAGTGGTTTGTTCCTGCCCTAGCTGATCTATTATCATGGAAATGTTGGATGACTGCCTCTGTGACCTTAATCTATTGGCCAAGAGCCTCCCGCTTCTACCCCCCCCCCCACATAAAAGGCATGTCGGAGTCGGAGAGCGGCATATTCGGCTCTATCCGTATCGAGGCCCGCCAACTGAGCACTAGCTGCTTTAAGTTGCTTCCAGGCCCTGGGTGCACCTGTTCTCTGGTGAATGCGCTCTGATTCTATCACTGCGTTCAAGAGCTGCTCTCTTTTCTCTCTCCTAGTTTTATTATCGGCTGCAGATATTGCTAGGAACTCCCCCCGTACCACTTCCTTCAGGGCGTCCCATAAAATTGCAATAGGTGTGTCCGGAGTGTCGTTGATGGCAAGATAGTCAGTAATAGCTTTGGTGATCTGCTGGATCACTGAGGGACGCTGTAACATCGTCTCTTTGAGGCGCCAAAGGCGACGAGATGGGCTATAGCAGGGAAGAGACAGAGATTTACGCACGGCGTGATCGAACTGGGGGCATGGGAGGATCTCCACCTTATGCGTCTGTTGTGTCAGTGTGTCCGTCATCAGTATGTATTCTAATCTAGCGTGCGTTTTATGGGAATGCGAATAGAATGTATACTCTCTGGAGGACGGGTGATGTAACCTCCAAGTATCTGTAAGCCCTGCCTCGGATAGGAGTTGTCTCCCCTTCTTAGTGAGTGCCCCGGTCTGCCATAAGCGCTGACATGATCTATCCAGTTCGTTGTCGAAGGCCAAGTTGAAGTCCCCTCCCATAAGTATTGATCTGTCCAGGGAACCAGACAGCTCTTGAATCGTTTCCTGGAGGAACCCCTCCTGTCCGTAGTTAGGGGCATAAACTGTAGCTATTGTAAAGGAAAGCTGTCCTAATGTGAAGGTGTATGCTAAGAGTCTGCCCTTGATCTCGGCCTGTTTGAGGCCTATTTTACCCTGGAATTTAGCAGAGACCAGAATAGCCACCTGTAGGAAAGTGGGTTTCTGTTGCAGTAACCCCCCCCACTTTTTGCCAGACTACTGATGCACTTTGACTTGATGTGCCCTGGGTCCCTGCCAATCAGGTACCCAGGGCCTGTGTTCTTTCCCCACAACTAACCCAATTGGCATCACTGGCCACAGGTCTGCCCCTGGTAAATGGTACCACAGGTACCCAGGGCACTGTGACCAGAGAAGGCCCCTAAGGGCTGCAGCACTTAGTGAACCACCCTTAGAGGTCCTGTACCATTACACTCACACACTGCCTTTGCAGGCTGCGTGTTTTGGTGCAGAACAAAGTGAAGAGTCGACATGGCACACATCCCTGTGTGCCATGCCTACAAACCACTGCCCTGGCATAGATCAGTCACCCCTCTAGCTGGGTGCACTATACCAGTGGTGAGGGTACAGGTGCATGAGCCCTGAACCCCTACAGTGTCTAAGTCCATTCTTAGACATTGTAAGTGCAGTGCTGCCATTAAGAGTATATGGTGCTGGGAGTTTGTCATTACGAACTCCACAGCACCATAATGGCTACACTGAAAACTGAGAAGTTTGGTATCAAACTTCTCAGCACATTAAACCCACACTGATGCCAGTGTGGGATTTAATGAAAAATGCACACAGAGGGCATCTTAGAGATGCCCCCTGAAAAACGGCCAGCCTCTGGTGGGTTCCCTGACTGGTACACACCAGCCTGCCACCACGAGACATGTTTCTGGACCCCTAGGGTGGGAGCCTTCGCTCCCTGAGCGCAGAAACAAATCCTTTCCTGGTCAGAGGTGTTCACACCTCCCCTAGGCCAGGAAGAGCCATCTGTGGCCAGGGAGCTTCAAAGGCCTGACAGCCTTTGTAATGCGACCCCCAGACTCTCCTGCTAGCAGGAGCAGGCCCCCTTTCTGCCTCCCCTCCTTTTCGGCGGGAAGACAGGCGGGAAAAACTAGCCAGCCCAGAAGGTGTGCCCACCTCTGCCAACTCCACCCCTCAGGTGGGGGAGGCGAGGTGAAGCCCTCTCTTCAGTGCTCGCCATCTTGCAGATGGCAGGCACTCCCCAATCAGGATTAGGGATTGTGCTCACTCCCCACATGGGGTGAGCACACCAAGGGTGTAGTCACCCTAAGGTCAGTAGCCCATTGGCTACTGACCTCAAGACCCCTAAAACGCCCCCTAAATACAGTATTTAGGGAGCAGCCCTGAACCAAGAAAGAAGATCCAGCCAAGAAACAAGAAGAAAAGAAGAAGGATCGAACAGCCGTGCAGCAGCTAACAAGAGGAAGAAGCCCACTGACTTGGCCCCAGCCCTACCGGCCTGTCTCCCCCTCGAACCTGCTCCTGCGAAATCCCGGTGTGTCCTGCAGCCAGCAACCTCAAAAACCCCGGAGGACCTGCCTGCCTTCACTTCCAAAGACTGCTTCTCCCATGAACACCGGATTTGTTCAACTGCAACCTCTGGCTCCGGCCGGATACCGCGGATCCGCCCCACTCTGGACCCGCCGTCCATGGCCCGAGCTCGAGTGGGCAAACACCATGAGGAGGTCACCCCGGCGATTCTGAAGTGAGATCCGGTGACCCCTGACCTGCCTCAAGCCTCCAACCGACGCCTGCAGCCTAAACCCAGAAGGCCCCCACTAACCGCGACCAGGAGCTGGTAAGTAGATCCGACCCCAAAAGGCATCCCTGCACCCGACGCCCCACGGCCTTTTGTGCCCAAACCGACGGTGCCTCACCAACCCCTAACTTCCCAACTTACCTCTTGAAGTGGTGGTCGCACCCAGAAGTCCTTCGTCTCCCTGCCTGCAGTGCTTTTACAAACCGGATGTTCTCCATTGGAAACAACAGGGCACCCGACCTCGAAACAGCACCCTGCACTCGGCCGCCCTAGTGCCGCTGAGGGTGCACCTTTGGTGCTAATCTGTTACCCCAATTGCCCTGAGCTAAAGTCCAGGAGCTTTGCTCCCACAACCCAGTGGCCTGCTTGCCAGCAGCCACCAATCGGAGGCCACCTATCCCCCATTGGATAACATTGGGCCTCAACACTCTGCACCCGGCCGCCCTAGTGCCGCTGAGGGTGCAAAAAGAGTGCATCACTGACCCTGTGGGACCCCTGAGTCTACCCCCAGAACCTCAACTCCATAGACCGATTACTTACCTAAAAGCGGATAACCATATTTTCCTCCATAGGATAACATTGACACTTTTTCCTGAAAAAGTTTCTAAGTGTGGAGTTTTGAAAGCTAAAGAAATTCTTTAAAATTGTACGATTTAACAAAAACGCTTTTACTCACCTGTTTACAGGAAATGTCCCAGTGCTGCATCTAGGCATACAGCACTGAGTAAGAAAAGTTATCCAAAAGTAACTTACCTGCTATTTTACTGAAAATCCCATTGAAGTCAATGTACTGTATTTACAAGTGATTGCATTTCTCTGAAACAATACTGTAAGTCAAACCATAGTACATTTACAATTGCAATTGAACAGTTTTACTACTGTGTTTTACTACTGTAAAGTATTTATTGCTTAACTGTGCCACGCTTGCTTGGTTCTAGAAATAAAATAACTAAAAGAATATTTTTATACAAAAACAATCGGTCTGAAGTTAAGTCTTTGAGTGTGTGAATTCATTTGCTGACTGAGTGTGTACAACAAATGCTTAATACTGTCCTCTGATACTGCCTTACTGCTCGACCACACTACCACAAATAGAGAGTAAGGTTCTATCTAACTTTGCCTCTGCCTACCTTTGGGGTTCCACTGGACTCTGTGCACACTATACCTCACTTTGGTATAGTACATACAGAGCCAGCTTCCTATACCACCCCTGCTGTTTTGGAGGAATGAGATAAAAACAGCTGGTGGGGGAATGCCCAAGCCTGCAATCTATGGGTGTCCTTTGTCAGGAGGTGCGTCTCCTGAAGGAGACAGATGTGAGCGTCGGAGTTCTCTAGAAACGACAGGACTGCTCGCCTTTTAATTGGGCTGTTAAGGCCTTTTACATTGAGCGATAGAATGTTAATGTCCGCTGTCATAAAAGTGGATTTCGGAATGTGCATAAGGAGACTGTGAGCCTAATCCCTGCCCTATCCTGGGAATATCCATGTATGTGCTAAATTAAAAGTACCCGGTGATCGCCCTTACGTGAGCTTCTCCAAGCTCTTGCATGTTTAGGAGGAGGAGGAGAAAACTCAATTAATCTAGAAACGAAATGTAAAGAACTGAACAGAAACTTACGAAGTCCACGATAGTCCTGGGTTGCAAGCCCCATGGTGAGACGTGAGATGTTCAGCAGGATCCATTACACCGCCCCCATCCCACCCGAGCCCCAGTTTCAGAGACCTGGAGGTGCCACCACCTCTCCCACTCGCCCCCAATAGATCGTAGTATTGCGATCCTCACTCTGCGGCGGCTGAGTCCTCTTCAAGTGAGGCGATGACTGCTTTTCTTTCTTTGGCTATCATCTCAGGGTCCAGTCAGAGGCGCAGTGGGTACCTTCCCACCCGTCATCATCTCTCTGTTCCAGAGTGTCGTCCTCCGGTGTCGTCCTGTGCTTGGGCCCCGAGTTCGTCTTCGGGCAGGTTGATTAGAGTTTTGGCTTCCTGCAGTGAGCGAATTTGGCGAAGCTTGCCATCCCACTTGAAGATTATTCGGAAGGGGTGCCCCCACGAGTATGAAATGTTTTTTGAGCGCAGGTATGTTGTGACTGGCCTGAACTCCCTCCTTTTTGCAGGGTGGATGCCGCTAAGTCCTGATACAGGAGGGGCCTGGATGATCGAAAGTCTATGGGGTGCTTGTCGCGCACTTCCCGGAGAATCCGCTCTTTGAGCCAAAAGTCATGAACGCACGTTAGGATGTCCAGGGGGGCGCTGTTGCGAGTCTCTTAGGCCCCACCCGATGGGTCTGGTCCAATTTAATCCCCTGCTCCGGGGGGGGACTCCCAATATGAATCAAAAGAGTTCTTCCACAAAGGCTTCAATGTCCTGCCCCTCTGCTCCATGAGGGACCGCTCGTATTCTAATGTTGTTCCGTCGGGAGCGGTTCTCAAGATCCTCCGCGTGGGCCTGGAGGTCCAGCTGCTGGTCTTGGAGACGGAGGACCTCCTGTTGAAGCTGGTTGATCTCTTCATGCCTCATTGAGGCTTGTGTCTCCAACGCGTCTACCCTTTCGCCAACTGAGTCTATGTCCCTTCTTCGCCTTTCCCGGAGTTCCAGGGTTATCTCCTTCTTCATGGAGTGAAATTCTCCTTTCAGGGAGGCGAATAAGGATTCAAGGAAAGCGTGCTTAACATGGCCTTCAGCGTCTCCCCAGCGTCTCCCTGCTCCTGGTCACTGAGTGTCCACTCGAGGACGGGGCTGTCTCGGCCCCTCCAGCGCTCGCCTTGAGGAGTAGATCCTTTACTAAGCGCTCCTTCTTTGCTTTGTTGGTCGTCATGACCAAGGGTCGCTCCTCCTCCACTTATGTCCGTCTTCTCCTTAATGAAGGGGTCCTGCCGGGCTCCAATCTCAAGAACGACTGCGGCGGAGTTATCTGTGTGGGCCTCTACCCTCGCAGGGCTGCTGGCAACCTTCTCCTCTTGCTCTCCCAGGGACCAATGGGGCCTCTTCTCCCGCCCCACCTCCACTTTAGTCTGGTTACAGCGCCGGCCGCATAGGGCCCTCCGATCGATGCCGATGTAGCGGAACACTAAGAGTCTTAATACTGTCAGCAAGGAAGAGAGATACGGGGACCTCACTCACCTTCTGAGTTCCTCGGGGCGGGTCCATCACTGCGCCATCAGGCCTCGCACGTCTCTGAAGCCAGGCCGTCAAAGTCTCTGCCCTGTCTTCCTTCCTCGCCGCGCTCTGTCTGTTTTCTGTTAGGGGGCGCTATTTGTGGGCCAGGCCTGCCGGCGTATTCTGGTCTCTCGGTCTCAGCCTAGTCAATCAGTCCTGACTAACTCGTAAGGGCTGCCCACGCCCTACTCTGGGCTGCTGCTCCAGTCTTCCTGCTCCTGGACGCACGCAGCTGGCCGTCGCGCGCCGGCGCGTACCCCGGCCCCGCCTTGCTGTGCTGCCTTAAGTCGTTGCTCTTCTCAACACCTCCGGGGGGTACCTCGGCCCAGGCCGTCATGTGACTATAGGGCCCCGCTCACCCTCCCTATGTGGGACGTGGCCCTTCACTATGCTGTCTGGTCTCACACGTCCCCGGAGTCAGGCCACCAGCGCCTCCAGGCCTGCAAGTCTCCTCCCTTTCACCGCCGCCTCCCTCTGCTTCTCTGGGGGTGGGAGCGCTATAGTGCAGACCTGTCCAGCCCACTCCTTTGCTCACCGGGAAAAGGCCTTGTTACTCGGTCCACTCTGGCTGATTAGGGCTCCCGCTCCGTGCTCTGGACTCCTGCCCACGTCAGTCTTCTCTCCGAGCCTCACGGCCGGCAGACCTGAGCACGCACGGGCCCCGGCCTCGCATAGCTGTGCTGACAGGAAGTTGGTGCTATTGAAAGAGAGGAGGGCCCGCTCCCCTTCACTATTTTAGGCTTGGCCCGTCACTCCGCTTTTGGGCCTCGCACATCCACGGAGTCAGGCCGCTAGCATCCCCGGGCCCGTGGGACCTGTTTCTTTACCCTATAGGGGGCATTTGATCACTGGCAGGTCCAGCCCGCTTCCACTGTGTTCCCATGCTCGGCCTCATCGCTGGACTTGCTCCGCCTCGTCAAGGCTACCCACGCTCTTTGCAGGTCTCCTGCCCGAATCTGGCTGTGCCCAGAGCCCCGCGGCCTGCCGGTGCAAGCCCGCACGGGCTCCGACTCGATGTTGCTGCGTTGGCCTCCAGCCATTACAGTTGACAACCCAGCATCGCGGGAGCGGCGGGCGCAATCATACAGGGTCCGTGCAGCGCCGCCATGCCGCCCACGGCCCGGACTGCTGCAGGATCATTATCGGGGGATGTCGGCAATAACTCTTCGCTCCCCCGGGTCTTCTATACGCTGCTATAGAGTTGGGGCCCAGGTGAAGGACCGGAGCGGCGAGCAGGCACGTCCTACTCGGCCGCCATCTTGGCCACTCCCCCAAATTGCTTGATTACAGGGGAGAGAGGCCCCCATCGTCACATAGGCTGTGGCTCAGCTCAAACACAGGAGATCAAAACTACAGACTAAAACTAAAAGTAAAGATTCCTGAGCTACCCTCTAATACTGATGCATCTAGCATGGCCTTGAGAGAGGTTTAAGATATTTGGGAAGGCAAAATATTAAGGCGCTGCCACACTCAGGGTGTGAAATGACATGGAGCCTGTGGAAAGGGACATTTGGTCTGAATTATCTGAGAAAAGACTACTACTGACACCAATTATCTCTATGTTCAAGCTAGAAGTAAATGTTTACATATATATTTGCGTATATGTGTAGGAGTGATTAGGAAAAAAACTGTGTACTTGTGATGCCTTGCACATGTAAATCACAATTTGCACCAATATATTACAGAACCAAATTTTAATGTTGTTCTTGTATTAACCTGAAGAGCTCACTGACCTTAACATGCATGCTAAGTTTCAAGGTTCTCGTGCCCTGATTCCATTTTATTTGAACTAATGTATTTGCATATTTTCTACATCTTGCAGCCTTGTTACCAACATTGGCAATTCGAAATGTGATTTTAAGAAAAATAGTAACTGTGGCTAAAGGACTTCTCTCATTTTCTCCATGACAAGAGCCTGTCTCCAGCTCATTAGACAATGTAGTTGAAGTAATAGTTTCTGTCACATATATTAATGTTCCATTGACTTGTATTGAGAGTAGGCCAGGGTGGAGTTCGTGAGGTCGCGCTATGCGGAACTCCGCAAAGTGGTTAAAAAACTCTGCAGCGCTACGCAGAGTTTAGCGGGTGGGCAGAGTTTGCCAGTGCACCCGTTCACATTGCAAAACACGGAGTATGTACTCGCATTGCAAATCGCACGCAAACGGCACCACGATGTTCGCATGGGCGCAGCCATCTTGTTTTCTGCTATGTTTATGGTGCTGGGCCTAATTTAAAAAAAAAAAAAAATTTTAACCTTTTTTTATTAACTTCGCTTATAAGACCATACAATTCAAAAATCACATATGCATGTACATCATTAGGTTGCTTCGTCACATTAATGTCTCTTAGGAGGGGTTTGAATCGTACCACCTCCCGGGATCCAAAGTGAACAGAATCAACACAGGACACGTCATCCGGAGCCACATTTAAACATATATTAGGACGCAACTTACTTTCCCTATTGAATGAAGCTAATGCATAGGTCCCACGCCCCGCAGTCATTCTGTATTTGCGCCATGGTGCCCATATCTTCTCCCACTTCTTGACACACCCCCTGCTTTTATATACCTTCTCCTCAGCTCGTTGGCCCCAGTCTAGGTCTCTTTCCCATTCCTTCAAAGACGGTGGTTGGGGAGCCCCACATCTCCTTGCAATGTTTCTCTTTGCGATCCCTGCCGCTAGGGCCAGCCAGAGACTGACGTTCTTAGGACGGTCTATCTATGCCTTAATCATTAAAAGGAGTCATGTAGCGTCCATTGGGACTTCTACTCCGGACACTTTGGACATTGCTGCCGTGACTCTTTGCCAGAACCGGGCGACCCCTTGCCATTCCCATATCCCCTTGTGCAAAGCGCTGTTTGTGCCCTACCCCATTTGTGTAGGAGAGTGCAGGGATAGTAGGAGCGATGGAGTATCTTGAGCTGAACTAGCCTGAATCTTGTCCAGATTGAGATTTCTCTGGGGCTCTGTATAGCCTCCAGTCACTCCTCGTCTCCGATATTCCCAAGGTCATCGACCCATGCAGCTCGTAGGGCCATCAGGGGGTCTGGTATGTTATTTATTATTTTGCGGTATATCGTGGAGGTTGCCTTTTCAGGGATGGGATCAATTAACAGTCTATCTTCCAAAGGGGAGTGGTCGGGGATGGGTGTGCCCCGCTGGATGTGTCCCTGTAGTGCGTGTGTCAGCTTCAGATAATATCTTTGCGTCGGGATCAAGCTATATTCCTGTTGTAAGTCTTTGGAGGGGAGGGGTCCCCGCTCCCCCACACATTTCCCAGGCATTTAATGCCTATCATCTGCCAAACTCTGAAGCCTTTTAATGAGCCTACCTCTCTCAGAGGGTCTCCAACCCACAGTGGTGTCCAACTGGTTAGTTTCCCCTGCCATCCCAGAAATCTATTCGCCTCACGCCAGCACGCCACCACCGCCGCAGTATGCACAGGCCATTCCAGGCATGCCCTTCTGGAGCACAGGAGCGGCTCACAGTCGCCTCTCGGCATGGCTGCTCGGTCCACCCTTTAGGCCAGCTAATTGCTGTCCGCATAGACCTAATCATTTATGACTAGAAGCTGTGAGGCCCAATAATATAGCTTAATATCTGGGACCGCCAGGCCGCCATCGTACATGCCTTTTTGTAGTTTGTAGAGCGCTATTCTGGATGAAACTCCCTGCTACAACAGGGTCCGGACCTCTTGGGCCACGCGCTTAAAGAATGCTGGGGGGGACTGGACATGGGGTATTCTGCAGGACGTACAAAAGGCGCGGCAAGGCCATCATTTTAAACAGGGCGGCCCTGCCCATGAGGGACAGCGGCAGGGTGCGCCAATGGAGTGCATCTGCGCTGAGCCGGTCCAGTTGGGGTGCGAGATTTCTCTTCAGGAACATCTGGTGGTCGCGGGTGACATAAATGCCCAAATATTTAAACCCCTCCATTGCAACTGGTGCTACACACCTCAACAGCAGTCTCAGTGGGGGGGCCAGATAGCGGGAAGACCACCGACTTAGACCAGTTAATGGTATATCCGGAGTAGCTCCCAAACAGTTAAAAAATGTTAAGTACCCTTGCCATGGAGTAGTACGGTCTCGCAAGATATAGAAGTATATCGTCCGCGTAAAGCGAAATTTGCTCCTCCCAACCCCCCAGTGCCTCTATGCCCCAAATCATGGGGTCTATCCTAATCCAGTGTGCCAATGGCTCCAGCGCCAGGGCAAACAACAGTGGGGACAGGGGGCAGCCCAATCTGGTGCCCCTTCACAGCTGGAAGGGCCTCAACAGCGTCCAATTGACTCTTACTCTGGCCTGTGGGTCCTGGTAGAGCAGTCTCACCCAGCTACAAAAGTTGGGGCCGAAGCCCAGCCTGTTGAGAACCATAAATAAGGCCACTCTATACTGTCAAAGGCCATTGATGCATCCAGCGCCATTTGCTGGGTTGAGGGATCGCTCGTCAGGTGAAGCACCCCATATAATCTCCGAGGATGTGGCGAGTGCTCCTGTTAGGCATAAAGCCAAACTGGTCTAACTATCTTGACTATTAGGGGGGATGCTACCATGACATATATTACCTATAACAACCTAGATAAACGATAATTTGCAGTAGCATTTAGTTACTTACATACTAACTTAACTATTTCACTTGACTCCATAGTTGTCTTATCTGAATATAGATGAAGCACTAACAGGGAAGGCATCACAACTTCACAAGTGAGGTCCCACTCCCACCCACCCAGGGGAGCTCCAACTGTAGGATTAATCAGAAGGATTATCCATCACAGGCAACTAAATAAAAATAAAACCACTGAGTTAGTGGATTATATCAAAGCTTTCCGAAGAATTGAGACCAGACTATTACATGATGACACAACAAAGAATTCCTGATAGTGATAAAATAACAAAACATAGCAATAGTAGCAACTTGAGCAATGAAGAGCTACTATTTAATTAAAACTAATATTATGAAATCCTCGAGTCATAAAAAATGGACTCAATGTCTGTAGTGGACAAGCTTAGGTTAGGCGTTTACGGTTATGCAACACAAGGCCTGATTGATGATGCTGACGACTGATGTTCTGTGTTATATATCTAAAATATGGATCTTTATGCGCAGGTGGGTAAATGGGGCCAGTATGGGCTATTGCTTAGAATACCCTGCAGTGAGTTGGTGTTGCTTTCACTACATCCGCCCCACCAAGTGTGTGATCCATTGATGGTGTACATCAAATCACACTTCAATAAATCAAACAGCCCTGGGGAAGAAGGTTAGGGGTTTGATGAATGGATGGGAAAGGTGATTTGGGGTAAGGTTTGACAAGGACAAACACTACACAAGGACAACATTCATCTGGCCAATGAGCAGCACATCATCATCATCAATCTGTTGTGGAGGGAAACAAAGGACTTACACAGTACAGTTAAATGAATTGCAAACAGTCCCTTTGCCTCCGAGACTCAAGTTATCAGATATCTAAATGTTCTGTCTTCTAGGTTGGAAAAAAATAAAATTATGGAGGAGTGACCCCACCCACCCAGTACTCCAAATATGATTGTTAAAAGAAAAATGATACTGTATTGCAAAATTAGGTGGTGCATCCCCATTCTCCTCAGGAATGTCTATCACTCTTGGGTGCATGTCTGGACTGTTCCGGTAGGTAAACAGGAGTGTTGAGCTCAGCTTTCGCCTTTCGTTAGAGCAGGAGACTAGAAGGCCTGCAGGTTATAAAATAGAAACTGTATTTTAGAGTCAAGGAGAAGGACAGAAGGAAAGTAAGCTTCATGAAGAGTGTATCAAGAAGACTCAGAGGCAGAGCAAAAAAACAAGAGGGGGACTCAGAGTTTCACTTTTGCTACCAGTGCAACACATACAGACAGCACCATTTCACAAATCAATGCACCTCTCTCCATTCCACATAGCTGAGTACTAGGCCTGAGTGTCATGGTTTCAATTTGAAGTCGATAACTTCCTGCTTCTAGTTATTGATGAGGGAGTCCTGCCCTGAGCTGTTAAATCCTCCTCCTGACTCAGAAAAACTCGGGCCCAATCATGACCCAAGCAAGATAGACGTTTAGTGCCCTGCTGTTGAAGAACTAGTACAGAAACAGAATTGCAGTATTTTGTATAGGATTTTTGTTTGTTAACTATAGTGACTGTTCTGGTCTTTGAAGAACCAGAAAAGAAGAGAGGACTCTGCAAGTAACTCTGGCTAAGTATGAAAGGGCCAATCACCTCTAGTAAATAGGAAAAAAGTATCACCCATCATTAAGGCCCCAAACTTTGCAAATCATCTCAAGCAAGTTCCCAAATTACAGTTCAACACTCGCCTTACTGTCTGCCATCACAAGAATCATCAATCATCACTCACAATCACTCAATAATAATTAATTGGTGCTATGGTTGCCTGTTCCATTACAACCACTGTGGTAGGTACATAATCTCCCCTTTGATGCAAGCAACAGATTGGAATTTGGCAGACTTGTAAATCAAATGTTCGTCTGGGGCAGCCCTAGTAGGTGATGAAAAAACAGAAGGATCATAGGAGTGCACCGTACAGGTTAATTTTCACTAAGTAAGTTTGTAAAGGTCAATCACCGCCTGGAAAAGAATTATCACCCATCATTCAGGCCCCAAACATTGCAAATCATCTCAAGCAAGCTCCCGAATTACAGTTCCACACCCTCCCTCAGTGTCTGCCACCACATGAATCATAAGTCGTTACTCACAATCACTCACTCACCATTGCAATAGTTGTAGTTACCTCTTCCAATCCAAGCATTGGTAGGTAGGGTAGTAGGTGGTACACAATTCATCTTTGAATCAGGCAACACATTGGACTTTGGTATTGGTACCCTTGTAAATCAACGATCTTCTAGGGCAGCCCTGCTAAGTGATGCAAAAAAAGATAAACGGCAGGCATTATCTCCAATGTCATAAACGAATTGTGGAAGCTTCTTCAGTGTACTCTGGTCCAACTGCAATCCGGCAATATATGTGTCTAAAAATGGTGGGGCAGCATAAATCCAACACAAAAATAATAATGATTCACTAGCTACTTTTTTTATGTTGCAAAGATAGAAGTACAACGAGAAATAATTTAAAAGTTCTATGGGAGCACCGGCATACTCAGTCCGGGAGGTAGAGTTCGTCCTCAAACTCAGGTGGTTCATCCGGAAGTTGGTCAGCTGACACACTTGAATCTGACCAATCCTTCTCCTCTGGAACAGTGTAATTGTGTGGTATGAAATATTGATTTATTTTTATCATAGTCAATCTCTTCACATTTAGAGGCAAGAGACTGGTCCTTCTCACTGTAACACCTGCACCAGCTGCACTGAACACATGCTGAGCAGGTACACTGCAAAAACAACAGTTGATGGACAGAATGCAGAACAATGTCATACATTCATCCCAGTACAGAGATCTGGGCCTAAATCCATCGTTTTTTCCTCACCATGCCATTCCAGTTTGAACCCAGCCATATGCAAATCAGTCTTGACCCTGTGCCTCATGGGAACAGTCCAGGCCGAACTGCCAAGCCATTTCCTCCCTGGACTGGAAACAAGCATCCTAGGACCGGTTTCAGGGTTTCACCCTCTTCAGCCAGGATAGCTTGATTCCAGTGGCATGGAGAGCACGGGACCCACGTCTGGGCATACCCGTCCCACTCGGGGTGACAAATGCAAAAACAACAGTTGATGGACAGAATGCAGAACAATGTCATACATTCATCCCAGTACAGAGATCTGGGCCTAAATCCATCGTTTTTTTGCTCACCATGCCATTCCAGTTTGAACCCAGCCATATGCAAATCAGTCTTGACCCTGTGCCTCATGGGAACACTCCAGCCCGAACTGCCAAGCCAGGTCCTCCCTGGACTGGAAACAAGCATCCTAGGACCAGTTTCGGGTTTCACCCCTCTTCAGCCAGGATAGCTTGATTCCAGTGGCATGGAGAGCACAGGACCCACGTCTGGGCATACCCGTCCCACTCGGGGTGACAAATGCAAAAGCAACAGTTGATGGACAGAATGCAGAACAATGTCATACATTCATTTCAGTACATAGATCTGGGCCTAAATCCATCGTTTTTTGCTCACCATGCCATTCCAGTTTGAACCCAGCCATATGCAAATCAGTCTTGACCCTGTGCCTCATGGGAACAGTCCAGCCCGAACTGCCAAGCCAGGTCCTCCCTGGACTGGAAACAAGCATCCTAGGACCGGTTTCGGGGTTTCACCCCTCTTCAGCCAGAATAGCTTGATTCCAGTGGCATGGAGAGCACGAGACCCACGTCTGGGCGTACCCGTCCCACTCGGGGTGACAAATGCAAAAACAACAGTTGATGGACAGAATGCAGAACAATGTCATACATTCATCCCAGTACAGAGATCTGGGCCTAAATCCATCGTTTTTTGCTCACCATGCCATTCCAGTTTGAACCCAGCCATATGCAAATCAGTCTTGACCCTGTGCCTCATGGGAACAGTCCAGCCCTAACTGCCAAGCCAGGTCCTCCCTGGACTGGAAACAAGCATCCTAGGACCGGTTTCGGGGTTTCACCCCTCTTCAGCCAGGATAGCTGGATTCCAGTGGCATGGAGAGCACGGGACCCACGTCTGGGCATACCCGTCCCACTCGGGGTGACAAATGCAAAAACAACAGTTGATGGACAGAATGCAGAACAATGTAATACATTCATCCCAGTACAGAGATCTGGGCCTAAATCCATCGTTTTTTTCCTCACCATGCCATTCCAGTTTGAACCCAGCCATATGCAAATCAGTCTTGACCCTGTGCCTCATGGGAACAGTCCAGGCCGAACTGCCAAGCCATTTCCTCCCTGGACTGGAAACAAGCATCCTAGGACCGGTTTCGGGGTTTCACCCTCTTCAGCCAGGATAGCTTGATTCCAGTGGCATAGAGAGCACGGGACCCACGTCTGGGCATACCCGTCCCACTCGGGGTGACAAATGCAAAAACAACAGTTGATGGAAAGAATGCAGAACAATGTCATACATTCATCCCAGTACAGAGATCTGGGCCTAAATCCATCGTTTTTTGCTCACCATGCCATTCCAGTTTGAACCCAGCCATATGCAAATCAGTCTTGACCCTGTGCCTCATGGGAACACTCCAGCCCGAACTGCCAAGCCAGGTCCTCCCTGGACTGGAAACAAGCATCCTAGGACCAGTTTCGGGGTTTCACCCCTCTTCAGCCAGGATAGCTTGATTCCAGTGGCATGGAGAGCACAGGACCCACGTCTGGGCATACCCGTCCCACTCGGGGTGACAAATGCAAAAACAACAGTTGATGGACAGAATGCAGAACAATGTCATACATTCATTTCAGTACATAGATCTGGGCCTAAATCCATCGTTTTTGCTCACCATGCCATTCCAGTTTGAACCCAGCCATATGCAAATCAGTCTTGACCCTGTGCCTCATGGGAACAGTCCAGCCCGAACTGCCAAGCCAGGTCCTCCCTGGACTGGAAACAAGCATCCTAGGACCGGTTTCGGGGTTTCACCCTCTTCAGCCAGGATAGCTTGATTCCAGTGGCATGGAGAGCACGAGACCCACGTCTGGGCGTACCCGTCCCACTCGGGGTGACAAATGCAAAAACAACAGTTGATGGACAGAATGCAGAACAATGTCATACATTCATCCCAGTACAGAGATCTGGGCCTAAATCCATCGTTTTTTTGCTCACCATGCCATTCCAGTTTGAACCCAGCCATATGCAAATCAGTCTTGACCCTGTGCCTCATGGGAACAGTCCAGCCCTAACTGCCAAGCCAGGTCCTCCCTGGACTGGAAACAAGCATCCTAGGACCGGTTTCGGGGTTTCACCCCTCTTCAGCCAGGATAGCTGGATTCCAGTGGCATGGAGAGCACGGGACCCACGTCTGGGCATACCCGTCCCACTCGGGGTGACAAATGCAAAAACAACAGTTGATGGACAGAATGCAGAACAATGTAATACATTCATCCCAGTACAGAGATCTGGGCCTAAATCCATCGTTTTTTCCTCACCATGCCATTCCAGTTTGAACCCAGCCATATGCAAATCAGTCTTGACCCTGTGCCTCATGGGAACAGTCCAGGCCGAACTGCCAAGCCATTTCCTCCCTGGACTGGAAACAAGCATCCTAGGACCGGTTTCGGGGTTTCACCCCTCTTCAGCCAGGATAGCTTGATTCCAGTGGCATGGAGAGCACGGGACCCACGTCTGGGCATACCCGTCCCACTCGGGGTGACAAATGCAAAAACAACAGTTGATGGAAAGAATGCAGAACAATGTCATACATTCATCCCAGTACAGAGATCTGGGCCTAAATCCATCGTTTTTTTGCTCACTATGCCATTCCAGTTTGAACCCAGCCATATGCAAATCAGTCTTGACCCTGTGCCTCATGGGAACACTCCAGCCCGAACTGCCAAGCCAGGTCCTCCCTGGACTGGAAACAAGCATCCTAGGACCGGTTTCGGGGTTTCACCCCTCTTCAGTCACGATAGCTTGATTCCAGTGGCATGGAGAGCACGGGACCCACGTCTGGGCGTACCCGTCCCACTCGGGGTGACAAATGCAAAAACACCAGTTGATGGACAGAATGCAGAACAATGTCATACATTCATCCCAGTACAGAGATCTGGGCCTAAATCCATCGTTTTTTTGCTCACCATGCCATTCCAGTTTGAACCCAGCCATATGCAAATCAGTCTTGACCGTGTGCCTCATGGGAACAGTCCAGCCCGAACTGCCAAGCCTGGTCCTCCCTGGACTGGAAACAAGCATCCTAGGACCGGTTTCGGGGTTTCACCCCTCTTCAGCCAGGATAGCTTGATTCCAGCGGCATGGAGAGCACAGGACCCACGTCTGGGCATACCCGTCCCACTCGGGGTGACAAATGCAAAAACAACAGTTGATGGACAGAATGCAGAACAATGTCATACATTCATTCCAGTACAGAGATCTGGGCCTAAATCCATCGTTTTTTGCTCACCATGCCATTCCAGTTTGAACCCAGCCATATGCAAATCAGTCTTGACCCTGTGCCTCATGGGAACAGTCCAGCCCGAACTGCCAAGCCAGGTCCTCCCTGGACTGGAAACAAGCATCCTAGGACCGGTTTCGGGGTTTCACCCCTCTTCAGCCAGGATAGCTTGATTCCAGTGGCATGGAGAGCACGGGACCCACGTCTGGGCGTACCCGTCCCACTCGGGGTGACAAATGCAAAAACAACAGTTGATGGACAGAATGCAGAACAATGTCATACATTCATCCCAGTACAGAGATCTGGGCCTAAATCCATCGTTTTTTGCTCACCATGCCATTCCAGTTTGAACCCAGCCATATGCAAATCAGTCTTGACCCTGTGCCTCATGGGAACAGTCCAGTCCGAACTGCCAAGCCAGGTCCTCCCTGGACTGGAAACTAGCATCCTAGGACCGGTTTCGGGGTTTCACCCCTCTTCAGCCAGGATAGCTTGATTCCAGTGGCATGGAGAGCACGGGACCCACGTCTGGGCATACCCGTCCCACTCGGGGTGACAAATGCAAAAACAACAGTTGATGGACAGAATGCAGAACAATGTCATACATTCATCCCAGTACAGAGATCTGGGCCTAAATCCATCGTTTTTTTGCTCACCATGCCATTCCAGTTTGAACCCAGCCATATGCAAATCAGTCTTGACCCTGTGCCTCATGGGAACACTCCAGCCCGAACTGCTAAGCCAGGTCCTCCCTGGACTGGAAACAAGCATCCTAGGACCAGTTTCGGGGTTTCACCCCTCTTCAGCCAGGATAGCTTGATTCCAGTGGCATGGAGAGCACAGGACCCACGTCTGGGCATACCCGTCCCACTCGGGGTGACAAATGCAAAAACAACAGTTGATGGACAGAATGCAGAACAATGTCATACATTCATTTCAGTACATAGATCTGGGCCTAAATCCATCGTTTTTTTGCTCACCATGCCATTCCAGTTTGAACCCAGCCATATGCAAATCAGTCTTGACCCTGTGCCTCATGGGAACAGTCCAGCCCGAACTGCCAAGCCAGGTCCTCCCTGGACTGGAAACAAGCATCCTAGGACCGGTTTCGGGGTTTCACCCCTCTTCAGCCAGGATAGCTGGATTCCAGTGGCATGGAGAGCACGGGACCCACGTCTGGGCATACCCGTCCCACTCGGGGTGACAAATGCAAAAACAACAGTTGATGGACAGAATGCAGAACAATGTAATACATTCATCCCAGTACAGAGATCTGGGCCTAAATCCATCGTTTTTTCGCTCACCATGCCATTCCAGTTTGAACCCAGCCATATGCAAATCAGTCTTGACCCTGTGCCTCATGGGAACAGTCCAGGCCGAACTGCCAAGCCATTTCCTCCCTGGACTGGAAACAAGCATCCTAGGACCGGTTTCGTGGGTTTCACCCCTCTTCAGCCAGGATAGCTTGATTCCAGTGGCATGGAGAGCACGGGACCCACGTCTGGGCATACCCGTCCCACTCGGGGTGACAAATGCAAAAACAACAGTTGATGGACAGAATGCAGAACAATGTCATACATTCATCCCAGTACAGAGATCTGGGCCTAAATCCATCGTTTTTTGCTCACCATGCCATTCCAGTTTGAACCCAGCCATATGCAAATCAGTCTTGACCCTGTGCCTCATGGGAACACTCCAGCCCGAACTGCCAAGCCAGGTCCTCCCTGGACTGGAAACAAGCATCCTAGGACCAGTTTCGGGGTTTCACCCCTCTTCAGCCAGGATAGCTTGATTCCAGTGGCATGGAGAGCACAGGACCCACGTCTGGGCATACCCGTCCCACTCGGGGTGACAAATGCAAAAACAACAGTTGATGGACAGAATGCAGAACAATGTCATACATTCATTTCAGTACATAGATCTGGGCCTAAATCCATCGTTTTTTTGCTCACCATGCCATTCCAGTTTGAACCCAGCCATATGCAAATCAGTCTTGACCCTGTGCCTCATGGGAACAGTCCAGCCCGAACTGCCAAGCCAGGTCCTCCCTGGACTGGAAACAAGCATCCTAGGACCGGTTTCGGGGTTTCACCCCTCTTCAGTCACGATAGCTTGATTCCAGTGGCATGGAGAGCACGGGACCCACGTCTGGGCATACCCGTCCCACTCGGGGTGACAAATGCAAAAACAACAGTTGATGGACAGAATGCAGAACAATGTCATACATTCATTTCAGTACATAGATCTGGGCCTAAATCCATCGTTTTTTTGCTCACCATGCCATTCCAGTTTGAACCCATCCATATGCAAATCAGTCTTGACCCTGTGCCTCATGGGAACAGTCCAGCCCGAACTGCCAAGCCAGGTCCTCCCTGGACTGGAAACAAGCATCCTAGGACCGGTTTCGGGGTTTCACCCCTCTTCAGCCAGGATAGCTGGATTCCAGTGGCATGGAGAGCACGGGACCCACGTCTGGGCATACCCGTCCCACTCGGGGTGACAAATGCAAAAACAACAGTTGATGGACAGAATGCAGAACAATGTAATACATTCATCCCAGTACAGAGATCTGGGCCTAAATCCATCGTTTTTTTCCTCACCATGCCATTCCAGTTTGAACCCAGCCATATGCAAATCAGTCTTGACCCTGTGCCTCATGGGAACAGTCCAGGCCGAACTGCCAAGCCATTTCCTCCCTGGACTGGAAACAAGCATCCTAGGACCGGTTTCGGGGTTTCACCCCTCTTCAGCCAGGATAGCTTGATTCCAGTGGCATGGAGAGCACGGGACCCACGTCTGGGCATACCCGTCCCACTCGGGGTGACAAATGCAAAAACAACAGTTGATGGACAGAATGCAGAACAATGTCATACATTCATCCCAGTACAGAGATCTGGGCCTAAATCCATCGTTTTTTTGCTCACCATGCCATTCCAGTTTGAACCCAGCCATATGCAAATCAGTCTTGACCCTGTGCCTCATGGGAACACTCCAGCCCGAACTGCCAAGCCAGGTCCTCCCTGGACTGGAAACAAGCATCCTAGGACCAGTTTCGGGGTTTCACCCCTCTTCAGCCAGGATAGCTTGATTCCAGTGGCATGGAGAGCACAGGACCCACGTCTGGGCATACCCGTCCCACTCGGGGTGACAAATGCAAAAACAACAGTTGATGGACAGAATGCAGAACAATGTCATACATTCATTTCAGTACATAGATCTGGGCCTAAATCCATCGTTTTTTTGCTCACCATGCCATTCCAGTTTGAACCCAGCCATATGCAAATCAGTCTTGACCCTGTGCCTCATGGGAACAGTCCAGCCCGAACTGCCAAGCCAGGTCCTCCCTGGACTGGAAACAAGCATCCTAGGACCGGTTTCGGGGTTTCACCCCTCTTCAGTCAGGATAGCTTGATTCCAGTGGCATGGAGAGCACGGGACCCACGTCTGGGCGTACCCGTCCCACTCGGGGTGACAAATGCAAAAACAACAGTTGATGGACAGAATGCAGAACAATGTCATACATTCATCCCAGTACAGAGATCTGGGCCTAAATCCATCGTTTTTTTGCTCACCATGCCATTCCAGTTTGAACCCAGCCATATGCAAATCAGTCTTGACCCTGTGCCTCATGGGAACAGTCCAGCCCGAACTGCCAAGCCAGGTCCTCCCTGGACTGGAAACAAGCATCCTAGGACCGGTTTCGGGGTTTCACCCCTCTTCAGCCAGGATAGCTTGATTCCAGTGGCATGGAGAGCACGGGACCCACGTCTGGGCATACCCGTCCCACTCGGGGTGACAAATGCAAAAACAACAGTTGATGGACAGAATGCAGAACAATGTCATACATTCATCCCAGTACAGAGATCTGGGCCTAAATCCATCGTTTTTTTGCTCACCATGCCATTCCAGTTTGAACCCAGCCATATGCAAATCAGTCTTGACCCTGTGCCTCATGGGAACAGTCCAGCCCGAACTGCCAAGCCAGGTCCTCCCTGGACTGGAAACAAGCATCCTAGGACCGGTTTCGGGGTTTCACCCCTCTTCAGCCAGGATAGCTTGATTCCAGTGGCATGGAGAGCACGGGACCCACGTCTGGGCATACCCGTCCCACTCGGGGTGACAAATGCAAAAACAACAGTTGATGGACAGAATGCAGAACAATGTCATACATTCATCCCAGTACAGAGATCTGGGCCTAAATCCATCGTTTTTTGCTCACCATGCCATTCCAGTTTGAACCCAGCCATATGCAAATCAGTCTTGACCCTGTGCCTCATGGGAACAGTCCAGCCCGAACTGCCAAGCCAGGTCCTCCCTGGACTGGAAACAAGCATCCTAGGACCGGTTTCGGGGTTTCACCCCTCTTCAGCCAGGATAGCTTGATTCCAGTGGCATGGAGAGCACGGGACCCACGTCTGGGCATACCCGTCCCACTCGGGGTGACAAATGCAAAAACAACAGTTGATGGACAGAATGCAGAACAATGTCATACATTCATCCCAGTACAGAGATCTGGGCCTAAATCCATCGTTTTTTGCTCACCATGCCATTCCAGTTTGAACCCAGCCATATGCAAATCAGTCTTGACCCTGTGCCTCATGGGAACAGTCCAGCCCGAACTGCCAAACCAGGTCCTCCCTGGACTGGAAACAAGCATCCTAGGACCGGTTTCGGGGTTTCACCCCTCTTCAGCCAGGATAGCTTGATTCCAGTGGCATGGAGAGCACAGGACCCACGTCTGGGCATACCCGTCCCACTCGGGGTGACAAATGCAAAAACAACAGTTGATGGACAGAATGCAGAACAATGTCATACATTCATTCCAGTACAGAGATCTGGGCCTAAATCCATCGTTTTTTTGCTCACCATGCCATTCCAGTTTGAACCCAGCCATATGCAAATCAGTCTTGACCCTGTGCCTCATGGGAACAGTCCAGCCCGAACTGCCAAGCCAGGTCCTCCCTGGACTGGAAACAAGCATCCTAGGACCGGTTTCGGGGTTTCACCCCTCTTCAGCCAGGATAGCTTGATTCCAGTGGCTTGGAGAGCACGGGACCCACGTCTGGGCATACCCGTCCCACTCGGGGTGACAAATGCAAAAACAACAGTTGATGGACAGAATGCAGAACAATGTCATACATTCATCCCAGTACAGAGATCTGGGCCTAAATCCATCGTTTTTTTGCTCACCATGCCATTCCAGTTTGAACCCAGCCATATGCAAATCAGTCTTGACCCTGTGCCTCATGGGAACAGTCCAGCCCGAACTGCCAAGCCAGGTCCTCCCTGGACTGGAAACAAGCATCCTAGGACCGGTTTCGGGGTTTCACCCCTCTTCAGCCAGGATAGCTGGATTCCAGTGGCATGGAGAGCACGGGACCCACGTCTGGGCATACCCGTCCCACTCGGGGTGACAAATGCAAAAACAACAGTTGATGGACAGAATGCAGAACAATGTCATACATTCATCCCAGTACAGAGATCTGGGCCTAAATCCATCGTTTTTTTGCTCACCATGCCATTCCAGTTTGAACCCAGCCATATGCAAATCAGTCTTGACCCTGTGCCCTCATGGGAACAGTCCAGCACGACCTGCCAAGCCAGGTCCTCCCTGGACTGGAAACAAGCATCCTAGGACCGGTTTCGGGGTTTCACCCCTCTTCAGCCAGGACAGCTTGATTCCAGTGGCATGGAGAGCACGGGACCCACGTCTGGGCATACCCATCCCACTCGGGGTGACAAATGCAAAAACAACAGATGATGGACAGAATGCAGAACAATGTCATACATTCATCCCAGTACAGAGATCTGGGCCTAAATCAATCGTTTTTTTGCTCACCATGCCATTCCAGTTTGAACCCAGCCATATGCAAATCAGTCTTGACCCTGTGCCGCATGGGAACAGTCCAGCCCGAACTGCCAAGCCAGGTCCTCCCTGGACTGGAAACAAGCATCCTAGGACCAGTTTCGGGGTTTCACCCCTCTTCAGTCAGGATAGCTTGATTCCAGTGGCATGGAGAGCACGGGACCCACGTCTGGGCGTATCCGTCCCACTCGGGGTGACAAATGCAAAAACAACAGTTGATGGACAGAATGCAGAACAATGTCATACACCCATCCCAGTACAGAGATCTGGGCCTAAATCCATCGTTTTTTGCTCACCATGCCATTCCAGTTTGAACCCAGCCATATGCAAATCAGTCTTGACCCTGTGCCTCATGGGAACAGTCCAGCCCGAACTGCCAAGCCAGGTCCTCCCTGGACTGGAAACAAGCATCCTAGGACCGGTTTCGAGGTTTCACCCCTCTTCAGCCAGGATAGCTTGATTCCAGTGGCATGGAGAGCACGGGACCCACGTCTGGGCATACCCGTCCCACTCGGGGTGACAAATGCAAAAACATCAGTTGATGGACAGAATGCAGAACAATGTCATACATTCATCCCAGTACAGAGATCTGGGCCTAAATCCATCGTTTTTTTGCTCACCATGCCATTCCAGTTTGAACCCAGCCATATGCAAATCAGTCTTGACCCTGTGCCTCATGGGAACAGTCCAGCCCGAACTGCCAAGCCAGGTCCTCCCTGGACTGGAAACAAGCATCCTAGGACCGGTTTCGGGGTTTCACCCCTCTTCAGCCAGGATAGCTTGATTCCAGTGGCATGGAGAGCACGGGACCCACGTCTGGGCATACCCGTCCCACTCGGGGTGACAAATGCAAAAACAACAGTTGATGGACAGAATGCAGAACAATGTCATACATTCATCCCAGTACAGAGATCTGGGCCTAAATCCATCGTTTTTTTGCTCACCATGCCATTCCAGTTTGAACCCAGCCATATGCAAATCAGTCTTGACCCTGTGCCTCATGGGAACAGTCCAGCCCGAACTGCCAAGCCAGGTCCTCCCTGGACTGGAAACAAGCATCCTAGGACCGGTTTCGGGGTTTCACCCCTCTTCAGCCAGGATAGCTTGATTCCAGTGGCATGGAGAGCACGGGACCCACGTCTGGGCATACCCGTCCCACTCGGGGTGACAAATGCAAAAACAACAGTTGATGGACAGAATGCAGAACAATGTCATACATTCATCCCAGTACAGAGATCTGGGCCTAAATCCATCGTTTTTTTGCTCACCATGCCATTCCAGTTTGAACCCAGCCATATGCAAATCAGTCTTGACCCTGTGCCTCATGGGAACAGTCCAGCCCGAACTGCCAAGCCAGGTCCTCCCTGGACTGGAAACAAGCATCCTAGGACCGGTTTCGGGGTTTCACCCCTCTTCAGCCAGGATAGCTTGATTCCAGTGGCATGGAGAGCACGGGACCCACGTCTGGGCATACCCGTCCCACTCGGGGTGACAAATGCAAAAACAACAGTTGATGGACAGAATGCAGAACAATGTCATACATTCATCCCAGTACAGAGATCTGGGCCTAAATCCATCGTTTTTTTGCTCACCATGCCATTCCAGTTTGAACCCAGCCATATGCAAATCAGTCTTGACCCTGTGCCTCATGGGAACAGTCCAGCCCGAACTGCCAAGCCAGGTCCTCCCTGGACTGGAAACAAGCATCCTAGGACCGGTTTCGGGGTTTCACCCCTCTTCAGCCAGGATAGCTTGATTCCAGTGGCATGGAGAGCACGGGACCCACGTCTGGGCATACCCGTCCCACTCGGGGTGACAAATGCAAAAACAACAGTTGATGGACAGAATGCAGAACAATGTCATACATTCATCCCAGTACAGAGATCTGGGCCTAAATCCATCGTTTTTTTGCTCACCATGCCATTCCAGTTTGAACCCAGCCATATGCAAATCAGTCTTGACCCTGTGCCTCATGGGAACAGTCCAGCCCGAACTGCCAAGCCAGGTCCTCCCTGGACTGGAAACAAGCATCCTAGGACCGGTTTCGGGGTTTCACCCTCTTCAGCCAGGATAGCTTGATTCCAGTGGCATGGAGAGCACGGGACCCACGTCTGGGCATACCCGTCCCACTCGGGGTGACAAATGCAAAAACAACAGTTGATGGACAGAATGCAGAACAATGTCATACATTCATCCCAGTACAGAGATCTGGGCCTAAATCCATCGTTTTTTGCTCACCATGCCATTCCAGTTTGAACCCAGCCATATGCAAATCAGTCTTGACCCTGTGCCTCATGGGAACAGTCCAGCCCGAACTGCCAAGCCAGGTCCTCCCTGGACTGGAAACAAGCATCCTAGGACCGGCTTCGGGGTTTCACCCTCTTCAGCCAGGATAGCTTGATTCCAGTGGCATGGAGAGCACGGGACCCACGTCTGGGCATACCCGTCCCACTCGGGGTGACAAATGCAAAAACAACAGTTGATGGACAGAATGCAGAACAATGTCATACATTCATCCCAGTACAGAGATCTGGGCCTAAATCCATCGTTTTTTTGCTCACCATGCCATTCCAGTTTGAACCCAGCCATATGCAAATCAGTCTTGACCCTGTGCCGCATGGGAACAGTCCAGCCCGAACTGCCAAGCCAGGTCCTCCCTGGACTGGAAACAAGCATCCTAGGACCGGTTTCGGGGTTTCACCCCTCTTCAGCCAGGATAGCTTGATTCCAGTGGCATGGAGAGCACGGGACCCACGTCTGGGCATACCTGTCCCACTCGGGGTGACAAATGCAAAAACAACAGTTGATGGACAGAATGCAGAACAATGTCATACATTCATCCCAGTACAGAGATCTGGGCCTAAATCCATCGTTTTTTTGCTCACCATGCCATTCCAGTTTGAACCCAGCCATATGCAAATCAGTCTTGACCCTGTGCCTCATGGGAACAGTCCAGCCCGAACTGCCAAGCCAGGTCCTCCCTGGACTGGAAACAAGCATCCTAGGACCGGTTTCGGGGTTTCATCCCTCTTCAGCCAGGATAGCTTGATTCCAGTGGCATGGAGAGCACGGGACCCACGTCTGGGCATACCCGTCCCACTCGGGGTGACAAATGCAAAAACAACAGTTGATGGACAGAATGCAGAACAATGTCATACATTCATCCCAGTACAGAGATCTGGGCCTAAATCCATCGTTTTTTGCTCACCATGCCATTCCAGTTTGAACCCAGCCATATGCAAATCAGTCTTGACCCTGTGCCTCATGGGAACAGTCCAGCCCGAACTGCCAAGCCAGGTCCTCCCTGGACTGGAAACAAGCATCCTAGGACCGGTTTCGGGGTTTCATCCCTCTTCAGCCAGGATAGCTTGATTCCAGTGGCATGGAGAGCACGGGACCCACGTCTGGGCATACCCGTCCCACTCGGGGTGACAAATGCAAAAACAACCGTTGATGGACAGAATGCAGAACAATGTCATACATATCATCCCAGTACAGAGATCTGGGCCTAAATCCATCGATTTTTGCTCACCATGCCATTCCAGTTGGAACCCAGCCATATGCAAATCAGTCTTGACCCTGTGCCTCATGGGAACAGTCCAGCCCGAACTGCCAAGCCAGGTCCTCCCTGGACTGGAAACAAGCATCCTAGGACCGGTTTCGGGGTTTCATCCCTCTTCAGCCAGGATAGCTTGATTCCAGTGGCATGGAGAGCACGGGACCCACGTCTGGGCATACCCGTCCCACTCGGGGTGACAAATGCAAAAACAACAGTTGATGGACAGAATGCAGAACAATGTCATACATTCATCCCAGTACAGAGATCTGGGCCTAAATCCATCGTTTTTTGCTCACCATGCCATTCCAGTTTGAACCCAGCCATATGCAAATCAGTCTTGACCCTGTGCCCCATGGGAACAGTCCAGCCCGAACTGCCAAGCCAGGTCCTCCCTGGACTGGAAACAAGCATCCTAGGACCGGTTTCGGGGTTTCACCCCTCTTCAGCCAGGATAGCTTGATTCCAGTGGCATGGAGAGCACGGGACCCACGTCTGGCCATACCTGTCCCACTCGGGGTGACAAATGCAAAAACAACAGTTGATGGACAGAATGCAGAACAATGTCATACATATCATCCCAGTACAGAGATCTGGGCCTAAATCCATCGATTTTTGCTCACCATGCCATTCCAGTTGGAACCCAGCCATATGCAAATCAGTCTTGACCCTGTGCCCTCATGGGAACAGTCCAGCACGACCTGCCAAGCCAGGTCCTCCCTGGACTGGAAACAAGCATCCTAGGACCGGTTTCGGGGTTTCACCCCTCTTCAGCCAGGATAGCTTGATTCCAGTGGCATGGAGAGCACGGGACCCACGTCTGGGCATACCCGTCCCACTCGGGGTGACAAATGCAAAAACAACAGTTGATGGACAGAATGCAGAACAATGTCATACATTCATCCCAGTACAGAGATCTGGGCCTAAATCCATCGTTTTTTTGCTCACCATGCCATTCCAGTTTGGACCCAGCCATATGCAAATCAGTCTTGACCCTGTGCCGCATGGGAACAGTCCAGCCCGAACTGCCAAGCCAGGTCCTCCCTGGACTGGAAACAAGCATCCTAGGACCAGTTTCGGGGTTTGACCCCTCTTCAGTCAGGATAGCTTGATTCCAGTGGCATGGAGAGCACGGGACCCACGTCTGGGCATACCCGTCCCACTCGGGGTGACAAATGCAAAAACAACAGTTGATGGACAGAATGCAGAACAATGTCATACACCCATCCCAGTACAGAGATCTGGGCCTAAATCCATCGTTTTTTTGCTCACCATGCCATTCCAGTTTGAACCCAGCCATATGCAAATCAGTCTTGACCCTGTGCCGCATGGGAACAGTCCAGCCCGAACTGCCAAGCCAGGTCCTCCCTGGACTGGAAACAAGCATCCTAAGACCGGTTTAGAGGTTTCACCCCTCTTCAGCCAGGATAGCTAGATTCCAGTGGCATGGAGAGCACGGGACCCACGTCTGGGCATTCCCGTCCCACTCGGGGTGACAAATGCAAACACATCAGTTGATGGACAGAATGCAGAACAATGTCATACATTCATCCCAGTACAGCGATCTGGGCCTAAATCCATCGTTTTTTTGCTCACCATGCCATTCCAGTTTGAACCCAGCCATATGCAAATCAGTCGTGACCCTGTGCCTCATGGGAACAGTCCAGCCCGAACTGCCAAGCCAGGTCCTCCCTGGACTGGAAACAAGCATCCTAGGACCGGTTTCGGGGTTTCACCCCTCTTCAGCCAGGATAGCTTGATTCCAGTGGCATGGAGAGCACGGGACCCACGTCTGGGCATACCCGTCCCACTCGGGGTGACAAATGCAAAAACAACAGTTGATGGACAGAATGCAGAACAATGTCATACATTCATCCCAGTACAGAGATCTGGGCCTAAATCCATCGTTTTTTTGCTCACCATGCCATTCCAGTTTGAACCCAGCCATATGCAAATCAGTCTTGACCCTGTGCCTCATGGGAACAGTCCAGCCCGAACTGCCAAGCCAGGTCCTCCCTGGACTGGAAACAAGCATCCTAGGACCGGTTTCGGGGTTTCACCCCTCTTCAGCCAGGATAGCTTGATTCCAGTGGCATGGAGAGCACGGGACCCACGTCTGGGCATACCCGTCCCACTCGGGGTGACAAATGCAAAAACAACAGTTGATGGACAGAATGCAGAACAATGTCATACATTCATCCCAGTACAGAGATCTGGGCCTAAATCCATCGTTTTTTTGCTCACCATGCCATTCCAGTTTGAACCCAGCCATATGCAAATCAGTCTTGACCCTGTGCCTCATGGGAACAGTCCAGCCCGAACTGCCAAGCCAGGTCCTCCCTGGACTGGAAACAAGCATCCTAGGACCGGTTTCGGGGTTTCACCCCTCTTCAGCCAGGATAGCTTGATTCCAGTGGCATGGAGAGCACGGGACCACGTCTGGGCATACCCGTCCCACTCGGGGTGACAAATGCAAACACAACAGTTGATGGACAGAATGCGGAACAATGTCGAACATTCATTCCAGTACAGAGATCTGGGCCTAAATCCATCGTTTTTTTGATCACCATGCCATTCCATTTTGAACCCAGCCATATGCAAATCAGTCTTTACCCTGTGCCTCATGGGAACAGTCCAGCACGACCTGCCAAGCCAGGTCCTCCCTGGACTGGAAACAAGCCTCCTAGGACCGGTTTCGTGGGTTTCACCCCTCTTCAGCCAGGATAGCTTGATTCCAGTGGCATGGAGAGCACGGGACCCACGTCAGGGCATACCCATCCCACTCGGGGTGACAAATGCAAAAACAACAGTTGATGGACAGAATGCAGAACAATGTCATACATTCATCCCAGTACAGAGATCTGGGCCTAAATCCATCGTTTTTTGCTCACCATGCCATTCCAGTCTGAACCCAGCCATATGCAAATCAGTCTTGACCCTGTGCCTCATGGGAACAGTCCAGCCCGAACTGCCAAGCCAGGTCCTCCCTGGACTGGAAACAAGCATCATAGGACCGGTTTCGGGGTTTCACCCCTCTTCAGCCAGGATAGCTTGATTCCAGTGGCATGGAGAGCACGGGACCCACGTCTGGGCATACCCATCCCACTCGGGGTGACAAATGCAAAAACAACAGTTGATGGACAGAATGCAGAACAATGTCATACATTCATCCCAGTACAGAGATCTGGGCCTAAATCCATCGTTTTTTGCTCACCATGCCATTCCAGTTTGAACCCAGCCATATGCAAATCAGTCTTGACCGTGTGCCTCATGGGAACAGTCCAGCCCGAACTGCCAAGCCAGGTCCTCCCTGGACTGGAAACAAGCATCCTAGGACCGGTTTCGGGGTTTCACCCCTCTTCAGCCAGGATAGCTGGATTCCAGTGGCATGGAGAGCACGGGACCCACGTCTGGGCATACCCGTCCCACTCGGGGTGACAAATGCAAAAACAACAGTTGATGGACAGAATGCAGAACAATGTCATACATTCATCCCAGTACAGAGATCTGGGCCTAAATCCATCGTTTTTTGCTCACCATGCCATTCCAGTTTGAACCCAGCCATATGCAAATCAGTTTTGACCCTGTGCCTCATGGGAACAGTCCAGCCTGAACTGCCAAGCCAGGTCCTCCCTGGACTGGAAACAAGCATCCTAGGACCGGTTTCGGGGTTTCACCCCTCTTCAGCCAGGATAGCTTGATTCCAGTGGCATGGAGAGCACGGGACCCACGTCTGGGCATACCCGTCCCACTCGGGGTGACAAATGCAAAAACAACAGTTGATGGACAGAATGCAGAATAATGTCATACATTCATCCCAGTACAGAGATCTGGGCCTAAATCCATCGTTTTTTTGCTCACCATGCCATTCCAGTTTGAACCCAGCCATATGCAAATCAGTCTTGACCCTGTGCCGCATGGGAACAGTCCAGCCCGAACTGCCAAGCCAGGTCCTCCCTGGACTGGAAATAAGCATCCTAGGACCGGTTTCGGGGTTTCACCCCTCTTCAGTCAGGATAGCTTGATTCCAGTGGCATGGAGAGCGCGTCTGGGCGTACCTGTCCCACTCGGGGTGACAAATGCAAAAACAACAGTTGATGGATAGAATGCAGAACAATGTCATACACTCATCCCAGTACAGAGATCTGGGCCTAAATCCATCGTTTTTTTGCTCACCATGCCATTCCAGTTTGAACCCAGCCATATGCAAATCAGTCTTGACCCTGTGCCTCATGGGAACAGTCCAGCCCTAACTGCCAAGCCAGGTCCTCCCTGGACTGGATACAAGCATCCTAGGACCGGTTTCGGGGTTTCACCCCTCTTCAGCCAGGATAGCTTGATTCCAGTGGCATGGAGAGCACGGGACCCACGTCTGGGCATACCCGTCCCACTCGGGGTGACAAATGCTAAAACAACCGTTGATGGACAGAATGCAGAACAATGTCATACATATCATCCCAGTACAGAGATCTGGGCCTAAATCCATCGATTTTTGCTCACCATGCCATTCCAGATGGAACCCAGCCATATGCAAATCAGTCTTGACCCTTTGCCTCATGGGAACAGTCCAGCCCGCACTGCCAAGCCAGGTCCTCCCTGGACTGGAAACAAGCATCCTAGGACCGGTTTCGGGGTTTCATCCCTCTTCAGCCAGGATAGCTTGATTCCAGTGGCATGGAGAGCATGGGACCCACGTCTGGGCATACCCGTCCCACTCGGGGTGACAAATGCAAAAACAACAGTTGATGGACAGAATGCAGAACAATGTCATACATTCATCCCAGTACAGAGATCTGGGCCTAAATCCATCGTTTTTTTGCTCACCATGCCATTCCAGTTTGAACCCAGCCATATGCAAATCAGTCTTGACCCTGTGCCTCATGGGAACAGTCCAGCCCGAACTGCCAAGCCAGGTCCTCCCTGGACTGGAAACAAGCATCCTAGGACCGGTTTCGGGGTTTCATCCCTCTTCAGCCAGGATAGCTTGATTCCAGTGGCATGGAGAGCATGGGACCCACGTCTGGGCATACCCGTCCCACTCGGGGTGACAAATGCAAAAACAACAGTTGATGGACAGAATGCAGAACAATGTCATACATTCATCCCAGTACAGAGATCTGGGCCTAAATCCATAGTTTTTTTGCTCACCATGCCATTCCAGTTTGAACCCAGCCATATGCAAATCAGTCTTGACCCTGTGCCTCATGGGAACAGTCCAGCCCGAACTGCCAAGCCAGGTCCTCCCTGGACTGGAAACAAGCATCCTAGGACCGGTTTCGGGGTTTCATCCCTCTTCAGCCAGGATAGCTTGATTCCAGTGGCATGGAGAGCATGGGACCCACGTCTGGGCATACCCGTCCCACTCGGGGTGACAAATGCAAAAACAACAGTTGATGGACAGAATGCAGAACAATGTCATACATATCATCCCAGTACAGAGATCTGGGCCTAAATCCATCGATTTTTTGCTCACCATGCCATTCCAGTTGGAACCCAGCCATATGCAAATCAGTCTTGACCCTGTGCCTCATGGGAACAGTCCAGCCCGAACTGCCAAGCCAGGTCCTCCCTGGACTGGAAACAAGCATCCTAGGACCGGTTTCGGGGTTTCACCCCTCTTCAGCCAGGATAGCTTGATTCCAGTGGCATGGAGAGCACGGGACCACGTCTGGCCATACCTGTCCCACTCGGGGTGACAAATGCAAAAACAACATTTGATGGACAGAATGCAGAACAATGTCATACATATCATCCCAGTACAGAGATCTGGGCCTAAATCCATCGACTTTTGCTCACCATGCCATTCCAGTTGGAACCCAGCCATATGCAAATCAGTCTTGACCCTGTGCCTCATGGGAATAGTCCAGCCCGAACTGCCAAGCCAGGTCCTCCCTGGACTGGAAACAAGCATCCTAGGACCGGTTTCGGGGTTTCACCCCTCTTCAGCCAGGATAGCTTGATTCCAGTGGCATGGAGCGCACGGGACCCACGTCTGGGCATACCCGTCCCACTCGGGGTGACAAATGCAAAAACAACAGTTGATGGACAGAATGCAGAACAATGTCATACATTCATCCCAGTACAGAGATCTGGGCCTAAATCCATAGTTTTTTTGCTCACCATGCCATTCCAGTTTGAACCCAGCCATATGCAAATCAGTCTTGACCCTGTGCCCGATGGGAACAGTCCAGCCCGAACTGCCAAGCCAGGTCCTCCCTGGACTGGAAACAAGCATCCTAGGACCGGTTTCGGGGTTTCATCCCTCTTCAGCCAGGATAGCTTGATTCCAGTGGCATGGAGAGCATGGGACCCACGTCTGGGCATACCCGTCCCACTCGGGGTGACAAATGCAAAAACAACAGTTGATGGACAGAATGCAGAACAATGTCATACATTCATCCCAGTACAGAGATCTGGGCCTAAATCCATCGTTTTTTTGCTCACCATGCCATTCCAGTTTGAACCCAGCCATATGCAAATCAGTCTTGACCCTGTGCCTCGATGGGAACAGTCCAGCCCGAACTGCCAAGCCAGGTCCTCCCTGGACTGGAAACAAGCATCCTAGGACCGGTTTCGGGGTTTCACCCCTCTTCAGCCAGGATAGCTTGATTCCAGTGGCATGGAGAGCACGGGACCCACGTCTGGGCATACCCGTCCCACTCGGGGTGACAAATGCAAACAACAGTTGATGGACAGAATGCAGAACAATGTCATACATTCATCCCAGTACAGAGATCTGGGCCTAAATCCATCGTTTTTTGCTCACCATGCCATTCCAGTTTGAACCCAGCCATATGCAAATCAGTCTTGACCCTGTGCCTCATGGGAACAGTCCAGCCCGAACTGCCAAGCCAGGTCCTCCCTGGACTGGAAACAAGCATCCTAGGACCGGTTTCGGGGTTTCACCCCTCTTCAGCCAGGATAGCTTGATTCCAGTGGCATGGAGAGCACGGGACCCACGTCTGGGCATACCCGTCCCACTCGGGGTGACAAATGCAAAAACAACAGTTGATGGACAGAATGCAGAACAATGTCATACATTCATCCCAGTACAGAGATCTGGGCCTAAATCCATCGTTTTTTTGCTCACCATGCCATTCCAGTTTGAACCCAGCCAAATGCAAATCAGTCTTGACCCTGTGCCTCATGGGAACAGTCCAGCCCGAACTGCCAAGCCAGGTCCTCCCTGGACTGGAAACAAGCATCCTAGGACCGGTTTCGGGGTTTCACCCCTCTTCAGTCAGGATAGCTTGATTCCAGTGGCATGGAGAGCACGGGACCCACGTCTGGGCGTACCCGTCCCACTCGGGGTGACAAATGCAAAAACAACAGTTGATGGACAGAATGCAGAACAATGTCATACATTCATCCCAGTACAGAGATCTGGGCCTAAATCCATCGTTTTTTGCTCACCATGCCATTCCAGTTTGAACCCAGCCATATGCAAATCAGTCTTGACCCTGTGCCTCATGGGAACAGTCCAGCCCGAACTGCCAAGCCAGGTCCTTCCTGGACTGGAAACAAGCATCCTAGGACCGGTTTCGAGGTTTCACCCCTCTTCAGCCAGGATAGCTTGATTCCAGTGGCATGGAGAGCACAGGACCCACGTCTGGGCATACCCGTCCCACTCGGGGTGACAAATGCAAAAACAACAGTTGATGGACAGAATGCAGAACAATGTCATACATTCATCCCAGTACAGAGATCTGGGCCTAAATCCATCGTTTTTTTGCTCACCATGCCATTCCAGTTTGAACCCAGCCATATGCAAATCAGTCTTGACCCTGTGCCTCATGGGAACAGTGCAGCCCGAACTGCCAAGCCAGGTCCTCCCTGGACTGGAAACAAGCATCCTAGGACCGGTTTCGGGGTTTCATCCCTCTTCAGCCAGGATAGCTTGATTCCAGTGGCATGGAGAGCATGGGACCCACGTCTGGGCATACCCGTCCCACTCGGGGTGACAAATGCAAAAACAACAGTTGATGGACAGAATGCAGAACAATGTCATACATTCATCCCAGTACAGAGATCTGGGCCTAAATCCATCGTTTTTTTCCTCACCATGCCATTCCAGTTTGAACCCATCCATATGCAAATCAGTCTTGACCCTGTGCCCGATGGGAACAGTCCAGCCCGAACTGCCAAGCCAGGTCCTCCCTGGACTGGAAACAAGCATCCTAGGACCGGTTTCGGGGTTTCACCCCTCTTCAGCCAGGATAGCTTGATTCCAGTGGCATGGAGAGCACAGGACCCACGTCTGGGCATACCCGTCCCACTCGGGGTGACAAATGCAAAAACAGTTGATGGACAGAATGCAGAACAATGTCATACATTCATCCCAGTACAGAGATCTAGGCCTAAATCCATCGTTTTTTTGCTCACCATGCCATTCCAGTTTGAACCCAGCCATATGCAAATCAGTCTTGACCGTGTGCCACATGGGAGCAGTCCAGCCCGAACTGCCAAGCCAGGTCCTCCTCGACTGGAAACAAGCATCCTAGGACCGGTTTCGGGGTTTCACCCCTCTTCAGCCAGGATAGCTGGATTCCAGTGGCATGGAGAGCCCGGGACCCACGTCTGGGCATACCCGTCCCACTCGGGGTGACAAATGCAAAAACAACAGTTGATGGACAGAATGCAGAACAATGTCATACATTCATCCCAGTACAGAGATCTGGGCCTAAATCCATCGTTTTTTTGCTCACCATGCCATTCCAGTTTGAACCCAGCCAAATGCAAATCAGTCTTGACCCTGTGCCTCATGGGAACAGTCCAGCCCGAACTGCCAAGCCAGGTCCTCCCTGGACTGGAAACAAGCATCCTAGGACCGGTTTCGGGGTTTCATCCCTCTTCAGCCAGGATAGCTTGATTCCAGTGGCATGGAGAGCATGGGACCCACGTCTGGGCATACCCGTCCCACTCGGGGTGACAAATGCAAAAACAACAGTTGATGGACAGAATGCAGAACAATGTCATACATTCATCCCAGTACAGAGATCTGGGCCTAAATCCATCGTTTTTTTCCTCACCATGCCATTCCAGTTTGAACCCATCCATATGCAAATCAGTCTTGACCCTGTGCCCGATGGGAACAGTCCAGCCCGAACTGCCAAGCCAGGTCCTCCCTGGACTGGAAACAAGCATCCTAGGACCGGTTTCGGGGTTTCACCCCTCTTCAGCCAGGATAGCTTGATTCCAGTGGCATGGAGAGCACAGGACCCACGTCTGGGCATACCCGTCCCACTCGGGGTGACAAATGCAAAAACAGTTGATGGACAGAATGCAGAACAATGTCATACATTCATCCCAGTACAGAGATCTGGGCCTAAATCCATCGTTTTTTTGCTCACCATGCCATTCCAGTTTGAACCCAGCCATATGCAAATCAGTCTTGACCGTGTGCCTCATGGGAGCAGTCCAGCCCGAACTGCCAAGCCAGGTCCTCCTCGACTGGAAACAAGCATCCTAGGACCGGTTTCGGGGTTTCACCCCTCTTCAGCCAGGATAGCTTGATTCCAGTGGCATGGAGAGCACAGGACCCACGTCTGGGCATACCCGTCCCACTCGGGGTGACAAATGCAAAAACAACAGTTGATGGACAGAATGCAGAACAATGTCATACATTCATCCCAGTACAGAGATCTGGGCCTAAATCCATCGTTTTTTGCTCACCATGCCATTCCAGTTTGAACCCAGCCATATGCAAATCAGTCTTGACCGTGTGCCTCATGGGAGCAGTCCAGCCCGAACTGCCAAGCCAGGTCCTCCTCGACTGGAAACAAGCATCCTAGGACCGGTTTCGGGGTTTCACCCTCTTCAGCCAGGATAGCTGGATTCCAGTGGCATGGAGAGCCCGGGACCCACGTCTGGGCGTACCCGTCCCACTCGGGGTGACAAAGGCAAAAACAACAGTTGATGGACAGAATGCAGAACAATGTCATACATTCATCCCAGTACAGAGATCTGGGCCTAAATCCATCGTTTTTTTGCTCACCATGCCATTCCAGTTTGAACCCAGCCATATGCAAATCAGTCTTGACCCTGTGCCTCATGGGAACAGTCCAGCCCGAACTGCCAAGCCAGGTCCTCCCTGGACTGGAAACAAGCATCCTAGGACCGGTTTCGAGGTTTCACCCCTCTTCAGCCAGGATAGCTTGATTCCAGTGGCATGGAGAGCACAGGACCCACGTCTGGGCATACCGTCCCACTCGGGGTGACAAATGCAAAAACAACAGTTGATGGACAGAATGCAGAACAATGTCATACATTCATCCCAGTACAGAGATCTGGGCCTAAATCCATCGTTTTTTTGCTCACCATGCCATTCCAGTTTGAACCCAGCCATATGCAAATCAGTCTTGACCCTGTGCCTCATGGGAACAGTCCAGCCCGAACTGCCAAGCCAGGTCCTCCCTGGACTGGAAACAAGCATCCTAGGACCGGTTTCGGGGTTTCACCCCTCTTCAGCCAGGATAGCTTGATTCCAGTGGCATGGAGAGCACGGGACCCACGTCTGGGCATACCCGTCCCACTCTGGGTGACAAATGCAAAAACAACAGTTGATGGACAGAATGCAGAACAATGTCATACATTCATCCCAGTACAGAGATCTGGGCCTAAATCCATCGTTTTTGCTCACCATGCCATTCCAGTTTGAACCCAGCCATATGCAAATCAGTCTTGACCCTGTGCCTCATGGGAACAGTGCAGCCCGAACTGCCCAGCCAGGTCCTCCCTGGACTGGAAACAAGCATCCTAGGACCGGTTTCATGGTTTCACCCCTCTTCAGCCAGGATAGCCGGATTCCAGTGGCATGGAGAGCACGGGACCCACGTCTGGGCATACCCGTCCCACTCGGGGTGACAAATGCAAAAACAACAATTGATGGACAGAATGCAGAACAATGTCATACATTCATCCCAGTACAGAGATCTGGGCCTAAATCCATCGTTTTTTTCCTCACCATGCCATTCCAGTTTGAACCCAGCCATATGCAAATCAGTCTTGACCCTGTGCCTCATGGGAACAGTCCGATACCAAAGGGGATGATGGACGGAGCGCTAGAGCAAATCAAACCCTCACCCCCAGTCAACTGATCTGGGTTTAATCCATCATCATTCTTTAGCTCACTCCACCACCCCAGTTCAGACATGGCCATATGCAAATCAGTCTGAACCTGTGCCTCATGGGAACAGTCCAGCCCGAACTGCCAAGCCATGTCTTCCCTGGACCGGAAACAAGCATCCTAGGACCGGTTTCGGTTTTTCACCCTTCAGCCAGGATAGCTTGATTCCAGTGGCATGGAGAGCACGGGACCCACGTCTGGGCATACCCGTCCCACTCGGGGTGACAAATGCAAAAACAACAGTTGATGGACAGAATGCAGAACAATGTCATACATTCATCCCAGTACAGAGATCTGGACCTAAATCCATCGTTTTTTTGCTCACCATGCCATTCCAGTTTGAACCCAGCCATATGCAAATCAGTCTTGACCCTGTGCCTCATGGGAACAGTCCAGCCCGAACTGCCAAGCCAGGTCCTCCCTGGACTGGAAACAAGCATCCTAGGACCGGTTTTGGGGTTTCACCCCTCTTCAGCCAGGATAGCTTGATTGTAGTGGCATGGAGAGCACGGGACCCACGTCTGGGCATACCCGTCCCACTCGGGGTGACAAATGCAAAAACAACAGTTGATGGACAGAATGCAGAACAATGTCATACATTCATCCCAGTACAGAGATCTGGGCCTAAATCCATCGTTGTTTTGCTCACCATGCCATTCCAGTTTGAACCCAGCCATATACAAATCAGTCTTGACCCTGTGCCTCATGGGAACAGTCCAGCCCGAACTGCCAAGCCAGGTCCTCCCTGGACTGGAAACAAGCATCATTTGTTTGCTGGAGCAGGCACACTGGCAACAGGACAAGCCAGATACTTATTGCCAGCCTGGTCAGCTCTGGCCAATTGCGCATTATCCCATACCAATACATCAATGGGTTTTGATCAACATATACCTCTTTTGTATCATCCAGATACTCCTGGAACATCCTGTGAATGGTCATTGGTGCTGCCACATGCTCAACAACTTTTGCCATCGCCTCTCTACTGGACTTAAGCCCTGCTGATTGAAACCAATACAATACAGAGGTCCAGTCCAGTCCTTCTGTTGCTGTTGTTGCCAGTGTTCTGGTTGATGTTGTTGTTCGGTGCTGTGAGACAAGACTGCCCTCTCTGAAATTGGATTCGGCATCCCAGAACTATGGGGTGGGACTCTAAGTTCCAGCTGTTCTTCTTCCAGGTCTCCGGATTGCTCAACAATCCACCTCTTGTATTTTGACACAGCCGCTTCAGAAAAATGAATGAAAGTGGACAGAATTCTTTTGTACTGTGGATCAAATAGTGTGGCACAGATGTACTGTTCGGACGAGATATGTTCACTTGCAGCCTTGTATTACGAGCCAAGGGAAGGAAAAAGCTCTCAACCAAGGCATACGCTTCTGTGTTTTCTTTCACACTTGTGGGGGTGAACCTTTCAGACACCTTCTTTACTTGGTCCTGAAGCAGATGCAAAGACGGGATAGCTTGACCCATTGTACTATCCTCCTTGCTAACTTTCCTGTGCCAGGCATTTGACTAGGCCCTATTTGTCTGCATCCATGGTCATAGCTTTCCAATCTGCATTCCCTCCTCTTCGAATGACATAGTCATTGATCTGTTTGTACTGCTCAATCAGGCATTGCAACATGTAATAGGTCAAGTTCCAACGTGTTGGCAACTCCTGTATCAGGGCTTTAACTGGTACTCTGAATAATCCGTAACTACTTCCGGGCTTTAAAAGAATGGCTGAAATTAGTGCAGATTCGTCTACAGGTGGTCAGTATGTTACTGCCTATGTCTTCTTTTTTGAGAAAGTCTTGCACTACCAGGTTGATGCAATGGACCAAACACAGTACCCTGAAATAGCCACCATCTTACATGGCCTTGAATATGTTACTGCCATTGTCCGAAACACCTTGCTGTTAAATTCGTCCAAGATGTTTACAGCTGTATGTGATTTCTCCATGGCGAACATGGCCACTGTTATATGCCACAGAATGCTCTTAAAACTTTCTTCAGGGCCAAGACCCCCAAATATCTTTTGCTTTACCCCACAAAAGAGATACAGTGTGCAGTGATTAACATGTAATCAGTCGCCTGACAACTTGTCTACATGTCTTTTGTCAGGTGGATAATGTGAACAACACTTTTCTGCAAAGCTTGCCCAACCAACTGTAGCACATCGTGATGCAGTACTGGAACAGCAACTCTGGCAAAATAGGTCAGAGTTGGAACCTTCCATTTCAGGCAGATGGCTGCAACAAATTCTAAGAATCCCACTCCTTCCACAAAAGAAAAAGGGAGGAGGTCCAGCGCTAACATTTTTGCCAGCTTCCCATTGTACAATAATGCAGTTGGGTGGTTGTGCTCGCAGGAGCCCTCCTGCCTAAACATGCCTGTAATAGTAGCCTGGATTTACTTCTTTTCTGGGGCCACTGACACATGCGGCTTGAGAGAAGTAGGTGGTGATAGACTCAATGTACATGTACAATGTACATGAAAGAAGTTGGAGGAAGGATTTCTCTGCTTCTAGCAAAACTAAATATCGAGAAGCTATTAAAATTTACCAAGATGAAATAAAAAATGCTCAGGCCCTCTACTACCAAGACAAAATTTTAGCTGTAAATTCCTCTCGTGAGATATTTAAAATAGTCAAATCCCTTCTCACACCCCCGACACCTTCTAAAGTCTTAAATAACGTTCAACTGCGGTGCGATCAAATCGCTGAATATTTTTCAGGAAAAATATTAACCATCTATAAATCATTTCCTCAAAATATAGATTCACAGGTTCCCCTATTGACTGCTACACCTACCCCTGAAACTTCGATCTTGCTCGAGGAATTTCCGCCCCTTGATCTTACCACTCTTAAAGGGCTTCTGAGAGAGCTAAAATCTGGCTCTCCCCTAGATCCTGCCCCTCCTACCATTCTTCATCAAATCTCAGAGGTTGTGTCACCAGTTATACTGGAGGTGATAAACACCTCACTTAAGACAGGTATTGTGCCATCTCAATGGAAACATGCAAGGGTCAAGGCACTCCTAAAGAAACCTAGCCTAGACCCAGAAAACTGGGGAAATTATCGACCTATTTCCTTACTGCCGGGAATAAGTAAGCTAGCCGAGAAACACATTAACTCCATTCTATCGGCCTTCTTAGAAAACAACGATTGTCTCCATCCTACACAGACAGGATTCAGACCCCAACAGAGCACAGAAACTGCTCTTTTGGCCGTAGTAGAGGAAACAAGGAAGACCCTTGAAAATGGAGGCTGCGCTGCCCTTATTTTATTGGACCTCAGCGCAGCCTTCGACACTGTAAATCACCGTCTAATGATACGAAGACTCAGAGAGGCCGGAGTGACTGGATTAGCCCTAAAATGGTTACAGTCTTTCCTTCAAAACAGGGTTTTTATAGTTTTCGAAGATGAATATTCTTCAAAACAAATCCCTTTGAAATGTGGGGTCCCTCAGGGATCCTCCCTCAGCCCCACTATGTTTAATGTTTACATGAGATCGCTAGCTGAAACAGTACGCCCATTTGGGGTACATATCGTCACATATGCGGACGACACTCAGTTAGTCATCTCCATGAAACAAAACAATCAAAATGACCCCGATTTAGTTACCTGCCTGGAGAAAGTCTTTTACTGGATGAATAACTCATTCCTGAAACTCAACGGATCAAAGACTGAACTCCTGCTGTTGGGGAAGTCTGCTCCCCTAAACATAGACCACCTTTGGCCTAGTGTTTTAGGTCCCCACCCGCCCCTAGAAAACAAATCAAAAGTCTCGGGGTCTGGCTTGATTGCAACCTCGATTTTAAGGCACAATCATGCATAGTGGCAGCTAGCTGTTACAGCCTTTTAAGAATGATTAGAAGGATACTTCCCCTGTTACCTTTTATTGCTAGACGGGTGCTAGTCCAAGCTCTCATTTTATCACGATTGGACTATTCTAATGTCATGTACCTGGGAGCCCCTCAGGGCACTATCAAAACCCTCCAAACAGTACAAAACTGTGCAGCTCGCATGTTGATTAATATCCCCAGACGCTCCTCTGCAAAACCCGCTCTCGCTACCTTGCATTGGCTCCCTGTTCAGGAAAGAATCCAATTTAAGGCGTTATGCATCACCCACAAGTCTCTCTCTGGCAAGGGCTCGTCTTTGATCCGTCCCTGGATCCAACCTTATGCGCCTAACAGGGCCCATAGATCCAAGAACAAAGGTTTAATCCTAGTCCCTAAGATTAAACGATCACGTAGTGGAGGCCGACTGTTTACGTACAATGCATCCATACTTTGGAACGGTCTTCCCCTCCACATACGCTCTGAACCTGATTACCTCAAGTTCAGAAAATTGCTGAAAACTTTCCTCTTTCCATGATCTCTTCATAATTAGTTTCATACGGTGTCATAGCGCTGGGATGCCTCCGGGTAGCCATGCGCTTTATAAATGTTCCCTCATTCATTCATTCATTCATTCATTCATGTACGTAGTCAATGCATGCCATGGTGTCTCCATCTCACCCTGAGTCTTCTTGTGCCATTGTGAAGTCCGTGAGGTGGGTGATTCTTCTAGCGCACTGCTGGGGACAGGGTTGCTTTGCACGAAGATGTCACCCTCTTCTTCCTCATCCTCATCATCACCTCCCATCATAATTGGACTTGTAGCTGAGGCTCGTCTCACCACCATGACCACATTCAGCAATTTTTTTAAGATGCTCCTCCCTCTTGATTGTGTGGTGTTTTTTCATATGGGGTGTTTAGCCTCCAGTACCATAATTTGTACCAGGCTTACCTCGACGAACATTCCAGTGGCAAATGCTGTATACTGCAATGTGCTCCCTCTCTTTGCTATCTGTAATAAAATCCCAAACTGGGGAGAAGTACTTTTTTACCTTTCCACTGCCAATGCCTGAAGAAGAACTGGAGGTAAGTGGGCATCATCGATTGGCTTCTCTGAAGAGAATACTTCTCCAGAGTTACGGGTTGGTGCAGGTCTCAGCTGGGGCTTTACAAAAATGGGAACTGGTGGTGCTGCCTGTGCCACATCCCTCAGAGCAGGTTGAATAGCAATGCTGTACTCATCTTTATCACCTTCCACAATGACTGCCTCGTCGTCATCATCGAACAAGTTACTTACCTTCGGTAACAATATATCTGTAAGAGACATGGATTAGTTATAGATTCTTTACCTTTAGAATTACCCCCAAGCGGCAGACTGGATCCGGAGAATTTTTTCGTCAGCAGTACCCCTGCGTGTCGAAAGGTGGCGTTGGTCGCCTCCGCGTTCGTCATTGGCGTCGTGGCGTCGTGGTCGCCGAAATGACGTCGCAGTAGCTACTTAGATGCCGACCTCGCGCGCTGACGTCAGTTCTTTTACATGACATTCCATGCCAGAAGCGCAGAGCCATGCAAGACATTGACCACTGGTGCACAAAACTAGGGCTCTGATAGGGATTCCCTGACCCTAGATGTCAGTTTGCAGAACGGGGAGGATGGGTGGGGCGGTAAGGAAAATATAACTAATCTATGTCTCTTACAGATATATCTTTACCGAAGGTATGTAACTTGTTCATCTGAAAGAGACAATTAGTTATAGATTACTTACCTAAGAAAAGATACCCCAGCAATACCAACCCCGGAGGTGGGTCTGCGAACCAAGTTCACACCAGAAAGTCCTGGAGAACAGAACGGCCAAAGAAGCCGTCTCTCCGGACTTGGCTGTCCAGGCAGTAGTGTTTTGTGAAAGTGTGCAGAGATGCCCACGTAGCTGCCTGACAGATGTCATTAAGGGGGACTCCTCCTCCCAAAGCAGTGGTAGCTGCCGTCGCCCTGGTGGAATGGGCGCGCAATCCCACTGGAGGCTCCTTCTTTGCCAAAGAGTAGCAAGCTTTAATGCACAAAACGACCCACCTAGAGATGGTCCGTTTGTGCACGGCCAGACCTTTTTTGGTGCCCACGTAGCCAACAAAGAACTGGTTATCCACCCGGAATTGCTTGGTGCTATCCAAATAAAAGGATAGCGTACGTTTTTGATCTAGACAGTGGAGCCTCTCTTCCTCCTTAGAAGGATGCGGAGGCAGAAAGAAGGTGGGCAAAGTGATGCTTTGACCAATGTGGAAAGAAGTAACCACTTTAGGAAGAAAAGAAGGTCGAGTTCGAAGGACAACCTTGTCCGGATGAACCGCCAGAAACGGAGGTTTCGAAGAAAGAGCCTGGAGCTCACTCACTCTGCCAGCAGAAGTGATGGCAACCAGAAAGGCAGTCTTAAAGTAAGAAGTCTGAGAGGACATTTATGTAGCGGCTCAAAGGGAGCACACATAAGAAAAGTAAGAACCAAGTTCAAGTCCCACTGAGGCATTACGAAGGGAGAAGGAGGAAAAAGATGAGTAATGCCCTTAAGAAAGCGATTTACAACAGGGGACTTGAAAAGAGAAGGCTGATCAGGAAGCCTAAGAAAGGCTGAAATGGCTGAAAGATAGCCCTTAAGAGTGCCCAGAGCAGAGCCCTGCTGGGCCAAAGAAAGGAGGAACAAGAGAACCTCAGAAAGAGGGGCATAAAGGGGATCCACAGCCTTTGCTGCGCACCATGCCACAAATTTGTTCCATCTGCAGGTTTAAACCGTTTAGTGGAGGGAAGCCTGGCTCCCAAGATAACATCACAGACTTCGGCAGGAAGGTCGAAGGCTGTCAACTGTCGCCGCTCAATCTCCACACAAGGAGGTGGAGGCTGGACAGGTTCGGGTGGAGGACCGTCCCCTGCTGCTGCAACAGAAGATCCTCCCGAAGAGGCAGTCTGATCGGAGGATCGATGGCCATGTGTAACATCTCGGGATACCAGACTCTTCGTGCCCAATCTGGAGCCACAAGAATGACTTGGGCCAGGACACGCTTGATCTTCTTCAGCAGTCTGGGCAGAAGTGGTATAGGCGGAAAGGCATATAGAAGACCGCAACTTCACTCGCAACGAAAAGCGTCGCCTAGCGAGTGCCGCCTTGGAAATTCCTATGCGCAGAATTGCTGACATTGCACATTCTCTTTGGTGGCGAATAGATCTAATCAAGGCTCTCCCCACTGCTGAAAGAGACCTTGTACCACCTCCGAGTAAAGACGCCATTCGTGATCCATCATGCACCTGCGGCTGAGTTCGTCCGCCCTAGCGTTCAGTGAACCTGCCAGGTGTTGAACCACCAGGGATACGTCCTGATGTTCCAGCCATGTCCAGAGAGCCTCTTGACATTGGGTCCACGACCCTATGTCTAGAAGGAAGGAATGCTTTTAGCGCAAGACGGGTCGCCCGGAGCTCCAGAATGTTGATGTGGAGCCTGGACTCCGCCGGAGACCAGAGGCCTCTGATCTCCGCCTCTCTCATGTGGCCGACCCACCCCAGAAGTGATGCATCCGTCACCACTGTGAACTTCGGTTGGGGAAGGGAGAGGGATTGCCTTTGACCCAATCCTGGTTCGTTAGCCACCACTGCAATTGTTGTGCAGTGCCCTCCGAGATCTGAACGCAATCGGACAGATTCCCCTGATGCTGTGCCCACTGGATCTTCAGGTCCCACTGCAGAGCCCGCATATGCCACCTGGCATGATCCACCAGCAGGATGCAGGAGGCAATGAGGCCCAGCAGCCGCAGGGTCATTCTGACCGAAACCCGGGATAGAACCTGAAAGATCGGAAATCATAGTCCTAATATCCCGGACTCGCTGCTTGGAAGGATAAACCCGAAACTGCGTCGTGTCCAGAACCGCTCTGATTAAAAGGAGTGTCTGAGAGGGAGTCAGATGTGACTTTGGCACGTTGATAGTGAACCCCAGCGAGTGCAGGAGGTCCGCCATAGTCTGGAGGTGGGAGACGACTGATTGTGGCGAGCCCGCCTTCAACAGCCAGTCGTCGAGATAGAGGAAGACTGGAACACCTGATCTGCGCAGGTGAGCTGCGATCACCGCCATCACTTTCGTGAACACCCGAGGGGCGCTGGTAAGGCCAAAGGAGAGAATGGTAAACTGAAAGTGCTCATGGCCTACCGTGAACCGCAGGTAACGCCGGTGGGCCGGGGATGTGAAAATAAGCGTCCTGCAAATCCAACGCTACCATCCAGTCTCCAGGGTCGAGAGCAGACAGGACCTGAGTTAGTGTCAACATTTTGAACTTCTCCTTCCGGAGGAAGCGATTGACGTTCCTGAGATCCAAGATAGGACGCAGGCCTTTGTCCTTCTTGGGCACCAGAAAGTAGTGGGAATAGCAACCACAACCTACTTCTGGGGCAGGAACTCGCTCGATGGCACCCTTGGCCAAGAGGGCCGTAACTTCCTGATGGAGAAGGGCCAAATGATCCTCCGACATGAGATGGTACTGAGGTGGCATGGATGGAGGAGTAGTCTTGAAGGGGAGGGAGTAGCCCCTTCGGACTATCTGCAAAACCCACCTGTCCGACGTGATGGCGCGCCAGTGGGGGAGGTGATGGCGAATCCTGCCGCCCACTGGCGATTGGTGGCCCTGAAAGGTCAGACTAGGAGGGTTTGGAGGCTGCTGCAGAAGGGGCGTCGGCAGACTGGCCCGCTCGCTGGCCCCCAGACCCCACGACGGTGGGTCCCACGTCCTCGGCCGCACAGAGGCTGAACAGCTTGCGCCGGCCTGTGGCCCTGGGTGGAACGTGGCGGGGCACCCCTTCTGTAGCCACGAAAGGGCCGAAAAGCAGACTGCGCAGGGCGGGTGGAGAGGCCCAAGGACTTGGTCGTTGCCCGGGAGTCCTTGAAGCGCTCTAGCGCGTTGTCTGCTTTGTTGCCGAACAGGCGACGGCCATCAAAGGGCATGTCCAGCAAGGTAGCCTGGACATCCCCAGAAAAACCAGTCGACCTCAGCTAGGTGTAGCATCGAAGGGCTACCGATGTTGATATTGTCCTGCCTAGCGCGTCAGCGGTGTCCAGTCCACATCTAATGGTGAACTTGGCTGCGTCTCTCCCCTCGGCGACTGCACGGGAGAGCATGGCCCGGGCCTCCTCCAGGCACTGTGGCAGCACCTGCGCTACCATATCCCACACAGAGTGGGTGTAACGGCCCAACAGACATGCGGGGTTCACCTACCGCAGTCCCAAGCTGGAGGAAGAAAACATCTTCTTTCCAAGATGGTCCAGCTTTTTGGATTCTCTATCAGGTGGTGCGTTAGGGAATGCGACTTAGGATGTAGAGGCTTGGCCCACCAAGCTCTCAGGGGTAGGGTGTTGGGAGAGGAAAGAGGGGTCGCCCAGAGCCGGGCGGTGGCGTCGGTCAGTCATCCTATCCACAGGAGCCCCTGTGTTGGGCCTGGACCAGGTGCCCAAAAGGATGTCAGTAAGGGCTTCATTGAAAGGCAGCAGGGCTCCGAAGAGGCCGCTGCCGGTTGAAGCACCTCCGTCAGGAGATTTGTCCTGATCACGACCGTAGGTAGCTCGAGGTTGAGGGCCTCGGCCGCCCTACGCAACTCCACTGCGTATGAAGCACCCTCCTCCGTAGCCACAGTAGGAGGAGACAGCATGCCAAGGTCTGGGGACTTATCCAGACCACTGGCGTCCCCCAACTCCTCTCTCCAGTCCGGTTCAATTAACTGGTCAGTCAAAGGGTCTACAGACCCCTCCCAGTCATCCTCACACTCCTCTGGTTGCCAATCTGGCCTGTAGGAAACACCAGGGTCGAACAGAGGTACATAAGTACCGCTCGGCACCGGATCCGGCGTCGGTCGACGTCGGTCCGGCTCCGTGTCCAAGTCAGGGTGAAGGCTGGGGATCCAACCGGCGTCGGAAGCGGACGTGGTGCCTGTGGAATCGGCACCGGGGGAGGTGTTATAAGGTCGACTGGCGCTGATCCGGATCCAGACCTGGATCCAAGGGGACCCTGTGGTGCCAGAGCCGCCGGCGTCGAAGGCCCAGGGCCCCCAGGCGAGGGGCCCGAAGGCGCGCCAGCAGAGTCAGGCTGCCCAAAGATGGCATGCATCTCTTCGTAGAAACTCCGACACTGGGCAGGGGTCGCTCCGGCTCCCGGAAAAGGAGGGAACCTCGGAGTTGACCCTTCAGGCTCCTCATGCGGAGCCGCAGGACGGGCTCCGTCCGCATTCTTTGTCACGTCGGCCAACGGAAGGGGAGAAGTCGAAGAGCGACGATGCTTCTTCGACTTCTTCTTGTTCTTCTACTTACCTGAGCAGTGCAAAGACTTCGATGACGAGTGGTGGTGCCTCCGCGACCGGTCCCTCGACATTCTATGCGACCGGGACCTCGAGCAGCACGGAGCGGACTGCCGGGCCTCGAGAAGCTTTCGGGACCGCTCCCGCAAAGACTTGGGATTCATGGTCCGGCAGTCGGAGCACGACTTGGGGTCATGGTCGCACTCCAGACACCACAGGCACATGCGGTGCGGGTCCGTAACCGACATCAGCTTGCGTCAGGTGTCACAAGCCTTGAAACCAGGCCGAGGACGATTGGACATCCCTGTGTGCACCAGGAGTCGATAGACTCAAAAAACTGTGTCAACAAAAGTCACAAAAAAGTCAAGTCAAAAAGTGACTGGAGGTACCGCTCTCTCCGGATCTGCGCTGGCTGGCGCGGAAAAGGAAAGAACTGACGCCAGTGCGCGAGGGCGGCATCTTAGTAGCTACCGCAACGTCATCCCGGCGACCACGACGGCAACAACGAACGCGGAGCGGACCGACACACCTTTCGACACGCAGGGGTACTACTGACGAAAAAAATTCTCCGGATCCAGTCTGTGTCCTGAGGAGTACCCCCAAAGAAATGTGCCAGGGTTCGAAACGCATCGACAGCTTCTTTCTCGGCCAAATAAGTGCTCAATACATGTGTTACCACTGTTGCTCACAATTAAGAATTTTTGAAAAGCTTTGAAAAGAATATTGCATGTGAGCTCAGTAGGGTCACTATTTGGCGATCGACCCTGCCAACATGTTTGTATCTTCTCCAGTCAGGTAGCCATCAGGGGCACCATGGTATTCTTGCAGTTTAAACTGTACAGAACCTGAGCTTAGAAAACTATTTTTTGTTATGTGGTGAATATGTATCAAATATATGTTATGTAATTTATATGTTTGTCCATATATTTTTGTATTTTGAAATTTTGCAATTCCTGTGTATGTTAAAAAAGTTATGAAATTCTAAAAAGTAATCAAGTTCTTAAAAATTAAAAAAAAATACTTATTTCAAAATAAAAAAATAGATTTTTTCAATTGATCATAGTAATAGGGTTATGTGATCATACGATGAATGGGTGATTGAATGAGAATCAGTATTGGCACTTTTAGAAAACTGGCATTTTCTTTTCCTAATAATTTGGTGTCTGCAGCCTGTGTCCTGGGTCACATGACAGTGAATAGTAGGCCTTTCTGTATTCCTCCCAGACACTGAGACTAAGTGGACTAGATGATGGCACGATGGGTGGTGCGGAGTATTTCCCTGCCCCACTTAGCTTTAAAGTGCTGCATCCAGCAACCTCGCAAAGGAACTTGACACCAGCCTTTTCTCTTCTAAGACCCCTTGAAGCCTGGGCAGGAGAAGAAAGGAAATTTCCAGGACCAGGTAGGGGGTAGCTAGAAATTACCTCCACTTCAAAGGTTGGCACTAGGTACAAATATTAGACCCTCAGACCAATTGATCCTTACACACCTGATCCTGTGATCATTACAGAAAAAGAGCTGCCTTGTTCATTAGAGGGCTGCTTTGCTGCTTGAGGCCTGCTTTTTCCCCCGGAGGACTGCCTTGCTGCTTGAGTTCTGCTTTGCTCCTCGGAGGACTTCCCTGCTGCTACCAGAGAAGCGCCTTGCTCTTTGAGGGTTTGAGGCTTGCCTTGCTTCCCAGAGGACTGCCCTGGTGCTTGAGGCCTGCCTTGGTCCCTAGAGGACTGCCCTGTTGCTTGAGACCTGCCCTGCTATGTGAGAAGGACGACTGGACCTGCTCCTTTAAACCCAGGCGTAGCTGAGTGACTCTAAGTACCTCATTATGATGGTGGTCGGACAAGCGCCCGACCGCCATCATTTCGGGCTGGAGACCATCCAACAAGGAGTCGGCGGTCCCAACAGCCCAATTACGCTTGTGCTGCATCCCGGAAAAGGGCCGCAGCACAAGTCACATTAGAAAAAGGGATGTTTTTTAATATCCATGCACCGTGTGCCAGGCACCATATGGTGCATGGATGTTTGGGGGTCACCACATGTGCTCTCCAGGCCAAATAGCAGAGTACTACCGAGGACAGGGGCCATGCTAGGGACCTTCAAAGTTACTTACTGACAGCCTTTTCATGGCGGTCAGACCGCCATTAAAAGGCTGTTAGAAACTAACATCCCTTCGACCGCCACCCTGACGGGCTCCTTGAGCCTGCTGGAGGCGGCGGTCTTTCCCCTTGCCCAAATTGCTTGGACTGCCGGCATCATAATCCGGGGATCGGACTGCCACCGATGGCCTGTCAGTGGCGGTCCGCCCGATATCCTAATAAGGCCCTAAGTGTCCGGTGGCTGACCTCCTGTTTTAAGATACAGGGATACAACTAGATTAATCTCCCTACAACTGCCCAGCTGACTTGCTGTAAATGGCAACTGCAACTGGACCTGCCTGAGCCTGCAACTACACAAGCCTGAACCTGCAACTGGACCTGCCTGAGCCCAGCAGGTCTCTACTGGAGTGAGTTCCCGAACCCAGAGAGGTGCCTCCATAGGGCCTGGACCCTTGGCTGCCTTCAGTTGAACTCCTCCTATGAAATACTGACGTTTTGAACTCTTTGCATCGGACTTTGAGAAGGTAATTTTTCAGCAGGACTAACCTGATCCTGTAGCTGACCTGCACTCCAATGCAGTCGGCCTGAACTTGTGACTTTCTTCTGGTCTAGCAAGACCAGATGAGCACGAGTGGTGCTTTATGCGTTTGAGTACTATACATACCTAAAATTATAAAACGGAATATCTCCGGTTCTACAGATTGGATTTTTGTTGCTCTAGTCTCATTTTATTTATTAAAATGTACTCTGTGTTTCTAAATTGGTTTTGGATTTTTGTGTTTTCACTTTATTACCATTTGTGTGGTGCATATATACTTTACACATTGCTTTTAAGTTAAGCCTGACTGCTTTTGTGCCAAGCTAACATAGGTTTAAGCAGAGTTTAATTTAGTGGGTTTTGTGTTTCAGCCTGACAAGGATTGTGGTTGTTACATGAGAAGGGTTTACACCGCCCTTAACCAATAACCCAAGTTCCAATAGTCCTGCACAATAGGAACAGTCCAGTCTCAAATGCCAAGCCAGGGAAACCCCCCAGACAGGAACACAAACAACCACACAAAGCCTGTGGCCTACGTAGTCTATTTAATGTGGGTGTCATGTTTTTCTTGAATAGCCCATTGTAGTTGGGGATGAAACTTGTAGGTAATTGTCCCGCTGTCCCCGAAATGTTTCTTTCTAATGTTAAGGGTGAAGCAGCACCTTTGGCTATACACCAGCAACTTAATGCAGTGGCAGTAGCCGACCGCGAACATGAGTTGCCTGTCATTGTTGCTAATGTATACATTCGCTGGGACGTAACAATTTGGGAACCAGACATTCAGTATCACCTCTTGGCAAGCCTAGCTCAGACAAGGATGCCAGACCAGCCTGTGAGTTTGCTAAAAAAACATGGGATAAATCTAAACAACAACAACAGAAAGGTAGACAACATGGAGGTTCTCCACCCCCGGAGTCCTCTGAAAGACGAAACTTTTTTAATGATCGCACTAAAATAAAGACGCCAGACAGGTATCAGTCATCTGATACCCATTCCCCTCGTTCCTTTCAGGAATTGTGGGGCCAACAGTACGACAGAGGAGGATGATCTGACCGCAGACAAGGAGAGTATGTGAAACCAAAAAGGGAGACAACACTCGTCTGATGTGGAGATACAGAAGTATAGACCTCCTCCATATAAGCCACCTTTTCAGAAAAAGAAAGTTGCAGCTTTAACTGATAAATATGCCACAGACAGTGAGAACCCTCCTCCTGAATAGGAATTGGGCAGTGACTCTCCTCGACAGCGCGGCAGAAGTCACCATAGAACACCAGGATCTCCTCCAATTTCTGGTAGTGGAAGCAACTGAAACATTTACTACCATTGAAACCGCGACACCTGCGTAGCCCCTCTAGACAGATTATATCTTTTAGAGATTCAAATTGAAGGTGATGTTAAACTCACCATTAAAAAGCAATATTCTGGGATAATTTTACTACATCTTACTACATTCTCTTGGCAGAGGTTGATTAGCCCCCATCTTTTGTTCTTGCTTGCCCCGAGGGCGAGGATGTTATTCTCCCTTCTTTTTCGGACCTTGTCCCGGGCGAAGTCAAACAAGCTTATACACCTGAATGGCCCCTTGCATGGCCACTGCACTTTATCATAATGATACTGGTTGGTATAAGGATTTCCCTTATCACATTATTCCTATATGATCCACGCCTCAAATACAACCACAGTATCCTAGTAAACAAGGTGCTAAAGCACCCGTTAAGGGAATTCTTTCCCAACTAGAGTACCCAGGAGTAATTGAACCCTGTTCTTCTGAAATGAATAACCATCTTTTTCCTGTTCTGAAACCAGATCATTCATATCACATTCTTTTAGATTACAGACATTTGAATAGTCATACCACTCACAATTGCAGGGAAAAATACACACAGTATAGTACTTATCAATAATATGTGGTCTGTAAAAAATACAAAACCACTTTGGATATTTCCAATGGTTTTTTAAGTCACAATTTGGCTCCTGAGAGCCATGACTGGTCCGCCTTTAGCGTCCTAGGCTTTCAAATGCTCTATGCTTGACTACCTATGGGCTGTAAGAATAGCCCTGGAGTTTTTGCGGGACTGAGTGTTTCAATTCTTCAAGAAATTGACCCGATGCTCTGGCTTACGTAGATGATATCTACCTGATGGATGATAATTTAAAACCCCATCTAGCATGAGTTGATCGCATAATACTACGATTTACACAACTTAGGGGCCGATTACGATGTCGGTCTGAAAGGCTCCGAACGGCATTCGGATTTTCCTAACCCGTGTTGGAACCCATGTTTCCGACCAACTCAGAAACATTTCCGACCGACCAATTATGATAGAAGTTAACCGTTCAGTCTTTCCGACCGGCATTCGGAGCCTCCGAGTCGGTCGGAGCCGAATCGTACATCCCTATGGACCGCTTTTCCGACCAACGTATTACGATGTCGGATTCAGACAGCCTTTCCGAATCGGTCTGTCCGACATGGAACGGATGTCCGGAACTGACTTTGGGGGCCTGTAGCAGACCCCCCTTCACCCAGAGGCCTCCGGTTGGGGACCATGGCGGTACCCATGGGACCCCTCCGTACAAAAATGCACAGTGTGGCAGACGAATATGCCTCCTCACTACGCATTCATTTTCCCCGCAGGCTATTACAACGCGGTCGTTACATACCATTACCCCGCAAGTCATAACAACGACTTGCACTAGGGGGGGCGCTGGATGTTGGAATAGTATAATTTAATATTCCAACTCCAGTCTGTGCAACAGTAGGGAAGGTGTTGGATTTTAAATCCAACACCTTCTGATCCCTCTGCAAGTCGCTGTTAGGACTTGCGGGGTAATGGTATGCGTTGTTTCAAAGCGGTCCTTGTAACAACCGCGTTGTAATAGCCTGCGGGGAAAAGGATTCCTGGTAAACGATGTTTACCGTGGCAGGCACCATGGGGTGCCCGCCACAGGATGCAAGGTTTTTCGCAACTACCCCTTTTTAGGTCTCGCGCCTAGCGTTGCAGTGCGTAGCACTGCTCGCGCAGCGCGAGACCTTTAGAAAGGGCTTCAGAAAGCTACCCACACGCTCGTGCGTGTGGTTTTGCTTTGTGAAGCCCACATTGGCTGGAGCGTGCGTTTTTCCCCCGAGACGGCACGCGATTGGGCAAGGCGGGCGCATGTCCCGCCTTCGCTCCTCCCATTCCCGACGGTGGCCAGAACGCGCAGCAGCGCGCGTTCGCCTCGCTGACACGCTCCCTCTCCCCCCCGCTCCTCTGTGGTGCGCGCGCACCACTGTTTTTCTCCTTTGGTATACGTATGCTACCTTTTAAGTTGTTGCTTGTTTGTCACCTTCCCATCACGTCAGTCTCCTCTTCCATTTGTACTATTGAATGCTTGGCCTAGTGAGGAAACTGGAGAGGGTGTGCTCGAGCAACTTCTTATCTCCTGCTCTGCACCCCATCTCCCGCGGACCACTTCTGTCAACCTGCCGCCTTTGAAAGTCAGTTCTGCCCCCGTGCAGACGCCTCACAGCCTCTATTTAGCGCCGGCTCCTCCGGCGACCACCCCCTCCCATCCACGTATGCACCTCAGCTCCAGGGGAAGGCAGGGGCGGCAGGAGGCAGGAGCCGGGGAGGTCCGGAGCCCCGCAGGTCGGACGTGCCGTTTCATTTCCCACATTCATAACCCTCGCTGTACGCGCCATGTCGCCCTGAGGAAATTGACGAGATGAATGCTTGGGCATGCTGGCGGTGTGCCGGGTTAACTCTCTGGATTTAGTTTATATCATCTCGCGAAAGTATTTGCGGCCTTTAGCATGTTTATCCCCAGCTCCGCGCTTTGTGAACGCCCCCTCTTTGTGTAAAAGATTTGCCAATGAAGCAATAAGTGGTTTCATGTGCTCCGGTCTTCATTAAACGTACACATCCTGCGCGTATGTTGTGTGGTGGGTATCGCGCTAACGTGGGCTGCAGGACGAACGAGCCGCTGCCTGCAGGTGCAGAGAGACAAAGTATCACACAGCGCAGCTCCACCATCAGAGGCAGGGGCACACGGCCCCGTCTTGCCACCCTTGGCAGCGGCCAGCCAGGGTCAGATTGGATCACGATTAAGCCCGGACACTACCCTCCCTACCCCCCCGCCCAAAAAAAGTGGCCCGCCACATCCCGGGATCATCCCTTTCATGGATCGCCATTTGCTTAGTCTCACTGGAGTAATTTTTAGAGAAACGTTTGTTAAATTAAGAATTTTAGGGGCCAAGCTGAAGTCTGCCAGTGCCAGTGCAAAACTGGCCTAGTGTCTGCCTCCCCATGATGCTAGCCCCACATTTCAGAGGCCTGGTTGAGCCTGGAAGACAGTAAGGCTCTGTGGGCAAGTTGACTGAGGCCCTAAAGAATGGCCCACAGGTGACCCTGAGGCATCCGCCCAATGCCCAACTGCCCGCCTTTCTAATCTGACCCTGAGGGTGGCCACCTTACTGCATGTCAACACATGCTTTGTTTCAAGTTCACATTTTTGCTATAAGGTTTGTTAGCTTGGTTTGATCAATGGAATCAAGTTAAGACTACAACCCCTAGCATTCATTAGGATATCGCATGACAGGCCAGAACTGGACACATGTAAGGACATGGAGTGAGGTGCCACCCACTGTATGAGTTTGCACTCTGTCTTCAAATCTACGTAAATCATCCAGCTTCATGGAAGTATAGATCACAAATAGTGAATACAAACCAAGCACTTACTTATTGAAATGTTCATGTTATTTTGTGTTGCAACCAGTTTATTAATAGGTCACATTGCTAAATGGCTATTTGGAGAGGGTCCTAAAACAACCTATCTAATAAATATTAATTGGGCAGGTTGCTGTTGGCGACCCCTTGCGTTTGGCTGCAAACACAAAGATGGTGGCCTGCGGGAGACAGCAGACTTCTATCCCTGCGTTCGTATTCCTCCTGAACAGGAACATTTTTAAAGCAGCCTATGGCCCTTAAAGGGACAGGTTATTCTTAAAAAAAAATGTTTCCTGTTTCCAATTATTTTGGGGAAAAGAGAGTGGGGGAAATTAGATGATTCCTAAACGGGAGGTTGATCGACATTGACACTTTCCTGTTTGAAAATGGCATACCACTCCTACTCGGGTGTTGGTATCTGATCAATGATTTGCAACCACAATTCCAGTTATAAATCATTGATACACGCCATTGTGAAACGCTTTTACAAGAAGATGCCTCTTTCATGTCTTTTCCTAACTGCAATTCTGAATGAGTTGCTAAAACCGTTTAGTGAGCAAAAAGGCAATTCTGACTCTTAAAAGGGATTGAGTAACTACTAAAACGCACTTTTGCAGGTGCCAACTTCGTGATTTTGCAAATCGAAGGGTTTGTGATTCCAAAAGTGCAAGATAATCAGATCCTTTGTCTAGGCCCTGCTGGTCAACACCCAGGGAAAATAGACCTTCCTTCCTGTTGAGCGCCATGTTAAAGTGACTTTTAATGAGATGGAGAGATTTAAAATTATTGTGTAACATACGTCATGAATGATATAACCATTCTTCATATGTCAGAAATGGTCCTTTGTTTTGTCTCTGAATATGGTTCCAACTAGTAGCTGTGCTCCACCTTGTAAATGTCTTCCTTGGGTACAGATAAATGGTACTAGTTGCCCCCATCATACAGCATCCTGCAGTATTGTCAACACCATGCTCTCTTAAGGTTACATCTGATGCTTTAGAGGAATCTTCCCTTTTAACTTGTTTTACACTATTGTATACTATCTTCCCATTTTACACTAGTATGCATATTTTCTCTATATTATGACATGCCACTGTATGGTCAAAGATTACAGATTGGTCAAGCTTGTAAAGTGGCTCTTTGCCTAAGCAGCTTAGGCCTCACTATATAAATAACACAGAGAAATAACAACACCTTAGTGCTGGGCTGTGCATTAGATCTCTGTTGACTATTTTGAGTTGTAGTTGCTAAGTGGCATTATATTTCTGGTGAAGAGTGGGATCGTTACCAGGTTTATAACTGCAGGCTAAGTATTCCTTTGAACCATTCGAGTAATTTTACCGGTTCAAAAGTAGAAAACATGAAGGTTGTTCTTTCAGAGTGTTGTGTGTGTCGCATTTGCAGATAGGTGGTTCTTGTCTGGACTGGCACATTGCTGAAAAAGCAACTGATTGGCTGAGATAATCTCAATCTTCCTCCTATAACATTTTTGTCTCTCAATGTGTGACCTCCTTAAGAGCGACAGGTATTTCCAGGCATGGGTCTCTTAGCCCACTGTATCATAGGACTCAAGCTGCACTTCACTGCTGAGGCATAAACATGCGAAACAAAGTCGGTGGTTGCTTGTTTTCTGTTCAGAGGGGACGTTTCCTGACATTTCACATTAGTCTTTTCCTATTGGATGAGAGCCTAGAACATTGCATATGGTTGCCCCAAATCTAGACTGACACTGATTAAAACAGTCCACTAGGATGCAGCCCAGAGTAATTATCCGTGGTGAGAATGATTCATGCCTTTCACCCATCACTTTTCTGTTTCTGCTTTTCTCTGATGAACAGGGAAATACATACATTCACTCCCATATCAGATCTATTAACCACCGGTTACTGACGTGTTTTCTAGTCCGATTATCGAGGCAAAAGTTCACTTAACAAAGGACTTTCATGAGATGTTCTTGCACCCTCTAAAAATACATACATTTAATTTAACATATGTATTGGATGTGCCAGGCCTCTCTGGGCTAATCCTTCCCACATTATTGTTGGATGTCTTGTTGTAGTTTCAGTTTGTAAGAATATCATGGAGCACGAGTTAGGAGATCAGATTTACCCCACCGAAGATTGTTTTCAACAATGTTTCCTCATTTTATACACTGACATCGTTAAAACATGGCTTACTATAAAGCTTTTGTGGTGACCAAGTGCCTTCTATTTTGAAAATGTAAGTCTACATTTAACGTGTTAATTGATCAACATATCATTACTTTCCCTGTTGGAAAGAACCTACCTTTGCATAATTGAAAAGAAAAACGTTACAACCGTATATTCGGCCTTTACCTGAAAATCTACAAATCTACTGACTCTTTCTTAAAATTCCACACATAAACCTATTATTAGAAGCTAATATTGCAAAAACGATTTTTTCATTCTGCTTGCAGTGGATACTGCAGTACAGCCTTAATGTGTGGCACTATGGAGGACAGGAAAGTTGGTTGATCTGTGTTTGGGGCGTGTACATTAATTAAAGCTATGTCATTACTATCCAGTTTTCGCCCTGGCACCATGTAGCGTCCCTCTGGATCAATGATTACAACTTGGGATAGAAAGTAGACCCAGGAAGCACCAAAATCAACACCCCTCTAGCAAATGACGAATAGGTAGTATCTTCCCGTCACCACTTCAGCAATTTATCCATTAAAAAAAAAAACATAAATAAAATGCATTGTCATTTACAATGCCAATAGCTCAAACTCTCGTAAATGCGAGACCTATTGCATTGCAAATGCTTGTTTCAATGGGAGCCTGTGTTGTCAGTCGGAACACAGGCTCCCAATGAAGTCAATGGGAGTCTGACCGAACGGTGTTCTGAAACATCGTAATAGGTCTGTCGGACTCGCTGAACCCGAGTCAGTAGGAAACGATTCCGACAAGGAGTCGGTCGGATTGCTTTTCGATCGACATCGTAATGAGGCTCTTACAAGTTTAACTTCAAAAAATTGAATATAGCTTTTTTGAGTGCCCTTTTCTTAGGTTCTGAACTTACAAATGAAGGAAAAAAGTCTTGCCCCTCACTTTCTGGAGAAGTGTGTGCAATTGCAGCATCTAAGTACCTTTAAAAAGTTACAATCCTGCTAGGATGTTTGTATTTTGGCAGAAACTACATACCTGATTAAGCACAACCTATTAAATCACTTTATGCCTTAGTATGCCCTGATTTTTCCACGTCGTGCTGGACCTCGGAACACACTGACACTTTTAGATCTTTACAATCTCACTTACTTGAAACACGCCAGTTACATAAGGGTGTCAACACAGCAAATTTGGTCATCCACGTTTTGCGAGGTGCAATTGGATTTACGTATGTCACCTTTAACGAAGATGAAACTGTACCTATAGCATAGTAATTGCATTTATATTCCACTGCAGAAATTTATTTTGCTTCTACTGAAAAATTACTGACTCCATGCAGATGGCCATCCTTAAAGAACGGCCACTTGCTCAGGGAAAACGCATAATTGTCGTTTCTCAGGTTCCAGCCTTAGAGGCTGTCTCCAAAGCCAGCGTTCCTAACGCAAAAGCCCGTCTTCTTCAATGGATACAGTGGGCTACGTCCTTAATAGCCCTAGATGTAAACATCGTTTTTGACCCTTCCTTGCAAACAAAATAATTTTTGCAATATGAGCATGTTTATCCTTTGCCTTCTTCAGTTCTGCCTCTTGATCAATATATGACTGTCATTTATACTGATTGTCCGGCCCAACCTGCTAAATGAACAAGTTACTTACCTTCGGTAAAGATATATCTGTAAGAGACATACATTAGTTATAGATTCCTTACCTTAGAATTACCCCCAGGCGTCAGACTGGATCCAGAGAATTTTGTGTCAGCAGTACCCCTGCGCGTCGAAAGGTGGCGTTGGTCGGCTCCGCGTTCGTCGTTGGCGTTGTTGTCGCCGGATGACATCGCGGTAGCTACTTAACTGTCCAGGCAGTAGTGTTTTGTGAAAGTGTGCAGAGATGCCCACGTAGCTGCCTGACAGATGTCATCGAGGGGGACTCCCCGTCCCAAAGCAGTGGTCGCTGCAGTCGCCCTGGTGGAATGGGCGCGCAGTACCACTGGAGGCTCCTTCTTTGCCAAAGAATAGCAAGCTTTAATGCACAAAACAACCCACCTAGAGATGGTCCGTTTGTGCACGGCCCAACCTTTTTTGGCGCCCACGTAGCCAACAAAGAGCTGGTCATCCACCCGGAATTGTTTGGGGCGATCCAAATAAAATGAAAGCGCACTTTTTGGATCCAGACGGTGGAGCCTCTCTTCCTCCTTAGAAGGATGCGGAGGCGGAAAGAAGGTGGGCAAAGTGATGGTTAGACCAATGTGGAAAGAAGTAACCACCTTTGGAAGAAAGGAAGGCCTGGTTCTGAGGACGACCTTGTCCGGATGAACAGCCAGAAAAGGAGGTTTGGAAGAAAGGGCTTGCAGCTCACTCACCCTGCGAGCAGAGGTGATGGCAACCAGAAAAGCAGCCTTTAGAGTAAGAAGTCTGAGAGGACAGTTATGAAGCGGCTCAAAGGGAGCGCACATAAGGTAGGTAAGAACCAAGTTCAAGTCCCACTGAGGCATTACGAAGGGAACAGGAGGAAAGAGATGAGTAATGCTCTTAAGGAAGCTATTTACAAAGGGGACTTGAAAAGAGAAGGCTGATCGGGAAGCCTTAGAAAGGCTCAAATGGCTGAGCGATAGCCCTTAAGAGTCCCCAGAGCATAGCCCTGCTGGTCCAAAGAAAGGAGGAACAAGAGAACCTCATAAAGAGGGGCAGAAAGGGGATCCACAGCCTTTGCTGCGCACCATGCCACAAATGTGTTCCATCTGCAGGCGTATACCGTCTTAGTGGAGGGAAGCCTGGCTGCCAAAACAACATCACAGACTTCGGGAGGAAGGTCAAAGGCTGTCAACTGTCACCGCTCAATCTCCACGCAAAGAGATGGAGGCTGGACAGGTTCGGGTGGAGGACAGTCCCCTGCTGCTGTGACAGAAGATCCTCCCAAAGAGGCAGTCTGATCGGAGGATCGATGACCATGTGTAACAGCTCGGGATACCAGACTCTTCGTGCCCAATCAGGAGCCACAAGAATGACTTGGGCCTGGTCGCGCGTGATCTTCTTCAGGACTCTGGGCAGAAGTGGTATAGGCGGAAAGGCGTATAGAAGACCGCAACTTCACTCGTGACGAAAAGCGCCACCTAGCGAGTGCCGCCTTGGAAACTCCAACGTGCAGAATTGCTGACATTGCGCGTACTCTTTAGTAGCAACTAGATCTAACCAAGGCTCTCCCCACTGCTGAAAGAGACCTTGCGCCACCTCTGAGTGAAGAAGACATTTGTGATCCATCATGCACCTGCGGCTGAGTTTGTCCGCCATGGCGTTCAGTGAACCTGCCAGCTGTTGAACCACTAGGGATATGCCCTGATGTTCCAGCCATGTCCAGAGACGGAGAGCCTCTTGACAGGGTCCACGACCCCACACCGCCATGTTTGTTGCAGTACCACATGGCAGTGGTGTTGTCTGTGAACACCTGCACCACTCTTCCCCGGACAGAAGGAAGGAATGCTTTTAGTGCAAGACGGATTGCCCGCAGCTCCAGAAGGTTGATGTGGAGCCCGGACTCCGCCGGAGACCAGAGGCCTCTGATCTCTGCCTCTCCCATGTGGCCGCCCCACCCCAGAAATGATGCATCTGTCACCACTGTGAGCTCCGGTTGGGGAAGGGAGAGGGATCTGCAGTTGACCCAATCCTGGTTCTTTAGCTACCACTGCAATTGTCGTGCAGTGCCCTCCGAGATCTGAAAGCAATCGGACAGATTCCCCTGATGCTGTGCCCACTGGAACTTCAGGTCCCACTGCAGAGCCCGCATATGCCTCCTGGCTTGATCCACCAACAGGATGCAGGAGGCCATGAGGTCCAGCAGCCTCAGGGTCATTCTGACCGAAACCCAGGATAGAGGCTGAAAGATCGGAATCATACCCCGAATATCCTCCCTGCTCGGGCGGATAAGCCCGAAACTGCGTTGTGTCCAGAACCGCTCCGATGAAAAGGAGCTTATGAGAGGGAGTAAGGTGTGACTTCGGCACGTTGATAGTGAACCCCAGCGAATGCGGGAGGTCCGCCGTAGTCTGGAGGTGGGAAGTGACTGCCTGGGGCGAGCCCACCTTCTACAGCCAGCCAGCCGTCAAGATAGGGGAAGACTGGAACACCTGATCTGCGCAGATGAGCTGCGACCACCACCATCACTTTCGTGAACACCCGTGGGGCGCTGGTAAGGCCGAAGGGGAGCACGGTAAACTGAAAGTGCTCGTGGCCTACCGTGAACCGCAGGTAACGCCGGTGGGCTGGCAATGTGAAAATAAGCGTCATGCAAGTCCAACGCTACCATCCAGTCTCCAGGGTCAAGAGCAGACAGGACCTGAGTTAGTGTCAACATTTTGAACTTCTCCTTCCGGAGGAAGCAGCTGACGTTCCTGAGATCCAAGATAGGACGCAGGCCTTTGTCCTTCTTGGGCACCATAAAGTAGTGGGAATAGCAACCACAACCTACTTCTGGGGCAGGAACTCGCTCGATGGCACCCTTGGCCAAGAGGGCCGTAACTTCCTGTTGGAGAAGGGCCAAATGATCCTGTGACATGCGATGGTACTGAGGTGGCATGGATGGAGGGGTAGTCTTGAAGGGGAGGGAGTAGCCCCTTCGGACTATCTGCAAAACCCACCTGTCCGATGTGATGGTGCGCCAGTGGGGGAGGTGATGGCGAATCCTGCCGCCCACTGCCGATTGGTGGCCCTGAAAGGTCAGACTAGGAGGGTTTGGAGGCTGCTGCAGAAGGGGCGCCGGTGGACTGGCCCGCTCGCTGGCCCCCAGACCCCACGACAGTTGGTCCCACGTCCTCGGCAGCGCAGGGGCTGAACAGCTTGCGCCGGCCTGTGGCCCTGGGTGGAACGTGGCGGGGCACCCCTTCGGTAGCCACGAAAGGGCCGAAAAGCAGACTGCGCAGGGCGGGTGGAGAGGCCCAAGGACTTGGTCGTTGCCCGGGAGTCCTTGAAGCACTCTAGCGCGTTGTCTGCTTTGTTGCCAAACAGGCGACGGCCATCAAAGGGCATGTCCAGCAAGGTAGCCTGGACATACCCGGAAAAACCAGTCGACCTCAGCCAGGCGTAGCGTCGGAAGGCTACCGACGTTGATATTGTCCTGCCTAGCGAGTCAGCCGTGTCCAGTCCACATCTTATGGTGAACTGGGCTGCGTCTCTCCCCTCGGCGACTGCACGGGAGAGCACGGCCCGGGCCTCCTCCGGGCACTGTGGCAGCACCTGCGCTACCATATCCCACACAGAGTGGGTGTAACGGCCCAACAGACATGCGGTGTTTACCAACCGCAGTCCCAAGCTGGAGGAAGAAAACATCTTCTTTCCAAGATGGTCCAGCTTTTTGGATTCTCTATCAGGCGGTGCATTAGGGAATGCGCCTTAGGACGTAGAGGCTTGGACCACTAAGCTCTCAGGGGTAGGGTGTTGGGGGAGGAAAGTGGGGTCACGCGGAGCCGGGCGGTGGCGTCGGGCAATCATGCTATCCACAGGAGCCCCTGTGTTGGGCCTGGACCAGGTGCCCAAAAGGATGTCAGTAAGGGCTTCATTGAAAGGCAGCAGGGGCTGCGCAGAGGCCGCTGCCGGTTGAAGCACCTCCGTCAGGAGATTTGTACTGATCACCACCGTAGGTAGCTCAAGGTTGAGGGCCTCGGCCACCCTACGCAACTCCACTGCGTATGAAGCACCCTCCTCCGTAGCCACAGTAGGAGGAGACAGCATGCCAAGGTCTGGGGACTTATCCAGACCACTGGCGTCACCCAACTCCTCTCTCCAGTCCGGTTCAATTAACTGGTCAGTCAAAGGGTCTACAGACCCCTCCCAGTCCTCCTCACACTCCTCTGGTTGCCAATCTGGCCTGTACGAAACACCAGGGTCGATCAGAGGTACAAAAGTACCGCTCAGCGCCGGATCCGGTGTCGGTCGACGTCTGTCCGGCTCCGTGACCAAGTCAGGGTGGAGGCTGGGGATCCAACCGGCGTCGGAAGCAGCGTCGGAAGCGGACGTAGTGCCTGTGGAATCGACGCCGGGGGAGGTGTTATAAGGTCGACTGGCGCTGATCCGGATCCAGACCTGCATCCAAGTGGACCCTGTGGTGCCGGAGCCGCCGGCGTTGAAGGCCCAGGGCCCCCAGTCGAGTCTGCGGGGCCCGAAGGCACGCCGGCGGAGTCAGGCTGCCCAAAGATGGCATGCATCGCTTCGTAGAAACTCCGAAGCTGGGCAGGGGTCGCTCCCGGAAAAGGAGGGAAACACAGAGTTGACCCTTCAGGCTCCGCACGCGGAGCCGCAGGACGGGCTCCGTCCGCATTCCTTGTCGCGTCGGCCGACGGAAGGGGAGAAGTCGAAGAGCGACAATGCTTCTTCGACTTCTTCTTGTGCTTCAACTTACCTGAGGAGTGCGAAGACTTCGATGACGAGTGGTGGTGACTCCGCGACCGGTCCCTCGACCTCCCACGCGACCAGGACCTCGAGCGGCGCGGAGCGGACTGCCGAGCCTCGAGAAGCTTTCGGGACTGCTCCCGCAAAGACTTGGGATTTTTGGTCCGGCAGTCGGAGCACGACTTGGGATCATGGTCGCACTCCAGACACCACAGGCACACGCGGTGCGGGTCCGTAACCAACATCAGCTTACGACAGGTGTCGCAAGCCTTGAAGCCGGGCCGAGAACGACTGGACATCCCTGTGTGCACCAGGAGTCGATAGACTCAAAAAACTGCGCCAACAAAAGTCGCAACAAAGTCAGTCAAAAAGTGACTGGAGGTACCGCTCTCTCCGGATCTGCGCTGGCTGGTGCGGAAAAGGAAAGAACTGACGCCAGTGCGCGAGGGCGGCATCTTAGTAGCTACTGCAACGTCATCCCGGCGACCACGACGGCAACGACGAACGCAGAGCGGACCGACACACCTTTCGACGCGCAGGAGTACTACTAACGAAAAAAATTCTCCGGATCCAGTCCGTGTCCTGAGGAGAACCCCCAAAGAAATGTGCCAGGGTTCGAAACGCATCGACAGCTTCTTTCTCGGCCAAATAAGTGCTCAATACATGTGTTACCACTGTTGCTCACAATTAAGAATTTTTGAAAAGCTTTGAAAAGAATATTGCATGTGAGCTCAGTAGGGTCACTATTTGGCGATTGCCCCTGCCAACACGTTTGTATCTTCCACAGTCAGGTAGCCATCAGGTGCACCATGGTATTCTTGCAGTTTAAACTGTACAGAACCTGAGCTTAGAAAACTATTTTTTGTTATGTGGTGAATATGTATCATATATATGTTATGTAATTCATATGTTTGTCCATATATTTTTGTATTTTGAAAATTTGTAATTCCTGTATATGTTAAAAAAGTTATGAAATTCTAAAAAGTAATCAAGTTCTTAAAAATAAAAATAAAAAAATACTTCTTTCAAAATAAAAAAAATAGATTTTTTCAATTGATCATAGTAATTGGGTTATGTGATCATACGATGAACAGGTGATTGAATGAGAATCAGTATTGGCACTTTTAGAAAACTGGCATTTTCTTTTCCTAACAATTTGGTGTCTGCAGCCTGTGTCCTGGGACACATGACAGTGAATAGTAGGCCTTTCTGTATTCCTCCCAGACACTGAGACTAAGTGGACTAGATGATGGCACGATGGGTGGTGCGGAGTATTTCCATGCCCCACTTAGTTTTTAAAGTGCTGCATCCAGCAACCTCGCAAAGGAACTTGACACCTGCCTTTTCTCTTCTAAGACCCCTTGAAGCCTGGGCAGGAGAAGAAAGGAAATTTCCAGCAGGGGGTAGCTAGAAATTACCTCCACTTCAAAGGTTGGCACTAGGTATAAATATTGGACCCTCAGACCAATTGTTCAGTACACACCTGCTCCATGATAATTACAGAAAAAGAGCTGCCTTGTTCATTAGAGGGCAGCTTTGCTGCTTGAGGCCTGCTTTTTCCCCCGGAGGACTGCCTTGCTGCTTGAGTTCTGCTTTGCTCCTCAGAGGACTTCCCTGCTGCTACCAGAGAAGTGCCTTGCTGTTTGAGGGTTTGAGGCTTGCCTTGCTTCCCAGAGGACTGCCCTGGTGCTTGAGGTCTGCATTGGTCCCTAGAGGACTGCCCTGTTGCTTGAGACCTGCCCTGCTATGTGAGAAGGACGACTGGACCTGCTCCTTTAAACCCAGGCCTAGCTGAGTGACTCTAAGTACCTCATTACGATGGTGGTCGGACAAGTGTCCGACAGCCAACATTTCGGGCTGGAGACCATCCAACAAGGAGTCAGCGTTCCCAACAGCCCAATTACGCTTGTGCTGCATCCCAGAAAAGGGCCGCAGCACAAGTCGCATTAGAAAAAGGGATGTTTTTTAATATCCATGCACTATGTGCCAGGCACCATATGGTGCATGGATGTTTGGGGGTCACCACATGTGCTCCCCAGGCCAAATAGCAGAGTACTACCGGGGACGGGGGCCATGCTAGGGACCTTCAAAGTTACTTACTGACAGCCTTTTCATGGCGGTCAGACCGCCATGAAAAGGCTGTTAGAAACTAACATCCTAATCCGAACCATTGTGCCTCCGCAGGCACCGCCTCCATTGTAGGGATTAGGCTCCGACCGCCACCCTGACAGGCTCCTTGAGCCTGTTGGAGGCGGCGGTCTTTCCCCTTGCCCAAATTGCTTGGACTGCCGGCATCATAATCCGGGGATCGAACTGCCACCTATAGCCTGTCATTGGCGGTCCGCCCGATATTCTAATAAGGCCCTAAGTGTCCGGTAGCTGACCTCCTGTTTTAAGATACAGGGATACAACTAGATTAATCTCCCTACAACTGCCCAGCTGACTTGCTGTAAATGGCAACTGCAACTGGACCTGCCTGAGCCTGCAACTACACAAGTCTGAACCTGCAACTGGACCTGCCTGAGCCCAGCAGGTCTCTACTGGAGTGAGTTCCCGAACCCAGAGAGGTGCCTCCATAGGGCCTGGACCCTTGGCTGCCTTCAGTTGAGCTCCTCCTGTGAACTCTTTGCATCGGACTTTGAGAAGGTAACTTTTCAGCAGGACTAACCTGATCCTGTAGCTGACCTGCACTCCAATGCAGTCGGCCTGAACTTGTGACTTTCTTCTGGTCTAGCAAGACCAAATGAGCACGAGTGGTGCTTTATGCGTTTGAGTACTATACATACCTAAAATTATAAAAACTGAATATCTCCGGTTCTACTGATTGGATTTTTGTTGCTCTAGTCTCATTTTATTTATTAAAATGTACTCTGTGTTTCTAAATTGGTTTTGGATTTTTGTGTTTTCACTTTATTACCATTTGTGTGGTGCATATATACTTTACACAGTGCTTTTAAGTTAAGCCTGACTGCTTTTGTGCCAAGCTAACATAGGTTTAAGCAGAGTTTAATTTAGTGGGTTTTGTGTTTCAGCCTGACAAGGATTGTGGTTGTTACATGAGAAGGGTTTACACCGCCCTTAACCAATAACCCAAGTTCCAATAGTCCTGCACAATAGGAACAGTCCAGTCTCAAATGCCAAGCCAGGGAAACCCCCCAGACAGGAACACAAACAACCACACACAGCCTGTGGCCTACGTAGTCTATTTAATGTGGGTGTCATGTGTTTCTTGAATAGCCCATTGTAGTTTGGGGATGAAACTTGTAGGTAATTGTCCTGCTATCCCCGAAATGATTCTTTCTAATGTTAAGGGTGAAGCAGCGCCTTTGGCTATACACCAGCAACTTAATGCAGTGGAGGTAGCCGATCGCAAACATGAGTTGCCTGTCATTGTTGCTAATGTATATGTTCGCTGGGACGTAACAATTTGGGAACCAGACATTCAGTATCACCTCTTGGCAAGCCTAGCTCGGACAAGGATGCCAGACCAGCCTGTGAGTTTGCTAAAAAAAACATGGGATAAATCTAAACAACAACAACAGAAAGGTAGACAACATGGAGGTTCTCCACCCACGGAGACCTCTGAAAGACGAAACTTTTTTAATGATCGCACTAAAATAAAGACTCCAGACAGGTATCAGTCATCTGATACCCATTCTGCTCGTTCCTTTCAGGAACTGTCGGACCAACAGTACGACAGAGGAGGATGATCTGACCGCAGACAAGGAGAGTATGTGAAACCAAAAAGGGAGACACAACACTCGTCTGATGTGGAGATAAAGAAGGATAGACCTCCTCCATATAAGCCCACTTTTCAGAAAAAGAAAGTTGCAGCTTTAACTGATAAATATGCCACAGACAGTGAGAACCCTCCTCCTGAATAGGAATTGGGCAGTGAATCTCCTCGACAGCGTGGCAGAAGTCACCATAGAACATCAGGATCTCCTCCAATTTCTGATAGTGGAAGCAACTGAAACATTTACTACCATTGAAACCGCGACACCTGCGTAGCCCCTCTAGACAGATTATATCTTTTAGAGATTCAAATTGAAGGTGATGTTAAACTCACCATTAAAAAGCAATATTCTGGGATAATTTAACTACATCTTACTACATTCTCTTGGCAGAGGTTGATTGGCCCCCATCTTTTGTTCTTGCTTGCCCCGAGGGTGAGGATGTTAATCTCCCTTCTTTTTCAGACCTTGTCCCGGGCGAAGTCAAACAAGCTTATACACCTGAATGGCCCCTTGCATGGCCACTGCACTTTATCATAATGATACTGGTTGGTATAAGGATTTCCCTTATCACATTATTCCTATATGATCCACGCCTCAAATACAACCACAGTATCCTAGTAAACAAGGTGCTAAAGCACCCGTTAAGGGAATTCTTTCCCAACTAGAGTACCCAGGAGTAATTGAACTGTGTTCTTCTGAAATGAATAACCATCTTTTTCCTGTTCTGAAACCAGATCATTCATTTCACATTCTTTTAGATTACAGGCATTTGAATAGTCATACCACTCACAATTGCAGGGAAAAATACACACAGTACAGTACTTATCAATAATATGTGGTCTGTAAAAAATACAAAACCACGTTGGATATTTCCAATGGTTTTTTCAGTCACAATTTGGCTCCTGAGAGCCATGACTGGTCCGCCTTTAGCGTCCTAGGCTTTCAAATGCTCTATGCTTGACTACCTATGGGCTGTAAGAATAGCCCTGGAGTTTTTGCGGGACTGATTGTTTCAATTCTTCAAGAAATTGACCCGATGCTATTTCTTACGTAGATGATATCTACCTGATGGATGATAATTTAAAACCCCATCTAGCAAGAGTTGATCGCATAATACTACGATTTACACAACTTAGGTCGGTCGGAAAGGCTCCGAACGGCATTCGGATTTTCCTAACCCGTGTTGGAACCCATGTTTCCGACCAACTCAGAAACATTTCCGACTGACCAATTATGATAGAAGTTAACCGTTCAGTCTTTCCGTCCGGCATTCGGAGACTCCGAGTCGGTCGGAGCCGAATCGTACATCCCTATGGACAGCTTTTCTGACCAACGTATTACGATGTCGGATTCGGACAGCCTTTCCGAATCAGTCTGTCCGACATGGAACAGCTGTGCGGAACTGACTTTGGGGGCCTGTAGCAGGCCCCCCTTTACCCAGAGGCCTCCGGTTGGGGCCCATGGGGGTACCCATGGGACCCCTCTGTATAAAAATGCACAGTGTGGCAGGCGAATATGCCTCCTCACAATGCATTCATTTTCCCCGCAGGCTATTACAACGCGGTCGTTACAGCGACCGGGTTGTAACAACGCATACCATTACCCCGCAAGTCATAACAACGACTTGCACTAGGGGGGGCGCTGGATGTTGGAATAGTATAATTTACTATTCCAACTCCAGTCTGTGCAACAGTAGGGAAGGTGTTGGATTTTAAATCCAACACCTTTTGACAACTCCGCAAGTCGTTGTTATGACTTGCGGGTTAATGGTATGCGTTGTTACAACGCGGTCGTTGTAACGACCGCGTTGTAATAGCCTGCAGGGAAAAGGATTTGTGGTAAACGATGTTTACCGTGGCAGGCACCATGGGGTGCCCGCCACAGGATGCAAGGTTTTTCGCAACTACCCTTTTTTCAATGGGAGCCTGTGTTGTCAGTCGGAACACAGGCTCCTAATGAAGTCAATGGGAGTCCGTCCGAACGGTGTTCTGAAACATCGTAATAGGTCAGTCGGACTCACCGTACCAGAGTCAGTCGGAAACGATTCCGACAAGGAGTCGGTCGGATTGCTTTTCGATCGACATCGTAATGAGGCCCTTACAAGTTTAACTTCAAAAAATTGAATATAGCTTTTTTGAGTGCCTTTTTCTTAGGTTATGAACTTACAAATGAAGGAAAAAGTCTTGCTCCTCACTTTCTGTAGAAGTGTGTGCAATTACAGCATCTAAGTACCTTTAAAAAGTTACAATCCTGCTAGGATGTTTGTATTTTGGCAAAAACTACATACCTGATTATGCACAACCTATTAAACCACTTTATGCCTTAGTATGCCCTGATTTTTCCACGTCGTGCTGGACCTCGGAACACACTGACACTCTTAGATCTTTACAATCTGACTTACTTGAAACACGCCAGTTACATAAGCGTGTCAACACAGCAAATTTGGTCATCCAAGTTTTGCGAGGTGCAATTGGATTTACGTATGTCTCCTTTAACGAAGATGAAACTGTACCTATAGCATAGTAATCACATTTATATTCCACTGCAGTAATTTATTTTGCTTCTACTGCAAAAATACTGACTCCATGCAGATGGCCATCCTTAAAGAACGGCCACTTGCTCAGAGAAAACGCATAATTGTAGTTTCTCAGGTTCCAGCCTTAGAGGCTGTCTCCAAAGCCAGCGTTCCTAACGCAAAAGCCCATCTTCAATGGATACAGTGGGCTACATCCTTAATAGCCCTAGATGTAAACATCGTCTTTGACCCTTCCTTGCAAACAAAATAATTTTTGCAATATGAGCATGTTTATCCATTGCCTTCTTCAGTTCTGCCTCTTGATCAATATATGACTGTCATTTATACTGATTGTCCGGCCCAACCTGCAAAATGAACAAGTTACTTACCTTCGGTAAATATATATCTGTAAGAGACATACATTAGTTATAGATTCCTTACCTTAGAATTACCCCCAGGCGTCAGACTGGATCCAGAGAATTTTTTCGTCAGCAGTACCCCTGCGCATCGAAAGGTGGAGTCGGTCGGCTCCGTGTTCGTCGTTGGCGTCGTGGTCGCCGGGATGACATCGCGGTAGCTACTTAGACGCCAGTTCTTTTACACGACATTCCACGCCAGAAGCGCAGAGCCATGCAAGACACTGACCACTGGTGCACAAAAGTAAGGCCCTAAAAGGGATTACCTAACCCTAGAAGTCAGTTCGCAGAACGGGGAGGATGGGAGGGGCGGTAAGGAAAATATAACTAATCTATGTCTCTTACAGATATATCTTTACCGAACGTAAGTAACTTGTTCATCTGAAAGAGACAATTAGTTATAGATTCCTTACCTAAGAATAGATACCCCAGCAATACCAACCCCGGAGGTGGGTCTGCGAACCAAGTTCACAACAGAAAGTCCTAGAGAACAGAACAGCCAAATAAGCCGTCTCTCCGGACTTGGCTGTCCAGGCAGTAGTGTTTTGTGAAAGTGTGCAGAGATGCCCACGTATCTGCCTGACAGATGTCATCGAGGGGGACTCCCCGTCCCAAAGCAGTGGTCGCTGCCGTCGCCCTGGTGGAATGGGCACGCGGTCCCACTGGAAGCTCCTTCTTTGCCAAAGAATAGCAAGCTTTAATGCACAAAACAACCCACCTAGAGATGGTCTGCTTGTGCACGGCCTGACCTTTTTTGGCGCCCCTGTAGCCAACAAAGAGCTGGTCATCCACCCGGAATTGTTTGGTGCGATCCAAATAAAATGAAAGCGCACTTTTTGGATCCAGACGGTGGAGCCGCTCTTCCTCCTTAGAAGGATGCGGAGGTGGAAAGAAGGTGGGCAAAGTGATGGTTTGACCAATGTGGAAAGAAGTAACCACCTTTGGAAGAAAGGAAGGCCTGGTTCTGAGGACGACCTTGTCCGGATGAACAGCCAGAAAAGGAGGTTTGGAAGAAAGGGCTTGCAGCTCACTCACCCTGCGAGCAGAGGTGATGGCAACCAGAAAAGCAGTCTTTAGAGTAAGAAGTCTGAGAGGACCGTTATGAAGCGGCTCAAAGGGAGCGCACATAAGGTAGGTAAGAACCAAGTTCAAGTCCCACTGAGGCATTACGAAGGGAACAGGAGGAAAAAGATGAGTAATGCCCTTAAGGAAGCTATTTACAACAGGGGACTTGAAAAGAGAAGGCTGATCAGGAAGCCTAAGAAAGGCTCAAATGGCTGAGCGATAGCCCTTAAGAGTGCCCAGAGCAGAGCCCTGCTGGGCCAAAGAAAGGAGGAACAAGAGAACCTTAGAAAGAGGGGCAGAAAGGGGATCCACAGCCTTTGCTGCGCACCATGCCACAAATTTGTTCCATCTGCAGGCGTATACCGTCTTAGTGGAGGGACGCCTGGTTGCCAAAATAACATCACAGACTTCGGGAGGAAGGTCAAAGGCTGTCAACTGTCGCCGCTCAATCTCCACGCAAGGAGATGGAGGCTAGACAGGTTCGGGTGGAGGACTATCCCCTGCTGCTGTGACAGAAGATCCTCCCAAAGAGGCAGTCTGATCGGAGGATCGATGGCCAAGTGTAACAGCTCGGGATACCAGACTCTTCGTGCCCAATCCGGAGCCACAAGAATGACTTGGGCCCACTCTCGCTTGATCTTCTTCAGGACTCTGGGCAGAAGTGGTATAGGCGGAAAGGCATATAGAAGACCGCAACTCCTACCACATACAAGAACGGCGGCAAGGTGTGTCTAGCTGCTCAAACAACCAGTGTTCGTTATAAATAATTTAGAAAATAGTCCGTGTATTTTCTAACAATCAATGCCCACCTCCCAAAACCAGCCACCTACTATGGTTTCAAATACAACATGAAAACACAAAAAGTGAGAGAGGCATTGTTACAAAGGACAAGAGTTCATAGGGTTTAAATCCCATAAATGATGATGGACAGCGATGACAGAAATGGTCAGTCTTTCACTAGATGGTTTTTGTGAATCCTTTTATTCTTTATTAACTATACAACAGCCAACGCGTTTCACCCTTGCGGGCTTCTTCAGGGCAAAGAAATAGTTCACTCAATCCTGAAAGGAATTCCAACTGATGTAGGCCCCAATCGATCAGCACTTTAAGTGTTTTAATCTCAAACGCAGAGTCTGTAAGACGTTTTATATTCACTGTGTAATGCTCCTTGATCACTGTCCCATTCAGGGACCAAAGTATATGGGGTATTGCGCGCTCAATCGCCTGTCTAGTTACACGGCCATACTCGTGTCTCTTCGGATATTTTCTTCGTGCCCAATCCGGAGCCACAAGAATGACTTGGGCCCGGTCGCGCGTGATCTTCTTCAGGACTCTGGGCAGAAGTGGTATAGGCGTAAAGGCGTATAGAAGACCGCAACTCCAATCGTGACGAAAAACGCCGCCTAGCGAGTGCCGCCTTGGAAACTCCAACGCGCAGAATTGCTGACATTGCGCGTAGTCTTCGGTAGCGAATAGATCTAACCAAGGCTCTCCCCACTGCTGAAAGAGATCTTGCGCCACCTCTGAGTGAAGAAGCCATTTGTGATCCATCATGCACCTGAGTTAGGCCGCCATGGCGTTCAGTGAACCTGCCAGGTGTTGAACCACTAGGGATATGCCCTGATGTTCCAGCCATGTCCAGAGACGGAGAGCCTCTTGACATAGGGTCCACGACCCCACACCGCCCTGTTTGTTGCAGTACCACATGGCAGTGGTGTTGTCTGTGAACACCTGCACCACTCTTCCCCGGACAGAAGGAAGGAATGCTTTTAGTGCAAGACGGATCGCCCGCAGCTCCAGAAGGTTGATGTGGAGCCCGGACTCTGCCGTAGACCAGAGGCCTCTGATCTCCGCCTCTCCCATGTGGCCGCCCCACCCCAGAAGTGATGCATCCGTCACCACTGTGAACTCCGGTTGGGGAAGGGAGAGGGATCTGCTGTTGACCCAATCCTGGTTCTTTAGCCACCACTGCAATTGTCGTGCAGTGCCCTCCGAGATCTGAACGCAATCGGACAGATTCCCCTGATGCTGTGCCCACAGAAACTTCAGGTCCCACTGCACAGCCCGCATATGCCACCTGGCATGATCCACCAGCAGGATGCAGGAGGCCATGAGGCCTAGCATCCTCAGGGTCATTCTGACCGAAACCCGGGATAGAGGCTGAGAGATCGGAATCATACGGGCGGATAAGCCCGAAACTGCGTTGTGTTCAGAACCGCTCCGATGAAAAGGAGCTTCTGAGAGGGAGTAAGGTGTGACTTCGGCACGTTGATAGTGAACCTCAGCGAATGCGGGAGGTCCACCGTAGTCTGGAGGTGGGAAGCGACTGCCTGGGGCGAGCCCGCCTTCAACAGCCAGCCGTCGAACTAGGGGAAGACTGGAACTCCTGATCTGCGCAGATGAGCTGCGACCACCACCATCACTTTCGTGAACACCCGAGGGGCGCTGGTAAGGCCGAAGGGGAGCACGGTAAACTGAAAGTGCTCGTGGCCTACCGTGAACCGCAGGTAACGCCGGTGGCCCGGCAGGACGGGGATGTGAAAATAAGTGTCCTGCAAGTCCAACGCTACCATCCAGTAACCAGGGTCGAAGGCAGACAGGACCTGAGCTAGCGTCAACATTTTGAACTTCTCCTTCCGGAGGAAGCGGTTGACGTTCCTGAGATCCAGGATAGGACGCAGGCCTTTGTCCTTCTTGGGCACCAGAAAGTAGTGGGAATAGCAACCACGACCTACTTCTGGGACAGGAACTCGCTCGATGGCTCCCTTGGCCAAGAGTGCCGAAACTTCCTTTTGGAGAAGGGCCAGATGATCCTCCGACATGCGATGGTGCTGAGGTGGCATGGATGGAGGGGTAGTCTCGAAGGGGAGGGAGTAGCCCCTTCGGACTATCAGCAAAACCCACCTGTCCGACGTGATGGTGTGCCAGTGGGGGAGGTGATGGTGAATCCTGCCACCCAATGGCGATTGGTGGCCCTGAAAGGTTGGACTAGGAGGTTTTGGAGGCTGCTGCAGAGGGGGCTGTGGTGGGCTGGCCCGCTCGCCGGCCCCCGGACCCACAGCGGTGGTTCCCACGTCCCCGGCCGTGCAGGGGCTGAACAACTTGCGCCAGCCTGTGGCTCTGGGTGGAACGTGGCGGAGCACCCCTTCGGTAGCCACGAAAGGGGCGAAAAGCAGACTGCGCAGGGCGGGTGGTAGAGAGGCCCAAGGACTTGCCCATAGCCCGAGAGTCCTTGAAGCGCTCTAGCGCATTGTCTGCCTTGTCGCCGAACAGGCGTCGGCCATCAAAAGGCATGTCCATAAGGGTAGCTTGGACATCCCCTGAAAAACCAGTCGACCTCAGCCAGGTGTAGCGTCAAAGGGCTACCGACGTTGAAATTGTCCTGCCTAGCAAGTCGGCGGTGTCCAGTCCACAGCGAAACTTGGCTGCATCTCTCCCCTCGGCAACTGCACGGGAGAGTACGGCCCGGGCCTCCTCCGGGCACTGGGGCAGCACCTGCGCCACCGTATCCCACACAGAGTGGGTGTAACGACCCAACAGACATGCGGTGTTTACCGACCACAGTCCCAAGCTGGAGGAAGAAAACATCTTCTTCCCAAGGTGGTCCAGCTTTTTGGATTCCCTATCAGGTGGTGCGGTAGGGAATGCGCCTTTGGAAGTGGAGGCTTGGACCACCAAGCTCTCAGGGGAGGGGTGTTGGGAGAGGAAAGAGGGGTCGCCCGGAGCCGGGCGATGGAGTCGGTTGATCATCCTATCCACAGGAGCCCCTGTGTTGGGCCTGGACCAGGTGGCCTAAAGGATGTCAGTGAGGGCTTCATTGAACGGCAGCAGGGGCTCTGAAGAGCTCGCTGCCGGCTGAAGCACCTCTGTCAGGAGGTTAGTCCTGACGGCCACCGTAGATAGCTCGAGGTTGAGAGCCTCGGCCGCCCAATGCAGCACCACTGCGTAAGATGCTCCCTCCTCCGTAGCCACGGTAGGAGGAGACAACATGCCAAGGTCTGGGGAAGTACCCAGCCCACTGGCATCCCCCAACTCCTCTCGCCAGTCTGGATCATATTCTAACTGGTCAGTTGAAGGGTCTCCAGACCCCTTCCTGTCCTCCTCACCCTCCTCTGGTTGCCAATTTGGACTAAAAGAACAAAGGTGGAATAGGGGCACAAAAGTACCCGTCGGCACCGGAACCGGCGTTGGTCGATGTCGGTCTGGCTCCGTGTCCACGTCGGGGTGGAGGCCGGGGTCGACGCCGGCTGGGGACACAACCCGCATCGGCTGCGGACGTGGTGCCGGTGGAATCAGCGCCGGGGGAGGTGTCGTCAGGTCGACCGGCGCCGATCCGGATCCAGGCCTGGATCCAAGGGGACCCTGCGGTGCGGGGGCCGAAGCCACCGGCGTCGAAGGGCCAGGGCCCCCGGCCGAGTCCGCGGGACCCAAAGGCACACCAGCAGAGTCGGGTTGCCCAAAGATGGCATGCATCGCCTCGTAGAAAGTTCGAAGCTGGGCAGGGGTCACTCTGGGTCCCGGAAAGGGAGGGAAACTCGGAGTCGACCCAGCGGGCTCTGCACGCAGAGCCGCGGGAGGGGCACCACCCGCATCATTTGTTGCGTTGGCCGACGGACGGGGATAAGTCGAAGAATGAAGATGCTTCTTCGACTTCTTCTTGTGCTTCGACTTACCTGAGTAGTGCGAAGACTTGGAAGAGGACTGGTGATGGTGGCTCAGCGACAGGTCCCTCAACCTCCCACGCGACCGGGACCTCGAGCGCCGCGGAGCGGACTGCCGGGCTTCGAGAAGCTTTCGGGACCGCTCCCACAAAGACTTCGGATTCATGGTCTGGCAGTCGGAACACGACTTGGAGCATGGTCGGGTTCCAGGCAAAACAGGCACACGCGGTGCGGATCCGTCACCGACATCAACCGTCGGCAGGAACCGCAAGCCTTGAAACCGGGCATGCCTAACGTGCACCAGGAGTCGAAGACTCAAAATGACGTTGACAAAAGTTGGCAAAAAGTCAGTCAACAAGTGATTGGAGGTACCGCTCTCTCTGGATCTGCGCTGGCTGGTGCGGAAAAAGAAAGAACTGACGTCAGCGCGCGAGGGCGGTGTCTAAGTAGCTACCGTGACGTCATCCCGGCGACCACAACGCCAACGACGAACAGGGAGCCGACCAACGCCACCTTTCGACGCGCAGGGGTACTGCTGACGAAAAATTCAACGGATCCAGTCTGACGCCTGGGGGTAATTCTAAGGTAAAGAATCTATAACTAATTGTCTCTTTCAGATGTTCTAAGCAGCAGTATTGTACTGCATGAGTCATCATTATTGGTACTATGTTGGATGGTGTTTTTATCTCCGAACAACTTGCACACTGTCTCTAGGAGACTGTACTGCGCAGTTGGCTGAACTGAAGACTTTACTTCTTGCACTTGGAAATACAGATCTCCACACTTATTTGTGTGTGATTTGTATTATTGTGTACAATCTTTCAATGATAATTTACATTTTTGGCAACAAAATGAGTTTCAAGATTCTAAGGGTAGCACAATCAAGCACAAACTGCTTTGGGTTAAAGTGACAGATCTTAAAGATAGGCTGCCACAAACGCATGTTATACATAAATTGAGCCATTAACATCTGGGAGCACATGCTGTAGGGAATTTTCTGGCCGGTAAAGCTGTCAAATCTGTAGTAGCCACAGCTAAAATAGGAGCAATAACAGGCTCTAAATCTCGTAACGACAATATCTTGGCTGTCATGAATGCTTTTAAGAAGGGCACCCCTTTACCAAAGGGCTTTCCTTCTAAATATTCTTATCATTTATATGACTGTAAGGTTCTTTTTGTTAATATTTGAAGTGTTGGCGATCGTGTGATACCCAATGCAGACCACAGACGTGATCTAATTATAGCTGCCGATGAAGGTGTAGCTTCTGCCCATGCGGGAGTGGCTGCCACTATTCCGTTCTTACAGCGACGTTATTGGTGGCTAGGGTCATACCAACAAACCGGAAAATAGGTTTGATGCTGTGGCATATGTCGACAAATCAAGAGTTCTACTGTGTCTCGTCCACAGCAGACCCACTCTTCATCGCCAACAAGCCTTTTGGATGTAGTTACTTAGATCATTGTGGTCCACTGAGTTCAGATACTGCAATCAAATATATTTTGGTTACAGTTGATTCTTGCTATAGGTTCCTCTGGGTTTGGCCACAGTGCTTGGCTGACGTTTGCACCGTTATTAAATATTAAAGACTTGCAAGTCTTCATCGGGACATATGCCTGCTGTGCATTTCATTTGGACCAAATTCCGGCTTTTGCTTCTAAAGCGTACCTTGCTTTGATGAAGTCCATGGTGTATAAGGGCATTATTCTTCACCATATAGGCCTGAGGGCAATTCTGTTGTGGAAAGAATGAACCGTGACTTAAAGCAGTCCTTTACAGCAAGGGTATTAGGTACTGGCCGTGGTTGGTTGAACCATTTCTATGTGGTTCAATGTGCATTAAATAACCTCCCCAAGATCTCTGGGTGGGCGGACCACATATGAAGTGCTTTCTGGCATCAAGATGTATGTTCCAGACCTTGATGGTTCAGACATTGTGGCGGCAATCACATCCCTTGACGTACATAACCTTTGTGCTGTGTCAGGACCTACAAAAGTTTTGTTATATTTAATCTCACAAACATTTGCCTACATCTCTCCCTCGGTGTGCTGATGATCCGCTTTCAGTTTCTGTCTGGCTTCCAAAAGTTGGAGATCTGGTTCAAGAAAAGGTGGCAATCAAAAAAGGAATTTGGCCCTACGTACCATGTTCCTGTTGCGGTCCTTGGCCTCCAAGGTACAAGGTGTGATCTTCCCACCACTCCCAGGTTACAAAGACAAATGTTTTGTCTCCATTGAACATGTTAAACAACACCTTGTGGCCGATTCTTTATAGTATGCCACGGAATAGTCATTCCTTTCCACAAGACTTTTCTCTGCAGCCCGTGAGCACCACCAATGCTGATACTCCCCAGCTGAGGGGGGTGAGGCTGCGTCCTCCACTGATATTGATACACAGACAGTTTCTAGTATTATGTCTTCTACAATGGATGTCGTTTATACAGATCAACAATTGGCAAATCCTTCTGAATTAGATTTTTTTAGCCCTTCTGCTGAGTCATAGCCTCCCGTTTTCCAGCTGAGTACCTTTGGGTACTATATGAATCAAGATGAATTTTCTCTTCTCCAGCACAGATTTGTGTTTTTATTTCATGATTAAAATGTAGTTATCTAGACCACCTTGGAGTTATGTCTGGATCATACATTTCTTAGTTTTTCTATTCATGTGGATTTAATCTGCGACAGTTTTTTTTTGTTGATCAATGCCCATTACCTCCTGGATTGTTCTGCTACAGAACTGGTTGAAGAGGTTTTGGCACCTAATTCTCCTTCACATAGACTGAAAAGAGGCCTGTCCCTCATTAACATTTCAGCGGTTCCAGTGACTGATGGAATTGTCTGGGATAAGGTTCCTTTCAACATATACGGCCCTACGGAGATCCTGCAGATACCATATGTGTTCAAACTTAAGTTTCTATGGGTGATGTAATGGTACCGGGATGACATTCTGATGATTGGGATGTTGACACTGTAAATTATACGCTTTCTGAACTAGAGTATTATACTGTTTTTGATTCAGAGGATCTATATCTTAATTCTGCTAATTATGATGCTATGTTCTGTTATCATCATTATGGACATCATTTTCTGCACAGAGCTAGTAAACAATGGGCCCGATTCACAGAACTAACTTACGTCAAAAACGTAAAGTTAGTACTTTTTGGTATTCACAGAATACACTTACTCATTTTGGTATTCACAGAAGGCACTTACTCATTTTGGTATTCACAGAAGGCACTTACTCATTTCGGTATTCACAGAAGTTAGGAGTCCTAACTTTAGGACTCCTAAATGTCTTCTGTGAATACCGAAAGTCTTAAAGTTAGGATTTTCTCAGTTTAGGAGTAGTAAAGTTAGGAGTCCTAACTTTACTACTCCTAAACTGAGAAAAATCCTAACTTTAAGACTTTCGGTATTCACAGAAGGCATTTAGGAGTCCTAAAGTTAGGAGTCCTAACTTTACTACTCCTAAACTGAGAAAAATCCTAACTTTAAGACTTTTGGTATTCACAGAAGGCATTTAGGAGTCCTAAAGTTAGGACTACTAACTTCTGTGAATACCGAAATGAGTAAGTGCCTTCTGTGAATACCAAAACGAGTAAGTGTATTCTGTGAATACCAAAAAGTACTAACTTTACGTTTTTGACGTAAGTTAGTTCTGTGAATCGGGCCCACTGAGAACACTGTCCAATTCCCCCTTAAGAGGTTCCAAAAAGCAAAATGATAAGTTTACATATTTTATGGGATATGACACTTCAGACCCCCATGCCATATTATTTCAAATTAGTTCCAACCCCACCAAAAATCATATGCCAACTAAGACTAAGCTCCTCTGCCACACAGTTAGCCTTCAAAGGTTATGATTACTGGAAAGACAATATCGATTTGAAATCGATTTGGGGTACAAAGTCCTGGCAGGTTGAAGCCACGGAAACCTTATTTTGAGCCTGTTTAATTCCCACCTAAATGATTTTCTTGAATAAAACAGACTACCTGTCTAGGATTGGCAAAAAAAACAAAGAAATGCCTGATCATTCCCTTTGTTGCCCTCTTTGATAACTGGCAGAATTTGACAAACTACACTGAAGAGCAATTAAGAAAATAAGTTACTTACCTGTAAACTGTGGTTCTCCAGTATTGGTATCTTTCATAGATTCACATGCTTGAATCATTCCCCGTCGTCGAAGTGGGAGTCCCACGGTACATAAAAAGCAGTAAGTAATTATTCTAACATTAAAGTTAATAGAGAAAAATCATTCACTTTAATATCTCGTCCTAGTCATTAGGTATGGTCCAAACTCCAGCCAGTCAGGCGACAGCACCCTCTAGAACCCTCTCCACAGAGGCTCCAGGCTCTCAGATTTTCGAGCACTAGTGTAGTATAAGCGTATAATAAAACAGGGGAGCCTCTATGGGGAGGAGGGTGGGTCGCATGTGAATCTATTGGAGATACAAATACTGGAGAACCACAGTTTACAGGTAAGTAACTTATTTTCTTCTCCAGTATTGGGGTATCTTTCATAGATTCACATGCTTGAATCAGAGTAGATAGCAGTTATCACATAGGAATGAATGTTTATACAAGAAAGAATGTAGTACACAGAGTACGAAAGAAAACTGTACACCACCCAGTGTATATCATACTTATGTACCACTTATTTATATATTTATATACCTATATAATAAGCTGACAATGCCTATGCACAGAATAACAGTGACCTTGAATATAGCAATTTTAAAACTTAAAGGAAGGTGGGAAGGATAGAGGCTCACCTTATAGAAAAAGATTAAGTAGCACCGCCTGTCCCACAGCTGTACCAGCATTACTCGCAGCTTCCAGACAGTAATGCTTGGTAAAAGTGTGCCTGCTGGACCAAGTTGCTGCTTGCAAATTTGCTGAATAGGCACACCGGCAAAGAGAGCTGTTGAGGAGGAGACTGCTCTCGTAGAATGCGCTTTCACTGTTGAATGTAGAGGTTTGCCTGCTTGCTGATGGCAAAACTGGATAGCACAAGAAATCCAACGTGCTATAGTTTGTTTAGTCACTGGATATCTTTTCCTGATTTTTCCATAAGCCACAAAAAGCTGATCAGCCTTACGGATACAGGCTGTTTTCTGCAAGTAAAAATGTATATGTCTCTTAACATCCAGGGAATGTAAGGCCCTTTTCGCTGGTGTCTGTGGATTGAGGAAGAAAGTCTTTAGGATGACTGGTTCGTTTAAGTGAAAATCCGATGGGACCTTAGGAATAAAGGTAGGATTTGTCCGAAGTATAACAGAGTCCTTAGTAAACTGGAGGACAGGATGTCGAGTAGTGAAAGTATGTATGTCGCTTACTCGTCTAGCTGAAGTAAGAGCCAGTAGAAGTGATGTTTTCCATAAAATGAATTTAAGATCAGCCCTATGAATAGGCTCAAAGGGAGCTTTCATAAGTTGCGCTAATGCAATGTTGAGATGCCAAGGCGGAGGTGGGCGCCTAATTGGAGGGAACATTCTAAACAATCCTTTAATAAATTGTTTTATTATTCTTGATGACCAAAGAGACTGTGATCCATTCTGCCGTTGAAATCTGGAAATCGCAGTAAGGAATACTTTAATAGTAGAATGAGAAAGGCCAGATTTTGCCAGTTGGAGGAAAACAGGCAGCAATTGTTCTGGTGAAGACTGAATAGGGTGCACTTCAGAGGTTGCACACCAGTGACAGAATCTCTTCCACTTCAGTTTATAAGTCTTGATAGTGGAGGGCGCTCTGGCATTCGCTAGGACCTCCTGACAGTCAGCAGGTATAACTAGGTCGGCAAACTCATAGTATTCAGGAGCCAAGCTGCTAATCGCAGAGATGTTGGATCCGGATGGCAGACTTGGCCGCAGTTCATTATCAGTAAGTTCTGTAATGGGCGCAACAGTCTGGGTTTGCACTCCGATAGGAGCAAGAGTTCTGTGAACCAGAATTGGCGAGGCCAGCTGGGAGCTATGAGAAGTATTCGGCAGGGTTCTTTCCTCATATTCCGAAGCACCCTTGGGACTAAAGGAATCAGAGGACAAGTGTAAGCATAAATCTTTGACCAATTTATCGAAAACGCATTCTTGTAGATCCCTATTTGGGTAGCCAACTGGTGAAGAATTGGCATTTGCGATTCCGACTTGTTGCAAATAGGTCTAAACTCGGTTTGCCCCACAACCGAAAGATGTGATCCAAAGTTGGTTGGTGAATTTCCCATTCGTGGTTGGTTGTAATCGACCTGCTCAATGAGTCCGTTAGGATGTTGGCCACTCCTGGAACATGCACTGCCGTCAGTGTTATCTGATGTTGAATAGCCCAATCCCAGATTTGCTGTGCCTGCAGGGATAGCTTAGTTGATCTTGTACCCCCTTGTTTGTTTAAATAATGCATGCTTGTAGTGTTGTCTGTCCGGATTAATACTGAAGCTCCTGATATTATTGAGAGAAAAGATTTCAGAGCCAGGAATATGGCTTTCAACTCTAGAAGGTTTATGTGCAATGTTCGTTGGTGGCTGTCCCATTTTACCTTCACTGTCAGTCCTTCTAGATGTGCTCCCCACCCTTCGAGGGATGGCTTGGTTGTTATTATGAAACCTTTCATTTGAGGTGTTCTTCTGATAACATCGTTGAAGGACCCTGAGATCTGTAGCCACTGCTTGTCCAGCTCCTCTTGCAAGGGTCTCATCCGCAGACGACAATTGGGAACTAGGGGAATGCAAGAGGACAACATTCCCAGAAGTGATTTGTACTTGCGGACTGAAATGGACTTTCTTGTGAGCAGTAAAGTTGCCAACTTGTGAATCTTTTGTTGTCTTTCTTGTGAGACAAAGGCCTTTGCCTGATGAGTGTCCAAGGTTGCCTTTCAGAATGTTCTCACCTTTGAGGGGATTAATTGAGACTTTGGTAGATTTCTTGAGATACCCAAGGATTGGAAGAAAGAAAGACATCTTTGAGTGTGACTGCTTGCCACTGTGAAACATTTCGCCTTTATGAGGCAATCGTCCAGATAAGGGAAGATTTGAACTCCATCCTGACGTAGATGAGCCGCCACCGGTGCTAGGACCTTGGTGAACACTCGGGGCGCTGAACGAAGGCCAAAAGGTAGGACTTTGCATTGGAAATCCCTGCCAGCCACTCTGAAGTGCAAGAATTTCCTGTGTCTGGGAAGGATAGGGATGTGAAAATAGGCATCCTGAAGGTCTAGGGTCGCCATGAAATCGTCCTGATTTATCAATTGAAGCACTTCCTGAAGAGACAACATTCAGAAGGATTGCTTTTTAGAAATTTGTTGAGGCAACGAAGGTCTAAAATGGGACGCCACTCTCCTGATTTCTTTTTTGTGAGGAAAAACCTCAAATAGAACCCTGTTCCTCTCTGTAAATTTGGGACCAATTCCATCGCTCCCTTCTTTAACATTATTTTTATTTGGGACAAAAGCTCTTTTAGATGAGCAGGAGGAGGACCTCTGGGAGGGTAATTTGGAGGAATCTTTAAGAATTCCAAAGTGTGACCGTTGGAAACTATGTCCAAAACCCATCTGTCCATTGTTATTGCAGACCATTCGGAGAAGAAATAGGACATTTTTCCACCAACCTTGACTGAATTGGTAGGAACAGTGGCCGGCAGTGGGCGGTTGTCTCTGCTTCTTGGAGTTATCTCTGCCTCTGTAGGCAGTCTTTCCTCTGTAATGTTTGTAGAAGGCAGCAGGAGGTTGTTTGAACAACTGTTGCTGCTGTGATGATGGGTACCTTGATTGACCCTGGTATGTTTGGTACTGTTTGTACTGACTGTAACCTCCCCGAAAGGAGGACGAGCCATGTCCACTTGCTCCACGAAAGGGCTGCTTCTTAAATTGTAGAGTTCCTAGAGCCTTTACCGTGTCTGTGTCCTTCTTGATGGTCTGAAGGGTTGTCCAAATAAAAATTCACCATCATAAGGCTTGTCAATTATCTTCATCTGCACTTCCTGTCTAAACGAAGTAGCCCTTAACCAGCCCTGACGCCTCAGGACCGCAGCTCCAGCCAGTTGACGAAATCGCGTGGAAGAAACATCCACTGCGCAATCGATGATCTCAGCCGAGATCCTTTCCCCCTCCTGCAGGATCTTGAGAGCCTCAGATTTGGATTCCTCCGGTAACATCTCTATATATGGTGAAATGTCCGACCACATTTGACGGTCGTATCTGCCTAAAATAGCAAGAGAATTGGCAGCTCTAACGGTAGTTGCCGCCATAGTTGAGACTTTTTTACCGATGGAGTTGAGTCGTCTCCAATCTCTATCAGGTGGGGCTGACAATGGAGAAGCAGGATTCCTGGCACGACGTTGGGCCGCTTGCTAAACCACAGAGTCTGGCTTAGGTTGCCCGATAAGGCAGGCAGGCGAGTTATCCGGAGCCTTATATTTCTTCTGCAATTTAGGTAAGACTGCCGGAATAGATGCTGGTGTCTTCATGACCTTTAAGCCCTCTTGCCATATAAAGTCTAGTATAGGAATAGAACAAACCTGTCTCTTTGTTTGTTCTTTGAAATCGTACAGGAAACAGTCAGCCTGCTTAGTCACCATGGGGAGCTGAAACCTCTTTGCAGGTCTGTCCATAAGGGTATGGTAGCCGCCAATATCTTCAGGCGGTGAATCTATTGGAGGTGGAGTGGAAGGCGATGGTGTCTGGATCTGATACTCATCCCATTCGTTGGGTAGGGATACTTCATTCAACTCTCCTTCTTCTCTCTCCTCATCAGTGGTATGAACCTCCTGGTCCTGATGTTGCGTTGCCGCAGGTACTGGGGTAACTGGAGGGGAGGGTCTAATTAGCAATGAAGGCTGTGTAATGGGCGTTTGAGGAACTGAAGATACCGGTTCTGAAGGAGGGAATCTGCGGTAGTAATCCTCTACCATATGCTGTAAATTTGAAACCAGAGAAACAGGCATTTGGATTGTTTGTTCAGTTTGCCTCTCCTGGTTGGTGACTTCAGGATAATATACATAGTCCTCCTCCTCATCATCCTGGCATTTAATGAGAAGGTCAGAAGGACTGTGAGCCACCCCGAACATTCCCTTGTCTTCTGATTCTTCCTCATCTGCTCCATAATCAAAAAAATGTTCTGGAAGACAGGGAGACACCTTACTTGGAGATGTGTTAAAAGGCAGTATAACCTCCTGTGAAAGTCTTTTTTCCTTGGAAGCAGCTATAATCGTTGACGGGACTAGCATGGACGACGATGTCAAGCAAACCACCAACCAGGATGCCATAGATGAAGTTTTCATCGAAAGTTCTTCCGTCGACGATCTTGATGTCGACGTGGTTCGTCGACGAGGATCTGCATCCAAAATCTTTGGTTCCGTTGACGAGGCTACCGTCAACGAGGCTACCATCGATGAAACTACCGTCGACGAAGCTACCGTCGGACGAGGCTACCGTCGACAAGGCTACCATCGACGAGGACAGCGTTGCCGAGAGAGACTTGCCTTTGAGAGCCGCCGACAGTCGCAGCGGCGACGAGATTTCCGTTGACGAAGGTCTTTTCTTTTTCGTCGCCGAGGAAGACAAAGTTGTAATCGTAGACGATCTCCCCTTCACAGATACTAACGTCGACGGAGATGATGCCGACAACATGATCATCGTAGTCTGAGGAGACGAAAAAGTTGACGTCGACGTCGTGTTCGTGGTGACAGAGATTTTCGGCAACGAAGGAACCGTCGACGGTTTCGTCGACGGAGCATCTTTTTGTGAGGTAAAGTTGTCTCAGGAAGAGACCTTGACAACTGTTTCATTTTTTAAGTAGTTTGAGAAGGCATAGAGGGCACAGACTGGCCTTTAAGAGAGGCTAGTTCTTTTTTAGAAGATGAAGGCTGATCTTCATGTTTTGAGGTGTGGTGATGCTTTTTTAACACCTTAGCAGCCTTAGGAGAAACCAGCTCCGCCGCACTAGATCTTTTCTTTGAAGCTGTAGTTTTGAGTGAGGAATCACTCTCCTAATCAGATAAAGGATTGTCTTTGGTTTTAAGCTTCTGTAGCCACAGAAGAAGACATCCTTCTCTATCTCTCAAAGTTTTTTGAAAAAAGGTTCTACAAATTTTGCAGTTTCTCACCTGGTGTTCAGGGTGAAGGCAATAAATACACTTCTTGTGGGGATCATCAGAGTGAAGTCTTAATTTCCCACAAGAATCACAATGCCTGAAAAGAGATGTTTTCGAAGAAGAAGACATGTTGATTGAAGATCTGAAAGATTTCAAAAGGCCAAGATAAAGTACTGAGCAGAGCTCAGGGAGTCTCCTTTCACACGACGTGCGGTAGAAAATCTGAGAACCTGGACCCTCTTTGAAGAGGGTTCTAGAGGGTGCTGTCGCCTGATTGGCTGGAGTTTGGACCATACCTAATGACTAGGACGAGATATTAAAGTGAATAGTTTTTCTCTATTAACTTTAATGTTAGAGTAATTACTTACTGCTTTTTATGTACCGTGGGACTACCACTTCGACGACGGGGAATGATTCAAGCATGTGAATCTATGAAAGATACCCCAATACTGGAGAAATGGTATGGTGCAGAATGGTACATTTAATTCTTCATTTGCGAGTCCTGGTGGGTGGGTATTGTGGTCGTTGGACACAAGTGGTTGTCATGCTCGTTTTCTTAATTCCACACCAGGGTTCAAATCAAGCAGACCTGATCATCGATACTCTTAGTCAACACATTCTGGTAGTGTTACCATCTATTCGGTGGAAAAGTTATGTCAACAATGGTTGGAACATTCCACACTGTCTGCAGTGAAAAAACATCTTTCTCTCCTGTCCGAAGACATGAATTTATCTGATTTTCTTTTAGGTCCCACATCCCCACATTCCAAAATATTTCTATATGTATGCTACTTATAATGAAATTTGGAAATTGTCCCAAATGGAAGCTGCTGTACGTTTGAGGTAAATTGACCAAGATAATTTAGATAAAGTGCTTGCTATTGTTGATAACAGTATTAATACATTGTCTTCTCATATTTACAATTTAAACAATATTGTTTCATTTGTTATTTATATTGTGCAGAGTGACATGTCAGCATTATATCATGGGCAAAGTCAGCTCAGATCAAATATGCAGTTTAGCTGGACGCTTCAAACACTCACAAATGGGCACGTTCTATGGCATTACTTGAAATGCAGTGAATTATTTTTGCCTTTTAATTTAACAAGTAAATAACTGATGGCCATGAAAGATGCGACCTCCTTAATGCTGCACTTAGGTAAAATTAGAATTTACCACAGCTGAAACGGCTTCGGCAGTGTGGTTAATACACAGTGTTATTTCACTGCCTATGTCGCCATTTCAATTCACAGCGTGCATGAAATATTTCCCTGTAGGTAGATGTGAACCCTTTGGAAGCAGTTTTCTTCATGAATTATGGTCACTTTCCTTTACATATCGTTGTGAACATACTAATAAGGAAGTTTTTACTACTGGAGAAAAATGCAATTCTACTGTCAGACATTCACCTGTTTGTAATCAGGTTAAAATTCACAGCGCATGTAATACTTCAACACCTAATTTAATTTAGCTTGTTATTTGAAAGGAATTCCGGTTCTGGCAATTCTTTCTTTCATTACAGTACTCTCTAACGAGAGTTAACTTATGCTTAGGGATCAAGACTGTTGCGGAATGCGGGGTGGATTCCTGTATATTTTTTGTCTGTTTCCCAGTTGGTCCTTGTTGCAACAATGTCTTGTTTCTCCCTCCCTATGGGATTGTAGATGGCATATTGTGTCCTTCCATTCAAAATTTGAAGACAGATTTTAAAAAGCTAAGCAGACTCAAAGGATTATTGTTTCAACAAGAAGTAGCTCTCATATATGCTCATGAGACCTTTGAATTGCAGGTGGCTAGAACTTCTAGTGAGATACAGTCATTGTTAAATACAAATCTTCCCCTGCACTTCGAAGAATTAGTGCATCAAATCTTTAAAGCCTCTAGTATGGCCGGCCTTGCACACTTTTAAAGGTTGTAGGCTCCATCCTTGTTAGTTCCTTTCAGAGTGTGGCGCAGCGGCCAGGGCGGTTGACTCCACAGCGTGGAGGCTCACAGTTTGATCCCCAGCGTCGGAGGCAGATCAGCTCAGCATCATGCGACTCTGGACAATAACTCACTTAATCTCCCGACTGCTCCCAGCGCCTTGAGACCCCTACAGGTGATTAGTTTGCACTTTACAAATACCGTGTTTTATCTTTGGAGTAAAACCAGTTTTTATCCACTCCATTTTTTCTAGTGTGTTCAGAGGATTCCAGTTGCTGTTGTTCCTCATTTGCGGGATTCTCATCCTGTTCCTGTTATGTCGTGTAGTTCCTATAGTACCCCTGCAGGACCTGCGCGTTTGGATAACATAAACTGTGGGCTTGGTGGTAGACTGGCTCTGTGCATCCCCACCGCGTATGTTAGACGGATTTGCATTAGCTAGCTCACAGTGCCACTAGAATCTCCTCATATCGGGGAGAGATTAGTTCCTGGCAACCTTAGATCATGACAACCCTGATCCCTCAGAATCGTGGAAACAATGTACTACTTTTCGCTCAGTCACTCGTGTTTACTTATTCGGTTTGTCTCAGAGAGTTACACAGAATAAACAGTCTGGGCGTTTCAATAAGTATTTATTGAACAGTTGTTATTCTAGTGTAAAATATATGTGCTGCAGCAACCAGCAGACAATAGCAGAGATATATTATCAGCAGTACGATAAAAGTGAAAGGGTAGTACAGTTCTACCATATTGCAAGAATCATGAATACATACATGAATATGAAAGCATTATAAAAGTGCGCGTACTCCTACGATGCCTAACTAGATGTACCTAAGTGTACCTAGCATGTGTGTAGGTCTAAAAGCCTAAGTGCCAAGAATCCTTCTAGGATTTAGTCGAACACCATTACCTGAATAGAGAGAGTGTGGGACCCCGCCTTGGTCTCGAGTTGGACACCCCGCAAGGGCTGTTTTAGACCGCTGTCAGCTGGAGCGACTGCATGGAGGAGCCTCAGCGTCTCTGGTCAGTGTGTCAGCATGGAAGTCTCGGTTCCCTCTGTCTTACCATGGCAAGATGTGGTGTATTTATACCCTAAAGTGTCTTGTCCCTTAGAATGGTTTGTATTGGTCTTTGTTGGACATGAGGAAGACGTCAGGGGTGAACTTTGTACATACATATTATGCGGGAGATGTAGCTGGTGAATGCTCATGCATAATTTATGAGTACATTGTAGGCCTGTGTTCGGGAAAAACCCTGCAGTGTTCAAACCACAGACTAGATAACGTTCAACCCTCAGAGTTCGTTGTGTACTGTAGGGAACTAATGTAGGTGAAAGATCATGCCTATATTAGGGCATAGGAGATCATGACTATAATAGGGCATAGACGATTATGACCATAATAGGGCATATACGATCATGACCATAATAGGGCATATACGATTATGACCATATACGGCATATATGAACGTGTCTATATTAGGGCCTCTATACGAAACATAACAGTTACTCCGCTCTTTTGCAGGTGTCTAGGAACTGGCACCACTCCAACACTACCGTGAGTGTATGCTTCAGATCTTTGGAATGTTTCTACTACAAGAAGTGGTTCTTGATTGGTCCATAACATTTCGACCAACCATGTTTACCTGTGTGCAACCTGTGTTCCACTGTATCTTGTGCCCTTTCAAATGGGCACAGGATATTTGCCTGGCTTCGTAGACACCCACTAGCATGGACATTAGACTGCTGATAAGTCCCTTAGCAACCCATTTTCAGAACTGTTCCTTGGATTTGCGACTTCTTCACGATGAGAGGTTGGAGCCACTAGATTAAGTGGAAACTTGTGCATCCGCGCATGGCTCAACAGATATTGGCTTTACTAACACGGATGCAGGTTGCTCAACAACTGTCTTAGCATCGGCTGAGACCAGAGATCATATCTGCTCTTTGGAGCTCGTGACTTGGACGGTCGACCAAACATCATGTGCAGAATCAGACTCCTTTATGGAGTCTTTAGCCTTTGAGATAGCGAGTAACGCAATCAAATCTTCAGAAGCACCATAATTTGATTATTTTTTCAAACTGACATTTTCTTCTATTCATTTTCAGTAACTTTCAATTCTAAACTATGCTTTGAGCTATTTTCCTTCTGATTACATTTATTAAATTTTGTATTCTATTTAGTACTATTATCCTGACCAAAGAGAGGGTGTCCTGTGTTTCCTGCATTGTCCATTGTAGTTTTCCCAATGTTCGCCTAATTGTGCACGTTGTAGGCTCATTTTCTTTTATACATGTTACTATATAAACACACTTCCCTTTGTGGCACATTGTACTGAGCCTGCATATGTTTATGTGTTCTTTTCTTTCCTGGGATTTAGTCTGAACATCGTAGACAAGGTTAAACAACAATGCCCCTTGTTATTCTCTGGTCAGGTACTAGCATCTAGACATAACACGAAAACACAGCTGTTGTTTGTGAGCACACACGTTTTATGTCATATAACTGAGCACAAGAGTTTAAGCACACACACATACGCTGAGCGAGGGTTCTGGGTCAGGATTTCTGAACCAGCTAAGATGTAGAACATTCATCTGTGTATGCTAAGGTACGGGGTCCACCACTAATCCCAGAGATCTCTGATATATAATCATCTAGCTTCAGAAGAAAGGAGGGGTGGTTTAGACTAATCTGTCTAACAACATGACAGGGCTTTTTATGGTGTATGGTTTATTAACCATGCTAATGGTATTTTTGCTATGCATTTGCTTTCAAATTAAGGCACGAATACTGCATTTTAGTACACAATAGTTTGAATAAATATTCTAAACTTCCTTTGTGTCTCTTGTATATTTTATTGTGGACGAGTACGAGCGAGAGAGCAAAAGGGTCAAAACCCCCCCATCACCACGAACGACACCAACTCCGCAGTCAGGGAATTTCACCGCTGGGTCTCCTGCTGCGCCGACAAGCTCGCACCCCTCCACCCCGCCAAACAATGCCCTCTAAAAGCCGCCTGGTTCACCACAGAACTTCAAGAAGCCAGACGCTCCTGCAGACGCCTAGAGAAAACCTGGCGAAACCGAAAAACCACGGAATCACGGAACAACCACAGGAGCGCCCTGAAGGAATACCACCAACGCATAAGAGACACCAAACGGACCTTCATAATAGACAAAGTCCAGACCAACGTGACCAACGCCAAGAAACTGTTCAAGGTCATACAGCAGTTCGCCAAACCTACCTGCGAAGCCACTGACGTCACACCCTCCCAGGAACTCTGCGACAAGCTCAGCCCCTACTTCCATCTAAAGATCAAGGCCCTCTACGACAACTTCAGCGAACCAACAACGAACACCACCCCCCTACCCACTGCCGCCGATAAGCCTACCATCACGTCCTGGGATCCCGCTACCGTTGAACTCATCACCGCGACCATGAAGAAAACCCACTCAGGAGCCCCAACGGACCCCTGCCCACCGCACATATTCCACAGGGCCGCCGCCGTCATCGCACCCAAACTAGGACGAACCATCAACGCCTCCCTCAGATCAGGCATCTGCCCAGACGACTGGAAACGGGCAGAGGTAAAATCCCTCCTCAAGAAACCAACAGCCGACCCTACGGACCTGAAAAACTACCAGCCCATCTCTCTCCTCCCCTTTGCGGCCAAAGTCACCGAGAGAATCGTAAACACCCAGCTGACCGCCTTCATAGAAGAGTACTCCATCCTGGACGCCTCCCAGTCTGGATTCCGCAGCAACCACAGCACCGAGACCGCCCTCCTCGCCGCCACCGACGACATCCGCATGCTACTGGATCAGGGACACACTGCGGCCCTCATCCTTCTAGACCTCTCCACAGCTTTCGACACCGTCAGACATCGCATGCTCGCAGCCAGACTTCACGACGCGGGAATACAAGGAGCCGCTCTCGACTGGATCCAATCCTTCCTCTCCGACAGAACCCAGAGGATCCGACTCCCCCCCCTTCCTCTCCAAACCCACGGAAATCAGCTGCGGAGTACCCCAGGGATCATCACTCAGCCCCACGTTCTTCAACATCTATATGGCCCCCCTCGCCGCCATCGTCAGACAGCATGGGCTCAGCATCGTATCCTACACCGACGACACTCAGCTCATCCTCTCGCTCACGAAGAATCCCGAAGACACCAGACTCTGCTTCCAGGAAGGAATGCAGAACGTGGCAGCCTGGATGAAGGACAGCTACCTGAAGCTAAACTCAGAGAAAACCGAGGTCCTCATCCTCGGACCCTGCACCACTGCCTGGGACAACACCTGGTGGCCCTTCGCCCTCGGAAGCCCACCCACCCCTACAGACCACACTCGGAACCTCTGCATCATCCTTGACTCTTCCCTTTCCATGAACCGCCAGATCAATGCCGTCGCCTCCACCAGCTTCAGCTGCCTTCGCATCCTCCGTAAGACCTTCAAATGGATCCCCCCGACTGCAGAAGGACCGTCACCCACGCACTCATAACCAGCAGACTGGACTACGGCAACGCCCTCTACGCCGGAATCAACAAAACTCTTCTACACAAACTCCACACCATCCAGAACGCCGCAGCCAGACTCGTCCTCGGGACACCACGCCACGAGCACATGACCCAACACCTACGAGGCCTCCACTGGCTCCCCGTCGAAAAGAGGGTCACTTTCAAACTCCTCACCCACGCCTACAAATCCCTCAACAACATCGGACCCAAATACCTCAACGAGAGATTATCCTTCCACGTACCCAAGAGGAACCTCCGCTCCGCAGACCTTGCCCTGGCAGAGGTCCCCTGCATCCGCAGAAACAGAACCGGCGGGAGAGCTTTCTCCTACCTCGCAGCGAAAACCTGGAACAAGCTCCCTGTAAACATCAGACGCTCCCCGACCCTGCACACATTCAGGAAGGACCTCAAGACCTGGCTCTTCAACTGACCCGGAGCAGCCGCCGCCCCCCCCCCCCCCAGCGCCTTGAGACCCTCACGGCTGAGTAGTGCGCTATATAAACCCTGATTGATTGAAAGGGTGTGTCCTGTTACCGCGATCCCTGAGAGGGTCGAGAGTCTAGTGTTCTGTGATGCCAATTCTCTGGTAAGGTTAAGAGTGCAAGTGAGGCACTTAGCTAATCGGACTTGGGCTCATAGATACTGGGGTAGTATGGTGAGCCTCTATATGCCGATGTTCTATGGTCCCAAGCATAGTTCTGTTTCTGAGCAGAATTACAGCAACATTGTGTTGCTTGAATCATGTGGCACATAGAGCATGAGACACATGTCTGGGCATACATATTGCACCTAAGGCATGTACTGCAGAACACAAGGTGATAGGAAGAATGATTGAGGAAGTTTCAGCAAATGGCAGTTGCAAGGGGCTGTATAGTCTATGACTATGTACATTATGAAATCGTGGTATACATCATGCACTCACACATTTGGTTAGGCACTAGTATTTCAAGCATGCATCAATCACTTCTGGATGTTTTTATGAATGAATGGGTAGATTTACAAACATTTTGCGCTAGGTTAGTGTCACAAAAGTGACGCTAACCAGCACAAAATGTATTTGTTTTCAATTTACTTTCGCACTGGAAAGTACCCTACAAGTAATGCAAAGTAATGCGAAGCACTGCTTTGCGTTACTTAGCACCAAGGGAGTGTTACATGGGTGGTACATGGGCAATCGCATGCAACTACCCATACCTTTTGACGCAAAACCCTATCTACAAGCAATAGTAGACATGGTTTAGTGCTAAAAGTTAACGCCACCTAAAGGAGGCATTAAAAGGAGAAATGCTTTTATTTCTCATTCCTTTGCCAACTTTGCATGTGTGCTGCATTGTGCAGTAAAGGTAAAAAGTGGGAAAGTTTTAAATTAAGTCTAAGCATAGTGGGGCATATTAGCAAGACCCACGTTAAAATTATCGCCGTTTTAGCGGCAGGAAACTGCCGCTAAAACGGCGATAATGGGCTTGCTAATATGCGTTATAGAATTCCAATAGAAGCCCAGGTTAGTTGTCCTGCACATCTAACCTGGGCTTCTATTGGAATTCTATAACGCATATTAGCAAGCCCATTATCGCCGTTTTAACGGCAGTTTCCTGCCGCTAAAACGGCGATAATTTTAACGTGGGTCTTGCTAATATGCCCCAGTATTTTGTACTGGAAGGGTCTCCTTCCAGTACAAAACCTATACTAGACTCTCGCACACACCCTAGCACTATGGTGCAAAGGTGTGTGTGGGGCGCTCTGCAGCTGAAATTAGCGCCAGCGCTAGGGAGAGGGGGGAGAGAGCCATATCTCTGGAGATATGGGGGCATATTAGCAAGAAGAGGCGATAATCATCGCTAACCCTGCTTAGCGTGATTTTTTTTATCGCCGGCTATCGCTGGAATATATCGCCACGCTAACGCTGTATTAGCAACGATTAGCGCTATGGCGATGAATATTCCAGCGATAGCGGGGAAATGGGCCAACATCGCTGAAAAACCAGCGATGTTGCATGGAGAAGGGAGAACACCTTGCTGATACGACCCTGTGGTCGTATCAGCATAATCCACCCCCATGTTAGGTATGGCTAACACCTGCTAATTGCAGGTGTTAAATAAATGGCGATGACTCCGGTTAGCGCGACTTTTCACGTCGCTAACTGGGGCCATGGCCACCTTGCTAATAGGCGATAGGCCTGTTAGCGGGTGTTTCCCAGGTTTGTTCGTCGGGAACGCCCACTTAGCATGTCATTAGCGATAAATATCGCTGACATGCAAAGCGGTAAAAAACGGGCGCTAATGCCCGCAAACTGTCTCTAACTGCTGTTAGAGACAGTTTGCTGATAGGGCGATATGAATATCGCCGCTTTAGCGGCAAAAAGTGCAGCTAAAGCGGTGATGGAGCAGGAAAAATAAAAAAATTTAACCCCTAACAAATTTTAAAATTAATTAAATAAAATGTTCGTTTAAATGTATTAATCAACACTGTATGTGTGGGAATGGTAATATGCCAATATGTGTGCTAAATAATCTATTAATAAATGTCTATGTGTCTAATTATAACGTAAAAATAAATGCGTACTAATAAAAAATAAATGCATGTTATTGTGCTTCATAGAAATAAAACGTGTCGTTGCAAAAACAAATAGTGATGGTAAGTAAGGAACAGCTTAAATGTTGCTTTCTGCTAGGTAACAACTAATTGGGGTACGTAGACGGGAGGGAAACGAAAGGGATATTTTTCTCTATTTTAATTATGTTTTATTTGCCTCAAATTAGTGCTTCTAAAGTAGAACCGAGTGGCGATATAAAATGGCCGCCAGTGGGAAGATGTGCGCAGGCGCAAGGGGACACGTGGTACGGGATGAGATTGAAGAAATCTGGAACCTCGTGATGTCTCTGAGAGGCTAGGATGCAAGAAATGGTCAAGGCTGGTGTGACCTAATTGAACTGATAGTGTGCCATGATGATCAGCAGAGCGCCCGTGAGAAGCAAGTCTAAGAGAAAGGACAATGACTGCGGAGTTCTCAAATGTGTCGAAAGAAGTTACAAATGAACTGATCGAATCGGATGGAAATGTTTAAGCGTATGGGAAAGGAAATGATCCAAGGACCCTTGAATCCAAGAGAACTTGATTAAAGAATGAATAAGCTGACATGCATGGACCAATGAAAGAAAAGCGTGATATTAATGTTGCAACAGTTAGTTAGCAAAGTTAGAATTAGGGTATAAGAGGGCCTACTCTTAGTGGGAGGGGGTCAGAGTTCCAGGCAGTTCGAGAGTCGTGGTTGCAGTCACAGTCAGGAGAGGAGTTGAAGAGTCGTGTTGGTGGCTTCCAGTGCTGGGTGGTCCTGATTGATCCCTTATTGAGCGGGAGATGCTGAAAGACTGTTAGAGGAGACGGGTTGCAGGTAGCTGATGCTGACGAGCTGAAGTTGCTGTTGCTGTCTTAATTTTACAGTTGAGTATGAGAATCAGGCTATTTCTAATTCCTAACTTAGGTTAGAAATCATTAGGCTAAATTAGGAAGCTAGGCAGGTAATTAGGGTTTTGGCTTCATGACAAAAATTTCCTTTCTGCAATAAATTGATTATGTTTAATAAAATTGTGAATTTAAGATTGAATAATTGAATAAAGTATTAAAAATTCTTTCCATGCTTTTAAAATTATATAAAATTTAAGATTCTTTAAACTCAAAATGACTCAGTGGTTATTTTCCTAAATGATTGTGACATAAGTAATTGTTTATTGTGATTCAGCTGGTCTTAATCACTATGAACTAATTTCTTAAATGAATGATTCATCGACAAACAATGAGCAGGAATATCTTAAGAAATAACTAAAAGAAAGTGACTGATAAAGGTAACAAGATATCCTGGCTCTTCCAGCGGTACATAAAAGGTGTTCTCCATTTAGTTCTCATGCTTCTCCTAGGAGTACAGAATTTCACAAAGGTGTAAAGGAAATCCAGGAGTGTGTATGTGTGAATGTGTTAGACGATGTTTATGGGCCCCATCGTCATGTGGATATGAGAAATATAGTTTGCCCCTGGATGACCTATAAGTAACCTAGGAGGAGAATAGTTTTTATTGTACGCGCTGCATCAGATTTCTTGGTAGCAGAGTTATGGTTTTCTATAGATTAGTTTAGTGATTATTGTTTATTGATTATTGATTATTTTTTGATGACTAACACTATATGTTGAGTCACGTTATGTTATATGTAAGTTTTCACGCTTCTGGGATGTAGGAAGTGGAACACGTGTGGCAAGAGAAGTCACATGGAATTTGGTACATGGTCTGAATTCATTTTGGTTATAACGCAGGTTGTGTTATGTTAGGGATTTCGGTGTGAAAAGTGTGTAAATGAAATAGCAAATCACGTTTACTTGTGAAACTTTGGCCTTAATTCTCAGGAGCCTAGTCTCCACATGTGTCTTATCCCCAGAGAAACGAGTAAATTGTTTGTTTGAAAGAAGGGTAAGGTAGAGGGAAGTGCTACTTTATCGGCGAAAGTAAATAATTCTGTGGTAGGGTAGAGGTAAGCGCTGCCTACTGGAAAAACAGGATTCTTGTGTAAAAGGACAAAGCTGTCACTTTGTTTAGCGAATCAGACTATGGAATTGTTTATTTGTTGTAACTAACGAAGAAAACAGTAAAAAGAAAAATTGCCGATAAATTTTGTAAAGGAGGGGTAAAGAGTAGAAGTGACGTGGAAAAGTGCCGCGCTAGGATTGGATAGTGCGTTAGACACGTGAACACAGAGCAGGAGTGACGTAGAAAAGTGCCGCGCTAGGATTGGTTGGTTCGCGGACGGTGGAAATTGTTCTGATTGGTACGTTAGTGTGAATCGCGCTGTAATTGGACGAAGTTCCGTACACAGAAACAGCGTTAGAGTAAAGAGAAAACAAAATAGAAGACATGCCGTATTACGAGTATGAAAGGGAGAGAACGTCATGGACGACGAAATTAAAGAATTTCTTTAAGAAAGATAAAAAGGTTGTGACTAGAGAGGGACAAGTAATTCCTCCGCCGAAATCAGCAGCTTCACATATGATGCTGAAATATGGATATCATACGTGCATATGGTTGGACAATTGGGTAAAATATACAAAGAATGATGGAGCATTGGCTTTTCCTGAAAATGGTTCTTTTAATGTAGCAGTTTTACGGAATCTAAGAGAGAAAATGTTTAAATTGGAACCTAGACCTAGACCGACACAGTTTGAGGCTTTAACAGAATGGGAAGATGAGATGTACGAGCGAGAAAGGTTCAGAGGAATGAAAGGTTATGAGTTTGTGCCCGGAAGATTGTGGGGAATGAATCATGAGGACAGAATAAAACGATGGAGATGTGCTAACATGACAGGAGGTTTGTTTCCAGCTTTTACAGTTGAGGAAGGGACTAAGAAAAACGGACTGAGAAAAAGAAACATTTAGAGGGAGAAAAGTATATGCATGAGAGCGAAACGGATGACGAGTTGCTGGAAGATATTTTAAATAGAAATCCACCTCCGTATCAGCAGAGTTCTACAGTGGTGACACCAAATGCACCACCAATAGAGACTATGCGAAATAAAAGTCCGGAAAAGAGAAATGAAGTAAACAGGTCACAAGAACAATTGAGAGCTTCTCAACATGAGGGAATAGAAAGCGACAATGCAAGCGAATTAGCAAGGACAACCAAAGAACTAACTGAGAAAATTAGAGAATTAACGAAAAATATGGAAGCAGTTACTGTGCCTGTAACAATAGGTCCAGTAATACCAGTTTTTGAGAATCAGAAAATTGATGAGCGATCTTTGGTGATTCCCTTGAGTTCACAATTTCAGAGAGAAAAGGAAAGAATGGAAACAAGTCCAGGTACAAGCAATTTGGCTAGTGCTTACAGACCAAGTCCACCTGAAAATTTAACAGTAAATGAGTGTAACGGTAGGAAAATACCTATGGTAACTGAATCTGCAACAGTGACACCTGAAAAGAGTGGAAATTGGACAGAAATAAATAGTACTCCCATAGGTCCGACTCCTGATGAGTTAAATGAGTGGATAAAAGCTTTTAAAATAAAAGAAACGGAAGAAAAACCATTAGATGTGATCAGATTAAAAATTGACATGGAAGAATTAATACTAGGAACGATTGGTACTGAGAAGATAAAAAATTATCAGGATGATGAAATAATGTTTCTGTGCAAAAGTATAACATGGAGGGCAAAGAATTTGCATGACAAACTAGAAGAAGTGGCTAGTGAGATTGGAATAGATTTTGCAAAAGTAAAAACATTGCAGAAACCATACAGAGTAGATTTTTGTGAAAAAGATATTGAAAATTTGAATACAGCAGGAAGGCTGACACAGATAAAAGAGTTGATTGTTTTGTTGAGAAAGTGGGGTGATGTAGACAGATGGAAGGTTAGATGGACAAAGAAGAATGAGAAAAGTATAGACAAAGGTTCATTGGCTTTTATGATAACAGAAAAAGAACCTGTTGTTAAAGAATACCCTATGAGAGAAACTCCAGGTGGTAGTTATGTGCATGTTCCATGGACTAGGCAGGACATCCTGTCATTTACAAATGACTTTCCAAAACTAAGAGAGAAGCCAGTTGAATGGTACCGACAGGTAGAAAGGTTTGTAAAGGTCTCAAAAGTGTTGTGGATAGATTTGGATGGATTGTTTGACATAGTGGTACCAACGGATCTGTGGTCAGAATGTAAGATTACAGTTGACTGGCCAACTACAGAATATCCAAGAGATCCTAAGACAGGAGCTCCAGGACCAGATGTGATGAAGAAATACGACAAAGTGATTACCTTTTTGAAGAATAAGATTCCTCCCAAAGAGACAGATTGGGTTAAGATTGATAGAACTACACAGGAAAGTAAGGAGTCTGTACATGCATATTATGAACGTTTGTTATTGGTTTTCAAGCAGTATAGCGGTTATGAGGAATTGAGTGAAAAGGACATGAGTCATTTTGTATACCGATTTGTGTTTGGCTTGAAACAAGAAATAAGCGATATGATTAAACAACATATGATAAACTGGCAAAATGGAAGTGTAGATGAGGTGTTGAGGTATGCTAAGTATTGTAGTGATGAAATAGAAAGTAAACAGCGTAAATTGAAAGAAAAGGCGATGTGGGCACAAGTGAAAGTGGCAGAGAAACAAGAAGCCCAATTGGACAATAATAATGGAAATGAATCAGGACAGAATAAGATGCGACCAAACATAGGTAAAGGAAAAGGACAGGTGAGCCTAGAAGAGGCAAAGAAGAAATGGCCATGTCATAATTGCGGAAAATTAGGGCATTGGAGGAATGAGTGTAAGTTCCCACCTAAACCTAATCCGGAACATCAATCATTAACTCCACAGGTGCAGAATGAGGTAGTTGTTCAACAAAGTCAGGTGCCACAACCACCACTTCCCAACATTGTTAACCAGCAAAGATACAGTACAGAAACAGGATTCTACGGAGGAGAGCAGGTAACACAGTTGCCGCGAGCAGCTAACATTTCTCAGTATTGGTTGCGTCAGAGTGAGGATGACCCGGATGAAAGTTTCTGACGGTGCGCAGGAGAGGGGAAAGAGTGCGTGCTTGGCGCAACTCTAGAGGTAGATCAGTCTGGTCCCTTTGTGGATGGAGAAGTGAATGGTGCAAACGTAACATTCCTTGTCGATACTGGAGCTACCCGTTCTACTGTTAGGTCAGTGGAAATTCCGAACCTTCCTCTCTCAGGTGAATACATCCAAGTGGTAGGAGTAGCCAATCAGCAGATTAAAACCCCACTTACTGAATTGGTAGAAGTAAAAATTGGTTCTTTTAGCAAAATGCATAAATTTGTAGTGTGCGACTGTAGTCCTGTAAATCTTTTGGGTCGGGACCTTTTGTGTAAAATGAATTGCACAATTTATTGTACGCCAGATGGAATAGGTTTTCAGACTTCAGATGAAGATGTTTTGTACAAGGTAACTTTGATGAATCAAGAACCTGAAACGAATGGTTTGTTTCCTGCATTTGATGCAGAAAAACTTCCAGAAGAACTAAAAAGTGCTGTAAGAGAAAGTGTGTGGGATTTTACAGGTGAAGACATTGGGTTAATGAGAGAAGTTGATCCTGTAAAAGTGACAGTGAAAGAAGGGATAATTTATCCAAACACGCCACAGTACAAATTAACTCCAGAAATAATTGAAGGAATAACTCCTGTGATAAATAAAATGATTGAACAAGGAATTCTGAAAGAAATCATGAGCAGTCCATGTAATTCACCTATTATGGGACTGAAAAAGCCAAATGGGACATATAGAATAGTACAGGATTTGAGAAAGATAAACAAAATAGTTGTACCATGCTGTCCAATAGTGCCAAACCCTGCAGTGATTCTATATCAAATTCCGCATGAAGCTGAGTGGTACACTGTGATAGATTTGTGTCATGCATTTTTCTCTATTCCTTTGCATCCAGATAGCCAGCCATTATTTGCATTCCGTTTCGGAGAGCGTATTTTGGCATGGTGCCGAATTCCACAGGGGTATACAGAAAGCCCCTCAATTTTTAATCAGATTCTAAAGAAATCTCTGGAAGATTTGAAGATGCCAGAAAAATCAGTGATGGTGCAGTATATCGATGACCTATTGGTGGCATCGAAAACCAAAGAAGCATGTGTAAGTGACACAATTGCTTTGCTGAACCATTTAGAGAAAAGAGGACATAAAGTGTCTCCTTCAAAATTACAGTTTTGTCAGAAAGAAGTCCAGTATTTAGGACATAAAATTGAGAAAGGAGTGCGGAAAATAGCGACAGAAAGAGTAAGAATGATTCAAGGAATGAGAGCACCAATGACTCAGAGAGAGGTAAGAATGTTCTTGGGAATGGTTGGATATTGTCGACAGTGGATAAGTGGATTTTCTTTGATTGCAAAACCCTTACAAAAATTGACAAAGAAAGATGTAAAAGACCCTTTTGAGTTAAACAAAGAAGAAATGAAATCTTTCAAAGAATTGAAAAAGAAACTGTGTGAGGCCCCTGCATTAGGCATGCCTGATTATGAGAAGGATTTTGAGTTATACTGCAGTGAAAGAGATGGATGTGCATTTTCAGTACTGGTACAAAAACACGGCACCATGAAGAGGCCTATAGCTTACTTCTCAGCTGTTTTAGATCCTATAGCAAAAGCATTGCCTGGGTGTCTGAAAGCAGTTGCTGCTACTTGTGTAAGTCTGGAACAAAGTGAAGGTATAGTGATGGGGTATCCCTTGAGAGTGTATGTTCCCCATTCAGTAGAAATTCTTTTGACAAGAACAAAAACACAGTACATGACACATAGTCGGCTGACTAAGTACGAAAAAGTCATCTTGAGTGCTGAAAATGTGACCATAGATAGATGCATAAATGTAAATCCTTCTACATCATTGCCAGATGAAGAGAGTATAATTGAACAAGACGAAGTAGATCATGATTGTCTGAATGTGCTGGAATATTGCACAAAACCAAGAGCTGACATAAAAGATGAACCGTTAAAGGAATCGGATTATGTCATGTTTGTAGATGGTTCATGTTTACGCACAAAAGAAGGAGTGTTAAGCGCAGCTTACGCAGTATGCACAGTGGCAACTGTGATGGAAGCGTCTTGTCTGAAAGGAGTTAGGTCTGCCCAAGTTGCGGAACTAATTGCTTTGATTCAAGCATGTAAATTGGGGAAAAATGTACGAATCACGATTGTGACCGATAGCCAATATGGTTTCGGCATCGTACATGATTTTGGTCAGATTTGGTCACAAAGAGGATTTTTGACATCTGCAGGAACACCTATCAGAAATGGAGAGTATGTTAAAAAACTGCTTGAGGCGATACAGTTGCCTAAACAAATAGCTGTAGTGAAGTGCAAGGCGCATAAGAAAAACGAAGATTACATAGCGGTCGGCAATAATTATGCTGATGAGATCGCTAGATATTGTGCGGAAAACATGGCGTCCCTGAACAAAAATAGAGAAAGGGAGCATGTCTCTTGTCCTTTGCTTTTCACTAATACTGTTGAAACATGGGATGAAGTAAGGCAGTTACAAGAAACAGCGAGAGATGAGGAAAAAGATTACTGGATACAAGCAGGATGTAGAAGACAGGAAAATAATGGTGTGTGGGTATACAGAGATGAAAGACCAGTTATGCCTGATAGCATGATTGCAGACATGGCACGGATGTACCATGGACAAGCTCATATTGGGAGAGATGCAATGATCAGACTTTTTAGACAGACCTGGTATAACCCAAAATTCAGAGCCATTGCTGAAAGTCTTTGTCAAAGATGTCTTATTTGTCAACAGTTTAACCCAGGAAGGAAAACCGTAGTGAGTCTAGGAACAATAGGACGAGAAGGAGGTCCATTCACAAGAATACAGATGGACTTTATTGAGATGCCCCCTAGTAACAGATTAAGATATGTTCTAGTGGTCGTCTGTTTGTTCTCTCGTTGGGTGGAAGCATACCCCACAAGAAGGAATGATGGAACAACAGTGGCAAAACTTATGCTGCGAGAGTTCATTCCAAGGTATGGTTTTCCAGTCACGGTTGAGACAGATAGAGGAACACATTTCCAAAATGAGTTGATCCAATTGATTTGTGAAGCTCTGAGTATTAAACAAAAATTGCATTGTGCCTACAGACCAGAGGCTTCTGGGGTAGTAGAGCAGATTAATGGAACAATTAAAAACAGATTAGGAAAAATGTGTCAAGCTACAGGACTCAAATGGCCGGATGCACTGCCTCTTGTTCTGATGACCATCAGAAGCATCCCAGAAAAGAAAACGGGACTCAGTCCTCATGAAATGATCATGGGACGAGCAATGAGACAAGCACACGTACCTGTCAACAAGTTATTAACTATAACTGATGATCTAGTACTGGATTATTGCAAGGGACTGGCTGATGTGGTGCATTCTGTGTTTCATCAGGTTGGACCGGATGCGACCACTCTTGAAAGAAAACCAGCCCACGACTTGAATCCAGGAGACTGGGTCCGCATAAAAATCCACAAGAGAAGAAACTGTCTAGTTCCACGTTGGGATGAGCCAAGACAGGTAATCCTAGTAACAACGACTGCTGTCAAGTGTGCAGGAGTGAAGAACTGGGTTCATGCCAGCCACACAATCAGAATTCCAGAACCTACAGATCGACATGTGAGTCGGCGTCTGGAAGTGTGGGATAAAAGTTTAACGGCTGGGACAACCAAGATAAAAGAAAGGGTGCCAGAACTTGAAGATCGACCTGAAAGTCGACATCTGGAGACCCCAACGGAAAACACCTCTAGAGAAGAAGAGGAACAAGAAGAAGAAGAAGAAAGAAATTCAGAAGTTCCAGAACTTGAAGATCGACCTGTAAGTCGACATCTGGAAATATCTGACACAACTTCAGGATCTGATGATTCAGCTGCAAACTGGGAAGAATTCCGAAAGAGAACTTGGGGTTATAAACCAATTAGAGAAGAAACTGAGCAAGAAATTGAGTTAGATGAACAACCAAGTACAAGTTATGGTGGAAATCCTTCAGAAACAATATTAATAGATGAAGTAGGGAAAGAAGTACACAAAAGGTTAGAAAATCGAGAAGAACCCCGAGGAGCAATAGGGATAGATAGAGAAACAGGAGAACAGGGAAATTTAGAAACAGAAAAGGAGAAAAACACCAAATCGGAAGAACCCCGAGGAGGGACAGTAATAGGGGAAAACAAAAAGGAGAAGACAGATCCACCAGTAGGAGATGACGAGATTATAAGTTTCAAAATAAGAGACAATAGTGAGACAGTTGAAACAGAAACAGAAGAAAGTGGAGGAGAGGAAAAAGCAAAGACTGAATCAAGAAAAAGAAATTGGAAATCAGAAAGAGAAGAAAGAGAAGGTGAAGCCAAAAGGCCAAGAAAAGGAGATAATTGGCCCAACAGCTATGTAAGAAAATTGAGATATAGAATAATAAGAGCGGAAGACGAAGATGCTGAACAAGTAAATGAAGTAACAAGTCAAAAGGGACAAGAAAAACCCAGTGGAAAAAGATTACAAAAGTCCAAAAGGACAAAGAAAGTGAATTCAAAATTTAAGTCACCTGAATGGCTGTATATTGCACTAACTGATTACAAAGAAGAAGAAAACACTCACGGAAACCAGAGACTGAGAAGTCGGATGGGAAAAGGTGAGATGCAACAAAACTGAAGTAAAGACTAATAGTGCTTCTGCCGGACGTGACAAATTTACTGGACGTGACAAATCACCGGATGTGACAACGGAAAGAATTCTGGAGAGAATTAAAGAAAGTACCAAGCAAAGACTTTTTGAAAGCAGAGTGGCATCTAAGTCATTTCTGAGGTGTAGTGACACAATTTTCTGAAACTTAACAAATAGAAAAAGAAAAATGGAAAATAATAGGGATAGAAGAGATAAATGTGAATTTATAAAGAGATGGTGCAAAATGTGCTGCTTTTGTACAGGGTTATTAATGACCATATGGATAGTTTTAGCAATCACAATTCCTATTAGTGTAGCTGTGATAGAAGCAAAGAATGATACTAAACCAGAAAAAGAAACTAATATTAAAGAACCAGTTATTTTAAGAAGTAGTGCAGAGTTGCATAAGGATAGGTCAGTAACAGATTTTTCAAAGAATGTTTTTACAAAGTTGTTGTATGAGTACGTAAAAACAATGGAAGTAAGAGATTGTTATGTTTGTATGCAGTTGCCTGCATCAGTATCCGAAGGTGTGACTTATCATCACCTACCTTTGACTTATGGAATAACATGTAGTGTAATAGCAAGCTTATTTTATAAAACAGGTAGATTAGAATCTTATTATACTGATATAGATAAGATTTTTGCAAACATTCCAGTAGTACCAGAACTTAACAAAGTAAAACCAGCAAAAGTTTTAGGAGAATTCTTTTTAGAACATAGAAAATTAATGTTAGAAGAAATAGTTAGTAACAACCTTACCTGTGAGTTAAAGAAAGAAGAAAAGGTATTTTTAGATATGGTTGAAGAAAGAAGAATGAAATTTCAGAAAGAAGCAATAAAAGAGGAAGGAAAACGCTTATGGACGTTTGAGGAAGGAAATCATGAAGGGAAAAAGATAAATGCAGCAATGACATTAGACTGGCCGCAAACAGGAAAGTTGTGCATTAAGAGAAATAAGACAGTCTATGACAATTACTTTGTAGGTTCCAGTATCTGCCATGACAATTATCAAATTCTGGGAGGTTGGGGATTCAAAGGTGGAAAGGACCCAATATTTCCAGGTATCTATTATATTTGTGGGAATAGAGCTTATTACAGGTTACCGGACCATTGGTATGGAACTTGCTATGTAGGCCTGGTCTTTCCAAAAAATTTTCACATGGACAGAGAAGAAAAGGGAACATACAAGATGATTAATAGATTTACACGTAGAAAGAGGGAAAGTTTTTCTGAAATTGTAGGTGATATTTTTGGAGCATTGATACCAGCAGTGGGAATATCTTTGAATGCATTTAAAATTCGGAAGTTATCCACAGTAGTAGATCGTTTATCTACAGATACTGCGGGAGGGTTCTTAATGGTAAATACCGAAATGGTTGCCATGAGAGCTATGGTGATGCAAAATCGGCTTGCCCTTGATATTCTTTTGGCAAAAGAGGGTGGAGTCTGTGGAATGTTGAAAGTCCAACATTGTTGTACTTACATTCCTGATAACAGTGAAAATATACAGAAGTATATTACAAATATTACAAGTTTGCACAAAGAACTAGTTCCACTGGAGGTTGAAAGTGTTTTGGGAAAACTTGGTAGAGGGTTTTCCTCAGTAGCGAATTGGTTAACTAGGATGAGTAGACTAGTGATAGGGAAAGTTATAATAGTAGCAACTATAGTAATATTATTAGCAATGATGTTGAAAATAGTAATAACATGTATAAAGAGAAAAGTAAGACAGAATAAGATAAGAAGAAATAACAGAATAATGAGAGAAAGAGAGAGAGAAATGGGTGAAATTGAGTTGGAGAAAATGAAAGAAAGCATGTATAAAGAGACTAAAAGGCAAGATGAAGAAGAAACAGATGTATAAATAACAGAAGGCAAAGGATGAAAGACATGCTGCCTGAAAAGAAGTATGACTTGGGTTTTATGTGGTGATTTAAAAATCACCAAAGGGGGGATTGATGGAGCAGGAAAAATAAAAATTTTAACCCCTAACAAATTTTATAATTAATTAAATAAAATGTTCGTTTAAATGTATTAATCAACACTGTATGTGTGGGAATGGTAATATGCCAATATGTGTGCTAAATAATCTATTAATAAATGTCTATGTGTCTAATTATAACGTAAAAATAAATGCGTACTAATAAAAAATAAATGCATGTTATTGTGCTTCATAGAAATAAAACGTGTCGTTGCAAAAACAAATAGTGATGGTAAGTAAGGAACAGCTTAAATGTTGCTTTCTGCTAGGTAACAACTAATTGGGGTACGTAGACGGGAGGGAAACGAAAGGGATATTTTTCTCTATTTTAATTATGTTTTATTTGCCTCAAATTAGTGCTTCTAAAGTAGAACCGAGTGGCGATATAAAATGGCCGCCAGTGGGAAGATGTGCGCAGGCGCAAGGGGACACGTGGTACGGGATGAGATTGAAGAAATCTGGAACCTCGTGATGTCTCTGAGAGGCTAGGATGCAAGAAATGGTCAAGGCTGGTGTGACCTAATTGAACTGATAGTGTGCCATGATGATCAGCAGAGCGCCCGTGAGAAGCAAGTCTAAGAGAAAGGACAATGACTGCGGAGTTCTCAAATGTGTCGAAAGAAGTTACAAATGAACTGATCGAATCGGATGGAAATGTTTAAGCGTATGGGAAAGGAAATGATCCAAGGACCCTTGAATCCAAGAGAACTTGATTAAAGAATGAATAAGCTGACATGCATGGACCAATGAAAGAAAAGCGTGATATTAATGTTGCAACAGTTAGTTAGCAAAGTTAGAATTAGGGTATAAGAGGGCCTACTCTTAGTGGGAGGGGGTCAGAGTTCCAGGCAGTTCGAGAGTCGTGGTTGCAGTCACAGTCAGGAGAGGAGTTGAAGAGTCGTGTTGGTGGCTTCCAGTGCTGGGTGGTCCTGATTGATCCCTTATTGAGCGGGAGATGCTGAAAGACTGTTAGAGGAGACGGGTTGCAGGTAGCTGATGCTGACGAGCTGAAGTTGCTGTTGCTGTCTTAATTTTTCAGTTGAGTATGAGAATCAGGCTATTTCTAATTCCTAACTTAGGTTAGAAATCATTAGGCTAAATTAGGAAGCTAGGCAGGTAATTAGGGTTTTGGCTTCATGACAAAAATTTCCTTTCTGCAATAAATTGATTATGTTTAATAAAATTGTGAATTTAAGATTGAATAATTGAATAAAGTATTAAAAATTCTTTCCATGCTTTTAAAATTATATAAAATTTAAGATTCTTTAAACTCAAAATGACTCAGTGGTTATTTTCCTAAATGATTGTGACATAAGTAATTGTTTATTGTGATTCAGCTGGTCTTAATCACTATGAACTAATTTCTTAAATGAATGATTCATCGACAAACAATGAGCAGGAATATCTTAAGAAATAACTAAAAGAAAGTGACTGATAAAGGTAACAAGATATCCTGGCTCTTCCAGCGGTACATAAAAGGTGTTCTCCATTTAGTTCTCATGCTTCTCCTAGGAGTACAGAATTTCACAAAGGTGTAAAGGAAATCCAGGAGTGTGTATGTGTGAATGTGTTAGACGATGTTTATGGGCCCCATCGTCATGTGGATATGAGAAATATAGTTTGCCCCTGGATGACCTATAAGTAACCTAGGAGGAGAATAGTTTTTATTGTACGCGCTGCATCAGCGGCGATAGTGCCCTTGCTAATATGCCCCATGGTGCTCTCCTGCTCCCTCCCTGTCACGCAACACAGTGCAGAGTTTCTGCCTGCTGCACTGCAGTCCGTGACTTTTTTCAAAATCTGGCCCTTCGTGTATTTATACTAGCCAAAAGCTCTGTGAAATAGTGACTTAGGGGCACATGCATCAAAGGTTTTTGCGATCGCAAACGGTGCGATTTGCAAAAATCGGCCGTTTGCGATCGCAAAATTACCTTTTGCGATGCATCAAGGGTCAAGGCCCTCGCAATTTGAGAATTCGCAATTAATTGCGAATTCTCAAATTACGATTGCATTTAAGGAATCGCAAATTGAGATTCCTTAAATGCAATGCATTAAAGTAAAAAAAATTGCGATTTCGCTAATAGGGGGCGCTAATTACCATGAAGTTGAACTTCATGGTAATTTGCAAAAACTTTGAAAAATGCACTAAAGTGCATTTTTCAAAGTTCCATTTTACACACACACATGCCCTTAGGGCATGTGTGTGTGCAAGATGTACTCATATGCAGATTTCAGGGGTGCAACAGGGGTCCTTTTGACACCCTGGCACCCTTGAAATTGCATTCTCAATTTGCGATTCTCTAATTGCGAATCGCAAATTGAGAATGTCTTCCCATTCATTCCTATGGGCCTCTAGGCCCATAGGAATTAATGGGGAGGTATTCTTAATTGCGACTCGCAATTAGCGAGTCGCAATTAAGGAATGTTTAGGAATCGCTATTTTTATAGCGATTCCTACATGCATAGGCGTTTGCGATTCCTTAATTGCGATTCCTTAATAATCGCAATTAAGGAATCGCAAAAGCCTACCTTGATGCATGTGCCAGTTAGAGGCTTAACCAAAATTTGACTGGTGAGCAGCCGAAGGGCTCAGGCAGTGGAGATACTGCATCTGGCATCCAAGCTGCTTTCACCCATAGAAACCACACTCTGTAGCTGGGTCGGAAAAGCAGTTTCACTGAAAACAGACAATACCGCCTGATCAACCATTCCATTGCCTCACTGCATAGTGAACCAGCTGGCATTTTTCCACTCTGCAAGCATTGTTCTCCTAAGAAGGTGTTTGAAAATGGGAGAAGCAATGTCCATGATGCCTTTGGAATTTCTCCCAGCATGTGTAGTGATATTGTTTGTTTTTCTAATCAGTGTCACCATGCTGTAAATCGAAGTTGTGATTGGGAAAGAAAGTTGTCTACCCGGGCAGTGGCGACCCTTCTAGCTCATGTCTTCCAAACGATGTGTCACAGACAGGTTGTGCTGTCCGCAGTGCCTGTTCTGGCTTCATTGTCAGAAATACAGAGCTTCCCCGACCAAAAATTAATTGAGGGCACTGACAGATGAGGGGACATGAGGTCCATAAAATATCGACAAATTACACATGTTACTGTTGAGCCATAAATGAGCATTGAAGCTTTTAAAATAAGCCACAGAATTCAAAGACTAACATTACCTTGCTGGAATTCACTCACCTGTAGCAAAACTGATGGTGCTTAAGGATTCGTTGGTTGGTGCTGAGTGAGTGATATTAGAGTCAACTCCTGCAACAAATGCGTTGACTGCTCTTGAGCTAGACCACATAGGCACATTGAACACGGGCTGCTTTTCTGATGTTGAGGATGTTTGGGATACCAGAGAAATTATATCATTAGCCACATATAAATTTTGTAATGCCATACTTTGTTGTGGCACCAGGGTTGGCAATGTGGTAGAATGGTCATGGTTTCCATCTGTAGATGTAGAGGCTCCATTTGTGGGCATTTCTGAAGTTACAACTGAGTTGGACCCAGGTTCCACCACCACAGTGTCCAGGAGTGTAGGAGTAGCGGAAAAGATCAGCATTATGTCAGCTGCAGGTTCAGATGCTGCATTGGCTACCAACATTAAAGACTGCACTGCCATATTGGACTGTGCAGTAGAAAGCTCTGGTTGTGTTTTTGAAGATGTAGACAATGTTCCTTTGTCTACAGGCTCCTGAGATGCTCCTGAATTGGACGACTTGGCATTTTCTAACGCAGAGTATGCTGAGGAGCTATGTTTTAATGGGAGCCCAGGAGAATCAGGAAAAGCTTTGGAAACAGTTAAGTCCACTGGTGATTCAGTGACTAGAGATGACTCTCCAGATGAGGACAGTGGCTGGATGGCAGAAGAAGAAGATGCAGAGGTCTCATTCCAAATTGTTGTTCTAGGAGGTAACACACTTGTATGATTGGTCAGATATGGCGATGTTGCTGCACCTGAAATGGTGAAAAAAGAAAATGTAGTAAGGATTGATATGAACAAAAGATGACCTAAGATTCAGAAAGCAAGAAATACTTGTGTCAGATTGCACTCTAGATCATGACAAGACAAAATACTTGCTTTCAAGGGAGCAGCTATTAATAGTGCAGGAAGTGCAGCATCATCGGGGTGTGAGTGGTGCAATTAAAAAACCCAATTATGGCTACCTATTTCCTTTCAAACAGGTGTTAGGGGGCACATTTGTTTTCCTTGGTTGTGTATGTCACATTGAAGATCAGGCAGTTACTTTTATATTAAACCATTTTTATTTTTTATTTTTAGTGTGTATTGACAATGAGTTTAGCTTTGGAGACCATTGGAACGTATTTGACGCTGTGAGTGTCAAGGAGTGGAGAGGGTGGGAGCGGAGTCGAACATCTACAGAAATATGTCATGGTTTCACCACTACCAGAGGGTGACAAGACATGGAAGGGTAAGGGTTGGGGGTGGGAGCAAGTGTAAGAAAATTAGTTACTTACCTGTAACTGTAGTTCTCCAGTGTTGGTATCTTTCATAGATTCACATACTTGAATCATTCCCCGTCGTTGAAGTGGGAGTCGCACGGTACTATAATAAAGCAGTGTGTATTACTACAATAGACAGAATGGCAATGAACCATAGGTTTTATACCTTATCTATGTCCTTTTTGTATAAAAGGACCAAACTACAAACTTCAGCCAATCAGGTGACAGCAGGTTACGAGCACTAGTGTAACATATATATATATATATATATATATATACACACATACACATATGCGCGCTCACTCCCTCTCCCTCTTCGATTTCGAGAAAGCACTCGCAGGGGTCTTTGCTTATTTGGAATTGCTTTAATTCGTACAGCCAATAGTCAACATGACGCGTTTCGGCTTACACCTTAATCTAATGTTTCCAAATTGCGCGCCGAAAAGCGGCAGTTTTTTAAAAGAGACAAACATTAAGTCAGACTTAATGTTAATAAGCAAAGACCCCTGCGAGTGCTTTCTCGAAACCGAAGAGGGAGAGGGAGTGAGCGCGCATATTGAACGCGGATGCACTTCCGCGTTACGAGCACCCGTCCGCTGGTTCCAGGTGCAGTGGAGCAAGTATATATATATATATATATATATATATATATATATATAGAGGCTCCCCTTAGTATATTATATATACACTAGGGGAGCCTTAGGGGAGGAAGGTGGGTCGCATTGAATCTATGAAAAATACCAATACTGGAGAACTACAGTTATTTTATCTATTTATTTAAGAGATTTGTAGAGCGCACAGTTACCTGGAAGGGTCTGCTGGCGCTAAAGCAGACAGCGAACAGAGATGCAGAAGAAAGATGAAGATAAAACGACAACTTGCCAGAAAACATGAAATCAGTCAGGGTAATTGAAGAGCAAAGTCTTCAGGTTCTTACGGAAAGTAAGGAACGGTTGGCAGTTCCTGAGAGCTACAGGAAGGGAGTTTCGGGCCTAAATAGGAGAAAGAGCGACCCTTAATGCGGGCCTGACAGAACCTGGGCGTGGTAAATAGTGAGAGGTTGGCTGATCTCAGCGATCGGGTGGGCACATAAGGTGACACCAGACCTTGGATGTATGAAGGGGAGAGTCCCTGTCTGGCTAGTAACATATAGCATAAGGCCTTGAATTTAATGCGCTTGTCGACCTTAAGCCAGTGTAGCTTGTGGAGCAGGGGAGAGACAGAAGCATATCTAGGCAGCTGAAAGAGAAGGCGGGCGGGCGCGTTCTGAATGATCTGCAAGTGGTGGATCAAGCATTTATCGGCGCCCAGATACAGTACGTTCCCATAGTCCAATCTGGACGTAACCAGGGCCTGTAACACTGTTCTCTGGGCATTCAAAGGAATCAGCCAGAGGATTTTGTTGAGCCATTTAGAATGGAAAAGCAAGAGGCTGTGAGCTTGGAGACCTACGGCTTAAGGGAAGGATTCTTATCAATAATGAAGCCGAGATTCTTAACCTTATCAACCGCCATGGGTCAGGGCCCCAGTGAGACAGGCCAGTGGTTAACTCCCCAGAGTTCTGGATTATTTCCCAGAATCAAGACTTCAGTTTTATTGCCATTAAGCTTTAGAGCATTTCTGTTCATCCAAAGGGCGATATTAGTCAAACCTTGCCTGAGTGGTGAAGGATCTTGGTTATGAGCATCAGATAGTGAGAAGATAATCCGGGAATCATCAGCATAAGAGAACAAGGTGAGACCAGACTTCTCAATCACATCTGTCAGAGAGCGAAGGTAAATGTTAAAAAGCAGGGGGCTCAAAATGGATCCCTGCGGAACCCCGAGGTCAATGTTAGGGTCATGGATGTGTTGTTCGCTGATGAGACCTGAAACGTTCCATCTTTCAGAAAGGAAGACAATCACCTCAGGGCCAGGTCTACAATGCCTAGCGCTTCCAATCTGTCCAGAAGGATGGAGTGTGAGACCGTGTCGAAAGCCGCAACTAAATCCAAAAGGATAAGGGCGGCAGTCCCACCAGAGTCGAGTTCTTGCCTAAGGAGTTCTGTGACTCCTGGTAGGGCGGATTCGGTACTATGGCCTGCCCTAAACCCAGACTGAGATGGGTGAAGCAGATTACAAGTAGTGGCGAAAGAGAAAGAGTTGAGAGTTGACATGCTTTTCCAGAATTTTAGAAAAAAACAGAGAGTAGGGAGATCGGCCTAAAGTTTGACCAGCAGAGAGGGTCAAGGTCATCCTTCTTGAGAAGAGGGAGCACCAAGGCATGCTTCCAGTACTGGGGTACATCACCCGTGCTCAAGGAAGTGTTGAGGAGATTAAGAATTACTGTGAGGGCGGCATCATCAATCAATCTAAGTTTTGATGGTGGAAGGGGATCAAGCGGAGAGCCAGACTTGATGGTAACCAGTAAAGTTTGCAATAATGCTAAGTCCAAGGGGGGGCCAAACCCTGATTTCAAGTTTTTTTTTTTACTTAGCTTTGGACTTACAGTCAAAAGGATATAAGTCTAGTTGACCAAGCGTTTGGGTGGCAGCGATTAGCGGACTTACTAGAATGGGAGCATCTGCTTCTAAATGCCGATGAATTAGCTCTACTCTACTTAGAAAAAAGGAGGCTAGCTCGTCACACTGTTGTTGAGAGAGGGAGGGGGTGTAAAGGTGCTGGCTGCAGAAAGTTCATTCACTACTTTGAACAGAGTCTTTTGGCAGTGTTGGGCGTCTGTGAGTAACCTCGTATAGTAGCCTGCCCGGACAGATTTGCAAGAGGCATGATATTTCTTCAAAGTAGCTACATACTCTGCATTAGCCTCGGGTGCATAGTGCTTCCTCCAGCCCCTTTCAAGGGATTTACAGCGTTTTTTTCCAGAACGGGGGGCTTCATTAAACCAGGGGCCAGGAGGATGCATTCTGCATTGTGTTTTAGATGTTAGAGGCAGAATTGAATCAGTAGCCTCCCTAAGTCATTGATGTACAGCGATTTGATCAGCGTCAGGTTTGGAAACGAGGGTAGGAATAGTGCTAAGAAGTAGATTGTTAAGTTCAATCATATCCAGACCAATGCTTGTTAGTAAGTTGCAGTGCAGAACGAATAAAGGGAGAAAAAGGGATTGTGATATTAAAAGGTACTGCATAATGATCTGTCCAACAGAGTTGGAGCGGAGGGTCAACAGAAAGGGTGGAGAGATAGGAAAAGATGGGGTCTAAGAGATGACCCACAGTGTGGGTGGCGGCAGAGTTAAGAAGGGAAAGATTAAGTGAACCCAAATCGTCTATAAGGGTTAAAGCTAGCTTATTTTTGGAGTCCTAAAGATGCAAGTTGATGTCTCCAAGCAAAGTAAAATTTGCTGCCTGTAAGATATGTGGAGCCAGATAGTCTGCTAAAGCTGAACACCAATTGCTGGAAGGCCCAGGGGGACAGTAAATAAGGGCCCCTGAGAGGGTCAATTTTGGAGAGACGAGAAGGGAAAAAAGTAAAGCTTCGCAATTAGGGATTTGGAGGTCCTTAATATTACATTTGTAATCCTTTTTGAAAATGATGGCGATGCTTCCTCCTTTTCTGTGTGGTCTGTTTATCCCCATAAGGGCGAAATTAGCAGGAAGAGCAGAAATTATATCGGGTGAGAAACCGTCGTGGAGCCACGTTTCTGTTAAGAAGACCACATCAGGGTCAGCATCACAAAGAAAGTTGAATACATTAATCTGAGAGTGACAATTTAAGCTAAAACACCTAAGATTTTTAGGCAGGGAAAGGACAGTCAGGTCATTAGCAATGGGCCAGAATGCAACCTCCTTATCAGGGGAAACTGACACAGCTTTAGGCCCATTCAAACTGACAACGGATGCAGAGAAATTGGTGATCATCCGGAATGAAAGCCTGACATAGAGCATTGGGTGTGGGCCTTAGATTATGTAGGGACAGTGAAGTATAGGCTCTAGGAGCTGGTTGAGAAGAAACAGGGTTTCAGCCTTAGGCACGCCCGCTGCGCAAGTCCGCCGCTGCATTGGTTTAAATAGAGTGAGTAAGGGAAAAACTAGAATGCTCACCGCCCGGGAAGGACTAGGGCGGAAGTGATGTTAGCATTACCTCGGCACTGCAGTCGCGGCGGACCGGGGCGAGAGGCAAAGGAGAAAGCAAGGTACGTCAGTGTCAGCACTTCATGAGCGCAAGTAAGGGAAAGTGCAATTTAAAACAATTAAACGTTTAAAAGTTAAAAGTGCTAACAAATGTGTTCCACCGTGAAGGAGAGTAGACTAAGCGGTGTCAGCAGCCCCTGCCACTGTCTGCTGCACGGCCGCCCCTGCATAGGTTTAAATAGGGTGAGCAAGAGAAAAACTAGAATGCTCACACCCCCGGAAGGACTAGGGGGAAGTGATGATAGGTGACTTCTGCCCTCCGCGCAATTGGCGCTGCAGCTGTGGTGGATCGGGGCGAGAGGCAAAGGAGAAAGCAAGGTACATCAGCGGCAGCGCTTCATGAGCGCAAGTAAGGGAAAGTGCAATTTAAAACAATTAAAAGTTTAAAAGTTAAAGGTGCTAACAAATGTGTCCCACCGTGAAGGAGAGTAGACTGAGCGGCATCAGCAGTCCCTGCCACTGTTACAGGTAAGTAACAAATTATCTTCTCCAGTACTGGATCTTTCATTGAGTGACATGCTAGAATCAGAATAGTAAGCAGTACATCAAGTGAAAAACAATAATAGCATATAAACATATATTTAGCGGACGGTGGGAAGAAGGTAAGAAACAGATGTCACAACACTCCCTGTTCCATAGCTCCATCAGTCTTAAGAGTCTCATCCAGGCAATGATGTCTAGTAAATGTGGGCCTGTTGGACCACGATGCTGCTTGACAAATATGCTGAATGGGCACAAGAAGCAAAAAGATCTGTAGAGGTGGAAACAGCACTGGTGGAGTGGGCTTTGACTTTGTCCTGCAATGGCTTTCCTACTTGCAAGTGACAAAATTGTATGGTGGATTCAATCCATCAGGCAAGGATCTGCTTGGATCCTGGGAGGCCTTTTCTGATACCAACATAAGCCAGAAACAATTGGTCTGCTTTGTGGATTTGATGGGTATTGTGCAAGTAAAGTTTTAGACATTGTTTGTTGTCTAGAGAATGAAGAGATTTTTCTGCAACCTTTTGACGATTTCAGGAAATATGTTCGTAGAATCACTGGCTCATTCAAGTGGAAGTCGGACGGCACTTTGGGAATAAATGTTGGATTGGTTTGAAGGATTAAACTGTCTAATTTAAATTGAAGGAAAGTTTCCACAATGGTAAAGGCCTGAATGTCACTTACTCTTTTGGTAGATGTGAGAGCCGCTAGGAGTATAGTTTTCCAAGTAAGGTATTTAAATTCTGCCTTGTTAATGGGCTCAAAAGGTATTTTCTCGAGTTGTCGCAGCACCACATTCACGTACCATGATGGTGGAGGTTTTCCTACTGGAGGATAAGTCCTGAATAGGTCCTTGAGGAATCATTTTACAATTTGACGAGACCATAAAGAAGGTGAATTATTGGATCGCCTAAACCTAGAAATTACGCTTTTCCCCCGATCCCATCAGGGAAACCTAGAAATTGCTGCCTCATGCACTCTGAGTTAAGCCACTTCTTGCCAGGTGGAGTAGATGTGGGAGAATTTGCTCCGGTGGTGATTTGAGAGGGTGGACCTTAGACTCTGCACACCAAAGGCAGAAGCATTTCCACTTGAGTTTATAGGTTCTGTTCGCTGTGTCATGGAGAACTAACTGAACTCAGGAGTCAGGCCGATAAGTATAGTGTTGTTGGGTTGGGATGGCGGACCTGGCCCTGGTTCATGGTGGTATTAGTTTGAGCCAGACATGAGGTTGTTCTGATTTTAATTGATGAATAATTTTTTGTTAAATAATAATTATTTAATTCATAAATAATTATGTTAATTATTTTGGTTTTTTGTTACGGTTTGTGGGGCTAAAGGTATAGAGGGTGGGAAGTAATTTATTTTTAATTAATTACTAATTATTTGCTAATTAATATTAATTAATTGATAATTAATTATGTTCATTGTTTAATTAATTTTTTTTGTTGCGAGTTGTGGAGTTATAGGGGTAAAGGGTGCGAAGTAATTTATTAATTCATTAATAATTATTTGTTTATTAAAATTAATTAATTAATTGATAATTATATGCATTGTTTAATTAATTATTTTTAGATGTGGGTGGGGGAAGGGAGTAAACCAATTTTGATTTATTAATAATTAGTTGTTAAATAATATTTATTATTTAATTGACAATCAATGATTTTTATTGTGTAATTAATTTTTTTTAGTTTGATTTTAGGTGTGGGTGACGGGGTTTATAGGGGTAAAGGATGGAAATTTGATTTTAATGAATTAATATTTCGTTTCCAATAAATAATATTAGTTTAATTGATAATGTATTTTGTTAATTGTGTTAATACATTTTTTGTTTTCGATTTTATATGTGGGTTGTGGGTTTTGTAGAGTTTTGAGGTGCGAAGTAAATTCATTTTAAGTAATTAATAATTATTTATGTATCTTTTTTGTTACATTGTATGAGTGTGTTGTGTGTTTTATGGGGGTATACTGTGGGAAGCACATTAATTATAATTAATTAATAATTAATATTGAAATAATAATTGGTTTGTTGATAAATATATATATTAATACTGTACATTTTTCTATGTTTTAAAGTACATTTTTTGGTGTAGTTTGACAGTTTTGTGGGGTTATAAAGTGAGAAGTAACTACATTAAATGCATGTAATAATTGATTTTGTTAAAAAAAATGAAGAAATAAAAAAGTTTATTTGTATATTATTTTTGTATTTTATTTGTAATAATATTCGTACATATTTGTGTTATGTATTTAAAATTTTAATATCCTTTTATTTTTTAACATTTGTAATAGTAAATATATTTGTATCTTTTTTTCAACATATTTATATTTTTTTTATTTAATTTGTTTTTGAAGCAATTTTATTTTGTTCAAGATGTTTTGATGCATTTTATTGTTGCACTGATTGGAGTGGGAATAGTAAATTATAACTCCTCCGTAATCCATCATTTTCCCTACTGTTGTACTTTTTGGAATGGGAATAGTACATTTTACCCCTCTGCTATCCAACATTTTCCCTACTGTTGAACTGACTAAAGTGGTGATAGTAAATGTTATCCCTCCGCTATCCAACACGTTCCCTACTGTTGTACTGACTGGAGTGGTAATAGTAAATGTTATCCCTCAGCTATCCAACATTTTTCATACCGTTCGTACTTATTGGAGTGGGAATAGTAAATGTTACCCCTCTGCAATCCAACACTTTCCCTACTGTTGTATTGACTGGAGCGGGAATAGTAAATTTTACCCCTCCACAATCCAACCTACTGTTGTACTGGCTGGAGTGGGTCGACCATTGATCGGAGGCTTTCCGACCGACATCATAGGTTTAAACTCTGACCGCCATATTACCATGACTGAGTATACCCCGGCCGGGGAATCCGACTCGGCTCCGACGGGCTCAAGGAGCCTGTCGTGCAGTTGGAAGGGCCTCATAATCCCTAATGGATGGCGTTTCCGCTGTCGCCATTATGATGGCACTTTTCGACAGCAGTTCCATGTTGGCCTTTGCGACATGGAACTGCTGTCAGAAAGTGTCTTTTGGGGCCCCTCGCAAGGCCCCCTGGCCCTCCGTTGGGGCCCTGGGGGGCACCTATCGTGCCCCCTTCACATCCCTGCACCACGTGGCAGGCACCGTGAGGGGCTGGCCACACAGTGCAGGGATGTGCAAAAACTTCCATTTCTCAATGGGAGCTTGTGCTGCGGGCGGTTTCGACCCGCCGCTCAAGCTCCCATTGAGAAATTAAAGTTTGCGACCGCACCATGTGTGGGCGCATCCTAACTGTGGCGTCGGAGCCTTCGACCTAAGGTCGGTCAGTTCCACATCCACGGGGACGTCGGTATTAATGTTATTATGTAATATAACACTTTTTCATTTATTTTATATATATTTAAAAAACGATATTTAGTACACTGATATTAATGACATCAATATTTATTTTTTCAATATTTTTGTACTTACCATTATAAGTATATGATGATGATATTTTTGTCATCAATATTTTCATTGCGATACTTCTGTAACATGATATTTTGGTGGTTGATTTCCTGTCAGTGAACCAGGATGATCAGAAGGGGCTGCTTGCCAGGTTTTTCATTGGCATTCTAATGGTGTCCATTCGATTACCAATGCCATTAGATCAATTGGGCAAGTTACATTCACTAAGCAAAAACAAAGGTTTGGAAGCAGGAAGACTCTTGAAGAGTTGATCTGGCCGGTTCTACTGCTTAGTTTGTGAGCACTGAAAGGCATCTGATCAGTTACTTATACAATCTGCGGCCGATGAAGTCGGCTCAGCAGGACAGGGTGTTCATTTCATTTTTTGAACCTAGAACCTTTAATGTGTTTTTTTTTTTGTTTAACTTCCCTAAGACACTAAGGCAGGGTCACCTTCTCAGCATGTTTCATTCAACATGCACAGTGAGAGGCCGAAGACCAGTGCCCTTTCAGTTGCAAAATGGCAAAGTTGCGAATTGACATTGCTGAGGACAAACATGTTTATTCCCACTCCTGTCTTTCTCACTTGCATGGTCAGTACCTTGCTCATTAGAATTAGGGATTCAAGGCGCCATGCTATAGGACTTCTAGAGAACGGGTCATGGCTTAGATCTGGCAAATATTCTCACCAAGATAACTAAACTGGTGGAAATAGGACTTCCAGTAGACAGGCTCAGTCAAACATATCCTTGATGTTTCTAAGACCTTCTAAGTACAATGAGTAAATACAGCTCTCTTGGTGGTAAGTGTACCCCAAGATGATTCAGAGCTTTTATCCCAAACCATGACTTTTATTAGCAAACCCCACAAGGTAACTGGTAGTTTTCTCGCCGCCTTGTTTCAAGATTTTATATCTTTATGGTTTACCTCTTTGAAAAATCATTTTATACCTTTAATTCATTTTCATGCGCATGTTCATTCTCGTTTTATGTGCATAACTTTGCTGTGCAGAAGAGGTATTTTGAGAAACATTCTCAGAAGTGCGACTTTGATAAGCAGGTCTCTGACATTTTTATTGAAAACAATTACTTGTTTTTGATGCAGGCTACAATTCATGCTGCTTCAGTATTTCAGATTTGTTTCACCCATGTTTCAGGTGCAGTGAATGAAGCTTCAGTTTTCCAACACACCTTTGATTCGCTTAGTTCCCTGACTAAGTTGTAATCGATGATATGATTCAGTTTTCATATTTACAATGATGATTGGCTTTATTCATCTCTGAGTTGCAACAAATGACATTTCAGTTTTCCTTTCTACAATTCGGATTGGTTTTATGCATCGCTGCTGGGTTGCAACCGATGATACTTTAGTTTTACCTACACTTCTGATTGGCTTCATCCATGGCTGAGGTCCAACCAATGATCTATCAGTTTTCCTCTTTGCGCTTCTGATTGGTTTTATCCATTGCTGGACTACAACCAAAGAGGTATCAAGTTAAAATCAGAACACGTAGGGGGCCTATTACGATGTCGGGCAGACCTGCGACCACCCAACACTGTCTCGGAAACGGGACCGACCAACCGCCTGTCGGTGGTCCCAACCGCCGGATAGGATGCAATCGAACACTGTTCGGTCGCATTCTGACATTTCACTATGGTAGCATGAGTTGCGGCCATAAACAAGCCGTAGTGCATGCTCCTATAGGGAAATGGGATGTGGTGTTAATTCCTGCACTCTGTGGCAGGCACATTAAGGTCTTTGCTTTGGCAAGCGAGAATGCAACTGGAAAGACTCCTGCTGCTCCGGGTCTCGTCGTCCTGCCAGTCTTCTGCAACGTCTGTGCCTGTGCTCCATACAGGTTCTTCACAAGGCCTTTGGACATCCAAGACACACAAAGGAATCTCCCTTGGAGTGAAGGAGTCACTCCCCTGCATCTGCAGGCACCGCAACGAAGCTGACCGGTCTGCTGTTCCTGAGATCCTACCGACTTCGAAAGGTCCAGCAATACAGGTGGTGGTTCTCCAACTCCCTCGAGGCCTGCCCTGTCTTCACATCAAGTTTGAAGTCAGTATTCCTCATCTGAACCGCTGGAGCAGTACCCCTGTGCACCGCATCGACTTGCTGTTGCCGAGGCTTGTTGACTGACTCCTTCAGAGATCTTTGGGCTCCAAGAAGGTCCAGCCTCAAGCATCTCCTGCAGCCAAAATCTTTGCCTGCACCGCATCCTTTGCATTGTGGGCCTTCATCCTTTCGTGAGCTGCTCGAGGTCCTCATGCGACTCCTGTGTCTCCTGCCTGTGGGTCCTCTCGAGGGTCTTCTTTAGCTCCAGTACGCTCCCCTGCTTGCTACGAGCCTGCTCTGACTTACCTGCTAGTGTTGAGTTACTTGAACCTTGCTGGTCCCGACATTGCACCTTTTTCTACGACTACGTTACCAAGGCTTGCTGGTGCCCCTACCGGACACTGACCCCTTGGCGCTTGACATCAGGCGTGGGACAGCTCATGAATGGCTTCTGGTCTTCCACAGCGTGGCCTGGTCTGCACAGCTGCAACTTCAAGGGCACTGTCTACTCAACATGCAGCTCCGACATCGGTGGGCATTCATCTTCCGTGCCTCCTGGTTGCTCCTGAGTGGCATAGACTCTGTCCCCTTTGTTTGCAGGTACTTTTCATCTTGAATCCACCTTTGTGTTCCACCGGAAACTTTCACCTTCTTCGCCAGTGGCATCTTTTCTGAAGTCCTCCATTGTGGTCTACGGCAGTTTCCGATGTCACTTCGCACCTATGCACCCGGCTTCCCTTGTGTAGGTATCCTGGTTCCTGGGGTATCCACGGGTGGGGTGACTCTCCAACCTTCCATCTTCCACAGGGTTTCTTCAAGGTCCGCTCGGAAGGGTCCTTCTTTAAAATTACAACCGTGACTTACCCATTGACTTACACACGGCCTCCGTGGGGTTCCTAGATACTCACCTTGGGTGGTTCCTTGGGTCACTGACTCTTCTACGTCTTCTGGGTCCAGCCTCGACTTAAAGCGTGGCTCGTATTCCACTATTTTAGTATATGGTTTGGTCTCCCCATGGAGACCACTGTGTGTTTGTGCTACTTACATGTTCGATTTCCAAAGTATTTGTGTGTATTGTGGTTATATCTCCCGGTAGGAGATATTGCAATGTGTTAGTGAGTGTTTATAATAAATACATATTTTTATAACTACACTGTGTGGTTCTTGTAGGAGGCTGGCTTGGTATATGGTGCACACTTATTCAAGTGTAGCACCCTGCACCAATCCAGGCAACCCTTATTGTGTTTTAGTGGTTTAGACAACCTTAGAAAGTTCTGTAAGTGGTAGCTGTGGAGAGCAGCCTTCAGGCTTAGTCTAGGAGGAGTGTAAAGCAGCTTGTTTCACCAGTATCTAATCTTATAGTGCCGATTGAATGAAAAAGAACCACACAGTGCACTTATAAAAATAGTTATTTATTACAGTCACTCACTAACCCAATGCAATATTTCGTAACCGGAGATATAATTACAATATACACAATACTTTGATAATACGACAGGTAAGTAGCACGAAAATACAGTGGGCTCTAGGGGGAGACCGAACCATATACAAAAATAGTGGAATGCGACTAACGAATGAAGTCGAGAGTGAACCCAGAAGACTTAGAAGTGCTGGGGGACCAAGGAACCACCCGAGGTAAGGACCCAGGAACCCCATGGAGGCCGTGTGCAAAGTGAATACATGACCGGGGCTCAAGGTAAGTCAATGGGGGAGTAGCTGTTACAATTCTTAGGAAAAAGGACCCTTCCCAGAGGACTTGGAAGACACCTCGTGAAAGATGGACGGTTTGAGAGTCACCCCACCCGTGGATACCCAGGAGACCAGATTACCTGCCCCAGGGAAGCCGGGTGCATAGGTACGAAGTGACTATGGGTGTACGCCGTAGACTCCAAGGGTGGATTCAAGAAGAAGAGTACCTACAAGCAGAGGGGAAAGAGTCTATGCCACTCAGGAGCGACCATCAGGCACGGGAGTTGGGTGCTCACCAATGTCGGCTGTTGCAGGGGAGGTGTACGAGCTGTCCCACGTTGGATGTCAATATCTAGGGGGTCGGTGTCCGGCGAGAGCACCAACAGGCATTCAGCATCATGTGGAAGAAGATGAAAGGTACAGTGTTGGGACCATGAAGGTCCATGAGTCAGGGTAGGCCCCGAGCAAGCAGGGGAGCCTACTGGAATCAAAGAAGACCCTCGACAGGGCCCGAAGATCTCTGGAGATGAGAGCCGCCCAGCCTTAGAAATTGGCAGCCGACGCAGTGCACAGGGACTTGGTTCCGGCGGTGTTGACGTGGGATCCTCGCCTCAGACTCGGTCTGAAGACAGTGTAGCCCTCGAAGAAGTTGCAGAACCGCACCCTGTGTTACAGAACCTGTTGGAGTCCGTAGGAGCCCAGGATCAGCAAATCGGTCAGCTACGTTGCGGTGCCTGGGGATGCAGGGGAGTGACTCCTTCACTCTAAGGGAGATTCCTTCGGGTATCTTTAGATATCCACAGGCCCTGGATGGGACCTGTATGGAGCACAGACACTAACGGTGCAGCGGGCTTGCAGAACTAAGAGATCCGGTGCAGACAGAGTCTTCACGGTTGCAGTCACGGTTCCCAAAGCGAAGTCTGATGTGGTCAGTCCGACTCGATCAGAATTTCCAGACGGTTGAGTAGGACTCAGAGTTAGATCTTAATCGAATCCCACGATGAATCTAGGGACCCACCCTCAGGTAAGCCCTTAAGTACCCTAAGGAAAGGGTTGGGATGATTCAGGGGTCCCTCCCAGTGGGGAAGATAATCCCATGTCCTTTGTCCAATTTTGTGCCAGAGCGGTAGCCAACGGCTCCCCGAACTGGCTTGAACTGGAGTATGCAAGGAGGGCACCAGATGTGTCCCTCAAGCAGTCTGAGTGGCGCTGGTCAGCGCCCCATCCTGTCCCAATACACTAAACCCTGTCTAGGAGGTGGTCACACCTCCCTGTGACAGGATACCTATTGATCTGCATTCCCCTGCTCGAGCTTGGCTCAGGAGCAGGAATGCAGAATCGTGTCTCAGGTCGACATAGCTTGCTGTCAGGTTCTGGAAGACTGGTACCGAGAGCACTGAGGGCCTCCCGAAGGAGATTTACAGTGCATGGAATCATACCTCCCACACCGTACCAAACACGACAGGGTGCGTTACAGCCAGTTTTGAGATGGTCATCGCCTAATGACGCATGGCCACTCTATGTATCGTAATGGCTGATACAATGACAACCTGGGAGAATGGACTCCCAAAGTTGCACAGGTGTCCTGCTCATGCAGGGGCACCCTCACACTTAGAACCGAGCACCCTGCCTTTGGGACTGAAAGGCCTACTAGAGGGGTGACGTAGAGGTTTTAAGTGCGGGGATGTTAGATTTAAGGAAACGTATATCTTTCGTTAGAGGTGTAAGCGTCAACTCACACAGGCTGCAATGGAAGGCCTGTAGTCTGGGTTTGGAGGGTCTCTTATGGGTGGCATAATACATGCTGCAGCCCATGGGGGACCCCTGATGTACCTAGGCCCTAGGTACCTTAGTGCCATGTGCTAGGGACTTACTAGGGTACAACATTAGCCAATTAGGAATGTACCAAGGTAATCACCATATCCAACTTAGGGAGGAAGCACATACTTAGGTACACTCCAGAATGGCTACTGGTGTAGCCGTGTAAGTCCATGGTATATGGTACTAAGGTACCCAGGGCATAGGTACACCAGGGGGTCCTCCATGGGCTGAAGCAAGTATTATGCCACCCATGTGAGACCACTCAAATTGTGAATACAGGCCTGCCATTGCAGCCTGTGTAAGCTGGTGCTAGCACCACTTACAACAGATATAAGTGTCCTCATATCTGTCACTGCATTTAAAACCTATGTCACCCCTAAGGCAGGCCTTTCAATCCTGAAGGCAGGGTGCTTGGTTATATGTGTGAGGGTGCCCCTGCATGAGCAGGACACCCATACGACCCTCGGAGTCCATTCTCCTGGGTTGTAAGTGCATCAGCCATTATGATACATAGAGTGGCCATGTGTCATTATGTGATGGCTATCTCTAAACTGGCTGTAACGAACTGTGTCGTCTTTGGTATCAAACATGTGGGAATCATAACCCTACACTACACCGTAAACGGTGTGGGAGCTATGATTCCATGCACTGTAAAGCTCCGCCAGGAGGACCTCAGTGCTCATGGTACCAGCCTTCTAGACCCAGACAGCAAACTATGGCTGCTGCCGACCAGAGTCACGATCCTGCCCTACTGTTGCAGAGCCAAGTTTGAGCAGGGGAAGGTAGGACAATAGGTTTCCTGTCACAGGGAGGTGTGACCACCACCCAGACAGGACTTAGTGTATTGGAACAGAGTGGGGGCGCTTGCCAGCACCACTAGACTGCTTTAAAGGGCACATTTGGTGCCCTCCTTGCATACTCCAGTTGAAACCAGTTCAGGGACCCATTGGCTCCCGCTCTGGTGCGAAACTGGACACAGGACATGGGAGTATCCTCTCCACTGTCCAGCCCCGCCTCTGGGAGGGACCCCTGAATCGTCCCAACCCTTTCCTTAGGGTACCTTAAGGGCTTACTTTTGGGTGGATCCCTAGATTCGTCGTGGGACATGATTAAGATCCGAAACCACTTCACTTCAACCGTCCCGGCACTTTGGACTTTGCTGGACTTCGTTTTGGGAACCGAGACTGCAACTGGAAAGACTCCTGCTGCTCCTGGTCTCGTCGTCCTGCCAGTCTTCTGCAACATCTGTGCCTGTGCTCCACACACATTCTTCACAAGGCCTGTGGACGTCCAAGACACCCAAAGGAATCTCCCATGGAGTGAAGGAGTCACTTCCCTGCATCTGCAGGCACCGCAACGAAGCTGACCAGTCTGCTGTTCATAAGATCCTACGGACTCCGAAAGGTCCAACAACACAGGGGGTGGTTCTGCAACTCCCTCGAGGCCTGCCCTGTCTTCACAGCAAGTTTGAAGTCAGTATCCCTCGTCGGAACCCGTGGAGCAGTACCCCTGTGCATCAAGTCGACTTGCCGTTGCCAAGGATTTTTGACTCTCTCCACCAGAGATCTTTGGGCTCCAAGAAGCTCCAGCCTTAAACATCTCCTGCAGCCAAGATCTTCACCTGCACCGCATCATTTGCATTGTGAGCCTTCATAATTTGGTGAGCTGCTCGAGGTCCTCTTGCGACTCCTACGGCTCCGGCCTGTGGGTACTCTCGAGGGTCTTCTTTGGCTCCAGTGGGCTTCCCTGCTTGGTCTGGCCTGCTCTGACTTACCTGCTTGTGGTGAGTCACTTGGACCGCTGGTCCAGACACTGCACCTTTTTCTACAACTACGTTGGTTGCTGTTGCCAAGGCTTGTTGGTGCCCCTGTGGGACACTGACCTCTTGGCTCTTGTCATACGACGTGGGACAACTCGTGAACGGCTCCTGGTCTTCCACAGCATCGCCTGGTCTTCACAGCTGCACCGACCAGTTAACCGTCAACTCTCCTGCATCTTCTGTCATCGGTGGTTATTGGTCGTCCGTGCCTCCTGGTCACTCCCAACTGGCATAGACTCTGTCCCCTCTGCTTGCATGTACTTCTCTTCAAGACTCCATTCTTGGGTTCCACCGGACTCTTTCACCTTCTCCATCAGCGGCATCTTCACTGAAGTCCTCCATTGTGGTCTACCACGGTTTCCGATGCCACTTCGCACCTATGTACCCGGCTTCCCTGGAATAGGTATCCTGATTTCTGGGGTATCCACAGGTGGGGTGACTCTCCAATCTTCCATCTTCCACTGGGTTTCTTCAGGGTCCAGTGGGAAGGGTCCTTGTTCTCTAAAATTGCAACCGCGACTTACCGATTGACTTGCATCGAGTATGCGGTTGTGTTCCCACACTGCACACGGCTTCCGTTCGGTTTCTAGATACTCACCTTGGGTGGTTCATTGGGTCCCTGACTCTTCTACGACTTCTGGGTCCAGTCTTGACTTAAGGCGTGATTTGCATTTCACTATTTTAGGATATGGTTTGGTCTGCCCCTGGAGACCACTGTGTGTTTGTGCTACTTACGTGTTCTATTTCCTAAGTATTTGTGTGTATTGTGGTTATATCTCTGGGTATGAGATATTGCAATGTGTTAGAGAGTGTTTATAATAAATATACATTTTTATAACAACACTGTGTGGTTCTTTTTCACTTAACCTGCACCATAAGATTAAGTACTGGTAAAACAAGCTGCTTTACACTCCTTCTGGACTAAGCTTAAAGGCTGCTCTCCACAGCTACCACTTAGAGATCTTTCTAAGGTTGTCTAAGACCACTAAAATCACCTTAAGGGTTGTCTGGATTAGTGCAGGGTGCTACACCCAAGCCCTCTTCACCAGCCGGCTATACTACGGAAACACACTCTACACCAGAATCTCCACTCAGCTCCACCAGAGACTCCAGACTATACAGAATATAGCAGACAGACTCATCCTCAAACTCCACTAATGGACCCACATCACCCCTCACCTCCAGAACTTCCACTGGCTCAGTATCCAGAAGAGAGGCCTGTTCAAGATGTTGACACACGCCTACAAGGCCCTCCATGACCAAGGACCAGCATACATCCACTACCGACTGAACTTCCACCAACCCACCAGACACATGCGCTCCGCTGCTCACATACCCCTTATTCGCCGAAGCTACAGTGGAGGTCTTTCCTTCTCTCACCACGCAACCAGGTCCTGGAGTGACCTATCCCTCCACCTGCGAACATCACCCTCTCTAGCGGAATTCAGAAATGGACTCAAGACCTGGCTTTTCGACTGAGACCTGCAAGATTCCAGCACCTGGATACTCTCAAGGGTGATCAGACATGTTCAATAAATAAAGACTGATTGATTGATTATTAAGTTTAACCAAAATATTACAAGTATATGAGTTCACTTAAAGTTTGATAAATGGGTAGCCAAGTGATTGGAGGCACCACCGGTAAGGACCAGATGTGACTCACTTGCCAAAACCACACTGCCTTGCCACCATGGCAAGGTGGGCTGGATGACAATGTTTTTGTGTTCCTAACACTAAGGCATATTTTTATGAAGCCTTGGCGTTGTCCTTGCATCATGCAAGGTGATACAAGGTGCATGACCTTGCAAGGCTTTGTACAGAAGTGAAATGCAAGGCAGCTGCTTGTGCTGCGTTAGGTTATATTTCAACTTATGAGGTGTTCCCTGGTGGAGCAGGAGAGTTCCTAAGCATCCACTCATAGATGTCGGCCCATCCCAGATTTACAAAGACTTATAAACCTGGAAATGCGTTAAAATGCCACGATGTACCCTGTGAGGCATAATGAGGAGAAATATCTTTATTTCTCCTTGTTATTTCCCTTCCACTTGTGATGCATTCTGCAGCACACATAGAAAGAGAAAAATGGCTCAGAGGATTGTTTTTGTGCAGGATGTTATCCCTTTCTGCACAAAATAAATCCTGTCTGTAACACAGGTACCCTTGCACTATCATCCAAGGGTGCGTGCATTGGCACTAGGCTGCATGCAATGTGCCAGCTCAAGGAGAGAGCAGAAATGCTCCATATCTTTATAAGATTTGCTTGCTGCCCTGTGCCCATGCCCTTCTTTTCCTAAATAGGGGCATGTCTTTAGAAAATTCGATTTATTTATTTATCTGTAAATCAAGAACTATCACCACCAATATCTCGGCATAGGAACAAACTCAGTGGAAAAAGGGAGGGGAGAATTACAGTTAAGAAAAGGGAAACATTAGCAGAATTTTTAAAGTTTCCAGTAATGATAATCTGGAATTTAATGAAGCTACACCAGAAGGGCATTCCAGAGCAGTAGAACCAAAACCTAAAGTAAACGTTACTTACCTTCGGTAACGTAATATATGGTAGAGACACAGTCTAGCCGTAGATTAATTAACTTTTGAATTCTCCCCAGGCGCCAGTCTGGATACGAAATTCTTTCAGCAGTACCTCTGCGCACTGGGGGACAGCGTCATATGGGTCCGCGATGATGTCGACTCCGGTCATGATGTCAGTGGATCCATACAAATCTCACTGGCGCGCGGACGTCAGTTTCTTCTGTGAAACCTTCCGCGCCAGAATGCAAAGCCACGATAGAAACTGGTTGTGGAAACAGTGTGCCAAAAAGATCAAAAATCTTTGAGACATTAATAAAGAAGAAAGATCAAATGGTATTTAATACCAGACACAGATTTTCGGGCCTTAAGGAAAAAAAGGGGGGGGGCTAAGCAACCATGTGACAGTTATCAGACATTATTTCCTATCCCCAAAGGGGAAAGAAAACTCGATGACCTAATGACATAATCTGCATTGTTCATGTACAATAAAGAAGAGCAGAGAAAGAACTGTCCTGATAAAATCCCAAAGAAGGACTTTCAGAACCCATTTCCCCAAAGGAAAGATGAACAACAACACCTCCTTTGTGTAAATAATTTAGTTTGGACAAAATGAGCACTCATATTAATCAAATACGCCAATTGTATAACATCTTGCCGCAGAGATGTATATATGGACATAGGATATATATATATATATATATATATATATATATATATATATATATATATATATATATATATATATATATATATATATATATATGTATATATATATATATATGTATATATATATATATATACAAACATCAATGTGTCACCAGGTACTCCGGTTGGTCCGTCAATTCAAAGAATTTCACTGGCCAATAACTACTGCCAGACCCGCAAGTACTTACAAAGGTTGCCCTTATATGGTCTTCAGTGCCATATTCTGAGAGACAGGACACACCTTCGAGCAGTGGAAATGCTCGAAGCACCAAGGCAAGCGAGAAAAAGAGAATCAACTGCATCTTGGATTAAAACCTCTTTCTTCTCTTTTTTTTCCAAGAACAAATATGTATTACACATATGAGACAGCCATGTATACTCTGTATACCTAATAACTAACTAGAACTGAGTAACCAGTTCCAAAAAGCGCTTTATAATAATATTGAAAATGGTAACGCACCTATTAGTGCAGTACCAAAATATCTCATAAAATGAATCCTTGTCAACAACAAGCACATACAATCACACATGTGATACAAGACAAATATGATTGTAAGCCCAACAATTTTGTGGAACACAGCAGCACATTATTTCATGTATACACGGTATAAAAAAAACACTCTGAAATGAGAGGTTCGGCAAAAATACACAACCGAATAGGTGACTTGCCGTAAGAAAATGCTGCCTGTTAAATGTTATCATCAAGAACTGACACCACAAGAAACAACAGTCATGATTCCTCGCAAATTGAGAAATGCAGAAAATAATAGGTATATCCTCTCCAGAAGACAGGTAATGTCGATCAGACAGAACCACGTATATCAAGAACATCATAGGTAGAAGAAAAGTTTACTATAAAGTCAAAAAATCCGGTATCAAGACTTTTATGTATGATTGGCGGCTTTGCCGGAGACCCAAACGGCCCGACACCTAGGGCATATTGTCTGAGGTCAACAACAACAAGACATCAAATTTACATTGGTCTTGGGACAGGTTGGCCCAACCCGTGCATCACAAGCCTTTGCCTGCCAATTTACAGCACCACAATAAGGAGCAGGGATAGGAATTGCCTGCAGTTGAGGTAATATTTATGCATTCACTAGACACTGTTCCTTTGCCATAAAGGAAGACCTCACAAACAAATAGCATTCAAAAGAATGCAAAGCATATACTCTGAGCCAGAGCAACGATTCAACTTGCTGAAGCACCCGCTTACTCCAAGAGTAGAACCAAAAGTCCCAATACACAAGCCTACAACTGTGATAACAGTATGTCTCTAAAAGAAACACTGATGAAGAAAACCATGCAACTTGCATACTGAACTGCTTCAAAGAAGCATGCCACTTATCCGCTTCCATACAGGAAGTCACCTCTCCTAATGATAGCCTCTTGAGCAGAAAGCTCATCCTCAGAGGCCAGGGAACAAAGGGAACCTCCCTCAGACATCTAAATCGATACACAAATAAAAAAGAATTTGGTACTGAGGTTATAACCACCGCTCCTCACCGGAGTAAACGTGGTAGAACTGAAACCGAAACTGGACATATACAACGTCCTAACAAGGCTACTCCTTCATCAACAAAATCATATATCCCAAGCTTAGGGACAAGCAAAGCAACACAGTGACAGAAAATGTAGGACTACAACTCTGTACTTCTCCGCCTTCCATAGAAGCATTTTAACGCCGCATCTACCTGATCCCCAAAAAGACAGGCACCATCAAATGGTATGTTGGCCAAAGCCGACTAGACAGCTTCCGAAAAGCCTGATGATGCCAACCCAGCCCGATGCCTTAGCGCCACTGCAGATGCCATGGCCCGACCCACAGGTCCCCTTCTTTCCAATAATATAGTTCTCATAGCCTGTCTATGAGGGGATTGTCATTTAGTAATATCCTATTGTATCAGTTAATTACGGCAATTTATGGTTGTTTATATGTTTAGGTCTATTATATTATAATTGTATTTAATTGCTATTTTTTTAGTTTATTACTTTTTGTTATTTAAGTTTATACTTGACTATAGGGTTTGTGGCCTTTTCTGCTTCTTTTTTTCTTTTTCTTTCTCTATATCTCTCTTGAATCTATTATTATTTGGTATATTTGTTGTTTGGTCTAAATAACATTTCGACTATTGGCTATTATGGCTAACCTTAAAACCTTTGGGTTTACAGACGATGATTTTGTATCTATGGTAGGAACATCTACTAATTTTGACAACAGAACAACGTCAAATCCAGATAAAAATGAGGATTTAATCAAACTAATGTCACTTAAGAAAAAAACAAAACGAATAGAATTGCATGGACAATTTATGCTCGAATACTTAAAAGCTGGGATTATTCCACAGGGATTACAAATTAAAAACATTCCAGGTCTATTTGTTCAGATTAAGGAATTTTTAGAAAAATGGTCCATGATTGCTAATAGGTGTTCGAGGGATCTAATGATGCTGATAGTAGAGACAGCTAAGGAAATGCTTTTACAGCTTTTGAATGACATTCTAGAATTCGAAAGTAAAATCAAAAGTTCCACAGCTGTGGACGATGCAAAGAAAAACTTGAAGAACTAGAAATGGAATTGAATTCATATACCGACTATCTAATGAAACGTAAAACAGAGAAACTGAAAAAAGACATTAGGTTCTTTAGTAAGGAAAATATCTATCCATATCTCTTGGACGGCTATTATATGCAATCTGACTTAACTGAACAAAACCAACAATCCTACCCACAGACTTATAGATCATATAACAAAAAGGTAACTACATTTTCTGACACATCAGATTCTGATAACGAAGGAACATCAAATATGTTTGAAAATAGAGGCAATAGATATACTCCGCGTCACAATCAAGGGTATCGCCCTTTTTTAGGGAGACGCAATCAGAACAGGGGCAATTGGCGACCACAATACCAACCACAGTATCGACCACCCTATCAACCCCGCCCACAATATCAGCCACATTCACAATATCAAACGCAATTCCGGGGACATCAACCAGCAAATCAGAATCAATATCTCGAAACCCGCAATGCTCGTTATTGGAGGGAATGAAGGAGATCCCCATCTTTAATCTGAGTACAACTAGTCTAGATGAAGCGACCTATTCCCTCCTGTCTAAAGGGTTATCATACATACCTCATTCAGGTCTGAATAGGTTTGAGTTATTTAATGATCTTATGTCATTTTTTCGTGCAATTAGATTGAAATGTTTTTTCTCTAATATATATAATAATTCCACTGACATTAACAAATCAGGATTGGCACCTAAATCTACCTTTACACCTGCAGTAGATCAAGTGGCTCCAGAGATTAAAATATTTGAACAGGTGGTTTATAAGAAATTATTAATAGCCACCAAATATGTTCCTAAAACACCATTTAATATGACCACAGATGAACATACAGCTTTAATGAAACTTAAATGCTCCCCTGAAATCACAATCAAAAGCTGTGATAAGGAGGGGGAATAGCCATACTAGATACTGAAAGTTATGTATCTAAAATTGAGGATATGCTAAGTGACTGTAGGTTCTATATAAAAATAACCAGAAATCCTACTGACAAGATTAAACACAAAATACACAGATTAACTACTAAGGCCTTAAGAAATGACTATATTTGTGAAAAAGAGTTCAATTATATGAACCTAGATCATCCCAGGCTAGCTAGCCTGTATGGCACACCTAAAATCCATAAAGATGAAAGAAATCCTCCTTTCAGACCGATTGTTACTACAATAGGATCTGTCACGGAACCTATATCTAAATATCTTGACAAAATGCTTTGTCCACATGTTAAAGATATCCCTGGATTTGTACAAGATACACGTCAGATAATCAATTTATTGGAAGGAATACCATTCAACTGCAATAGACAATGGTTGGTAACGTTAGATGTTGAGAGTCTATACAGTAACATCCCATGTGACGGAGCAATTCTGGCAGTGGAATGGTTTATAGAACTAATGAACATTGACTGTAACACAAATTTTATTATTGATTGTCTACGAATCATTCTTGAAGACAATATATTTGAATTTCGAGGTCAGCTATATAAACAACTAAAAGGAGTAAGTATGGGCGCATCTTGCGCCCCAACGATAGCAAATATCTATATGGCATACTTTGAGCAACAATTCATCTTCAATGAAGTTGCTCCATTTTTTGAGTCTATACTTCATTGGTCACGCTATATAGATGATATTGTATTCATATGGGATGATAATGAAGATACTTTAGCAGAGTTCTTTTTATGGTTGAATCTTTGTGACCCTAATCTAAAGTTCACTTCTAATCTGAGTAATATCAAGATTGAATTTCTGGATATTTCCATTAAGCATGAATGTGGACAACTCATAGTGGATTTATTCACTAAACCGACTGCCCGTAACACCCTTTTACACTATCAAAGCTTTCATCCTACAATACAAAAAAATAGTATTCCCTTTGGCCAATTTCTGCGCCTTAGACGCAATTGCACTAAACTAGAAGATTTTGACCTTAGAGCTGTAGAAATGAGAAAAAAGTTTTTGAATAGAGGCTATCCACACAGACTAATTAGAGAGTCATATAAACGAGCAAGGTTCTTTGACCGGCAACACTTACTAACAGGTGTAAACCAAAAGCAAGAGGCCAAGTTAGTCTTTGTGACCCGGCATTCCTTGATGAATGAAAAAATCCGCCAAATAATTTGTTCAAACTGGCATCTACTTAATACCAATAGAGAACAAATAGATATGTTGCAGAAACCTCTCTTTGCGTATCGCAAAAATAGAAATCTGAAAGATCTAATTGTTAGGTCACGCATGCCAATAATAAATAAAGAGCCAATACAGAGAAGTATTGATGGCATGCTTCCAATTGAAGGAAATCATAAATGTGGTATCTGCAAAGTTTGCCCTTTTGCGATAGAAACAAACAGACTGAATTTTAATGGACAGACGATTGTATCAAAGGGTATGACCAATTGCAAGACAAAAAACATTATATATTTATTAATCTGTCCCTGCAATAAAGGATATGTGGGGGAGACATCACGGACCCTTAATGTGAGATTAACCGAACATAGATCAGCCATCAGGACTAAAAAATTGACATCACCTTTGGTATCACATTATATAGACAATAATCATACCCCTGACGATATACGTTGGTATATCATTGAAAAAATTCTTGGCAAGGAAGGTCAGTGTTCAGATACTGTCAGAAAAAAACGTGAAGTTTTATGGATTTTTCTTTTAGATACAGTAAATCAGGGTCTGAACCAGGACATTCCTTGGGAACAGGCCATTATTTAGCAATTTGGCTTATCTCTGTAAACATATCTGCAATTCAAACATATTTTATGTTTCATAATTGTACGATTTACGTTATTACAACCACCACTGATAATGGCGGTCATAATTCTATTTTTTGAAGTTCATCTTCATCATTTAGCAGCGTCTAGTGGATGGGTTTTGATGCTTTCTTTTAAATGTATCTTTTGTGTGGTGCAAAAAAGAATTATAGAATATTCTTTCATATCCTGAACCATCGATATGGCATCATAAATATTGTTCGTCCCTCTGATTTATTGCCTATGCAAAAATGGCGGTCACTTTCATGTCCGTCATCACCATATCGTATTTGCAAATTATAGCTTACATGATTAACATGTATTCTCAATAGGTCTTAAAAGAGAACCCCTCTCTACCATTTGCTCCTTGGTATGCCTTACATGTATAACTAAGATGATATACCTTTCACTATATCTACTATTTTACTTATGTTAAAAGTTCTGTCGATTCCAATATAGTGGCCATATTAACAATCTGAAGACCGTCGTTTATTATCAGTTCTCTTTTTAAATTTTTAAATGTCTTCATTTAAATAAATTTATTATTTGGGATAAACACTTATAACAGCATTTTGTTTTCACTTAGATGAAGTTATTATATCATCTATGTGGTGAACAACGAACAGAATCACCCCTTTTCATCATTTCAACCTTGTACGCAATTTTGCCTATTCCAATATGGCAGCCACATTCTTAATTCGAACATCGTCGTTTACCTTCAGTACTTTCTAGTTCCTAAATAATTCCATATAAATTAAATTTACTACCTAAACTTTGATAGGGATACCCTATCCTATTCACCATCATATATATGGTATTATAATCACATTTATTGTTTGTAGGATAAATTCCTTTCCCAATCCAACATGGCGGTCATATTATCATGGTTCTGTCCGTCGTCTCTGCTCAGCACTCGTCAGATACACTGTGCATGAAAAACGCGCGCTTTTTAGAGGCTTTATATATGGAATCCCATTCCTTCATTCGTACCTCGTCGCACCACAGAAGCAGAACGGTTTGCCGACATCCATGATTATCGGTCCGAAATATACGGAAATTTGAAGGTAAAATGATAGAGTTGGGGCACTTTTATGCCACAAGTTATATGTAGTGCTCTCCCCTTTTATTTTTCATTAGGTCATGTTTTGCCTCTTCTGCCCTTTTTGTTTTTAGCCGGTGCTTTAGATAGTGATACTATGATCAGTCTTTACCGTGCCCCCATTCCACAATAAGGTCGGAGACATCTTTACGGGATGACTAATACTGCTGGCATTAAGTAAGTGCCTTGTAGCTTTCTAGACATTCTATTTTCCCTATAGCAATATACAGTCTTTGGTTATGGCCTTTGGCCCACCAAATTTATAAATCTTTATATGTATTTACGATGATCTTTTGTGTTCCATATACAGCTTCAAAAAACATTGAACTACATATTGTGCTATATTTATGATGCATCATATAGCACACAGATTTACCAATGGGAACGAAAGTTGCTCCCCTCTTTTAAGTAAGTGTATAGCACCCCGGCTCTCTTTTCTTTGTACAACATAGACTGATGTTCTACACTTATACTAACAGCAGGCTTTATATTTTTTGCTCATCTTCTAGTGTCAAAGCACTTTATTTAGTTGCTTACAGCATGGAGTTTTGCACATGTCCATATCTACTTACTTAATTACCTGCAGGAGTGACAGGTTGTCTCCTTGATATAACGTGAGTGGCTCACTTGTTTCTTTTCCTTTATTCTTCCTTTTTCTTCACCCTTTCATATTTAATTTGTAATTTAATTATGGGTCCGAGATCAATTGTACAGTAGTAATCCATGGGGTTCTGTATAGGGATACCATAATCAGTTAGAAGCGGAATACTTATTCAAACGAATGGGCTTTTCTTTTCTTCTCTTTTCTTATAATTGGTCTTTATTAATTTTTGATGTCTTTACACTTTATTATTTCATATATATAATGTATGTTGTATTATTATATATGTAGTTATTTTGTTCCTTATGTTTATAAATTGTTTGTTTATTAAATGAATGAAAGCTAAAATAAGAGATTTAATCAAATCTATTGCATTATCAGATATATATATATATCAGTTTGTTGGATTATAGAATTGCCGTTATTACCATTTATTAACATGCAAAGTTTTTAGCAAATGATGTAATTATTTTGGGTGTGTATAGATATTTTATAAATTTGTAATTTTTGGTTTGTTTTATGTTTTAGACAGTTGTTTCGCAATAGACGGTTCCCTGATGAAGGCAGTAGTGCCGAAACGCGCGTAGTTTTTATCTACCGCATGCCAATATCAAGTCTTCATCCACTCTACTCTGTGTACTGTAATATTGATGCTGCGTTTTTTATCGATCGCATACCATTATCAAGCCTTTATCCATTCTATTTTGTGCACTGTAATATTGATGCTGCTATTACTCTATGTGAATATATCTATTATTGTGTTTATATAAAAAGCAAATCAATTGAATGAACTATAAAAGTATATTTTTTTATATCTGAAATAAATATAAATTTAATATTAAGTGGCTGTTATACTCTTTATGCATGTTGTGAAGTGTTGGTTATTATTTTCACACACCCAGAATGTTCCATGTGGTCAATTAGAAGCTTGCTACTGTTCTTTTTCTAAATTAGTCAACAACAACAAGACATCAAATTTACATTGGTCTTGGGACAGGTTGGCCCAACCCGTGCATCACAAGCCTTTGCCTGCCAATTTACAGCACCACAATAAGGAGCAGGGATAGGAATTGCCTGCAGTTGAGGTAATATTTATGCATTCACTAGACACTGTTCCTTTGCCATAAAGGAAGACCTCACAAACAAATAGCATTCAAAAGAATGCAAAGCATATACTCTGAGCCAGAGCAACGATTCAACTTGCTGAAGCACCCGCTTACTCCAAGAGTAGAACCAAAAAGTCCCAATACACAAGCCTACAACTGTGATAACAGTATGTCTCTAAAAGAAACACTGATGAAGAAAACCATGCAACTTGCATACTGAACTGCTTCAAAGAAGCATGCCACTTATCCGCTTCCATACAGGAAGTCACCTCTCCTAATGATAGCCTCTTGAGCAGAAAGCTCATCCTCAGAGGCCAGGGAACAAAGGGAACCTCCCTCAGACATCTAAATCGATACACAAATAAAAAAGAATTTGGTACTGAGGTTATAACCACCGCTCCTCACCGGAGTAAACGTGGTAGAACTGAAACCGAAACTGGACATATACAACGTCCTAACAAGGCTACTCCTTCATCAACAAAATCATATATCCCAAGCTTAGGGACAAGCAAAGCAACACAGTGACAGAAAATGTAGGACTACGACTCTGTACTTCTCCGCCTTCCATAGAAGCATTTTAACGCCGCATCTACCTGATCCCCAAAAAGACAGGCACCATCAAATGGTATGTTGGCCAAAGCCGACTAGCCAGCTTCCGAAAAGCCTGATGATGCCAACCCAGCCCGATGCCTTAGCGCCACTGCAGATGCCATGGCCCGACCCACAGAATCCGTTGTGTCCATGACGCACCTTATGGTAAGCCTAGTAGCCTGCTGACCATCTCTAATCATGTTGCCTATCTCAGCACGGAGGTTATCCGGAAGAGATGGGAGCATGTTCTGTAAAGAATCCCATAAGGCATGGGAAAATTGCCCCAGCACACAAGACGTGTTGGTGGCTCTCAATGCTGAGCTGGCTGGAGCAAATATGTGCTTACCACATGCATCACGACCCCTAGAATCCTTACCCACCGGAGTCTTAGGAGTAGAATCTACATCCTGTGAAGACCTTGCAGCCTGAGTTACGAGGCCACGAGTAGAAGGATGTCTATGCAAACAAACTGGGTCCACGGGTGCAAGCAGATGCCTACGTGCAATATCACGGTCCGCTGAGACCCCCGACTCAGGCTTGGCCAAAGCACCTAACAAAATGTCAAATAGGGCCTCACTATACAGAAGAACAGGCTTTTCCTCCATCTGTCTCTGGCAAAGGATTTCGAACAAAGGGTCTGTAGACCTCTGCACCATGGGCTGTGACAAGTCTAAAACTGCAGCCACTTTCCTCAGCATGTCCGCGAAGGAGGAACTTGCTTCCATGGTAAGGAGGAGAAAGCAACCCCGAGGCTGGTGAAGAATCCAGCCCACTAGCCTCACCAATAGCTGTAAACCAGCTCTCCTCCATCTGAAACACAATGGTGTTGGAAATGGGCTGAAGGTGTCCTGCACCAGTCGACACAGGTGGACCTCCTAATGCCTGCTCCTAAAAAGGGGCCACAAACTGTCCAAACACCTCAGGTTGCATTGCCGACTCCGCATCCGATGCCATACGACATCCGCTAGGGGAGGAGAGGCGCCTTCGACCGGCACCGCCGACGTCGATGTCGGAGTCGGTTGGTTAAAGACCGATGTCATAGGCAAAGATCCCGAAGGACTTTGATCCTGTGCCAAAACGACGCCAGCAGACGTCTACCAGCGCCGATCCATCGACTCTGATGGCCCAACCGTCAGAGGACAAATCCTCCGATGGCGCCCCACTCACTTCCTTGGGGCCTAGAAGAGATTCAGAGGGAGATGGGGTCCCAAAGATGAGGTGCAAGGAATCATAATATTCCCTCATCCTAGACATCGATGTCCCGGCTCCCGGAAACACGGGGAGACACGTGCGGAGTTGCATACGACTTCCTCAACTGTCGAGCGGGAGGAGCCATGAGAGATGGAGTCTTCACGCGGTGAAGTCCGAGAGTTCCACAACTTCAACCGTCCCTTACCTTTTGACTTCCCTGAAGAACGACGTCCTCCAGACCGACTTCAGCTCCTAGATCAAGGCCGCAAATGCTCTTCGCTGGACGACGAGGATCGCGATACACACGCAGCCACTAATTTCAAACACCGCTCCTTTAACGATACAAGATCCATAAGGTTTGAAACCTGTAGACATGAGCACAAAGGCACACTGTTCCACCGACACCAAGTGCCGAAGCAGGTCGGGAAAAATCAACCCAAGGAACCGCTTCTCCTGATCTGTGTTACAGCACGGAAAGGAAGGAAACTGACATCTGCGCGCCGGAGGGGACATATATGGCTCCACTGATGTCATGACTGGAGCCAACGTCATCGTGGAGCGGTACGACGCCGTCCCCCGGGGCTCAGAGGTACTGCTGAAAGATTTTCCGCTCCAGACTGGCGCCTGGGGACAGTTCAGAAGTTGAGGAATCTGCGGCTAGATGTCTGTAGTAACCACGCACACTGTGGTTAGTAGGTAAAAAGTATTTATTCATAAGTACATCTTCTCAGTTGTACAGCGACCTCCAGCTTCTTCAACTGACTGTCTTTCTCAGAACCACTCAGTGATGTCATTCTATTACATCACTGAGTTCTACAATAGAAGAAAGAAATCTCCACACATCTCCCCCCTTACAAGGAATTTCAGCACAAAATTGATAACTAAGCATGCTAATAATAATGAATAAAGTGAACTTAACAAAAAACTAATGTAACATTTCATCGAGCAATATTATAACAGGTAAGAAACAGGACAATCATTCAGTTGAATTTGGAATATCAATCTTGCACAGGTTACCCATGCTCCACTCTTTTCCACCATCTAGAGTAACCACAGAGTTCATTACTTTTACCACTCTTTGTGGCTTAGAAAACTTGCTCTCTCTCCCTTTTTGACAAATCCCATTTTTCTGGTGACTACCCAATCACCATAAACAATTCCAACATCCTTCACCCCTTTCCTTCTGTCATAACCATCCTTATTCCGTTCATGAGGTTCTTTAACTCTTGCTGCTATTCGTTCCCGATCCACCCAAACTTGATCTTTCTTTTGCAACCACACAGGAGACTCTTTGGTTGCAGGTTCTCTTCCTTTCAAAGCCACAAAAGATGACACACCTGTAACAGAGTGAGGAGTCACTCTATGAGCCCACATCATTTTGACTAATTCCTCTTTCCACATTAATCCATTAGCCAAAGACAATTGGATGTTGTCCATAATGATACGATTAACCCTTTAGACTAATCCATTTGCCTGTGGTCTAAATAGTGCCACTCTATCATGCTTAATACCTAATCCTGTAAGAAACTTTGTCATGGCAGTAGAAACTAGCTGTACCCCATTATCGGTGACCAAAGTCTTAGGTATCCCCTCTTCCAAGAACACATTTCTCAAAAATTCTATCACATTCTCAGACGTAATATGTTCCACAGACTTAACTACAAACCACTTACTGTGGTAATCCACTAAAACAATCAAAAATCTATTCCTTACACCTAATCTATCAATCGGACCCAAAAAATCCATCGCCAACTTCTCCCAGGGTCGATTAGGAACCCACACACACCCCAATGGAGGTTGACGGATCACTCTACACTTGTCGCTATTACTACATGCCTGACAATCTTTCACAGACTCTTCCATCTCTCTATCCATCTCGGGCCACTAAAAATGTTGCCTCAATCTTCTTTTACACATGTTTCTCCCCAAATGTCCTTCGTGTACGATTCTGATCAACCTTCCTCTCAACATTCTAGACGGAACAACATGGTTGCACCTCAAAACCTTATTTACTTGAATACTCAACTGATCTTTCACTTTTATATATTTTTTCAATTCCTCATTTAAGACCATCGCATTTTTCCACCCATCACATATAGCATCTTTAAGCTTTATGTATTCTCTATCTGCACTCAAAGCTTCACTCCACTCTTCTTGTCTTAAAGCCAATTCTACATCACAAACAGTAGACAACGAGTCCACCTCAATCACAAAAGAGGAATCCTCTCCCTCTTCCTCAACCGGCATACGCGACAAGCAATCAGCTTTTTACCTCTAACAAAATCAATTGAAAAATTGTAATCCATTACTGACAACAACCATCGAGAAATTCTGGGAGTCACATTCCCTTCAAGACCCTTACCACCTTTAAAAATGTGCAACAAAGGCTTGTGATCAGTTCTAAGAACAAAAGGCAATCCCCATAAATAAAATCTAAAATGATTCATCGCCCAACAACAACCCAAGGCTTCTTTTTCAATAGCAGAGTAAGATCTCTCTGCCCCCTGTAAACGACGCGATGCAAACCCAATCACTCTTTCTCCATCATCCATCCTCTGGGTCAACACAGCACCCAATCCAACATTACTCGCATCAGTTGTCAACACAGTTTTTTTTTTTTTTAACATCGAAGTGAGCTAAAGTGGGTGCACTAACCAGTGACGCCTTGACATTTTTAAATGCTGTTTCACATGCTGAATTCCATTCAAATAATGCACCTTTATTTAATAACGCTCTCATAGGCTCAACAGTATCAGAAAAATTAGATACAAACTTTGAACAATACTCGGCAAGACCAAGAAACGATTTCAATAAATCCTTATCAGTAGGCTGAGGAGCATCAACAATTGCCCTTACAATACTTTTCTTTGGTCTAATCCCATTAGCGTTAGTTTCATGACCCAGATAATTTACCTGTTCCTTTCTCAGTTGACATTTCTCGTTTTTTATGGTTAATCCATGTTCAGCAATTCTTTTCAAAACTTCAAGTAACAACTCATCATGATCCTTGAAGGATCTACCCACTACCATAATGTCATCCTGAAAACACAGAATTCCTCTCATCCCTTGAAATATATCTTGCATAATCCTTTGGAACACCGCGGAGGCTGAAGCTAACCCAAACGGCATACAACGGTAGCTGAAAGCCCCCAGCGGTGTGACAAAAGAAGTCAGGGGTCGTGATTCCGGATGCAGATTCACTTGGTGATAAGCAGCAGACATGTCTAAAACACTAAAAATCTTCCCACCTCCCATCACACTCAACATTTCTGCTATATTGGGGAGTGGTTGGCGATCAACCCATATGTTTTTGTTTAAATCTCTCAAGTCTATGCAGAGACGAATCTTATTTCCTTCCTTAGGGGCGACGACAATTGGGGCAAGCAATTCTGAAGATTCAATGGGCTCAATAATTTTACACTCCAGTAATTTGTCAAGCTCTTTTTAAAGCGGTTCTCTCATTAGCAAAGGTATAGATCTAACCTTGTGCACCACTGGACTAGCATTTTTCTTCAGGATGATGCGGTGAGTAAATTTCTTCAGCATACCCAATTCATCAGTAAAGACATGTGGAAATGGCATCATCAATTTCTTTCCCCAGTCAATACCATTTTCTAAAACTGGCAAGTTACATTCTTGCGCAGATTCTACAACCATCACCGGTTCTTTAGCATTAGGGTCAAGGATGATGTTAAGATCTTTTGATGACGCCACCCTAAAAGATTGGATCCATCTTCTGTTACATACACTCTACCATGTACACTGTTATTCTTGAAAAATATATCCATCCATTCCATCCCCACAATGTTAATTCTTTTTCCCTCCATAACCCACTGCTTTTATATCAGGATGTTGCAAATCTTTCATGTTTTCTTTAACTCCTTCTCATAAACATCTTTTGATATTAACGTGAATAAACTACCTGAATCCACCAATACTTTGATTTCAGTATTACCAAAGATGATTCCACAATGGGGTTTTTCAAGTTTCTCAGTACTTTCCATTTGTATATCCTTATTCTCATTAATAATTATTTCATTATTGTGGTCAGGCATTCCACACTCATCCACAGACAGCATTAATTCTTCTCTTACCTCCCCCAAATTTTCTACAGTTTTAACACTTGGACTTTGTACCTTAAATCTGCACATTTTAGCTAAATGGCCCTTCTTCCCACACGACCTACACGTCATGTTTCTAGCCCCACATGCAAAACTAGAGGCAATGTGTCCAGGACATCCACATCTATAACATGTAATCTTTCTTTTTACATCTACATTAGGTACAGTTTTTTGATTGGATGCACATGGAACTTCAACTTTAGCAGTATTCTTTAGTCCAACTTCTTGTACATCCAGTGCAACAACTTATTTTTCGGAAGATCTTACGGTTAATTTCCCCATGTCGATCTCCTTCATCCAAAGAGCAGTATGTTCCAAGCTCCTGGCAATTTATACAGCCTCTTCTAATGTAGAATCTAAGGACAAAAGTCTTTCTTTGACCTTTTTGTCTCTGGTACACCTCACAATTTGGTCACGAATTAAAGACTCCAGTAAACCATGAAACTCACATGTTACTGCTAAACCTCGTAGTGTCGCTACATAAGTCATAATATCTTCGTCATGTGCTTGCGCCCGACAAAAAAATTTGTGTCTCTCAAAAACCACACTAAGTTTAGGTGTAAAATGTTTTTCCAGCATTTGCAACGACATGTCATATACATTCACAGGCTGACCATTACCAATTCCCAAGGAAACTTCGGGAAGATCATCATATATTCTTCTTCCTTCCGTCCCTAAATGGTGTAATAAAATTGCTTGTCTCCTTAACGGTCCATATTTGTCACCACCAATGGCTAGCATATAAGTATTAAAAATGTTCTTCCTCCTTTTCCAAGGAATACTTGGTTCCCCTGGAAGAGGTAAAAAAGAAGGCGGAGCAGCCATACTTTGATCTGACATATCTGCAATAAAAAGATTAAAACAACAAACTACCACAACTAACTAAAAAAATAAGTTACAACAATAAATTAAAACAACAATCTAAAATAATTATCTAAAATAATTATCTAAAAGAACAATCTAAAATAATTATCTAAAATAATTACACTGTAAAAATATGTTCTTTTACTTTACTCATGCAAAAGCAATTGTAGTGCAGTAGTATTCTCCTTGATGTAGATCACTACAAGTCCTCTTTCTATGTATCTGAGAGCCCACGTTAACAGAAAAAAATGCGTGCCTGCACGTAGTTGCATCAGACGTTACACGACTTCCTGTAAGCTGGCAGAACTCCAGAGAATGATCAAGGTCACACTGGTGAGAATTAATACTTCGCGCGTTGATTCGCGCCTCCGCTTTTCACAGTTTTGTTAATTTGTGAAATTGTGCTTCGCGCGTTGACTCGCGCCTCCGGTTTTCACTGTTTAATTAATTGGTGAAATTGTGCTTCACGCGTTGGCTCGCGCCTCCGACTTTCACAGCCTCAATTACTTTCAGGCTTAATCGTCGCACGATCTCGCGCTTGACCTCGCGCGTCAGCTTGTGCCTTCAAAGCCTCTCACGACCTCGCTCTAGACACGCGTTAGCTTTGTTTATCTTCAAAGCTCGATCTTCAAAGCTCCTCGCGCTGTGTCTTGTCAAAGAATGCCGGTCTCTCGTGCAATCGCTCGAGCAGACAACTCATTTAAAATCAAACTACAATTTGGCAAATATGAATTCAAAACAATATAAGTCATTGGACTCGAGTTGGCTTAAAACACACATTTAGGTTAATGATAAATTAACGTTGCAAACTACATGAAATAATTTCTGTTTAGTCTTCAGTGGCAAAACGATTAATTTCTTCTTCTAAAGGCTTACAGCCACGCTGGTTCACAGGTTGACAGCAACGCTTATACCATTAAACTAGTAGCCAAAACGTCCAGAAATTGCCAAAAACTTGTTCCTCTTCTGTAAGATAAATAAAACTACTCACAGTTCCAACTTTTAAAGATCATGAGCAGGACCCTTCGGTGAGCTGCTTTTCCAGGGGTGGAGGTCACTCAGTAATCTGCCCCCTGCGCAGATTCCTCATCGCCAAAAATTGTAGTAACCACGAACACTGTGGTTAGTAGGTAAAAAGTATTTATTCATAAGTACATCTTCTCAGTTGTACAGCGACCTCCAGCTTCTTCAACTGACTGTCTTTCTCAGAACAACTCAGTGATGTCATTCTATGACATCACTGAGTTCTACAATAGAAGAAAGATATCTCTACAATGTCTCTATCAGATAAGCACTGTGTCAAAAGCGTGCCACCTTGAATTATGGAACTGTCTACATTTAAGAGAAATATATCTCATTGAATGAGGAGGTTTTTAACATAAGAAGAGATCTGACTAGTGTAAATCTATGGCTCTCTAGTGCCACAATGCAAAATAATAAACTGAATATGCTCCTTTACCTGTGTCTCTGAAAGGTTACGGCAAGCTGCAAACAGGACGCCAAACTTCAGGTGCCTTTATGCAGAACGAGCTGCAAGCAGGCTTCCTACTAGACCATCAGACAGACCCATATTGATCTAATGGCCTAGTAAAGCTATTACAAAATGGTTGCTTTGATGACAGATTAAATTGGATGGAAGGATGGATATTTTTGGCACCCTTTTCAGTCTAAAACAGGAAGACTACACTTTCTGAACCTGGTCCTCAAAATCTACAGTGATGCATAAATGTCTGACCGTCAGAACTGGTGAGAGTGTGATACCCATGAATTTAAGCTAGACCTGGGCATGGTCTAATTCATCACCTGTCAAATTAGTTTTAAAATTTTGAAAGCAACCAAACTTCGACTGGAACTCAGACATTCTCACAATCCGCACGCCATTTGAACATTAATGGTCGAATGGAAGCTGAATTTGGGTTTTGTCAACATGTGAAAGTGCCTTAAAGCCAAATGAACATGTAAGCTCCCCAGCCCCGCAAATTCTGAACATAAACAATGAAAGGTAATGCCACTGATGCACTGGTGATTTCTCCTAAAAAGTGTAAAAAAATTGTAATTTTTCCCATCAGTAAAACCTTGCTAGCTAGTACTAATGGACAAAAGAAAATGGCTGACATTGCATCTGAAGGCTAGATCTAGCTAGGATGTGCCTACTGCCGCCATGTCATCTGGAGGAGGTACCACAATCAAGGTGTTTCCAACAGTAAAGCTGGCTTTGGCTCTGCTGTTAGTAACACAGAGTTGGGGAACTGAGAGCTGGGTGGAAGTGAGTCTACCAAATTTTAACAACTGTACTGTTACCGCCTAGCTGTAAATGAGGCCCTTATACTCTAAAATAAGCCTTCACATCCCAAAAAAAAACATTCCTGGGTGGGATACACTCACCTGTAGCCAAAGGGATGGTGCTGAATGATTCTTTTGTGGGTGCTGTGTGAGTCAAATTTAAGTCAGTTCCTGCAACAGATGTTTCTACTACACTTGAGACGGGCCTCAAAGGCATGATGAACATGCTCTGCTCTTCCCTTGTGAGGAAAGTCTGGGTGATCAGAAAAACAGGATCATTAACTACATAGGAATTTTGGGATGTTGTTGTTGAATGTGGTACCAGGTCTGGCACTGTTTTAGAATGCTCCTGGTTTATATCTGTAGATTCTCCATTGGCAGCCATCGCTGGAGTTACAGAGGAGTTGGATGCAGGTTCCGTCATTAAGGTGTCTAGGCATGTGGAAGTGGACGAAGAGGCCAGCATCATGCCAGGCACAGGTTCATATTCTGCACTGGGCACCACCATTGAAGACTGCGATGCTTTATTGGGCAGTGTAATAGAAAGCACTGGTTGCCCATACTCAAATGTATTCACAGTTCTTTCATCTACATGCTCCCGAGCTGCTCCTGAAGGAGTTGGTGTTGACAACACAGCAGTGCTTGACCTTGTGTGTGCTGAGGAGTCATGATATAATGGGAGCCTAGGAGAAACAGGAAACGCTTTTACATTATTAATAGCAATTGGTGTTTCAGTGACCAGAGATGAAGCTGCAGATGACAATATTGGTTTGACAGCATGAGAAGAAAATGCTGAGGTTTTATTCTGAATTGTTCTACTGGGAGATAACACACTTGTAAGATTGTACAGAGTTGACCAGGATGGTGTACCTGAAACAGCTAAAGAAACAAAAACAAATTGAGCACTGATAAAAACAAACCATTGCAATCATAACAGATTTCTCAAGCAACGTGGTACTTGTGTTATCTTGCACTCTAGACCATCACACGCATTTAATAAACGTTTTATTTGAAAATTGTTGGTTCTGATGTTGGAAAGACTTTGGGACTGATTTAGGGTTTTGTGACCGGTACTCCGCCTGACATTACCTTTACCATCTCGATGGACTACCACCCGACAAATTTAAAGATGTCAGCCAGCTCAGAAGTCATCTCTGTACATTCAAAGGAACTGACATCATAGCCACTGTCTGTTTTGATGACAATCCACCCAACCTTTCACATCTTTTTGTTTTTCCGTAACAAACTTCCAATGTGGGAGTTTGTTCTTGGGAAAAAAAAACTAATAACCCCGCTACCTGGGAGTTACCTCCAAGGGTGTTGGGATCAATGTGTTTTTTTCAGCCCCTCATCACCAGGCTTTTCCTGGCAATGATTGACAGAAAAAAGTCACTACACCATCTACCCTAAAGAGGGTGGACAGTGTAAAGTCCTTCTTTAGACAGCTACTAATCTGTTGGGCTGTCAAAAGAGGTTTTCCATCTATGGAGCCAAAGGACCCTGTTGACAGAAAACTGAGGGGCATACTACCAAGAACACGCGATAAATATCGCAAATCGCGCTTAGCGCGTTTTTCATTATCGCCCTCTATTGCTGAATTACATTGCCGTGTTAGTGGCGCATTAGCAACGCTTTGCAAACAGGCGATGTACAATCCAGCGATAGACTGCGATAATCATCATTAGCGTGTGAAATCCAGCGATGATTTCACAGCGCTAATGAAAAGCTTGTTAATAGGGGAGTGTGGACTTAACCAGACAATCCACCTCCCATACAAAACATGCTTAAGTCACGTTTTTACCAGGCGTAAGAATTCGGCGATAACCGCGGTTATCGCAGCTTTTTTTTAATCGCTCCGCGGTTCCGGGGCCGCATTGTAAATACCGCGATGTTGTGTTTGCGACTTTTTTCATGTTGTTTTTCGTAGGAACGCCTATTTTGCATCTCATTAGCGATGTATATCGCTAACATGAGTAGCGTTACAAAAACGGCAGCTAACATGCGGTAATGCATGTTAGCGACGCCTTGATGATTGTGCGATAGGAAAATCGCCGATTTTCCGACGATAAGTGCCGGAAATGTGGCGATACAACTGTTGATAAAATGCCCCAGAATGTCTGCCACATCTAAATGAAGTGGGTGGCCCTAGGATTTGGCGGACAGGGTACTCCATTACATTTTGCAATGCAGTACCATGACTGGCAAACTCTAAATTGGGTCCTTTGTGTTTACAAGACCCAGGTTAATGACTTTGTGAGCCACAAAACAAACATTGAAAACCAATGCAATCTGCAAAAGAAAGATGAAAGACAAATGGCATTCCTCTCCTCTTGTGAATTTGCAAAGCAATGCACATATGAATTGCAAACATTTTCTCAGTTACAAAGCAGAAAATGGTTAGAGCCTGCTGAGGCCCTTTGTGGCAGTGTGAGACCTCTCTCTTTAAAGGAGAGGTGTCTCAATGCAGGCCCATTGTAAGTATGGTCTGTTTTAAGAAGGCCTCTGGCATGTGAATCCTTCCAGGGTATTTTTGTTATGGGTGCACCAGTTACCTGGGGTGCTAGAAATGACGTTAAGAGCTGGCCAGCCAATCCGAATACAACATTTGCTGACTTTCATTACTATTATACGTCTGATCAGGGAGAATCCCATTTCCCTCCTTCCAGTGGGCTCAGGCTGACTCATTCCCTGAATTCCCTCTCCCAAAGCATTCCACTCCTGGACTCCACATCCAGACCTAGAGCGCAGCAGGCCCTGGAGTCTCATATCACCATGAGGTTTTGAAAAATGGCTCCTCACCTCTGTGGCGCTCCTCTGCCTTTCTTCGTATTTAGGGTCTGGCTTGGCAACACAGCTGTCACCAGACAATTGTGTGAGAATCACCAGGGGATTGACTTTGGCTCCACACACATATTGGGAGCCAAGAGTCCATCTTTTCATTAATGAGACGTTGTGTGCTTGTACTCCACGCAGCTGAGATCATTTTTATGATTTATCCACCTGCCTGAGGTTGAACTTTAGGAGGCACACACAAGACATTGTAATGCTTTTAAACTGTCTAAGATAATTAGATTATTTACATTGTTTATCTCTGGGTGCAGTTGTAACGTCGCAGGCCGTAGTTCGGCCCGCGATGCCTCCATCAGCCTCCCAGGCATGCCGCGGTATCACAGGGTTCCCCGCAATTGTTTTCGCAGCATCTCGGGTACACCGTGGTTCCAGTTTTGAACCATAGTTCCATTCACAGCATCCTGTGTTGGCTGCAGGACCCCCAATACACATACCTGGTGCCTGAGGAATCATGATACCGGTCCCCCTAGTATCTCAAACTGACATTCTCCTGCCTGGGGGCCATCTTCATGATTGTCTTCTTTCCAGAATGCCATAGTCTTGTTCCCAGAATGCCGTGGGAAGAGTTTTTGTTTACCATTCTAAAATGGCGAACATTCATATAATTTCATAGTTATTTCCCAAACCAAGATGGTGACTGCTCACTTCCTTTCGCATCACTTCCTGTCTGTGGGTGTATGAGCGGCTGAATCTTTTATTTCCTGCGTTGCAACACTCCTCACTCTTGCTGGTGATTCCTTGCTCCTGTTGGTTTAACTTACTTCCTGTTGGTGTTTCTCCCTCCGATTCTGGATTTACATTGAACCTTCATCACTGTTGGATTCTTCTCTATTTCTTGTTCGGATCTGATTTTTGCAGGTTATCTGTCTTCAGCCTGATTCTGTGCTCTGGTTATCTGTTATCTTCATTGCGCTCCTGGAGTCTCCACTTCAGCCAAAGGTTTTTTCCCTTCTGGGTTTTTCCTCTTGAGGACTCCTACTGGAAGGCACTGTCTGCCCTGGCTTTTCATTGTCACCAGCACCATGGCTCCCGGAAAGGGTCGCCCCACCTTTGACAGACCAGAACCTTAAAAACCCGGAACCGGGAAACATCTCTACGCACCAGAACCAGAAGAAGAGGTTCCTTCAAGGACGAACCTGACAACAGCACAGATGGGAGGAGTGCAGTCATTAACCTTCATGGATTATTAGATCTGGCTTGGCAGTACAACAGTCATAGGCAAAGATCCCCAAGGACTGTGAGCCTGTGCCAAAGCGACGCCAGGCAACGTCCACCGGCGCTGATCCATCATCTCCGATGGCCCAACCGTCACCGAGAACAAATCCTCCAACTGCCCCCCACTCACCTCCTTGGGGCCTACAGGCACTCCAGAGGGAGATGGGGTCCCAAAGATGAGGTGCAAGGAATCATAATATTGCCTCATCTGAGCCATCAACGCCCCGGCTCCTGGAAACACGGGGAGATGCGGTGCGGATTCACGTATGGCTTCCTCAACCGTCGAGCAGGAGGAGCCATGGGAGAGGGAGTCTCCATGAGGTGAAGTCTGAGAATTCCACGACTTCAACCATCCCTTACCTTTTGACTTTCCTGAAGAACAACATTCTCCAGACCAGCTTTGGCTCCTAGATCAACCCCGCAAATACTCTTCCCGGGACGACGAAGACCGAGGCTGGGAAGCCTCCCAGGATTGAGATACACGCGCCGCCATCAACTTCAAATGCCGATCCTTCAACGACTTTGTTTTTTGTTTGTGGCAGGAATCACAATCCTTGGCGTCGTGGTGCTCGCCTAAACACCACATACAAATTGTTTGCAGGTCCGTCACCGACATATGTCGGCTGCAGGACCCACAAGGTTTGAAACCTGTGGACATTAGCACAAAGGCACACTGTTCCACTGACACCAAGCGTTCAAGCAGGTCGAGAAAAATCGACCCGAGGAACCGCTTCTCCGGATCTGCGTTACAGTGAGGAAAAGAAGAAAACTGATATAAGTCCCCTCCGCGTGCCGGAGGGGACTTATATGTCTCCACTGACGTCATGACTGGAGTCAACGTCATCGTGGAGCTGTACGACGCCATCCCCCTGCGTGCAGAGATACTTGCTGAAAAATGTACGGATCCAAACTTGCGCCTGGGGAGAATTCAAAATTAAGGAATTTGTGGCTAGATGTCTCTATCAGATAAGCACTGTGTCAAAAGAGTGCCACCTTGAATTATGGAACTGTCTACATTTAAGAGAAGTCTATCTCGTTGAATGAGGAGTTTTTTAATGCAAGAAGAGATCTGAGCAATGTAAATCTATGGCTCTCTTGTGCCACAATGCAAAATAACAAACTGAATATGCTCTTTTACCAGTGTCTCTGAAAGGGAACGGCAAGCTGCAAACAGGGCGCCAAACTTCCAGTGCCTTTATGCCGAACGAGTTGCCAAGCAGCCTTCCTACCAGAACATCAGACAGACCCATATTGATCTAATTGCCTAGTACAAAATGGTTGCTTTGAAGATAAATGACCTAGGATGGAAGGACGGCACCCTAAGCAGTCCAATACAGGAAGACTACACTTTCTGAACTTGGTCCTCAAAATCTACAGTGATGCCTAAATGTCTGACCATCAGAGATGGTGAGAGTGTGATACCCATGTATTCAAGCTAGACAACACCACCTGGGTATCTAATTCATAACCTGCCAAATTAGTTTTAAAAATTTGAAAGCAACCAAATTTCAACTGGATCTCAGACATTCTCATAATCCGCATGATGTTTGAAGATTGATAGTCGAATAGAAGCAGACTTTGGGTTTCATCAACATGTGAAAGTGCCTTAAAGCCAAATGACCATGTAAGCTCCCCAGCCCCCCAAATTCTGAACGTAAAGAACGAAAAGTAATGCCACTGATGCACTTGGGATTTCTGCTAGAGAGTGTAAAAATATGGAAATCTTTCCCATCAGTAAAACCTTGCTAGCTAGTACTAATGGAGAAAAGAAAATGGCTGACATGGCATCTGAAGGCTAGATCTAGCTAGGATGTGCCTAATGACACCTTGTCATCTGGAGGAGATACCACAATCAGCGTGTTTCCAACAGCAGAGCTGGCTTTGACTCTGGTGTCAATAACACAGAGTTAGCGAACTGAGAGCTGGGTGGAAGTGAGTCTACCAAATTTTAACAACTGTACTGTTACCGCCTAGCTATAAATGAGGCCCTTATACTCTAAAGTAAGTCACTACATTCCAAAAAGAACATTCCTGGGTGGGAAACACTCACCTGTAGCCAAAGGGATGGTGCTGAATGATTCTTTTGTGGGTGCTGTGTGAGTCAAATTTAGGTCAGTTCCTGCAACAGATGTTTCTACTACACTTGAGATGACGCTCAAAGGCATGATGAACATGCTCTGCTCTTCCCTTGTGAGGAAAGTCTGGGTGATCAGAAAAACAGGATCATTAACTACGTATGAATTTTGGGATGCTGTTGTTGGTTGTGGTACCTGGTCTGGAACTGTTGTACAATGGTCCTGGTTTATATCTGTACATTCTCCATTGGTGGCCATCCCTGGAGTTACAGTGGAGCTGGATGCAGGTTCCATCGTTGTGGTGTTTAGGCGTGTGGAAGGGGACAAAGAGGTCAGCATCATATCAGACACAGGTTCAGATTCTGCACTGTGTACCACCATTGAGGACTGCGATGCTTTATTGGGCAGTGTAGTAGGAAGCACTTGTTGCCCATAAACAGATGTATTCACAGTTCTTTCATCTGCATGCTCCCGAGCTGTTCCTGAAGGAGTTGGTGTTGACAACGCAGCAGTGCTTGACCTTGTGTGTGCTGAGGAGTCATGATATAATGGGAGCCCAGGAGAAACAGGAAAAGCTTTTACATTATTAATAGCAACTGGTGTTTCACTGACCAGAGATGAATCTGCAGATGACAATATTGGTTTGACAGCATGAGAAGAAAATGCTGAGGTTTTATTCTGAATTGTTCTAATGGGAGATAACACACTTGTAAGATTGTTCAGAGTTGACCAGGATGTTGTACCTGAAACAGCTAAGGAAACAAAAACAAATTGAGCATTGATAAAAACAAACCATTGCAATCATAACAGATTTCTCAAGCAATGTGGTACTTGTGTCATCTTGCACTCTAGACCATCACATGCATGTAAAAGACGTTTCATTTGAAAACTGTTGGTTCTGATGTTGAAAAGACTTTGGGACTGATTTAGGGTTTTGCGAACGGTTGTCCGTCTGTCAGGGTGGTGGAGGACATTACCTTTACCATCTCGAAGGACTACCGCCTGACAAATTTAAAGATGTCAGCCAGCCCAGAAGTCATCTCTGTACATTCAAAGGAACTGGCATTACAGCCACTGTCTGTTTTGATGACAATCCACCCAACTTTTCAAATCTTTTTGTTTTTCTGAAACAAACTTTCAATGTGGGAGTTTGTTCTTGGAAAACAAAAAAATAATGACCCTGCTACATGGGAGTAAATTCCAAGGGTGTTGGGATCATTGTGTTTTTTTCTGCCCCTCATCACCAAGCTTTTCCTGGAAGTGATTGACAGAAAAAAGACATTAAACCATCTACCCTAAAGAGGGCGGACAGTGTAAAGTCCTTCTTTAGACAGCTACTAATCCATTGGGCTGCCAAAAAGAGGTTTTCCATCTATAGGGCCAACGGGACCCTGTTGACAGAAAACTGGATGTCTGCCACATCTAAGTGAGGTGGGTGGTCCTAGGATTTTGGCAGACAGAGTACTCCATTACATATTGCACTGGAGTACCCTGACTGGAAAACTCTAAATTGGGTCCTTTGTTTTTACAAGACCCAGGTTAATGACTTTTTACAAGACCCAGGTTGATGACTTTGTAAATGCGTAGTCACAACTAGCAGCGCACAAAAAAAACCAAATTACTTACCTTTACACTGTGGTTCTCCAGTATTGATATCTTTCATAGATTCACATGATTGTATCTTCCCCGTCGTCATGGTGGGAGTCTCGCGGTAATTAGAAAAGAAGTACCAAAGAAGTACATAGAAACCAACAAAAGGAAAGAAAAACTTTGACATTCGTCAACCTCTTTATGTAGGTCCAAACTTTCACCAATAAGAGACTAGCCCTAGACCTCAACTCCCCAGTCATAGCCACCAGACCTCAGATTTCGCGCACAAGTGTGCTAAGGTTAAGAAGTAACATGAGGTCAGAAGTGGCAAGCCTAGACGGGGAGGAGGGAGGGCCGCATGTGAATCTATGAAAGATATCAATACTGGAGAACCACAGTGTACAGGTAAGTAACTTGTTTTTTCTCCAGTATTGAATCTTTCATAGATTCACATGCTTCTATCAGAGTAGTTAGCAGTGTAATTCCATAAGTTTGCGACTAGGCGAAGACCTTCATATGCAATAAAGGTGACATGTTCAAACATACCAATACATATGACTCATGAAATTCAAATAAATCATTAAATAACAAATAAATCTGTGAAAACCAAATACACAAGACAAATAGAAGTGATAGATATGAAAGACTGTATCTTAAGCAAACAGATGTCTCAGGACAGCTTGACCCACTGCAGCGTCCGCTTTCCATGCTGAGTCTAAGAAGTATTGCTTAGTAAATGTATGCACGTTAGCCCATGTTGCCGCTCTACAAATGTCTGGAAGCGATACACCGGCAAACAAGGCTGTAGAGGCTGCCATCTTCCTTGTGGAGTGCGCAGACACTTTTGCAGATAGAGGTTTTCCAGCCTTGTTATGGCAGAAAACAATTGCAGAGGAGATCCAACGTGCAATACTGTTCCTTGAAAGGGCTTGGCCCTTCCTTGGCGAAGTAAAGGACACAAAAAGCTGATCCGATTTTCTGAAAGTCTTTGTTCTATGAATGTAGAACTTGATGCAGCGCTTCACATCCAAAGAGTGCAATGCTCTTTCAGCGGCAGTTGAAGGATCCCCAAAGTATGTGGTGAGCACAACTGGTTCATTCAAGTGAAAAGAAGTTGGAACTTTAGGAATTAATTGAGGATTTATTCTCAATAAAAGCTTGTCTTGTCTGAATTGAAGGAAAGGTGCAGCCACCGTGAAAGCCTGAATTTCACAGATCCTTCTAGCCGATGTGCGGGCTAAAAGGAGAGCCGTTTTCCATGAAACATATTTTAAATCAGCCTTGTGTATGGGCTCAAAAGGTAATTTCATCAATTGGGCTAGCACTGTGTTTAATTCCCATGGGACTGCAGGGCGCTTTAAGGGTGAAAAAACCCTGAAGAGGCCTTTCATAAATTATTTAACAATTCTTGTTGACCACAATAAGAGTTCCCCTGGTTTCCTACGAAACCTGGAAATCGCCGCCAAGTATACTTTGATTGATGACTGAGCCAATTTTTGATTTAGCTAAGTAAGTAAGGCAAGACCTGTTCCGGGGTTAAGAGCAAAGGACGCAAGTCTTTTTCCTCGCACCAATGGCCGAGTCTCTTCCATTTCGCAGCATATGACCTATTCGTAGAAGCAGCTCTGGCCCGTTAGAGGATGGATCTGCAATCCGGTGTGATGTTTAAATCTGTGAACTCATAGTCGTGAGGTTCCAAAATGACAAACGTAGGGGCATATTATCAACGGCCAGCGATAATTATCGCTGGCCGTGCTTAGCGATAGATATCTTATCGCTGGCTATCTCTGGAAATTATCGCCCTGGTAGCGCGTTATTAACAACACGCTTCTCCAGGGCGATAAAAATTCCAGAGATAGCGAGGTTATCGCCGTTTTGCAGGGAACATCGCTGGTTTTCCAGCGATGTTCCCTGCAAACGGCGATACTCTTGCTGATACGACCCTGTGGTCGTATCAGCACAATCCACCCCCTATGTTAGGGATGGCTAAGTCGGGATAATAGCAGACGTTAGATTTTGGCGAAAACTGCTGTTTTCGCCAAAATCTAACGTCTGCTATCATCCTGTGGGCTGCCTTGTAAATATCGCGATGTGCACATCGGCGATATTTACAACGTAGCCCATCTGGGGTACGCCCAGTAACGCCCACCTTGCATCTCATTAGAGATGCAGGATGGGCGTTATGGGAAAGGGCGATAGGGCAAGGATTCACGCGATAGCGTGACCTTGCTAATACAGCGATAAAATTATCGCCGCTTTTCGTCTGAAAACAGACGCTAAAGCGGCGATAAGTTTTGATCGCCGGCTTGTTAATATGCCCCTTAGAGATTTTATTTGAGGATGGACAATTTGACCGTTGTTCATTGAGAGCAGGTTCGGTAGCGGAGGAAAGAGAATGTGTGGAGATATCGAGCACAGGAGAAGCTCCGTGTACCAAAACTGCCTTGGCCATGCGGGAGCTATGAGAATGAGATGACATGGTTCTTTCTTCATCTTGCTCAATACTCTTGGGATGAGGGGAAACGGCAGAAACCCATAGGCAAACGTACCCGCCTACTGCATCTGTAGGGCGTTCCCCCAAGAGTTTTTCTGAGGGAACCTGCTGACGAACTTTTCGCACTTCCTGTTGCTTTCTGTTGCGAAAAGATCCAGTTTTGGAGTGCCCCACTGATTGAAGACTCGTCTCAGCTGGTCCTCATCTAACTCCCATTCATGAATTGGGAATTGGTTCTGCTTAGAAAATCCGCCCAATCCTTGTCCACGCCCGGAACATGCTCTATTTGCAATGTTATGTTGTGCTGAATTAGCCACATCCAAATCTCCTGGGCCTGTTCTGATAATGTGAGAGACCTGGTGCACCCTTGCTTGGCAAGATAGAACATTGTTGTGGTGTTGTCTGTTCTTACCAGATCAGCGGATCCCTGGATTCTGGGAAGAAAGGCTGGCAGCCCCAGAAAAAACTGCCCTCAGCTCCAAAAGATTGATGTGTGAAAACGTTTCTTGAACAGACCATTTTCCGTGAATTTGCAATTCCTGGAGATGCCCCCCCCCCAACCGTCCATTGAAGCGTCCGTTGTCATAATATAACGAGGCTGTGCTGGTTGAAACGATAGGCCTGGAGAGATATTGCTTTCTTTTTCCCACCATGACAGAGCCTGTTTCATTGTCTGAGAGAGAGATGATTTCCTCAAATGAGCCTTGCGCCTGCACCCCCTGCATGTATAACTGCTCCTGGAGAGGCCTCATGTGCAGCCGACAATTCGGAATCAACGGAATGCATGATGACAGCATCCCCAGTAAAGACTTGAATACTCTCACAGAAGTGGACTCTCTTGCGCATAGAAGTGATGCTAAGCGCATTATCTTGAGCTTCCGTTCTGAAGTGGGAAACGCCTTCATCGACTTGGTGTTCAGAAGCGCCCCTAGAAAAATTTGCTTCTGGCTTGGTATCAATTGTGATTTCTCCACGTTGAGTTGTAACCCCAGGGACTTGAAGAGCCGCTGACAAGCCCTCGTAGATTTTCTGGTAGAGTGAAATGTAGCCCCTTTCACCAGCCAGTCGTCCAGGTAGGGGTAAACCTGCCTTCTCCGAAAAGCCGCTACCAGGGCCATACATTTCGTGAAAACTCTGGGAGCTGAGCGAAGGCCGAATGGCAACACCTTGAACTGGAAGTGATCCCCAGCCACCTCGAACCTCAGGAATTGGTGATGCTTTGCATGAATGGGGATGTGAAAGTATGCGTCCAAGAGATCGAGGGACGCTAGAAAATCTCCCTCGTTTATTAATAAAAGAATCTCTTGAAGGGACAACATTCTGAACGATTGCTTCTTGTTGTATTTGTTCAGCTGTCTGAGGTCCATAACCTGTCTCCATTTCCCGCATTTTTTCTCTATTAGGAAGAAATTGGAATAAAAGCCCTTACCTCGTTGTCTGAAAGGCACTTTTTCTATCGCCCCTTTCTTTAGTAGAGTCGAAATTTCTTGCCTTAACAAGGACAAATGATGATGATGCATTTTCCTTGGAGGTGGAGTCCGAGGAGGCTTGTGGACAAATTCTGGGGTGTGGCCGTGTTGGATGATGTCCAGTACCCATTTGTCCTTTGTGATGGCATGCCAGTGATATAGAAATGGAAACAGCTGATGGGACCGTAGAAGTTGAAAATGAGATGAGGTGGCTGGCGGAAGACAAACGTCACTGACGTCTTGAGGAATCCTGTGATTTCCCACGTCCTGCAGGCTTGCATCTAGCAGATTGTTGATTGTATGACAGGTTGGAGGCACGAAATTGCTGCTGTTGCTGTCCTCCGTATTGTGGTCTGTAACTTTGCTGACCATATGGTTGATATTTGTATGACTGGTATGACGGTCTTTGCTGGAATTGACCTCTACCTCTACCTCCACGAAAGGACTGAAATCCCCTTTGTTGCAACGTGCCCAAGGACCGTGCGGTCTCGGTATCCTTTTTGATGCCCTGCAGCTCCTCGTCTACATGCTTTCCGAAAAGATTCTCCCCGTCGAAGGGCATATCCAGGACCTTCGATTGAACTTCAGGGCGAAAAGATGTCGCCCTAAGCTAGTTCTGTCTACGAAGAACTGCGGCACCTGCCATTTGCCTGAAAGCAATTGAAGATAGATCCATTGCCGAATCAATCACCTCCGAAGACGCTCTAGCACCCTCCTGCAGGAGGTCCTTCGCTTCTTTCTTCTTATCATCTGGAAGGTATTCGAGAAGAGGAGCCAGGTCTGACCATAAATGACGGTTGTCCCTCCCCAAAATTGCTAAGGCGTTAGAGGCCTTGATAGCAGTAGCAGCCGTAGTAGCAAAGCGTTTGCCGATGTTGTCAAGGCGTTTGCCTTCCCTGTCTGGAGGGACCGTACAAGGAGATTGCGGATTTCTAGAACGCCTCTGGGCAGCCTGCATTATTACTGAATCTGGACAAGGATGGCCAATTAAACATGCCGGAGCAGAATCAGGTCCCTTATATTTCTTTTCCATCCTCGGTAACACAGCAGGAACAGAGGCTGGGTTCTTCATTATCTTCAATCCTTCACTCCAAATGAAATCTACAATCGGGTTGGATCGAACCAATTTTTTTGTTGCATCTTTAAAATCGTAAGGAAAACATTCGGTTTGTACTACAGGCAAAGGCAAATCCAACCTTCTAGAGGCCCTCTCAAGTATTTCATGGAAGCCCCCAATATCTCCCGGGGGGAAAGCCGGCGGAGGGGGGGGGGGAGGCGATGGCAAAGATGGAGCCACATAGTCATCCCATTCCTGACCCATCAGGTCCGGATCCTGAGTGAGCTCACCCTCCTCGGGCTGATCGTCTGCCTCACTCTCGATGTAATCATCCTGGATTGCAATACATCGAGAAGCCTGTCTCTCAACCTGCGTAACAGGCGGTGGAGTAACTACTGGTGGAGGCGGAGCAAGCTGAATATTCAAACCGCCGGGTGCCAAAGGAACCGGAGCGTGAGAGTCCGGAAATCTTTTATAATAGTCATTAAACATATGCCTAAAGTCTGTGACCAGAGAGACTGGTACTAACATGGAATCTCTCCGAATCTCCTGACGCTCTTCATAAGCCTCATAAGGATAGTGCTCTTGGAAAGAGTGGTAACGTTGGGCCCGAGAGCAACCCGAGAATGAATAATCCCCTTCCATATATTCTGACTGTCCTTGTGCTTCCTCTTCCTCATCAGTGTCCTGGCATTTGACTCTGAGCTGTGAGGGACTGTAAGCGGGGCCAAAAAGACTTTCATCCCCTGATTCCTCCGTATCAAGAAGGTGAGAGGGAAGCAATGGTGAAATTTTGGGTAAAGGGGACAAACCTGGTGATTTTGGAACCAAATAGAGACTTTTAGCATCCTGTTTTTGATCTGTTGGCGACGCCGTCGACGATGGTAGACGCCTGATAGTGATCGTCGTCGATACTGGCCGACAAGGTGATTTGAACACTGTCGTCGACGGAGCGCCCGTCGACGGGGCTGTCGACGCCTTCGTCGACGGTGCTTCCGTCAGCGAAGACGTAGACGCAATCGTCGACACGGTGTTCGTAGTCGTCGGCACCGCCGAAGCCGTCAACGATGAAATCGTCGTCACCACGTTCGTCGACGATGCCGTCACCACGGCCGTCGACAATGCAGTCGTCGCTATGGAAGTCGTAGATTTTGTGGAAGACCTCGACGACGGGTCCGTTGACGGTGCTTTCTTCGTCGACGAAGCCTGTTTGAGAGGTGTGACAGGCAAAGAAGCAGTAGAGGATTTCTTCAGGTCTGATTCCTTAGGCTCAAGAGCTGTTTTAACAGCAGTGGAGAATTTCTCTGCCTTTAACTTCTTTAAATTAGCCTTTAATGAGGTAGACCCTCATTTTTACGCTTCCTCTCCACTGCGGATGGCCCAGGACTCTCTTCAACGTCAAACCAGATTCTGATTTAGATTTCTTCTTCCGGAACCATAACAACAATCTGGCTTCTCTATCTTTTAGAGTTTTTGCTGAAAAGGTTCTACAGTATTTACAGTCCTTGGCTGTATGGTTAGGGTAAAGGCAATACAGGCAGTCTTTATGTGGATCTTCAGAAAAAAGCCTTGCCTTCCCACAGGATCTACAGGGCCTGAAAAGCCTTTTATTACAACACTCAGACACCTTGAAGTAAAGAAGGTAGAAAGACAATACCTTGAGGTGAATTCAAGCAGGGTCAAAAGTTCACTCACTGACAAACTGAGCAGAGCTCAGGGAGACTCCCTTACACACGACCTGCGGTTAGAAATCTGAGGTCTGGTGGCTATGACTGGGGAGTTGAGGTCTAGGGCTGGTCTCTGATTGGTCAAAGTTTGGACCGACATAAAGAGGTTGACGAATGTCAAAGTTTTTCTTTCCTTTTGGTGGTTTCTATGTACTTCTATGGTACTTCTTTTCTAATTACTGCGAGACTCCCACCATGAAGACGGGGCAGATACAAGCATGTGAATCAATGAAAGATTCAATACTGGAGAAGTGCATTGTGGCCCTTATTAAACATTGTGAGCCACAAAACAAACATTGAAAACCAATGCAATCTGCAAAAGAAAGATGAAAGACAAATGGCATTTCTTTTCTCTTGTGTATTCGCAATGCAATGCACATATGAATTGCAAACATTTTCTCAGTTACAAAGCAGAAAATGGTTAGGCCCGTCGTGGCAGTCTGAAACCTCTCTCTTTAAAGGATAGTTGTCTCAATGCAGGCCCATTGTCTGGTTTAAGAAGGCCTCTGGCTTGTGAAGCCTTCCAGGGTATTTTTAATATGGGTGTACCTGTTACCTGAGGGTGCTAGAAATTCCCAACTGGGCATGTCCTTAACCCAGTCAATTAGGTCCATAGGTTTTATGAAGGGACTCTAACATAACTAAATAAGTGGTTTCAAATGCCAATGCATACCTTGAGATAGTCAATGAATATCCATAACTTGCACTCTAATTGGGACGTTGAGAGCTGGCCAGCCAATCCGAATACAACCTTTGCTGACTTTAACTACTATAATAGGTCTGATCAGCGAGAATCCCACTTCCCTCCTTCCAGTGTGCTCAGGCTGACTCATTCCCTGAATTCCCTCTCCCAAAGCATTCCACTCCTGGACTCCACATCCTGACCTGGAGCGCAGCAGGCCCTGGAGTCTCATAAGACCATGAGGTTTTGAAAAATGGCTCCTAAGCTCTGTGGCGCTCCTCTGCCTTTCTTCGTATTTAGGGTCTGGCTTGGCAACAGAGCTGTCACCAAACAATTGTGTGAGAATCACCAGGGGATTTACTTTTGCTCCACCCACATATTGGGAGCCAAGAGTACATCTTTTCATTAAGGAGACGTGTGCTTCTGCAAAAAAAATGCTTGTACTCCACGCAGCTGAGATCATTTTGATGATTTATCCACCTGCCTGAGGTTGAACTTTTGGAGGCACACACAAGACATTGTAATGCTTTTAAACTGTCTAAAATAATTAGATAATGTACAGTGTTTTTCTCTGGGTGCAGCTGTCACGCCGCAGGCCGAAGTTCGGCCCACAATCCCTCCATCAGCCTCTCAGGCATGCTGCGGTACCACACAGTGACCCGCGATTGTTTTCGCAGCATCTCGGGTACACCGCGGTTCCAGTTTTGAACCATAGTTCCATTCAAAGCATCCCACTTTGGCTGCAGGACCCAAAATACACATACCTAGTGCCTGAGAAATCAGGTAACCGGTCCCCCTAGTTTCTCCAACTGACATTCTCCTGCCTGGGGGCCATCTTCATGATTGTCTTCTTTCCAGAATGTCGTAGTCTTATTCCCAGAATGCTGTGGGAAGAGTTTTCTTTCACCATTCTAAAATGGTGACCATTCATATCTTTTTCATCATTATGTCCCAAACCAAGATGGTGACTGCTCACTTCCTTTCGCATCACTTCCTGTCTGTAGGTGTATAAGGGGCTGAATCTTTTATTTCCTACGTTGCAACACTCCTCACTCCTGCTGGTGAGTCCTTGTTCCTGTTGGTGTATCTTAGTTCCTGTCGGTGTTTCTCGCTCCTATGTTGGATTTCCATTGAACCTTCATCACTGTTGGATTCTTCTCTATTTCTTGTTCAGATCTGATTTTTTGCTGGTTATCTGTCTTCAGCCTGATTCTGTGCTCTGGTTATCTGTTATCTTCATTCCGTTCCTGGAGTATCCACTTCAGCCAAAGGTTTTTCCCCTTCGGGGTTTTTCCTCTTGAGGACTCCAACTGGAAGGCACTGTCTGACCTGGCTTTTCATTGTCAGCAGCACCAGGGCTCCCGGAAAGGGTCGCCCTTACCTTTGACAGACCAGAACCTTCAAAACCTGGAACTGGGATACATCTCTCAGCACATGAACCAGAAGAAAGAAGTTTCTTCAAGGACGAATATGACAGGCGCACAGAAAGGAGGATAGCAGTCATTAACCTACATAGATTGTTAGATCTGGCTTGGCAGTACAACCGTAACCTGCCCCTATGTGATCATTAAAAAAGAGCTTTCTGAATCCTACAGAGAGGGGCTCAGGCTCCACCCTCATGTTGCCCCCCCCCGACCATAGGATTTGATTGGGCCAAACGTATGTACTTCCACTAAAAAGACTACAAGTAATGCACTGTTTGTCTTGTGAGAAAGTTTGCACTCGATGCAGCAGTACTGAGTTGGTAACTGTGACAAGCCACTGATCATTGCTGTAGCCCTGATCTGTTTGTTCTGAAATGTTTTGCTAAAGGCACCAGGTCTGACTTATTGTGAAAAACATATGTTAGAATCGAAAGGCCTCTACGTGTGGATTTTCATTGCTCTAAAATGAAAATTACAGATAAGAGAATTTGCTATATGGAATCTCACAGATAACTGTATTAGGCAAAGGTTTTGACGTTCACCACTTACTCTGTCAAACCCCGGGGGAGGTGGAGTTCACTGTGATCAGGCTCTGCTGAGCAGGGTTGTAGATTGTTTTGCAAGCTGTATTGTTCTACATTTTTGTAATTGTATAACTGTATACATGATGGTTGCCAGTTTATATGCACTTTAAAAGGCCACTGCCAAAGGGTAAAGGCTTCATCAGTTCATTGGCAAATGTATAAAAGATTTCATAGGTTTGATCTGATTACTATGAAACATTATGACAAAGTCATTAGGCCTGGCCCACTTATTGTATAAAGCATGCATTAAAGACAATATGCTTTTAAGGATAGATTGTTATTACACTGCGCTAGAGCCTGTGGGCAGGTACTTTGTTTCATGGAATTTCACAGATTACTGTAGAAGGCAAAGGTTTTGTTGTTGGTGATCTACCCGAAGAAACTCTGGGGACAGAACAGAAAATACACACTACAATAATGCTTATTAGGCTCTCTTAGGAGTGATAGTATTGTGCTTTGCTAATTATAATTCCTAAAACATTTGCATTTTTATGACTATGTGGCAGATGATTGCCTTGTGGAACACTTACGCTCAGGACAATGTGCTTAAGTTGGTTATGGTGACAAACCAATGAAAAAGGCAATATGCCTGTTTAGTATGAAAAGTTATAATAAGGGTCGCAGGCCTAACATATTGATTGTAAAAAGCATATGTTAAAGCCACTCAGCAAAAAGGTATTTTGTTACACAAAATATCAAATAGTATTTGTAGGGAAACATTTGCACAAAAATATTTCTTGCTAGAATCTCGTATTAGATGTCGGCCAGTATCTTGATAAAAAAAATCATTGAATAATGCATACATCCGTACATCCATATACATAAATATACATCCATATAGATATTTGGGTCCACTGTGTTCTGACATTGGTCTGTCAGTGTCATTTACACTCTACTTCCATCCACGACAGCGAACGGCATGGGGTAATGGGCATTCCACATAGTCTCTTCCTCCAAACCAGGAGATCATTATGGAATGCTGTTTCCCCTACTGTATCATTTGTTTACCATTCCAAGATAGCCGACACATTGGTTCTAAATGTGGCACCATGCTTGAACTTCAAAACAACAATAGACTATTTACAATACCATTGTAAGACGGATACCCTCTACTATGTTTAGCTTTGTTATTGCAAACATATGGCTGTCGTGCTTAGAAGGCAGCACAATTTCTTGCTTCTACTTGTATTCTTTTAATTTATCCTGCATATGTTGAGTTTGTGTGTGTTTTATGGTGGTTGTGTTGGAGGGTGAATGGAAGGATGAGACAGTAGATTGATAAATGGATGCATGAATGCAAAGATGAGGGACAGTGTGTGCTGTCTGTGTGTGTGTGTGTGCGATGACTTACTGAGTGTCTACACCCATCAGTGACACAAAAGGATTTGTTCATTCATAAACCAGAAATATTGGCAATGCTTGTTTGTTTTAATTTTACTCAAGCTCATGTTCCTGTATCTCACTCCTCCTCCCATTGTCTCGCAGTGGGGGGCTGTTAATTTGTGCCTGGTAGGGGAACCTTAGCTTTTTTGTCACTTTTCAAGACTGACTTGATTCTCCTGCATTAGACTTTCTTCTATCATTACATTGTAGAGGAGATTGCCTCGTAACGCTCGTTATCCTGTTTTTTATCGTTTTACCTGCTAAACTTTTAAACTTGCTAACTTTTGCACTTTTGTATGGGGCATATACAATTTTAACTGTTAGAAATACTTATGTAGGCATGTACTGTTTTTAGTTAAATTTGAAAGCACTCACTGCCTTCGCATTTCTCTGGGGTGGTCTTTCTGCTTTGTCTAGTGCCCTCGGTCTGCCGCGGCTTCGCCATTTGGTGCGGAGGGGCTCCAGACACTCCCCCTACCTTAGGTGTTTCCGGTGGGAGGGGCAGAGCTCGTTGATCGCATCTGGCCAGCAATCAAACTCACATGCTGAGCCGGACGCGCAGCGGATGCGCGCAGCGGGCGCGTCACTGGCGAGCCAAAGGCGCGCCTAAGGCAAGTCCATCTGCGCCCGTCCGCGTCCCGAACACGGCCAGGGCCAGAAATGCTGCCGGTTTTAACCCCAAATATCAGTACTCTAGAGATGAAATATTGTCTGTCAACACACAAGTAAGTGCATGCCATAGCCGCTTGCAATTAGATAAAATATTAGGCTCAGCTACCTGCTTAAAATGCCGCTATGAACTCAGACATGAATCCAGCACCGTCCCTGATCAAATCCCTAAAGTAGACCCAACAACGGACCTCAGGCTACTACGATGTGGCCTGGTTAATGTTAGATCATTAGGCCAAAATGCCCTGCATATATATGATCTAATTCTAAATCTTAACTTAGACGGCCTCTTTATCACAGAAACATGGCTGAAGGACTGGTCCAACCCCAACATTGTACAATCCCTTCCACCAGGATATACCATATCCAGAAGAGACAGACCTATACAAAGAGGAGGGGGCCTAGCAATAATCCATAGGTACCCTCTAAAATGTTCCACGCTTGACATCACAGAGATCAAAGGGGCAGAAAGTCTAGGCTTCTGCTTCCAACTAGATAGCTCAGTGTCATTTGCAGGAGCCTTGATCTACCGGCCACCAGGGACTAGTCTTAAGTTTCTAGATACCCTGGGAGAAAGCTTCAGTGCCTTGATAGTTAGGTACTCCAACTTCACCATACTAGGTGACTTTAACCTACATTTGGAAGTAGAAGACTCCCCAACTGCAAACAATTTCAGAGAAACGATAGAAACTTTAGGACTTAAGCAGCTGATAACGGCTCCAACGCACAACGCAGGGCACACCCTGGACGGAATCTGCACTAATTCCACCAACCATACAGTTGACCCTCCGGTTACTCTAACCTGGTCTGACCACAAGTTCATCCTTTTCGGGATTGGATGTACCATTACACATACAGTGAAAAATTCCGGCCAAATATGCAAAACAACCAGAAGAAAATGGAATAAAATGTTAACAAACCCAAACTTGCATACATTGGCGGAACTAGGCAAACCCACTCTAACAGGGGACCCTTCGCTTGACACAGACATCTTTAATGACTGGATGGCCTCACTCGCTAATAAATTAGCGCCGGTGGCCGCACCCAGTAGAGCTTCCCTTGGCAAAAACTCTGCTCCCTGGTACACTTCACAGCTAAAAGATCTGCAAGGCAAATGCAGAAAACTCGAACAGAAATGGAGGATAAACTAAAAAACCGAAGAGCTTATCATTTTTAGATCAGCACTCAAAAATTATCATCAAAATATCAAACTAGAAAAGAAGGCCCATTACACCAATTTTATTAAGCAGGCAGCGTCTGATCAAAAAAAGATTTTTAGAATTGTAGAATCCTTTACCCACCCCAAGATGCTTAATCACGAAATTGCTCCATCACAAAAACTATGTGACCAGATCGCTGACTACTTTGATGAAAAGGTCAAAGACCTAAAAAAAAAAATTTAAGCCAACCGACATATTACCTATAGAAAGATATGATCTGGATCTAGAAAACAGACAGATGCTCAACTGCTTCAAGGAGATTACCCTCGAACAGTCCAGACAAGCTATCATCACATGTAAATCAGGCTCTCCGTGCGACCCCTGCCCCCCAAAAATCCTACATGCACTTATCGACACTATAAATCCAATTATCAATCAAATCATAAACTCCTCACTTAGGCAAGCAATAGTACCCGATAATTGGAAACACTAAAATTCGCCCTAGATCAAGGAAAGGTGGCAGTTCTGATTCTGTTGGATCTCTCTGCCGCATTCGACACTGTGTCCCATGTCATCTTGGGAGAACCGTTAAAAAGAAGCGGTATCTCGCACAAAGCGTTAGCCTGGCTAACATCATTCCTGGAGAACAGGAGACAAATAGTAACCCTCAGCAATTACCAATCAACAGAGAAACAGTTGCTCTCTGGTGTTCCCCAGGGCTCAGCCCTGAGCCCAACACTTTTCAATATATACATGGTGCCCCTACTAGACCTGGAGTCATCCTTTGACATCAAGTCTGTATCCTATGCTGACGACACGCAGCTTATCCTAACTCTAGATAAAGAGTCCACAGCGGCAGAAGAAAACGTCCAGCAATGCCTCTCCGCTGTCTTTGAATGGATGAAATCCAATCACCTCAAGTGTAATAGCCAAAAAACGGAGATCATGCTGCTTGGAAAATATAACATATTCACGCCCAAACTGTGGTGGCCGACTGACACAGCGCCCCCCCCCCCCAAACACAGTGGATACTGTTAAGAACCTGGGGATCAGATTTGACACTTCTTTGTCCTTCCACCAGCAAGCGCTCTCGGTGGCAGGCGCCTGCTTCTATTGGATAAAAACTCTCAAAAAAATGTTTGATCTCCTTCCAGCCACTGCTCGTAAGATAGTGGCAGTGGCCTTAATCTTATCTCGCCTGGACTACTGTAATAGTCTTTATGCAGGAGTAAAGAAAATAACTCTGAAAAAGCTTCAGACTGTCCAAAACGCAGCGGCCCGGCTGGTACTGAAACTGCCAAGGGGGTCCTCATCCTCTGAGGCACTCCATACCCTCCATTGGCTGCCAATACACAAAAGGATCCTCTTTAAGATCCTAGTAATAACCTTCTGAACGGTCAGGCAAACTGGACCCAAATACCTCAGGACGAGAATTGAACCTTATGTTACTCAACGTCCTTTGAGATCCTCCACTGAAAACTTGCTTGCACCTCCCCGTTTCCACCTGACGTCCAGAGGAGGAAAGTCAATGGCTGTCCTTGGAACAAAAGCCTGGAACTACCTGCCCACCCAACTGAGACTCACGCAGTCAGAATCCATGTTTAAGAAAATGTTGAAAACCTGGATTTTCGCAGCCCCAGATAGCCTGGCTCTATCTCTCATCTGATAGTTTCGCTGTCTGAGACCACTCTCCTTGAGACTCCTTTCCACCCACCACTCAGCGCCAAGATGCTTCTCGGAGTGATAGCTGCGCTTTATAAATGACCTCATTCATTCATTCATTCATTCATTGTCCTCGGAAGGAGCTAAGAATGTGCATAGCATCAGTTTTGTGGAGGAAGTGAACATTAACATGTCACTTTTCTGATGTCACACAAGGGATTTAGCACACTAGAGAGAACAAAACTGCTTACCTGAACATAAGATATAGGAGTCTCTGTGATACCCTCTTTTACAAGTACAGGAATAGCTTCCTGGCACATTTGTGCAGATGGTACTAGTACCACAGGATGATGGTGAGGTCCCTCTACATTCATTGATATCTGCCAACAATTGAAAGAAGAGAACACAATAGTGAAAGGTATGAGAAGGTCATAAAAATACCATGAGCAAACACTTAACAAGACAGACCGTGGCCAGTGCATTACTCTTGAATGGTTGCCTCATTATATTAACTACATATAAACATCAATGCAGCAATATCATTATTCTTATAAGATGTTAAAGTGAGGTTTTACCAAAGAGAATAACACAACTGCTGACATATCTGCAACTCGCCTGTCCTCCACAGTCATTTGCTTACTTTCCCAAATTTCCATCATTGCATTCAGAACATCAAATTAACAAGATCAAGGGACACTTATAATGATACATAAGTAAGGCAGAATAATCCATTATATACATTATGTAAACCTTGTTTATCCGCTGACTTAAAATCTAAAACTGAAAGTAGCATGGATCACAACTTTTTGGATAAGACGTTCCACAGAGAAAGAGAGAAGCAGGCCCAGTTTCGTCACTTCGTCACTTCTGTACCGCACAAAAAGACACTTTGTAGTGGACATTATCCAATTAAAAATCTTACAGGTGATCACATGCTTTATATTAAATGAGTCCTCAGGATCGGAGGGTAGACTACTGGAGGTAATAAAACATTTTAGTAAAAGCTTTTTGTGGATACCCTTCCAGTCTTCAAAGAAGTATCACAGAGCTGATATCAGAGTTGGATCTGTGCTTCTGAAACAGTGCAAAATTCTCATTGGTTGTAAAGTGTACAAACCCATTAACCTACTGATTTCAGAAGTGAAAAAGTATTCCAAGTTTGGCTTAGGTTCTTCCCTATGCACATGGCCTTGTAAGGTCTTTTCTGTAGTGTCAGGCACTTACTTAGGAACATACACAAACAATTATGATTCCAGTTGTGTAACGCTTACTCAAAGTAAAAAAATAAAGCATTTGACAAGGTTGTGTGGGCTTTTCTATAGAAAGCTTTAATTAAAATGTCTATAGCTCTATATTTTATTAATTTACTATTCTCAAATTATGCAACCCTGATGTCCAAATTCTTGTGAATGGTTCAGATCTGAAAAATCCCACTGACAAGGGGCACCAGGCAGGGCTGTCCATAGCCATTGCCTCTGTTTCCAATATCCAGTGAACCCCTAACACAAACTGGTTAGAGATTCAACCTTGATGTGCACAGCCAACGGTGGCTCACCACCTCTACTATTTAACTAGAAATGCAGAGGCTCACTTTTGTATAATGGTGCATCTGAAATCACAAACATCTTCAACTTTGGAGTAAAATTTTTACTTGTCCTCTCTTTAGCTCTAAGAATAAAAACAACAATATCCCTTTGTAAGAAAGCAGGAGAAATATTGGCTGCACTTGGTGGTTTAGGGTATGCACGATTTGCAAGGTAGATAGCATTGCTCTAGGTCAGAGGTTCTTAACTCTTTGACTTCTGTAGACCTCCACTTAGTCATTACTGGAATCCGGGGACTCCCCACTGAAATATTATTGGAATCTGGGGAAGCTAGCCTGGCTGATGAGGGGTGAAACCCCAAAACCGGTCCCAGGAAGCTTGTTTCTAGTCTAGGGAGGACCTGGCCTGGCAGTGCGGGTTGGACTGTTCCCATGGGGAGCAGGGTCAAGACTGATTTGCATATGGCTGCGCCTAAACTGAAATGGCGTGGCGTGCAAAAAAATGATGGATTTAAACCAGATCTGTGACTGGGGGTGAATATTTGATTGGTTCAGCATTCCGTCCATCATCTGTTCCTTTTGCATTTGTCGTCCTAAGTGGGAAGGGTATGCCCAGACATGGGTCCTGTGCTCACTATGCCACCAGATTCAAGCCAGCCTGGCTGATGTGGGGTGAAACTTCAAATCCAGTCCCAGGATGCTGGTCCAGGGAAGACCTGGCCTGGTAGTTCGGGCTGGAATGTTCGCATGGGGAGCAGGGTCAAGACTGATTTGCATATGGATGCGTCTAAACTGAAATGGTTTGGCGTGCAAAAATGATGGATTTAACCCAGATCTGTGACTGAGGGTGAATGTTTGATTGGTTCAGCATTCCGTCCATCATCTGTTCTTTTTGCATTTGATGCCCTAAGTGGGATGTGTATGCCCAGACTTGGGTCCCGAGTTTGCTACGGCTCCTGATTCAAGCTAGCCTGGCTGATGAGTGGTAAAGCCCTGAAACTGGTCCCAGAATGCTTGTTTCTGTTCCAGGGAGGACCTACCTGGCAGTTCGGGCTGGACTGTTCCCATGGGGAGCAGGCTCAAGGCTGGTTTGAATATGGCTTCGTTTAACTTGAAATGGCGTGGCGTGTAAAGAAACAATGGATTTAACCCAGATCTGCGACTGGAGGTGAATGTTTGATTGGCTCAGCTGGTCCCAGGATGCTTGTTTCTGGTCCACGGAGGACGTGGCCTGGCACTTCAGGTTGGACTGTTCCCATGAGGAGCCGGGTCTAGAATGATTTGCATATGGCTGAGTCTAAACTGAAATGGTGTGGCATGCAAAAAAAACAATGGATTTAACCCAGATCTGTGACTGGGGTGAATGTTTGATTGGTTCAGCATTCTGTCCATCATCTGTTCTTTTTGCATTTGTCGACCTAAGTGGGAAGGGTATGCCCAGACATGGGACCTGTGCTTGTTACGCCACCAGATTCAAGCTAGCCTGACTGATGAAGGGTGAAACCCTGAAACTGGTCCCAGGATGCTTGTTTCTGGTCCAGGGAGGACCTGCTTGGCAGTTCGGGCTGGACTGTTCCCATGTGGAGCAGGGTCAAGACTGATTTGCATATGGCTAGGTCTAAACTGAAATGGTGTGGCGTGCAAAAAAAACAATGGATTTAACCCAGATCTGTGACTGAGGGTGAATGTTTGATTGGTTCAGCATTCTGTCCATCATTTGTTCCTTTTGCATTTGTCGCCCTAAGTGGGAAGGGTATGCCCAGACGTGGGTCCCGTGCTTGCTACGCCACCAGATTCAAGCTACCTGGCTGATGAGGGGTGAAACCCGAAAACGGTCCAAGGAGTCTTGTTTATGGTCCAGGGAGGACCTGGCCTCGCAGTTCGGGCTGGACTGTTCCCATGGGGAGCAGGGTCAAGACTGATTTGCATATGGCTGGGTCTAAACTGAAATGGCGTGGCGTGCAAAAAACTGACGGATTTAACCCAGATCTGTGACTAGGGGTGAATGTTTGATTGGTTCATCATTCCGTCCATCTTCTGTTCTTTTGGCATTTGCTGCCCTAAGTGGGAAGGGTATGCCCAGACGTGGGTCCCGTGCTCGCTATGCCACCAGATTCAAGCTCACCTGGCTGATGAGGGGTGAAACCCTGAAACTGGTCCCAGGATGCTTGTTTCTGGTCCAGGGAGGACCTGTTTGGCAGTTCGGGCTGGACTGTTCCCATGTGGAGCAGGGTCAAGATTGATTTGCATATGGCTAGGTCTAAACTGAAATGGTGTGGCGTGCAAAAAGAAATGTTGGATTTAACCCAGATCTGTGACTGGGGGTGAATGTTTGATTGATTCAGCATTCCGTCCATCATCTGTTCTTTTTGCATTTGTCGCCCTAAGTGGGAACGGTATGCCCAGACGTGGGTCCGTGCTCGCCACGCCACCAGATTCAAGCTATTCTGGCTGATGAGGGGTGAAACCCCGAAACCGCTCCAAGGAGTCTTGTTTCTGGTGCAGGGAGGACCTGCCTGGCAGTTCGGGCTGGACTGTTCCCATTGGGAACAAGGTCAAGACTGGTTTGCATATGGCTGGGTCAAAACTGAAATAGCGTGGTGTGCAAAAAAACAATGGATTTAACCCAGATCTGTGAATTGGGGGTGAATGTTTGATTGGTTCAGCCGGTCCCAGGATGCTTGTTTCTGGTCCAGGGAGGACCTGGTCTGGCAATTCTGGTTGGACTGTTCCCATGGGGAGCAGGGTCCGGACTGATTTGCATATGGCTGGGTCTAAACTGAAATGGCGTGGCACACAAAAAAATGATGGATTTAACCCAGATCTGTGACTGGGGTGAATGTTTGATTTGTTCAACATTCCGTCCATCATCTGCTCTTTTTGCATTTGTCGCCCGAAGTGGAAAGGGTATGCCCAGACACGGGTCCCGTGCTCGCTACGCCACCAGATTCAAGCTAGCCTGGCTGATGAGGGGTGAAGCCCTGAACCAGTCCCAGGATGCTTGTTTCTGGTACAGGGAGGATCTGGCCTGGCAGTTCGGGCTGGACTGTTCCCAATGGGAGCAGAGTCAAAATTGATTTGCATATGGCTTGGTCTAAACTGAAATTCTGCGGTGTACAAAAAAACGATGGATTTAACCCAGATCTGTGACTGGGGGTGAATGTTTGATTGGTTCAGCATTCCGTCCATCATCTGTTCTTTTTGCATTTGTCACCCTAAGTGGGAAGAGTATGCCCAGACGTGGGTCTTGTGCTCGCTACGCCACCAGATTCAAGCTAGCCTGGCTGATGAGGGGTGAAACCCTGAAACCAGTACCAGGATGCTTGTTTCTGGTCTAGGGAGGACCTGGCCTGGCAGTTCGGGCTGGACTGTTCCCATAGGGAGCAGGGTCAAGACTGATTCGCATATGGCTAGGTCTAAATTGAAATGGCGTGGCATGCAAATAAATGATGGATTTAACCCAGATCTGTGACTGGGGGTGAATATATGATTGGTTCAGCATTCCGTCCATCATCTGTTCCTTTTGCATTTGTCGTCCTAAGTGGGTAGGGTATGCCCAGACGTGGGTCCCGTGCTCGCTATGCCACCAGATTCAAGCTAGCCTGGCTGATGTGGGGTGAAACTTCAAATCCAGTCCCAGGATGCTGGTCCAGGGAAGACCTGGCTTGGTAGTTCAGGCTGGACTGTTCGCATGAGGAGCAGGGTCAAGACTGATTTGCATATGGATGCGTCTAAACTGAAATGGTTTGGCGTGCAAAAATGATGGATTTAACCCAGATATGTGACTGGGGGTGAATGTTTGATTGGTTCAGCATACCCTCCAACGTCTATTCTTTTTGTTTTTATCCAATGTGGTGCATTCCTGTCCTTTACCCTTCCACTGGTGCTGTTTTGGCAGCACAGCGCCAACCAGGCACACTTTCACCATGGTGCAAGGGTGCCTGTGTTGTAGGCATGATTGTTTTTGTGCAGGAAGGGACACTGCAGGAAGGGACACCTTCCTGCACAAAAACAATCCTAAGAGGCTTTTTCCTCTTTCTATGTGTGCTCCAGAATGAGGGAGGTGTATTTTCTTGGCGCATTCCCAGGTTTACAAGGTTTGGTAAATCTGGGAAAGCGCCAATAACCATTGGCACAGAGTAATGCAACACAGTGATTGCACTGCTTTGCATTACTCCAATATTTTTTAAGCCAATCAAAGACACACAAAGTGGCTTTGCGTGGCTTTAAAAATATGACTTAAAGTTTGCGTCGTTCTTGCACCGCGCTGCGTGGTACAAGAGCGACGCGAACTGGGTCGTAAATGTGGCCTTTAATTTTTTGCCTCCAATTTCAAATTCCTTCACAATTAGGGAATGTTGTAAAATTTCCGATTTTACATTTTGCTTCTCTACTTATACACACTTTAATAATCTGTTATTATTTAATTTTTGTAAGTGTTGCAGACTACATAAGTAGACGTCTCTGACCCCTAGGGGGTCATGGGCCACAGGTTAAAAACGGTGGGCAGTCAAAATATCGAAAATAAAATATCGATATACCATAATATCGAAGTTTAAATATCGAAGGGACAGAATATCGATGGGACACCATATCGATGGGACACCATATCGATGGACAGAATATCGACCATAAGGTAAGTAATATCGAATTACTTAATATCGATGTCAATAATATCGAAGTTAGTAATATCGAAATCAAATATATCGATGTTACTAATATCGATGTTACTAATATCGATATTTGTATTATTGTTATGTATTTTGTTATGTTTTTAATATGTATGTGTTATATGTGTTTTTGTTAAGTGTTTTAATTGTTTAAAAATATATGTATACAATTTTTATATGTTAATACATACATTTATTTATTTATTTTTAAGTTTTTTTTGTACTGTAGCGGGTTGTGGGTTTATAGGGGAATAGGGTGGGAAGTAATTTAATTATACTAAATTAATTATTAATTTTTAGGAATTATAAATTAATTTTAATTATTTTTGCGTTTAAGTTCTGTAGCGGGTTGTGGGTTTATAGGGGAATAGGGTGGGAAGTAATTTAATTGTAATTAAGTTATAATTTATTTTAATTAATTGATATTGATAATTATATTATTGTTAATTAGTTAATAATTGGTAATTAATTTTTATTAATTGGTTATTAATTTTTATTAATTGATTAATTTATTATCATGTAATTTAAATGTAATTAAGTTATAATTTATTTTAATTAATTGTTATTGATAATTATATAATTGTTAATTAATCAATAATTGGTAATTAATTTTAATTAATTGGTGATTAATTTTTATTAATTGATTAATTAATAATCATGTAATTTAAATGCAATTAATTTATAATTTATTTTAATTAATTGGTATTGATAATTATATTATTGTTAATTAATTGATAATTGGTCATCAATTATTAATTGGTAATTAATTTTTATTAATTAGTTATTAATTTTTATTAATTGATTAATTGATCATTATGTTAAGTGTATTTTATCATTGGAGTGTGTTGTGCGTTTATAGGGGAATACTTTTGGAAGTAATTGAAATCTAAGTAATTATAAAATTTATTTTTGGGTATTGATAATTAATTAATTGGATATTATTTATTAATAGGTAATTTTTCAAATTACAAATTTCTGGTTCTAAAAATTAATTTATTGTTGTTTTATCATTAATTGGTAATTAAATATTATTAAATATTATTTATTGATAAATGTAATTAATATATTAAGAATTATTTATTAATTGATAATTAATGTTTAATTATTATTATTATTGGTATAAAAAAGCATTTAATTGTTCAATATTAGTTAATTGGTAATTAAGTTTTAATAATTTATATGTTTTTGTTATAAGAAATATTTTATTGCTCAATATTTCATATTTAGTAATTAATATTGATTAATTATTATTTATTGGTATTTATTATTAATTTATTGTTAAGACATTTTCTATTGGTAATTATGTTTTTAATAAATATTTATTGGTAAATAGTTTAGAGTTATTTAATAATTCATTAATTATTTAAAAAAATTAATTTATTTATAAGTATGTTATTTGTCACTTCTACGCTATCCAACACTTTCCCTACAGTTGCACTCTCTGGAGTGGGAATAGTAATTTTTACCCCTACGCTATCCAACAGTTTCCCTACTGTTGCACTCCCTGGAGTGGGAATAGTAATTTCTACCCCTACGCTATCCAACACTTTCCCTACTGTTGCACTCTCTGGAGTTGGAATAGTAATTTTTATCCCTACGCTATCCAACACTTTCCCTACTGTTGCACTCCCTGGAGTGGGAATAGTAATTTTTACCCCTACGCTATCCAACACTTTCCCTACTGTTGCACTCCCTGGAGTGGGAATAGTAATTTCTACCCCTACGCTATCCAACACTTTCCCTACTGTTGCACTCTCTGGAGTGGGAATAGTAATTTTTACCCCTACTCTATCCAACACTTTCCCTACTGTTGCACTCCCTGGAGTGGGAATAGTAATTTCTACCCCTAAGCTATCCAACACTTTCCCTACTGTTGCACTCTCTGGAGTTGGAATAGTAATTTTTACCCCTACGCTATCCAACACTTTCCCTACTGTTGCATTCTCTGGAGTTGGAATAGTAATTTTTACCCCTACGCTATCCAACACTTTCCCTACTGTTGCACTCACTGGAGTTGGAATAGTAATTTTTACCCCTACGCTATCCAACACTTTCCCTACTGTTGCACTCTCTGCAGTGGGAATAGTAATTTTTACCCCTACGCTATCCAACATTTTTCTTAGTGTTGTTTTTTTGGGAGTTGTAATAGTAGTTTTATTACGTACGCTATTTAATATTTTTTGTATTATTTTAGTTAATATAGTATATAATTAATTTTAAAAATATTAAAAGTAAATTTAATTTTTTTAATTTGTTATACATAATTATTTAATTTTTATTTTATTTATGTTATTGTAGATGTATTTGTAATTTATAATATTTTTTAATAATTTATAATTTATTACAATAATTATTCAAAATTATTATTAAGTATATATATTATATCGTATATGTATATGTTTAATTAATGTTTTATTTAATTATATATGTTACTTATTAATTTTAAATATTATCAAATATTTTTAACTATGTTTATTTTAATTCTAAGTATTATTTAGTTTATTTTACATATTATTTTTAACAAAAAAACCGATATTTTTGATAACGATATTTTTGACAATCGATATTGTTTTTCGATATTTTTGTACTTACCATGTTGTAGATAGAATTTCGATATTCTTGACCGATATTTTTGTTGCGATATTTTTGTAGGTCGATTTTTGACCTTCGATATTTTGTCAGTGATCCGTTAAAAACGCTGCTCTAGGCACTGGTGACCTGATTAACACCAAAATGTAATTTAGAGAAAACAGCTGAAACCTATAAAGAAAGGAAATTACTGTGACCTCAGATCCAGTGATACACACATCCCCATTTTGACGATGTACATCAAGAGCCTAGTTTTCTGTAACAATCTGATGGCTGATAATGTCCCATCGATGGTTCTTTATGAACATATTGTTTGCATCTTTATTCTTATGTGTATTTAAGGAATATGTCTCGACACCTCAGAAAATGTAAATGTTATATCTATGGCAAGAAATCCTTGTTAAGTAACTTATGAATGAAGCCACATCTGCAGGAGCTCGACCTGCCAATGAACCATCTCCATTCTCAGTCCATGTCACTTCAGATGCAACGCTGCCAGTCACAATGACTTAAATGTGCTGGTCCTACTAAGCACTCCATAGGAAAAGATAATTTTTAGAAATCTAAAGAAAATTTTAAAAAATGTAATTATGCGAGCGTAATGCTCATCAGTCCCAGTATTTTACACTCAGTGGGGCATATTTATAAGACCTTTCTGTCATGCTTGCACCATGTGGTTCTTGTGTGATGCAAACCTCTAAGTCAGATTTATGAAGCCACGCCAAGCCACTTGACGTGGCTTTCAATGGATTCAAAATTTGAGTGGGGCAACCCAACACAAATCGCTGCATTGCATTACTCTGCCCTGGGTAGGCGTTCCATGGGCACTGCGTGGGTGTACGCAACTCCCTGGTTTATGATGCATTCCCAAATTTACAAGATCTTGGGAATGCGCTAAAAGATATGCCTCCCAAGAGAGGTGTAATGAAGAGAAATATCTTTATTTTTCCTCGTTTTTTCCTCTTTCTGTGTTCTGCAGCACACATAGAAAGAGGAAAAAACCTCTCATGATTGCCCCTTCCTGCACAAAAACAATCCTGCTTAAAATCCAGGCTATGGTGCAAGGGTGACTACATTGGTGCTAGGCTGCCAAAATGGCACCAGCGCATGGGGAAAGGACAGGAATGTTTGGTAATGGATAAATACGGCACATTCCTGCCCTTTCCCTGTGACGCAGAGCAGTGCAGCAAGGTGACACAAATTTCATAAATATGGCCCAGTTTTTCTAAAATATGTCAATTTTCCAGCTGTGATCCAACAACATGTTCATTTATTTCAATGTACAGGATGCGGAAGAGGAAAAAGGTTTAGTGGTTACCAACCTAATTTAAGCATGCTCTGCATTGGGTCAATATTATGGGTTATTGGCTTGCTCCGGCCCCCAGAACCTCATCCCCATATAGCAATCCACATATTCAAATGCCAATTACCACAATCATAGGATATTTACTGTGCATTCCATGGATGGTTCTGAAACCTGTGTGCATTTTACATTCCACCTCTGCCAGAGGTAGACCACTATTAACCAAAGATGATCTGCATTCTCATCCCACTGCCAAATATTATTTGTGAGCATATGTACAGTTTGCAGTTTCAACTTGTGCATCCATGCACAAACGCGATTAGTAAGTGCACCATATTTATTTTAACCTTTTCCATTGAGAAGTAGTACATGCAGTCCATGAGTTTTCATAAGCAATTTATTTCCCAAATGATCTTTAACAGTTGCAAATAGGCTCTAGAAGCATTATGCCAGTTAGCTTCCTATCTCTTTGAATAATAAGTAGGTGTACTCACCAAAGCATTTATATTCATCGCCTGCGCGGCTTGCAGGACACGGTCCACAGTTGTAGCCCGGCTCTGGGGCGGTGCTTTCTACACAGGTAGTACTGTTGAAGCAAGTGTTCTCCAGGCAAGTGTTAAGATTGTCTTCGCAGTAGCGTCCGGTCCAGGTGGCGGTACATGTGCACCCTGGTGTCTGGAGAGAGGAAAGGTCTCAGTTCATTATTCTGTGGTCCAATGGGACTTACCTCTTGAGGAGATTAGTGTGCAAGGAGATGAGGCGGAATTGCTTTCAAAACCAATTCAGACAGTGGGTTGCTCTCAAATGTAGCACAATGTGTCAGTGAAGAGGAACATGTGGGGTAAGATCAGGTAGAGAATGTTTTAAACTTCTGGGATATTTTCATACCTATGAAAAATTACAAGATCTTCCTACAGACACTATTTTACAGAACCATGACTTGTTGGACACCTGACTTAGTAATGGTCTGTTAAAGGGAGTTTCTTGTTCTAGAATAAACCAAATGTAACCATCATTTTCTGTTTCTCCAAAAATGTATAAAAAAATGTATATTTCTTGGTGCGGTCTTCATGCAGGAACAAGGACTTTGGGAGTGGGAGCCCATGCATGCTATAAAAATGACAAGGGATACACTGGTGATGAGGTGGGGCTGCGCCACATCCGCCTCCGAATCCCCCTGATTGAGAAATGGGCACTCCAACTGCAGATTCACATTGTCCTACAAACCTGGCAGTGGCGACCCGGCAGACTGTCTTTCATGACATCTGTTGCAGGAAACACAGATATACCTCACACAAACAGATTACCGGGAAAGACACGTGAACTAAGTCCTTCAACCAGCCCCCTCCAAATCACTGTCGCTCAAAAACATAGAGCTAAAGATGAGTGAGGATGAAGGCATCCACAAAGCAACAGAGGCAACAAGGGGAACCTGTGGAAAACATTTCTGTAATTCAAGCATGAAAGGGATGACCTTAGCCAAACTATCTTCAAACACTACTGAGGGTCTGCAATGATATCAGCATCTCCGACGGTGTGGTCCTTCTTAGAGGAGACAGGATTGTCACCTGCCAGTTGTTACAACACCATTTGGTCAATATAGCACATCAAGGCCACCACGGGGGGCCAAAATCCAAGCCAGATGACAGGCGAACGTATTCTCCACATTCTGGACACACGTGTGGATCAAACTGTGAGTTACTGTTGGTTATGCAAAGCAACAGGGGCGTAGACCACCATTCCCTGTAAAGTCAGAACAAAATTCCTCCTGGTCCTAGACAGAACGCATCTACTAGTCCTGATGGTTTCATGTACCAAGTTCCCAATCATTGAGAGTGCAATCAAAAGCTTTTGAATATGTTCTACCAAAACTGGAGAAACTCCTGGGCATCGTTGGATTTCCAGCCACCCTAAACACTGACAATGGATCACCATCTCAAGGATCAGAATTTTGGGAATACCTTGTTTTGAAAAGCACCGACACTAGAAGATCACCCCACACTAGCCACAAGACAATGAGAAGTGGAGAGACTGATGAGAACATTGAATAAAGCCATAAAGATCGGTGTGGAACAGAACAGCAATGTCAAATGAGCCCTTCACAATTTTCTGTTGATGTACCGCAAAACTCTACACTGCACCTCTTTGAAGGCACCGGCCAGCAAGGTGTTCATCCAGAAGCTCTCTGGTGCCATACTTGTGTTGCTGTGCCAGACACCCACACCCCCTAACCCTGCACTGACCCAACAACTGAGAAGGAAAACAATTCTGCCTCTAGTAGGGTGAAGAGAGCCAACCACAGCAACATCCAGATCAGCGACACCATACTAGTCAGAAACCATCACCAGGGGAAATGTTTAAGACACCATTTGAGTGTGCACTCAATCGTAGCTGACATGAATGGCACCAAGGTCACTGTGAGGTGAGGAAATGATCAATTCACGTGCAGTATATCTTGGTTTAAAAAATGCCACTGGATACCTGTCCCAGAAACACATGACTGACTCTGACGTGATGAATAGGGTGAGTGGACATCACACACCAACATGCTTGTCGCCTCCAGGCTCTGTCCAAGAAGCATATGCCACCCCAGCTGAACCTGAACTACTTGTGAGGGTCTGTGAGACAGTGGCAGGTCACAGTGGAGGGCCATATAGCCCCAGATCAAACTTATGGCCATCGCAAAGACCGCAGAACTCATTTGTGAGTTGGTGAGTTTGGACCAATAAGTGTGGAACAATGTCCAATAGCAGTTGTTTTGGAGTTATGCTAAGGCCAATCTAAGGGGCATATTTATGGAGGTTTCGCGTCACCCTTGTGCCATGCAAGGGGGCACAAGGATGAAAACAAAACCTAAATTGCATTTATCAAGTCACTCAAGGCCACCTGGCGTGGCTTGATAAATCCAGAATATAGCTATGCAGCACAAATTGCTGCTTTGCGTTACTCTGGCCTGGGAAGGCGTTCCATGGGTGGAGTGTAGGTGTCCCCATGCATTCTTCTATAGTTTATGACGCATTCCTAGATTTACCAACACTGGTAAACCTGGGAATGCGTCAAAATGCTGTGTCTCCCCGGGGGAAGCATAACGAGGAGAAATATCTTTTTCTTCTTGTTTTTTCCTCTTTCTATGTGGGCTGCATCTGAAGCACACATGGAAAGAGGAAAATGCCTCAGAAGATTGTTTTTGTGTTGGAAGGTGCCCCTTCAAACAATCCTGCTCACACCGCAGGCACCTTTGCACCATGGTGCAAGGGTGCCTGCATTCGCACTAGATAGCCAAAAGGGCACCAACACAAGGAAAGGAGAGAAATGCCTTGTATTATGTTAGATAGGGTGCATTCCTGCCCTTTCCCTTCATGCAGCAGGTGGCTGGCTGCGGCTTTGTGGTCGGTTACAACCATAAAAGATATTCCATACAGGACAACATAAAATTCTTGCAGGCTCACACCACAGCAGTGATTATTTCTTAGTGGGACTGCAACGGGCATATGCAATCACAGGCATTGGTGCTTCAGGGTCAGACTCTATCTGAGCTAGGATAGATTCCATGCTTCACTGTGAAGCAAAAAAATTGATTGCTTCCTGCCAATGTCACACGCAGATATACGCCGACGAGCTGAGGGAGCTGGGATGTGTTGTGCTCTCGATCCTCAGTTGCAGGATCCTCACAGGTCCCACCGCAGGTGTCCCCTGCAGCCCATAGCCTGCAGTCCTTCCAGCCCCTGCAGCTTCGTTCACAGCATTCGCTGGTGTGACGGCCGTAGTCGGCTGCCCCTGAGAGCCCCAGGCGGTCTGCGGAGGTGGCCCGGTCAGGTCTGGGTGTGGCTTGTGGGCACACCTGGTGAGCCCCACTTGCCACCAACAATGCCATCTGCTGGTCCCAGTCCTCAGACTGCAGAAGGGCTTTCAGTAGCAATTAACGGTCCCCATTGTTTTTTTTTTCTCTCTCTCTCTTTTGCTGACTTGTATGAGCACAAGCGGATTGGGCGGATTGGGGAGTGAGGTGCTTGTCCTGCCGCACCTTCAGCACCTTTGATGTCTAGGCATCTGCCACACTTCCCTTGAAGCGGTAACTGCTTTGGAGCAGCACAGAGACAAGAGACCACTTCACCATATCGCTGCTTCGCCTTACCTCACTCCAGCGGCAAACTTTAGTCCGGTCTTGGACTGAGACTCATCCTCAGGCAGATTGGACCGACCCTAGGACACTGCTGGAAGGTATGGTGTGGGGCAGGAGGGTAAGATGAGCTAACAGCTGGTGTCAGGGGGGCATATCAGTCACACTCACCCTCACGCTCACTACCTGACGCCCCATACAATGACCAGCAGCCAGCCCAAATGGCAGAATCGAAGTTAGCTCAAAGGTGAGCTGAGCCAGTCTGGTAGCCCCCCCAGCCAGACACAGGAGGGCACCCGTAGCCTGAGATTCTCTTCATTGGCACAACAGCAAAGGTTGAAGTAGGCCAGTGCTGTGGTTCCCACAGTCATGCCGGAACCGGCGGGCATTAGGTTGGTGTTGTTTGCTGTTTGTGGGCAGCCACTCTTTGCATCCTGAGAATCGCACCAAATCTAATGTGCAATCCAAGTGTGGAGTTACTCACAATTCACAGTGGAGGAACACAACCAATTACTACCAAAAACGACAACAATATAAGTTCATTAATTACTCAAAATGTGCAAAGGCGCCCTCGTTTATAATAAACTATCGTAAACTGTTGCTCTACTGGCAAAGTTATAAGTGCGTGATTGTGCCACCGTAAAGTAGGGCGCACTACATACCGGCGAGAAGGAACATGAGGTCAGGCTGGTTCAGACAACCACATGCCCCTCAGAAGACCCACCAATATAAAAAGTCCCACAAGAAACTGACCTCAACTAGAATAGCAGCAGTTCATAAATCAACAGGGGCAGTGGGCCAGGCTGGTCCTTTAATATCATCCCTTCAAACCTACTTTGGCAAATCAGGCAACACAAGAAACTTTTCATTTTTAAAAGATCCAGCCGCAGCTATCTTTTCTGGAACGGAAAATACAAAGGGTTTGCCTAACCCTCTTACGCCGCAAAAACCAGACTCATCAATAAAGTATGTGGAGCAGCGACAAAAATCCAATACACAAGAGGATGTCCACAATGAAATCCAAGTAATAAGTAGCCAACAAAGAAATAACATAATTGCCATCCAGGTGCAGATTCATACCTCAAACATCCATAATATGGAAACTGAACTAGATCAACAGACCCCAATACTATTCGATGAACAACCAGCTCATAACATGGTCCAGTCACAGACTAGGTCCAAAGTACTAAATCATCAATATTCTACACCAAAAATGGATCAAAAATCAGATTGAAACCAATCCCTTAAACATGGGAGATCGCCCTGTAATAATACTGGACTTGCAAAGGATGATCCGGAGGTCTCCTGGCTTCACTCTACATTAATATTGGATAATGCAGATCTTATAAAAGCTCTAGAGATCAAAACCATTAATCAGACAAAAAATGAGCAAGCATGTGTTTCACAGCCAATAGAAATCCTGAGTCAATCACCCGACAGTATCAAGCATTCTCAATGGACTCTGCTGATAAAACAAAAAATATGGCCATTTCTTCAATAATACAAATTCCTAGTCACTCAATATCGCAAATTCAAATTGACTCAAACAACTGCTCTAAAATACACAATGTACTTAGCACAATGCAGGACCAACTTGGGGTGCTAAGTCAGAATCATTTAAATTAATTGTTAATACAGTTGAATAAGGATAATGTCGAAGCACATGTAGCTCCTAAGCCTAAGGAGCATTATGATCATATTAATACAGAGAACATCTCATTGTTAAATTCCTCCTTATTAAATATTCTACAATCGTCTATTTCTGTATTAAATATGCAATCAAACAAACTAGACCTCCAGATCGATCTCATGAACATCAGGGCAACTCACATTGCAAGCACTAATACCAAAATAGAAAAATTAACACACCGGTTTTCAACAGTACAAGCAACAACAAGTTCAGATCAACAAGGAAATTGTAAGTGCAGTCAACAGCAAAGCAACAAAGAGCAGTAAAAGAAAAAAAAGCTATGCAATAGTCCTTGTAGATTCATAATTGAGCCAATTATGGGGGGAACATCCGGAACAACGACTTCGGAACAACGAGTTCCGGAGTCACGCAAGCTAAGCAACCAGTAGCGGCTCGCCGAGGGACGGCTGCGGGGCGGTGAGGCGGGGGAGGGGCAGGGTGGGGGGTAGTAAACTCCGGCATACGGCGGTACGGAGTTAAGTAAATAAATAAATAAATAAAACAATTTACATTGCGCGCGCTGCATCGCCGAGTTGGCGTTGCAGCGCGCGCAATGTAAATTGTTTTATTTATTTATTTATTTACTTAACTCCATCCCGCCGTATGCCAGAGTTTACTACCCCCCACACTGCCCCTCCCCCGCCCCACCACCCTGCAGCACTCCCTCGGCGAGCCGCCACTGCAAACAACGACTTGCATGTGTGTGGTTAAGGCTAAGGGGCCGATTCCGATCTCGGCCGGTAGGGCACCGAATCGGATTCGGCTTAACCGGATCCGATTCGGAGCCCTATTTCCCGACCGAGTCGTACGTGCGTCCGGGCGAGCGAGTACGATGCGTGCGCTCGCGAAATCTCCGACCGACTCGTTCGCAGGACCCGACCGCTCCGACCGACTCGCACGGGGACGACGCGCACCGCGCAATGGAGACGTTCCCCGGCCGGGTAAGTACGATGCGCACCTCGACCGCTCCGACCGACTCGCGCAGTCCGGCTCCAAGGAGCTGTCGGAGCCGCACTTTGGGGGTCCCTGTCGGACCCCCTGGAAGCGTAGGTGCGCGAGTCGCACACAGGGGGACCCATGGGTCCCCCTACACGTGCATGTACGGTGCGACCCGCATCGACGCGAACACGCTGTAGGGGCGCCCTTGTTCGCGTCGTGCCCATTGAGTCAATGGGAGCCCGTGTACGCGTCGTACGACTGGCTCCCATTGACTTCAATGGGAGTCCGACCGAATCGAGTCCGATAGCATACGTGCGCATCGTACTCGTTCGGTCGGACTGCTAGGGTCCGATTCGGTCGGAAATCTCTCCGGGTCCGGCTCGGTCGGGGAGATTTCCGGCCTGAATCGGAATCGGCCCCTAAGTCATTCTAGTGCTTGGGCTGGGTGGGGAGAGAGGAGCGTCGGACAGGAAGAGGACAGGTAAGAGGGGTTTGGGGTAGTTTTTAGGGGGTGGGAAGGGTTCAGGGTAGTTTTTAGGAGGGGGGGGGTTTGGGGTAGTTTTTAGTGGGTGGAAGGGGTTCGGGGGTGTTTTTAGGGGTTGGGAGGGGTATCGGATAGTTTTTAGGGGGTGGGGGGGTTTGGGGTAGTTTTAAGTAGGCCTGGGCGGTAAATTCTGTTGCGCTCGCGGAATTTGCGGAATTTGGGTAATTTCGCGTTCCGCGGAGAATGCGTTATTACCAAAAATTCCGCGACCCGCGGCTTTTCGAAATATTTTGCTTGTTTGCGCTTTCAAAATGCGTGTTCGCAAGATATTTCTCCCCGAGCACGCAAACAGCGTTCGCGAACAGGAAAAAAGCATTGCGAACGGGCGGAACAAGCAATTCCGCGTGTTTGCGGAACTTTTGCGTGCTCGCGGAGATTTTTTACCGTTTCGCGGAGCTTTGCGTAGTGTGACTACGCAAATTCCACCCACCCCTAGTTTTAAGGGGTTCAGGTTAGTTTTTAGGTGATGGGGGGTACGGGGTAGTTTTTAGGGAGTGGGAGGGGTTCGGTTTAGTTTTTAGGAGGTGGGAGGGATTTGGGTTAGTTTTTAGGGGTGGGGGAAGTTTTAAGGGGTGGGGGTTCGGGGTAGTTTTTAGGGGGTGGGGGAAACTGGGTCGTTTTTAGGGGGTGGGGGTTTGGGATCGTTTTTTAGGGGGTGGGAGGTATGGGATAGTTATTAGGGGGATCGGAATAGTTTTTAAGAGGTTGGTGGGTGTATTTAGGGCTCAGGGGGAGAGGGAGGGTGGTCGTAAGATTAGCCACAGATGGCCGTTTACCATGCATGCCTTTACCACGAAAATTTGTGGTAAAGGAATGCGTGGTAAAAAGAATTGCGGTTAAGACACGGTCGTAGTAGAGACCGCGTTGTTAATGTAGTCGTTGTTGAGGAACTCGTTGTTCCAACAAACAACCAATTATGGCCACAGTGATAGAACCGTCTACATCAAGTCTTCGGACAATGACCATGGATGTAGATGATTTTAAATCTCAAGCACAAACTAAACGGCAAAAGAAATGCGCTAGGATGGCAAGAAGAAACGCCAATCGTCCATTTCAAAAAGGCGAAAACAGAAAGAAATTATACCCCATGTTCACTGTTGCATAGAAACATCAATCCTCCCCAGCAATAATTACCTTAAAGGCCCCTATAAAAGCCACAGCTTGGACCGGTTATGAAACTGCCCGGCATGGATCCATTGGAAAACATGGCAGTGATTGCAGAGAGATCAGGTACTGTGCAAAAGAGCCAGAAAGTAGAATATGACCCGCATGGTCAGACCATGCAAGATTCATCCCTACCAACCTCCTTCACAGTTATGACACTGGAGTCACAGTGCAAACCAGAGATTATCCCGGAACCCTAGGATACATTGCATTTGGAGAAGAAAACCTCTGACACACAATGTACTGTAGAAGAAATTCAGCTAATCAGTACAGATGGTCCTGATAAAATCCAGCAAATTGACAAAATGAACATATCCACTAGAAACTACATAAGAAGGAATAATTTGGGCAGGGTTGCGTCTATAAGCAGGAACTCAGCAACTGCCTTAACAGTAACAACGGTTCCATCAAATAAGCATAGTACAAAAGGACAGGAACATACAGTAACAGCACAGGCAGATAGGATCACCTCGGTTACATACCCTTTATTAGAAGGTAACTTTGCTGATAAGCAATATTGTGAATATTATGGCAGGTCCCTCGCTATCAGCAACAGGAAAATGGGAAAAGTCAATACATATAACACAGGGAGAATAAATAATAGAATCCAAACACGAGATCCCATTAGGGAATCATCACAAAACCCCTCAGAATTTCATTCTCATCCCCCCGATACTGATAGTGACCCCTGGCAAATCGTGTTAACACCTCAATACAAGTCACAAGGTCAGCAAGATATATTAAATAGAGGAAACATTATGAGATTGTTAGCTGAAATACCTACACTGTGCCACATCAAATCAAATGATCTAATATCAGTTAGATTCCTGTCCAACGAAGACGACGGCCACGCGGAGAAAACTTCAACATCATGGAATTCGGAGTAGATAGTCAACCAAATCAATAGTGCAAATTAATAATTTGAATTGTGGGGTATACGTCTTTCCAAACCCACAATACAGCGTTATCCAGCACCATTGATAACCCCGACGCAAAGGCGGAGTATCTACAATGATATTGTTCCGGTATACTCGATTTTGCACAAAACTCGAGGCCCAACTGGCACCGATATTAAATCAAATGACCTAGCAATGGATGGAAACCAATGGCACTAGCTAGCGTCAGCTTTAAAAGTCCCAACCATACAATGACCTGCAAATCAAACAATAAACAAATCCAAAAAAAACATACTCAGTATTCTTTCCTGGAACATTGCAGGAGCAAGGCTTAAACTTACAGATAATGTATTGCGAAACACCTAGGATAGAAATGAAATTATAGCCTTGCAAGAGACCTGGCGGACTGGTTCGTTGCAATTGGCTGGTTACACTCTTCACCAGATGGATGCAAATAAAACACATCGGTTTGGAAGGCCTAAAGGGGGTCTATCAGTTTATATATCAAATGCTTTTAAGGTTGAATCAGAGCAACTACCAACGACAACCTCAGATATGTAGATAGTTAAGCTTAGCTTTTGACATGACTATTGGATAACACCAGTAATTTTGTTTAATATTTATGCTCATCTAAATGCAAAGAAAAAATCTGCACTATTTAGAAAATTACTTCATGAGATAGCCGAAGTAAGTTTCAAGACACCGACATGGGAAAAAATGATAACAGGCGACTTCAATACGCACTTAATATATACACCAGATGAAAATGAGAAACTGGCAACAGAAAATGAAATTTGGGCAGTAAACCCACAATCCAACCATCCCCCAAAACGACCAAACAGAGTTGGGAAAGAACTGGCTACAGCCTTAGAGCACTTTGAGCTGAGGGTAATCATATGGTAGAACGGCAGATGATAATCCTCCAAATTTCACACATTATGGACCAACATCAGGATCAATAAAGGATTATACCATTCTCTCTACCATTATTACTACAACTAGGAAAGTATAAAATTAAATGCTCGGCGGATAGTGATCATTCATTTCAACAACTGGAGATCAGTCTAAAGTCGTCCTTAGAGCCAGTTGAGTATGCAACATGAAATCTTGAGAAAGCCAAGCTTAACCACTGGCCAGAAACTCAATAGACATCCAATGCCTGCAGCAGTTTGGCAAGGTATACCTCGGTCTGCTGAGAGTGATCACCAAGTTTGATGTTTGGTCTCAAAGCACAAAGAGGGAGATTGTCAAAAAAGTCACGCAACGCAGCGCAGCCCCCGCGAGGCTGCGCTGCGTTGTACGACAGGGAGGGAGCAGGAGAGTGCCATATCTACAGGAATATGGCTCTCTCCTCCCCTTACCTTGTGCCGGCGCTGATTACAGCTGCCTGCACCACGCAGACGCCATAGCACTAGGGTGTGTGTGAGTCTAGCATAGGTTTTGTACAGGAAGGGTATCCTTCCTGTACAAAATACTATGCTAGGCACAATGCAAAGCTTTTCCCACTTTGAATACATGCTGCACAGTGCAAAACGCATGGAAAGTCGGAAAAGCACGGAGAGATGAAAGCATTCCTCCTGTTAGCGCCTCCTTTGAAGGGGCGTTAACTTTTGGCGCAAAACCATGTTTACAGATCTTTGTAAATATGGTTTAGCGTCAAAAGGCATGGGTGGTTGCATGGGAACGCCCATGTACTACCCATGTGACGCCCCCTTGGCGCAAAGTAACGCAAAACAGTGCTTTGCGCTGCTTTGCGCTACTTAAAGGGTGCTTTCCAGCGCAAAAGAATTTTTGCGCTGGGAAGAAATTAGCAAAAAATAATAATTTGCGTTGGTTAGAGTCACTTTTGTGACACTAAACCAGCGCAAAAGGTTTGAAAATCTCCCCCTTAGACCTTTGAGGGGTCGTTGTGAGCCATAGGCATGTAGGCGCACATCAGAGTCATTCAGGACAGGTCTGTGTATTAGTGTTGCAATGTTGGGGTCTATTGTCACATTGCTGAGGACTCCTGTAACAACAAGGAATGGAGTGGACATTCCACCTTCGTCTACAAGTTCCTTCAGATCTCTGTAACCCTGTCACTCTGAATTGAGAATACCTTAATTTTTAGAGAGTTTTAAGTTTCTGAGGGTGACAAATCAGTTGCCATCAAATATGAGGATCAGGTAGCTACCTACCTTAGTAGGTTATGAGTAGGAGATGTGCCTTTCGATCGCCCTATCAGAGCAGCTTTGTCATCAGAATTCAGGGTCACTTGTGTGTCGAGTAGTTTCTCCTTCCTGCTTCGACATGCTGTTTGAAAGTGACCCTTCTTGCCACAGTTGTGGCATGTGTTCTGTGCCAATAGCACACGCCACAATGTGGGGAGTGAAACCCGCAAGTGAAACAGGTGCAATTGTCATTGCTTGCCAGTGCACGTGTGTCTGCAATCCTGCAAGCTATTCCTCAACCTCCTGCTTGACTTTACGGAGTCTCGTCATGTCTGCTTGATATTTGACTTTGTGGGACGTCCTTGCCACGGAAAGGATGTCTTCTAGTTGTCTTGGTTTGTGCAGCACTTTCGGTATGAAGATGTCACACTCTCAACCAGCAATGGGTCGCGATCTCAGCGCCTCTTCATTGCTGTAAGTGCTGCACTCGATCTTTTAATCTCATCAAAGACGCGTCTACAATCTCACGGAGTGGAAAAAGTATCTTTTGTAATCAACATTACATTTTGGGAGAAAATACGCCATCAGCAGTTGTTTCAGACCATCATATGGAAGATCTTCATGGTCTTCGAATTGATGTATGATATCACATGTGTTGGGTGCAAACTGAAAGGCTGGGTTAAAACCAACCACAATGACTCACAGCTGATCGAAATATGCAGGGCAGTCAGTTACTGAGTAACGGTGACTGCACGTGAGCATCGCCAATACCACATCTGAGAAAATGGTGTGGTCGTGACTGTGCTTAATTTGAGCCGGTGGTTTCCGGTGCTCCGCACTGGCACTTAATTGTCAGCACCGGTACATATGACAGTCTGACACCTGGTGCCTAATTTAGAGATGAGCACAACAACAGATGTTTATTATTAATTATACTTTAAAAATGACTAATGCCTGCTGCCCAAAAGGTTCTTACAGCTTTGGGGGCCTGGTATAGTCTGATTTATCACACTTTTAGGAGTGTGATGGTTAATACTTGTTTTTTGGCTGCACTGACAGGGGCAATGGGTGATGCCAGCTCTAGTGGCCTCCTGATGAGGGCCCCGGCATGAGACCTCACTCATCCTGTAATATACTACCAACCCTTCTTAGGACCAGTCAGGCTTTGTTTGTTAAACCTTAGCTCAACCCTGGGTATCTGTGGCTTCCAGTAGTCATGCTTGAACAAAGAAATACGTTTAAAGCATTTAAACAGTACCAAAACAACTGACGAAACATGACTGTGAAGAAGCCTGACAACAATTTATAAAAATAGACAGTATTTTTACGAATTTATGGACACCAAAATAAAAATGATCTACCAGGTGCTCCGGAGATATAGATTTTTAAAGAAACAGTAAATCATAACTTTTCACTTAACCGTGAACAAGCACTGCTAATTTAAATACATTTGACACAGAAACTTTTTCAGGACAACTTTGGTCAAAGTGGTATGTGGTTACTGAGAGTTACTTTGGGCAACCAGCTTTGGCAGGGAGCGATTAAAAGGGACCAGCAGGTTCCAAAGAAACAGTTACCTTGTCAAGAAAAGCAGTCTTCAGTCCAGTTTCAGTGTCAGTAGCCCTTTGCCATTGACTTCTATGGAGAGGTCCTGATACAAAGGATACAGGATGCTGAAGATGCTCAAGGATTCTGAACATGCTGTGTTGTTGACAGGAGTCTTCCTGGGGCTACTCCTTCATCTATGGTCCTTGTGGGGTGACTTGGGCCACAGGGGTTGACGTCCCACGAAATTCTTTTTGGTCCAACAAAAGTCCAGTCTCCACTTTACTGCTGGTCACCAGGCACAACAAAACCAGCAGTTCCCTTCTTTTGGTGATAACTTTCCTTCTGGACAGCCAAACTAAAATCCCATGACTCTCCCATGTCCAGCAGACTCAGGTGCAACTTTTGAGCAGTGGGTCTTGGTCTCCCGACCTACGCTGCAATAAGGAGCGGCAATCCGTTGATCTGAGCTGCCAGCTCACACAGACAGGCTTCCTCAGATTTTGCGGCCATGTGCTGCAATCAGGAAGTCAGTAAACTGACTCTTGGAGTCTCTGCTTCCGGCTGGGCTCAGGAGATGAGTTCTCCATGAGCAGGACAGCGCAGGTACAGTCTTTTCCCTTGCTAGCCCAAGGAGCAGTAAGTGCAGTCCAACTTCTATGCAACCTCTTCTTTGCCAGTTCCTGGGTCAGTAGGGCAGCCATTCATCAGTCCTCTTCTCCAGTCCAAGTAAGATCTGAGTGCCAGGTGTGCCCCTTTTATGCCCTATAAATGTGCCCTTAGGTAAGGTAGGAGTCACTATCCAATAGGCAACTGGGTTCCCTCTTGCCTGAAGGATATTTAAACAAAATATTGAGTTTGAAATATCGAGTTACAGAAATATTGGGCAAAAAATATTGTGATAGAAAAATATTTTCATGCAGAAATATTGTTTTCAACAATATCGATTTTTTAGGTAAGTAATATCATTTTCAAAAATATCTTTGTTGTTAATATTTTCAATATAGTTGTCAAAAATGTCATTTATTATCTTTATGTGTTTTAGTTCACGTGTTAATATTATTTGTATAATTGTTAATAATATTTTTAACCATAGTTTCTAATTTCAAGTGATTTAAAAAAAAAAATGAATTGCTAATAGTAATTTATAGTGTTGTAGTGGTTTGCTAGGTTTTTAGGGATAGAGGGTGGGAAGTTAATTATGTATATTTAATTAACAATTAATTTTCAATTTACTACTAATTATTTAGTTGATTAATAATTATGTAAATTGTGTAATAATTATATTTTTTAACTTGTATATTAGGTGTGAGTTGCTGGATTTCTAGGGGTAAAGGGTGGGAGGTTAATTAAGTGATAATTAATTAACAATAAATTGGTTTATTTTTAATTATGTAATTGATTATTAATTATGTAAATTGTGTAATAATTAGATTTGTTGTTATATATGAGGTGCGGTTTGCTGGGTTTGTAGGGGTATAGGGTGGGAAGTTAACTATCTAATAATTAATTATTAAGTACTTTTTCATTATTTAATTGATTATTGATAATGTTAATTGTGTTATACTTATTTATTTCAGTTATATTGTAAGTGTGGGCTGCTAGGTTTATGGGAGGTATAGTGTGGGAAGACAATTAAGTAATACATATTTTTTATTGATAATTAATAATTAAATAGATTAATAATCATTTAAAATGTGTAATTGTTTTTTTAAATTTGTATATATAATTTATTTTCCAGGTAATTAATAATTTCCTATTGTTAGAAATGGGGGTCTCTAGTTGGCAGAGGTAGGTACCTTTGTCCAAATAGGGACCCTTCCTCCTTGTCAGGATAAGGGAGTTACACTCCTAAAATAACCCCTGCTCACCCCATTGGTAGCTTGGCACGAGCAGTCAGGCTTATCTTAGAGGCAGTGTGTAAAGCATTTGCACATAACCAACAGTAATACAGTGTAAGCACTAAAAAAGGACACCACACCAGTTTAGAAAAATATCCAATATTTTTATATACTTAAGACAAGACCAAAAACGATAAAAATCCACAATACAGTATAAAGAAATCTTTAGTTATCAAAATAACCTTGAAAAACAGATCCTTGCAGTCGATATTTATTTATTTTATTTTATGGATTTATACAGCGCTTGAATCATCCCCGAAGGGGTATATCAGCGCTTACGGACCCACAATAAGAAAGCTGTCACAAGGATCAAGAGCTAGAACAAAACAGTTTTCAGAGCCTTTCTGAACTGCAGAAGGTCCGGGCACTGCCTCAGTGAAATAGGGAGCTGATTCCAGTCAAGAGGTGCCAAATATGAAAAAGCTTTTCCCCCTGTCCTTAACTTCTTAACTTTAGGTATCTTGAGGAGGGATTTCGAACCAGAGCGGAGATCTCTACGGGGAATGTAGCGATTGAGTTTCTCCGCCAGGTAAATAGGTCTTTTACCCCACACTGCTTTGTGTGTCATGCAGCAAACCTTAAATTTTATTCGTTTGCATACAGGCAACCAGTGGAGCTGTCGGAGAAGGGGGAGTGAGGCAGTTCTGTAAGGGGCATTCAGTGTTAAGCGAGCCGCCGTATTCTGCACTACTTGTAGGCGATCCAGAAAGGACTCATTGGCTGCAATCAGCAGCACGTTGCAATAGTCCAATCTGCTCAACACTAAAGTTTGAATAAGAGACTTCCTTGTAGAATCAGGAAGGAAGGGGAAGACTCTTCTTAACAGGCTCAGCGCATGAAAACATGAGCTAACCGTGTGAGTCACGTGCTCCTTCATGGTCAGGGTCTGCTCAATACGAACCCCTAGGTTTTTTACCATTGTCTTTGGTACTGGAACAGTCCCTAGCTCTCTTGGCCACCACTCTGGGGTCCACAACAGTGGAGCCTCTCCAAACAGCATGATCTCAGACTTTCCGGCATTTAGTTGTAAAAAGTTGTTGCACATCCATTGGGAGATGGCCAACATGCCGGAGGAGAAGGTGGTTTGAGCTGTCTGGAGAGATTTCTTGAAAGAAAAGGTAAGTTGTGTGTCATCTGCATATGATATCGGGATGAGCCCAAAATTCCTTAAAAGTGCGGCCAAGGGAGCGATATAGATGTTAAATAAGGTGGGGCTTAAACAAGACCCTTGGGGAACTCCCTTGGTCAGTTCTTTAGACTTAGAACGATACGGCCCCAGATTCACGGTCTGGGAGCGAATTGTAAGGAAACTGGTCATCCACTGCAGTGCCACTCCACCAATACCAACTTCCTCTAGTCTCCTGAGCAAAATCTGGTGGTCGACCGTATCAAATGCGGCGGAAAGACATAATAACACCAGGAGAGTGGATTGACCACTATCTAGTGCTAGCCTGATGTTATCTGTGACAGCCACCAGAGCTGTTTCGGTGCTATGTTTTGGCCGAAAGCCTGATTGCGATGGATAAAGGCTGCCTGCCGATTCGATATGGTCTGACAGATGTTTGTTAATGTGCTTTTCCAGCAGTTTGCTCATGAGAGATAGGAGAGAGATTGGACGCAAATTAGAGAGGTCTTCCATAGGAGCTTTGGTATTTTTCCTAATCAGAATAATCTGTGCCGCCTTCCATGCCAAAGGTAGCTGTCCTTCCTTCAGTGACAGATTAAGTAAAGAGCAGATTGGTGCTGCTAGCTGTTTAGCGAGAGAGGACGAGGTTTTGGCAGGTATAACATCAAGTGGCGAACCTGATTTCACATTGCATATTAAGGTTTGCACTTCCTCTAGAGTTAGAGGAGGGAAACTCACCAATGAGTTTACCTTTAACCAAGGTGAATATTCTATAGTCGCAGCACCCAGCTGTGAGCTGCCTGCAGAGGTGATCTTACTATAGATGGTATCTATTTTCTTTATAAAATAGTCAGCTATTTTATCACAAAGGATTTGAGATGAAACTTCCTCAAGATCACAGGCTTTGGGATTAGTAAAGGTTTTCAGAATCTGGAACAAAGCTTTAGGTGTATTCTCAGCATGAGTTAGCTGTTGGGTAATATAGGATTTCCGGGCTAGCTTTATGTTTTTGTGGTACAGGGTAAGGGCTGTCCTATATTCCTCTTTATCACCAGTGAGATGAGTCCGTCGCCATCGTCTCTCCAAATTTTTACAATGCCTTTTTCCGTCACGAAGCTCAGGTGTAAACCAGGCTGCTTGAACTTGCCTGGATTTACTCACTCGAGTTTTTAATGGGGCAATCTGATCAATGGCGGCTATAGCCGCCTCGTTGAAATGCGCTAGGCCCTCCTCAATATTCCTGGGTTCCGTGTCCCATGAAGAGGGAAAGACCACTGAGAAGGAGTCATGGGTGATTTGATGCCACTGTCTATAAAGGAACTGGTGATCTGGGCTGTGTAGTTACTGTTCTCTGGGTCCCTGCACTTGGAAGTCAATGAGTGAATGATCCGACCAGCCAAGTGGCCGTGGGGCTTTACATGAGAGGTGTAGTGAGTTGGAAAAAATAATATCTAGGGTATGTCTCGCTTTGTGGGTAGGGCCATCATTGATTTTAGTTAGGTCCCGTGTGGCTAAATCAGCCAGAAAAGATGCCGTCTGCGCATTGTCCTGGCACTCACTATGTACATTAAAGTCTCCCAATAGCATAAAGTTATTGGAAGAGATCACATGGGGTGCAATCAGTTCCATCAACTGAAGTGAGAATTCGGCAATAGGACCCGGAGGCCGATAGACTAATGCACCTTTCCAACTGTATTGTGGGAGTAGATTCATCCGAAATATCAAAATTTCAATTTTCTCGTTGCTCTAGTACCGTACCCTTCACCCTGTCGTTATGAATTATAGCTATCCCACCACCCACTTTAGTCTGCCTAGCTAGTCTCTGAATCTTATAGCCCTCCGGAATTGCTATGGTAATTGCGGGGGTGGAGCTCGGTTTTTGCCAGGTTTCAGTCAGGAAGCTGAGATCCGGTTTCCCTGAGTTAAGTAAATCCCATATTTCGATCGCGTGCTTAGGGAGCGATCTTACATTGCCCAGGAAGCCCTTCCAGCTCTGCCTGGACCAGGCCGGTACCTGCCCTGAATCCTGTCTTATGGTTTTCCTAGCGGGGAAGTTTCTCATATTAATGAAAGGTTGACTCAACGGTGTAGGCTCATCTAAGTTGAACGACTTATGATCAGGTCCTATACTCTCGTACCTGCAGTGTATGCATGAGAAAGGGCCTTCCAGAAAAGCGAGGCGCCTCACCCCATTCAGTATAAGAGGGTGGCACCAGCATTGGGAGTTATCCCTGAGGTGCAATAGGTTGCTACTAGAATATTTTCGCCTACAGTCAGTACCTTGTTCCAGGTTGGGATGAGCAGGGGTCCTGGCTCCTGGCGACGGTCGGGCGCAGACGGGCTTGCCTTTGGCGCGCCGCCAGCGCGCCTGCTGCGCAATCCGTTCTGCATCTGTTTTTATGTAGAACCTGGCAGACTAGACCGCCAACCTCCAATCAGCAGGAAGTTGCCTCCCTCCACTCAATCGCCCCTCTGGGGCTATCACGGCGTCGTGAACAAACAAATCCAAACAGTTCTGGCTGACCGCGGCGTCGCGGGCCAGCTACGGTGTCGGGAAGACCCGCAAAACAGTACCTTTAGAAATGCAGGGCGTCGGCGACCTCTCGTTGAGCTTCCGAAAGCACGGCGTCCGCAGGCGTCGGTTCCGGAGGTCGGTGTAGGAGTCGTCGGGCCCTTGAAGTCACACGAGTTGCAGATCGAACTCCTCGCGATTGAAGTCAGGAGCACTGGCGTCGGCAGGCGTCGGGTGCTGTGGTGCGAAGTGCAGCGGTGCAGCGTGCGATGCCCTCAGGTCGCAGTGCGAGCAGCGGCTCGGTGGTGGCGTCAGATGGCGTCGTCGGTGAGACCAGGGTCGCGGTGCAAAGTGATGCGGTGCTCGTCGCAGTGCTAGCAGGTCACGGTGCAAGCAGCGGCGTCGTCATTGCTGGAGTGCTGTCGTCGGCTGACGAACTGGAGTCGATGGCACCGGCGTCGGTAGGCCAAGGCTGCGGTGCAGGATGAGGGCGGTGCGTCGTGTAAGTTTACGAGCGGTGCCCTCAATCCACAGTGCAAGCAGCGACGTCGATTTCGGCGTGGAGCGTCGTCGTCGGGGATACCAAGGCATCGTAGTGAAGCAAGGCGGTGCGTAGTGCGGTGCCCACAGGTTGCGGTGCGAGCAGCGGCTCAGTGGCAGCGTCAGCAGGCATCAACAGTGAGACCAGGGTCGCGGTGTGGCGTTGCGGCGGTGCCCTCTGCTGTGCCTTCAGGACACGGAGTCGGCAGCGGCGTTGTAGGCGCCGTCTGGTTGATTTTTCTTCTGTTGCAGCACAAAACACACAGTTCCCAGTGCTGAGGGCAGAAGAGCTTGAAGTCTTTTCTGTTCCTGAGACTTCTTGAACAAGGGGCAAGCTCTACCTCAAGCCCTTGGAGAAACTCACAAAAGTAGATTGCTGAAAGTTCAGTCCAGTCCTTTCACTGCCCAAGACAGAAGCAGCCACTGCAGGCCAACACAGCAAAGCACACAGCAAAGTGGTAGTTCCTCCTCACAGCTTCTCCAGCTCTTCTTCTTGGCAGTATTCTTGGTCCAAAAGAGTTCTAAAGTTCAGGGGTTTGGGCCCCAATATTTATACCACAAAATCCTTTGTCCTCTTAGGCAGAGAGTGTCTGTGCCCAGCCAGAACCAGTTCTGCCCTCCCTGGTGTGGCTTCCTGGCAGGAGGTGGAGACGGCATTGTCAGAGGGAGACCAGGCCCATTCAGGTGCAAGGAAATCTCCTCCCCCTACTCTAAATGTAGCCCAGGTCTATTCAGCCCTTTCCTGACCCACCTAGACTATCCGGAGCCACTCCTGCTCCCCAGCTCCTGTCATCCAAAACCCAGAAAGTCAATCCACAAACCCAGCAGAGGCACACTGGATGGTTAGGCAAGAAAATGCCTACTTTCTAAAAGTGGTATTTTCAAACACAGAATGTAAAAATCACCTTCACTAAAAGATGCATCTTTAGATTCTGAGTTCAGGCATACTAAACTTTATTTTCCTACCTAGTTCCCAGGGCCAGTTATGTTTATAAGATGTTATAAACAAACTCCCCATTCTGTCCTATGGGGAACAGGCAGCCTTGCAATAGTGAAAAACGAAATTGGCAGTAATTCACTATCAGGACATGCCACACACACCAGGGCATGTCCTACCTTTCACATACTCTGCACCCTGCCCACATGGGTCCCTTGGGCCTACCTTAGGGGTGACTGACATGTAAGAAAAGGGAAGGTTAGGGCCTGGCAAGTGGGTGCACTTGCGAAGTCGACATGGCAGTACCAGACTGCACACAGGCTCTGCAATGGCAGGCCCGAATTACATTTACGGGCTGTTTGCGTGGGTGGCACAATCCAGTGCTGCGGCCCACCAACAGCATTTGATTTACAGGCCCTGGCACACGCAGTGCACTTTACTAGGGACTGACATAAATCAAACGGGCCAATCATGGAAACACCACTCCATAACACATTTTACCACAGGAGCACTTGCACTTTTCCACTGGTCAGCAGTGAGAAAAGTGCGCAGAAACACTATGCCAGCAAAAACAGAGACAAAACCAGGAGGTCAGAAAGCAAAAACTCAGGGGAAACACGCCAAAAGATGCCAAGTCTAACACCTATTTAAAGTTTTATATTTGTTGGAAATCAATAGGGTAATTTAGATATATTTTGTGTTTAAAGTGAAGTACTTTCCCTACTGGTGTATAAACTGAAGTGGGAATAGTAAATGTAACCTCTCCAAAGTCCTACACTTTCCCTACTGTTGCACAAATTGGAGTGGGAATAGCAAGTGTAATCCCTCTAAAGTCCAAAGCTTTCCCTACTGTTGCACAGACTGGAGTGGGAATAGTAAATTTAACCCCTCCAAAGTCCAACACTTTCCCCACTGTTACACAGTTTGGATTGGGATCAGTACATCTAATCTCTCTGAAGTCCAACGCTTCCCCTGCTATTCCACAGATTGGAGTGGGAATAGTAAATGTAACTGCTCCGAAGTCCAACACTTTCCCTGCTGTTACACACACTGGAGTGGGAGTAGTACATGAATCACTGACAGAATATCGATTAGGAAAATATCGAGGTACAAAAATATCGACACAAAAATATCGTAGTCCAGAATATCGAAGTCCTATCTACATAATGGTAAGTACAAAAATATTGAAGAAAAAAATATTGTTGTTAAAAATATCGTTGTTAAAAATATCGTTTTTTATAAATGTTTAAAAAACAAGGTAAAATAAAGGAAATAATACATATGTTTAAAAAAATAGTTAGAATTATTAGAAAATGTTTAAAATTATAAGTAATAAATATAATGTAAAAATAAATTAAACATACATATATATAAAATATAATATATACATTTACTTAATAATATTGATAAAAGATTATTCTAATAAATTATAAATTGTTAGAAACATATTAAAAATTATAAATACATATATATACACATACACCAATAATATATAAATAAAAATAAAATATATATACAATAAACTAAAATATTAAAATAATTTTAATCTTTTTAAAATACAGTTTACACTACATTAACTGAAACAGTAAAAAAAAATGTTGGATAGCGGAGGGGATAAAATTACTATTCCCACTCCAGAGAGTGCAACAGTAGGGAAAGTGTTGGATAGCGTAGGGGTACAAATTACTATTCCCACTCCAGTGAGTGCAACAGTAGGGAAAGTATTGGATAGCGAAGGGTAAAAAATTACTATTCCCACTCCAGTGAGTGCAACAGTAGGGAAAGTGTTGGATAGCGTAGGGGTACAAATTACTATTCCCACTCCAGAGAGTGCAACAGTAGGGAAAGTGTTGGATAGCGGAGGGGTCAAAATTACTATTCCCACTCCAGTGAATACAACAGTACAGGAAGTGTTGGATAGCGTAGGGGTAGAAATTACTATTCCCACTCCAGTGAGTGCAACAGTAAGGAAAGTGTTGGATAGCGGAAGGGAATAATTTACTATTCCAACTCCAGGGAGTGCAACAGTAGGGAAAGTGCTGGATAGCGGAGGGGAATAATTTACTATTCCAACTCCAGGGAGTGCAACAGTAGGGAAAGTGTTGGATAGCGGAGGGGTAAAAATTACTATTCCCACTCCAGTGAATACAACAGTAGGGAAAGTGTTGGATAGAGTAGGGGTCAAAATTACTATTCCCACTCCAGTGAATACAACAGTACAGGAAGTGTTGGATAGCGTAGGGGTAGAAATTACTATTCCCACTCCAGTGAGTGCAACAGTAAGGAAAGTGTTGGATAGCGGAAGGGAATAATTTACTATTCCAACTCCAGGGAGTGCAACAGTAGGGAAAGTGTTGGATAGCGGAGGGGAAAAATTTACTATTCCCACTCCAGCAAGTGTAACAGTAGGGAAAGTGCTGGATAGCGGAGGGGAATAATTTACTATTCCCACTCCAGCAAGTGCAACAGTAGGGAAAGTGTTGGATAGCGGAGGGGATTAATTTTCAATTCCAACTCCAGGGAGTGCAACAGTAGGGAAAGTGCTGGATAGCGGAGGGGTAAAAATTACTATTCCCACTCCAGCAAGTGCAACAGTAGGGAAAGTGTTGGATAGCGGAGGGAATAATTTACTGTTCCCACTCCAGCAATTGCAACAGTAGGGAAAGTGTTGGATAGCGGAGGAGTAAAAATTACTATTCCCACTCCAGCAAGTGCAACAGTAGGGAAAGTGTTGGATAGCGGAAAGGAATAATTTACTATTCCCACTCCAGCAATTGCAACAGTAGGGAAAGTGTTGGATAGCAGAGGGGTAAAAATTACTATTCCCACTCCAGCAAGTGCAACAGTAGGGAAAGTGTTGGATAGCGGAGGGGAATAATTTACTGTTCCCACTCCAGCAATTGCAACAGTAGGGAAAGTGTTGGATAGCGGAGGAGTAAAAATTACTATTCCCACTCCAGCAAGTGCAACAGTAGGGAAAGTGTTGGATAGCGGAAAGGAATAATTTACTATTCCCACTCCAGCAATTGCAACAGTAGGGAAAGTGTTGGATAGCAGAGGGGTAAAAATTACTATTCCCACTCCAGCAAGTGCAACAGTAGGAAAAGTGTTGGATAGCGGAGGGGAATAATTCACTATTCCCACTCCATCAAATTAATTAGCATTAATGAACAAACTATTAATTAATTAAAAATAATTTACCTCACACCATATTCCCCTATAAATGACACCTCCAATGTCGTAAAACATGACACAATTAACATCATTAATTAACAATTAATTCCTCAATTAATAACAATTAACAAGCAATTTATAAACAATTAATAAATTAATTCACACAATTAACACTATAAAACAACATTAAATAAATCTTTTATAAAAAATATTTAAAAATGTATTAAAATTAAATTACTTCCCACCCTACTCCCCTATCAACCCACAACCCGCTGCTAAAAAAACAAGCATTGGCAGAGCCAATAGGTCTCGCCTTTGGGACCTTATAAGTGTTTAGCCATGCAACAGTTGATGTTGTTGCACCAAGGATATTGTGCTGCATAACTAAATACTTATAAGGTCCCAAAAGCGAGACCTATTGGCTATGCCAATGCTTGTTTTATTTTGCACCTGAATGTTTGTGCTATAATTACCGAGTTCTTGCCTAATAATTTCATCTTTTTTTCGAGGCCACATAACAAGGACCCCCTCTTTGCGTCATTCTAAGTATGCCTCCTTTTTCTCTCCAGTGAGTTGCGGTCAGCGAAAAATGCATTTTTATGTTTTTTTCAACAAAACACGACTCAGGAGAACCAATTGCTATAGAAAGTAGGGCAAATATTTCACTTTGGTCTGCAAGACAACATCAAAACATGACTGGGTGGATTTCTTGCATAGCGCGGGCTCTGCACCTTCTCAAACGTACAAGTGATATATTATATATATATTTTTAACACAAATGTATTTCAAACTGCCTTTTTCCCAACGTTTTTCTTGTCACCCTGTCCCCTACGCCATATGTTATGATATCAAAGCTTGATTAGCGCCTTCTGCTTTTTAAATGCCATAGCTGTCAAGTTTAAACGTCCACATGTCGCGAGCTCGCGTCTCTACATCAGGACTACGTATTCCAGAATGCAACGCAAACCGTGGACTAAGAGGTTAGTTATGCACGGATCTGAGAAAACTGTCCGGAGTGGTATGACACTGTAATGCTTTATGCCACTCATAAATCCACTCCTGACTCTTTAAAAGACTAGACCTTGCACTGTGGAACCTGTGTGATCCTACATGTTACACCATGCAATGTGCTGCTGTTGGTCACAAAGGGCCGGACTGCTAAATGTAGAACATATCAGTTCGGGACATTTGGCAACTACGTGGGGCTGTTGAGCAGACTCGGGTCCGTGTGGTAACTTTGAAGCAGGATGGATATTTCCGCAGCCAAAAGCGTGCTGCACACTGGAACCTGTCACGATACACATGTAATAGAGGTAAGTAAAACAGCACTACACGTCCAAGCGTGCTTAGTTCCTTTGGGGCTAATAACCGGCACAGGCTGAAGGTCCCCTCCATGACACAGCTCTTGTTGACGCCTGTAGATCAGTGGAATAACCGCCTGTACCTCCTTTCCGCTACTGTTAGCCCGCGTCCTTGTGTGAGGTGTGTGCGTTGTACTTTACCTCAGAATACACGTCTCTCTGGCCAGGGGACCCTTCGGAAAAATCTGCACGCCTGTTCACGGTAGTAACGGAAAGTAATTACGGCGCGAGAGCATCTGCACCGTTTGACTGACGGTTATCAGTGAGTGTTTCCTTCCACGGAGGACCTATTGCTGGATAGTTAATACTGCACTTCCTACTTCAAAGCAGCATTTATGTGACATACTTGATGCTGCGGGGCACGAAATGTGGTTTCAATCAAAATACGGATGACACGCTACGGGTTCGTGAAGGAATCATTTCCCTATTTGCATCTGAAAAATATCGTCTTTCCCAGTTTTAATGTAATGTAATTGTAATGTCGTAATGCAACGTGCTTTTCATAAAAAATACAGCTCGTCAAAGTTTGTCATCATAGCACCAGAATTGTGTGGATCAAATAGCTACAGTTTCAGACTTTGACTCTTTAAAGTGGAATTTGGTAAATTATGTGAGATGTCTGACAATGACCCAATTTGCCAGCTCTGTGAGGCAACCGGGCACGCTTCCTACACGACCTAATAAAAATGTTCCAGTGCCTTGAATAACAGCCGGCAAGAAAGTGAAAGCGACCGCGAGCAGGCAAATGTAAACTAGCTCGTGCGGCCACGCTAATTGGAAACAGATGGCCCCTGCGCGCCGCTGCTCGCTCCTGCAGTGGATGCCGCCACAAGCACGAGTGTTTCAAAAGTGTAGACCGATTCCAAAAGGTCATATCCTAGTGCAGCGCTTGCGCGCTGCGCTAGGCTCGACCTAAAAAGTGCTGATACTCAGTACTGGCCCATTTAAAGCACTGGGTTACCCTAACCTTCCTCCCCTGCCACTGCTAACACACCCTTACAATGAAAACAGGATTATCAGGACCTGCCTTGGTGAACATACCAACCGTGGGGTTTTGCAGGAATATCTAATAAGCTTACATTTTGCATTATATTACTGCAGTTTTTGCTTGTTTTTCTTTATCTAATGTCTACTAATTGCTATTGTCAAAGAAATGTACCCATCTCAATTTAATTACATTAACTGAAGTTTTTCAAATGGTATAGGGATGCTAAACGGCGTTGAATGACTGAAATGATGTGTAATGTAAAAATCAACAAAAATATATATATTCAAAAAAGTATGTAACTGAAACGAGACAAAAGGCGGTACCCGTTTGGCCGGAAGTAGTCGCTATATTTGCAAATAGTGCCATAAAAAAGTCAGCTGGTAATGTTTATGATAAACTGTTTACCTAAGCCCACATGTTCGGAATTAACGCGCCTGTGTCTTGCGCTGGGAAAGGCAATCTTGCACTTAGAGGGCGTAGATGGGTAGGCAGCGCCCTCGCCTTCAGGAACATGTTTGCACAGCAGGAGGGGGCGCTGTCTCACCGCCCTGGCCACATTTTTTTCGGCACAGCAGGTGCGGTGAAGTGCAGGAATGTAGTTCCACCAGCTCCCGAAGGTGAGGAGTGTAGCGACTTCCCGCTCTGTGCCACTGGAGGAGGGGTGGAGGGCAGATCCACACAAGGAAACCAGCTGAAGTGTGAAAGGAGCGCGGCTGTCCTTCGGTTGCTAAAGAGCTGCTAAAGTGGCCCCACCGCCGTTGGACACTTTCAACCATCCCTGGCATTTTAGCCAATACTTACGGGGGTATTTTATCAAATGCTGAATGTGAAACTACAATTCCCAGAATGCAACGTGCTTATTGCTAACAAGCACAGGTGTGGCCTGTATTGTCGTCCGAGAATCTTAACAGCTGTTCGGAGGTTTTGAGCCACTCCAACCTACCAGGATTCGCCTGCGACAGAAGCGCTGTGTTGGAAAACCTTTAGAAGTTGAGAGCAGCAGGAGATCCGGGAGGGGCGGCGAGTCCCTGTCTGCAGACGGCCCGTGAGCCGAGCTGCCTCTTGGACACCTGAGCTCACGGCACATCCGGGCTCACCGCGGAGGACTGCCGCCCATCTGGGCTCCCGGCGTCCTGGACATCCCACTACTCCCGCTGTTGCTGTTGGATCACCCAGGTGCCCGCAATCTGCGTGACTCTGCGTTAGGACTATCTGTAACCTGCGTGACTCTGCTCTCATTGTAAGTGCGCGACTGCTGCGGACAATTTAGAGATACACAGAAAAAAAAGGTCAAAACTTCTTAAAAAGCAAAGATTCGTTTCTACGCCTGCAACACAGTGCCTAGAAGCACGGGCACCAGCTACAAGAGACAGTAACCTCTGCAAAACAGCAGCTTGCAACATGGCCATCAGTAGCTCAGCACACACAAATCGGAGTCACGCGTGGACTGCAAGGTGCTAACAACACACGTTAACCAAATGTCCAGGACTTAGTGCCTAGAACTACTAGAGACACTGGTGATTGTTGTTAAAGGAATGGTGTCAGCAGCTTCTCACTAATTGGGAACCCCCAAGCCAAAAACATTAACTCAGCACCTAGAAGCCATGATATCAACAACTGAGCACTTTATTGGCCGGTGCACAAATAGCAACGTAGTGCCTAGAGGCTAGAGCACTAGAAATGGTGTGCCTGCATGTCGCGGTCCCAATCGCACAGCGGGGCAGTGTTACCCTCGCGCAAACTGCAGCGAACATAAATAAAACATACCAGAAGGAGGCCCGTGCAGCAGTAAACAGGAGCCTCCGGCCGGAGGAAATGAGGCTGGGACAGCATGCTGAAAGGTGTCGGCAAAAGTGAAAGCGTTTCACTTGCGGGAGCGAGCAGCGCCAGGAGCGATAATTGCTACCATATGGCGCCGCTCGCTCCCGCAAGTGAATCGCCAAACGTGCACGCGTTGCCATTGAAGGCAATGGAACGCGTGCACGTTTTTGGCTGAAAAGCCGAAGCGATTGCTAAAGGTCTTTTTGCCTATCAGCGCATGCGCGCTGCGTAGGCGAGACCTAATGACACAATTAACACACTCAACAATAAATTACTAAAAATTAATAACCAATTAATAATACATTATTTACCACAATTAAGATTATAAAATATTAAATATATAAATATTGATTAATAACAAATATTAATTAATTAATTATAATTAAATTACTTCCCACCCTATTCCCCTATAAACCCACAACCCACCCGAAAAACATAACACAATTAACATAATTATCAATTAATTAATAATAAGTAATAACCAATTAATAATTAATTAATAAAAAAAATATTTATAAGTGTTAATAAATAACAATTATTAATTACCTTATTAAAATCAAATTACTTCCCACCCTACTCCCCTATAAACCCACAACCCGCTTCAAGAAATATAACACAATTAACATAATTATCAATTAATTAATTAATAAAAATTAATACCCAATTAATAATTAATTAATTTAATGATTATAAATACTAATAAATAACAATTAATTACCTTATTATAATTAAATTACTTCCCACCCTATTCCCCTATAATCCCACAACCCGCTACGGAACTAAAACGCAAAATTTATTTCAAATAAAATTAATATTCAATTTATTATAATTAAATTACTTCTCACCCTATTCCCCTATAAACCCACAACCCGCTACGGAAGTAAAACGCTAAATTTAATTAACATAAAAAAAATTCACACATACATAAGAAAAAAGCAATACTTATACAAAAAAATTAAATCACATACTTTTATAATACATACTAAAATACATCACACTAATATCAAAATCGATATTATAAACAACGATATTTTCACTAACGATATTACTGACTTCGATATTAACAAAAACTATATTTCTTACCTTACTGTCGATATTCTGGACCACGATATTCTTGCAGTCGATATTCTTGCACTACGATATTTACAACTCGATATTATGGTAGGTCGACATTTACAACTCGATATTCTGTCTGTGCACTGTAGTACATTTCACCCCTCCGAAGTCCAATGTTTTCCCTAGTGTTGCAACGACTGGAGTGTGAATAGTAAATGTTACCCCCTAAAGTCCAACACTTCTCTACTGTTGCATAAATTGGCCTGATAGTAAATTTAATCCCTCCGAAGTCCAATACTTTCCCTACTGTTGCACAGACTGGAGTGGGAATAGTAAATTTAACACTTCTGAAGTCCAACACTTTCCCTACTGTTGCACAGACTGGAGTGGTAGTACTAAATGTTACCCCTTTAAAGCCTAACGCTTCCCTACTGTTGTACAGACTGGTATGGGAATAGTAAAAGTAACCCGTCCGGAGACAATGCTTTCCCTACTATTGCACAGACTGCAGTGGGAATAGTAAATCTTACCCCTCCGAAGTCCAGCGCTTTCCCTACTATTGCACAGACTGCAGTAGGAATAGTAAATTTAACCCCTCCAAAGTCCAATGCTTTCCCCACTGTTGCACAGACTGAAGTGAGAATAGTAAATGTTACCTCTCCAAAGTTCAACGCTTTCCCTACTGTTGCATAGATTGAAGTGAGAATAGTGAATTAATTCCCTCCGAAGTCCAACGCTTTCCCTACTGTTGTTCAGACTGGAGTGCGAACAGTAAATTTTACCCTTCCAAAGTTTTACATTTTTGCTACTATTGCACAGACTGGAAAGGGAATAGTAAATCTTACCTCTCTGAAGTCCAACACATGGCCTTATGTTGCATAGGGTGGAATGGGAATAGTATATCTATAATTGTTAGACTTTCCTTATATTGTTTAAATATATCTATTATTATTTGTTTATTTTTTTTACTTTTAAATGATTTGCGTGTGTATATATATATATATATAATTTTTTAAGTAAATGTTTTTTCTGGATTTAAAATGTTTTATATTTTATTAATTTGTTAATTTTTAAAGTTCTTTGTAATCGATTTGTTAACATTTTCATGATATCTATCTATCTATATCTATATATATCTATATATATCTATATATATATATATGCATGTTTATATAACAGTACATTAAAAAAACTAAAAATATAATATAGTGTAAAGCCCATTTGTCTTGCCTTGTTGTTCGCCCCTCACTGGGGACCAGGAGACCGGGAGCCGGGAGGAGGACTACACTCCCCAGCATCCCTTGCGGTCCAGCGTGTTGCCGCCAACGCATCTCTCAGCGCCGGGAGGTGCCTTTCAAAACCACCAGGGGCTCCCACAGCGTGGGAAGCCCATTTGTCTTGCCTTGTTGTTCGCCACTCGCTGGGGGCCAGGAGACAGGGAGGAGGACTACACTCCCCAGCATCCCTTGCGGTCCAGCGTGTTGCCGCCGACGCATCTCTCAGCGCCAGGAGGCACCTTTAAAAACCACCAGGGGCTCCCGCAGCGCGGAAAGCCCATTTGTCTTGTCTTGTTGTTCGCCTCTCGCTGGGGGCCAGGACACCGGGAGCCGGAAGGAGGACTACACTCCTCAGCATCCCTTGCGGTCCAGCGTGTTGCCACCAACGCCGATGCAGCTCTCAGCAGCAGGAGGCGCCTTTAAAAACCACAAGGGGCTCCTGCAGCGCGGGACGCGCACGGGCGTGCCTGGGCCATGCCCTGGCGAAGCCCGGCCATGGGCGGGCCCGTTTGCGCCCGTCAGAGCCCGGAAGAGGCTGGGCCACCCCCCTCAGGCTGGATGCCCAGACTAATGGAGTAAAGGTCAGAATTTCTTTTATTCGTCTTCATTGCGTAGAGATCCAACCATATTGAACTACCTCTAGGATCCCTTCTGTATATTGGGGATTGCTGCCAATTCTGCCCACCACAGACCGGTTCCCCCTCTAATTCCTTAAAGCCAAGGGTTGGCGCTTAGGACCGTGGCAGAGGGTTGGCTGGGTTAAAAAGGTGCAAGATCGCCCTAACGTTCCATCTGCAATCATGGGAAAGCGTACTTGTGTGGGGAAAACACAACCTTGATCCCCCCAAATATCAACGCCCAGCCAGCAAACTTCCATCAACAGGATGCTTCAGAGGGCAATAGGAGTAGTGGCAATGGAAATTGAATTGACAGAAAGGCATCTATCCTTGAGCACAGATCTAGTCGCACCCCTTCCCAGCCAGAATGACTTACCTTCGCCACCAGCTCTGGCCTCGGACTCGCCTATTCTCCACCCAAAGGCACGTGCTAAGGATCGCCAGTCACCTAGCCCCAAGCAGCTTCCTGAACACACCCTTACTGGTTTACCTCGAATAAGTAAACGCAAACCAACAGTAAACACTGGGCCCAAATGCAAGAACTGTCTCACAGAACGCCTGGTGACTGACGATTTGGGAGAGGCGGAGATGTGGTCCTCCCTGCAGGAAGGCTTGGTGCAGCCACCATGAGTACACAAACTGGTCAAGGACATGCAGGCTCAAATGAGGGTTATTGTAAATGACGAACTCAATATTCTGTTGGGGAGGGTAGATAAGCCCGTGTCTCTGATTGAAAGCTGGGCTGCTAAGACTGAGGCAATTTTAAGGGGGAACAAGTCTGTAAAATATTCAAAATTTCAGCTAATCCCTCCCACTACCAGGGTGGAGCATACACCGCCAAGTACTATGTCTCCCAACTTAACACAAAATCACACTAGCCAGGAGGGAGGGAAGAAACGGTTGAGTTACTTAGCTAGGCAAAGGATTAATGACACCTCTGACAAGCAGGGGCAAACCCAGGAGCAAGTGACAGGGAGAGACAGTAGGTCCCATATAGCGAGGTCACCGGTCCGTGAATATCTTCCACAGGGGTCCAGTCATAAAGCTGGTGCGAAACCCGCCCCACGTCTAGAAAGTGATGAAGTAAGTCCAGCCTTGCCATTTATTAATCTCCCCCCGCCCTCAACACCATATGTAATTATTCTAACTGGTGTTCCAGGGCTGAACAAGGGCTCTAGGGAATCGCACTTAAAAACAAATGTATATTTTGGTTGGCCAAGCATCGACATTTCTCCTACAAGAACTCAGATTAAATACTCACGACTCGCAGGGTGGGATGGATAGGCTGGAGGCCAAAAGACGTTCCAGGGGACTGTGTTGTGATTAATTTTAGGTCTCCAAATGTAGTACAAACACTCCTAGATGGGAACCATCAAATGGGGGAGGGGAGTATTGGGTCTTTCCCTCTGGGTTATTTCTATCCCCCAAGTCTTACCCCATTAAACATAAGGCAGGATGGTCATGAGAGGGGGGCGTGGAATCAGACCAAGCAACATTCCACTAGGGGACCAAATCAACGTAGCCCACTATTCTATAATCTACCACTCTCTAATAGATTTGATTCATTGGAACTGGTGGATTGACCCGCATGTATGGGGCACCCACATGGGAGCTCCGTCCTCCAAGGGGAATCTATGAGGGGTCTATCTTGTCAGGGGCTGATGACACAGGGGCAGGGGTACCCCAAACAGAAAGGGGAAGAGTTTGTGGTCCAGGTGGAGGGAGAGAGTGGAGTACAAAATAGAGGATGGAAGGTGGCCGCCAACACTCAAACCGCCCCAGACCACCCCCTGGAGACCCCATTGCCATCTACAGACCAACAGCGGGTGACTGTAAACACCATAGATAATACCGCTGGCCCCCTCGCAGTCAGTAAAGGCCCACAGTTAGCTGGGTTGAAGGCGATAAGCCCACTGTCTCAAAGCCTCACAGTGAAGCAGGGTGCTCACCTCTCAAACCCAGAAGCATGTAAGGGTCCTCCCAGGTTGCAGAGCCTTTCTTGGAACATAGGAGGACTCACCTCCAAACTGGATAATCCAGAATGGGGGTCATTTATTGGTCAACAAGAAATATGCATGTTCCAGGAAACCTGGGCTGGGACGGACAATCACAGAGTGGGCTATGCCACGTTCAGTATAACAGCCACCAGTGTGGGCATGGGAAGGCCATCTGGGAGATTATGTACTTGGGATGGTGTGCACTTGGGATGCGTCGCCAAACAGATAGAGACATCATCTCGTGACATTCTCTGCATCCTTCAGACCTTCCCCACGAAGACCAGAATCGCCTTGATAAATGTCTATTCACGTCCGGTCCATTGTGGCCTAGAGTCACCAACCCTTGACCAACTGACCGCCTTTCTTCCATCAATTCCTGACAACTTTTGGGTTATAATTGGCGGGGATTTTAACTGTCAGTTTCAACCACTGAATGGCTGGGTGACTGGTAACCCAAGTGATGAGGACCTCCACTGGGCTATATCACGGAGCCAGACATCCCCCTAGCACATGCATGGTCTCCACTAGTGTTGCAGAGGAACACCCTCACATTTAACCACTCCCTGAGAGCGTGTAATGGTCGCACTAAATCTGATACACCAGGGAATTACACCTTCAATAGACCGGGGCAAGCATCTATCATAGATTATATCTTGGTAGACACTAAATCATGGCATAGGGTGATAGACTTTAATATCACGCCCCGCTTTGATAGTGACCACAACGCTCTTATATTAGTGGTAACTTCACCTTGTGATAAGAACGCATCTTAGTATCATCATCACCTGACCACAGGTTAAAATTGAGCAACTGTAGGAGGAGAGTACGCTGGGGCGATTTTTGCCAATCCCAAGAAAAGCTGGCCCTATTATATCGAATAACCATCCCCTTTCTTATAACAGTGAAACAACTAACCTTGAATGATGGGGTTCCAAATTCCCTCTCCGAAATCTTTAACAACCACCAAAACTTAGTAACCAGTCTGGCTAATATCCTTAACCCAATAAAAGAACGAAGGGGGTTGGAAGTCCACGACACCAATGGTATAATGAGAGCTGTCGCAGGGCTAAGACAGATATCATTGCTGCAATAAAACATAACGATAGGGCATTAATTAGAGAGAAAAGGGTGCTCCATAAAAAAGCCACTATGGAAGCAAAAAAAAGCTGGGAAAACAAGAAATGGGACACCCTGAATAATGCCTTAAGTACGCACGATATGCAAACTTTTTGGAATGTAGTTAACACAGGAAGCTAAAAGGGCTATAGAACCTAATATAGCGGAGAACGAATGGAAGGCACATTTCGAATCACTATATGTGAGGGAGGTGGATGAGGAGGGGTCACTGGGCATTACATACACGTCATATGAGATAACCACCCCCATCGCCCTAAAAGAGATAACAGAAGCAGTAAGCAGGATCTTACCTTCCAAGGCCCCAGGGCTTGATAAGATCCCCGGGGATCTTTTTCACTCTGAACCCGTTATTTGGACACTCTACTTGTGGTCCTTGTTCAACGCCATTCTCTGCAGAATGGCGATTCCCACCACCTGAGCGGGGGCCGAAATTATACCCATTTTTAAAAAGGGTTCGCCGCTTCTCCCTGCTAATTACCGTCCAATTAGTCTCATTGACGTAAGTCAAAAAAAAATTGCGCACGTCCTTCTTGGACGGCTACAGAGCTGGATGGATGAGCACAATGTTCTTAGCCCCCTCCAAGCTGGGTTTAGAGCCAAGATCTCAACAACTGATCAAATCTTCAGGCTTCAAATGTTATACTGGAAGTCCGTACTTATAGAGGGTGGCAGCCTCTACTTGATCTTTGTGGACCTCAAGTCCGCATTTGATCTGGTTCCGAGGGGAAAATTGTGGGCACTCCTATTGGATATGGGCGTCCCACCATATCTTTGCCACCAGCTGGAACATCTCCATCAAGGCAATCATGCCCAAATTCGGTTCGGAAAAAATGGCGAATTAACCGTCCCTTTGCCGGTAGAAAGAGGTGTACGCCAAGGTTGCGTCTTGGCCCCGACCCTCTTCTGCCTCTTTATCAATGGCCTAGTTGAGTCACTGACCACTGAGACTGATATTGACACCCCTAAACTTGCGAATCGCAAAATTCCCGCGATGATGTTCGCAGATGATACCCTCCTCCTCTCTAACTCGCCCATGGGAATTCAAAGGGCCCTTAACAACTTTAGTTCTTTTTGTAGGAATCGGGGCTTGGAGATCAACCTACAAAAAACTAAATACATGGTTTTTAATGCAAGCACTAGTACCCGGCCCAATCCCCGCTTAGATGGAAACTTGCTAGAGAGGGTGTCCATCTTTGAGTACCTCGGGATCACGCTCACAGAAAAACTGGATTGGGGTGCGCAAATCCAGAAAGCAAGCTTAAAGCTGGTACAGACGACGGGGGCCTAACAAAGGTATTTAGGAGCTGCACCCACAAATCTATAAGCCCGGCAGTTGAAATCTACAAAGCACAGTGCTTAATTTGAGCCGGAGCTTTCCGGTGCTGAGCACCAGCACTTAATTGGTTTCCGGTGCTCGGCACCGGCACCTAATTGTCAACACCACACATAGGGCAGTCTGCCACAAGGTGGCGCTGCTCATGTAATTTAAAGATGAGCAGTATATCAGTTGTTTAGGAAAACAATATACATTAAAAAATTACTAATACCTGCCTCCCCAGCCATTCCTGGAGCTTTGGAGACCTGGAATAATCTGAACTGTCGCATTTACATGCAAGAGAGATGGTTAGTAGTTGTTTTGGCAGCAATGACAAGGGCGATGGGTGGTGCAAGCTGCAGTGGCCTCCTGGTCAGAGCCCTGGCACTTAATATTTTACAAATTAAGCACTGACAAAGCACAAGCCAGAGGCGCTGCACTGTATGGTGCCGAAATCTGGGGTCACCGCCCCTTGGGCTCGCTAGCAAATATCGAGAACTCTTTCGCCAGGCAACTCCTGGGTCTTCCCCCTAGCTCCCCTCTTACACCTCTCAGAATGGACCTGGGGATTAGGCCAATTTCTGATGAAGCCGCCCTCAGACCCCTCTTATTCTGGCGTCGTCTGTGTAGCACCCCCGAACTGTCAGCATATAGGGAAGAGCTGAGTGAAGTGTTGAGGCTACAGGGTGCAGGCAAACTCGCTTGGCTGACACACATTAGGAACACCTGTGTCGCAATAGGGAGAGGCAATCTCTGGACCAATGCAGAAGAAACTTGCCTTGCTACGACTAGGAGGGAAACTATACCTTCCGTTCAGACATGGGGTGCTTCCATTGCGTGCATTCACCAGTAAGTGGGCGGACTCATCTGATCGGGGTTGCCCAGCTTGCAGTAACATAGAGGAGACAGATATTCATGTAATTTTCATCTGCCAAGGATATAAAAGGGCAAGGACTCGCAGGCTCCGCCAGATATGCAGAAATCTGGGATTTAGGCATTGCAGAGAGGCATACAGGCTATTGAAATATGACTCACACCCACCTATTGTGTTTTCTGTCTCACGCTTCTTATTTTCAATGTGGTGCGTTCGTAGTGCCATTTTAAAGATGACTCCCTAGCTCGGGACAACCCATTGTATTATATTTTTTACAATGGGCCCTGTCTTTAGTTTCATTTTTGGTATTTTTTTTTAAACTGTAAGTCGTCACCATAGAACCGTTTCAAGAAAAACTTTTTTAGTTTTTAACCATAATGCTTAAATAAGTTATTGTTCATTCTCCTTTGTATGATTGCCTACTGTTGCTAGACTAAGGCCATTTCGACCGCAACACAATTGTTAAGATGCATTGTAATGGCCCCACCGAGTGTGGGATCTGCACATGCACTCTTCAGACTATGGTTGAAGAACAATGTGAAGAGTAGTTTTTTCTGATGTAGCAATTTGTTTTGGATGTTTTTAGCTCATAATAGAGCTTCTGGCCTTATCCAAGCAGACACCCTTTGCTTACGTGCAGGCATTTTATTGAACTCAATTTCACACATAATGCAACAGCTTTTTAATTGCCTGCATATCTCACATGCACTTTATGATTCCCACACTCAAATGACAGCTTGGGGTAGTGGGGCAACTTAGTGGGAAAATGGAGATGCCCATGTATCATGAATGTAAGTTTATATTTTTAATGTGACAGCTGGAGCCTCATCCACTGCACTGGTTATGCTACTGCAGTGGCCTTGGTGCCCAGCTCCTGAAATATTTTCACCTTAGAATGTCTATCAAGAACAGAGCTGTTTGGGTTCATTGGAATGGCTACCCCTGCTTACACACAGGTTTTTTAATGAAACCTATTCCCCAGATAATGCAAAAATCCCTAAGATTGCCTGTATGATGCACAAGCACTTTATGATTTCCTAGATTGCCTGTATGATGCACAAGCACTTTATGATTGTTTCACTTAAACAATAACGTGGGGCTGTGGGGTGAGCTAGAAGGACAATTGAGATGACAATGGATTATGATTGTAAATCATATCTCTATCGTGCTAGTTGGTGTCTCTCCCAGTGCAATGGTTATGACAATGAACCGAATGCAATGCAGCTTTTTTAGTTCTGTTTTTAACTAGATGTAATGTAGTCTTTTTTATCTGCGCTTTTATGGCCATTTTTGGCCGAAATAAAGTTTTTCTGATGAATATAGTGTAAAATATATTTTTACTAGTGTTACTTTATCTATATGTATATATACATTTACACACACATCATATATGTACATGTGTTTATATAAGTATATATTTTTATAGTATTTAATATTCGTTACATTTATTTAATTTACATTATATTGATGTTATATATTAAAATATTAAAGATTTACTATTTTAACCTATATATATTAAAAACTATGGGGTCTATTATAATGGCGGGGGGATCACCACCGCCCGAATGGCGGTGGCGATCCGCCTGCCATTATTCACCGCCCGCCTCTCATTTCCACCCGCCATATTAGGATGGCGGGGGGGACCCCGGCGGTCAAACAGGAGACTGGGCGGAAAAGGGGATTGATATGGTGGCGGTGTCTGCAATACACCGCCATCCATATCAAGATGCAGGCGGTGATGTGCCTTTCCATGGCGGCATTGCCGCCATGGAAAGGCATGCGGAGTCTGCATGTGGGGGCCCGTTGCGGGCCCCCAGGGTGTTGGGGGGGTAGCGGGTGCACATGGGGGGTACCTATGGTACCCCCCTGCATTTGCAATGCAACGTGGCAGGCACCGCGCGGTGCCTGCCACGTTGTGCACAAATGCCTTTTTTCACATTGCGGCGGGTGCTGCTGAGAGCACCGCCCGCCGTAATGTTAAAAATGTGGGATGCGCCCGCCAGTGTGGCGGGCGCATCCTAATTGGATTTGCGGGACCGCTGCATACATAGCGGGCGGGCCCATTTGCCGAAACGATGGCGGGCGGAGTTTGTCCGCCCGCCATCATAATGATGCCCTATGTTTTTGTATGTTTTTTAACGATATTAGCGTAAAACAATATATTTTTTTCTGTATTTTTTAACTTACCATTATAAGTATAGGAAACTGATATTTTCGTAATTTATATTTTTGACACTATATTTTTGATCACAATATTGTTGGTTCCGATATTATGTCAGTGATCCGCCTGATGACAACTTCTTTGGAAATTCAGCATCTAGGTATGCAAGAGTGATCTATTCTGCCCACTCCCAAGATTGCTCAACCCCTCTCTTTGGGGGTTACATGGCCATGCAAATAATGGTTTCTCCAGTATTTCCCCCTCTCTGTCCCCCAAGCCAACCCGCCTACCCGAACAAAAGAGAAGCCCTTCTCAAGTGTTTCCCCATATGCACTTTAAAGGCGACTTACCCTTTGAAGCTATCCTTTTGGTCCAACACCCTGTGTGGCTTCCTTCCAGGAGGAAGTAACACCTCATCCGACGGCAGGCCTCTGCTGTTAACTGTCCTGAGAGCTGATTACACATCTCCCCAAGTGGGCAGAAGTCTATTACATTAATCTCAACTCGGGCATCAAGTCAGGCTTAATGTAATGAGTTGTTTGCAGTGATTAATTTGAGCAGGTGTCTTCCTGTGCTCGGTACAGGCACTTGATTGTCAACACTGGCACTTATGATTGTCTGCTGCATGGTGGCGATGTCTATCTAATTTAGAGACGAGGACATCAACAGTTGCTTATTAATTCAATATACATTAAAAATGACTAATACCTGCCGCCCAAACCATTGTTATAGCTTTTGGGGCCAGAAATAGTCTGAATTGTCACACTTGTAGGAATGTGATGGTTAGTAATTGTGTTTGTGGTGTCAATGGTAGCACTAGCAGAGGCAAGGAGTGGCGCAAGCTGCAGTGGCCTCCTGACAAGGGTACTGGCACTTATTTTTTGCAAATGAAGCACTGGTTGTTTGATACCTTGAAGTACCAACTTTGGTAGCACCATTCAGAAGTTAGCACAGCTGAGTTGTCAGCATGTAAACCTGTCTCGTCAAAAGGTCTACCAGCCTCTCTTACAGTAAAAACAATTGCAAGTTTTTACTGTCAGAACATGTAAAACACGTCTTACTTTTTATTATGCTGCACCTTGCATAAGGATAGGCCTGCTGTAAGGGTGACTTACATATTTTAAAAAGGGATCAAACACCACACCGCACCGGGAGAGAGGAATTGCTGCAGAGCTACAGTGCTCCCAACACTACATTCAACTCTCAAGACAGTCCCAGAGATGATGAAAATCAGTCCATGAAGAGACCTTCTGATAGAGCGGGTTGCATTCAACATTTGGTGAATAGAGACGTTGGTGACAGGAAGCGCCCCCACCCGTCCAAGAGCTCAGTGTGGATATTAAATAAATGAAGGATGAAGATGTCATTCTTTTCTATGCCACAATACATGGGGAGGTGGCTTTATCTGGAGGGGCACAGAACAAGAATTAGGAGTAATCTTGATAAGATTGTTGGTGAGGTGTAATTCTAAGAAAGGGTGTAGCCTCTCTGTTACTCCAGCAGCGTGGGTGCATTTTTAAATACAGGAAGACATCAGAGTCCACCTACAATATGGAATAAAATACCCCCAACTGACAACTGCACAAACAAGCATTGGAATAGCCAATATGTCTAGCCTTTGGGACCTTATAAGTGATTAGCCAGATGTTTTGGTTTGGCCTTTGTTTTAAGATATGTGCTAGAGCAGTGTGGCTGCTGTGCAGCTGTGTTGCTTTGTAATGTTGAGCTGGCTTTGTGCTGATGTTGTTTTAGTTTACGCTGATGTATTGCATCACTTATGTTGAAGTTGTGCTTTGTTGGTGCTGAATTGCTGCGGTGGTATGGCTGTGCTGGTGCTGATGTGGGGCTGCACTGCTGGTGTTGTAGTGATGCTGATGTGGAGCAGCGCTGTTGCTGAAGTGGTTTTGTGTTGGTCCTGATTTGCTTTTGAATTTTGGCTGCGTTGGTGTTGGTGCATTGATGCTGGGTGGAGCTGCGCTGATGCTGAGATGGTGCTGTGTAGTACACCAACATCACAGACGTACATTGCAGACGTGTGTGCCTAGGCATTGTTCTGTTATTACTGCATGCTGATTGGCGGAGTTCACATGTAAAGTGGAATGTGAGTTCCAAGGTGGGACAGAATCGAACGACTTTGAGCAGAAGCCAGGATGTCGTCCTGGTTCAAAGTCAGCAGCGCTTACCACTATGCTACATCCTTTTCGCAGTGACTGCATGCTGACTGATACACAAAACGAGCATGTGACATGCAAAACGTGGGTATATCGCGGGTGCAGTCTACCAAGATTACTGCATAGTAACCGGTACAAGGGGCCGTGTTATCCCATTATGTTTGCAGCTACCCAAAAACTAAATTAGTATTATCAAAGAAAAAATACACTTTTTTGTTGCAATACGATTCGAACTTTGTTTTTTAAAACAAAAACGTTGTTTTTACGCTGGTTCGTGTAGCTGTGTGAATAAATCCCACTGTATTAGCATTTGTTTTGGAGGAAAAAAGGAGCCTGAAAGTCTGCTGTAGTGTGAAACATTGCAAACAAAAACAAGGGACACCCTACTCACTAGGAACCAGGGTAAATTATGTGTGACAGAAACAGAGGTTCCTGTGGAAAAGTACTTGTTAGTATTAATAATATTATGCACAATCGCAATGATTATGGGTCATCGCACCAGAGCAGGCGCCCTGTGTGGATTCAGCATAGCGCAAGGCATGCTTTCCACATTCTGCTGATTCATTCAGACGAGAGAAATTTTACAATTAATTTACAGGGAAGTCCTGCTTTTACACAATAGCAATTGCCCTGCTGTGCTTATCCGTGGCTGCCAGCCCTTCACCCCGTTTTCTCACACTGGGTACCCGGCTGGGTCCAGTGTGAGTATTCTTTTATTTCTCTTCTTTCACTTGACTGGTGTTTTACACTTTTCACGTGGCTGCGCAAACCGATTATTTCAGATGTCCCTATATCCGTAGGTCCTGAAGAGACCCCATATCCCTTGTAGGGTCGAAACGTCGTCGACAACTGTGTTAAGCGAACCATTGTGAACAGCTATGATTATTGTATACATGGCTGTGACTAATATAAAATAACAGATGGTCGCCTTTCAAAATGATGGAAACCGAGTTTAAATTTTTTTATGTGTCACAAAATCACTAGTTTTTGTTTTTTGGTTCCATTCCCACTGGGGACACGAAGCACTACTTGAAATTGTTTGCTTTATGTATATATTTGTATATTCTTTATAAAAACAAAAATTCATTACAAACACAAACGGAAGTGTTCTGGGTCTCCTTTCTTTCCGACATCCACATAACCCATAATCATTGCGATTGTGCATAATATTATTAATACTAACAAGTACTTTTCCACAGGAACCTCTGTTTCTGTCACACGTAGTGTGAAACATTAGCATGTTCCCTACAGCTGCGAAAGGAAACCAAGACGAGCTAATTGAATGTAAATAAGCCTCGTTGTAAAGATCCTAATCGCTGTGTCTGCAGCATCTGTGAGATGCAGATCAGTAACTTAAAAACAACGCAGTCGCGGTCCGTGTAGGAGTGCCGGCCGGGCGGTGACGTGGGGCGGGGGAGGGGCAGGGTGGGGGGTAGCAAAGTACGGATTACGGACCTATACAGGTAAGTAAACATTTAAATCAATGAAACGAATTTCGTTGCGCGCACTGCATCGCATTTGGCGATGCAGCGCTCACAACGAAATTCGTTTTATTGATTTAAATGTTTACTTACCTGTATTGGTCCGTAATCCATACTTTGCTACCCCCCACCCTGCCCCTCCCCCGCCCCACGTCACCGCCCGGCCGGCACTCCTACACGGACCGCGACTGAAACAACGTGCAAAAACAACTGTAAGTTACAGCTAAAAGGTACAAAAAACAAGAAACGCGACACACACGTAAAAGGATTTTAAAATGTACAATTGATTTTATGGATGCCACACAGGCCCTAAAGTACATGGGACTACATTTATTTTATAAAAGCGTTCCAGTATGTTTATAGAAAACCAGGATTGAATCCAGATTCCAGGCATTCATATTATGTAGTGGTATTTTACATATAGGAAGAGCGCACTGGTAAATATAAGCCAATATATTCGGGTGCTTAGCACTAGCACCTTATAATCAACATAACAGCTTCTGCTCCAGTCCCGAGCACATGTATTTTTAGGGCATCTTAAAAATTTAAAGTATGTGCCCAAACTCACATGTTGTAGAGCAAATTTTAAAACTGGAACGTGAGTTCCAAGGTGGTATAGAATCACGCGACTTTGAGCAGCAGCCAGGATGTTGTCCCGGTTCAAAGTCAGCAGCGCCTACCACTAGGCCACATCCCTTTCGCAGTGACTGCATGCTGACTGATACACAAAACAAACATGTTGCATGCAAAACGTGGGTATATAGCGTGAGCAGTCAACCAACATTACTGCATAGTGACCGGTACAAGGGGCCGTGTGAAGAGCAGAATGGCGCGCATTGCCTGGTTACTGCAGGTCGAGTAGTACACCAACAACACAGACGTGTGTGCTTAGGCATTGTTCTGTTATTACTGCATGCTGATTGGCGGAGAAAAATTAAAACATGAAGCGCAGAAACTGTTCACATGTTTGCTTTACTTTAATTACAGCATTCTGGCTGGCACACTGCATTTTGTTTCGAAGGGTAGAGCGCTGTGAATTGTAAGGTTTTTTTCCGTATGTCCAGTGGTACGAAAGCAAACGCGAATCCCTAAAGCTGCCGCCTGATAAGATTCCCGGAACATTATTTGTTACAAGAAATTCAACACTAAAAGCTCATAAGTCACCAACACGAAGGAGCTGCCTCGATTTGCGATACTGGGGGCCTGTTTCCCTTAATCTGTTTGTGGAGAGCATGTGGGGGCATAATGCTAATCAGTGCTAAAATCATCGCAACACAAATGCAAACATTATAACTCACCGGTCACCCCAAAAATAAATTCCATGCACGACTCACGAGCAAATTAAGAAAGACACCAAAAACAACAAAAAATTCAAAGCCAAATACTTCACCACACTAGTGATACGATTAAAACAAAATGTGCTCCCTAAAGCTGACGCCTAATAAGATTCACGGAACATTATTTATTACAAATTCAACACTAAAAGCTCACAGGTCACCAACACGAATTAGCTGCCTCGCTACTCCCGTGCAGCGTGATCGCTAACGGGGCCCCTCTCCTGGTGACAACAACAACCCGTACCTGCACGGAAGGGATTTGCGGTACCGGGGGCCTGTTTCCCTTAAACTGATTGTGGAAAGCATGTGGGGGCATAATGCTAATCAGTGCTAAAATCATCGCAACACAAATGCAAACATTAAAACTCACCGTGCACAGAAGGCATTTGCGGTACCGGGGGCCTGTTTCCTTTAAACTGATTGTGGAGAGCATGTGGGGGCATAATGCTAATCAGTGCTAAAATCATCGCAACATAAATGCAAACATTAAAACTCACCGTTCACCCCCCAAAAAATAACATGCACGAACAAATTAAGAACGACACCAAAAACGAAAAATAGTTCCAAGACAAATACTTCAGCACACTAGTGGCAGGTTTACAGTAGTTAGGCCTGTGCTGCATAGGCGTTCCCAAACAAATAAAGGAGGAACTAAAAGACAGATTAACCGGTCAAAAGCAAAACATTTAAGCTGACAAGCGACCAAGCCAATAAAAAGGCAATAGGCAGAGTTTCACCACTGATACGGATTACTGGATGTCTCGGAGAGACAGCGCATGCGCGCTGCCTAGGCAAGACCTAAAAAGGGCACTGCAAGTCGCCTTAGATTTCTGTGACGTGCAAGACACTATGGCCTCTCACCTCCATATGAGCACCTCAGTGTTTGAAATACCTTTATCATTCACAGCCAGGGGTTGCCTTATCCCATATGCAATTATAATCTTAGAATTTGTTTTAAATGCTAATTTGATAAGAGGTTGTTTGCGGTTTGAAGGACACATCAAACCTTTTTAGATGATTTATAAGGTCACCAAGGTTGTGTGACCCTTAAATTTGCCTTCACATGTGTAAGAAATACGTTTTGGTTGCAAACAAAAGTGGGAAGAAATGTTCAAAGATGGAAAGAACTCAAGCCACAACCAGTTCAAAAGCTCAATAAAATTCAAATCACCACCAGAAGTGTCTGGCGTGAGTTCCTTAGGGTCTGGTTTTCCTAACATTGTTTATGATCTGCCTGTTTGTAATAATGCTCTCGTTTTGTCGTGTTTTCTCCAAGTATAACTTGTTTACCTGGGATATTGAGTCGCCCCACTCACTGCTTGAGTTGCTGCTGGTGTAGTCACAGCGTGTGGTGCCGGAGCAGTTGCAAAAGATGAGGGGGAGTCCATCTTCTGGGGAACCTGTGGAGTTGTTTGTTCTGATGACGCCATGCACTGGAGCCACATCCGTGGGATTCCACGCCAAGGATCTGCTTCCTGCCAGAGGATTGACAGCAAAATTAGAACCCCGTCACCATGAAAACACCAAGCCCACCAATCATATTCAAGGTCAGATGTTAACCCTCCAGCTTTCACCTGGGATGTGGGTAAGTATGCCTGGTTTAGAAACATTGCACAATATTGCATCAGCATTCATACCTTTGCAAATGGGATGATTTTAGAGAACACAGCTCATTTTCTGTCATTTCTTTCTATTGTCTCTCAAACATATATATTTTGTGAAAGTGCCATGAGTACCAAATACTTCTACCTCACATCTCTCTCTCACTTCTCTTAGACAGCACTTACAGCCCTTGCACTTGCCAGCCATGTGAGCTACAATTTGACATCTGTACCCTTTAAATAACGGTGTATTTCTAACTCTATTAATGCCATGCTGAATTTGCATTACTTCATTTATCTCAATAAAACGCACTGAAACCCCTTAAGACCTGCCGCAAAAACAAAAGGGGTCTCTTCAAACCAAATTCACGGCCGTAGGCCTCAGCCCCTCTCTCTGTTTGAAAGATAAGCTCCACGTCACAAGGTAGAAGAAAGACTACACAAGCAATCACGACTGTTCTTTCTAATCCCGGAAATGAAGAAACACTAAACCCAGCTGTCCCAAGCTCTGGCAGCCGAGGATTTCTCCCCAGCCTATTTTCATTCAAACATTCACACTCGTTCACGATGACTAACTTATTTGTTTGCAATTGTTAAGTGTGCTCTGTGACTTTGTTGTTATAGTTCATGTTTCACGTGAAAGAGTTGTCCACCCAGCTCGGTATACGCTGTAGTAAACATATTGAATTAGTAAATAAATAACAAAATGTGGAATCCACATTTGCTTCTTTAAAAGGACTGTTCCCCTGGACCAGTGGACGTGAAGGTGTTTAGCACCACGAGCTTGTCACTGCTAGTGTGGTACCCACACCCCGTGCACGGCCCATAACTAGCTACAACAGAAGAGGAGGACGGGCTCCCATCACAGTACCCAGGGCCTGCAGCAGTGCAAGGCGAGCCATGCCACGTCCAGGGGCGTCCCGAGGCCAGCAACACAAGACTGCCGTCCATGTGGCAACCAGTAGTCCAATGATGGCCGTGGCAGAGCACGGGGGTCATGTCACGCCCATGAGGCGAACCTCTGGCTGAGGAGAGGAGGGTAGCTGGTGGCCCTGTGGCGAGGATAACTCAACTGCAGGCAACAAGGATCGGAGCCGGGAGCAGAGGGGAGCGAGGGGGCAGAGGGGAGGGGAAGGTGTGTGGTGGTGGGGGGAGGGGCAAAGAAGGAAACTAGAGACGGGAAAGGTTGAAGGAGAGAGAAAGCAGTGAGATGGAGGGAGAAGCAGGGGGAGACGGAGAGAGAGGGCCAACTCTATCTATAATGAGTAAAGAAACAGATGGGAAAGAAGTGTTAGTAGAATAACCAAGATAGAGTTAGGGAATAGAAGGCTCTTTGTGGTCTAGTAAAAAAAATACAAGAACACCTAACCGAGCCTTTCTTCGGAATGGAGGTCTGGTGCGTCATAAAGCCTTTGACCTCTAGCCTTCTCCTTTATGACGTCACCGCCGGTAGGATGAACCCATAGGCTAGTAAGTGTGTTGTTTACAAGTATTTCCCACGCGCCGAGAGTAACCCAATTCACCCGGAAGTTTTTGTTTTCTGCACGGCTAGTTAGTGTGTTTGAAGTGTAAATAAACAGACCTGTCCCTAACTTTGTGTCACGCTGGAAAAAACTTCCTCGGAAAAAAAGACCCCTTTGTGGAGCCGTTCCCACTGCCAACACAGGGCCACGGCCCACGCACTTATTCACTAATACGAATGCTCTTCTCGTGGAAGAAGTAAAACAATTGACCCAAAATACTTCATTTGGTCCTCAGGGGCGCTGATGGCGCCACTGCCTTTCCCCTCGAGTTGTAGACATGTCTTTGAAACGTGTGGCCCCTTAACAAACACACGTCTTTGAAACGTGTGGCCCCTTAACAAACACACATGTCTTTGAAACGTGTGGCCCACCTTAACAAAGTTCTCTAGGTGAATTAGACCCCATCAGTTGGAGGTTGCACACAGATATCTGCAGCAGTAACATTAACCCACTGAGCCACTTTGCTTATGCCCAACCCTACTCCCTACCCTTACACATTCACATGCATTTCTTCAAAATTAAAAGCCCTTTAACGACAAACAGAGATAAAAGCGATAACGGCGCGTTGTACCATTGTTGGAAATCTCCCCTTGCTGTTTTTGTTGCAAAACTGTTTTAATATTAGGTCTTTTTTGCATTCCCTGTGTCACGATACGATGATTGATGTCTTCCTGTGGTGTAGAGACAGACCACTAGATGGCAGACTATTCAAGGAAAACCATCACATAACTGAAGACTTCCTCTGCTGGCCGGACCAGTTCTCTCTGCTGCTCAAGAAACATGTGGCTGTGGAATGGAATGTTGGGCTATTGTGAGGGAACACCCTCGCGATATCACACAAGAAGCGCGGGAACCTAAAGGGAGCGCGGCAAGGATGAACAGAGCCGCGCCTGCTCCCATCGCTGCGGGGAGACTCAAGGGTCAGGGGCTTTGTTTGCTGATGAAGGCGTTATGTAAAATAACATACCATTTAAAAATGCTTCATAAGAAAAAGAAAGTCTTTAAAGTTTGTAATTTGTAACCCAGTAAAGATGCAATCTGAATCAGAAAGCGTGCGTTTTTGAATTGACGACTGGTTACTCGGGTGTTGGAACAGCGTTTGACATAAAACAGCACAAAGTCCAGTCACGTGTGAGGGAGCCTTGCTACTCCCTCTTGGAGGAGGCGGGAGTGCACATTTTTTCTAAGAGCTCCATATATATTTTCAAATAATACTGTCGTATTTTTTCCGTAAGAAAAGTCACCTTCGCAGGTTAAGTGTTGAACCAAATTTATTTCTATCGGAGCTGCCGTGGTGAACACCGCCCGCCAAGCCGCTGCGCCTGGTCTCAAACTGCCGTTCACCAAAGTGTTCCAGGTTCTATGGTGCCGCACAACACTACATTACTTCTCCGCTTTAACACAAAACTATACATTTTCCCCAAGGTTAACAAAATAACTGTAAAGAATGGAAACGCTTACAATATAAAATCTAGAACGATGGAGAATACATAGCATGCAAAAACGCAGACAGGTAAAACTTCTTACCTAAAAGCATTCTGAAAGAATAGTAGACTAACTAAGGAATAAAATAGAAACAATGCAAATCTCATGGGAAAAAAACAGCAAAACAAAAGATAAAAGAAACCAAATTACAGGAGCTGTAACAAATCAGAAAAGGAATTGAAGGATCCTGTTGAGAGAATAAAAAATTAGCTAGCATTCGCGGCAAGAATTTTCAATTCTATTAAGGACACGGAGGCGAGGATTATGCTTCTCTTTCTATTTATTGCCACTCACAGCAGCCAATCAAAACGTTTTTGTATGCAATAAAAACTACATTTCCCATGATGCCTTATCCATACATCACTTCCTGTATGACCCTATAAGAGCCACCATGCCCATTAGCTGAGCCTCTTTCTTTGCTCGAACAGTTTCTTAGTCCAATAACATTAATTCAAGTCCCATGAAACAGCTTTCGACGTGGAGAAAACAGAACCAACTGGAACGTAGATATCCTCTTAACCAGAAGTACTTCTATTCCATCTTCTTTCAGAACCTGAAAGTAACAAAACATAGAAAACCCGTAATTTCTGCTAAAACAGAACATAAATATATACCGGTGGGCAAACATTACAACATTGTAATATAACCGGGTGGGATAATCCTCGCCTCCGTGTCCTTAATATAATTGAAAATTCTTGGCGCGAATGCTAGCTAATTTTTTATTCTATTACAGGACCGGAGGCTTCGGATTATGCTAGTTTAACGCTTATCAAAACACAACTACAGCAATATCACCCACCGGTTTATAATAAACTGTTTAAATATAGATTGAGAAAAACCAATCAGCAGATCTCAGAATGTCTTGGACAGTAGAAAACATCATTATCATTATTATTATTCCTATTATCATCATATAATATAGAGATGCCACAAACAGAAGGTGCCCCAAACATTCGGGTATGAATACCTGTCTCTTTGTAAAAATTGCCGTCAATCACCCGGCTATAAAGTCGCAGACACAGGTTTAAAAAGGGTACTAAAATGTGAACATTAATTATGTCGAACATCCGGTTATAAAAATAGAATACATCCCTCGTAAGCCTTAAGGCATTGAACCCCACACAATTTGCGATAGCTGGAAAGCATAATATGGAACAATTCTTGACAAGTTGTAGTCCCGACCTTAATACTAATGAAACTCCTTCGGAGAAGATACTGTACCTGTAAATTCAGGGCTTTCACGTTGTAGAAACACCAACAGGTAGATAGGCTTAAGAACAGCGTGGACGATAAGTGCTGCCAACATAGTATTAATTGGCCTTACATCAAATAAAGAAAGAACCATAAAAAAAAAACATCCCACAGAGGGGAATATCTAGGTCCGGGGAAACTGCGCTACTCTAATACGTTTCAATAACTAACAGGTTTACCGGCGCAAGCCCACCGGTCTGCCCTCTACCTGAAAATGACCTGCAGAATAAACGGCCAAACGGCATTTGCGAACTGAACGATATGCCAATCCCTATGACAGTATGGCTGATAAAAAACAGTCACAATATGGGGAAAGGCAGCCTCCACGAATTGACGCGATATTCGCGTCCCCTCTCCGTGAATTGGAATGAACAGAGGGAAGCCTAGGCCCGTTCCACATCCGTCATGGGACGGGCGATCACCGATTTGCTGATAAGGAACGTATTCTGCCATGACTGAGATGTGATGACTCAGGCAGAAGCCAGAAGTCCTTCACTACCTCCACTGGTAGAAATGACAATGCACCTACCAACTTGCTGACAACTCACACTGCCAAGATATTGCGCATGTTGAATAGGATGTAACAAGAGGCCTGTGTGGGAGAGAAAGAGCGGATCGCAAGCAAAACCCTACCGACTGCTCCAGACAGTTGATTGAAGAGATAACTCCTGCAAAGACCACCTACTTGCCATGGGGCACCAGATCAGTAAGACAGGCGCATTGAAAAATGTCTGAGGGTCCCGAAAATGAATGGAGGGGCAGGGAAGATTATTTGATAGATGATGCTATAGCACCATTACTCTGGCAAGCGTCCGAAGGGGGATAGTCTGCATGGGTAACACCGATAACAACTCCTTTCTGAGAGCCCTCAAGTCAGAGTTGTCTGGGGCGATATAAGCAAGCCAGAAGTTCACCGTCAGTGGCAGACAAGGGGACGAGATAATTCTGAAAAAGTACAACTCAAGAACACAAGGGTATCGAACTAGTATCTGGAATAGACGATTACCTATCGTATCCCTGAAGGGAATCGGATTCTGAAAAGGAGACCTGACAGCAGGAACGTTGCGAGGCTAAGGCCTATATCTGTGCTAAGATGAAAAAACATATCCCGAAACACGATTCGGAGGATGCCCCGTACCTTTGAGTGAGCAATCACTGATTCCCTCAGCTATGTTGAATATCTTGGAAAAGGAAGTGGTAAATCCTAGGAGGAATCCCTAAGTGATCTGTAACGGGCCTGCATCATGAAGATCCTCATGATGCCAAAGGGTGTGACTAAGAAGATAAACATGCCCACATATTTAGAGACGTGCAACGAAATTGTCCCCAGGGGTACTTCCCACTAAGGGCCAGGCTCTGCCGCCATTGTATCGGCAAAGGTGTCCATCCTCCTGAAAGGATTTTGCGTCTCGCGATAGAGAGGGTGCAGTTGTGTTCCACGAAAAAACATATCGCCCATTGTGGCCCGTGTTCTAATATGTCCAAAGCCACAGGAGTGGCCGATACTTCTGCAACCAGAGCCATCTCCAGGAGTTGGCCTAAGGTCCTGCTTTGACTAAGAGCGTGTCCTGGCCTTCTCGCCAGGCACGGTTAAAGTTTCCCCTGTGATGTTTACCACTAGAAGGAGAGACGTCAAGCTCGGGCGTGGATTAGCCGGCCGCGGCACCCTAGCGTAATCTATTGCGTTTAAATTACTATTGCCTACATGATTAATCGAAGAAACAGATATAATATACCACCAGGAAGTGAACACTCAACCTTGAGAATAAGGGTCTAAGACCGTAACCATTATGCCACCGTGACTCTCCCCGTCAGTGTGGGTGGAGCGCAAACAAAGTAGAATGATCTGGTGTATTCGGCACAACCTTCTTAAATCTTGTCTTAGGAGGAGTCTCCTCTCCATATGCACCTACCGTGCGGTTCGTTCTATCACACCAGTATTTGAGGGGAGAAAACGCACGCCCAGAAGATGTGCATAAAAAAAAAATGATGGGTGACCATCACGGCGTGCTACACAGTACAAGTGACTGTCATCCCTGCGGCCCGTTGACCGACTCGTGGATGGAACATCCTGGGTGTCAACAAAGTTCTTCTAGGAGACGTTTACGCTCCTCATAAAAGTTCCCATCCTCCTTACATCTCACTCATTCCATGTCCAGGGGTGTCTATATATGATATGTAGTGCAAAGCACAGAATAGCAGAGGAGTCAGAGGGGGAGCTAACCCATGCACACGAGAGAGAAAAACAATGTACCTAGCTCCTCAGCAAAGCTGTAGTCTAAATTATTCCAGCCCCCAAGGGCATCAGAGCCATATCCAAATACCAGGAGCGTGTGCGCACTCCAAGGGCCAGCCCATTGTTGCAGCCGGGTAGGCGTAAGAGAAAACTGCTCCGTGTAAAGTACGAGGCACTATGAGCCTCGGAGCAAACAGGAGACGCGTGCGATGTGCGTAGGCCACCTGAGCTACGCACATCGGAGAGTTATCGGCTCCATCCCGCACTCGGCAACTAGGGAAAGCCTTTGGCGGTGAAGCGCAAGACTGCGCAGTAATCAAAACAACCATTATGGAAACACCAGGACTAATGGTAAATTCAGAACCACATTCATAGACACACATAACCCTTTGACTATGCCACAGTGACTCATGAGGAACACTGCAAACGACAGCGCAGAACCTCCGCTCGCGTAGGAGCGTCCCAATACTGCATCCAGATGGTCCAAAACTGAGGAAGGGTTAACACGCGCATGTTTCCATGTAGACATGCAGCGAATACTATCAGTGCGTCATCTCCGCCCCCGCGGGAGCGTCCATATTCTGTGCCTGTTCGGGCCAAGCTGCTTAGCGCTATCGCGCACATCATCAGTAGTGCAGCAGAGTAATGAAGCGCCCATTGTGAAAAAAAGCGCATGAACAACAACAGCGCAATGCGCATAACACCAGCCCCAAAATCCGTAAATCCGTCGTGTCAGCAATTATCGTGCCTGAGCGGGCCAACAACAAACCATAGCGGAAGCGCGCGACCCCATCAGGCATGAAAAAACCTATAGTTAACAATATAAAACTCAATAGCGCGTTCAGGCCGACCGGCCGCCCGCATGAAGGAAACCCCCGCTGCCACGCGGGGAGTGAGGAGTGCTAGCGCTCTAAAAGCACAGCGTGAAGTACGTGCTGGAGCCAAGGGATTAACCCTGCGGCGCGACGTGCCCCTGAAAGGCAACACTGGAAGACTTTAGCGTGTGCCAGAAAAAAACATGCAGCTGCCCAAAGCCTTCAAAGCCGAAACAGGCCTCCCGAAAAGCGCACGTCACCACTGTAGCGCGAGAGACACTCTCAGCGCTTCTGAAGCCGGAGGTCCGATCGCGCTGCCAGCGCCCGCCGGTGACGGGGTCAAAAGCATCAGCGCGATCGCGTGAGGAGCATAATGATGAGCAGTAAATATACGAAGCAGTAGCGCATTACGCGCGAGCTAATCAAAACCCCCAAGGAGGAGGCGTAGTAATTTATTCACTGCTCCCAGCGGGAGCGCACCATGCCCCAATCACCGCTCCCAGCGGGAGCCTGTCAAAAAGCCCAGAGGTCGATAATAAAAGTGCGATGCAAGCGCTGATGTGTTTCAAAACGCCCGGAGGCCCGATAATAAAAGCGCGATGCAAGCACTGATGTGTGTGATGTGCGTAATCACTCGGCAACACAGCGCGATGCACGCGCAGCCTAAGAAGGGGAGGGAAAACAGTCAACAGCGCGATCTGCGCGCACAAATGTAAAACAATAAATTTAAACGTAGCGTGAGCTACGCGCAAGCATAACCACACAATAATCAGAAAGTAAAAACCATTAGCGGTCAGTAAATAGACAATATCATAGTATAATTCTTGAGCACTTAACTTCCTGCGTGAGCAGCAAAGAAAGAGGCTCAGCTAATGGGCATGGTGGCTCTTATAGGGTCATACAGGAAGTGATGTATGGATAAAGCATCATGGGAAATGTAGTTTTTATTGCATACAAAAACGTTTTGATTGGCTGCTGTGAGTGGCAATAAATAGAAAGAGAAGCATAATCCGAAGCCTCCGGTCCTGTAATAGAATCACCTATACCCAAGGCGGGGGTACACGTGGGTACACGGCGTACACCCACTCTTTTCACAGGGTGGACGCCGTCCCCCCTGCTAAGAAATTGGGCCCCACATAAATATGTTGAACTTGTCCCAGTGGACACGTTCATCAGCTCCTGCACGTTGGTTGCTTTCGATTCCCAGCAGCAACGTGCAGGCAGCGAGGGGGCTTTTTTTCCACCTCCAGCTAGGCAACGATAAAGACAGAAGTTAAGGGGCCATCAGGCCTCCTTTTGATCGATTATGGGACTGGAGGCCTCCTGGAACCTCACAAATGCAAATGCACCGGCGAGAAAACAAAAGCACACAGCTTGTTATCTCTTCACAGATTCTTAATAGATGCATGCTTTTTACTTTGTTGTATATAAGTGCAGGCACTCTATAAATGTCAGATTGGTTGGTCTGTCTCAGTATTTACACAAATAACAATTTAAATAGCACTGTTATATTTCTTTTATAGCACTACTCCTCCCAATGCAGAGTGTTATAGCACTTTACATAACATACACATTATCCATTCCAAATAAATCATGTAAGTGTGTAAATTAATGTACAAGATGTGTTACAGGAGACAGTCAGGGTTACAAGGTGTAGGAGTCAAATATCTTTCATAGCTCACTGTGGTCTACTAGAAGGATTACAATTTATTAACTGCATGTAACAAAAGGATCTCTGTGTTCAGAGCAGTAATCCACTTACCTATCTACATAAAATAAAAATCTGTTTTCTGCATGTTACATGATATGCTTTGCAGGCGACAACTTTTAAAAAAAACATATTTTATTGCATTTTCAGTTGGCATATGTTATAACATACACATATAAGAGCATCACTTCCAGTGAGGTAACTTCCTGTGATGCCACGTGGAATGTCACGCGTCGTGATGTCATGTGCTTTGATAGCACACGTCATGATGTCACTTGCATGCCTGACTTGGTCAGTCCCCCCACTTCTTTTTTTAGAACTTGTGCCCTGCCTATACCTGAATAGTAACCTTCTCACCTGCTCACCCCTGCGCACTTTTATACTGCCATCATGAGAAGTGAGAGAACTTGTTTTGTCACTTTGACCAGAACCCTCTCCCTGGGCAACACAGGAAGGAGAAGAGCTGGGAACAGTGGAATTGGAAATACTCGAACCAGGACAGCCACTGTCTTCTTGCTCCACCATCAGTCCCTCTGGAAGCCATTCACATTCTGTTCACCTTTGCACTTCACTACCGTTCCAACAATCCACCAGCTCCTACCATTCACTCTGACAGCACTACCACAAACCTTATCAATATCAACAGGTTCACTAAATTTCTCTCCTCCTTTCTTAGTATGGCCCCCTTTCTTGATGTGTACAACATCCCCTACTTGGACCTGTAGTTCTCTAACCCTAGCACGATTATCATAGTTCTCCTTCTGCCTAGCTTTAGCCAGCATTGAATTCCTCTTTACTGTCAGATCATGATCACATAAGGACACATCACCTTTAATCCATTTGCCCATCCAATTCGGACAAATCTTGGTAAAAGGCTTCCTTCCTTTCAAAAGTTCAAACTGATACACTAATGTTGAACTTTGGGGACTAGTCCTATAAAACCAAATCATGGCACTAACAGCATTGGTCACCACAAACCTTTTTGCAACCGCTCATCGGACACATTGCACCACTACCCAATTCATCCTCTCAACCTGTCCATTGCTTTGAGGATGGTACATCAAAGTCTTCAAGTGTTTGACATCCCCTGACCTCAAAAAACTTGTCACTTCCTTGTTGACAAATTGAACACCATTATCTGACAGCAAAAACTGTGGGAGACCTTCCCGCATGAAATTAGTTTTAAAAAAATTCAATGACCGTTTTAGCACTAGAGTCCGTTACAAATTTTACTTCTGGCCACTTGGAATACAGGTCTACCAACACCAGAACATAGCGGAAATGGGATGGAAGAACAAAAAAAGGCCCAACCAGGCCAGTTCCAACTTTCTCCCAAGCACGTGACCGGCACTCAATATGTTGCAGAGGGGGTTTCCTCACAATATATGTTGTTTCGGAAGTAGAACAAATGGTACACCTGCCAACAGATTCATCAACTTCCCTATCCATGGATGGCCACCAAAAAGTTTGTCTAAGCCTGCGTTTGGAAAACGTGCTACCTAAATGGCCTTCATGCGCTAACTTTATCAGTCTAAACCTCAACTCAGAAGGAGGTACCAATTTGTCTAATCTGAGTAACAATCCGTCCTCAACAGATAACCCGTCAGACACCTTCCAAACAGGTTGACACACAGACTCCACTGTTCTCTCCTATGCGCGGGACCGGTCTCGGTATCTTAGGGATTAAGATCCGTAGTATGAGAGGGTTCTCTGGTGGCGAGATGCGGGTAGATATTCCAATATATCAAGCGTGCAGCGACGGGCGTGGATACGATCCTCAATGGGAACCTCGCAAGGTGGTGTGAGTGCCGGAAGCCGGGCAGCTACTGAGGGAATGCATGGGATGCATCCCATGCATTCCCTCAGTAGCTGACCGGCTTCCGGCACTCACACCACCTTGCGAGGTTCCCATTGAGGATGCCTTAATTACCATATTCCCGAGTACGCTCACGGCGACTTCCAGCACGAGGATCGTATCCACGCCCGTCGCTGCACGCTTGATATATTGGAATATCTACCCGCATCTCACCACCAGAGAACCCTCTCATACTACGGATCTTAATCCCTAAGATACCGAGACCGGTCCCGCGCATCTGCAGGATAGGACCTTTGCTCCGATGCCTGCCCCTCGTCAGGCTTTCACTTTCAGGCATGCTTATGTTTAAGTCCTGATGATGATCCTTGTATTTACTGTATGGATCGAAACGTCGTCGACACCCATCACACCTTATACACTACTTTAATGTGTTATTATTTGTGTAAGGGTGTAAAAAGACGATTTGTTGGCCCTATGTTCTAATGCCATATATGACAAATCGACAGCCGTGCCTGAGCCTTTGTCTGTCTTGCTGTCACATCGTATGTGTTCTGTGTAGGTGTAGTGAGGGCACAGGATTGTGTCCCACTTACTCTATTGTGTGATTATGAAGAAGTTTTTACTCTGATAATTGTAACATTAAAGTAGACCTCTGTCCGGCTGGACAAGTCTTTACCAATATAGAACTGATTGAGTCTATATTTATCTCTCCCATACTATACCGTTCCATGTGACCACTGTTTTCTAGAAAACTGAAAGTGTTCAATGTCAAAATGAAATTATAGGAGCTTATTGGACAATCTAGATATGTGAGGCATTTGATCTTTAATTTTTTCACCACTCAAGATTGTAACCAACGGTTTATGATCACTCTTGACCAAGAACTTGGTTTCCCACATGTTAGAAATGGGATCTCTGGTTGGCTAAGGCTTGCGCCAAAGTCAGGCAGAGACCACCACTCTAGTCAGGGCGAGGGAGTTACACGCCAAAGATAACCCCTGCTCACCCCCTTGGTAGCTTGGCACGAGCAGTCAGGCCTATCCCGGAGGCAATGTGTAAAGCGTTTGCGCAACACGCACACAGCAACAACATACTAGGCACACCACAAAAGGAACTCCACACAAGGTTATATCAAAAATAGCCTTTGTATTATCATAAACACATAGAGTAATCACACATTTACACTGTGCCAACTGGCACTGGGCAATATCTACAGGGGATTATATACACATGACAGGGCCAATTGGGCCACTGTCAGAACCATCACAAAGTGAAAAGAGTAAATGTAGAACTTATAATAAATGTAGCACAAATTGTAGATGTAGAATTCAACCAGTAATTACTGGCAAAACCTCGTACTCAGCATCGTCCTGCAATCATAAATCATATTATGCAATCATCATCACATTAGGCGTGAAATATATTCTGCGCCAACCTCACCAGCATAAGCACATTATGTAATCATCTCATAAGTCTAAACGCATTAGACAATAACCTCACAAGCATAAATACATTATGCAGTAGCACATAAACAGAACTCTTAGATTAGGGAATAACCTCTTAAACATAAATCATAGAATGCAAATCACCTCATAAACATAAACCACATTAGAGGCATAAATCACGGTGCATAACTCTCAGGACATGAATCACATTTCCTAGCACCACATGAATCACATTAGGGCCTGGCGCCCTACAAACCTAACAGTTCCCCTGGCCAACTGGCCTTCTCAAAGGGGCTCAAATGCCCTATTTCCAAATGTCAGGGCGGCTGCCAATGCAGCAGAATCCACTTGCGCAATTGCGCTGGGGCAAAGGAGTGTACCTCACTCCTATCTTATACAAAAATGCCCCCAAAGAACTGTTCGCCTAAACGGTGCAGCTGCCGCTAATTGCCGTGCAGCTGGGATGAATTGTAGGCCTGGGCACTCTCTGTGCCCTCTGAGCAAATATGCCACAACCGTTGCAGCTGCCCGCGCTGGTGCGGCGCAGCTGTGAATAAGCCAAGTAAAGGGGCCTGGCACATCTGTTCCTCTTCAGCCCCACTGGGCCTCTCTAAACCAAATTGCCCCCAAAACGTTGCAGCTGCCCTCTAGCAAGCGGGGCAGCTGTAAGAATGGCCAAATTGGAAGAAGGTACGGACACCACTGGCCCTCGGGACCCCCACTGGGGCCCTAAAAACAAATATGCCCTATCGTTGCAGCATCCGCCATGGCGGTACCGCTGTGAATACTCAAGGAGGCTTTGGCACCTCTGTGCCTCGGGGGAGCAACTATGGGGGCAGGCACCGATAGCGTGCCTCGACACACACCCCCCTTCCCACCAGGCTCCACTCACCGGACTGTTTCCTGGGGGAGGGAAGTCTTCTCTTCTCCTCAGCTCATCTGCGGATCTCCTCCGGCCTCCCCTGGACTGGGGACAGGCGATGGGGATCTCCTGCTGCGGGCGAGGGGCTCTGTGGCATCGACCGGCCGCCACTCTGCAATGTGGCTCACTGGGGCTGTGCTACTTCACCCGGGCCCTCTCCTGGAGCCCGGGACTTCCCTCCTCAGACGTGCGGGGCTCTCCCATGCTCACGGAAGCCCGTCCAGACTTCCGGCCTCCCGTAGGAGGCCCCGCCCACAACCAGGCAAAGGCAATGGCTGACTTCCGGGTCGCACTGAGCAGCGGCCCGGAGAAGATTTCTTTAGCGGCTCGGGCCGCGGCGGTGGTTCACTTTCACTCGGCAAATTGCGGGGTGGGCTCCCGCGAAAGGTACCATCATGCGGGGTGGGCACCCGCTCTTTATAGAATCACCAATGCGGGGTGAGCACCCGCCATTTCAAAGGTGCACGATGCGGGTTGGGCACCCGCCATTTCAAAGATAAACAAAGCGGGGTGGGCACCCGCTCCACGGCATCACTGGGGGGGGGGATCCCCACGTCGGGATTCCCTCCCAAACGACAGGCAGCTTAGCGCTGCGCAGCCCACACTCTCCTCCTTCCTGGCAGGGTAAAATATAGCGCTCCCAAGGCACTAGGAGTCCTGAAGGTCCTGGGGAAGGCAAAACAAAAGCGCTTCACAGGGCGAAGGAGTCTCCCAGGGGCCAGGGGCATAGCTGGGCCCAGGGAGGCCAGCACACAGGGCCCTCCAGCAGGGAGGCAAGCCCCCATGGCGGTTCCTCCTGGGCCCCAGCAGCAGCAAGCCCCCAGCACGTCCGGACCAGCCCACAAGCACAGAAGAGAGAACAATTTCATGGGGTCACAGCCCCTATATTTATACCAACATTTCCTTTGTCTGTAGTGCAGGGCATGGGGAATCAGATGCAACTTGTTCAGGGGGGATTTGGAGCACTTTGTTTTGCAAGCTCCTCTTCCCCTTTGTCAGGTGGGGGCTAGGTGATCAGACACACCACAGGGGGCGGAGCCAGCATTGTACAGGGCAGGCACACTCCTATTCAGAGTCAGGGGATTACTCCTCCCACTACTCCCAGCACAGATGTCCTATTCAGCCCAGCGCTGACTCACCCTGCCCCTCCTGGAGCCACACACCTCCCAGCCCCAGTCACTCACAAGCCAGACATGCAATTCACATCAGGCAGGCAGACACATAGCACACAGAAATGCCAACTTCTAAAAGTGGCATTTCTCCCATAGTCATAATAAATCTGCGCACACCATTGCGCAGCATTTATTCTCACAATTTCATACATACCAAACTCGACCACTCTGCTCCTCCCATACCATGAATTACCACTGACACACACTGATCAGGGAATCCCCAATGCATTCCTATGGGAGGGCAGGCCAATTTCACCAATGTACACAGAGAGCGCACGCACTTTCCACTGGACCACAGTGCGAAAGTGCCCAGAGGCCTAAAACCACCAACACCAGGCCACAGAAAAGGCAAAAAGTTTAGGGGTGAACTTGCCAAAAAGGCCAAGTCCAACACCACACATAAGGTTAAAATTTTTGGATTGCCCACCAGCAGACCAACAATTCCTTTTCTATAGTGGAGTAATGCGTTTCTGGTTCTCTAAGTGTTCTAGACGCATACCCAATAGTGTTCTCAAAACCTGTTTCACTTTGTGTTTGAACAGCTCCCAACCCATGATTGCTGGCATCCACCGTTATACAACATGACAAATTTGGATTGAAAGGTTTTAAAACTTTGAAGCTTGCAAGTTGATGTTTGATCCAAACAAATTGTACTTGACATTTATCATCCCAACAAAACACTGTTTTTTTTCAACACACATGTTAGCACACTGACATGATTAGCATAATCTGGAATAAATCTCGAATAAAATTCACTTAGACCCAAAAATGATTTCAGCATAGTTTTGTCAACAGGGGCTTCTGCATCAATGATGGCATCTACTAAACCAGGCCTTGGTTCATTACCATCACCCGATACCATGTGACCCAAGTATTCAATCCTTCCTCTTAAAAACTCTCACTTTCCCAATTTTAGTGCAACACCCTTTTCCTGAAAAAATGGAAAGCAGTTGGTTGAGAATTCTGTTATGCTCCTCTATGGAGGATGCAAAAATCAGCATGTCATCCTGAAATGCTGCCACACCCATCATTCCTTTAAGAAGCAGGCACATTATTCTCTGAAAAACTGCAGCAGCTGAAGCCAATCCGAAGGGCATTCTACATTCTGGAACATACCTATAGGTTAAACAAAGGCAGTGTAATGTCTTGACTCATCATCTAATACTACTTGATGGAAAGCAGAAGCAAGGTCTAATTTACTGAACCACTTTGCTCTCATAATAAGTGCCAGTAGATCTGAAATTTTCAGAAGAGAATGGGAATCTCCCCAGATAGCTTTGTTCAAGCTGCACAAATCTACGCAGACCCTCAAATCCCCATTGTGTTTCTGAGCCACCATCAATGAAGACATCCACAAGGATGACTCACTGGGTTCTATTATTCCCTTGTCACACAACCCTTTTAACTCCTTTTCCAAATCCTCCCTGACTGAAAATGGAACACTATGTAACTTGTGTTTAACAGGGAGAGAACCTTCTTTGACTCTTATCTTGTGACAAAATCCCTTGATGGTAACTACACCTTCAGTACAGACTGAGGGAAATTTCACTCTCGCCTCCTCTATTTGCGTTTCACAAATAACTGACACTTGGGAGCCGATTCCGATCTCGGCCGGTAGGGCACCGAATCGGATTCGGCTTAACCGGATCCGATTCGGAGCCCTCTTTTCCGACCGACTCGTACGTGCGTCCGGCCGAGCGAGTACGATGCGAGCGCACGTGAAATCGTCGACCGACTCGTACGTGGGTCCGAACCGCTCCGACCGACTCGCACGGACACGACTCGCACCGCTCAATGGAGACGTTCCCCGGCCGGGCAAGTACGATGCGCGCCGCGAGCAGTCCGACCGACTCGCGCCGTCCGGCATGAAAGAGCTGTCGGAGCCGGACTTTGGGGTCTGACAATCCGTGTCGGACCCCCCTGTACACGTAGCCGCGCGAGTCGCACACAGGGGGGACCCATGGGTCCCCCCTACCTGTGCATGTACGGCGTGATTCGCATGGACGCGTACCCGCTGAAGGGGGCGCCCTTGTTCGCCTCGCACCCATTGAGTCAATGGGAGCCCGCGTACGCGTTGTACGACCGGCTCCCATTGACTTCAATGGGAGTCCGACCGAATCGAGTCCGATAGCATGCGTACGCATCGTACTCGTTCGGTCGGACTGCCAGAGTCCGATTCGGTCGGAAATCTCTCCGAGTCCGGCTCGGTCGGAGAGATTTCCGGCCAGAATCGGAATCGGCCCCTTGGTCTTTAGTACCTGGTCTCAAAATCATTTTGAAAAGACCCTGGTGGAACCAACCCAAAACGGATAGACCTTTGATAGCCATGTAAACTTTTCCAAAAATAGTCCTTCCCCTGAACTCCATTGTTTCTTCGAAGAATCCTGCTAGTTCGATCCTTCTGCCCTCGTACGAGACAGGTACGTGGTTTGGAGGTTCCTTAGACCTGCAAGGTCCATTGTCCTGAAATAGTTCTTCAGTGTCATACTCATCCTGGCTCCTGAGTCTACCAACAATTTGAGTACTTTGTTTCCCACCATGACATCGATGTAGGGATCCACACACTCTGACGGATCACCAGTTGCCACCTCCCCTTCATTGACTACCAACACCATATTCTGCAAATCATTTTGAATCTGCTCGTAAGAACATCTTGACTCTCCTTCACCGGTATCAACAACGGCATTGACTGTCTTATCGGAGTTCTTCTTGTAACTCTGTCATACTTTAGCGAAATGTCCTACTTTATTACACATTCAGCAAGTGACAAACTTCGCTGGGCATGTTCTGCCACCTCTACCATGCGCCACGTTGCCACACCTAAAACAACAAATAGACTGGTTGAAGAAATTACTCCTACTAAGCCTACCCAGCTGTTTTTACCTTTAGTGACTGCACCTTTATTACCACTATGATCCCTGGTCTTTATCACATTGACTGTTTCATTTTTTTCTTCGAACTCCTTGACTGAAATCTGAGATGTTTCAATGCTCTTGGCAATACGTAATGTCTCCTCTAAGGTGGGATAACTTATACATAACAATTTCTGCTAGATGGTTTTGTTATTACAATGACTAATAAACTGATTGGACATCCCCTGAAAAACCAGTCTGTTGTATTCCTCTTAGGGTGTCCGTATATAGGTTTTCCTGTATCATGTCCTTATATAGGCACAATTCGCCCTGCCCTTATATAGGCATAAAATCCCAGTCCTTATTTAGGCATTAAACCGTGCACTCCAAATACAGGCATGGTCTCCGACATCCGTCCACCCTAACGTCACAACGAGTTCTTGAAGAACAGACCCTTAGGCTTTGGGAGTTTCCCTAGCACAGGACTATTGATTTCTTCAAGGACTCATCTATTATGCATGAACCGTTATACCTTAAGGGTTCATTCATGACGTCTTCCGTTGTCCGATTCACGTCAATGCTAACATTCTGAGGTACCTCTCAGGTATAAATATACCTTCCCTAGCCCTTGTAAATCAGAGGAGACCTCGACTTCAGAGGAGCCCGTTTCCCGGCCTGACACACTGAGAAGACGCTATCATCCCTGCACGCAGAGAGTCCAGCTTCCAGTGATCTGACTTCCCTCGCGGGGTGTTGGAGTTCGAGTCTGGCAAGAGATTCCCACCTCTCTCATTCTTAAGGTATGGAGCTGACTAGAAACCTAGAGGGACTTTTGGCATACTAGGCATACTAGGCGTAACATACTCTTAGTATACCATAGTAAGGAATACTTCACCTACTTCATACCTCTCCCTACACCTAGGTTAGGTTAGGTACATTGGGGTAGAACTAGCTTAGAAACGCATCGTATGAGTACTCACATTTTTAGTCTATGTTATTTATGTAAATGAATATCTACTAAAGATCATGCTAGCGCTGTATTATTTATTTCTACTGCTTACGCTGTACATTATTTATCTTGCATACTGTCTTGTAATCATAACAGCACATATTACTTACACGAGAAACAAGACTGTTCAATAAATCTTTTATTGAAACGCCCGTCTATTCTTTCTGTGTAACTTTGAGGAAAACTAAGTATGCACGATTGAGCTGAGTGAAATAGTTATCTATTGTTTCCACGACTCTGGGACACGTTCTGATTCAAAAGGGAAACAAAGTTGTCATGTTTTGCGGCTGCCAGAAACTACTCCCTTCTTGTTTATCAAGGAGTTTCTAGTGGCATCTGAGCTAGCTGGCACAAGTAATTAAGTTTAATATACTCGATAGGGACATACCGACCTCAGTCCTATGTCAAGCCTATAGGGTATATTATTCCAATGCGCAGAGCCTATTAGGGAAATAGGAGCTACACTACATGGCGCCCAACGGTTTGGTAAGGCGGTAATTTAACGTTAGATACTGAGTAACTCAGCCGTGCTTTTCTCTCAGAGACCCCTACCCATATACTCCAAAAGACGTCTGGAGTGGGCAGGGTTAAGTATCCGCCACGGCTACATAGGGAAGCACCCTATATATTAGCTGTTTGGTTTGTTCAACGTTGAAGGATACAGTGTTCCAAAATATTGTGCACCTTATCTTTGTTTCCTTGAAACTTGTTCTACATTTTTCAAAAAAACAAAATGTCCATAAACGGGGACGGAGCCACCGGAAACGGTGGAGCTGCGGCTGACCCAGCCATAGCAGTTTTTAACTTTACAGGTTTAAATGAAAACGAGGAGGGTGTTATAGACATCCATCCAAACTTAAGAAGAGCCATCACTCTAAAACTCATAAAACACGGCCTACCACCTACCACCAAAAGGAGGTAGAGCAGTTTTCGTGATAGAGGCACACGAATCCTTTCAGACAGAGGTATTCTATTCATGGGTAATATTTCCTGAATCCAATCCAGTTACAAAACTGTTTCACTTCTACAAAGAAGATGATCCACCAGAGGAATATATTCCTTTCGAGGATATAGAAATTCCATTAACATACCAGGAGCATCAGCTCTGGTTTAAAGGCGCCCTAAAACATCACAGAAACATTACTAGGCTCGGTCCACTAGGTAGACCAGGAGCAACATGGCCGATTCTAGCCGGCTACACACCTCATCCTGAACTGGATATAATGTCAGATGAGGAACTACTTACTCAACTTACAGAGTTAATAAAAATCTACAGACAATTGGTCCAATATGTCATGCGGACTTTCACAGTCCAACCACCATTGACACTTCCAAATCAAACTCCTCAACAGGGGAATACACTAAAAATTACACCACAGACTCTATACGCAGTCATGGGAAAAATGCCCACAAAACGTGAGCAAGTTCCATTTTGGATAGCTCAAAAAATTACTCAAATCGAAGCAGTATTTCCAAATACTAGCCCGTATGAGAAACACAGAATCCTAACCATCTGTTTACCGATGGGGATCACACCACAACTGGAAGACTGCACCACTTGGGGCTCAGTCTTTGCTGCCATCTATACTAAAACACATGGTATTCCGTCAATTGCGGTAATACCTGATGTCCTGAAACAAATTCAAAATGAATACGGGGCAGAGCCTGCTCTAAATTTAGGTATGAAATTACTGAAAAATTTCGACCAGGTCTCAACAATAATATTATCTAATATTAAAGGGGAGGCAGCAGCAGTGGCGATCCGCCAACGATTAAGGAATTCGATGTTACAGAACATCAAACTGAGCTACCCAGAATAATTGAACAATCTTATGCAGAATTAGGCAGAGATAGTTTGGGTGGAAGACCAGTGAAGCCGAAACTATCTGAAAGTCCTGAGAAGGACTCTATTAAACAAACTCCTACATCTTCTAAAAAGAAGTGGGAGACTGATAAACAAAATTCTAACGAGAAACGTTCTCAATCCCGAGGTAGGTCTCCTCAAAAGGAGCCCTCTGAAAGGAGGTATAACCTCAGGAATAGGGAAAATTTGAGAAAGCCTGACAGGTATCAAGATACTGATACACGTTCCTCTCGTCCCTTTCAGATCTCATCACAGACTTCGGAAAGAAGAGGACGGTCAGAACATAGAGAAGAACGCGTGAAATCCAAGGAAGATAAACACGCTCCGAAAAATAAAACAAAACCTCAATTCTCCAAAAAGAAAGTAGCAGGTCTGAAGGTCAGACATGCTGAGAATACTGAGAACACAACTCAAGAACGGAGAATGGGCTCAGACAATGCTGGACAGTGCAGCAGAAGTCACAATAGCTCGCCAGAACCTGAAGGAACTTCTGGAGATAGTGGACTTGAATGAGTACATTACAGTTGAGACTGTAGACACCAGGGTTAGTACTCCACAAAAGTTATATGAAATAACACTCCGGGTGGAGGGAGACATACCTAGACAGGTGAAAGCACTTTTTTGGGAAAAACTTTCAAGGGGCTATGACATACTTCTAGCAGAAAAAGACTGGCCACCACAATTTGTCAGGGAGTGCCCACACAGCGAGGACATTATTATGCCGGCCTTCTCCAACCATATTCCAATACACCTAAAATATACATATGCCAGGAAATGGGCAGTAGCCCAGGCCCCAGCATTATATAAAAATCATGTAGGATGGGATGAGGACTCACCTCACCATAAAATACATCTGAAACATGAACCAACTGCACAAAGGCAGTACCCAATAAAGCAAGAAGCTAAAAAACAATGCGCAGAGCCTATTAGGGAAATAGGAGCTACACTACAAGTCGACCTCAACCAGGCGTAGCGTCGAAGGGCTACCGACGTGGAAATCGCCCTGCCTAGTGAGTCGGCGGTATCCAGCCCACAGCGGATGGTAAACTTTGCTGCGTATCTCCCTCGGCAACTGCACGGGAGAGGACGGTCCGGGCCTCGTCCGGGCACTGGGGCAGCACTTGCGCCACCGTATCTCACACGGAGTGGGTGTAACGGCCCAACAGACATGCAGTGTTTACCAACCGCAGTCCCAAGCTGGAGGAAGAAAACATCTTCTTCCCAAGATGGTCCAGCTTTTTGGATTCCCTATCAGGTGGTGCGTTAGGGAATGCGCCTTTGGAGGTGGAGGCTTGGACCACCAAGCTCTCAGGGGTGGGGTGTTGGGAGAGGAAAGTGGGGTCGCCCGGAGCCGGGCGGTGGCGTCAGGCAATCATCCTATCCACAGGAGCCCCTGTGTTGGGCCTGGACCAGGTGCCCAAAAGGATGTCGGTGAGGGCTTCATTAAACGGTAGCAGGGGCTCCGAAGAGCTTGCTGCCGGTTGAAGCACCTCTGTCAGGAGGTTAGTCCTGACTGCCACCTTAGGTAGCTCGAGGTTGAGAGCCTAGGCCGCCCTACGCAACACCACGCCGTTAGATGCTCCCTCCTCCGTAGCCACAGTAGGAGGAGACAACATGCCAAGGTCTGATGAGGTATACAAACCACTGGCTTCCCCCAGTTCCTCTCTCCAGTCCGGTTCATAGCCCAACTGGTCAGTTAAAGGGTCTCCAGACCCCTCCCAGTCCTCCTCACCCTCCTCTGGCTGCCAATCAGGTCTAAAAGAGCCAGGGTAGAACAAGGGCACAAAAGTACCCATCGGCGCCGGATCTGTGTCTACCTCGAGGTGGAGGCCGGGGTCAACGCCGGCAGGGGACACAACCGGCGTCAGCTGCGGACGTGGTGCCGGTGGAATTGGCGCCGGGGGAGGTGTAATGAGGTCGACCGGCGCCGATCCGGATCCAGGCCTGGATCCAAGGGGACCCTGCGGTGCCGGGGCCAAAGCCACCGGCGTCGAAGGCCCAGGGCCCCCAGCCGAGTCCGCGGGGCCCGAAGGCGCGCCGGCGGAGTCGGGCTGCCCAAAGATGTCATGCATCGCTTCGTAAAATTGGCGAAGCTGGGCAGGGGTCGCGCCGGGTCTCGGGAAGGGAGAGAAACTCGGAGTCGACCATTCGGGGTCCGCAAGCGGAGCCGTGGGAGGGGCACCACCCGCATCCCACGTCGCATCGGCCGACCGACGAGGAGAAGTCGAAGAGCGATGATGCTTCTTCAACTTCTTCTTGTGCTTCGACTTACCTGAAGAGTGCGAAGACTTGGAAGAAGACTGGTGGTGGTGGCTCCGCGGAATCACTGACAGAATATCGACTACAGAAATATCGACAACAAAAATATCGGAGCCGAAATATTGATGTCCACAATATCGAAGTCCTATCTACATTATGGTAAGTACAAAAATATTGAGAAAAAAAATATCATTGTCAAAAATATCGTTGTTAAAAATATCGTTTTTTTTAATGTTTAAAAAATAATGTAAAATAAAGTAAATAATACATATAATTAAAATAAACATAGTTAAAATTATTCCAAAATGTTTAAAATTTATTACATACAAATAAAAAAATAATTAAACATATATACGTATAAAATATAATATATATACTTACTTAATAATATTTATAAATAATAATTTTAATAACTTATAAATGGTTAAAAAACATAAAAAAATTATAAATACATATATACAAAAAAAATAATAATATAAATAAAAATATAAAAAATATATATAACAAATTAAAAAATTACAATATTTTTAATCTTTTTAAAATAAATTATACACTACATTAACTAAAACAGTAGAGAAAATATTGGATAGCGGAGGGAATATAATTACTATTCCCACTCCAGAGAGTATAACAGTAGGGAAAGTGTTGGATAGCATAGGGATAAAAATTACTATTCCCCCTCCAGTCAGTGCAACAGTAGGGAAAGTGTTGGATAGCGCAGGGGTAAAAATTACTATTCCCACTCCACTGAGTGCAACAGTAGGGAAAGTGTTTGATAGCGTAGGGGTTAAAATTACTATTCCCACTCCAGAGAGTGCAACAGTAGGGAAAGTGTTAGATAGCGTAGGGGTAAAAATTACTATTCCCACTCCAATAAGTGCAACAGTAGGGAAAGTGTTGGATAGCGTAGGGGTAAAAATTACTATTCCCACTCCAGAGAGTGCAACAGTAGGGAAAGTGTTGGATAGCGTAGGGGTAAAAATTACTATTCCCACTCCAATAAGTGCAACAGTAGGAAAAGTGTTGGATAGCGTAAGGGTAAAAATTACTATTCCCACTCCAGAGAGTGCAACAGTAGGGAAAGTGTTGGATAGCGTAGGGGTAAAAATTACTATTCCCACTCCAGAGAATGCAACAGTAGGGAAAGTGTTGGATAGCGTAGGGGTAAAATTACTTTTCCAACTCCAGAGAGTGCAACAGTAGGGAAAGTGTTGGATAGCGTAGGGGTAAAAATTACTTTTCCCACTCCAGAGAGTGCAACAGCAGGGAAAGTGTTGGATAGCGAAGGGGTTAAAATTACTAATACCACTCCAGAGAATGCAACAGCAGGGAAAGTGTTAGATAGCGTAGGGGTAAAAATTACTATTCCCACTCTAAAGAGTGCAACAGTAGGGAAAGTGTTGGATAGCGAAGGGGTTAAAATTACTATTCCCACTCCAGAGAATGCAACAGTAGGGAAAGTGTTAGATAGCGTAGGGGTAAAAATTACTATTCCCACTCCAGAGAGTGCAACAGTAGGGAAAGTGTTGGCTAGCGTAAGGGTAAAAATTACCATTCCCACTCCAGAGAGTGCAACAGTAGGGAAAGTGTTGGATAGCGTAGGGGTGAAAATTACTATTCCCACTCCAATAAGTGCAACAGTAGGGAAAGTGTTGGATAGCGTAGCGGTAAAAATTACTATTCCCACTCCAGATAGTGCAACAATAGGGAAAGTGTTGGATAGCGAAGGGTTAAAATTAACATGCTTATCAATGTAACATTTTTTGTAATTAAATAACCAATTAATAATTAATCAACAATAAATTAATTATGAATACCAATAAAATAAAATTAATAATTACTTTAATAAAATTAAATTATTTCCCACCCTATTCCCCTATAAACCCACAACCTGCTCCTAAAATAAATTAACACAAATATAATTATCAATTAATCAATTAATAAAAATGTATTACCAGTTAATAATTAATTAACAATAAATTAATTATCAATACCAATAAATAAAAATTAATAATTACTTTATTATAATTAATTTACTTCCCACCCTATTCCCCTATATACCCACAACCCACTCCTAAAAAAATTAACACAATTAATATAATTATCAATTAATCAATTAATTACCAAATAATAATTAATTAACAATAAATTAATTATCAATACCAATAAATAAAAAATAATTACTTTATTATAATAAATTACGTCCCACCCTATTCCCCTATAAACCCACAACCCACTCCTAAAATAAATTAACACAATTAATATAATTATCAATTAATCAATTAATAAAAATTAATTACCAATTAATAATTAATTAACAATAAATTAATTATCAATACTAAAAAATAAACATTGATAATTACTTTATTATAATTAAATTACTTCCCACCCTATTCCCCTATAAACCCACAACCCGCTACGGAACTAAAACACAAAATTTTATTAAAAATAATTAATAATTTTTAAAACCTATTATTTAATTTACTATAATTAAATTACTTCCCACCCTATTCCCCTTTAAACCCACAACCCGCTACGGTACTAAAACGCAAAATTTACTTTAAAATAAATTACTAACTTCAAAAAATGTAATACATATATTTAACAAAAAATACAATACTTAACAAAAATATAGAACACATACATATAAAATACATACTAAAATACATAACACTAATATAAACATCGATATTATTAACAACGATATTTTTGCAAACGATATTACTGACTTCGATATTAACAAAAACGATATTTCTTACCTTCAGGTCGATATTCTGGTCACCGATATTCTTGATGTCGATATTCTGTCCCTTCAATATTTCCAACTCAATATTTCTGTAGTTCGAAAAAAAAAACTCGATATTATGTCTGTGCACCGGCTCCGCGACCGGTCCCTCGACATCCCACGCGACTGGGACCTCGAACGGCGGGGCAGCCGACTGCCGGGCCTCGGGAAGCTTTCGGGACCGCTCCCGCAGAGACTTCGGATTCATGGTCCGGCAGTCGGAGCACGACTTGGGATCGTGGTCGCGCACCAGGCAGAACAGGCGCACGCGGTGCGGATCCGTTACCGACATCAGTCGGCTACAGGAACCGCAGGCCTGGAAACCAGGCATCCCTCGTGCACCAGGAGTCGATAGACTCAGCAACAACAGTGTCAACAAAAGTCGAAAAAAAGTCAGTCAAAAAGTGACTGGAGGTACCGCTCTCTCCGGATCTGCGCTGGCTGGGGCGGAAAAAGAAAAAACTAATGTTAGCGCTCGAGGGCGGCGTCTATGTGGCTACCGCTACGCCATCCCGGCGACCACGACACCAATGACGAACGCAGAGCCGACCGACGCCACCTTTCGACGTGCAGGGGTACTGCTGACGAAAAACTTTCCGAATCCAGTCTGACGCCTGGGGGTAATTCTAAGGTAAGGAATCTATAACTAACTGTTTCTTTCAGATATATATGTCAGCATTCTCACTGGACACTTGTTTCCTCATGAAACATTTATGGTGCAAAACCACAATGCTAGGTTGTACATCAAATCTCAGCTCTAGTTTTTGTATTGCTTCCCCGTACTTCTCTATTATCTCACTTTCTGCTCTTACTAAATCAGCTAAATGTTTAAAAATTGAGCGTCCTTTAAACCCAATAGAATGTAGCAACAGAAACCCTCTACCTTCAGGGTGAAATCTCGATGCTCCAATGGCTCTCAAATATGTTTCAAAGGCATCCAACCAGTTCTGCCACGATACAGGTGGTTCACAAGGGCTTTCTAAACAAGCATTGGCATAGCCAATAGGTCTCGCCTTTGAGACCTTATAAGTGTTTAGCCAGAGATATTGACTTTGCCTATGTCTTTAAGCTGTGCTGTACAGAAGTCTGCAGCATGCTGAAAAGTTATAATAAAGAAGTGTCAGAAGCATTTTTGTTACCTTATATATGACCAAGAAAGCATTATGTACAACTGAACGACCATATTAAAAAAGTATTAACAATAAATAATGTCTTGAGGTTTTTTTTGTCCTTTCAATGCTGGCAACTTCTATCTGCCTGTCCCAATGGTTGCTTATTATGTTTTTTTTTTGTTATGGGGGGGCATAAACAGGAGGGTGATGGTTCGGAAATAGTACCTGTATAACAGTCAGTGAGAGAGTTAGTCAGTTAATCAGTCAGTCAGTGAGAGAGTCAGTTAGTTAGTTAGTCAGTGAGAGAGAGAGAGTCAGTCAGTCAAAGAGTCAGTGAGAGAGTCAGTCAGTGAGAGAGAGAGTGAGAGTCAGTCAGTGAGAGAGGCAGTCAGTCAGTGAGAGAGAGAGAGAGTCAGTCAGTGAGAGAGAGAGAGAGAGTCAGTCAGTGAGAGAGAGAGTCAGTCAGTGAGAGAGAGTCAGTCAGTGAGAGAGAGAGTCAGTCAGTGAGAGACAGAGTCAGAGAGTCAGTCAGTGAGAGAGAGAGAATTCGAGAGTCAGACAGTGAGAGAGTGAGAGAGTCAGTCAGTGAGAGAGAGAGAGTCAGTCAGTGAGAGAGTCAGTCAGTTAGTGAGAGAGAGAGTGTGAGAGTCAGTCAGTTAGTCAGAGAGTCAGTCAGTAAGTCCGACAGTCAGTGAGTCAGTCAGTGAGAGAGTCAGTCAGTGAGAGAGTGAGTGAGTGAGAGAGTCAGTCTGTCAGTGAGAGTCAGTCAGTGAGAGAGTCAGTCAGTCAGTTAGTGAGAGAGAGTGAGAAAGTCAGTCAGTCAGTTAGTGAGAGAGTGAGAGAGTCAGTCAGTGTGTCAGTCAGTGAGAGAGTCAGTCAGTGAGAGAGTCAGCCAGTGAGAGAGTGTCAGTCAGTGAGAGAGTGTCAGTCAGTGAGAGAGAGAGTCAGTCAGTGAGAGAGAGTCAGTCAGTGAGAGTCAGTCAGTGAGAGAGAGAGTGAGAGTCAGTCAGTGAGAGAGTCAGTGAGAGAGTCAGTGAGTCAGTCAGTGAGTGAGAGAGTCAGTCAGTGAGTCAGTCAGTGAGAGAGTCAGTCAGTGAGAGAGTCAGTTAGTCAGAGAGTCAGTCAGTCAGAGAGTATCAGTCAGTCAGATAGTGTCAGTCAGTCAGAGAGTCAGTCAGTCAGTGAGAGAGTGAGAGAGTCAGTCAGTGAGAGAGTGAGAGAGTCAGTCAGTGAGAGAGTGAGAGAGTCAGTCAGTGAGAGAGAGAGTGAGAGAGTCAGTCAGTGAGAGAGTCAGTGAGAGAGTGAGAGTGTCAGTCAGTGAGAGAGATTGAGAGAGTGTCAGTCAGTGAGAGAGATTGAGAGAGTGTCAGTCAGTGAGAGGGAGATTGAGAGAGTGTCAGTCAGTGAGAGGGAGATTGAGAGAGTGTCAGTCAGTGAGAGGGAGATTGAGAGAGTGTATTGTATTGTATTGTATTGCATATTTATATTGCGCATGCTGCCACCCTGCGGGTATCCTGGCGCTGTCACTTAGCAGAGGAATTCGTCAGTCTACAGTGCTTCTCAATCAATCAATCAATCACAGAATTTGTAAAGCGCGCTACTTACCCGCGAGGGTCTCAAGGCGCTGGGGAGAAAAAAAGGGGGGGGGGGTGCTGCTACTGGTCGAACAACCAGGTCTTGAGTAGCCTCCTGAAGGTCAGCAGGTCTTGGGTCTGTCGTAGGCTTAGTGGAAGGGTGTTCCAGGTCTTGGCGGCGAGGTGGGAGAAGGATCTGCCGCCGGTGGTAGTTCTTCGAATGCGAGGGACGGTGGCGAGGGAGAGGTCGGCGGAGCGGAGTTGGCGGTTGGGGACGTAGAAGAGGAGTCGTCTGTTGAGGTAGGCTGGGCCAGTCTTGTGGAGTGCCTTGTGTGCGTGGATGAGGAGTTTGAAGGAGATTCTCCTGTCGACGGGGAGCCAGTGCAGGTTCCTCAGGTGGGGGTGATGTGGCTGTGGCGTGGTACATCGAGGATCAGGCGTGCGGAGGCGTTTTGTATGCGTTGCAGTCGCTTGATGAGCTTGGCCGGGGCTCCCGCGTAGAGGGCGTTCCCATAGTCAAGTCTGCTACTGACGAGGGCCTGGGTGACTGTTGTTCTTGTGTCTGTCGGGATCCACCTGTAGATCTTGCGAAGCATGCGGAGGGTGTTGAAGCAGGAGGATGAGACTGCGTTGACTTGCCTGGCCATGGAGAGCGTTGAGTCGAGGATGACTCCCAGGTTGCGTGCGTGGTCGGTGGGTGTCGGGGCTGCTCCCAGCGTCGTTGGCCACCAGGAGTCGTCCCAGGCTGAGGGGTTGGAGCCGAGGATGGCATTATCATTCCTAGGGAACCTAAGGAATGGCATTATCATTCCTAGGGAAGAGCCATGTTTTCAGATTTTTTCTGAAGCAAAGCAGGGTATCAGCTTGTCTGATCTTCTGGGGGAGTTCGTTCCACAGGCGGGAGGCCGCATTGCTGAAGGCCCTTCCTCCCATCCTGGATTTTTTAAATCTAGTGGTATTAACCAGATTGGCGCCAGAAGATCGAAGAGGTCTAGTCGGCTTGTACCATGTAAATCTATCCTGCATAGGGAGGGGGCCCAAGCCATGTGCCGCTCGAAACACTATGCATAGAGACTTAAAACTAACTCTGTCCTTAACTGGTAGCCAGTGTAGCTCTCTTAGAGCCAGCGTGGTCGAGGACCTGCGTTGCCTTCCCAATGCCAGCTTAGCTGTCATGGACTGGACTCTCTGCAATCCCTGCAGGATATACTGCGGGGCTCCCAAATTTAGGGAGTTGCAGTAGTCCAGTCTGCTCAGGATTGCACTCCTTACTACCAAGGGTCTGGTTTCATCTTGCAGTAAGGGGAGGATCTTCCGCAGTGCCTTTAATAGGGCAAAGCAGACACTGGTTGTTTTATTGGCCTGTGATGCCATCTGGAGGTTGTCATCGATCAGGACACCTAAGTTGCGGACCGTTTTAACTGAGGACAGAGATTTATCTCCAGGGGAGAATTTAATCTCCGTCGGTATCTGATGCGTCAATTTGGCAGTATTACAGTACACCACTTCCGTTTTTTCCCTATTAAATTGCAGAGAATTTTCTCTAAGCCAGCCAGATGTTTGGCGCATGCATTCTTGTAAGGTATCCATGGTCACTGCATCTTTCCCTCCCATGGAGAAAACTAGTTGAGTGTCGTCAGCATAATTAACCAGGTCGATCCCAAAAGATTTTATTAGGGAAATCAGTGGGCACAGATATATATTGAAGAGGATGGGACTAATTGCCGAACCCTGTGGCACTCCATGGCGAACCTGGGATTTGGGAGAGGCATACGGCGTCATGGTTACCATCTGCTGTCTCTCAGTGAGGTATGATTGTAGCCACTTCAGTGCTCGGCCTTTCACCCCTGCCCTCTCCAATCTTCCCAGCAACACTGCATGGCTTACTGTGTCGAAGGCGGCCAACATATCTAACAGTACTAGTACCGAGGCTTTCCCATTGTCCGCTCGCATTCGAAGATTATCCATTACAGTTGCCAGGGCTGTTTCTGTCCCATGACCTGGTCGGAATCCAAATTGATCCCTATCAAGAAGGTTGTTCTCCTCCAGATAGCATGACAGAGACTTACTAACTATTTTCTCCAAGATTTTTATAGGGTATGGCAGTAGTGATATAGGCCTAAAATTAGCCGGGTCCGTGGGATCCGATGATGGTTTCTTTAGCAGGGGAGTTACCACTGCCTGCTTCCAGATCTCCGGGACCACTCCTTCCTCTAAGGACTGGTTGCAGATCAGTCGCAACCGGGGGAATAGATCTTGCCCCCAAGACTTCCAGATCTTGTGTGGGAGGGGGTCTAGAGGGGATCCAGAGGATACATTTTGGGCGGTACTGTCAAAGAGCTCCTTGGTAAGTAGTGGAAAACATTCCAAGGATGTTTCTGCCCAAGATTCACCTTCAAATGAGTGAGGTGAGGTGTCTCTGCTGCTGATGTTATCCTGATTCAGCTCTCCAACAATTTTAGCGACCTTATCTTCCAAGTGAGTGGCAATCTTGTCACAAAGTTTTTGTGATGCCACCACTTTATTACTAGTGCAGGTGGGGTTAGTGAGGTCCCTTACGATCTTAAAAAGGGTTTTTGTACTGTTTGAGGCATGTATGATGGAGTCGGCTATATAGAGTGCCTTGGCCTTGGCAATATCCTCCTTGTAATGGGCTTGAGTGGCCCTCAGCGCTTTTTTGTCCAATTCGGAGTAAGACTTCCGCCATTTCCTCTCAGCCTTTCTGCACATAGTTCGCAGAAGTTTCAGTTCCTCAGTATACCAGGGAGCTGAGGGTTTGCGCCTAGTCTTAATTTTTTTTAAAGGGGCTCTTACATCCAGAGCATCTGTGATATCCTTACAGTAGGTTTGATAGTTTCTATCTACTGAGTACTCAGGGGAAAAAGGGGTTTTCATCGGTAATAGTGGAGCTGAGCTGTTTCTTGCTAATTTGGCCCAGTCCCTGCCTATCCGAAATGCAGTTGAGCTGACTTTTTTTGTCCTGTTCTAGGTATGGATATTTTAAAATGGACTAGCGAGTGATCGGACCAGCTCTGGGGTAAAATGTTAAGAACCTCTGTCTCTGCTTGGTCAGCATACAGCAGATCCAATATATGACCTTCTAGGTGAGTAGGGCCTTGTACAAGCTGAAGCAGGTTGAAACTTTCACAGATTTGATTAAGATCTCTTAAATGGTTCCCTAAAGTACCATTGTCCCATAAGTTAAAGTCCCCCAAGAATATTATTCTAGAATGCGTCAGGCTTAAGTCAGCTATGGTGTCTAGTAGTTTTTGGTATTGTGTAACAGACCCAGGAGGTCTGTAGCATACCATTCCTGATAGCAGTCTTCCTCCAGTCCCCTGTATTGAGAAGCCTAGCGTCTCAATCCCTACAACCTCATCGACCATAAGAGGAGCGAAGTTCCATATTTCCTTATAGATGACCCCGACCCCCCTCCTCTTCCAGAGGTCCTGGGTTTGTGGAAGACTCTGTATCCCTCTGGGCACGCAAGGCCCAGTTCGACCATCGAGTTGTTGCTGGTCCAGGTCTCTGTGAGAAATAGTGCATCAAGGTCCATATCTTCTAAAAGATTGGATATATCTTGATGATGTTTTACTAAAGATCTGCAGTTGATCAGACCGCTCTTCAACTCTATTTCTTCTTGAGGTTGGACTGTACGGTGTGGCTTTTCATATATTCTACTACCAATGTTAATCAGTTGTGTTCTGGAGTATGTGGTCCTACCTGGCCCCATACAGGCAGCGTTGCTGGCACTGTGCGCGGCCGGTGCGCGGACGGGCGCAGACGGGCTTGCCTTTGGCGTGCCGACGGCGAGCCCGCTGCGCGCGCGCGCTGCGCGCTTGCATTGGTCTTCCTAATATAGGCTGGCGAGTGGCGTCTTCCAGCACTAGAGCGCTAACCAAGATGTCGCTGCCGGAAGTAGGTGTCCCTAAATCCCGTGAAAGATGCGGGGTGACGAATTATGTTTTTAAAGTGCGGGTAAGAGCTAAAACAATCTTTTTTAAACAAACAATAAAAAACAGTATAGAATTCCTATGGCAGTTTAATTTAAGAAGAGATTTCCCCCCCGATTCCGGTCTTTTAAAACGAGTGAATTTGACTAAAATACCGGTCTGCTTTCCCTCCGTTGCTATCAATGCGAGTGAGGAAGTCAGCTGCTAAGGGCCCGATTCTGATGCGGGTTGGAAAAGCTTCCCGACCGAATCGGTTGGGAAATGGTTTCCGACCCACTCGGATCGGGAAAGTCCAACCGGCAGAGTAGGATGCATCCGGATGTTTCCAGATACGATTTGGTTGAACTCCCATTGACTTCAATGGGAACATTTGTTCCTAACCGCATCAGAATTGGGCCCTCGGTCGGGAAGACATGTTCCCGATCCGATTTGGAAGGAGCAAATGCCGTTAGGAGGCCTTCCTAACCGCATCAGAATCAGGCCATCGGTCGGGAAGCTTTTCCAACCCGCATCAGAATCGGGCCCTATGTGTTCTAGTGTCAGTGAGAGAGAGAGGGAGAGAGTCAGTCAGTCAGTGAGAGAGTCAGTCAGTCAGTGAGAGAGTCAGTCTGTGAGAGAGGTTGAGAGAGTCAGTGAGAGAGGTTGAGAGAGTCAGTCAGTGAGAGAGAGTCAGACAGTGAGAGAGAGTCAGTCAGTGAGAGAGAGTCAGTCAGTCAGAGTCAGTCAGAGAGAGTCAGTCAGAGAGAGTTAGTCAGTGAGAGAGAGTCAGTCAGTGAGAGAGAGTCAGTCAGTGAGAGAGAGTCAGTGAGAGAGAGTCAGTGAGAGAGAGAGAGACAGTGAGAGAGAGACAGTGAAAGAGAGTCAAGTGAGAGAGAGTCAGTGAGAGAGTCAGTGAGAGAGTCAGTCAGTCAGAGAGAGAGTCAGTCAGTCAGAGAGAGTCAGTCAGAGAGAGTCAGTCAGTCAGAGAGAGTCAGTCAGAGAGAGAGTCAGTCAGTGAGAGAGTCAGTCAGTGAGAGAGTCAGTCAGTGAGAGAGTCAGTCAGTAAGAGAGAGTCAGTCAGTGAGAGAGAGTAAGTGGGATAGAAAAAAAAACAGACAATACTAAGTATATAACCTTGCTGTCAATGACATGTGGAATTTCAGATAGTCACAGGTACGGCCAAGGATTATGAGGGACAACTACTAAATCCATTCAACCATTCTTCAAAACCCACCTTGTTAGACCTGGCACCATTGGCGTGGGTCTCCCTTCCATTTTTCGCTGTTGTCTCCTCTGTTTTTGCTGGTGTTAGATGCTCTGGGCGCTGTGCCACTGCCATTCAGTGCCACAGCGCGAATGCTCCCTGTGTAAATATGTCTATGTGAATTGGTGTATCCCTGATTGGCTTATTTGGTTTACCCGTTAGTCCCTAGTAGTGTGGCCTGTGTGTGCCCAGGGCTGGTAAACCAAATGCTGCTGGTGGGCCTGCAGCACTGATTTGTGCCACCCACAGAAGCAGCTTGTAAAGTGTGTCTCAGACCTGCCACTGCAGTGTCTGTGTGCAGTCCAGAACTGCCATCTTGGCTGTGAAGTGCACCCACTTCCCAGCCCCTGAACCTTCCCTTGGCATCATGTAAGTCACCCCTATGGTAGGGTGCATTGTATGTGTAAGGTAGGACATGCCTTGGTGTGTGTAGCATGTCCTGGTAGTGAATTACACCCAATTTCGTTTTTCACTACTGTAAGGCTACCTGTTCCTCATAGGCTAGAATGGGCAGTTTGACTATTACATCCTATAGTCCCAACTGACCCCAGGAACATGGTAGAAAAACGAATTTAGTATGCCTGAGCTCAGAATATTAAAATACATCTTTTAGTGAAGTTTATTTTTATATCCTGTGTTTGAAAATACCACTTTTAGAAAGTAGGTATTTTCTTGCCTAAGCCTTCCAGTGTGCTCTGCTGTTATGTGTATTGGCTGTCTGGTTTTGGAGGGGCAGGGCAGGCTGAGTCAGACCTGGGTTGAATAGAGAGATCTGCATTTAGAGGATGGGGAGGGGTGGCTCCTTGACCTGAATAGGGCTGTGCCTGGCAAGGTGAATGCTGGCTCCACCTCCTACTGTGTGTCTGATAGCAGACCCCCTCTTTCTGAAAGGAAGGATGCAGCCTGGTAAACAAAGTGCTCCAGGACTGACCAGAACTGGTTCTGGCTAGGCTCAGTGACTTGTAGCTTCTGAGAACAAAGACTTTTGGGGTATAAATATCTGTGCTCAAACCCCTACAAATGGTATTGCCCCTGGATCTGAAGAGGAAACTCTGTCCGTGCCACTGGAGGAATCTGCAGGAAGTGACTGTCCTTGTGCTTGTGTGTTTTTCTTGCACTAGCCTGCAGCAGTGACCACTGGACCTTGACGAAGAGAGAAAAGGACTTTTGAGAGAACTTTTATTTTTGTTACAACAATTACCCAAGGGCTAGGAAAAGAGCTAGCCTCCTGCTGGAGTCTCAGGCACATCAGACTCCACCACCAACCTCCTGCTTCCTCCCTGCGAGGACTGCTATCTGCTGATGATGCTCCTGTGAGTTCCAGGGCCTCTAGTTTGCTTCAGAGAAAAGAGTGCTGGAAGTCGACGCTAACGCACCTTTGCGAGCCGCTGCAGCCGAGAGCGCTGGAAAAATCATCGCGCTGCTGCCGCTGAGTGCTCGCAACACGGAACCATCGCTAACGCCTCTTTGCGAGCCGCTGCAGCCGAGACGCGCTGGAAAAATCATTGCGCTGCTGTCGCCGAGCGCTCGCAACCCCTAAAGAAATCATCGCTTCAAGACATCGCATTGCGGACGCCGTGCGTCCGCCATTTTGATCGCATCGCACCGAATTTCGTCGCTCCCTCGCGGAGCGTCTTGTCTTCGCATCGCAACACAATCGCACAGCGCAACAGGATCGTCGCCTCGACTTCTCCCTCGCGGCAAGAAAGTCATCGCATCGGCGGCCTAGCGTGCAGAAGTTGGTCGCATCGTCTCCGCACGCATCACGCAGATCGGCGCATCATCCTCCCTTGCGGCAAGGATTTCAACGCATCGCCGGCCTCGCGTGCCGAGAATCATCGCTACAGCTTGTTTGCGACATTTTGTTGGTTTTGCTACTAAACCCAGGTACTTTGTGAGAGAAAGGGTCGCAGAGACCACTGCTTTGAATTTGAACCTTATTTCTGCAACCTTTGAACTATTTTTTTGACAGTCCTTCAACAGCAATCCTATTTTTGACAGTATTGTGGCTTTTACAGTTATTGGTCTTGTGATAAGTCTATATATATATATAAAGATACTTATTTTTTATAACTACTTGTGTGGTGTCCCTTTGTAGTGTGCCTCACTGTGTTACTGTATATGGTCATAAATGCTTAACACACTGCCTCTGAAATAAGCCTACCTGCTCGTGCTACGTTACCACAGGGTTGAGCAGGGGTATTAAAGAGGGTAGCCCTCTCACTCTGACTTAGGAAGAAGGGTCCCTACTTGGACAGGGGCCAGCCATTGCCAACTAGAGACCCCCATTTCTAACATTGGTGGCAGCGGTGGGATCTGGACTTGCATTTATGATCGCATACAGTAATTATAGTGTACACTACTAGTGAGTGCAGACCATAACGTACCGCATACATTTTTGAGAAGTTTTTGGATCCTATATTGTGATTGATATTGCCGGTGATTTTTTACCCGCATACATTTTTGAGAGTTTTTTTGGATCCTATATTGTGATTGATATTGCCGGTGATTTTTTACCCGCATACATTTTCTTGAGAAGTTTTCTTCTATCTTTTATTGATATTGCCAGTTATTGCTACAATGGGCAAGCCCAGATCCAATGCCTCGGAGGATCTCTCCTGGGAAGAAGAGAAATTAGAAACCTACAATGCCAAGCAGCTCAAATATTTTTGCAAGCAATTCACAGTCCCTATCACAGGCCTCACTAGAAGGGAGGAGTATTACAAGGCGCTGAAGGCCTGGTTAGAAGCCAGGGATGCCCCTAAGGATGTGGGAGAGCTTGTGGAGGGGGGAGAGAATGCAGGAGAGCAGCAGGGCGAAGTAGTAGACTTAGGGGCCGATTCCGATTTCGGCCGGAAGGGCACCGAACGATGGTCGGAGCCCTTCCGACCGAATCGGAACGTGCCGCTCGGATTCCTTTCCGACCGAGCCATTCCGATGGGCTCGGTCGGAAAAGAATCCGACTCGGATTTCCGGATGGCTCACGACGGGTTCGGAGAGCCCGTCAGCCATCCGGAAATCCTCTGTACTCCCCCGGCTGCCTCTTTGGCGACCGAGGGAGTACGATGGCAGTTTCACTGCCTTTTCGTGCCGGTCTTTCCGGCACGAAAAGGCAGTCGGTCACTGTCTTTGGGGGCCCCCAGTGGGACCCCCATGGGTGCAAGGTCGCCGAATGGCGGCCTGGAGGCACCTATGGTGCCCCTCTGTTGAACCCTGCACCCGGTGGCAGGCACCTTGGGGTGCCGGCCACAGGGTGCAGGGTTGAACTGCACCCCTGCTTTCTCCAATGCCAGCATGCATTCCGTCCGGAATGCATGCTCCCATTGTGGGAGATACGAGTGCGACCGAACAGGGTTCGGTCGCATCGTACTGCCTGGGCCGTAACCGACGACAGCAGGTCGGTCGGTTACGGCTCCGGACCGATGTCGGACGGACCTGAGTCCGTCCGACATCGGAATCGGCCCCTTAGTAGGAGATAAAGCAATTTCCAGCCCGGGCACTAGTGTGTCCGCTAAGGGTCTGTCCCCAGAAGAGATGGAGGACAGGGAGAGAGATAGGCGGCATAATATGGAGATGGCTAAGCTTAAAATGGATGGTCACCGGGACCTAGAGAACAAGAAGTTAGAAATTGAGATTATGAAAATGAAACTTGAGCATGAGAGAGTATTGAGGGAGTTGGAGATTAAAGCTAAGAGTATGGAGATCTCCCCTCTGGTGGCAGCATACCTGTAGTACATCCTGAGAGTAGGGTGTATATACCCAAGGAGGTTATTAAAGATTTCCACAAAAGTGAAGATATTGGGCAATGGTTTGCCGCTTATGAATTAGCCATGGTGTCCCACCGGGTCCCTGAGAAGGATTGGGGAGCGGGGTTGTGGGGACGCTTTGTAAGTGAGGGAGGGATACCTTGTTGGACCTGCCCCCAGAAAGTAGGATGGTTTATGCCCACATGAAGGAAGCTTTGATGACCCGCTATGGTTTGACCCCTGAGATGTATAGGCAGAGGTTTAGGATCTGCAAGAAGCTAGAGGGTACCACTTGGGTTGAATATGTGTCTTTTTTTGCAGAGCCATGGAACGCTGGGTAAAAGGTAGCAAAGTAGAAACTTTTGCGCAGCTTTATGATTTGATTGCATGGGAGCATTTATCTAGTAATTGTTTTCCTGAGCTACGCCAGCACCTGATTGATTGCAAGCTGACTAACCCTAGAAAGCTTGCTGAGGAGGCAGACCGCTGGGTGAGCACCCGGGTTCGCAAGGGTCCAGTGGGAGACTTCGCCAAAGGTGGGCAGGGTCCCCAGCAGAGGAGTGGGGGGGACAAGGGTCAACAGAGGGAGTTCCACCGAGGGCCCCAAAGTAATCCCCAAGGGAACCAAGCAGTGGTGTCCCAGCCCCCCCAAGAAAGGAGGCCCGTGCCCCCAACAGGTAGGCCTGTTCCCAGGGGGCCCCCCACTTGTTACAACTGTGGTCAAGTGGGCCACAGATACTTTGATCCCCAGTGCCCCCAACGGGGGGCCAGTGCACCACCCCGTGCACCACCCCGCCAGATTGCTAGTGTAGCCCTGGGAGAGGAGGAGATGGGTGCCCAAGAGGGGTGGGATCCCGTAGAGTTGACCCTTGTCTCATTAGGGGACTTTGATATGGTCCCCAAGCCTGCACTGCCTGCTAACACTAAAAAGTACAGGCAGTGGGTGACCATCAATGGCCATAGAGTGGAGGCTCTAAGAGACACAGGAGCCAGTGTAACTGCTGTCAGCTCCCGGTGGGTGTCCAAAGAGCAGGTTGTCCCCCATGCATTCTACCCAGTAGTGTCCGCCGACAACTCAGAGAGCCAATGTGAGGTGGCTCAGGTTCCCTTTGAGTGGGGGGGGGGGTCTCAGGAACTCTTCAGGTGGCTGTGAGGCCCGCCATGCCTGTAGACTGTCTGCTGGGCAATGATTTAGAGAACTCCCCGTGGGCTATGGTGGAGAGGAAGGCTCACTTAGAGATGTTGGGTCTGCCTGAGTGGGCGTGTGCTACCACTCGGTCCATGGCAGCCAAGGAGGGTGTTGAGAAGGACCTGGAGCCTGAGAGTGTGGCCCAGATCCCTGCCTTAGAGAGAAGGTGCAGGGGGCGCGGGAAGCCGGCCCCCTTGGTTCCCACGGCCCAGGAAGGAGCAGACCCTGAAGGGGATGCCCTGGAGCCTACCGGGGAGCAGATCGCCGAACTGGGGGACCTGCCTGAGCTGACCCATTGGCAGCAGGAAGGGGGACCCACCAGGGAGGAATTTTGTGAGCAACAGAGAGTTTGCCCCTCTCTTGAGGGTATGCGGCGGCAGGCTGCAGCCCAGGCAGAAGGTGACATGTCTGGTTCACATTTGATTTATTGGGAGAACAGTCTCCTGTATAGCGAGCCTAAGGCTGCTGAGCCGGGGTCAGCCCGTGTGCTGGTGGTACCCGAGTGCTTCAGAGCCGTCCTACTGGGGTTGGCTCATGATATTCCATTGGCAGGACATCTGGGGCAGACCAAGAACTTTGAGAGGCTGGCCGCCCACTTTTATTGGCCCCAGATGCACAAGAGTTCAGACACTCATTGCAGGACCTGTGAGACTTGCCAGGCAAGTGGGAAGAGTGGGGGGAAGATCAAGGCCCCACTCCAGCCCTTTCCAGTTGTGAGTACCCCATTCGAGCGAGTGGGCATTGACATTGTGGGGCCTCTGGATCCCAAGACAGCCATGGGCAACAAGTTCATCCTGGTCTTGGTGGACCATGCCACCCGGTACCCTGAAGCCATCCCGCTCAGGACAGTGACGGCCCCCGTGGTGGGACGTGCACTGATGGGGATTTTCTCCCGTTTGGGATTCCCCAGAGAGGTGGTGTCTGACAGGGGACCAACTTCATCTCCCAGTACATGAAGTCTCTGTGGAAGGAGTGTGGGGTAACTTATAAGTTCACCACTCCTTACCACCCCAAGGTAATGGTCTGGTTGAAAGGTTCAACCGGACCTTGAAGGGCATGATCATGGGCCTAGAAGAGCCCCTGAGGCGTAAGTGGGACGTCCTCTTGCCATGCCTGTTGTTTGCCTACCGTGAGGTGCCACAGAAGTCCTTAGGGTTCAGTCCCTTTGAACTCCTCTATGGCCATCCGGTTAGAGGACCTCTGAGTCTGGTCAAGGAAGGCTGGGAGCAATCTCTCAGGAAACCTCCCCAAGATGTATTTAGCTACATGTTGGCCTTCAGGAACCAGACTCAGCGTTTCAGAAAGATTGCTGAGGCAAATCTGGAAGCCAGCCAGGAGGAAATGAAACTTTGGCACGACCAGAATGCCACTCTGGTCGAATTTCAACCTGGTCAGAAGGTTTGGGTACTGGCCCCAGTGGAGCCTTGTGCGCTCCAAGATAAGTGGACCGGTCCATTTGAGGTGGTGGAGCGCAAAAGTCCAGTTACCTACTTGGTGGACTTTCAGTCTCCCAGGAACCCCTTGCGGGTCCTGCATGTGAACCGCCTGAAGCCCCACTTTGAGAGGTCTGAAGTGGGCATGCTTCTTGCCACAGATGATGGGATGGAGGAGGAGAGTGAGCCTCTCCCTGACCTCCTGTGTGCAGGAGAGAAGGATGGGTCAGTGGAGGGTGTGATCCTCTCCACCACACTGACCCCTGAGCAGCAGAGAGATTGTCACCAACTGTTGGGGCAATTTTCTGATTTGTTTTCCCTGGTACCTGGTGTCACTGATTGGTGCGTCCATGAGGTGGATACCGGGACAGTCCTCCTGTCAAGCACAAGGCTTACAGAGTGACTGACAGGGTCAGGGCTTGCATTAAGGAGGAGGTCTCCAAAATGTTTGCCCTAGGGGTGGTTGAGTCCTCTAGCAGCCCCTGGTCCAGCCCCGTGGTCTTGGTACCAAAAGCTGCGACGCCTGGTGCCACTCCTGAACTTAGGTTCTGTGTGGACTACCAAGGTCTCAATTCGGTTACGAAGACCGACACGCACCCCATCCCCAGAGCTGATGAGCTCATAGATCGGTTAGGGGCTGCCCGGTACCTCAGCACGTTTGATCTGACGTCTGGGTACTGGCAGATCGCCTTAACTGATGGGGCAAAGGAGAGGTCAGCATTCTCCACACCAGATGGGCACTACCAGTTCCGTGTGATGCCCTTTGGGATGAAGAATGCCCCTGCCACCTTTCAGAGGTTGGTCAACCAGGTGTTGGTTGGGCTGGAGGATTTCAGTGCCGCCTACCTGGATGACATTGCAGTGTTTAGTTCCTCCTGGGAGGACCACTTGCGCCACCTCTGGGAAGTGTTGATGTCGCTACGCAGAGCAGGTCTCACAATCAAGGCCAGTAAGTGCCAGATTGGGCAGGGTTCTGTGGTGTACTTGGGACACCAGGTGGGGAGCGGCCAGGTGGCGCCCCTGCAGCCCAAGATTGAAACCATCCTGGCTTGGGAGCCCCCAAGGACCCAGACCCAGGTGAGGGCCTTCTTAGGACTCACGGGTTACTACAGGAGGTTTGTCAAGGGGTATGGCAACATTGTTGCACACTTGACTGAGCTGACTTCCAAGAAGCGGCCAAGGATTGTGAACTGGACTGACACCTGTCAGAAAGCCTTTGATGCCCTCAAAACTGCCATATGTACAGCACCCGTACTCCAGGCGCCCAATTTTGCTAAGGAATTTGTTGTCCAGACAGACGCTTCAGAGCATGGGGTGGGGGCCGTTCTGTCACAGATAAATGAGGAGGGACTAGACCAACCTGTAGCCTTCATCAGTAGGAGGTTACTTCCACAGGAACAGAGGTGGAGTGCAATTGAGCGTGAGGCATTTGCTGTGGTCTGGGCACTGAAGAAGCTGAGGCCATACCTGTTTGGGACTCACTTCCGGGTTCAGACAGACCACAGGCCCCTCAGATGGTTGATGCAGATGAGGGGTGAGAATCCCAAGTTGTTGAGGTGGTCCACAGGGTATGGACTTCACGGTGGAACACCGCCCTGGTACAGAACACGCCAATGCTGATGGTCTGTCCAGATTTTTCCGCCTTAGTGATGAGAACTTCCAAGGGGATGGGTAGTTCTCCCCACATTTCAGCTGGAGGGGACACGTGTTAGACCTGGCACCATTGGCGTGGGTCTCCCTTCCATTTTTCGCTGTTGTCTCCTCTGTTTTTGCTGGTGTTAGATGCTCTGGGCGCTGTGCCACTGCCATTCAGTGCCACAGCGCGAATGCTCCCTGTGTAAATATGTCTATGTGAATTGGTGTATCCCTGATTGGCTTATTTGGTTTACCCGTTAGTCCCTAGTAGTGTGGCCTGTGTGTGCCCAGGGCTGGTAAACCAAATGCTGCTGGTGGGCCTGCAGCACTGATTTGTGCCACCCACAGAAGCAGCTTGTAAAGTGTGTCTCAGACCTGCCACTGCAGTGTCTGTGTGCAGTCCAGAACTGCCATCTTGGCTGTGAAGTGCACCCACTTTCCAGCCCCTGAACCTTCCCTTGGCATCATGTAAGTCACCCCTATGCAGGGTGCATTGTATGTGTAAGGTAGGACATGCCTTGGTGTGTGTAGCATGTCCTGGTAGTGAATTACACCCAATTTCGTTTTTCACTACTGTAAAGCTACCTGTTCCTCATAGGCTAGAATGGGCAGTTTGACTATTACATCCTATAGTCCCAACTGACCCCAGGAACATGGTAGAAAAACGAATTTAGTATGCCTGAGCTCAGAATATTAAAATACATCTTTTAGTGAAGTTTATTTTTATATCCTGTGTTTCAAAATACCACTTTTAGAAAGTAGGTATTTTCTTGCCTAAGCCTTCCAGTGTGCTCTGCTGTTATGTGTATTGGCTGTCTGGTTTTGGAGGGGCAGGGCAGGCTGAGTCAGACCTGGGTTGAATAGAGATAACTGCATTTAGAGGATGGGGAGGGGTGGCTCCTTGTCCTGAATAGGGCTGTGCCTGGCAAGGTGAATGCTGGCTCCACCTCCTACTGTGTGTCTGATAGCAGACCCCCTCTTTCTGAAAGGAAGGATGCAGCCTGGTAAACAAAGTGCTCCAGGACTGACCAGAACTGGTTCTGGCTAGGCTCAGTGACTTGTAGCTTCTGAGAACAAAGACTTTTGGGGTATAAATATCTGTGGCCAAACCCCTACAAATGGTATTGCCCCTGGATCTGAAGAGGAAACTCTGTCCGTGCCACTGGAGGAATCTGCAGGAAGTGACTGTCCTTGTGCTTGTGTGTTTTTCTTGCACTAGCCTGCAGCAGTGACCACTGGACCTTGAAGAAGAGAGAAAAGGACTTTTGAGAGAACTTTTATTTTTGTTACAGCAATTACCCAAGGGCTAGGAAAAGAGCTAGCCTCCTGCTGGAGTCTCAGGCACATCAGACTCCACCACCAACCTGCTGCTTCCTCCCTGCGAGGACTGCTATCTGCTGATGAGGCTCCTGTGAGTTCCAGGGCCTCTAGTTTGCTTCAGAGAAAAGAGTGCTGGAAGTCGATGCTAACGCACCTTTGCGAGCCGCTGCAGCCGAGAGCGCTGGAAAAATCATCGCGCTGCTGCCGCTGAGTGCTCGCAACACGGAACCATCGCTAACGCCTCTTTGCGAGCCGCTGCAGCCGAGACGCGCTGGAAAAATCATCGCGCTGCTGTCGCCGAGCGCTCGCAACCCCTAAAGAAATCATCGCTTCAAGACATCGCATTGCGGACGCCGTGCGTCCGCCATTTTGATCGCATCGCACCGAATTTCAGTCGCTCCTCGCGGAACGTCTTGTCTTCGCATCGCAACACGATCGCACAGCGCAACAGGATCGTCGCCTCGACTTCTCCCTCGCGGCAAGAAAGTCATCGCATCGGCGGCCTAGCATGCAGAAGTTGGTCGCATCGTCTCCGCACGCATCACGCAGATCGGCGCATCATCCTCCCTTGCAGCAAGGATTTCAACGCATCGCCGGCCTCGCGTGCCGAGAATCATCGCTACAGCTTGTTTGCGACATTTTGTTGGTTTTGCTACTAAACCCAGGTACTTTGTGAGAGAAAGGGTCGCAGAGACCACTGCTTTGAATTTGAACCTTATTTTTGCAACCTTTGAACTATTTTTTTGACAGTCCTTCAACAGCAATCCTATTTTTGACAGTATTGTGGCTTTTACAGTTATTGGTCTTGTGATAAGTCTATATATATATAAAGATACTTATTTTTTATAACTACTTGTGTGGTGTCCCTTTGTAGTGTGCCTCACTATGTTACTGTATATGGCCATAAATGCTTAACACACTGCCTCTGAGATAAGCCTACCTGCTCGTGCTACGTTACCACAGGGTTGAGCAGGGGTATTAAAGAGGGTAGCCCTCTCACTCTGACTTAGGAAGAAGGGTCCCTACTTGGACAGGGGCCAGCCATTGCCAACTAGAGACCCCCATTTCTAACACACCTCCTTCAAGCATCCCAGCACTTATGTTAAAACAACCTGGGCTTGCAACAACTTTAAGGTGAGCACCCAGGTTAGAGTTCAAAAGTGCTTCTTCACAAAGAGATTCGGCTGGACAACACTCATACGTTGCTCTATTTGTCTATGGGGTAACTCATACTTTCTCTGCAGTGGCCTACACTCACATGAAAGGAAGTATAGGCTATGCCGTGCACTCCGAGATCCTCAGGGAGCAGAAGATGTACATCCATCTGAAGGAACAGAATGCTGTTGCCATACAATGTCACGTTGAAGAGAAAAGAAAACCAAACCTTGACTGACGTTCCCAACCCGTACAAAAACCAAAAGGCTCACCGGGTGAGGGTATCACCTCATATAGACACTTGAGGCATCCCAAAAGACCAGACTTCTAGAGATTGGTCAGACCAGCATCCAAAAAGTGACCCGCAAAAAGTGTTCCTCCTTCTAGGCCCTTTCCATAAGAGCTCAAACCACGCAGAACCTCTTCAACAGACATCTACTAAGCTAAGAAAGATGCTTCGAGATGCCCGTACAGAAATGCACTTTTTCAGCTAATATCCTACAAACCACTATACCTAAAAAAAAAAAATCATAAATTATTTTAAATTGTACATATTTGAGTGACCCAGCAGGGGTGCTGGTGAGTGAAATGCAGAGAAAATGTTTTATACTATGGTGAATGTAAATTTAGAATTTATCATTCAATTAGCCCACCCAAACCCACCAGCATGCAAGTCTTTTTATATTCGGCACCATCAACTGTGCAGGTATTACTCTTCAATGCCCAGTCTTTCGCTGAGAAAGAGACACCACTGCTGCGTTAATATGTTAAAACACCAAGACTATAACAGTTTTGGGAAAAGGAGAAAAATGTATTTCACGTATGAGTGATTTAATGCGTTCTCTATATAGTTAGTACTAGTGATTTTCCTATGGAAGAAGGCAAATACTCATAATATTCAGTTATGTCAATTACTAGTTCCGTCAGCACTAATATTTTCAATAAAAACAATTCATTACACATAACATTCTAAAGATAAGGCGAGAAACTGTACTATAATATCAGCTTTCACCTTCTCACAAAACAATATGGAATAAAGTGCAATGTACGTACACCGGCACCTCCTCCTGTGGGACGTAGGCATCCTTCACCTTCCGCGGCTTCCTCCAGGTCCCATCAGGACGCTGCGTTGCGGCGATGTACTTCCCTGAAATGTGACAATCTTAGGGGTAAAACATGGACTTTGGTCATTTATACAGAAATGAATATTTTTCATATATATGTACTTCAATTTAAACAGACAGACGGCCCATCACCACCAGAGTGTTGCGTAAAATCACAGCCTTTTCAGATCACAGAAGCGGATTAGTGAAGGCATTAGTAAGCAGTGAGGCAGCTTCATCGGAGACAGGCAACCTCAGGTCGCCAGTGTGCTTTGGATATTCTGTGAATACTAGAGGAGAAGGGGGGCAATGAATAAAAGAATGACCTATAACTAAGGTGAACAACCCTTCAGTGTGTAGTCATGTTCAATACTATAGTGTGTCCTCAAGGAGTCCGAATCTGCAGTGGATCTGTATGCAGGGTCCTGTAAACTGAAGGTATGATGCCCTAAAAAATGTGAAGAACTCAATCTTCTCGTGCTCTAGGGGCATGTGGTGAGAGAAGGTCAAAGATTCAGTAGAATGAGATCTCATTTTATAGATGTAGCAAGTCTGCCAGTCTCCGAAAGCCACATACCCAAGAATCGATTTTAGTGATAAAGCGGAATCAACAAGACAAAAGGCAAAAACAACCACACAGCAGACAATAGAATCCAAGAATTATTAGATTGCATTGCATTATGAATGAAAAAACAAACCCATCAAAAATGACTAAAATAAGTAACCACAGCAAAATCCCAGGTCACACAATTGAGGATGTGATAAGAGCTGGTCTCGCGTATCTTAGGAATTGAAATCAGCAAAGCCACAGTTTTAGGAAAGATTCAGTTTCAGAGTTAGAAACCACGCACTTGCTATCGCAAACCTGCATCAGAAGAGGAAAAAAATACATTAAACACACAGGCAAAAGAACACCTTGAAATCAAGGCGAACGCCGGTTCACTTTGCTAACTAAAACACTATTAAACCTGAACTGCATAAAATCTAAACTGCATGTTAAACTCAAATAAACGAGCGCATTCCCTTGGGTTTACAGATGCAAAACAAAACTATTTGTCATAGTTAATGAAGTTCTAAGAAGGGGGCATCTTTCGGTGCCCTAGACCTGCTGGCAGAAGACAGGGTACCTCTCTGGTGCAGCCTCCACGAGATCCTGCCAGAAACTGAAGGAGAGTTCCTACAGAGGCTGCCTTTAGAGAGTTCCTGTAGAGGGTGCAACCCTGTGTCACCGTTCCGCACTGGGGGACTCGGGCTGCACCCGGCATGAATCAGACCTGTGTTGAGATGGCGCCCTCTCTGGGTGCAGGGTGGTGCGGAGAACTAACCACCCCCTCACTCGCGGTCTTCTTTTTTCACCCAGTTTAGTTTTCTGTTCCCTTAAGGTACGGAACTCGCTCCGCAGAAGTGGGCGTGAAATTCTCTTTTAATAAATCAAATCAGCACAGAGACAGGAGTGTATTTCAAGAGCACATTTGTGCAGTATTGTACTGCCATATGTTTTCCATGCTAAGACATATGATGTTTAGTCCAAAGCTACTGTAAAAGAAAAACAAGCGCGCGCGCCTCGCACGGCAGCAGGGGGAGGGGGGAGAGGAGGGGGCCTGCGCGATTCTCTTACGGGAGCGAGCGGCGCCAGGAGCGATAATTGCTACCATATGGCGCCGCTCTCTCCCGCAAGTGAATCGCCAAACGTGCACATGTTGCCATTGAAGGCAATGGAACGCGTGCACGTTTTTGGCTGAAAAGCCGAATCGATTGCAAAATGTCTTTTTGCCTATTGCAGCGCATGCTCGCTGCGTAGGCGAGACCTAAAAAGGAGGTGGAGGATTCACCGACTGCATGCTTCAAGCGTAAACAACTATAAATGAAATTTTGAAACGTTCTGTAGAACTATTAACACACTTGCTGTGAAGAAACGTGGACCGAAAGCAACAATAAATGTAACAGGACACACCTCAGTAGCAGTGTGCTTATCACTGGTTGAGTAACGGTTGCTCTTAAATTCCTGTAAGAGCTGAGTCTTGTTCAAGATGATAAAAAAAAGTGTGCGTATCACCGTTGTAGAAACGATCTCCAAGATGGCGTAGATAATGGTGTGCGTGTCACCGCTTTAATATGCCTGCAAGCTTGACTTTGCATAAACGCACTGCAGCCTTGACACACGAACAAAGGTGTGCGTGTCACCAACGTATGATCAAACTTAATGCCTCTTGAAGTTGGTAACACGCGTATAATGGTGTGCCTGTCACCGCTTTAACATGTCTTAAAGTTTGACTTGCATAAACGTATTGCAGCCTCGACACACGAGCAAAAGTTTGCGTGTTACTGCTTCAATATCCCGATCCAAGAAGGCTCCTGAATGTGATCACGCTACACGTCGTGAAGAGCATGACAGGAGACGCACTAAAACCCTGCGCTGCAATGTTGCGTCACGTCACACGTCACCCGCAAGGAACAGACCCAGAGCGAAACAAATCACCCACAAGGTTAATGGATGGCACAACCCTTAATGTCTGTCTCTGACCTAGTATATGGTCAGTGCATCCAAGCTTGCTTGAGATTTGTCAATCAAAAGTACGTTTGTGCGAAGAGAGCTGCATGTGCCTACGTACAGAGTGAAGCCGCTCATTGGTTTGGACCCGGGTGGGACTCGTCAGGAGTGACAGTGAGTGTGAGGGTGACTGAAAATCACTGGGTCTGGAGATGCAGTCAGATGGCGACCTTAAAGAGGAGCTGGAAGCGGACAGTGACGGGGAGGAAGGAGACTCTGCGATAGTTGTTAGGCACAGGGGTGATTATTACTGTTCCAAGTGGTTATAATGTTTGACTCTCCTCTAGACAAGGCACACCACACCGATGTTGGCTTAATGCTTCTTTATTACGTTATTGCCTAGTAGCAGAAGAGCGCCGGGAAACACGTCTGTACCGCTCCAATATTGGGCGCTGAATCGGCACCCAAAATGGTGGCTGCGCTCTACGTCATCGCGCCGCCGCGCGACCACTAGAGCGCGACACTACATATCTCCCTTCTTTACAAAACACACAATAACATTAACATTTTAAAGATAGTCTCAGAGTCTCTCGGCCTGAAGTTACTTCACTTCTCCCAAATCATAGTCTCTGTATTTGGCTGGCCTTACCACTGTTCTCCCTGCCCGTGTACGTCTTACCGGAGTGGAGGTGGAACCTTCTGCCCTTCCCTCTGCTCGGCTTGCCAGTGTCTCTCCAAGGCCTTTAGGGCTCTCTCTCCCTGGAGTCTTGCTTTTGTCCTCCTGCCGTTCCTCTGCGATGAGATTTTCTTCCTCTTCCTGCTCCACCCTATTTCCTTCTACCCCTAGGTCCTTCTCTCCTTCTCCTGGGGCTGCGTTTCCTGCCGGTGAACTTGGTTTCTCTTGTGTCCTTGATCTTTCCTCACTGTCCCACTGCAGTATCTTATTGCACTTGGACATGCGATCTTGCGACCAGACGTTCCCGTCACTTAGTAAGGCTGCTCTGTTGTATACCTGTTCTACTTTCATGGGCAAGCTGTATTTGCTGTCTCCTTTCCTCCTTAATTGGGCCAGTTTGACTCTGACCCACTCCCCTTTTTCCAGGGACGTCCCCTTCACATTGCGTCTCTTATTGTACTGCTCAGTGTATGTTCTCTGGGCTCTCTCCAAGTTGTGGTGAACGACTGCCGGGGACCATTTACTTGTGACAGTCTTTTCCTCCCACGCTAGATTGTCCTTAGTGAACGGTTCACGTCCCCTGAGGATTTGGAACGGGCTGTATCCTGTGCCGGTCGGCGTGATTCGGTAGGCCCACAGCATACTTCTCACTTCCTTCTCCCAGTCCTTCCCCACTCCTATGGCTGATTGGATGGAGCCCATTATTACTCGGTTAAACCTTTCGGCAAGACCATTTCCCGCCGGATGGTAGACGGATGTGTGTTTGATTTGGACGCCATTTCGTTCCATGTACTGGTTCCACTTATCTGATGTGAATTGAGGTCCATTGTCACTCAAGATGGAACGGGGAATGCCCTCTCTGAGGAAGGTAGCTGTGAGAAACCTCAGTACTGTCTCTGTGTCCATCACCTCCTGTATATCCAGTTCAGGCCACTTAGAATACCGATCTATGAGGACTACTACGTATTTCGGGATTCCCTCTGCATCCAACACCGGACCAAGGATGTCTATAGACAGTTCCTCCCAAGGGTTGGCTGGGTTGTCGAACTTCCCTAATGACGGGCGTAGTAACGTCTGTGATTTATCCGCTCTTTGGCACTGATCACATTCTCGAACATGCCTCTCGATATGACTATCCATTGCAGGCCACCAGTACATCTGTTTTAGTCTCAACTTCGTTTTTACGATGCCCAAGTGCCCTTCGTGCAACACTGCTAGTAGATGTGGTATTAACGACGCGGGAGGAACTACTCTCTCTCCTCTAAACAGGAAAGTTCCCTGGTCTCCTACGGATAACTCTTCCCGCACTTCAAAGAATTTCCTTTGTTCCGCTTTCAGGTGCCTTTTTTCTGGCCACCCTTGTAGTATGAAGTCCTTGATATCCTTGAGGTCCTTGTCCATTTCATAGGCTTGTTTCCATTCCTGACCACTTATCACTATTTCGTGATCTTCCGTGAATGCCACCCTGACTTCGTCCTCCTCCGTACTTGCAGGAGCTTCCTCCATGGCCGAAGCTCGGCTGAGGTAATCTGCCACTTTATTCTTGGCTCCTGGGATGTATTCCACATCATACCTGTAGTCCAACAATTTCAGGGTCATTTTTGCGATGCGGGGTGTGGTGCTCGCGTGCCCGCAGGACGTTAGTACTTTGACCAGGGGTTTGTGGTCCGTTTTGAGTTGGAATCTTGTGCCCCATATAAATTGGCGGAATTTCGCCATGGCCCATACCACCGCCAGCATCTCTTTTTCTATCACGCTGAACTTCTGTTCTGTTTGTGACAATGTTCTTGATGCAAAGCTGATGGTCGCCTGCTCTCCGTTCATCCTTTCCTGCATGAGGACTGCCCCTAGACCTTTGTCGCTCGCGTCTGTGGTCAAAATGGATTCTCCATGCGGATCATATCCTTGTAGGGGGACTGCTTTGCTGATATCCTCCTTGATTTTCTGAAACTCTCCTTGCGCCTCCTCTGTCCAACCTGAAGGCTGTTTTGTCTCGTATGAGTAGTCTCAGGTGATGTGTCTTGGTGGCGAAGTGTTGCACAAAATTACTGTAATATTCGGCCATCCCTAAGAATGATCTCACTTCTTCCTTGCTCGTTGGTGCAGGTGCCTCACATATCGCTTTGACATTGGCGTGTTTGGGCGTGATGCCTTGGTCACTGATCTCATGACCCAAGTATGTGACCGACGCCATTCCAAGCCTGCACTTCTCCCATTCTGCTGTCAGGCCGTTCCCTTCCAAGATTTGTAACACCGTTGCTAGCTTTGTGTTGTGGTCAGCTTGGTCTTTGCCCATTACCAAGATGTCGTCTTGGAAGTATTGTACCCCCTCTATGTCCTTGAATAGTTTGTGCATCAGCTTCTGGAATACCGCCGCTGCTGATGCCAGGCCAAACGGCATCCTGCGGAATTGGTAGCATCCAAATGGTGTTATGAAGGATGTAAGTTTCCGGCTCGTGTGATGCAGTGCTATTTGATGATATGCCGAGGCGAGATCCACGGTAGAAAACCATTTTATACCTTTTGTCTTTGCCAGCATTTCGTCTATTCTGGGTAATGGGAATTTTTCCACTACTATGCACTTGTTCAATTTGCGCAGGTCCACGCACAAACGAACTTTGCCGTTGGGTTTCCTCGCTACCACCAACGGGGCCAGCCATTCTGAACTGTTTATTGGTTCGATGATCCCTTCGTCTTCCAATCTTTGTAGCTCTTGTTGGACTGCTTCCCTGATTGCTAGCGGTATGTTCCTCACCTTGTGGGATACTGGTTTGGCGTTTTCCTTAAGATCAATTCTATGTGTGAATTTCGTCAGTTTTCCCACTCTGCCTCCGAATACTGTGGGGAATTCGCCTTTCATCTTTTCGAAGTTTGATTGGTTGTCTGCGCTGGTCATCAGGACTTGCGTGTCCCCTCCTGGGTTCAATTGTATGCCCAACTCGCCCTGGTCCATCCATCCAAGAACAGAAGGCCCTTTTTCTGCCACGTATAATTTGCACTCTGCGCTGCGATTCTTGAACTCAAACTTCAGGACTCGATATCCCACCATTGGGATGGGTTCCCCTGTGAATGTGACCGGACGTATGTCTGGGGGTTCGAGGTGTGATCCCAGGCTGGGTTTGAAGTTCTCGCTCCACACCGTCCGTTGAATGATGGTATACGGAGAGCCGGAGTCCGCCACCATCTTGATCCGAACTCCTCCCACTACCATGTCGCATTGTGGTTTCTTGGAGCGACTGCCTTCTATGCCTAGTACTTGTCCCTCAATGCACAACACATTATCTTCTTCTTCTTCTTCTTCACCTCCCCCGTCGTGTGCTACATACTTGATCGTTGATCTCTTCACCTTGCGGCGACACACTTTTTCATAGTGTCCTACGATTCCGCAGTACATACATTTGGCTCGGAAGGCCGGACATCGTTTATCATATGCCGCGTGTGACGGACTGCCGCACCTGTAGCACGTGGTCGCGCCCTCCTTGTTCGGTTTCTGTGCCTGTGTGGATCGTGGAGTCCATCTGTTCTGTGCTCTCCCTTCCGCCGCCATCTTTTTCCCTCTATCTGGCGGCTCTAATTCCGTGACTCTATTGACCATAGACCGCTCTATATTTTCTTTTTTCTTTGCTGCCTCAGCACATCTCTTCGATAATTCCGCCTTTTTCACCATGGCAATGACGTCCTTCAGTGTGGCGTCCCCATTCACCCACAATTTGTCTTGGATCGCTGTGTTCTTCATGTGCATGACAATTTGGTCTTTGATAAATTCGTCGTGCAAGGCGCCAAATTTGCATGTGATCGCTAACTTCTTTAACGCCGCCACGTAGTCGTCTATGGACTCATCTCCCGCTTGTTTCCTCTGTTGGAAGTTGTATCTGTCAATGGACGTGCACACTGCCGGCCTGTAATGGTTGTTTAGGTCATCAATCGCGTGTTGGAATACGTCGTCGTCTGCGTCCGGCCGTTGTGTGGGGACCAGGTTCTGGAAGACTCTGATTCCCTCCGGGCCTAAGTTGTGGAGTAATATTCTTTTCTTCCTCTTGCTGGGGAATGCTTCTCCACTTTCATCTTCTATGGCCTCTAGGTAGTTCATGAAGTATTCTCTCCAATCTTCCCATTTCATCAATGGTTCGCCTGGTTTTGGTAGAAAGGGTATAGGTGTCGTGAGTGAAGACGCCTGCGCGCACATTGCGGCGTTCCTTTCCGGTGCCGCTTCGTCTCCCCTTGGACTGCCCGGTGTGCCCGTGCCTCTGGGATGTGTGTTGTCTTGATGGCGCCCTGAGGCTCCCCCGTCGCTGTGCTGCACCGCTTCCGCCAGGGCCCTGGATGTCCTATAGGAGGATCTGGAGGGGTGACTTCCTGCTTCCCCGTGTTTTCTACCCTCCTATGTTGGGGGTTGTGTGCCCTTTCTGGTTGCAACTACCTGTTCCGTGGGTGCTGGCTTGCGGTAGTGCCGCCCTCTGCCACGCTCTCCTGCTGTGTCACGTCCCTGTGCCAGTGGTCTCCGTGGCCTGCCTTGTGGAGTGCTTCGGTGGTTCCTGGTGTTTCTATCCTCGTTATTTATTTGTTATATTGTTTTGTTTTTTTTTCCATCCCAGTCTCGTCGCCACTATAATGTTTGACTCTCCTCTAGACAAGGCACACCACACCGATGTTGGCTTAATGCTTCTTTATTACGTTATTGCCTAGTAGCAGAAGAGCGCCGGGAAACACGTCCGTACCGCTCCGATATTGGGCGCTGAATCGGCACCCAAAATGGCGGCCGCGCTCTACGTCATCGCGCCGCCGCGCGACCACTAGAGCGCGACACTACAGTGGTATGTCAGGAAATGGAGCGTGATGGGGAGGAGTTGTACGAGCATGGGTAGCATCAATGAATCGGTAAGGGATGGTAGTGGCGTGACGGCAGAGACAGCCACATGTGCTGGAAAGGTCCTAATCCATGGCCTCCCAGACCCCCCTTAATGCTTGCTACCCACCATAGCAGGTCTCAGCTAGGAGAAATGTATTCACATCTATACAATCCTGATGGAACTGCACTGGCACCTCCTCCTGTCCTCACCATCTCCAAAACCTGCTGCATCATCTACAAAGCTATTAGGCATGACAAGATCACCATCTCAGGTGATGCTCGGCACACCCGCAGTCAGGACACTATTAGACTGCAAACTAAGAAGTCTAAACACAGAAAAAAGAAGACAGAAGGATTTTTCTATCTATGCTCCCACGATCTGGATCAACATCCCTACATCCATCAGGTCGGCTCCAATGTTGCTCAAAGTGTTAAAGATGCACCTCTTTAAAAAACACTGTATCACCATGCTTCAACAGTCCACAAGTCTGCTAACTGTCCGATCATTCATTGACTTTATGCTTGTCTTTGGCCCTGCACAGTTCAGTTCTACGCTGCCTTTTTGCTAGGTTCATGCTATAGAAAAAACATAACATAAAAACATAGATGGAGACATTTGACAGAGCCTGCTTATTGCTGAGAACAGCCACTGACTCTAGAGTACAAGACTAGCATTAATAAACAGTTTGGGGAATGTGAGGAAATGGGGTGCATTATATGCTGTGGTTGTGCGACTTCACCATGTAATACACTTACCAACCCCTTTAGTACCAGTAGGTTTAGTTTGCAAACCTTCAGCTCAACCCTGGGTAGCTGTGGCTCTGAGCAGCAAGGCTTACACAAAGGGACAAGCACAAAGTATTTTAAAATGGCCAAACAATTGAAGAAATCCACTAGACACTCAAGAAATCTGACACAAATTTATGAAAATAGACTATATATTTATGTATTCTCAGTCACCACAATGAATAAGATCAACTGGAGGATTCCAGAGATATAGACTTTACATTGTATAGTGTGAGTGCGCAAATCTGTTTCACATTAAATTACACAAGGCGCACCAACTGCTCAGACCTGGGAGCGGTGCAGTCCCTATACAGACTTTAGTGTTCCTCGATTGGACCCGTCTCTAATAGATTTAGACTTCAATATAGGCATAAGGTAATAACATTCTCGATAAGAATGACAGACACGGACCAAAGTTAAAGGACTCGTATGAAGAATTATTGAGGCAAAATACATGAACTATATATATCATCAGCAAATTTAGCCGCAAAGCATACAGATCATGAGTACAAAGAACTCAGTAAAGTTCAATAGTAAATCCCGCATAGATTCACCTTCTAAGAGTGAGAAAATGGGGTTCCGTTAAACAGAGGAAAAGCAGGTTCTTTTATGGGACTTCAAACAAGGGATTTCACACATTACTACACAAGTACATGTTTACCGGATATGCATCAATGGGGAACAGGCAACAAGAAACATTTTACTATATAAAGTACCTTAGAGGATTTTCGCATAATACTATTGAATTGGATTCAGAGGTTCGTAGAGCCTATTCAGATGCAGTGTATTGATCCAGCGCTAACAATAAAAATTATTCTCCTATATGCTTCGGTCATCCAGGTACAACTATTCCTCCAACACACAAACTATATCCATATGACGGTGGGGCCCATAACACCGCATATATATTCACTTACTCATTTATTCCCTGGATTTCCTCCGTTCTTAACCTAGGAGAAAACGATTCGCTGGAAGGAGACGGGATACCTCTTTTAACATGACATAATGTTTCTCATTTGCTTTAAGGTATTCCGCTCATTGGTCGATGGACCAACTAGTAGGAATCAGTTGATGGTGATTAAGACCAGCTCAATCACAATAAACTCTTTATCAATTTACCTTAATCATTGAGCTAAAGAATCACTGAGTCATTTGTTTAAAGAATAATAAAGTTTATATAAAGTTTCGAAGCAAGAAATAAGTGTTAAGCTTATTATTCAGATCATTACATTTATCATCATTATAAGAATAAATTGAATTTGCAATGCATATCTATTAGACGGAAAAATAAGGTTATCATAGCAAGAACTCTAAAAGATCAATCTATCTGTCTTGGAAAAATCTAATAGTTCTAACTGAAAAATCGATCAGGAACAAAAAGGTTCTCCAAAAGCAGCATCTTATACTCAACTGGAAAATAAAAATAGCAGCAGCAGCATCAGCTCGTCAGCATCAGCAACCGCAACTTCACCCATCTACAGCATCTAACTTCTCCAGCAACTCACTCTCCAGCATCTCCAGCATCTCCACCCCTCCCACCAAGAGTAGGTCTTCTTATACCCTAATTCTAGCTTACTGAATAAAATGTTGCATCTTCATGGCGTGGTTATTTCTCATTGGTTCACTCAGGCCCATATACATTTTAATCAAACTTCCTTGTCTTAACCAGTTCCTTGTGGACTGTCCATGTTTGCATCGTTTCCCACAGTTCATGACATTGCTCATCCGCTTCGATCAGTCCAATTTGTATCTTTTTCTGCTACTTTTTAGATTCAACAGTTCCGTCCATTTATTCAGTTTGACTTCTCACGCTTCTTGCTGATCATCTTGGCACACATCTGCTCAGAAAGGTCACAATAGCCTTGACCATACTTCCATCTTAGCCTCTCAGCACGAACACGTGGTCATCCTTTTCCCCAGCCTCTCTCCTCTACCACACGGCTTCTTGGACATGCGTACTCTAGCTTTATGGCGGCCATTTTATATCGCTGCTCAACGGGCCTAAGCGCACTATTTTCAAAGATAAACAAAATATTGTTAAAATAAAGAATATAAACCCTTTCGTTTCCCTCCCGTCTTTCTACGTACCCCAATTAGGTATTACCTAGCAAAAAGCAACATATAAAGCCGTCCCTTACTTACCATCGCTTTATTTTGCAACCACACGTTTTATTTAAAAGCACAGATCATGCATTTATTATTTAATTAGTACGCAAATATTATGTTATGTTAGACACGTAAACAATTATAAGTTGATTATTTTGCACACAAAATAGCGTGTTACCTTTAACCCTTTTATATGTAACATACATTGTTGGTTATTTACTTAAACGAACATGTTTATTAATTATTTTACGAAATTATTTGGAGGTTAAAATTTTTTCATTTACCCTGCTCCATCAACTCCCCCTTTGGTGATTTTTAATATCACCACAAAACCCAAGTTATACAATTCTTCTCAGACAGCATATATCTTTTATCCGTTTGCTTTTGTTAGTTTACACAACTGTATCCCTTTCAACTTGTCTCTTCGTTTTCTTGTACATGTTCTCTTTTATTTCTTCTAACTCTATTTCACCCATTTCTCTCTCTCTCTCCTCGTTTATCATGTTTTCTTTTTCTATTTTATTCTGTCTTCTTCTCTTTATACAGGTAATTACAAGCTTCAGCACTAAAATTATTATTATTATCATGGTTGCTATTATTATAACTTTCCCTATTATTAATCCACTCATTCTTGTTAACCAATTTATTACTGAAGAAAACCCTTTACCAAGTTTTCCCAATGCACTTTCAACCTCCAGTGGAACAAGTTCTTTGTGCAAACTTGTAATATTTGTTATATACTTTTGTATATTTTCACTTTTATCTGGAATGTAAGTGCAACAATGTTGGACTTTCAACATTCCACAGACTCCACCCTCTTTTGCCAAAAGAATGTCAAGGGCAAGTCGATTTTGCATCACCATAGCTCTCATGGCAACCATCTCGGTATTTACCATCAAGAACCCTCCAGCAGTATCTGTAGATAAACGATCTACCACTGTGGATAATTTCCGAATTCTAAATGCATTCAAAGATATTCCCACTGCTGGTATCAATGCGCCAAAAATATCATCTACTATTTCTGAAAAACTTTCCCTTTTTCTACGTGTAAAGGTGTTTATCATTCTGTGTGTTCCTTTTTCTTTTCTGTCCATATGGAAAATGTTAGGAAAAACCAGGCCTAAATAACATGACCCATACCAATGATCCGGTAACCTGTAATAAGCCCTATTACCGCAAACATAATAGATCCCTGGAAATATCGGATCTTTTCCCCCTTTGAATCCCCATCCACCTAAAATTTGATAATTGTCATGGCAAATACTGGAACCCACAAAATAATTGTCATATCTTGTCTTATTTCTTCTAATGCACAACCTTCCCTGTTGGGGCCAATCCAGAGTCATAGCTGCATTTGTCTTTTTCTTGTCATGATTGTCTTCCTCAAACGCCCAAAGAGGTGTTTTTGTCTCTTCTATCACTTTTCTTTGAAATTTCACTCTTCTCTCTTCAACCATCTCTAAAAATACTTTTTCTTCCTTCTTTAACTCACAGGTAAGGTTGTACCTAATTATATTATCTAATGTTAAAATATTATCTTCTAAAAAATATTCACCAAACGTTTTTCCCTCTTTTATTTTGTTTAGCTCGGGAACTACAGAAACTTTCGCAAAAATCTTATCTAAGTCAGTGTAATAATATTCTAATCTACCTGTTTTATAAAATAAACTTGCTAAGACACTACATGTTATTCCATACGTCAAAGGGAGGTGATGATAAGTCACACCCTCTGCTACAGATGCAGGCAACTGCATACAAACATAGCAATCTCTTACATCCATTGTTTCTACATACTCATATAATAATTTAGTAAAAACATTTTTAGAAAAATCTGTTATCGATTTATCCTTGTGTAATTCTGCACTACTTTTTAAAATAACTGGTTCTTGAGTGTTAGCTCCTTTTTCTTTCTCAGTGTTATTAGACGTTTCTGCAGCAGCTAAACTAATTGGAATAGTGATTGCTAAAACCACCCATACTGTCATTAATAATCCTGTACAAAAGCAGCACATCTTACACCATCTACTTAAAAACTCACATCTACATTTTCTATCTCTAGTATTCTCCATTTTGTTTTATAACCTTATTTATTTATTTTCCTGAAAATTGTGTCACTACACCTCAGAAATGACTTATTTGCCACTCTGTACTCCAATGTTTTGTCTTTACTTGGTACTTTCTTTTAATTCTTTTTTCAGAATTCTTTCTTTGTCATATCCGGTAGAAATTCGTCAGATCCAGTGTTTTGTCAAGTCCGGTAGAAACTGTTTAAACTTCTTCAGGTTTGTTGCACCTCACCTTCACCCATTAGGTTTCTTTGTTCTGGGTTCTCGTGAGTGTTCTTTTCTTCTTTGTTATCAGTCAAAGCAAGATACAACCATTCAGGTGATCTATACTTCGGATTTACCTTCTTTACTCTTTTCATTTTCTGCATGTGTTTTCCACCTTGTTTTTCTTGCTCTCTCTGACTTGTTATTTCATTCACTTGTTCAGCACTTTTCCCATCTAACCTTATGATTCTGTATCTTAATTTTCTTACTTCGTTGGGCCAATTGTCTCCTTTTCTTGGCCTTTTTGCCTCACTTCCTTTTTCCTCTCTTTCTGTTTTCCAATTTCTTTTTCTTGACTCTAGTTTTTGGTTTCTTTCTTCTCCACTTTCTTCAGACTCTGTTTCAATTCTTTCGTTATTGCCTCTTATTTTGAAACTTATAATTTCATTTTCTTCCTCTACTTGTGGTTCTTTTCTTATCTTCCTTCGTTCACCTATTTCTGTCCCTCCTCGAGGTTCTTCCGAATTTGTGTCAGTCTCTCTATCTGCTTCTAAATTTCCCTGTTCTTGTGTTTGACTATCTGTCCCTATTGCTCCTCGGGGATCTTCCGATTTTTCTAGCTTTTTGTTTGAAACTCTCCCTTCTTCATCTATTAAAATTATCTCCGAAGGATTTTCAACACAACTTGTACTTGGTTGCTCACTGTTACTATCTTCTGGCTCAGTTTCTTCTCTTATGCTTTCAAATTTTCCAATTTCTTTTTAGAATTTCTTCACAATCCGAATGATCTGTATCAGATTCTGAACTGGTATCTGATATTTCCAGATGTCGACTTACAGGTCGATCTTCAAGTTCTGGAACTTCAGCTATTTCCTCTACTTCTTCTGTAGTTGCACTTGTAGTTGGGTCTTCCAGATGTCGACTTACATGTCGATCTTCAGGTTCTGGAACTCTGATGGTGTGACTGGCATGCACCCAGTTTTTCACTCCTGCACACTTGACTGCAGTGGTTGTCACCAGGATCACTTGTCGTGGTTCATCCCAGAGAGGAACCAAACAGTTTCTTCTCCTGTGGACTTTTATGCGGACCCAATCTCCTGGATTCAAGTCGTGAGCTGGTTTTCTTTCAAGAGTGGTCGCATCCGGTCCAACCTGATGAAACACAGAACGCACCACATCAGCCAATCCTTTGCAATAATCCAGCACTAGATCATCAGTTATAGTCAGTAGTTTGTTGACAGGTACTTGTGCTTGTCTCATTGCTCGTCCCATAATTATTTCATGGGGACTGAGTCCAGTTTTCCTTTCCGGAATACTTCTGATTGTCATTAAAACTAATGGCAAGGCATCTGGCCATTTGAGTCCTGTAGCTTGACACATTTTTCCTAACCTGTTCTTAATTGTTCCATTCACTTGCTCTACTATTCCAGAAGCCTCTAGTCTGTATGCACAATGCAGTTTCTGTTTAATACTAAGTGCTTCACAAATCAGTTTAACTAATTCATTTTGGAAATGTGTTCCTCTATCTGTTTCAATCGTGACTGGAAAACCATACCTCGGAATGAATTCTCGCAGCATAAGTTTTGCTACCGTTATTCCATCATTCCTTCTGGTTGGGTATGCTTCCACCCAACGGGAAAACAAACAGACGACCACTAGGACATACCTTAGTCTGTTGCAAGGTGGCATTTCAATAAAATCCATTTGCATTCTAGTGAACGGACCTCCTTCTCGTCCTATTGTTCCTAGACTCACTACTGTCTTCCTTCCTGGATTTAACTGTTGACAAATAAGACATCTCTGACAAAGACTCTCAGCTATGGCTCTGAATTTTGGATTATACCATGTTTGTCTAAAAAGTCTGATCATTGAATCTCTCCCAATATGGGCTTGTCCATGGTACATCCGTGCCATGTCAGAAATCATGCTATCAGGCATAACTGGTCTTTCATCTCTGTAAACCCAAACATCATTTTCTTCATGTTTTCTACATCCTGCTTTTATCCATGTATCTTTTTCCTCATCATCTGCGGCTTCCTGTAACTGTCTCACCTCATCCCATGTCTCAACAGGGTTAGTAAAAAGCAAAGGACAAGAAATATGCTCTCTTTCTCGACTTTTGTTTAAAGAAACCACATTCTTTGCACAGTACTGTGCAATCTCGTCAGCATATTTATTGCTGACAGTTATGTAGTCTCCCCATTTTTATGTGCATTGCACTTCACAACAGCAATCTGTTTAGGCAGCTGTATCGCCTCAAGCAACCTTTTCACAAAATCTCCATTTCTAATGGGCGTTCCTGCAGACGTCAAGAAACCTCTTTGTGACCAAATCTGACCAAAATCATGCACCACCCCAAAGCCGTACTGGCTATCTGTCACAATCGTAACCCGTACATTTCTTCCCAACTTGCATGCTTGAATCAGAGCTACTAGTTCTGCAACTTGGGCAGACCGTATCCCTTTCAGACAAGGTGCTTCCATTACAGTTGCTACTGTGCAAACCGCATATGCTGCACTTAGAACTCCATCACTCGTTCCCAAACATGAGCCATCCACGAACAGAATATAATCTGATTCCTTTAAAGGCTCATCTCGTATGTCTGACCTTGGTTTTGTGCAATATTCAAGCACATTCAGACAATCGTGATCTACTCCTTCCATTTCAATTATACTTTCTTCATCTGGTAAAGATGTCGAAGGATTCACATTCATACATCTGTCAATGGTCACATTATCTGCACTCAAAATTACTTTTTCATACCTAGTCAGCCGACTATGTGTCATGTATTGGGTTTTCGTTCTTGTCAAGAGAATTTCCACAGAATGTGGAACATATACTCTCAGTGGATATCCCATCACTATGCCTTCACTCTGTTCCAGACTCACACAAGTAGCAGCAACTGCTTTCAAACATCCAGGCAACGCTTTCGCTACAGGGTCTAAAACAGCTGAAAAATATGCAATGGGTCTTTTCATAGTTCCATGTCTCTGTACCAAAACTGAAAATGCACATCCATCTCTTTCACTGCAATACAACTCAAAATCTTTCTAATAGTCAGGCATTCCTAATGCTGGAGCCTCACACAATTTCTTTTTCAGCTCTCTGAATGCTTTCATTTCTTCATCATTCATTTCAAACGGATCTTTAACATCCTTCTTTGTCAGTTTTTGCAACGGTTTAGCAATCAGCGAAAAACCGCTTATCCATTGTCGACAATATCCAACCATTCCCAGAAACATTCTTACCTCTCTTTGCGTCATTTGAGCTCTCATTCCTTGAATCATTTTTATTCTTTCAGTCGTTACCTTTCGCACTCCTTTCTCAATTTTATGCCCTAAATACTGGACTTCTTGTTGACAAAACTGCAATTTTGAGGGGGACACTTTATGTCCTCTTTTTGCTAAATGATTCAGCAAAGCAATTGTATAATTGACACATGCTTCCTTTGTTTTTGATGCCACCAGTAGGTCATCAATATACTGAACCATCACTGACTTTTCTGGCATTTTTAAATCTTCCAACGATTTCTTTAGAATCTGATTAAAGATTGAGGGACTTTCTGTGTACCCTTGAGGAATTCGGCACCATGCCAAAATACGCTCTCCAAACCTAAACGCAAATAATGGCTGGCTATCTGGATGCAATGGAATAGAGAAAAATGCATGACATAAATCAATTACTGTGTACCATTCTGCTTCACGTGGAATCTGGTATAGAATCACAGCAGGGTTCGGTACTATTGGGCAACAAGGCACAACGATTTTGTTTACTTTCCTCAAATTCTGTACAATTCTATATGTTCCGTTTGGCTTTTTCAGTCCCATTATTGGCGAATTACATGGACTGCTCATGATTTCTTTTAGAATCCCTTGTTCAATCATTTTATTTATTACTGGCGTTATTCCTTCAATTATTTCTGGTGTCAATTTATACTGGGGCGTATTTGGGTAACTCGTTCCCTCTTTCACTGTTATTTTAACGGGATCTACTCCTTTCATTAATCCTACATCTTCTCCTGTAAAGTCCCACACTTCTTCTTTCACTGTCTTTTTCAATTCAATTGGGATTTTCTCCGCATCAAATACAGGAAACAAATCATTTACTTCTGGTTCTAAATTCACCATTGTCATTTTATACAGCACATCTTCATCTGGGGTCTGAAATGCAATTCCGTCTGGAGTACAATAGATAGTGCAATTCATCTTGCACAATAAATCGCGTCCTAAAAGGTTCACGGGACTACAATCGCATACCACAAATCGGTGCATTTCACTAAATGGACCAATTCTTACCTCCACTTAATTAGTAAGAGGCATCTTAATTTGCTGATTTGAAACTCCAACTACTTGGATATGTTCACCTGAGAGAGGAAGGTTTGGAATTTCCACTGACCTAACAGTAGAACGGGTAGCTCCAGTGTCAACAAGGAATGTTACATTTGCACCATTCACTTCTCCATCCACAAATGGACCAGACTGATCTACCTCTAGAGTTGCGCCAAGCACGCACTCTTCCCCCTCTCCTAGGCACCGTCAGAAACTTTCATCCGTGTCATCCTCATCCTGTCGTAACCAATATTGAGAAATTGCAGCTGCACGCGGCAACTGTGTTACCTGTTCTCCTCCGTAGAATCCTGTTTCTGCACTGTATTTCTGTTGGTTAACACTCTTGGGAAGTGGTGGTTGTGGCACCTGACCTTGTTGAGTAACTACCTCACTCTGCACCTGTGAATTTAATGATTGATTTTCCACATTAGGTTTTGGAGGAAATTTACACTTGTTTCTCCAATGCCCTAGCTTTCCGCAGTTGTGGCATGGCCACTTTTTCTTTGCCTCATCTATACTCATTTGTCCTTTTCCTTTACCTATATTTGGTCGAGATCTAACCTGTCCTGTTTCATTACCGGTATTACTCAATTGAGCTTCTTGCTTCTCTGCAACTTTCACCTGTGCCCACATGGCTTTTTCTTTCAATTTACGCTGTCTACTCTCAATATCATCACTGCAATATTTAGCATATCTCAAAACTTCGTCGACTGTGCTATTCTGCCAGCAAATCATATGCTGCTTAATCATTTCACTTATCTCTGGTTTCAACCCATACACAAATCTATATACAAAATGACTCATATCCTTCTCATTTAGTGTCTCATAACCACTATACTGTTTGAAAACCAACAACAGCCTTTCGTAATAAGCATGCACTGATTCTTTACTTTCCTGCGTTGTTCTGTCTATTTTTACCCAATCTGTTTCTTTAGGTGGAATCTTATTCTTCAAAAAGGTAATTACTTGGTCATACTTCCTCATCACTTCTGGTCCTGGCGCTCCTGTTTTAGCATCCCTTGGATATTCTACAGTTGGCCAATCAATAGTAATCTTACATTCTGTCCACAAATCAGCTGGCACTACTATATCAAACAATCCATCTAAGTCTATCCACAACACTTTTGAAACTTTCACAAATCTCTCCACTTGTCTGTACCATTCTACTGGCTTTTCTCTCAACTTTGGGAAGTCATTTGTAAATGACAGTATATCCTGTCTGGTCCATGGAACATGCACATAACTACCACCTGGAGTTTCTCTCATCGGGTACTCCCTTACAACTGGTTCCTTATCTGTCACTGCAAAAGCCAAAGATGCTTTATCTGTTGTTTTCTCGTTCTTTTTCGTCCATCTATTTCTCCATCTATCCACATCACCCCATTTTCTCAGTAAAACAATTAATTCTTTTATTTGGGTCAGTCTTCCTGATGTGTTCAAATTCTCTATATCTTTTTCACAAAAATCTACTCTGTATGGTTTCTGCAACGTTCTCACTTTTACAAACTCTACTCCTAGTTCATTTGCTGTCTCTTCCAATTTGTCATGTAAATTTCTAGCTCTCCATGTAAGACTTTTGCACAAAAACATAATCTCATCATCCTGATAATTTTTTAATTTTTCTGTACCAATTGTTCCTAAAATCAATTCTTCCATGTCTATTTTCAACCTAATTACATCTAATGGTTTCACTTCTGTTTCTTTTGTTTTTAGTGCTTTCATCCATTCATTTAACTCATCTGGAGTCGGACCTACAGGCGTACTATTTAATTCTATCCAATTGTTATTTCTTTCTGGTGTCCCTGATGCAGACTCCGTCACCATAGGTATTCTCCTAATCTCATTCTCATTTATCGTCAAATTAGTAGGTGGGCTTGGTCTATAGGTACTAGCCAAATGGTGTGCACCTTCATTATTCTGGTCCATCCCTTCTCTTTTTCTTTGCAAATGTGAATTCATGGGAATCACTAAAGAACGTTCATCAATTTTCTGATTCTCAAAAATTGGCATTACTGGACCTATCGTTACTGGTATTACAGCTTCCATATTTTTGTCAATGCTCTTATTTTCTCAGTCAATTCTCTTGTTGTTTTTGCTAATTCAGTTGCATTGTCACTTTCTATCTCTTCATTTTGTGAAGTTTTTAATTGATCTTGTGACCTATTTGTCTCATCTCTTCGTTCGGGATTTTTATTCCTCCCAGTTTCCATTGGCGGTGCATTAGGTGTCACCACCGCAGAAGTCTGTTGGTATGGAGGTGGGTTTCTGTTTAAAATATCTTCCAGCAATTCGTCATCCGTTTCACTACCACCATACACATACTTTTCTATCACTACATGTTTCTTTTTCTCGGTACACTTTCTCTTTGCTTCTTCCTCAACTGTAAAAGCTGGAAACAAACCTCCGGTCATATTTGCACATCTCCAACGCTTTATTCTGTCCTCATGATTTACTCCCCATAACCTTCCAGGCACAAACTCATGATTCTTTAATCCTCTGAATCTCTCTCGCTCATACATCTCATCTTCCCATTCCGTTAAAGCTTCAAACTGTGTCGGTCTAGGTCTAGGTTCTAACATTGCCATCTTTTCTCTCAAGTTTCGTAGTACAGCTACATTAAATGAACCATTCTCAGGGAAAGCCAATGCTCCATCATTCTTGGTATATTTTGTCCAATTTTCTAACCATATGCATGCATGATATCCATATTTCAGCATCATATGCGAAGCTAGTGATTTCGGCGGAGGAATTATTTGTCCCTCTCTAGTCACTACCTTTTTGTCTTTCTTAAAGAAATTCTTAACTTTCGACATCCATGACGTTTTCTCTCTACCATACTCATAATACGACATGATTCACAATCTCTTTCCTCCTCAAACGATCCGCAATTCAACACTGTTCTGTATGCGTTATTCCAACCAATACTAGCGCGACTCACGCCAACACTCCAATCACAAACTTCCACGTCACTAGGCTATTCGACCAATCCTAGCGCGGCTTTTGTCTACGTCACTTCTGCTCTTGACCCCTCCTTTACAAAATTTATCGGCAATTTCTTTTTCAACAATTCTTTGTTAGTTACAACATTTAAAACACATTTCCATTGTCTGATTCGCTAAACCAAAGAGATAGCTTTGACCATTTACACAAGAACTCTGTATTTTCCAGTAGGCAGCGCTTACCTCTACCCTACCACAGAATTTTCAGTTTCGCCGATAAAGTAGCACTTCCCTCTACCTTACCCTTCTTTCAAGCAAACAGTAAACCCGTTTCTCTGAGGATAAAACACATGTGGAGACTATACTGCTCCTGAGAATTAAGGCCAGAGTTTCACAAGAAAACCCGATCACTATTTCACTTACACACCTTTTATACGGAAAATGTCCCTATCATAACACAACCTGTGTTATCACTAATATGAACTCAGACAATGCACCATTCCATGTGACTTCTCTTGCCACACGTGTTCCACTTCCTACTTCCCGAAAGCGTGAAAACTTACATATAACATAACGCGACTCAACATAAAGTGTTAGACATGAATTTATCAATAATCATTAATCACTAATCAATAATCAATAATCACCAAACTAATCTATAGTAACCATAACTCTGCTACCAAGAAATCTGATCCAGCGCTAACAATAAAAATTATTCTCCTATATGCTTCGGTCATCCAAGTACAACTATTCCTCCAACACACAAACTATATCCATATGACGGTGGGGCCCATAACACCGCATATATATTCACTTACTCATTTATTCCCTGGATTTCCTCCGTTCTTAACCTAGGAGAAAACGATTCGCTGGAAGGAGACGGGATACCTCTTTTAACATGACATAATGTTTCTCATTTGCTTTAAGGTATTCCGCTCATTGGTCGATGGACCAACTAGTAGGAATCAGTTGATGGTGATTAAGACCAGCTCAATCACAATAAACTCTTTATCAATTTACCTTAATCATTGAGCTAAAGAATCACTGAGTCATTTGTTTAAAGAATAATAAAGTTTATATAAAGTTTCGAAGCAAGAAATAAGTTTTAAGCTTATTATTCAGATCATTACATTTATCATCATTATAAGAATAAATTGAATTTGCAATGCATATCTATTAGACGGAAAAATAAGGTTATCATAGCAAGAACTCTAAAAGATCAATCTATCTGTCTTGGAAAAATCTAATAGTTCTAACTGAAAAATCGATCAGGAACAAAAAGGTTCTCCAAAAGCAGCATCTTAAACTCAACTGGAAAATAAAAATAGCAGCAGCAGCATCAGCTCGTCAGCATCAGCAACCGCAACTTCACCCATCTACAGCATCTAACTTCTCCAGCAACTCACTCTCCAGCATCTCCACCCCTCCCACCAAGAGTAGGTCTTCTTATACCCTAATTCTAGCTTACTGAATAAAATGTTGCATCTTCATGGCGTGGTTATTTCTCATTGGTTCACTCAGGCCCATATACATTTTAATCAAACTTCCTTGTCTTAACCAGTTCCTTGTGGACTGTCCATGTTTGCATCGTTTCCCACAGTTCATGACATTGCTCATCCGCTTCGATCAGTCCAATTTTTATCTTTTTCTGCTACTTTTTAGATTCAACAGTTCCGTCCATTTATTCAGTTTGACTTCTCACGCTTCTTGCTGATCATCTTGGCACACATCTGCTCAGAAAAGTCACAATAGCCTTGACCATACTTCCATCTTAGCCTCTCAGCACGAACACGTGGTCATCCTTTTCCCCAGCCTCTCTCCTCTACCACACGGCTTCTTGGACATGCGTACTCTAGCTTTATGGCGGCCATTTTATATCGCTGCTCAACGGGCCTAAGCGCACTATTTTCAAAGATAAACAAAATATTGTTAAAATAAAGAATATAAACCCTTTCGTTTCCCTCCCGTCTTTCTACGTACCCCAATTAGGTATTACCTAGCAAAAAGCAACATATAAAGCCGTCCCTTACTTACCATCGCTTTATTTTGCAAACACACGTTTTATTTAAAAGCACAGATCATGCATTTATTATTTAATTAGTACGCAAATATTATGTTATGTTAGACACGTAAACAATTATAAGTTGATTATTTTGCACACAAAATAGCGTGTTACCTTTAACCCTTTTATATGTAACATACATTGTTGGTTATTTACTTAAACGAACATGTTTATTAATTATTTTACGAAATTATTTGGAGGTTAAACATTTTTCATTTACCCTGCTCCATCAGTATACAAAGCGGTCTGGGACAGCTATGTTTTTCTTGATTAAGTACATCCTAGTCCCAAAGACTGGGAAAACTCCAGTCTTTCCATGTAAGGCTCACAATTTCAAATTACAGCAAAAGCAACAACAACGATCACACAAAGTATTGCAACATCAGTTCAAAATGGAAGCCAGCACAATTTCGGTTTATCTTAGTGCAAACTGGGTTTCAAACACAATAGAAGCCTAAGAAAGGTGAAATAACATTCACAACAGTAAATTAAAGCATTTCACTCAAGCACTGGCAAATTCAATGAATTTGACACTTAGAAACATTTTCACCAAAAAGTTGGGCTAGTTCAACTGCAGTCACTTTAGGTGACCAACTCTAGTAGGGAGTCTGTCGGGGGGACCAGCAAGGTCCTTAGAATCAGTTATCTCCACAAGAGAAGCAGTCTCCAGGCAGTTCCAGGCACTTTATCCCCTTTGCAGTGTATTCCTATGGAAGTGGTCCTGATGCAAGGGATGAAGGATGCTGAAGATGCTCAAGGATGCTGTGTATGTGATGCAGTCAGCGAGGATCTTCCTGCAGCTACTCCAAGTCTCCAAAGGGAGGAGTGAGGTGGCCCTGGTCACAAGGTTATCATCCCTCAAAGTCCTCTCTGTGCTGGTAGAAGTCCAGTTACCACTGGGCTACCCAGTATCACGGTCAAGGGGGTTAGACACCCCTGAAAAAACAGTTGGACAACAGGTATCCCCTTTTCCTTCCCGGGTGCCAGCTCATCTGCCTAAACAATGGGGCTGCCCCTTTCCCAAGTGTTCCCCGTTTGTTCTTCAAAGGCGGCTTCAGCTTTGAAAACTCACCTTTTGGGCCAACATCTGTGTGGTTTAAAGAAGAAGAGAGGTAACACCTCTTTCCAGTGCCGGCCCCTATTGTCTCCATTCCCGGGAGTCATTAGCATGTCTCCCCAAGAGGGCAGAAACCTGTGTCAGGTTCAAGCTACTTGAGTTAAGGGCACAGGAGGTTGAAGGCAGCAAAGTGACAACTTTGTAAAAGTTGCACCCTGTAACTCATTACATTTATTTCGACTTGAGAATCAAGTCGAGCTTAATGCAACAAGTTTGATACCTTGGAGTACCAACTTTGGTCGCACCATTCAGTAATTTGCACAGCGAAGGGGTCCACGTGTAACCCTGAACTCACCAACGAGGCGACCAAATCTTTCCAGTTTCACATTTTTCCTGCCAGAAAACATAAAACATACATTCTGTGCATGAAATATGGGGCACCCTGTCTTAGGGCTCGGTAGGCCTGCAATTGGGGTCACTTACACATGTTTCAGAGGGACTTTTGAGTTTGACTTTGCATGGCTTTGAATGGCAAAGTCGGGCTATCACTTCAAAATTGCTCTTCCAGTCTGTAGTGGCTGGCTAGGAGACTTGTTTTACTTGTGTCACATCCAGAGTTGCGCAAGCAGTGCTGTAGTCCCTGGGTTGACTCTAATTTACAGGCCTTATTGTTAGGAGATACTATAAATAGCGTTGTTAAGTGCATTAAAAAAAATCTTAAGTTTTAATGCCTGATCAACTGTCAAAACCTGCAAGTGGAAATTTACCATATAGTCTTGAATGTTTGAGGAATTTTGGATGTCTGATGAATTATCGAATGTATAGAGCTTTTTATAGAATGAAAAAACATTGCAACTTACTTTTGTTGCATTGTTATGTTTCACATAAAACAAAAAATCCATTGCTTTATTTATTTTTTGTATTTCTGGATAGGCGATTAAGAATCCTCTCTGAAAACTGGGGGCAGATTCATTATAGTGTTGCATTCCCCTTGCATCACGCAAGGTAACGCAAGAGCAACGCAACACTGAAATCAGATTTACCAAGCAATGGAAGACCACCTTGCATGGCCCTGCAGTGTTTGCTAAATCTAGAGTAATGCCCTGGGAAGGCATTCATGGCTGGAGCGTGGGTGGTCCCATGCATCCACCCATGGATTTTGGCGCATTCCTTTGATTTATCATGAGTGGTAGACCTGGGAATGCGTCAAAATGCAAAGCCTTCCCAGGGGAGTCGCAACAAGGTGAAATTTGTTTATTTCTCCTCGTTTTTTCCTCTTTCTATGTCTGCTACACTCTGCATCACACGTGGAAAGACTAAAAAAGCCTCAGAGTAGTTTTTTCTGCAGCAAGGTGTCCTATCCTGCACAAAAACTATCCTGCTTACAATGCAGGCACTCCTGCTCCACGGCGCAAGGGTGCCTGCATTGGTGCAAGGCAGGACATCGTGCACCAGCGCAAGGAAAGGACAGGAAGAATGAGTTACTTACCTTCGGTAACGATGTATCTGGTAGAGACACAGTCTAGCTGCAGATTCCTTAACTTTAGAATGTTTCCAGGCGTCAGTCTGGATACGAAGAATTTTTAGCAGTACCTCTGCGCGCCGGAGCATGGCGTTGCATGGCTCCGTCCTTTCGTCATCCACGGATATGACGTCAATGGAGCAATATAAGTCCCTCCCGGCGCGCGGACATCAGTTTTCTACGATGAAACTTTTCCGTGCCACAACGCGGAGCCACTACAAAAACTGTGAGAGAAAGTGGGAACAGTGTGCCAAAAAAAGATCAAAAATCTTTGAAACAACAATGACAAGAAACATAGAGTGATGAGAAACATCACCATGCAAGTTAGAAAAAGAGAACTTTATACTGTAAGGGACTGAAGGGAGAGAACAGAGTACTCGCCCCTAGAAACAGTCTTGTCGAAGCGAAGAGCCATCCCCTCGTAAGAGACAAAACAGAATTGGAAATGAATGTAATGACAAACGATAGGCAGTCCGCAACCACAGGATGTAACTGTAAAGGGCAACAAGACTTGAACAACATGACTCATCGTATTTGACCACATTTCTGCACCAACAGAAAATGTGCAACCATACACCCAATAAACGACCTACTGACTGTAGCATAGTCAAATAGACCCCCAAACCAATCAACTGTAGCATAGACAAAGAGACCCAAAAGTAACGGTTAAAAATAGATGAGGGTGGAAGGGAGGGTAGAAGAACATGATTAACCCACCACACTGGAAGAACCAGGGTGGAGGAGCGTGGAAGGACATAAAATCCCACCACCCAATTGTGAGAAAGGGTGGAGAAGCAACAGATAAAACAGAATGAGACATCCTGCCCCAGAGGGAGGTGAAGTAGACCACCCCGTAGGAAGACAAAGGCCACCTGTAAGGAGGCAAGTGGGTAGAACCCAACCTGAAAAGGTCCTCGCAGAGCGGGGAAGATGGGACGGCGTTAAGGGATCTGCGGCTAGACTGTGCCTCTACCAGATCCATCGTTACCGAAGGTAAGTAACTCGTTCATTTGATAGAGACATCTAGCCGCAGATTCCTTAACTTTAGAATAGATACCAAAGCTATACCCCATTGGAGGAGGGTCTGCAACTGAAACCCACCAAGTTCCAAAGTGAGCGAATCCGTCAATAACATTGACGGGAACACAGTGGGGACAGCAAAGCCAGCTTGGCTGACACCAGACCCATCAAGCTCTATAAGAGAGCATTAACAAGGGGAGGCAAAGGCACCACAATCCGTCAGAGGACGGAACAAGACCTCTCTCGTCCATACAGGGACAAAAGGAAATCACAGAACCAGACTGGTTAGAGCTTAAAGGAAGAAAATCCATAAACTTCTGCAAAAAGAAGTTAAACCGTGCACAGGATCCCAAGGATCTGCAAAAGACAAAATCCCAGAGAAGGGACAAAACAGAGTCAGAGCATACAAACTGAGCATGCACCACAGTGGATGCCAAAAATTACATGTGAGGGGACAGATGTCACCATGCAGAGACATACAAAACCATGACTACCAAGATATATATGTATGTGGATGACAGGGATACACATAAACAGAAAGTGAATACAGTGAGAACTACACCACAAATATGCGAAAGCCCAACGAAATGTAGTATGCGTCGGCAGAGAGAGATGTGCGCATCACCAGGTAGTCAACCAGCCAACCGTACCCAAAGGTACGAAGGAGAAAGGATACCAGCAAAAGCCGGGCACACACATAAGGCTCGCTCCCATGAGAGAGAGAGAGAGAGAGCATATATACATATAGACATATATATGAAAATACTTCAAATAATGACAGACAAGGGGATCTCAAAGAGCATGCCCTAGATAATAGGAGGCCGCATAATAGGTATCAACAGCACTGTTGCGAAGCATAGCAGGACATAACAATGTCAAAACGATATCAAGACACTTAAAAAGCAACATTATCCTCCCCGTCGGGGAAGGAAACCTGGCCTCCTGCGTGACAGGCGGGAATACTGACCACTACACGAATGAGCAATGAGATAGTAATACACATACACAGAGTGTCCGAAGAATGTATATATAGCCATATACAGACACTGCATAAGGACAATGAGTATCCTGAAGAAGAATACTTTCACCAATAACATCAGTCAGCAGAGGCCAGGAGCAGAAGTACCTGAGCCCCTGCGCGGCAATCAGCAGATGGGCTTGAGCTCCAGTTTGGGAAGTGCACAGAGAAATAGGCACCATGCAACGTGCAGCAGAGACGCGTCTGGCGTAGACTCCACTGCCCATAGGCAAAAACCAGTCAGGGTCTGAGCCATGAAAGAAGACCTAAGGACTTCCCCACAACAGGGATTGAAGAGTAGACAATACCACCAGAATAGAACGGAGCCAAGTCAGTGGCGCAAGGTATACCGAAGGCACCCAGAGACAGCGAACATACCCAGTGTGTACTCACATGTCGTCTCCGCACAAAACACAGAAAGAAACCGTCCTGGAACAGAACAACATGCCCACGAGGGACACCTGCAACGTAGGCAAAAAGAGTACAGCGAAAGGCCGAAAAAACAGCCAAAGGCAAGAAATGAAGACGTGAACACGCTGGGGTGAACCAGGCAGGAGAGTGCTATGGACCAACCGTAGATGATAACACATAAGCTCCAGGAGAGAGGGGACGTTCCACACAGTAGGAAGAGCAGAACGAAGTGAGAAGCCTATAGTATGACCCATAGGACAATTCCCCAAAGTATGACTCATAGGATAATTCCCCAAAGGGACAGAAGACAACCATCCTGAGAAGACTCTGCAGGAGCCTTTGAAACTTCCTGTGCTAAGAAGAGCAGCTATGTAATAGCCAACGAATACCCCACATAGGGTATGTCACATCCCTATAAAAAGTAAGGGACACCTCTTGAGACGAGCTCATAGACAGAGGACTCAAAAAAGAAATGCAAAAACAGCTGGCTAGCTGTACCAAATAAGGGCAAAAAAAACAGCTGATTAGCCATAGAGTCCGTCCAGGAAATAACGTCTTGAACCTATAGACAGATACCAGAAAAACAGTGACAATACTGCAAACAAAATTAAAAGTCCGCAAAGAGGACTATAAACCATAGAAGTCATGGAAACCCAGACATGAGGCGCTGAACCGCTGAGTCAGCGTGACTGTCAAAAAGACTGATCCCATCAAAGGGCAGATCCCTAAGACGCTCCTGAACATTTTCAGGGAAACTGCCATCGCGCAACCAGGCATGGCGACTCAGAGCAACTGACCTGGCCATAGCCCGACCCACAGAGTCAGTAGTGTCCATGGCCGACCGAATGGAAAACGGTGCCATTTCCCGACCAACATCAACTAGCCGAACCAGGTCAGCTCGAGGGCCCTCTGAAAGAGAAGGAACGAGGCCCTCGACCGAGTCCCAAAGGGCAAAAGTAGCTTGTGCAAACACGCAAGCCGTGTTCAGGGACCGAAGGACTGAGCTAGTGGACGCAAAGACATGGCGGCCACACGACTCCAACCAGTGAGACTCCCTAGAGGGAGGAAGCAGCAGAGGAGGGAAGGAAGGTAGCGAGACTGAAGCTGCCTGGCCTACCAGCCCTTGAGCCCTAGGATGGAGGGACAAACAGACCGGGTCATCTGGAGCCGGGCGATGACGATGTGCAATAGCACGATCCACAGGGTCTCCCGATGAGGGCCTCGCCCAAGTCCCAAGAAGAGTGTCATATAATGACCCGCAAAAGGGCGGCAAGGGCTCCACCTCCACAGCGTCCTGGTGGAGTAGATCCAACAAGGGATCAGAAGGCAGGGAGACTGAGGGAGGCTGCATCTGTAAGATATCTGCAGCTTTGCGAACAGCCCTCGCAAACGCCGCACTAGCCTCTGTGGCCATTCTAGGTGGCGACAATAATCTGTAGGGGATGGTTGTAGGCTAACCTTTCCACCCAACGGTAGAGGCTCCACAGCCCGAGGATGACCAAAGGCCTGCCACTGCCCCATGGGCACCTGCTCCGAGGAGCACCAAAACAATTCTGGTGGAGGGGAACCCTCAGAGGCCTCATCCTCTTCAGGAATAGCAGTGGACGGCACCGGCATCGACCGACGTCAAGACGGCGTCGCTTCGACGTCGACGACCGCCGAAGACTCGTCCGCCCAGCGTCGGGCCGGTGTCGACTCAACCTCTACCGAGATGAGGAACTACGGAGAGGAACGGCATCGACTCAGAGTCGAGCTCCACACTGCAGCCGCCTCCGGCGTCGGTGCAGAGAGCCTCACAGGGCTGTGCAGAGATGCCACAGGAAGGCCCGACGACAGAACCGGAGTCAGGGTTCTCAATCGGCGCTGAGGGCGAACCCGCCGGCGAAGTCCCGACCTGAGTCCCTTCCCCATCTCTGGGGCCCGAAGGCACGCCAGGGAGAGGTGGTGACCCAAAGATGGCCAGTAAAGCCCGAGAATAGGCTTCCATCTGGGTCCTAGTCGCCCCAGCACCAGGAAATGGAGGGTAGGTGGGGGTCGACTCCTGGGGGCCCATGTCCGGTGAAGACCAAGAGCAGCGGGCCTCGACGTCACGTCTATGTGAGGTAGACGACCTCCGTGACTTCTTCTTGTGCTTACCCGCATCAGACGAGCGACATCCGCGAGAACGACTTCGTGACCTGTCCCAAACAGGAGCCTTAGCTTGAGATGGAGACCAGCGGCATGAGGACTCCGAACGGGACATCCGTGCAGACAACAACTTCATCCGACGTTCCCACCAGGACTTCGGTTTCAACTGCCGGCAGGCGTCGCACTCCTCGGAGTCATGGTGCTCTCCCAAGCACCACATACAGACCTCGTGTGGATCCGTCCCTGACATCTGCAGCGTACAAGTCTTACACAGCTTGAAGCCCGAAGGCATCGCACACTGTGCCCGGATGCCAAAAGGCATCGGAAAGGCCTGAAACAAAAACAGGCCAGAGGAACCGGTTCTCCTGAATAGAAGAAAACTGACGTCCGCGCGCCGGGAGGGACTTATATGGCTCCATTGACGTCATATCCGTGGATGATGTCAGGACGGAGCCATGCGACGCCGTCACCCGGCATGCAGAGGTACTGCTGAAAATTCTCTGGATCCAGACTGACACCTGGAAACATTCTAGAGTTAAGGAATCTGTGGCTAGATTTCTCTATCAGATAAAGAGGACAGGAATGTGATGTATCCCATAGATACAGCACATTCCTGCCCTTTTCTTTTGACGTAGGGCAGAACAACAGGAAGGCTTGTGCCACTGCCTTACGCCACAAATTAGTAAATGAGGCCCTCAATTTCTAACAATATGTAAAAGTCTATTCAACTTACTCAGTTACTACCCACTTGGGCGTCTATTTCCAGGCCGGAGGATTTTATATGCGTAAGATAACTATCGCTCTAACAGAACCCAATGTTAAAGTTGAAGAGCAGAAGGGAACGGTTCCTTCAGTCAGTGATACCAGATTGAGTGACACAAATTCACAATATCAACATAAACTGCTAAGGCATGAACAAACAAGTTACTTACCTTCGGTAACGATGTATCTGTAAGAGACATATATTAGTTATAGATTCCTTACCTTAGAATTACCCCCAGGCGTCAGACTGGATCCGGAGAAATGTTTTCTTAGCAGTACCCCTGTGCGTCAGTAGGTGGCGTCGGTCGACTCCGTGTCCGTTGTCGGCGTCGTAGTCGCCGGGATGACGTTGCGGTGTCTACTTAAAACAAACAACCGAATGTCAGATAACATGACCTGGAGGCAGTCAATCTTGTGTGGCCTGTACCAAACCATATCTTTTTTCCAACAATAGGCTTATACAGTTTTCGTTGAGGGACGTCTGGCTACCAAGATGACGTCAACCACCTCTGGAGGAAGTTCGAAGGTGTTCAGCTGCTGCAACTTAATCTCCATGCTTGTAGGGGGAAACTGCGAAGGCCCGGGTGCAGAACTGTGCTTTTTTGTTATGACAGAAGTCCTCATGGAGGGGCTTCCTGATCAGAGGATAGATGCTCCAGCCCAGGAGTTTTGGATACCATACTCTTCTTGCCCAATCAGGGGTCCCTAGGATGACTTGGGCCTGGTCATTTATAATCTTCTTGAGAACTCGTGCCAGGAGTGGTATCAGCGGAAAGGCATACAAGAGTCCCAAGTTCCACTTGAGGCGGAATGTATCTCCGAGTGAGAGAAACCTTGGAAACTCCAACGTGCAGAAGTGCTGACATTTCATGCTCTTGGCGGTGGCAAACAGATCAAACAGATCCCCATTTGCTGAAGAGACCTTGCGCCACCCACGGATGTAACTGCCACTCATCATCTGCTAGGCACCGACTGCTGAGCTTGTCCACTCTGGTATTCAATGATCATGACGTGGTTAACCACCAGGAAAATTCCTAGGTAGTCCAGCCATTTCCAGAAGTTCAGAGCCTATTGACACATGATATGGGACCCCACCCAGCCCTGCTTGGTTCAGTACCACATAACGGTATTGTTGTCTATGAGTACTCGTACCCGTCTCCCCTTGATGGATGGAAGGAAGGCTTACAGTGTCAAGAGATGGCCCTCAACTCCAGAAGATTGATATGGAGCCGGGTCTCCTCCGGAGATCAGAGGGCTCTGATTTCCATTTCTCCCAGATGGCCACCCCAACCTAGAAGTGATGTATCTTTCACCACTGTCAGCTCTGGGTGGGGAAGGCTGAGGGGTCTGCTACTGACTCAGTTGTTCAGTAACCACCACTGCAGATCTGTCGCTGTCTCCTCTGAGAGCTGGACTTGGTCGGAGAGATCCCCTTGTTGTTGGGCCCACTGAGACTTCAGATCCCACTGCAGAGCCCGCATACGCCAACTTGCATGCTTGACCAGCAGGATGCTGGAGGCCATCAGTCCCAGTAGCCTTAGATTCAACCTCACTGAAATACAGGATGAGAGAGTGGGATCACACACTTAATGTCTTGTAATGGAACGGTACACAACTGTTTCCAGAATGGCTCAGATGAAGAGGAGTGTCTGAGAAAGAGTCAGGTGTGACTTCGGCACATCGATAATGAATCCCAAAATGACAGGGAGTTCGCCGTAGTCTGGAAGCTGCTGACGACTGCCTGGGGTGAGCCCACTTTCAACAGCCAGTCGTCAAGATCGGGGAAGACCAGCACACCTGCCATCTGAAGGTGTGTTGCCACCAAAGCCATCACTTTCGTGAACATCCGAGGGGCACTGGTATGACCAAGGGGGAGCACAGTGAACTGAAAATGTTCCTTTCCCACCCCATTTGCAGGGTTCTCCTGAGACAGGTGTTGATGATGAAAAATTGACAGTGTTACCACATTAAGTTCAAAAACAAATATAATATACTGTTGAACAAGGAAACCCCGGAGAAATTCACATCAATATATCAAAAAAATACAAAACTCATCCAAACACATACAGACTCATACAACATTCACACAGAACACATCTGGGAAAAGGGGAGAATGTGGTAACACTGTCAATTTTTATTGTAATATATATACCAAAAAAAGTTTTAAAGATGCAAAAAAGAAAAAAATGAATTATTATGAAATATACAAAGAAATGAAATAAATAATGACAATCAAATTAAAAATGTTAGCGTCATTGAAATTATTTAATTGGTTGTTGAGCCCATGACAGATTTAGTTCTTATGATAATAGAAATATAGGCCCTGTGGGAGTGCTTTCATTGTATGTTAGGTCCTTGGCACTCCAGATCTTCTTTATGTGAATGAAGGCAGCCCTTGCTTCGCCAATTCTTGCATTGACAATGGCATCTGTTTCGCTCTGCTTGTCTATGAAGGTGTTATGTATCGATCTGAATACAAGTCAGAGCCTATAGTACAACAAGACATCAAGTCAAGAGTAGTGTCCATCAAGTCATCCAAGATATGGTGTGGTTTAGGAAATTGTCACCAAATATACGGAGCCGTAGACCTTTTAATTGACTTCTCAAATTATAGGTGTAATATTAGTCTGGGTCTAAGACATGCAATGTAACAACATCAGCGTACATAGACACTAATATTTTTTTGGTGGTATAAGCTAGGCCTCTATGTGAGTGGTGTTGAGGCAACCTAGCCACCAGAGTCTCCATCGTGATGACAAACAAAATATGTGACACTGGGCATCCCTGTCTGGTGACCCTGGATATAGAAAAAGGAGGGGTAATCACTCTATTTATGCGCAGCTGTGTACTAAGGTGCGTGTAGAGGAGTTTAGTCCATCGGAGAAAGCGAGGACTAATACCAAGATGTACTACACGTTGAAGGAGATAGTTTCCACTCTAAGGAATCGAACACTTTTGTGACATCCAGGAGAACTGCACCACCGCTAAGTTGGGGGTCAGTAGAATGAAGGAGCGCAAACATAGGGGCAGATTTACAATTAACTAACGCAGCACGGCGCAGCAAGTCATTTTGCTGCGCCATGCTGCGTTAGTTTGGAAAGCACAGGGATGCGACATATTTACAAGAATATGTCGCATCCTTGTGCTTCCCCCTGCGCTGGCGCACAAACTGCAGCCATGCGCCGGCGCAGGCACCCTTGCACCATGGTGCAAGGATGCCTGCGTCGTGGGGAGATTGTTTTTGTGCAGGAAGGGGAACCTTCCTGCACAAAAACAATCACTACAACCATTTTCCTCTTTCAATGCGTGCTGCAGAATGCAGCACGCATTGAAAGAGAAAAACGAGGAGAAATGAAAACATTTCTCCTCGGTGCGCTCTGCTACGCCACCTCTAGGGTGGCGTAGCTTCAACGCATCTCCAGAGTTACGAATTCTCGTAATTCTGGAGATGTGTCTTGTTCCATGGGTGTTGCGTGGGAACACCCACAGCAACACCCATGGAACGCCCTTCACCGCAAAGTGTTGCGTGTGAAGGGGCCGTATTTACAAGGAGAGGAAAAGTCACGCAGGGTGGCTTTTCCTCTCCTTGTAAATATGGAGCAGCCCCCTGCGCCACCAGTACGTCACAAAAAGTGACGTACTGGTGGCGCAGGGGGCTTGTAAATCTGCCCCTCAGTGTGCAGGTTATGGGCAGCGGAGCGACCCAGAGCAAATCCAGATTGGTCAGATTGTACAATATCACGCAGAAGAGGGAGCAACCGGGTTTAGAGAAAATGTTATTATCATCAAGAGAGGTCTATTTGAATTACATTGGTCTGCAAGATCACCCAGTTTCAGAATGGTAACAATGATAACTTCCCATAGGGAGGGGGATAGCAGGCCAGTCTGCAATGCCTCCTCATAGACTGCCAGCAAGTGGGGGACGAGTATGTGAGGGTATTCTTTGTAGAAGAATGTGGTGAGTACATCTAGGCCTGGCGCTTAATCCTTGGGCATGCTCTGGAAGACCATTGTCCTCCAGTGTAAAGGGCACATCAAGGTCCTGCTGAGGCATCCTCCAGCCAGGGAAGCTGTATTGAGTCAAAACACTTGTGTAGGGTATTGGGGTAAGGAACCACAGTTGAGCTGTATCGGTCAGTGGAAAAAAATGAGGGATAATATGCATGATTTAGTCAGAGCTGGTATGAACATATGTTGGTCAACTAACAATTCCACAATGTATTCAATAGCCCATTGTTTACAAGGCATTCTAGAGAGTGTTTTGCAGGTCCTGTCCCCTTCCCGTACCATCTGGCAATGGCCTCCTTGCCCAGGTAGTGAGTCTGTCTGGCAGCTGGCGTCCTTGTATTCTACAAGTTTGCTTTTTAGGAAGGCGAGTATACTCATATACCCCAGACCTGTAATAGTTTACTTCGAGTGTACAAATGTTTCTCTCTAGAGCATCTAATTGCACTGCCAATGCCCTCAATACGTGAAAATGCCTGGGCAAAAAAACTTCACAAATGACAGCTTTTAATGCCTCCCACACATAGAGGAATACACCACATACTGTGAGTTAAAGGTGAAGTACTCTAGAATGTCTTATTTGATTTCATCTTAGAAGATGGGATCTCCAAGCACATTTGGAGGAAGTATCTGAAAGAAAGCTCTGCTGTGGCCTGCGGGGGGAGGTGTACAATAAGACAGGGGCATGGTCAGACAATTGTATTGTATTGCAACATTTATACAGCACTTACAACCCCTATGTGAGACGCTGGAGTGGACACCTTACACCATGTAGGGTGTTTGGTTGGAAGTGTGCTGTCTTTGTTTTGATCCTGGGTGGGAAGTGTTTGCCTGTTTTGTGCGAGGGTCACCGGGGTGTGGTGATCATGGCATGGGACGCAACTCTTAGCAGTGTGACCGAAAGGTGCACACTTTATGTTTTTCAATAAGCTGGCAGCTTTAAGCATCACTGCAGGTCCCTTTTTTGTATTCCTTAAGTTCATAGTCTAATTATCTGGCTACTGTAATGGGCTGTCCATTCTGAGATATTTTCTTTAAAGTTTATGGTCCTAAGCAGGAATAGGTTAAAGGGAGAGATGGTGGAGAGAGCTTTTGGATGGCATTTCTTAATATCATCCCAAATCTGATTGTCATTGTGAGATGCCATGACACGGCCATAGTATGTTGCTAGTCAGGACCTGCATTGTGGGACTAAATTAGAGTCCTCCATTGGCCAGCGGTATGTAGCAGATCCCTTAAATTATTCCGTGCCCGTTCAGTTAGTGATGGGTCGTTTATTGCTGTGGACTGGTACAGTAGTGGATGATGGACATGAACCGTAGCAATTTTGTCTTATGTGAGAATAAGAGTGTCAAGCTATAAAATGGAAATATTAAGCAGCTTGAATGAACTACAATTGACCCTCTGACTCCTGAGTGTTATGGTATTAGTTTTAGGGTGGGTTACATATTGTATTTTAATTGCATTATATAGCACTTACTACTCCTGATGAGGCATTGTTATGCTTTTTTACGCTGGGCAGCGTGCTGCTCCAGGTACCAGTGTTAGTGTTTTTTTTTTTTTGCTAGTTATTGTTGGTTATTGGGAATAGTCTCCTGCTCTACAGGAGCCATTCCTTGCCTTTACTTCAGTTTCTATGTGGTAGATTACTTTAGTAGTAATTAGGTATGATTTTTAGTGGGAGAGGGGGATAAGGGAATTTGTTTAATTGGTGGTGGATTTATTAGATGAGCAACAGGAGAATTAGGTATTGTCAGCTTGCAGGGGTATGACTTGTAAACGAGAGGTTGCAATATTTAAAATAAGTTGTGGGCAATATGCAGAAATACAATATTAGTGATTAATGCAAACATGCATGCGATTTAGTGTAGGCTGTACTTAAAGACAATGTCCTGGGAAGGTGTTCTATCCTAGAGGCCCAAGTAAAAATGCCTCTAATCCAACCAGAAGGCATTCTTGGACCAAGAAGTGATGGATGTGCCCCCTGTACTCCGAACATTTTATGCTCTCCATATGTCTACAAGGTCATTATGATGCACAATGGTGTATCTGTACTGCTGCCCATGGCTCTGGACATCTGGTGTGACTCAATCAATACGCTAGTTGGTCAAGGATCACATTAAAATCCCCACCACAAAGCACAGTACCTTGCATAGCATCAGACGCCATACCGCTGCAAAAAAGTCAAGGCAATCCATGTTGGGCCCATACAGCACTCTATGCAGTATTTGGAATCTGCCATCTTTGTCACGTATAACATTGTGTGTATGCCAGAGCATACCGTTACGAATGATTAACGCCACAAGCACAGTTAGAGTATGTCGTAATATGTGTTTCCGCAATCCAGCTAGCACGCTATCTGGATTTTGTGGTATCGGTCAGATGCAGCACCCGGAGGAAGTTGATATCAATCTTGTGCCGTTTTATACAGGCAAGCACCTACCTCACTTTTCGCTGTTCATTCATACTGTGGGTATTCCAGGTCAAGCATCTAATAGTTGCAAGTGAATATGAGAAGTTCTGTGCATCATAATGTCAGTGAACAGTGATCATGCACACTGTGTGTGGACAAAACAATGATCTTGTCTGACAGCAATAACAACCAAGTTACCTTCACTAACGCCTTATCTGGTAGAGACTCTATCTAGCCGCAGATTCCTTACCTTAGAATTCTCCGGGCATCAGACTGGATCTGGGAATTTTTCAGGAGCAGTATCCCTGCATGCCGGTAGGTGGCATCGTTCAGCTCTGCATGGCGGTTGCATCTGTGCCAGAAGAGACATAAGCAGTGCCTATATAGGCACCACCTCAGCGTGCTGACATCAGTTTCTTTTCATGACTTTCAATTCCAGGAGCCACAAAGAACACTGACCGCTGGTGTGGAAAACAAGGGCCCTGAAAGGGGAAAAACCCTGTCCCTAGAAATCTGTTCACAGAGCAGGGAGGATGGATAGGTTGGTAAAGAATCTGTGGCTATATAGAATCTCTACAAGATAAGGCGTTACGGAAGATAAGTAACTTGTTCATCTGATAGAGACTTCTAGCCGCAGATTCTTTACCTTAGAATAGATACCTGAGCAATACCTCCACAGAGATGGGTCTGAGAAACCGTTTCAAACCAAAAACTCCTGCAGGACTGAATGAGCAAGGTGCCTGTCCAGATGGAGCCGACTGTACAGGCAGTGGTGCTTGGTAAACATGCGCAGAGAAGCCCACATTGCTGCCTGGCAGATGTTCAGAAGTCGAACCCCATGTTCTAACACAGTGGTTTCAGCTTTAGCTTTGGTGGAATGAGCATGCAACCCTCAGGGGTTTGTTTCTCAGCCAGTACGTAGCAGATGTTAATGCAGAGCACCATCCATCGGGAGATGGCCTTTCCCCATCTTCGCTCAGGCATACCACAGGAAGATTTGGTCGTCAATCCGGAACCCTTTTTTATGGTCAGGATAGAATGAATATGCTCTATTTGGGTCCAGTCGGTAGAGTCGCTCCTCTTCCTTGGAGGGATGCGGCGGAGCGTAAAAGGTAGGCAGGGCAATGGGCTAGCCTAAATGAATTGGAGTGACAAATTTGGGCAGGAAGGAAGCTCTAGTGCAAAGAACCAGCTTGTCTGGGAAGATGTATAGGTACGGAGGCTTAGATGACAAATCCTGGAGCTCACCAACCCTCCGGGCAGATGTCATTGTCACTGTCTTGATGGTAAGGAGCCTGAGAGGACAGTTGCTCAAAAGGAGCACACATCAGAAATGTGAGTACTAGATTGAGGTCCCACTGAGACATAAAGGATAAAGGTGGAAACGTATTGAGGACCTTTCAAAAACTCTTCACAACAGGGGATTTTAATAGGGATGCCTGATCTGGCAACCACAGAAAGATTAAGATGGCAGAATAATAGCCCTTTAAGGTGTCAAAAGCAGAGGCCTCCTTGTTAAGAGAAAGAATAAATAGAAAGAAATGAGAAAGGGGGGCAAAAAGGGGGTCAATCTGTTTTTCTGCACACCATGCCACATACTTGCTCCAGCGGCAGGCATATACTGACTTGGTGGACGGATTCCTGGCTGCCATAATAACATAGCAATCTTTGGGTTGAAGGTCAAAAACTATTAGCTGTCTCCACTCAATCTCCATGCATGAAGGCAGAGTGTTGCCAGGTTCGGGTGGAGAACCCCAACCTGCTGCTGCTACAAGAGATTCTCCCGAAGAGGCAGCCTAATCGAAGGACTGATGGCCATGCTCAGCAGCTTGGGATACCAAATTCTCTGAGCCCAGTCCGGATGACTTGGGCCTTGTCATTCCGGATCTTCTTGAGAACTCTGGCCAGGAGTGTTATGGGTGGAAAGGCATACAGGAGGCCTGAGCTTCACTAAAGATGAAAAGCGTCTCAGAGCGAGAAACGCCTTGGAAACTCCAGCGTGCAAAACTGTGGATATTGCACACTCTCGGGGTGACAAACAGATCTAACCAAGGCTCTCCCCACTGCTGAAAGAGACCATGTACCACCTCTGGGTGGACACGCCATTCGTGATCCGCTAGGCATCTTCGGCTGAGTTCATCCGCCTTGGCGTTCAGAGAGTCCGCCAGGCGTTGAACCATCAGGGATATGCACTGACTTTCCAGCCTTATCCAAAGGAGCAGAGCCTCCTGACAAAGGGTCCAGGACCTCACCCCGCTCTGTTTGTTGCAGTACCACATGGCAGTGGTGCTGTCCATGAACACCTGCAGTAGCCTTCCCCTGATGGAGGGTAGAAAGGCTTTCAATGTCAGCTGGATCGCCTGGAGCTCCCGTAGGTTGATGTACCGGAGTCTGGATTCCACAGGACACCAGAGGCCTCAGATCACCACCTCTCCCCGATGGCTGCCCCATCCCAGGAGGGACGCATCTGTCGCGACTGTCAGATCTGGTTCGGGAAGGGAGAGGGGTATGCCGCTGACCCAATTGCAGTCACTACAGATCTTTTGCAGTTCTCTCCGAGATCTCTACCATGTCTGAGATATTCCCCTGATGCTGCACCCACTGGAACTTCAGGCTCCACTGCAGAATCCGCATAAGCCAGCAGGCATGTGTCACAAGCAGGATGCAGGAGGCCATGATGCCAAGCAGCCTCAGGGGTCAGTCTCACTGAAACCCAGGATAGAGCTGAAACATCAGGATCATAACCTGAATATCCTGGACTCGCCATTTGGGAGGATAAGCCCAAAACTGCACTACGTCCAGAACGGCTCATATGAAAGTGAGCATCTGAGAGGGAGTCAGGTGTGACTTCGGCACATAGATAGTGAACCCCAGCAAGTGCAGGAGGTCCGGCATAGTCTGGAGGTGGGAGACGACTGCCTGGGGAGAGCCCTTCTCCAATAGCCAGTTGTTGAGATAGGGGAAGACTGGTACCCCTGATCTCTGCAGATGAGCTGAAACCTCCACCATCACCTTGTTGAAAACCTGAGGGGCACTGGTAAGGTCAAAAGGGAGCACAGCGAATTGAAAATGCTCGTGGTCCACCGTGAACCGCAGAGAACGCCTGTGGGCAGGCAAGACAGGAATTTGGAAGTATGCATCCTGCAAGTTCAACGCAACCAATCAGCCTCCCAGATCGAGCACAGACAGTACTTGAGCGAGCGTGAGCATTTCGAATCTCTCCTTTTTCAGGAAGAAATTGAAAGGATGTAGGTCTAGGATAGGAAATGACCTCCGTCCTTTATGGGCACCCGAAAGTAGCGGGAATAAGAACCATAACCTACTTGCTGTGTTGGCACCCTCTCTATGGCTCCCTTGGCGGAGTAAGAGGAGATGGTCCTTCACCAGCCTGTCGCAGAAGGGTGTCATGGGTGGAGGGGTAGTCAAAAAGGGGAGTGAGTAGCCCATTCAGACAATCTGGATAACCCAGCGGTCGGAGGTTATCGACCTCCAGTGTCATAGGTCATGGTGTATCCTGCCTCCCACTGGCTACCAATGATGGTTGGAGAGCAACTAAAGAGGTTTCGAGGCTGCGTCTGCCAAAGGTGGTGGACTGGCTCAACCTCTGGCTGCCTGATCCATGGGGTCTGTGGGTACTACGTCCTCAGCCAAGCACAGGCTGGGAAGCTTATCTGCACCTCTCCCGCCTGCCATAGCTTGGGAGTGTATGGCCCGGGCCTCTTCCGGGACCATGGGTATTACCTGTGCAACCGAATTCCAAAGTGTATGGGAGTAACGTCCCAAAAGGCACATGGTGTTCACGGACCGCAGGGCCAGGCTGGCAGATGAAAACATTTACTTACCTATGGTGTCCAGCCTCTTAGATTCCCGATCTGGTGGGATAGTAGGGAATGTGCTAGGATTTACATGGGAAGTGGATGCTTGGACAACCAAGCTCTCCGGGGTAGGGTGTTTTGTTAGGAACCAGGGGTCTCTCTATGGTGGTGCCATGGTGGCGGTCAATTCTCCTGATCACAAAGGAGCCCCTGTGCAGGGCTTGGAACAGGCCTCCAACAGGTCCTCTGTAAGGGCTTCATTAAATGGGAGAAGCAGTTCTGAGGGGGTCACCCTGGCTGAAGCACCTCTGTCAAGACATAAGTCTTGACTGAGGACAGACCAAGGCCCAGGACGTCAGCTGTTCTTCTCACCACAATAGCAAAAGAAGTTCCCTTTTTCATAACCATGGTAGAAGGAGAGACCATGCCTGTTTCTGGGGAGGTGCCCAGTCAACTGGCATCTACCAGTTCCTCACACCAATTCATTTTAGGGTTTTGGGGGCTGGTATTCTTCAGAGTCCAGTGGCCCCTCCCAATCTTCCCCAAGTCCTAGCCCAAAGGAATAGGGCCCAGGCTCTGGTCTGGAGGGTATGGCTCCAGTCTGGGCCAGGGATGACATCAGGCAGAGTGCCTTCAATTCTGTGTCAGGGATGAGAATGGGGATAGGTGCTGCCAGAGGGTACCGATGGCGCCAGGAGCGTCAACATCGGGACCTGCATCAGAGAAGGTCGAGGTGGTACGAATGGTGCTGGTCTGGATCCATCTGTGGATCTAAGGGGCCCAACTGGTGCTGGGGGAGGACCTGCTGGCAGGGAACCAGTAGGGGCCCCTCCCGAACGTGCTCTAGCATGTAAGGGCCACCCAAATATGAGGTGCATGGCCTCATAAAATTCTTGGAGCTGGGTGGGGGTCACTCCATCTCCTTGAAACTCAGTGAGGAGCGGAGGTATCACAGGAGCAGGCTCAACTGCAGTGCCAGACCTCGAGTGATGACTCTCCCTCATCTCATCGGATGACTTTTACAGACAAAGTTGAATCCTTCTTCGACTTCTTACTTTTCTTGTTGTTGTGGGACTTACCAGAGTAGGGTGACTTCAACTGTGATGAAGATCTATGACTCTGCAACCGATCCCGGGACCTGCCCCTTGATTGGGATCGAGACCATTGCCAGGTCGCACGTTGAGCATCAAGGAGCTTGAGGAATCGCTCCCTCAAGGCCTTGGGGTGCATGGCGCAACAATCGACGCTGGTCTCAGCGTTGTGGTCTTGCTCAAGATCCAAGAGGCAGAAAAGGTGCAGGTCCCTCACTGACATTTGCCGGTGAATGGTGCTGCAGGGCTTGATTCCAGCCTTCCTCGTGGACATCCCTGCCACACCAGGAGATAAGTCTAGAAAAAAACTTCAACAAAAGTTTTTAAAAAAGGCAGTCAGAAAGTTACTGCTACCCCAGATCTGAGCTGGCTGGTTCGGAAAGAAAGGACATGAGCGTGCTGGTGTGACGCCTATATAGGCACGGTGCACATCACTTCTGGCACAGATAACGCCACACGGAGCCAAACGACACCACCTACTGGTGTGCAAGGCTACTGCTCACGAAAAAGTTATGGATCCAATCTGACGCTGTCGTGTAGTTTCCGATAATCATTAAGAACTGCAGGGCAGATTTACAAGCCCCTTGCGCCACTTTTGCGTCACTTTTCCCATGTTAAAAGTGACACAAAAGTGGCGCAAGGGGCTTGTAAATCTGCCCCTGCGTGTTTGTAGACGACATGAACTTTGGGATGGTGCCAGACTGATTCCGATCACCCCTGCAGGATATGTTGTCCCATAGACCAGCTAGCTCGCAGTGCCACTGTAACCCCCCTAACCTAGACAACTACTGAACATGACAACCCTGACCCCTCAGGAATCATGGTGACAGATCTAGAACCTTTCGCTCTTACACTCATGGTCTCTTTTGCTCAGAGGAATATACAAAGAATACACAGAGGGACGTTTTCAATGTTCATTGAACCAACGTGATCCTTGTATAGAATGCATGTGGTGCAATGATTAATAGACAGAAGCAGATGAAAGTTATAACAAGCATCAAGACAGTGAATTGATCGAAAAGGTTCACCACCTATATATATATATATATATATATATATATATATATATGTATATTCACCATATTTATATATATATATATATATATATATATATATATATATTTTTTTTTTTCAAACAATGTGCCCGGAGCAATGAGAGGGCACTCGACAGTGCTCTGCCATACGGCGTCCTGATGCAGTCTGCTTTCCTGCTCCAACATAATTGATTCTGCCAACGCGTTTCAAGGCCTAAAGCCTCTTTATCCTGGGCTGCTGTAAACATCGCACTGAGGCTCGCATTCTTACAATTTCCGGCTTTATTACTTCACAGACTCGCCCCCAGTGGGCGTGTGCTACATTGGTGCATGATGGAATATGAAGTTTCCCAATGCGAGCAGTAGTCATTCACTCTGGTAAGTTCAATGTGTGTGCAGAATCAATTCGTCCCTGGGGCCCAACTAGCCCACCAGGTACTTCCAGTAAGCGCCACAGGCCTGCGTTGCAGAGAGGTGGTCCGAGGCCACGCCCCTTTTTACACCTCTCTGCAACGCAGCTCTGTGGCGCTTACTGGAGGTACCTGGTGGGCTAGTTGGACCCCAGGGACCGTCAGGATTCAAGGGGACTTAATCCCCCAACTTAAAACACGCCACAGGGCGTGTTTGCACACGTCACCTCAGGCCCCGCCCCCTCCCTTCACCACTGTGCAAACGCGCCCCGTGGCGCATTTTAAGTTGGGGGATAAAGTCCCCTTGAATCCTGAGGGTCCCTAGGGTCCAACTAGCCCACCAGGTACCTCCAGTAAGCGCCACAGAGCTGCATTGCAGAGAGGTGTAAAAAGGGGCGTGGCCTGCACCACCTCTCTGCAACGCAGCCCTGTGGCGCACACTGGAGGTACCTGGTGGGCTAGTTGGCCCCCAGGGACCCCCAGTATTCAAGGGGAATTAATGCCCCAATTTAAAACGCGCCACAGGGCGTATTTGCAGAGTGGTGAAGGGAGGGGGCGGGGCCTGAAGCAGGATTGCGTCTTTTTTTGTTTGTTTTTTTAGAAGGGGGGCTGTGTGGCCCCCCTTCTTTTTTCCTTTTTTGGGCCCTGGGTACCCCATCCCCCAGGGCCTGAACCTTTTTTGTTAAAAAAAAAAAAAACTGAACGTGAAGGGGGCCGCGTGGCACCCCTCCCATGGCCAATTCCGGCCCCGGGTACCCCATCCCCAGGGGCATGGACACATTTTTTAAATTTTGTAAGGAGGGGGGCTGCGCGGCCCACCTCCTGAGGCCTCTATTGCCCCGGGGACCCCATCCCCCGGGGCCTGGCCTCTCGTTGGGGACCGTGGGGGGAGCCCAAATGCCCCCACGGTCCCTGCCAGCTCCCCGCGTCCTGCGGGAGCCGGCATTGCTTTTCCACACGGGGAGCTGCTAACATGCAGCTCCCCGTGTGAAAAAGCAATCTGCTTTACATTTTGGAAGAGAGAGCAGGTTTCCTGCTCTCTTCCAAAATCTAAAGCAAGTTTGCTATGGCAGTACGGGAGCCGCGAGGCTCCCGTCCTGCCATAGCAAACAGCAGTGTCCCGGGGTGGACACTGCAGGAGCCGGCCCTGGGGGTGGCAGTCCCCAGGGCCATCACAGGCTCCAGGAGGGGGCCGCGCGGCCCCCTCCCTTCACTTGCACAGCCCCGGGGAGGTGGTGGTCCCCGGGGCTCCGTTACTGGACCCCCAAATTTAAATATTAGTGCCCCGGGGAGGTGGCGGTCCCGGGGCGTGTGGGGAGCTCGAGCCCCCCACACAGGTCTATTTTTTAAAAAAGAAGCCCCGGGGGGTGGCGGTCCCCGGGGCTGCGGGGGGGGGAGTGTGCCCCCCGCAATTATAATTGATCAAAGCCCCGGGGGGTGGTGGTCCCCGGGGCTTGGGGGGGCCTGAGAGGCCCCCCCAAACTCTAAGAAAACAAGCCCTGGGGGGTGGCGGTCCCCGGGGCAGTGTGGGGGAATTGGGGCCCCCCCACACATTTTTTTACTGCCCCGGGACCTGGCCCACCCGGGGCTTCAATTAAACGAAGCGCGGGAGACCGCGCTTTGTTGGTTTTTGCGCCCGGATCCGCGGATCCGGTGCGCATTTTGCCGATTTTTTAATTTTTTTATACATGCTTTTTTGGGCCCTGAGCAGGTCTAGGGGGTCAGGGTGTTTCTACCCTGCTCCCTTTTCTTTTTTTTTCCTGATTTCTTGTGACTCGGTTCTACCGAGTCACAAGATGGCTGCCAACACTTCCTAGTTTGGAGTGTTGACAGCCAATTAGAATAAAGCTCGTGGTCGGGAGGGTCCGCGGATCCTCCGTGCCTCTAAATATCGAAACTTTTATTTTGGATTGTCTCAGCAACTACTGAACGGATTTACACCATTTTTAAAAATGTCGCATTCTGAGCCAAGCAGTACCTTTTTGCCAAATTTGGGGTAAATCCGTTCAGTAGTTTCGGCTGTAGCCTTGCATAAAGTTTCCTATGGGAAATTGATTTTTTGACTCTTATTTTTTGAATTTCTCTGGAATTACTGAACGGATTTACACCATTTAAAAAAAGGGCGCTTTCTGAACCAAGCACTACCTTTTTGCCAAATTTGCTGTAATTCCGTTCAGCAGTTCGGGCTGTAGCCGTGGCTAAAGTTTCCTATGGAAAATAACATGGAGAAAACATGTTTTGGGACCCCCCTTTTTTCTCGGCCCCCACATGCCGAATCACCCCGAAACTTTCAAGACAGGAGCTGACCGGAGCGCCCCACTAGTTTTGAAAATTTCGCGATGATTCGTCATCCGGCGCCAAAGTTATTGGGAAAACAAAAAACGCTTTTCCTATGGAAACTAGGTCCTAACTATAACTATCTACTGGCGACCGCCAGTAGATAATATATATATATATATATCTAGGATCCAAATTGCGGTAATACTGGCGTGCTGCCAGATCGCTGGTGGTGCTTTAAAGGTGGCGCTACCGCTAGCGCTCAGAATGTACAAGAAATAATCCCCAACCGTATCTGATTAAGGAGCCAGCACTCGTCATCGTGGGGGTTCTCTCGTTTATTGCGCAGGTTACATCTGGCTATGGACAAAACAGGAACGCGTTTTGGCAGTCAAGCTGCCTTTCTCAACCTGAAATGCGCCATAAACACGGAATAGCACAGACTGAAAACAATCCTAAAGCAATTTAGTTTGAAGGATTTTCGCTGTTGCGGTTTTCGGAATAACTGTGATTATGCTTTGTTTAGAATGAATGGTCATCAGCTCACATGCTTACATGTACCCAATTGCTGCGTGATGTAGTGCATCTTCAATTTCAGTGAATATTTGTTTTAAATAGAAGCACCAATATGGCGCATTTCAGGTTGAGAAAGGCAGCTTGACTGCCGAAACGCGTTCCTGTTTTGTCCATAGCCTGATGTAACCTGCGCAATATATATATATATATATATATATATATATATATATATATATATATATATATATATATATATATATTTTTATATGCAAAACAAAAAGCACTCGAGAGTGCTCGGTTTCAAAGAGGAACACTGCTCGGGATTAGTGAAGGCAACAGGATTCACTTTCCTTTGGAGAAAATTAAAAAGGCCTTACGCGTTTCGGAGCTCTAGGCTCCTTGTCTTTATTTCATCATTCAGTAATCAACAGGTGAGTAGCACTGGTGTGGCATGCTGGGATAAGTAGTTCCCTTGTTGCCTTAGTAGGCTTTGCTGTGCCCCTTCCAATTGTTACCATCAGTGGGTTCTGCGTTTCAACATTATTTTTCATTTATTGATTTCGCCCTCCAGTGGGCCTCCCCAGTTCCAGGTCCTCCTCGTTACTGCCATCCTTCGCACCTCAGGAGACTTCGACTCCGTTCTATGTCTCCATGGCCCCTCAATTGAAGGGCGGTTCTCTCTTCACGGTGGCCTGCCGTCATAATTTATGCAAAACAAAAAGCACTTGAGAGTGCTCGGTTTCGAAGAGGAACACTGCTCGGGATTAGTGAAGGCAACAGGATTCGCTTTCCTTTGGAGAAAATTAAAAAGGCCTTACGCGTTTCGGAGCTCTAGGCTCCTTGTTCATAGGCAGCAATGTCAGAGCGCAGGAAACAGAAGGTGCACTTCAAACAGCATGTCTTTATTTCATCATTCAGTAATCAACAGGTGAGTAGCACTGGTGTGGCACCGTGAAGAGAGAACCGCCCTTCAATTGAGGGGCCATGGAGACATAGAGCTTAGTACGGAAGGAGAGTAAAGCAGCTTATTTTACCAGTACTAAATCTAATCATATAGTGTAGGTTAAGTGAATAAGAACCACACAGTGTAGTTATAAAAATATGTATTTATTATAAACACTCACTAACACGTTGAAATATCTCCTACTCAGAAATATAATCACAATACACACAATACTTCAACAATAGAACAGGTAAGTAGCACAAATACACAGTTGTCTCCAGGGGAGACCAAACCATATACTAAGAAAGTGGAATGCGAAATGCGACTGAAGTCAGGACTGGACCCAGAAGACTTGGACGAGCCGGGGACACCAAGGAACCACCCAAGGTAGGTACCCAGGAACCCCACGGAGGCCGTGTGCAGATGGAAACACCACCGCAGGCTCAATACAAGTCAATGGGGAAGTCAAGGTTGCAGTTTTCAAAAAGAAGGAACCTTCCCAGAGGACCCTGAAGAAAACCTGTGGAATAGGGAAGGTTGGAGAGTCACGCCACCCGTGGATACCCCAGGAACCAGGATACCAACACCAGGGAAGCCAGGTGCATAGGTGTGAAGTGACGTCAGAAAATGCCGTAGACCACAATGGAGGACATCAGTGAAGATACCGCTGGCAAAGAAGGTGAAAGAGTCTGATGGAATCCAAGGGTGGGTTCTTGATGAGAGTACAGAGTCTATGCCACTCAGGAGTGACCAGGAGGCACAGAAGACCAATGACCACCGATGACGGAAGATGCAGAAGAGTTGACGGTGCCCTTGTCGCTGCAGCTGTGAGGACCAGTCGACGCTGTGGAAGACGAGGAGCCATTCACAAGCTGTCCCATGTCAGAAGTTGAGAGCCAGGGGGTCTGTGTACGGCGGGAGCACCAACAAGCCTTGGCAGAAGCAACAGACGAGGAAAATGAAGAAGGTGCAGTGTCGGGACCAGCAAGTCCCAAGGGACTCACCAAATGCAGGAGAGTCAGAGCAGGCCCCAAGCAAGCAGGGGAGCCCACTGGAGCCAAAGAAGACCCTCAAGAGGACCCACAGGCCAAAGGCACAGGAGTCGCAAGAGGACCTCGAGCAGCTCACCAAGAATGCAGGCCCACAGTGCAGAGGATGCGGTGAGGATGAAGTTCTTGGTAGCAAGAGATGCTGGAGCTTCCTTGAGCCCAAAGATCTCTGGAGTAGAGAGTCAACAAGCCTTGGCAAGGCAAGTCGACGCGGTGCACAGGGGTACTGCTCCAGCGGTTCTGAAGAGGGATACTGGCTTCAAACTTGCTGAGAAGAGAGTGCAGGCCTAGAGGGAGTTGCAGAACAACCAGCTGTGTTGCTGAGCCTTTTGGAGTCTGTGGAACGTCAGGAGCAGCAAACCGGTCAGCTTGGTTGCGGTGCCTGCAGATGCAGGGGAGTGACTCCTTCACTGCAAGACAGATTCCTTCAGGTGTCTTGGATGTCCACAGGCCTGGAGAAGAACCTGTATGGAGCACAGGCACAGACGACGCAGAAGACTGGCAGGACGACGAGACCAGGAGCAGCAGGAGTCTTCCCAGATGCAGTCTCGGTTTCCAAAGGGAAGTTCAACTAAGTTCAAAGTGCCCAGACGGTTGAAGATAAAGTGGTTTTGGATCTGAATCACGACGAATCTGAAGAGCCACCCACAGGTAAGCCCTTAAGTACCCTAGGGAAAGAGTTGGGATGATTCAGGGATCCCTCCCAGAGGAGGGGCTGGACAGAGGGGAGGATACTCCCATGTCCTTTGTCCCGTTTTTCACCAGAGCGGGAGCCAACGGCTCCCTGAACTGGTTCGAACTGGAGTATGCAAGGAGGGCACTAAATGTGCCCTTCAAAGCAGTCTTCTGGCTTTAACAAGCGCCCCCACCCCAGTCCAATACACTAAGTCCTGTCTGGGAGGTGGTTACACCTCCTTGTGAGAGGAAACCTATTGTTGTACCTTCCCCTGCTCGAGGCTGGCTCAGCAGCAGGAGGGCAGAATTGTGTCTGTGGTCGGCAGCAGCAATAGCTGGCTGTTAGACCCTGAAAGGCTGGTACCGGAAATACAGGGAGGCTCCCTAGGGGAGCCCCCTAGTACATGGATCCTACATCCAACACTGGAATCAGTGTTGGGGTAGGATTCCAACATGTTTGATACCAAACATGACCGGTTTCGGTGGAGCCAATATATAGTTAGACATCTCGTAATTGACTTGATATCCACTATATGTCTAAAATGACTGACTGCACTTACGAAGCTGGGAGAATCGACTCCTAGGTTTGTAGGGGGTGCCCTCACACTTATAACCAAGCACCCTGCCTTCAGGATTGAAAGGCCTACCTTAGGGGTGACATATAGGTTTTAAGTGCAGTGACCTCAAATATATCTGTTGTGAGTGGTGCTAGCACCAGCTCACACAGGCTGCAATGGCAGGCCTGTTGTCACAGTTTGAGTGGTCTCTCATGGGTGGCACAAAACATTCTGCAGCCCATGGGAGACCCCTGGTGTACCTATGCCCTGGGCACCTTAGTACCATATACTAGGGACTTAGAAGGGTACACCAGTAGCCAATTAGGAAGGTACCAAAAGTACTTACCTAGCCCAATTTAGGAAGGGAGCACAGTGACTGGGGTCCTGATTAGCAGAAAAATAGAATGACACCAGCAAAAAGTGGCCACCAAATGGAATAGCCAGGTGGGTGTTCCGAATGGTAAACAAAACATTGCTGTTCCCACCATCCGCAGACGATGATCCTAGAGGCACACCTCAGAGCAAGTTGATAGAGCAAGTATGTTCCCATCTACCCCCCAGAGCAGTGGCTGCGGGAGCACAAACAGCTGATCGGTGTTCTGTCAAGCCAGAACTAAGATCCAATCGACCAGGTGCAGAAGCTACCCAGGGAGGGTTGTAGAACGTGGCCAGTAGCAGTGGAATTCGCAAGGGACAGCAAAACAAATGGGGCTTTAGTGGGTCTACTAGTACATGTATGTCCAAAGGTTCAACCAGTTGCTACCCTAAGCACAAATCCAAGGCACACTCATAAGTGCACAAGAGACAGCGGAACACGGGCTGTACACAGTGAAGTCATACAGGCCGAAATGACAGGAACCAAGGCTCATCCAATTCTAGAAGCAAAGGTGTGCCTAAGCAATGCACCATGCATTCACGGCACAACAAGACGTGAGGCAGTGCCAGCTCCATTCAATCTCAATATGAGACATCCATTGCGGAGCAAAAGAACAAGTTACTTACCTTTTGTAATGTTTTATCTGGTAGAGACACAGTCTAGCCGCAGATTCCTTAACTTTTGAATTCTCCCCCTAGGCGTCAGACTGGATCCGGCATTTTTTCAGCAGTACCTCTGTGCGCCGGGGGATGGCGCCATAGGACTCCTTGATGATGTTGACTCCGGCTGTGGGGGCAGTGGAGTCATATAAGTCCCCTCCGGCACACAGACGTTAGTTTCTTCTGTGACACCTTCCGTGCCAGAACGCTGAGCCACAATAGAAATTGGCTCTGGAAACAGTATGCCAAAAAAGATCAAACTATGTTTAAAAATATAAACTGAAAATGGAACTAAATGGTATGACAATACCTAGGCAAGGCCCATAAGGAAAGACCAAAAAGAATGATGAAGCAAACATAAACCAAAGGTATGGCAATAGCAAGTCAAGATAAAGAAGTAAGGCCCAGTGGTTCGTTGAATAGCACAATATCATGAAACCGTGATCACTGGTATATAAAACCACTACTCAACAGGGGGGTAACCCCTACACTACAGATCATTCACACAACGGGGAGAATGGGCAAGGCGTTAAGGAATCTTCTGCTAGGCTGTGTCTCTCCCAGATAATACATTACCAAAGGTAAGTAACTTGTTCATTTGATAGAGACATCTAGCCGCAGATTCCTTAACTTTTGAATTAAATACCATAGCTATACCCACCCGGAGGAGGGTCTGCGAATGAATCCTACAAAAGTCCTTAAGGAGAACAAGCTGGTCGAAATTAACCACAGACCAGACATACGTAGCAATTCGATGAAAAATAGCATGGCCCTTATAAAACTGTGGCAATGATCCCAGACAATTGTAAATAAGAACAACCCCGCAGACACAGAAAAACCAAAGCCTCAAGGGGAACAGGATAATACCTTGTCGTAATACATCTGACAATAGTCAGGCAATAGTATTTAACCCCCAAAGAGTAAGTGAACCCTTGGATCTGAAGAGTAAAGCAAATGCAATCCAACTGGCATTCTCTACATCAGTATAGAAATATCTGAACGAAGTCTGTCCTGATAACTCCAGAAAAGAAGGGCTTCCGAAACCTATTTCCATTAAAACCAAGGTGAATAACCCATTCATTGCAAGGTTAGGAAGACCAATCCAAGTATCAAGGTACACGAACATCATAGTCCATCCTTGAAACAGGAACCTATTTAAGCAAATTGACCACCCAAAGGTTCACATAATGTATAGTACCCGTTGAAACAGAAAAATAACAGTTAACAGATATGAATCTGTCATAAAAATTGAACAATTATGTCCAGATCTATATCACCACGTTCCATGCATACATAAAGATCCAAATCCGACCTATAGAGAAGAGAGATGCAAATCACATCTCACAAAAACTTTTTTTTTTTAAATAGAATGAATTTTCATTTCATTACATGTAGCAGAATCAGAACTCAGTATGCGTAAACACATATGCAGCACACTTATGTATACTTTGTATACACACATGGATAAATGGAGCTGAAAAGCAGCCCGAAAGAACCATACAATATAGAATCAAGAGCAATATTGCACCCTCAATGAAACACCTTACGTGACTTAGCATCAAGATAATGCTACCTGTTAAAAGTATCCTAACAGGCTAGTAGTGCACAATGAAAATCTACTTGAAAATGACAGAAAGCACCTACGACAACATTTGGCCTAGAAGGTCAAGATGAATCAAATAAGCCAAGCCCATAGAAATTACCAAAAAGGGAAACCCAATTGCAATAACTATCCACAACACATATGAGCCAATTCTAATCGGACCATAAGTCAGACAAGGGCCCATATAGGCATATTTTAGCTCTCCTAGAATAATGAAGCACCAGATCATAACCTCACACTATGAACCCTTAAAAGATTGTAAGGTGCAGAAATAACAAATGCCTGATAGAGGAAGGAAACTGTACCCAGGGAGACAGAGACCATCAACCTCCAGGCAGGAAATGTATGGCTATCAATAGTATCAACGCCAAAGGATATGGAAAAATCGGGGATGTTCTTAAAGCACAGAAGGATCGAAAACTAACCTTCCTTACTGAAAAAAACAGAAATCTTTCCAACCATGTAAGACATTGCCTTAAACAACCCCAAGGAAACTATTCAGCCACTGCATCTCAGATAATCTCCGAAGCAGAGCTCACGGAACAAACATGTTCCAAAAATGAACACAGGAATAAACATCCCAAAACGGAGGAAACAAAGACTGTAAGTATTCAGAAAAATACACATCAGACACCCTGCACCTGCCAGACGCAGCTCCTCCAGCTATGAGGAGCACACTTCCATGGAACAAATTCCTATGTGCAGGTAAGGAACTCATCACATATTAAAACTTTCATGACCCCTCGCTGGGAATCATAGCCTAAAAATTATCCAACGCAAAAGCCATCTGTGCACCACCTGAATTCAATGAAAAATGCACTCCACTAAGTAGCTAAAAGGTCTGAGTTGGACAAACCGGAGACCAAAATTACCCTGAAGTGGAATTCAGAGTATACACTCTGTATGCAAGGTGTCACAAATTGACGTAAGTAATATGTTTCTATAAGAAATACAGCAAGTCACAGTAATGAATACTAAACTGCTTCGATAGGAAGCATGTGTAAACTTCCTAACTGGAAGACACATCTGCAAATGACCTCTTGAGCAAGAAGCCCATCATCAGAGGAAAAAAGAAAAAATATACCTCAGGTATCCTTATGCCACTTAAACTGTTAAAGACAGTATTGAAACAATAACATCTGCACCTCGCAGAAATACCAACCAGGCGTAATCAAAAGAGGGGCATGTCAATGCCCTAACAAAGTTAGGCTCTTTGAGAAAATAAAAATCCAGTATCACCTATACAACTCAAGTATAGGGTCAAAATTAAAGAACAAGAAAGAGTAATTAAGACTCTGTATCACTTCTTCTATCTCAGAAGTCTCTCATTGCTGAATCAACCTGAGCCCCAAAAAGATGGGCACCGTCAAAGGGCATATTGACTAAAGTCACCTGTACAGCCTCTGAAAAACCTGAAGTACTTAACTATGTACGACGCCGGAGCTCCACCGAAGATGCCATGGCCCAGCCTACTGAATCAGTAGTATCCATGCCACATCTGATTATCAGCTTAGCTGCTTGTTGGCCATCTTTAATCAGGTTTTCAACATCAGACCAGAGGTTATCCAGAAGCGATGGCAACATAGTCTGCAAGGAATCCCACAAAGCGTGGGAAAACCGCCCAAGAACACAAGACGTGTTGGTGGGCCTTAACGCAGAACCAAAGATGTGTTTGCCACATGCATCTTGAGTCCTAGAGTCCTTATTTAATGGAGTCTTTAGTGCATTACTGTAGTCCAGTCTAGATGTAATTAGAGCCTGTACCACCTTTCTGCCTGCTGCCTCGGAGAGAATAGGGAGAAATGTTTTCAGCGTGCACACTTATTTAAGTGGTACACCGTGCAGTAATCCAGGCAACCCTTATGGTGGTTTTAGAGGTCTTTGATAACCAAAGAAAGCTCTCAAAGTGGAAGCTGTGGAGAGCAGCCTTCAGGCTTATCTTGAAGGAGTGCTAAGCAGCTTGTTTTACCAGTTTAATCTTATGGTGTAAGTTAAACGAAAAAGAACCAACACAACACACACTAACTCATTGGTATATCTCCTACCCGTAGATATCAACACTATACACAAAAATACTTCAATTGTAAACAGGTAAGTAGCACAATATACAGTGGTCTCCAGGGGTAGACCAAACCATATACTAAACAAGCATTGGCATAGCCAATAGGTCTCGCCTTTGGGACCTTATAAGTGTTTAACCATGCAACAGTTCATGTTGTTGCACCAAGGATATTGTGCTGCATAACTAAATACTTATAAGGTCCCAAAGCGAGACCTATTGGCTATGCCAATGCTTGTTTCTTTTGAATTTATTTGGGGCAGTACATGTGAAAGCAATGCACACACAATAAGACGATATGCTCTAGCGACTCTATCTTCCTTTTACCCATCCCCACACACAATATCATCGGTCGCACTGTGTGGGCTCCAGGTCCGTAGTTTCCTATCCATTCCTGACCTGCCCATTATAAACCAACTACTCACTGCCTGCGCCCCTCTCAAACTTAAAAGTTGTTTGACTCTTAGCATGTGTGCAAACGGTACACCTTTCGTACGAAAACTCGTACAAAGAATTATCGCTCAAAGGTTAATGGAAGGAATGAACTAAACCTCATCGGTTCACCATGCTATTATTTGTTTATTATTATCGGCAGACGCCCTAAGCTTTAGTTATTGCTGAAGTCACATTTGCCCAACGCATCATGGCTACCGCCCTTACAACGAAGCCTTCAATCGATACCTTTCCCATCATGGCTACTGGTGTCGCCCTGGCAGTACGTGCCCCCAAACCATCATGGCCGTCGGGCTGCTGTGCTGAGAGTGGCAGCCGGGGCAGGGCTGGGGAGCGCGCACGGGCACTGCAGATGCTGCTAAGCTTGTGTCTCCGCCCGCAGCAGTATGTGAACCGATTCTGGAGGACTGTGTGAGCTGTGCGCGGAGGAGAAGGAGTTGGGCTGCGTTCTCCCGCAGGCTTTAGCCTCCACCCGGGTGCGCGGACCAGCATGCTCCCGCATCCACCATGAGTTCGTGCCGGAGCCGAACAGGAGGTCTCCCGCCTCCTGCCCCCGGAGCAGGAATGCGGGCGAGAGCTGAGCAGAGGGGTGGCCGAGGTGAGCCAGGTGTGCATGCTTTCTGTGTGGGTGGGTGGGCAGGGTACCTTGTGCTTTGGGTCAGATCCGTGGCTTCTACTGTGGGTGAGGTAGAAGATGCGCAGCAGCGGCGGATCTGGGCGCACAAAAGCAATTTTCACAACCGGTGTGGATGTATTGAGATAGGCTATAAAAATGCACTCACCAGCAACATTGTTACTGGATGCCTAAAATGCGAAGACAGTGCATGTAAATGTTACAAGCTTGTCCAGAAACACGTAATAGTCCTTAAATAACCTCTGGTCAGGGGTGGTAAGTGCTATATAAACAAGCACTGAAACACAAGTGCAGCCAGGCGCCGCGGCCGCGAAAGTGAAACAGTACTCCGGGTTAAAGAAGTGGGAGGGGTGGGGGGAGTGCGATTCCCTTGCGGGAGCGAGCGGCACCAGGAGCGATAATTGCTACCATATGGCACCAGCTGCTCGCTCCCGCAAGTGAATCGCCAAACGTGCACGCGTTGCCATTGAAGGCAATGGAACGCGTGCACGTTTTTGGCTGAAAAGCCGAATCGATTGCAAAAGGTCTTTTTGCCTACGCAGCGCATGCGCGCTGCGTAGGCGAGACCTAAAAAGAGGGATGTGAAATGCAATGAAGAATGGGACTTGGATCTGGAGACTCAGAGGAGCTAGGGACACAAGGAACCACCCAAGGTAAGTACCCAGGAACCCCACAGAGGCTGTGTGCACAGTGGAAACACAGCCGTGTGTTCAATAGAAGTCAACGTGGAAGTCGCAGTTGCAGTCTTTAAGAAGAAGGACCCTTCCCAGAGAACCCCGAAGAACTCCCCTGGAGAACGGAAGGTGGGAGAGCCACCCAACACGTGGATGCCCCGGGAACCAGGTTACCTACACCAGTGAAGCTAGGTGCATAGGTGTGAAGAGACGTTGGAAACCTCCGTAGACGACACTGGAAGACTTCAAAGAAGATGCCTCTGGAGAAGACTATGAAGGAGTCCGGTGAAATCCAAGAGTGGATTCTGGAAGTAAAGAACCTTCAAGCAGAGGGGATAGAGTCTGTGCTAATCAGAGGTGACCAGGAGGCACGGAGGAACAATGCCCTCAAATGTCGGGAGGTTCTGAAGAGTCGGCGGTGCCCTTGTCACTGCAGCTGTGAGGACCGGGCATTGATGAGGTAGACCAGGAGCCATGCACGAGCTGTCCCATGTTGGATATTGGTGACTAGGTGGTTGGTGTCCGCTGGGAGTACCAACAAGCCTTGGAAGCCACAACTGGTGTGGAGAATGAAAAGGAGAAACCGTTGGGACCAGCAAGGTTCAAGGGACTCACCAAGTGCAGGAGAGTCAGAGCAGGCCTGAGCAAGCAGGGGAGCCCACTGAAGCCAAAGAAGACCCTCGAGAGGACCAACAGGCTGAAGGCACAGGAGTCGCAAGAAGATCTTGAGCAGCTCACCAAAGATGCAGGCCCACGTTGCAGAGGATTCCGTGAGTATGAAGACCTTGGTAGGAAGAGATGCTGGAGGCTGGAGCCCGAAAATCTCTGGGGGACAGAGTCAACAAGCCTTGGCAACGGCAAGTCGAACGTTGCACAGGGGTTCTGTTCCAGCGGTTCCAATGAGGGATACTGGCCTCAAACTTGCTGAGAAGACACTGCAGGCCTTGAAAGAGTTGCAGAACCACCACCTGTGTTGTTGAGCCTTTCGGAGTCCGTGGGACGTCAGGAGCAGCAGACCGGTCAGCTTGGTTGTGGTGCCTGCAGATGCAGGGGAGTGACTCCTTCACTCCCCTGCAAAGATTCCTTTGGGTGTCTTTGATGCCCACAGGCCTGGAGAAGAACCTGGATGAAGCACAGGCACAGACGATGCAGAAGACTGGCAGGACGATGAGACCAGGAGCAGCAGGAGTCTTCCTTGGTGCAGTCTCGGTTCCTAGGCGTGGCCCAACGAAGCACAAAGTGCCCAGACGATAGAAGTTGAAGTGGTTTCGGGTTTGAATCTTGTCCCATGATGAATTTGACGAGCCATCCACAGGAAAACCCTTAGGTACCCTGGGGAAAGGGTTGGGACGATTCATGTCCTTTGTCCAGTTTCGTGACAGAGCAGGAGCCAAGGGCTCCCTGAACTGGTTCCAACTGGAGTATGCAAGGAGGGCACCCAATGTGCCCTTCAAAGCAGTTTAGTGACGCTGTCAAGCGGCCCCATCCCAGCCCAATACACTAAGTCCTGTCTGGGGAGGTGGTCACACCTCCCTGCGTCAGGAAACCTATTGTTCTACCTTCCCCTGCTTGAGCTTGGCTCGGCAGCAGGAGGGCAGAATTGTGTCTGTGGTCGGCAGCAGCACTAGCTAGCTTTTAGACCCTGAAAGGCTGGTACCAAGAATACAGGAGGGCACCCTAGAGGAGCCCCCCAGTACATGGGATCCTACATCCAACACTGGAATAAGTATTGGGGTACGATTCCAACATGTTTGATACTGAACATGACCGGTTTCGGTGCAGCCAATTTATAGTTAGACATCTCGTAATTGACTTGATGTCCACTATATGTATTAAATGGCTGACCGTACTTACAAAGCATGGAGAATCGACTCCGGGCTTTGCAGTGGGTGCCCTGCTCATGCAGGGCATCCTCACACTTATAACCTAGCATCCTGCCTTCAGGATTGAAAGGCCTGCCTTAGGGGGTGACTTATAGGTTTTAAGTGCAGTGACCTCGGATATAAGAAAACATATATCTGTTGTAAGTGGTGCTAACACCAACTCACTGGCCTGTAGTCACAGTTTGATTGGTCTCTCATGGGTGGCACAATACATGCTGGAGCCCATGGGAGACCCCTGGTGTACCTATACCCTGGGTACCTTAGAACCATATACTAGGGACTTAGAAGGGTACACCAGGAGCCAATTGGGAAGGTACCAAAGTACTTACCATAGTCCAATTAAGGGAGAGCACAGTGACTGGGGTCCTGATTAGCAGGATCCCAGGCAGGCTAGTCAGAAAACTGTATAACACCAGCAAAAAGTGAGGGTAACCATGAAAGCAGATCCTACTTTCCTACAATCTGGGTCACATCATTCCTCACCAACGAATTCTTGGACAAGATCCAAAAAGCACTACCCACAGCTCAATTAGTGCAATGGTGCAAGCAAGATGAGAATCTACAAATGTTAGACAACCTACCATTCCAGCGAAAATGCTTATATGTTCCTACGAAAGCATTGCAAAAACAAATTCTGCAATTCTGTCATGACCAACCATTGGCTGGACATTCAGGACGTACTAAAACCATAGAATTAGTTGGTCGTCATTTCTGGTGGCCCACTTGGAAATCAGACAATGGTACATACATGCAACTCTGTGACATTTGTAGTCAGATTAAAGCAGACAGATGAAAGAAAAAGGGGCTGCTACAACCACTTCCCACTCCTGAACGGTTTTGAGAAGACACATCAATGGACGTTATCACCTCCCTACTGAAAGATCAAGGAAAAGACACCATTCTAGTGATAGGTGACCGTCTATCAAAAATGGCTCATTTTGTTGCCTGCACAGGGGTACCAATGGCATCGCAACTTGTCTTTCATCTGTTAAACCAAGTGGTACGCCTCCAGGCAAAATGTGAGCCTCAACTAATACATTTTGTTTTTTTAAAACCTGCCACAAAGAAATTGGCAACAAGGAAAAGCATGGTAGTAGATTTGTTATGCTTAATTGTTTGCAAAGTCTACATTTTTAAATATTTGATTGGGTTAAGGCATCTGCTGTGAAGGTGCCCAGTAAATCTCAGGGAATATTAATGGTGAGATAACTCTGGTGCACTTGCTGGAGAGATCTGTGTTTTGTGAAGTCCTAGATTTGAATCAAAGTAGTAGAGAAGGTAAATGTGTCTCCTGCAAAGCACATCATCTAACACGCAGATGACAGATTTGTATTTTATGTAGATAGTAAAGTTGGTTACTGCTTTTAACACAGAGATCCTTTTGTTACCTGCAGTTCATAAATTGTAATCCTTCTAATGGACTACAGTGAGGTATGAAGGACATGTGACTCCTACACCTTGTAACCCTCACTGTCTCATGTAACTAATTTTGTACATTGATTTACACATGTACATGATTTATTGTCAATGTATAATGTGTATGTTACGTAAAGAGCTCTGACGCCCTGCATTGGGTTGCATTGCGCTATAAAAGAAATAAAATAGTGTTATTCAAATTGTTATTTGTGTAAATACTGGGACAGACCAACACATCTGACATTCTTACAGTGCATGCATCTCTTATATACAGGAACTGAACAAAGGCAAAAGCATGCATCTCTTAAGTACCTGTGAAGAGATAACAAACGGTGTGACTTTGTTTCCCTCTGTGGCATTTACATTTAAGTATGAGGTTCCAGGCCGCCTCCAGTCAGGATATTCAAACAAAAGGAGGCCTGATGGCCCACTAAGGTCGGCCCAGCTGGAGGTGAAAAAAAGCTCCCTGCTGCCTGCACGTTGTGAGAAGTTGGCTGGTATATGCTGTTCACTAATTAAAGTGGACACCTTGCACCAGAACAATTCGACTCTTATGGTAGATAGGTTTAAGACAACCTTTATAGAAAGCTATCCTCGTGGTAGCTGTGGAGAGCAGCCTTCAGGCTAAGTCTTGAAGGAATGTAAAGCAGCTTGTTTTACCACATAATCTCTTGAATCACCAAATGAAAAGACACCACACAGGTATATATATCAAATATATATGTATTTATTAATAAACACTCTCTACTAATCTCTTTATGAGATTAGAAGTCAGGAACATATGTACAAGTCAAATGTTATCAAAATAAGTTTAGCACAATCGAATATCACAATCTTAGTTTGCTAGACCTAGGTCTAGGGCATCTAGAATCGAGGGACCCCCAAGAACCACCCCAGGTAGTTGTAGGAGACCCACAGGGGACGGACGCGGTGACCTGGCACCGGTGCGAGTCCTGTGCGAGTCTATGCACTCAGACACGATTGAGATTTCAATGTTAAAGGTCCCTTGCGTGTTCGAGGCGAACACACCGATCGGTCCTTGTACGAGTCGAAGGACGCGGTTATAGAAGGAATTGCAAGGGAGATGGACGAGCTGTGTCTAACACAGACGCAAACCTTGTGCGAGTCAGTGCGATGGAGATCTCAGTGCTACAGGCCCTTTGTGTGTTCGAGGCGAACACCGATCGGACTCAGTACGAGTCGAAGGATACAGTTCTAGATAGTGTTGCAAAGGAGATGGACGCGGTGTGTCTAACACAGACGCGAACCCTGTACGAGTCAGCGCAATTGTCGCACTTAGAAAGTTAGAGTTTTAGGACACTTTGAGGGAAGCTACAAGCAAGTCACTTACAGGGTAAGTAGTTCTAGGGCCCACACCCACAGGAGCACCGTAGTGCTGAAGTTACCTCACCCAGGGGAGCCGGGTGCATAGGTGTTCTTTGGTGTCGGGTCGCGGCGTCGTTTTCAATGGGAGCCAGTGAAGACTTGCTGCTTGCGGCGACTGGAGAAGTGTCCGGAGGAATCCAAGCCTGGATTCGGAGGATGGAAGACCTGAAAGCAGAGGGGACAGTGTTCAAAGTCACTTGGCAGTGACTCGGGGCAAGGAAGATGGATGCCCACCGTCGTCGCAAGATTCAGGTCGTTCGCGGTTGCCTTGACTCTTCAGCCACGAGGTCCAGGAGGCGTCGACGACGACCAGGAGCTGGATTCGGCGTGTCCCACGATGTCTGCAGCTTACTTGGTAACAGCAAGTCTCGGAGAAAGTGTGAAGAGGCAATGGCGCAGACCAGCAAGGTCTGTGGGACTCACCCAGCGAGGGTAAGTCAGGGCAGGCCTGGAGCAACCAGGGGAGCCCTTCGGTTTCTTTAGGAAGTCTTCTGGGGACCCACAAGCCGGCTGGCAAGGGATCGCGAAGACGCCTCGGGAGGATTCACTCACAGGGGCCCACGGTCACTCGGGACGTGGTAGGCCTCTGATCTTAGGAGGGATTCCTGCTGGAGGCTGGGACCACACGTGGTCCAAAGCACAAGTTTGTGGAACGTTGTGAAGGGGTTGCACTCGACAATAGTGCACGGTACCCAGGGGTCGCGGTTCCTCGTTACTCTTGGGGTCCAATGGCCTCAGCTTCGCTGGGGACTCACGATGGCCTTTGAGAAGTCAGGAAATCCACTTCTTGGGCTGCAGGGACTTCGGACTCCGGCGGGAGCGGCGTAGTTTGCGACCGTCGTTTGTAGTTTTGGTGCCTGCCAAGCAGGGAGTCACTCCTTGACTCCAAGGGAGATTCTTCAGTCTTCCAAAGGTAGTGGAACGTCGAAGGTCCGGGATTCTTCTTCAGAGCGTCGTCCAGGGAAATCTAGGGTGCAATGCACAGGTTCCCCCTCTTATACTAAAAGAAGGGGAGGGACTAGCTCTATGACCCTACCTATGGGAGGGTCAGGGGAGTGGGCGGCTACACCCACTTCCCTTTGTCCAGTTTCGCGCCAGAGCAGGGACAGGTAGCCCCTGAGCCGGTTTGAACTGGCATATGCACAGAGGAGCCTTCTGCTCCCCCAGTGCAGGACTTCAAAGCACTCTAAGAGTGCACCCACCCAGCCCCAATACACTAAACCCTGTCTGGAAGGTGGTCACACCCCCTTGGGACAGGATATCTATTGTTGGGCTTCCTCCACTGCGAGTGTTGGTCACCAGCAGGAGGGCAGCCCAGTGTCTGTGACTGGTGGCATCCATTTTGTGATGCCAGGGCTCTGCAGGATTCTACCGCGTTTCCACAGTAGGTACATGTCTATCCCTCTAGAAGGGTGGAATGCTACCCCCGCCGCCAGGACTGGCGGGGGGTAGTATTCCAAGATGTTTGACACCAAACACGACATGTTTCGATGCAGCCATTCTAAAGTTAGCATTTTACCTCGAGGATATAATGCACTTAAAAGTATATGGTTTAACCGCATCCACAAACAGCACCAGAGAATGGACTCTGAGAGCTGCAGAGGGGCCCTGCTCAGGCAGAGGCACCCCCTCACATAGAAGCCAAGCACCCTGCCCTCAGGATTGATAGGGCCTGCCTTAGGGGTGACTGATAGGGTTATATGTGTGTGTAGGAGAGATATAGGGAACCTATATCTCAGTGAGGGTGCTAGCACCTCCTCACTCAGGCTGCCGTAGCAGGCCTGTGGTGTCAGATTTAGTCTGCTTCCCAGGGGTGGCATAATACATGCAGCAGCCCCTGGTAGGCCTGTGAAGTACCTATGCCCTTGGTACCTAAGGTACCATATACTAGGGACTCATAAGGTGCCACAGTATCCAATCACTAGTGCACCTAGAGTGCACTCCAAATCGTTTAGAGAGAACAGAGAGGCTGGGGCCCTGATTAGCAGGGGCCCAGCCAGACTATAGCCAGAAACCAGTGTAAACATCAGAAAAAAGTGGGGGCAACATAAGAGGCAGATCCTACTCTCCTACACAACCCCCCAAACGCAGGGACACTAAACTAACCTTGACCAGTTGAGTCTTCGAGTTCAAAGTGGAAATACCTTGAGAGTCCATCTGCATTGGCATGTTGGGTCCCAGGTCTATGTTCCACTGTATAGTCCATCCCCTGTAGGGAAATGAACCACCTCAAAAGTTTTGGGTTTTCTCCTTTCATTTGTTTAAGCCATAGGAGGGGCTTGTGGTCGGTCTGAACTATGAAGTGAGTACCAAACAAGTATGGCCTCAGCTTCTTCAGGGCCCATACCACAGCAAAGGCCTCCTCTCTATAGCTGACCAACGTTTCTCTCTAGGGGTCAGCCTTCTGCTAAAAAAAGCTACTGGCTGGTCTTGACCTTCATCATTCAGTTGAGACAGTACAGCTCCCACACACAGCTCAGAGCATCTGTTTGGACAATGAACTTTTTGGTGTAGTCTGGACTCTGTAAGATGGGGGCAGTGCACATGGCCTGCTTTAGGTCTTCAAATGCCTTCTGACAGCTAGCTGTCCACTGAACCTTTTTGGCATTTTCTTTGAGGTCAGATCATTCAAGGGGTCACTATAGATCCATATCCCTTGACAAACCTCCTATAGTACCCAGTCAGGCCTAAGAAGGCTCTCACCTGTGTCTGGGTGGTTGGAGCAACCCATTCCATTATGGTTTGGATTTTGCTCTGTAAAGGCTGAACCTGGCCTCCACCCACAAGGTGGCCCAGGTATACAACCTGACTCTGCCCTATCTGGCACTTAGTGGCCTTGATAGTGAGGCCTGCTTTCTGCAGGGCCTCCAAAACATTCCTGAGGTGGACCAGGTGATCCTGCCAGGAGGAACTAAAGACAGCAATATCATCTAGATAAGCTGAGCAATAAGTTTCCATCCCTGTCAGAACTTTATTCACCAACCTCTGAAAAGTGGCAGGTGCATTTTTCAATCCAAAGGGCATCACCACGAAGTGGTAGTGCCCACCAGGGGTCGAAAATGCCGTTTTGGCTTTTGCATCATCAGCTAACCTGATCTGCCAGTAGCCAGCTGTCAGGTCAAACGTGCTTAGATACTTGGCTGAGGCCAAAGTATCAATCAGCTCATCTGCCCTTGGTATGGGATAGGCATCAGTCCTAGTGACTGCATTGAGGCCTCTGTAGTCTACACAAAACCTCATTTCTTTCTTACCACCCTGGGTATGAGGCTTGGGTACCAGGACTACTGGACTAGCCCAATTACACCTAGCTCCAACATTTTCTGGACTTCAGTCCTGATACAGTCCCTGACATGGTCAGGTTGCCTGTAGATTTTATTCTTGACAGGCAGACTGTCTCCAGTGTCCACCTCGTGGGTGCACCAGGAAGTCTGACTAGGGGTCAGGCTAAACATATGTCTATACTGTTGCAGAACTTGTCTGCACTCAGTTTGCTGATGGTCAGTGAGGCTGCTTGTCAAAGCAACACCATCTACTGACCCATCATCAGGGTTCTGAGAGAGCAGGTCAGGGAGAGGGTCACTCTCCTCCTCCTGGTCCTCATCAGTTGCCATGAGCAAGCCCATGTCAGCCCTGTCAACATATGGCTTTAATCTGTTGACATGGAGCACCCTCAGGGGGCTCCTGGGAGTTCCAAGATTCACCAGGTAGGTGACTTCTCCCTTCTGTTCAACTATTGTATGGGGGCCACTCCACTTGTCCTGGAGGGCTGCTGGGGCCACAGGCTCCAACACCCACACTTTCTGTCCTGGCTGGTATACAGTCAGTACAGCCTTTGGTCATGCCAAGCTTTTTGTAATTCTTGGCTGGCCTCCAGGTTTTTGGTTGCCTTTTTCATGTACTCTGCCATCCGGGAGCGGAGACCAAGTACATAGTCCATCACATCTTGTTTGGGGGGCTTGAGAGGTAACTCCCAGCCCTCTTTTACCAAACACAGTGGACCTCTCACAGGATGCCCAAACAGAAGCTCAAATGGGCTGTAACCAACCCCCTTCTGTGGAACCTCTCTGTATGCAAACAACAGGCAAGGAAGAAGAAGGTCCCATTTCCGCCTAAGCTTCTCTGGGAGACCTTTAATCATTCCTTTCAAGGTTTTGTTGAAGCGTTCAACTAAACCATTGCATTGTGGGTGATAGGGGTGGTGAACTTGTAAGTTACACCACACTCCTTCCACATTGCTTTCAGATATCCTGACATGAAGTTGGCACCTCTGTCAGAAATGACCTCCTTTGGGAAACCCACTCTGGAGAAGACTCCAATGAGGGCTCTTGCCACCACAGGGGCTGTGGTGGTCCTCAGGGGAATTGCTTCTGGGTACCTGGTGGCATGATCCACTACCACCAGGATAAACCTGTGCCCAGATGCAGATTGAGGGTCAAGGGGACCAACAATGTCAATCCCTACCCTTTCAAAGGGTACCCCCACCACAGGTGGGGCCTTTGTTGTGCCACCTGCCTTACCACTGGCTTGGCATGTGACACAGGAGCGACAAAACTCCTTTGTGTCCTCTGACATATGTGGCCAATGAAAATGTGGAACAAGCCTGTCCCAGGTCTTGTTTTGGCCCAAGTGTCCTGCTAAAGGGATGTCATGTGCTAGGGTCAAGAGGAACCCCTAAACTTCTAAGGTATTACCAACCTCCTGGTGGCTCCAGGGGCTGGGTCTCTACCCTCAGAATATAGGAGTCCCTCATCCCAATAAACTTTATGGGACCCACTAGCACTCCCAGCAGCCTCAGCAGCAGCCTGCTGTCTGAGGGGTTCAAGAGAGGGGCAGCACTGTTGCTCCTTACTCAGATCTTCCCTAGAAGGGCCCCCTGCCCCCAAGAACTCAACCTGATCAGGCTCAAGTTCCTCTGGGGCAGTTCCTTCTTCAGGATATGCTTCACCTCCCTCTGGGGGTGAATCTGTGATCTGAGACAGAGGGGAAGGCACTGCCTTTACCCTACTGCTCCTCCTCTTGGGAAGCATCTGGTCCATTGTTCCAGGATCCAGAGCTGGTTCAGTGTCATGCATTCTTGCTTGTGACCTGGTCACAGCAAATACCTCTGCAGGGATGCCCAACATCTCAGCATGAGTCCATAACTCTACTTCAGACCAGGCTGAAGTCTCTAGATCATTGCCCAATAGACATTCGACAGGGAGGTCTGCACTGACTACAACCTTCTTGAGGCCAGTTACCCCTCCCCAGGAGAAATTCACAACTGCCAGACTATGGTTGGTCTTGACGTTGCTTGCATTGGTCACCTGGTACATTTCGCCCAGGATGATCTGTCCAGGGTCCACAAGATCCTCTGCCACCATGGTGACACTAGCACCTGTGTCCGTAAATGCCAAAGCCTGTTTGCCATTTATTACAGGCTGCTGTTTGTATTTGCCCAGATTACTGGGGCTTACTAGGAAGGACATGTTAAGGTCTCCCTCACAAATCAGCATTGCCTGAGTGGGCACTCTGACTAGGTCAGAGTCCACTTCAGAACCCAGGGTCAACCCTACTACACCCTTATTCTGAGTACCACCTCCACCAGTAGCTGAACTAGGGGGAACAGTTGCCTTAGGGGCAGGAGTGGTGGTGGTTTGGTCTTTGGACTTGTTACAGTCAGAAGTCCAGTGCCCTTTCTGTTTACAGAATTTGCACCAGGGCTTCTTTTGGCCTTTTCCCTTGTTGGATTGTGACTCCCCACCAGATGCAGATTTTTGGGGTCTTTGTGAAGACTTCTGGTCTTTTGACTTATCCCCACCTTTCTCAGAGCCCTTAGGATCTTGCTTCTTGGTGTCACCCCTTGGTTCTGGGGTTTCTGCCTCACCCTGGTTCTGACCCATTTGTCTGCCTTCTTTCCCAATTCTTGGGGAGAGGTCAGATCCGAGTCCACCAGGTACTGATGCAACAACTGGTTCTGGCAATTATTAAGGATCTGTTCTCTCATCATCAGATTATACAATCCCTTGAAATCAGTAACCCTACTGCCAACCAGCCAACCCTCCAGAGCCTTGGTTGCACAATCAACAAAGTCAGTCCAGTCCTGAGTCTGTGCCTTCTGGGTGTCTCTGAACTTCAACCTGTACTGTTCAGTGGTTAAGCCAAACCCATCTATCAGTGCACTCTTCAGGACTTCATAATCATCAGCATCCTCTTCTCTAACAGTGAGGAGCTTGTCTCTACCTTTATCTGAAAAGGAGAGCCACAAGATTGCTGCCCACTGCTTTTGGGGGACCTGCTGTACTCTACAGGCCCTCTCCATAGCAGTTATCCACTTGTGGATATCATCCCCACTCTGGTAGGGAGGAACAACCTTGCTCAGGTTCCTATGGTCTGGAATAGATTCTCTGCTTCTAGGGACACTGTTGCTGCCACCAAGGGGTTCTAACCCCTCTCGTCTAGAAGCTCTCTGGATCTCCAGGGCTTCTCTATCCAGTGCCAACTGCTTGGTTCTGAGGGCAACTCTTGCTTCCTCATACTGCAGCAGTTTGCACATTCTTTCAGAGGAGGTCTCTCTTATGGGAAAGTATGAGTTCCTCTGGTGGACAAATTCTCTGCCAGAGTGATAAGAGTGCTCAGATTCCCTGGAAGGGGACCTATGCCTCTCATCCACTCTGTCAGTTCTCTTAGGGAGAATTCCTCTGTCCTTTTCAGGCCCCTTGAGGCCTGGCCCTTCAATCACAGAGTACTGGTCATTCGGATTTTCATCGTCTGACCCAGATACTGTAATTGACCCACCCACTGATTCAGACCCATTAGCTCCTAGAGCCAATCTAAGATCATCTGCTGTCAGCAGATCTATCAGGTGTAGGGTTGAGGGACTCTGTCCTAGCCTCAGGTGTCTTTCAACACACATGGCTCTCAAGTCAGAGAAAGCCATGTCCTTATACTGAGGCTGAGTGGATCCACTGGTTCCACCCTTTAAGGACATTCTAGTGTTGTGCAGTGTTGTACTACCTACACTAGTTTGTGGCCTACTGATACTAGCTTGAGCTGTAGAAAGGGTGTGCTATCCTTTGGCACACAGCTCTAAGTTCAGTAGAACTTATTGATACTAACCTTGACTTTATATGTACCTTAAGTACCTATAGTGGTTTTCAGTTAGTAATTTAAATAGAGATTTTCTGGTAAAACAATAGCAAGCTGGAATCCCACACGCTGCCCACCAATGTGAGAAGTTGGCCTGGTATATGCTGTTCACTAATTAAAGTGGACACCTTGCACCAGAACAATTCGACTCTTATGGTAGATAGGTTTAAGACAACCTTTATAGAAAGCTATCCTAGTGGTAGCTGTGGAGAGCAGCCTTCAGGCTAAGTCTTGAAGGAATGTAAAGCAGCTTGTTTTACCACATAATCTCTTGAATCACCAAATGAAAAGACACCACACAGGTATATATATATCAAATATATATGTATTTATTAATAAACACTCTCTACTAATCTCTTTATGAGATTAGAAGTCAGGAACATATGTACAAGTCAAATGTTATCAAAATAAGTTTAGCACAATCGAATATCACAATCTTAGTTTGCTAGACCTAGGTCTAGGGCATCTAGAATCGAGGGACCCCCAAGAACCACCCCAGGTAGTTGTAGGAGACCCACAGGGGACGGACGCGGTGACCTGGCACCGGTGCGAGTCCTGTGCGAGTCTATGCACTCAGACGCGATTGAGATTTCAATGTTAAGGTCCCTTGCGTGTTCGAGGCGAACACACCGATCGGTCCTTGTACGAGTCGAAGGACGCGGTTATAGAAGGAATTGCAAGGGAGATGGACGCGCTGTGTCTAACACAGAAGCGAACCTTGTGCGAGTCAGTGCGATGGAGATCTCAGTGCTACAGGCCCTTTGTGTGTTCGAGGCGAACACCGATCGGACTCAGTACGAGTCGAAGGATACAGTTCTAGATAGTGTTGCAAAGGAGATGGACGCGGTGTGTCTAACACAGACGCGAACCCTGTACGAGTCAGCACAATTGTCGCACTTAGAAAGTTAGAGTTTTAGGACACTTCGAGGGAAGCTACAAGCAAGTCACTTACATGGTAAGTAGTTCTAGGGCCCACACCCACAGGAGCACCGTAGTGCTGAAGTTACCTCACCCAGGGGAGCCGGGTGCATAGGTGTTCTTTGGTGTCAGGTCGCGGCGTCGTTTTCAATGGGAGCCAGTGAAGACTTGCTGCTTGCGGCGACTGGAGAAGTGTCCGGAGGAATCCAAGCCTGGATTCGGAGGATGGAAGACCTGAAAGCAGAGGGGACAGTGTTCAAAGTCACTTGGCAGTGACTCGGGGCAAGGAAGATGGATGCCCACCGTCGTCGCAAGATTCAGGTCGTTCGCGGTTGCCTTGACTCTTCACCCACGAGGTCCAGGAGGTGTCGACGATGACCAGGAGCTGGATTCGGCGTGTCCCACGATGTCTGCAGCTTACTGCGGTGTCGGCGACTCGATTGGAGCCAACAAGCCTTGGTAACAGCAAGTCTCGGGGAAAGTGTGAAGAGGCAATGGCGCAGACCAGCAAGGTCTGTGGGACTCACCCAGCGAGGGTAAGTCAGGGCAGGCCTGGAGCAACCAGGGGAGCCCTTCGGTTTCTTTAGGAAGTCTTCTGGGGACCCACAAGCCGGCTGGCAAGGGATCGCGAAGACGCCTCGGGAGGATTCACTCACAGGGGCCCACGGTCACTCGGGACGTGGTAGGCCTCTGATCTTAGGAGGGATTCCTGCTGGAGGCTGGGACCACACGTGGTCCAAAGCACAAGTTCGTGGAACGTTGTGAAGGGGTTGCACTCGACAATAGTGCATGGTACCCAGGGGTCGCGGTCCCTCGTTACTCTTGGGGTCCACTGGCCTCAGCTTCGCTGGGGACTCACGATGGCCTTTGAGAAGTCAGGAAATCCACTTCTTGGGCTGCAGGGACTTCGGACTCCGGCGGGAGCGGCGTAGTTTGCGACCGTCGTTTGTAGTTTTTGGTGCCTGCCAAGCAGGGGAGTCACTCCTTGACTCCAAGGGAGATTCTTCAGTGTTCCAAAGGTAGTGGAACGTCGAAGGTCCGGGATTCTTCTTCAGAGCGTCGTCCAGGGAAATCTAGGGTGCAATGCACAGGTTCCCCCTCTTATACTAAAAGAAGGGGAGGGACTAGCTCTATGACCCTACCTATGGGAGGGTCAGGGGAGTGGGCGGCTACACCCACTTCCCTTTGTCCAGTTTCGCGCCAGAGCAGGGACAGGTAGCCCCTGAGCCGGTTTGAACTGGCATATGCACAGAGGAGCCTTCTGCTCCCCCAGTGCAGGACTTCAAAGCACTCTAAGAGTGCACCCACCCAGCCCCAATACACTAAACCCTGTCTGGAAGGTGGTCACACCCCTTGGGACAGGATATCTATTGTTGGGCTTCCTCCACTGCGAGTGTTGGTCACCAGCAGGAGGGCAGCCCAGTGTCTGTGACTGGTGGCATCCATTTTGTGATGCCAGGGCTCTGCAGGATTCTACCGCGTTTCCACAGTAGGTACATGTCTATCCCTCTAGAAGGGTGGAATGCTACCCCCGCCGCCAGGACTGGCGGGGGGTAGTATTCCAAGATGCTTGACACCAAACACGACATGTTTCGATGCAGCCATTGCAAAGTTAGCATTTTACCGCGAGGATATAATGCACTTAAAAGTATATGGTTTAACCGCATCCACAAACAGCACCAGAGAATGGACTCTGAGAGCTGCAGAGGGGCCCTGCTCAGGCAGAGGCACCCCCTCACATAGAAGCCAAGCACCCTGCCCTCAGGATTGATAGGGCCTGCCTTAGGGGTGACTGATAGGGTTATATGTGTGTGTAGGAGAGATATAGGGAACCTATATCTCAGTGAGGGGTGCTAGCACCTCCTCACTCAGGCTGCAGTAGCAGGCCTGTGGTGTCAGATTTAGTCTGCTTCCCAGGGGTGGCATAATACATGCAGCAGCCCCTGGTAGGCCTGTGAAGTACCTATGCCCTTGGTACCTAAGGTACCATATACTAGGGACTCATAAGGTGCCACAGTATCCAATCACTAGTGCACCTAGAGTGCACTCCAAATCGTTTAGAGAGAACAGAGAGGCTGGGGCCCTGATTAGCAGGGGCCCAGCCAGACTATAGCCAGAAACCAGTGTAAACATCAGAAAAAAGTGGGGGCAACATAAGAGGCAGATCCTACTCTCCTACACACGTGTCTGCTGGGAATCGAAAGCAGACAACATGCAGGCACTGCTGAACGTGTCCAGGTGTCTGAAAATTACACCGGGACAATTTTAGCATATTTCTGTGGCGCACAACTTCTTGGCGGGGGGCACGGCGTCCACCCTGTGAAAAGAGTGGGTGGACGCTGACTTGCGCCCTGGGTGAAACCACTGAATCCTGTTACCTACTAACTGTTGTTACCCTGCACTATGGAAGCACATCCTGTCTTCCATACAACCTTGCTAAAACCTATGGAGTCCACTGCTTCTGCACGCCCTGCCCCCTAGTCTGGTGGACGGCTGTTTTTAATATGTGGAATGGCCCATCAAGGCCATGAAACGCCGCAAGGACGCTCTCTGGTACCTTGTTTCATGGAAAGACTATGGCCCCGAGGAAGACTCATGGGAGCCCCGGACCACATACATGCACTGTGCTACAGCGTTTCTATGCCACACACCCTGTGCCTCCATGATGCGCAAGATGGACTGTTGGTGGGGGGTACTGTCATGGATTGGTCTCCTCGCCCCAGCTTGGATGCCTGCGTGAGGTGCTGTGCACCCTGCACCAGGGACACTTGCATAAGGCGGTGTGCACCTTGCATTACGGATGCCATGTGCACTATGGATGCTCTACATATGGCGCTGTGCACACGTACTGAACTTTGGTTAGTATTAGGGATATTTGGCCTGGCATGCTGTTGTTCAGATGTGTATAAGGATGCCTATGGACCTGGGCATTGTATTGATATGAATATGATATGGCCCTTCTTATAACCTACCAGACTGTTATGGTGAAAGCCCATTTGCATGTTCCTGTGCTGTAGAATGCCACCATTAGTATCATGCTAACAGCTGTTTTCTTGTTTCTCGTTCAGATCTCGTGAGATCTCCCCGAACGAAGGAGGAACATTGTCGCCATCTTGGGTATGGCTATGACTATAAAATCCAGCCGCACCAGTTGCCAGCTGCTTGTGATTGACGCCTTGTGCGCCTGAGTAGACTGGAGTGGGTGCGGTTTCCAGCCCCAGCATCAGAAGACTTTAGCAGCTTCACCGGGCAAAAACGAGGCAAAGTAGTACCAAAGCAAGGTAGAAGATTGTCTCCTGTATCCTTTGATCCAGTTCATGTAATCTTTGCTGGTTATGCGCTCCTAGTGCTAGTTACGGAGTAACTGAGCAGGACTTCATACACATTTGATTCATTGGTCCCATTCGTAAGAAGGGTGATTGTTCTTAGTCCATACGTAAGGCATAAGAAATAGGTCACCTAATGCTTCTTGTGTGATGTTTATTGGTTCTATATCAAATACATAGCAGCCAGATAACCAGGACACCATCTCATTCCAGATCCCCCTCCCTGGAGTACCCTCCCCAAAACCCTTCCCATCACCTGGCCACTCCGACCGTCTGTTTATAGGTACAGAATCGGTGCTACCGGAAAGTGGGCATATTGAGGGTACTGCTCCCGAGGAACCTGACTATGACATCAAGGCAAAACTTCCCAACACTATATGTTGTCACCACCCCTGAATGTTCACTCTGCACAAATCGCATATTGCGCCTGTTTGCTGCGAATTCCTTGCTGTTACCCAGGAATCGAGATTGACATGTGTGTGTCTAGTGGTCAGACTAACCATACCTTCCAATCGGGGTCTGATGAGTTATGCCCACTCTTACACATACACAGCATGGTGTCTACAGTATCCTCATTGTAGGATGTTAATGAACGAGTTACTTACCTTCGGTAACAATGTATCTGGTAGAGACACAGTCTAGCCACAGATTCCTTAACTTTAGAATGTTCCCAGGCGTCAGTCTGGATCCGGAGAATTTTCAGCAGTACCTCTGCGCTCCGGGGGACGGCGTTGCATGGCTCCGTCCTGAAATCATCCACAGATACGACGCCAATGGAGTCATATAAGTTCCTCCCGGCGCACAGATGTCAGTTTTCTACTGTGAACCTTTTCCGTGCCACAACGCGGAGCCACTACAAAAACTGTGGGAGAAAGTGGGAACAGTGTGCCAAAAAAGATCAAAAACCTTTGAAACAACAATGACAAGAAATATAGGGTGATGAGAAACATCACCATGCAAGTTAGAAAAAGAGTACTTTATACTGTAAGGGACTGAAGGGAGAGAACAGAGTACTCGCCCCTAGAAACAGTCTCGTCGATGTGAAGAGCCATGCCCTCCTAAGAGGCAAAACGGCATTGGAAATGAATGTAATGACAAACGAAAGGCAGTCTGCAACCACAGATGTAAGTGCAAAGGGCAAAAAGACTTGAACAACATAACTCATGGTATTTGACCACATTTCTGCAGCAACAGAAACTGTGCAACTATACACCCCATAAACAACCTACTGACTGTAGAATAGTCAAATAGACCCCCAAACCAATCGACTGTAGCATAGACAAAGAGACCCAAAAGTAACGGGTAAAAATAGATGAGGGTAGAAGGGAGGGTAGAAGAACACGATTAACCCACCACACTGGAACAACCAGGGTGGAGGATCGTGGAAGGACATAAAACCCCACCACCCAATTGTGAGAAAGGGTGGAGAAGCAACAGATAAAACAGAATGAGACATCCTGCCCCAGAGGGAGGTGAAGTAGACTACCCCGTAGGAAGACAAAGGCCACCTGTAAGGAGGCAAGTGGGGAGAACCAAACCTGAAAAGGTCCTCGCAGAGCGGGGAGGATGGGAGAGCGTTAAGGAATGTGCGGCTAGACTGTGTCTCTACCAGATACATCGTTACCGAAGGTAAGTAACTTGTTCATCTGATAGAGACATCTAGCTGCAGATTCTATAACTTTAGAATAGATACCAAAGCTATACCCCATTGGAGGAGGGTCTGCGACTGAAACCCACCAAGTTCCAAAGTGAGCTAATCCGTCAAGAACATTGACGGAAACACAGTGAGGACAGCAAAGCCAGAGTGGCTGACACCAGACCCATTAAGCTCTGTAAAGGAGCATTAACAAGGGGAGGCAAAGACACCACAATCCGTCAGAGGACGGAACGAGACCTCTCTCGTCCAGACAGGGATGAAAGGAAATCACAGAACCACACTGGTCAGTGCATAAAGGAAGAAAATCCATAAACTTCTGCAAAAAGAAGTTAAACTGTGCACAGGATCCCAAGGATCCGCAAAAGACAAAAACCCAGAGAAGGGACAAAACAGAGTCAGAGCATACAAACTGAGCATGCACCACAGTGGATGCCAAAAATGACATGTGAGGGGACAGATGTCACCATGCAGAGACATACAAAACCATGACTACCAAGATATATATGTATGTGGATAACAGGGATACACATAAACAGAGAGTGTATACCGTGAGAACTACACCACACATATGCGAAAGCCCAATGAAATGTAGTATGCGTCGGCAGAGAGAGACGGGCGCATCACCAGGTAGTCAACATGCCAACCGTACCCAAAGGTACAAAGGAGAAAGGATACTGGCAAAAGCCGGGCACACACATAAGGCTCGCTACCATAAGAGAGGTAGAGAGAGCATATTTACATATATATAAAAAAACTTCAAATAATGACAAACAAGGGGATCTCAAAGAGCATGCCCTAGATAATAGGAGGCCGCATAATAGGTATCAACAGCACTGTTGCGAAGCATATCAGGACATAACAATGTCAAAACGGTGTCAAGACACTTAAAAAGCGACATCATCCTCCCCGTCGGGGAAGGAAACCTGGCCTCCCGCGTGACAGGCGGGAATACTGACCACTACACAAACGAGGAATGAGATAGTAATACACATACACAGAGTGTCCGAAGAATGTATATATAGCCATATACAGACACTGCATAAGGACAATGAGTATCCTGAAGAAGAATACTTCCACCAATAACATCAGCAGAGGCCAGAAGCAGAAGTACCTGAGAACCTGCGCGGCAATGAGCAGAGGGGTTTGAGCCCCTGCCTGGGAAGTGCACAGAGAAATAGGCAACGTGCACCAGAGACGCGTCTGGCGTAGACTCCACTGCCCATAGGCAAAAACCAGTCAGGGTCTGAGCCATGAAAGAAGACCTAAGCACTTCCCCACACCAAGGATTGAAGAGTAGATGATACCACCAGAATAGAACGCAGCCAAGTCAGTGGCACAAGGTATACCGAAGGCACCCAGTGAGAGCGAACATACCCAGTGTGTACTCACATGTCTCCACACAAAACACGGAAAGAAACCAACCCGGAACGGAACAGAACAACATGCCCACAAGGAACACTGGCGACAAAGGCAAAAAGAGTACAGCGAAAGGCCGAAAGAACAGCCACAGGCAATAAATGAAGACGTGAACACGCCGGGGTGAACCAGGTGTGGCAGAAACCCCACAATACCCTGGAGAAGTCTGCATTCACAGAGGAAGGAGAGTGCTACGGACCAACCTTAGATGATAACACATAAGCTCCAGGAGAGAGGGGACGTTGCACACAGTAGGAAGAGCGGAACATAGTGAGAAGCCTACGGTATGACCCATAGGACAATTCCCCAAAGTATGACCCATAGGACAATTCCCCAAAGGGACAGAAGACAACCATCCTAAGAAGACTCCGCAGGAGCCTTCGAAACTTCCCGTGCTAGGAAGAGCAGCTATGTAATAGCCAAGAAATACCCCACATATGGTATGTCTAATCCCTATAAAAAGTAAGGGACACCTCTTGAGACGAGCTCGTAGACAGAGGACTCTTACAGATATATTGTTACCGAAGGTAAGTAACTTGTTCATCTGAAAGAGACAATTAGTTATAGATTCCTTACCTTAGAATAGATACTCCAGCAATACCAACCCCGGAGGTGGGTCTGCGACCCAAGTTCACACCAGAAAGTCCTGGAGAACAGAACGGCCAAAGAAGGCATCTGTCTGGACTTGGCTGTCCAGGCAGTAGTGTTTTGTAAACGTGTGCAATGAAGCCCACGTAGCTGCCTGGCAGATGTCATTAAGGGGGACTCGCCGTCCTAAAGCAGTGGTCGCTGCCGTCGCCCTGGTGGAATGGGCGAACAGTCCCTCTGGAGGCTCCTTCTTTGCCAAACAATAGCAAGCTTTTATGTACAAAACGACCGTCCTAGAGATGGTCCGTTTGTGCAAGGCCCGACCTTTTTTGGCGCCCACGTAGCCAACAAAGAGCTGGTCGTCCACCCGGAATTGCTTGGTGCGATCCAGATAAAATGAAAGGCATATAGAAGACCGCAACTCCACTCACGACGAAAAGCGTCGCCTAGCAAGTGCCGCCTTGGAAATTCCAACGCGCAGAATTGCTGACATTGCACGTTCTCTTCGATGTCGAATAGATCTAACCAAGGCTCTACCCACTGCTGAAAGAGTCCTTGCGCCACCTCCGAGTGAAGACACCATTCGTGATCCATCATGCACCTGTGGCTGAGTTCGTCCGCCCTGGCGTTCAGTGAACCTGCCAGGTGTTGAACCACCAGGAATATGCCCTGATGTTCCTGCCATGTCAAGAGACGGAGAGCCTCTTGACATAGGGTCCACGACCCCACCCCGCCCTGTTTGTTGCAGTACCACATGGCGGTGGTGTTGTCCGTGAACATCTGCATGACTCTTCCCCAGACAGAGGGAAGGAATGCTTTTAGTGCAAGATGGATCGCCCGGAGCTCCAGAAGGTTGATGTGGAGCCCAGACTCCGCCGGAGACCAGAGGCCTCTGATTTCCGCCTCTCCCATGTGGCAGCCCCACCCTAGAAGTGATACATCTGTCATCACCGTGTACTCCGGTTGGGGAAGGGAGAGGGATCTGCCGTTGACCCAATCCTGGTTCGCTAGCCACCACTACAATTGTCGTGCAGTGCCCTCCGAGATATGAACGCAATCGGACAGATTACCCTGATGCTGTGCCCACTGGAACTTCAGGTCCCACTGCAGAGCCTGCATATGCCACCTGGCATGATGCACCAGCAGGATGAAGGAGGCCATGAGGCCCAGCAGTCTCAGGGTTATCCTGACCGAAACCCGGGATAGAGGCTGAAAAATCGGAATCATAGCCCGAATATCCCAGACTCGCTGTTCGGGAGCAAAAACCCAAAACTGCGTAGTGGGAATAGCAACCACGACCTACTTCTGGGGTAGGAACTCACTCGATGGCTCCCTTGGCCAAGAGAGCCTTAACTTCCTGTTGGAGAAGGGCCAGATGATCCTCCGACATAAGATGGTACTGAGGTGGCATGGCTGGGGGGGTAGTCTCGAAAGGGGGGGGAGTAGCCCCTTCGGACTATTTGCAAAATCCACCTGTCCGACGTGATGGTACGCCAGTGGGGGAGGTGATGGCGAATCCTGCCACTCACTGGCGATTGGTGGCCCTGAAAGGTCAGACTAGGAGGGTTTGGAGGCTGCTGCAGAGGGGGCAGTGGTGGACTGGCCCACTTGCTGGCCTCCAGACCCACGACGGTGGGTCCCACGTCCCCGGCCGCGCAGGGGCTATACAGCTTCCACCGGCCTGTGGCTCTGGGTGGAACATAGCGGGGCACCCCTTCCGTAGTCACGAAAGAGGCGAAAAGCAGACTGCGCAGTTCGGGTGGTGGAGAGGCCCAGGGACTTGGCAGTAGCCCGAGAGTCCTTGAAGCCCTCTAGCGCATTGTCTGCTTTGTCGCCGAACAGGCGACGGCCATCAAAGGGCATGTCCGTAAGGGTAGCTTGGACATCCCCTGAAAAGCCAGTCGACCTCAGCCAGGCGTAGCGTCGAAGGGCTACCGATGTAAAATGGTCCTGCCTAGCGAGTCGGATGGTAAACTTGACTGCGTCTCTCCCCTTGGCGACTGCACAGGAGAGCATGGCCTGGGCCTCCTCCGGACACTGGGGCAGCATCTGCACTACCGTATCCCACACAGAGTGGGTGTAACGGCCCAACAGACATGCAGTGTTTACCGACCGCAGTCCCAAGCTGGAGGAAGAAAACATCTTCTTCCCAAGGTGGTACAGCTTTTTGGATTCCCTATCGGGTGGTGCGTTAGGGAATGCGCCTTTGGACGTGGAGGCTTGGACCACCAAGTTCTCAGGGGTGGGGTGTTGGGAGAGGAAAGTGGGGTCGCCTGGGGCCGGGCAGTGGCGTTGGGCAATCATCCTATCCACAGGAGCCCCTGTGTTGGGCTTGGACCAGGTGTCCAAAAGGATGTCAGTGAGGGCTTCATTGAACGGCAAAAGGGGCTCCGAAGAGCTCGCTGCCGGTTGAAGCACCTCTGTCAGTAGGTTAGTCCTGACTGCCACCATAGGTAGCTCGAGATTGAGAGCCTCAGACGCCCTACGCAACACCACTGCGTAAGACGCTCCCTCCTTCGTAGCCACGGTAGGAGGAGACAACATGCCAAGGTCAGGGGAGGTATCCATACCACTGGCTTCCCCCAACTCCTCTCTCCAGTCCGGGTCGTATACCAACTGGTCAGTTAAAGGGTCACCAGACCCCTCCCAGTCCTCTTCACCCTCCTCTGGTTGCCAATCTGGGCTTAACACACCAGGGCTGAACAGGGGAACAAAAGTCCGACTCCGTGTCCACGTCAGGGTGTAAGCCGGGGTAGCTGCCGGCTGGGGACATAACCGGCGTCGGCTGCGGACGCGGTGCCGGTGGAATCGGCGCTGGGGGAGGTGTTACAAGGTCAACCGGTGCCGATCCGGGCCTGGATCCAAGGGGACCCTGCGGTGCCGGGGCCGAAGCCGCTGGCGTCGAAGGCCCAGGGCCCAAAGCTGACTCCGCGGGACCAGAAGGCGCGCCAGCAGAGTCGGGCTGCCCAAAGATGGCATGCATCACTTCGTAGAAACTCCGAAGCTGGGCAGGGGTCGCTCCGGGTCCCGGGAAGGGAGGGAAACTCGAAGTCGACCCAGCAGGCTCCGCACGCGGAGCCGCGGGAGGGGCACTGCCCGCATCCCTCGTCGCGTCGGCCGACGGACGGGGAAAAGTCGAAGAGCGATGATGCTTCTTCGACTTCTTTTTGTGCTTCGACTTACCTGAGGAGTGCGAAGACTTGGAAGAGGACTGGTGGTTGTGGCTCCGCGACTGGTACCTCGACCTCCCATGCGACCGGGACCTCGAGTGGCGCGGAGTGGACTGCCGGGCCTCGAGAAGCTTTCGGGACCGCTCCCACAAATTCTTTGGATTCATTGTCCGGCAGTTGGGACACGACTTGGAGTCGTGGTCGCTTTCCAGGCAAAACAGGCACATGCGGTACGGATCTGTCACTGACATCAACCGTCGGCAGGAACCGCAAGCCTTGAAACCGGGCATCCCTATGCGCACCAGGAGTCGAGGACTCAAAACGGTGTCGACAAAAGTCGATCAAAAAAGTCAGTCAAAAAGTGAGTAGAGGTACCGCTCTCTCCGGATCTCCGCTGGCTGGCGCGGAAAAAGAAAGAACTGACGTCAGTGCGCGAGGGCGGCATCTAAGTAGCTACTGCAACGTCATCCCGGCGACCACGACGCAATGACGAACGCGGAGCCGACCGACGCCACCTTTCGACGTGCAGGGGTACTGCTGACAAAAAATCCTCTGGATCCAGTCTGACACCTGGGGGTAATTCTAAGGTAAGGAATCCATAACTAATTGTCTCTTTCAGATACGGCTGATTAGCCGTACAGTCCATCCAGGAAATAACGTCTTGAACCTATAGACGGATACCAGAAAAACAGTGACAATACTGCAAACGAAATTAAAAGTTCGCAAAGAGGACTATAAACCATGGAAGTCATGGAAACCCAGACATGAGGCTCTTAACCGCTGAGTCAGTGTGACTGTCAAAAAGACTGATCCCATCAAAGGGCAGATCCCTAAGACGCTCCTGAACATTTTCAGGGAAACTGCCATCACGCAACCAGGCATGGCGATGCAGAGCAACTGACCTGGCTATAGCCTGACCCACAGAGTCAGTAGTGTCCATGGCCGACCGAATGGAAAACTGTGCCATTTCCCGGCCATCATGAATTAGCCGAACCAGGTCAGCTCAAGGGTCCTCTGTAAGAGAAGGAAGGAGACGCTCGACCGAGTCCCAAAGGGCAAAAGTAGCTCGTGCAAACATGCAAGCCGTGTTCAGTGACCGAAGGCCCGAGCTAGTGGATGCGAAGACATGGCGGCCACATGACTCCAACCAGCGAGACTCCATAGAGGGAGGAAGCAGTGGAGGAGGGAAGGAAGTTTGCAAGACTGAAGCTGCCTGGACTACCAGCCCTTGAGCCCTAGGATGGAGGGACAAACAGACCGGGTCATCTCGAGCCGGGCGATGACGATGTGCAATAGCATGATCCACAGGGTCCCCCGATGAGGGCCTCACCCAAGCCCCAAGAAGAGTGTCATATAATGACCCGCAAAAGGGCAGCAAGGGCTCCACCTCCACAGCCTCCTGGTGGAGTAGATCCAACAAGGGATCAGAAGGCAGAGAGACTGAGGGAGGCTGCATCTGTAAGATATCTGCAGCCGCGAACAGCACTCGCAAACACCGCACTAGCCTCTGTGGCATTCTAGGTGGCGAAAATAAGCCATCTGTAGGGGAAGGTTGTAGGCTAACCCGTCCACCCAACGGTAGAGGCTCCACAGCCCGAGGACGACCTAAGGCCTGCCAGAGCCCCATGGGCACCTGCTCCGAGGAGCATCGAAACAACCCTGGTGGAGCTGAACCCTCAGAGGCCCCATCCTCTTCAGGAATTGCAGTGGACGGCACAGGCGTCGACCGACGTCGAGACGGCGTCGCCTCGACGTCGATGACCACCGAAGACTCGCCCGCCCGGCGTCGGGCCGGTGTCGACTCAACCTCCACCGAGATGGGGAACTGCAGAGAGGAACGGCATCGACTGGGAGCTCCACACTGCAGCCGCCTCCGGCGTTGGTGCAGAGAGCCTCACAGGGCTGTGTAGAGACGCCACAGGAAGGCCCGATGTCAGACTGGGATGCCCCTCCGGGCCGTGCCCCGACGTCGCAGCGACTCCGGAACCGGAGTCAGAGTCCTCGATCGGCGCCGAGGGCGAACCTGCCGGCGAAGTCCCGACCTGAGTCCCTACCCCTTCTGTGGGGCCCGAAGGCACGCCAGGGAGAGGGGGTGACCCAAAGATGGCCAGTAAAGCCAGAGAATAGGCTTCCATCTGGGTCCTAGTCGCCCCAGCATCAGGAAATGGAGGGTAGGTGGGGGTCAACTCCTGGGCACCCGTGTCCAGTGAAGACCGAGAGCAGCGGGCCTCGACGTCACGTCTATGTGAGGTCGATGACCTCCGTGACTTCTTCTTGTGCTTTCCCGCATCAGACGAGCGACGTCCGCGGGAACGAGCGGGAACGACTCCGTGACCTGTCCCGAACAGGAGCCTTAGCTCGAGATGGAGACCAGCGGTGCGAGGACTCCGAATGGGACATCCGGGCAGACAACTTCATCCGACGTTCCCGCAGGGACTTTGGTTTCAACTGCCAGCAGGCGTCGCACTCCTCAGAGTCGTGGTGCTCTCCCAAGCACCACATGCAGATCTCGTGTGGATCCATCACCGACATCTGCTGCGTACAAGTCTTACACGGCTTAAAGCCCGAAGGCATCGCACACTGTTCCCGGACGCCAAAAGGCGTCGGAAAGGCCTGAAATAAAAACAGGCCAGAGGAACCGCTTCTCCTGGATCCACGTTGAGACGCGGAAAAGAAGAAAACTGGCGTCCATGCGCCAGGAGGGACTTATATGGCTCCATTGACGTCGTATCCGTGGATGACGTCAGGACGGAGCCATGCAACGCCGTCCCCCGGTGCGCAAAGGTACTGCTGAAAATTCTCCGGATCCAGACTGACGCCTGGGAACATTCTAAAGTTAAGGAATCTGCTGCTAGATGTCTCTATCAGATTGCTGCCATTCTCAGTGTGGGAAGCCGTGGTGTGTTCAACACTTTTATCTGAGCTAATCCAAGACACGTTGTCTGTTGCACAGTTTTCTTCAGGAAAATCTTTTGTTGGGGTACTAAGCAGGCTCTAGATAAAGCCTCAGTTCCCTGAACCAGCCAGCCTCTAGTCCCCCAGATAGATTTCACATCTATTGTGTCCTTTCAAAAGTTGAAACCTTGTACAGAGAGTTGGGAAAGAAAAGAGGCAGAGTATAGCAGGTGACGGTGCAAGCCTAACATAGAAAGAGGCCGGGTCAGAGGTGTCAAGAAATATAGTCAAACATCTGTGTGAATGCTTTCGAACTATCCTGTGGTGGTGTAGGGTAATGTTCCCATTGTGTAAAGTTAAAAACGTCACAAGGAATACTAGCCTTGTGTAGAAAATGATGTCCGTAATGTTGAAAACAAAACATCTAATCAAAATTAACTGCACCATCATATAACTCATCAGAAGAAAACTCAGTTGAATGCTCTAGATCTTCAAGCATTTCATGCACTGTATCAGTGTCCCAATCATCAGAAACAGTTCTAGGGGTGATGATGTCATTTAAAGACATTTTAAACAAATGTGGAATTTGTAAAGGTTCAGTGGGACCATACACATCAAATGATACTTTATCCCATACAGGAACTGGAACAGCTGAAATGTTCACCAGGGAAATGTCCCTTTGGTCATGGTGCGATGATGTGTGCGGTTTCAGAATCAAGTTAACCATGTGTACTGCAGAGTGTTTAGGGATAAAATGTCCATTTAGCAGGAGAAAGAATACAGTCACAAAACCCAAGGGCCAGGAAAAACAATGCAATTGTAATCCAAAGATGTAACCATGGAGAAACAAAGTATGTTCTTTTCAGCCAAAGATAAAAAACATGCACCTTCAGTTCAAAAGGCAGGGGTGGCGGAGACAGAGGTTGTTCTGATGTGTAGGAGGAAAAGTCATCATAGTCGATGAAGTAGCCAGAAGCCGTCCGGTCTATCCTTGGCAGCTCAGCAGGTTGTGTTGAACTTGATGAAGACTCGATCTTTGGTACGTTGATGTAGACCTTGTTCTTTTCTGGATTCCGAATTCAAATCTTTGTTTCTGTACTTGTTGACTGTACAGTTGTTGCTATTCAGTGTAGTCTCTAGTTGGAGAGAACAAGCTTTATTTGTTCCATCTGAACCTCCTGTACAGTAGCGAGAGGAGATTTGTAGCTTCCCAGGAGTCCACGTGGCTTACTGTTGAGAATCGGCCACATAGTGTGGTTTGATCAGATCAATGGAGACAAATCTTTAGTCTCGATGGGCGGCAAGGGGCGGAAGGAGTACGGTTCTTGTACCTTCAACAGCCAGGACAGGCACAGGTGCTCTATAAGATGGCCCAAACTCTTTCTTGTCCACAAACGTTTTCCTGACCAGATCCCCAACATTCTGTATCCAGCAGGGCCTAGCCAGAACTACCTTCACTTCTCCAGTGGTGGTGCGTTCTACTTGGACATTGCTTAGTTTATCCTGAAAGTCATTCAGTTCCTGTAAAACAGCCAAACGTTCATTGATGTCAAATGGTGTTTCCGATGCCGCTGTGCTGGCATTGTCGAGGTCTGGGACCCACATCTTCACCCCAAACAGGATGTCATAAGGAGTCCGACCACCCAGGGATTTTCTTGGCATGTTATGTAAAGTCCTCTGGACCCCATAAAGGTGATGGAGCCAACATCGACCTGAGCCTAAGACCGTTGCAGTTAAAGATTACTTTAAGTCACAGTTTTTCCTCTCCACAACCACGTTTCCCTCAGGATGGTAAGGAGACAAGAAACGCAACGTCAAACTTCCCATGGCCACTTTGTAAGCTCTTGAGCTAAACGCTGGACCATGGTCTGAATGTAATTTGGCAACTGTGTATGTCCCAATGATGACTCGCAGATTCTTTATAACAGTTCGAGCATCAGCCGACCGCTGTGGCCAGACCCATAGGAATCGAGAGCAGGAATCCACTGCCACCAAGATATACTTGTAAGCCCCGTCTGATGAGAGGAGGCTGCAATGGTCCAGGTAAACACAAGCTAAGGGCTTGTTCAAAACCAGTAGAGGCGTCTGAGGTGGACTTGCCATGGTAGAACCTTGATCTGCTGGCAGAAGTCACATCTGAGAACAAAGTCCTTGGTCTGTTTGTAAAGACCTGGCCACCAATAGCGTTACTGCAACAATGAAACTGTAGAAGCCACCCCTGCGTGTACAGAAGCCAGACCCTCATGGGCAGCTAGAATCAATCCCAGTCTCCTATCACTATTTGGTATTACTCTATCCCCCACTCATGGAATCTGAGCATACATTATATTTTGTGCATCTAACTTGTAGGAGTACTTGAGTGGAAAACCTTTCAGCAGGTGTGCGTCATTGCGAGCCGCAGTGATGGCCATCATGATGTTTATGTCTATCCTTGTACTAGAACGAGTGATTGCAGCAACCACGGCATTGCAGACTGTCACTTTTGAGGCTTCATCAGCCATTGAATTCCCTGCAACGTGAATGCCAACACGTTAATGGCTCAGTGTATGAGGCGTGAGCCAGTGGCAAGCATTCTTTCAGCTTTGCCACCTGTTCCCAAAGAAGTTAGTGCTTTACTGTGCATCCCTTAGAGTGCCTGAATTCATTGTGGCTCCAATGATGCAAGTATTCATTACATCACTGCACACAATATTCCAAATCCAACACTACGAGTGTGGGGAATCCAGCATCTGTATTTTGTAGTGGCGGTACTAAAGCCTTTAATTCTGCTAGCTGTGCTGTGCAATCACCTAGTGACTGTGTGTAGGTTTTCTCAGGATGGAATTCTCCATCATTCATACGCCCTTTTACTACTGCGCATGCAGCTGAGTATTAGTGTTTGGTCCCTATGGCAGGCTGAACAGAACCATCAGTGTAAATGATGTAGTCATAGTGCTCAATAGGCAGTATTTCATTAGGTAGAGGGTATTCTTGTTCAAACTGCAGAAAGGTTTGTGTTTGTAATGCACAGTCAAATCTGTAATCTACATCTGTTGCAGTGAGTTTGCCCATTGAATCCATCGAGGATGTAGAGCCTTAGTGTTTGGAACACTGGCTCTGGTAATCGCCTCTAAAGTCAGTACCGGGAGCACAACAATTATGCGTTTCTCTTGAGCAAGGGCTCGCTCTCTCACAGCAGTCTGAACTGCTGTCGGTATGTTTTCAGTAGGTGCAAAACACATTTGGGCATTGGTGTATAAATGCAATTTATATGTAATTGGTACTGTGTCACCTTCATTGAACGTGATATATGTGTATCCTGATGCACCCGCAATGACACTGATCACCAAGTTTGTTGTGTTTATACGTGTATGTAGATGTTTGGCAGCTATCATGTCATCTTGTACGAAACGTAGAAATTCTGAATGTTCCTGTGTCTAGTGTGTGCTTCAAAAAGCTGGACGTATGAAGTCGTAGAACGGTTTAACCTGTTCTGCGTAATCTGGAATGTATGTTCTGCCAAAATGTAGAAATCCTAATATGGATTGTAGTCTTTTTAGAGTCGTTGGAGGTTGAAGCAATGCACATTTTTCTAAAAAATGGGTCACCAGGCTTTTGCCTTCACTTGACAACTCAAAGCCCAAAAACAGGATGTTGAGGTGGGCCATTTTTGATTTTTTCAAATTAAATTTGTAGCCTATGTGAGCGAACCCCAAGATTATGTGGTCCACTCTGGTCAAGTGCTCCATAAGGTTATCATCCATCAAATACATGTCATTGACATAGAACAATGCCCGGTAGTCAAAATGTTTGAATAGTTCTGTAACACTGGCTGAAAACAGCCCGAGGTTATTGTATACCCCTGAGGCAAATGGCAGAACTGTTTCTGTGAGCCTAGCAATGAAAATGCGGTCACATATCTTCTTCCAGCTGCTATATTTTGGCAGAAAAATCCATTATAGAGATCTAGTGTTGTTTTGAATTTCTTCCACACAATGTTATTCATTAGTGCGGCGGCACTGTATGCATTTTGTACAGCAAATGTACAGGTAGCTGTGTTTAAATGTCTGGAATCCTATACTAGACGATATGAATGATCTGGTTTCATGACCGGAAACAAACGATTGTTCATTGAAGGCGTGCAACTTTTTATTACACCTTGGTATTCAAGTTATTCTTGGATTTCCCTAACTTGTTGTTTAACTTCATCTTTTATTGGATATTGTATTTGAGGTGAACCTCATCCCACCCACATGTCTGTGGTATAACGCAGGAGCTTGCACTAGGGACCTCTCCCTTGCGTATGAATGTTTTACTGATTTGGGGACGAGGTCTGAAAAAGCTGGTAATATTACAGTTTCCCTGTTTGGGCAGTTCATTACGAAATCAGGAGGCCATTCTTTTTCAGCCAAAAGAATATCGTATCCTTGAGTGAGTTCCTCCCAAAAGAGGACATTAAAAAACCTGGCCACGTCCCCCTCCAATCGTAGCTGAACTTCCTATTAACTATGTGGGATGCTTACTCTGGTATCTGGTGTTTCCACTGTGATGTACTCACTCAGCGCTAATCCCACCAGACAATCCATCAGGTTCTGGCAAACTATTGTGACTTCTGCCGCACTGTCCAGCATTGTCAGTACCCATTCCCCATTCAGAAGCAGAGTCCTCAATATCCGAGCCATGTCTGACCTTAAGTCCAGCTACCTTCTTGTTTTTGAATTGATATTTAGATGTATTAGGCTTGTCTTCTTGCTTAATTATGTATTCAGAGGAGCGTTGTGAGTCCTTCCTTGGTTTCACATGCTCTTCTGATCTGCGCTCTGACCGTCTGACCATCAATGTGTATCAGTATCCTGATGCCTGTCAGGCAGTTTAACATTCTCATGGTTGTGTAAGTTATGTTTTTCAGTGGATTTCTGTGTAGGAGATCCACCCCGTGATTTTGTTTTATCTTTGTACTTCTTATTTTCCAACTTCTTCTTTGTCGAAGAGTCAGATGCTTCCTTAGAGTTATCCTTTTCAGAATTACTCTTCAATTGTAGTTTCCCAGGGCTGACTCCCAAATTATTTCTACCAAGCCTAGGATAGGTGCCTTCGATAATTTTAAGTAATTTGCGTTCCTGCTGTGCAGGAGTCAAATTCCTCAGGCACTGGCGTACAGCTGACGTTGCTGCTTCCTCTTAAATGTTGCTCAACATTATGGGGGATACTGCGGCAAAGTTGCCCATCAGTTTCATCCCCAAGTCCAGGGCAGGTGTTGCCCCTTACTCATTCTGGATCCGTTTAGGCACTTCAGGCAAAACAGCCAGAGAAGGGGTACCAAGTGTTTTGGTGTATACTGTAGCAAAGACCGTACCCCAAGTTGCATAGTCTTCTATGGGGGGAGCCATCCCCATAGGCAAGCAAATTGTCAATAGCCTATGTTTTTCCTGCAGGCTCGTATGTGGAATTACCACTTTAAGCTGGTCTGTTTTCTGTGCAATCCAAAACTGAATTTCTTCCCTTTTAGTGGAAACCTTAGCCATAACTGCATTCAGTGTTTGTGGGCTAATGCCCAGTGTAGCCAATGGTGGTGAGGCAGCTTGAACAGCCCATGCAGGAGTTAGTGTCAATGTTCGCATTGCGGACTGTGCTAGGCATCTATATATTGTTACTAGATTATTGTGTAATCCCCGCATCTGAGCTGCGGACATATTATTTATACCAGGATGCCGTGCGTATCTGGCTAGGACTGACCATGTCGCCCCCTCTTTGCTGAGTGTGCCCAATCTCACATTTTTTATTTTGTGTTGGAAGGCATCTTTAAACCAATTGAACAAGTTTACTTACCTTCGGTAACAATATATCTATAAGAAACATAGGTTAGTTATAGATTCCTTACCTTAGAATTACCCCCAGGCGTCAGACTGGATCCGGAAAGTTTTTTCATCAGCAGTACCCCTGCGCGTCGGAAGGTGGCGTCGGTCGATCCCGCGTTCGTCGTCGGCCTCGTGGTCGCCGGGATGACGTCAGCTCTGTACACGACTTTCCACGCCAGAAGCGCAGAGCCGTGCAAGACACTGACCACTGGTGCACAAAACTAGGGCCCTGAAAGGATGTCCTTAACCCTAGAAGTCAGTTCGCAGAACGGGGAGGATGGGTGGGGCGGTAAGGAATCTATAACTAACCTATATTTCTTACAGATATATCGTTACCGAAGGTAAGTAACTTGTTCATCTGAAAGAAACAGTTAGTTATAGATTCCTTACCATAGAATAGACACCCCAGCAATACCAACCCCAGAGGTGGGCTGCGAACTAAGTTCACACTAGAAAGTCCTGGAGAACAGAACGGCCAAAAAAGCCGTCTCTCTGGACTTGGCTGTCCAGGCAGTAGTGTTTGGTGAACGTGTGCAGCGATGCCCACGTAGCTGCCTGACAGATGTCATTAAGGGGGACTCCCCGTCCCAAAGCAGTTGTGGCTGCCGTCGCCCTGGTGGAATGGGCGCACAGTCCCTCTGGAGGCTCCTTCTTTGCCAAAGAATAACAAGCCTTGATGCACAGAACGACCCAGCTGGAGATGGTCCGTTTGTGCATGGCCCGACCTTTCGTAGCACCCACGTAACCAACAAAGAGCTGGTCGTCCACCCGGAACTGTTTGGTGCGATCCAAGTAGAAGACAAGCGCACGTTTTGGATCCAGACGGTGGAGCCTCTCTTCCTCTTTTGAAGGATGCGGAGGCGGAAAGAAGATGGGCAAAGTGATGGTTTCGCCAATGTGGAAAGAAGTAACCACCTTGGAAAGAAAGGTAGGTCTAGTTCTCAGGACGACCTTGTCCGGATGGACAGCCAGAAAGGGAGGCTTGGAAGAAAGAGCTTGTAGCGCACTCACCCTGCGTGCAGAGGTGATGGCCACCAGAAAGGCAGTTTTCAAAGTGAGAAGTGTGAGAGGACAGTTATGTAGCGGCTCAAAGGGAGCGCACATGAGGTAGGTAAGAACCAAGTTCAAGTCCCACTGAGGCATTACGAAGGGAACAGGAGGAAAAAGATGAGTAATGCCCTTATGGAATCTATTTACAACAGGGGACTTGAAAAGAGAAGGCTGATCAGGAAGCCTAAGGAAGGCTAAAATGGCAGCGAGGTAGCCCATTAGAGTGCCCAGAGCAGAGCCCTGCTGGGCCAAAGAAAGGAGGTACAAGAGAACCTCAGAAAGAGGGGCGGAAAGGAGATCCACAGTCTTTGTTGTGCACCATGCCACAAATTTGTTCCATCTGCTGGCGTATACCGTCTTAGTGGAGAGACGCCTGGCTGCCAAGATAACATCACAGACTGCGGGAGCCAGGTCAAACGACGTCAACGGCTGCCGCTCAATCTCCACGCAAGGAGGTGGAGGCTGAACAGGTTTGGGTGGAGGACCATCCCCTGCTGCTGCGACAGAAGATCCTCCCGAAGAGGCAGTCTGATCAGAGGATCGATGGCCATCTTGAGCAGCTCGAGATACCTGACTCTTCGTGCCCAATCTGGAGCCACAAGAATGACTTGGACCCGGTCGCGCTTGATCTTCTTCAGCACTCTGGGCAGAAGTTGTATAGGCAGAAAGGCGTATAGAAGACCGCAACTCCACTCGCGACGAAAAGCGTTGCCTAGCGAATGCCGCCTTGGAAATTCCAACACGCAGAACTGCAGACATTGCGCATTCTCTTCGGTGGCGAATAGATCTAACCAAGGCTCTCCCCACTGCTGAAAGAGACCTTGCACCACCTCCGAGTGAAGACGCCATTCGTGATCCATCATGCACCTGCGGCTGAGTTTGTCTGCCCTGGCGTTCAGAGAACCTGCCAGGTGTTGAACCACCAGGGATATGCCCTGATGTTCCAGCCATGTCCAGAGGCAGAGGGCCTCCTGACATAGGGTCCACGACCCCACCGCCTTGTTTGTTGCAGTACCACATGGCGGTGGTGTTGTCCGTGAACACCTGCACTACGTTTCCCTCGACAGAGGGAAGGAATGCCTTGAGTGCAAGACGAATCGCCCGAAGCTCCAGAAGGTTGATGTGGAGCCCAGACTCCACCGGAGACCAGAGGCCTCTGATCTCCGCCCCCCCCATGTGGCCGCCCCATCCCAGAAGTGATGCATCGGTCACCACTGTGAACTCTGGTTGAGGAAGGGAGAGGGAGCTGCCATCGACCCAATCCTGGTTCGTAAGCCACCACTGCAATTGGTGTGCAGTGCCCTCCGAGATCTGGACGCAATCGGACAGATCCCCTGATGTTGTGCCCACTGGAACTTCAGGGCCCACTGCAGAGCCCGCATATGCCATCTGGCATGGTCCACCAGCAGGATGCAGGAGGCCATCAGACCCAGCAGCCTGAGGGTCATCCTGGCTGAAACCCGGGATAGAGGCTGAAAGATCGGAATCATAGCCCGAATATCCCGGACTCGCTGTTCGGGAGGATAAACCTGAAACTGTGTCGTGTCCAGAACCGCTCCGATGAAGAGGAGCTTCTGAGAGGGGGTCAGGTGTGACTTCGGCACGTTGATGGAGAACCCCAGTGAATGCAGGAGGTCGGCCGTAGACTGGAGGTGGGAGACAACAGCCTGGGGTGAGCCCGCCTTCAACAGCCAGTCGTCGAGATAGGGGAAGACTGGAACCCATGATCTGCACAGATGAGCTGCGACACCCGAGGGGCGTTTGTAAGGCCAAAGGAAAGCACGGTAAACTGAAAGTGCTCGTGGCCTACCGTGAACCGCAGGTAACGCCTGTGGGCCGGCAGGACGGGGATGTGAAAGTAAGTGTCCTGCAAGTCCAACGCTACCATCCAGTCTCCAGGGTCGAGGGCAGACAAGACCTGAGCGAGCGTCAACATTTTGAACTTCTCCTTCTGGAGGAAGTGGTTGACGTTCCTGAGATCCAAGATAGGACGCAGGCCTTTGTCCTTCTTGGGCACCAGAAAGTAGTGGGACTAGCAACCACGACCTACTTCTGGGACAGGAACGCTCTCGATGGCTCCCTTTGCCAAGAGTGCCGAAACTTCCTGTTGGAGAAGGGCCAGATGATCCTCCGACATGCAATGGTACTGAGGTGGCATGGATGGAGGGGTAGTCTCGAAGGGGAGGGAGTAGCCCCTTCGGACTATTTGCAAAACCCACCTGTCAGACGTGATGGTGCGCCAGTGGGGGAGGTGATGGCGAATCCTGCCGCCCACCGGCGTTTGGTGGCCCTGAAAGGTCGGACTAGGAGGGTTTGGAGGCTGCTGCAGAGGGGGCTGTGGTGGACTGGCCCGCCCGCTGGCCCCCAGAACCACGGCGCTGGTTCCCACGTCCCCGGCCGCACAGAGGTTGAACAGCTTGTGCCGGCCTGTGGCCCTGGGTGGAACTTGGCAGGGCACCCCTTCCGTAGCCACGAAAGGGGCGAAAGGCAGACTGCGCAGGGCGGGTGATGGAGAGGCCCAAGGACCTGGCTGTAGCCCGAGAGTCCTTAAAGTGCTCCAGCGCGATGTCTGCCTTGTCGCCGAAAAGGTGACGGCCATCAAAGGGCATGTCCATAAGGGTGGATTGGACATCCCCTGAAAAACCAGTCGACCTCAACCAGGCGTAGCGTCGAAGGGCTACCGACGTGGAAATTGTCCTGCCTAGTGAGTCGGCTGTATCCAGCCCACAGCGGATGGTAATCTTCGCTGCGTCTCTCCCCTCAGCAACTGCACAGGAGAGCACGGCCCAGGCCTCATCCGGGCACTGGGGCAGCACCTGCGCTACCGTATCCCACACAGAGCGGGTGTATCGGCCCAACAGACATGCGGTGTTTACCGACCGCAGTCCCAAGTTGGCAGATGAAAACATTTTCTTCCCAAGGTGGTACAGCTTTTTTGATTCCCTATCGGGTGATGCGTTAGGGAATGTTCCTTTGGAAGTAGAGGCTTGGACCACCAAGCTCTCAGGGGTGGGGTGTTGGGAGAGGAAAGTGGGGTCGCCCGGGGCCGGGCAGTGGCGTCGGGCAATCATCCTGTCCACAGGAGCCCCTGTGTTGGGCCTGGACCAGGTGCCCAAAAGGATGTCCATGAGGGCTTCATTAAACGGCAGCAGGGGCTCCAAAGAGCTCGCTGCCGGTTGAAGGACCTCTGTTAGGAGGTTAGTCCTGACTGCCACCGTAGGTAGCTCGAGGTGGAGAGCCTCGGCCGCCCTACGCAACACCACTGCGTATGACGCTCCCTCCTCCGTAGCCACGGTAGGAGGAGACAACATGCCAAGGTCTGGTGAGGTATCCAGACCAATGGCTTCCCCCAGTTCCTCTCTCCAGTCCTGCTCATAAGTCAACTGGTCAGTTAAAGGGTCCCCAGGCCCCTCCCAGTCCTCCTCACCCTCCTCTGGCTGCCAATCTGGTCTCAAAGCGCAAGGGTACAACAGGGGCACAAAAGTACCCATCGGCGTCGGATCCGGGGTCAGTCGACACCGGTCCGACTCTGTGTCTACCTCGAGGTGGAGGCTGGGGTCGACGTCGGCTGGGGACACAGCCATCGCCGGTTGCGGACGTGGTGCCGGTAGAATCGACGCCGGGGGAAGCGTAACAAGGTCGACCGGTGCCGATCCGGATCCAGGCCTGGATCCAAGGGGACCCTGCGGTGCCCAGGCCGGAGCCGCTGGCGCCAAAGACCCAGGGCCCCCAGCTGAGTCCGCGGGGCCCGAAGGCGTGCCGGCGGAGTCGGGCTGCCCAAAGATGGCGTGCATCGCTTCATAGAAACTCCGAAGCTGGGCAGGGGTCGCACCGGGTTCCAGAAAGGAAGGGAAACCCGAAGTCGACCCATCGGGCTCCGCACGCGGATCCGCGGGAGGGGCACCACCCGCATCCCTCGTCGCGTCGGCCGATGGACGGGGAGAAGTCGAAGAGCGACGATGCTTCTTCGACTTCTTCTTGTGCTTCGACTTACCTGACCCAGAGTGCGAAGGCTTAGACGAAGAATGGTGTTGGTTCCACGACCGGTCCCTCGACCTCCTCCGCGACCGGGACCTCGAGCGACGCGGAGCCGACTCCCGGCCTCGAGTTGCTTTCGGGATCACTCCCGCAAAGACTTTGGGGCCATGGTCTGGCAGTCGGAGCACAACTTGGGGTCGTGGTCACGCTCCAGGCAATAGAGGCACACGCGGTGCGGGTCCGTCACCGACATCAGTCGGTTACAGGAACCGCAGGCCTTGAATCCGGGCAACCCTCGTGCACCAGGAGTCGATGGACTCCAAAAACGAATTCGACAAATGTCGAGAAATAAGTCAGTCAAAAAGTGACTGGAGGTACTGCTCTCTCCGGATCTGCACTTGCTGGCGTGGAAAAAGAAAGAACTGACGTCAGCGCGCGAGGGCGGCGTCTATGTAGCTACCGCAACGCCATCCCGGCGACCGCGACGCCGACGACAAATGCGGAGTCGACCGACGCCACCTTCCGACATGCAGGGGTACTGCTGATGAAAAAACTTTCCGGATCCAGTCTGACGCCTGGGGGTAATTCTAAGGCAAGGAATATATAACTAACTGTTTCTTTCAGATAATATGTTCTTGGTAAGCAAGAGGAACTTCTGTTGCCTCATATAGAGTGCATTCATCTGGTATTTCATCCTCAGTGTATGTGTGAAACACTTGTTGTGCGTCGTCTGCAGCTGGGAATGTAACCCAAAAATGGAAAACCTCTTTCCTATATGCTTTGTGTGCCTCTACCACGAAGGTAATGTCCCTACCATCTACTGTGAGGCCATTTTGTAGTAGTTTCTGAGTAACCACATATCTGCAGTCTCGGAGATGTTCTGCGCCATGTTATGTACAAAAAATTAAGTAGAGGGTAGGCTAATACAGTGGGAATTAGATCCTTTGAAGTTTGAACTACCAACAGCAAATGCATAGGACATACCTACTCAGCTGCAGAGGATATTTCCTACCACCATGGACGTCTCCGGTTAAAAGGTGTGTAGGGATCTCTGAGAGGGCACAATGTAACTACTCAGTTGATCCATACAAATAAGAACCCAATCAGTGTTGGCAGTACCATGTTGTGTAGTTTCAACTAATCAGTAGGAACTGTGCATTTGTTGACGACAAGAACTTTGGGATGTGCCAGACTGATTCTGAGCATCGCCACAGGATATGTTGTCCCATAGACCAGCTAGCTCACACTGCCATGTTAAGCCCTCCCCCAACCTAGAAAGGGAGCAAATGGTTCTGGCAACTACTGAACATGACAACCCTAACCCCTCAGGAATCGTGGTGACAGATCTAGAACCTTTCGCTCCTACTGGTGCTCTCTTTTGCTCAGAGGAATATACAAAGTATACACCGAGGGACGTTTTCAATGTTTATTGAACCAACATGATTCTTGTATAGAATATATGTACTGCAATGATTAATAAACAGAAGCAGATGAAAGTTAGAACAAGCATCGAGACAGTGAATAGAACGAAAAGTTCCACCATCTTGCTGAAACAATATATATATATATATATATATATATATATTGTTGGTGCGGGGGAGGTTTCGCACATTAAAGACTCTTTTGCACAGAATTCTCGTGAGTGCCCTCCTTCTTCGGTGGACCTGGATCGTCTACTGGTGTGGCAATATATATATATATATATTTGCGAACATATAAAGAATGATATAAGAATCTGGTGTACTCCTACTATGGAGACCCTAACCTGCGTGTCTAGGGTTTATGTGTATGTTCTGCCAAGAATCCCATTACTGGATGATCCAATCCCATTATCTGGTGGGTAAGAATGTAAGACCCCGTCTTGGTCACAAGCTGGACACCCCTTATGGAGATGTTAGGCAGCTGCTGGGCAAAGCGTCAGCATGCAGGGACCTCTCGATGTCAGCAGAAGTCTCTCCTCTCATTACACCCGGAAATAGATTGTTATTTAAAGAAAGAGGCATCCTTGCTTTTGGGTTGATTGTGATCAGGCTGCCATTGTTTTTGTGTTACTGATAGCTGTGTCGCCATATGGACTAAAATAACAAACACATTTGCACAACTTATGTGTAGGCCTTGTACACAGGACCAAGGCAATGGAATATTGTTCATGCAAAGTTGACACGTTTAAGAAAGGTCAGTGTTTTCTAAGAAACTAACCCAGAGTGCCACAAATGCAAATGTGTGTCAAAAGTTGTTGTGTGACGCCAACTTTAGTAAAGACCCTTGTTCATGTAAAATGGCAGCGTATTCTTCTAGGCCTGACTGGGAACACATGACAATGCCTTTGGATAATACTAAGGTAAGGAATCTGCGGCTAGAAGTCTCTATCAGATAATCCCTTGCTGTTGAGAACTAGAACTGTACAACATCCCGAAAACCTCATCTTTCCACTCCAATGTTCCTAACTGGTTGAAGAACAATACCAACCTACCAACAACCCCATCCCAACATCCCCACATATGGTTGACACATAGTGGTTCATCCATGGGTAACCAAACAACCAAGTGAAAAACCCAGTCTGTGATGAACTGGGTGGTCGAGGGCAAATATCGACTAGAGGACAACAATGGCAATAAACAAATTACAAAGCCAGGAGACAAAAAGTTTTTGAAATCTATAGCTGTGCAAACTGCAGTACCACCACCAACTGCCAGAACACCAAGGTTTCTAATATTGCATGTTATCACACGGACCGTATAGGTCCCGGCACTCATAAATCTAACGCGTCCACAGCGTGTGGCATCACCACTGTTGATTGTTTATCTGACTGTCGCCAGCACGGAGATCTAGTCACTAGGGATTTTAGATGCACGCAGTCAATTAATGTGTGCTTTTGCACTCTTTACACGGAACGCAATACTGCCAGACTTACGGCATGGTGACACAGACCGCATGGGTCTCGTCTTTTCATTTTGACAGTATGTTGAAACTCAGACACCCTTTGTGTATCTGTTTACCGCGATTAAGGCGATTCAGCCTATTTGAAGGGCATGCAATATCATAGTAATGAGTCATCTTACCGCGTCTTAAATGCACAGATAACTTTTTGCCAACGCCACGGGAGCACTCCTAACCCACCTCTTTATGCATGAATGGGAGGCGTTTTTCGGTTTCTTTTACATTTTGTGGCTCAGTTGTATTCAGCAATTGCTTGTTTTCTAACGTACACATTTTTGTATGACTGTCACTTCACGTCTGAGATAGGGTCATCTGTACTATTACCTCGTGTATACTCACCTTGTTCATGACTACTATAGGCCATGTTCATGTTGTGGTGGTAAGCCAGCTACTTTCGTGCTTCATTTATACAGATATTGAAATTCCCCCTGATGAAGGGCCCCTTGAGCCCGAAATGCATTGGGACTGACAGATTGGGACCCAAATAATGTTGTTACCTCATGAATACTTTTGTTCTCTTTGGACTCAATATGAAGTTTCCCTACAAGAAACTAGCAAAGAATTTATGAAAGAAAAATAAATTCAATTGATTCAACTCATATATTTGAAAGTGTTTTGAATGGAATTACTCCCCGATTCGGGAGATATTGCTGTTCACTGAGGGGACGTCTCCCCTGGGGGGACGCTTTTACGACATATTTACAGAGACGCTCGTGGACCAGTGAGCGATACCCGATCTGTACGCAGAACTTTACAAATCTGAGAAACTCGGATCTTTACAACAGGAGGGCATGTACCACCATTTATAGCAAACTGCAGTACCACCACCAACTGCCAGAACACCAAGTCTCCATCACCATGCCAGGATCCAGGAGGCTTCATCAGGACTCACCTCCTCACTTCTAAACTGGTCTGACAGTCCGTGCATGCCAGTGAGTATGTTAAGGGGTTTGGACCTGAGGTAGTCATTGCCACTGATGTATCCTCCAGATTCTTCCCCAGGAGAGGAAAGGCTGAGTCTCCTGACGTGGGAGCTAAGAGTTTGCAGGAGAACTTCACAGTGGATTTTGGATCAGTAACAGGGGCGGCTCCTCCATGTGGGCGGAGGAGCCTCGCCCCACTGCTTTCTCGCAGTGCGAGAAGCAGAAACATAATATGGTATTACCATTTTATGTTTCTGCTTCTCGCACTGCGAGAAAGCAGAAGGGTGTGGTTGGGGGCGGGTGGGTGTGCGGGCCTCCTCTAGGGCAGGGGAGGAGTGGCTTGCCCACTGTCGTGGGTGCTGACTGTTTGGTCGGCCCTCTGGGGCCGACCAAACCACTCATGCGCACTCTCCATTCTCTCTATGTACGCTGCCTGCAACCTACATGGAGAAAATGGCCTCCCCATAGACGCCTGTGCGGTCGGCGTACCACCCAATCAGAACGCTGCCATTGCAGCGTTGTGATTGGCTTAGGGAAGGGAGGCTGCCTGCTTCCTGTTGTAGAGGACGATGCGGGACAGACGACGCGGGTCCAGGCTGGCGAAGGTAAGTTTTCTATTTTAAATTAAACCTCCGCCTGCGTGACCCCCTCCCCCCCACCTGCGATTCATGCCAGCCGCCACTGATCAGTAAAGTAACTGATGTTACCATTTAGGTTGACAGGCAGTTTGGCTGGGTAATTAAGGGAATAGGTTGCACAATAGGAGATGTTTAATGGGTAGGAACCCACGGCACACAGCTTGGGCCACAAGATTGAGTTCCGGATGTAGGGCAATTACATTGCCCTAGTCTTGAATGTCCTTCCACTCCCTGGCCAGTCTCACACAGTGTTTCTGTCTTTATAGTTGAGCAGGCAGGCTATTATTGACCCTGCCGGCTCAACGCGCAGGGACTGTGGACCCAAAGAGGGATGCACTCGCTCCTCTGTGAAGACAATCAATAGGGATTTTATCCCTGGCGGTGGACTCGGAAATGCCCAATATGTGGATATTGTTGCATCTAGATCTCACTACAGGATCCTTATTCTTGTTTTTTATAACCTTGAGGTCTTTCTCCATTCTTAGCGAGTTCATTAAGTGTCGTATGGCTATACTCAACGCCAGATACACAATTCTTGAGTTGGTCAAAGCGTCCATCGTGCTTATCCGATCTCTACTTCATTTGATCAATCCTGTTAGTGAGCAACTTGATTTTTTAATTATTAGTGCGGAGGCTTCCTCTCATCTCTGAAAGCATGCCTTGGATATTTTGATCCGGAGTGGAATCACCTGGCATGGGCGCCATCTCAGGGCTTCCCCAGGATCAGATTCTGCAGATCTAGTGGAGCGTTTGATATCAAATGTCGGTGTGGGCTGTTTGTGTTCATGCTTGCCCATGCTGCTGAGGAGAGGAGGGAGGTCAGGTGAGAGGTGCAAGCAGTGTTACCAATGCTTCCAGGAAACAACAGTATGGGCACAAGAAGTACTTACCTTCTGCACAGGGTTTCCACTCGGGTAAGGCCATGGGTCCCGCCACACCCTGGCCGCCAGTTGGGCAAAAGCATTGGGGCACAGCAGACTTGCTCCGTGGGCCCCGAAGCAGCACCCCCTACAGTGATACAGTGCACTCTGCCTTAACATGATCTTGTGTTCACCCTGGGCCTCTAGGAACCCAATCACCAGTCATGGCAACCCCGTTCCAGCTCTCAAAGGAATGGGAGGCAGCCCAATAAGAGGTCAGCAGCGGCGGCCCAAGCCTCAAGCTACAGAGGGGGCAGGGCTAGTGTTCACAGGGAGCTCTGTGCAGCTGCACAGGCCCACATGAGCAGGGAGGCTGCAAGCTCAAAGCGCAGTCCACCAACAGCTCCCAAGCAGGTGAGGGTATGAATCCAAGCTGTCCCCGGGCTGCCTCAATGTGCACAATTCTAACCTAACTCTAACCCACATCCTCACTTGCATTGTCCCCGGTGGGGAGCCTAGCTGCATGACAGCCAACATTCCTTCACTGGCCAGCCACGTCAATCGCCTGTAGTGGGCTCTGGATTTGTCTCCGCGGATTTCTAATCACCGCAGGGGAAGCCGGAGCCTTGAGCTTCACACAGATCACTAATAGGCCACAGATCCCGGCTCACAGGTCATAAACCTTATCTCCATAATCTGTTCTCCTGCAGCAGGGTTGTCGGCACACCCAGTAGGGTTGGTGCGGCAACAACAGTAGTAAGATATAAGGTTTTGGAATTACCGCTCGTCACGGGAAACAACTCTGGGAGGTTTCTTAAGCAGTGGATTAAGGGCAATGGATATTGTTCAATGGAAAGAATTTCAGAAACTACCTGAATTGTCCTCCTGGGAAAACCTAGAGGAACCATGACATGGTCCTGGTAGTAATAGTCGAGAAGGGAGTCTTGGGCCTTAAGTTTGACTTTAGCCTGGAAGGCTTGGCAATGAGACGCGTGGTTCCTCCAGGGCTAAGTGTGCTGAAAGAGCCTGTGTCAGAAAGAAATTGTATTCTGTTTGTGGAAACTTAAAGGTGAGAATTTGAGAACAGACATTACAAGTACAAGCTACAAACAGCGAATTCAGAACTCCAGGGAAGGAATTGTCTAGGACGGATGACGTGGAGTATCTGAGAAAGAAAAAATCTGTGCAATTTATGATATATAGCTGGCTGAATTAAACCTGGTACCCCTACTTGGATACATTACCTAATCGATGGCTCAGATCAGCAGTATTAAGATTGAGAATTGGTCTTAACTCCTGTACGACAAATCGGAGAATAAAAATAGAAATTATGCAATTATGTACATGTAAGTTAGGCACAAAATGTGATATTTTGCACATATTAGTGGATTGCTTACAAGTGTTAGCTCTGCAAAAACTGTTTTTACGTCCCATCTTTTTAAAATATGGTACCGTATTGCGTGCATAAGCCATTGAACTTCTCATAGATATGCCAAACCTTGACATTGCAATAGCTATTGGGAGATATATGAATGCCGTAAAAGTTTTTTTTACAGGAAATGAAATTGAAGGTTGAAAGTCATGATGGAATAGGGTTTTAGATAGTTTTATCTGATGTAAATTTATAGAAAGGATAATTCTTAATAGGAATCTTTATTACTTTTAAAGTATCTAATAGACTGATTTCCATACACTTCATTACAGAATTACACAATACTCAATACATAGACCATAGACACACCTGTATATAAACATATGTATATGTAACTTATAAAGTGCCAAAACGCCCTATGGCATGAGTTTGCGCTTTATAAGTTACATTTACATTTACATATGTTTATATACAGGTGTGTCTATGTTCTATATATTGAGTATTGTGTAATTCTGTAATGAAGTGTATGGAAATCAGTCTATTTTAATGGCACCTGCTGATGAAATTGTGATGATTTTAGAATATTTATAAAAAAAATTATGTTTTTATGTTAACAGAACCGTCAGTGTCAATGATGTAGTCATAGTGCTCAAGAGGCAGTATCTCATTAGGTAGAGGGTATTCTTGTTCAAATTGCAGAAAGGTTTGTGTTTGTAATGTAGAGTTAAATCTGTAATCTACATCTGTTGCAGTGAGTTTGCCCATTGAATCCATCGAGGATGTAGAGCCTTAGCGTTTAGAACACTGGCTCTGGTAATCGCCTCTAAAGTCAGTACCAGGGGCACGACTATTATGCGTTTCTCTTGAGCCAGGGCTCGCTCTCTCACAGCAGTCTGTACTGCTGTCGGTATGTTTTCAGTAGGTGCAAAACACATTTCGGCATTGGTGTATAAATGCAATTTATATGCAATTGGTCCTGTGTCACCTTCATTGAACGTGACATATGTGTATCCTGATGCACCCGCAATGACACTGTTCACCAAGTTTGTTGTGTTTATACGGGTGTGTAGATGTTTGGAAGCTATCATGTCAGCTTGTACGAAATGTAGAAATTCTGTATGTTCCTGGGTCTAGTGTGTGCTTGAAAAAGCTGGATGTATGAAGTCGTAGAACGGTTTAACCTGTTCTGCATAATCGGGAATGTATGTTCTGCCAGAATGTAGAAATCCTAATAAGGATTGTAGTCTTTTTTGAGTCATTGGAGGTTGAAGCAATGCACATTTTTCTATAAAATGGGTTGCCAGGCTTTTGCCTTCACTTGACAACTCATAGCCCAAAAACAGGATGTTGAGGTGGGCCATTTTTGATTTTTTCCAAATTAAATTTGTAGCCTATCTGAGAGAACCCCAAGATTAAGTGGTCCACTCTGGTCAAGTGCTCCATAAGGTTATCATCCGTCAAATACATGTCATTGACATAGAACAATGCCTGGTAGTCAAAATGTTTGAATAGTTCTGTAACGCTGGCTTAAAACAGCCCGGGGTAATTGTATACCCCTGAGGGAAATGGCAGAACTGTTTCTGTGAGCCTAGCACTGAAAATGCAGTCAGATATCTTCTTCCAGGTGCTATATTTTGGCAGAAAAATCCAATAGAGAGATCTCGTGTTGTTTTGTATTTCTTCCGCACAATGTTATTCGTTAGTGCGGCACTGTATGCATTTTGTACTGCAAATGTACAGATAGCTGTGTTTAAATGTCTGTAATCCTATTCTAGACGATATGAATGATCTGGTTTCATGACCGGAAACAAACGATTGTTCATTGAAGGAGTGCAACTTTTTATTACACCTTGGTATTCAAGTTATTCTTGGATTTCCGTAACGAACAAGTTACTTACCTTCGATAACGATATATCTGTAAGAAACAGTAGTGATAGATTCTTTACCTTAGAATATCCCCAGGCATCAGACTGGATCCGGAAAGTTTTCGTCAGCAGTACCCCTGCGCGTCGGTAGGTGGTGTCGTGCGGCTCCGCGTCCGTCGTTGGCGTCGTGGTGGCCGAGATGACGTCGCGGGCGCTACTTAGACGCCGCCCACGTGCGCTGACGTCAGTTCTGTACACGACTTTCCGCGCCAGGAACGCAGAGCCATGCAAGATACTGACCACTGGTGCATTGAAACTAGGGCCCTGAAAGGGATGACCTTAACCCTAGAAATCAGTTCGCAGAACGGGGAGGATGGGTGGGGCGGTAAGGAATCTATCACTACTAATGTTTTTTACAGATATATCGTTACCGAAGGTAAGTAACTTGTTCATCTGAAAGAAACACATAGTGATAGATTCCTTACCTTACAATAGATACCCCAGCAATACCAACCCCGGTGGTGGGTCTGCGAACCAAGATCACACCAGAAAGTTACGGAGAACGGAACGGCCAAAGAAGCCGTCTCTCCGGACTTGGCTCTCCAGGCAATAATGCTTGGTAAACGTGTGCAGCGAGGCCCACATGGCTGCCTGACAGATGTCTTGCAGGGGGACACCACGTCCCAATGCAGTAGTGGCTGCAGTAGCTCTGGTGGAATGAGCACGCAGTCCCAGCGGAGGTTCTTTTTTAGCCAAAGAGTAACAGGCTTTGATACATAAGACAACCCAGCGGGAGATAGTTCTCTTGTGCACCGCCCGACCTTTCTTGGTGCCAACGTAGCCAACAAAGAGCTGGCCATCCACCCGGAACTGCTGTGTGCGGTTGAGATAAAAGGAGAGAGCACGTTTTGGGTCCAGACGGTGGAGCCTCTCTTCCTCTCTGGAAGGATGCAGAGGCGGAAAGAAGGTGGGCAAGGTAATAGTCTACCCAATGTGAAAGGCCGTAACCACTTTTGGCAAAAAGGAAGGGCGGGGCCTGAGCACAACCTTGTCCGGATGGACTGATAGGAAAGGAGGCTTACAAGAAAGAGCCTGGAGCTCACTCACTCGCCTAGCGGAGGTGATGGGCACCAGGAAAGCAGTCTTCAAGGTCAAGAGACGAAGAAGACAGTTATGAAGTGGCTCAAAGGGAGCACACATCAAGTAAGTAACACCAAATTCAAGTCCCACTGAGGCATCACGAAGGGAATAGGACGAAAAAGGTGTGTAATGCCTTTAAGAAATCTATTTACAACAGGGGACTTGAAAAGAGAGGGCTGATCAGGGAGCCTGAGAAAGGCCGAAATAGCAGAAAGGTAGCCCTTGATAGTGCCCAGAGCAGAGCCCTGCTGGGCCAAAGAAAGAAGGAACAGTAGTACTTCAAAAAGAGGGGCAGAAAGGGGATCCACAGCCTTTGCTGTGCACCATGCCACAAACTTGTTCCCCCTGCAGGCGTATACCACTTTAGTAGAGGGACGCCTGGCTGCCAGAATGACATTACAAACTTCAGGAGGCAAGTCGAAAGGAATCAACTGCCGCCGCTCAATCTCCACGCAAGGAGGTGGAGACTGGACAGGTTCGGGTGGAGGACCGTCCCCTGCTGCTGCGACAGGAGATCCTCCCGAAGAGGCAGTCTGATCGGAGGATCGATGCTCATACTGAGTAGCTCGGGATACGATACTCTTCGAGCCCAGTCCGGGGCCACAAGGATGACTTGTGCCCGGTCGCGCCTGATCTTCTTCAGCACTCTGGGCAGAAGTGGTATAGGCGGAAAGGCGTACAACAGACCGCAACTCCACTCGCGACGAAAAGCGTCGCCGAGCGAGTGCCGCCTTGGAAATTCCAACGCGCAGAACTGATGACATTGCGCGTTCTCTTCGGTGGCGAATAGATCTAACCAAGGCTCTCCCCACTGCTAAAAGAGACCTTGCACCACCTCCGAGTGAAGACGCCATTCGTGATCGAGCATGCACCTGCGGCTGAGTTCGTCCGCCCTGGCGTTCAGAGAACCTGCCAGGTGTTGAACCACCAGGGACATGCCCTGATGTTCCAGCCATGTCCAGAGACGCAGAGCCTCCTGACAGAGGGTCCACGACCCCACTCCGCCTTGCTTGTTGCAGTACCACATGGCGGTGGTGTTGTGTGTGAACACCTGCACTACTCTCCCCTTGACAGAGGGAAGGAATGCCTTCAGTGCAAGCCGTATCGCCCGAAGCTCCAGAAGGTTGATATGGAGCTTGGACTCCGCCGGAGACCAGAGGCCTCTGATCTCTGCCTCTCCCATGTGGCTGCCCCATCCAAAGAGGGACGCATCCGTCACCGCTGTAAATTCCGGTTGGGGAAGGGAGAGGGATCTGCCGTCGACCCAATGCCGGTTCGTGAGCCACCGCTGCAACTGTCGTGCAGTGCACTCCGAGATCTGGACGTGATCGGACAGGTTCCCCTGATGCTGCGCCCACTGGAACTTCAGGTCCCACTGCAGAGCCCGCATATGCCATCTGGCATGATCGACCAGCAGGATGCAGGAGGCCATGAGGCCCAGCAGCCTCAGAGTCACTCTGACCGAAACCCGGGACAGGGGTTGAAAGATGGGAATCAGAGCCCGAATATCCCGGACTCGCTGTTCGGGAGGATAGACCCGAAACTGCGCCGTGTCCAGAACCGCTCCGATAAAGAGGAGCTTCTGAGAGGGAATCTGGTGCAACTTCGGCACGTTGATGGAGAACCCCAGCAAGTGCAGGAGGTCGGCCGTAGTCTGGAGGTGGGAGACGACTGCCTGGGGCGAGCCCTCCTTCAACAACCAGTCGTCGAGATAGGGGAAGACTGAAACCCCTGATCTGCGCAGATGAGCTGCGACCACCGCCATCACCTTTGTGAACACCCGAGGGGTGCTGGTAAGGCCAAAAGGGAGCACAGTGAACTGAAAGTGCTCGTGGCCTACCGTGAACCGCAGGTAACGTCGGTGGGCTTGCAGGACTGGGATGTGGAAAAAGGCACCCTGCAAGTCTAGCGCTACCATCCAGTCTTGTGGATCGAGAGCAGACAAGACCTGAGCCAGAGTGAGCATCTTGAACTTCTCTTTGAGGAGGAACCGATTGACGTCCCGGAGGTCTAAGATAGGACGCAGGCCCTTGTCCTTCTTGGGCACCAGAAAGTAGTGGGAATAGGAACCACGACCTACTTCTGGCGTTGGAACGCGCTCGATGGCCCCCTTGGCCAAGAGGGCCACAACTTCCTGCTGAAGAAGCACCAAGTGATCCCCCGACATGCGGTGGTACTGAGGTGGCATGGCTGGAGGGGTAGTCTCGAAGGGGAGGGAGTAGCCCCTCCGGACTATCTCTAAAACCCACCTGTCCGAAGTGATGGTGCGCCAGTGGGGGAGGTGATGCTGCTGCCCACTGGCGTTTGATGGGCCTGAAAGTTCGGACTAGGAAGGTTTGGAGGCAGTGGTGGCTGGGGTGGTGGTAGACTGACCCGCCCGCTGGCCCCTTGGTCCGCCAGGGCAGAACCCGCGTCCGCGGCCTTGCTGCGATGCTTGTTGCGCAGGCCTGTGGCTCTGTTGCGAACGCTGCGGGGATCCCCTTCCGGTGCCACGAAAGGAGCGAAAAGCAGAAGGTGGAGGAGGGCGGACTGCAGAGTGTCCCAAGGACTTGGCCGTAGCCCGTGAGTCCTTAAACCGCTCCAACGCGCTGTCTGGTTTGTCGCCGAAGAGGCGACGGCCATCAAAGGGCATGTCCATAAGTGTGTTTTGGACATCCCCCGAAAATCCAGTGGTCCTCAACCAGGCGTGGCGGCGAACCATCGTAGCAATGGATCTGCCCAGTGAGTCGGCGGTGTCCAGACCACAACGAATCATGAACTTAGCTGCGTCTCTCCCCTCTGCAACAGCCTGGGAGAGAGCTGGCCAGGCCTCCTCCGGACAGTGGGGCAGCACGTTCGCCACCGTATCCCACAGAGAGTGGGAATAACGGCCCAAGAGGCATGCAGTGTTCACGGACCGCAGCGCAGAACTGGAGGAAGAAAATTTTTTCTTTGCAAACTGATCCAGTTTCTTGGATTCCCTATTCGGTGGTGCAGAAGGGAAGGCGGTAGGGGAAGCAGAGGCTTGGACAACCAAGCTCTCGGGGTGGGATGTTGGGAGAGGAAGAGGGGGTCACCCGGAGACAGGCAATGGCGTCGGGGCACGTTCCTATCCACAGGAGCCCCTGTGGTGGGCCTGGACAAAGTGCCCAAAAGAACGTCAGAAAGGGCTTCATTGAAGGGAAGCAGCGGCTCCGCAGAAGTAGCTGCTGGCTGAAGCACCTCTGTCAGGAGGTTAGTCCTGACGGCCACCGTAGGAAGCTTGAGGTGTAGGGCCTCGGCCGCCCTACGCAACACCACAGCATAACTAGCACCCTCCTCCGTAGCCACGGTAGGAGGAGACAGCATGCCAAGGTCTGGTGAGGTATCCAGACCACTGGCACCCCCCAACTCCTCAGCCCAGTTCTGTTCAGACTTGCAAGCAGCTGCGAGAGGGTCCTCAGACCCCTTCCAGTCCTCCCCTAGCTCCTCAGGCTGTTCAACAGGTGTAAAATAAGGAGCAGGGACATGGGGATAGAAATCCCCTAGCAACGTCGAGAACGGCATCGATCGACGCCGGCTCTTCGCCGCGTCCACTTCGGGGCTGAAACCGGGGTCGACGTCGTCCCGAGGAGCGGGCGACGTCAAAAGTGGTGCCGGTGGGGTTGACGTCGGTGGAGGTGTTATAAGGTCAACCGGCGTCGACCGGGATCCAGGCCTGGATCCAAGGGGGTCCTGCGGCGCCGGAGCCGACGGCGATGCCGGGGCCGCCGGCGACGAAATGTGAGGACCCCCAGTCGGGACCGCGGGGCCCAAAGGCGCACCAGCGGGACCCGACGGCCCAAAGAGGCGGGCCATGGCCGACAGGAATTCCTGTATTTGGGCCGGAGTCACCGACGGACCCGGAAAGGGCGGGTAGGCCGGCGGCGACTGCACAGGCTCCGCCGGAGCCGTGGGGGAGGCACCACCCGCACCCTCAGCCGCAGTGCGAAGACTTTGATCCCGAAGACCGATGGTGATGACTCCGCGCACGGTCCCTCGACCTCCCACGGGACCGGGACCTCGAACGGCGCGGAGCCGACTGCCGAGCTTCCAGCAACTTTCGGGACCGCTCCCGCAAAGTCTTAGGCACCATGGCCCGGCAGTTGGGGCACGACGTGGAATCGTGATCGCGCCCCAGGCAGAAAAGACACACACGGTGCGGGTCCGTCACCGACATCATACGGTGACAGTCCCCGCAGGATTTAAAACTGGGCATCCTAACTGCACCAGGAGTCGAAGACTCGATGAAAAAACAGAGACAAAAAGCCTCAAAAAGTCAGTCAAAAATTGACTGGGGGTTCCTGCTCTTCCCGGATCTGCGCTTGCTGGCGCGGAGAAAGAAAGAACTGACGTCAGCGCGCGTGGGTGGCGTTTAAGTAGCGCCCGCGACGTCATCTTGGCGACCACGACGCCAACGACGGACGCGGAGCCGCACGACGCCAACAACCGACGCGCAGGGGTACTGCTGACGAAAACTTTCCGGATCCAGTCTGACGCCTGGGGATATTCTAAGGTAAAGAATCTATCACTATGTGTTTCTTTCAGATTTGTTGTTTACCTTCATTTTTTATTGGATATTGTATTTGAGGTGAACCATCATCCCACTCACATGTGTGTAGTATAACGCAGGAGCTAGCACTAGGGACCTCTCCCTCGCGTATAAATGTTTTACTGATTCGGGGACGAGGTCTGAAAAAGCTGGTAATATTACAGTTTACCTGTTTGGGCAGTCCATTACGAAATCAGGAGGCCAATCTTTTTCATCCCAAAGAATATCGTATCCTTGAGTGAGTTCCTCCCAAAAGAGGACATTAAAAACCTGGCCACGTCCCCCTCCAATCGTAGTTGAACTTCGTATTAACTATGTGGGATGCTTACTCTAGTATCTGGTGTTTCCACTGTGATGTACTCACTCAGCGCTACTCCCACCAGACAATCCATCAGGTTCTGGCAAACTATTGTGACTTCTGCCGCACTGTCCAGCATTGTCAGTACCCATTCCCCATTCAGAAGCAGAGTCCTCAATATCCGGGGCATGCCTGACCTCAAGTCCGGCTACCTTCTTATTTTTTAATTGATGTTTAGATGTTTTAGGCTTGCCTTCTTGCTTAATTATGTATTCAGAGGAGCATTGTGAGTCCTTCCTTGGTTTCACGTGCTCTTCTGATCTACGCTCTGACCGTCTGACCATCAATGTGTATCAGTATCCTGATGCCTGTCAGGCAGTTTAACATTATCATGGTTGTGTAAGTTATGTTTTTCAGTGGATTTCTGAGTAGGAGATTCACCCCGTGATTTTGTTTTAGCTTTGTACTTCTTATTTTCCCACTTCTTCTTTGACGAAGAGTCAGATGCTTCCTTACAGTTATCCTTTTCAGAATTACTCTTCAACTGTAGTTTCCCAGCGCTGACTACCAAATTATTTCTACCAAGCCTAGGATAGGTGTCTTCGATAATTTTAAGTAATTTGCGTTCCTGCTGTGCAGGAGTCAAATTCATCAGGCACTGGCGTACAGCTGACGTTGCTGCTTCCTCTTAAATGTTGCTCAACATTATGGGGGATACTGCGGCAAAGTTGCCCATCAGTTTCATCCCCAAGTCCAGGGCAGGTGTTGCCCCTTACTGATTCTGGATCCGTTTAGGCACTTCAGGCAAAACAGCCAGAGAAAGGGTACCAAGTGTTTTGTTGTATACTGTAGCAAAGACCGTACCCCAAATTGCACAGTCTTCTACAGGGGGTGCCATCCCCATAGACAAACAAATTGTCAATATCCTATGTGTTTCCTGCAGGCCAGTATGTGGAAATACTGCTTCAATCTGGTCTGTTTTCTGTGCAATCCAAAACGGAATTTCTCCCCCTTTGGTGGGAACCTTACCCATAACTGCATTCAGTGTTTGTGGGCTAATGCCCAGTGTAGCCAATGGTGGTGAGGCAGCTTGAACAGCCCATGCAGGATTTAGTGTCAATGCTCTCATTACGAACTGTGCTAGGCATCTATATATTGTTACTAGATTATTGTGTAATCCCCGCATCTGAGCTGTGGACATATTATTTATACCAGGATGCCGTGCGTATCCAGCTTGGACTGACCATGTCGCCCCCTCTTTGCTGAGTGGGCCCAATCTCACATTTTTTATAGTGTATTGGAGGGCGTCTTTAAACCAATTAATATGTTCTTGGTAAGCAAGAGGAACTTCTGTTGCCTCATATGGAGTGTATTCATCTAGTATTTCATCCTCAGTGTATGTGTGAAACACTTGTGGTGCGTCATCTGCAGCTGGGAATGTAACCCAAGAATGGAAAACCTCTGTCCTATATGCTTTGTGTGCCTCTACCACGAAGGTAACGTCCCTACCATCTAGTGTGAGGCCATTTTGTAGTAGTTTCTCAGTAACCACATATCTGCAGTCTCGGAGATGTTCTGCGCCATGTTATGTACAAAAAATGAAGTACAGGGTAGGCTAATACAGTGGGAATTAGATCCTTTCAAGTTTGAACTACCAACAGCCAATGCATAGGACATACCTACTCAGCTGCAGAGGATATTTCCTACAACCACGGACGTCTCCGGTTAAAAGGTGTGTAGGGATCTCTGAGAGGGCACAATTTAACTGCTCATTTGATCCATACAAAATAAGAACCCAATCAATGTTGGTGGCGCCATGTTGTGTAGTTTCAACTAATCAGTAGGAACTGTGCATTTGTTGACGACATGAACTTTGGGATGTGCCAGACTGATTCTGAGCATCCCCACAGGATATGTTGTCCCATAGACCAGCTAGCTCACACTGCCACTGTTAAGCCCTCCCCCAACCTAAAAAGGAAGCAAATGGTTCTGGCAACTACTGAACATGACAACCCTAACCCCTCAGGAATCGTGGTGACAGATCTAGAACCTTTCACTCATACTGGTGCTTTCTTTTGCTCATAGGAATATACAAAGTATACACAGAGGGACGTTTTCAATGTTTATTGAACCAACATGATTCTTCTATAGTATATATGTACTGCAATGATTAATAAACAAAAGGAGATGAAAGTTAGAACAAGCATCAAGACAGTGAATAGAACATAAAAGTTCCACCGTCTTGCTAAAATATATATATATATTTGCGAACATATAAAGAATGATATAACAATATAACAATCTGGTGTATTCCTACTATGCAGACCCTAACCTGCGTGGCTAGGGTTTATGTGTATGTTCTGCCAAGAATCCCCTTACTGGATGATCCAATCCCATTACCTGGTGGGTAAGAATGTAGGACCCCGTCTTTGTCACAAGCTGGACACCCCTTATGGAGATGTTAGGCAGCTGCTGGGCAAAGCGTCAGCATGCAGGGACCTCTCAATGTCAGCAGAAGTCTCTCCTCTCATTACACCCGGAAATAGATTGTTATTTATAGAAAGAGGCATCCTTGCTTTGGGGTTGATTGTGATCAGGCTGCCATTGTTTTCGTGTTACTGATAGCTGTGTCGCCATATGGATTAAAATAACAAACACATTTGCACAACATATGTGTAGGCCTTGTACACAGGACCAAGGCAATGCAATAATGTTCATGCAAAGTTGACTTGTTTAAGAAACGCCAGTATATTCTAAGAAACTAACCCAGAGTGTCACAAATGCAAATGTGTGTCAAAAGTCGCGTGAAAAAGTGTCGGCAACTTTAGGAAAGACCCTTGTTCATGTAAAATGGCAACGTTTTCTTCTAGGCCTGACTGGGAACACATGACAATGCCTTTGGATAATACTAAGGTAAGGAATCTGTGGCTAGAAGTCTCTATCAGATAATCCCTTGCTGTCGAGAACTAGAACTGTACAACATCCCGAAAACCTCATCTTCCCACTCCGACGTTCCCAACTGGTTGAAGAACAATACCAACCTACCAACAACCCCATCCCAACATCCCCACATATGGTTGATATATAGTGGTTCATCCAATGGGTAACCAAACAACCAAGTGAAAAACCCAGTCTGTGAAGAACTGGGTGGTCGAGGGCAAATATGGACTAGAGGACAACAATGGCAATAAACAAATTACAAAGCCAGGAGACAAACAGTTTTTGAAATCTATAGCTGTGCAAACTGCAGTACCACCACCAACTGCCAGAACACCAAGGCTCCATCACCATGCTAGGATCCAGTAGGCTTCATCAGAGGACTCACCTCCTCACTTCTAAACTGGTCTGACAGTCTGTGCATGCCAGTGAGTATGTTAAGGGGTTTGGACCTGAGGTAGTCATTGCCACTGATGTATCCTCCAGATTCTTCCCCCGGTGAGGCAAGGCGAGTCTCCTGACATGGGAGCTATGAGTATGCAGGAGAACTTCACAGTGGCTTTTGGATCAGTAACAGGGGCGGCTCCTCTATGTGGGCGGAGGAGCCTCGCCCCACTGCTTTCTCGCAGTGCGAGAAGCAGCAAAATAAAATGGTATTGGTTGCAGAAGGGTTTGGTTGGGGGGGGCGGGCGGGTGTGCATGCCTGCTCTAGGGCAGAAGAGGAGTGGCTTGCCCACTGTTGTGGGCACTGACTGTTTGGTCGGCAGTCATGCGCACTCTCCATTCTCTCTATGTATGCTGCCTGCAGAATACATTGAGAAAATGGCCTCCCCATAGACGCCTGTGCGGTCGGCGTCCCAACCAATCAGAACACTGCAATTGCAGGCTTGTGATTGGCTTGAGGGAGGCTGCCTGCTTCCTGTTGCAGAGGACGACGCGGGACCGACAACATGGGTCCGGGCTGGCGAAGGTAAGTTTTTTTTTTTTTAAATTAAACCTCCCTCTGAGTGACCCCCTCCCCCTTGCGCGACCCTCACCCCCGATTCATGCCGGCCGCGACTGATCAGTAAAGTAACAGATCTTACCATTTAGGTTCACATGCAGTGTGGTTGGGTAATTAAGGGAATATGTTGCACAATAGGATATGTTTAATAGGTAGGAACCCACGGCACACAGCCTGGGCCACAAGAGTGAGTTCTGGATGTTGGGCAATTACATTGCCCTAGTCTTGAATTTCCTTCCACTCTCTGGCCAGTCTCACACAGTGTTTCTGTCTTTATAGCTGAGCAGGCAGGCTATTATCGACACTGCCGGCACAACGCGCAGGGACCGTGGACCCAAAGAGTGATGCACTCGCTCCACTGTGAAGACGATCGATAGGGATTTACTAAAGCACAAGTTACAAACTTGTGTAACGATATATCTGTAAGAGACAGTAGTTAGTGACAGATTCCTTACCTTAGAATATCCCCAGGCGTCAGGCTGGATCCGGAAAGTTTTTGCGTAGCAGTACCCTTGCGCGTCGGTAGGCGGCGTCGTTCGGCTCCGCGTCCGTCGTCGGCGTCGTGATCGCCGGGATGACGTCGCAGGCAGTACTTAGACGCCGCCCCTGCGCGCTGACATCAGTTCTGTACACGACTTTCCGCGCCAGGAACGCAGAGCCATGCAATAAGCTGACATAGGTGTCTGAAAAATACCAGGGCCCTGAAAGGGATGTCCTTAACCCTAGAAATCAGTTCGCAGAACGGGGAGGATGGGTGGGGCGGTAAGGAATCTGTCACTAACTACTGTCTCTTACAGATATATCGTTACACAAGTTAGTAACTTGTGCATCTGAAAGAGACACGTTAGTGACAGATTCCTTACCTTAGAATAGATACCCCAGCAATACCAACCCCGGTGGTGGGTCTGCGAACAAAGATCAGACAAGGAAGTCCCGGAGGACAGAACGGCCAAAGAAGCCGTCCCTCCGGACCTGACTGTCAAGGCAGTAATGCTTGGTAAACGTGTGCAGCGAGGCCCACGTAGCTGCCTGACAGATATCCTGCAGCGGAACACCGCAGCCTAAAGCCGTGGTAGCAGCCGTTGCCCTGGTGGAATGGGCACGCAGCCCAACAGGAGGCTCCTTCTTAGCCAAAGAATAGCAGGCTTTGATACACAAGGTTACCCAGCGGGAGATGGTTCTCTTGTGCACCGCCCGACCTTTTTGGCGCCCACGTAGCCAACAAAGAGCTGGTCATCCACCCGGAAGTGTTGTGTGCGGTTGATATAAAAGGAAAGCGCACGTTTTGGGTCCAGACGGTGGAGCCTCTCTTCCTCTCTGGAAGGATGCGGAGGCGGAAAGAAGGTGGGCAAAGTGATGGTCTGCCCAATGTGGAAGGCAGTAACCACCTTTGGCAAGAAGGACGGACGCGTCCTAAGAACAACCTTGTCTGGATGGACAGACAGAAAGGGAGGTTTGCATGATAGAGCCTGGAGCTCACTCACCCGCCGAGCGGAGGTGATGGCCACCAGAAAGGCTGTCTTCAGAGTCAGAAGACGAAGCGGACAGTTATGTAGAGGCTCAAAGGGAGCGCACATAAGAAAGGTAAGAACCAAGTTCAAGTCCCACTGAGACATCACAAACGGAACAGGAGGGAAGAGGTGTGTAATGCCTTTAAGGAATCTGTTAACAACAGGGGACTTGAAAAGGGAGGGCTGATCAGGAAGCCTGAGGAAGGCCGAAATGGCACAAAGATAGCCCTTGATGGTACCCAGGGCAGAACCCTGTTGGGCCAGTGAAAGAAGGAACAGAAGAACCTCAGAAAGAGGGGCAGAGAGGGGATTCACAGCCTTTGCTGTGCACCATGCCACAAACTTGTTCCACCTGCAGGCGTATACCACCTTAGTGGAGGGACGCCTGGCTGCCAGAATCACATCACAAACTTCAGGAGGCAAGTCGAAAGGAATCAACTGTTGCCGCTCAATCTCCACGCAAGCAGGTGGAGGCTGGACAGGTTCGGGTGGAGGACCGTCCCCTGCTGCTGCGACAGAAGATCCTCCCGAAGAGGCAGACGGATCGGGGGATCTACGCTCATACTGAGTAGCTCGGGATACCAAACTCTTCGAGCCCAGTCCGGAGCCACAAGAATGACTTGGGGCCCGGTCGTGCCGAATCTTCTTCAACACTCTGGGTAGAAGTGGTATAGGCGGAAAGGCGTACAACAGACCGCAACTCCACTCGCGACGAAAGCGTCGCCGAGCGAGTGCCGCCTTGGAAATTCCAACGCGCAGAACTGATGACATTGCGCGTTCTCTTCGGTGGCGAATAGATCTAACCAAGGCTCTCCCCACTGTAGAAAGAGTCCTTGCGCCACTTCCGAGTGAAGACGCCATTCGTGATCCATCATGCACCTGCGGCTGAGCTCGTCCGCCCTGGCGTTCAGGGAACCAGCCAGGTGTTGAACCATCAGGAACATGCCCTGATGTTCCAGCCATGTCCAGAGGCGCAGAGCCTCCTGACAAAGGGTCCACGACCCCACCCCGCCTTGTTTGTTGCAATACCCCATGGCGGTGGTGTTGTCTGTGAACACCTGCACTACCTTCCCTTTGACAGAGGGAAAGAAGGCCTTGAGTGCAAGTCGGATCGCCCGGAGCTCCAGAAGGTTGATATGAAGCCGGGACTCCGCCGGAGACCAGAGGCCTCTGATCTCCGCCTCTCCCATGTGACCGCCCCATCCCAGAAGGGACGCGTCCGTCACAACTGTGTGCTCTGGCTGGGGAAGGGAGAGGGATCTGCCCATGACCCATTGCCGGTTCGAGAGCCACCACTGCAACTGTAGTGCAGTCCCCTCCGAGATCTGGACGTGATCGGACAGGTTGCCCTGGTGCTGCACCCACTGGAACTTCAGGTCCCACTGCAGAGCCCGCATATGCCATCTGGCATGATTGACCAGCAGGATGCAGGAGGCCATGAGGCCCAGCAGCCTCAGGGTCATCCGTACCGAAACCCAGGATAAAGGCTGAAAGATCGGAATCATAGCCTGAATATCCCGGACTCGCCGTCCGGGAGGATAGGCCCGAAACTGCGTCGTGTCCAGAACTGCTCCGATGAAAAGGAGCTGTGGAGAAGGAATCAGATGCGACTTCGGCACATTGATGGAGAACCCCAGCGAGTGCAGGAGTTCGGCCGTAGTCTGGAGGTGGGAGATGACTGCCTGGGACGAGCCCGCCTTCAGCAGCCAGTCGTCGAGGTAGGGGAAGACTGGAACCCCTGCCCGGCGCAGATGAGCTGCGACCACCGCCATCACTTTCGTGAACACCCGAGGGGCACTTGTAAGGCCAAAGGGGAGCACGGTGAACTGAAAATGCTCGAGGCCTACCGTGAACCGCAGGTAACGCCGGTGGGCCGGCAGGACGTGGATGTGAAAATAAGCGTCCTGCAAGTCCAACGCTACCAACCAGTCTCCAGGGTCGAGGGCAGTCAAGACCTGAGCTAGGGTGAGCATCTTGAACTTCTCCTTCCGGAGGAAGCGATTGACGTTCCGGAGGTCCAAGATAGGATGCATGTCCTCCTTGTCCTTTTGGGCACCAGGAAGTAGTGGGAGTAGCAACCACGTCCTACTTCTGGGGTCGGAACATGCTCGATGGCCCTCTTGGCCAAGAGGGCCGTGACTTCCTTCTGCAGAAGTACCAAGTGATCCCCTGACATGCGGTGGAATTGAGGTGGCATGGCTGGGGGGTGGTCTCGAAGGGGAGGGAGTAGCCCCTTCGGACAATGTCCAAGACCCACCTGTCCGAGGTGATGGGACGCCAGTGGTGAAGGTGATGGTGGACCCTGCCCCCTACTGGCGTGCTGTGCACCGGAAAGGAGGGACTAGGAGGGCTTGGAGGCCGCGGACGGGTTGGAGGTGGTGGCCTGACCCGCACGCTGGTTGCCCGAACCGCCACGGCGGTATCCACGTCCTCGGCCACGGGTAGACGCTTCCTGCGCGGGCCGGTGGCTGGGAAGCTGACGTGACTGGGCGCCCCTTCCGTGGCCACGAAAGGGGCGAAAAGCAGAGGTGAGCGGAGGGCGTACAACAGAAAGGCCCAGGGACTTGGCCGTAGCCCGTGAGTCCTTAAACCGCTCCAGCGCATGGTCTGCCTTCGAACCAAAAAGACCGACTCCATCAAAAGGCATGTCCATGAGTGTATTCTGGACATCACCAGAGAAACCAGTTGTTCTCAGCCAGGCGTGGCGACGTAGCGCCACCGTCGTCGCAAGCGATCTGCCCAGCGAGTCGGCGGTATCAAGGCCACAACGGATGGTGTATTTAGCCGCATCTCGCCCTTCCGCAATGGCGTGGGTAAGCAGTGTCTGGACCTCCTCAGAACACTGCGGCAAAACAGCCGCCACTGAATCCCACAGGGAGTGGGTATATCGGCCCAAAAGGCAAGCGGTGTTGACGGACCGCAAGCCAGCACTGGAGGAAGAAAAAGCCTTCTTCCCAAATTGGTCCAGGCGTTTGGATTTCCTATCCGGAGGGGCGGTAGGGAAGGCGGTTTGGGAGGCAGAGGCTTGGACAACCAAGCTCTCAGGGGTGGGATGTTGGGAGAGAAACAAGGGGTCGCCCGGAGCAGGGCGATGGCGTCGGGCCACGTTCCTATCCACAGGAGCCCCTGTGGTGGGTTTGGACCAGGCACCCAAAAGAACGTCAGTGAGTGCATCATTAAACTGCAGCACAGTCTCCGAAGAGGAAGCCACCGGCTGAAGCACTTCTGTCAGGAGGTTAGTCCTGACGGCCACAGTAGGCAACTGGAGATGTAAGGCTCCAGCTGCTCTACGCAACACTGTTGCAAAATTAGCTCCCTCCTCCTTAGCCATGGGAGGAGACAGCATGCCAGTGTCAGGGGAGGTGTCTAGACCACTGGCATCCCCAAGTTCCTCAGCCCAGTCCGGATCAAACTCACACTGTTGTGTGAGAGGGTCCTCAGACCCCTCCCAGCTCTCCTGGTCCTCCTCTTCTTCAAAATATGGAGGAGGAGGGACATTTGGGACCCAAGGTCTCATCGGCGCCGGAGCCGGCGTCGAGCGACGTCGGTCCGGCTCCATGTCCGCAGCCGGAGAGAGCCGGGGACCGACGCCGTCCGGAGCCCCGGACGGCGTCAGGAACGGCATTGGGGACATCGGCGTCGGCGGAGGCGTGGTTAGGTCAACCGGCGTCGATGGGGGTTGCGGTACCACCGGAGCCGGGATCGAGGCCGGAGCCGAAGCCGGGATGAAGGCTGGTGGGACAGGCGGCGCCGGGACCGGAGTCGACGGCGGCGCCGGGGCAACCCCATCAGGGCCGGCGGGGCCCGAAGGCGCACCGGAGGGAACTGAAGGCCCGAAGAGGCGGGCCATGGCCGACAGGAATTCCTGTATTTCGGCCGGAGTCGCCCCCGAACCCGGAAAGAACGGGTAATTCGGGGGCGGCTCTACAGGCATGTCCGGGGCCGCGGGGGCAATGCCGACTGGGGCCTCAGCCGAGTCGCGAGACCGGCGAGGCGAAGTCTTAGAGCGATGACGCCTCTTAGACTTCTTGTGCTTCGACTTACCGGAGGAGCGCGAAGACTTGGACTCCGACGAACGGCGGGGACTCCGCGACCGGCCCCTCGACCTCTCCCGGGACCGGGGCTTGGTGCGGCGCGGAGCCGACTGCCGGACCTCGAGTACCTTTCGAGACCGCTCTCGCAAAGCCTTCGGATGAAGTTTCCGGCAGTCAGGGCACGACTTCGTGTCGTGGTCTCGGCCGAGACAGAAGAGACACTCGAGATGCGGGTCCGTGATCGACATCATGTGACCACAGGCCTCGCATGGTTTAAAGCCGGGCATCCCTACGACACCTTAGGAGTCGTGAAGACTCGATGAAGAAACAGTGAAAAAATTCACAAAAAAGGATAGTCAAAAAGTGACTAGGGCACTGTTCTTCCCGGATCTGCGCTTACTGGTGCGGAAAAAGAAGAACTGGTGACGTCAGCGCGCAGGGGCGGCGTCTAAGTACTGCCCGCGACGTCATCCCGGCGATCACGACGCCGACGACGGACGCGGAGCCGCACGACGCCGCCTACCGACGCGCAAGGGTACTGCTACGCAAAAACTTTCCGGATCCAGCCTGACGCCTGGGGATATTCTAAGGTAAGGAATCTGTCACTAACGTGTCTCTTTCAGATTAGAGAGTTAAACATAGTTTTAAAAACGGTCTCAATTTTATCCCTGGCGGTGGACTCGGAAATGCCCAATATGCGGATATTGTTGCATCTAGATCTCACTACAAGATCCTTATTCTTGTTTTGTATAACCTTGAGGTCTTTCTCCATTCGTAGCGAGTTCATTAAGTGTCGTATGGCTATACTCGACGTCAGATACACAATTCTTGAGTTGGTCAAAGCATCCATTGTGCTTATCCTATCTCTCCTTCATTTGATCAATCCTGTTAGTGAGCAACTTGATTTTTTAATTAATAGTGCGGAGGCTTCCTCTCATCTCTGAAAGCATGCCTTGGATATTTTGATCCGGGGTTGAATCACTGGGCATGGGCGCCATCTCAGGGCTTCTCCCAGGATCAGATTCTGCAGATCTAGTGGGGTGTTTGATATCAAATGTCAGTGAGGGCTGTTTGTGTTCATGCTTGCCCATGCTGCTGAGGAGAGGCGGGAGGTCAGGTGAGAGGTGCAAGCAGTGTTACCAATGCTTCCAGGAAACAGTATAGGCACAAGAAGTACTTACCTTCTGCACAGGGTTTCCACTCGGGTAAGGTCATGGGTCCCGCCCCACCCTGGCCGCCAGTTGGGCAAAAGCAGTGGGGCACAGCAGACTCGCTCCGTGGGCCCCAAAGCAGCACCCCCTACAGTGATACAGTGTACTCTGCCTTAACATGATCTTGTGGTCACATAGGGCCTCTAGGAACCCAATCACCAGTCATGGCAACCCCGTTTCAGCTCTCAAAGGAATGGGAGGCAGCCCAATAAGGGGTCAGCAGCGGCGGCCCAAGCCTCCAGCTACAGAGGGGGCAGGGCTAGTGTCCACAGGCAACTCTGTGCAGCTGCACAGGCCCACATGAGCAGGGAGGCTGCAAGCTCACTGTCAGGGACTGTCCGGGACTATGTGGGGAACACAGTCAGGGACTTGGGCAAGGACTGGGAACTGGGTAGAAAACGTACACATAAAGAGGAGTACAGCGCTGCCCAGGATCATACAGGGAGTCAGAGGAGAAAAAGGGATCCAAAGGGGAAGCCTGTAGAAGTGAACAAGATGGGTAAGACTCAGAAAGGAAGGGCACGCATGAGGCAATTTAGCTTTCAGAAAAACTACACCCAGGACGAATGTGCAAGACATATATATGAAACAACATTAACAATAAAGGGGAGTGTGGGGTAAAGTACTCAGGAGCTCCACACGGTAAGATTGAAGCTCAGTAAGTTTCTTACCCACAATTACTGTTACAGATACTGACTGCAAATACCCACATGTAGGATATGCATGCAAAGGCAGGGTCTGTGGAGCTTATACCTATGGTGATGTTATAAATGTAACTCAAAGACAATACTCACAGTGAACAAGAAACACCACCTAGGTAGTCAGCTGTGCCCACGGATCCTGGCGATCAAACAGGAACACGCAAGGCAGTAACAGCAAGGGGGTAGAACTAAACACAAGCCCCATAGACAAGGAGCTAGCAAGGAGGAGTGCTTAACAGGAAAGGAAGGAAATCACTGGGCACACTTGGCAGAAAGCAGGTAACAAACATACAAGGTAACAGAAGCAAGACAGCAGAAATAGAAAGACAGCAAACTAGGAACTGGAACCAATGAATTGTGAAGAAAGGCAGGGACTGGAAAGGGATATACAGAAGGGGAAGCTACAAGGGTATACTAGAATAGTGCAGGTTAAGAAATCAAGAAAACAAAGTAGCATAGAAGGCAGAGCTGGGGCAGGAACAAGAACTGAGCTAAAGCTCAGGAGTCTAGGTAGCCCTGCAGGCAGTGCTGGTTCAGGAGCAGGGAATTAGCTACAGCTCAGGAAACAAGGAGTCAAGAGAGCACTGCAAGCAATATAAATCAGGAACAAGAAATAGCTGAAGCCCAGGACCAGGAGCAAAGAATAACTAGCTCAGGAACTCAGGAAACAAGAGCACTGCAGGCAGTGCTAATTAAGGTACAAGGAATAGCTATAGCTCAGGAACTCAGGAAACAAGGTAGCACTGCAAGCAGTGCTAATTCAGGAGAAGGGAAACTGCTGCAGTTCAGGAACAAGGAATACTAAGGCTCAGGGGTCAGGGTAGCACTGCAGGCAGTGCTAATTCAGGAACAAGGAAAACAGCAGCAGGTCAGGAACAAGGCACAACTAAAGCTCAGGAAACACTGGAAACAATAGCAAAAGCTCAGGGAGCACTGGAAACAAGGATCGGTCTCACCGGTAAACAGCTACAATGACCAACACTGGGCTGAAGGGAGCTGGGGCTTAAAAGAGCTCTCAGTAATCACATGCATCAGGTGTGAGCAGGCTAGAAGCAGCCAGCCACAGGTGAGCTGAATTCCTCCACCCATCCTTGGCCTGCAGGGGTGGAGACAAAGCAGTGAGCAGGGAATTCTGGGTAATGGAGTTTCAGGCATGAGGAGGCTGGCTTCAAATATAAGCAGGCTGGCTTTCACAAAACCCGGCATGGATTGGGAATGGATGTCAATTCCCAATAAGTGTCCAAATGGCTGGAAGTCAGGATATGCATGCAGGGGAGGGTCTGAAAGCTTATTAGAAGACTGGAAAGTCCCACTATGCGTCCCCCTGGTGGTGGGTACGAGAGCACAGGGAGCAAATCGTGACAGTACTCCCCCTCCAAAGACCGTCTCCCGGAGTCTGGAACTGGATCCAAAGCCTTTGCTCCTAAGAATTAAGTCAATTTCCATTATAGATTCAGTGCACGCTATCAGAGGACTGAAGGTAAATTGTGATGTTCTGGAGGGTTGGATAATAGTCTGTAAATTAACAGCAGTATTGAAGGTAGAACTTGAAGAGTCCAAATCCAGTGACAGGGGCTTAGAAGCCTGCATTAAAGGTGTTTGAAGTCCTGATGATGACAGGCTAGAGTAGCACTCTGAAAACAAAGGCAGATTGACTGTAGGGTCAAAAGCAGATAACGGATTGGCAGGAGGCACAGAGGTCAAAGGCAAACTGGCTGAAAATGAAGGAGGTGATAGGAAGCAGACCTGAAGTTCTGGCCCCGGAGGAAAACATACAAAAGATACACATGCAGGAGACTTAGGAAGCAGGTATGCAGGAGACCCAGGCCCTGGAGGCTTACATGTTGAGAGTTTTGTCTCTGGGGCTGGAGGTTCAGTCTCTGAATGTATATGTATTGAGACCTCTGAAGGCTGGGAAACTGGAAGCACAGGGTCAAAAAGTTGGCAAAATAAAGGCTCAAGGCAAGAAGGCAGGGAGCCTGGAAGCTCTGGTGCTGGAGGCAGGGAGCCTGGAAGCTCTGGTGCTGGAGGCAGGGAGCCTGGAAGCTATGGTGCTGGAGGCAGGCGGCCTGGAGGTTCTGGCTCTGTAGACATGCTCTTTGGAAGCTCTGGCTCCATAAACAGACTTTTAGGAGGCGCCGGCTCTATAAGCAAATTGGTTGGAGGCTCAGTAGGCAGGCAGGCCAGAGGTGTGGACTCAGTAGGCAGGCAGACTGCAGGCTGCAGTTCCGTAGGTAGGCCGGCTGAGGACTCGGGCTCTGAAGGAAGGTAGTCTGGAGGCCCCGGTACTGATAGCAGGTAGGCTGCAGGCTCGGGCTCAGATGGCAGGCCAGCTGAGGATTCTGGAGACTCTGAAAGCAGACAAGCTGATGGCATAGGGGCACAAGGATGATAGGCTTCAAATTCTGGAAAGGGCGATAGCCCTTAAACAGTAGATTCCTTGTTGTCAGTAGTGAAATCTTCACAGTTGCTTTGCACATTAAAACACGCTGAAGTTCTTTCTTCGGGATGGCTCAGAATAGTGCTTGTCTTAGCGTCTGTGATGATCAGACTCCCTTTACCATTTGGCAGTTCACATGTCTTAGTCATAGCAAACAGGCAAGAGATCACTTGGTCTTTGGAAATATTCTCATTTTCTTCTGCATTAGAAGGTGGTACAGGTGCATCAGAGCATACAGTACTATCATTTTCTGACTTTTCAATATGTGGTGTGCTTGAAGGCAAAACAGAGGAGTTAGAAAATTCAGAATTCAAACAAATACTTTCTTTAACTGCACTTTGAGACATGGTACTATGGCTGTTCTGAGTCGAATCTGAGTGATCAGCCACAGGATTATTTACACAATTACTGGACCAGCTCTGAGGGGACCGCAAAATAGTGCGCAAGGTTTCATTCTCTATTTCTAAGGAGGCTAACATAGAAGCTGAAAAGTAGTCTTGTACCAGGGTTTTAGATTCCCACTTGAACTCTGGGTTATAGTTTTTTAACAGAGTCTGAAACATTTTATTCTCTTGTTGCAATTCCAAAACCCTTGATTCAAATATATCCTGTGAAGATTGTAGATCTTTTTCTACAAGGACAGTGGTAGACTTTGAAACTTCACAACAATCAACAGAACTAATCCTTGGATTTTGTTCAAACTTGCTACTAGCTGTCTGTGTTTTAATAGGTCTTCTCTCTCTTTGGCAAACTGATCACAGTTTACTTTGAAAGTAGTATTTAACAAGGTCCCTCTAGTATCCGGTGTTGTGATCTTTACTGGACTACAAGACTGGGTAACATTATCTGAAAGGAAAACAGAGGTTATGAAATGAATCTGCTCTTTCTTTGGCTGCTGTGTGGTTAAACATGCTTTAACTGGGGTCATTGAACTACCAGTTTGGTAAGATGCTGATAAATACTGTGTCTGGAAAATGTCTTCAAAGAAAACATTGTGTTGACAGGGGGTCTCTAAGTTACAAACTTCAGAAAAATTTCCCTTAATAGTACCACTCTCTAAATTGCTATTTTGTCTTTCTGCTGCTAACAAAGTTTGCAGAAATTCGTTTTCATCCTGTAAGTCACTGGCTGACATCAGGTGAGGATCAGGGTTACAGATTGAATGAAAATCTAACATAGAAGGATCAGCCAACCACAGGGAATAATATTCAGCACGTAAAAGTCTATTTTGTGCCATGAATCGATCTCTAGAGTCCAAGGATTTTTGAATATGTTGTATAGAACTGTACTGCTTAGGTAATGGATGTCTGCCAACATGCGCAGACTTTCTGGATCTGACACTAAACATCTTGGCAAGAACTGACTGGGTGAGCTCTGAGAAAAAAGTGGTAGCTAACTGAATGCAAAGAAACCTCACAAGTGACCATGGAAATGTGGGTTGGTCATTCTGTCAGGGACTGTCCGGGACTATGTGGGGAACACAGTCAGGGACTTGGGCAAGGACTGGGAACTGGGTAGAAAACGTACACATAAAGAGGAGTACAGCACTGCCCAGGATCATACAGGGAGTCAGAGGAGAAAAAGGGATCCAAAGGGGAAGCCTGTAGAAGTGAACAAGATGGGTAAGACTCAGAAAGGAAGGGCACGCATGAGGCAATTTAGCTTTCAGAAAAACTACACCCAGGACGAATGTGCAAGACATATATATGAAACAACATTAACAATAAAGGGGAGTGTGGGGTAAAGCACTCAGGAGCTCCACACGGTAAGATTGAAGCTCAGTAAGTTTCTTACCCACAATTACTGTTACAGATACTGACTGCAAATACCCACATGTAGGATATGCATGCAAAGGCAGGGTCTGTGGAGCTTATACCTATGGTGATGTTATAAATGTAACTCAAAGACAATACTCACAGTGAACAAGAAACACCACCTAGGTAGTCAGCTGTGCCCACGGATCCTGGCGATCAAACAGGAACACGCAAGGCAGTAACAGCAAGGGGATAGAACTAAACACAAGCACAATAGACAAGGAGCTAGCAAGGAGGAGTGCTTAACAGGAAAGGAAGGAAATCACTGGGCACACTTGGCAGAAAGCAGGTAACAAACATACAAGGTAACAGAAGCAAGACAGCAGAAATAGAAAGACAGCAAACTAGGAACTGGAACCAATGAATTGTGAAGAAAGGCAGGGACTGGAAAGGGATATACAGCAGGGGAAGCTACAAGGGTATACTAGAATAGTGCAGGTTAAGAAATCAAGAAAACAAAGTAGCATAGAAGGCAGAGCTGGGGCAGGAACAAGAACTGAGCTAAAGCTCAGGAGTCTAGGTAGCCCTGCAGGCAGTGCTGGTTCAGGAGCAGGGAATTAGCTACAGCTCAGGAAACAAGGAGTCAAGAGAGCACTGCAAGCAATGCAAATCAGGAACAAGAAATAGCTGAAGCCCAGGACCAGGAAGAGGAGTCAATTCCCAATAAGTGTCAATTCCCAATAAGTGTCCAAATGGCTGGAAGTCAGGATATGCATGCAGGGGAGGGTCTGGAAGCTTATTAGAAGACTGGAAAGTCCCACTATGCGGCCCCCTGGTGGTGGGTACGAGAGCACAGGGAGCAAATCGTGACACTCACAGCCGGAGTCCACCAACAGCCCCCACGCAGGTGAGGGTATGAATCCAAGCTGTCCCCGGGCTGCCTCAATGTGCACAATTCTAACCCAAATCTAAACCACATCCTCAGTTGCATTGTCCCCGGTGGCGAGCCTAGCTGCACGACAGCCCACACTCCTTCACTGGCCAGCCGCGTCAATAACCTGTAGTGGGCTCTGGATTTGTCTCCGTGAATTTCTAATCACCGCAGGGGAAGCCAGAGCCTTGAGCTTCACACAGATCACTAATAGGCCACAGATCCCGGCTCACAGGTCATACACCTTATCTTCGTAATCTGTTCTCCTGCAGCAGGGATGTCGGCACACCCAGTAGGGTGGGTGCGGCAACAACACTAGTGAGATATAAGGTTTTGGAATTACCGCTCATCACGGGAAACGACTCCGGGAGGTTTCTTAAGCAGTGGATTAAGGGCAAGGGATATTGTTCAATGGAAAAAATTTCAGAAGCTACCTGAATTGTCCTCCAGGGAAAACCTAGAGGGACCATTACATGGTCCTGGTAGTAATAGTCGAGAAGGGAGTCTTGGGCCTTAAGTTTGACTTTAGCCTGGAAGGCTTGGCAATGAGACGCATGGTTCCTACAGGGCTAAGTGTGCTGAAAGAGCCTGGATTGTGTGAGAAAGAAATTGTATTCTGTTTGTGGGAACCTAAAGGTGAGAATTTGTCAACAGACATTACAAGTAGAAGCTACAAACAGCAAACTCAGAATTCTAGGGAAGGAATTGTCTAGGACGGATGACGTGGAGTATCTGAGAAAGAAAAAATCAGTGCAATTTATGATATATAGCTGGCGGAAAGCAACCTGGTACCCCTACTTGGATACATTACCTAATCGATGGCTCAGATCAGAAGTATTAAGATTGAGAATTGGTATTAACCCCTGTACGACAAATGGGAGAATAAAAATATAAATGATGCAATCCGATGGCAAATGTACATGTAAGTTAGGCACAAAATGTGATATTTTGCACATATTAGTAAATTGCTTAAAAGTGTTAGCTCTGCGGAAACTGTTTTTACGCCCCATCTTTTTAAAATATGGTACTGTATCGCGTGCACAAGCCATTGAACTTCTCATAGATATGCCAAACCTTGACATTGCAATAGCTATTGGGAGATATATGAATGCCGTAAAAAGTTTTTTTTATGGAAAATGAAATTGAAGGTTGAAAGTCATGATGGGATTGGGTTTTAGATAGCTTTATCTGATATAAATTTTTAGAAAGGTTAATTCTTAATAGGAATCTTTATTACTTTTCAAGTATCTATGTTTATATACAGGTGTGTCTATGTTCTATATATTGAGTATTGTGTAATTCTGTAATGAAGTGTATGGAAATCAGTCTATTTTAATGGCAACTGCTGATGAAATTGTGATGATTTTAGAATATTTATAAAAAATGTTATGTTTTTATGTTGTTTAAAGACTTGAGATCTAAATAAACGTTACTTTGACTGACTGACTGGATTGTGTCCACATAGGTCTCAAGAACTAGTGGTTGACTCTCTTATAGCCCACAGGCATACCCAAGGATCGGGATTTGAGAATTCACCTGTGAATGAATGGTCAGTGACCTGGTGCGAAAAACTAACAGTTTTCAAATATATTTGTGTGTTGGTTGTCTTGTGGACAGAAATGATCCTAGATTGAGGACAGAGATTTTTTTATACAGGAGGTAGAATGGGCTGCATAACCTTGTTGGCAATTGTGGTACTTTTTGCATACTGGGATGTATCTCCAAGTAGGCTATGTTTAGTCCTCTCACAGGTGGGGCTGTAGATGAGAAGGATTCCCCATGGAGAGGGTGAGTGTCGAGGGTGGTGGTTGACAAATGGGTATTGGTAGGTTCAGAGTGGTATAGAACAGACAAGTGCCCTGCAGAGGGTGCAACTGTCCTTGATCTTTCACCTGAACAACAAAGTCCATCAGTGGATTGATTAGGTTACCCAATCTCTCATCTGGAGGGATGTGTGTGGTAAATTAGCCTTTTCTGCATGGCCATCCTAGATTTTTGTCATCTTTTTCTGAACCCTATATTTGCCATTCACTATGACACAGCTATTCAGTGCTACAGTCCATGTGCTTTGGCCCTAAAATGGTATCAGTGTAGGAAAAGTTACTTATATCGGTAACCATGTATCTGGTAGAGACATAGTCTAGCCGTAGATTCCTTAGCTTTTGAATACTCCCCAGGCGTTAGACTGAACCTGGAAATTTTTCAGCAGTATCTCTGCCCAGCGAGGGACAGCGTCATGCGGCTCCGTGATGACGTCGACTCTGGTTGTGACATCAGTTTCTTCTGTGAAACCTGTGCCAGAATGCATAGCCACTATAGAAACTGGCTGTGGAAACAGTGTACTAAAAAGATCCAAAATCTTTGAAACAATAATTAGAAAGTAGCAATAAATGGTATGTCAATACCAGCCTAGAACTTTAAGGAAAAGACCAAATAAATCACCAAAGCACAAGCTACGTGAAAACCTGTGCACTGGTGTGTAAACCAACCTTGCAGAAGAAAACACCTCTCACTCGACCAGTCACTTACAAATGGGAATGAATGGCACGGTAATACCAGAACAAGACCTATGAGGCAAACTACGTCGTTTGTTGAGTCATACCACTACACGAAAAAGTGATCACTGGAGTATAAAACCAGTATTGAAACAGGGAATAACCCCAATATCATATGACATTCGTAGAGCCGGAAGGATGGGCAGAGCGTTAAGGAATTTGTGGCTAGACTATGTCTCTACCAGATACATCGTTACCGAAGGTAAGTGACTTTTCCATCTGATAGAACAGATTCCTTAACTTTTGATTTAAGTACCATAGCTATACCCAACCAGGAGGTGGACCTGTGAACTAATCCTACACAAGTTCCAAAAGAGAACTAACTGGTCGAAATTAGCCACAGACTAGACATACGTATGAATTAGATAAAAAAGAGCATGGCTCCTTATGAAAACCGTGGCAATGACCACCGACAAAGTAAATAAGAACAACCACGCAAGCACGGAAAAAAACAAAGCCTCCAGGGAAACAGGACAAAATTCTGTGAGAAAATATCAAATCCTACCAAAGGTCTCAGAGAAGACCAGACGGTCTAAACTAAAGAGAGACCAGACACATGTAGGAAAGACTATATGAACCGTGGCAAGGGCCACAGGAAAGAAAGAGAAACCTCCTGTAGGCACAGCAATATGTGACTCTAGAGAAGGAGATTTAACTTCATCCAAACACAAGCATCAGTAGTACCAACAAGTGCAAGACCCTAAGGATGAAGCAAAGACATGGATAAGGAAGACCGAAGGTGAAACGAACGCCAATCCAATGTAAAGATGTAAAAATGTAGGACTCACAACGGACCGCTAATCTATAGGGAAATCAGCAGGAACAGAACGAACAAAGTGAAAGACGTCACAGTCATCTATTTTGTTTTTTAAACAATGATGTCTACCACAGAAATGTGTCATAATCACAGCTGTTAATCACAGCTGAAGAAGCATGTTCATATTTTGCCAAGACTGTCCGGCATTTCCCGTCTGATGTGCTAGCGCCTTGACACCTTCGGGTGAATGTTTCACGCTTTATAAATTTCTTTTTCATTTCATTTCATATGTAACAACCACTGACAGAATAAAAGGGCCATGAGTCTGAAAGACCCCAGACAAGGGATTTCTAAACCAGGTTATAGTGGAACATGGACAAAGAAGTATCCATGTAAATTTCTGACAGACTAAGAATAAGAACAAGGACTGCTAAAATCAAGACCTATCCTTGAATAAAAAGAATGACCGCCAGAGTGAACTGCGATGCTCACCTAGCATGCAACTCCACATAGGTGGAAAAGAAGAACAACAGCATATAAAAACAAGCATTTGCAATGCAATCGGTCTCGCATTTGTGAAAGTTAGAGCTATTGGTATTGTAAATTATAAGGTTTTTTATGAATGTTTATTTGTTTGCCGTGGAGTGGATGCATGTTTGTATTGGAATTGCTAGCTGTGGAATTGTGTGAGGTGGGATTGTGTGTTGTTTAGGGTATCTGTGTTTTTGAATTATGTGGCATGCTGAATAGATATTGGTGACATTTGTATAGAATATATTGAAAGTAATATGGAGAGGAATGTATTCGTTGACAGGAAGGAGCAGAACTAACTTGAAGAAGAAGCTGACACCCTGGGTAAAATATTTGAGCTTTTAGTAAATTAGAAGACGACCGGTTAAAAAGGGCCTCTGGTGCTGGTGAACGGCAGTGGAATGATGAACGCAGTTATAAGACAGGGGGAAGAGGAGGAGGTATGCAAAGCAGAGGGAAAAGAAGGGAGAGCAAACTTGCTGGGAAAAGGGTGAAGTGGGAAACGATGAAAAGTGACAGTAGTGTGTATGTTATACCTTCACTATAGATGACAATGGGCCCCATGTTATTTGTGATATTTCCAGTCAGTCGTGGTTTTTTGGTAGTAGCACGTTGCACTCTGGGACTTGTAGTTTTTATATTGTAGGGCCAGCTCAAAACCTGCTGCCTACAGTGGTGTGAGGCCTGTAGGAAATATAATTGTTGCACTGAGACTGAAAGAGGCTGTGATGTAGAAGTACTATATAAGTGATCACAGATCAACGCAAAACTTAAAATGGAGCCCCACCTTTCAACATTTTGTGAGGCTAAACACCCAACCTGAAGAGGAGTGCCTTCTTCAAGTAGGAAACAGGAAAGAGCAACGAGTGTGTCAGAATGGCAATATAATAGGAGGGACAGTAACATTAAAGAGGGAAGCCGAGATGAGAGGCGAGAATGAAGGAGAGGACTTGGTTCCCACTGGAGGCGTGAGGTTCAGCAGAGGAGAGGACAAGGAAAGGTTAACACTAGAGGGTGCGCTGTGGACGGAGGGAGTGGTTGAGACCGGGGAATAGGTTCATGGAGTGATGAAGAGGTGCATGTGCCCTGGCCCTTGCGACATTACACTGGAGGGCCTGTCATGTCGCAAGTGTTTCATTTAAAGGATTGTGCAGCTATGATGGCACCTGCCTTTCAAGTGTTCATTCTAAAAAATGCTGCTACTTAATTGTTTGAGTATAATAATCCCTGCTGCACTAGCGATCTGTTAATGGTTAACTTGCCTCCCATTAGGATTCCTCAGCTCTAAATCTTAGGACTTGTTGGGTACACAGCCCCACTCCCCTACATCGCCCACTTTCCAGGCATCTAGCATGAAAGCTGTTGCTACGAGCAGAATGTTCATGAGCTTCTCTCCAACAGAACACTAGGAGGAGGCCCCGTGAGTTACACAGGGATGCCGGAGCAGGGCTCGGCTCTTTACAAACAAGGGCAAGGACAGCGATGGACAGAGGAACGGAGCATACTAAATGGGGAGCGGTCGGGGTGGAGAGATTACGAGATAGAAAGTTATATTTTTTAGAACTGAAAAAAACTGGTTTCAAACAGTATTTTTGCAGCTTTATGTACTTTCTTCTGTAGCCAGAGAGACGGAAATAAACAAAACAAGGTGCTCCGATAACATCAGAGCTTTATGGGACAAACATGTGGGCGCTCCCTTTAAGGGGATTAGGGTAATTACAGTGAGCATGCTGGCTGCGTCTCCGATCCAGAAATGGAGCGGGCAGAGTGAGGACAACTGTTTTAGAGGTAAGGCGCGTTGGCACCCGATGTGAGAGGGGCAACGTCTATGTGTTCCTTGTGTGCCAGTGCGATGAATGGTACTATGCAGATCCTGGCGACCACAGTACCTCTGGTGTGTTGTTTGTTGGTGAACGGGTGCAGCAGCTTTCTGTGGCGGTGATTGGAGGCGGAGCTGCCCCTTGATCGGCCTCAGCCTCTAGGTTTGCGAGACGTGGGCTCTTCAAAGCATTCACCTGCATCAGAGTAGCCATGATGGAGGAGATCATGCATAGCAGTGAATGCTGCGGGAGGAGGAGGGAGGAAGTGTTGCCGGTTGATAGTGCACAGCTCAGCCTGAACAGCTTCACAATCAAACACGACTCCCCTGGAGCCCCACCCCCCCCTGTGAATTACAGGTCAGCACAAGCAGGCAGCATGATCGATAGGATGTGGGGCAGGAGGAAGAGGACCGGGGCAGATATAGATAAAACAAGTAGTCCCTAAACGAAACTGACAAAGCCATACAGCGCAATAAAACTGTAGTTGGTCTGTGCTGCTTCCAATAAAAATGGAAGTGATGCATCGGACCAGCAAACAATAGGGAGGCCGGAAATCATAGTGACGCATAAATAAGCCAATTGCAAGCAGCAGGAAAGCAGCAGGCGGGATTACTCTCGCTATACAGATTACTGTATGTCTCGGAGAGACAGTGCATGCGCGCTGCCTACGCGAGACCTAAAAATACGCTGCAAGCTAGAAAAGACGTGTCTAAAATCCAATACCAACAGTCTCCCAACAGAAGGGTAAAGATTATACTGATACACATCTGCCATAAATATGTGTATCCACATAAATACAAAACATCTATGCAAATCTGCATATTCATTACCCAATGAATGTGTAAATCAATATACGGGCCCCATACAAATACGGACCAATGAAGACAGACATCCACTGTCTCCTAACCAGAGACAGGCAAAAAATATTGCTACATAATCTGTACCCTTAGAAAGAGCAGAATTATATCCAAAATGTACAACTGTATCCACCAGAAAAAGCGTTACCGAAGGTAAGTAACTTGTTCTTCTGATGGATACATCTGCCTGTGGATTCCTCACCTTTTCAATCAATCAATCACAGAATTTGTAGAGCGCACTACTTACCCGCGAGGGTCTCAAGGCGCTGGGGAGAAAAAAGGGGGGTGCTGCTACTGGTCGAACAGCCAGGTCTTGAGTAGCCTCCTGAAGGTCAGCAGGTCTTGGGTCTGTCGTAGGCTTAGTGGAAGGGTGTTCCAGGTCTTGGCGGCGAGGTGTGAGAAGGATCTGCCGCCGGTGGTTGTTCTTCGAATGCGAGGGACGGTGGCGAGGGAGAGGTCGGCGGAGCGGAGCTGGCGGTTGGGGACGTAGAAGAAGAGTCGTCTGTTGAGGTAGGCTGGGCCAGTCTTGTGGAGTGCCTTGTGTGTGTGGATGAAGAGTTTGAAGGAGATTCTCCTGTCGACGGGGAGCCAGTGCAGGTTCCTCAGGTGGGGGGTGATGTGGCTGTGGCGTGGTACGTCGAGGATCAGGCGTGCGGAGGCGTTTTGTATGCGTTGCAGTCGCTTGATGAGCTTGGCCGGGGTTCCCGCGTAGAGGGCGTTCCCATAGTCAAGTCTGCTACTGACGAGGGCCTGGGTGACTGTTCTTCTTGTATCTGTCGGGATCCACCTGTAGATCTTGCGAAGCATGCAGAGGGTGTTGAAGCAGGAGGAGGAGACTGCGTTGACTTGCTTGGCCATGGAGAGCGTTGAGTCGAGGATGACTCCTAGGTTGCGTGCGTGGTCGGTGGGTGTCGGGGCTGCTCCCAGTGTCGTTGGCCACCAGGAGTCGTCCCAGGCTGAGGGGTTGGAGCCGAGGATGAGGACCTCTGTCTTGTCCGTGTTCAGCTTTAGTCGGCTGATCTTCATCCAATCGGCGACGGTCTTCATTCCTTCATGGAGATTGGATTTGGCGGCGAGGGGGTCCTTGGTGAGGGAGAGGATCAGTTGAGTGTCGTCGGCGTAGGAGATTATGTTGAGGTCGTGCTGTCTGGCGATGCGTGCGAGCGGGGCCATGTAGATGTTGAACAGTGTTGGGCTGAGGGAAGATCCCTGGGGTATGCCGCAGATGATCTCGGAGGCTTCGGATCGGAAAGGTGGGAGGCGGACTCTCTGGGTTCTGCCGTCGAGGAAGGAGGTGGTCCATTCCAGGGCCTTGTCTCAGATCCCTGCGTCGTGGAGGCGTGCGCGTAGAGTGCAGTGGCAGACAGTGTCGAAGGCGGCGGAGAGGTCCAGCAGGATGAGGGCTGCGGTCTCATCGTTGTCCAGCAGGGTCCTGATGTCGTCGGTGGCGGCGATGAGGGCAGTCTCGGTGCTGTGGTTGCTGAGGAACCCTGATTGGGATGGGTCCAGGATGCTGTTTTCTTCGAGGTATCGGGTTAGCTGTTTGTTGACGATCTTCTCGATGACCTTGGCTGGGAACGGAAGCAGGGAGATGGGCCGGAAGTTCTTGAGGTCTCTCGGGTCCGCCTTGGGTTTTTGAGTAGGGCGTTGATCTCTGCGTGTTTCCAGCTCTCTGGGAAGGTCGCGGTCTCGAAGGAGAGATTGATAACGTTGCACAGGTGGGGTGCGATGGAGCTGCTGGCTTTGTTGAAGATGTGGTGCGGGAAAGGGTCTGACGGGGAGCCGGAGTGTATTGTGCTCATGGTCTTGATGGTGTCATCGATGTTCACGCTGGCCCAGGCTGGCAAGGGGTCATGGTCGATGGTGTGCGGCGGGTCTGGTGTATCTATCTTAGTAGGGGCTGTCTGGGTGTTGAAGCTGTCGTGGATGTCGGCGATCTTGCGGTGGAAGAAGGTGGCGAGGGAATCGCACAGGGCTTGCGACGGCGGGATGTCGTTGGTGTTGGAGCTGGGGTTGGAGAGTTCCTTCACGATGTTGAAGAGCTCCTTGCTGTTGTGTGCGTTGTTGTCGAGGCGGTCTTTGAAGGAGATTCTCTTGGCGGACCTGATGAGGTGGTGGTGGCTACGGATGGCGTCTTTGTGGGCTGCGTGGCTGTCCGGTGTCTTATCACTGTGCCATTTCTTCTCTAGTTTCCGGCAGGTACGCTTGGAAGCTAGGAGTTCCGGGGTGAACCAGCTGGCTCTTTTGGTGGTGTCGCTGTAGGTGAGTTTTTCAGCGGGGCAAGGGTGTTGGCACAGTCGTCTATCCATCGTCTGAGGTTGCAGGCAGCGTCGTCGGTGTTGGATGGGTCGGAGGGAGGGCTGAGAGCGAGGTTTGCCCGTAGTTGGTCTTCGGTGACTTTGCTCCAGCAGCGGCGTGGGATCTGTTGGGTGCGGTGGTGGGTTTCTGGAAGGTGAAGTGGATGCAGCGGTGGTCGGTCCAGAGGAGTTCCGTGGTGTGGCTGAAGGAGACATGGGAGCTTGAGGAGAAGACGGGGTCGAGCGTGTGGCCGGCGGAATGAGTCGGTGTTGTGACGAGCTGTCTCAGTCCGAGGTTGGCGAGGTTGTCGATCAGGGTGGTGGAGTTGCTGTCGTTGTTGTTCTCCAGGTGAAAATTCAGGTCTCCGAGGAGGATGTAGTCGGTAGAGGTCAGGGCGTGGGAATTGAATCCCACAGCAGTCCCGCTCCCGGAGGAGGGTGTCCACCCACTCATACCAAAAAGTCCTGTAGCACAGATCGTGCAAAATGGCCATCCCTCCTCACCTCAGAATCCAAGCAATAATGCTTTGCAAAAGTGTGGAGGGAGGCCCATGTTGCAGCGTTACAAATGTCCACTAGAGGGACACCCCTAGCCAAAGCAGATGTAGAAGACTTTTCTCCAGCAGAATGAGCTCTGATACCTTCAGGCGGCTCCTTCTTGGCCAGGGCGTAGCATATCTTGATACACAAGATGATCCACCTGGACAGGGTTGTCTTGTGGCTTTGCCCTACATCTTTCCCACATAGCTAACGAAAATCTGGTCATCCAACCTCGAATCCCTGGTCCTGTCCAGGTAGAAGCTGACCGCCCTCCGAGGGTCCAGGTAGTGAAGTCTCTCCTCCTCCTTGGAAGGGTGAGGGGGAGGATAGAAAGTGAGTAAAGTGATTGATTGCCCTAGGTGGAAGGGAGTGACCACCTTAGGCAGGAAAGCAGCTCTGGTCCTAAGAACCATCTTATCCGAATGAAATGAGGTAAATGGAGGCTTGGAGCTAAGAGCCTGCAGCTCACTTACCCCCCTGGCCGAGGTGATAGCCACCAGAAAAATTGTCTTAAATGAAAGCAGCCTCAAAGGGCAACTATGAAGAGGCTCAAAAGAAGACCCCATCAGAAATGTAAGTACTAAATTCAAATCCCACTGAGGCATTATGAAGGGAGTGGGAGGAAACCTATTGGTGAGGCCCTTAATGAACTTCATGACAATGGGGGACCTAAATAAAGACGGTTGGTCCGGCAAACAAAGGAAGGCCGACAAGTAGCCCTTAACCGTCACCACAGCACAACCTTGCTGGGCCAAGGAAAGTGAAAAACTAAGTACATCCGATAAATGGGCCTTCAAAGGATGAATGGATCTCTCTCCACACCACTTCACAAACCTAGCCCACCTAGAGGAATAAACAGATTTAGTGGAGTGTCTACTGGACGATAAAATAACATCCTCCACATCCGGTGGGAGAGAGAAAGAGCTCAGGTTGCCCGTTCAATCTCCAGGCATGAAGATGCAGGCTCTGGAGGTGGGGGTGTGGAACCTGCCCATGCGCCTGCGAGAGGAGGTCTGCCCTGAGAGGGAGATGGAGTGGAGGGTGCGATGAGAGGTGAAGATCTGTGTACCACACCCTTCTTGGCCAATCCGGGGCAATCAATATAACTTGGGCCCGGTCTTGGCGAATCTTCCTCAGAACCCGAGGAATCAAGGGTATGGGAGGAAACGCGTAAAGAAGCCGAAAGCCCCAATCCAGTCAAAACGTGTCCCCCAATGCTCCCACATCGGATACTGGAGACTGCAGAATGATGGGCAGTGCGCGTTCTTGTGAGTGGCAAACAGGTCCACCTGAGGAGACCCCCACAACCTGAAGATGCGGTGAATCACCTCCGGGTGAAGCCTCCACTCGTGGTCGGCTGAGTACTGCCGACTGAGACTGTCCGCACGTAGGTTTAACACCCTGGCCAGATGATTTGCAATTATGCAAATCTGGTGGCCCTGAACCCAGGACCAGAGCCGCAGAGCCTCTCTGCAGAGACGATACGACCCCACTCCTCCCTGCTTGTTGATGTACCACATTGCGGTAGTGTTGTCCGTCAGGACTTGAACCGACTGACCACGAAGGGAGGGAAGGAAGGCCCTGAGAGCCAAACGTATTGCACGCAATTCCAGCAGGTTGATGTGAAGCAACCTTTTCTCTGGAGACCAAAGACCTTTGACCTCCAGATCCCCCAGATGTGCTCCCCAACCTAGAGTGGAAGCATCCATGATCACTGTGGCCACCGGTGGAGGAGGTTGAAAAGGCCTCCCTTGAGACAGGTTGCCCGAAACACTCCACCAAGACAGCTCCACTGCAGTGTCTCCGAAGATTCTGACCATCTCCCCGAGATCTCCATTGTGCAGATACCACTGCCTGCGGAGACACCACTGGAGTGCCCTCATGTGCCAGCATGCATGGTTAACCAACTGTATGCAGGAAGCAAACAGTCCGAGCAGGCACAGGACCTTCAGGACTGGAACCACCGCTCCATTGTGTAACAAAGGAATCAATTCCTGAATGTCGAATATCCTCTGCAGAGGCGGGAAAGCTCGACACACAGTAGTGTCCAGTACTACCCCTATAAACAGGTTGCGCTGAGAGGGCACCAGGTGGGATTTGGGTACATTTATCGAGAAACCCAAGTCGAACAACAGCTGTGTTGTTACTTAGAAAAGATGCAGCACCATCTCTGGCGACCTCGCTTTGAGCAGCCAGTCGTCCAGATAAAGGAAAACTGGGACCCCGGACCTTCTGAGATAAGCTGCTACCACTGCCATCACCTTCGTGAGGATCTGTGGTGCGGACGTAAGACCTAGCGGAAGGACAGCAAACTGGTAGTCTTGAGATCCCACCGTAAAACGGAGATACTTCCGATGTGACTTCAGGATGGGAAGATGAAAATACGCATCCTGCAAATCGATCAACACCATCCAGTCTTCCTGTTGCAGCACCAGAAGAACCTGAGCCAGGGTCAACATCTTGAACTTTTCCTGCTTGAGGTAAAAGTTCAAGATCCTGAGGTCTAGGATTGGCCTCAACCGACCGTCCTTCTTGGGTAACAAGAAATACCGGGAGTAGCACCTGTGACCCCGTTCCTGCTCTTGAACCACCTTTAACGCACCTTTCTGTAGAAAGGCAAGAACCTCCTGCTGCAAGAGCAGAAGATGGTCCTCCGAACACCAGCCCTGGCGAGGAGGGTAAGTAGGTAGAAACTCTTGGAAAGGCATGGCGTACCTATTTTCTACAAGATTCAAAACCCAAAGATCTGATGTAACAGATTTCCAATTTTGTAGAAAATGGGACACCCGGCCCCCTACGGGACCAACATGCTCCAAGATGGGGGATCTAGAGTTGCTTCCCTGTGGTACCGGTGGTGGGGACAGGGGAGGAAGTGGAGGAGGAGGACTGTTACCGGGAGGCCCCCCGCAGACGTCCTCTACCCTTTCCTCTGTCCAACCTGTACAGAGGGTTCTGCTGCTGTTGCTGACGGCCTCGAAAGGAAGCCGCCTTCCCAAGACCTCAAAGCCTCCTGAATCCATAGCCCCTAGGCTCAGACTGCAGGCCCAAGGATCTTGAAGTAGCTCTACTGTCCTTGAAGCATTGCAGAGCATAATCCGCCTTCGTACCAAAAAGCCTGGACCCTTCAAAAGGCAGATCAAGCAGAGTAGCCAGCACATCCTGAGAGAACCCCGAAGACCTGAGCCAGGCATGCCACAGAGGAACCCATCACCCTGGCCACAGAGTCCGCCGTATCCAGCCCTGACTGAATCACCTGACGGGCTGCCGCCTGCGCATCTGCTAACACTTCCAAGAAGTGACCACAGTCATCCTCAGGCATCTTAGAAGCCACCTCTTTAGCAGAGTCCATCAAGGCATGGATATACCTCCCCAACAAGCACGTGGCATTAGTCGACTTTAAGGCCATGCTGGCCGAGGAGAAAACATTCTTGGCAGACTGCTCCAGTTTCTTCGAGTCCCTATCCCCCGGAGTGGTGGGGAAGGATCTAGCTGACTGCTTAGTAGAACAAGAAGCTTGAACCACCAAGCTCTTCGGCGAAGGGTGGGCAGTAAGGGAAGCCGGATCACCCGGAGCAGGCTTATATCGTCTCGCCACTGTCCTTGATACAGCAGGGGCAGATAAGGGCCTCTGTCACACTCTCATTATTGCCTCTTCCAAAGCCTCATTGAAAGGCAGCAAAGGCTCAACAACAGGAGAAGGAGAATGTAACAGCTCAGTCACGATATTTGACTTGACCTCAGCCGTGGGCAATTGTAGATCCAATAGATCAGCAGCCTTCCTTATAACGGAATGGTATGGAGCAACGTCCTGTGAAGGCAAGGCTTTCGGGGAAGAAAGCTCCCAATCCGGGGGGTGTCCAAGCCACTGGCCTCCTGAAGGCCCTCAAAGTCATCCACGGAGTCGACAATCTCCCCCTCTTCATCTTGTCCTGCTGGTACTCCTCTTCCTCCAGCAGCCTCTGGGCCTCCCTCCTGGAGTGCAACTTTGGGATCGGCGTCGGCGGCGCTTGGCGCGGCGCCGGAGACATCGGCGCTGGCGTCGAAGGAGGACCCTCAGAAGCAGGCAGCGGCACCGATCGAAGTCAGGAAGACGTCGGCCCAACACCGACGGCGCCGGAGACTGTGGTAACGGCGTCGAAAATCTCGGCGCCGGGAACTGCCATGACGGAGCCATCGGTATGAAGGCACGAAAGGTGCCTGGGCATATTGCTGGGGGATGCCCAAATTATAAGCAAGCGAACCCACAGGGCCAGATGGCGCACTGGTAGGGTGAGTTGCCTTGGCACACATGACAAACATCGCATTCAGGAAATGCGACGGATCCGCTCCCGGACCCGGGAAGGGTGGATAAGGACAGGGAACCGCCGGGTCTGGACTGAACAGGAGAAGCCGACCTAGAAGCCTTGCCCTTCGAAGACCGATGTTGAGACCCATGTTGGCGCTTCTTCTTATGCTTTCTCGACTTCGAGATATGTGAAGTCGACGACTTCGACTTGGACCTCTTACATACCCAATTCTCCTTTTTTGCCCGGGCCATGAAAAACTTTGCCTCACACTCCTTCAGAACTTTCGGATTCATCCTCCGACAGGACGAACATCCTTCGACGTCGTGATCCGACAACAGGGACCAGAGACAATCATTGTGGGGGTCCGTGATGGACATATGGCCCCCACACTCCCTGCAAGGCTTGAAACCTGACATATTCAGTGTAGCCATCACACTGCTACACCAAGGAAGAAAGCAGAAACAAAGTAATATGAAGAAAATGGAGAGTCCCAGAAAAAAACCGTTATGCGTCGATGGCGCAGAAAAATGGGAACTGACGTCAGCATGCCGACAAGGTCTTCTTATGGCTCCCATGACATCATACGGACTCGCGAGCGGAGCCGTGCCATTGTGACGTCCTCATCGAGGTGGGTGAGCTAGGAAAAAGTTTCAATGGAATGCTGGTGCAAGAGGTAATTCAAAAGGTGAGGAATCCACAGGCAGATGTATCCATCAGAAAGGATCGCACTGGCTCAATGACTGACTCGGATGAAGAACCTCAATGAGGGGGGCTGTAGCTTTCTCCACGGAAGGCAGAGTCAAATGTAGAACATCAGCCACCTTTTTTAACATATCTGTCAAGGAAGAGCTGGCTTCCAAGGCAAGGCCAGGAGGAGATAGAAGGCCAGAAGCCAGGGAAGAATTCTAACCCACTCACTTCGCCTAACTCAGAAATCCAGCTATACATCATAGGAGGATCTGTAGGCACTGAATGCACAAAAGAAACCCCTTCTTCATTTCCTTGCCCAAACTGTGTGAAGCCCACACAGAACCATGAATCAAGGGCTACGTAATTGACGTTGATTGATGCTGACACAGCGCTGTATCGACCTCGGGATGAGACAGTGGAAGGGCGTCGGATGGTGCTGACAAAACGAGCCAAGGGGATGTTGACGCATCAAGACTTTCAGCTGGGTTGTGCACTGACTCCGGTTCAGAGCCTTCCAGCACCATCGAAACATATCCCAAAGAAACAACAGCCGTTGCTCCAGAGACAGTCAGCGCCACAGATGTGAACCCCGAAGGGCTGTGCACCGGTGTCACTGTGTCCAAGGGCCTAACTGCAGCCGAGGATGAACACGTCAACGCACCCATCACCTCCTTGGGGCCCAAAGGCGCTCCAGGGGAAGGTGAGGACCCAAATATGGTATGAAGAGCATCATAATACTCTATCATCTAAGCCCAAGTGGCCCAGGCTCCAAGAAAGGCGGGGAAGCACGGAAGCGACTCTTGCACGGCATCCTCAGCACGAGGTCGCGAGGATTTGCTTAAAAACACGTTGTGAGTCGAAGAAGGCCCAGAAGGCAGCAACTTTGATCAATTACGACGACGCTTACCATGGGATGTGGATAGGGACTTGGACCGCTTCTGCCGTTCACAGGATGGAGAGCGACGCCCACGAGAACAGCCTCTGGAGTGGCTCTGTTGTTGAACCGCAGCCGACCGACGTTTTGGAGAAATGGAAGTCCTCGACAACCGCGCCGTCAGGAGCTTCATTCTATGCTCCCTCAACACCTTAGGTTTCAGCTGTTGGCAGGTGTCGCAATCTTCGGTGTCATGGTGCTTGCCCAAACACAACATGCATATGGAATGAGGATCCATACCCGAAATCTGTCAAGCACAAGATCTGCAGGATTTAAACCCAGAAGGTATAGAGAGCTGGCACACAGTTTCAGATGATACATCGTCACAGCAGACCAAAATGGTCAGAGATACGCTTCTAGGATCCGTGTTACAGTGCAGAAGAGAAGAAACTGACGTTCGCTTGCTGGAGGGGACTTATATGGCTCCACTGACGTCACAATCTGAGTTGACGTCATCACAGAGCCATACAACGCCATCCCCCACTGCTGATAAAAAATTTCTAGATCTAGTCCGACACTTGTGGAGAATTCAACAGTTAAGGAGTCTGCGGCTAGATGTCTCTATCAGATATTGGTTTCACTCAATTGTTCTATTTAACTTTTCTGGAAAGCCACAATAGAAAGCCACACAGAAAATGCACCACTGGCTCGATGGTTAAAACATGTATGTAGACTAAATGTGTATTTACAGAAAAATCAACAATGTGTCACAATCAAGAGTCCATAGCTAGCATAAATATGTGTCGGGCAAAACTCAAAGAAACTCACCAAGTGGGGTAATTAATTAAAACAGCCCATGTACCGTAAAGAGATCAGTATTTTCAGAAAGAGAGTAAGATTATCTCTTATATTGAGTTTTGCCAGTTAGGCTAGCTATCAACTCCTGATTGTGACATGTTGTTTTTTTATTTCATAGAATCAGCCCAGCATTAGATTGGCATGCGCAAGTTGATCATGAGCTATTCCCTTCTTTGCTGCACAATTCATTTGTGCTAGCCATTGCCACAGTTTTTGGTATGTTTAAAATATATAAAAATATTGAATTTCAAAATCTTAATGATTTTTACAATTAATTAAAATATGATTATTAAATTTCAGGTGCTTCCATTAAATCCCACCCATCCTGTTGATGACCCTTATATAATTAATCTTTATGGGGTGAAACGTCGACAACTATAATAGTGGATTGCCTTTTAATTGGATTTGGATAATGCCAATCTGACATAGAGTGGCATGTAACAACAACTGTATCCATATCAGTTACCTGAATATATGCTTTCTGTATAGCACTTGCACACTTTAAATTCACACTTTTCACTTTCACTGCACCCTAGTATTCTTTGAAGGACCATGTTTCAAATTAATTTGTTACTTTAAAGATGAGATATCTTTAAATTAATGGTTTTAAGCACAAAATAAATAAATCTTGTTTTGATTCCTGGTCAAACCAATCTTTTGTATGGTTACCACAGAAGTTGAAGCTTACACTTCCCCCACAGGAACCATTGCTTTTCTTTATAATGTCTTGCCCTGGTCCCAGGGTTATTGGGCAGCTCCTTTTCTTTGAGCAAGGCCACCGTCTCAACGCTTCTAGGCAAAGGAGGTGAGACCCTCCTCCCCCTTGCTTGTTCGCGTACAACACTACAGTTGTGTTGTCCCTCAAGATCTGGACACACATGCCTTGGATGGGGGGGACACAGGCCTTGAGTGCAAGCCGATTCGCATGCAGTTCCAGCAGGTTGATGTATAAAAGCTGCTCTTCCTAAGACCACAGACCCCTGATCTCCCATTCTCTATTTGAGCTCCCAAACCTAGGGTCGAGGCATCCATCACTAGCGGAGTTCCAATTGAAGTGGGAATGAAGGCCATATTGCAAAAGCAGTACTCAGATTTTCATGGCCAGAGAGGCCCAGTGACGCAACAAGAACTCAGTGCATCATTTCCAATCTCCTTCATCTTCTTCGGCTGATGATGAGAAAAGAAAAAAACATAGGAAGACAAGGAAACACTCCAGAGGTAAATCCCCCCATCGCTTTCTGCCTTCCGCAGGACTTTTCCACCAGAGTTAGTTTACTGCGCTGGTGGACCTGCCTCTGTGCAGCCCTGTTCCTCCACATGACTCGAGCCTGTAGCCCTCGATGTCAGCACCTTCACTGCATAAGAATCTGGCATTGAAACTGACCTTCCCCGAGTTTCTGGTTGTTTCTCCTGCCAAGTTTCATTGCTTCCTAAAAGACTGTTTTGATCAACAATTAGAATACAGAGAAGTATCCATAAAAGTGTGTTGTTGGTGAAAACTAACTTTAAACTACTCTCTTCAATATTTGTCTGAACTGTTAAGATTGGGATGGTATATTCAAAAAAGGTAACCCTGTGAAGTAACAGAAAGGATTCCTAAAGCCGATAATTGCATATGTATTTAAAGAGTGTCACATACAAAGTTTTAAAGTTCTGGCAAACACATACAATTACTAAGACTAGAGAAACACAAGGTATTAACACGTGTGGTTATTTTGCCGTTCTGCAGAAGTCAAGTAGAAAGTATAACTCATCTTCCACAAGAGAGTGTGTGGTGACAAAGCTTGAAGTAGTTATCCAAGACATAGGGAAATAAACTCTAGCACATGTATATTTGAGATACTTCTTGTGTATTTGTTTTTCAAGAACTGGTAGTGTCCTACTGAAGTACAGCGTGTTGGTTACACAAATATAGAGCGCAAGTATATCCATTCACAATGATATTTATGCTTAACAATCTAAAAAATAAGTCACTTAGCCTTTGTCTTTAATATACCCACTACATCCAGCAGAACGTATTGACCAGCCGAAGCGATGAGGTGGATTAGTGGAGTGCTGAGTCTCTGTTTTCTCTCTTGTCGGACTCCCTTTTCCTACTTCTATTACTAGCCCTCATATCTAAGAATAAGATTACACTAGTGGGGCTGGTGAGAGAAAAAAACAGTACTGCTCCCACTGGAGCCAGTGCATAAAGTTAATGCAACCTGACAAGGTCCTCAAATCCTCTGTGATTGACTTAATAGTTAAAACTTTACTGAAAATTCAAGTTGCAAAATTAAAAAGGTTAATGTTTGCCTTTTGCGCTTGGGTTTTTTAATCAAGTCCTCTGATTGGTCTAGCCAATATCAGCATTTTACAGAACCATCTAGCCCTTTCAGGATGAGGCCCATAATTAAGGTAAGGTGAAAAAATCTACTATTCTACTATTAGCACCCACCTCAGAGGACATTAATCAATGATAACACGGAGTGCAGCAGGCCATGGCCTCTAATCATGTGCTTACAAACATACAATTTTGATTTCAGTGTGCTTTATGTTTAAGGACATTTCATTTCAATATTCAAATACAAGATATATTGCTCATAATCAAATACTTTTTATTACATTTAGATGAAAGATAAATGCAGGCACCAATAGATATTATGTAAGCAAATCAACTTCAGATAACTATTCTTCATAGAGTTGCAGTGTATTTCTATTTATAAGATACATGTAATGGCATGAAATCAAAATGTATGATAAAGTAACCTTCTTCAATTGTACATAGATAAAAAAATAAAATGATTCTAAATAATTACCTAAAGACTGATATAAAAATATATTCTCTCTATTTGACTATATATTGCTAGATTGAGGCACATTCATGAGTTTGTCCCAAGGTAAGTAACACTGCAATAACTCCAGAGCACAGTAAGGAATGGCTTTTCCACATTTGTGTAATCTTTTCCTTGAAGTAGTGCACTGGGGTTGACACAATGTCATAGCACTAGCCTGGCAGTACGAACAGACTTTTAATAGTGTAATATGACATATGAAAAAAATCCACACATGAATTGGGCAGGAAGGTTGAGAGTCATGGGATTGACTATTGCAGCGTGAAGCGCCAACATCAACATGAAAATTGAACAGAATTTTTATGAGACAACCAACCCCTCCAATCGAAGATGTCATTGAACCATTTGCTTAGCGGTATATATATGTGCAGCATGTCTAATCCATATAGAGAAAATTTCACCTTAATAAACTAGTAACAGGCATACTGGCTTTGATGCCAAACGCCATACTCAGCACTGTTCTACTTGAGGTGTGTCTAAAGTATTCTAACTCCAGGGCTGCATTTCATCCTACATACTAAAGCTCAATACTCAGTCTTTCAGCTTCATAAATCATTTGTTATCAAGAGTTTCATATCACATTGCTCAGAGAACATTTCACCTGTGTGCAAGAGTCAAGAAATTCCTGTTGGCTTGGATCTGGTCTGAGCACAACCCATGCCAAACATCGCAGTCTTGACTTTTGCTACACATTTTTAAAAACTCATAATTTTAGCAATGCGTTCTTTGGTATAATGTAACATAGGAAAGAAATATAGGCATTAAAAATAATCACAAAATATTGGCATTAGTGGTTCCAAGCAGAATAACTATATGTTGTTTGCAATGTGGGGCCTAGAGTTCAAAGTTTGTATTGCTGTTTATGTGTCCGAATGAGCTGCCATGTTGGGTGATACTTTTTAACAGAATGGTTTGGTGGCTGCTTTGTATGCAAGATTAATCATCATGTATTGACTTTTTTCGTGAATGTTGTAGTATATTCTTGCTCCTCAGCTTTCAGAACCAGCCAAACTTCATAGGAGATAGGTGTGGCAGGCTCTTTCACTCGTCTGAGTTCCCCGAACCAGTGGATAAGCTTTCAGACAGCAGCTGTGGTCTGGCTATTTTTGCCTGTGGAGAAAAAAAACAAATAACAAGCAATATTAGCAACAGGCCAATTTCATAGTGAACAATAAAATCATACAACACTTTACCCATTAGCCAGCAAGATGACTCCCTTGATGTTGACATAGGCTGTGACATGAAAGTGCCAAGATTTAATCTCAACAGTGCTAACATTGCTTTTCATCCATCCAAACGTGTTAAATAGAGTACATTGGATAGTAGCAGTCTTTTATTTATAGTGCTTAAGAAATACAAACAATTGTAGTATAAAGAGCTACTTAAAAACAGGTTAGTATAATTAAATACAAAGAGACTATTCACCCTATCCTATGTGCACAATTTTGATATACATGCTTGTGTAATGCAATGCATTGTATAGCAACACTCATGGGTGCAAATGGTATGTTTCATGAACATTGTGGTAAAAATAACACTATACAAAATTATCCTGGCATAAATACAAAAGCTACAAAAATACAGTGATGATAACTATATTTAGGTAAACATAGGTTTGCCATAATTGTATTTCCATACACACACGCACACGCATGCATGCACATAGACACACCCATTCACAAGCTTCATACGCTGGATCCCCAATTAAAACCACATATCACTAGACCTCTAGTCAAATTTATATGCTGCCCCTTCCCTCTCCTCACACCCTTGCTGGCCAGACCCCCTCCACTTCAGCACTCGCTATACTGGTATCAATCATGGATTGACACATCATAGTGGTATCATGATCCACGTGGGATGTGTGATCTCACATTTACATAAACCAACTTTAAGCTCACTCAAGAAACTGCATATCATCCAAAGATCAAACCTCATTATTATGCTGTACCCCGCACTAGCCTAATTCACACAGACCAACTGCAGGATGGTATTACATAGCATCAGTCCCACTCCGGTAAGCAGAATTGTTGAGGAGCTATGTTGTCATGCATAGACTTGTATCTTTAACGTTTTCATCTACATGAAATGGTGTTTGAACAACATATCAAGTTTTTAATATTGGGATACAGAAATATTGGAAAACAAATATCATGATACAAAAATATAATGCAGAAATATCGTCAAGAATATTGTTTTATCAGGTAAGTAATATTGTTATTAGGTATATCGTTTTTGTTAATATCGTTTTCAATAATATCGTTGTAAAGTATATCATTTAAAAAATATTTTAATGTGTTTCGGTTCATATATTGATTTTATGTGTTATTGTTTGCACAATTGTTATTAATTTTTTTAAATATAGTTTGTATTTTTAGTGATTTAGAATTTGCAATTTAATTGTCTATAGTAATTTATAATGGTGTACTGTGGGTTTGTAGGGCGATATGGTAGGAAGTTAAGTAATAATGAATCAATCATTTTAAGTAAATATGTGATTGATATTAATTATGCATATTATGTAATAGACATTTAATTAATTATATTCTATGTGCGAGTTGCTATGTTTGTAGGGGTATAGGGTAGGAAGTTAAGTAGTAATTGATTAATCATTTTTAAGTAAATATGTGATTGATATTAATTATGCATATGATGTAATAGTCATTTAATTAATTAGATTTTAGGTGGAGGTTGCTATGTTTGTAGGGGTATAGGGTGGGAAGTTAATTAGGTAATAATTAACCAACAATTGATTTTTTATTTATTATTAATTATTTCATTGACTATTAATTATGTAAATTGTGTGATAATCATATACTGTACTTGCATTTTAGATGCAGGTTACTGGATTTGTAGGGGTATAGGGTGGAGAGTTAATTAATAAGTAATTAATAATTAATTATGAATTGATTAAGAATTGTTGGAGTATTAACTATGTGCAGTGTGTAATACTGAATTATTTTGTTATAATTTAGTTGTGGGTCTTGAGATTTGGCATGTTTGCCCGACTAAACCAAAGATTATTTTTTAATCAGTATTGGAGTTATTGTGGCCCCCGAAGTGCGTGTTTCCGAGCGTGGTGGCGTTCGGAGGAGGAAGTTCTGTTAACTGGGTCCCTCACCCTAACACGGAGCACTATCGTAAGGGTCTGCTATGAGTATCGGTGAGGCTGCAATATAGATGTGTGTATATATATATATATATATACATATATATATATATATAATGTGCTTTTTATAGTAGTACATTTAAGTAATTACAAAACAAAATTTCATATATAAAATATATCATACACATATATGTGTGTTTATATAAGTATATATTTATGTAGTATTAAATATTAGTGAGATTTATTTAATTAACATTATAATAATGGGATGTATTAAAATATTTAGGATTTACTACTTTAAACTATATATATATATATATCTATATGGAAACTATATATTTTTTGTTTTTCATGATATCAGTTTGAAACAATTTAAAAAAAATTTTTTGTACTTACCATTGTAAGGATAGGTAACAATATTTTTGTACACAATATTTTTGACACCATATTTTTGTTACACAATATTGCTGGTTTCAATATTATGTCAGTGATCACATGAAATATAAATATCTGTACTCAGATAGGCACTGTCAGTAGCAGAAGTCTTTCACTTCCAGTACAGCAGCTCAGTTTTTTACAAGATGATTTTAATAGGATTAAAAAGTCCCACAAGACTGCATTACAGAAAAACAGTACAGGCAACCTCCTGTCACCACAAGGGAATAGCGGCCAATGAATGTGCAGATTCAAGGCATAGGCCTAACTTCTCTACATAAAGCGAGGCTGCTGCTGTCACTGTAAGAAAACCACAACCTCAAATAGCATCATTGTTTGGGACTAGAGCAAATTCACACAGTTCAATGCCACCCAAATTCTTTCAGATGTACCTTCATAGATGTGTCAACGTTTTCCAGGTGGGCTTCCCAGCCTACCAGTGTGGGCGTGTCTTTGGCGTTAGATGCACATGGTACACCTGTCTCTTGCAACTTTTTGAAGCCTAAAAATCAAACATAGTAGAGTGAGCTTGGTCCAGTTATGTTTGCTTACCTTACACTGCCACCACAATAATTCATTCATTCACTCATTCATCCTCAGGGCATTTGAATTTACAGCCTAACCATGCCATAATAGTTTTTTTTTTTTTAAACATCACAGGTCTTGGACTTGAAGCATAATAAGAAAGAAGTTACTTACCTTTTGTAATGATCTTTCTGGTGGATATTCCATCTAACCACAGACTTCTCCCATCATGAATACCCCAGGAGCTATGCTGCATTCTGGGAGTTTTCTTTAAAATGTCCTTGTGGGTCAGTAGGTTGTGTCATGCTGCTCCGCGTTGGAGCTGTCCTGACATGAATATTACATTGGGGCCCCTATATAGGTGCCACCGCCGCATGCTGACATTAGCTTCTTTCTGATATCTGTTGACATCATTAGACCAATACAGGCGAGTCCGAAAGTGGTGCAGCCAATGCTTTTGTAGAATGAACGCCTAGGCCATCCAGAGGCTGTTTCTTGGCCAGTTCATAGAGGATTTTGATACACAATTTGATTGAGAAAACATCTTTCAAAGGTTCTCTTCTGCACAACTTGTCCCTTCTTTGCCCAGATAACTTCACAAAAGGCTGTTTGTCCATCCAATGGTGCTTGGTATGAGCAATATAAAAACTAATGGTACAAGTAAATACTCGGAGGTCTCTTTGGGTCTAGGTGCTGAAGTCTCTCGTCCTCTTCAGGTTAATGAGGCAGGGCAGAGAAAGCTAACAGTATGATAGACTACCCTAAGTGGAAAGACGTGACAATTTTTATGAGGAATGCCACTCTAGCATGTAGTACTAGTTTGTTCAGGAAGAAGTTGGAATACAGTTCCTGGATAGACCGAGCCTGCAATTTTCTCATGGGATGAGCTGATGTTATCTCTATGAGGAATGCCGCCTTCAAGGTAAGCAGTCATAGGGACAGCTGTGTATTGGCTCAAATAGACTGAACATGAGGAAAGTGAGAACCAGATTGAGGTCCCACTGGGGCATCATAATATATGTGTCAGCTCCTTGAGGAAATGCATCAAAACAGGTGATTTAAACAAAGATGACTGATCAAGTAAACATAAGAAGTCTGAAAGAGCTAACAAATAACCTTTAATTGTCGCCACAGCAAGGCTATGCTGGGCTACAGATGAACAAAACATTAAAACATCAGACAACTGTGCTTTCAGATCAAGCTACTCAACTTCGGTAATGCTCTTTTTGGTAGCGACTCTATGTAGCCACAGAATCCTCACCTTTAGAATATTCCCAAGGGGTCAGATTGGATCCACAAACTTTTCAGCAGTACCTCTGCATGCCGGTAGAAGATGCTGTGTGGCTCTGCATTGATGCTGTATCACTCCGAAAGGACATGCGGAGCTTATGTCGGCGCCAATATGGCGCGCTAATATCAGTTGCTTTTGAGGTTGTCTGCACCCACAGACGCAGAGCCCCAACAACAAATTGGTCGTAACTAATGTGCAGATTCTTAGACTTGGGATTTATTTAATGGACAGAGTCCAATCACAGACTGGGGAGGATGGGAGGGTTGGTGAGGAATCTGTGGCTAGAAAGTCTCTTCTAGAAAGAGTGTTGCCGAAGGTGAGTAACTTGTTCTTTTGATAGAGACTTCTAGCTGGAGATTCCTCACTTTTTAAATAAATACCGAAGCAGTACATATTCAGAGGTAGTTCTGTGAATGGACCCAAACCAGAAAGTCTTGCAAGACCGAGTGAGGAAAATGCCCCTCTCAGCAACCCTGACCATCCAAACAATAGCGCTTTATGGAGGGATGCCCATGTAAAGGCCCGGCACATGTCCTGGACAGGGACTTCATGTGCCAAGGCAGTGTTAGCAGCTTTGGCCCTGGCGGAATGAACATGGCAGATCTTAATACAAAGCACGATCCAGTGGGAGATGGATCTCTTCTTCGCAGTCTTGCACTTTTTCACTCTAGGAATCCCCACAAAGAGCTGATCGTCCATCTGATGATTTTTGATACTATCAATATAAAACCTTAAAGCTCTCTTGGGGTCCAAATGGTGGAAGATGTCCTCCTCCTTAGAGGGCTGAGGCGGAGCATAGAACAGCGGTAAGGTGATATTTTGCCCGAAATGGAACAAAGTCACAACTTTAGGCATGAAGGATGCCCGTGCAGCAAAACCAGCCTGTCTGGGAAGAAGATGGTGTATGGCAGCTTGACACGGAGAGCTTGAAGCTCACTCACACGCCGCAAAGATGGTATGGCGACAAGGAAGACTCTCTTGAGGGTGAAAAGCTGCGAGGGACAGCTGTGAAGCAGCTGAAAGGGAGTGCACATCAGAAATATAAGGACCATGTTAAGGTCCCACTGTGGCATGACAAAGGGAGAGGGAGAAAAGAAATATTGTAAACCATTTGAAAAGCCCATGAAAACTGAAGACTTAAACATTGAGGGCTGGTCCAGCAACCAAAGGCTGAAAGAACTGAAAAGTACCTGTGAGAAAATGGGTTGCGGGTTGACTGGCGTGTGTGTGTGTGTGAGCCCTGGTCATGCACCAGCCACAATCCCTTGCAGGGTGAACTACAAAAAAGTCACTAAATTAACCTGTGCTTAACCCTGGGTAGCTTGCTGCAAAAAGCAGTCAGGCTTAACTTAGAGGCAATGTCTAAAATATGTATGCAGTACACAAACAGTAATAAAGTGAAAACACAGCAAAACTCCCAAACCAATTTAGAAAATAAGTTATAATAAATTATTTGACACCAAAACAACAAAAATCTAATCAGTAGAACCGGAGTTATGAATTTTTAAAGTTTTAAGTGAAATATAGTGCCTTAAAGATCAAAGTGCCAACTGTGGGTATCTGGTAGCAAGAGACTCGGTCAAAGTCGAAAGTTAAGGCAGACTGCGAGGTTCAGATACAAGAAGCGGATTGGGCCCGGTCAGCGCTTAACTTCGTACTTAGAAACATTTCTGAAGAAAAATGTCTGAGAAGGTAGACGTTCAGCAGGGCAAGGCTGCAAGAGTATCCGAGGAGGTAGCGTCGTCGTCGGATGGCCACGGAGTGAAGCAGCAGTGAAGATTTCTACCTTCAGACTTAGTAGCCGAAATGGAAGTGAAATTTCCAGCGGGACAAAGCAGACGGCTGTAGCCATAGACAGTTCCACAAGGTCAGATACCCCTTTGACAAAGGACCACTGAAATGGATTTGCTGCTGCAGAGAAGAATGAAGCGGGAGAAGCCGCAAAGTCAATCCGAACGGCGATGTACCTTCGGCGGATAGGCAAGCAGGTTGGTCCTGGTCTCCTCCTGTTCTGAAATTAGCCATCTGGGCACCTTTAGCACCATAACCAAGGGTCCAGGAGTGGATGGAGACCTCTTGGGGGTTCAGGAGGACGCACTCAGGCAGAGTCCAAGTGCGGGTTCAAGACGGTGGGAGCCTGTTATGTCCCTGTGACTCTGAAGAGGAGGCCAGCAATCTACCCCTTGGAGTCAGTTGTAGATGCAGGGCACAACAGCAGAGCTGGCCTCTGACAGTTCAAGGCAGGCACCAGAGCAGTCATTCCAGGTACTGCAGCAGTCTGGCAGGTCACAGCAGCAGGCAGTCCTCAGAGAGTCCTTCAGCAGGTCAGTAGTGAACTGAAGAGTGGGTCTGAAGGCCCTATTTTCATACCCTGGTGCTCTGGAGTGAGAAGCTTCTAGAAAGGTTCTTTGTGGGGACATGACACAGCCCATTCAAATGCAAGTGGGCCTGTGCTCAGCTACACCCCCCATCCTGCCAGTTGATGGGCCATTGAGGCACACCTAACCCCGCTATTTTGTGGCTGGGAGGAATTACAGCTTATTATATGCAATACGGAATCCTCTATGTTAACCTACGAGAGGTGTAGGCCCCATCAGTAGTGAAAAACGAGTTTGGAAGTTTTTCACTACCAGGACATGTAAAACTTTAAAGTACATGCCCTACCTTTTAATTATACAGCAGCCTGCACTATGGGCTTCCTAGGACTACGTTAGGGATGACATATGTAATAAAAGGGGAATTTAAGGCTTTGCGAGGGGGTTTAGATACCAAGTCGACTTGTCAGTGTGGCACTGCATTCAGGCTGCAATGGCAGGCCTGGAACAAGTTTTAGACTACTACTCAGGTGGGTGGCACAATAAGTGCTGCAGGACCACTGGTAACATTTAATTTACTGGCCCTGGGTATATGGTACACCACTCTACTAGGTACTTACAAGTAAATTAAATATGCCAATTAGGAATGTACTAATCAAATCATGTTTAGGGGAGTGAGCACAAGCACTTTAGCACTGGTTAGCAGTGGTAAAGTGCACAGAGTCCTAATCCCAAGAGAAGCAGAAATGTAGCAAAAATTAGAGGTAAGGAGGCACAGGTTTGCGGAAAGACCACCCTAAGACTGACAGATTTAAAAGTACCCTCTATCTGTGCCCAGAGCAAAACAAACAAAAAAACATCAGATATCTTTGCCTGAAGGGGGTCTATCTGCTGAGTACTGTACTAGGCCACAAATCTGTTCCAACAACAGCTATATACAGTTTTTGTTGAGCAATGCCAGGCTGTCAAGATGGCATCAACCACTCATGGAGAAAATCTAAGGTGTTCAGCTGTCGATAATTAATCTGCAAGCATGAAGGTAGAGATTGCAAAGGTCTGGGCGCCGAACCCTGCCCCACTGCAGCGAAAGCGAATCCTCTTGGAGGGGCAGCTTAATCAGGGGACAGATACCAAACTTTCTGTGGCCAAACTGGAGTCACTAAGATGATTTGGGCTCAGTCGGTCCTGAGATTCTTGAGAACTTGAGGCAGGAGTGGTATCTGTGGAAAGACATAAAGGAGTCCCAAGTTCCACTCGAGGCGGTAAGCATCTCCGATTGAAACATACCTTGGAAACTTCAACTAGCAGAAGTGTTGTGTGAGGAAATTAGGTGCATATTATGGTGTACTTTAAGATCCTTAGGTTTTGTTTGTCAAACCTTCAGTTCAACCATGGATGGCTGTGGCTCTGAGCAACAAGGCTTACACAAAGGAACAAGTGTAAAGCATCTACACAGCACCAAAAACAATTGAAGAAGAAATTGACAAGACACCAAAGAAATCTGACACCAATTTATAAAAACAGACTTTTTATGTATAATTAGATACCACAACAAAAATGATCCACCAGAGGGTTCCGGAGATATAGATTTTACAATGTATAGTAAATCAAATCACTTCACTCGACCGTGAACAAGCACTGGCAAATTCAACTATTTTGACACTTAAAAACTTTTTGAGCAAAAAGTCAGGCAAGTTGAAATGCAGTCAGTCAGAGTTACTAGGGGCAACATACTCTTGCATGGAGCCAGTCATGGGGACCAGCAAGGCCTTCAGAACCAGTTACCTCGTCAGAAGAAGCAGTCTTCCAGCAGTTTCAGTCACTTTTCCTCGTTCAATGGATTCCTATGGAAGTGGTCCTGATTTTTTTTAAACCCATTTTATAATTTTTTTTTAAAACGTACAGTATATACTACAAGTACAGCACAGCATAATGGTGCAGGTAATCAATGAAAAATGTCTCAATGGGTCAGTGTATCCTGTTCAGCAGTTTAAGTGCCAACAGGAGACATTAGTTCCTTCTTTAGTATATCGTTAACAAGTGATATAGAAAACAATTTGAACTAGTAAGGCACCAACAATTCTAAATCTTAAGATCCATGTCACCTGAATGGGAGGATATGTGTGGCACAGGGCAAATATCTAGCACGGCTGCTCTATTGTTATCTACAGCAGGTGTGGTCACAGCATTCCAACACCAGTGCACATCATGCTCAGAAGGGGTATGAGCAGGATGGGGGGAAGAGAGTTCTCCGGTTATGGCTCTGGTGGATGTATTGGAATTACGCATTGCAGGAAAGTTTACAGAGATAAATATGTGCCTTGTCTCATTCTTTAGGGGTAAGCTCTCGGCCAATGTCTCACTCCAAGTATAGTCTTGTGGGTTGCATCAAGTCCTGCGGGTTGGATGTCATTGCGCTTGTGAACCACGTGAAATGTTGCTGTCCCACGCCCATCACATGGACCACAAGCAATAGCGGGTGAGTGTCAGGTTCCATGTCCTTGATATGCCAATGCCGCTGTAATTCTACCAGCAGAATACGATGCACTAGGAAGTGACCTTGAGGATACCATGATGTTTGGTGACTGTGTATCTTTCCTTGTAAGCTATGTTTCTTCAAAAGTACCCAAACATCTTTACGGGTTTCCCACCATATCCTCCTGGTTTGATGTCCATTTGATACAACTTCTTCTGTCCTTTAAACATTTTTTCAAACATTTTCTCAGCAATTATTGTCAACTTTGAACTTGAGTCAAACATTGCTTCTACACGTTGGCCCTCAATGTTTATGATATCCTTAGGATTGCTCAGAACCCCTTCCTTAATCTGTAAAATGATCTCGTCACACACTTGTGTTACACTACCTTTGGGATCTTTTCTGCTATATAGATTACTTCTGCAGCAAACCCTGAAATGGCCTTTTTCTCAAACGTATTGCATGTTACTTTTAGAGCAGGAAAATCCTTGTTGGCCATGTGTCCCATTTTCCCACACCTGTAGCAACTGCCTCGAAAGGTCCCCCACTTTTGTCATCCTTGGTTTCCACCTTAGTACCTTTGACTAGTAATAACTCACTCATATTTTCTGTGATTTCGCTCACTTTTGGCTTTTCCTCACCATCTTGTTTTATTTTTTCCACACAATGTATCATGTGCTTGACCTGTTTGGCTACTATCAATACCTCCCCTAGTGGCGGATTATCCTTTAACCACAATTCTTCTCTTATTCTCCCAATCTTGCATGTAATCAAAAATGTATCCCTTATTCACTCCTCATATGTTGCCCCAAACTTGCATGTTGCAGCTAGCTTCCTTATGTCTGACACAACCTCCTCCAATGTCTCTCCTTCTTTCTGACCCCACTTCCCAAAGTGATAACGTTCCATTTTAATGCTGACGTTGGTTAAAAAATGGTATTATCGTGTTTTTATACTAATTTCATACTCATTGAGTCCTCTTGCCTCATTAGCACCCAGTTCAGGTAGGTGCTCCAATACCTCTTGTCCCTCTGCCCCTAGATAATGCTGTAGTAAAGCTACCTTCTTCTCCAACCCTAAATTGGAGCCACACACTACTGCATAATTTTTGAACACTTTCTTCCACTTGTTCCATTTTAAAGGCGGTTCACCGGGAGTCACCATAAAAACGGTGAGGGTGTTACATTCCGTATATTGGGTATATTTCTACTGTTTTTTTCCCAATGAAAACCTTACTCTGTGTATCTGCTACTGTCATCAACACCCTCAAACATCAGTGGCCTAAAATTAATTAAATAGAGCTCAATCACTGTCCACAACATGTAAAGGAAAAGTAGGTTAGTATAAACTGTGAATGAAATGTTCTAGCAGTTTCTTTGCTTTTAACTTGCAAAAATCATGAGCAGGGGTAGTTCCAGTAGTAGCACTTCAGGAAAATGCTTGTATGGCTGCAGCGACATTCTCCCTGAAATTTACTTTGGACAATCTTCTTTGTTTCCTTAGCAGAGAGTCTTCCTGAGGGAACTGGGTGGGTTAGAAGTACATGGAAGCTGACCAGGATCCCCACACAGTGCCCTGCTCAACGTGTAGTGCAGCCGTCCACCCGCCCAGACTCAGGTAGGAAAGTGTTGGCTTTTCTTCTTTTATTTATTACCGTATGAGGATATTTTTCAAACACACTTCTACACAAAGGGGTATATTCACAAGAACGTGCGAATAGCTTACCGCAACTTCTCACATCGCAGCCCAACGCGTGAAAATAACGCTGTGTCAACGTGGCATTCCCAACACGGTGATACCGTGCGATATACGCACGCAAACGCGGAAAATGTCCGCGAAACAACTAGCGCGACTGCGATAAAAATTCAAACCTTAACGCGAAAAAAGGTGCGATGGGCCAAATCGCGAAGAGACAATCCGCGATAAGGCACGCAAGGCCTGCAATACACACACGTCAGGCGTGAAAAATCACCACAAAAACAGATTAAAAAAAAACACCAAACAAAAAAACACCAACAGCGAAGCATGATGGAGTCAGGCGGAGCAGGCACAGGGGACGATCGGAGCCCCAGCCAGGGCCCTCGGGGACAGGGAAGGACAAGAAGAAGAGGAAGCCGCGGTTCAGTCCGCAGGAGAATCAGATCCTGGTCACGGAGGTGATAGGACACCATCAACAACTGTTCATCACCTCCACCGTGTCACTGGGCACAATAAATGGAATATGGCAGTCCATCTTGGACAAGGTGAATGCTGTCGCAGTGCAGGGGAGGTCAATGGACGAGGTCAAGAGGCGATGGACTGATAGCAAGCGCAAAACCAAGAGCAAACTCGCCAACAACCTCAAAGCAGCAATGCAGACTGGAGGTGGGAGTCCTGTGCCGCAGGAGGAGCTGGACGAGATGGAGGAGATGGTGTCGACAGTCATCAGTGTGGATACGGTGACAGGAGTTGGGGGCCCGGACACTTCTCTACAGGACCGGACACAACAGCAACAGGGTGAGTAGCGACCAGGGACTGGGGGGACGGGGGAGATGGGCACAATGGCACACATGCACAAATAAGCAGACCAGACTGCACACCCACAATGACTACGGATCATGTCCCTGATCCCCTTGCCATACTGCAGCACACATAGGAACACCAAGTACGTCACCCTCGACCATCTGCCCAGAGTGGGCCCACCCCACACATCACGCAGCTCAAATACAACCCATGCACATGTGCTGAACCCAGCCAAGCTGCTGCTCCGTGAGCCACACTGACAACGTAAGTGACACTGCATGACGAATACCATGCCTGCAGTCCGATTACCATGACATGGTGCACGCAACGACACTGAGGTGGCTGAGTGTGGACCACATCCGTAAAGGAGCAGGTCACACTCTGACACATCCACCTGCACAATCAACCCCGAAGCCCTCAGAGAGCTCATCGGCCGCATCAGCTCCCCACCTCCAGGATCAGGGCAGCCCAGCTGCATCGAGGAGACCCCACCCCCTGCACAGACCACACAGCAGGCAGCACCTGCAACACCGGCTGTCTCCCAAGACCCCCACGGAACACACCTGGCCTTCCAAACCAGTGTGTTAGAGTCCCAGGAGAAGTTGGCTGATCAGGTGCGGGTGGGGATTGACCTCCTGGCAGCCAAACTTGATGCCATCCATAGGTGTCTACGTCCCTTCGGGGACCACTTACAGTCCCTGACGGACACCCACAGTCCACTCCATGGCCTCCAACGAGCCCTGGCCGACATCGCTGGAGTCCTGACTCGGAGACAAGAGCACCTGTCAAGTCAGAGTGGCTCCAGCGATCTCAGCAGTGACTTTGCACATATGCGGAGGCTCATGGAGGACATGGTGCGGATGGAGGCGGAAAGGTTGGCTGTCACTGCTGCACATCAGCTAAATGTAGCTGGGATATACCATGCCCTGCAGATCCTCGTCATGGCATTGCTGCCACAAGGCCTGGCGCAGATGGATGCTGCTGCCCCTACACCATCCCCATCTGCGCCCCCTGGTGTGTCACTGCCTCACAGTGCGGCAGACATTTCTACTCCTGCACCTGATGTGTCACTGCCACACGGTGCGGCCGACAATCCACCTCCGGCCCCTGATGTGTCAGTGGCACACAGTGCTGCAGCCGGAACTGCAGCACCCACAGGTGAGGCAGAGCACACATCAGAGGACGAGGATGTGGATGATCCAGACTTCTTGATCATGAGGCGGCAGTAGCATTCCTCCCACCCATTTGGCCTGTTTCATCTTGGTTCTGCCCTTGGCATCATGACCTTCCACTGCCCCCCGATGCACTCATTGACTCTCACCTTGGACCTCGACATGGACTGCCATATTCTGTTAGATGACCGATGACACAGCGATCAGACTGCGGTCTGGACTCTTCCTCTTCCGATGTACTTGCCATGCCCTGAAGGACTCTGGCTGGCCCGCCACGTGCCAATGATGTGAAGTGGGGCCTGCATGGCCCTGTACTGCTCCAGCTGCAACACTCCACTGGATGACAATAAATCATTCACTAATGCACAGTTGTGTCATGTCTTCGATCATTCAAGTATGTGAGTCTGGATGTGTGTTGGGTCAGTAATTCCCCCTGACGTCCATGTTGCACACGTCGTGGGACATGGGTCACAGGGTGCTACATTGCCGATTGCGTTCCGTGCGGCGTAGTCACGACATCAGGGACACACGCATTCGTCACTTCCTTGTCCGGACAAGGACTGAACCAGCGCACACAGCCCCGGGATCATTGTTGCACGCCCGACGCAGGTCCGGCGTACGCCAGGCCAGACCACTGCGCTTACGCTCCGAGGGGGGACGACATAGCTACATGTCCCAGGATTCCAGGCTTGGGATCTGCTGGTCACTGTTCTAGTTGCCAGCATGCCACGGCCACTCCCTGAGGGCAGGTTTGCGCACACACCACACCCATCCAGCAGATGCGTCACAGGCCATGTGACACCGCCAATAAAAGGGGCCTGCAACGTCACATTCCCCACTGCCGGAGGTGACCTGACAATGTACGTGCAACGGGGCTCAATCATGGAGGGTCCATGACTTGTGGCGCACAGGGTTAGTCGCCCCCGACGTCCGGCGGCCGACACGGGCCTACCACCACGTGGCGCTGGCTTGAGTTGCACAGGGTTAGTCGCACCTATGAAGCTGAGCGGGTGTGCAGCCTGCAATGATGACGTGTGCACTAATATGGTCTCTGCCATTTCTGACTCAAGACCCAGTATCAAGTGTGTGACCTGCTGGACCGCGGGGGGTGCCGCATGATGTGGGGACTGCCAAGGCTGCGGGCCCCGGCCTTGGACTTGGCACCGGCACGTGGTGTGCCCTGTTGGGGACACACCTGTGGCAGCAGGTGAGCAGTGGGGCCTGGGTGCGCTGGGGCGGACATTCACTGCTGGGCGGCGGGAGGGGCTGTGGTGCAGCAGCATGTGTGCGCAGGGGCGGACAGGCGATGATGCCGTGTGCAATGATTTGGACTCTGCAAATATTTGTTGTGTACTTGTTTCAGATAGGGGACCTGGTGGACTGCAGTGTTGGCCGGAGCCTGCGTGCGACGCAGGCCTACCGCCACGTGGCGTTGCCTCAAGGTTCACAGAGTTAGTGGCACCTATGGAGCTGAGCGGGTGTGCAGCCTGTGATGATGACGTGTGCACTGTAATGGACTCTCCCTTTCCGAACTCAAGGCCCAGATTCAAGTGTGTGACCTAGTGGGCCTCGTCCGCGTGATGTGGAAACTGCCACGGTCGCGTGTCTCGGAGCGTGCACTGGCACGTGGTTGGAGACACACCGGTGGCGGAAGGTGAGCAGTGGGGCCGGTGTGCGCATGGGCAGCGGTCTCTCTCCCTTTCTTTCTCTCTCTCCCTTTCTCTCTCTCTCTCCCTTTCTTTCTCTCTCTCCATTTCTTTCTGTCTCTCCCTTTCTTTCTCTCGCTCGCTCCCTTTCTTTCTTTCTCTCTCTCTTTCTTTCTCTCTCTTTCTTTCTGTCTCTCCCTTTCTTTCTCTCGCTCCCTTTCTTTCTATCTCTCTCTCTCTTTCTTTCTCTCTCTCCCTTTCTTCCTGTCTCTCCCTTTCTTTCTCTCGCTCCCTTTCTTTCTCTCTCTCTCTTTCTTTCTCTCTCCCTTTCTTTCTGTCTCTCCCTTTCTTTCTCTTTCTCCCTTTCTTTCTCTCTCTCCCTTTCTTTCTTTCTCTCGCTCCCTTTCTTTCTTTCTTTCTCTCTCTCTTTCTTTCTCTCTCTCCCTTTCTTTCTGTCTCTCCCTTTCTTTCTCTCGCTCCCTTTCTTTCTTTCTCTCTCTCTCTTTCTTTCTCTCTCTCCCTTTCTTTCTGTCTCTCCCTTTCTTTCTCTCTCTCCCTTTCTTTCTCTCTCTCCCTTTCTTTCTTTCTTTCTTTCTCTCTCTCTTTCCTTTGATGAGCGCATGACACACCTTATCTCTGATTTTTTCTTGCAGGCTGTGACTTCCAGATAGTCCGGAGTGGATCCGCATGGACTCTTCAGAATTGTTGTTTTGTGTTGTGTATTAATAAAGTTCTGTTGTGTGATTTCCAAGTTGTATGTTTGTTTCTCCTTATTCTGACCACACATGTAGGTTTGTTGTTGTATTTGTGCGACATCAGGCTCTTATTTTTCTCGTGATTTCGTAAGTTGCTGTGGCACATCTTTGTCTGGGGTGGGCCAGGGGTGTGGGGGGGTCCTGGGGGTGGTGGCGCTTGGTGTTGTGGGCCTCAGGGGTCTCCGAGCTGCATGGGCAGTGGCTCCATGGCATCTGTTGTTCTTCAGGTGTGGCTGTCGGCTGGGCTCCCTTTTGTGGTGCAGGTAGTCGTCCTGCTTAGCACCAGCAAAAGGCAGGTGTTAAATCCCTGCTGCTACCGCAGCTTATCGCCTGTTTTTGCCTCGCATCTCAGATCTGGCTGTCCGTAGAGAATCGCGCGGTGTTGTCTTTTCATGTGTTTTTGCACGGACACGCCTATTCTGCATCTCATTAGCGTTAGTTGGCGGTATCAACCGTGGCGATGTTTTTTGCAGCAGCTATCGCAGGTTATGTGGTGATGTAGGCAGTTAGCACCAGCTTGCGAAAGGGGCAGTAATTCTATAGCCACTTTTGCTGCGCTAAAGTGCTGATAACTCGGCGATAAGTCCTTGTGAATATGCCCCAAAGAGTTTTCCGCCTTCTTTGTGGGCGGCAGCCTCCTTCCGCTTCAGACTCCCCTTACACCAAGAGCTGATTGGGAGAGAGCACTTAGGAATATTGGCACTTCTCCTCCGCATATCAGAGTGGTGACATACTGCAGCCTGGCAGTCCCTCTTACTGATATGTCACAGGGCGCAGGGTACAAGTGTATAACATGGGCACTCAAATATGGAAACTCACCGGAGATATCTTGGGTGTTTATTACTTGACGAAGCGCTTGGGTGTCCCTTACTTGATGAAGCGCAACTCCCAAATGCTCATGGGAAACACCTTGCACAGGCACACGATCAAGGGGGGGGGGGGGTTCATGTTTTTAACGCAAGTGTGAAAAAACGTCTCTGTTGAGAGCTAAGATTCCATGCCCGATACCACCATTAAAACATTGACGGCAGGGGTTGCTGTGCCTTCCCCCACCCTTAGCTCCTCTACTTCACTCCGTCAATGACTTTGGGTGCAGTGTAGTAATAGCTGGCAGGAGCGAGCGTTGAAAAAGGTACACTGGTGAAAGTTTATAATTGCACCTCCTTAGCTTAGATGGGTAATTGTAGCAAAGAAAGGTTGCTTAAAACTTTCCTAAAGTCTTTGTACTAACGAGCAGCCCACATTAGTGGAAGTCCCCTTTTTTCAGCTGGCACTTCAGCGTGCATGTTGAGGTGTTCATCTCTCAATAGATTTCTTGTTTTATGCTCCGCATCCCGTCCTCTGCCGCCAGTGTTACATCTAGTATTGAAATACACAGGAGCCACTGGATGATGCCAACAGCTTTATTCAAGTCTCTCAGGATACACCTCAGCCACAGCTCGCATGTCATCAACTGTCACTCTTCGAGTGCCTCAGGGAAGTTCATGGTAGAATGCCATGGCACCAACATTCCAGTGACATCATCAGACCCCTATGACAATGGGTGATCCAGCAAAACCATTAAGACAAATAGGAGAAGGGAGGGAGAGGGAGAGGGAGAAGGGTGGAATGGGAGCACACTTACTACGGAAGATATCACACCAGGGTTAGCATTTTGAATGTATCCTTCAAGAGGAAGGTGTTTAGCAACAAAAGAATGAGCATGGGCTTAGCCTGCCCTTTTTATTGAACACTAAGAACTACGGAGATGAGTGCCCCATGCCCTTCTCTGCCTTTGGGATACTATTGCCACTTTGGCCAGCGTCTGCACTTCTTTGGAGGGGATGGTGGCATGATCTGCTGAAGTCCAGGCAAATACAAACCTTTTATAAACTAGAGTGAAACATAAACAAGTATCTTGATTTAAAGATATAAAACATATTCAGTATATACTTTATGCCTTAGCGCCACACACACACACACAAAAACAATCTCATGTGCGGCTAGCAATTTAATTAGAAACATTGTATTGGTATTAATGAACAAGTTACTTACCTTCGGTAACGCATTATCTGGTACAGACATAGTCTAGCCGCAGATTCCTTAACTTTGGAATTCTCTCCAAGCGCCAGTCTGGATCCCGAAATGTTTTCAGCAGTTCTTCTGCGTGCCGGGGGACAGCGTTGTATGACTTTGTATTGACATTGACTCAGGTTGAGATGTCAGCGCAGTCATATAAGTCCCCTCTGGCGCGCGGACGTCAGTTTCTTCTGTGAAACCTTCCATGCCAAAACACGGAGCCACTATAGAAACTGGCTGTGGAAACAGTGTGCCAAACAATATCGATGTATCTTTGAATCAACAATTAGGAAGTGATAAGAAATGGTATATTAATACCCAGACAAGGTTTGTATGGAAAGACCAAATGGTTCGACGAACCACATAGCCACACAAAACACTGACCACTGGTGTATAAACCAGGGCTGTAAAATACCTCTTACGCTACAGATCGTTAGCAGAGCGGAGAGGATGGGTAGAGCATTATGGAATCTGCGGCTAGACTATGTCTCTATCACATAATGTATTACCGAAGGGAAGTAACTTGTTCATCTGATAGAGACACCTAGCCGCAGATTCCTTAACTTTTGAATTAAATGCCTTAGCTACACCCCACCCGAAGGAGGGTCTGCGAACGAATCCTACAAAAGTTCTCAGAGAGAACCAGCCGGTCGAAAGCAACAAAAGACTAGCCGTGCATAGGAATTACATGAGAAGGAGCATCGGGCTTCTTACAAAAACTGTGTCCAGTACCACAGGCAATGTAATTAAAATAATCAGCATGAAAAAACGGAGCCCTGAGGGTAGCAGAATAATACTGTGTCAGAAGACAACAGGCAATAGTATGATCCAGTACACAACCCCCCAAAAAGGGAAGTGAGCCTATGGACTGGGAGGACCAGATGCAATAGTGAATGTCATGAAAACTACTGTTCCCTCCTTCACCAAAGAAGCATTTGAGGGTAAACTGTCCTGAGAAACCCAGAGAAAAAGACTCCCAGAACATATCCACCTTAGAGTCAGGATGAATCAACTCATTCACCATAAAGTCAGAAAGACCAAAACAAGAACAAAAACTAATGCAAATCAAAACCTGTCTTTGGAAAAAACACGATTAGACCAAGTAACCCTACTAAGGACGCACAATATGCAAACCCTGAGAGATGGAAAGATGGCAATTATACAGATAAGAATCTGCCATAAACATTGATCAAGTATGCCTACATCTATTTAGCCAGTGCTCTGTGTATATATAGATTGTAGGAAAGAAGGATCTGCTTTCATGATTACCCCACTTTTTGCTTGGTATCAGTGTGTTTTTGACCTAGTCTGCTGGGATCCTGCTAATCAGGACCCCAGCAACTGTGCTTTCTCCCCTAAATTGACATGGTAAGTTCTTTGGTACCTCTACAATAGGCTACTGGTGTACCCTAAAAAGTCCCTAGTATATGGTACTAAGGTACCCAGGGCATAGGTACACCAGGGGTCTCCCATGGGCTGCAGCACGTACTGTGCAACCCAAGGGAGTCCACGTAAACTGTGACTACAGGCCTGCCATTGCAGCCTATGCGAGTTGGTGCTTGCACCTCTCACAACAGATATAAGCTTCCTTATATCTGAGATCACTGCACTTAAAACCTATAAGTCACCCCTAGGGCAGGCTCTTCAGTCCTGAGGTCAGGATGCTTGCTTATAAGTGTGAGGGTGCCCATACATGAGCAGGACACCCCTACAAACCACGGACTCGATTATCCAGGCTTTGTAAGTGCGGTCAGCCATTTTTAGACCTTTAGTGGACAGCAGTCATTACAAGATGTCCAACTATATAGTGGCTGCACCGAACCCAGTCATGTTTTGTATCAAACATGTTGGAATCATACCCCAACACCGATTCTAGTGTTGGAAGTATGATCCCATGTACTAGGGGGCTCCTTGGGGGACTCCCCTGTACTCCCGGTAGAACATGTTACTTACCTTCGGTAACGCATTATCTGTTAGAGACAATATCTAGCTGCAGATTCCTTAAGGCCTGATGCCTGGGGAATTCACAGGTAAGGAATCCGCAGCTAGAAGTCTCTATCAGATACAGCCTTTCAGGGTCTGCCAGCAAGCTCGTGCTGCTGCCGACCACATACACGATTCTGCCCTCCTGCTGCTGAGCCAGGCTCGAGCAGGGGAAGGTATGACAATAGGTTTCCTGTCAAATGGAGGTGTGACCACCTCCCAGACAGGTCTTAGTTTATTGGTCTGGGATGGGGGCGTTTGCCAGCACCACCAGGCTGCTTTGAAGGGCACAGTTGGTGCCCTCCTTGCATACTCCAGTTTGAACCAGTTCAGGGAGCCCATGGCGCACAACTGGACAAAGGACATGGGAGTATCCTCCCCTCTGTCCAGCCTCTCCTCGAGTCATCCTAACCCTCTCCTTAGGGTATTTAAGGACTCTCCTGTGGGTGGGTCCTCAGATTCGTCATGGGACAAGACTCAACCCTGAAAATGATGTCGCTCTTTAATCATCTGGACACTTGGACTTCATTGGACTTCAACTGGAACCAAGACTACACCAAGGAAGACTCCTGCTGCTCCTGGTCTCGCTGTTCTTCTTCCTCATCTGTGTCTGTTCTTCATCCAGGTTCTTCAACAGACCTGTGGGCATCAAGGACATAAGAAGAAATCTCCCTTGGAGTGAAGGAGTCACTGCCCTGCATCTTCAGGCACTGCAACGAAGCTGACCGGTCGGCCTCTCCTGTTGTCCTACAGACTTCCTGAGGCCCAGCAACACAGGTGGTGCTTCTGCAACTCCCTCGAGGCCTGACCTGTCCTCTCTGCAATCTTGAGGCCAGTATCTCTTGTCGGAACCACTGAGACCAAACCCCTGTGCACCGCATGAACTTGCTGTTACCAAGGCTTGTTGGCTCTGCACTTCAGAGATCTTTAGGTTACAAGAAGCTCCAGCCTCCAGCACCTCACTTCCTGAAGATCAGCATCCTCCCTGCAGTCCTTGCATCATGGGCCTTTATCTTTGGTAAGCTGCCTGAGGTCCTCTTGTGACTGCTTTGCCTTCGGCGTGTGGTCCTCTTGAGGGTCTTCCTTTGCTTCAGTGGGCTCCCATACTTGCTTGGGTCCTGCTCTGACTCTCCTCCTGTTGGTGAGTCCCCTGGACCTTGCTGGTCCCAATGTTGCTCCTTTTTTGTCTAAAAACTTTACAAAAACATTTCTCTACCTATATACTTTGAAGTATGCTGTACGTCATAGTTTTACATCACCCGCTTCTCATTGAACCACTGCGACATATGGACATCAATCCAAGTAATATAATCATAACAGATTTTATTATTTTTTGCGATTTTTGTATAGACTAATGTTCTTCATACAGAATTACATATATAGGTGAAAACAAAATTTAAAAAGACTTTTCAGATCCCATTGCGTAACTCACACTCAATCACATGCATACATTCTAATACTCAGACATACTCATACAGCATCACCAGTTACATACAAAATGGAGCATGGTGCGCAATTAAGTCCACCTCACCGTTAGTATCTTTTTTTAGGTTCTTTCAGATTCTCATCAGTTTATTTATCCTGACATTGGCTGTTTCTGGTCTCCCGTCTCCCTTTCCTAACATTTCCTTTATCTCCTGTTGACTTATTAAATCATTTATTAAAAATACTGCCCCGCTTCAACTTGACCATTGCTTTTGCTTTGTTATAATGTAAATAATTTCTTCTCAGTTAAGATTTGTTGTAAACCAATATGTTTCTTTGACAGGTCCTACTGCTCTTTTGTTTTACACTGAAAACCTCTTAAATTGCGCCCTGAAGAAGGTGATACCCCAGGAAAGGAAAAGGGTTCCACCGAAACGCGCGTCAGCGCTTTAGACCTGCCCCTCCCGCTTTTCTTCCCCCTTCCTATTTTGTTAAAGAACTATGACACTATATTGATATCAATCTTATTTCTAGATTGTTGAATATATTTATTTCATCTCTTGTTAAACATTGATACTTACGGTGAGGTGGACTTGATTACGCACCATGCTCCATTTTGTAGTATATCTGTGATGTATGTAACTGGTGATGCTGTATGAGTATGTCTGAGTATTAGAATTCATGCATGTGATTGAGTGTGAGTTACGCAATGGGATCTGAAAAGTCTTTTTAAATTTTGTTTTCACCTATATATGTAATTCTGTATGAAGAACATTAGTCTATACAAAAAACACAAAAAATAATAAAATCTGTTATGATTATATTACTTGGATTGATGTCCATATGTCGCAATGGTTCAATGAGAAGCGGGTGATGTAAAACTATGATGTACAGCATACTTCAAAGTATATAGGTAGAGAAATGTTTTTGTAAAGTTTTTGGCTCTTTACCCCTGTTTCTCTACCTACATCTACTCCAGGGGTCCCCTTATTTAGTGGCTCCTTTTTTGTCTTTCACACCAGTTTCGGCTACCAAGGCTTGTTGGTGCTCCCGCCGGACACCGACCACTAAGTCACTGGCATCCATTGAGAGACAACTTGTGCACAGCTCCAGGTCTTCCTCAGCATCACCTGGTCCTCACAGCTGCAGCGACATGGTCACTGTCGACTCTCCAGAACCTCCCGACATTGGTGGGTATTGTGTCTCCGTGCCTCCTGGTCACCTCCGAGTGGCATAGACTCTGTCCCCTCTGCTTGCAGGTTTTTCACTTCCAGAATCCACCCTTGTTTTCCACAGGACTCCTTCACAATCTTTTCCAGAGGTATCTTCTTCAAAGTCGTCCATTGTTGTCTACTGCAGCTTCCAATGCCACTTCACCCCTATGCACCCGGCTTCCCTGGTGCAGGTAACCTGGTTCCCGGGGCATCCACGGGTGGGGTGGCTTTCCAACCTTCTGTCTTCCAAAGGGTTTCTTCTGGGTCCTCTGGGAAGGGTCCTTTTTTTTCAAAACTGAAACCGCAACTTCTCCATTGACTTCCATGGCTGTTTTTTCCCTCTGCACACAGCCTCCGTGGGGTTCCTGGGTACTTACCTCGGGTGGTTCCTTGTGTCCCCGGCTCCACTGAGTCCTCTGATCCAAGTCCTGTTCTCCTTTGCATTTCACATTCCACTTTCGTAGTATATGGTTTAGTCTCCCCCTGAAGACCACTCTATTTTCTACTACTTACCTGATTGCTTTTGAAGTATACTTGTGTATTATGTTGATATCCATGGGTAGGATTTATACCAATGTGATAGTGACATTGTTTTGTAATAAATAGACTTATTTGTGCTGAACACTGTGTGGTTTCTTTTCATCCATCTTACACTACAGAATAAACTGGTAAAACAAGCTGCTTAACACTCCTTCAAGATAAGCCTGAAGGCTGCTCGCCACAGCTACCACTTTGAGAGCTTTCTATGGTTATCAAAGACCACTAAAACTACCATACGGGTTGCCTGGATTAGTGCAAGGTGCAACACTTGAATAAGTGTGCACCAGATACAAAGCCAGCCTCCTATAAAGATATATACCCATAATTCATATATATATATATATATATATATATATATATATATATATATATATATATATATATATATATATACACACACACAAGATATTACCTACAGCCATACCAAAAACATACAGTGAAAAAAGAAGCCACCTGCATCTCATAATAATATTCACAAATATATAATCTATATCTTTCATTATTGTATATAGCAGAGCTATATATAAATATGTATAAAAACAGATACAATATACGTGTGTGTGTGTGTGTGTGCGTGTGTGTGTGTCTGAGCGCGAGGGAGGAAAATAGCCCGATTTTATTGCACGGGTTAATGGTATATCGGACGCGTTTCAGCAAGCGCCTTTGTCAACATTCAGCATTTTAGCAGCATTTCCGTATTTTTATCTACAATCTCATTGCAACTTCCCGTCTGCGCAGAGAATTCATTAACATAGAAAGATGGCACAGTGATAAGAATCAAAAATCGCCTTCGTGCGCCATCTTGTAACATGCAATTGTCTACAGCTATCCGTGTTCTCCAATGAGTCATTATTAAAGACATGGGACAAGCGTGCAGTTTTCATTACATAGTTATAGCACCTTCTTGGAACAGATAACTTCTCCGTTTCTGTTACAGTGAATGAATCTATTCATCAGAATTCAATCACATTATGTCTAACATAAACAAATTAATATGCATATTTCATTGAGAATGAATCATATGTCAGATATGTGATATAAAATAACCATATTTCATATTTGTGCTCTGAATGAGCCATCTCTAAATAGTTCACTTCCTTGACTGCACTCTTTAAATATCTAGCTCTGAATGAGCACCTTTACTGCACTTCATTTCAGCGTATAAGCCATGTCATCCAAAATTCAGTGTATTTAAAAACTCCAAATGAGTTCATCTCATTGCTAAATGGAGTTCACCCAAATCCTTAATTCAACAATTGTTGCAACTACTGTTCCTCAATGTACACAGAAGGACACAAAAACAAACCAAAACCATAGAGTAAATTTCATCAGATTTAGAGATTTCGATCATAAACACCTTCAATGAAAAGCCAGAAAGCTCTATCATTTTTAAATTTTCTTAAAAATGTTTTAAACATTTTTTACCTTTCCAAGTTTTAACCTAAAGAACAAGTTACTTACCTTCGGTAACAATATATCTGTAAGAGACATAGATTAGTTAAAGATTCCTTACCTTAGAATTACCCCCAGGCGTCAGACTGGATCCGGAGAATTTTTCGTCAGCAGTACCCCTGCGCATCGGAAGATGGCGTCGGTCGGCTCCGCGTTTGTCGTTGGCGTCGTGGTCGCCGGGATGACGTCGCGGTAGCTACTTAGACGCCGCCCTCGCGCGCTGACGTCAGTTCTTTTACACGACATTCCACGCCAGAAGCGCAGAACCATGCAAGACATTGACCACTGGTGCACAAAACTAGGGCCCTGAAAGGGATTCCCTGACCCTAGAAGTCAGTTTGCAGAACGGGGAGGATGGTTGGGCGGTAAGGAATCTATAACTAATCTATGTCTCTTACAGATATATCGTTACCGGAGGTAAGTAACTTGTTCATCTGAAAGAGACAATTAGTTATAGATTCCTTAATAGATACCCCAGCAATACCAACCCCGGAGGTGGGTCTGCGAACTAAGTTCACACCAGAAAGTCCTGGAGAACAGAACGGCCAAAGAAGCTGTTTCTCCGGACTTGGCTGTCCAGGCAGTAGTGTTTCGTGAACGTGTGCAGAGATGCTCACGTAGCTGCCTGACAGATGTCATCAAGGGGGACTCCCCATCCCAAAGCATTGGTAGCTTCCGTCGCCCTGGTGGAATGGGTGCACAGTCCCACTGGAGGCTCCTTCTTTGCCAATGAGTAGCAAGCTCTAATGCACAAAACGACCCAACTGGAGATGGTCCACTTGTGCACGGCCCGACCTTTCTTGGCCCCACGTAGCTAACAAAGAGCTGGTCATCCACCCGGAATTGTTTGGTGCGATCCAAATAAAAGGAAAGCACACGTTTTGGATCCAGACGGTTGAGCCTCTCTTCCTCCTTTGAAGGATGCGGAGGCGCAAAGAAGGTGGGCAAAGTGATGGTTTGACCAATATGGAATGGAGTAACCACTTTGAGAAGGAAGGAAGGACGAATTCGAAGGACAACCTTGTCTGGATGAACAGTCAGAAAAGGAGGCTTAGAAGAAAGTGCTTGGAGCTCACTCACCCTGCGCGCAGAGGTGATGGACACCAGAAAGACAGTTTTTAAGGTCAGAAGCCTGAGAGGACAGTTATGTAGCGGCTCAAAGGGAGCGCACATAAGATATGTAAGAACCAAGTTCAAGTCCCACTGAGGCATTACGAAGGGAACAGGAGGAAAAAGATGAGTAATGCCCTTAATGAAGCGATTTACAACAGGGGACTTGAAAAGAGAGGGCTGATCAGGAAGGCTAAGAAAGGCTGAAATGGCTGAGAGAAAGCCCTTAAGAGTGCCCAGAGCAGAGCCCTGCTGGGCCAAAGAAAGGAGGAACAAGAGGACCTCAGAAAGAGGGGCAGAAAGGGGATCCACAGCCTTTGCTGTGCACCATGCCACAAATTTGTTCCATCTGCAGGCATATACCGTCTTAGTGGAGGGACGCCTGGCTGCCAAGATAACATCACAGACTTCGGGAGGAAGGTCGAAAGCTGTCAACTGTCGCCGCTCAATCTCCACGCAAGGAGGTGGAGGCTGGACAGGTTCGAGTGGAAGACCGTCCCCTGCTGCTGCGACAGAAGATCCTCCCGAAGAGGCAGTCAGATCGGAGGATCGATGGCCATGTGCAATAGCTCAGGATACCAGACTCTTCGTGCCCAATCCGGAGCTACAAGGATGACTTGGGCCCGGTCACGCTTGATCTTCTTCAGCACTCTGGGCAGAAGTGGTATAGGCGGAAAGGCGTATAGAAGACCGCAACTCCACTCGCGACGAAAAGCATTGCCTAGCGAGTGCCGCCTTGTAAATTCCAACGCGCAGAACTGCTGACATTGCGCGTTCTCTTCGGTGGTGAATAGATCTGACCAAGGATCTCCCCACTGCTGAAAGAGACCTTGCGCCACCTCAGAGTGAAGATGCCATTCACGATCCATCATGCACCTACGGCTGAGTTCGTCCGCCCTGGCGTTCAGTGAACCTGCCAGGTGTTGAACCACCAGGGATATGCCCTGATGTTCCAGTCATGTCCAGAGATGGAGAGCCTCTTGACATAGGGTCCAAGACCCCACCCCACCTTGCTTGTTGCAGTACCACATGACGGTGGTGTTGTCCGTGAACACCTGCACTACTCTTCCCCGGACAGAGGGAAGGAATGCTTTGAGTACAAGACGGATCGCCCGAAACTCCAGAAGGTTGATGTGGAGTCCGGACTCCGCCGGAGACCAGAGGCCTCTGATCTCCGCCTCTCCCATGTGGCCGGCCCATCCCAGCAGTGATGCATGTCACCACTGTGAACTCCGGTTGGGGAAGGGAGAGGGATCTGCCGTTGACCCAATCCTGGTTCGTTAGCCACCACTGCAATTGGTGTGCAGTGCCCTCCAAGATCTGGACGCAATCGGCCAGGTTCCCCTGATGTTGAGCCCACTGGAACTTCAGGTCCCACTGCAGAGTCCGCATATGCCATCTGGCATGGTCCACCAGTAGGATACAGGTGGCCATCAGGCCCAGTAGTCTGAGGGTCTTCCTGACCGAAACCCGGGATAGAGGCTGAAAGATTGGTATCATAGCCCGAATATCCCGGACTCGCTGTTCGGGAGGATAGACCCGAAACTGCGTAGTGTCCAGAACCGCTCCGATGAAGAGGAGCTTCTGAGAGGGAGTCAGGTGCGACTTCGGCACGTTGATGGAGAACCCCAGCGAATGCAGGAGGTCGGCCGTAGTCTGGAGGTGGGAGATGACTGCCTGGGGCGAGGCCGCCTTCAACAGCCAGTCGTCGAGATAGGGGAAGACTGGGACCCCTGATCTGTCCAGATGAGCTGCGACCACCGCCATCACCTTCATGAACACCCGAGGGGCGCTTGTAAGGCCAAAGGGGAGCACGGTAAACTGAAAGTGCTCGTGGACTACCGTGAACCGCAGGTAACGCCGGTGTTCCAGCAGGACAGGGATGTAAAAGTATGCGTCCTGCAAGTCCAACGCTACCATCCAGTCTCCAGGGTCGAGGGCAGACAGGACCTGAGCTAGCGTCAACATTTTGAACTTCTCCTTCCGGAGGAAGCGGTTGACGTTCCTGAGATCCAAGATAGGACGCAGGCCTTTGTCCTTCTTGGGCACCAGAACGTAGTGGGAATAGCAACCACGACCTACTTCTGGGTAGCAACTCGCTCGATGGCTCACTTGGCCAAGAGAGCAATAACTTCCTGTTGGAGAAGGGGCAGATGATCCTCCGACATGCAATGGTACTGAGGTGGCATGGCTGGGGGGGAAGTCTCGAAGGGGAGTGAGTAACCCCTTTGGACTATCTGCAAAACCCACCTGTCCGACATGATGGTGCGCCAGTGGGGGAGGTGATGGCGAATCCTGCCACCCACTGGCGATTGGTTGCCCTGGAAGGTCGGACTAGGAGAGTTTGGAGGCTGCTGCAGAGGGGGCGGTGGTGGGCTGGTCCGCTCGCTGGCCCCCAGAACCACGACGGTGGTTCCCACGTCCCCGGCTGCGCAGAAGCTGAACAGCTTGCGCTGGCCTGTGGCCCTGGGTGGAACGTGGTGGGGCACCCCTTCCATACCCACGAAAGGGGCGAAAGGCAGACTGCGCAGGGCGAGTGGTGGAGAGGCCCAAGGACTTGGCCGTAGTCCGAGAGTCCTTAAAGCGCTCTAGCGCGTTGTCTGCCTTGTCGCCGAACAGGTGACGGCCATCAAAGGGCATGTCCATAAGAGTGGATTGGACATCCCCTGAAAAACCAGTCGACCTCAGCCAGGCGTAGCGTCGAAGGGCTACCGACGTGGAAATCATCCTGTCTAGCAAATCAGCGGTATCCAGTCCACAACGAATTGTAAACTTTGCTGCGTCTCTCCCCTCGGCAACAGCACAGGAGAGTACGGCCCGGGCCTTCCACGGGCACTGGGGCAGCACTTGCGCCACCGTATCCCACACGGAGTGGGTGTAACGGCCCAACAGACATGCGTTGTTTACTGACCGCAGTCCCAAGCTGGAGGAAGAAAACATCTTCTTCCCAAGATGGTCCAGCTTTTTGGATTCCCTATCAGGTGGTGCGTTAGGGAATGCGCCTTTGGATGTGGAGGCTTGGACCACCAAGCTCTCAGGGGTTGGGTGTTGGGAGAGGAAAGTGAGGTCGCCCGGGACCGGGCGGTGGCGTTGGGCAATCATCCTATCCACAGGAGCCCCTGTGTTGGGCCTGGACCAGGTGCCCAAAAGGATGTCAGTGAGGGTTTCATTAAATGGTAGCAGGGCTCCGAAGAGCTCGCTGCCGGTTGAAGCACCACTGTCAGGAGGTTAGTCCTGACTGCCACCGTAGGTAGCTCGAAGTTGAGATCCTCGGCCGCCCTACGCAACACCATGGCATAAGACGCTCCCTCCTCCGTAGCCACCGTAGGAGGAGACAACATGCCAAGGTCTGGTGAGGTATCCAGACCACTGGCTTCCCCCAGTTCCTCTCTCCAGTCCGGTTCGTAACCTAGGTGGTCAGTCAAAGGGTCTCCAAACCCTTCCCAGTCCTCCTCACCCTCCTCTGGCTGCCAATCTGGACTCAAAGAGCCAGGGCAGAACAGGGGCACATAAGTACCCGTCGGCGCCAGATCCGGCGTCGGTCGATGCCGGTCCGGCTCCGTGTCTACATCGAGGTGGAGGCCGGGGTCGACGCCGGCTGGGGAAACAACCGATGTCGGCTGTGGACGTGGTGCCGGTGGAATCGGCGCCGGGGGAGGCGTAGTTAGGTCGACCAGCGCTGATCCGAATCCAGGCCTGGATCCAAGGGGGCCCTGCGGTGCCGGGGCCGGAGCCGATGGCGTCGAAGGCCCAGGGCCCCCAGCTTTGTCCGCGGGCCCGAAGGCGCGCCAATGGAGTCGGGCTGCCCAAACATAGCGTGCCTTGCTTCGTAAAAGGTGCGAAGCTGGGCAGGGGTCGCTCCGGGTCCCAGGAAGTGAGGGAAACTCGGAGTCGACCCTTGGGGCTCCGCACACAGAGCCGCGGGAGGGGCACCACCCGCATCCCTTGTCGCGTTGGCCGACTGACGGGGAGAAGTCGAAGAGCGACGGTGCTTCTTCGACTTCTTCTTGTGCTTCGACTTACCTGAGGAGTGCGAAGACTTTGAAGAAGACTGGTGGTGGTGGCTCCGCGACCGGTTCCTCGACTTTCCACGCGACCGGGACCTCGAACGGCGCGGAGCTGACTGCCGGGCCTCGAGAAGCTTTCGGACCGCTCCCTCAAAGTCTTCGGGTTCATGGTCCGGCAGTCGGAGCACGACTTGGGATCGTGGTCGCGCTCCAAGTAAAACAGGCACACGCGGTGCGGATCCGTTACCGACATCAGTCGGCTGCAGGAGCCGCAAGCCTTGAATCCGGGCATCCCTACGCGCACCAGGAGTCGAGGACTCAAAATCGATGTCGACACAAGTCGGCAAAAAGTCAGTCAAAAAGTGACTGGAGGTACCGCTCTCTCCGGATCTGCGCTGGCTGGCGCGGAAAAAGAAAGAACTGACGTCAGCGCGCGAGGGCGGCGTCTAAGTAGCTTCCGCGATGTCATCCCGGCGACCACGATGCCAACGAGGAATGCGGAGCTGACTGACGCCACCTTCCGACGCGTTGGGGTACTGCTGACAAAAAATTCTCCGTATCCAGTCTGACGCCTGGGGGTAATTCTAAGGTAAGGAATCTATAACTAATTGTCTCTTTCAGATTGGATAGCTAATTCTTCCTCAGTATTGAGGAACAGTGGGATCTTGGTTTGCAAGTCCACAATATATCGGGACTCTAATCGTCATAATTTTTTTAATTTTTTAATTAACTCTTTTTATTGAATTCAGGGCATGACATTTTGAAGATAAAAGGTAGCATACACAGGCAATAGTAACAGAGCAACGATCCAGGGTAGGTACGAAACATATAAAGTACAAATCAAGCAATAAGATAATCACAATGTCACAGTATTTAGACCCCGTGTGATAGCGTCGTCCCTCGGCAGCGGGGGCTCACATATCCCTCCCCTATGTATGTTCCATTTCTCCCAGATCTGCGTCCATTTGGTGGGGCACCCCCATCGTCATAATTGTTTGACTCTATCCCCACCTCTTTCTTTCTTTCAACAGAATATGGTCTATACATCTGATCAAAAAAAATGTCCTAGTGGGAACCTCGGACAGGTCAGAAACATAGACTGCTGAGAAGAGCCCAAATTCCAATGAAGTGGAAACTCAGAGTAGCCGAAAAGTACAATTATGCTCCGGTATAGAAGCTCCCACCAGGGCATAAACAAGATGTCCCTATAAGAGATACTGAAAGTCAAAAGCACTTTTAGAGGAGCAGGTGACATAGGTAACTGGAAAAAAATACCACAAGCAAATGACCTCTTGAGCATGAAGCCCCTCATTAGACGAAAAGGGAAAAGAAAACCTATTCAATAAGTATCCTTGTAACACGTAAAAAGGGGAAATAACCTGTCATAGTCAGTATTGAAAGAATAGTACCTGCTAACCGCAGGAACACCACATCGAGTGTCACCAACAGGCGGAATCTAGACAACTATGGCACTGTAAGAAATAAAAGATCCCCATACAAGTCTAGTATTAGGAAAAAACCTAGAGACAGATAATTAGAAAGAGTGAAATTAGGAATCTGTTTCACCTCGACTGTCGCAGAAATGCCGCAAAGCTGAGTCGACCCGGGCACCAAAAAGATGGGTGCCATCAAAAGGCCTATCAACCAAAGCAGCTTGGACAGCCTCTTAAAAGTCTGGGGAATGCAACCAGGCACGACGTCGTAGCAGCACAGAGGATGCCATGGCCGACCCACCGACTCAGTGGTATCCATGCCACATCTAATGACCAGATTAGCTGCCTGATGGCCATCCCAAATCAACTGATCAAGATTGGATCGGAGGTCATCTGGAAGTGATGGCAACATAGATTGTGATGAATCCCACAATGCGTGGGAAAAATGCCCAAGAACACAAGCCGTGTTAATGGACCTCAAAGCAGAACTAGTAGAAGAGAAAATATGCTTGCCACACATATCTCGTCTCCTAGAATCTCTGTCCGATGGAACATTAGGGACATAATTCATATTTTGTGAGGCTGAAGCAGCCTGTATCACTGAACTACGAGAAGTAGGATGCGTGAGGAGACAAGCCGGATCTCCAAGAGCCGGCTGGTACCTGCGAGATATAGACCGGTCCACAGGGACCCCGTATCAGGTTTAGCTCAAGTGCCCAACAAAATGTCATACACGGTGTAGGAGGGTGGCTCAGTATATAGTGTACACCTATGGTGAGGCACTGTGCACTGAGTCCAGGCAACCCTTACTGATAGTGTTTAGGTCCCTGAAAACCAAAGCTTTCAAGGGGTAGCTGTGGCGAGAAGCTAAGGCTTATCCAAGAGGGTGTAAAGCATTTGCATGTACCACTTTAGTCGGTCAGTAAGCTTTTCAAATCAGAAATTACCACACCAGGTGAGTAGAAATATACTTTAGATTTATTACTACGCACTAGACACTAACTTGGTGTACCTCCTGGCCGAAGGTATCAATTACACACAAGGAATACTTAGAAAATAGGCAAAATATCATAGAAAACACATAGGGCCCCACCAGGGGGCAAAACAATATACTAAAATGGTGATACGCGAATGGGTTACCAAAACGGGATTAGTACCGAAGGTTGGAGGAACCCAGGGGAAGCAAGGAACCACCCATGGTAAGTAGCTAGGGACCCCAAGGCGCCTGGGTGCAGAGTGGTTATACCGGGTCAATGTCCACAGAACATCCCAGGTAAGTCGCGGTTTGGATTTTAGAGATTTATGACCCTGCCCAAAGGACCCCAGAGGAACACCTTGGAGGAAAGAAGGTTGGAGAGTCACCCCACTCGAGGATACCCAGAAGAGACAGATACCTGCACCAGGGAGCCTGGGTGCATGGGGTAAAGTGATGTCGGAAACCTCCGTAGACGCCAGTGGAGGGTTGTGGAAGTTCTGCAGCTACAGCGTCTCATGGACCAGGTCAGTGGAACCAGGACAAAGAATCTAGACGAGAAGCACCTGAAGCAGAGGGGACAGAGTCCAAACCACCCGGAGGTGACCAGGAGGCACAGGAGCACAATACCAGCCCTGGTTGAAGGTTCTTGCTGAAGTGCGGTGTGAAGAAAACACAAGAAAACAGCAGCTGTGGAGGCCAGGCGATGTTGCAGAAGACCAGAGGGCATATATTTACAAGTGCTTATTGCCACCAGAACATCACTCTTTTTAACATTCTGGTGGCGATAACCCCTTCGCCTTATTTACAAGGCGGTGTTAAGCCACGTTGTAAATAATGCCCCTATTCACACAGCACTTAGCGTGAAAGGGGCGGACAATGGGTGTTGTATCAATTGCGTTTTGACGCTGCTCCCTAGTTACAAGGCTGACGTGATGGGGCAGCCCCAAAAATAAGACTAGGGAAAAACTGGTCTTAAACTGGGACAAAGAGGAGATCGTTTTTGCTGTTTCTATGTGTGCTGCATAGAAAGAGCAAATCCCCATTAGTTATTGTTCATGTGCAAGAAGGTGTCCCTTCCTGCACATAACCAATCATTAAATAATGAAGAGGTGCAACTTCTATATATCCTGCATTCTGCTGCACTCACAGAAGTTACAAATCACCATTAGTGACACCTTCCAGCACATGAACAATCCTTTCCTGCAACGCAGGCACCCTTGCACTATGGTGCAAGGGTGCTTGCGTTGGCGCTAGGCAGCTAAATTTAGCGCCAGTGCCTAGGGAAATCGCAGGGGTGCGCCATATTATTGTAAATACATCACATTTTTCTGTTTTTAGAATGTCGGAATGCGGCGTTACCAATTTTGGCGTAACACTGCGCTCCGGCATTCTGTTGTAAATATGCTCCAAGGACTCCTTCACGAGCTGTCCCACACCGGTCGACGAGTGCAGGAAGGTCAGTGGCTGGCAGGACCACCAACAAGCCTTGGCAAACGCAAACAACGGTTCACATGTGAAGATGCAAGGATGCAGACCAGCAAGGTCTGAGGGACCAATCCAGCAAGGGTAAGTCAGGACCGTCCCTCAGCACGTTGGAGAGCCAGAAGGAAGAAATAAGTTACTTACCTGTAACTGCAGTTATCCAGTATTGGAATCTTTCATAGATTCACATGCTTGAATCATTCCCCGTCGTCGAAGTGGGAGTCCCACGGTACATTAAATAAAGCAGTAATTAATAACTTCCATAGGCTATCATGGAGGCAACCATGTATTTAATAGCCTATCAACCTCCTTTTCTAAAAAAAAGGACCAAACTTAAACACAACCAATCAGCACCTAGCACCCTCTAAAACCTTCCCAAGAGAGGCTGAATCCCTCAGATTTTCCAGCACAAGTGTGGCTAGTAGTACTGTAATGCCAGAGGAGCCTCTCCGGGGAGGAGGGTGGGTTGCATATGAATCTATGAAAGATACCAATACTGGATAACTGCAGTTACAGGTAAGTAACTTATTTCTTATCCAGCATTGGGATATCTTTCATAGATTCACATGCTTGAATCAGAATAGTAAGCAATTATATCTATCTAGTAAGCACTTATAGTGGAAGGTGTGTAGTGCTAGTAACATCTTCCACTGTATACACAAAACGGTTTGCTTTGCAAAAGTGCTGGCGCTGAGACAATGCAAATAACAAAGGCAATGGTCTGTATCATAAATATTTCTATCGTCATATTAACGAACTATATGACTTTTAAAACCATAAAACACACATATACATTCCTATTTTTTGGGGGGGTGGGGGGAATTGGAATCCTCTAATTAAAGAGGCTTACCTTATTGAAATAAGTTTCATAGCACTGCCTGTCCTACGGCTGCGTTCGTCCGCAGCGTTGATTCCAGGCAGTAATGCTGCGTAAACGTATGTGTTGACTTCCACATTGCAGCTCTACAGATCTTTTGTAGCGGTACACCAGCAAACATAGCAGCCGATGTGGAGACTGCCCGGGTGGAGTGCGCTTTCACTGCCCTTGATAATGGCTTGCCAGCTTTATCGTGACAAAAAGGGATTGTGCTCACTATCCATCTGGCGATAGTGGTTTTAGAAACTGCAACGCCTTGGCGGCCTTGCCCATAGGCTACGAATAGCTGATCTATTTTGCGTATAGATTTAGTCCTTTGTAAGTAAAATTTAAGACATCTTTTGACGTCTAAAGTGTGTAGCGTTCTTTCTGCAGGAATAGACGGATTCGGGAAGAAAGTTATTAAAATGACTGGTTTGTTCAAATGGAATTGAGAGGGAACCTTTGGGATGAATTTAGGGTTCGTCCTGAGAATGACCATTTCGTCTGTAAAGCGCAGGAATGGATGCGCTATGGTAAAAGCTTGTATTTCACTAACCCTTCTCGTGGATGCGAGGGCTAATAGAAGAGCTACTTTCCATGTTAAATATTTTATATCTGCCTTATGGATGGGCTCAAAGGGTTGTTTCAGTAATTGCGATAGGGCTAAATTTAAGTGCCACTCCGGGGGCGGAGCTCGGATAGGTGGGAAAGTTTGAAACAGTCCTTTCATGAATTGCTGTATGATTCTTGAAGAGCATAAGGATGGGTATTTCGATGAGCGTCTATATCTAGATATAGCCACAAGGTGAACTTTTACTGAAGAGTATGCCAATCCAGATTTTTCTAAGGATAGCACATATGGTAGTACTTTTTCTGGAGCAGAGAGGTACGGATGCACTTTACTACACCTGCACCATAGACAAAATCGCTTCCATTTCAGTCTGTATGACCCATTGGTGCTGTCAGCACGCGACTTAGCGATAATGTCTTTGCATTCTTGCGTGATGGTCAGATCCTTAAATTCGAAGAATTCAGGAGCCACGCATGTAACTGAAGAGTCGCTGGCTCCGGATGACATATCTGACCCTGGTTCCTGGTCAACAGAGTTGGCGTTGGTAACAGGCGGATGGGCTGAGCTTCCGAGAGAAAGAGAAGTTCTGTGTACCAATGCTGTCTGGACCACCTGGGGGCTATTAGAAGAAGCCAACAGTGTTCCCATTTCATTTTCGTGAGGACCCTGGGTATCAGTGGAATGGGGGGACAAGAGTATGAATATAATCCTGACCAGCACATTGAAAGGGCATTCCCTCGAGAGTTTGGGAGAGGGAATCTGCTTGCGAAGAATCGGCATTTGGAGTTGATTTGAGTCGCAAACAGATCCAATGCTGGCTTTCCCCAGACTGCAAAGATCCTGTCTAGTTGGTTTTGCTCTAGTTCACATTCGTGGCAACTGTCTTTAGTTCTGCTCAAAGCATCTGCCAAGGTATTCCGAAGTCCTGAAACATGCTCCGTGTTAGGGATATTCCGTGAAGTGTCAACCAGCTCCATAGTTGCTGGGCGTCCTGTGAGAGAGATAGGGATTTGGTTCCTCCTTGTTTGTTGATATAAAACATGCTTGTGGTGTTGTCCGTACGGATCAAAACCGATGAGTCTTTTATTCAAGGAAGGAAAGCCTGAAGGGATAGAAAAATGGCATTCAACTCCAGCCTGTTTATATGCATTTGACGTTGAATCAAGGACCACTTTCCTTGAATCTGCAGGTCCTGCAGATGCCCTTCCCAACCTTCCATAGAAGCATCGGTTGTCACTATGAATTTTGGGATAACTGGTAGAAAGGAGAGGCCCTGGGACAGATGTGATTCCAGTGTCCACCATTCGAATGCCTCCTTCATGCATGGGGTGATAGTTATCACGTCGTCGAAAGATCCCATGGTTTGAACCCATTGGCATTGAAGTTCTTCTTGGAGAGGTCTCATATGTAGGCGCGCTAGTGGCACCAGGTCTATTGCGGAGGAGAGCACTCCCAGTAGAGACTTGAATATTCTCACAGAAGCTTACTTTTTTCTGGAAAGTTTGAGTGCCAACGCTTGTAACCGCTCTTCTCTTTCCTGGGAGAGGAAAGCTTTGTTTTCAATGGTGTTCAAGTTGGCTCCTAAAAATGTCATTGTCTGACTTGGAGAGATTGATGATTTCTGTTGATTTTTCAAGAGTCCTAATTTGCTGAAGAGATGCAAACTATCATCTGTGGCAGCCTTTGCTAGACGAGCTGATGGGGCTTTCAGCAGCCAATCGTCTAAGTATGGGAATACTTGATGACCCTGGTTCCGCAAGGCAGCTGCCACTGGAGCCAGGAACTTTGTAAAAATTTGTGGAGCCGATTTGAGGCCAAAGGGAAGGACTCGAAATTGATAGTGGGTACCAGCCACTGTGAATCGGAGGAATTTTCTGTGTTTGAGATGTATAGGAACGTGAAAATACCCGTCCTCTAGATCCAATGAAGTCATGAAATCTCCGCTGTTGAGGCGTCGCAGAATGTCGGAGAGTGTGACCATCCTAAATGTTTGACTTTTGAGGAATTTGTTTAATTTCCTGAGGTCTAAGATAGGTCTCCACTCTCCCGATTTTTTGCGAATAAGGAAGAAGCGGGAGTAAAAACCTTTCCTTCTCTGAGGAAATGGGACTCTTTCTATTGCCCCTTTCTGGAGCATAATCTTTGCTTCCTTTTTGAGTAAGTGAAGACGAGGGGGGTGCAATCCCCTGGGTGGAGAGTTTTGAGGGATTTGGGTAAATTCCAGAGTGTGGCCATAAGAGATGAGGTCCCGTACCCACTTGTCTGATGTGATATTGCGCCACTGATGGATATGTCTGGAAATCTTCGCACCGGTTGGGAATGGGGAAAAAGTAACTGGTACCCTGTTGTGATCACTGTTTGCGACCCGAGTCATGGGCTTGTGACGCTGGCTTTCGTCAGGAGCCCTGTCTGGAGAAACCAGCTGTTGTAGCTTATCGGAAGGATTGTTGTTGGTGTCCTTGGTGATATTGTGGTTGGTATGATTGGTAAGTCTGGGTACGTTGGTAGTTTCCTCTGTATCCAGAAAAGCCACGACCCCGAGCTCCCCGAAAGGGCACTTTACGGTACTGAAGGGTACCTAGCGCTTTGGCAGTATCCGTATCTTTCTTTATTGTTGTGAGAGCTTCATCTTTGTGATTGCCAAATAGGCTATCTCCGTCGTATGCCATGTCGAGAATTTTTGACTGTACTTCTGGGTGAAAAGATGTTGCCCTCTGACGTCTTAAAACGGCCGCACCAGCTAGTTTGGTGAAAGCTTGTAGTGGCTATATCCATAGCGCAATCTATGATTTCGGCCGCTGTAGGTTCTCCCTCTGTAAGGATCTTATTAAACTCTTCCTTATTTTCCTCTGGAATAAGGTCTCTCATTGTTCCTATATCGGACCACATTTGCCGATCGTAGCGGCCTAGGATGGCCAATGCATTTGAAGCTCTAACAGAGATTGCCGCCATTGAGGAAAGTCTTTTTCCAATGGAGTCTAAACGGCAACCCTGTTTATCAGGTGGAGATGTGATGGGAGTAGATGGGTTTTTCGATCTCCTTTGGGCTGCCTGGGAAATCACAGACTCCGGTTTGGGGTGACCTGTGAGACATGCAGGGGAATCCTCTGGTGCCCTGTATTTCTTGTCCATTCTTGGTAGCACCGGAACCACAGAAGCTGGCGTCTTCATTACTTTAATACCCTCTTGCCAGATATAGTCTATGATAGGTATTGACCTGATTGACTTCCTTGATTGCTCTTTAAAATCATAAAGAAAGCAATCTCAGTGTTTTACAATTGTGGGCAGGTGGAATCTGGCTGTAGCTCTATCCATTAGGTTATGAAAACCTCCAATATCCTCCGGAGGTGAGTCCGAAGGACGAGGAGAAGGTGGGGATGGTGTTGGTACTATATAGTCATCCCATTCATCCGTAGACGGAGGAGGATCATGAATTTCTCCCTCCTAAGGCTCTTCTTCCGAAGTGGTAGGATCCTCTCTAGGAGGTAGAGGAATTATGGAACGTGGAGTCAGTCTAGGCATAGCAGGAGGAGGTGGTGGTGTCAGAGGAGCCACCGGTTGAGAAGGGGGCACTGTGATGCGGTCCTCTTGAGGAGGAAATCTCCTTTTGTAATCCGCCAGCATGTTTTGTAAGTTCAATATTAGGGACAAAGGCAGTTTGACAGGTTCTTGCCTCGGCTGTTCATAATATCTGAACTGATGAAACTGTGCATGAGGGACAGGATATTGTTGATAGTACTGCTCCTCATCGTAATAGTCCTCATCCTCATCCTGAAACTTTACTTTCAGTTCGGAAGGGCTATGCACAGTCCCAAATGGACCATTATCATCATCAGTTTCCTCTACATCTAGCAGATGACTTGGAGGCTGTGGAGAAATCTTTGGTGTCTGGAATTCAAGTTGTGATGACATTTTAGGCAATCTAGATGGTGTAGATTGCAGGAACGGAGTTAACGGGTCCATAGACAATATTGGAATGATCGTCGCCGATGCCGTCGCCGAGGCCCTCGTCGAGGCCGTCATTGGTGGAATTATCTCCGTCTGCGAAATTGCCGTCGACGGTGGAATTATCATCGTTGACGGAGTCGTCGTCGACGGCGGAAATGCCGTCGACGGTGGAGTTGTCGGCGGCGGTGGAGTTGGCGTCGACGATGTAGCCTTCGTTGATGATGAAAGTGTCGTTGACGATGGAGTCGTCGTCGACGTTAGGATCTTTGTCGACGAAGTCGTCGTCAACGGTCTCGTCGATAATGAAATCTTAGTTGACGGTGGTGTCTTCGTCGACGGAGTCGTCGTCAACGATAACAGTAATGCTGACGGTATAGAACCTTTTATACTCGCCATTCAGGTAGTCAGTGCCGTCGACGGTCTCGCCGACGATACAGTTGTCATCGTTGGTGTTGCTGAAGTGACAGGCGTCGACGGTGAGCTTGACGCCGATGAAGACTTGAGACTGAATTTGTGCCTGGAATGACCTGAAGATTCCGGCTTTTCCTTAGATGTCCCAGAAGAATGAGGGGAAGTTATCTCTGAGGAGTCCTTAGGCTGCTGCTCCTTTTTTTGAGATTCTCTGGTCAGATGAGAGGTTTTAGAATGTTTCCTGCTCTCTTCAGGCTGACCCTCAGGCGACCTGGGCCTCTTATAAGTTTTTGAGGATGTGTCGCTCTCCTCATCTGATGAAGCCCCTTGCTTCTTCTTCAGCCACAATAAAAGTCTGCCCTCTCTGTCTCTAAGGGTCTTAGTTGAGAAAGTGCGGCATATTTTACATTGTTTTGCCTCATGATGGGGATAGAGGCAATAGATGCAATCCTTGTGGGCATCATCAATGTGCACTCTCTTCCCACAGGATTTACAAGGTCTAAATAGTCCCTTCTTATCAGACATTTTTCTATATATATAGAAACAAGACTTATCTGAGAAAATTTGAAGAACTGAGCAGAGCTGAGGGAGACTCCCTTCACACACGACGTGCGGTGAAAATCTAAGGGATTCATCCTCTCTTGGGAAGGTTCTAGAGGGTGCTAGGTGCTGATTGGTTGTGTTTAAGTTTGGTCCTTTTTTAGAAAAGGAGGTTGATAGGCTATTAAATACATGGTTGCCTCCATGATAGCCTATGGAAGTTATTAATTACTGCTTTATTTAATGTACCGTGGGACTCCCACTTCGACGACGGTGAATGATTCAAGCATGTGAATCTATGAAAGATACCCCAATACTGGATAATCAATGAAACCCCATTGAGGACCCTCTGGCAGCAGGCACAGTAGGTCTCTAGGAAACCCCAGCAGCACACAGAATAAGAGGCCCCACGATGCACGGGATGTAAACAGGATGACAAGCTTGGATCTGTGGAGTGCCAGGGGCAGGGGCTGCTTGGAGCTCAAATATCTTCCTTGAAGAAAGCCAAAAAGCCTTGGCAACAACAGACAGACGCGGTGCACATGGAGGCGGTCACTGTTGTCTGCAGAGGGATTACAGTCTCCCAACTTGCAGGGAAGACTGGTCAGGCCTCTGGAAAACCGACAAACTACCATCTGTGTTGCAGAGCCAAAAGATGCCCATGGGACAAGAGTATCAGCAAACCGGTTGTCGACATCGAGGTGCATGTGGATGCATAGAAGTGACTCCTTCACTTCAAGGGAGATTTCTTAAGGGTGAGATGTAGGCTGAGTCCTTGGTGACAGAGTTACAGATATTCTGAAAAGCACAGGGACAAAGATACAGCAGGATTCTTCCTACCGGGAGCTGTCTTGTCGTGGGTCCTGGCTTGGAAGAACAGCAGAGTTCCAGTGTACACCTGCAGAAGAGTCTTTGAAGAAGCTTCAGAAGACAGCAGTCGGTCCAGAAGTTCTTGTCGGGATGAATCTAAGGGCCTACCCTCAGGTGAGTCCTTCAGTATCCCCAAATAGGGGAAGAACCTCTTCTTTGGCAACCCAACTATCAGAGGGGGTCAGGGATGCTACTCAGATGTCACAGCCAGTTAGATGCTCCCAGGGGCCCAGATTTAACATGGCTGAATCAAGTGGCCACCTGGTGGAGCTCTGGAGCACTTCCCTGGGGAGGAGCTGGACAGGGGGGTGGACACTTCCATATCCTTTGTGTAGGTTCGTGCCAGAGCGGAAACCAAGGGCTCCTGGACTGGTTGAAGGAACAGCGTTTTTACCTGTAACTCCAGTTCTGTCGTATGGGTATTTCCATGATAAGTCATAAACACTTGAAAAGTCCTGTCCACGTGCAAGGACGCCGGAGGCCTTCTTTTAGATATATCTTCTTAAGTGGATATTGTTCGCCTTTCGTCAGGAAGGCCTGTAAAGACACTTAAGAGATAGAGAGACTATAATGCACCCTAAATACATAGGCTACACTGGGCGGGACTATTCAAGTGCTTATGACTGTACATGGGAATCCCCTACGAGAGAAACTGGTTTATGCAATGAGGGCACCAAATGTGCCCTTCAATGCAGTCTGGTGGCGCTCGGAAGCATCCCCACCCTACCTAATTCTAGGTAGGGTGGGGTAACACCTCTCCGTAGTATGAAAATGTATGCTCAGCTTCCCCTGCCCGAGTTAGGCTCATCAGCAGGGGGGAAGAACAGTGTCTGAAGCCGGAAGCAACGCGGGCTGGCACGCAGACCCTGAAAGGTTACACAGGGAGTAGGTGTTGGGGGGTCCTCTAAGGAGCCCCCCAGTGCCTGGTTTCATGTCCCTAACACCAGAAATGGTGTAGTGGTATGATTTCAACATGTTTGATAACAAACATGACCAAGTTCGGGGCAGCTATTATGTAGTTAGAAATCTCGACTTGGGAGTGTCCACTACATACCTTATAATGGCTGTCCCGCACTTACATAGCTCAGAAAATGGAGTCCGGAGTTTGTAGAGGTACCTATGTTCGTGCAGGGGTACCCACACACTTAGAACCATGCACCCTGCCCTTGGACTGAAGGGCCTACTTTAACGGTGACTTATATGTTTTAAGCGCAGTGACCGGGATATAAGGAAAGCCTTATATCTAAGTGAAGGGTGCATGCACCCTGTCGCGCAGAGTGCAATGGCAACTCTGCAGACACAGTTTGCATGGGTTCCCATGGGTGGCATAATACATGCTTCAGCCCATAGGGGACCCCGGTGTACCAATGCCCTGCGTACCTGAGTACCATATACTAGGGACTTTCAATGATACCCCAGTATGCCAATTGTGGGGTGTACAAGTACTTACCAGCAACTTTAGAGGAGAGAGAGCACAGTCACTGGGGTCCTGACTAGCAGAATTCCAGTGAACAACAGTCCAAAGTGGGAGTATCTATGCCAAAAGATCCTACGTTCCTACACAGGGCCTCAGTATATGGGAGAACAGGCTCCATCCATGTCTGACCTTGACAGAGGACGTCAATAAGGGGATCAGTAGACTTTTCCACAGAAGGAAGAGTTAACTCGAAAATTATAGCCACTCTCCTTAACATGTCCGCAAAAGAGGAGCTTGCATCACTAGCAAGGCTAGGAGGGGAAAGAAGTCCAAAAGCTGGGGAAGACACTAACCTACTAACTTCCCCTAGTGCAGTCAGCCAATTCTCCTTCCTAAAAGGTGGAGCAGCCTCAGATAAAGGCTGCAAAAGTCCAGACTCTGCCGTATCATCTCCTAAAAGATGACCCTCAGAAGTACCAACATGAGAGGGAAGTGGAAGCTTAACATTCACCAGAGATGGCTCCATCGACTCCGCACCCGACATCGACCGACGCCGAGAAGGCGATGCCCGACATCAAGAGGAGGAGAAAAGACTTCAATTGGCACTGCCAACGCCATTGCCGTAGTCAGATGATCGAGGATAGACACCGAAGGTGGCAACCCTGGAGGGCTGTGCACCGACACCGACACAATGAGGGCCCAAATGACACCGAGGGCGAACCCATCGGCGTGACTCCTCTCACCCCTGTTGGACCCGACGGCGCTCCATGGGAAAGTTAAGACCCAAAGATAAGATGTAGAGAGTTATAATACTCTCTCATCTGGGTCATTGATGCCCCAGCTCCCAGAAAGAAGGGGAGTTGCGGGTTGGAGTCGTATATGGCCTCCTCAACCGGTGAAATGGAGGGGCCGTGAGAGACAGAGCCTCTACGTGGGGAAGAAGGGGGATGCCGCAACTTAAACCACCTGCGCTTACCTTGGGACGTTGATGGGGAGTGATGCCCCCAAGAACGGCTCCTGGAACGGTCCTGCAAATGGACCTCGGACGCAAAAGAGATCGTCAATGAGAAATCTCCAAGGACCGCTTCAGCCGCACTGCCAGGAATTTAATTCGACGTTCCTTGAGCGCTTTCGGTTTCAACTTCCGACAGGAGCCGCAATCTTCTGAGTCGTCGTATTCTCCCAAACACTACATGCAAATGGAATGAGGGTCCGTAGCCGACATCTGTTGTGCACAAGACCTACAAGGCTTAAAGCCTGATGACATGAGGAAAAAAGTCACACTGTTTCAATGGCAAAAACTGTCGAAGTAGGCCAGAATCCGGCCTCAGGAACTGCTTCTCTGGATCCGCATTGCAGCATGGAAAAGAAGAAACTGATGTCTGCGTTCCGGAGGGGACTTATATGTCTCTGCTGACGCCACAACAGGAGTCCACGTCAATACGGAGTCGTACGACGCCGTCCCCCACGCACAGAGTGACTGCTGAAAACATTTCTGGATCCAGGCTGAAACCTGGAGGGAATTCAAAAGTTAAGGAATCTGCGGATAGATGTCTCTATCAGATTGAAACCATTACGCTATTAAAAAAGTCTAAGCAAAGTCATACATAACTAAAACATACACAGTTTTTCTCTTTTGCTAATTAAGTAACCACTAATTGAAACTTCTTGAACCTTACTCACCAAAACTTATTTTTTTGTAGTTTCTACTGTAGAAATCAGTCTGAAGGAAACTGTAGTGAAGAGAAATAAAGATTTAAATTAAAGAGAGCCATACACGGTTAGAATTCCCTAACAATCTTTAGGCTCTTTCTTCTTAGTTCTGTCTTCCCTTTAATTTTCGCTTTTTGTGATAAGGCTTTTCTGTTTCTTTTGACTTTTTTGCCAAATTCTTCCTTCCCATCTCCTTAACGCTCAACTTTATGTATTATACTCTCTCCTTTTTTTCCTCCCTGTTTCCAGCACTCTATCTCATTTGCTCATTCTAATTATTGTCATCTGTCTTTACTTCTTAATCTACCCATCACCGCCCTGTTCCACTCTTACTCCGTCTATCGCTCACTTTGTTTCTCTCTATATTTATCTTTACTCGAATGTCATTGTCTGCACTGTTTTCATCCCCCATATGTTTAACCTTTAACTTCCTTTTAGTAGGTATTGATTTGTCTGTCCCCGTATTTCAGATCTCCTTGAGGCTTCTTCTTCAAAAAAGAGTACATCTATAAAATATCACAGTAACAAATGTACAATATAAATGCAATAAAAATAATTGTATCTTAAGACAATCTGTAGCTTAACTGTAATTAGAAATTAATTTATTTTATTTTTACCAAAATACTGTGATTGAATGCGCATGCAATGAGCAATATTATTCACTATGGGGCAGATTTACAAGCCCCTTGCGCCACTTTTGCGTCATTTTTCCAATGTTAAAAATGACGCAAAAGTGGCACAAAGGACTTGTAAATAAGCCCCTATGTTGCTCCACATTCACTAATAGCTCAGGGAATAGGGATTAATTCCGAATTCCCTTACAAACAAACAGTCAGAAACTTTGCTTGTACTGCAAAACTTTAACTAGATCTCAAAAACCTGCAAAGTTTGACTGGTGAAATTGTACTTTTTTAATATTATTCCAAACTTTGCTTGTGTTTTAGTACTTCAACTACAGCACGCAAGAAGCAACCAGGAAAGGTGGAAGACAGATGCACAAAATGAAAGACTTTGGTGTGAGCAGAAGGTAGAGACATTGGAGAAACGGTGTTAACAAAGAATTTGTCCTCATTAAAGAATCAGTGAGATAGAGTATGAGAAGAGGGAATTCAGGTAAGGTGGCTTAGCTCCATAATTTGCTGCCATAATTATGTTGCAAATTTCAAATATATATATATATATATATATGCTTTTCTTTTACTTCCCTAATTACTAATTCATACAGTTTTAATATCATTATGTTCTTTAGATTATTATTAATACCTCTGCAGTATATAGCTTAACTCAAAACTAAAAACTGCAATGCCTAGAAATGAAATGTGTATGAAACGTAAAGGCAGCCAGCTAAGATTTATGAAGTTTACCAAATTTGGGTTTGCATGGTGGCCAATTGTTGTAAACTTTCAAACAGACTTTTTTGCACAACTGTCAAACTCACACTTTTTTCTCAACACAATTTTCCCACTTATAAATGCATTTTTGCAGAAATTGGTTCTACAAATAAAAGTTTTGCAGATGTTGTTTCTGACAATTATAATTTTCACAAAGGTTGAATATCTGCTTAACTGATGCACTGACTAGAAGTTGGAATCGCTGTCAACAAGTTCTTCCCCAGAGGTGGGTCCCTTATGCTGCTTGAGGAGAAAAAGCTCGGCCTCTGCAGCAGGCTTTGCTGACTATGACAGAGCTGTCTCTGGATTGAATGTCCACTCATCAAGGTTTACTCTGCACCTCGAGGACATAGTGCTACATAGAAAGTGGCTTAGTGAACAAGTTACTTACCTTCGGTAACACATTATCTGGTAGAAACAATATCTAGCTGCAGATTCCTTACCTTTGAATTCCCCAGGCGTCAGGCTGGATCCAGAAACTTTTGCGTGAGCAGTACCGTTGCGCACCATCAGGTGGCTCTGTTCGACTCTGCGTAACGTCGTTAGCGTCAGTTATAATGCCGCGGTCAGCTACAATGGCGCTGTCCAGGCATGCAGACTGCACTTACTTTTCACTTTTCCATGCCAGAAGCGCAGAGTGAACTGACTTGTGTGTTTGTCACAACTAGGGCCTTGAAAAGAAAGTAACCCTAGCTCTATCAAATGATTCAGCAGAGCGGGGAGGCATGGGTGGGTCTGTAAGGAATCCGCAACTAGATATTGTCTCTACCAGATAATGCTTTACCGAAGGTAAATAACTTGTTCATCTGATCGAGACATCTAGTTGAAGATTCCTTTCCTTTGAATAGATACCCAAGCCATACATCCTGGTGGTGTGCAATGGACAAATTACTAGACTAAAACGTTCTGCAGGACCAAATGGGCAAGATACCCATCCCTGCGGACCTTACTGTCCAGGCAATAGTATTTAGCAAACATGTGCAGGGAAACCCATGTTGCTGCCTGACAGGTGTCCGGGATTGGCACTCCACGAGCTAACGCCATGGTCGCAGCCTTTCCCATGGTGGAATGGGCTCATAAGGCCTCAGGGGGCTGCTGCCTTGCCAGGATGTAGCAGATCTTAATGCAGAGAACGACCCAGTGAGAAATGGTCTGTTTCTGCACTGCCCGCAATTTTAGCTTCCACATAACCCACAAAGAGTTGGCCGCCCACCCGGAACTCTTTTGTGCGGTTAAGGTAGAACGACAACGCTCTTTTTGGGTCCAGGCGGAGGTTCTCCTCTTCCTTAGAGGGATGCGTGGGAGCAAAAAAGGTGGGCGGCGTGGTGAGAAGAACCATCTGTTAGCCACTCCTTACTATTTGTTGTTGTTCATGTCATTTTGTCTTTTGTCTTTTATTATGTTCATGTATATATAACAATGTTTTTTCCTTTTAAGACCAATTGCTTGGCTGGAAAATACTAGTATGAATTTGTAGTTTATTCAAAAACAAAATTGCATCAGAACTATGTAATGTCTCCAAAATTAATGGAATGAATGTTTATCTTTTTCTTTATATATATAAAAAACGTTATAATCATGAATAAAACATTTTTTAAATATATTTTAATGTAGCTTTATTTCATTCACACTGAGTTCTTCTTATCATTCTTGTTGTTGTTTTTGTTGATGAGTGTTTAAACCACCTAAAGCCATTTGACTGCCTAGGAATTTTGCCTTATACTGTATTATTACCCTGTCCTAGGAGCTCTAGAATAGTTACAGGGGGTCCTTGATATGTTGCATTGAATGCCTGCAATTCACTCACCCTCCGTTCAGATGTTATCGCCACCAGAAAGACTGTCTTGATGGAAAGCAGCCAGAGGGGACAATTATGTAACGGCTCAAAATGTGAGGACCAAATTAAAGTCCCACTTTGGCATGACAAAGGGCGTAGGTGGAAACATATGAACAAGCCCTTTTAAGAACCTATTTACAATAGGGGACTTGAATAAAGAGGGTTGGTCCGGCGGCCGTAAGAAAGCTGACAGCAGAAAGATAACCCTTAAGAGTACCCAAAGCAGAACCCCGCTGGGCAAGGGTAAGAATAAAGAGAAGAATAGTAGATGGAGAAGCAGAAAGAGGGTCAATAGACCTTTCTATACAATATTTTACAAATCTTTGCCAACAGCAGTCATATACCGTCTTAGTGGAGGGCTGCCTGGCTGCCAAAATAACATTACATACTTTGGAAGGAAGGTTGAAAGCTATCAGCTGTCACCACTCAATCACCACTTATGGAGGCGGAGAGCTGACAGGTTCAGGTGGAGGACCCCCCCCACCCCCCTGCTGCTGCAAAAGAAGATCCTCCCGAAGGAGCAGCCTGATCGGAGGATCGATGCTTATTCGTAGAAGCTCTGAATACCAAAACTGCTGAAGTTGCGCGTTCTCTTCGGAGGCAAACATATCTAATCAAGGCTCTCCCCACTGTTGAAAGAGACCTTGCACCACCTCCGGCAGCTGAGTTGTTCTGCCCTAGCATTCAGAGAACCTGCCAGGTGTTGAACCACCAGGGTTATGCCCTGCTGTTCCGGCCACGTCTAGAGACGCAGAGCCTCTTGACAAAGGGTCCACGACCCCACCCCGCCTTTTGCAGTACCACATGGCAGTGGTGTTGTCCGTGAACACCTGCACTAACTTCCCCTTGACAGAGGGAAGAAATGCTTTCAATGCCAACCAGATCGCCCGAAGCTACAACAAATTGATGTGGAGCCCCAACTCTGCCAGAGACCTATGTCCTCTGATCTCCACCTCTCCCTGATGGCCGCACCATCCTAGGAGTGAGGTATCTGTCACTACTGTGAGATCTGGTTGGGGAAGTGAGAGGTGTCTGCCTCTGACCCAATCGTGGTTCGTTAGCCACCACTGCAGGTCCTTTGCAGTTCCCTCCGAGATGGGGACCACGCTATGATATGTGATGTCTGTATGCAGGGCCGGCTTTAGCACTGCTGGCGCCCTGTGCGACAATGTTTGTTGGCACCCCCCAATGACCACCGCTGCCACAGATTCCCTCACTACCACCATTTAACAGTGCCCCTCAAGTCTCCATAAGCAGTCTCTCAGATTCATTTAGTTTTATAGCGACTCCATCAGCAGAAATCCCACATCTAGCCTACTGGCGTGGCCTATTCCAAGCCCTGTTCACCACAACCGCTCCTGTAAAGTGCCAGAGAACACCAGCCTGTGTGCATGCTAGCCACTGGAAGAAAACCATTGAAACCAACGGTGCCAGCCCTGCAGTTCACTCTGCGCCTTAGAGCCTAGCCCCTCCTTCGCATCCTGCTCCTGTGGATAACCACAGATCATCATCTTGGGAAGGCGTTTCTGCTGCCAACTTCCCTCAACCCAGCCCTGACCAAGATGCAGCCCCGCCTGCTTCCCACAGACCCAACCTGCAGCCTATGTAGTTAGAAGCCTCCAAGCCACTCCATTACTTGATGAGCCTGGCCGGCCTTCTTTGCTACAAACCTTAATGATTGTCTCTCGCCAAAGAAAAACAGTAGATAGTGTAAAGTACACACTGGAAATAACGATTTGGTCCAAAATATCTGATGCTTTTTTTTCCTGCACTGAGCACTTCCCTTCCTACACGCTATTTTCAAGTTTTGTAATTTTTACATAATATATAGATTGTGTTATATTTGTCAAAGTGTGTCTCTTTTTTACAGACTTCACATGTGTACAGACTACACAGAACACTTCAAGGTGGAACAAGTAGTTGCTGCTGTATTGTATATATTACGTTTATTATATGTCCTCTTGTCTTTGCCCTGTCCTTTAGTACAGAAACTTCCAGAAAGGCATGCTAACAGTTTCTGATGGATGTCTGTGGCATTTTCTAAGTGTTTAGGGTACGCAGTCATAGGTCCACAACAGGCTTCACCCTCCTCCCGAAATCGGACAACAGAGTGCATCAAATTCTGGGCTCAGGTGCTCCCAGCATGACATCAAAAAATCCACCAGGACATTTCACGCACATTATCATCTACCAGATGGCAATGTTGGTTTTATTGAGGTTGTTAAAGACAGCTGGCACTGTGAGCAAGGGGGAGTCACATGAGGCTATATGCACCTGGACTTCCTTTTTAAGGTGAGGATTGCCACACCCCACCCCTCACTCCCACATGGAATAAACGTTTGCCTATGCCATGTATTTGAACAGAAAGCGTAACTCTGGCATAAAAACTTTGTAAGACATTGGTACAAATATCATTTCAAAGAAGCAATTTTGAGCCTGATTTTGCACCAACCAAAGTAAAACTCACCACCACCATTACCAGCAGGCACCATAAACACTGTTTTTACCTTTCATCATCGACTTCCATCCGCCTCTTGCGGTACCAGTAAACTGGGAGGGCAATGGCGATCATCAGCAGGAAGAGGAAGGCAAGAGCTCCAAAGAGGATGCCAAAGAAGGCACTGAGGTTCATGGCGATGATGTCACAGGTGGGACCGGAAGTGGTATATATGGAGAAGGGAACACAACTGCATAAAAAAAACACGTGATTTAGCATGCCTTTTCCATTAACTCAGATGTTGTTTTTGTTAGTTATCAAAATCAGTTGTGTCATTCCTAAAACAGAGCAAAAAAAACCTGACGGACAAGTTACTTACCTTGGGTAAGGCTCTTTCTGGTAGAGACTCTGTCTAACCATAGATTCCCCACTGTTTGCAGATTCCTCGCTTTTTGAATTTTCCCCAGGTGTCAGACTTGATCTGGAAACTTTTCAGCAGTACGTCTGCATACTGGTAGGGGGGCATCGTTCATCTCTGCACTGAAGCAATTCTGTTGCAGAACCGACATGCAGAGCCTATATAGGTGCCACTCCTGTGTGCTGACATCAGTTGCTTTCGAGGAGAGCGTCTATGCCCCCCAGACGCAGAACCTCAAAAGAACATTGGTGTGACCAGTGAGCAGATTCCTAGACTTGTGATCTTACTAAGCAATTGAGTGATCTTCCTATGGAGAATGGAAGGCTCGATAAGAAATCTGGGGGTAGATGAAATCTCTACCAGAAAGAGCATTACTGAAGATGAGTAACTTGTTCTTCTGGTAGCGAATTTTATCTGCAGATTCCTCACCTTTTGAATAGATCCCAAAGCAGGACCTATGTGGAGGTGGGTCTGTGAATGGACTCAAACTAGAAAGTCCTGCAGGAAAAGCAGGCAAAATGGCTATTTCGGCGAATCTGACTGTGCAGACAGTAATGTTTCGTTAACGTATGGAGGAACTTAAACGTAGCCACCCGAAAATGACCAGGACAGGGACTCCGCGTGCAATGCAGTGATAGCAGCTTTTGCAGTGGTGGAATGAGCACACAGTCAGGCCGGAGGCTGCTTTCAGCCAATGTGCAGCAGATCTTAATGAAGCGTACGATCTAGAGGGAGATAGTTCTCTAGTGCACTGCCTTACTTTGGTTCGCTCCAGAATACCCCATGCAGAGCTGATCATCCACTCGGTGCTCTATAGTATGATCTCTGTAAAAGCTGAGCGCTCTCTTGGGGTCCAAACAACGGAGTTCCTCCTCCACCTTTAAAGGGTAAGGTGGGGCATAGAACAGCGGCAAGGTGATGTTCTGACCGACATGGAATGGCATCACAGGTTTAGGCAGGAAAAATGCACATGTACGCAACACCAGCTCGTTTGGGAAGAAGGTGCTGGATGGTGGGTTGGCACAGAGTTTGAAGCTCACTCGTACGCCACGGCAATGTTATAGTGTTGAGGAGCACTGCCTTGAGGAGGAGACGCCGCAAGGAGCTGCTGTAAAGTGGCTCAAAGGGAGTGAATATCAGAAATATTAAGGACCAAGTTAAGGTACCACTGTGGCATGACAAAGGGACAGAGAGGAAACAAATGTAAACCTTTCAAAAAGCGTGTAACAACTGTAGCCTTAAACAAAGAGTGCTGATCAGGCAACCACCAAAAAACAAAAGAGCCAAAAAGTAACCTCTAACAGTGCACTGAGACGAGCCTTGCAGGTCGTGAGACAAAACAAATAATAAATGTCAGATGTCTTTGCCTGGAGGGGGGCTATCTGCTGAGTACCACACCTAGCCACAAATTTGTCCCAACAACAGGCGAAACAGTTTTTGTCAAGGGATGACTGCTGGTGTAGAAAACTGGGTTTTTGTTGCAGTACCCCCTACTTTTTGCCTGGTTTGTGATGCAACTTTGACTGGAAGTGTGCCGGGGTCCTGCTAACCAGGTCCCCAGCACCAGTGTTATTTTCCTAAACCGTACAATTGCTCCACAATTAGCACCACCTTTAGGCCCCTTGCAAGTCCCTAGTAAGTAGTACCCCTGGTACCTAGGGCATTGGACCTAAAGAGGGCCCCTAAGGGCTGCAGCATGAATTGTGACACCCTAAGGGACCCCTCACCAAATTCACACAAACTGCCACTGCAGTCTGCGTGTCTTGGAGCAGAGAAAACCGAAGAGTCGACATGGCACACATCCCTGTGCGCCATGCCAGCCAAACATTACATGTGGTATAGGTAAGTCACTGCTATGGCAGGCCTTAAAGCCCGAAGTCTGGGTGCACTATATCCATGTGTGGGCAAATCTACCTCCGTGGATGTGTCCCCGTGATATATAAGGTCGCCCTTAGATATTACGAGTGCGCAGGAAAGCCATAACAAGTACATGGGCTGGACACTACTGATTACGAGTTCCCCAGCTACATGATGGCTTCACTGTACCCCAAACTGTTTGGTACCAAACACCTCATCTTAATTAACCCACACTGATGCCAGTACTGGATTTAGTCATAAATGCACGCAGAGGGCACCCTAGAGGTGCCCCCTAAAAACCTACTGACTACTAGTGTGTTGCCTGACTGGTTTCGACCAGCCAGCCACCCTAGACAGTTTTCTGATCTCCCGAGGTGAGAGCTTTTGCTCTGGGAGGCCAGGAACAAAGTCTGCTCTGGGCTGAGGTGTTCACACCTCCTCCAAGCAGGATGGGCATTCCAGCGAGGGAAGCTTCAAAGGCCCTGCCGCCTTTGATATGCAACCCCAGGCCTATCCAGATAGCGGAGGTACCCACCCCCTGTCCTGACCCCACTTTTTGGCTGCAAGACAGGTGAGAAAATTAGTAAAATTAAGAGGTGTGCGCACATCAGATTGCACCACTCCTTGGGCAGGCCAGCTCATGTGGACCAAACGTTTCAAATTCCTCCGTCTTGGAATTGAAGGAATTAGTTTCTAGAGTCAGGGTTATGCCCACTTCCCACAGGAAGTGGTCATATAGAGGGTGTAGACACCCTAAAGGTAGGTAGCCCATTGGCTACTACCTGTAATGCCACTTAATTGAGTATTTAGGTGGCACGCCTGAACCCAAGTACTCAGATTCGACAGATCAACAGAAGGACGAAGAAGAGTCTCTGTCTGGCGAGAACTGCAGCACAACTTTGGCCCGAAACCCTGTCGCCCTCAGCTCTCTCTCGACAATAGCGACAGAGTGACTCATCCTGCAAGCTGCAGAACTACCGGAGCCTTGGGTAGCCTGCCAGCACTTTGACAAACACTGAAAAGTCTCCCTTGGAGTAGAGGAGCTACTCCCCTGCATTAAAGTCCACTGGCCCGACTGACGCCGCAGATGACCAGGAGAAGGTACTCATGCTCTGGAAGATCGGATCTGTCTCCCCACTGAGTGTGAAGACACCAAGACCAACCGGAGCCGTGCAGCACCAATCCCTGAGGTACCGGACGCTGTGCACCATACACTACCACAAAAGAGAGAGTTAGTATTACCTACTTTAGCCTCTGGATACCAATTGAGGATCCACTGGACTCGCCGTACAGTGTAATTCGTTTTAGTACACTATATGGAAAACCAAATTCCTACACTTGTGGATCAGTGGTTGGGTCTACAACTTTGCGTTTGCTGATACCACTTGGTCAATAAGTGACTATATGAGTAAATCCAAGAATTGCCTTCAGTTAAAAGTAATTTTTTTTTAAGTGTCAATTTTTTCCTAAATTCTTCAAATTGACTGTTAGGGCTTTGGTTAAGTCCCTGAAGTTTAAAAACTTACTATAGTTAGGACTAAGAAAACTTGTGTTAGGATTTTTTAGCTCCACAAAGGTCCCAACTTTAGAACAATAATGAATACCGCGGGGGATGTGGCTAAGAAGCTCTACCTTACCCCTTATCTGCAGCTCACTTTCAAGTAGTTAAGGACCCTCTGCAAAGGGAATACAATTAAAACTGACTCAAACCCTACCACTGTAACACTTCAGAAGCTGTTAGCAGAGTATGAGCTGGCCCAATCTATGGATGAGGCCACCGGCCCTGAGATCCAGGGTAGAGCCATTGAGGAAGACGACCCAAATATGCCTCAACTCAAAGCAGAGGACACTGTACCACTACCCCAAAACTGACCCATTGTGCCAAGGGCACCTGCCTCTAGCGAGGACAGCTCAGGTCAATCAAGGTACACTGAAGAACTCTCCGAAGAGGAGGCTCTTCTTGAAAGATTTGCCCGCCAAATAGCCCTGGAGAACATGATACTGGCCATAGAAAGGGAAAGGGCAGTTTTGGGTTTAGGACCCATAACTTATGGCAGCAAAATAATACCTAGGGACAGAGAGGAAACCTTTGAACCTAAAATCCCCAAAGGGATTGTTCCAAAGTATACAGAAGGTGATGACATCACAAAATGGTTCACAGCGTTCGAGCCTATAGTGCAAGGAAGGTCAGCCAGAAGTATTGGGGCTCTCTACTTTGGGAGATGTTCTCTGGTGAGTGCAGGGATAGACTCCTCACACTGACAGGAACAGAAGCTGAGTCCTATGACCCTGATTGAGGGGTTTGGACTCACTACTAAACGATATAGGATCAAATTCAGGGAGACTCAGAAAACCCTGAGTCAGTCCTGGGTTGATTTTGTAGACTTTTCAGTCTGTGAGTACAACAAATACTTAACACTACTCTCTAATAAGTCTAACTGCTCGCCCACACTACCACAAAATAGTATTATCTGCTTTAGCTTCTGTTAACTAACTGGGGTTCCACTGGATGCTATGCACAGTGTACTTCATTTTAGTATACTACATAGAGAGCCAGCGTCCTACAACTGGCTTCCAAGATGACAGCAACCACATCTGGAGGAAGGTGTTCAGCTGTCACTGCTCAATCTCCAAGCATGAAGGTGGAGATTGTGAAGGCCTGGAAGTCGAAACCTACCCTGCTACTGCAACAGCAAATCCTCCCAGAGGAGCAACCTGATCAGAGGACAGATACTCAAGCCCAGAAGTTCTGGATACCAAACTCTCCATGCCCAATCTGGGGCAAGTCAGTCCTGTTTTTCTTGAGACCTCAGAACAGGAGTGGTATTGGTGGAAAGTAATTCAGGAGCCCTGAGTTCCACTCAAGGAGAGATGCATTGGAAGCTCCAAAATGCAGAAGTGCTGACATTGTCAGCGGTGGCGTACAGATAGAGCCAAAGTTCTCCCTATTCCCGGAGGAAACCTTGTGTTACCTCTGGGTGTAACTGAAACTCATGATCCGCTAGATACCGATGGCTGGGCTCGCCCCCTGGCATTCAAAGATCCTGCCAGGTCATTCACCACCAGGAAAATTCCTTGGTGGTTCAGCAATTTCTAGAGGAGCAGGGCCTTCTGGTAGAGGGTCTGTGACCTCACCCTACACTGCTTTCTGCAGTACCACATGGCAGTGGTGTTGTCCTTGAGCACTTGTAACAGCCTCCGCTTGATGGATGGAATAAAGAATATCAACTCCCAGAGGATGTCGCTCAGCTCCAGAAGGTTGATATGGAGCCGGGACTCTGCCATACCAGAGGTCTCTGATCTCGATCTCTCTCAGATGGCCACCCCAACCTAAAGCAATGCATTGATCACCACTGTCAGCTCTTGGTAGGGAAGGGAGAGGGGTCTGCCGCAAACTCAATCACGTTGCAGTTCTTTTTGCAGTCTACTCTAAAATCTGATTGTAGTTTGAGAGGCCCCCCCTTATGCTTGGTCCACTGAGACTTCAGATCCCACTGCAGAGCCTGCATATGCCGCCTGGCATGGTCGACCAGCAGGATGCAGGAAGTCATCAGTCCCAGCTGGCTCAGAGTTGACCTCACTGAAACCAGGTCCGAGGCTGAATGTTCGGACTTTTAGCCTGAATATAATGGAGGAGAGGTATGAAACTGAACCATGTCTAGAATGGCTTGTTAGATTTGGGGGTCTCTAGTTGGCAGAGGTAGGTACCTTTGTCCAAATAGGGACCCTTGAGTCTAGTCAGGGAAAGTAGGTACACTCCTGAAATAACCCCTGCTCACCCTCTTGGTAGCTTGGCACGAGCAGACAGGCTTAGTTCAGAGGCAGTGTGTAAAGCATTTGTGAACACATACAGTAATCAAGTGACAACACTACAAATGGACACCACACAGGTTGTATATTTATAAAAATAGGTATACTTTATATAGATTTATCACAAGACCATAAACGTCAAAAATAATCCACAATACTGTCAAGAATGCTTAGTTCTGATCAAAAAGGCTTAATTCAAGGTTCTGTGCGAGTCGGTATTCTCCTCCGGCTACGGCGATGTCAAGAACAAACAGAGTCTAACAAATCCAGCTGACCGCGTCGAGACGGGCCAACACAGCGTAGACAGACTCGGTCACAGTACCTTTTACTTGAAGCGGCAGGCACGGGCGTGCGAGCCGGATGGCTGTTCGTCGCGGTCGCCGATGCAAAAATGGAAGCGTTGCAGGACGCGTTGTCCCTCGGTGCGGTGCAGGCAGCGGCTCGTTGACGTCGTCGAGACGGAGTCGGTGAGACCAGGGCCGTGCGTTGCAGGGCGAGACGGTGCTTCGATGCGGTGCTGGCAGGTTGCGGTGCGGCGACGGAGCCGGATTCAGGAGCTGGCGTCGATCAGTCCGGACAGCGGTGCGAGTCGGGCGGTGCATCGCGAAACGTGCGAGCGGTGCCCAACTCCGGTGCGGTCACAGGACTCGAACTCAGCAGCAGTGACCGTGTCGGTCGGACCAGATAGATTCGGTGTAGCGAGGCGTTGCAAGGTGCGGTGCTCACAGGTTACGGTGCAGGCAGCGGCTCGTTGACGGAGTCGGTGAGACCAAGGCCGTGCGTTGCAAGATGCAGGCGTTGCTCGATGCGGTGCCAACAGGACACCGAGCTGGTCGGGAGAGTCGGTCACAGCTCCCTACCTCTGTAGCCACTGAAACAGAGTTTCCAGCAGCAATTCACAAAGGGGGTGAAGTCCAATGGTCCTGGGACTTCGATCAGGGGCAAGCTCTCTTCCAAGCCCTTGGAGATCCTTCACAAGTTGATGAAAGTCACAGCAAAGCAAAAGTTCCTTTCTCCTTTCTTTGGCAGTCAGGCAAACCACTGCAGGCCAATCCCCAAGCAGCACTTCAGGCTTAGGGATAGTCTCTCCTCAGTTTCTTCTTGGTTCCGCTCCTCAGCAAAGGTTTCTTCTTGTTCCCAAAAGTGATCTAATTTCTTGGGATCAGGGTCCCAATATTTATACCCCAAAATCCTTTGTCCTCTGAGGGCAGAGGGGCCTTTGCCCAGTCCAAACCAGTTCTGGAGCACTCTGTTTACATGACTCCTTCTTTCCTTTCACAGTGCAGGACAGAAACATCAGACGCCCCACAGGAGGTGGAGCCAGCATTGTGGAGGGAAAGCCCAGCCCTGGAGCATTTTGTTGACATGATTCCTTCTCTTCTTTCACTGTGCAGGGCAGAGACATCAGACGCACCACAGGGGGTGGAGCCAGCACTGTGGGGGGCAGGCACTGTCCTATTCAGGTCCCAGGTGCAACTCCTCCCACCCATCTAGATGCAGATCTCTCTATTCACCACTGGCCTGACTCATTCTGTCTCCTGGAATCCCCAGCCCTGTCACTCAAAAACACCAGACAAGGAATACACAACCTAGCAGAGGCAGGCTTTGGATAGTTAGACAAGAAAATACCTACTTTCTAAAAGTGGTATTTTCAAACACAGAATGTTAAAACCAACTTCACTAAAAGATGTATTTTATCATTCTGAGTTCAGGCATACTAAACGCGAATTTCCACCATGTTCCCTGAGTCAGTTAGGATTATAAAATGTAATAATCTAACTGCCCATTCTGGCCTATGGAGAACAGGTAGCCTTGCAATAGTGAAAAACGAAAATGGCTGTAATTCACTATTAGGACATGCCACACTCACCAGGGCATGTCCTACCTTATACTTACAATGCACCCTGCCCTAGGGCCTACTTTAGGGGTGACCAACATGCAGTAAAGGGAAGGTTTAGGGCCTGGTAAGTGGGTGTACTTACCAAGTCGACATGGCAGCCCTAGGCTGCACACAGGCTCTGCAATGGCAGGCCTGAGACACACTTTACAAGCTGCTCCTGTGGGTGGCACAACCAGTGCTGCAAGCCCACCAGCAGCATTGGATTTACAAGCCCTGGTCACACTCAGTGCACTGTACTAGGGACTGACAAGTAAACCAATCATCCAATCATGGAGTCACTAATACACAACATAATTTATCATAGGGAGCACTTGCACTTTGGCACTGATTAGCAGTGGCAAAGTGCCCATGAGCATCTAGTCCAGCAAAAAACATATCGACAACAGTGGAGACATTATGAAAAAAAATGGAAGGGAGACCCACGCCAAGGATGCCAGGTCTAACAGCTCCAATAAAGGGGAGCGTCTGAGAGGGAGTCAGGTGTCACTTTGGCACGTTGGCAGTGAACCCCAAAGATGACAGGAGGTTCACCATAGTGTGGGGGAGGTTGCTGACAGCATGGGGGTGAGTCCACCTTCAACAGCCATTCGTTACGGTAGGGGAAGACTGGCACCCCTGACTTCCGAATGTGTCCTGTCACCACTGCCATCACTTTCATGAACACCTGAGGGGCACTTTGTGAGACCAAAGAGGAGCACAGCAAACTGAATATACTCCTGTCCCACAGCAAAACGCAGGTAGGCCAGATGGCCCTGCAGGACTAGTGTATAGAAATAGGCATCTTGCATGTCCAATGCCACAATCTAGTCTCCAGGGTCAAGGGTAGACAAGACCAAGACCAGTGTGAGCATTTTGAATTCTTCCTTCCAGAGGAAGGCATTGCGAGGGCGCAGGGCTAAAATGGGACAAAGGCCTCTGTCCTTCTTGGGCACAAGAAAGCAGTGGGAATAACAATCACATCCAACTTCTGGTGTGCGCATACTCCTGATAGCCTATTTAGCCAAAAGGGTTTGCACTTTCTACCAGAAAATGGATAGATGTGTGTCCATCAGTTGCTGGGTGGATGGTGGTGAAAAAATGAAAGGTAGGGCATATAACTGCTGAACCATTTGCAGGAGTCACCTATCTGATTGTGAGAAATTGGGTTGTTGGCTGAGGGAGGAATGAGCCCTTCTCAAGAAACAGCCACAATCCATGCAGGAAGAACCAGAAAAAGTCATTAAATTAACCAGTGCTTAACCCTCTGGTAGTTTGGCACAAAAGCAGACGGTTTAATTTAAAGATAATGTGCAAAGTATTTATGCAGCACTTAAATGGTAATAAAGTGAAAACGCAACACAAGCAAAATCCCACACCAATTTAGAAAAAATAGAGTAAAAATGTCATAAATTATTTGCAACCAAAATGACAAAAATTCAATCAGTAGATCCTGAGTTCTGAATGTTCCTAATTTATAGTGAAAATTAGCGACTAAAAGATGACTGCAGACATCTAGGCGCGCAAGACCAGGCAAAGTCAAAAGTTATGGGGAACACCATGGAGCGCATTTTGGATACACGAAGTGGATCGGCCCCGGTCTGCGCTTACCTTCGGACTTAGAAGACATTTTGAAGAAAAATGACTGAGAAAGTAAAGCTCAGCAAGGCAAGGTAGCCAGCAGTCTCCAAGGAGAGGGCAACATCATCGGGGAGCCGCTGGATGAAGTAGCAAGTGAAGATTTCTAGATTAAGAGTTAGGGGGCGATTTATTTATGGGCGGGTGGCCCATCGTTCCGCCAGGGTGACAGAGTAAATTAATCCATCCCCCTTGTGGAGGGACTGCCTAGCACATTTATAAATGGCCACCAAGTAGGAGGTTATTTTTTACTGCATTTGCAAGACCCGCCAGTGCATTTCACTGTTTGGTGCAGGGCTGGGTCATGCTGACGCAGCCTTGCACCAATTTTGAAAATAAAAAGTGTAATTCTCTCCCCGCCATGGGAGTCACGGGAATCATGGGAGTCATGGTAATCTCCCAAGGCAAGGGAAGCATTCGTACCATTTTACTGTCCGTCACCGTTGTCCTGACGGACAGTAAACAAAATGGCTATATATATCCGCCCATCTTGATTGGGTGGGCCGACATGTGGCCATTTCTCTGATTTACTTTTACTTATAAGTTTTTTTTTGTTACATTTGTTTTTATCTTTTATAGATGTCCATATCAATGTACAATATATATTCATTGTCATACCACAGCCACTTAGGGTGGTTCACACATATTATGATTGGCGGACACGTTGGCAATATATGACCGTTTCACATATATGTTAACCAAGTTCCAATTGAGTTTAAATTACGTTCGAGCAACCAATGTCATAATGATGTTATAATTTCAACGGCGAGCATTTTTATTTGATTTATATTGATTCTTTGTTTTTACTTTACGCATTTTTCGAAGATGTCTATACCAATGTACACTGTATATTCATTGTCATATTCATTTTGTCACGGATATATACCCAATAGGGATCCCTTAATTATGGTGCTGACTGTCTAGGCATTTGGTTTCAGCCCTTTCTTTGCGTTTACGGCTCCTACGTTAGCACGTGAGCTTATGAAGCTAACACACGCTGTTCACTTTTCCAACATGGCGGCAAAATCAGACGCCTGTTAGAGATGGATCATCAATGTTTCTGACACAACACACACGGTGAGAGATATCGTAAAAATACAGCTTTAGTCATTTTTTAAGTTGAAAGACCTTGACTTGTGCATATATACGTCGTAGCTTTAAAATCACCAAAATTTGTGTCTATGAGGCACTACGGCACCCAATGTTTACCTTGTTCACTGCAACACTCGTATGCACATGGACTCACACTTGTTGCACTTTAACGTAACATGGCATGTGCTACTGATACTCGCATACCCTGGACAGGTTCATAACTGATTGCTTTTTGCTCACAGTGCACGTGCAAATAATTTTCCCATAATTTTTCACACAGCTTGATGAACTAACCAGCACGTGATAATCACACAGTTTCACCTCGTCGTGGACATGATTAACAACCCCACTGTTTCATCAATATCACTTCATGGCTTTGTTGAATCACCATTAACAACTTGGGGACACAAAATGTGACACTAAGCATATTACCTCAGCAAGCTTAAACCACGTGCTTGGAGCTTTGTTCTCATTTTGCCTTTTCCATCTACTTACAGAGTAAATACATCCCCTGATGAAGGGCAACTGCCAAAATGCATTGAGATTATTGAATTGTGAGAGTCCACTCTCATTTGTATACAAACTGATACAGTTGGAATGCTTTCAGTTTCACTGTTACTTGAATTAATTAAAAGTCCAAAGAAGTTACATTTGGACTACAAGCTGCGAAGAGTATTTTTTGGAATTACCATTTATTGAACCCATTGTTTAACTTGATTATGTCCCCCTTTTTGGGGTCAACATGGTGCAATTAGGGGACGCTTTCCCCAATGTGAGAAGCGCAAATGTCTTAGTTTATTTATGCCTATGATCAGAAGGCAGTGCCCTAATGCACACAAACAAACTCATAAACGGATAATACATCAGTTACCAACAGAAGAGTGTTTCAGCCATCCAACTGAATTTGAGCCATTTCTCCGATGCCATTGGGGAAGTTTAGCTAATGTGTTTTGATGGAGTAGTCACCGCCATAGCCAAACTTAAGGTCTGCCTACATCAAAATCGAGGGGGGGACCTTTATCTTGGCAGTATGTACACTCTGTCGCTGTAGTGACAGAGTATACATACCACCAAGATATGAATCAGCCCCTTAGTCGCTTTTTTGGAAGTCAGAAATCTCCAGCGGGATGAAGCTGCAACCAATAGCTGACAAGGGCTCCAAGAGGCCGGATACGCCTTCTTTGCTGCTGTGGAGAAGAATGTGAGAATCTTTTGATCTTTTTTCCAAGAAAAGATCGAAGATATCTATACCTCGTTCACTGAGACTGAGGTCCCGAAAACATCTTTACCCTCACCCACAGAAACCTGGACAGACTTTAGCCCTATCAGCCCTGAAACCTCTCTTAATCTACTGCAAAAAACTAAATCCGGCTCCCCCTTGGATCCCTTTCCGGCAAGGTTTCAAACTACTGGCCCATTTGATTAACCCCCCGTTAAATGTGCTATGGAACGCATCTTTAAAAACTGGCACCTACCCGTCCGTTTGGAAAACGGCACTCATCCAACCTATCCTTAAAAAAGAGAATGCAGACCCTGCTATACTAACATTTTTTAGACCCATCTCCTTACTGCCAGCACCAGCCAAGGTTCTGGAGAAAGAGGTACAAAAACAGCTATCTAACTTTTTAGAATCCAACAAGCTGTTGCACGATACGCAGTCTGGATTCAGAGCTGGCTACAGCACAGAGACAGCGCTGCTAGAAGTAGCTGAAACTATCCAAGAAACCTTGGACAAAGGTTGCTGCGCAATGCTGGTGCTGCTCGACCTGTCGGCAGCGTTTGATACGGTGTCCCACAAGATTCTCCTCGATAGGCTCAGACAACTAGGAATTACTGGGACTGTATTAGCCTGGTTTAACTCCTTTCTTGAGGGACGAGTCCTAAGAATAAGACTGCAACCGTACGTCTCGTCGCCCCGCCCTCTGATTTGTGGAGTCCCACAGGGCTCGGCCCTTAGCCCCACCCTTTTTAATATTTACCTTGCACCCCTGGCCCCACTCATTGAGCAACACTACGTTAGTGTCATCTCATATGCTGATGAAACACAGCTAATGTTTTCCTTTAAAGACCACTCAGATGCAGCTTTTACTAAATTCAAGCACTGTCTGACAGATATCTCCACCTGGATGACTACAAACTGCTTGCGGCTTAACGCCGATAAAACAGAAGTATTGTTTTTAATCAACCATCGCCCCCCGACCTGAACTTTGGTGGCCTCCAAAGCTCAACCCCCCATGCCCTGTCTCATCGGCAAGGAATTTGGGATTTAAATTCGACAATACACTGTCGTGCAAAACCCAGATAAGACATGTCTCCTCTACATGCTTCTGGAAACTAAAGGCACTTCGGAAATTCCTCCACTTCCTACCAATGGACTGCAGAAAAACTATTGTCCACGCATTGGTAACATCGCAATTAGACTATGCCAACAGTCTATATCTGGGCCTACCAGCCTATCTGCTCAGAAAGCTGCAGACAATACAGAACGCAGCTGCAAGACTCATAAGAAATGTCCCTTTAAGACATCACATCTCACCACATCTACGTAGCCTACACTGGCTACCGGTAGGAAACGAACAGAATTCAAGGCACTTACCCTTGCTTACAGAACAATAAATGGAACTGGCCCCCATTATTTAAGAAAAAGAATCTATAAATCACACCATACAAGAAACCTAAGGTCTAATCACCTAGAACTTCTCGTTACCCCTCGCTTTGCCAAAGCCAGAATGGGCGGACGCTCATTTTCTGTCAAAACAACGGTTCTCTGGAATGCCCTACCCATACATATCAGAAAGGCCTCCTCGGAGCCTAGCTTCCGTAAGCTACTAAAAACATGGCTCTTTAGTCTCCCGTAGATTCACGTGGGCCCCACTGTGCCGACCTCCTGCTCCTCCAATCTCCACTATTAGTGCTGTGACACTCCCGTTGGGGGTAGCCGTGCGCTCTATAAGCTACATATTATTATTATTATTATTAATGTAGCAGGGACTACTTTGAATTTAGGCCAACTGGCAATGCACCTTAGGAGGATCGGCGAGCAGGTAGGTCCTGATCTCCTCTCGAATCTCAGAGCACTTTGTGGCTAAAAAGTTTCTAAGTTTTGGATTTGGGCTATCTGGGCACCACTTCCAAGGGTACAAGACTGGAGAGGCACTACTTGGGGGGGGGGGGGGTCAGGGCTCATTCAGGCTGGACCCAGGTTTGGGTTTAAGATGGCTGGATTCTTTTCTGTCCCTGAGGCCTTGATCAGAAGGCCAGCCAACTAGACCTTGGAGTCACTCTGGAAGTCCTGGGTACAAGCAGAAAAGCAGATCTCAAGCAGCAGGTCAGTTCTCTGATGGTGCAAGGCAGGCTTCAGGCAGCCGGGTAGCCTACTTGCTGCAGCAGGGCAGCCTCTCAAGTACACAGCAGGCCACAGGTAGCTGGGATCACCTCTGAGAGTCCTCTGCAGGTCCAGAAGTGAACTTTGGGTCTGAAGGAACTTATTTTATACCTGGTGCCAACTTTGAAGAAGTAGAAACTTCTAGAGTTTTACCCTCTACAGATGGTGTTGGAATTCCCTTCCTCCCTGCCCTGGTGCCAGGATGTCTGGGGGCAAAAAAGACTAGTGCAGCTGCTTTGAAGTGCAAATGGGTCTGTACACAGCTCTGTCCCCCATACTGCCAGGTGGCCCATCCTGCCAACACCCAATCCCCCTATTGTGTGCCTGGCAGGCACCAAATAGTTAGGATAAGAAAATGCCAAAGTCGGGCTGGATTGTTCCCATGAGGCACAGGGTCAGACTGATTTGCATATGGCCATGTCTGAACTGGGGTGGTGGAGTGAGCTAAAGAATGATGATGGATTAAACCCAGATCAGTTGACTGGGGGTGAGTGTTTGATTGGCTCAAGCGTTCTGTCCATCATCCCCTTTTGTATCGCTTTGGTCGCCCTAAGTTGGCGGGGTATGCCCAGACGTGGGTCCCTTGCTCGCTTTGCCACTGGATTCAAGCAAGCCTGGCTGATGACGGCTGGAATGCCAGAAACCGGTCCTAGGATGCTTGTTTCCCGGTCCAGGGAAGACATGGCTTGGCAGTTTGGGCTGGACTGTTCCCATGAGGCACAGGGTCAGACTGATTTGCATATGGCCATGTCTGAACTGGGGTGGTGGAGTGAGCTAAAGAATGATGATGGATTAAACCCAGATCAGTTGACTGGGGGTGAGTGTTTGATTGGCTCAAGCGTTCCGTCCATCATCCCCTTTTGTATCGCTTTGGTCGCCCTAAGTTGGCGGGGGTATGCCCAGACGTGGGTCCCTTGCTCGCTTTGCCACTGGATTCAAGCAAGCCTGGCTGCTGACGGCTGGAATGCCAGAAACCGGTCCTAGGATGCTTGTTTCCGGTCCAGGGAAGACATGGCTTGGCAGTTCGGGCTGGACTGTTCCCATGAGGCACAGGGTCAGACTGATTTGCATATGACCATGTCTGAACTGGGGTGGTGGAGTGAGCTAAAGAATGATGATGGATTAAACCCAGATCAGTTGACTGGGGGTGAGTATTTGATTGGCTCAAGCGTTCCGTCCATCATCCCCTTTTGTATCGCTTTGGTCGCCCTAAGTTGGCGGGGTATGCCCAGACGTGGGTCCCTTGCTCGCTTTGCCACTGGATTCAAGCAAGCCTGGCTGATGACGGCTGGAATGCCAGAAACCGGTCCTAGGATGCTTGTTTCCGGTCCAGGGAAGACATGGCTTGGCAGTTCGGGCTGGACTGTTCCCATGAGGCACAGGGTCAGACTGATTTGCATATGGCCATGTCTGAACTGGGGTGGTGGAGTGAGCTAAAGAATGATGATGGATTAAACCCAGATCAGTTGACTGGGGGTGAGTGTTTGATTGGCTCAAGCGTTCCGTCCATCATCCCCTTTTGTATCGCTTTGGTCGCCCTAAGTTGGCGGGGGTATGCCCAGACGTGGGTCCCTTGCTCGCTTTGCCACTGGATTCAAGCAAGCCTGGCTGATGACGGCTGGAATGCCAGAAACCGGTCCTAGGATGCTTGTTTCTGGTCCAGGGAAGACATGGCTTGGCAGTTCGGGCTGGACTGTTCCCATGAGGCACAGGGTCAGACTGATTTGCATATGGCCATGTCTGAACTGGGGTGGTGGAGTGAGCTAAAGAATGATGATGGATTAAACCCAGATCAGTTGACTGGGGGTGAGTGTTTGATTGGCTCAAGCGTTCCGTCCATCATCCCCTTTTGTATCGCTTTGGTCGCCCTAAGTTGGCGGGGGTATGCCCAGACGTGGGTCCCTTGCTCGCTTTGCCACTGGATTCAAGCAAGCCTGGCTGATGACGGCTGGAATGCCAGAAACCGGTCCTAGGATGCTTGTTTCCGGTCCAGGGAAGACATGGCTTGGCAGTTCGGGCTGGACTGTTCCCATGAGGCACAGGGTCAGACTGATTTGCATATGGCCATGTCTGAACTGGGGTGGTGGAGTGAGCTAAAGAATGATGATGGATTAAACCCAGATCAGTTGAGTGGGGGTGAGTGTTTGATTGGCTCAAGCGTTCCGTCCATCATCCCCTTTTGTATCGCTTTGGTCGCCCTAAGTTAGCGGGGGTATGCCCAGACGTGGGTCCCTTGCTCGCTTTGCCACTGGATTCAAGCAAGCCTGGCTGATGACGGCTGGAATGCCAGAAACCGGTCCTAGGATGCTTGTTTCCGGTCCAGGGAAGACATGGCTTGGCAGTTCGGGCTGGACTGTTCCCATGAGGCACAGGGTCAGACTGATTTGCATATGGCCATGTCTGAACTGGGGTGGTGGAGTGAGCTAAAGAATGATGATGGATTAAACCCAGATCAGTTGACTGGGGGTGAGTGTTTGATTGGCTCAAGCGTTCCGTCCATCATCCCCTTTTGTATCGCTTTTGTCGCCCTAAGTTGGCGGGGGTATGCCCAGACGTGGGTCCCTTGCTCGCTTTGCCACTGGATTCAAGCAAGCCTGGCTGATGACGGCTGGAATGCCAGAAACCGGTCCTAGGATGCTTGTTTCCGGTCCAGGGAAGACATGGCTTGGCAGTTCGGGCTGGCCTGTTCCCATGAGGCACAGGGTCAGACTGATTTGCATATGGCCATGTCTGAACTGGGGTGGTGGAGTGAGCTAAAGAATGATGATGTCTTAAACCCAGATCAGTTGACTGGGGGTGAGTGTTTGATTGGCTCAAGCGTTCCGTCCATCATCCCCTTTTGTATCGCTTTGGTCGCCCTAAGTTGGCGGGGGTATGCCCAGACGTGGGTCCCTTGCTCGCTTTGCCACTGGATTCAAGCAAGCCTGGCTGATGACGGCTGGAATGCCAGAAACCGGTCCTAGGATGCTTGTTTCCGGTCCAGGGAAGACATGGCTTGGCAGTTCGGGCTGGACTGTTCCCATGAGGCACAGGGTCAGACTGATTTGCATATGGCCATGTCTGAACTGGGGTGGTGGAGTGAGCTAAAGAATGATGATGGATTAAACCCAGATCAGTTGAGTGGGGGTGAGTGTTTGATTGGCTCAAGCGTTCCGTCCATCATCCCCTTTTGTATCGCTTTGGTCGCCCTAAGTTGGCGGGGTATGCCCAGACGTGGGTCCCTTGCTCGCTTTGCCACTGGATTCAAGCAAGCCTGGCTGATGACGGCTGGAATGCCAGAAACCGGTCCTAGGATGCTTGTTTCCGGTCCAGGGAAGACATGGCTTGGCAGTTTGGGCTGGACTGTTCCCATGAGGCACAGGGTCAGACTGATTTGCATATGGCCATGTCTGAACTGGGGTGGTGGAGTGAGCTAAAGAATGATGATGGATTAAACCCAGATCAGTTGACTGGGGGTGATTGGCTCAAGCGTTCCGTCCATCATCCCCTTTTGTATCGCTTTGGTCGCCCTAAGTTGGCGGGGGTATGCCCAGACGTGGGTCCCTTGCTCGCTTTGCCACTGGATTCAAGCAAGCCTGGCTGATGACGGCTGGAATGCCAGAAACCGGTCCTAGGATGCTTGTTTCTGGTCCAGGGAAGACATGGCTTGGCAGTTCGGGCTGGACTGTTCCCATGAGGCACAGGGTCAGACTGATTTGCATATGGCCATGTCTGAACTGGGGTGGTGGAGTGAGCTAAAGAATGATGATGGATTAAACCCAGATCAGTTGACTGGGGGTGAGTGTTTGATTGGCTCAAGCGTTCCGTCCATCATCCCCTTTTGTATCGCTTTGGTCGCCCTAAGTTGGCGGGGGTATTCCCAGACGTGGGTCCCTTGCTCGCTTTGCCACTGGATTCAAGCAAGCCTGGCTGATGACGGCTGGAATGCCAGAAACCGGTCCTAGGATGCTTGTTTCCGGTCCAGGGAAGACATGGCTTGGCAGTTCGGGCTGGACTGTTCCCATGAGGCACAGGGTCAGACTGATTTGCATATGGCCATGTCTGAACTGGGGTGGTGGAGTGAGCTAAAGAATGATGATGGATTAAACCCAGATCAGTTGACTGGGGGTGAGTGTTTGATTGGCTCAAGCGTTCCGTCCATCATCCCCTTTTGTATCGCTTTGGTCGCCCTAAGTTGGTGGGGGTATGCCCAGACGTGGGTCCCTTGCTCGCTTTGCCACTGGATTCAAGCAAGCCTGGCTGATGACGGCTGGAATGCCAGAAACCGGTCCTAGGATGCTTGTTTCCGGTCCAGGGAAGACATGGCTTGGCAGTTCGGGCTGGACTGTTCCCATGAGGCACAGGGTCAGACTGATTTGCATATGGCCATGTCTGAACTGGGGTGGTGGAGTGAGCTAAAGAATGATGATGGATTAAACCCAGATCAGTTGACTGGGGGTGAGTGTTTGATTGGCTCAAGCGTTCCGTCCATCATCCCCTTTTGTATCGCTTTGGTCGCCCTAAGTTGGCGGGGGTATGCCCAGACGTGGGTCCCTTGCTCGCTTTGCCACTGGATTCAAGCAAGCCTGGCTGATGACGGCTGGAATGCCAGAAACCGGTCCTAGGATGCTTGTTTCCGGTCCAGGGAAGACATGGCTTGGCAGTTCGGGCTGGACTGTTCCCATGAGGCACAGGGTCAGACTGATTTGCATATGGCCATGTCTAAACTGGGGTGGTGGAGTGAGCTAAAGAATGATGATGGATTAAACCCAGATCAGTTGACTGGGGGTGAGTGTTTGATTGGCTCAAGCATTCCGTCCATCATCCCCTTTTGTATCGCTTTGGTCGCCCTAAGTTGGCGGGGGTATGCCCAGACGTGGGTCCCTTGCTCGCTTTGCCACTGGATTCAAGCAAGCCTGGCTGATGACGGCTGGAATGCCAGAAACCGGTCCTAGGATGCTTGTTTCCGGTCCAGGGAAGACATGGCTTGGCAGTTCGGGCTGGACTGTTCCCATGAGGCACGGGGTCAGACTGATTTGCATATGGCCATGTCTGAACTGGGGTGGTGGAGTGAGCTAAAGAATGATGATGGATTAAACCCAGATCAGTTGACTGGGGGTGAGTGTTTGATTGGCTCAAGCGTTCCGTCCATCATCCCCTTTTGTATCGCTTTGGTCGCCCTAAGTTGGCGGGGGTATGCCCAGACGTGGGTCCCTTGCTCGCTTTGCCACTGGATTCAAGCAAGCCTGGCTGATGACGGCTGGAATGCCAGAAACCGGTCCTAGGATGCTTGTTTCCGGTCCAGGGAAGACATGGCTTGGCAGTTCGGGCTGGACTGTTCCCATGAGGCACAGGGTCAGACTGATTTGCATATGGCCATGTCTGAACTGGGGTGGTGGAGTGAGCTAAAGAATGATGATGGATTAAACCCAGATCAGTTGACTGGGGGTGAGTGTTTGATTGGCTCAAGCGTTCCGTCCATCATCCCCTTTTGTATCGCTTTGGTCGCCCTAAGTTGGCGGGGGTATGCCCAGACGTGGGTCCCTTGCTCGCTTTGCCACTGGATTCAAGCAAGCCTGGCTGATGACGGCTGGAATGCCAGAAACCGGTCCTAGGATGCTTGTTTCCGGTCCAGGGAAGACATGGCTTGGCAGTTCGGGCTGGACTGTTCCCATGAGGCACAGGGTCAGACTGATTTGCATATGGCCATGTCTGAACTGGGGTGGTGGAGTGAGCTAAAGAATGATGATGGATTAAACCCATATCAGTTGACTGGGGGTGAGTGTTTGATTGGCTCAAGCGTTCCGTCCATCATCCCCTTTTGTATCGCTTTGTTCGCCCTAAGTTGGCGGGGGTATGCCCAGACGTGGGTCCCTTGCTCGCTTTGCCACTGGATTCAAGCAAGCCTGGCTGATGACGGCTGGAATGCCAGAAACCGGTCCTAGGATGCTTGTTTCCGGTCCAGGGAAGACATGGCTTGGCAGTTCGGGCTGGACTGTTCCCATGAGGCACAGGGTCAGACTGATTTGCATATGGCCATGTCTGAACTGGGGTGGTGGAGTGAGCTAAAGAATGATGATGGATTAAACCCAGATCAGTTGACTGGGGGTGAGTGTTTGATTGGCTCAAGCGTTCCGTCCATCATCCCCTTTTGTATCGCTTTGGTCGCCCTAAGTTGGCGGGGGTATGCCCAGACGTGGGTCCCTTGCTCGCTTTGCCACTGGATTCAAGCAAGCCTGGCTGATGACGGCTGGAATGCCAGAAACCGGTCCTAGGATGCTTGTTTCCGGTCCAGGGAAGACATGGCTTGGCAGTTCGGGCTGGACTGTTCCCATGAGGCACAGGGTCAGACTGATTTGCATATGGCCATGTCTGAACTGGGGTGGTGGAGTGAGCTAAAGAATGATGATGGATTAAACCCAGATCAGTTGACTGGGGGTGAGTGTTTGATTGGCTCAAGCGTTCCGTCCATCATCCCCTTTTGTATCGCTTTGGTCGCCCTAAGTTGGCGGGGGTATGCCCAGACGTGGGTCCCTTGCTCGCTTTGCCACTGGATTCAAGCAAGCCTGGCTGATGACGGCTGGAATGCCAGAAACCGGTCCTAGGATGCTTGTTTCCGGTCCAGGGAAGACATGGCTTGGCAGTTCGGGCTGGACTGTTCCCATGAGGCACAGGGTCAGACTGATTTGCATATGGCCATGTCTGAACTGGGGTGGTGGAGTGAGCTAAAGAATGATGATGGATTAAACCCAGATCAGTTGACTGGGGGTGAGTGTTTGATTGGCTCAAGCGTTCCGTCCATCATCCCCTTTTGTATCGCTTTGGTCGCCCTAAGTTGGCGGGGGTATGCCCAGACGTGGGTCCCTTGCTCGCTTTGCCACTGGATTCAAGCAAGCCTGGCTGATGACGGCTGGAATGCCAGAAACCGGTCCTAGGATGCTTGTTTCCGGTCCAGGGAAGACATGGCTTGGCAGTTCGGGCTGGACTGTTCCCATGAGGCACAGGGTCAGACTGATTTGCATATGGCCATGTCTGAACTGGAGTGGTGGAGTGAGCTAAAGAATGATGATGGATTAAACCCAGATCAGTTGACTGGGGGTGAGTGTTTGATTGGCTCAAGCGTTCCGTCCATCATCCCCTTTTGTATCGCTTTGGTCGCCCTAAGTTGGCGGGGTATGCCCAGACGTGGGTCCCTTGCTCGCTTTGCCACTGGATTCAAGCAAGCCTGGCTGATGACGGCTGGAATGCCAGAAACCGGTCCTAGGATGCTTGTTTCCGGTCCAGGAAGACATGGCTTGGCAGTTCGGGCTGGACTGTTCCCATGAGGCACAGGGTCAGACTGATTTGCATATGGCCATGTCTGAACTGGGGTGGTGGAGTGAGCTAAAGAATGATGATGGATTAAACCCAGATCAGTTGACTGGGGGTGAGTGTTTGATTGGCTCAAGCGTTCCGTCCATCATCCCCTTTTGTATCGCTTTGGTCGCCCTAAGTTGGCGGGGGTATGCCCAGACGTGGGTCCCTTGCTCGCTTTGCCACTGGATTCAAGCAAGCCTGGCTGATGACGGCTGGAATGCCAGAAACCGGTCCTAGGATGCTTGTTTCCGGTCCAGGGAAGACATGGCTTGGCAGTTCGGGCTGGACTGTTCCCATGAGGCACAGGGTCAGACTGATTTGCATATGGCCATGTCTGAACTGGGGTGGTGGAGTGAGCTAAAGAATGATGATGGATTAAACCCAGATCAGTTGACTGGGGGTGAGTGTTTGATTGGCTCAAGCGTTCCGTCCATCATCCCCTTTTGTATCGCTTTGGTCGCCCTAAGTTGGCGGGGGTATGCCCAGACGTGGGTCCCTTGCTCGCTTTGCCACTGGATTCAAGCAAGCCTGGCTGATGACGGCTGGAATGCCAGAAACCGGTCCTAGGATGCTTGTTTCCGGTCCAGGGAAGACATGGCTTGGCAGTTCGGGCTGGACTGTTCCCATGAGGCACAGGGTCAGACTGATTTGCATATGGCCATGTCTGAACTGGGGTGGTGGAGTGAGCTAAAGAATGATGATGGATTAAACCCATATCAGTTGACTGGGGGTGAGTGTTTGATTGGCTCAAGCGTTCCGTCCATCATCCCCTTTTGTATCGCTTTGTTCGCCCTAAGTTGGCGGGGGTATGCCCAGACGTGGGTCCCTTGCTCGCTTTGCCACTGGATTCAAGCAAGCCTGGCTGATGACGGCTGGAATGCCAGAAACCGGTCCTAGGATGCTTGTTTCCGGTCCAGGGAAGACATGGCTTGGCAGTTCGGGCTGGACTGTTCCCATGAGGCACAGGGTCAGACTGATTTGCATATGGCCATGTCTGAACTGGGGTGGTGGAGTGAGCTAAAGAATGATGATGGATTAAACCCAGATCAGTTGACTGGGGGTGAGTGTTTGATTGGCTCAAGCGTTCCGTCCATCATCCCCTTTTGTATCGCTTTGGTCGCCCTAAGTTGGCGGGGGTATGCCCAGACGTGGGTCCCTTGCTCGCTTTGCCACTGGATTCAAGCAAGCCTGGCTGATGACGGCTGGAATGCCAGAAACCGGTCCTAGGATGCTTGTTTCCGGTCCAGGGAAGACATGGCTTGGCAGTTCGGGCTGGACTGTTCCCATGAGGCACAGGGTCAGACTGATTTGCATATGGCCATGTCTGAACTGGGGTGGTGGAGTGAGCTAAAGAATGATGATGGATTAAACCCAGATCAGTTGACTGGGGGTGAGTGTTTGATTGGCTCAAGCGTTCCGTCCATCATCCCCTTTTGTATCGCTTTGGTCGCCCTAAGTTGGCGGGGTATGCCCAGGCGTGGGTCCCTTGCTCGCTTTGCCACTGGATTCAAGCAAGCCTGGCTGATGACGGCTGGAATGCCAGAAACCGGTCCTAGGATGCTTGTTTCCGGTCCAGGGAAGACATGGCTTGGCAGTTCGGGCTGGACTGTTCCCATGAGGCACAGGGTCAGACTGATTTGCATATGGCCATGTCTGAACTGGGGTGGTGGAGTGAGCTAAAGAATGATGATGGATTAAACCCAGATCAGTTGACTGGGGGTGAGTGTTTGATTGGCTCAAGCGTTCCGTCCATCATCCCCTTTTGTATCGCTTTGGTCGCCCTAAGTTGGCGGGGGTATGCCCAGACGTGGGTCCCTTGCTCGCTTTGCCACTGGATTCAAGCAAGCCTGGCTGATGACGGCTGGAATGCCAGAAACCGGTCCTAGGATGCTTGTTTCCGGTCCAGGGAAGACATGGCTTGGCAGTTCGGGCTGGACTGTTCCCATGAGGCACAGGGTCAGACTGATTTGCATATGGCCATGTCTGAACTGGAGTGGTGGAGTGAGCTAAAGAATGATGATGGATTAAACCCAGATCAGTTGACTGGGGGTGAGTGTTTGATTGGCTCAAGCGTTCCGTCCATCATCCCCTTTTGTATCGCTTTGGTCGCCCTAAGTTGGCGGGGGTATGCCCAGACGTGGGTCCCTTGCTCGCTTTGCCACTGGATTCAAGCAAGCCTGGCTGATGACGGCTGGAATGCCAGAAACCGGTCCTAGGATGCTTGTTTCCGGTCCAGGGAAGACATGGCTTGGCAGTTCGGGCTGGACTGTTCACATGAGGCACAGGGTCAGACTGATTTGCATATGGCCATGTCTGAACTGGGGTGGTGGAGTGAGCTAAAGAATGATGATGGATTAAACCCAGATCAGTTGACTGGGGGTGAGTGTTTGATTGGCTCAAGCGTTCCGTCCATCATCCCCTTTTGTATCGCTTTGGTCGCCCTAAGTTGGCGGGGTATGCCCAGACGTGGGTCCTTTGCTCGCTTTGCCACTGGATTCAAGCAAGCCTGGCTGATGACGGCTGGAATGCCAGAAACCGGTCCTAGGATGCTTGTTTCCGGTCCAGGGAAGACATGGCTTGGCAGTTCGGGCTGGACTGTTCCCATGAGGCACAGGGTCAGACTGATTTGCATATGGCCATGTCTGAACTGGGGTGGTGGAGTGAGCTAAAGAATGATGATGGATTAAACCCAGATCAGTTGACTGGGGGTGAGTGTTTGATTGGCTCAAGCGTTCCGTCCATCATCCCCTTTTGTATCGCTTTGGTCGCCCTAAGTTGGCGGGGGTATGCCCAGACGTGGGTCCCTTGCTCGCTTTGCCACTGGATTCAAGCAAGCCTGGCTGATGACGGCTGGAATGCCAGAAACCGGTCCTAGGATGCTTGTTTCCGGTCCAGGGAAGACATGGCTTGGCAGTTCGGGCTGGACTGTTCCCATGAGGCACAGGGTCAGACTGATTTGCATATGGCCATGTCTGAACTGGGGTGGTGGAGTGAGCTAAAGAATGATGATGGATTAAACCCAGATCAGTTGACTGGGGGTGAGTGTTTGATTGGCTCAAGCGTTCCGTCCATCATCCCCTTTTGTATCGAATTTTCTAAAAGTGCCATTTTCAGTACTGTGACTTAAAATGTGACTTTATCATTAAAGAGGATTTTAAATTACAATTCCTTACACAACAAACATGACATTTATACTTGCTCCCAAACAAAAGGTATAACTTTTCTAATGTAATGAAATAACCCAATACTATCCTACTGGAGAAGTAGGACTCCAAGTAGTGAAATTGTGAAAAGTGAATTTGTGAGCTGTTCACTACTAGGACATAAACTTAAAACTACAAGTCCAGCATTTTAAAAACAATGCACCCTGCCCTTCGGCTGTTTAGGGCCTACCCAAGGGGTGGCTCATATGTATTATAAAGGGAGTTTTACGTTTGGCAAAAGGTTTGTTTTGCTAAGTCGAATTGGCAGTTTAAAACTGCACACAGGCTGCAATGGCAGGTCTGAGACATGTTTTAAGGTGCTACTTAAGTGGGTGGCACAATAAGTGATGCAGGCCCACTAGCAGCATATAATTTACCAGCCATGGGTGTATGGCATGCCACTTTACTAGAGAATTATAAGTAAATTATATGTACCAAACAGGTGAAAGCCAATTTTACCATGTTTTAGATCACAAGAGCTTTAAAGCTGGTTAATCAGCTTGATGTCACCTTGTGTTTCCTTTAATAAAGCTAGACTCCTTAGTATTACCAGGTGAAGATGTAGGCTATGGTTCAAAACTCTCCTCCGTGCAATCTGCAGGAGAGATCCATTCCCCTGTAATATCAGACAGCAGACTCTCAGGGCAGGATCCTTGGCACATGGAGTAGCTGCACTGCAGGAGAGCTCCTAGAAGCTGCTATGTTTATGAATGTATTGTCAGCCCCGACCTCTGCTCTAGGCAACCATGTATGCTTTTCTATCTAATAGGATTATTGTGCCACTGGCTTGGCAGACAGGTACAGGAGGTTTAATCTTCCCAGAGAAGTATTACCGCATGCTGTTCAGACCCTCCAGGATTCCGCGATTTGCCGCGAAATCGGCACTTTTGTAAAAATGCTGCGATTTTTACAAAAGTGCCCGCGAAATCGGCACTTTTGTAAAAATGCTGCGATTTTTACATAAGTGCCCGCGAAAATGAAGGAATGCAGGGAAAAGCTGAAGCAGCTCAGCAGCAAAGGATGCTCCGGTACCTGGGAGGGTGGGGGGGGGTACTGTGGGGTAGCACGGGAGCATTGGTCCTCCTTCAGTACCAGCTGCTTGTGTCATGGGTGGGAGTGGAGGTCTGATGGCGGTGATTAACACTTAACACTCAACATGACAATAGAACAGGTTGTTGGTGCAATGCCAATTCATAGAAAGGCATAAATACTCCAACACTGTATATAAGCAATTACAGAAAATTACAAGGAAGATACAGGATTGCTGATAAAACAGGGAGCCCGAAATCTCGAGTAAAATATGAAAAAAATAGTTTATGCATGAGCTAGCTAGCCTCAACTGTACCTCAAATAGTCCAGACACAAATAATGAAATGTACAATCACAAACATTATCAGCTAGTAAGACGCAGCTTGTGAAGCCAAAGACAATCCTTGCAACAAGTATAGTTGCTGTCTCTGGATATGCAAAACTCATGTTCCACTGCAAGCTTAGTTTTCAAGCACGGACTTTCAGATGGTAGCACTGTGAAACTTTAAAAACAAATTACTCTTGGAGGGCTATGTGAAGCTAAAATGCCTAGTTCAAAGCAGAAAAAATACCTACAGACAGAATAACAGTTTCAATACATTAAGTAAGCCTGAGAAGTAACATTAATTTCTATTACCAGTTTCTAGCACCTACGATAAGCTGTGACGGGCTTTGGGTCTCTAGGGTGGGGTGGAGTAATGTTGGGAAAGCAAGGGATACAATTATAGGAATTTAACCTGGCATTTCAGCAAGGATGCAGTAGTATTTTTAAATTCACTGGTGCATGTGTATTATACTGTCCTTAGTCGCTTGCAAGAGGTTGGGCTCTCAGTAGCTCATAGTCTCTATATTGTTCAAGACCTGCCAGATCGGAACTAATGGAACAGTTATTCAGCAGTCGAGAGCAGGTCACGAGATGTCAGCTGCTCTGTGATAATGTGAGATTTTGCTCTTGTGCTGAAAAGTCATGGTTGCAGAATGCTTGCAGCAAGTCTCCGATGGTTGAGGCCGTGAAGGAGAGACGGTCTTCTGTACAGCTTGCAGTTGCCTCTTTAAGAATGCCAGCTTTGAGGAACAGCTTCTTGTCTTGGGTGCAATTTGGATGTACCACAACAGTAACTAGCCGCCTTAATGGATGCCTCTAGCAGCTTCACAAATGGGCTTTGTACCTGCAATACTTAAGCAGAGCAGGCTGCTTGCACACTCAAATCTGATTGACACTGAACAGTCAATTGTAAAGTTGGACCTACGTTTGACTCTGTGGCACCTCCCCACGCTAAACATTGGCCCTTCCTGGCTCCACTCTCCATTTCACATCACCTGTAGATGTGCATGAAACTATAGAATTCCATTGGACATTGTACTAGCTTAGTATATTTTTTATCAGGAAGGAGGGAGGGAGAGGTGTGAGCTATAACAGCTCTGTGACTGCATCAGCACATAGAGGAAAATAGAGTATAAGATGAGGCCATGTGTACTACATTTGTGCGACTCAGTAATCAGTCACAAACTGGTTACCGGTCGCAAAAGCAATAGTTTTGTATGTAAGAAAATCATTTGCAGGCATCAATTTAGCAATACAAATTAATTATGAATTGGTATGTTACCGGCTCAAAATAGTGATTCGCTATTAAAAAATCGTTTATAGCGAATCACTATTCTTATGTCAATGCATTTGCAAATAGCGATTAGTCATAAACACAGTTTTGCACATGCAAATTACCACCAATTCTAAGCAGGTGGGAACTGTGTGCAACCTATAACAAATAGGCAAGAATGCATCTGTGATTTCCAAAATGGCTGCTGTATCTGGGCTGGCAAGAAGAATATGTATTCTGGAATGGAATGGGCTAAGCAAATGGAGAATTGCATTTCCAAGGGATAGCAGCCGTCACCTGTGGGCTGCTTCCTCTGTTCCATATCCCAGGTTGCCCATTTCAAAGTGGAATACTCTGCTAAAACAGTTTCCATTGTTTTAAAGCTGAAAATGGATGATTATGAGTAAAATACAGTGCCGCAAAAATGCAGCTAAATTTCCATATTTGTGCCGCTAAATTTCCATATTTGTGCCGCTAAATTTCCATATTTGTGCCGCTAAATTTGCTAATCCATGCCGCAATATCCTGGGGGGTCTGGCTGTTTAGTGTATTATTCCATCTTCTATGGAATGTTTGCATTGCACTGTATTAGGGACTATTTTACACCCCAAAAGTGCTCTAAATTATCATACATTAAGAGCCTGATTATGATCTTGGTGGATGGGTTACTCTGTCACAACGCTGAAGGATATCCCGTCTGCCAAAATATAAATCTCATAAGATATAATGGGATTTGTATTTCGGAGGACGGCATATCCGTCACGATTGTGACGGAGTAACCCGTCCGCCAAGATCGTAATCAGGCTGTAAATTCTTTATCTCACAGTGGCAATTTATACACAAAACAATTATTTGTGTTTTGTTTTTACACAGTAGCACGCTTAGTTACTGTTGTACTCTGTACTCAAAATGTGAGCAAGACCTACAGCGTTTGAATACGCTTGTCTCATGTCTATTCGTTACAAAGATGACTTCTGACATATGGTCACGCAAGTGGCGCAGATCAGTTGGGAGATGGATCATGTATGTCTCACTTCTATGTGGTGGAGCTCACAGAACTTTTAAGTGTTCTTGCCTATCAAGATAAGGATCTTAGGCCACAGAGTGTGTGTACTTTATAAATGCATTTACTCACATGCAGACAGGACCCGTCTGAGTCAGGTTGCAGGCGGCGTTATTCTTACAATAATCTTTGCACGTGGATTCACAAATAAACGTGTTGGGATTCAGTGTATACATACTGTCTGGAAACCCAGCACATCCAAAGTATGTCAGCAGCACGTCTTTGTTCGCTGTAAAATGTAGAGATATTTATTAGATACATTTTCAACATACAAAAGGGTTAATTTACAACTTCTAAAAATGTGTATACGTCATGCTAATACTGTATTGATTAGCTTCATCAATGTAATTGGTTGCTGAAAGAGGTGAGATGCAAACATTCCTTTAGGAAACTGCCTGGAATCTCTCAAGAAAAAGAAATCTCAAAAGCAGAAGCGTTTAAATGACACACTTGTCAGTGATCTGAGTCCTTTGTTGGCATCACCACAGGTTGAGACATATTTAAGTGCATGATTTAAAGATTGGCGGCATTGGACAGTTCTCTAATTTCAGGAAAAGCTGACCATGCTCCTGCTGACGTCCTTCCTCTGTAGAAACAAGATGGGGGAGGAGGTTTATCTGGTGCAGTCAAAAGTTGTAGTATCTTTCAACATAGCCAATCTCTAAGTACCTCCAGCATAGTGAATGCAGCAAGAAATGATGGAACACAGCTGCATTTTACATAGTCTACTACAAGTATCAGTAACTACATTTTGGCAAACAGTCACAGAGCCAATCATTTTGTCTTTTCTATAGTAAAAGGTGATCTCAAAAGAACACACAGAAGAGGTTCAGCATGGGCAGCAGAAGAGCAAGCTTCTCTCACAAATACAAGTACAGCACACAAAATGTCCAGTACGAGAGACAGGCAAACATTCACCTTTCCCTCAGGTTGATCTAATAGTTATGAACACATGAGGTCTTTTCACAAACTGCATTTTGCAGTACCTTTAGTAGTACTTAAATTGTACTACTAAAGGATTACCAAATGCTATTCACAAACCTACAAGTGTAGGTCTCCTCCTCCACCTCTCCTATCTTTTCTATGGGGAGATCCTTACACATGTAAGTTTACTACTTAGGCTCTCATTACATGTTTGTCGTAATAGTGTGGGGTATCAACCACACAAAAATAAAGCATAATTATTATTTAATTTGAAATTATTTTTTAAAGTATTTTTAATTTAAAGATTTTTTTTATTCTAGGTGGGATTTTTAATTTAAACTTCAGAAAAATATTTTGTATTTAGTTTAATATATTTAAATTAAATATTTAATTCAACTTCGACAAAATAAATATATAAAACTAATTTACATCAATATTTAACATAAAGTATCTTTAGTATTCTTTAGTTAATAAACGTTTTTACTTTTCCTCATACTTTACCAAAGGAGCTATATTTAACAAAATACAAATTATTTTTCTGAAGTGTAAATTAAAACAAAACATCTTTGATCTGAAGTGCATTTACTACCATTTTGGGTGCTATTTGGTTGTACTAACTTTAGAAGTGCAGTTTGTGAATAGCCAAGGCGTACTCTTTTGTGGATGGGTGCAGGTCTCTCCATAAACCCATCCCTAAACCCCTCTTTATTCCTCCCATAACTCCTACCCTTTATCTGATAGTATTCCACATTTTCCAACCACTCCCATCTCTCCCTCCTACATGGACCATAAAAAAGTATAACTACATGTGCGGAGACTCCACAGTTGGGTGGAGATTTCTGCACAGAAAAAGATAGGAGAGGAGGAGAAAGAACCTCCGCACATAGGTTTGTGAATAGCATTTGGTATATTAGTAGTTGTATTGTAGTAGTAGTAAAATAACTGGGAAAAGGCAGTTGGTGAATAGGCCCCCAAATCTCTATTTAATGCAGTTGTGGTGAAATTGTATGACTTTAGTCTATCATGGGAGGAAGCAGAGGATAAGGTAGGAGGTGGTGGGAGGAGGGAACAACAAGGAGAGCACAGAGTAGGGATGGTATTTCGGGAGAGCAAGAAAGGCATGTACGCCTACAGAGTGCTGAAATAAAAGAAAAAAGGAGCATTGAAAAAATTAGCAGTGGAAGAATACAAGAGGCTATGGTCCAGGAGAGGGACAAACACAAGATGGACAACGCAAGCCATCAAATAAAAAGCAAGCAAATGAGAGTGACAATAAAGCCAACAAATGTTAAGCAGTGGGTGGGCTTTAAACCCACTCTAAGATCTTAGAATGCTGACAACAGGCCCATTGCAAGGAGCTAGCTTGTGCGGTCTGGTAGGCTCGAACTAAAAATACGGCGAGACCTGCAGGATGGATGTTTACTGGTGCATGACTGCACCAGTTTTTATAGTCTACAATCTCCCTGATCTTTGTCTATTTCATTTATGGATTTAAAGGTGTACTCAAAATGAGAACTCTTGCATACTATGTCGAACGCAGATAGACCCTGACAATGATAGACCCACCCAGTTCAAAGTCTAGGTCAGCTCAGGAGTTGGAGCAGTAGGGAGATCTGGAGGAGTGGTTGGACATGCACTCCAATGGGGACCATTCTTGTTGAGAGTAAGTGGGGGAGCTTGGCACATTAAATTAGTGGCTGAGAACATCTCAGAAGAAGATTTTTTAGATTGTTCCTAATTGGGCAGTGACTGAGCTGGCTCCTAATTTTTCAGGTGCAGGATGGCAGGGTGGTGTCACTCTGTTGGCAGTCAAGTCCAAATAATTAACAAGTGCACATGCATGGGCAAAAGCTTGCACAAGAAACAAATATGGGTTAACTCTGTTTTTTGCCCCAAGGTCTCAATGTGCTGCTAATGGGTCAGATCGCACGGACTACATCAGTTACAACCTCTGAAACTAATAAAACCAACTTACTAAAATTGCCACTGGCGACATAGGTCAAGAAAATGTTTGGTGTTACTGATCTTGCCCAAGCCTTCATTCGTAACAACTCAGGAACTAGCTGTTGGTTCAGGTAATCAATTTCAACCAGTATTCCAGTGTAATTAAATTCAGAAGTCAAATTCATCTGGTTCTTGGAACTCTGACTACAAAAAAGAAAGTGTATAACATTTAAAACATGAGAATGAGAGTCATGTATATATTTTATTGTACATGTGAGTTTTTATATAAACATTTTTAATTGATCACTATATACAAATTAAATCGAAGCATTAATAAAAAACATTACATTTCAGAGATATTTAAAAACGTTTTTGCATTGGTTGTGGAGAGTAACAGTTTGGTATAGGACCTACCTGTCACTGTTTGTGTAAGAAAAATGCTTATGCCAATGCACATTTTCTTTAAACATTTTCTTTAAACCAGACGGGTTCAAACTTGGTTTACTTGCTTCTTAAGAAATATTTTTAAAATATCACAATTGCTTCCCAGATCACCAACAAAGAGCTGCTTATCCAGACTAATGTCCTTTGCGTGGTCTAGGTAGTAGATGACCACCTGCATAGAATCCAAACTGTGTGACCACTCCTCCTCCTCCTTGGAGCGGGGGATAAAATGTTGGGAGGGTGATAGACTGTCCTAAGTGGAAGGGAGCAACCACTTTTGGTAGGGAAACAACCCTGGTTCGCATCACTAACTTGTCTGGAAAAAAAGTAGTGAAAGGAACATGACAACTCAGGGCTTGCAGCTCACTCACTCTTCTGGCAGAAGTCATAGCCACCAAAACAATGTTCACATCTGTAAAAGACAACTATGAAGGGGCTCAAACAGCGTGCTCAAAAGAAAAGTTAGAACTAAATTAAGGTTTCTCTGGGGCACAGCAAAGGGAGTTAGAGGATACAGATTAGTCCATCCCTTTAAAAAATGCACAAAAATTTGAGATTTAAAAAGGAGTGGCTGGTCAGGCAGTCAGATGAATGCAGGCAACATCGCTAAATCCTCATTAGCAGTACCAATAGCAGAACCCCTCTGTGCAAGGGACAGTGCACATTGAAGAACATGAGATAATTTAGCTTGCAAGGGATCAACACCGTTGTCCACGAACCACATATCAAAGTTGCTCCATCTGCCAGAGTAACCTGACTTGGTGGAAGTGCGGCGCGCTGAAAGGATGACGTCCACCACCTCCTGTGTGTGCTGATAAGAGTTCTGATGTCCCTGCCAATCTGCAGGCATGTAGTTGGAGGCTCTGAAGACTGGGGTGCAGTACTATCCCCTCAGATTGGGGGAGGGGGGAGGAGGTCTGGTCTGAATGGCAGACTGAGTGAGAGACATAGGGAGAAGCGCCAAAGGTCTGCATACCACACCTTTCTTGGCCAATCTGGGGCAATGAAAATGACTTGGGCCTGATCTTGGCGGATCTTCCTCAGAACCCAAGATATCAAGGGTATGGGTGGAAAAGCAAAGTGCTCCCATCGACAGATACTGGATGACAAACAACTGCTGGTATTGAGCATTTTCTGACGAGGCAAACAAATCTACCTGAGGAGTGCTCCATAGGTGAAGATGTCCTGGACTATCTCTGGTAGAAGACACCACTCGTGATTGGCAAGATGACACTGGCTCAGGCTTACGGCCATAACATTACGAAACCCTGGTAGGTGTTTGGCAGTCAGCCACATACCTTGGTGGTGAACCCAAGACCACAGTCTTAATGATTCCAGGCAAAGGAGTGAGACCCTACTCCCCCTTGCTTGCTGACACACCACATCACTGTTGGGTTGTCCACCAAGATCTGTATGGACTGACCTTGGATCGAAATGAGGAAGGCACTAAGCGCCAGCCAGACCTGTTCTTCTGTAGACCAGAGGCCTCTGATGTCCTGATCCTCCAAATGGACTTCCCACCCTAGGGTCGAGGCATTCATCACTAACGTATCCATGGCTGGAGGGAGACTGCAGGCTATCTCACACATCAGGTTTACCTCATTCCCCCACCAACCCACTCCTGCCACAGTACTGGGGGAGATCATGATGGAGTTCGACAGGTCTCCACCATACTAAAGCCACTGACGGCCGAGGCACCACTGCAGGGTCCTCAATGGCCAATGTGTGTGCATGACTAGGAGAATACAGAAAATCAGCAGACCTAGACATCTTAGGACCCTCAGGACTGGGACTTGCACACCTCGCTGGAACAATGGGACCATATTCTGATTGTTGTTGATCCTATGAGTGGGAGGAAAGGCACAGAGAAGGGTGGTGTCCTGTAGTTACTCTATGAACTGGAGTTGCTGAGAGGACTTCAGGTGAGATTTGGTCTTGTTGATGGAAAATCCCAGGGCAAACAGCAAAGACGCGGTTGACAGATGGCACGAAACCACCTCTGGTGAACCAGCTTTTATTAGCCAGTCAATCAGGTACAAAAAGATGTCAAACCTCCTGAGATAGGGGGTAACCACCACCATCACCTTAGTGAAGATTCATGGTGCAGATGTTAAGGCAAATGGGAGTACTGCAAAATGGTAATGTGTAGAGCCCACTACAAAGAGCAAATACTTCCAGCTGGACCACAGGATCGGAATATGGATGTAAGCATCCTGCAGGCCCAGTGACACCATTCAGTCTCCTGCTTCCACACCAAGTAATACCTAGGCTAAGGTCAGCATCTTGAAATATTACTTTTTGAGGAAGAAGTTGAACTCCTCGATATTGGGTGAATCCTTCTTCGAGAAAAGCCAATACCAGAAGTAGCATCCTTACCCCCTTTCCTGTTCTAGCAGTAGGTCCAATCCATTCTTGAGGAGTGCTGCCACTTCCTGCTGTAGGATGGCGAGGTGAAACAGAGTGGGAGAGGAAGGCAGGGGGAGGAGCCTGAAGGAAGTGAAGGGTGTAGCCTCTTTCTATTATTTGAAAGGCCCATTGGTCCGATGTAAAGGCCTTCCAGGCTAACAGAAAGGAGGAAACCCACTACCCACAGGCTCCAAGTGTGTTAGTGACAAAGAGCTAAGACTGCTTTCCTGGTGAGGGTACAGAGGAAGAGGAGGAGGAAGAGGAAGAGGAGGAGGAGGAGGGTTGTTGGGCGGATTGATGACCCTTTCCTCTGGCTTTGTCTTAATATTGACAGACCAGAGGGCACTGAGGTTGCTGCATCTGTGGATGATAGGGTTGCCTCTGGCCAAAAGAGAAACCTTTGTAGAAGCACAGAAGGCACACCAATGGCAAGACCATCTGCACCCGTCCACACTAAGCACCAGCTTTGCTGCCTGTCTTTTGCCATCTCTGAAGCAGCGTCTGGTCTACTGCTCTCGGGAGCTCTCATTTTTACGCAGGGGCAGCCACAGTGATGGGCGGTCTGGCATGTAGCCTACCTCCTGTCTGCTCATGGTGTTCTAGCTCCTTGCCAATATGGACCTGGACTGAGAATAGCATGCAGAGGTCAAATGCCTTCAGTAAAATGCCTGGGGAAGAATTTGAGGTATGGGCTGCACCTATTAATGTACGATCCCTACATAAGAATGCACTACACATCTTAGAGTTTCTCAGTGATGAACACCTAGACATCCTGGGGCAGATGTATCAACATTGTCTTTTGCGAGTCCTTAATAGCGAATTTTATCGATTCGCTATTAAGGACTCGCAAAATGCAATGTATGTAGGTTTCGCAATTAAAATAGTGATTCCTACGCATTCCTTATTTGCGACTCGCAAATTGCAAGTCGCAAATAAGGAATGGCTTCCCATTCATTTCTATAGGCCAAGAGGCCCATAGAAATGAATGGGAATTACATGCGCAATTTGCGAGTACCCAATAGGTACTCGCAAATTGCGCATGCTATTCAAGGTGCAAGGGTGCCAAAAGGACACCCTGTTGCACCCTGAAATATGCATGTGTGCACATGTGGCACACATACATGCCCTAAGGGCATGTATATGCGCCACATGGCACTTTGAAAAATGCTAAAAGTGCATTTTTCCAGGAAATCGCAAATTAGCACCAACTTGAAGTTGGTGGTAATTTGCGATTCCTTAAGGCCAGATCGCAAATTTTGGGTCCTTTCAAAATTGCATTTAAGGAATCGCAATTTGCGAATCCTTAAGTGCATTCGCAAAATAGGGAATCGTAAATTTTGCGATTCTTTATTTTGCAATGGCCTTTTGGGATGATACAACCCAAAAGGCTTTTTCCGGTTCGCAAAAGGGCCGATTTCTGCGAATCGGCCCGTTTGTGAACGGGAAAAACGCTTCATACATCTGGCCCTCTGTTCCTTACCGAAACCTGGTTATCTGAGAGCTTGACACCTGATTTCGCAATGGCGATCCCGAAAGGTTACACAATACTCCACTGTGACAGGACGGGCAAGAGAGGTGTGGGAGTTTTGAACAATTTCAAAAAGTCTCTATGATGTTCCTCGTTTGAGGTCATACAGCTTCAGGGGGCTGAGTCACGCAAATTCTGTCTTACACTGTCTGATAAAAAAGCAGAAGCCGGGATCTTAATCTATTGACAAACCGGCTATGCAGGTAAATTCTTGGCTTTCCTAGATGCCAGCCTATCTAGGTGCCTTTTGAAATTCTCCAGCTTTGCTGACCTGGGAGATTTGAACCTCCTTTTGGATACTATCTCTGATCCATACGGTTGATTACTCCTTGATAATATGTGCTCCTGGAATTCGAAAAAATATTTGCTCCCAAGTGGAAGATGTAGCTTCGAGTGACATACTGCAACTGTGTGTGATCTCTGTCCCTGGCATTGATGAATGTAGGAATCAATTATATAGGGAGGAGTATAACCAGAATTAAACTGGGGAATGAAACTCAACTGGGACAACACTGTGTATGGGAAGATGCAGGATATTAGATGTGGATTAGTTTTACTGAGAGTTCTAGTTTGTGTTTACTTTGAGAGGGCATCTAGGGGATGTGCATCAGTAAGGCTCGGTCGATGGCGTTCATGTTCACACTGCATTCGCGAGCTATACGCTGTGTTCGCTGAGGTGGCTAATTTGCTCAGGGTTAGGCTCTTCCGAGGTGTCTCGTGGGGAATTTGGTGGTAACCGTGGGGACCCGGTGTGTCCTGTGGTATGCTTGAAGGCATGTAAGAGTGTCGCCCACTGCATGAAGATGCCGTTCTCATGGATGTCCCAGACTTCCTCATATCATAGAGCGTCTTCATTCGATGCTCCCCATTTTTCAACTGCTCCTATCCAGGCAGCCAGGGGAGGCCCTGCCAGGGTTCTCCAGTGCATGGCAATGCCCCACTTGGATTATAGGAGAGCCAGAGACATGAACCTTGCTTCGACTTTGCGCTGTTTGCGACGCTTGAATATGCCCAATGAGCTGGCTTTCCATGTGGCAATGTCTATGAGCCCCGTTACCTCACGCAATGTGGTGTGTATTGTATTCCAGTAGGTATGCAGCATTGGGCATCTCCAGAACATGTGGAAAAAGGTTGCGCCTGGTGTATGACCTCTCGGACATGAGAATGGCGTGTTAGGGTAGTATCGTTAAAGATTTTCTGGTGTCAAGCATGCTTGATGTAAAATAAAATACTGTATGTTTTTAAATCGGTAAATGATACAGGCTCACGCCTAAATACCATAGTGCCTGTGCACTCCATGCAAGTTCGATTCCTCCTACGCGAATCGCTTGTGGGGGGAGATCAGCAGATAACAGATATATTGTGGATTTGGCCCAGTTGACCTTGAGGCTGGCTACTGTCTCAAAGTCTGCCAGGGTGACAAAGATCAAAGTGAGGAGCAGATCATATGCATACATTGATACACTATGTGTGGTTCCCGCCAGCGGGATACCCCAATGCCCGCCCTCCTCTCGGAGACGAGCTGCCAACGGCTCCACTGCCAAGGCGAAAAGCAGTGGGGAGAGTGAGCAGCCCTGTCTTGTGCCTCTCGACACATGCCGCCCCTGCTTGACCCTGGAGGTCGGCCTCGTGTATATCAGTTTGGTGTATGCTAGTAATCGTGGACCTACTCCCATCCTCCGGAGCATAGCAAATAGGTATGGCCATGACAGCTTATCAAAGGCTTTATCCAGGTCCAGGACCAGGCATGCGGGACGGGTAAATTGGCCATGGATCTGATCCTGAACATGGAACAGCCACCGAATGTTATGGGAAGTACTTCTTACCGGGAAAAATCCGCATTGATCTGGGTGCACTAGGGCAGAAAGAATCGAGGCATAGCGAGCCGCTAATATTTTGCTAAAGATTTTGTAGTCTGCGGACAATAGGACAATGGGCCGGTATGAACCTAAATGGCGGGGGTCCCGTTCTGGTTTTAGGAAGGAAACAATTAATGATTCCCGGAGGTATGGCGGGAGTGCCCCCTCTTCCAGCTTTTTACATGCATATCTACCAGTCGTGGTACTAACAGGGCAGAGAATGTGCAGTAGAATTCTAGTGGTAGGCCATCGAGACCCAGGGCTTTGTTCGTTTGTATTGCTTGCGTCACATTCGTTGGGGTAATGTTTACATCTAGGGCGTCTTTATCGGTTGTCGCTATGCATGGCAGCGGGTGCGCATATAGGAATCTGTCCACCACCTCAGGATCCATCGGACTAGGAGCTGTGTATAGAGCTGCATAAAACATGCAGAATGCTCGCATAATGTCTGTTTGGGAGCGAACTAGTGTGGCTGTGATAGTGTTCACTTCGGTTATCGGACGTGAGGCAGTGTCTTGTCGGATAAGCCATGATAGTGTGGCTGCTCTATCTCCGTCCCTGTGCATCCTGGCAGCATGTGCTCTGAAATTATATGTCCTAAGGTCCGCAAGCACCTCTGCATACGTGGATTTTGCGTCCGCTACCTGAGCCAATGTCGCTTCATTTTATTTTGCTGCCTGTGTTGCTCACCTCCGCTCCTTCTCTAGTATGTGCCGCTCTAAGGTCTTATGTACATCGGAAATATGTGGAATACTTGTCACACTGATCACCACTTTAAACGCGTCCCACTCCACTGCTCTAGTGGTAGCTGTCTCTGTGTTTTCGCAGAAGTAGTTCTGGATGTGTGCTTTTTGCTGCTGCTTAAACACTTGGTCCTCCAAACATTCACGTGGTAGGCGCCAACTGGGAACTGAGGGTGGGGGCGGTTGCCATGCAAAGTTAGCGTGTACGCATCGTGGTCAGACAGGACCCGACCTAGGTACTTCGCCTCCTGGATCATGGGGGTGATGTGTGATGAGCAGAGGAAGCTGTCTAGGGGGACTCTGAGGTTATGCGGAATAGAGTGAAATGAGTATAGTCTAGTGGTGGGGTATTTACTGCGCCATGCATCTAACAAAGCCCAGTGGTCAATCCAGGTGTTAAATCGTCTCGTTTGTGCTTTTGCCAAAGAAGATGGGTGTGGTGGGTGGGATCTGTCTAGGGAGATGTCCTGCGCACAATTATAGTCTCCTCCTAATAACCAGGGCGTTGAGGTGTACTGGCCTAGGGCATGGGATAGGGAGTCCCAATATTTCCCCTGCTCTGTGTTTGGCGCGTAAATACTACCCAGCAGGATCGGTTGGCCATCCAGGAGCCCCTCCAGGAGGGCATCTATCGCTCTACACTGTTCCTGGACCGGAACTCCCGGTCGCAGCCAGATGAGCTCTCTCCGTGCAAACGCAGAGTATGTAGTTGCACAGAACGTACCTCGCCATCGCTTGCGCAATTTATCGATTTCTCTCGCCGTTAAATGCGTTTCCTGTAACATCGCAGTCTGCACATTCTGTTGCTTTATGTAGGAGTATACATCATGTCTCTTGCGTGCGGTATGCATGTCTCGCATATTGAGTGTGAGGATGTTGAAATCGCCTTTACGCACCATGAGGAGTTTTGGATGTTATGGTTTGAGCGCTGCAGTGGGGCAGGGGGAAGGGTTGCTGTATGTGCACCTCTCTGGATTCAGCCTTGATGCCATACATGAGTTTATCGACCAAGTTACTTATCTTCGGTAACAATGTATCTGTAAGAGACATACATTACTTATAGATTCCTTACCTTAGAATTACCCCCAAGCATCAGACTGGACCCAGAGAATTTTTTCTGTAGCAGTACCCCTGCGCATCGGTAGGTGGCGTCGGTCGACTTCGCGTCTGCCGTCGAGGTCGCAGGGGTGACATCACGGTGTCTACTTAGACGCCGCCCCTGCGCGCTTACGTCAGTTCTGACACGACTTTCCACGCCAGAAGCTAAGAGCCATGCAAGACACTGACCACTGGTGTACAAAACTAGGGCCCTGGAAGGGAGTCCCTATCCCTAGAAATCACTTTGCAGAACGGGGAGGATGGGTGGGGCGGTAAGGAATCTATAACTACTGTATGTCTCTTACAGATACATCGTTACCGAAGGTAAGTAACTTGTTCATCTGAAAGAGACCATTTGTTATAGATTCCTTACCTTAGAATAGATACTCCAGCAATGCCAACCCGGAGGTGGGTCTGCGAACTAAGTTCACACCAAAAAATCCTGGAGCACAGAACAGCCAAAAAAGCCGTCTCTCCGGACTTGGCGATCCAGGCAGTAATGTTTTGTGAAAATGTGCAGGGATGCCCACGTAGCTGCCTGGCAGATTTCAAGTAACAGAACTCCAATCCCAAAGCAGTAGAGGCTGCAGTCGCCCTGGTAGCCCTGGTAGAGTGGGCGCGCAGTCCTACTGAAGGTTCCTTTTTCGCCAAAGAATAGCAGATTTTGAAGCATAGGACAACCCATCGAGAGATGGTACGTTTGTGCACGGCCCGACCTTTCTTGGCGCCCACATAAACCACGAAGAGTTGATCGTCCGCCCAGAAATCTTTAGTGCGGTCAAGGTAGAAGGACAGCGCACGTTTTGGGTCCAGACGGTGGCGTCTCTCCTACTCTTTGGAAGGGTGCGGAGGGGGGAAGAAGTTGGGCAATGTGATGGTCTGACCTATGTGGAAAGAAGTAACCATTTTGGGCAGAAAAGAGGGCCTAGTGCGAAGGACCACTTTGTCCGGATGAACTGCAAGAAAAGGAGGCTAATAGGAAAGAGCCTGAAGCTCACTCACCCTGCGAGCAGATGTGATGGCAAGCAGGAAAGCGGTCTTCAAGGTAAGAAGACGAAGAGGACAATTATGTAGTGGCTCGAAGTGAGCACACATAAGGAAAGTAAGAACAAGATTCAAGTCCCACTGGGGCATTACAAAAGACGAGGGAGGAAAGAGATGAGTAATGCCCTTTAGAAAATCTATTTACAATCGGAGACTTGAAAAGAGAAGGATGACCAGGAAGGCGCAGAAAGGCAGAGATAGCCGAAAGGTAGCCTTTAAGAGTGCCCAGGAAGACCCCTGCTGGCCATAGATAGAATGAAGAGGAGAACCTCTGAAAGAGGGGCAGAAAGGGGATCCACAGCCTTTGCTGTGCACCATGCCACAAATTTGTTCCATCTACAGGCGTATACCGTTTTAGTGGAGGGATGCCTGGCTGCCAAGATGACATTACAGACTTCGGGAGGAAGGTCGAAAGCTGTCAACTGTCGCCGCTCAATCTCCACGCAAGGAGGTGGAGGCTGGACAGGTTCGGGTGGAGGACTGTCCCCTGCTGCTGTGACAGAAGATCCTCCCGAAGAGGCAGTCTGATTGGAGGATCGATAGCCATGCTCAAGAGTTCGGGTTACCAGACTCTTCGTGCCCAGTCCGGAGCCACAAGAATGACTTGGGCCAGGTCGCACTTGATCTTCTTCAGCACTCTGGGCAGAAGTGCCACAGGCGGAAAGGTGTACAGGAGGCCGCAATTCCACTCGTGAGGAAAAGCGTCACCGAGCGAGTGCTGCCTTGGAAACTCTAACGCGCAGAACTGCTGACATTGCGCGTTCTCTTCGGTGGTGAACAGATCAAACCAAGGATCTCCTCACTGCCGAAAGAGACCGTGCACCACCTCAGAGTGAAGACGCCATTTGTGATCCATCATGCACTGGCGGCTGAGTTCGTCTGCCCTGGTGTTCAGGGAACCTGCTAGGTGTTGAACCACCAGGGATAAGTCCTGATGTTCAAGCCATGTCCAAAGGCGAAGGGCCTCTTGATATAGGGTCCACGACCCCACCCGCCCTGTTTGTTGCAGTACCACATGGCGGTGGTGTTGTCTGTGAACACCTGCACTACTCTTCCTTTGACGGAAGGAAGGAATGCCTTCAGTGCAAGAAGGTTTGCCCGGAGCTCCAAAAGCTTGTTGCGGAGACCGGACTCTGCCGGAGACCAGAGACACCTGATCTTGCCCGTCGGGGAAGGAAACCTGGTCTCGCGCGTGACAGGCCGGAATACAGACCACTACACTAACGAGGAATGAGTTAGTAATGCACATACACAGAGTGTCCGAAAAATGTATAAATAGCCATATACAGATACTGCATAAGGACAATGAGTATCCTGAAGAAGAATACTTCCACTAATAAAATCAGTAGAGGCCAGGAGCAGAAGTACCTGAGCCCCTGCGCGGCAATGAGCAGAGGGACTTGAGCCCCTGCCTGGGAAGTGCACAGAGAAATAGGGCACCAGGCAACGTGCAGCAGTGACGCGTCTGGCGTAGACTTCACTGCCCATAGACAAAAACCAGTCAGGGTCTGAGCCATGAGAGAAGACCTAAGCACTTCCCCACATCAGGGATTGAAGAGTAGACAATACCACCATAATAGAAGGCAGCCAAGTCAGTGGCGCAAGGTATGCCGCAGACATCCCGTGACAGCGAACATACCCAGTGTGCACTCACATGTCGTCTCCACACAAAACATGGAAAGAAACCGTTCCGGAGCAGAACAGAACAACATGCCCACAAGGGACACTTGCGACGTAGGCAAAAAGAGTACAACCAAAAGCCGAAAGTACAGCCAAAGGCAAGAAATGAAGACGTGAACACGCCGGGGTGAACCATCCACAGATGCAGGAGAGTGCTATGGACCAACCATAGACGACAACGCATCAGCTCCAGGAGAGAGGTGGGTCTCACCAGAGGGGACGTCCCACAACAGTAGGAAGAGCGGAATGAAGTGAGAAGCCTACAGTATGACCCATAGGACATGTCCCCAAAGGACAGAAGACAACCATCCTAAGAAGACTCCGTGGGAGCCATCAAAACTTCCCGTGTCAGGAAGAGCAACTATGTAATAGCCAACATATACCCCACATAGGGTATGTCACATCCGTATAAAAAGTAAAGGACACCTCTTGATACAAGCTCGTAGACAGAGGACTCAAAAAGAAATGCAAAAACAGCTGGCTAGCTGTACCAAATAAGGGCAAAAACGGCTGATTAGCCGTACAGTCCGTCCACGAAATAACGTCTTGAACCTATAGACGGATACCAGAAAAGCAGTGACAATACTGCAAACAAAATTAAAAGTCCGCAATGAGGACTATAAACCATGGAAGTCATGGGAACCCAGACATGAGGCACTGAACCGCTGAGTCAGCGTGACTGTCAAAAAGACTGACCCCATCAAAGGGCAGATCCCTAAGACGCTCCTGAACATTTTCAGGGAAACTGCCATCGCGCAACCAGGCATGGCGACTCAGAGCAACTGACCTGGCCATAGCCTGACCCACAGAGTCAGTAGTGTCCATGGCCGACCGAATGGAAAACTGTGCCATTTTCCGGCCATCATGAAGTAACCGAACCAGGTCAGCTCGAGGGCCCTCTGGAAGAGATGGAAGGAGACGCTCGACCGAGCCCCAAAGGGCAAAAGTAGCTCGTGCAAACACGCAAGACGTGTTCAGGGACCAAAGGCCAGAGCTAGTGGACGCAAAGACATGGCGGCCACAGGACTCCAACCAGCTGGACTCCCTAGAGGGAGGAAGCATCGGAGGAGGGAAGGAGGGTAGTCAGATTGAAGCTGCCTGGACTACCAGCCCTTGAGTCCTAGGATGGAGGGACAAACAGACCGGGTCATCTGGAGCCGGGCGATGACGATGTGCAATAGCACGATCCACAGGGTCCCCCGATGAGGGCCTCGCCCAAGCCCCAAGAAGAGTGTCATATAATGACCCGCAAAAGGGCAGCAAGGGCTCCACCTCCACAGCGCCCTGATGGAGTAGATCCAACAAGGGATCAGAAGGCAGAGAGACTGAGGGAGGCTGCATCTGTAAGATATCTGCAGCCTTGCGAACAGCCCTCGCAAACGCCGCACTAGCCTCCGTTGCCATTCTAGGTGGTGACAATTAGACATCTGTAAGGGGTGGTTGTAGACTAACCCGTCCACCCAATGGTAGAGGCTCCACAGCCCGAGGACGACCAAAGGCCTGCCGGTGCCCGATGGGCACCTGCTCCGAGGAGCATCGAAACAACCCTGGTGGTAGGGAACCCTCAGAGGCCTCATCCTCTTCCACCAACAGAGGAATAGCAGTGGACGGCACCGGCGTCGACCGACGTCGAGACAGCCTCGCCTCGACGTCGACGACCACCGAAGATTCGTCCACCCGGCATCGGCCTGGTATAGACTCGAACTCCACCGAGATGGGGAACTGCGGAGAGGAACAGCATCGACTCGGAGTTCGAGCTCCGTGCTGCAGCCGCATCCGGCGTCAGTGCAGAGAGCCTCACAGGGCTGTGCAGAGACTCCACAGGAAGGCCCGATGTCTGACTGGGATGCCCTCCGGGCCGTGCCCCGACGTCGCAGCGACTCAGGAACCGAAGTCAGGGTTCTCGATTGGCACCGAGGGCGAACCCGCCGGCGAAGTCCCGACCTGAGTCCCCACCCCTTCTGTGGGGCCCAAAGGCGTGCCAGGGAGAGGGGGTGACCCAAAGATGGCCAATAAAGCCCGAGAATAGGCTTCCATCTGGGTCTTAGTCGCCCCAGCACCAGGAAATGGTGGGTAGGTGGGGGCCGACTCCTGAGGACCCATGTCCGACGAAGACCGAGAGCAGCGGGCCCCAACGTCACGTCAATGTGAGGTCAACGACCTCCGTGACTTCTTCTTGTGCTTACCCGCGTCAGATGAGCGACGTCCGCGGGAACGACTCCGTGACCTGTCCCGAACAGGAGCCTTAGCTCGAGATGGAGACCGGCGGGAAATCTGGGTGGACAACAACTTCATCCGACGTTCCCGCAGGGACTTCGGTTTCAACTGCCGGCAGGCGTCACACTCCTCGGAGTCGTGGTGCTCTCCCAAGCACCACATGCAGATCTCGTGTGGATCCGTTGCCGACATCTGCCGCGTACATGTCTTACACGACTTGAAGCCCAAAGGCATCGCACACTGTTACTGGACGCAAAAGGCGTCGAAAATGCCTGAAACAAAAACAGGCCAGAGGAACTGCTTCTCCTGGATCCGCGTTGAGACGTGGAAAAGAAGAAAACTAACGTCCGCGCGCCGGGAGTGACTTATATGGCTCAATTGCCTTCATATCCGTGGGCGACGTCAGGACGGAGCCATGCGACGCCGTCCCCCGGCGGGCAGAGGTACTGCGGAAAATTCTCCGGATACAGACTGACGCCTGGGAACATTCTAAAGTTAAGGAATCTGCGGCTAGATGTCTCTATCAGATATTTGGTTCTCCTCCCTTGGTGTGGGATGGTTTATGCTGGCCCAGGCAGGCCCCCACTCCTCTCCAGCTTCCTCTTCTGTAGAAAGGAATTTGGGAGTGAAATTCGATAGCTTGACTTTGTTTGGGGCTCAGGTCAATTGTGATGTGGGGTCGTCTGCTATGGTCTCCTAAAATCATTAAAGACATTTTTGTATCTGCTACCTGGTCAGCATCAGAAAATGATAGTTCATCCCTTGATCACATCCCAATTGGACTATGCGAATGCCTGCTTTGGGTCCTCTCTGCATACCAACTGAGACGACTGCAGTTAGTTTAGAACGCCGCAGCTAAGCTTGTATTGAATGTGTTGAAAAGGTGTCATATCAAGCTGCAACTGAAAAAGCTGCACTGACTTCCCATCAAGGAAAGAGTCCTGTTTAAAGAACTCATGCTGACTCACAGAGCCCTTCATCAAAAAGGGCCATGTTATCTGAGAAACAGGATCAGACCATATATTCTAGCCTGGCCCTTACGCTATTCGGAAGCTCTGCTGGCGGTTGTTCCCAGAACTAAATGGGAAAAATTAAGTGGTTCCTCCTTTTCATTCCTCGCTGCCTCCGCCTAGAATATCCTCCCTTTGCAACTGCGGGAGATGACAAATAAACAGACCATCAAACATCTTCTTAAGACCGGGCTATTTAAAAGAGCATTTAAGTAATTGTGTGTCAGCTGTGATAATAAGCAAACTTAATAGCGCAGGGACACTCTCCAATTAGCTGCGTGCTCTATAAATTCAATGACTGATTGATCGATTAAAGCCTCATAAGTTACAAAATTGCCTGTAATCATGCTAAGGCTGGGATGCTGAAGACCCAATGACATTGCTGTAGCTTTGCTGGTCCTAAATATTTCCAAAGCTGCATCCGTCTTTTTCCCAAACAATTTTGCAAAGTCAAACGACAGATCCATCAGGTTGGACTGTACATCCATGGAAAAGCCTGATGTTTTGAGCCAAGCGTGATTTTTGATGGAGATCAAAGTACCCATGGCGCGAGCCACAGAATCCACTATGTCAAGGCCTGACTTAATGATGTGCCCAGATGTGTTATGTACATCAGAAAGAACCTTTTGAAAGTGCATCCTCAAATGTTCAGGCACATGTAGGCACTATCAATTGGGCCATACCCAGCAGTGCATGATTGTAAGGAGCCAGCAGGAAGTTTGCATTCAAAGATTTCAGTGCCATTCTGCCTGCTGAGAAAATCTTCTTTCCTCACACTTCAAGCCACTTAAACTCCCTATTCGAGGAGGTTGTGGGGAATGGGCCTTGCGACTGCTCGAAGGAAAAATACGCTTCTACAACCAACCTCTCTAGTGAAGGGTGGGCATAGAGAAAAGATGGGTCTCCAGGAGTAGGGAGCTATCGCCTTGTCTCTAGGCGGTTGATTGCTGGAGTAGGTGATGGTTTCTTCTGTGTTGCTAACTCTGGTTCCAGTCCCATCACTGAAGGCAAGTAAGGGCTCTGAGGTTTGCTAAGCTGGCAGAAGAACCTTAAGAACAAGTTACTTACCTTCGGTAACGATATATCTGTAAGAAACATAGGTTAGTTATAGATTCCTTACCTTAGAATTACCCCCAGGCGTCAGACTAGATCTGGAAAGTTTTTCGTCAGCAGTACCCCTGCGAGTCGAAAGGTGGCCTCGGTTGGCTCCGCGTTCGTCGTTGGTGTTGAGGTCACCGGGATGATGTCGCGGTAGCTACATAGACACCGCCCTCGCGCGCTGACGTCAGTTCTGTACACGACTTTCCACGCCAGAAGCGCAGAGCCATGCAAGACACTGACCACTGGTGCACAAAACTAGGGCCCTGAAAGGAAGTCCTTAACCCTAGAAGTCAGTTTGCAGAACGGGGAGGATGGGTGGGGCGGTAAGGAGTCTATAACTAACCTATGTTTCTTACAGATATATTGTTACCGAAGGTAAGTAACTTGTTCATATGAAAGAAACAGTTAGTTATAGATTCCTTACCTTAGAATAGATACCCCAGCAATACCAACCCCGGAGGTGGGTCTACAAACTAAGTTCACACCAGGAAGTCCTGGAGAACAGAACGGCCAAAGAAGCCGTCTCTCCAGACTTGGCTGTCCAGGCAGTAGTGTCTTGTGAACGTGTGCAGCAATGCCCACGTAGCTGCCTGACAGATGTCATTAAGGGGGAACGCCACGTCCCAAAGCAGTGGTAGCTGCCGTCGCCCTGGTGGAATGGGCGTGCACCCCCACTGGAGGCTCCTTCTTTGCCAAGGAATAACAAGCTTTGATGCACAAAATGACCCATCTAGGAATGGTCCGTTTGTGCACGGCCCAACCTTTTTTGGCGCCCACGTAGTTAACAAAGAGCTGGTCCTCCACCCGGAATTGTTTTGTGTGATCCAAGTAAAAGGAAAGCGCACGCTTTTATATCCAGACGGTGGAGCCTCTCTTCTTCTTTGGAAGGATGCAGAGGCGGAAAGAAGGTAGGCAAAGTGATGGTTTGTCCAATATGGAAAGGAGTAACCACTTTGAGAAGGAAGGAAGGACGAGTTCGAAGGACAACCTTGTCCGGATGAACAGTCAGAAAAGGAGGCTTAGAAGAAAGTGCTTGGAGCTCACTCACCCTGCGCGCAGAGGTGATGGACACCAGAAAGACAGTTTTTAAGGTCAGAAGCCTGAGAGGACAGTTATGTAGCGGCTCAAAGGGAGCGCACATTAGATATGTAAGAACCAAGTTCAAGTCCCACTGGGGCATTACGAAGGGAACAGGAGGAAAAAGATGAGTAATGCCCTTAAGGAAGCGATTTACAACAGGGGACTTGAAAAGAGAAGGCTGATCAGGAAGCCTAAGAAAGGCTGAAATGGCCGAGAGGCACAAGTTACTAACTTGTGTAACGATATATCTGTAAGAGACAGTAGTTAGTGACAGATTCCTTACCTTAGAATATCCCCAGGCGTCAGGCTGGATCCGGAAAGTTTTTGCGTAGCAGTACCCTTGCGCGGTCGGTAGGCGGCGTCGTGCGGCTCCGCGTCCGTCGTCGGCGTCGTGATCGCCGGGATGACGTCGCGGGCAGTACTTAGACGCCGCCCCTGCGCGCTGACGTCAGTTCTGTACACGACTTTCCGCGCCAGGAACGCAGAGCCATGCAAGAAGCTGACATAGGTGTCTGAAAAATACTAGGGCCCTGAAAGGGATGTCCTTAACCCTAGAAATCAGTTCGCAGAACGGGGAGGATGGGTGGGGCGGTAAGGAATCTGTCACTAACTACTGTCTCTTACAGATATATCGTTACACAAGTTAGTAACTTGTGCATCTGAAAGAGACACGTTAGTGACAGATTCCTTACCTTAGAATAGATACCCCAGCAATACCAACCCCGGTGGTGGGTCTGCGAACAAAGATCAGACAAGGAAGTCCCGGAGGACAAAACGGCCAAAGAAGCCGTCCCTCCGGACCTGACTGTCAAGGCAGTAATGCTTCGTAAATGTGTGCAGCGAGGCCCACGTAGCTGCCTGACAGATATCCTGCAGCGGAACACCGCGGCCTAAAGCCGTGGTAGCAGCCGTTGCCCTGGTGGAATGGGCACGCAGCCCAACAGGAGGCTCCTTCTTAGCCAAAGAATAGCAGGCTTTGATACACAAGGTTACCAAGCGGGAGATGGTTCTCTTGTGCACCGCCCGACCTTTTTGGCGCCCACGTAGCCAACAAAGAGCTGGTCATCCACCCGGAAGTGTTGTGTGCGGTTGATATAAAAGGAAAGCGCACGTTTTGGGTCCAGACGGTGGAGCCTCTCTTCCTCTCTGGAAGGATGCGGAGGCGGAAAGAAGGTGGGCAAAGTGATGGTCTGCCCAATGTGGAAGGCAGTAACCACCTTTGGCAAGAAGGACGGACGCGTCCTAAGAACAACCTTGTCTGGATGGACAGACAGAAAGGGAGGTTTGCATGATAGAGCCTGGAGCTCACTCACCCGCCGAGCGGAGGTGATGGCCACCAGAAAGGCTGTCTTCAGAGTCAGAAGACGAAGAGGACAGTTATGTAGAGGCTCAAAGGGAGCGCACATGAGAAAGGTAAGAACCAAGTTCAAGTCCCACTGAGGCATCACAAACGGAACAGGAGGGAAGAGGTGTGTAATGCCTTTTAGAAACCTGTTAACAACAGGGGACTTGAAAAGGGAGGGCTGATCAGGAAGCCTGAGGAAGGCCGAAATGGCACAAAGATAGCCCTTGATGGTACCCAGGGCAGAACCCTGTTGGGCCAGGGAAAGAAGGAACAGAAGAACCTCAGAAAGAGGGGCAGAGAGGGGATTCACAGCCTTTGCTGTGCACCATGCCACAAACTTGTTCCACCTGCAGGCGTATACCACCTTAGTGGAGGGACGCCTGGCTGCCAGAATCACATCACAAACTTCGGGAGGCAAGTCGAAAGGAATCAACTGCCGCAGCTCATTCTCCACGCAAGAAGGTGGAGGCTGGACAGGTTCGTGTGGATGACCGTCCCCTGCTGCTGCGACAGAAGATCCTCCCGAAGAGGCAGACGGATCGGGGGATCGACGCTCATACTGAGTAGCTCGGGATACCAAACTCTTCGAGCCCAGTCCGGAGCCACAAGGATGACTTGGGCCCGGTCGCGCCGAATCTTCTTCAACACTCTGGGTAGAAGTGGTATAGGCGGAAAGGCGTACAACAGACCGCAACTCCACTCGCGACGAAAAGCGTCGCCGAGCGAGTGCCGCCTTGGAAATTCCAACGCGCAGAACTGATGACATTGCGCGTTCTCTTCGGTGGCGAATAGATCTAACCAAGGCCCTCCCCACTGTAGAAAGAGTCCTTGCGCCACTTCCGAGTGAAGACGCCATTCGTGATCCATCATGCACCTTCGGCTGAGTTCGTCCGCCCTGGCGTTCAGGGAACCTGCCAGGTGTTGAACCATCAGGAACATGCCCTGATGTTCCAGCCATGTCCAGAGGCGCAGAGCCTCCTGACAGAGGGTCCCCGACCCCCCCCGCCTTGTTTGTTGCAGTACCACATGGCGGTGGTGTTGTCTGTGAACACCTGCACTACCTTCCCTTTGACAGAGGGAAGGAATGCCTTGAGTGCAAGTAAGATCGCCCGGGCTCCAGAAGGTTGATATGGAGCCGGGACTCCGCCGGAGACCAGAGGCCTCTGAACTCCGCCTCTCCCATGTGACCGCCCCATCCCAGAAGGGACGCATCCGTCACAACTGTGTGCTCTGGCTGGGGAAGGGAGAGGGATCTGCCCATGACCCATTGCCGGTTCGAGAGCCACCACTGCAACTGTTTTGCAGTCCCCTACGAGATCTGGACGTGATCGGACAGGTTGCCCTGGTGCTGCGGTCACTGGAACTTCAGGTCCCACTGCAGAGCCCGCATATGCCATCTGGCATGATCGACCAGTAAGATGCAGGAGGCCATGAGGCCCAGCAGCCTCAGGGTCATCCGTACCGAAACCCAGGATAAAGGCTGAAAGATCGGAATCATAGCCTGAATATCCCGGATTCGCCGTTCGGGAGGATAGGCCCGAAACTGCGTCGTGTCCAGAACTGCTCCGATGAAAAGGAGCTGTGGAGAAGGAATCAGATGCGACTTCGGCACATTGATGGAGAACCCCAGCGAGTGCAGGAGTTCGGCCGTAGTCTGGAGGTGGGAGACGACTGCCTGGGACGAGCCCGCCTTCAGCAGCCAGTCGTCGAGGTAGGGGAAGACTGGAACCCCTGCCCGGCACAGATGAGCTGCGACCACCGCCATCACTTTCGTGAACACCTGAGGGGCACTGGTAAGGCCAAAGGGGAGCACGGTGAACTGAAAGTGCTGGAGGCCTACCGTGAACCGCAGGTAACGCCGGTGGGCCGGCAGGACGGGGATGTGGAAATAAGCGTCCTGCAAGTCCAACGCTACCAACCAGTCTCCAGGGTCGAGGGCAGTCAAGACCTGAGCTAGGGTGAGCATCTTGAACTTCTCCTTCCGGAGGAAGCGATTGACGTTCCGGAGGTCCAAGATAGGACGCATGTCCTCCTTGTCCTTTTTGGGCACCAGAAAGTAGTGGGAGTAGCAACCACGTCCTACTTCTGGGGTCGGAACATGCTTGATGGCCCTCTTGGCCAAGAGGGCCGTGACTTCCTTCTGCAGAAGCACCAAGTGATCCCCTGACATGCGGTGGAATTGAGGTGGCATGGCTGGGGGTGGTCTCGAAGGGGAAGGAGTAGCCCCTTCGGACAATGTCCAAGACCCACCTGTCCGAGGTGATGGTACGCCAGTGGTGAAGGTGATGGCGGACCCTGCCCCCTACTGGCGTGCTGTGCACCTGAAAGGAAGGACTAGGAGGGCTTAGAGGCCGCGGACGGGGCGGAGTGGGTGGCCTGACCCGCACGCTGGTTGCCCGACCCGCCACGGCGGGAGCCACGTCCTCGGCCACGCGAAGATGCTTGCTGCGCGGGCCGGTGGCTGGGCAGCGGACGTGACTGGGCGCCCCTTCCGTGGCCACGAAAGGGGCGAAAAGCAGAGGTTAGCGGAGGGCGCACAACAGAAAGGCCCAGGGACTTGGCAGTAGCCCGTGAGTCCTTAAAGCGCTCCAGCGCATGGTCTGCTTTGGAACCAAAAAGACCGACTCCATCAAAGGGCATGTCCATGAGTGTATTCTGGACATCACCCGAGAAACCAGTTGTTCTCAGCCAGGCGTGGCGACGCAGCGCCACCGTCGTCGCAAGCGACCTGCCCAGCGAGTCGGCGGTATCAAGGCCACAACGTATGGTGTACTTTGCCGCATCCCTACCTTCCGCAATGGTGCAGGTAAGCAGTGTCTGAACCTCCTCAGAACACTGGGGCAAAACGGCCGCCACCGAATCCCACAGAGAGTGGGAATATCGGCCCAAAAGGCAAGCGGTGTTGACGGACCGCAAGCCAGCACTGGAGGAAGAAAAGGCCTTCTTCCCAAATTGGTCCAGGCGTTTGGATTCCCTATCCGGAGGGGCGGTAGGGAAGGCGGTTTGGGAGGCAGAGGCTTGGACAACCAAGCTCTCGGGGTGGGATGTTGAGAGAGAAACAAGGGGTCGCCCGGAGCAGGGCGATGGCGTCGGAGCCACGTTCCTATCCACAGGAGCCCCTGTGGTGGGCTTGAGCCAGGTGCCCAAAGAACGTCAGACAGTGCATCATTAAACGGCAGCAATGGCTCAGAGGAGGTAGCTGCCGGCTGAAGCACTTCCGTCAGGAGGTTAGTCCTGACAGCCACAGTAGGCAATTGGAGGTGCAAGGCTCCAGCTGCTCTACGCAACACCGTTGCGAAATTTGCTCCCTCCTCCGTAGCCACGGAAGGAGGAGACAGCATGCCAGAGTCAGGGGAAGTGTCCAGACCACTGGCATCCCCAAGTTCCTCTGTCCAGTCCTGATCATACTCACACTGCTGTGTGAGAGGGTCTTCCGACCCCTCCCAGCTCTCTTGGTCCTCCTCTGGCTCAAAATATGGAGGAGGAGGGACATCTGGGACCCAAGGTCTCATCGGCGCCGGGGCCGGCGTCGAGCGACGTCGGTCCGGCTCCATGTCCGGAACCGGAGAGAACCGGGGAACGACGCCGCCCGGAGCCCCGGGCGGCGTCCAGGAACGGCACCGGGGACATCGGCGCCGGCGGAGGCGTGGTTGAGGTCAACCGGCGTCGATCGGGGTTGCGGTACCACCGGAGCCGGGATCGAGGCCGGGGCCGGAGCCGAGGCCGGGATCAAGGCTGGCGGGACAGGCGACGCCGGAACCGGAGTCGTCGGCGACGCCGGATCAACCCCACCAGGGCCCGCGGGGCCCGAAGGCGCACCGGAGGGACCTTGAGGCCCGAAGAGGCGGGCCATGGCCGACAGGAATTCCTGTATTTGGGCCGGAGTCGCCCCCGAACCCGGAAAGGACGGGTAATGCGGGGGCGGCTCCACAGGCATGTCCGGGGCCACGGGGGCGGGGACGGTGCAGACGGGCTCAGCCGAGTCGCGAGACCGGCGAGGCGAAGTCTTAGAGCGATGATGCTTCTTAGACTTTTTGTGCTTCGACTTACCCGAGGAGTGCGAAGACTTGGACTCCGACGACCGGCGGGGGCTCCGCGACCGGCCCCTCGACCTCTCACGGGACCGGGGCTTGGTGCGGCGCGGAGCCGACTGCCGGACCTCGAGGAGCTTTCGAGACCGCTCTCGCAAAGCCTTCGGGTGTAAGACCCGGCAGTCAGGACACGACTTCGTGTCGTGGTCTCGGCCGAGACAGTAGAGACACTCTAAGTGCGGGTCTGTGATCGACATCATTCGACCACAGACGTCGCATGGCTTGAAGCCGGGCATCCCTACCGACACCTAGGAGTCGAGATGACTCGAAAAGAAACAGTGAAAAAATCACCCAAAATTTTGTCAAAAATTTACTAGGGCACTGCTCTTCCCGGATCTGCGCTTACTGGCGCGGAAAAAGAAGAACTGACGTCAGCGCGCAGGGGCGGCGTCTAAGTACTGCCTGCGACGTCATCCCGGCGATCACGACGCCGACGACGGACGCGGAGCCGCACGACGCCGCCTACCGACGCGCAAGGGTACTGCTAGGCAAAAACTTTCCGGATCCAGCCTGACGCCTGGGGATTTTCTAAGGTAAGGAATCTGTCACTAACGTGTCTCTTTCAGATGTAGCCCTTTAGAGTGCAAAGAGCAGAGCCCTGCTGGGCCAAAGAAAGGAGGAACAAGAGAACCTCAGAAAGAGGGGCGGAAAGGGGATCCACAGCCTTTGCTGTGCACCATGCCACATATTTGTTCCATCTGCAGGCGTATACCGTCTTAGTGGAGGGACGCCTGGCTGCCAAGGTAACATCACAGACTTCGGGAGGCAGGTCAAACAACGTCAACTGCCGCCGCTCAGTCTCCACGCAAGGAGGTGGAGACTGGACAGGTTCGGGTGGAGAACCGTCCCCTGCTGCTGCGACAGAAGATCCTCCCGATGAGGCAGTCTGATCAGAGGATCGATGGCCATGTGGAGCAGCTCGGGATACCAGACTCTTCGTGCCCAATCCGGAGCCACAAGAATGACTTGGGCCCGGTCACGCTTGATCTTCTTCAGCACTCTGGGCAGAAGTGGTATAGGCGGAAAGGTGCATAGAAGACCGCAACTCCACTTGCGACGAAAAGTGTCGCCTAGCGAGTGCTGCCTTGGAAATTCCAACACGCAGAACTGCAGACATTGCGCATTCTCTTCGGTGGTGAATAGATCTAACCAAGGCTCTCCCCACTGTTGAACGAGACCTGGCACCACCTCTGAGTGAAGACGCCATTCGTGATCGCTGGCGTTCAGCAAACCTGGCAGGTGTTGAACCACCTGAGATATGCCCTGATGTTCCAGCGATGTTCAGAGGCGGAGGGCCTCTTGACATAGGGTCCACGACCCCACCCCGCCTTGTTTGTTGCAGTACCACATGGCGGTGGTGTTGTCCGTGAACACCTGCACTACTCTTCCCCAGACAGAGGGAAGGAATGCTTTGAGTGCAAGACGAATCGCCCGAAGCTCCAGAAGGATCATGTGGAGCCCGGACTCCGCCGGAGACCAGAGGCCTCTGATCTTCACCTCCCCCATGTGGCCACCCCATCCCAGAAGTGATGCATCGGTCACCACTGTGTATTCTGGTTGGGGAAGGGAGAGGGATCTACCGTCGACCCAACCCTGGTTCGTTAGCCACCACTGCAATTGGTGTGCAGTGCCCTCCGAAATCTGGACGCAATCGGACAGGTTCCCCTGATGTTGTGCCCACTGGAACTTCAGGTCCCACTGCAGAGCCCGCATATGCCATCTGGCATGGTTCACCAGCAGGATGCAGGAGGCCATCAGGCCCAGTAGCCTGAGGGTCATCCTGACCGAAACACTGGATAGAGGCTGAAAGATCGGAATCATAGCCTGAATAGCCCGGACTCGCCGTTCAGGAGGATTGACCCGAAACTGCGTTGTGTCCAGAACCGCTCCGATGAAGAGGAGCTTCAGAGAGGGAGTCAGGTGTGACTTCGGCACGTTGATGGAGAACCCCAGCGAATGCAGGAGGTCGGCCGTAGTCTGGAGGTGGGAGACGACAGCCTGGGGCGAGCCCGCCTTCAACAGCCAGTTGTCGAGATAGGGAAGACTGGAACCCCTGATCTGCGCAGATGAGCTGCGACCACCGCCATCACTTTCGTGAACACCCGAGGGGCGCTGGTAAGGCCAAAGGGGAGCACGGTAAACTGAAAGTGCTCGTGGCCTACCATGAACCGCAGGTAATGCCGGTGGCCGGCAGGACTGGGATGTGAAAATATGTGTCCTGCAAGTCCAACGCTACCATCCAGTCTCCAGGGTCGAGGGCAGACAGGACCTGAGCTAGTGTCAACATTCTGAACTTCTCCTTCCGGAGGAAACGGTTGACGTTCCTGAGATTCAAGATAGGACGCAGGCCTTTCTCCTTCTTGGGTACCAGAAAGTAGTGGGAAGAGCAACCACGACCTACTTCTGGGACAGGAACTCGCTCGATGGCTCCCTTGGCCAAGAGTGCCGAAACGTCCTGTTGGAGAAGGGCCAGATGATCCTCCGACATGCGATGGTACTGAGGTGGCATGGATGGAGGGGCAGTCTCGAAGGGGAGGGAGTAGCCCCTTTGGACTATTTGCAAAATCCACCTGTCCGACGTGATGGTGCGCCAGTGGGGGAGGTGATGGCGAATCCTGACGCCCACTGGCGATTGGTGGCCCTGAAAGGTCGGACTAGGACGATTTGGAGGCTGCTGCAGGGGGGGCTGTGGTGAACTGGCCCGCCCGCTGGCCCCCAGAACCACGGCAGTGGTTCCCACGTCCCCGGCTGCGCAGGGGCTGAACAGCTTGCGCTGGCCTGTGGCTCTGGGCAGGACGTGGCGGGGCACCCCTTCCGTAGCCACGAAAGGGGCGAAAAGTAGACTGCGCAGGGCGGGTGGTCCAAGGACATGGCCATAGTGCGAGAGTCCTTAAAGCGCTCCAGCGCGTTGTCTGCCTTGTCGCCGAAGAGACGACGGCCATCAAAGGGCATGTCCATAAGAGTGGATTGGACATCCCCGACCTCAACCAGGCGTAGCGTCGAAGGGCTACCGACGTGGAAATCGTCCTGCCTAGTGAGTCGGCGGTATCCAGCCCACAGCGGATGGTAAACTTTGCTGCATCTCTCCCTTCGGCAACTGCACAGGAGAGTACGGCCCGGGCCTCCTCCGGGCACTGGGGCAGCCCTTGCGCCACCGTATCCCACACAGAGTGGGTGTAACGGCCCAACAGACATGCAGTGTTTACCGACCGCAGTCCCAAGCTGGAGGAAGAAAACATCTTCTTCCCAAGATGGTCCAGCTTTTTGGATTCCCTATCAGATGGTGCGTTAGGGAATGCGCCTTTGGAAGTGGAGGCTTGGACCACCAAGCTCTCAGGGGTGGGGTGTTGGGAGAGGAAAGAGGGGTCGCCCGGGGCCGGGCGGTGGCGTCGGGCAATCATCCTATCCACAGGAGCACCTGTGTTGGGCCTGGACCAGGTGCCCAAAAGGATGTCGGTGAGGGCTTCATTAAACGGCAGCAGGGGCTCCGAGGAGCTCACTGCCGGTTGAAGCACCTCTATCAGGAGGTTGGTCCTGACTGCCACAGTAGGTAGCTCGAGGTGGAGAGCCTCGGCTGCCCTACGCAACACCACGGCGTAAGACACTCCCTCCTCCGTAGCCAAGTAGGAGGAGACAACATGCCAAGGTCTGGTGATGTATCCAGACCACTGGCTTCCCCCAGTTCCTCTCTCTAGTCCGGTTCATAGCCCAACTGGTCAGTTAAAGGGTCTCCAGACCCCTCCCAGTCCTCCTCACCCTCCTCTGGCTGCCAATCTGGTCTCAAAGAGCCAGGGTAGAACAGGGGCACAAAAGTACTCGTCGGCGCCGGGTCCGGCGTCGGTCGATGCCGGTCCAGCTCCGTGTCTACCTCGAGGTGGAGGCTGGGGTCAACGCCGGCTGGGGACACAACTGGCGTCGGCTGTGGATGTGGTGCCAGTGGATTCGGCACCAGGGGAGGTGGAATGAGGTCGACCGGCGCCTATCCGGATCCAGGCCTGGATCCAAGGGGACCCTGCGGTGCCGGGGCCGGAGCCGCCGGCGTCGAAGCCCCAGGGCCCCCAGCCGAGTCCGCGGGGTCCGAAGGCGTGCCGGCAGAGTCGGACTGCCCAAAGATGGCATGCATCGCTTCGTAAAATTGGCGAATCTGGGCAGGGGTCGCTCCGGGTCCCGGGAAGGGAGGGAAACTCGGAGTCGACCCTTCGGGCTCCACACGCGGTGCTGCGGGAGGGGCACCACCCACATCCCTCGTCGCGTCGGCCGACCGACGGGGAGAAGTCGAAGAGCGACAATGCTTCTTCGACTTCTTCTTGTGCTTCGACTTACCTGAGGAGTGTGAAGACTTGGAAGAAGACTGGTGGTGGTGGCTCCGCGAACCGGTCCCTCAACCTCCCACGCTACCGCGACCTTGAACGGCGGGGAGCCGACTGCAGGGCCTCGAGAAGCTTCCGGGACGCTCCTGCAAAGGCTTCGGATTCATGGTCCGGCAGTCGGAGAACGACTTGGGATCGTGGTCGCGCTCCAGGAAGAAGAGGCACATGCGGTTCGGATCCGTCACCAACATCAGTCGGCTACAGGAGCCACAGGCCTTGAAACCGGGCATCCCTCGTGCAGTCGAAGTCTCGAAAACAGTGTTTACAAAAGTCGGCAAAAAGTGACTGCAGTTACCGCTCTCTCCGGATCTGCGCTGGCTGGCGCGGAAAATGAAAGAACTGACGTCAGCGCGCGAGGGCGGCGTCTATGTAGCTACCGCCACGTCATCCCGGCGACCACAACGCCAACGACGAACGCGAGCTGACCGACGCCACCTTTCGACGATCAGGAGTACTGCTGACAAAAAACTTTCCAGATCCAGTCTGACGCCTGGGGGTAATTCTAAGGTAAGGAATCTATAACTAACTGTTTCTTTTAGATTGAGGACATTTGTTTTCACCTCAACTGAAGGGTGCTGTAAACTTGAGAACTTTTGCTGCTTTCCTAACTACAGAATGGAGCAACATGACCTCTGGAGTTGGTGGCCCAGCAGGCAGCTTCATTTCTATCTGCGGTGAGGTGTCCCGTCCAGTGGCAAAGGATAACCCAGGGATTTTATAAGGAGTGTTAGCCTCATCATCTCCACTGGGGTAGTAGTCCAGAGAATCTGAATCAGAGCCAAAGAAGTTGTGATTTCTTTGTCTGCAGCTCTCTTCCTTCATCAACCTTTTAGCTTCCCTTCTGGATCTTTGCTGAAGAGGAGGCTCAGAAGTTTTAGATGGAGGAGGTGCTGAAGACTGAGTGCGGCTTAATGGTGGTGGTGAAGGCGGCATGGGTGGCATCTGAGGTAGCGCCAGCCAAGGCGTCAATTGCGGGATCAGGTAGTTGGCTGCTGGTGCAAAAGCAGGAATCTGCATTGGGAACATTGGTCCGAAGCCGCTCGGCGCCATATGCATGAAAATAGAGAGGACTAAATGGGGATGCGCACCTGAAGGATTTGAGGCCCTGGCAAAAATGCTCAACATTGTGTTAACGTTAAAGTTACTTAACTTCAGTAACGCTATATCTGGTAGAGACACAGTCTAACCGCAGATTCCTGAACCATGAATTCTCTCCAGGCGCCAGTCTGGATGCGGACATTTTTCTGCAGTACCTCTGCACGCTGGGGGACGGAGTCATACAACTCCGCGTTGACGTCCTCTTCGGACATGACATCAGTGGAGCCATATGAAATCCTTCAACGCCAGAACCCGGAGCCACTACAGAAACTGGAAGTGCAAACAGTGTGCCAAAAAAAAGATCAAAAATCTTTGAAACATTAATAAAGAAAACACATCAAATCGTATATTAATACCAGATGTGGATTTAAAATAACACCTCCGAAAAAGAAATAAGTTACTTACCTATAACTGTAGTTCTCCAGTATTGGAAGCTTTCATAGATTCACATGCTTGAATCATTCCCCATCGTCATGATGGTAGTCCCCGGTACTTAAAATAGTAGTAGTAGTAGACTTAAATAGTATGAATACACTAATAGGTATAGACTAAAGAGAGGCCTAGGCCTCTTAGATTAATAACCTATCCTTGTCCTTATAAAGAAAAGGACCAAACTTTTGCCTCAACCAATCAGCAGTAACCACCCTCTAGAACACTCCTGAAGGAAGCTCAGAACCTCAGATTTTCAAGCACAAGTGCTATATACAACCTACTGAGACATCTAAGGTAAGCTTTCCCTGGAGAGGAGGGTGGGTCGCATGTGAATCTATGAAAGCTTCCAATACTGGAGAACTACAGTTACAGGTAACTTATTTCTTACTCCAGTATTGGAACTTTCATAGATTCACATGCTTGAATCAGAGTAGCAAGCAGTTTGTTAGCACATTTACCATGGCTTTGAAGCTTAACAGGAATGTAAACAGTGTAACCTGCAAGCAATCACCAAACAAAGTAAAAGACATAACCATAAAGTTAACAGTCAAGGAAAACTTTCATAAGCAGTCAAGACAATAACCAGATTACCATATGGAAATGTGATACAGTGAATATAGGTAGTAGGGAACAGATGCCGAAGTACTGCCTGACCCACTGCTGTGTCATTGAGAACTGCTGAGTCCAAACAGTAGTGCTGGGTGAAAACGTGTCTATTCTTCCACGTTGCTGCCCAGCAAATTTCCGGAAGTGATACTCATGCAAACAAAGCTGTAGATGTTGCCACTGACCTCGTGGAATGGGCTCGGACTCTAGCTGACAGAGGTCTACCAGCCTATTGATGACAGAATTGTATTGCACCTGCGATCCACCTGGAAATACCCTGTTTGGAGAGTGGAAAGGCTTTCCTTGGTGCACTGTATGCCACAAATAGTTGAGAGGTCTTACGGAAAGATTTTTTTCTATCTAAATAAAATTTTAGGCAACGTTTGACGTCCAATGAATGCAAAGCTCTCTCCGCCGATGTCGTAGGATTCGAGAAGAATGTTTTAAGAACCACTGGTTCGTTGAGGTGGAAATCAGATGGCACCTTGGGAATTAACTTTGGACTTGTTCGAAGCAGAACTCCATCTGATCTGCATTGCAAGAAAGGTTCCTTTATTACAAAAGCTTGTATTTCACTGACCTGTCTGGCTGAGGTCAAAGCAAGTAGCAAAGCCAACTTCCAAAATAGGAATTTGATTTCTGCAGTGTGAATTGGTTCAAAGGGAGTTTTCATTAACTGTGAAAGAACCGTGTTCAGTTGCCAGGCTGGTGGTGGAGGTCTGACTGGAGGAAATACTCGAAAGAGCCCTTTGAGGAACTCTTTAATCACTCTAGAAGACCATAAAGGAGAAGAGGACGGCGATCTTCTGTACCGGGAAATGGCCGCTAAGTGAACTTTAATTGAACTATGTGCCAAACCTGATTTTGCGAGAAGCAGAAGGTAAGGTAGGATCTGTTCTGGAGAGGAAGAGAATGGATGTAAATTCTCCAGATGACACCAGATGCAGAAACGCTTCCACTTGAGGCGGTACGTCTTGTTGGTACTGTCCGCTCTTGCTTTGGCTGGGATATTGCGGCATTTGCTAGAAATGTTTAAATCTCTGAATTCATTGTATTCAGGAGCCAAGCTGACAAATGCAGGCTCTTGAGGTCCGGGTGTACTATCTGCCCCTGGTTCATAGTCAGGAGATCTGGAATCACTGGAAGTTTAAAGTGTGGGACTTGCGATAGGAGAAGCAGTTCTGTGTACCAGTGTTGACGTGGCCATGCCGGAGCGATGAGGATCAGTTTGCATGGCTAGACTTTCATCTTTCTCAGGACTCTTGGAAGAAGAGGAATGGGAGGAAAAGCGTAAGCAAAGATGCCGGACCATGCAATTGAAAAGACATTCCCCCATGACCCCTGTTGGGGATGCCAACTTGCATAATACCGGCATTTGCTGTTCTGGGGAGTTGCAAACAAGTCCAAGTTCGGTGTGCCCCAGCGCAGAAATACGCTCCTCAGGGTCTGGTGGTGCAGCTCCCATTCGTGATGTCAGTCTGCTTAACATGTCCGCAATCGTGTTCTGCCATCCTGGAACATGTTCCGCTCGAAGGCAGATTCCGAGGTCTATGGCCCATTCCCACAACATTTGGGCTTCCTTGGAGAGAAGGCGAGATTTCGTGCCCCCTTGCTTGTTTACATAGTGCATCGTTGTGGTATTATCCGTACGGACTAGCACTGATGAATTCTGTATCCTGGGCAGAAACGCCTGGAGGGCCAGATACACAGCTTTCAACTCTAACAAATTTATGTGGGATTGAGTTTGATGCCATTTTCCGCTTACTTGGAGCTCTTGTAGGTAAGCTCCCCATCCCTCTAAGGACGCATCTGTTGTGATCACTACTGATGCAGCTTCTTGATGCAAGGACATCCCTGCTGACAAATGGTCTGTGTCTAGCCACCACTCTAGGGCCTTCACCATACGAGGAGTTACTCTGACAATGTTGTTGAATGAACCCACTGTCTGTCCAGCTCCTCCGGAAATGGGCGCATCCTGAGACGACAAAACGGAATCAGTGGTATGCATGATGACATCATCCCTAAAAGGGATTTGAAAAGTCGGACTGAAAGTGACTTTTTCCTTTTGATGGAATTTGCCAGAACAAGAAATCGCTGCTGACGTTCCTCTGCTGGGTATGCTCTTAAGCAGACCGTGTCCAGTAGCGCTCCTAAGAAGACAATCTTTTGAGACGGATTCTGGTTGGATTTTTGCTGATTTATAGTCAGACCCAAACTACTGAAAAGATCTGTGCAGGCCTTTGTGGACGTTCTCGCTTCTCGCTCAGACGGGGCTTTGATAAGCCAGTCGTCCAGATACGGAAAGACTTGATGTTCCCGCTGTCTGAGAAATGCTGCAATCGGAGCAAGACACTTTGTAAAAATTCTGGGCGCCGATTTGAGACCAAATGGGAGCACTCTGAACAGGTAGTGGCATCCGGCTACCACAAATATTAGGTATTTTCTGTGTTTTGGATGAATAGGCACATGGAAATAGGCACCTTGGAGGTCTATTGTTGTCATGAAATCGTGCTGGTTCAGGAGCTTTAGTACCTCTTGTAATGTTATCATTCTGAAAGATTGTTTTTTCAGATACAGATTGAGATTTCGAAGGTCCAAAATTGGTCTCCACTGCCTTAACTTCTTTTTGATTAAGAAGAAATGGGAGTAGACACCTGTGCCCCTGCTTGAGAATGGTACTTTCTCTATTGCCCCTTTGTACAGCATGTTCTTTACCTCCTGCTGATCAGCCTTGAGATGCTTCTGGTGGGAGGCTTGTGGGGGAGTTGTAGGCGGTGTTTGGGTAAATTCTAGAGTGTGTCCAAATTGAACTAGGCGCAGAACCCACTGGTCTGTAGTAATAGCTTGCCATTGGTGGAGGAAGTATGAGATGTTGCCTCCCAGGCGAGTAGGATGAGATTGAAACGATTGGCTTGGTGGACTGAGTGTTGGAGCCAGAGCCAGAGATGTATTATTGGCGGCGGTTAGTATCCTTGCCAACCCTTGAAGTCTTTCCTCTATTCGCTCTGACATAGGATGTCTGAGGTGGTTGTCTTTGTTGGAACTGAGGTCTGTATGACTGTGACGAGGAAGAATACGCCGGGTAACGATATTGCTGGTAACCTCCTCTATAAGGAGGTTGACCTCTACCCTTTGATCCCCGAAAGGGAGTTTTCCGGAACTGCAACGTCCCCAAAGACTTGGCAGTGTCTGTGTCTGCCTTGATGGTTTTAAGGGCTTCCTCCTCATGGCTGCCAAAAAGAGCCTCTCCATCGTATGGAGGGTCCAATATATTGTTTTGAACCTCAGGGTGAAATGAGGAGGCCTTAAGCCAGTCTTGTCTCCGTAGAACTGCTGAACCAGCTAGTTTTCTGAAACCTGTTACAGCAACATCCATCGCTGAATCTATAATCTCTTTTGATGTTCTTTCTCCTTCAGCAATATCTTTTTATCCTCCTCTTTAACATCTTCTGGCAATTGATCAATATAGGAAGCAATGTCTGACCACATTTGGCGATCATAGCGCCCTAAAATCGCCAAGGAATTTGCTGCCTTTACTGTGAGAGCTGACATTGATGAGAATCTTTTCCCAATGGAATCTAAACGTCTGCCCTCTTTGTCTGGGGGCGCAGAAAGGGGTACTGTAGGATTCTTCGAGCGGCGTTGAGCGGCCTGCATCACTACTGAGTCTGGTTTTGGGTGTCCTGTGAGGCACGCTGGGGTGTCCTCAGTTGTTTAATACTTTTTATCTAGACGTGGGAGCACCGCTGGTACAGATGCTGGATTCTTCATAATTCTAACACCTTCCTCCCAAATATAATCAATTATGGGAATAGCCCTAACTGACTTATGAAATGGTTCCTTAAAGTCATATAGGAAGCAGTCTGCCTGTTTGGAAGGCATTGGAATGGCAAACCTTTTCGCAGCACGCTCCAACAGATTGTGAAACCCCCTAATATCCTCAGGTGGGGAATCTACCGGAGGAGGAACAGGTGAGGCTGGTGAAAACATCCTGTAGTCATCCCATTCAGAAGCTGTATCATGAAGTTCCCCTTCCTCCTCAGAAGAAACTGGTTCCTGGAGAGGAACAGATTGTGGAGTATTTGGCGCTGAAAGGATCATTGGAGCCCTAACTCTCACTGGCGATGTCACCTGAGGAGGAGGAGGTACAATAGCCGGATCCGAAGGTGGGAAGCGCTGTCTGTAGTCCTGTAGCATAAATTGCAAATCAGTTAATAATGCAGACGGCATTGTGATCATTTCCTCTTGGTACTGACAATGTTGTTCAGGATGGGTAAAGTAGGCTTGAACACAGTATTGTTGGTCTTCATCACCCTCATCATCTTCCGGTTGGCACTTGACGTGCAATTCTGACGGGCTATATGCAACCCCAAAGGGACCTTCATCTTCATCCCCTTCTTCAGAAACTCCCTCCTCCAAAAGGTGTGTGGGTAAGAGAGGAGTAATTTTGAGGGGTGAGGTGAGGTGTGCTCAGGCGTGATTTCTGATGCCAGAATCTTTTTTGACGTAGTCAGTTTTATATGATTTTCATCGACGATTGCGTTGACGGATGCGTCGACGACTGTGTCGACGGATGCGTCGACGACTGTGTTGACGACGGTGTCTTCACCGCCACAGCCTTGACTGTACCTGCCGTAGGTGATGTCGTCGACGACGATGATTTCGTCGATGGAGGGGACTTTGTCGACGCCTGCGGAGTCACCGGCGGTAGAGACTTCGTCGACACCGGTGACTTTAACTTCGTCGACGGCAATATGTCCGACGACGGTGGAACACTCGTCGACGGTGATGACCTCGTCGACCCTTGTGACCTCGAAGACGGTATTTTCTTCGGCGATGTAATGGGCTTCCACGTCGACGACGAGTGCATCATCGACGGTGTGTCAGCCTCCTTGTGAGATATTAAAGAGATGGTCGATGACACTGGACCTCACGTCGACGATGTCAGGGTCGTCGTCGACGATGAGACAGCCATAGAACATGTCGTCGACGTGCCAGAAATGCATCCTCTTGTCGTCGACGGCGCTGAAGTACTTTTCTTCACTGACTGAGAACTTCCTGACAGAATTTCAGAAGTAGGTTTTTTGAAAGTCAGTTTAAGTTCTGTAGGAGGTGGTTTTGATTCAGCAACAGTCTTAGATGGCTGTTCTTTTTTATGAGAACCTTTGCGCTCAGAGGAAGACTCATGAGAGGACTTCTTGGTGCACTTTTTAGCAGGCTCTTTATCAGACTGCGATGACTCTCTAGCTCTTTTTGAAGAGGCTTTCGTAGATGTAGACTGGTCACTCTCAGAGTCTGACATAGGGTCTGATCTAGTTTTTAATTTCTGAAGCCAGTTGAGAAGACGTCCTTCTCTGTCTCTGAGGGTCTTATTAGAAAAAGTACGACAAATATTGCACTCAGATGCCTTATGAGATGGATATAGGCAGTAAATACAATTGTTGTGGGGATCATCCACGTAAAGTCTTTTCTTCAGGCAAGTGGCACATTCTCTGAAGAGAGCCTTCTTAGCCTTGTCAGACATAGTCCAAATATACTGAAGACCCACAAATGTAGGAAGATGATATATGAAACATATATATATATATATATATTCCAAATTCCCTCGGAGTGAAGGAAAAAGGGTCGCACTTCCAGATTAGGTGTTTTAACAATCCTTTATTTTCGTTTCATCAGCTGTTCAAAAGCTGATGAAACGAAGATGATGGGTGATGGAACATGGAATATGATATATGAAACATATATATATATATATATATATATATATATATATATATCCAATCGAAAACGCCCAGAGCTTGAAGACTCCACACACGACGTGTAAATAAACCACTTTAATCTTTGGCAGACAGCAGCTAAACCACGGATGTCATCACAGCGCATTCTTTGCCATTAAGCGCCATACGCGTTTCAGGAGTCATTCCCTTATTCACTGGCTTCGGCAATGGTGGAGAACAGCCTTTCACTTTGCGCACTCGCGGTTTTATTGTAACTTGGTCCCGCCCCTTGGGCGTGTGCATAAGTGCATTGTGGTCATGTTAGTTCAGTTCAGAAAAATCCGTAATGGAAAAGGCTGTACTTCTCCTTCCAATAGTGAAAATCCATCGGGTCGCTGTTACAGACAAAAGCGGTCCGCTGCTTTTCTTGTGCCTGACAAAGGGGGCTGCGTCGTTCCTGATGTGCACCCGATAGTGCGAGTGCACAGACCTGCATCAGTCGGCAGTGGGGAGTCTTCGTGACCAGAGCAGGCCACTGTATATATCCAATCGAAAACGCCCAGAGCTTGAAGACTCCACACACGACGTGTAAATAAACCACTTTAATCTTTGGCAGACAGCAGCTAAACCACGGATGTCATCACAGCGCATTCTTTGCCATTAAGCGCCATACGCGTTTCAGGAGTCATTCCCTTATTCACTGGCTTCGGCAATGGTGGAGAACAGCCTTTCACTTTGCGCACTCGCGGTTTTATTGTAACTCTGGTCCCGCCCCTTGGGCGTGTGCATAAGTGCATTGTGGTCATGTTAGTTCAGTTCAGAAAAATCCGTAATGGAAAAGGCTGTACTTCTCCTTCCAATAGTGAAAATCCATCGGGTCGCTGTTACAGACAAAGCGGTCCGCTGCTTTTCTTGTGCCTGACAAAGGGGGCTGCGTCGTTCCTGATGTGCACCCGATAGTGCGAGTGCACAGACCTGCATCAGTCGGCAGTGGGGAGTCTTCGTGACCAGAGCAGGCCACTGTATATATCCAATCGAAAACGCCCAGAGCTTGAAGACTCCACACACGACGTGTAAATAAACCACTTTAATCTTTGGCAGACAGCAGCTAAACCACGGATGTCATCACAGCGCATTCTTTGCCATTCAGGAGTCATTCCCTTATTCACTGGCTTCGGCAATGGTGGAGAACAGCCTTTCACTTTGCGCACTCGCGGTTTTATTGTAACTTGGTCCCGCCCCCTTGGGCGTGTGCATAAGTGCATTGTGGTCATGTTAGTTCAGTTCAGAAAAATCCGTAATGGAAAAGGCTGTACTTCTCCTTCCAATAGTGAAGATCCAGAATGCTCTGATGAACACGCCCACTGAGGCTGCATTTAAAAATTACGCTGCAAGAGCGGCGTCACTGTTACTTACCGGACCTCTGCTGCCCAAGCCAGTGAACAAGGGGAACATCCCTGAAACGCGTATGGTGACATTGGGCTGACTGACTGCTTGAACTGCTGTTAGTGTAACTCTGCAGTCTGCCAATAAAGAAACGAAAGAAAACACGCTGCGTGAGGCATTTCCTAAAGTGGAGCGCTTTTCGATTGGTATATATATATATATATATATATATATATATATATATATATATATATATATATAATATATAATATATATATATAATAATTGTACTTTCCTGTAGAAAAAGTCCAGAATTCTCTATTCCTGATGAAAAATCTGAGCAGAGCTCAGAGGAGACTCCTAGCACAACGTGCAGTAGAAAGTCTGAGGTTCTGAGCTTCCTTCAGGAGTGTTCTAGAAGGTGGTTACTGCTGATTGGTTGAGGCAAAAGTTTGGTCCTTTTCTTTATAAGGACTAGGATAGGTTATTAATCTGAGAGGCCTAGGCCTCTCTTTAGTCTATACCTATTAGTGTATTATGACTATTTAAGTCTACTACTACTACTACTACTATTTTAAGTATCGGGGACTCCCATCATGACGACTGGGAATGATTCAAGCATGTGAATCTATGAAAGTTCCAATACTGGAGTAAATCAACGAACACAGGGCTACATGAAACTCTACGCGCTGGTGAATGACCCCTATAATGGGGAAAAGACTATGCACTCTATAAACCATTCCGCAATGGTAATAAAAGGTATGGTAAAAGCTAACATAACCTACAACAACAACACCCAGTTATGTGTTAAATCACGTAATTACGTGATAATTGACAGCAGTAATGAAAATGTATGAAGACAGCAAGAAGACCTCATAGAGAGAACAAAGAAATTAATACTACTCGCTGGTGTGTCAACCAGAGGAAAAAGAGAGAGAGAACACACCCCCACTCTACCAACCACACACATTTGGAAATAGATGTTATTGCAAAATCTAAACAAAAGCTAAGTGGCCAGGTCAAGCGATTTGTTTAGTCCCAAAATAGATTGAGATAGTGAGCACTGGTATATAAACATCACTGAAAGGGTATAACCCTTACCTCAAGGTCATTCGCAGAGCGGGGAGGATGGGCAGGGCGTTAAGGAATCTGCGGCTAGACTGTGTCTCTACCAGATATAGCGTTACCGAAGGTAAGTAACTTTTACATCTGATAGAGACATCTAGCCGCAGATTCCTTAACTTTGAATTACATACCATAGCTATACCCCACTGGAGTTGGGACTGTGAACTAATCCCACAAATGTTCTCAAGGAGAACTAGGCGGTCAACAAAAGACTAAGCAAGAGCATGTAGGATAGAAAAACAAGAGCTGGCTCTTAATAGAACCTATGACTTCCGTCATGGAGTATACAAATAAAAGTAACTGTACAGGCCCGAGAAAATCATGTGAAATAGTAAACCAAGCGATTGGTTCCTAATAGCACCTACGACTTCTGTCATGGAGGATATAAATAAAAGCAACTGTGCATGCCCGAGAAAAACGGTCCTTGAAGGGACAGAGTTAAAAGGGCTTCAAGAGTTGTCTTTAAGCTTAAAGCATCCTCTGGCAAAGGACAGACATGACCCCTTTACCCTAAAAAATGTGAAAGAAAACTGGAGGACCAAAAGGGTCAAATGCCTGATAAAAGACACATAATCTCTGCTATTTCTGACGATAAGACATAAAAAGAGATGCCCTAATGGAAACCTAATAGGACCTTCAGAACCTATTTCCCAGAGGAAATATGAACACCATCCCTTTGTCATGATTAATAAAGTGTGGACAATATGAAGAGTCCACAATCAATCAATGACACAAAAGATGCATATATAGGAATAAAAATATATATAAAGGTATAGATATAGACTTCTTTGAAGAAAAACAACTTACAACGTCCTGTCCCAGCCCTAAATGGCAAGAGTATGCAAAGCATGAGTATCTAGAGCACACATGCCTTGAACATATACAGAAGTGTATCAGCAGATACTCCTATTGGCCCATTCCTTAACGGAACTCTACCGGCCAATGAATAAGGCAAGAACGCAAGGGCATATAAAACTTGCCCACTGCAGTATCAAGGTTCGAAAGACAGAACATAACTTGAGTCTCAATAAGCTCCGAATACCTGGGCAAGCAAAAAAGAACACAAGATGATGTAGGAAAAGGGGGCACACATAAAGTGCAGTTTAAATAGAGGTACAGCCTTGTCAACAACAGACACCTACAATACCTATGAGACAAGACAATATGAGAAACACAGCAACACGTAGTAATATGCATGCTCCATATATCATCATGCATAACATACCTGAAATTAGAGATTTGGTAAAATATTACACTGCCCCAAGAAAACAGGGGGGAGGTGGGGAGCTGCCACCCCCACAACAGTATATGTGAATTGTCAGAAGAAAACACCTACATATACCAAGAACATTCCCTAGAAGGGTGAATGTACCAATTTATGATAACTTCGGGCAAGGTGGCCCAAACACAACCATTGCCAAAATACCGCACCACGGCGTTGGGCAAGGATAAGTATACCACCCCACAACGTGGAGCACGGATAGGTATACAACATGGGTAGACATTCACTGTATTGGGGTAATAAAATCATGTTTATACTAGACGATGTTTTTAACCCTAAAAGAAGAACTCACAAGCAAATACCATTCGAAGAATGCAAAATGTGAATTGTAAACTAGAGCACGATCCACCTGCTAAACCTCCTCAAAGCTCTGATGCACTAAAAGAAATACTTAGGAAGCTAAACAGATCGCTCAGAAGCCACTTTTTGGAAATAATCATAAATGCGTAAAAAATGCAACAGACCCTTGTAAAAGGCTATCACAAGAAGAAAATAGAGCCCTTGCTCACTACAATAGTTCTATAAGAACATAATGCTAAGTCCGAGGAGGACACAGCGTTAACACAGCCAGAGTTTACTGTAAAGAAAGACTCTACCAAGGTAGCATACCTGACGAGCTATACAATAGCAAACCAGTACTCCAGATAGAGTACGTCATATACCCATAAAAAGGGGTATAGTCTCTTGAGCCGAGCTCTTTATCAGAGATAATGGAAAAGAAATTAAACCAGCTACCCAGCTGCAAACCCTATCCGTGAAGTAAAGACTCAAACCCATAGGGTAATAGTCTACTGTAAGGAAGTGGGTTTCTGTTGCAGTAACACCCCCACTTTTTGCCAGACCACTGATGCACTTTGACTTGATGTGCCCTGGGTCCCTGCCAATCAGGTTCCCAGGGCCTGTGTTCTTTCCCCCCAAACTATACCCAATTGGCATCTCTGGCCACAGGTCAGCCCCTGGTAAATGGTACCACAGGTACCCAGGGCATTGTGACCAGGGAAGACCTCTAAGGGCTGCAGCACTTATTGTGCCACCCTTAGAGGCCCTCTACCCTGACACTCACACTCTGCCTTTGCAGACTGCGTGTCTTGGTGCAGAACAAAGTGAAGAGTCGACATGGCCCACATTCATGTGTGCCATGCCCACAAACCACTGCCCTTGCATACATCAGTCACCCCTCTAGCTGGGTGCCCTATGCCAGTGGTGAGGGTACAGGTGCATGAGCCCTGTACCCCTACAGTACCCAGGTCCATTCCTGGGCACTGTAAGTGCAGTGCTGCCATTAAGAGTATATGGTGCTGGGAGTTTGTCATTACGAACTCCACAGCACCATAATGGCTACACTCAAGACTGGGAAGTTTGGTATCAAACTTCTCAGCACATTAAACCCACACTGATGCCAGTGTGGGATTTAATGTCAGATGCACGACAGAGGGCAACTTAGAGTTGCCCCCTGAACCTAACCTACAATCCACGTCCTGCCTGAGAGGCTGCCTAGGCTGCCACCCAGCAGACATGTTGCTGGACACCTGGGTAGAGAGCCATCTGCTCTCCCGGGCCTGCAACAATGCACGTCCTGGGCGAGGTGCTAGGCCTCATCCCCCAGGATGGGCAGGGGGAAGCTTCAAAGGCATTCCGCCTTTGTGAGCTTCCCCAGACCACTTGCTGTACTCAGCAACTGGTCCCCACTGGTTCTAGCCCCCACTCTGGCGGGAAGACTGGCGGGAAACACCAAGGGAGGAAAGGGGGTGTGCCAGCCTCTGCCAACCCCACCCCTCAGGTGGGGGAAGCGAGGTGAAGCACATCTCCGGGCTCTCGCCATCTTGAAGATGGGGAGCCCTACCCAATCAGGACTAGGCTCCTGCCCCCCTCCCACTGGAGAGTGGCAGGATAGGGGGTGTACCCACCCCAGGGAAGGGACACATTGGTCCCTGCCCTTTACCTACCTGTAACGCCCCTAAATCTAGTATTTAGGGGCACCCTGAACCTTCCTTCCTTAGATCCAGATTCCAAAACAAGAAAGAAGATCAAGAAACAAGAAGACCTGCCGTGCAGCTGCTAACAAGAGGAAGACACCAACTGATTTGGCCCCAGCCCTACCGGCCTGTCGACCCTCGAACCTGCTCCTGCTAAACCCCGGCGTCTCCAGTGGTCAGCAACCTCAAGAACCCCGGAGGACCTGACTGCCTTGTGACTCTAACTACCTGGGACTCCCACGAGCAGTGGTACTGCTCAAAACCAAGTAACCTACCCCTGGTGCCAGCCAGGAACCGCGAATCCAGCAAACTCTGCACCCGCCGAGCCCGGCCTGTGCCTGAGTGGACAAAGACCACGAGGACGTCCCCACGGCGACTGTGACCCAGAATCCAGCACCCAAGGACCCTCCTCGACGATCCCGACGATGCCTGCAGCCTCAGAACCTGGCCCCCTCCAACCGCGACCAGCCGAGGGTAAGATTTCCGACGCCTAAAGACACCCCTGCACCCGACGCCCCACGGCCTCCTGTGCCCAACTCCTGGGTGCCTACCCTTCCTACAGCTTCCCAACTTACCTCTCGAAGTGGTGGTCGCACCTGAAGAATCACCGTCCCTGAGCTTGCAGCCTTTGTTCGTCATGCAGCTTTCCCATTGAAAACCATTGGGCGCCCGACGGCTCAAAAGCCCACTGCACCCGGCCGCCCCAGTGCCGCTGAGGGTGCACCCACTACCCTGTTCGACTTCCCCACTTGCCCTGAGTAAGTGACCAGGAGCTTTGCTCCCACAGCCGAGTGGCCTGCCTGCCAGCAGCCACCAACCCAAGGCCCCCTGCCTTCCATAGGATAACATTGGGCCTACTCTCTCTGCACCCGGCTGCCCCTGTGCTGCTGAGGGTGTAACAACTGTACTTACCTGACCCTGGGGGACCCCTGAGTCTATGCCCAGAACCTTAACTCTGCCAGTCGAGTACTTACCCAAAAGCCAATAACTCACTTTTCTTCCATAGGGTAACATTGACTGGTTTCACTTGGAAATTCTTCTAAGTTTCGAGTTTTGAAACTTTAAAATATTCATCTAAAATCAGCCGAATTACGAAAAAAATTTACTCACCTGTTATCAGGAGAGATCCCAGTGCTGGATCTTGGTGCCCAGCACTGACCCTGAAAAGTAATCATAACTGTACTTACCGGTAACTTGAATTTCCTTCCATAGGATAACATTGCCTGGTTTTTGCTGAAAATGTTTCTAAGTGTCGATTTTGCAAACTTACAAATATTCGTTAAAAATCGCCTGTGTGACATAAACGCATTCTTTCAATTGTTTACAGGAGATGCACCAGTGCTGGATCCAGGATCCCACACTGAGTAAGAAAAAGTAACGATAACACTGCTTACCTGCTAAGTGAATTTCCTCCCATAGGATAACATTGGTGATTCTATGTGAAAAAGTTTCTAAGTGCCAACTTTTAAAATACAATAATATTCCTTAAAAATCACAACTGTATCCCAAACGTTTTTACTCAACTGTTTACAGGAAATGTACCAGGACTGAATCTAGGATCCAGTCATGTGGTAAGAAAAGTAATCCAAAAAGTAATCTATTGCATTTAACTAGAAATTCCCATTGAGCTCCATGTTATATTGTGTTTGAAATTGTGTTGCCTATTGCGACCACTGTAACCATTGCATTCAAAAGTCTATTGCCTATTGAAAGTATTTATCTAAAGCATCTCATTCTGAGAAAGTATATTTCGATACCTATTGTTGGTTCTAAAATAAAACAAGCATATATTTTTATATACAAACCATTGGCCTAGAGTTCAGTTCTTGAGTGTGTGAGACCATTTGCTGACTGAGTGTGTACAACAAATGCTTTACACTGTCCTCTGATACTGCCTTACTGCTCGACCAAGCTACCACTTTAGAGAGTAAGGTTATATCTAACTTTAGCCTCTGCCAAACCTCTGGGGACTGTGGACTCTGTGCACACTGAACCTTACTTTGGTTCAGTATATACAGAGCCACTTTCTTACATCTACCATAAGTCCAAAGTAGTGCTTACATTTCAACACTACCAATGCCTTAAAATCCATAACACAGAGACCACAGCTGTGGACATCCTAGAACAAAATAAACAAGACCCGATGAGTTCCAATCACAAGTTGCCAGCCATGAGACGCTGGACTGCAGAATCAGCATGGCTATAGAATAAATTAAGGCCATCAAAAGGTAAATCCTCTAGGCTCTCCCGAACATTCTCGGGGAAACTAGAATCACGCAACCAAGCGTGCCTCCTTAGAGCTATCGATCTAGCCATAGCCCTACCTACGGAATCCGTAGTGTCCATCGCCGACCTTATAGTGAACTTAGCCATTTCATGACCATCCTGTACCAGCTGAAAGAGTTCAGCTCTAACCTCTTCTGGAAGAGAAGGAAGTAGTCCGAATCCCATAGGGCAAAGGAAGCCCTTCAAACACACAGGACGAGTTAAAAGACCTTAGGACCGAACTAGTGGACGCAAACAAATTTTGGCCACACGTCTCCAACCACCGAGACTTCCTGCTCGGTGGAAGCAAAGGTGGAGTTTCCTAATTCCGCGAAGCCGAAGCTGCCTGCACAACAAGCCCTCTAGCCTTAGGATGCTGAGAAAGACAAACAGGGTCATCTGGAGCAGGTCGATGATGGTGTGCAATGGCACACTCAAAAGAGACTCCTGATGTTGGCTTGGTACATGTCCCTAAAAGAATGTCGTATAGCGACTCTCCTAAAAAAAGAAAAGGCTCAACCCCAGAGCCTCCTTGATGGAGCAGATCCAATAAAGAATCAGAGGGCAAAGTCACCACTTGAAGCTGCAGCTTTAAAATATCTGCAGCCGTTTAATGACCCCAGCAAAAGCCGCACTAGCCTCTGTTGCTATTCTAGGAGGTGAAAGTAAATCATAGGTAGGGGACGGTTGAAGACTGACGTCCTCACCAAAAAACAAAGAACCTCCTACATGTGGCCAAGAGCACCCAAACGTTCAATACTACCAGCATCTGCAGGCTCGTCCTGCAACACTGGGGAAATGGCACCCAAAGAAGCCTCATCTTCAATTTGTAGAGGAGATGGAACAGGAGCCTCAGTGGCAAGAAAAGGCGCCTCCAGCACTGACCGACGTCGAGGCGGCGTCGTATTGACGTCCATCACTAGGGATGTCTCAGGCGCCGAACGACGTTGAGGCGGCATCATATCGGCATCCACTACCACGGGTGTCGTCGGTGTCGCACAGCTTTGAGGCGGTGCCAAGTCACCCTCTGTGGATGCCACTGACATCATAGCAGGAAGCCACACCGGGCTATTTCCCGACGTCCTAGCGACTCCAGCTACGGAGTCAGGGTCCTCGATCAGCGCCGAGGGCGAACCCACCGGCGAACGTCCAATCAGAGTCCCCTCCACCTCTTTGTGACCCGAAGGCGCTCCAGGAAGAGGCGCTGACCCAAAAATAGCTTGTAAGCTTGGAAATACACTTCCATTTGGGCCCTAGTCGCCCCCTCACCAGGATATGGTGGAAAACTCAGGGTTGATTCCTGCTCACTGGCCACCGCTAGGGACAGGGAGGAACTGGCACCAGCATCACAACTTCGCAAGGCCGAGGGCCTCCATGACTTCAACTTCTAGTGCGATTTACCCGACTTCGATGAGCGACGTCCACGGGAACGGCTCCTCAACGAGCAACGTCCACGGGAGCAGCTTTTCGACCTGCCCCGAGCAGGATCTTTAGAAGAGGAGGAAGATCGGCGCCGCTTGGATTTGAACGGGACAGCCGGGCCGATAGCAACTTCATCTGACGCTCCCGTAACGACATGGGCTTCAGCCTCTGACAGGCGTCACACTCCTCGGAGTCGTGGTGCTCTCCCAAGCACCACATACAAATGGTATGCGGGTCCGTTGCCGACATATGCCGCGTACAGGTCTCACACATTTTAAAGCCCGAAGGCATCGAGTAGGCCAAAAAAAAAAAAAAAGAGGCCTGAGGAACCGCTTCTCCTGGATCCGCGATACAGCGTGAAAAAGAAGAAACTGACGTCTGCGCGCCGGAGGGGACTTATATGGCTCCACTGACGTCATGTCTGGAGAAGACGTCATCGCGGAGCCATATGACGCCATCCCCGGCGGGCAGAGGTACTGCTGAAAAAGTTCCGGATCCAGACTGGCACCTGGAGAGAATTCAAAGTTAAGGAATCTGCGGCTAGATGTGTCTATCAGATAAATGCAGCTGGATCCATGCCAGGCATCTGGAAATCTGGGAAGGATTGACAAGGTGCTGGGAATTCCAATATCTATGGAACTGGCGCAGACGGATCTGGCTGGAAGGGCCCCGGTGAAGGAGGAGTTGGGAAAACTAGTGCAGACATCGGTATATGGGTTCGAAGGGTTGGTCCGGCTGAGGTAAAGGCATGGAACCACCTCAAACATGGTAAGTAGGCTTTATTTCAGCCAACTCCAGCTTCTAGGAGGAAGATCCTGTGGGAGACCATGGTCGTTTGGCGAACTTATCTCTTCCTGATCGCCTTTTGTGTTTCTTGAGTTTCCTCTTCTTGGTCTCCAAAGAAGAGGACCTTGATCGGGGTCTTGATTAAAGATGACTACTCCTCTTCTCATTGTGGCCCAGGCCATAAAGAGCTTTGCCTCTCTTTCCTTAATAGTCTTCATGTTCTTCCTGAGGCAAGAGTCGCAGGTGCAAAATCATAGTGGAAGCCTAAGCACCACAGACAAATGGACTGGGGGTCAGTGATGGACACCTGTCCCTCACAGTCTCTGCAGCTTACAACTCTCGTGAGAGAGAGAGCTACAGATCCACATCAAAGGCATGGGATAAGGGAACTGACATTGTTGAGTCAGGCGGAATATATATGGCCTCAGTGACGTCACCTGATGCCACTTCGTGTGTCACTCCGAAGCCTGCAACGTGAGAGCTTTGAAGTTTCCAGATCCAGTTTGTCTCCTGGGATTATTCTACAGGTAAGGAATCTGGAGGTAGAAGTAGCCATCAGAAGCTAACATTCGAGCAGAAGAAACCAACATGGTCTCGGGCAGCAGACCTGAAGGCATCAAGGACGAACCTATGTTGACAAGACTAGCAAGATAAACTAATACCGGGAAAGGAGCCACAAGAGGAGGAGACGAAAACAAATCCTGAGGCCGCTTGGGACTTGGAGGCATAATATTGAGGGGCAGTTGAAGGAGAAACATTGCCGTCACAGCCTTGGTGAATACTGCCACCTGAGCAGGATCAGCAACAGGTTCTGCAAAAGCTGGAAAAGCCTAGGCATAGAGCTGTAAAGTCATTCAGTGTGTCCACAGTGTGTTCTACACCACTTCATGCTGAGCACTCTCAGCCGACAGTGATATTGAAAAATTAGGGCCTACTTGGACCTGAAGGACTACCTGATTTAAATAATTACTGTTGTGTAAGTGCCACGGGATATCGGTTGAATTTACTGATCTTAACATTGGATTGTGGACACACTAAATGACTACACGGTTCATTTTGAGTGTCTCTTTGAACAAGATAGGATGAACCAGTGGCTTCTAACAATCGCAGGACTATGCTTCTTATGTGAAATCTTCGCAAAAAATAAGCCCTGACGAAGTCAAAATTCTCGACGAAACACGTGTTGGCTACTGTAAAGAATCAACCTTGTGAACAAGCAAAATAAATGACTTGCGGAGTCCAAGAGTTGGAATAATAAACTGATGTGTGGAGTCCAAATTCAGAAGAAGCACAGCGAAAGAAGAGTTGAATATTGTGACTGGAAAATTACGCATATATTCTGATTAGTGTGTGCCAATGGAGACAATATCTAGCTGCAGATTCCTTACGTTTGAATTTCCTAGGCGTCAGACTAGATCTGGAAACTTTTGTGTGCGCATTACCCCTGTGCGCCATCAGGTGGCTCCGTTCAGTTCCATGTGGCATCATCGCGCCAAATGTGACGTTGCAGTCATCTATATAGGAGCCACCCAGGTGCGCGGACGTCAGTTACTTTTCATGCTTTCCACGCCAGAAGGGCAGAGCCATGAAGTGAACTGATTAGTGTGTGTCCAAACTAGGGCCCTGAAAAGAGATCAACGCTAGCCCTATAAATGTGGCCACAGAGCGGGGAGGCATGGGTGGGTCTGTAAGGAATCTGCAGCTAAATATTGTCTCTACCAGTTGAACAAGTTACTTACCTTCGGTAATGCATTATCTGGTAGAGACAATATCTAGCTGCAGATTCCTTACCTTTGAATTTCCCAGGCATCAGACTGGATCTGGAAACTTTTGTGCTTGTAGTACCCCTACACACTGTCAAGTAGCTCTGTTCCGTTCCGTGTGGCATCGTCAGCGCTGGTTATGACATTGCGGTCACCTATATAGGCCCAATCCAGGCACGCGGACATCAGTTACTTTTCACGCTTTCCATGCCAGAAGCGCAGAGCCATGATGCGAACTAACTAGTGTGTGTCCAAACTAGAGCCCTGAAAAGGGAGCAAACTTAGCCCTATAAATGAATCCGCAGAGTGGGGAGGCATGGGTGGGTCTGTAAGGAATCTGCAGCTAGATATTGTCTCTACCAGATAATGCGTTACCGAAGGTAAGTAACTTGTTCATCTGATAGAGACTTCTAGCTGCAGATTCCTTACCTTTGAATAGATACCCAAGCCATACCTCCTGGCGGTGGGCTGCGGACAAACTAATAGACTAAAACGTACTGCAGGACCCAACAGGCGAAATGCCCATCCCTGTGTACGTGACTGTCCAGGCAGTAGTGTTTAGCAAACAAGTGCAGGGAAGCCCACGTTGCTGCCTGGCAGGTGTCTAGGTCTGGCACTCCACGAGCCAATGCCGTGGTCGCAGCCTTCCCCCTGTTGGAATGGACTCGTAAGACCTCAGGAGGCTGCTTTTTAGCCAGGGCATTGCAGATCCTAATACAGATCGATCAATGCGAACTGGTTCCTTTCTGCACTGCCCAACCTTTCTTAGCTCCCACATAATCCACGAAGAGTTGGTGGTCCACGCAAAATTATTCTGTGCGGTTAAGGTAAAACGACAATGCTCTTCTTGGGTCCAGAAGATGGAGACGCTCCTCTTCCTTAGATGGATGTGGAGGAGCATAAAAGGTAGGCAGTGTGAACAACTGACCCAGATGGAACGGGGTCACCACCTTAGGAAGGAAAGAGGCTCAGGTGCAAAGCACCACCTTATCCGGGAATATCATGAAATAGGGAGGATGGGTGATAAAGCCTGCAGCTCACTGACCCTCCGGGCAGATGATATTGCCACTAGAAATGCTGTTTTGATAGTAAGCAACCTGAGAGGAAAATTATGTAGCAGCTCAAAGGAAGCACACATGAGGTAAGTGAGAACCAAGTTCAGATCCCAATGAGGCATAATGAAGGGCATAGGAGGAAACACATGCACAAGCCCTTTCAGGAACCCCTTTACAATAAGGGACTTGAATAAAGAGGGTTGGTAAGGCAGCCACAGGAAGGCGGACAGAGCAGAAAAAAAAGAACCCTTGAGAGTGCCCAGAGCAGAGCCCTGCTGGGCAAGGGTAAGAATAAAGAGAAGGGAGAAAGAGGGTCTTGAGAACTCTGGGCAGAAGTAATATGGGTGAAAAGGTGTACAGGATGCCTAAGCTCCACTCGTGATGAAAACCGTTGCTTAGCGATAGCCACCTTGGAAACTCCAACGAGCAGAACTGCTGACAATGCACATTCTCTTCGGAGGTACACAGATATAACGAAGGCTCTCCCCACTGCGGAAAGAGACCTTGCGCCACCTGTGAGTAGAGACGCTATTCATGATCCACTAGGCATCAACGGCTGAGGTTGTCTACCCTGGCGTTCAGAGAACCTGCCAGGTGGTAAACCACAAGGGTTATGCCCTGCTGTTCCAGCCATGTCCACAGATGCAGCGACTCTTAGAAAAGGGTTCAGAATCCCTCCCGCCCTGCATGTTTCAGTACCACATGGCAGTGGTGTTGTCTGTGAATACTTGCAGCAACTTCCCCTTGACCGAGGGAAGAAATGCTTTCAGCGCTAGTCGGATCGCTCCGAGCTCTAATAGGTTGATGTGGAGTCCGGATTCCGCCAGAGACCAGAGTCCTCTGATCTCCATTTCTCCCTATTGGCCGCCCCATCCCAGGAGTGACGAATCGGTCACTACTGTGAGATCTAGTTGGGGAATGGAGAGGGGTCTGCCTTTGACCCAATCACGGTTCGTTAGCCACCACTGCAGGTCCTTCACAGTTCCCTACGAGATCTGTACCATGTCGGAGAGTCTCCCTGATGCTGCGCCCACTGGAGCTTCAGGCCCCACTGCAGAGCCCGCATATGCCATCTGGCATGATTTACCAACAGGATATAGGAGGAAATGAGGACCAGCAGCCTCAGTCTGTCTCACTGAAATCCAGGAAAGAGGGTGAATCATCTGAATCATAACCTGGATATCCTGGACTCCCTCCTCAGAAGGATAAGCTCAAAACTGCACTGTGTCCAGAACAGCTCAGATGAAAGGGAGCATCTGAGAAGGAATCAGGTGTGACTTTGGCATGCTTATAGTGAAACACAGCAAATGCAGGAGGTCCGCCGTAGTCTGGAGTTGGGAGACGACAGTCTGGGGCGAGGCCGCCTTCAACAGCCAGTCATCGAGGTAGGAAAAGACTGAAACCCCCAACCTGTGCAGATAAGATGCTACCACCGCCATCATCTTGGTGAACACCTGAGGGACACTGGCAAGGCCAAAGGTAAGCACTGTGAACTGAAAGTGCTTGTGGCCTAACTTGAACACTGGGGCTCACGGTTCAATCCCCCGGTGCAGGCGGCAGGTTAGCCCAGCACCTTGTGACTCTGGGCAATAGCTCGCTTAATCTTCCCGACGGCCCCCAGTGCCAGGACACCTCTCACGAGGTAGCTGTGCGCTTTACAAATGCTGGTATTTACAAATGCTGGATGGGGGGGGTGAAAATAAGCCTCCTGCAAGTCCAACGCTACCAGCCAGTCCCCTTGGTCTATGGCATACAAGACCTGAGCCAAAGTGAGCGTCTTGAATTTCTCCTTTTTGAGGAAGAGATTGACGGTTCGGAGGTCTAAAATAGGAGGAAGACCTTGCTTCTTTTTGGTTATCAGAAAGTAGCAGGAATAACAACCACTGCCTACTTCTGATATCGGAACCTTTTCTATAGCCCCCTTTGCCAGGAGACCTCTAAATTTCTCTTGGAGCAAGATAAGATGATCCTGCGCCAGCCATTCGTGAGATGGCAGTAAAGGGGGACGGAAAGAATGGAAAGGGACAGAGTAACCCGTCTGAGTGCTCTGCAAGACCTACTTGTTCAATGTTTGCATTGACAGTGGAGGAGATGATGCTGGATTCTCCCTCCAACTGGGCACCCATGGTCTTGCACAACCAAACTAGGAAGGCTTTGAGGCTGAGGAGTTGGTGGCGGATGACTTCTTGCTACCATTCCCACTTGATCAGAATGCACTGCGTCCACATCCTCGCACAACTTGGGAAGCGTGCGCAGGACGATGGCTGAGGGATGGCTGGCATGGTTGAAAGTCCCTTCCAAAGCCACGAAAGGCTAGAGAGCTGTAGGTTTGTCACTTCATTGATCTAATGAGGATAATCCTGCATTGTAATAACATGTCGGCATGATGGACTTTGGCTAAATTCCTGTCTGCTGTAGGTGAAAATCTGACCTTTTCCCTTCCAAAATAATGTTATTTGCTGTTTGCACAACAGTGTTAATCGTGGGTGTGTATGTATTTTAATCAGTCGTTATTTCTTTTTAAATCTAAGAGTGTGAATTTTTATGCAGTCTTGCACATTTTGTCTGTATTGCACAATTTGTTGCTAGTCAACTCTTCTTTTCATGATTTCTTTTTACTCTACAAGTGTGAATTTTTAAGCAGGTTTGTACCCTTTGCCTGCATTGCACAATCTGATTTTTAAGTCATTCTTCTTTATTGCCAAATTTGCCTGTATACTATATACTTGGCATTCTTGGGCCTTGGTCTGTGTTGTTTAAGTAGTTATGCACCCGATATCGGTGCTGGGTTCTGTACTGTAATTATCTTTTCATGTTTTATGTGCGTATCTTTTTCATCCTGGCTCCGGTTTACAGCTCCTTAACCAGAGGTATTGAGTGGTATGTAAATAAGAGTTGCTTTATTGCTGATTTTATGAATTTTTTAGAACATTATCTTTTTATTGGTGTGTTAAGAGATGTATGGTTTGTATTGCCGAATTGGCAAAAGAACAAACTAATAAGATATATGATACAATACAGGTCCTGCTCAGAAGGCTTGTATTTTTTCTGATGTCTAGATGGAGCCGCTTGAGTTGAAGCTGGCGTGAGGAAATGCTCCATAGCTCGTTGTAACAATCCTGGAACCAGAGGCAGGAGAAGTCTCTGGTAGGAACGTGGGTAAAGGGTTTAAAAAATTACCGAAGTTGATGCTGATGGAGAGGGCAGCAGAATGTTACATTTGGTAGTTCCTTGTATGAGTGCTTTCTTTGTCATCACCTGAAGAGAACCAATCAAAGTTGGTGAATGCCTTCTGGTGTCAGAAGATGCTGTCGCCATCACCGTTCTAGGCACTGTTTGTCGAGGCTCTCGTCTAGATGCAGACACCGTCCCAGGCTCTGGATCAAGGTTAAGATCCACGTTTATATATTAAAAGTGGATCTTAACCTTGATCCAGAACCTGGGACTGTGTCTGCATCTAGACAAGAGCCTCGACAAACAGTGCCTAGAACGGTGATGGCGATGTTGTGAAGTTGTTCTCGACTGTGACACGTTCCGAAATCTAGATCTTAGTGGAGAAACTGGAGGCTGCACTGTGGAAGGAACTTCCAAAGGTGCCTCAGATTGCGGCAGTGGCGGAGGTGAAGTACGCGGTGTAGGCACTGAAGGAGCTGGTTGCTTGGAAGGAGAAGGATGTGGAGAGTCTGGAATAACTACTGTTGATGATGGTAAGTACGCCCTTGCGTATTCTGAGCCAGAGGTTGATGGCAACCTTCTTGCTCTCGCTTTTCTGACCCAGCTAGCAGATGTGGATTGTCTCAACGTCGAATGATTTCTCCATGTCAAGTGTTTTCTATGCCTTGACGTCAAATGGCTTCTTGACATTGAATGTCTTCTATGTCTTAGCATCATTGAATCCTTCAACGTCGATCTTCTGCATCTCAACGTCGACGGTCGCCTCCTCTTAGACGTCGACTCAGCTCTCGACGGCGAGCATGTTGGTACTTTGCCTTGTCCTTCAAGTCTAATGGGAATGATGTTGTTTTCCTGGATTTTCCCTCTTTTTGGATCTCCCTCTTTTGGAGTCCTCAGAGGGTGGTGGCAGAGGACTGTGCCTCTCCTTGCTCACATGAAGTACCACCTGCAGAAAGCGCCTCTTGCTGTTTTCCCCGCTCTTGTGTTCCATGAAGGCGAATCTTTTCCCTGTCTTTCAGAGTGCGCCTGGAAAATGTCTTGACATTTGTCAGGAATGTGAGTATCAGGAAGGCAGAGAACAAACAGAACCTGAGGATCTGATTTTGCCTTCTTTTCCACCACAGGCAGAACATGTGGCTAACAAAGATGGCATTTTATTTGCTTTCAAAAATAATTTTTCTGTCAGAAAAATACTCTAGACGGTCTAAGACGTTGAGTAAAGCTGTTGTAAAAAAATCCGAAGTAGATTTATGTTGAAGAAAAGCCTAAAAAAGTCAGAGCTCAGTGAGCCAAGATCCTGTCACCAGGAGCTGGAAAAAAGAACTGAGATAACTGACACCTGCTGGACAGGACGGGACACTGGAGGGCTGCGATCCTTAATGGGTGCAGTGTCAGTTTTTTTTATAACTACTGTACTGCAGCCTATATGTCTACTTTGCCCCATTTCATTTAAAAAAAAAAAAAGGTTTATGAAGGATATTTGTAAGGAAAAATTATTCAGCTCCCGGAAATTCTTCCTAGTATTTCTTAATGATTTTTGACCGTTTTTAAATATAACTTTAAGTAATTGGCCAATAAACCCTCTTTATAGGCTGTATATATATTTTTTAACTTATTATGCCCTAGTCTTGGCCTTCCTGCACACATGGACGGGACTATTCAGTGCTTATGATTAACAATGGCGAGCCCCTAAGAGAAGTACATTTTATTCTCCAGGTGGTGGCTAAAGCTGAAAACCTAATCAGACCATTCAGAGATACCAAAACTAAGAAGCCGATTTACTAATATTTCATTCAGCGCACTAACTAATGTTGTTGGACTGCATTGCTTGAAAAGAAGAGATCCGGAAAGCGCCAGATCTACTAAGATGTGGCGGTGCTCCCCTCTTCCCAAGTGCTGATGCTCAATTAGGCTGGCTGGTGCCATGCCCACATATTCACAGTAGAAATGCTGTGCTCGGTTATACATTACAACTTTTACCACTCTGTGTATGTACTGTACAGTGCAGCACACATCTAAAGTTTTAAAGGAATATATGCCTGCTTCAAGGAGGAATATGTTTGGGTGCAAAGCCCTATCTACAAATGTTAGTAGATAGAACTTAGAATCAAAAACCATCTGTAGTGGCGCAGGAACACCTAAGTGCCACACATGGGATGCCCCCTTGGAGCATTAGCAGTGCAAAATAGGACATTTACAACAGCTACATTGAACCAACTTTCCTGAGCAAATTATGTTTTGCACTGAAAGCTAAATAACAAATCAACACTTCAGAATGGTTTGTGTCAACTTTAGTGACTTTTCACCAGCACGAAGTGTTGATAAATCTAGGCCTAAGTGTCTGGACTCAGACACAACTGAGTGAATGCACTGAGGTCTGTTGATGTGCTCACGTGCCCTGTACTCTAGATATGCATCTAGTTCAGACCTGTGTGTACCCAGTAACCCACCTCTTACGGCTGTAGTTAGTGTTCTTGTTAAATGTTATTTTCATCGCCAGGTTTGCAACAAGATCACGAACCTGTGAAGTACAAAGAAAAGATAAATCAATTTGTGACAAAAATCATTTTCTAAAAGATTACATGTATTTGGTGTACCTCATTCCTTTCATACACTATATTCAATCGCATTTTCCTCCTGGGCTTCACATACTTTAAGCAGGGGTCGTCTAGCTCCAAACGTGATATATCATACGTGCAACATGCATCAGCATTCAAACGAAAGCATGAAAACGAGTGATCTATTTTATCCACACCAGGATAGTCCTGCGGCTATGAAGATAACCATCACATAAGATTAGGTGTTTATATGTCCACCGCGGCATTCACTGAAACTTCCAGAAACAAAAAGGTATAGTGGACCCCATCATTTATCCCGCACATCATATATCAGGGCATATTTTAAGTTTTGCTAGTAGATTTTCCATCCATCATTGCAGGGGGTTTGTCTACAACACCAAGATGCCATTGTTAGTGTCCACACCTGGGCGATGGAGGTTTCTCCATCACAGTAGCTGTATCTGTAATGGAAGGAGTCACATTTGGGTGCAAAGCTCTGGTGGAAATTCCATCAAATTCTGTGTTGGATGGTAAAATCCTCATCACCAAATGTGGATACTAGAAATATAGGCATAAAGTTGGGAACATTGTGGGTGCCCATGTATGTGGTCTCTCTCTCTGATAGGCTGGGGTTCTATCCTAACATTTTATGAACACTATGTTTCTGTGAACATACACTATTTTCATGGTAGAGTGTCACGGTGGAATACTATGGATGTACTCCAATCGGAACGACTAGCAGACTACCCACGCCATATCACGAGGCTGATATGCCACTATAGATTGATATTTTGTTTTTGACACGTTGGAAGACTGCATAGCAGCACCACTGTGAAAACCACAATAGGATTCTTGCTGTCTTGTCTAACTAAAAGTAGGGTAGTTTGGCATAGGAAAGGGGAATAGCAGTTCCACCACTTTTTCATAGATTTGCCAGTAACACACTGATGTAAACCAGGGTGTTAGTCCTCATTTGACATACCGATCTCCCTAAACAATCATTGGCGTGGAAAAAAAAAATTCTAGGCTTCTGGAAAACTCATTACAAGAAATCTAGTTGGTCAGATCCATTCTCTGCTAATCCACAATCAATTAGTGGAATCATTTGGTGGAACAGTTAACAGGGGTCATGTCCCTTTTGTCACAGACTCCTGGCCCATTGATGGCTGCATTACCAAACTGAATGTTTTAGGTCATTCAGACATTGGCCTCTTATGCATGAGATACCCACCTACCTGGCAGGATCTCACTGCTTACAATGCATCCAACTGTACATTGAATGCATTGTAGGTAGAGTATATGGCAAAAAGGTTGCCTGTTTTTTGGGGCCACGCTCAAAAACTTTCATTCTTCTAGAACAAACTACCAAATCAGGAATTTCTTTTGGATAAACAATAAAGTGATGAACCTGAAAACACATCGTTTTCTTGCTTCATTTCATGGCCACTGATTGATTTCCCTATCTTGGACCACCATATTTCGCTTGCAAAGTCAGCGATGGTTGCCTCACCATAAATAGTGCACTGTAATGTCATGATGATTGGGGGAACTCAGTGGTGGATGGGCTATCAGACCAAGGATTACTGATGGCAAAGCCACCTGAGGGATTAACATCAGAGATTCTACTATTGGCAACATAGCTTAAGACCTTTTACACTAACAGTTAGTTACGGTGCTGTAATATTATTTCATGAGTATATTTAATTTGTAATCTTCAGGCTTCTATTGTCCCTCATTTATTTCCTCTTTCGTTTATTTAGTCCTATAGATCTACCTTCTATTATCTTTCTATTTCTCCTCTCTAAGAAGTTGTTTGTACCATTTAAGCTAATAAAAGTACCTGATTTTTTTATTGATCCTGACAAATATTGAAAACCGGCTAATTTATTTACAATTATGGCTTAAGAATGGAAATGTATCAATCTCCTGATATGCTAAAGCTGTTACTCAAGTAAACCAAGTGGGGTTAGTGCTCTAGAGACTGAAAGTATATTTTTCACTAGCGACTAGTAGTATATTTTTCACTAGTGTCAGAGGATTAACACTAATGGCAGGTGGCTTATATTGAAAGTGAGGGAGTACAAATTGCAAAATGCATTGTTATACTGATGCAGGACAAATTATGCACCTACTTCATCAGCAAAGACCACAGAATCCAGGTTCAATTGTTCTTCGGGTAGTCTGCACATCCCAGTGCTGACAGTGCCCATCTATGTGTGGGGAGCCTGGCAATGAGGGGCAAGAAGTCTCGCTTCCATGCAGTGCAGCATGGCACTGAAAGAAGATGGACAAATGCTCTACTTCTGTAGCCAGTGATGGATACCAAATACCATTTGCACAGCCCCTACTGAATCCAGACCTGGCTAGGACTTATGTCCAAGAACTGATGAAAGGTAGAGAGCTTTAAAGGAGAAAATAAAGGGTTTATTGTATATACAATCCATTACACCAGACCTCTACTCTCAGGAAGGCTATGGATGGTTTTCAAATGCATTTGTAGTGTATAAATACACTGGACCTCAAGATGATCAACGATCTGTGCACCTAATTTGCCTCATGATAATGAATTGAAAGATAATCTTGCCACTGTTTATGCAACCAGTATCGTTAACTGCAATTAATCTGCATGAAGCACAGCACCACCCACATGTCTCTCTGCATCAAGGTAGCGTGACCTTGGCATTTCACCTTAATAGTGACTCGAGAATATTGTGCGACCAGGATATCGTGGACAAAATATCGAGGACGAACATATTGAGAAGGTATGTGTATCTAAGTAAGTATAGGCTTACTCAACTTAACTCCACAGGGACGTACCTTAACGATATATATAACTTCACTAAAAATCAAAGGTTACAGAAACGTTATAGTTAGGTTCAGATTTTACAAACACAAAACCATAGAAATTTGGCAGATATAGTTATCTCAATTAACTATAACTCCTGCACTAAGGTAACTATAACTCACACCCCCGCCATGCACAGTTTTCACATCAATAGTTTCACTACAAATGCTGCAGTGACATTATCAATGATGACATAATGTAATATGTGGGGTAAATAACAGTGCTTGGCAAGGGGCGCAACCCTGACCCGTTCATTGAATTTCATAAGTTAGTTTTGTCCCCCAGGACTGAATCCAGATATACAAAATGGTGTCCGCAACTTTCCTTTCAGGTTGGGGGACAGCCAATTACAGCATTGCTGGTGGCGGTGGATATGCGGATCCACCGTGGTGGATCCGTGATGGATCCGTGTCTCTAGATATACATAAATCTGTTTTCTTTAATAACTCCAGTAATACTGAACGGATTTACACCATATTACAAAAAGCACTCTTTCTGGACCAAGATCTAGCTTTCTGCCAAATTTGGTGTAATTCGGTCCAGTCGTTCGGGCTGTAGTCATGTCTAAAATCCTGATGGGAAATTGCATGGTGAAAACGCATTTTGGGAACCCTCATTAGGTCGAGCCTGAGCCAGCGCGCAAGCGCTGCTCTGGCGATCTGTGGTAGGTACTGTACGGAGGTGAAGCCCCGCCCACATTTTTCATTGGCTTGCATCTTTGCCCTTCGTAAATGCTGGCCTCTGATTGCTTAATAGGCTTGTTAGTTCCTCCTTAGTACGGCCATGTCGTCATTTGTATCCTCCCATGGCTACTGGCCCCTTTACTTGATTGTTACACGGTTCTATTTATTTTGTTTCCTGTTGTTTCCCGCCCCCCTCCCGTTGTCGCGTTCCCTATGTTCGGGCCCCCCTCCCGCTGTCCGTGGCCGAGGCGCGCACCGCGCTCAAGGCCCACAAGGCCCTGGGCAGAGAGCTGCTGCTGCTGCTGCAGATGCAGTGCCCGCCCGAGGTCCTGCGGCCTCCGCCGCCCTTGCTGCCCTTCACCCGCCTGCCCCAAGAACCGCGGGCTCTGGGGCATCCTGGAGGACGGCGGCCTGCGAGGCGGGCAGCGGCGGGTGCTGCTGAGGGGGGAGTTGCGGACTCTGCCCCTGTCCTGCTGGAGCTCGCACCCCGAGGACGTGTGCGGGCCTCCGAGCTGCTGCTGCAGGGGTTGCACCAGGGCCTAGCCAAAGCCGGCCTCAGCCCAGAGGCCGTGTCCCAGCAGCAGATCAGTATATGCCCAACACCCCCTGCAGCAGCGCTGGGATCAAAGCGAAATCAACTGTAACTGGCCAATGGCGTTTCACCCGGGTGAATATAGATCTGATGTTTCCCTGCAGTTAGATCCAGCCTGTAATATCCCTGTTATCTGATCTCACGTGAAAGAAAGGGCACACCCGTGTTTTGCCATCAAGCGGTGAAATTAGGACAGTTTGCGATTCAATGTGGACATTGTATGTTAAGTGATCAGGTTATAATGTGCGCAAAACCTGTGTTCAGCATCCAGGCGCTTCATCAGCAGGAGATGTCCACTTGGGGGCCAAAATTGAGGACGGTCACACTTTTCTGAAACGAGACTGGATTTGCACCAAAATATCCCGGGAATGGAGTGTAAAAAAAGCGTACTTTTCGCTCCGGTGGTGTACGTGGTGCCTGTAAGTGCACCGCGGTCTGTGTCACAGGCATTGCCTACAGCCGGTTCGAGTTCAGGTCTCATATATCTGGACGGACATCTCGGGACGTGCCCTGGGATTCAAACACAGAACCCGAGCACATGTATGTGCTATGGAACAAGGCGCGCACAGATGCTAGGAGTGCTAAAGATCTGCAGCCAGTCAGCTTCACACCACCACCCCTTCACTGTCACTGAATTCAGTGTCTCCCAATGCAGGAGGGTAGGACGTTTGAATCACACCACAATGCCATCTTTACATGACGGTCTGAGAAAGGGGTCCCCGAGACTGCAAAAGCTTATGCAATTGAGCGAGCAAATGTGTGTGAATGAGTGACATGAGTGGCCGCAGGGCCGGCGCTAGGCATGGGCAGCTGCCCAGGGCCCCGCGCCTGCTCGTAGCCATGGGCCTCGCACCTTTAAAGACATCAGAAGTTCCGAGGCCCAGGGGGCCCCCTGAGAGTTTATATTTTTCTTTTTTATGTCAATCTCCCCTGCTGGCCCTTCTCTGTGGGCCTAATGGCTGCATCAGCATGTTGATGACAGCAATCAGACAGGTCATTGCAGTGCCCTTGCCTGTGAAGTGGCCCTGCCCCTGTATGAATAAAAGACAGAATATCCTGCAGGGGCACAGCAAAGGACAGAGTGGCGATGGCGGCGCATCACAATGGAAACTGCTCACCAAGGACAAGTGGAAAGGGAGCAGAGAGGGGAATAAAAGGGGCAAGACAAATGGAATACAGTGGGGGGGGAGCAGATAGGTGTGTGCGCGGCATTGAGACAAGAGGTGCACGCAGAGGAGCAGAATCTGCATGCAAAAGTGGATGGAGCAGGGTCTAAAGTCTGCCTGGGTCACTCAAGTCTTAGACCCGGTAGTAAATTAAAAAGGACATTGAAAAGGGGCCCTATATTCATGTCCATAACTTTGCCTGCAAAAACATTGATCCAGTGTCTGCACAATGAATGAAAGTTCTGAAAAACAGGTGATGAGACAGCCCACTCTCCATTTTTGCCCTCACCCTCAGAGGGAAAAACAAATCTTAACTCTGCATCAGTGCCACCCTTCGCTACCTTTAATGCAACTTCAGTGAGACTCGTTATAGTTCTTTCACAGTCTCATCATGTCAGAACTGGAGCATTTTCAATATTATATACAAGGAAGCTGTAGATGCTGCTTATTCATCTTATGCAACTAATAACCACTGACAAAGCCAATAGTACTGGCTTGTTCTAGGTGTAATTTTACTTGTAATATTTATCTGGAGGCAATGACAGGTTTTTTCAACCCACTTAAAGCCCTGCTCTCGGGTCAGTTTTTTGGGCTAGTTGTTGACCTGCTTTATGGTCAAGTGAGCCGGTTTTTACTGTTGATTTTTATGATAATAAAGCAAACATTGCCTGCAGCAAACTCAAATCAGTGCAGTCCTTCTATACCTTACAAAAAACTTATACAGCATGTGTTTACAAGTTGAAAACTGCGCTAGTTTGCAAACATGGGACACTTTTCTAGCTAACTAACTCTCTAATGGGGTCCCCTTTTATTTTGGTACAGAGGCCTATTTTCTGTCCCAGTCTGATGCTGCATGTTAGGCAGGGCCACTAAAATTATGCGATTGTGCGGTGGCGGCGATTTCTGCATAATTATGCATTTGACGCATTTGCCACATAATCCATCAGCTGCTGCATAATCTACAGATTTTAACAACAAAATTGCTTTCTATCTCAAACAGTTCAAAAGTTACTAAAAATGCAGCGACACATCTTGCTGCATGTGGGAAGGCCCTTTGAAAAGCTGGAATAGTCAACTTTCTGTTTCCCACTACTAAATGTGGGTGTTAAATTGGTACTAATGGGGTGCAACCAGTGCCCAAACAGTGTTACCAAGTTTAAAAATGGCAAAAAAATGAAGTAATACTATTTCAAAATGTGCCGGGTTATGCCGCATAATTTGTCTTTTCTTGCCACATAATTTACTCACCCTGCCACATAATTTAACCCTCTCCTGCCACATAATTCCAGTGGTCCTGCTGTTAGGGTAATCCATGGCAGTAAGTTTGTTCCTGTTTATATTTCTCATGCTTTAGTGAATCTTGCATTCCCCAAGAGTGCTAGCTATTTCCAGCATGTGTGTTTGTGTATTTTATTTCACAGCATATTACTCTTGGATGATGCACCCTTTGTACTGAGTTGCCTCCAGGTGTTTATAACAGGCTACAGTTGAGCACTTTGGAGTTGAGGCTGCAGGCAGTACAACTTTCACACTGTGCCTGTCTGTGGGTCAAAAAGGTGTTCAGATTACATGACCATTCAAAATATGGCCTCTCTGCAGAGCACAAAGAGCAATGGTCCTGCATTGCAGTTGTGATTCTATGCAAGTGTGTGTGAAGGAGCTACTTATTGGTCAAAACAACAAGGTGAAAGTAAAATCATTTATTGTAGTTACTCATTTAGCTTAAACTGCTAACAACCATTGACAAAACCCAGTCGCGGCCGGCATGAATCAGCCGCGGCTGCGTTTTGTCAATGGTTGCTAGCTGTTAACTGTGGGGGCTGGGGTAATTTTAATTTAAAGGAAAAAAAATAACTTTCTTAGCCGGCCCGATCCGATCCTGCGTCGTATCTGCTTAGGGGCCCCACATGTTCCTATTCTGCCCGGGGCCCCACATATCCTAGGACCGGCCCTGAGTGGCCGGGTGTAAGGGATCGACTGTGAAAGTGAATGTTACAGCGACTAGAAAATGAGTGAGATAGTGAGTGATGGATGTGTGAGTGCATGAGTGACACTGAGTGAAACCCTGCGTGAGATTCCCGGCTGAGTGGGTGAATGAGTGGGCATGTGAGTCAGCAGGTGATTGTGCACATTTTCAACAGTCCTCGCAAACTGAGTCGCCTCGGGTATTGCATTGTTTTAGCGAACACGTGTGATTAATCTATAAATGTATATACCATTCATGATGTTGGGATACCATGATGCAAAGCTCTGTCCCTCCCGTCCCCGACCACTTCGACACATCTAACCCACAGCGGGGTAAGTAAGCATTTCACTGCTCCCTGCAGGAGCGCTGCGGGGAAACTGGCTAACGAGCTATCGCGCATGCGCAGAGCGGGTGTGGCGCCACTCGCAGGGCAAGCAGAACCCGCTCCCGACCAAAGCCGACGCGTGATATCATCTGCTTGCTAAATCGGTTCGACTATGGACTCCATTCCTCACCTTTCTTATGTTGGGAGTGAGACCTTTGAACACGGGGTAGCAAACCCCCTTACATATTTATTCATACATGTGAACCCTGAGCCTTAAGAATGCTAATTCATTTAAAAGTTATGTGGGAAAAGTTTACACAACTTTGCTATCCGTGCTTTAAATGTGTACAGTGAAAACGAATTTCATTGGTTGTCTAGTCCTACCTTGCATTACATACGAGTTGTATTGTTCAAAATCCCGTCATATCTTCAAGTTAAGTAATTTAACCAGTAGCTATTATCTCATCTAGTTCCATAAGACAGGTAATAAACACGGTGATTCCTTAAAGGGACGGAGGAAGATGTTCTGTCCCATTAAACCTGGGCTCGCACGAACCAAGATTCTATCTACAGAACCTCATATCCAGGGGAGACTGTCGCAGTGAGGAAACGTTATTCAAAGAGAGCAAAAAACGCACGGTCAACTTGGAATTTTATTCTTGTGAGGCAGTTAAATTGAGCACCGTTTCATTATGGAATCCTAACACTTTATAATTACACCGCTTAGAAATGGAAAATGGCATGTTAAGCTCTTTATAACAGTTGTTCATTATATATGTTAAAACAAATTACCCTACCAAAAATATATAGGTTTATGCGCACCAGACCCTGAAACAAACACCTGTTATTTATGGAGCGCTGTTAGTGACACTCAAACGGGAAGGATAACCAATCGTGTTAATTACACCTACAAAATCGAATTCATTTTGTCACTCTGACCACCGTATTTCCATTTGGCGACTGAATAAAACTGTGTTATTTATTTGCACGCCCCATGCAGTTAGCTTGATTTCTCAAACGAATATTAACGCCATTCAGTAGCCTGGACATTAGCTAAGTGATAGGAACCGTAGGCGGTCAAAAATGTGACAGACGTCACCTGTTCGAATCTCTGAAAGGCAGGGTTGTCATCCGTCGTTTAGAGGTGTGTAAATTGAGTACCAAAACGGGGTAATGATAATATTTGTCAATTATAGCGCTCAGAAGCCAGACAACTGCAGTATTTAGCGCCACATACGAAGCAGGTGTTAACAGTGGTACTAGGCATTGAAAAGCCGCAGGCTTTGATGTCTCTTTATTAGACTAAATGAAAATAGCGTGAAAACGAGGCACTACGCGCACACCTCTTTAAAGCAGCGCTTGAAGACTGGCCCTGCGCAGTCCTGCCAAGTATCACGCATCAGGCGTGTCACTAGCGCATTTCAGTGTGGTATTCCGCATTACCGCACTGAAATGCATTGTCACGCATTTCTGTTGTGTCTCCGTCACTGATTGAAAGCAGCTCAAGTCAGCAGCTGGCAGCGCGCCACCCGTGGTGTGCACTACACAGGCTGTGCTCCCACAGGCTTTGGGGATCCCACTGAGACAGTGAATTAAGGCAGTGCTGGCAGGCTCACACTCAACTGCAGACCAGTGCAACAAGCGTTACAATCATAAGTATGATCATTCCCCGCACCGCGCTCTGACTGGCAGCCTGACGGTGTGTTGTAATGACAAGTTGTCGGTGACGTCATCATCAGGTAGTACCGAGACATCCGGTTCAGTCAGATACCCGGCGCTGCAGGAGACGTCACATCCTGCTGCCCGGAGCGGGGAATTCAGTTTAATGATGGTGGCGGCTCCGCAGTGTAGCTAACTCAACTGTTTTTACCCCGCAGCCTCTGAATTATTAGCCGACTCGAGAGAGACCAACTAAGTCAGTGACCCGGTTTGCAACGCCGAGGGGCCGCCAGGACAGTCTCACTGGACGGCCCCGCCCGGGAACTAGAGTCAGCCAGATCAGCGTGCAGGGCCGGTGCCGGACTACAAACCTGTATTGCCGTGGCCCGCTGTGTTTTGCGGCCTTGCCTGCCTGAGCTCAGCCTGCCTGCAGCCAGCCCTTGCAAACCAGAGTCACTGCCTGCACGCGCCACCCGCCTGCGCCACAGTCACTGACTCAGACTCATCTGCGGCCGTGGCCCAAGACAGTAAGTACCAGCCACTGTGAGCCTGTGTGTGTTTGTAATAGACAGTGATGATCAGTGCAGCGCGCAATCACATCAGGCAGCTGCAGTCGGTTCCTGCCGGTGTTAGTTTAAAGTTGTTACTCTCTAAAGTGACATAGGTGGATTGATCCGATCGACCGCATGACGTGTTTGACTATAAATGACAACTGTTCATGTTGTTGGGCCCTCTCTGACATCGGTCCGTCCCCGTTCCCTGTTGGCCCGGGTCACTCATGTGATGTCAGAGGCCCGAGTTTGCCAGCAGGGAGGGGGGCTCGCCACATTGGCTGGCAATCTGTGTTTTGTTTTTCTGGTGGCCCGCCCGCCTGGCAACAGTAGGCACCGGAAGAGTGTGTTGTTTGTTGGGACCTCACACATCCGGTTAGGGCCGTGTCCCACGTGGCAGAGAGGCCCTTGATCGACTGATGCTCTAAACAGCATCATTAATTACAAGAGTGGAGCCAGGGGACCCAGTACGAGTCGCCAAAGGCTGGAAGACAGGATTCTGCCGGACTGCCCAGCAACACCGATGTTCAGGCAGGTCCATAATGTTTTCCTGCCTCAGTTGGGGCCTCACAGATCCTGTTTCGGCTGGGTCCCACGTTATTTTATATGTTTTCCTTGTCATCATTGCTTGATTTTGCTTACGAGAAAGGGTCACTCATGGTCGTTGAAATGTCACTCCTAATTACAATGAATTATGAAAATGTCACACATAGCAATTTGAAACCTTGGCAGCTATGCCTGCGCCTGGACCCCTCAAGCGCCCCACCGGCTCAGCGGATGTGCATATCCCACGCCGGGCACGTACCGCACACGATAACGCCTCCCTCGCCCTTAGGGGGGCCGGAAACACACAAACAGGCTCTAAATATAAGAGATCTTAAACAAGCCCAGGGCAGGAAACAGGACACCGGGCATCCGCCCCATTGTCCGTTCTTTCGTCCTGTACGTGTGTACCCTTCTTCAGTGCCTCTCCCCTGCCACCAGTATCACCCCCGTGCGCCGTGGCCGCTCACCTGTCCGCATCAGCAAGCATCCCGTGAGGGACAGAAGAGGCAGCATGGACCCTGCGGCAGCCATCTTTGCTGCTGCCGCCCCCAGGATGTCACGGAGCACCACAGGCCGGGCCCCCAAGCCCCACCAACGGCAGAACGAGCACGGCGCCTCCGGCTCTGCTCCGGGGTCGGTAGGGGCTCCCCAGACAGTGCTGCGCCATGCTTCCCTTACAGTGGTCATGCGCTTCTCGAAGTGTCCCCCTCGAGCGGTCCCGAGTCCCAATGTCTGCCTAGGAGACCGGGGAGTAATTACCTCTGTTTAGTGATGCTATAGTAGAGATTTCGGTTGCTGCTAGTTTCAATCATGTGATGTTCTGCACCTCCAAATGAAACAAGTTACTTACCTGTAACTATAGTTCTCCAGTATTGGAAGCTTTCATAGATTCACATGCTGGAATCTTTCCCCGTCGTCATGATGGGAGCCCCCGGTATTATAAAATAGTAGTAGTAGTAGTGGTAAACACAACATATATAGTAGAACCCTGATAAGAATAAACTAGGAAAAGGCCTAGGCCTCTTCAGTTTAACAGCCTATCATGGTCATTATGGAAAAAGAACCAAAGTTCTGCCTCAACCAATCAGCATCAATCACCCTGTAGAACCCTCCAGAGGGAAGGTCAGCACCTCAGATTTTCGAGCACTAGTGCTACAACCACTATGTCATAGCCACGACAGAGGTGAGACACCCCTGGGGAGGAGGGTGGGTCGCATGTGAATCTATGAAAGCTTCCAATACTGGAGAACTATAGTTACAGGTAAGTAACTTGTTTCTTACTCCAGTATTGGAACTTTCATAGATTCAAATGCTTGAATCAGAATAGCAAGCAGTTGGTAGCACATTTACCATAGTCATTAGAAGTGAACCAAATACATCAAAGTAAAACATGTAAGTGGTCATCAAATAATGTATGAGATAACAAGGAAATAAACATTAACAGAAAAAATCATGCCAATAGCAGAACGGCAAACAGTTAAACATAAGTAAATGTGATACAAAATAAGAGGCAGGAGGGTAGACAGGGGTGGCTCACCTTAGCGGAACATATGACGAAGTACTGCTTGACCCACCGCTGTGTCATTCAGAATTGCTGAGTCCAGGCAGTAGTGTCTGGTGAAGGTGTGCCTATTCTTCCAAGTTGCAGCTCTGCAAATATCTGGAAGCGACACACCCGCAAACAAAGCTGCAGATGTCGACACTGCCCTCGTGGAGTGTGCTCGAACTCTTGCAGATAGCGGTCTTCCTGCTTTGTGATGACAGAACTTTATGGCACTTGCAATCCATCTCGATATACTTTGTTTAGAAAGAGGGAAACCTTTATGTGGCGCACTAAATGCGACAAATAATTGAGATGTCTTGCGAAAAGATTGCATGTAATGTAGATAAAATTTCAAGCAACGCCTGACATCTAGGGAATGCAGAGCCCTCTCTGCTGATGTCGTTGGATTCGGGAAGAAAGTCTTAAGCACTACCGGTTCGTTTAGGTGGAAATCCGAGGGAACCTTGGGAATGAACTTTGGATTTGTGCGTAGCAGAACTCCATCCGTTTTGAATTGTAAGAAAAGTTCCTCTATTACAAAGGCCTGAATCTCACTAACCCTTCTGGCAGATGTCAATGCAAGGAGCAAAGCTAATTTCCAAAACAGGAATTTTATATCCGCTGTGTGAATTGGTTCGAATGGGGGTTTCATTAGCTGTGGCCATAACGGAGGTGGAGGTCTTACTGGAGGAAACATTCGAAACAGCCCTTTAAGAAATTCTCTTACAACTCTAGATGACCACAGAGATGGGGAAGAAAGTGAACTCCAATATCTGGAAATGGCCGCTAAATGGACCTTTATTGAACTATGGGCCAAGCCCGATTTTGCAAGTTGTAAGAGGTAAGGTAAGATCTGTTCCGGAGAGGAAGACAGTGGATGTATGCTCTCTTGATGGCACCAAATGCATAAGCGTTTCCACTTGAGACGGTAAGTCCTGTTGGTACTTTCTGCCCTTGCCTTGGCTAACACATCTCTACAATCACTAGAGATGTTCAGATGATGGAACTCATTGTGTTCAGGAGCCATGCCGACAAAAGTAAGCTCTTGAGATCTGGGTGAAGAATCTGACCTTGGTTCATTGTCAGAAGATTGGGAATTATTGGAAGTCGAAGGTGTGGAACCTGTGATAAGAGAAGCAGTTCTGTATACCAGTGTTGACGTTGCCACGCCGGAGCAATGAGTACCAGCCTGCATGGTTCGGTTCTCATCTTCCTGAGAACCCTTGGAATCAGAGGAATGGGGGGAAAAGCGTAAGCAAAGATGCCGGACCATGCAATCGAAAAGGCATTCCCCCATGACCCCTGTTGGGGATGCCAGCTTGCATAGTACCGGTATTTGCGGTTCTGGTGAGTTGCAAATAGGTCCAATTCCGGACTGCCCCACATCCGAAATATGCCCTGTAGCGTTTGGTAGTGAATCTCCCTTTCGTGACATGCTGTTGTCAACCTGCTTAGGGTGTCTGCAATTGTGTTCTGACATCCTGGGACGTGTTCTGCTCGCAAACGGATTCTGTGAGCTATGGCCCATTCCCATAAGATTTGAGCCTCCCTGGAGAGATGACGAGACTTCGTACCTCCTTGCTTGTTTATGTAATGCATAGTTGTTGTATTGTCCGTTCGGATCAATACAGATGAATGGCGAATTCTGGGAAGAAAAGCCTGTAAGGCTAGATGAACTGCCTTCAGTTCCAGCACATTTATGTGAGGCTGAATCTGAGTTTGATTCCATTTGCCGCTTACTTGGAGTTCCTGGAGAAAAGCTCCCCATCCCTCTAGGGACGCATCCATTGTAACCACTAGCGAAGCAACTTCCTGATGCAAGGAAAGCCCCACTGACAGAAGGTTCTTGTTTGTCCACCATCCTAGGGTTTTCATTAGACGTGGCGTTACGCGGACGATGTCGTCGAAGGATCATTTTGATTGGACCCACTGCTCGTCCAGTTCTTCCTGAATCGGGCGCATCTTGAGGCAGCAGAAAGGAACTAGCGGTATGCAAGACGACATCATTCCAAATAGGGATTTGTAAAGTCGGACCGAAAGAGACTTTTTTCTGTTTATTGAATTTGCCAGATTGAGAAGTCGTTCTTGACGGTCCTCTGCAGGGCTCGCCTTTAAGGAGACTGGGGCCGATTCACAGAACTAATCTGAGATAAAATCCTAAACTTACTACTTTTGGTATTCACAGAAGGCATTTAGCAGTAGTAAAGTTAGGACTCTTAACTTTACTACTACTAAATGCCTTCTGTGAATACCAAAAGTAGTAAGTTTAGGATTTTATCTCGTATTAGTTCTGTGAATCGGCCCCATTGTGTCTAGTTGAGCTCCTAGAAAGATTATCCTCTGAGATGGAATTTGATTTCATTTCTGTAGGTTGATCGTAAGACCTAATCTCCTGAAGAGAGAGGTGCATGCTTTTGTTGACAGTATTGCTGCTTTTTTGGACGGAGCCTTGATCAGCCAGTCGTCCAGATTTGGAAATACTTGATGTTGTTGCTGTCTGAGGAACGCTGCGACTGGCGCCAGGCATTTGGTAAAAATCCTGGGAGCTGACTTTAGACCAAAGGGAAGTACAGTGAATTGGTAATGGCGTCCGGCTACCACAAATCTTAGGTATTTCCTGTGTTTTGGGTAAATAGGAATGTGAAAGTAGGCATCCTGGAGGTCTAAGGTTGTCATAAAATCTCCTTGATGTAGTAGCAATGTTAACATTCGGAACGATTGCTTTCTCAAGTATAGATTTAGGTTTCGGAGGTCCAAAATCGGTCTCCATTGCTTTAACTTCTTTCTGACCAAGAAGAAACGGGAATAGAAACCTGTCCCTCTGCTGGATAATGGGACACTTTCTATCGCACCTTTTTGAAGCATGATCCTGACCTGCTGAAGTGCTCTGAGATGCCTGTGGGGAGAGATTTGTGGAGGAGTTGTAGGCGGTTTCTGGATAAACTCCAGGATATGTCCGAATTGTACTAAATGAAGGACCCACTGGCCCGTAGTGATGGACTGCCATTGTTGGAGGTGATGGGAGATGTTGCCTCCTAGACGGGCAGAATGAATTGGACTTAAATGGGAGGAAAGAAGAGATGGAGCCGGAGCCTGTAGTGTATCATTGTCAACGGTTGGTATCTTTGCCAGCTCATGTCGTTTTTCCCCTATTTGATCTAATGTAGGATGATTGAGGTGGCTGCCTCTGTTGGTACTGAGGCCGGTACGACTGGAATGTGGAGGTGTACGCTGGGTAGCGATATTGCTGATACCCCCCTCTGTAAGATGGTTGTCCTCTTCCCCTAGAACCACGAAAAGGAACTCTTTTGTATTGGAGCGTCCCCAACGACTTGGCAGTATCGGTGTCTGCCTTGATGGTTTTGAGGGCCTCTTCCACCTGAGTACCGAAAAGAGCTTCCCCATCATATGGTAGATCCAGTATCTTATTTTGAACTTCTGGCCGGAAAGAGGTGGCTTTAAGCCATCCTTGCCTGCGCAAAACTGCCACTCCAGCTATCTGTCTAAATCCCGTTACAGCGACATCCATAGCTGAATCAATTACTTCGTTTGAAGCTCTCTCTCCTTCATGCAAAATCTTTTTTGCTTCTTCCCTCACATTTTCCGGCAGCTGGTCGATATATGAAGCAAGTTCGACCACATTTGGCGATCTTAGCGCATTAGAATCGCCATGGGAATTCGCAGCTTTAACTGTTAGCGCGGACATCGCTGAGAACCTTTTACCAATTGAATCCAGACGCTTGCCTTCTTTGTCTGGGGGTGCGGATAAAGGTGCTGCACGATTTTTAGAACGTCGCTGAGCGGCTTGCGTTACCACCGAATCCGGTTTTGGGTGCCCCGTGAGACATGCTGGAGCGTCATCAGTGGTCTTATACTTCTTGTCAAGAATTGGCATCACAGCTGGCACTGATGCTGGGTTCTTCATTATTTTAATGCCTTCGTCCCAAATATAGTCTATTATGGGAATAGCTCTGACTGACTTTCGGAAAGGCTCTTTAAAATCATATAAAAAGCAGTCGGCTTGTTTGGATGGCATAGGAATAGCAAACCTTTTAGCTGCACGCTCCAATAGGTTGTGAAATCCCCCAATGTCCTCAGGAGGGGAATCTACCAGTGGGGGTGTTGGAGATGCAGGAGATGACAGTCTGTAATCATCCCATTCCGAGGCCATGTCATGCAACTCCCCCTCTTCGTCTGAAGAAGCTGGGTCCTGGAGAGGAACAGCTTGTGGGGTACCAGGAACCGATAATGCAGCAGGAGTATTACATTGCATTGGCGATGTCACCTGAGACGGTGGAGGTTTACTGGTCGGACCTGACGGCGGAAAACGTTGTCTGTAATCTTGAAGCATGAACTGTAAATCAGATAATAGTGCAGAGGGCATAGGAACCATTTCTTCATGGGACTGTTGACGCCCTTGAGAAGTCTGCATAAAATAGGCCTGATCATAGTATTGTTGATCATCTTCTTCATCATCATATGGCTGACACTTTACATGTAGTTCTGATGGGCTATAAGCATCTCCAAACATACCTCCATCTTGTCCAGAATCCTCATCATCATCCCCTTCCAATAGATGAGTAGGTAATAGGGGTGTAATTCTACTAGGTGAAGTGTGTTCTGGTGTAATTTCCACTTCCTGTGTCTTTTCCGGTGATTTTTTCCTTATAGATACAGTGATCGTCGACGACTGCGTTGATGATGATGTTTCCAGCAGAGGTTTTGGTTCCGTCGTCGACGGTGATACCGTCGACGACGACGATTTCGTCAACGTACGTGACTTCGACGATGGTTGCGGATTCGTCGACGGTAGAGATCTCGTCGACGCCGGAAACTGTTCTTTTGTTGACGGCTTCTTAGACGACGATGTCGTCAATGGTGGCATGCTCGTCGATGATGACGGCTTCGTCGGCCTTTGAATTTTCGTCGACCCTTCCGTCGACGACGACGACTTCGTCGACGGAACTTTACTCGACGATGACTGTGACTTTGTTGTCGACGACGAGTGCTTGTCTTTAGTCATAAGAGGAATGGTAGACGATATTGGACCCTGCGTCGACGATGTCAAGGTTGTCGTCGATGATGAAAAAGCCATGGAACAAGTCGTCGATGTGCTAACAGAGCAGCTTCTCGTCGACGAGACTGTTGAAATTCCTTCTTTTGCCAGAGAACCCACTGGTGGCTTGTCAGAAGAGGGTTTCTTGAATGTCATTGTAAGCTGAGCTGGAGGTGTAACTGGCTCAGAAATAGTCTTGCGAAGGTGCTCTTTTTTGTGAGAGCCCTTACTGCGCTCAGAGGAAGATTCAAGAGAGGACTTCTTGGCGCATTTTTTGGCAGGTTCCTTATCAGACTGTGAAGGATCCCTTGATCTTTTTGAAGATATTTTTGAAGTTTTAGAGGAAGTTGACTGCTCACTTTCTGAGTCTGATACAGGGTCAGACCTAGTTTTAAGCTTTTGAAGCCAAATTAAGAGACGTCCTTCTCGATCCCTCAAATTTTGCAATCTGTAGCCTTATGAGAAGGGTACAAACAATAAATGCAGTCTTTGTGGGGATCCTCTACATAAAGCCTTTTCTTCAAACAAGTGGCACATTCTCTAAAGAGAGCCTTTTTAGATCTTTCAGCCATAGTTCAGTTAGATTAAACCAACAAATAGGTTAATCCACTCTATCAAAGTCAATAAAATGAGGTTAGAGTACTTTCCTGACAGGAAATCCTGGAAATGGACTTTGAAGAGAAAAAAACTAAGCAGAGCTCAGAGGATACTCCCTTAACGCAACGTGCGGTAGAAAATCTGAGGTGCTGACCTTCCCTCTGGAGGGTTCTAAAGGGTGATTGATGCTGATTGGTTGAGGCAGAACTTTGGTTCTTTTTCCATAATGACCATGATAGGCTGTTAAACTGAAGAGGCCTAGGCCTTTTCGAAGTTTATTCCTATCAGGGTTCTACTATTTATGTTGTGTTTACCACTACAACTACTACTATTTTATAATACCGGGGACTCCCATCATGACGACGGGGAATGATTCAAGCATGTGAATCTATGAAAGTTCCAATACTGGAGTAAGCCGATGTGCTGTAGTATAAGGCCGGGGGTGGGGGTGGGGGTGTGGCTGGGGGGTGAGGAGGTATGTATATTGCTAGCAAATTCTATAATGCATACAAATAAGTGCAATTGACATGATACGTCATTACTGATAATAACCTGATGAATTCCACATCCAGAAGGTAACAGCAGTGCATAGCTTCTTAATGCAACATTGCATTCATCGTTTGTTTCTAATTGCATGATGGGCTGCATTGACGTTTATAGATGAATGCATTACTTTACAAGCGCATGCTCGTCTTAAGCCTCACTCACTGCTGTGCAGTAATAGGTAGATGGACATGAACGCCGCGTGGTTTATGTATGACAAGGGAAACCACATATCCATCATCATCGTCATTTTGTTCATTCAGAATAGTAAAATTCCATGAAAGATGTATGTAGCGTCACAGCTCGAAAGTAGGAACTATGTATAAAATATTAAGTACAATCAATTCTTACTTCTTTACCCTCATCTGGCATTGGCAGACATCTGAATCCTGCTTACATGCCATGTTTTTTTAAACAATGTGTTCCCTGTATTTATATAAACGTAAGGTGTTAAAACAAAATCAAGATTTATTGGACTGGTGCTGATAAGAGTCGAGCTTTTGTTTTGGAGTATATAGTGCAAACTCGACCTGAAGGTATCAGAGCGCTTTACCACGTTTATTAGGTCAAGCCAGAGCGCAAGCGCTCCTCTGCGAAGATCTGTGGTAGTTCAGTACGGAGAGAAGCTTCGCCCACTCCCCCGCCCTTATTTTTCATTGGCTTGTGTGTTTGTCCTTTGTAAATGCTGTCTTCTGATTCATTATGAGGCTTGTCAGTCCCTCCTTAGTAGGACCATGTCGTCATTTGTATCCTCCCTTGGCTACTAGCCCCTTTACTTGGTTGTTACACAGTAGGTGTACTTTTTATTTATTGAGTTTACCCTACGTTAGGCACCACAACGTGCTTTGCTTACATTCAGTGGGCCATGCCCACTTTCACTTTCGAAGCGGCTGGGACAATGGCTTCCATTTGTTTGCAATGTCATGGGTCTCGCATTTAAATGCGAGACCTATAGCATTGTAAATATTTTTCTTTAAAGATCGATTAAAGAATTTACTGAATTTAATTGATAAGACATACAAAACTTTTTACTTGTGAAAACGTAGTGAACCGCTTCGAAAAACAATGGATTCTTCCTTCCTGAAGGAACATTTCCCAGCATGTACGGTAACACTGTGAATACGAGCTCAGAAAGCAAAAGGTGTGTAGCGTTTTTAAGAAGTACGTGTCGATGCTTGGTAAATAGAAGGCGTTTCTAGGATGACCCTCCTTTAACAGCTCATGTGACACTGAAAGTGACGCATTTAAGCTGATTGTTGTCCAGAGCTGGAGTTATGTTAAGGTCAGGAACAAAATATTTTTGACTAAACATACAGCTTCTACTCAGAGTACGTAGCGCCTGACTAACATGTATGTCTGCAGCTTCAAAACTGTCGTGCAGACACAGTCCGTTTCCTTTCTTAAAACGTAAGCAAAGGTACCCGTTGGTGTCAAACGTTGGAAGTAGCGCGAGAGCGTGGACGCAAAGAATAGCCGTGTGCAGATACGCACGGGCCTTTAGTCATCACAGCTGTTTAGCTTGTCCTAGTGCTAGGCCTTGTGATGAAACATTTGGTACAGTGAGCTTTGTCAAAGGAGGGGATGAATGTAGGTCAGTCATTGATAGGGCTGCATTTTCAATACTGTTTTGTTTCTCCCTCTACTGTTAGTAAGCAGCAACGTGTTGGTGTTGACATGGAGCAGCTACTATTTATACTAGTCTCAAGTATTTATTTACAATACGGACAGAATAAGAGTGTGGAAGTAGAGGCCACACTTTTTCAGATGCTGTTCATGCCTATACGCCCTAGTGGCTTCGTGCGTGTGACCTTCAGCCAGAACTTTTGCGTCCTTTTTAAGCCTACACTTATAGACATTATTTTTTGCAGAACGAGGGACACTTTCATGGTCCAGTTCACTTGCATTGGTACAGTGGTTATGTAGTTGGGAAGAAAGAAATCAAACGTCTCAATGTTTTGACGAATTCTATACAGTCTCTTTTGCCAATAGGGAGAGTTGTAATTTTACATGCATTGTACTGTTTTCACCAACATAGATGTTAGGGTGATTGATGTGAACGTGTTATCCACTGCACAATGCAACCTTATTGTGTTGACATTTGTAATGGGCATTTCTATTACTAGTGTGGTTTGGTAGCGCTGTTCTTACATTGACTGTTTTTTCACACAAGTTGGAACTTGTAAGATAGTTGCGTTAGCCAGTTTGGTCTAGGCTGGAATTGGCTACCCGGTTGTCTTGTCCAATTTGATACAGGCCGTAGATTGCATGTGTGGTGGTCAGAGTAGCCAGTTTTGGCTCTTCTAGTCTTGAGCATGAGCATAGAGAGCTGCTCTGATCTTATCCCTGTGACGTGACACTGCTCGTATGCATGCTGGTATCATGAGGAGGTGCGGGGTTAGATGAACTTTTTTTGTGCAAAATATGAGAACTCCTCCTGTCAACCTAGTGACATTGGTTATGTCTATTTAAAGTACGTGGTTTCTCATTCACCTTACATTGATTAAATGCATTTTACCTGGATGAAATGGATAGAGTTCATATTTCCTACACCTAGCTTCCTTTATGAGAATGTGGGGTTTGAAAGTCGGCTCCAACTGGCAAATTAAGACTCCTTAATCCACAGAGCATCCAAGGCCTAAATTCAATAACAAAAAGCTTCCACATGGCATAAAGAGTACAAACCTATTAAAAATGTTATTTTTTATTTTTTTTACAGAGTTTTATATAGCGCGATCTTGACCAGAATCGGGTTGTGTAGCAGGTTGTGACACAATTGAATGGCAGTTCCCTTTAGATCAACTCTGTTGATTAGGAGGTAAGAACAGTTACACATCTTCTTCACTGCACTATTTATCACTACTTTGAAGACGTTGCAGGCCGGTCTCTTCCTCTGATATTTACAATCTGACAAGCGGTCGAGAAGGCCCTTTATTGCAATGTAAAAGGTCTCGCATTTGCAAGAGTTTAAGCTATTAGTATTGTAAATGACAATTCCTTTTATTTATGTTTTAAAACCCAAAACATAAATAAAGGCATTGTCATTTACAATGCCAAAGCTCAAACTCGCGTGAATGCGAGACCTATTGCATTGCAAATGCTTGTTTTTTCGTAGATGCCGCTTGACGAATCACCCTGAAACTTTACACACAGCAGCTGTATTTTAAAAATTTTGTGAAGATTCATCAAATGGCGCCAACGTTATTAGCAAAACAAAAAACGCTTCTTCTATGGAAATTAAGTCCTAACTGTAACTACCTACTGGGGACCGCCAAGAAGGTAATTGTCAAGGTATGTGGATGTGGAGGTAAAACTTGTAAATCTATGTAGATATATGCACTTACCATCTCGATATTTTGAAAGCACAAACTTTCTGTAGTTGATACTTAAACCTACAACCACGTCCTTTCATTGTGAAGGCAGTATGTCAGGTTCTAACTCTGGTAAGCGTGGTGGGACCTCTGCACTGAGAGAAGCATGGAAAAGTGTTGCATGCCAAAAAGCAAGACAACAGTGACGAAAGTGTCACTGAGATAATGCATGAGTGGGCCAGAATAATCCTGATTATTTCACCCCACCAAAATCACTGTTCTTCAGGGTCTAAGTAATTTCGAGAAGGGGAAATAATAGGGATTTTAAGATTTATGGGAAAAACAAATGGGTATTGGATTTACCTGGCCAATTCCTACATGTTTTTCCCGGGTATTTTGCCCGGAAACACCACCTGCATTCACCCAGTGACTCCGATTTTACTCTGCTCTTAGTGTGGGAGTCAGCTGGTTGTGGTCTTAATTAGCCACAGGTGCCACCATCTCTAAGGTGGGAACTCCGCGTCAGGAGAGGCTCGTTCAGGTAAGAGCGGTGGAGTGGGGTGGGAGGGATTTGACAGACGACGAAGGAAAATTATTTATTTATTTAATTTCCCCTCATCGTCATCTGTCGAATCCCCTCCATCCCACCCCGCCGCTTTTACCTGCACGAGCCGCTCCTGCTCTGCATTGACAGACTCTGTGACTGGAGAAATATCATGGTACGCCTAGAGTCCGATTATGATACAAGCAGAATGGTGTCCACAGCAGAGATACCACTCTGCCCAAGAAAAAAGTTACTTACCTGTAACTGCAGCTATCTAGTATTGGTATCTTTCATAGATTCACATGCCTGAATCATTCCCAGTCGTCAAAGTGGGAGTCCCACGGTACATATAACAAAGTAGTAAATAGTAAATTCCATAGGCTATCCTGGAGGTAACCATGCATTCCATAGCCTATTAGCCTCCTTTTACAAAAAGGACCAAACTCAAAACATAACCAATCAGCAGCCAGCACCCTCTACAACCTTCCCAAGAGCGGCTGAGTCCCTCAGATTTTCCAGCAGAAGTGTAGTTAGTACTGTAATGCAGAGGAGCCTCTCCGGGGAGGAGGGTGGGTTGCATGTGAATCTATGAAAGATACCAATACTGGATAACTGCAGTTACAGGTAAGTAACTTTTTTCTTATCCAGTATTGGGGTATCTTTCATAGATTCACATGCCTGAATCAGAATAGTAAGCAGTTCCGTACATGCATATATATATATATAAATATATAAACATTTATGCATATAATGTATATATACATCCTTCTAGCAAGCACTTAAGTGGACGGTGGGTAGTGCTAAAACAATCCTAAATGCAATGCTAATATTAAAAGCAATGACTTGAATATTAAATAGTGCTATATATAAATAAACATATATACTTAATCAGAAACCTTGTTCTAATAAGTCCTCCGTTTAAAGAGGCTTACCTTCACTGAAATAGATTCTGTAGTACCGCCTGTCCTACGGATGCGTCGGCACGCTGTGAAGACTCCAGGCAGTAATGCTGCGTAAACGTGTGTGTCGTTTTCCACGTTGCAGCCCTGCAGATCTTTTCAAGTGGTACTCCGGCAAATAGAGCAGCTGATGTGGAAACTGCCCTGGTGGAGTGCGCTTTTACAGTCCTTGATAATTGCTTGCCAGCCTTGTCGTGACAAAACTGGATTGCGCTCGCTATCCATCTGGCGATAGTAGCCTTAGAGACTGCAACGCCCTGGCGGCTTTGTCCATAGGCTACGAATAGCTGATCTGACTTGCGTATAGCTTTAGTCCTTTGTAAGTAGAATTTAAGACATCTCTTTATGTCTAGCGTGTGGAGCGTTCTTTCAGCAGGCGTCGAAGGGTTAGGGAAGAAAGTTCTCAGGATGACGGGTTCATTCAAATGAAACTGAGAGGGAACCTTCGGGATGAATTTAGGGTTCTTCCTAAGAATGACCATTTCATCAGTGAAGCGTAAGAAAGGATGGGATATGGTAAAAGCCTGTATTTCACTAACTCTTCTTTCTGATGTGAGTGCCAAAAGAAGAGCGACCTTCCATGTTAAGTACTTCATGTCTGCCTTGTGAATGGGCTCAAAGGGCTGCTTTAGCAATTGAGATAATACCACATTTAGTTGCCACTCTGGGGGTGGAGCTCTGATGGGTGGGAAAGTTCGAAACAGTTCTTTCATAAATTGCTTTACGATTCTTGAGGACCATAAGGACGGACATTTAGGTGATCGCCTGTACCTAGATATAGCAGCCAGGTGAACTTTGACTGATGAATGAGCCAGTCCAGATGTTGCTAAGGAGAGCAAATAAGGCAAAACATCTTCTGAAGCAGAGACAAAAGGATGTACTTCATTACGCCTGCACCATAGACAAAAACACTTCCACTTCAGTCTATATGTCTTATTGGTGCTGTCAGCCTGGGATCTAGCAATTATGTCTTTGCATTCTTGTGCAATCGTCAGATCTTTAAATTTGAAGAATTCAGGAGCCACGCATGTAGCTGCAGAGTAGCTGGCTCTGGATGACATATTTGGCCTCGGTTCCTGGTCAACAGTGTTGGTGTTGGCAAGAGGCGGATGAGTTGAGCTTCCGACAACAGGAGAAGTTCCGTGTACCAATGTTGTCTGGGCCACCTGGGGGCTATCAGTAGGATGCGACAGTGTTCCCATTTCATTTTCGTGAGGACCCTGGGTATCAGAGGAATGGGGGGAAAAGCGTATGCATAGATCCCTGACCAGCGCATTAAAAGAGCATTCCCCCGAGAGTTTGGGAGAGGGAATCTGCTTGCGAAGAATCGGCATTTGGAACTGTTCTGGGTTGCAAACAGGACGGAGAGAATCAACACGCGTCTCTGCGTTTGGAGATTGATGTTACCTTTGGTCGCAAACTTATCAGGGTTGGCTTCCACACTATGACCATATGCATTTAATGCACAAATTACTAACTTGTGTAACGATATATCTGTAAGAGACAGTAGCTAGTGACAGATTCCTTACCTTAGAATATCCCCAGGCGTCAGGCTGCATCCGGAAAGTTTTTGCGTAGCAGTACCCTAGCGCGTCGGTAGGCGGCGTCGGCGTCGTGATCGCCGGGATGACGTCGCGGGCAGTACTTAGACGCCGCCCCTGCGCGCTGACGTCAGTTCTGTACAGGACTTTCCGCGCCAGGAACGCAGAGCCATGCAAGAAGCTGACATAGGTGTCTGAAAAATACTAGGGCCCTGAAAGGGATGTCCTTAACCCTAGAAATCAGTTCGCAGAACGGGGAGGATGGGTGGGCGGTAAGGAATCTGTCACTAACTACTGTCTCTTACAGATATATCGTTACACAAGTTAGTAACTTGTGCATCTGAAAGAGACACGTTAGTGACAGATTCCTTACCTTAGAATAGATACCCCAGCAATACCAACCCCGGTGGTGGGTCTGCGAACAAAGATCAGACAAGGAAGTCCCGGAGGACAGAACGGCCAAAGAAGCCGTCCCTCCGGACCTGACTGTCAAGGCAGTAATGCTTTGTAAATGTGTGCAGCGAGGCCCACGTAGCTGCCTGACAGATATCCTGCAGCGGAACACCGCGGCCTAAAGCCGTGGTAGCAGCCGTTGCCCTGGTGGAATGGGCACGCAGCCCAACAGGAGGCTCCTTCTTAGCCAAAGAATAGCAGGCTTTGATACACAAGGTTACCCAGCGGGAGATGGTTCTCTTGTGCACCGCCCGACCTTTTTGGCGCCCACGTAGCCAACAAAGAGCTGGTCATCCACCCGGAAGTGTTGTGTGCGGTTGATATAAAAGGAAAGCGCACGTTTTGGGTCCAGACGGTGGAGCCTCTCTTCCTCTCTGGAAGGATGCGGAGGCGGAAAGAAGGTGGGCAAAGTGATGGTCTGCCCAATGTGGAAGGCAGTAACCACCTTTGGCAAGAAGGACGGACGCGTCCTAAGAACAACCTTGTCTGGATGGACAGACAGAAAGGGAGGTTTGCATGAAAGAGCCTGGAGCTCACTCACCCGCCGAGCGGAGGTGATGGCCACCAGAAAGGCTGTCTTCAGAGTCAGAAGACGAAGAGGACAGTTATGTAGAGGCTCAAAGGGAGCGCACATAAGAAAGGTAAGAACCAAGTTCAAGTCCCACTGAGGCATCACAAACGGAACAGGAGGGAAGAGGTGTGTAATGCCTTTTAGAAACCTGTTAACAACAGGGGACTTGAAAAGGGAGGGCTGATCAGGAAGCCTGAGGAAGGCCGAGATGGCACAAAGATAGCCCTTGATGGTACCCAGGGCAGAACCCTGTTGGGCCAGGGAAAGAAGGAACAGAAGAACCTCAGAAAGAGGGGCAGAAAGGGGATTCACAGCCTTTGCTGTGCACCATGCCACAAACTTGTTCCACCTGCAGGCGTATACCACCTTAGTGGAGGGACGCCTGGCTGCCAGAATCACATCACAAACTTCGGGAGGCAAGTCGAAAGGAATCAACTGCCGCCGCTCAATCTCCACGCAAGCAGGTGGAGGCTGGACAGGTTCGGGTGGAGGACCGTCCCCTGCTGCTGCGACAGAAGATCCTCCCGAAGATGCAGACGGATCGGGGGATCGACGCTCATACTGAGTAGCTCGGGATACCAAACTCTTCGAGCCCAGTCCGGAGCCACAAGGATGACTTGGGCCCGGTCGCGCTGAATCTTCTTCAACACTCTGGGTAGAAGTGGTATAGGCGGAAAAGCGTACAACAGACCGCAACTCCACTCGCGACGAAAAGCGTCGCCGAGCGAGTGCTGCCTTGGAAATTCCAACGCGCAGAACTGATGACATTGCGCGTTCTCTTCGGTGGCGAATAGATCTAACCAAGGCTCTCCCCACTGTAGAAAGAGTCCTTGCGCCACTTCCGAGTGAAGACGCCATTCGTGATCCATCATGCACCTGCGGCTGAGTTTGTCCGCCCTGGCGTTCAGGGAACCTGCCAGGTGTTGAACCATCAGAAAAATGCCCTGATGTTCCAGCCATGTCCAGAGGCGCAGAGCCTCCTGACATAGGGTCCACGACCCCACCCCGCCTTGCTTGTTGCAGTACCACATGGCGGTGGTGTTGTCTGTGAACACCTGCACTACCTTCCCTTTCTCAGAGGGAAGGAATGCCTTGAGTGCAAGTCGGATCGCCCGGAGCTCCAGAAGGTTGATATGGAGCCGGGACTCCGCCGGAGACCAGAGGCCTCTGATCTCCGCCTCTCCCATGTGACCGCCCCATCCCAGAAGGGACGCGTCCGTCACAACTGTGTGCTCTGGCTGGGGAAGGGAGAGTGATCTGCCCATGACCCATTGCCGGTTCGAGAGCCACCACTGCAACTGTCTTGCAGTCCCCTCCGAGATCTGAACGTGATCGGACAGGTTGCCCTGGTGCTGCGCCCACTGGAACTTCAGGTCCCACTGCAGAGCCCGCATATGCCATCTGGCATGATCGACCAGCAGGATGCAGGAGGCCATGAGGCCCAGCAGCCTCAGGGTCAACTGTACCGAAACCCAGGATAAAGGCTGAAAGATCGGAATCATAGCCTGAATATCCCGGACTCGCCGTTCGGGAGGATAGGCCCGAAACTGCGTCGTGTCCAGAACTGCTCCGATGAAAAGGAGCTGTGGAGAAGGAATCAGATGCGACTTCGGCACATGGATGGAGAACCCCAGCGAGTGCAGGAGTTCGGCCGTAGTCTGGAGGTGGGAGACGACTGCCTGGGACGAGCCCGCCTTCAGCAGCCAGTCGTCGAGGTAGGGGAAGACTGGAACCCCTGCCCGGCGCAGATGAGCTGCGACCACCGCCATCACTTTCGTGAACACCCGAGGGGCACTTATAAGGCCAAAGGGGAGCACGGTGAACTGAAAATGCTCGAGGCCTACCGTGAACCGAAGGTAACGCCGGTGGGCCGGCAGGACGGGGATGTGAAAATAAGCGTCCTGCAAGTCCAACGCTACCAACCAGTCTCCAGGGTCGAGGGAAGTCAAGACCTGAGCTAGGGTGAGCATCTTGAACTTCTCCTTCCGGAGGAAGCGATTGACGTTCCGGAGGTCCAAGATAGGACGCATGTCCTCCTTGTCCTTTTTGGGCACCAGAAAGTAGTGGGAGTAGCAACCACGTCCTACTTCTGGGGTCGGAACATGCTCGATGGCCCTCTTGGCCAAGAGGGCCGTGACTTCCTTCTGCAGAAGCACCAAGTGATCCCCTGACATGCGGTGAAATTGAGGTGGCATGGCTGGGGGGGTGGTCTCGAAGGGGAGGGAGTAGCCCCTTCGGACAATGTCCAAGACCCACCTGTCCGAGGTGATGGCACACCAGTGGTGAAGGTGATGGCGGACCCTGCCCCCTACTGGCGTGCTGTGCACCTGAAAGGAGGGACTAGGAGGGCTTGGAGGCCGCGGACGGGGCGGAGGTGGTGGCCTGACCCGCACGATGGTTGCCTGAACCGCCACGGCGGTAGCCACGTCCCCGGCCACGAGAAGACGCTTGCTGCGCGGGCCGGTGGCTGGGCTGCGGACGTGACTGGGCGCCCCATCCATGGCCACGAAAGGGGCGAAAAGCAGAGGTTAGCGGAGGGCGCACAACAGAAAGGCCCAGGGACTTGGCAGTAGCCCGTGAGTCCTTAGTTTTAAAGCGATATTGAAGTGTCACCTTTCAACCGCAATACCATTAGGATCTTAATAAATCCTGTCCAAAGATATTTTGCTCAGGGTAGGCACATAAGCTTCACACCTCTGATTCTGGAGTAAGACCGTCGTATTCTCTCCCAGCGTGTCGTCCAAGGATTCTTTCCTCAGTCGTGTAACTGAAATAGTGGTGTGAAGCTTATGTGCCTACCCTGAGCAAAATATCTTTGGACAGGATTTATTAAGATCCTATGGTATTGCGGTTGAAAGGTGACACTTCAATATCGCTTTAAAACTAATATATTAAGCAACCCAGGATTATATTCCTTTGAAAAAGTGGGGACATGGTGGATTTTAATTAGACCACCCTCAGAGAAAGCTGTGTATTCTTTCCTCAGTTGTGTAACTGAAATAGTGGTGTTTTTAATTCTAAATTGTTGAGCGAGAGACAAGCTTTATGCATATCCTGATGAAGGTGGTACCCCAATAATATACGACCCCCGAAACGCGTCGACGCCTGTACTGATATAGTGGGTTATATCCAGGAACAGCCATATGTCTAATACTACAAAGATGTGAATAGACTGATGGTGTTTACATATGAGATTCCAGTTGGGAATAACCTTTATCTGATGAATTTGATTGCTTTCACACATTTGCTTTTGTCTCTCATTAATGGTTTTTATGTTTTTAGTATGGTTTTTAATTATGGTTTTAATTTTATGTATTGATGTATATTTCGAAATATTTTTGCCTAATGAATTATAATAAATATTGAATCTACCCCCGAAGTGTGAGCTTTTTTATCTCTGTGTTACATGTGGTTGCTCTTTGGGTTCAGACCTATGCCTTTTTTATGATGGATGTGTATGGTCGAGTGACCGAACGACATATTTAGAGTGATATATTTCTTTTGTGTATGTGGTGTTCCAAGAGAGTTCTTTATTTTCATTACTTTGACACCCTCTTGCCAAATGTGATCATTTGTAGGTATTGGCCTGACTGTCTTTCTCGATTGCTCCTTAAAATCGTACAGAAAGCAGTCCGATTGTTGTACAATTGTGGGCAAGTGGAATCTGGTAGTGGCTCTGTCCATAATATTGTGGAAACCTCCAATATCCTCCGGAGGCGAGTCTGAAGGACGATGAGGCAGGGGGGACGGTGTTGGTGCTATATAATCATCCCATTCGTCAGTGGGCGGAGGAGGATCATGGATTTCTCCCTCCTCAGGTTCTTCCTCAGAGGTGGTAGGATCCTCTCTGGGAGGCAGAGGAATTACGGGACGTGGCGTCAACCTGGGTGTGGCAGGAGGTGGCGGTGGCGGTGTTTGAGGAGCTACCGGAAGAGGCGGTGGCACTGTGACATTGTCCTCTTGAGGAGGAAATATCCTTTTATAATCAGCCAACTTATTTTGTAGCTCCAGTACTAGTGTTGGAGGGAATTGAGCAGGTTGCTGTCTAGGCTGTTCAAAGTATCTGTATTGTTGATGCTGGGCATGAGGGACAGGATAGTGTTGATAATATTATTTCTCATCCTCATAGTCATCATCCTCTTCTTGATATTTGACGTTGAGCTCAGAAGGGCTATGTGCTGTTCCAAATTGGCCTTCATCCTCATCAGAATCCTCCACATCTAAAAGATGACGGGGAGGCAACGGTGAGATTTTTGGTGTCTTAAATTCCATCTGTGCAGATTGCAGGAACGGAGTTGAAGGACCTGCAGACAAAATTGGAGTTTTTGTCGATGGTGCTGTCGTCGACTGTAAAATCTTTGCCGTCGACGGAGATGTCGTCGACGGTGGTACCGTCGTCGACGGTGGGATTGTCGTAGTCGGCGGGATAGCCGTAGTCGGTGGGATTGCCGTCGACGAAAAACCGCTGTCGTCGATGATGGATGGGCCGTCGACAATGGAGGGGTCGTCGACGATGGAGGGGCCGTCGACGATGGAGGGGCCGTCGACGATGGAGGGGCCGTCGACGATGGAGGGGCCGTCGACGATGGAGGGGTCGTCGACGATGGAGGGGTCGTCAACGATGGAGTCGTCGTTGAGGTCTTTGCCGTCGACGAGGTTTTCGTCAACGGTCTCGTCGACGATGAGATTTTCGTCCTTGGTGTCCTCGTCGACGATAGAGGCAACGTCGACGGTATGGAACCTTTGATACTCGCCGTAGACGGAGTTAACGCCGTCGACGGTCTCGACGACGATAGAGTCACTGTCGTCGTCATTGAAGAAGTAACAGGCGTCGACAGTGAACTTGACGCCGATGAAGATTTGTGGCTGACTTTACCTGTAGAATGGCTTGAAGAATGTAGTTTTCCTTTGGATGGTCCTGAAGAATGAGGGGACCCAATCTCTGAGGAGACCTTAGGCTGTTTCTCCTGCTTTTGAGATTCCTTGGTCAGATGAGAGACTTTTGAATGTTTTTTCTCTCTTCAGACTGACCCTCAGGCGACCTGGGCCTCTTAAGAGACTTGGAGGACGTGTCGCTCTCAACATCCGATGAAGCACTCTGCTTCTTTTTCAGTCACAATAAAAGTCTTCCTTCCCTATCCCTAAGGGTTTTAGTTGAGAAAGTGCGGCATATCTCACATTGCCTTGTCTCATGGTTGGGATAGAGACAATAAATGCAATCTTTGTGGGCATCATCCACATGCACTCTTTTCTTTCTGCAGGATTTACAAGGTCTAAATAATCCTTTTTTATCAGACATACTTCTTAAAGGTTTAAGTAATAAAACTTATCTGTAAAAGCTGAAGAACTGAGCAGAGCTCAGGGAGACTCCCTTACACACGACGTGCGGTGAAAATCTGAGGGACTCAGCCTCTCTTGGGAAGGTTCTAGAGGGTGCTGGCTGCTGATTGGTTATGTTTTGAGTTTTGTCCTTTTTGTAAAAGTAGGCTGATAGGCTATGGAATGCATGGTTACCTCCATGATAGCCTATGGAATTTACTATTTACTACTTTTTATATGTACCATGGGACTCCCACTTCGACGACAGGGAATGATTCAGGCATGTGAATCTTTGAAAGATACCCCAATACTGGATAATTACATTTCTTCTTGTGGTCCTAACGCTGGATTTGCCAGGTGGGCAACATCAGGCATGATTCTACCAACAAGAAAAGACAACCAATAAGACTAAGTGACGATTCAGCAGGGTCAACAGGCACAAGCACAGCCTGACCCCGACCTGCATGGAGTGAGCACCTGCACCTGACTGCGGCCTATCCTGCTTACTAACACTCTCCCCACTCCCACCCCACAACCCACTACACATCCCAGCTCCCATTTACTATCTACTTAGAGCAGATGGTTAGTGAGAGCCAAACTCTCCCCAAATCCAATGTGGAAAAGGACCTGTAATTCCAGGTCTGTGTGTTATTCCCCATGCAGGAGGCAAAAACCTGTAAATGCATGAGGCTGAGATGTAATTACCGTCCAGATTCCGTGATTCTGGAACTGGTAATTCCGGCACCCTTGCACTGTGCAGCTCATAATTAAGACCTCAATGTATTGTCCCTTCTGCGTGAACATACTCACATCTTGGAAGAGATTATGTGTGACCTAAATGCAGCTGCGACCTTTTCAACGCCCAATAGCCCTCATTTTGAGTCTCTTCCAATCTCCCAATTTGACAAAAAAAAATCAATGACAAAATTGATATTCCTAAATATACTGTACCACTGCATATGGTATTACTATGTAAAAGTTGGTGGGAATACATGTGGTAAATGGGCCGGTCTTCGAGACTGGAATCAGTGCAGAAACACCGGTTTCCAGAGTAATTCCGACCTCTATAGAGGAAACGTTGGGATGGCGCATTTATTTCGCATCCTGGAATCTCAAGTCCCTGAGGTGTTGGTAAACTATGACCTTATGAGGGAGGAGAGATCAGGCCACTGGTGGAGCCACAAATGGTGCTTGAGTCCACCTATCTTTGCCAACTTGGCTAACCTACCACCTAACTCGATCTTCCCTTGCCGTGGCTGTGCGACCACGTGCAAATCAATGCATCAGTCACAATTCTTGGTGAACCTCAACACTTTAATGATAATGATGAAAACTGCAAACCTTGGCATCTGCGTCTGAGATGATGAAAGGCGAAGCTGATTCCAGTCCTAGATGGACGGTTCTTTTTGGCAGATCTGAGGATGTAGGAAACAAGATGATGAGATGTGTGTGAAACCTTCTAAAGCAAGAGACAAGATGTCAGACAAGGCACTTGAACTTACCTCGTATGGCCACAGGCACAAAACTGTCACTTGCTGAACCGCAGGTTGGCCCCTGGTATCCGGGGGCACACGTGCATGTCTGACCACAATCCGAGAGGGACTGCGTGCAAGTCCCCCCATTTCTGCAGTATTGCGGCAGACACATGGAAGGGCAGCAAAAATGTCCATCTCCTGAAAAACAACATCATATGTATTGCTGAAATTTCAAGTTCTAATTATATCTCTGGTGAAAAAACAATAATTTACCATTGAAAACAGGATAATTCAGAACCACTGAGTTGCACAAAAGTACCAGGATATCACAGTACTAAGGGACACCAACATAAACAGAGGTCCAGATTTACTGTGCTTCTGCGCAAGTGCTCGTGCAAGGCAAAGCAGTGCGTCACGACACAAAGCAGCACAAACAAAAAATCACAGCATCAACCAAATGCCTGGCACAAAACGATGATGTGAGCAAAACACTGAAAACGTTGTGCGTCGTGATGCGTCATCTCCTTATTGACGTAGGCAAAGTGGGTTTAGTAGGGAGGTAACAGTGCAAAAACACTTATTTACAATCCCCTTGTATGGGAAAAAGTGACGTACCGGCGGCGCAAGAGGCTTGTAATTAAAGCCCCTTGGAATTTACACAAAGCCAGACCCAAAAAGCTACTGTATTGTAGTGTCATTGCATTTATATTAGGCATACTACCCATGACATGGCATTGAAACGCTTTACCCTGTGCAGCACGCTGCTCCAGAACCCAAGGTTAGTGGTTAGTGCAGTGGTTATTGGCTATTGGTGGTCATGGGAAAATTCTGTGTATTCCCCACGTGTTACCTGCGTAATGTCGGTGAAATGTCCCATTTTACGCGATTCATCCATTTCTGTTTGACGCCACGTTGATGTTTGTCCACGAGGCTGAACCTCGAGTATACATTTTATGCTAGATTCTACTGGCTCGTCTTCGGGCTACAATCATCTGCATATTGGCAAACTGCAGAAGCTTGCAGAAGTGCAGACAATGACATCATTGAATTCTTGACCAAACGAACACTTCGACTTGCTTAACATTAACCACGCCGGAGTTCAAAGGACACAGTGGGGGTGGGAGTTGTAGCACTAGGCATTGGCTGCAGGTTACTGGGGGCACCAAAATAATCTGCTCATCTTCTGGTGCACACGGATCATGGGGCAGGAAGCCACTTCCACAGGGAGCGAGACTTGGGGCAGTTTTTGCATAACTTTGCCCAGGAATCAGCAGGTTTGGGAGATTTTCCAAAGCCAATGAGCAAAGGACAGCTGTGGCTGTCAGACTGAAGATTAGCTCCAAGAATTGAACTTTAAAGTAACTCTTCTCTCCACACGTGGTTGGTTCAGTGGATGACCAGGTTGAACTACTAGCACCATGCTTTTGTACCACAATGTCGAGGTTTTAATACCAAAATATGAAGGGCCTCATTTACAAGGCCCTGTGCACTGCCGGAGTGTCACTTTTAGTGATGGTCCGGTGCTGCACACTGCAGCGCCATATCTACACGGCCAAGTAAAGCCACCCTGAGTGGCTTTACATGGCCTTGTAGATATAGACTGAGCCAACACAGCGCAAGTCACAGTGTTGCCTCACCCTGTGATAGGGAGGCGTGCCATAGGCATTATGGTGGCTCCCACATAACACCCATGGCATTTGACATATTCAAAGATTTACGAGATTTCGTAAAACCCGGGAATGCGTCAAAAGCTTATGCCTATCCAGGGGAGGCGTAAGGGAGCTGCAACGAGGAGAAATACCTTTATTTAAGGTGTCCATTCCTGCACAAAAACAATCATCCCTGCAACACAAGCACCCTTGCACCATGACAAGGGTGCCTGCATTGGCGCATTGCAGCCAATTGTGCACCAACGCAGGGGAAAAGGACAGGAATGTGCCATATCGGATAGATATTGTGCATTCCTGCCCTTTTCTTTTGACGTAGGGCAGTGCAGCAAAAAGGCTTGCAGCACTACTCTACAGCAAAATTTTGTAACTAAGGCCCATAGTGGGCTAAATAGACTACCACCATATGCGTAAAGGTAAGAGTACATGGATTATATAGATTGACTTACTTAACTTGAATATATGCCCTCAGTATATATGCATCCTAATATTGTTGTCCTCAATATTCTGACATATAAGCCAACCGCTTTATGTCACAGTTAACCACAGATTGTAGACAAACAAGGGTAGTTGTACCGGGAATTACATGTGGCCAAGGATTGATACGTTGAAAATGTAAAAGAGCTGCCACTGATAATCCTTCACGATGGACCCCTCTCGAGATATGAAAAGACCCTCTCAGTCTGCACCAACCAAGATTATTTGTGCTAGCTTAACTGGAAACAGTTCGATGGCTTACATATGGGAATTGTTTCTATTTCAGTGCGCTATAAATAGAGCAAAATCAACATTTTAATAATTTGTGGATGTGGTTGATTGTTTGTATTGAGGTTGAGAAGCTTATTTTGTAAAAAAAAAAAACGATACGTTGTTGAAGATATCACGCTGTGTTTGTTGTGAGCCAGCATTTAAAAGTCGCTGAAGCTGGTTTGACCCAAAGAACAGGTTTGCGTTACCACCATACATGCATTAACTCTTCTGGCTCCAGCTCAGAGCCCAGATAATCATCAAACTCCTCTGTCTGACTTACATGTGCCTAGCTCTCACACCCCAGTGCCCACAAACCAGCAGCGACACAGCAAGTGATTGAAACCGCCCAGATCCTTGCAGTCTGCCCAAACTATTGTGTGGAAATACTGACCACCACTGTATTGTAAACGTAAATACACATAGGCAAGCATAGATGCCATATTTCTAACTCCAATTCTAACTGCCTTCAAGATATATATATATATATATTGTCCAGTTGCATGCTTGCAGTTAACTACGTTAATTCTACTCTTAACTATTTATACTCACCATCACAGTATGTTAGACTGCACATTCTAGCAGGTCGACATTAAAACACGATATTCCGGTAGAAATCACATAAAGCTAACATTTGTTACAGCCACTTTGTCATTCCAATTCCCAGAGTGTCACTATTAAATATATGACTTGGAGGAACAAGAGCAACTCTTCGTAAACTCTGAAATATGTGACTCCCATCGATCATCATCAAATCCGCAGAGGTCCAGCTCCCAGCACTGCTCCACAAAGCACGCGTTGCCATCAGCATCCAATAAAGTTTAAAGATAGCTTCAGTGAAATAAGAAGCAGATTTCAATCTAACTTTATTTTAGAGATGCCTCTACATAAACCTGACCGCACAGTACCCGGGAAGAACACAGGGCACTCCCCATAGGTTTTATTCCTTCTCTAGGTGACGACTTGGGTTAAAACTGAGATTCGTCCAAATGGGTAACCGACATCTCTCAGTAATTCAAGAGGGACAAAGAAATTGTGATCGCATGACTGACAACATAGGGATTGTGGTCTTCCAGTGGGACTGCAAATAAATGAACAGACATTATGATTTTTGCTGTGTACTTATACCTTTATTTTAAAAATCCAAACAAAAGGAACTCTCCTTGTACTCAGACTTCTGTCGTATGCATTATTCGAGCAGAGATCCTGCTGATCCAGGGATATTGCTTACTATTCAATAGTAGCCTTCACAGAAGCATAACCAAGATGGTTGCACAGCGCTGAACCTCTGCCCCTGAATTCCCCCTACTGCGGATTTTGACCCCTCATCATGCCATCCACAGCCATCGATGGAGCGGTAGTCCCCTCTAAGACGGTACCGCAGTTGCCGAAATGAGAATCTTCAAGATTAGGGTGGAGGTGGAGACGGTGTGCTGTTCTGTGTGGCGGCCAGCCCGTCCACAGCCTCAGAGGCCCCACAGTGACAGGGACCGCGGGTGAGCCTGAGGCCTGAAGCTGACACTCGGGCCCATCTGCCATCCACCTCCATTCTCCTTGCTTTCTGGTGCCGATGTGGTGCCTGCACGCCCTCCCGGCTAGAGGATTGAGTGGCTGCTCAACCTGAAGCCTGTGTGGAGGCACGGGCCTGCCTCCGGACCGCCTATCTTCGTTCAGCGCTATCGGCGCTATATCTGGCCGTGGTGGTGACACCTTGCAGCAGGACTGGGACTTGCCTGTTGTGACCCCTTCGGCCCGGCGGCATTGCCTGAGCCCCGGCTGCCCAAGCTTGCATTAATGCTGACATCCCGGCCCAGCTCCTCCTCTCTGGCGCTGCCTGGGGCCTTGTTAGATGCCTACGCGGGCCCTGGCCTACATCGCGGCCTGAATTGATGGCTATCTCTGCCTGCCCCTGCAGCTGGGCGACTGAGCGGCAGATCAGCTTGGTTCCCGCAGGGGAGCGCGGGCCTGCCCCGGGGCCTACAAACCAGCGCCAAAGGTAGCAATCCTGGACCGCCGGAGTCCTGGTCGGCCGCCCTCCGTCTTTCTGCAGCTGCACTGCCGGTGTGCCTTTCTCTCTTCTCCCAGTTGCTGCCGGAGGTCCCGCCTGTTCCCCGCCTGGGTGACAGGTCCCTTTTTGCCTGGTGCCTGTTGCTGCGAGCCGCCTCTTCCCCTGACCGCTTGCGGCCCTTGGGACATATCGTGCTGGGCAGCAAGTTTCACTTTTGATGTGGCCAGGTGAGCTGCACTGCTGTGCCCCTCTACTAACTGCCCCAACTCGCCTCGCAGAGCTGTGCCGCTCTGCCCCCTGGGCCCTGTTGTGGGGTTTTTCCTGTGTGGGGCCTGTTGACTGCTCTGGGATTGGGGTCTGGGACGGATGCTGCAGAGCACATGCATGCTGTAGCGGAGGCCACCTATTGCCAATATATTCTCTGCTGTCAGCTGTGTTCTAGACCATTGTTTGGGCCCTGGGTTGGCTCATGCTTGCACAGGTGGGCCATTTCAGCCTGACGGCACGCCACTTAAATCGGGGTCTCTGTACACACACTTCTGTGGTCTTTCACCATCTTGGTACATCACTAATGCCACCTTTCGCCCCTCCTGACCGATACAACTGGGGTGACTGCGACCTACATCCTGGCCTCCCCTTCTCACAGCCCGCCATCTGTATCCTTATCCCCAATCAGTGCATAATATGGGGCGAGGCGACCACCGCCAGAAGAAACTGCCGTTTGAGCTGGTGAGGGACTCGGACAGGCGGGAGCCCTCTGAAGACATGGTTGGCAACGCGACCGGCCCACCGTGCCCTGAGCAGCTGAGTACCACTGAGGCCCTTCTGGCGGAGATCCGGTCCGGGTCCCGAGCCATGGATGCCTGCTTCAACACTCTCACGGGCAGGCTGGACACTATGGTGGAGTGCCTGGACCACCACCATACCCGGTTGAATGGAGCAGAGGAGCGTCTCTCTACACTGGAGGATGGTGCGGTGAAACTGGCGAAGAGACTCGACAAGCTGGAACGTCTTCTCAAAACCGTTGCCATAAAGAATGAAGACTTGGAGGCCAGGTCACGGCGCAACAACTTATGTATAGCAGGGGTGGCGGAGTCCACAGCCACGGGCAGAATGGACCATTTTGTGGAGCACCTCTTGACAGAATTGTTTGGCCGAGATCACTTTACTCCTACCTTTTGGTAGAACGTGCCCACCATGCACTTGGATTTGCATGCCACGGGCAGCTCGGATTTGTTTCAGCCATTTTAACTTGCATCTAGTGCTGGCTCGTCTGTCTTCCACTGCTCCTATCAATGACCAGAAGCATGGCAGTAATTGTTTTTAATTACCATTCAGTCTGCCACACTCTTGATGGCTCCATTTGTTTGCATACATTATTGGTCTATAATCCTACTCTATCGTTCTTACTCCTGCTGCCTAGGGATCAAAGGCCGCAGCATTGCCCACCCCCAGTGGTGTATATCAAATTGTCACTTTTTCTTGTTTTAGTTGATATTATGTAGTCTGTTCTTATGGGGCTTCACTAGACATATTGGGGTGTGATGTGCCTGGGGGTGGCTGGAGGGGTAATTTCTCGTTGTGGAGTATATTTTTTTGTTCTGACATATGGAAGACCTCGATACATCGACTGTATGCTGCTTATCATTCCAATGCTTTATCCCACGATCATGCCACCTAACACTGTCGACCCTAGGGTCGAGATACCATTTCTCACTTGGAACGTTCGGGGCATTAACAACCCCCGTAAGAATAAGCAAGTTCTACAGTATCTTACACAACACGGAGCACGGATAGCATTCCTGCAGAAGACTCATCTCCCTTCCGGCGCCACGCAAACTTATGCATCATCTTGGGGCCCAAATAGATATTTTTCCACTTACAGCATGTATTCTTGTGGGGTCTGCATTTTGATTCACCGTTCAGTCCCCTTTACTCCCAGGCATAGTTACAACTTACAGCATGTATTCTTGTGGGGTCTGCATTTTGATTCACCGTTCAGTCCCCTTTACTCCCAAGCATAGTTAGACCGATGAGGCTGGTAGATATGTGGCTGTCACGGGCCTCTTGGCAGGACATAGTGTACTGGTCCTTAATGTATATGCACCTAACGTGACTCTCCAGATTTCTTTGTGGTGCTCCAGACCTTGCTGGGGCGTGCAGATGCTGGCCTCGTAGTCTTGGGGGGGAATGAGGTGGTGAACTCAAATCTTTTTTTTTACCCCCTCCTCAATTCTTCAGCTACTTCCCCAACTGGTAAGCCCCCGTCCCTTCGTGTACTGACCGCCATGTGTAATATATATTCCCTGCGTGACATCTGGCGTATTCAGCGCGCTGGTAGTCCGGGATACACGTTCTACTCAGCACCGTACAACACATGGTCCTGCATCGATTATTAGTTGCTTTTGGCGGCTGTGCTGCCCTGGGTGGGTGAACTGGCTGTCCTCCCGGGCACGCTGTCAGACCATTCCCCGGTCCGTGTTGTGCTGATAGTGCCCTACGGAAGTGAGGTGGAGCGCTTGGTACTTCCACTGCAATGTGCTTCATGATGACGTTTTCCGTGAGGAACTGCGCCTCACCATAGCTGAATACTTCGGGCACAACCATGGGTCAGTTAAAGTGCAGGCCGTCCTTTGGGAACCCTTTAAGGCTTATATTAGGGGGATATGCATCACCAAACAGACATTGTCGAGTCGAGGATGAGCTTCACGATCTCGACGACCACGACGCACAGCGGCGGGGCGCCACACAGCTCCTGCAATGTGCAACACTCAATGAGGAATTCCGCGATTTGGCAAAGCGCAAGGTGGCACACATGGGGAAATATGCAAGAGTTCGGCGATACAGCGATGGTGAGTGACCTGGTTGCATGCTGGTGCAACTTCTCTGTCCACCGAGGGGTAGTGGCTACATCTCTGGGCTGCTGCTTGAAGGTGGATCTCCCGAGGCTTGACCTGTGTTCTATGCAACTTGGAAGACTGCGATCCCTCGTGGAGCTGCTGGAACTGCGTCCCTGTGCACCGCATCTGTCTGCCGTTGCCAAGGCTTGTTGACTCTTCAACCCAAAGTTCCTCAAACTCCAAGAAGCCCCAGCCTCAAGCATCACCCTGATGCAAAAGCGATGTCCTCCTTGTATCTCCTGCGATGGGGGGCCTCCATCTTTGTTGTGCTGCTGAGGCCTCTCTTCGACTCACTGTGCCTGCTGCCAGAGGGACCTTATGGGGTCTCCATCGAGTCCTGCTGGCTCTCCTGCTTGCTGAGGCCGGCTCAAACTTACCTGTGCTGGATGAATTCCCTGGACCTTGCTGGCCCTCCTTTTTACAACTCTTCCTGCAACGCATCTGGTGCATTTGCCAAGGCTTGTTGGTGGTCTTGCTGGCCACTGACCTTCTTGCATTTCTTAGACCATCGTGAGACAATTCATGGGCAGCTCCTGTGTTCTACATCCTTACCTGGGCTCCAAAGCTGCAACACCAAGACCTCCTTCTGCCGTGAAGTACCCCCGGGAAGGGTGGGTATTGTGCTCCAGCACCTTCTGGACAAATCCGGGTGGTTTGGACTCTGTCTCCTCTCTCCTTACATGCTCCTCGTCCGAATCCACATTTGGGTTCCATCGACCTGGTCCACGGGTCACAGTAGCAGCTGGACATCCGAAGATCCCCATTGACTTCTACGGGTGGTTCCGACACCACTTCACACCTATGCACCGGGGCTCCTTGGTGTAGGTATCCTGCTTCATTGGGTATCCACGGGTGGGAGTGCTCTCCAACCATCCTGGCTCCAAAGGGTTTCCACTGGGTCTTCTGGGAAGGGTCCTGAAACTCCAAAACCCTAACCGCGACTTTCTCATGTTGTTCTATGGACTCTGACCCGGGGTATCACATCTGCACCCAGATGCCTAGGGACTACAAGTTAATTACCTTGGGTGGTTCCGTGCTTCCCCTGGCCTACAGATCCTTGGGTGGTACTCTCGGTTAGGTACCCCTTTCGCATTCCACTTACTTAGTATATGGTTTGGCCCACCCCAACAGGGGCCCATGTGTTTTTATGTGTTTTACTTAACTGTTTTACTGATATTGTTATTATGTATGCATAACTCTGGGTAGGAGATATACCAAGGTAGTTTAGTGTTGGTGAGTAACACATACTACATTATTTTTCTAACACTGCTGTGGTTCTTTCCTGTGTGATTCTCAATGACTGACTTGTGTGGTAAATGTACCCACTTTACACCCTCTCAGATAGGCCTTAGCTGCACTGCACAGTTACCCCTTGAAAGCTTTGCTTATCAGGGATCTCTTACACTATCACTAAGGGTTGCCTGGACTCAGTGCATGGTGTATCACCAATAGGTGTACACCATAAACTGAGCCTCCTACAGCTGACACTTAGCTTCTGCACTCTATAGTGTCAGCTTGTTCTTGCTCCCTGATAAAGATAGTCGGCTTGGAGACCTGTTGGAATGTGAGGTACAACAGATGCTGCCAGATAAAATATGGCATTTTTGCTGTCTACATACCAAACAGATTTCTTCCAACCACAGACACAAATTGATTCACTTTAAATTCCTTAGACGCACCTACACTACTCCGAGTTTTTTGGCTAAACTGGATCCCACCAGGCCCTCTTACTGTCCTTGGTGATGTGCGCTATTGGTGCTGACTTTGCCCACATGCCCTGGACATATACTCACATAGGGGAGTTTTGGATTGCTGACTTTGCCCTACTCACCCTAATGGTGGGGTTTATTGTGACGTCTGACCCAATTCTTGCGTTATTGGGTTATGTGTATGATGTCCCTAAGGTGGCCAGCAGGTTTACCGCGATGGCTCTCCTGTTGGCCAAACGCGAGATAGCTTTACATTGGGGCAGTGGGTGCGCCCCGACAGTAGATGCATGGCTCCGAAGCCTCACCTTTTGCAACGTTACTAGTGAAGTAGATGCTTCCTTGCAGCCCCCCTCCTCTTGCCCACAAGACATTTGGCAACCACTCCGTGATTACTTACAGCGCCGTGAGCAACAGGGGACTGACTGATACAGACACCTGGCTGGTGAGGTGAAGCCCCCCCAGCCACAAGTGCATGGACCGTTGTTGCCTGGTTAGCGCTCACATCTTTTTTTAGATCTCGCCTACGCAGCGCGCATGCGCCGCATAGGAGAGAGACCTAATGCCATCGGCACAGCTATGGGGGCAAAAACGTGCACGCGTTGCATTGCTTGCAATGGCAACGCGTGCACGTCTGGCGATTTCCTTGCGGGAGCGCGCGGCGCCATATGGTGGCGCCATATGGTCGCACGCTCCCGCAAGGGAATCGCGCAGGCCCCCTCCTTCCCCTGCTGCCGCTTTTGCTCCGCGCGCGCGCACCACTCGTGTGCTGGATGGACATTGTAAAAGGTCGAAATTCTAGACTCCTATTTCACTTACTTGATAGCACTCTGCAAGCTCAAGCGCTTAGAATTCAGTCTGATGAGATGAACAGTCCCTTTCCTTCTTGCACAATACGCTGCCCCAAATAAACTGACATTTTTAGTGTGGCAAGCAATTTTGAAGGACGTGACTCCTTGGAGGGGGCAGATATACCTATCACCAGCTCTCAAAAATGTACACTTGGATGAAATATGTAGCACGTCAGTACCAATCGCACAAAAAGCCAGACTATCAAGCAAACAAGCAAAACTTACAAATTTCAATGACGACAAGGCTGTACTACAGCCAAGGAGCCACCGACTATAAAACAAAAGGGAGAATTAATAACAGCGAAGTTGCTGTCTGATACCCTTGACAGGTACTTTTCACCCAAGGAAGCTAAAGGGAGAAATAGATCTCACTTGCCGACTATGTGCATCAGCGAAGGACTCTCTAATTCAATACTGTGGGTATGCAAAAAAGTAATCTATTGAGGAGATACTGGCTAAGACTGAAATTTGTACAACTAAAGATATCAACATGTCAAGAGGCAAACAACACATACTTAAATGGACTTGACCCTCAATTAACTGCTCCATTTTTTAAGTATATGTCAATTGTTCTTAAAATGATAGAGACAGATGCAACTGACACTTTTGTAGAGGTAAAATATGTTTAGTGAATTGTTAATACTGTATAATAGTTGCTGTTTTGACTTGTAAAGACTTTTTAAAAATCGTTCAATGAACATTTAAATTGCTTACTCACAAAGACAGAAACACCATACTGCAGGTGAACGACAGGAGGTATCTAAGCTGATTGACAATGCAGAAATCCTACTGTTCTCAGACTATTTGACAGTCGCGGCCGGCATGAATCGTGGGAGGCGGGGGGTGTTGAATAAATTACAAAAAACTTACCCTCCCGGGTCCTGTGCCGTTGCAGCTCCTGGCCGGGTCCCGTTTTCCTCCTCTCCTGCTCAACAGGAAGCAGGCAGCCTACCTTCCCTCCCCTAAGCCAATCACAATGCTGCAATGGCAGCGTTGTGATTGGTGGGACGATGCCCAGCCGGGCACCTATGGGGAGGCCATTTTCTCCATGTAGGCTGCATGGAGAACAAGCATTGGCATAGCCAATAGGTCTCGCCTTTGGGACCTTATAAGTATTTAGTTATGCAGCACAATATCCTTGGTGCAACAACATCAACTGTTGCATGGCTAAACACTTATAAGGTCCCAAAGGCGAGACCTATTGGCTATGCCAATGCTTGTTTCTTTTGTGCTCTCCTGTTTAAGTACATACTTTTTTCCCACCTTGTGGGCTGGTATTTATGTCTTATGTGTATTAAAAATGATAACGTTTTTTTAAAAAAAGATGGAAAACCAACTCCACTCTCACTCACTCCCCTAGCAACCAGCACTTCACTACAGGAATCTTTTTTTGCCCCAAACAAAATCTCTCACTGGTCTATTAGCCTATTTACAGTGTTAAGTGAATAATTCAAAACCAGCAGTGGAATATTACTCAACTTATAAGATTTTAGTTTAGTTATTGCATTATTATCACATTTATATGACCGCCACAAAATGAAATGTACATGCACCACCTTCGAAAACCCTTCAACCTTAACCTCTTGCAGCATGCTCATGATATACTCATGAACACATTTACTCAATTCCTCTCTCATCAAACACATTTGAATGTCATGTGAAATACCAATAAACCTGCAAGCTTCTTTAGAACCAAATTTTCATAAAACGTTTGATTGAATTCATTCGATCTGATCAATGAGTTTAACAGAGTAGGCAGTTTGATTACATACCATGGCCAGGCCAAATTGGAAGATGCCTTGAAATTACTATGACCATCCAATTGACCTCCAAAGGTTGCCCTTTACCATTCATGCTGACTTTTCAGTCCCAAAAGTGATTCTTCTGTCAGAGCTGCTTGTAGCTATACATTAGCATAAGTTGTGATCCATTGGTTCAAGGCTAGCAGTTGTGTGTTGGGTTCTATAGGTTGCATGTAATCCAAGGAATTCCTTGTCAATAAGAATAATATGTTGCCAGCTGTTGTCCGGCTGCAGACAATTCTGGATGCTTAGTTTCTGGATGGCTTGCTATGAACATAGCTGGCTGCTTGGAGACCATGTACGCATGTCTCAAAGTCTACAAAATGGGCCTGGCCTTCCTGAACAGCCGCATCTCCTTCAATCAACCAACTAGGCACCTCCGCTCAGCTGGACTCCTACTCGCACATATCCCACGCTAGACACAGGAACAGAACTAGTGGTTGAGCCTTTTCGTACATCGCCCCTAAAGTGTGAAATTACCTCCCACTACACATCAGAACCTCCTACTCTCTTCTTGAGTTCTGCAAGAAGCTGAAGACTTGGCTCTTTGACTAACCCTCTCACTACCACCCTCACCCCCTGCCCTCGGGGCTAGGCTTTCACACCTGCACAGAGCCTGGATACCTTCATGGGTGATAGTGCACTTTTACAAATACATACAACATAACACATTTTCAACTATGCAACTGCTATGTAAACATGGAAGCCTTTTGTACAGGAATTAGTCTATGACTAGGAAACAGCATTCCCACTCCGAAAGACAGGTTTGCAATGGGGCTGGTCTCACAAGAGCAGTGCGGACATTTTGTGCTTCTGGATATATGGACCTTGGTAGGGAAAGGTGGTAAAAAGTGGTCTGACAAGCCGCAATAATGATAATGGAAATAATACATGGTGAGCCAATAGTGCCCCTGTGGCTAAGGGATTGGCGGATCTCTGCTGGAATGGAGGTGTGAATGGAGGTGCGAACCCGGCTGAAAATAAGAGTCTCCCCCAACTCACTGTTGCTAGAGTTGGAGTTAAGTGGAGATGCGGGGAGGGGGCCAGTCCAGTTGAGGTCTCAACAATGCCAGCAATTTAGATACTGCAATGCTCCAATCAGCACTTAGTTCACCTCAAGTACCTTGATTTCATCATCTGTGCCAGGTGTCTAGGATCACCTAAAGCTGTAAGAGATACAGCTAACTCTGCAGAGACTCTCGCTTATTCAGGAGCTTAGCTCCCCACTATGAACACTTGTTGTGTTGTGACACTGACTGCTATACTGGAGGAGATACAGAAGCTAAAACAAAGTCAAAATTCACGGGCTTAGGCCCGGAGTGGTAAAATGGAGGAAATTGAGAAGAAAAATGACTCCTACTTGGCTCAATTGGAGGACACAGGCCTCTACTTTGGAAGACACCAAGGGAGAGCTTAAGTCAGCAAATATCTTCCAAGCTAAGGAGATTAAGTCAATTAAACTCTAACTGGAAGACCAGAAGAACCACTTAAGGAGATCAAATCTGCATTTTGTGGGTATTCCCGAAAGAAAAGAACTGGCATCCTCACCAGTAGCAGATATAGAAAGCTTAATAAGTCCTATGTCCTCCTGGAGTTCAGAGGAGACCTGACGATTATGAGAGTGCATCATGTCCCCGTCACGGAGTATGCTAATGCCGCAGGGCCACACACTCTGTTAGTGAACAACGGAGCTTCAAGTCTCCAGAGGATTTCAGTTTCAAGGTCTTTCCAGATAAGACTTTTGAGACATGAAGGCAGTAGAAAGAATTAAGATTGCGGATTCCTGGATACCTGCAGTATTTCCCGAAATACTGCAGGTATACACCGCCGTGGGGGTCTTCCCTTTTTCCGCCCTTATTTTATGATGTTATGGGAAGGCAGTGGGAGCAGCATGGCCTGACAGTTATTGGGGATCTTGATCTTCTTGATCATATATGCCCTTTTATTCACCTGCAGCAAGGGTTTGGTATCCCGGGTAGCCAATATTTTAAATATGTGCAAATAAGGGAATTCTTTACCAATTTCAGGGCGGCCATATCCCTAGATAAAATACCTCTGGTGGAGGCAATTGCCCGGGCTGACTGCAAAATAAGAAGCATCTACAGTATTTTGTTGGACAGCCTGTCGGATGATCTCGAAAAGACTGAGGCAAATTGGGCAAGGAAGTTAGGCGAGTCCCGATGCTGATCTAGATAAGGCAATAGCATTAGCCGCTAAGCTTTTCTTGTCAGCAAGCCTGAAGGCGCAACACTATAAAACGCTATTTAATCTGTACTTTACCCCTGCCAAACTGTTTGACAGGGGCAAGAGAACAGATGATAAGTGTCTTAGGTGTGGGGAAGGCCCGGCCATACTAATACATATGTTTTATGACTGCGCCAGGCTACTCCCTCTAAAGAACGGGCTGGAGTGCTTCTGGGAAGGACTGTTAGGGCGCAGGATCAACCTTCGCCTAACCATGATGATTTTGTGCCACGATAGTAACAGCGGCCTGGGCACTACCCAGACGTATTTTGTATTTGTATGTGTAGCCGTTGCCAGGATATTAACCACCACTAGATGGAAGGATCCGGAACCCCCCTCGTTTCGGATCTGGATAGCAAGGTTGTTGCGTATCTATAATCAAGAGACAGCTCTTTATGAATGCAGGGGTTAGACGGGCCAGGAAGCTGGGGAAACAAATCTGGTCTCCCATTATGGACTGGAAGAACAACTTTGACTGTGTAACTTACCAGACTGCTGGCTGTTTATAACCGCTTCAGTTCCGATTTATCAACCAACATTTTTTTATAATTAGAATAGCTAGTCGGTGCTGGAATGGTTGGTCATATCATGTTGGCTCCATTCCCCTGTAGTGTCAACATTAGGGGCGGCCTAACCCAGCTCTCTCTGGGCAACAGCCGGCATCTGATGTATTGTAATAAGGATGAAATGTTATTTTTAACCTTGGTGTTCTTATCGATATCATATAAACGGCATGTAATCATATTTTCTACTTATGAATTTAACATATGACTGTCTTATTTTTGTATTATCTGTATTATGTATCTCTCTGGGTAAAAAATGGGGGGGAGAAAGTGTTATTTTTGTCTTTCAACACACTGGCTGTGGGTGTGGGGAGTGGCGAAGCTGGAACTAGGGCACTGAGTGTAGTCACCGCATGTGAAGGGTCAGTAGGACATCCATGTGAAAGTCGAAGAAGGCGCAAGGGTACCTAAAAGGGGAGAGGGTGGGAGGCTTGTGAGGGGGCTTAGGAGGGGGGAAAGGGAGGTAGGGTGGGGAGAGGAAGAAGGTTTAAAAAAGACATGTACCAGAATCTGAATATTACTTTTCAGAAACACAGAGTGGACAGTAGAAAGAATCAGGATATTGGAGAGGGGGGACCGTCAGGGCAATGTGGTAATATGACTCAAATAGTAGAGCTCTATAAATGGCTATCAGCTTAGCATTCTGTCTTTGAATGGGCTCAACAACCGGAGGAAACGCAAGGCCATTTGTTAACTGGCTGAAAAAAACAGAAACCAACTTTTGTGTTTCTACAGAAGACCCATATTATTAAGGAGAAATTGGGGCGAGCCACATGGGGACAATTTCAGCTTCTGTTTCATTCTTCTGCTTCGGCAGCGTACAGGGGGGTTGCAGTTTTAACAGGTAGGAGGTTTTGCAGTGAGATTATTAAATCATCGGCGGATGAGAAAGTGAGATGGCCGCTAATTGAGCATGTGCCAATTAAATTAGTTTCTATATACGGCTTGGTTGTTGATGAGCCAGAACCTATGTATGATTTGATTCTTCATCTTGCCCAATGTTTAACAAATATTGTAACTGGGGGAGATTTTAACTGTGCCCAAATCCTGGAGTTGAGCCAGAGTAACTCCAAGGCTAAACAAAGGAAACTGAGATTGGTGCCAGCCATAAATAGGTTAAAGGATGAGATAGGCCTTTTTGACCCCTGGCGTAGTTTGAACCCCGCCCTGAAACAGTACACATTCTTCTCTGCCCAGTTTCAGACGGTTTCAAGGATTGATTTTTTTTCTTACCTTCAATTTCTTGCTAATTATAGAGGCCTCTTATGTTCCTGGCTGTTTTTCTGATCATAGATTGCTGGCATCGAACGGTGGAAGTCCTGATGCCCTCTATACCTACCCCTATGTATAGATGGTCTTTTAATAAAGGCCTACTCTTGAAGGTGAATTATTTGGAAGAGATGAGGAACAGAACTCAACTCTTGTTTTGGTGAACAGAGATTCCGCATCACCAGAAAACATTTGGGAAGTGCATAAATCAACAATGAGGTGTGAGATTATAGCTTATGAAAGCACACAGAGAAAGATAGAGAATGAGAAACTATTAAGTCTCTCAAGGGTGCTCCAAAGTGCTGAAATCAGGCTGCGGCAGATACTAGGCAAGCAGCAATACTTGCTAAAGAAGCAGCCAAGAAGGAACTGCTGACTTTCATACTGGAGAAGTAAATTATGAGCTCCCAGACCTATCGCAAACAGCTATATGAGGAGGGGGGGGGGTTAGTGGTAGATTGCTGGCATCGAACGGTGAAGAATAATATCAACAAAATAGAAGACCCCACGACAAGAAAAATAGAAAGGGATAAAGAAGGAATATAGTATATTTTCAGTGCATTCTCTTGTAAAATCTATGAAGAAGGTATTGATCCTTCGGATAAAGATATTGTACATTTTTTTTACTTGGCTCAAATTTCCTCATTGGCAATGGAAACTGTGGGCGATCTGATTCACCAGATAAAAATAGAGAAGGTGGAAGGGGTGGTAAGGGAACTTCCAAGATATAAAGCTCTGGGGTAGGATGGCTACCCCTCTGAATGGAACTTATTGATGATAAGCTTGCAGAGCTGTTCAACCATATTTTAAAAGGTAGGGCATAGCCCCTTCTTTTGAAAAGCAATTCTTAATTTGCTTACCTAAAAGCAAAAGAACCCGGCGCAGGAGCAGTCTTTCCAGCCCATTAATTTATTTAATTCAGATTATAAGCTTTTTATGAAGATCATTCCTAGGAGAATATCGGAGGTAATAGCTGATCTAGTGGCAGTAGATCAGAATGGTTTTGTGCCTACATACTAGTTATTCTCTAATACACATTTCCTAATTTCATCTATGGATTACTATGAGACTAACCAGATTTCAGCAGTAATCTTGTTGATGGATGCTGAAAAAGCTATTGATTTGGTAAACCGAAAGTTTTTATTCAGAACCTTGGAAATAATGAAATTTCCTGGTCATTTTATTAAGACAATTGCCAAAATATTTTATGGCTCCAAGGTAGAACTGTCATCAAACGGGAAGATCTTAACCCCTCTAAATATCTCTTGGGGCACAAGGCATGGGTGTCCATTGTCACTTATTGTTTGCAGTTTTTATTGGACCTGGTGCATGTGCCCTGAGGAGGATATAAGGTTTTGGAGCTCCAGTACCAGATTTTCCTAGACTCAAGCTGTATGAGGACGATCTGGTATTATATATTAACCTAAACCCTGCAGGTATTAAGAAAGTATTCGAACTTTTAGGACATGTTTCAGCCGTTGCAGGCTATACCATAAACACTGTAAAGACAGAGATGCTGCTTTTCAACACTGATGTGAAGAACCTGCCTCCAGAAGGCCTGTAGCAGTAGTCCTATTAGGTATCTGGGGATCAAGGTTATGAAGGATCTTGGCGATCTTTATAATCTGAATTATATGCCCTTAGTTAGGAAGATCAGGGATGAATTAGACAGGTGGCAGAAGATACCAATCTTGAATGTTGAAAGGGTCGCAATGATTAAGATGCATATTATGCCCTTATTTCATTTTGTATTTATTATCATTCCAGTTCACCTAACTAATGATTTTTCTCAAAACGTAGTGTGAGGATTTCTGAGTTTATATGGCATAAACCCAATTCATGAAAAGCCTATCAAAGTTAAGTCTTCACTGGTAAGGAGGAGGGATGGCACTTCCAGATAGGAAAGCATATTGTTTGGTGGCTTTTTTGGTTATGCATACAAGAATCCACAATATATCCAAGGCGTCAGCGGTAGATAATTTTTATAGGGGAAAGATGTTGAAAGAGATCCCGCCATACCCAAATCTTTTCAAACCCTATGAGAGAAACCTCAAGCTGGTTAGATATAAGACGATGTCATTTTTTAAGCTGAAGCAAAAACATCTATGGAAATATCTTGGCATCCCATCGATTCATGCAGCGCTCCCCCTCCAATTCTTACGTCCCTTAGAGTTACAGCAAATAGTAAGAGAGTGGAAACAGCTAATTTGGGGAAAGTAGGAGATTGGTTTAAAAATTATAATGAAATAATTTCTTGGAAAGAAAGGCAGACAAGATCTCCCTCAGCTCAGGTCTCCAATATCCTGAAATATCTTCCAATAAAAAGTGTACTTAAGAAACCTCTCCTGCTTCAGATAGAGGAAGCATGGGAGAGATCATTTCTAATCTACAATCAGAAAAATAGAAAAAAAGCTTGGGCAGTGGGTAAGATGGCTTCATATTTGTCACAATAAGCTGATAACATGTTTCGTATTGCTCAAGAAAAGTGGAGGAAGGAGGTTGGAGGGAATGTGGTTGAGGGGGGCTGGTCAGAAAGTTTGGTCTTTAATACTGAGATGTTGAGGAGAGCTAACTTCTAACAGATGCAGATGTACTCATTGTGGTTCCAAACAGCTGTCGTAGATATCACCTAGAGGGTACATGGGAACACATTATTTTCAGCTGTCCGAAAATATTTGGATTCTGGGAAGAAGTTTTAACATATGTTCAGAAGGTTTAAGGTGTTTTGCTTGTACCAGATGCTAAAGCTATACTTTTAGGACGTTCATGGCATCTGGGTATAAAGACTAGGAATATGTGAGCTTGGTGATATATAGTATTCTTAATAGCTCAGTCAGTGATAACTATTCACTGGAAATCAAGGGACCCGCCTGAATTTTAAATATAGCTGAATATGTTGCTTATGGTTTATAAAAAAGAATATTTATATGCCAAGAGGGTGGGTAGAGGTAAAAGGTTTTTTAAATGTTGGCAATGTTTGTGGAATGTATGGAAAGCACTTTTTGGAAGGGAGATCTGAGAGGACTGTTTTGCAGCACTTTTAGGGAATTTGTTTGAAAAATGTGTGGATTGTATTTTAGAAAGATGAATTTAAGATAATGCACTTTTTCCAGCACTTTAAATAGTAATGACCAATGCACTTTCATCGTAATGTATTATGGATGTTCAGCTAGGAAACTTGGTATAGTGTCCAGTGGGATCGTTTGAACCTACATTTTCGTAAAGGAAATAAATTAATGTGAAGACCGAAAACTGTAAAAATAATTTTTTTCAAAAATGGTAGAGATAATGCTGGTGAACCACACATGATTAATAAATGTAAGAGTTTGAACAACACTTGGAATATCATGATGGGATGGGGGTTCATCCACAGCAGCAGCAGTCAGGCCATGACACTGAGCTTCCCCCAGATAGGATTACAAGGTGATTCTGACTAGGAAGTGTCAAAGTCACTTATAAATAACATCTATTTCTTCACATTCTTGTGATCAAAACATGGCCATTACAAACGCCATGTTTTCAAAATCCTGTTAATCGTACTACAGTACCTTTGTGTTGGCAACAGTAAGCGTGTTTTGTTTTCTGTAACAACTTTGAATGTCGACCTGCTATTTCCCCCCGGAGAGTGTGAAGAAGGTGCAAAATTATATTATGTAGTGTACGCAGGTTGCATAGGCAAGGTGCTGTAAATTAAGTGTGCCCTAATGTTCATAGGTGAGGGTGACACTCTGTAGCTAAATTCTATGACTTCTCAATATGCTTATACGCTTATTGTTAGAAATGGGATTTTTGGTAGGCTAGGCATGTGCCAAAGCCAGGCAGAAACCACCACTCTAGTCAGGATAAGGGAGTTACACTCCTAAAATAACCCCTGCTCACCCCCTTGGTAGCTTGGCACGAGCAGTCAGGCTTATCTTAGAGGCAGTGTGTAAAGCATTTGCACATAACCAACAGTAATACAGTGTAAGCACTACAAAAGGACACCACACCAGTTTAGAAAATATCCAATATTTTTATATACTTAAGAAAAGACCAAAACGATAAAAATCCACAATACAGTACTTAAAAATCTTCAGTTATCAAAATATGCTTGAAAAACAGTTCCTTGATGTCGATAGCTCCGTCCGGGGCTATCACGGCGTCGTGAACAAACAAATCCAAACAGTTCTGGCTGACGCGGCGTCGCGGGCCAGCAACGGTGTCAGCAAGACCCGCAAACAGAACCTTTTAGAAATGCAGGGCGTCGGTGACCTCTCGTTGAGTTTCCGAAAGCCCGGCGCCTGCAGGCGTCGGTTCCGGAGGTCGGTGCAGGAGTCGTCGGGGCTCTCGAAGTCACACACGTTGCAGATCGAACTCCTCTCTGTTGAAGTCAGGAGCGCTGGCGTCGGTAGGCATCGGGTGCTGCGGTGCGAAGTGCAGCGGTGCGGTGCCCTCAGGTCGCGGGGCGAGCGGCGGCTCGGTGGCGGCGTCAGATGGCGTCGTCGGTGAGACCAGGGTCGCGGTGCGAAGTGAATGCGGTGCTCGTCGCGGTGCTGGCAGGTCACGGTGCAAGCAGCGGCGTCGTTGTTGCTGAAGCGCTGTCGTCGGCTGACGAACGGGAGTCGATGGTGCCGGCGTCGGTAGGCCAAGGCTGCGGTGCGGGATGAGGGCGGTGCGTCGTGTAACTTTACGAGCGGTGCCCTCGAACCACGGTGCAAGCAGCGGCGTAGATTTTGGCATGGAGTGGCGACGTCAGGGATACCAAGGCGTCGTCGCGAAGCGAGGCGGTGCGGAGTGCGGTGCCCACAGGTCGCGGTGCAAGCAGCGGCTCGTGGCGGCATCAGCAGGCGTCATCGTTGAGACCAGGGTCGCGTTGCGGCGGTGCCCTCTGCGGTGCCTTCAGGAAACGGAGTCGGCAGCGGCGTCGTCGACATCGTCGGGTTGCTTCTTCTTCTGTTGCAGCACAAAACACACAGTCCCCAGTGCTGAGGGCAGAAGAGCTTGAAGCCTTTGCTGTTCCTGAGACTTCTTGAACAGGGGGCAAGCTCTACCTCAAGCCCTTGGAGAAACTCACAAAAGTAGATTGCAGAAAGTTCAGAACAGTCCTTTCACTGCCCAAGACAGAAGCAGCCACTGCAGGCCAACACAGCAAAGCACACAGCAATGTGGTAGTTCCTCCTCACAGCTTCTCCCGCTCTTCTTCTTGGCAGTCTTCTTGGTCCAAAAGAGTTCTAAAAGCCAGGGGTCTGGGCCCCAATATTTATATCCCAAAATCCTTTGATCTCTTAGGCAGAGAGTGTCTGTGCCCAGCCAGAACCAGTTCTGCCTTCTCTGGTGTGACTTCCTGGCAGGAGGTGGAGACGGCATGGTCAGAGGCAGACCAGGCCCTTTGAGGTGCAAGGAAATCTCCCCCCCCTTCCCCAATTGCAGCCCTTGTCTATTCAGCCCTTTCCTGACCCACCTAGACTATCTGGAGCCACTCTTGCTCCCCAGCCTTCTGTCATCCAAAACCCAGACAGGGTAGCCTTGCAATAGCGAAAAACGAAATTGGCCGTAATTCACTATCAGGACATGCCACACACACCAGGACATGTCATACTTTTCAAATACACTGCACCCGGCCCACAGGGGTACCTTGGGCCTACCTTAGGGTGGCTGACATGTAAGAAAAGGGAAGGTGAGGGACTGGCAAGTGTGTGCACTGGCCAAGTCGACATGGCAGTTACAAACTGCGCGCAGACTCCGCAATGGCGGGTCTGGAGTTACCTTTTCAGGGCTACTCACGTGGGTGGCACAATCAGTGCTGCATGCCCGCTAGTAGCATTTGATTCACAGGCCCTGGCACACTCAGTGCACTTTACTAGGGACTAACAAGTAAATCAAATATCCAATCATGGAAACACCAATCCATAACACAATTTACCACAGTAGCACTTGCACTTTACCACTGATCAGCAGTGAGAAAAGTGCGCAGAAACACTACGCCAGCAAAAATAGAGTCAAAACCGGGAGGTCAGAAAGCAAAAAGTGAGGGGAAACACGCCAAAAGATGCCAAGTCTAACACTTATATATATATTTTATTGATTTATCTTTAACTACATGGTCCCAACAGGAGGAAATTCTGATTTCCTCTGATGAGGTCCGTGCCATGATCCTTAGAGCACAGAACACAAATGTAGCCACCTGTAATCATACAGGTACTGACAATCACAGGCACAGGTTTACCAAACTGTCACAAAATGCAGTGCAGTAATCAAAAGTTGCCTGAGATGAAGAAAGTAGGAAAGCGCCACATCTACAGAGATATAGTACTATCCTGCTCTCTTCCAAGCTCTGGTGCACAATCAAGCTGCTGAGCACCACCGCGCACACTTTTGCACCATACTCTGCGAGAGTCTAGCACAGTTTTTGTGCTGGAAGGGTACCCTTCCAGCAAAAAATACTATGCTTACACTAACATGAAAGAGATTCCCACCTCAGATATGTGCTCTGTAAAGCACACATGCAAGTGGCAAACGTCAGGAGAAATAAAATAATTTCTCTTTTTTTGGTGCAAAACCCTGCCCACTATTGTTAGCATATAGCATGGGTACTCGTGAACACCTTACCAGGGCAAAATATTTTGCTCTGTGATGTGACCAAGGGCCGCAATGATGCCAGCAGGGGGAATGGTGGAGGTGGTTTGAGGATGGGGCGGGGGTTGCCGGTAAGGTACATGTAGGAGAAGCAAAGCATATACATCTATTGGCTGAATTGCACAATGAGAAACCAGAAAACCTGGGATTAATTTTGGTTTCCCAATTTTTGTGATCCTTGGCAATTGGTTTATTTCACTTACCCTTTTTCCCATTATCACATATAAGAGGACCTCAAAATACATAACTTCAGGGTGTGCACTGTAAAAACCTTCTCCTGTGTATGATTTAATAAACTTTAATGTTGTTCATGTATAACCGGAACTCAGGCCACCCAAAGAGTGCACATAACAACTGAATTGCCTCTCAGTTCACTATTGGCATTGTTGACAGAATGGCGGGAGTAATTCATGTTTTTGAATTCATGATTGAAAATTATCATTTAAAAAAAAATACTTCTCAATGCACTCATATAATCTGATGTACCTAGGTTAAACAGTGCTGGATGTTAATGAAATAAATTTTTCGAATTCTGAAGAGAGTTTATCATATTTGTACACTTTTGCTGCAAGATGTCTTTAAAAATGAAGGTGTCCCTTATGTTAAGTGGTCAGGACTCCCTGGTTACTTCCTTTTCCTAATATCAATTATCCTTTAAATGCTTGCCTGTTTATTTACCATATTTTAATGTTAGTCCTGAGTCGACTAAACGGCAGCCCAATGCTGCTGTTGACTAGGAGGCCTTTTGTAAAGGTCAGGAGGCTGCACCCGGCCCTGGGCCATACAGTGAGAATGAATGGTAGATGGGTTTTGCACCGAAAACCATGGGTGGTGCAAGGGAACACCCATGTACCACCATGGAACACCCCCTTGAGTAACATGCAGTTTTGCACTGGAAAGTAAATCCAACCAAAAACATTTTGCTCAGGTTGCATCACTTGAGGTATGCAAGCCCAGCGCAAAAGGTTTTAAATATGGCCCATAGTCTACAGTGCACAAACAGGTGTTCAGTGCAGTCAATGGTCTGTATACTGGCCTGCAGCCACATTCCACAGAGGAGCTGTTCCGCAACTTTAAGGTAGTCCAACTGATGTTGTAGGAATGATTCCCATGCTTTGTGACTAGCACTCCCAGGTTTCACTACACAGTCACAATGCAGCACACTGTGCAATGAAGTGGTAAAAATGTGGTAGCCTTCAGACTATCTGTGTTAAAGCGGTTGCAGGCAGATCCGATAATAAGAAGGGGTCCCACAGTAGCTTTAATTTATTCATTCTTCTCTTGGTTTCACCTGAATAAGTCATAGAAGGTCAGATATGGGGACGTGGCAGAGATGGTGGGCGCATCGGATGCCTCTTAGTGAGCTGAGCTCTGAGGCAGGCCCGTGCCTTATCCTTATTTAATCCTCCTCATTCAAACGTAATATTTTTATAAAAACCAGCCCAGGTTACACCCCCCCCGAGCACTGGAGACAGCACGTGGCCCGCCGAGATGTGGTCGGACTGACCGGAAAAAGCACTACCCTACCAGCGGGTGCTTGGCCCCCAACGGTACTCCTAATGCTTAAAGGAAGACACCTCATCACTGAGAAGGATGGACCCTCCGGCATCACTGGTCTCCAAACCAGGCTAGATTTGATTCTCTGCACCGACCACCTGGGACCATTGATCGCCCGATCGGGAATACCTGGCCCGTACACTCTCGGACCATTGCCCGCTGTAGGTTTCCCTGCAGTGGGGCAGACTGTGCGTGCAAATTCCTACCTGGTGCCTTCAGAAAGATGCACTATTGGACCCTCCCTTCAGTGAGGGCCGTTCTACATGCATCACCTAAGACTTTGACTTTAATAAGGGGTCCACTCCTCTTAGGGCTACTGAATGGGATGCACACAAGGTAGTGGTAAGGGGTCATTGCATGTCTGCTACCTGGAGGGTCCGAGGGACACTGCAGGATGAACTAATAACGGTGGAAAGGTAACTATGACCCTTGGAGAGAGCAGTGGCTGCCCGAGAGACATGGGTTGAGCGTCTCTGGATCTTGCGTGAACGATCTAGGGAAGCAGAGACCAGATAGAGCACCTTCATTACAAACACTGACTATGTTACATGCGGAGGGTGACAGATTGGGCAGACTACTAGCGTGGTTGGTCAAAGAAGACCAGCGGCGTGTTCCAATTTGTGCCATAGAACGTGACGATGGCTCACTGGTCTCCCTGCAGGCTAATATTAACAACACACTCCGCGATTACTACTGTACTCTGTACGGGGTTGTGGATGCCCCCGTCCTGCTATGTGGATTCAAGACTGGGCTCCCAATAACACAACTGTCTCTGATCCAGAGAGCCGAACTGGATGAACTCATCCAACTAGAGGAGGTTAGAGCAGCCGAGGCCCAGACAGCTCGTAATAAGACCTCAGGCACGGATGGGCTACCAGTTGAATAATATGCCAAATTCTCTGCCCTACTTACCCAACCCCTCCTGGAGATGTTTGAAGAAGCTTGGTCGCGTGAACATCTTCCAGATTCGCAATGCAAAGCATTAATAACTGTCCTCTCCAAACAGGGACGAAATCCATTAAATGTCCGGTCGTAGTGCCCACTGTCCCTCCCTAACCTTTACTGTAAAGTCCTGGGGAAAATACTCGCCAACAGACTACTTCCGCTGGTAGGCACGTTGGTGCACTAAGATCAATCTGTATTCATACCAGGTCATAGCACTTTCCCTCAATATAAGACGGCTCTTACGGATCATTCATGACACCCCCAGCGGCACATGACAGGGCTACAGTATCGCTCGACACAGAGAAAGCCTTCGATACCCTGAGTTGGGAGTTTTTACTAATGACACTGCAACTCATGGGATTTGGACCGGGGTTTCTAGGGTGGATCTGCACACTGTGCTCGAACCCGACGTCTACAGTAAGGATGGGTCCGTTGGTATCGGACAGCTTCCCTTTCCTGAGGGGCACCTGACAAGTGTGCCCGTTGTCACCATTGCTCTTCACGATTGCTATAGAGGCACTTGCCTGTCGCATGCGCCTACGGGCAAGACTGGGGGATTCCGGAACTAAATATTTACCACATAATGTCTCTCTATGCAGATGATGCGTTGGTCTTCCTGCATGATGTTAGAGCTTTATTGTGGGACGTGATGCGGCTACTAGATGACTTCCGAGCTGTTTCTGCCCAAAGAGTCAACTGGCCCAAATCTTGTCTGCTCCCCCTAGCTTTGATGCCCACTGAGCTGTTTCTTTAGCACACCAACTCAAATGGTGTTATAACGCATTTAAATACCTGAGTGTCCAAATATACCACACTGACAAGTCTCTCAGAGAGGGAAACATGGACCGAGCGGTCCGATCGATATGTGGATCACTCCCTTTTTGGTGCTCACTACCTGTCTCCACTGGGGCAGGTGGCAGTAGCTAAGATGCTGGTGCTCCTCAGATTGCAGTATGTTTTTGCCGCACTGCCAATTGTGCTTCCCAAACGCTTTTTTTGTGAATTGAACAGTCTCCTATTGGCTTTGATATGGGGGGGCGGGCTACCAGTGGGGGGCCCTAACCATTGCGTAGCGACCACTCCTCGAGGGGGGAATGGGCCCACCCAATTTTGGGTTATATTAAGCAGCGGCACAGCGGCAATGGCCGCAGCACTGGTTGGACATGACACCGGGCGCTGAGCAGACGGCCGTGCGAATTAGACTTGGCGAGCTGAGTGTCTACACTTGGGTAACCGACCACACCTGTCCTCCACAAAGAGGATTGTGCTTGATGATGACAGCGCTGGCATGTTGCCGCTGATTTGTGCATGGGCACAACCCTACAATCTCCTATTCACCATTGATTATCTTGGACCAACTGCCAGATATGCAGGAGTTGGCTACCCAACACGACCTGACGTCATGGAAAACAGTTGGACTTGACGAACAAGTTACTTACCTTCGGTAACGATATATCTGTAAGAAACATTAGTAGTGATAGATTCCTTACCTTAGAATATCCCCAGGCGCCAGTCTGGATCCGGAAAGTTTTCGTCAGCAGTACTCCTGCGCGTCGGAAGGTGGCGTCGTGCGGCTCCGCGTCCGTCGTAGGCGTCGTGATCGCCGGGATGATGTCGCGGCAGCTACTTAGACGCCGCCCTCGCGCGGTGACGTCAGTTCTGTACACGACTTTCCGCGCCAGGAACGCAGAGCCATGCAAGATACTGACCACTGGTGCATTGAAACGAAGGCCCTGAAAGGGATGACCCTAACCCTAGAAATCAGTTTGCAGAACGGGGAGGATGGGTGGGGCGGTAAGGAATCTATCACTACTAATGTTTCTTACAGATATATCGTTACCGAAGGTAAGTAACTTGTTCATCTGAAAGAAACACATAGTGATAGATTCCTTACCTTAGAATAGATACCCCAGCAATACCAACCCCGGTGGTGGGTCTGCGAACCAAGATCACACCAGAAAGTCACGGAGAACAGAACTGCCAAAGAAGCCGTCTCTCCGGACTTGGCTGTCAAGACAATAATGCTTAGTAAACGTGTGCAGCGAAGCCCACTTGGCTGCCTGACAGATGTCTTGCAGGGGGACACCACGTCCCAATTGTAGGAGAGTAGGATCTGCTTCTTATAGTTACCCCCACTTTTTGCTGATGTTTCACTGTTTTCGACTTAGTCTGACTGGGATCCTGCTATTCAGGACCCCAGTCTATCTGCTTTCTCCTCTAAATTGATTGCATGTACTTTAGGTACACTCCAGATTGGATTCTGGGGTACCCTTATAAGTCCCTAGTATATGGTATACTATGTACCCAGGGCATAGGTACCCCAGAGGCCTCCCAGGGGCTGCAGCATGTATTATGCCACCGCTGAGAGACCATTTAAAATGACACCACAGGTCTGCTACTGCAGCCTGTGTAATGTGGTCCAAGCACCCCTTACTTAGATATAGGTTCACTATATCTATCCTAATCACTGCACATATAAACCTATCAGTCACCCCTATGGCAGGCCTTATCAATCCTGAAGGCAGGGTGCTGTGTTTTATGTGAGAGGGTGCCCATGCATGAGCAGAGGCCCTCTGCAGCCTTCGGAACCTCTATTCCGGGGTTGTTTGTGATGCAGCCAACCATATATACTTAAGTGCATAATAACCTCGCGGTAAATGCTAACTTTAAAACGGCAGCATGGAAATATGTCGTGTTTGGTGTCAAACTCCTTGGAATCATACCTCCACACCAGTAACTGGTGTGGGAGGTATAATTCCTCCCTCCTAGAGGGAGAAATATGACAGCACCGGTACACCCGGTACCAGCTTTCTTGACCCTGGCATCACAAAATGGATGCTGCCAGCCACAGACACGAGTCTGCCCTCCTGCTGCTGGACGAAACTCCGGCAGGGGAGGCTGGACAATAGGTTTCCTGTCACAGGAAGGTGTGACCACCTCCCAGACAGGCTTTAGTGTATTGGGGCTGGGTGGGTGCACTCTGAGAGTGCTTTGATGTCTGCACTGGGGGCATATTTGGTGTCCCTGTGCATAGTCCAGCTCAAACCGGTTGCAGGGGCTATCAGCCCCTGCTCTGGCGCGAAACTGGACAAAGGACATGGGTGCAGCCACCCCTCTGTCCTGACCGTCCCATAGGTGGGTCCCCAGAGTTTGTCCCACCCCTTCCTTGGGTATAAAATAGGAACCCTGACTACAGGACATTAGATTTTACCTGGACTAAAATCTGCTACAGAAACCAAGTATCCTTCGACGATCTACGCTTTGCTGGACGACCGAAGAATCTCCCTTGGAGTAAAGGAGTTACTCCCCTGCAAGGCAGGCACCTCAACGCATCTGACCGGTTTGCATCTACGCAGCTCCTGATGGACTCCGAAGATTTTGCAACACAGGAGGTGGGTTCCCAAGCTTCCCCGAGGCCGACTAGAGCTCTCAGCAAACCTGAGACCCGCAGCCCTCGTGGGGACCGTGCAACCCGAACCCCTGGACACCGTGCACATTTGCAGCAGCATATGCTTTTAGGCGATCCCTGAGGCTGTGCTTTGGGCCACTTGTAGTCCAAGCCCCGAGCAGTGTTTCCACCGAAGATTACTGGCCTACCCTCCACGAGTGTTCCGTGGGCTGGTATTGTGTGATTCCTCTCGAGGTCCCTTCGCGATCCCTGGTCCGTCGACCTGTGGGTCCCTGAGAAGGCAACTTTAACTTTCAGTGGGCTTACCTGGTTGCTCCAGACGTGCCCTGACTCTCCATCGCTTGGGGAGTCCCCAGGACCTTGCTGGTCCTCACCGAAGCATCTTTTCTCTGACCGGGTGGGTTGCAGTTGCCAAGGCTTGTTGGTCTCCAATCCGGACACTGACCCCTCAGCACTCGACATCCTTCGTGGGACAGCTCGCCTGCGGACTTTGGTCATCGTCGACGTCTCCTGGTCCCCGTGGCTGCAGAGTCAAGCTTCACCTCTTCGCACCTGAAGCACCCGACATCTGTGGGCATTCAATTGCTCCGCTCCTGGTCACGTGAAGTGACCCAGACTTTGTCCCCTCTGCTTTCAGGTTCTTCTCATCTCCGATCCAGGCTTGGGTCACACCGGACACTTTTCTTCTCCACGGCAGCAGTACTTTTTCGCATTACGCCATTGAAAACGACGAGGGTTTCCGACACCACTTGACCCCTATGCACCCGGCTCCTCTGGGATAGGTAACACGGGTACCTCGGTACTCACAAGGGTGCTGGCCTTAGAACCTTCTATGTTTAGCTGGGTTTGCTTGAAGTCCTCTCCGAAGTGTCCTTAATCTTTAAATTTCCAACCGCGACTTTCCCATAGAGTTGTACGGAGCTCGCGTCTGTGTACCCAAACTGCACCCGTCCTCCGTGGCTCCCCTGTGTCACTACCTTGGGTGGGTCCTTGGGGTCCCAGCGATTCTACGTGCTCTAGGCACTGTGTCTAGTCAAGTCATGGTTGTTATACCACTTTCTTAATATATGGTTTGGTCTCCCCTGGAGCCCACTGTGTATTGTGCTATTTACTGTTGTTCTAGTACTGTAATATTGTGTGCCTTGTTCTCTAATCTCATAAAGAGGTTAGTAGAGAGTGTTTAGTAATAAATACATATATTTTATATATACCTTGTGTGGTTCTCCTTTCATTTGGTCATTCAGGAGGTTATATACTGGTAAAACAAGCTGCTTTACATTCCTTTGAGACTTAGCCTGAAGGCTGCTCTCCATAGCTACCACATGGATTGCTTTCAATAAAGGTTGTCTTTAAACTAATCATCAATAAGGGTCGTTTGGACTGGTGCAAGGTGCCCACTTTAATTAGTGGACAGCTTATACCAGGCCATCTTCTCACATTGGTGTGCAGCGGTTGGGATTCAAGCTTGCTATTGTTTTACCAGATAATCTCATTGAGTGACTAACTGAAAACCACTAAAGGTACTTAGGTACATATAAATCAAGTCTAGAATAAAGTAAGTTCTACTGAACTTAGAGTTGGGTAAGTCAAGGGTCTAGCACACCCTTTCTCCAACTCAAGAGAGTCTCAGTTCCCACTAGGGTAGGTAGGTGCATACACCACACCACACTAGCATGTCTTCTAGGCCTGAAGCCAGTGGCTCCTTGCCAACTAAATATGACCATCTCTCATTCCAAGAATTGAGAACCATGTGTACATCTAGGAAACTGAAGACAGGGAAAAACCCAAACACTCAACGTCTCATAGAGAGTTTGATCTTGGATGACCTCAGAAAGACCCCAGGGTCTGATGAGACAGGCAAGGTGGGTGGGGCAGTAGAAGAGGAAAGGCCAGGAAGTGAGAACTTCTATGACCTGGACTCTGATGCTGGCCAGGAGGATCAAAATGATTCTAACCTGGACAATCCAATTCTTCCTGAAGGTGAGGAAGGAGGCCTCAGTGGACCTCTCTTTACCCCACCTGGAAGGGTTAACAGTTTACCAAGAAGATCAAGATCTCCTTCTCAGGAATCTAATAATTCTGGTACATCTGTAGGGAGCTCTGTTTCTCATAGGACCTCTGCTTCTCATAAAAGGGAGTCCTCTTATGAGAAGAAGTGCAAACTGCTTGAGTTTGAGAGAGCTAAGCTCAGAATCAAGAGAGAGCAATTGGCCTTAGATAGGGAATCCCTGGAGCTTCAGAGAGCTTCTAGAAAGTTGGGGCTAGAGCCCCATGGTGGCAGCAGCAGTGTCCCTAGAGGTAGAGAACATACTCATGACCATAGGAACCTGAACAACATTGTCCCTCCCTACCAGAGTGGGGATGACATCCACAAATGGATAACTGCACTGGAGAGGGCCTGTAAGGTACAGAGGGTCCCTCAGGAGCAGTGGGCAGCAATCTTGTGGCTCTCCTTTGCAGACAAAGGTAGAGACAAGCTCCTCACTGTTAGAGAAGAGGATGCTGATAATTACAAAGTCTTGAAGAGTGCTCTGATTGATGGGTTTGGCTTAACCACTGAACAATACAGGGTTAAGTTCAGAGATACCCAAAAGGCACAGACTCAAGACTGGGTTGACTTTGTAGATTGTGTTACTAAGGTCTCTGGAAGGCTGGTTACTTGGCAGTAAAGTGTGTGACTTTAAAGGATTGTATAATTTAATTATGAGAGAGCAGATCCTTAATAACTGTCAAAATCAGCTGTTGCATCAGTACCTGGTGGACTCTGATCTGACTTCTCCCCAAGAATTGGGCCAGAAGGCAGACAAATGGGTCAGAACCAGGGTGAGGCAGAAGGTTCAGAACCAAGGTGGTGACTCCAAGAAGCAAGATTCTAAAAACTCTGATAAGGGTGGGGGAGAAGGGTAAAGACCAGAAGTCTTCTCAAGGGCCCCAAAAATCTGCATCTGGTGGGGAGTCACAATCAAACAAGGGTAAAGGCAAGAAGAAGCCATGGTGTCAAATCTGTAAACAGAAGACCCATTGGACCAGTGACTGTAACAAGTCCAAGGACTCAACTCCAACCACCACTGCCCCTAAGGCAACTGTTCCCCCTAGTTCAGCTCCAAGTGGTGGTACTCAGAATAAGGGTGTAGTAGGGTTAACCCTGGGATCTGAGATGGACTCTGGCCTAGTCAGAGTTCCAACTCAGGCTGTGTTGGTCTGTGATGGAGGCACGGACATTGCCTCCTTATTTGTAAGCCCCAGTAATCTGGGCAAATACAGACAGCAGCCTTTGATAAATGGAAAAGAGGCCTTGGCATTTAGGGACACAGGAGCAAGTGTCACAATGGTGACAAAAGATCTTGTGGCTCCTCAGCAAATCATACTTGGTGAGATGTACCAAGTGACCAATGCTAGCAATGTCAGGACAGACCATTCCCTGGCAGTTGTTAATTTCACCTGGGGAGGGGTAACTGGCCCTAAGAAGGTTGTGGTAAGTGCAGACCTCCCTGTTGAATGCTTGTTGGGCAATGATTTAGAAACTTCAGCTTGGGCTGAAGTGGAACTCAGGACTCATGCCGAAATGTTGGGTATCCCTGCAGATGTGTTTGCTATGACCAGGTCACAGGCAAAAATGTCTAATACTGAACAGGCCCTGGATCCTGGAAAAATGGACCAGGCGCCTTCCAAGAGAAGGAGAAGTAGGGGTAAGGCAGTGTCTTCCCCCTGCTTCAGAATACAGACCAGTCTCTTGAGGGAGCTGATCTGAGTCCTGAAGAAGGAACTGTCCCAGATGAGCTTGAACCTGATCAGGTTGAGTTCTTGGGGACAGGGGGCCCTTCCAGGGCAGATCTGAGCCAGGAGCAGCTGAGCTGCCCCTCTCTTGAACCCCTCAGACAGCAAGCTGCTGCTGAGGCTGCTGGGAGTGCTAGTGGGTCCCATAGGATCTACTGGGATGATGGACTCCTTTACTCAGAGTGTAGAGACCCCAAGCCTGGAGCCACCAGGAGGTTGGTTATACCTCTGACGTTTAGGGGCTTCCTATTGACACTAGCACATGATATCCCATTGGCAGGTCACCTAGGCCAAAACAAGACTTGGGACAGAATTGTCCCTCACTTTCATTGGCCTCACATGTCTGAAGACACCAAGGAGTTTTGTCGCTCCTGTGTCACCTGTCAAGCCAGTGGTAAGGCAGGTGGTACTACAAAGGGCCCCCTGATACCACTACCTGTGGTGGGGGTTCCCTTTGAGAGGGTTGGGATTGACATTGTTGGTCCCATGGATCCTCAAACTGCATCTGGGCACAGATTTATACTCGTGGTGGTGGACCATGCCACTAGGTATCCAGAGGCAATTCCCCTTAGAACTACCACAGCTCCTGTGGTAGCAAGGGCCCTCCTGGGAATCTTTTCCAGGGTGGGTTTTCCTAAGGAGGTAGTATCAGACCGAGGTGCAACTTCATGTCTAGTTACTTAACTGCTATGTGGAAGGAATGTGGTGTAAATTACAAATTTACCACCCCTTATCACCCACAATGCAATGGGTTAGTTGAAAGGTTCAACAAAACCCTAAAGGGCATGATTAAAGGTCTCCCAGAAAAGCTTAGGCGCAGATGGGACATACTTTTGCCCTGCCTTCTCTTTGCCTACAGAGAGGTTCCTCAGAAGGGGGTTGGTTACAGCCAATTTGAACTTCTGTTTGGACATCCAGTTAGGGGTCCATTGTGTCTAGTGAAGGAGGGATGGGAGTTACCTCTCAAACCCCCTAAACAGGATATTGTGGACTATGGACTTGGTCTCCGCTCCAGGATGGCTGAGTACATGAAGAAGACAACTAAAAACCTTGAGGCTAGCCAGGAATTGGAAAAGGCCTGGCATGACCAAAAGGCTGTGTTGACTGTTTATCAGCCAGGACAGAAAGTATGGGTGTTAGAGCCTGTGGCCCCAGCAGCCCTCCAAGACAAATGGAGTGGCCCTCATACAATTATTGAGCAAAAGGGAGAGGTTACCTACCTGGTGGACCTTGGAACGCCCAGGAGCCCGCATAGGGTGCTCCATGTCAACAGGCTCAAACCATATGTTGACAGGGCAGACATGGGCTTGCTCATGGCTACTGATGAGGGACAGGAGGAAGAGAGTGATCCACTCCCTTACCTGCTCTCAAAGAACCCTGATGATGGTTTAGTAGATGGTGTAGCCTTGGCAGGCAGCCTCACTGACCAGCAGCAAACTGATTGCAGAAAAGTTCTCAATCAGTTTAGACATATGTTTTCACTGACTCCAAGTCAGACTACCTGGTGCACTCATGAAGTGGACACAGGTGACAGTCTGCCTGTTAAAAATAAGATTTACATGCAACCTGACCATGTCAGTGACTGCATCAGGACTGAGGTCCAGAAGATGTTGGATTTGGGAGTGATTGAACCCTCAGATAGCCCTTGGGCTAGTCCAGTAGTTTTGGTACCTAAACCTTACAACCAGGGGGTAAGAGAGAGATGAGGTTTTGTGTTGACTACAGAGGTCTCAATGCAGTCACTAGGACTGATGCCCATCCAATCCCTAGGGCAGATGAGTTTATAGATACTTTGGCCTCAGCCAGGTTTCTGAGCACATTTGACCTGACAGTTGGCTACTGGCAAATCAGACTAGCTGAGGATGCGAAAGCCAAAACAGCATTTTCAACCCCTAGTGGGCACTACCAATTTGTGGTGATGCCCTTTGGTTTGAAGAATGCACCTGCCACTTTTCAAAGGTTGGTGAATAAAGTCCTTATAGGCCTGGAAGCCTATAGTGCAGCTTATCTAGATGATATTGCTGTCTTTAGCTCCACCTGGGAGGATCACCTGGTCCACCTGAGAAATGTTTTAGAGGCCCTGCAGAAAGCAGGCCTCACTATCAAGGCCACCAAGTGCCAGATAGGGCAGAGTCAGGTTGTGTACCTGGGCCACCTTGTGGGTGGAGGCCAGGTTCAACCATTGCAGAGCAAAATCCAGACCATCATGGACTGGGTTGCTCCAACCACCCAGACTCAGGTCAGAGCTTTCTTGGGCCTGACTGGGTACTATAGGAGGCTTGTCAAAGGATATGGATCCATAGTGACCCCTTTGAATGACTTAACTTCCAAGAGAATGCCAAAGAAAGTTCAGTGGACAGTTGGCTGTCAAAAGGAATTTGATGACCTGAAGCAGGCCATGTGCACTGCTCCCATTCTGCAAAGTCCTGACTATTCCAAACAATTCATTGTCCAAACAGATGCATCTGAGTTGGGGGTAGGGGCTGTGTTATCACAATTGAATGATGAGGGTCAGGATCAGCTAGTAGCTTTTATTAGCAGAAGGCTGACCCCCAGAGAGAAACATTGGTCAGCTATTGAGAGGGAAGCCTTTGCTGTGGTTTGGGCCTTGAAGAAGCTGAGGCCATACTTGTTTGGCACTCACTTCATTGTTCAGACAGACCACAAGCCCCTCTTATGGCTAAAACAGATGAAGGGTGAAAACCCCAAACTTTTGAGGTGTTCCATTTCCCTACAGGGGATGGACTATACAGTGGAACATAGACCTGGGAGTAACCATGCCAATGCAGATGGACTCTCCAGATATTTCCACTTAGAACACGAAGACTCGACCGGTCAAGGTTAGTTTAATGTCCTGACGTTTGGGGGGTTGTGTAGGAGAGTAGGATCTGCTTCTTATAGTTACCCCCACTTTTGCTGATGTTTCACTGTTTTCGACTTAGTCTGACTGGGATCCTGCTATTCAGGACCCCAGTCTATCTGCTTTCTCCTCTAAATTGATTGCATGTACTTTAGGTACACTCCAGATTGGATTCTGGGGTACCCTTATAAGTCCCTAGTATATGGTATACTATGTACCCAGGGCATAGGTACCCCAGAGGCCTCCCAGGGGCTGCAGCATGTATTATGCCACCGCTGAGAGACCATTTAAAATGACACCACAGGTCTGCTACTGCAGCCTGTGTAATGTGGTCCAAGCACCCCTTACTTAGATATAGGTTCACTATATCTATCCTAATCACTGCACATATAAACCTATCAGTCACCCCTATGGCAGGCCTTATCAATCCTGAAGGCAGGGTGCTGTGTTTTATGTGAGAGGGTGCCCATGCATGAGCAGAGGCCCTCTGCAGCCTTCGGAACCTCTATTCCGGGGTTGTTTGTGATGCAGCCAACCATATATACTTAAGTGCATAATAACCTCGCGGTAAATGCTAACTTTAAAACGGCAGCATGGAAATATGTCGTGTTTGGTGTCAAACTCCTTGGAATCATACCTCCACACCAGTAACTGGTGTGGGAGGTATAATTCCTCCCTCCTAGAGGGAGAAATATGACAGCACCGGTACACCCGGTACCAGCTTTCTTGACCCTGGCATCACAAAATGGATGCTGCCAGCCACAGACACGAGTCTGCCCTCCTGCTGCTGGACGAAACTCCGGCAGGGGAGGCTGGACAATAGGTTTCCTGTCACAGGAAGGTGTGACCACCTCCCAGACAGGCTTTAGTGTATTGGGGCTGGGTGGGTGCACTCTGAGAGTGCTTTGATGTCTGCACTGGGGGCATATTTGGTGTCCCTGTGCATAGTCCAGCTCAAACCGGTTGCAGGGGCTATCAGCCCCTGCTCTGGCGCGAAACTGGACAAAGGACATGGGTGCAGCCACCCCTCTGTCCTGACCGTCCCATAGGTGGGTCCCCAGAGTTTGTCCCACCCCTTCCTTGGGTATAAAATAGGAACCCTGACTACAGGACATTAGATTTTACCTGGACTAAAATCTGCTACAGAAACCAAGTATCCTTCGACGATCTACGCTTTGCTGGACGACCGAAGAATCTCCCTTGGAGTAAAGGAGTTACTCCCCTGCAAGGCAGGCACCTCAACGCATCTGACCGGTTTGCATCTACGCAGCTCCTGATGGACTCCGAAGATTTTGCAACACAGGAGGTGGGTTCCCAAGCTTCCCCGAGGCCGACTAGAGCTCTCAGCAAACCTGAGACCCGCAGCCCTCGTGGGGACCGTGCAACCCGAACCCCTGGACACCGTGCACATTTGCAGCAGCATATGCTTTTAGGCGATCCCTGAGGCTGTGCTTTGGGCCACTTGTAGTCCAAGCCCCGAGCAGTGTTTCCACCGAAGATTACTGGCCTACCCTCCACGAGTGTTCCGTGGGCTGGTATTGTGTGATTCCTCTCGAGGTCCCTTCGCGATCCCTGGTCCGTCGACCTGTGGGTCCCTGAGAAGGCAACTTTAACTTTCAGTGGGCTTACCTGGTTGCTCCAGACGTGCCCTGACTCTCCATCGCTTGGGGAGTCCCCAGGACCTTGCTGGTCCTCACCGAAGCATCTTTTCTCTGACCGGGTGGGTTGCAGTTGCCAAGGCTTGTTGGTCTCCAATCCGGACACTGACCCCTCAGCACTCGACATCCTTCGTGGGACAGCTCGCCTGCGGACTTTGGTCATCGTCGACGTCTCCTGGTCCCCGTGGCTGCAGAGTCAAGCTTCACCTCTTCGCACCTGAAGCACCCGACATCTGTGGGCATTCAATTGCTCCGCTCCTGGTCACGTGAAGTGACCCAGACTTTGTCCCCTCTGCTTTCAGGTTCTTCTCATCTCCGATCCAGGCTTGGGTCACACCGGACACTTTTCTTCTCCACGGCAGCAGTACTTTTTCGCATTACGCCATTGAAAACGACGAGGGTTTCCGACACCACTTGACCCCTATGCACCCGGCTCCTCTGGGATAGGTAACACGGGTACCTCGGTACTCACAAGGGTGCTGGCCTTAGAACCTTCTATGTTTAGCTGGGTTTGCTTGAAGTCCTCTCCGAAGTGTCCTTAATCTTTAAATTTCCAACCGCGACTTTCCCATAGAGTTGTACGGAGCTCGCGTCTGTGTACCCAAACTGCACCCGTCCTCCGTGGCTCCCCTGTGTCACTACCTTGGGTGGGTCCTTGGGGTCCCAGCGATTCTACGTGCTCTAGGCACTGTGTCTAGTCAAGTCATGGTTGTTATACCACTTTCTTAATATATGGTTTGGTCTCCCCTGGAGCCCACTGTGTATTGTGCTATTTACTGTTGTTCTAGTACTGTAATATTGTGTGCCTTGTTCTCTAATCTCATAAAGAGGTTAGTAGAGAGTGTTTAGTAATAAATACATATATTTTATATATACCTTGTGTGGTTCTCCTTTCATTTGGTCATTCAGGAGGTTATATACTGGTAAAACAAGCTGCTTTACATTCCTTTGAGACTTAGCCTGAAGGCTGCTCTCCATAGCTACCACATGGATTGCTTTCAATAAAGGTTGTCTTTAAACTAATCATCAATAAGGGTCGTTTGGACTGGTGCAAGGTGCCCACTTTAATTAGTGGACAGCTTATACCAGGCCATCTTCTCACATTGGTGTGCAGCGGTTGGGATTCAAGCTTGCTATTGTTTTACCAGATAATCTCATTGAGTGACTAACTGAAAACCACTAAAGGTACTTAGGTACATATAAATCAAGTCTAGAATAAAGTAAGTTCTACTGAACTTAGAGTTGGGTAAGTCAAGGGTCTAGCACACCCTTTCTCCAACTCAAGAGAGTCTCAGTTCCCACTAGGGTAGGTAGGTGCATACACCACACCACACTAGCATGTCTTCTAGGCCTGAAGCCAGTGGCTCCTTGCCAACTAAATATGACCATCTCTCATTCCAAGAATTGAGAACCATGTGTACATCTAGGAAACTGAAGACAGGGAAAAACCCAAACACTCAACGTCTCATAGAGAGTTTGATCTTGGATGACCTCAGAAAGACCCCAGGGTCTGATGAGACAGGCAAGGTGGGTGGGGCAGTAGAAGAGGAAAGGCCAGGAAGTGAGAACTTCTATGACCTGGACTCTGATGCTGGCCAGGAGGATCAAAATGATTCTAACCTGGACAATCCAATTCTTCCTGAAGGTGAGGAAGGAGGCCTCAGTGGACCTCTCTTTACCCCACCTGGAAGGGTTAACAGTTTACCAAGAAGATCAAGATCTCCTTCTCAGGAATCTAATAATTCTGGTACATCTGTAGGGAGCTCTGTTTCTCATAGGACCTCTGCTTCTCATAAAAGGGAGTCCTCTTATGAGAAGAAGTGCAAACTGCTTGAGTTTGAGAGAGCTAAGCTCAGAATCAAGAGAGAGCAATTGGCCTTAGATAGGGAATCCCTGGAGCTTCAGAGAGCTTCTAGAAAGTTGGGGCTAGAGCCCCATGGTGGCAGCAGCAGTGTCCCTAGAGGTAGAGAACATACTCATGACCATAGGAACCTGAACAACATTGTCCCTCCCTACCAGAGTGGGGATGACATCCACAAATGGATAACTGCACTGGAGAGGGCCTGTAAGGTACAGAGGGTCCCTCAGGAGCAGTGGGCAGCAATCTTGTGGCTCTCCTTTGCAGACAAAGGTAGAGACAAGCTCCTCACTGTTAGAGAAGAGGATGCTGATAATTACAAAGTCTTGAAGAGTGCTCTGATTGATGGGTTTGGCTTAACCACTGAACAATACAGGGTTAAGTTCAGAGATACCCAAAAGGCACAGACTCAAGACTGGGTTGACTTTGTAGATTGTGTTACTAAGGTCTCTGGAAGGCTGGTTACTTGGCAGTAAAGTGTGTGACTTTAAAGGATTGTATAATTTAATTATGAGAGAGCAGATCCTTAATAACTGTCAAAATCAGCTGTTGCATCAGTACCTGGTGGACTCTGATCTGACTTCTCCCCAAGAATTGGGCCAGAAGGCAGACAAATGGGTCAGAACCAGGGTGAGGCAGAAGGTTCAGAACCAAGGTGGTGACTCCAAGAAGCAAGATTCTAAAAACTCTGATAAGGGTGGGGAGAAGGGTAAAGACCAGAAGTCTTCTCAAGGGCCCCAAAAATCTGCATCTGGTGGGGAGTCACAATCAAACAAGGGTAAAGGCAAGAAGAAGCCATGGTGTCAAATCTGTAAACAGAAGACCCATTGGACCAGTGACTGTAACAAGTCCAAGGACTCAACTCCAACCACCACTGCCCCTAAGGCAACTGTTCCCCCTAGTTCAGCTCCAAGTGGTGGTACTCAGAATAAGGGTGTAGTAGGGTTAACCCTGGGATCTGAGATGGACTCTGGCCTAGTCAGAGTTCCAACTCAGGCTGTGTTGGTCTGTGATGGAGGCACGGACATTGCCTCCTTATTTGTAAGCCCCAGTAATCTGGGCAAATACAGACAGCAGCCTTTGATAAATGGAAAAGAGGCCTTGGCATTTAGGGACACAGGAGCAAGTGTCACAATGGTGACAAAAGATCTTGTGGCTCCTCAGCAAATCATACTTGGTGAGATGTACCAAGTGACCAATGCTAGCAATGTCAGGACAGACCATTCCCTGGCAGTTGTTAATTTCACCTGGGGAGGGGTAACTGGCCCTAAGAAGGTTGTGGTAAGTGCAGACCTCCCTGTTGAATGCTTGTTGGGCAATGATTTAGAAACTTCAGCTTGGGCTGAAGTGGAACTCAGGACTCATGCCGAAATGTTGGGTATCCCTGCAGATGTGTTTGCTATGACCAGGTCACAGGCAAAAATGTCTAATACTGAACAGGCCCTGGATCCTGGAAAAATGGACCAGGCGCCTTCCAAGAGAAGGAGAAGTAGGGGTAAGGCAGTGTCTTCCCCCTGCTTCAGAATACAGACCAGTCTCTTGAGGGAGCTGATCTGAGTCCTGAAGAAGGAACTGTCCCAGATGAGCTTGAACCTGATCAGGTTGAGTTCTTGGGGACAGGGGGCCCTTCCAGGGCAGATCTGAGCCAGGAGCAGCTGAGCTGCCCCTCTCTTGAACCCCTCAGACAGCAAGCTGCTGCTGAGGCTGCTGGGAGTGCTAGTGGGTCCCATAGGATCTACTGGGATGATGGACTCCTTTACTCAGAGTGTAGAGACCCCAAGCCTGGAGCCACCAGGAGGTTGGTTATACCTCTGACGTTTAGGGGCTTCCTATTGACACTAGCACATGATATCCCATTGGCAGGTCACCTAGGCCAAAACAAGACTTGGGACAGAATTGTCCCTCACTTTCATTGGCCTCACATGTCTGAAGACACCAAGGAGTTTTGTCGCTCCTGTGTCACCTGTCAAGCCAGTGGTAAGGCAGGTGGTACTACAAAGGGCCCCCTGATACCACTACCTGTGGTGGGGGTTCCCTTTGAGAGGGTTGGGATTGACATTGTTGGTCCCATGGATCCTCAAACTGCATCTGGGCACAGATTTATACTCGTGGTGGTGGACCATGCCACTAGGTATCCAGAGGCAATTCCCCTTAGAACTACCACAGCTCCTGTGGTAGCAAGGGCCCTCCTGGGAATCTTTTCCAGGGTGGGTTTTCCTAAGGAGGTAGTATCAGACCGAGGTGCAACTTCATGTCTAGTTACTTAACTGCTATGTGGAAGGAATGTGGTGTAAATTACAAATTTACCACCCCTTATCACCCACAATGCAATGGGTTAGTTGAAAGGTTCAACAAAACCCTAAAGGGCATGATTAAAGGTCTCCCAGAAAAGCTTAGGCGCAGATGGGACATACTTTTGCCCTGCCTTCTCTTTGCCTACAGAGAGGTTCCTCAGAAGGGGTTGGTTACAGCCAATTTGAACTTCTGTTTGGACATCCAGTTAGGGGTCCATTGTGTCTAGTGAAGGAGGGATGGGAGTTACCTCTCAAACCCCTAAACAGGATATTGTGGACTATGGACTTGGTCTCCGCTCCAGGATGGCTGAGTACATGAAGAAGACAACTAAAAACCTTGAGGCTAGCCAGGAATTGGAAAAGGCCTGGCATGACCAAAAGGCTGTGTTGACTGTTTATCAGCCAGGACAGAAAGTATGGGTGTTAGAGCCTGTGGCCCCAGCAGCCCTCCAAGACAAATGGAGTGGCCCTCATACAATTATTGAGCAAAAGGGAGAGGTTACCTACCTGGTGGACCTTGGAACGCCCAGGAGCCCGCATAGGGTGCTCCATGTCAACAGGCTCAAACCATATGTTGACAGGGCAGACATGGGCTTGCTCATGGCTACTGATGAGGGACAGGAGGAAGAGAGTGATCCACTCCCTTACCTGCTCTCAAAGAACCCTGATGATGGTTTAGTAGATGGTGTAGCCTTGGCAGGCAGCCTCACTGACCAGCAGCAAACTGATTGCAGAAAAGTTCTCAATCAGTTTAGACATATGTTTTCACTGACTCCAAGTCAGACTACCTGGTGCACTCATGAAGTGGACACAGGTGACAGTCTGCCTGTTAAAAATAAGATTTACATGCAACCTGACCATGTCAGTGACTGCATCAGGACTGAGGTCCAGAAGATGTTGGATTTGGGAGTGATTGAACCCTCAGATAGCCCTTGGGCTAGTCCAGTAGTTTTGGTACCTAAACCTTACAACCAGGGGGTAAGAGAGAGATGAGGTTTTGTGTTGACTACAGAGGTCTCAATGCAGTCACTAGGACTGATGCCCATCCAATCCCTAGGGCAGATGAGTTTATAGATACTTTGGCCTCAGCCAGGTTTCTGAGCACATTTGACCTGACAGTTGGCTACTGGCAAATCAGACTAGCTGAGGATGCGAAAGCCAAAACAGCATTTTCAACCCCTAGTGGGCACTACCAATTTGTGGTGATGCCCTTTGGTTTGAAGAATGCACCTGCCACTTTTCAAAGGTTGGTGAATAAAGTCCTTATAGGCCTGGAAGCCTATAGTGCAGCTTATCTAGATGATATTGCTGTCTTTAGCTCCACCTGGGAGGATCACCTGGTCCACCTGAGAAATGTTTTAGAGGCCCTGCAGAAAGCAGGCCTCACTATCAAGGCCACCAAGTGCCAGATAGGGCAGAGTCAGGTTGTGTACCTGGGCCACCTTGTGGGTGGAGGCCAGGTTCAACCATTGCAGAGCAAAATCCAGACCATCATGGACTGGGTTGCTCCAACCACCCAGACTCAGGTCAGAGCTTTCTTGGGCCTGACTGGGTACTATAGGAGGCTTGTCAAAGGATATGGATCCATAGTGACCCCTTTGAATGACTTAACTTCCAAGAGAATGCCAAAGAAAGTTCAGTGGACAGTTGGCTGTCAAAAGGAATTTGATGACCTGAAGCAGGCCATGTGCACTGCTCCCATTCTGCAAAGTCCTGACTATTCCAAACAATTCATTGTCCAAACAGATGCATCTGAGTTGGGGGTAGGGGCTGTGTTATCACAATTGAATGATGAGGGTCAGGATCAGCTAGTAGCTTTTATTAGCAGAAGGCTGACCCCCAGAGAGAAACATTGGTCAGCTATTGAGAGGGAAGCCTTTGCTGTGGTTTGGGCCTTGAAGAAGCTGAGGCCATACTTGTTTGGCACTCACTTCATTGTTCAGACAGACCACAAGCCCCTCTTATGGCTAAAACAGATGAAGGGTGAAAACCCCAAACTTTTGAGGTGTTCCATTTCCCTACAGGGGATGGACTATACAGTGGAACATAGACCTGGGAGTAACCATGCCAATGCAGATGGACTCTCCAGATATTTCCACTTAGAACACGAAGACTCGACCGGTCAAGGTTAGTTTAATGTCCTGACGTTTGGGGGGTTGTGTAGGAGAGTAGGATCTGCTTCTTATAGTTACCCCCACTTTTGCTGATGTTTCACTGTTTTCGACTTAGTCTGACTGGGATCCTGCTATTCAGGACCCCAGTCTATCTGCTTTCTCCTCTAAATTGATTGCATGTACTTTAGGTACACTCCAGATTGGATTCTGGGGTACCCTTATAAGTCCCTAGTATATGGTATACTATGTACCCAGGGCATAGGTACCCCAGAGGCCTCCCAGGGGCTGCAGCATGTATTATGCCACCCCTGAGAGACCATTTAAAATGACACCACAGGTCTGCTACTGCAGCCTGTGTAAGGTGGTGCATGCACCCCTTACTTAGATATAGGTTCACTATATCTATCCTAATCACTGCACATATAAACCTATCAGTCACCCCTATGGCAGGCCTTATCAATCCTGAAGGCCGGGTGCTGGGTTTTATGTGAGAGGGTGCCCATGCATGAGCAGAGCCCCTCTGCAGCCTTCGGAACCTCTATTCCGGGGTTGTTTGTGATGCAGCCAACCATATATACTTAAGTGCATTATAACCTTGCGGTAAATGCTAACTTTAAAACGGCAGCATGGAAATATGTCGTGTTTGGTGTCAAACACCTTGGAATCATACCTCCACACCAGTAACTGGTGTGGGAGGTATGATTCCTCCCTCCTAGAGGGAGAAATATGACAGCACCGGTACACCCGGTACCAGCTTTCTTGACCCTGGCATCACAAAATGGATGCTGCCAGCCACAGACACGAGTCTGCCCTCCTGCTGCTGGACGAAACTCCGGCAGGGGAGGCTGGACAATAGGTTTCCTGTCACAGGGAGGTGTGACCACCTCCCAGACAGGCTTTAGTGTATTGGGGCTGGGTGGGTGCACTCTGAGAGTGCTTTGATGTCTGCACTGGGGGCACATTTGGTGTCCCTGTACATAGTCCAGCTCAAACCTGTTGCAGGGGCTATCAGCCCCTGCTCTGGCGTGAAACTGGACAAAGGACATGGGTGTAGCCACCCCTCTGTCCTGACCCTCTCATAGGTGGGTCCCCAGAGTATGCCCCACCCCTTCCTTGGGTATAAAGTAGGAACCCTCACTACAGGACATTAGATTTTACCTGGACTAAACTCTGCTACAGAAACCAAGTATCCTTCGACGATCTACGCTTTGCTGGACGACTGAAGAATCTCCCTTGGAGTAAAGGAGTTACTCCCCTGCAAGGCAGGCACCTCAACGCATCTGACCAGTTTGCATCTACGCAGCTCCTGACGGACTCCGAAGATTTTGCAACACAGGAGGTGGGTTCCCAAGCTTCCCCGAGGCCGACTAGAGCTCTCAGCAAACCTGAGACCCGCAGCCCTCTTGGGGACCGTGCAACCCGAACCCTTGGACACCGTGCACATTTGCAGCAGCATATGCTTTTAGGCGATCCCTGAGGCTGTGCTTTGGGCTACTTATAGTCCAAGCCCCGAGCAGTGTTTCCACCGAAGATTATTGGCCTACAATCCACGAGTGTTCCGTGGGCTGGTATTGTGTGATTCCTCTCGAGGTCCCTTCGTGATCCCTGGTCCGTTGACCTGTGGGTCCCTGAGAAGGCAACTTTAACTTTCAGTGGGCTTACCTGGTTGCTCCAGACGTGCCCTGACTCTCCATCGCTTGGGGAGTCCCCAGGACCTTGCTGGTCCTCACCGAAGCATCTTTTCTCTGACCGCATGGGTTGCAGTTGCCAAGGCTTGTTGGTCTCCATTCCGGACACTGACCCCCCCCCAGCACTCGACATCCTTTGTGGGACAGCTTGCCTGCGGACTTTGGTCATCGTCGACATCTCCTGGTCCCCGTGGCTGCAGAGTCAAGCTTCACCTCTTCGCACCTGAAGCACCCGACATCGGTGGGCATTCGATTGCTCCGCTCCTGGTCACGTGAAGTGACCCAGACTTTGTCCCCTCTGCTTTCAGGTTCTTCTCATCTCCGATCCAGGCTTGGGTCACACCGGGCACTTTTCTTCTCCACGGCAGCAGTACTTTTTCGCATTACGCCATTGAAAACGACGAGGGTTTCCGACACCACTTGACCCCTATGCACTCGGCTCCTCTGGGATAGGTAACACGGGACCTCGGTACTCACAAGGGTGCTGGCCTTAGAACCTTCTATGTTTAGCTGGGTTTGCTTGAAGTCCTCTCCGAAGTGTCCTTAATCTTTAAATTTCCAACCGCGACTTTCCCATAGAGTTGTACGGAGCTCGCGTCTGTGTTCCCACACTGCACCCATCCTCCGTGGGTCCCCTGTGTCACTACCTTGGGTGGTTCCTTGGGGTCCCAGCGATTCTACGTGCTCTAGGCACTGTGTCTAGTCAAGTCGTGGTTGTTATACCACTTTCTTAATATATGGTTTGGTCTCCCCCTGGAACCCACTGTGTATTGTGCTATTTACTGTCGTTCTAGTACTGTAATATTGTGTGCCTTGTTCTCTAATCTCATAAACAGGTTAGTAGAGAGTGTTTAGTAATAAATACATATATTTTATATATACCTTGTGTGGTTCTCCTTTCATTTGGTCATTCAGGAGGTTATATACTGGTAAAACAAGCTGCTTTACATTCCTTCGAGACTTAGCCTGAAGGCTGCTCTCCACAGCTACCACTAGGATAGCTTTCAATAAAGGTTGTCTTTAACCTAATCATCAATAAGGGTCGTTTGGACTGGTGTAAGGTGCCCACTTTAATTAGTGGACAGCATATACCAGGCCAACTTCTCACACCAATGCAGTAGTAGCTGCTGTTGCCCTGGTAGAATGGGCACGTAGCCCCACCGGAGGCTCCTTTTTAGCCAGAGAATAGCAGGCTTTTATAGACAAGACAACCCAGCGGGAGATAGTCCTCTTTTGTACAGCCCGGCCTTTCTTGGCGCCTACGTAGCCAACAAAGAGCTGGTCATCCACCCGGAACTGTTGTGTGCGGTTGAGGTAAAATGAGATCGCACGTTTTGGGTCCAGACGGTGGAGTCTCTCTTCCTCTCTGGAAGGGTGCGGAGGCGGAAAGAAAGTGGGCAAGGTGATAGTTTGCCCGATATGGAAGGCAGTAACAACCTTTGGTAAAAACGATGGACGTGTGCGTAGCACAACCTTGTCCGGATGAACAGACAGAAAAGGAGGTTTACATGACAGAGCCTGGAGCTCACTCACGCGCCTAGCGGAGGTGATGGCAACCAGGAAAGCAGTCTTCAAGGTTAATAAACGAAGAGGACAGTTCTGAAGTGGCTCAAAGGGAGCGCACGTCAAATAAGTAAGAACCAGATTCAAGTCCCACTGTGGCATCACAAACGGAATAGGAGGGAAAAGGTGAGTAATGCCTTTGAGAAATCTAGTTACAACAGGGGACTTGAAAAGAGAGGGCTGATCAGGTAGCCTGAGAAAGGCCGAAATTGCAGAAAGGTAGCCCTTGATAGTGCCCAGAGCAGAGCCCTGCTGGGCTAAAGAGAGAAGGAACAGTAGGACCTCAGAAAGAAGGGCAGAAAGGGGATCCACAGCCTTTGCTGTGCACCATGCCACAAATTTGTTCCACCTGCAGGAGTATACCAATTTAGTGGAGGGACGCCTGGCTGCCAGAATGACATCACAGACTTCGGGAGGCAAGTGAAATGGAATCAACTGTCGCCGCCCAATCTCCACGCAAGGAGGTGGAGGCTGGACAGTTTCGGGTGGAGGACCGTCCCCTGCTGCTGCGACAGAAGATCCTCCTGAAGAGGCAGTCGGATCGGGGGATCCACGCTCATACTGAGTAGCTCGGGATACCAAACTCTTCGAGCCCAGTCCGGAGCCACAAGAATGACTTGGGCCCGGTCGCGTCTGATCTTCTTCAGCACTCTGGGTAGAAGTGGTATAGGCGGAAAGGCGTACAATAGACCGCAACTCCACTCGCGACGAAAAGCGTCGCCGAGCGAGCGCCGCCTTGGAAATTCCAACGCACAGAACTGCTGACATTGCGCGTTCTCTTCGGTGGCGAATAGATCTAACCAAGGCTCTCCCCATTGTTGAAAGAGACCTTGCGCCATGTCCGAGTGAAGACGCCATTCGTGATCCATCATGCACCTGCGGCTGAGTTCGTCCGCCCTGGCGTTCAGTGAACCTGCCAGGTGTTGAACCACCAGGGAAATGCCCTGATGTTCCAGCCATGTCCAGAGGCGCAGGGCCTCCTGACATAGGGTCCACAACCCCACCCCGCCTTGTTTGTTGCAGTACCACATGGCGGTGGTGTTGTCTGTGAACACCTGCACTACTCTCCACTTGACAGAGGGAAGGAATGCCTTCAGTGCAAGTCGGATCGCCCGAAGCTCCAGAAGGTTGATATGGAGCCTGGACTCCGCCGGAGACCAGAGGCCTCTGATCTCCGCCTCTCCCATGTGGCCGCCCCATCCCAGGAGGGACGCATCTGTCACCACTGTGTGCTCCAGTTGGGGAAGGGAGAGGGATCTGCCGCTGACCCAATGCTGGTTCGTGAGCCACCACTGCAACTGTCTTGCAGTGCCCTCCGAGATCTGGACGTAGTCGGACAGATTCCCCTGATGCTGCGCCCACTGGTACTTCAGGTCCCACTGCAGAGCCTGCATATGCCATCTGGCATGATTGATCAGCATGAGGAAAAGTGTTCTTCTGATCGGCATCATTTGTACCGGGACTCCATTGTTTTTCATTACCATTTCGTGTCAAACACATTCACACGACCCACCTGGTGATTTCTGCTGATGCCTGAGGAAATTCTAACTAACACGACAAAAACCATCTTGCAGCCTGCATTTCTGCCCAGGAACTGTCGCACACCCAACCCCCTGTTCTTTGCAGTTCGACAGAAAGCCATGAGACACTCACGCCCTGTGTAAATGACTTGTTTTCCATCTCCTGCTCCCTGCCTGGTAAACATCCTTGACACCGTGATCAGGTTATCTGGACAATGGTCTGACTGCTGGGCCTTGATCAGGGTGATTGGACAATGGTTTGAATGACCGTGCTTTGATCAAGCTGAGTGAACAATGATTTTAGTACCAAGCCTTGACCAGGTCACCAACTACAAACATCGTCTGGACCTGGTTATCAACTGCAAACACTGCCCTGATTGAACAATGGACTAACAGCCAAAAGACTGGAATGAAAAAGTATAAAAGGCCTGTAAGCTGCGGAGTAAAGCAGCAGCCTCCTCTGTCTTGTTTCTAACGAGCTTGGGACTCTGTTCCATAGCCCGGGCTATTTGAATAAATCTGGGTTCCTCCTGCAGACGAAGGCTCCTGTGTCTCCTTTTACTACGTATGAAGGGTATGGAAGACTTGGGCGGTTCCCCGCCGCCGAGACCCAGTAAGTGGGTTATTCCGGTTCCTCAAATGGTGCCCGAACAGGGACTCCACGAGTACGAAGGTCAGGCCCGGTGGTTGTGAGGAGGTACACGGAGAGACTCCGACGGAGGCGCCCTACCCGAGGGATTCTTGCAATCCGGTAAGCCGAACGACTCGCCCGCTGTTCCTCCCCACCCGGTCTGGGCCACATGACCGCGTCCTCGCTGGAGTCCCCTAGCAAATAATTTCTGGAGCAGGACACAGCCCTACGTCTGCAGAAGAGAACTACCCCTGTAAGGTAAGGGTGGACTGATCACCCACCAAGTCTGTATGATTCTGCTGTTATTGACCTTTGCAAAAGTCAAGCAAGCGAGGTGAATTTTTAAAACCCGCCGGAGTCTGTTATCTATTTACAAGCATGCCAGTCAGTAGTAAGTTCAAGAAATTATGTTGTTTTATGTGTACGCAGGACTCCCGGCTGGAGGCGGCTTGTCCGCTTCCTCCAGAAGGGACCCCTGGCCATACGATGTATGTTAAACATGGCCCTTCTGCCATAATGTTTTCCTCATTCTGGGTAAAATATACGAAACAAAGTAACGCGGAATTACAGTGGCCACTTTATGGCTCCTTTAATTCCCAAGTTCTCGCCAACATAGAGGAACAAATAATGAAAAGAAAAACGCGCCCGTCTATGTTTGAATCTGTCCGATTTTGGAGGAAAGAGATAGAGCAGAGAGCTAGAAAGCAGAAGGCTCAAGAAAGAAAACAGGAACGTATGTCAATGTCCGACCACGCCAGAGAAAATTTACAAAATCAAATGACAAAATCGGTAGAAATAGCCGATATGGAGCATGGGGCCCGGGTACAAAAATGTTATCCAGCTCGTGAGGAGAAAAGAAAGGGCCATATGGAAGGGGGAGAAGAAGGTGATTCCTTGCTTGATACCATGCTAGAAAGCCCTCCTGCATATGCCCCAATGTACCCTGCCCTGACGCCTCACACCCCACAGAACCCCCCGCCACCACCCACTCCTGCCCCCACTGCCCCTCCTACTGTTCTCCCTGTCACACCAGCCCTCCCGATTTTTCCTATGACACCGACCACGCCCGCTAACCCTGTCCTCGCTGCGGGAATGACAACAAGTCTCCATCCGCCCAACCCGTGCGGCTTTACCCCTACCCGCCCTTTTCCTACTTCCCCGTGGTCTACAGTTAAGCAGGATTTATATAAAATGTTGAATTCCCCCGACTGGCCTCCTTGCGCTCTGCAGTCAGCTTTTCGTCCCTTCGAGAAAATGACCTACAGAAGCAACAGTGTGAATGTTGGATAAAGAACGGGAATATTTATGCCTTTAAAGACATATGGTCCACCTTTTCCCAGTGGACAATTATGAAACAGACCACCTGGGCTGAATACATGTGTACGCTGGTCATGCAAAAATTCGAGAATGCGCTTATGCAGATACCCACTGGATTAATGGATCTTAGGTCACAAATAAGAAGAGGCGATGTTCAGGGAGAGGGGATGTTTGGCGCTATATCTGCTTTAATGGCTTTCCGTGATACGACCGCTTTTTCCAACACCCATCTAGAAACAGCTATGCCAATGAGAGAGGCGGCCCCTGTCTTTGTTAACGCACTTACCGATGCCCAAAATAATGGCCGAGGGGTTGTTGAGGCACACTGGCGCAGGCTTTGGGTTCATGTTCCTTGGAAAAGGTCAGAAGTAATGCAGTTAAAAGAACAATTACCAGATCCCCGGAAGAATCCGGCTGCCTTTTACAGAGAATTAGGTCAGATTATATCTGCAGGTACTCTCGTTCTTGAGGATATGGATTTACTTTTTGGTACGGTTGTCCCCACTGAAATTTGGGACAAGATTCGACATACTGATCATGAAGTGGCGTTGGGAGGTAAATGGGCTGACCTAGAAGCTATGGAAGAAGCAAGGGTAGGAGGGACTAAACCAGAAGCTGCCATCCTGACTTTGCCCGGTAAAATAATAACGTTTATGAAAACACTTTTGCCGGAAACTGTCATTAACTGGGATAAAATAAACGCCTGTAGGCAGCGAAAAGATGAGAATGTGGCTGTCCTCTTTACCCGTTTTGAGACAGAATATAAGGGACATAGTGGTTTGGATCCCCGGACCCCAGGTTCTGGCCCAGTGTTTGTCGATAAGTTTGTCAGCAACTTGCTTCCTGAGATTTCCACCAGGCTTAAGAAAGTTGAAAGTACGTGGTCTGCCCAAACTATGACTGGTATCTTGGCTATGGCACAATATCATGAGAATAGGGAGAATGAAGATAGAGACAAGGAAAGTAAGAAGGTTAGGGATCTTAAGACTAAGGCACTTCTGCAGCAGGCTTACCCTCCCCGAGGTCCCGATGCCCGCGGGAATTTCAGACCTCAGCCCCAACACCCTCCGAGGGCTCGCCAGTCTACCCCCTCCAGCCCTCAACGTACGGGAGCCCTCCAAACAGATCAGTGTGCTTATTGTAAGGGGTACGGCCATTGGATAGACGAGTGTCCCGTGTTAGCAGAAAACATCCGAACAGGGAAGACTCGGCCTCGCGCTCCCAGGGAGGGAAGGCCGACTAGGGACCATGGCCCGCCCCATCCACAGGATAAAGAACGTAGGCCCAGGGATCACGTTCCCGTCCAGCCGCGCCCGGCCAATAGGTTTGATGGGTACGAAGCAACACGCACTTATTACAATGATGATTATGACGAAGTTGATGAGATAGGGTCCTACCAAGCATAGGACAGCCAGGAAAGGGGTATTACCAGAGTGCAAATTCCAGTGGATCAAAGGGGCCCGTATGTTCAAATGTCAGTTGTGGGGAACGATCAGGATTTTCTTTTGGATACTGGGGCCACCAGGTCTTCTATTGCACGTCTGTCAGTCCCGGAGGCACCCCTTTCTGGCAATATAAATGTCTCTGTGGGTTTTGCAGGAACACCTGTGACGAGCCCTGTCTCTGAACCCCTCCCTCTCGATATTGGCCTTGCACATGTTGACGCTCCCTTGGTCCTTACTACAGGTTGCAGTGAAAACTTGTTAGGCATGGATTTACTGAAAGCTCTGTATGCGACCATATCATGTAGTCCCCAAGGTGTATCCCTAACAATTTCCCCCACCGCAGCTTCCTATATGTATCTGTCTGGTCCCCTCCCACCAGAATTGCAGTCTTTACCTTCCTCCCTCTGGGCATCATCAGACACTGATGTAGGGTGTCTCAACATATCCCCTCATGTGGTACGCATCCAGCCAGGTGCACTTCTCCCCCGCCTCCGGCAGTATCGACTACCCGCGGAAGGAGAAATGGCCCTTTTAACAATAATATCTGAATTAATGGACAAGGGCGTAGTGGAAGAAACGATTGTATGATTGAACCACGAATGCGTTTATCACGCATTCCGGAACCACGAAGTCTAAACCACGAAATTCTTAAGCACGAATATGCCTTTACCACGCATGCCTTTACAACGAATCGTGTTGTTAATGCATTTTTGGTAAATACATATTTGTGGTTAAGAATTTAATCCCCTGACCCCTGCACCTGGCCTGAGTTCCTAAAGTACCCCACTCCCCCATCCCTAGTCACTTTTTCACCTCCGCCCTCCCCATATCCCTAAAAACTACCCCCTATTCTCTAAAAATGACCCTCCCCCGTCCTGAACCCTAAAACGGCCCCCATGCCCTGAAAACTAAACTACCCCTAAGCCCTAAAATCGACCCTGCCCCCCTAAGTACTAAGTTCTATCACGATCCCTACCCCCGCCCTGAACCCTAAAACGTCAACCCTGTGCCCTGAATACTATCCCAAACCCCCCCCAATACCTGAATACTACCCAAACCCGCCTCGGCCCTCAAAACACCCCGAGCCACCCCCCAACCCAGAAAACTACCCCCCACCCACAATCAGCCAAAAAAACAACCCCCGACCCGTCCCAGCCTAACTTTAAATAACCCCGACCACCCCCAGCCCAGAAAACTACCCCGACCCACCCTAAGCCCAAAAATCAACCCCGACCCCCCCCAACCCCACTTACCTCACAACGATCTCTTCCTGCTTCCATCCGGCCGCAAGCCCTTCCGCGCATATGCCTTAACCACGCACATGCATGGTTAAGACATATGCGCGGTAGGGCTTGCGTAGTTCAGCCTTCGTTGTTAAGGCTGATCGTTGTTCAGCCTTCGTGGTTAAGGCTGTTTCCCGGAAGAAACACGTGGCAATATCTGTAACAGTCCCATTATTCCCGTTCTTAAAAAGACCAATGGAGATGCTCTCTCCCCTAAAATATACAGATTCGTGATTGACCTGAGAGCCCTTAACAAAATAACAATGTCCCAATATCCTGTTGTCCCCGACATTACAGCCCTCTTAACGATGGTCCCTTCTGACGCAACGCACTTTTCTGTCATAGACCTGAAGAATGCTTTTTTCAGCATTCCTATACATCCTGACAGCAGACTTTTTTTGGTTTCTCCCTTGGTGGGCGGAGCTTTAGATTCTGCCGCGCCCCTCAAGGTTTCACCGAGAGCCCCAGTATCTATAGTCAAGCCCTCAAAAGTCAACTAGATTCCTTGGAACTCCCTGATAACTCCACACTATTACAATATGTAGATGACCTCCTCATTGCTGCAAATTCTGCCCCATCATGTAAAGAAGCTACTCTCTGTTTGTTACGCCACCTTGCACTCCATAATCACAAAGTCTCTTTGAAAAAGCTTCAGTTTTGTCAAGAGAAGGTGACCTATTTAGGTCATCTCCTCTCAAAGGAGGGAAGGCAGCTCACCGCTGATCGTGTAGCCATTATCAATGCTATGACGGCCCCACGAACACAAAAGCAGGTGCGAGCCTTCATAGGCCTAACCTCATACTGTAGACAGTGGATTTCCAACTTTTCGGCCATGGTCAAACCTCTTCTTGCCCTCACCACTAAAGACATATCAGACAGTTCCTTTCCATGGACTAGAGAGCATGCGCAGGCCTTCCAAGATTTAAAGAGGGCTCTGTGTACTGCTCCGGTCCTCGGTACTCCTGATTATAGCAAGCAATTTTTTCTTTTTGTACATGAGTCAGACGGCTGTGCATGCGCTGTCTTGACCCAGATGTTCGGAGGTCACCATCGGCCGTGTGCCTATTTTTCAGCCACCTTAGATCCTGTTGCAAGGGCTCTCCCAGGATGCCTACGGGCGACCGCTGCGGCCGCCCTCATGGTCCGTCAGAGTGCGGGGATCGTCATGAACTCCCCTGACTCTGATGGCCCCCATTCTGTAAATACCCTCCTTAATAACACCAAGACACAGTACCTCACTAGCGCACGACTCACAGGATATGAACTGACACTCTTTTCCAGCCACATTAACATCAAGAGATGCACTGTACTAAACCCCGCCACATTACTCCCACTGGATACTCAGGATGCCCGCTTAGACCCACATGACTGCATATTAAGGACAGAGGAGGAGACGAAGGGACGGGTTGACTTACAGGATACCCCGATAGCAGAACCAGAAGGTACACTGTATGTGGACGGATCATGTCTCAGAGGGCCAGATGGTAACACCTCAGCCGCCTACGCCCTAACGACATTAGAGCAAGTAGTAGAAACAGCTCAGATTCCGCAGTGCTCTGCTCAAGCCGCAGAATTAGTGGCCCTCACTAGAGCCTGTGAGTTAAGCAAAGGGATGACGGTAAATATTTATACTGACAGCCAATATTCCTTCGGGGTGGCCCACAACTTCGGGAGGTTATGGAAAGAAAGGAATTTCCTTACTTCCCATGGGACCAAGATTCAACATGGCCCCCTAATTCACCGATTGTTAGACTCCCTGACACTCCCCAGAAAGGTGGCCATCATAAAATGTAAGGCCCATAAGAAAGTGACAGATGATGTTGGGAAAGGCAATGCCCTGGCTGACCAGACGGCCAGGCAAACAGCTCTTAGGAAAAGGGAAGGAATGTATGTAGAAGGTCCCGCTAGGTGGGTGGCAGACGAGGGCATGGTTGAAAACACAGTACAGAGTGTGATCGATATTCAGTCCCATACTACTCCTGAGGAACTAAGGGTGTGGAAGGAGCAATTAGCAAAGGAGGGAATTGATGGTTGCTGGGTCCGCACGACTATGGAAAGACAATGGATGTTACCCGACAGTCATGTGCTACCAGTAGTTACGATGGCCCATGGTCCTGCTCACATTAGTGCAAAAGGGATATGCAAACTGTTGGAACCTACATGGTACAACTCTAAGATACCAGCATATGCTGAAAAACTGGTTAAAACCTGCATGATTTGCCTAATGTATAACCCAGGAAAAGGCACAGTTACTCCTAAGGGAGGATTCTCTCCTCCTACCTTCCCTTTTGAAGTCCTCCAAATGGATTACATCCAGATGGACCGATGTAACAATTTGAAATATGTCCTAGTGGTGGTCTGTACCTTCAGCCGATGGGTGGAGGCCTACCCCGTCAAAGACTGCACCGCTATCACTACCGCCAAAATGCTATTAAAGGAGTACCTCCCACGATTCGGTTTGCCCCGCTTGGTCTGGAGTGACAACGGGACACACTTTACGGCTCAAATTATGGAATATATCTGTACAGCATTGGGCATAAAACAAAAATTTCATGCAGCTAACCACCCCCAGTCAGCAGGTCTAGTGGAGGTGTACAATGGCATCATAAAAACTAAAATGGCCAAAATAGTAGCCGAGACAGGTGTCACTTGGGTTGATGCTCTGCCCTTGGCCCTATTGTCTACAAGAACGACAACCCACACCAGGATAGGGCTATCCCCCCATGAGATTGTGTTCGGGAGGCCTGCCAATGTATGGGGTGTCCCGTGGCCTAAGAAACTGTCTGATGTTGAATACCCTGTATTAACTGATTATCTGTACAGTCTAACTAATACCTTTCGTACTCTTTATCACCAGGTGCATGAGGCCATACCTGACAAAAGCGAGGGCCCAGGGCACGTTATCCAACCTGGTGATTGGGTCTTAGTAAGGAATTTTCAACGGACTAAGAGCCTCGAACCCCGCTGGACACAGCCCCGTCAGGTGTTGCTGGCCACCCGCACCGCCGTCAAAGTAGAAGGTCGGAAGAATTGGGTGCATTCGTCCCACTGTAGGCGTGTGCCTCTGCCCCTCCCCTATGATCAGTGGGTGAGGGAAGGACAAGGAGACTCAGAAACAGAAACAGTCCCGACATTTGTCCCATTCAGCGATGCCAGACTGCATTTTACATCTACAGAAGCAGAGAGTGACAGCGTACTGAAAGGAAGGGTGGAACCCTCCCTTAACTCTGCTGAACATCAAGAACAATTGTTTCCCGACCATACTGTCCCTACTTCCGACCGATATAACTTACGCCCCGAGGGAAAGCTTGCCCTTTGACTTCGCCAAGTGCCTATAGGCTGTAGGGCTGTGATCTCCCCGGCCGAGAGTAGTGCTGGTGTGTCAGACTAAGGTACGCCATAGGGCTCTTGGCACCTGCGCCCAGTGAAGCAACCACCAATCACAGACAGCCACTAGAGGTCCCTGGCTTAGCACAATAGCTGCCGTCCAAAACACTCGAATCCAGAAACAATATGTCAGTCTCCGACATAGTAAATGCTTCATGGCCACCGTGGTGACGCTGTTTGTCTCCCTCATCCTGTCTATCCTTGGTTGGCTGTTACTAATCTACCATCCTGTTACCTCACCAACCCCTATCCCGACTCCTGCAGAGCACCAGTATTACACGCTACCAGCCCACGAATTACCCCGCCGTGCAGAATTCTTCAATAACACCTTCATCCAAATGTTGCATCATCATCAGCTGATCATGAACACTTCCAACTGCTGGGTTTGCGGACTGATGCCGCATTCCATGATACACCCTGTCCCATTCTTTCCCTACCCCTTTTCCATCTCTGGGTCTTGTCTTGCATGGTGGATGTTGATACAGGAGGCCTACACTGTCAATGGTACTGCCAATTCTGCCCTTGGAACATTTCGGGATGACTTCTGGCGGAACAGATCTGGCCATGCCAATGCTCCTTTTGCCCGACCAGCTCATCCACATCGCTACTATCACCAGATGAACTCGGTGAGATGGTAGTATTCAACTCAACCACTCGACGAACATTTTCCAGATTCCGCACAAGAAGGATACTGCCCGATGAACAAGACACTGTGAATGTCGTAAATATGCAAGGCCGTGTCTGCATCCATGGCCTAGGGACTAAGAAAGTTGGTACCAGTACTTGTGATATCACAACATCTTTAAACTCTACATCTCCTCCGAAGCTGGTGGCATCCCCCAAAACCTATTTCATCTGTGGCACTGCCGCCTACACTTGGCTCCCCCGTAACTGGTCTGGTACCTGCTATCTGGCCTTCCTCCTTCCACCAACGTATTCTACCCATGGGGGTTACCACCTGTTGATGAAGGGCGCTCTGCGTCGCTCACGTAGGGGCGTCATATCAGCCGAGGATACAGCAGGCCAGGAAACCGGGGACTTCTTTAAAGGTTTCCTTCCATTCTGGGGCCCCATGGCAAACAGTCGGGCTGTACGAGGACTGACCAGGGTCCTTGAAGCCACCATCACAGTAACAGCTGGTGCCCTCTCCAACATCACTGCAGAGCTACAAGCGGACCGCCTTATAACGCTTCAGAACCGCATGGTCCTAGACGTCATCCTTGCTGATCGTGGTGGTGTGTGTAAATTGATCGGCTCCAGCTGCTGCGTGTACATCCCAGACAACGCACCTACAGTGTACAATGCCATCCAACGTCTGCATCGCCTTTCTTCCGAAATTCATCTGGATGAAGGCAACTGGTCCCTCACAGGCTGGATCTGGGGCCTCCTTTCCCAATGGGGATGGAGGGTCCTCATCTTCCTTGCCTTGGGAGTAAATGTCCTGGTCTCCTGCTGTTTGTGCTTTCAGTGCCTGCCAGTACTCTGTACAATGTGTGTCCAGACCATCAAGCCTCCACCCTCCAACATTCACAACACCAATATGATGATGATGCTTCAACAAGAAACCGATGGCCTTATGAACATTGACATTTCTTAAAGTATTTGCCACTCAATGGCAAAAGGAGGGTCTGAGGAAAAGTGTTCTTCTGATCGGCATCATTTGTACCGGGACTCCATTGTTTTTCATTGCCATTTCGTGTCAAACACATTCACACGACCCACCTGGTCGTTTCTGCTGATGCCTGAGGAAATTCTAACTAACACGACAAAAACCATCTTGCAGCCTGCATTTCTGCCCAGGAACTGTCGCACACCCAACCCCCTGTTCTTTGCAGTTCGACAGAAAGCCATGAGACACTCACGCCCTGTGTAAATGATTTGTTTTCCATCTCCTGCTCCCTGCCTGGTAAACATCCTTGACACCGTGATCAGGTTATCTGGACAATGGTCTGACTGCTGGGCCTTGATCAGGGTGATTGGACAATGGTTTGAATGACCGTGCTTTGATCAAGCTGAGTGAACAATGATTTTAGTACCAAGCCTTGACCAGGTCACCAACTACAAACATCGTCTGGACCTGGTTATCAACTGCAAACACTGCCCTGATTGAACAATGGACTAACAGCCAAAAGACTGGAATGAAAAAGTATAAAAAGCCTGTAAGTTGCGGTGTAAAGCAGCAGCCTCCTCTGTCTTGTTTCTAATGAGCTTGGGACTCTGTTCCATAGCCCGGGCTATTTGAATAAATCTGGGTTCCTCCTGCAGACGAAGGCTCCTGTGTCTCCTTTTACTACGTATGAAGGGTATGGAAGACTTGGGCGGTTCCCCCGCCGCCGAGACCCAGTAAGTGGGTTATTCCGGTTCCTCAAGCAGGATGCAGGAGGCCATGAGGCCCAGCAGCCTCAAGGTCATCCTGACCGAAACCCAGGATAAGGGCTGAAAGATTGGAATCATAGCCCGAATATCCCGGACTCGCTGTTCGGGAGGATAGACCCGAAACTGTGCTGTGTCCAGAACTGCTCAGATGAAGAGGAGCTTCAGAGAGGGAATCAGGTGCGACTTCAGCATGTTGATGGAGAACCCCAGCAAATGCAGGAGGTCGGCCGTAGTCTGGAGGTGGGAGACGACTGCCTGGGGCGAGCCCGCCTTCAACAACCAGTCGTCGAGATAGGGGAAGACTGAAAGCCCTGATCTGCGCAGATGAGCTGCGACCACCGCCATCACTTTCGTAAACACCTGAGGGGCGCTGGTAAGGCAAAAGGAAGCATGGTGAACTGAAAATGCTCGTGGCCTACCGTGAACCGCAGGTAACGCCTGTGGGCCGGCAGGACGGGGATATGAAAGTAAGCGTCCTGCAAGTCCAACGCTACCATCCAGTCTTGTGGGTCTAGGGCAGACAAGACCTGAGCAAGTGTGAGCATTTTGAACTTTTCCTTCCCGAGGAAGAGATTGACGTTCCGAAGGTCCAAGATAGGACGCAGGCCCTTGTCCTTCTTTGGAACCAGAAAGTAGTGGGAATAACAACCACGACCTACTTCTGGCGTTGGAACGCGCTCTATGGCCCCCTTGGCCAAGAGGGCCACAACTTCCTGCTGGAGAAGTGCCAGGTGATCCCCTGACATGCGGTGGCATTGAGATGGCATGGCTGGAGGGGTAGTTTCGAAGGGGAGGGAGTAGCCCCTTCGGACTATCTGTAAAACCCACCTAACCGACGTGATGGTGCACCAGTGAGGGAGGTGATGGCGAAGCCTGCCACCCACTGGCGTTTGGTGGGCCTGAAAGGTCGGACTAGGAAGGTTTGGAGGCAGTAGTGGCGGGGTGGTGGTGGCCTGACCCGTCCGCTGGCCCCCTGAACCGCCGTGGCGGTTCCCATGTCCGCAGCCGTGCGTGGACTGTTGCGCCAGCCTGTGGCTCTGTTGCGAACGTGGTGGGTTGCCCCTTCCGCGAGCACGAAAGGAGCGAAAGGCAGAAGGCTGAGGAGGCCGTGTGGCCGAAAGGCCCAAGGACTTGGCCGTAGCCCGTGAGTCCTTAAATTTCTCCAAAGCACTGTCTGCCTTGTTGCCAAAGAGGCGAATGCCATCAAAGGGCATGTCCATCAAGTTGTTTTGGACATCCCCCGAGAAGCCAGTTGTCCTCAGCCAGGCGTGGCGGCGGAGCGCCACTGTCGTGGAAATCGCCCTGCCCAGCGAGTCGGCGGTGTCACGGCCACAACGGATTGTGAACTTGGCTGCATCTCTCCCCTCAGCAATAGTCTGGGAGAGTAGTGTCCGAGCCTCCTCCGGACACTGAGGCAGCACTTGCGCCACCGTATCCCACAGAGAGTGAGAATAACGGCACAAGAGGCATGCGGTGTTCACCGACCGCAGCCCTAGGCTGGCGGAAGAAAAAACCTTCTTCCCAAATTGTTCCAGCCTCTTGGATTCCCTGTCCGGGGGTGCGGTAGGGAATGCGCTTGGGGAAGCGGAGGCTTGGACAACCAAGCTCTCAGGGGTGGGGTGTTGGGAGAGGAAGAGGGGGTCACCCGGGGCCGGGCGATGGCGTCGGGCCACGTTCCTGTTCACAGGAGCCCCTGTGTTGGGCCTGGACCAAGAGCCCAAAAGAACGCCCGAAAGTGCGTCATTAAAGGGCAGCAGTGGTTCCGCAGAGGTAACTGCTGGCTGAAGCACTTCTGTCAGGAGGTTAGTCCTGACTGCCACAGTAGGGAGCTCGAGGTGGAGAGCCCCGGCTGCCCTACGCAACACCACAGAAAAAGAAGCACCCTCCTCCGTAGCCACGGTAGGAGGAGACAGCATGCCAAGGTCTGGAGAGGTGTCCAGACCACTGGCGTCCCCCAAATCCTCTGCCCAGTCCGGGTCATACTCGCATTGGGCAGCGAGAGGGTCCTCAGACCCCTCCCAGTCCTTCCCTTCCTCCTCCTGCTGTTGTACAGGCAGAAAAGGAGGAGGATGGAGATAGGGAAAGAAATTCCCAAACGGCGTCGGAATCGGCGTCGGTTGACACCGTTGCGGCACCGTCTCCACGTCGGGGCTGAAACCGGGGACGACGTCGTCCGGCGCGCCGGGCGATGCGAAACGTGGTGCCGGTGGGGTCGACGTCGGTGGAGGTGTCACAAGGTCAACCGGCGTCGACCGGGATCCACGACGGGATCCACGGGAGTCCTGCGGTGCTGAGGCCGGAGCCGACGGCGACGCCGGGGCCGGAGCTGCCGGCGTCAAAGGGCGAGGACTCCCAGTCGGGTCCGAAGGCGCTCCGGAGGGGCCAGACGGCCCAAATAGGCGAGCCATAGCGGACAGGAATTCCTGCACCTGGGCCGGAGTCGCCGATGAACCCGGGAAGGGCGGGTAGGTCACCGGCGACTGCGTAGGCTCCGCCGGAGCCGCGGGGGTGGCACCACCCGCACCCTCAGCCAAGTCGCGCGACTGGCAAGGGGAAGTCGGAGAACGATGACGTTTCTTCGACTTCTTTTGGCACTTCGCCTTACCTGACCCCGAGTGCGAAGACTTAGATTCGGACGACCTCCGATGGTGGTGGCTCCGGGACCGGTCCCTCGACCTCCCTCTGGACTGGGACCTTTGACGGCGCGGAGCCGACTGCCGGGCTGCAAGCAGCTTTCGGGAACGCTCCCGCAAAGACTTCGGTGCCATGGACCGGCAGTTGGGGCACGACTTGGGGTCGTGGTCGCGCCCCAGGCAGAAGAGACACACGCGGTGCGGGTCCGTCACGACATCATCCGATGACAGTCCTCGCAAGACTTAAACCCGGGCATCCCTAACTGCACCAGGAGTCGATCGACTCAAAAAGGTGAGACAAAAAATCTCAAAAAAACTCAGTCAAAAAAGACTGGGGTACCGCTCTCTCTGGATCTGCGCTTGCTGGCGCGGAAAAAGAAAGAACTGACGTCAGCGCGCGAGGGCGGCGTCTAAGTAGCTGCCGCGACGTCATCCCGGCGATCACGACGCCTACGACGGACGCGGAGCCGCACGACGCCACCTTCCGACGCGCAGGGGTACTGCTGACGAAAACTTTCCGGATCCAGACTCACGCCTGGGGATATTCTAAGGTAAGGAATCTATCACTATGTGTTTCTTTCAGATATATTGAGGGATCTATTTCATGAGGGAACCCTCATGTCCTTCACGGACATCATGGACACATACACTTTGGGCGTGGGTCACTTTCAAACTTATCACACCATCCGGCACACAGTGAAAACTACATGGGGAACTGGAGAGACGGAATTGCCTCAATCACCCATCCTACACAAGCTTCTTACATATGGTGGGACACGTCGAGCCATTTCAACATTTTATGTAGCACTGACTGATGCTCTGGTGGATGTGGGGAAGGCTCTGACCCAGTAGAATGAAGTTCTTACTCAGCCATTGACAGACAAGGCCTGGGCGCGGGCTCTACAACATGTAAAGGAGGTGTACAGAAAACCCAGATTGCGCTTTGCCTATCTTTTCCCCCAACGTCTCAAGCACATATTCTCTACATCCACACCCGAATGTCCGAGATGCAAGCTAGCAGAATTCGGATTCTTCTATATAGTGTGGGAATGCCCGCCTTTGCATTTGACGTGGGTGGAAATAACAGCCACCACAGCGGAATTAGCTGGCCACACACTGACACCTACCTCTGAATCCTGCCTCCTTGGCCTCCTTCCCAAAGCCATGGGAGATAAACACTTACACCGGTTCATTGACCTTGTGTTTGTTCTCTTCAAACAACAAATTGTAATGAAATTGAAAGCACCCGCGACCCCAGACACTGATGAATGGTTGACTACGCTACTATAATGGGCACGTGCGGAGTCCAGCATGCTGAGAACACTACGTGCTAAGGGAATGGCGTGTGTAGGGGGTGAAAATTGGGACACCTATATTGTAAACCTTGAGGCCAAGAAGGGGACACGGCCACCTTGAAGGGTACACTCTGCAACCACAAAATCAACACTGCAGAAGGGTGATACGAAGTCTGACCCACAGGCCCGATGCACTATTGGAACCCAGCGGGTGATGGATGCCAGACACATAGGCGGGACCGCACAACTCAGGAATGCTGTTACTTGAATTTATGTTTGCTGTATAGCTGTCCCACTCCCTCCCCTTCAACGATGCTTCCATATCGGAGGTATTATGGGCATTGTTTGTATATTACTTTCTGTGCTTTTTGGAAGTAAATAAAGTTATGACTGTGTTTAGTATACATATGGAAATGTGATATGTATAATTTTACTGGCTTCACTTCTGGTGTTGTGAAATAACAAAAACAAATAAAAAAGAAATAGAAGGTCAGATTAACCAACAATGCTCCTGGGGCTCTCCCATGAAGTGCAGTGCTGGCTCTCGCAAAGGTGAGCGCCTGCTTTATGTGTCTGCAGTGAATTCATGCAACCCGATATTTCTCTGGTTTAGTGCCTCCTTCTGTTTCTGAGTTGTGCTGTCTAAAATAAACCACTAATTCAATTCATAGAAATTGTGGGTTCAATGAATTCCCTTCACACACTGTAGGTGCATAAAAACAGGGGCTCGGCTCTACACCTGCAAAGCCCATCATGATACGGCCGAAGATATGGTCCCAGCACCCATGTGGACGTGATATCACACAACCAAACAAGGATCAATCTGGAATTACCTGTGAATCCAGTGTTACATGCACACGTATAACTTCCAAAGGTGTTGGTGCAGGTTGCGCTAATATTGCATGGCTTATGACTGCACTCATTGACATCAGCACAAAACGTCCCATTACCTAAGAACAAGAAACCATTCAAATCATTAAATTTTCATCACACATGATGTGTATTTTGTTAAATTAATGTGTTAAGTGGAAGAGACATAAGCCGACCAGGATCGGAATTTGGTTCTGTTTATGCTCATGCTGGATGCGACCAGGATCTGATTCTGGTTCTGTTTGTGCTCATACAGTATCCCCTGCAGATCCTGACCAGGATTTAAATCTGGTTCTGTTTGTGCTCATGCAGGATCTTCTGCAGAAGTCCACCAGGATCTGATTCTGGTTCTGTTTGTGCTCATGCAGGACCTCCTGCAGAAGTCCACCAGGATCTGATTCTGGTTCTGTTTGTGCTCATACAGTATCTCCTGCAGATCCCGACTGGGATATGAATCTGGTTCTTTTTGTCCTCCTGATGGATCCCCTTTAATCACTGTCTGCTCTGCACATGTTGTTTGTTGTAGAATTAAATTTCAAATAGGTAAGTAGGATATTGGGATTCAAACAAGTGTGTGTTGTTGAGTGCTTTTGTCTGTAAAGCCCTTGGATTGGGGGATTATTCACGCCATTTCAGAGTAGCGGTGACAAATACTCACAAAAGTGCTGGATGTGATGTTGCCCCTAGTACTTCTATGCAAATATTTCGGAGCAAGGCATGCAAATTGAACCTTCTGGAGCCCGCTCATCATTGTAAATGATTTGTGTTCATTTGTTAAAATATAGGTGCTGCTCCTAATTAATGTAGTAAGTGTATGGGGGTTGGGTTCCTCTTGCTTCTTTTCAAGACTGTAAAATTGTTGCTCAAAATACAAAGTTTAGGTTTGAACATGCTTCAGTTTTGCTTGGACACAAACTCAGAAAAAGACATTCCATAACTATGATTCCCTTATTTGATCAGACCCACAGAAGCTGATAATGAACCTCAATGTTCAAATGTAGAGAAAAAGGCTAATCTGGATTACCTTGGAATCCAGCATTACATGTGCACATGTAACTTCCAAATGTGTTAGTGCAGGTTGCATCTTGAGGGCATGGATTATTCAGGCACTCATCCACATCAGCACAGTATGTCCCATTACCTATCAAAGACCAAAAAGACATTCAGCTTACTTCATTTTCATCAGACACAGCACATAATCTGTGAGGTAACACAGCGATGAATGGACACAAATGTTCTATTGGTGAACACATGCAAATATCACAAGGAATGATAAGACAGAAAGAAAGTTCTCTGGTGCCAGCAGAACTGCTTGAGCACTCTACAGAAACATCTGGGCTGGACCATAATTTACCACATCATCAAAGCATGGGTCACAGTAGTAAAATATCCAACAGTGAGGTACGTGAATATCCCTCATATGAAGGGCGACCATCTCTGCTATCTCTACTGCTCTCTACCCAAAAGAGGTGCTTTTTAATTAAACCTGAGCATCCTTCCTCTTTTATGCACATGCAGCAGTGTACGAGCAAATGGTTTCAGACGGGGTATCACGATGGAAAATGTGGCACACCTGTTTGTGCATTCTATACCGATAGTATATAATATATATAAATGCAACCCCCACAGTTGCCAATGGATGCTGCTTGCAGGCACGCCTGAAACCTTTGAAGCACATCTGTTAACAGTACTGTGTTTTTAGCTGAGTGGGTTGTAGTGGCAAGTATGAGGTTCAGACCAGGCATCAAAGTATCCACCAGAAATATTTCTATTGTAACCTTTACTTCTGATGGCAATTTCTACCTGCAGATTTCTCATATGTAGAACAGATTTCAGAGCAATACCCCAGCCCTGGAGGAGGGATGATGGATTGTTAGACAAGGAAATCCTGCAGAACGGACCTGGGGAAATGCCCATCCCTCTACACATTGGAATTTAGGTAGTAATGCTTGCCAAAAGTGTGCAGGAATGCCCATGTTGCCTCCTTGCTGACCTCTGAGATGGGGAAGCGTATTTCAAGAGTAGAATTTGTAGACTTGGCTCTGGTGGAATGAGCTCTGATACCTTGTGGATGGTCATTCTTGGCCAAAGCATTGCAAGTTTTGATGCAAAGGATGAGCCTTCTCGAGAGAGTCCTTTTCTGCACCGCTTTACCCTTAGCACTGCAGTATTTGACTAAGAGATGGCCATCCAAACGTATGTTCTTGGTGCAGTCCAGATCGAAGTTGATCGCCCGCCTACGAACCACCCAATGCAATCGTTCCTCCTCCTTCAAGGGATGGGACAGAAGGTAAAAGGTTGGGAGAGTGATGGACTGACCCAGATGGAAAGAAGTCACCACCTCTGACAGGAAAGCAGCCCTGGATCGCCGCACATATTTTTGGGAATAGAAAGAGGTAAAAGGAAGACAGGAACACTCATCTGGCGGAGGTGACAGCCAACAAAAACATAGCTCTGAGAGTCAAAGTCTTCCAGAGACACTATGTAGGGGCTCAAACTGAGTCCCCATAGGAAAAATCTAGACTAAATTAAGGTCCTACTAGGGCACAACAATGGGAGTTGGAGGATACAAATTGGTCAGCCCCTTCAGAAAACGCGTGACAATGTGGGTCTTGAAAAGGGATGGTTAGTCCGGTAGACAGAGGAATACAGACAAGGCTGCTAAGTACGCCTTCACAGTGCCTATCGCACAAGAACCTCTGAGTGAGAGAAAATGCAAATTGTAGGACCTGAGACAGCTTGGCCTGCCAGGTGTCCACATATTTGTCCGCATGCCATGCAACATAGTTGCCCCATTTGCCTGAGAAAAAATGATTTGGTGGGGGGGCAATACGCTGACAAGATGATGCCTACTACGCAGGTGGCAGCTTAAAAGAGTTCAGATTTCCCTGCTCAATCTCCAAGCACGGAGGTGGAGGTCTTGCAGATTGAGATGGAGAACCATTCCCCTCAACTGGGAGAGCGCTTTCCCTGTATTAGATCACAATGGAGTCCAACAATTTCCCATGTACTGTAGCCACAGCCTGCAGAGGCACCACTGCAGGGCCCAACCTCATATGCCAATGTGCATATGTAACTAGAAGAATGCAGGAAATCAGCAGACCTAGGAATCTTAGGACTGTCAGGACTGGGACTTTAATGACTTGCTGAAAGGATAGGACCATTTCCTGAATGTTGGTGATCCTCTGAACTGTTAAAAAAGGTATCCAAAAAAATCAGATTTTATGGGAGATATTGCAAAACTAGCTTTGTCGAAAGATCATTACACATCAATTTTGGGCAGGATATTTCAACAGCCAGGGAGTTTTGCAAAGGATATTCATTTCACAACTTTCCTTGAAAGAATGATGTAGTCGGACTTCTTTTATCCAAGGACAGGGTATTGTTGGGAAGCATTGAAAATTGATTAGGACTTTGGAAAGTATCATGGCTTAGAAGGTATTATGGTAGACGAGTCAGGACATGATGACTGTAAGTAGCACTGTGAACCAATAGGAAGGTGGGGGAATACGTGTAAACATGTTCTTAGTGAACAAGACACTGTGATTACAACTGCAATCAAGAACTCTCTATAAATAATAAAAGCCTCTATCCATGTTTTCTTCCAAGTGTCTTTACCTTGAATATGTATTCTCTCTGCCATTGACCCTCCACTCCTGAGTCCCTAGTTTAGTCAAACAAGTCAGTATGGCATGCTCACCGATGAATCCGGGTTTGCAGGTGCAACTGTAGCTTCCAGCTGTGTTGATGCAGGTGGCATTCAAGGAACATGAATTTACCATTGAACACTCATCAGCATCTGTGGATGAAACACATTAGTAGGTTGGTTAGTATCAAATAGCGTCAGAGTGAATGGTAATGCTGAGGTTTGTGACCAGAAACAGATAAAAAGTACCATCTATAAATACTGCAACATGTAATTATATTATGAAAAATGCCTAGCTGTATGAATAAAGGCGGCAATTGAAGCTTCTCCTTGTCAAGCCCTTTAATTAAGTTTTGACCAGCCAAAATCATAAAGTCACTGCTTCCAATCTGCAAAAAGCAGCTCCTTAATACTGGGATTTTTCCCAAGCACCTGGAAAACAAGGGTAGTGACACCATCCCTCAAGCCACAAGATCCAAACACCTTCCAAACCAACTTTCTGTTGCCTTTTCTGATACAACTGTTGGGGAAAGTGTTCTTTTCCCAATAATAGCAACTGACTGAAGCAAATTGTTTTCTCATAATGTGCCAGGCAGGTTTTCGTCTTGGGTTTTGTACAGAACTAGGCATTCTACCGGCCTGTAATGATCTAAGGCAGATGGTGGTCTTCCCATTTCCTCTCTGACACCACAGTCTGTCTCTCCTTCCACACTCAAGGAGTCCTTTAAATTTAGATATGCTGTCAAATGCGCTAACAGTATACAGAACACTATTTCTGACCGTTCTTCTCATATATGTGCACTCAACAAACATGATTTTTGACACCAAGGCCCCCGTTCAGACATCCTTCTTATGGGCTTTAAAATATGCTTTAAAGATGGTGGAGGAATGGCCCTTGTCCTTCAATATCAGATCATTTGTCATGATATTAAAAGCCAGACGTTTGAGCGGGTTGAACACCAGCGGGTTAAATGCATGCCTTGTTCCTCCTTCTTACTCACAATTGCGTGTCACCCCCTAAAAATCACAATTCTTTCAAATTGACCTCCTCGCCCTGGCCTTTGGGAGTGTGGGAATGAATGCTTTGGTCCATAATGTTGAAGGCCGCAGATAAATCCAGGAGGACCATGGATCCAAAACCAAGTCATGCTGAGGTTCGTGACAAGAAACCGATTAAAAGTACAGTCTATAAGTACTTCAACATTTAATTATATTGTGAAAAATACCTAGCTGTATGAATAAGCGTTGGGATGTTTATGCTCCTGTCTGGACACTACCTGTCCTAATAGTTCTTGATCAGCAGGACCAAGACTGATCTGCATAAGGTGGTTCTTCACATAGAGTGGCATAGTGTGAGAAGAACTATAGACTGGAATACCCCTGAGGGATCACCAGTGGCTGAGGTTTACTCAAACATTATTTGCATCATTTTGTGGTTTGATATCATAATCAGACTCACCGAACACAAATATGCCTAGGAATCCATAAAGACCCAGAGCAGAAATGTGAATTACAGAAATGCCTACAAAATATGTATTAATGAACGATGGACAACGGGTTCTATTTTAAGGTAACACATGTGAGATCCAACTCATTGGTCATGGAAAACAAAGATACTGTTTATCTTCTGACCTTCCCTGTTGAGCAAACTTAACTAGTCTTTGGTCAATTCCATTGCAGATTTTGTTTTCGCCTTTGCCAACTTCATTGCAGTCCACATCTTTTTCAAACTACAGATCATATCCCACTAATCTCTGCAATCACCTTATCAAGTAGAAACTCCTGTAATGCCATTTATGAGACCTTAAAGCCAAAATATTATACAAGCTACAAAGAGCCCATCATTTTCCCACCCGCCTCATATTTGATTGGTAGCATTCTGGTCCCATCACTCCAGCTCTCTGAACATTCCATATGCTGTCTGTTAAACAAAGGACTTTAAAGCCGCATGGTAGAGAAAGCACCGAACAGTTGTGCACCAGACTCCAATTCCAAAATATACCCAATCAGATGCCTAAAATCAGCCTTCCAAGGCTGCCTCACACTGCCCTCATCAAAACAGAAGTTTGGGGTAACATCTCTGCAAAAATAAGCCTTATCACTATGGAGTTCACCTCATCCCATCTCCCAAAGAAAATAACCCCAGATCATTCCAGAAATAGATGACGAGCCTCCACTTCCTCCAAGCATTCACCCCTGAATTACTTTCTCCCCAGTCTCTTCCCATGATTTCTTTGCATCCTTTGGCAGTAAGAACACTTTATGAAACCTGTAAAGTTGAATTAAATACGTTTAAATTTATCTTATGGCTATATCCTAGGAGCGGTGACTCTTACCTGCACAATTTACTCCATCGCCGGTCAGACCTGTAGGGCAAGAGCCGCAGCCCGTGGAGGTGGTGCAGTTCACCCCAGTGAAGCATCCTTGTACGCAGGGGTCAGGCGGGACATCACAGTAAGCACCAGAGTAATTATTTTTACACACACAAGCCGAAACCTGTTGGAAAGGAGGCTTTAGGATGAGTGTGTTTAAGAAACAGGATCTTTACAGAATCAATACCTAAAAAGTTACTCAGCACGACTGTAAATTCAGATAGATGTGGCATTTCCATGCAACATCATGCAATTGGTCTGGATGCTTTGCATCAGCAAAGGGTTATTGCAAATAAATGAAAATAGATGTGAAAAAAGTCCAATAATGTTAAAACACATAGGGCCACATGCATCAACATAAAAACCGGTCGCAAACAGGCAGATTCGCAGAATCTGCCCCTTTGCGACCGGTATTTTTGCATTTGGGATGCATCATCCCAAATGCAAAAATCGCAAAATTTGCGATTACTTAAATTGCGATGGCATTTAAGAAATCGCAAATTGCGATTCCTTAAATGCAATATTTTAAACAAAAAAAAATTGCGATTTCGCAAATATGAATCGCAAATTACCGTCAATCTAAAGTTGATGGTAATTTGCGATTTCTTTGAAAAATGCACTAAAGGGCATTTTTCAAAGTCCCATGTTACACACACACACATGCCCTTGGGGCATGTTTGTGCGCAACATGTGGATAAATTGTAATTTCAGGGGTGCAACAGGGTGTCCTTTTGGCACCCTTGAAATTGCATGCGCAATTTGCGAGTACCTATTGGGTACTCGCAAATTGCGCATGCAATTCCCATTCATTCCTACGGACCTCTAGGCCCATAGGAATGAATGGGGATCAATTCCTTAATTGCGACTCGCAATTTGTGAGTCGCAATTAAGGAATGTGTAGGAATCGCAATTTTTTTTGCGATTCCTACATGCATAGGCAATAGCGATTCTTTAATTGCGATTCTTTAAAAAACGCAATTAAAGAATTGCTATTGTCTATTTTGATGCATGTGCACCCAAGTCTAATCTCGATTCAGTTTAATCATGATTCTCACTTCTGTTAGAACACTGCATCTTAGAGTTTCATCCATGTGCACATTTCACCATGAAAAAGCTCATGAAATGTGTGGGGGAGGGGGGAAAGGAGAAAAAAATATGGAAATCCTTTACAAACACCGATTCACGCTGTCAATCTTCATCCCTGAGGTGAAATCTCAGAATGGCTGGTAATGTTGGACCTCGGATTTACTGTACCCTGTGGTACAAGTAGTTCTGGGTACAGGTTTTCTGAAATGGTGATTCTGCACTTGTTTTAACAGGCTAAATCATAAGACGGTATTACTGAGTGGTCATATTATTAATTGTGCAGTGTATTAACTCCTGCAGGGTATTACCTCCAAGTTTTTCACACAACTGTATCTGTTTCTTAAACAGACATCCTTTAGCACATTTCTAATGTATACTATGTGACGTACTTGAGTGCTCGAGGTCCCTGTCATCATTTAAGATCTAAATAGAAGTTTATTTTTTCAATAATATTTAGGCCATAACAGTTTTTTATCTGAAAATAGTTGATATGTAACCCCTGAATGTTCACGCTGTGAGCAGTCAAACAGTACTTTTAAATATTTCCTTTTATATTCCATTACTTCACCAATGAGAGCAGGGTATGCTCCCGGTACACTTGAGTTGAGAGAGCGGTGGGTCGGGACTCAGGAGCCATACTCACATGAAGCAAAGAGCCATTGATCTGCTCGGTGACTCTGTTGTCACACTGATCTTTGAGTGCACAACCGCAGAGAATGAAGTTTGGCTGGAAAAGGGCAGAAAGGTTGTTGGAGCTCGTGGCAACTATCTGAAGTGTAACAGGAGCCATGCTGCTTGGACTCCAGATCAAAGTACCATTTTCTGAAAAAATAGAGAAAAGGAATGACTATTAGAAAGAAAAATGTTGTGTTTCCTCGAATTTCAACAAGAATATTTTGGAGAATTCAAAATTTAAACCAAAAAAAACAAGAGGCCATATACTTAAAATGCCTCCTTTTATTGGCTGTCTGGAATTCACTAAAACATTCCGCACAGGCATAAATGGACTTACTACTGCATCCGTTGCTGACTCCATTAAGGCATGAATATAGCGCACTAACAGACACGTAGCATTGGTGGATTTCAGGGCCATACTGCAAGAGGGGAGCCCATTGCTCCATTCTTTTAGACTCTCTATCAGCCGGGGCTGTTGGAAAAGAGCTCTGTGTCAGTCTTGTAGAACAAGAAGCCTGCATCACCAAACTGTCAGGCGTGGAGTGTGTAGACAAAAAGGGGACCCCTTGGAGCAGACTTGTAACTTCTAGCAATCAACCCAGAAACTGTAGCCGAAGACATAAGCTTCAGCCATATCTCAAGATTAGGTTCAGGAAGAGCCTCATTAAATGGCAATAAGGGCTCAGATGAAGATGTAGCAGAAGGAAGTACTTCACTCAATAAATTAGACTTCGACTCAGTAGATGGTAGTAGTAACATTTCAGCTGCCTTTTTAATCTCAGGTGACGTAATACCCTTTGGGGATAACAACTCCCATTCCGGAGAGGTATCCACACCACCTGCCACATCTAGCCCTTCAAAATTAGGATCCAAGGCCGCAATTTGACCTTCTTCCAAATTCTGACCCCCCCCTTCAAAAGCCTCTGAGTCTCTCTTCTAGATCTTATCTTTGGTACCGGCACCGGCGGCGCCAATACCGGCGTCGATGTCATCGGTAACAACGCCGGCGGCTGCTCATAAGGCAGTGAAACTGAATCATGGCAACACTCCGGTTCAGATCCAGACGGAGCCGAAGAGGGGTCATTTGGTGCCGAAGACTCCTACCTCAATCCTTCCACTGGCAATGGTGCTGTCTGTCTCGGCGCCGGCAGAGGCCAATTCACCGGATCATCGGCATAAAAGGAGCCTGCTGGTAGTGTGCCTGAAAGCCTCCTAAAGAATAAGAGAGAGTACCTCTGGGGCCAAGAGGTGCACCAGATTGAGTTACAGCTCTTACAAAAAAGCTGAACATAGCATTTAAGAAGGTCGGCGAATCCCACCCTGGAGCCAGATACACCGGATACTCCTCTTGTATGGGAGGTACAGGCGGAGGCTGCGGAACAAACAGATCCAAACCTGGCTTTGGCTCAGGGTGTCCAGAAGGAGTCACAGCCCTTGGAGTCGAGGGCGACGCCGGAGCCATCCCTGGAGATGGAGTTGGAGAGATCTCACCTCTTTCCCCACGAGACCTCGGAGCCGGGGCACGGACTTCAGTGAAACATCTCTTGAAGAGCGACGCCGAGAGCCATGACGTTGCTTCTTCTTGTGCTTCTTTCTGGAAAACTTTGAAGAGTGGGGAGACGGCGACTCTGACCAAGGTCATGAGCTTTGACAACCTCTCTTCCCCTTCTTTCCCCTTGCAATAAAGAGCCTTGCCTCCTGTTCCTTCAAGGCCTTCGGGTTCATCTTTTGACACGACGAACAGGCCTCAACATCAGGATCGGAACTTAGGCACCAAAGGCAATCGTCATGCGGATGCGTAATCAACATTTGTCCATCGCAATCCCTGCACTGCTTAAATCCTGACTTCCTTGGAGGAAACATCTTCACTTGCAACAACGTTGCACTTGTATAAAAGGGAGAAATCTCCTACAATATGGAGGTCGAAGGTGTGGAAAAAAGGGAACAGACATTAGCACACCAAAGAGATCTTATGGCTCTGATGACATCAAGCGGAGTCGCGTGCGGAGCAGTGGCATTATGATGTCCCCGTCAAAATGGGAGAGCTGTAAAGAAAAGTTTCAGTGGAATGCTGGCACGTTGGGATATTCAAAAGGTGAGGAATCCGCAGGTAGATGTATCCATCAGAAATAAAGAATTCTCTTAAACCTAATAATTCCAGACTATTACACCACCTCCAGACCAAATAGAAAGAAGACTGCCCGCAACAACACCACTTTACTGGATGGAAGAATATCTGGTCTGCACCATTTAAACACAAAATCACTCCCATACTCGTGCAATCCAAGTTCATGATACTCCACAGATCCTTCTGGACTTCCAAATTCTTACATAAAATGATTCTCAGAGATAGTTCCACCTGCTGGAATTGTATCTCTCCCTGGAGATCTTCCCCACATGTTTTTTTAATTGCACTCTTTTAAAGACCTATTGGTCTCAAATGTACACTTATATTGAATTGGTACGGCAGATAAACACACCAAAAGATTTCTTAACCATAGTTTTTGTCCCTTTCATCTCAAATATAGGAAAAGAGTGTGAGAAGTTGGCCTGGTATATGCTGTTCACTAATTAAAGTGGACACCTTGCACCAGAACAATTCGACTCTTATGGTAGATAGGTTTAAGACAACCTTTATAGAAAGCTATCCTAGTGGTAGCTGTGGAGAGCAGCCTTCAGGCTAAGTCTTGAAGGAATGTAAAGCAGCTTGTTTTACCACACAATCTCTTGAATCACCAAATGAAAAGACACCACACAGGTATATATATCAAATATATATGTATTTATTAATAAACACTCTCTACTAATCTCTTTGTGAGATTAGAAGTCAGGAACATATGTACAAGTCAAATGTGATCAAAATAAGTTTAGCACAATCGAATACCACAATCTTAGTTTGCTAGACCTAGGTCTAGGGCATCTAGAATCGAGGGACCCCCAAGAACCACCCCAGGTAGTTGTAGGAGACCCACAGGGGACGGACGCGGTGACCTGGCACCGGTGCGAGTCCTGTGCGAGTCTATGCGCTCAGACGCGATTGAGATTTCAATGTTAAAGGTCCCTTGCGTGTTCGCGGCGAACACACCGATCGGTCCTTGTACGAGTCGAAGGACACGGTTACAGATAGAGTTGCAAGGGAGATGGACGCGCTGTGTCTAACACAGACGCGAACCTTGTGCGAGTCAGTGCAATGGAGATCTCAGTGTTACAGGCCCTTTGTGTGTTCGAGGCGAACACCGATCGGACTCAGTACGAGTCGAAGGATACAGTTCTAGATAGGGTTACAAAGGAGATGGACTCGGTGTGTCTAACACAGACGCGAACCCTGTACGAGTCAGCGCAATTGTCGCACTTAGAAAATTAGAGTTTTAGGACACTTCGAGGGAAGCTACAAGCAAGTCACTTACAGGGTAAGTAGTTCTAGGGCCCAAACCCACAGGAGCACCGTAGTGCTGAAGTTACCTCACCCAGGGGAGCCGGGTGCATAGGTGTTCTTTGGTGTCGGGTCGCGGCATCGTTTTCAATGGGAGCCAGTGAAGACTTGCTGCTTGCGGCGACAGGAGAAGTGTCCGGAGGAATCCAAGCCTGGATTCAGAAGATGGAAGACCTGAAAGCAGGGGGGACAGTGTTCAAAGTCACTTGGCAGTGACTCGGGGCAAGGAAGATGGATGCCCACCGTCGTCGCAAGATTCAGGTCGTTCGCGGTTGCCTTGACTCTTCAGCCACGAGGTCCAGGAGGCATCGACGACAACCAGGAGCTGGATTCGGCGTGTCCCACGATGTCTGCAGCTTACTGCGGTGTCGGCGGCTCGATTGGAGCCAACAAGCCTTGGTAACAGCAAGTCTCGGGGAAAGTGTGAAGAGGCAATGGCGCAGACCAGCAAGGTCTGTGGGACTCACCCAGCGAGGGTAAGTCAGGGCAGGCCTGGAGCAACCAGGGGAGCCCTTTGGGTTCTTTAGACAGTCTTCTGGGGACCCACAAGCCGGCTGGCAAGGGATCGCGAAGACGCCTCGGGAGGATTCGCTCACAGGGGCCCACGGTCATTCGGGACGTGGTAGGCCTCTGATCTTCGGAGGGATTCCTGCTGGAGGCTAGGATCACACGTGGTCCAAAGCACAAGTTCGTGGAACGTTGTGAAGGGGTTGCACTCGACAATAGTGCACGGTACCCAGGGGTCGCGGTTCCTCGTTACTCTTGGGGTCCACTGGCCTCAGCTTCGCTGGGGACTCACGATGGCCTTTGAGAAGTCAGGAAATCCACTTCTTGGGCTGCAGGGACTTCGGACTCCGGCGGGAGCGGCGTAGTTTGCGACCGTCATTTGTAGTTTTTGGTGCCTGCCAAGCAGGGGAGTCACTCCTTGACTCCAAGGGAGATTCTTCAGTCTTCCAAAGGTAGTGGAACGTCGAAGGTCCGGGATTCTTCTTGTAGAGCATCGTCCAGGGAAATCTAGGGTGCAATGCAGAGGTTCCCACTCTTATACTAAAAGAAAGAGAGGGACTAGCTCTATGACCCTACCTATGGGAGGGTCAGGGGAGTGGGTGGCTACACCCACTTCCCTTTGTCCAGTTTTGCGCCAGAGCAGGAGCAGGTAGCCCCTGAGCCGGTTTGAACTGGCATATGCACAGAGGAGCCTTCTGCTCCCCCAGTGCAGGACTTCAAAGCACTCTAAGAGTGCACCCACCCAGCCCCAATACACTAAACCATGTCTGGAAGGTGGTCACACCCCCTTGGGACAGGATATCTATTGTTGGGCTTCCTCCACTGCGAGTGTTGGTCATCAGCAGGAGGGCAGCCCAGTGTCTGTGACTGGTGGCATCCATTTTGTGATGCCAGGGCTCTGCAGGATTCTACCGCGTTTCCACAGTAGGTACATGTCTATCCCTCTAGAAGGGTGGAATGCTACCCCCGCCGCCAGGACTGGCGGGGGGTAGTATTCCAAGATGTTTGACACCAAACACGACATGTTTCGATGCAGCCATTCCAAAGTTAGCATTTTACCGCGAGGATATAATGCACTTAAAAGTATATGGTTTAACCGCAACCACAAACAGCACCAGAGAATGGACTCTGAGAGCTGCAGAGGGGCCCTGCTCAGGCAGAGGCACCCCCTCACATAGAAGCAAGCACCCTGCCCTCAGGATTGATAGGGCCTGCCTTAGGGGTGACTGATAGGGTTATATGTGTGTGTAGGAGAGATATAGGGAACCTATATCTCAGTGAGGGGTGCTAGCACTTCCTCACCCAGGCTGCAGTAGCAGGCCTGTGGTGTCAGATTTAGTCTGCTTCCCAGGGGTGGCATAATACATGCTGCAGCCCCTGGTAGGCCTGTGAAGTACCTATGCCCTTAGTACCTAAGGTACCATATACTAGCGACTCATAAGGTACCACAGTATCCAATCACTAGTGCACCTAGAGTGCACTCCAAGTCGTTTAGAGAGAACAGAGAGGCTGGGGCCCTGATTAGCAGAGACCCAGCCAGACTATAGCCAGAAACCAGTGTAAACATCAGAAAAAAAGTGGGGGCAACATAAGAGGCCGATCCTACTCTCCTACACAACCCCCCCCAAACGCAGGGACACTAAACTAACCTTGACCAGTTGAGTCTTCGTGTTCAAAGTGGAAATACCTTGAGAGTCCGTCTGCATTGGCATGTTGGGTCCCAGGTCTATGTTCCACTGTATAGTCCATCCCCTGTAGGGAAATGGACCACCTCAAAAGTTTTGGGTTTTCACCTTTCATCTGTTTAAGCCATAGGAGGGGCTTGTGGTCAGTCTGAACTATGAAGTGAGTGCCAAACAAGTATGGCCTGAGCTTCTTCAGGGCCCACACCACAGCAAAGGCCTCCCTCTCTATAGCTGACCAACGTTTCTCTCTAGGGGTCAGCCTTCTGCTAATAAAAGCTACTGGCTGGTCTTGACCTTCATCATTCAGTTGAGACAGGTCAGCTCCCACACCCAGCTCAGAAGCATCTGTTTGGACAATGAACTTTTTGGTGTAGTCTGGACTCTGTAAGATGGGGGCAGTGCACATGGCCTGCTTTAGGTCTTCAAATGCCTTTTGACAGCTAGCTGTCCACTGAACCTTTTTTGGCATTTTCTTTGAGGTCAGATCATTCAAGGGGGTCACTATAGATCCATATCCCTTGACAAACCTCCTATAGTACCCAGTCAGGCCTAAGAAGGCTCTCACCTGTGTCTGGGTGGTTGGAGCAACCCATTCCATTATGGTTTGGATTTTGCTCTGTAAAGGCTGAACCTGGCCTCCACCTACAAGGTGGCCCAGGTATACAACCTGACTCTGCCCTATCTGGCACTTAGTGGCCTTGATAGTGAGGCCTGCTTTCTGCAGGGCCTCCAAAACATTCCTGAGGTGGACCAGGTGATCCTGCCAGGAGGAACTAAAGACAGAAATATCATCTAGATAAGCTGAGCAATAAGTTTCCATCCCTGTCAGAACTTTATTCACCAACCTCTGGAAAGTGGCAGGTGCATTTTTCAAACCAAAGGGCATCACCACAAAGTGGTAGTGCCCACCAGGGGTCGAAAATGCTGTTTTGGCTTTTGCATCATCAGCTAACCTGATCTGCCAGTAGCCAGCTGTCAGGTCAAACGTGCTTAGATACTTGGCTGAGGCCAAAGTATCAATCAGCTCATCTGCCCTTGGTAAGGGATAGGCATCAGTCCTAGTGACTGCATTGAGGCCTCTGTAGTCTACACAAAACCTCATTTCTTTCTTACCACCCTGGGTATGAGGCTTGGGTACCAGGACTACTGGGCTAGCCCAAGGGCTATCTGAAGGCTCAATTACACCTAGCTCCAACATTTTCTGGACTTCAGTCCTGATACAGTCCCTGACATGGTCAGGTTGCCTGTAGATTTTATTCTTGACAGGCAGACTGTCTCCAGTGTCCACCTCATGGGTGCACCAGGAAGTCTGACTAGGGGTCAGGCTAAACATATGTCTATACTGTTGCAGAACTTGTCTGCACTCAGTTTGCTGATGGTCAGTGAGGCTGCTTGCCAAAGCAACACCATCTACTGACCCATCATCAGGGTTCTGAGAGAGCAGGTCAGGAGAGGGTCACTCTCCTCCTCCTGGTCCTCATCAGTTGCCATGAGCAAGCCCATGTCAGCCCTGTCAACATATGGCTTTAATCGGTTGACATGGAGCACCCTCAGGGGGCTCCTGGGAGTTCCAAGATCCACCAGGTAGGTGACTTCTCCCTTCTGTTCAACTATTGTATGGGGGCCACTCCACTTGTCCTGGAGGGCTGCTGGGGCCACAGGCTCCAACACCCACACTTTCTGTCCTGGCTGGTATACAGTCAGTACAGCCTTTTGGTCATGCCAAGCTTTTTGTAATTCTTGGCTGGCCTCCAGGTTTTTGGTTGCCTTTTTCATGTACTCAGCCATCCGGGAGCGGAGACCAAGTACATAGTCCATCACATCTTGTTTGGGGGCTTGAGAGGTAACTCCCAGCCCTCTTTTACCAAACACAATGGACCTCTCACAGGATGCCCAAACAGAAGCTCAAATGGGCTGTAGCCAACCCCCTTCTGTGGAACCTCTCTGTATGCAAACAACAGGCAAGGAAGAAGAAGGTCCCATTTCCGCCTAAGCTTCTCTGGGAGTCCTTTAATCATTCCTTTCAAGGTTTTGTTGAAGCGTTCAACTAAACCATTGCATTGTGGGTGATAGGGGGTGGTGAACTTATAAGTTACACCACACTCCTTCCACATTGCTTTCAGATATCCTGACATGAAGTTGGCATCTCTGTCAGAAATGACCTCCTTTGGGAAACCCACTCTGGAGAAGACTCCAATGAGGGCTCTTGCCACCACAGGGGCTGTGGTGGTCCTCAGAGGAATTGCTTCTGGGTACCTGGTGGCATGATCCACTACCACCAGGATAAACCTGTGCCCAGATGCAGTTTGAGGGTCAAGGGGACCAACAATGTCAATCCCTACCCTTTCAAAGGGTACCCCCACCACCGGTAGTGGTATCAGGGGGCCTTTGTTGTGCCACCTGCCTTACCACTGGCTTGGCATGTGACACAGGAGCGACAAAACTCCTTTGTGTCCTCTGACATATGTGGCCAATGAAAATGTGGAACAAGCCTGTCCCAGGTCTTGTTTTGGCCCAAGTGTCCTGCTAAAGGGATGTCATGTGCTAGGGTCAAGAGGAACCCCCTAAACTTCTGAGGTATTACCATCCTCCTGGTGGCTCCAGGGGCTGGATCTCTACCCTCAGAATATAGGAGTCCCTCATCCCAATAAACTTTATGGGACCCACTAGCACTCCCAGCAGCCTCAGCAGCAGCCTGCTGTCTGAGGGGTTCAAGAGAGGGGTAGCACTGTTGCTCCTTACTCAGATCTTCCCTAGAAGGGCCCCCTGCCCCCAAGAACTCAACCTGATCAGGCTCAAGTCCCTCTGGGGCAGTTCCTTCTTCAGGATCTGCTTCACCTCCCTCTGGGGGTGAATCTGAGATCTGAGACAGAGGGGAAGGCACTGCCTTTACCCTACTGCTCCTCCTCTTGGGAAGCATCTGGTCCATTGTTCCAGGATCCAGAGCTGGTTCAGTGTTATGCATTCTTGCTTGTGACCTGGTCACAGCAAATACCTCTGCAGGGATGCCCAACATCTCAGCATGAGTCCATAACTCTACTTCAGACCAGGCTGAAGTCTCTAGATCATTGCCCAATAGACATTCGACAGGGAGGTCTGCACTGACTACAACCTTCTTGAGGCCAGATACCCCTCCCCAGGAGAAATTCACAACTGCCAGACTATGGTTGGTCCTGACATTGCTTGCATTGGTCACCTGGTACATTTCACCCAGGATGATCTGTCCAGGGTCCACAAGATCCTCTGCCACCATGGTGACACTAGCACCTGTGTCCCTAAATGCCAAAGCCTGTTTGCCATTTATTACAGGCTGCTGTTTGTATTTGCCCAGATTACTGGGGCTTACTAGGAAGGTCTCCCTCACAAATCAGCATTGCCTGAGTGGGCACTCTGACTAGGTCAGAGTCCACTTCAGAACCCAGGGTCAACCCTACTACACCCTTATTCTGTGTACCACCTCCACCAGTAGCTGAGCTAGGGGGAACAGTTGCCTTAGGGGCAGGAGTGGGGGTGGTTTGGTCTTTGGACTTGTTACAATCAGAAGTCCAGTGCCCTTTCTGTTTACAGAATTTGCACCAGGGCTTCTTTTGGCCTTTTCCCTTGTTGGATTGTGACTCCCCACCAGATGCAGATTTTTGGGGCCCTTGTGAAGACTTCTGGTCTTTTGACTTATCCCCACCTTTCTCAGAGCCCTTAGGATCTTGCTTCTTAGTGTCACCCCCTTGGTTCTGGGGTTTCTGCCTCACCCTGGTTCTGACCCATTTGTCTGCCTTCTTTCCCAATTCTTGGGGAGAGGTCAGATCTGAGTCCACCAGGTATTGATGCAACAACTGGTTCTGGCAATTATTAAGGATCTGTTCTCTCATCATCAGATTATACAATCCCTTGAAATCAGTAACCCTACTGCCAACCAGCCAACCCTCCAGAGCCTTGGTTGCACAATCAACAAAGTCAGTCCAGTCCTGAGTCGGTGCCTTCTGGGTGTCTCTGAACTTCAACCTGTACTGCTCAGTGGTTAAGCCAAACCCATCTATCAGTGCACTCTTCAGGACCTCATAATTATCAGCATCCTCTTCTCTAACAGTGAGGAGCTTGTCTCTACCTTTGTCTGAAAAGGAGAGCCACAAGATTGCTGCCCACTGCTTTTGGGGGACCTGCTGTACTCTACAGGCCCTTTCCATAGCAGTTATCCACTTGTGGATATCATCCCCACTCTGGTAGGGAGGAACAACCTTGCTCAGGTTCCTATGGTCTGGAATAGATTCTCTGCCTCTAGGGACACTGTTGCTGCCACCAAGGGGTTCTAACCCCTCTCTTCTAGAAGCTCTCTGGATCTCCAGGGCTTCTCTATCCAGTGCCAACTGCTTGGTTCTGAGGGCAACTCTTGCTTCCTCATACTGCAGCAGTTTGCACATTCTTTCAGGGGAGGTCTCTCTTATGGGAAAGTATGAGTTCCTCTGGTGGACAAATTCTCTGCCAGAGTGATAAGAGTGCTCAGATTCCCTGGAAGGGGACCTATGCCTCTCATCCACTCTGTCAGTTCTCTTAGGGAGAATTCCTCTGTCCTTTTCAGGCCCCTTGGAGCCTGGCCCTTCAATCACAGAGTCTTGGTCATTCTGATTTTCATCATCTGACCCAGATACTGTAATTGACACACTCCCTGATTCAGACCCATTAGCTCCTAGAGCCAATCTAAGATCATCTGCTGTCAGCAGATCTATCAGGTGCAGGGTGGAGGGACTCTGTCCTAGCTTCAGGTGTCTTTCAACACACATGGCTCTCAAGTCAGAGAAAGCCATGTCCTTATACTGAGGCTGAGTGGATCCACTGGTTCCACCCTTTAAGGACATTCTAGTGTTGTGCAGTGTTGTACTACCTACACTAGTTTGTGGCCTACTGATACTAGCTTGAGCTGTAGAAAGGGTGTGCTATCCCTTGGCACACAGCTCTAAGTTCAGTAGAACTTATTGATACTAAGCTTGACTTTATATGTACCTTGAGTACCTATAGTGGTTTTCAGTTAGTAATTCAAATAGAGATTTTCTGGTAAAACAATAGCAAGCTGGAATCCCACACGCTGCCCACCAATGTGAGAAGTTGGCCTGGTATATGCTGTTCACTAATTAAAGTGGACACCTTGCACCAGAACAATTCGACTCTTATGGTAGATAGGTTTAAGACAACCTTTATAGAAAGCTATCCTAGTGGTAGCTGTGGAGAGCAGCCTTCAGGCTAAGTCTTGAAGGAATGTAAAGCAGCTTGTTTTACCACACAATCTCTTGAATCACCAAATGAAAAGACACCACACAGGTATATATATCAAATATATATGTATTTATTAATAAACACTCTCTACTAATCTCTTTGTGAGATTAGAAGTCAGGAACATATGTACAAGTCAAATGTGATCAAAATAAGTTTAGCACAATCGAATATCACAATCTTAGTTTGCTAGACCTAGGTCTAGGGCATCTAGAATCGAGGGACCCCCAAGAACCACCCCAGGTAGTTGTAGGAGACCCACAGGGGACGGACGCGGTGACCTGGCACCGGTGCCAGTCCTGTGCGAGTCTATGCGCTCAGACGCGATTGAGATTTCAATGTTAAAGGTCCCTTGCGTGTTCGCGGCGAACACACCGATCGGTCCTTGTACGAGTCGAAGGACGCGGTTACAGATAGAGTTGCAAGGGAGATGGACGCGCTCTGTCTAACACAGACGCGAACCTTGTGCGAGTCAGTGCATTGGAGATCTCAGTGTTACAGGCCCTTTGTGTGTTCGAGGCGAACACCGATCGGACTCAGTACGAGTCGAAGGATACAGTTCTAGATAGGGTTACAAAGGAGATGGACGCGGTGTGTCTAACACAGACGCGAACCCTGTACGAGTCAGCGCAATTGTCGCACTTAGAAAATTAGAGTTTTAGGACACTTCGAGGGAAGCTACAAGCAAGTCACTTACAGGGTAAGTAGTTCTAGGGCCCACACCCACAGGAGCACCGTAGTGCTGAAGTTACCTCACCCAGGGGAGCCGGGTGCATAGGTGTTCTTTGGTGTCGGGTCGCGGCGTCGTTTTCAATGGGAGCCAGTGAAGACTTGCTGCTTGCGGCGACAGGAGAAGTGTCCGGAGGAATCCAAGCCTGGATTCAGAAGATGGAAGACCTGAAAGCAGAGGGGACAGTGTTCAAAGTCACTTGGCAGTGACTCGGGGCAAGGAAGATGGATGCCCACCGTCGTCGCAAGATTCAGGTCGTTCGCAGTTGCCTTGACTCTTCAGCCACGAGGTCCAGGAGGCGTCGACGACGACCAGGAGCTGGATTCGGCGTGTCCCACGATGTCTGCAGCTTACTGCGGTGTCGGCGGCTCGATTGGAGCCAACAAGCCTTGGTAACAGCAAGTCTCGGGGAAAGTGTGAAGAGGCAATGGCGCAGACCAGCAAGGTCTGTGGGACTCACCCAGTGAGGGTAAGTCAGGGCAGGCCTGGAGCAACCAGGGGAGCCCTTTGGGTTCTTTAGACAGTCTTCTGGGGACCCACAAGCCGGCTGGCAAGGGATCGCGAAGACGCCTCGGGAGGATTCGCTCACAGGGGCCCACGGTCACTCGGGACGTGGTAGGCCTCTGATCTTCGGAGGGATTCCTGCTGGAGGCTAGGACCACACGTGGTCCAAAGCACAAGTTCGTGGAACGTTGTGAAGGGGTTGCACTCGACAATAGTGCACGGTACCCAGGGGTCGCGGTTCCTCATTACTCTTGGGGTCCACTGGCCTCAGCTTCGCTGGGGACTCACGATGGCCTTTGAGAAGTCAGGAAATCCACTTCTTGGGCTGCAGGGACTTCGGACTCCGGCGGGAGCGGCGTAGTTTGCGACCGTCGTTTGTAGTTTTTGGTGCCTGCCAAGCAGGGGAGTCACTCCTTGACTCCAAGGGAGATTCTTCAGTCTTCCAAAGGTAGTGGAACGTCGAAGGTCCGGGATTCTTCTTGTAGAGCGTCGTCCAGGGAAATCTAGGGTGCAATGCACAGGTTCCCCCTCTTATACTAAAAGAAAGGGAGGGACTAGCTCTATGACCCTACCTATGGGAGGGTCAGGGGAGTGGGTGGCTCACCCACTTCCCTTTGTCCAGTGTCGCGCCAGAGCAGGGGCAGGTAGCCCCTGAGCCGGTTTGAACTGGCATATGCACAGAGGAGCCTTCTGCTCCCCCAGTGCAGGACTTCAAAGCACTCTAAGAGTGCACCCACCCAGCCCCAATACACTAAACCCTGTCTGGAAGGTGGTCACACCCCCTTGGGACAGGATATCTATTGTTGGGCTTCCTCCACTGCGAGTGTTGGTCATCAGCAGGAGGGCAGCCCAGTGTCTGTGACTGGTGGCATCCATTTTGTGATGCCAGGGCTCTGCAGGATTCTACCGCGTTTCCACAGTAGGTACATGTCTATCCCTCTAGAAGGGTGGAATGCTACCCCCGCCGCCAGGACTGGCGGGGGGGGTAGTATTCCAAGATGTTTGACACCAAACACGACATGTTTCGATGCAGCCATTCCAAAGTTAGCATTTTACCGCGAGGATATAATGCACTTAAAAGTATATGGTTTAACCGCATCCACCAACAGCACCAGAGAATGGACTCTGAGAGCTGCAGAGGGGCCCTGCTCAGGCAGAGGCACCCCCTCACATAGAAGCCAAGCACCCTGCCCTCAGGATTGATAGGGCCTGCCTTAGGGGTGACTGATAGGGTTATATGTGTGTGTAGGAGAGATATAGGGAACCTATATCTCAGTGAGGAGTGCTAGCACTTCCTCACCCAGGCTGCAGTAGCAGGCCTGTGGTGTCAGATTTAGTCTTCTTCCCAGGGGTGGCATAATACATGCTGCAGCCCCTGGTAGGCCTGTGAAGTACCTATGCCCTTAGTACCTAAGGTACCATATACTAGGGACTCATAAGGTACCACAGTATCCAATCACTAGTGCACCTAGAGTGCACTCCAAGTCGTTTAGAGAGAACAGAGAGGCTGGGGCCCTGATTAGCAGGGACCCAGCCAGACTATAGCCAGAAACCAGTCTAAACATCAGAAAAAAAGTGGGGGCAACATAAGAGGCAGATCCTACTCTCCTACAAAGAGGAGGACAAATATCAATTAGATCTTATACTCACACTAGGATGTAAAATCATCCTTAGTAATTGGAAGGATTACACTAAGGGTTCCTATTCAGTGTGGATAAAATGGCTAAGAGGATTCACAACACGAAAATGCCCTACTGTATCACTCTTACAAATAATACCCTCTTTCTAAAAAGTAATTAGTGCTGTCTACCGTCCATCAGCTACACACTTACGCAGTCCGAAACTCATGCCTCCCCCGTCCCTTTTTCATTTTAGTTGGAAAATGTTTAGAAATGAAACAACATAATTCTTCTGCATTGACAATGTTACTACTTGTTTTATGATGCATATGATTGTTGGTATCCTATCTTCAGACAGTTACATAAAAAGAACTCCTCCGTTGTAATTGCATTATTGTTTTGTTCTGCAATAACCATTAAAGACTTATAGATTAAAAAAAAGACTTCCAGGTTGTGTCTAATATTGCACTGCTCTCTATATCTAATGTAGGGCTCCTAGCTCAAAGAAGGGGATTAGTCTAGCATGTAAATCTATGAAAGACCCAATGCTGTAAAAGTAACAATTCAAGGGAACACAAATAAAAATCTTTCTTAGGCTGATTATGAAACTTCAAAGAGGTTTTATGTTACTACTCCAAGGTCCACCACCACGAAGTGCTACTATATCAAAACCGCTATCTTGACCACAACAAAATCAACAGCGTGAATTTTTGCTATCATTTACCACCAACTCGACAATGCTACATCAACCCCACATCTCCATCATGACTAGGGAGCATCTGAAATTAGATGCAATGAAGAACAAGTTACTTACCTTTGGCAATGCCTGATCTGGTAGACATTCTATCTAGTCGCAGATTCATTACCATAGAATATTCCCCATGAGTCCTCCTGGATCTGGACATTTTTGAGCAATCCCCTTGAGCACCGGTAAGTGGCGTCAGTCAACTCCATGTGGCATCGACTATATAGGCGCCACGCCAGCACGCTGACCTTAGTTCTTGACTGTTTTCCTCACCAGAAGCACGGAGCCAAGAGTAGGAGGAATGAGTAGTGTGCCAAAAGTGAGACCCTAAAGGATCTCTTAATATTGAGAAGTCAGTCCACAGAACGGGGAGTATCCGAGAGGAATCTGCAGCTAGAGTTTCTACCAGATAAAACTTACTGAAGTTAAGTAACTTGTTCATCTGATAGAGGCTTCTAACCGCAGATTCCTTACCTTAGAATAGATACCAATGCAATATCTTTCCCAAAAGGTGGGTCTCTTAAAGCAGTGGATGATCCATCAAGAGATGGTTCTCATCTCAATTGCCTTCTCTTTATTTGCCCCCATAAAAGCAACAAAGAGTTGATCGTCCACCTGGAAATCTTTGCTACGATCAAAGTAGAACAACAACACTGTTTTTGGATCCAGGCGGTAGAGTCTCTCCTTAGTAGGATGAGGGGGTGGATAAAAGGTAGACAAGGTGATGTTCTGCCTGACATGGAAAGGTGAAAGGTTTTGAGAGTTTTGAGAGTTAGGAGCTGTAGAGGGCAACTGTGCATCTGCCCAAAAGGGGAACACATAAGGAAGGTAAGAACTAAATTCAAGTCCCATTGGGGCATAATTAAGGGTGTCGGACCTTTCAGGAACCTAGTCACAACAGGTGCCTTAAACAAGGAAGGTTGGTCCAGCAACCGTAGAAAGGTGGAAATGGCAGACAGATAGCCTTTAAGTGTGCCCAGAGCAAAGCCTTGCCAGGCCAAGGATAAAACAAACAGCATAACTTCAGACAAGGGTACAGACAGATGATCACCTGATTTAGATGTACACCAAGCCACAAACTTGTCCCATTGGCAGGCGTAAACAGTTTTAGTGGAAGACCGCCAGGCTGCCAAGATGATATTGCATACCTCAGGAGGGAGATCAAACACCCTCAACGAATGGGCAGGCTGACTCTCCTTGCTCAGTCCAGGGCCCCTAGGATGACTTGGGCCCGGTCGTTCTTGATCTTGAGAACTCTGGACAGGAGTGATATCAGAGGGAAGGTGTATAGAAGTCCTGAGCTCTACTTGAGACAAAATGAGTCTCCAAGCGAGAGCCGCTTTGGAAACTCCAATGAGCATAAGTGCTGCCATTGCGCATTCTCGGGGTGGCGAATATATCTAACCAAGGTTCTCCGCACTCTTGGAAGATACCTTGCACCACCTCCAAATGCAGATGCCATTCGTAATCCTCCAGGCATCAACAGCTGAGTTCATCTGCTCTGCTGTTCAGTGAGTACACCAGATGTTGAACCAGCAGGAAAATGTCCTGACGTTCCAGCCATGTCCAGAGGCATGTAGCTTGCGACATAGGGTCCATGACCCCAGCCTGTTTGTTGCAATACCACATGGCGGTAGTATTGTCCGTGAATACCTGAACTAATCTTTCCTTGATGGAAGGAAGGACGGCTTTCAATGCCAGTCAGATTACTCTCAGTTCCAACAGTTTGATGTGGAGCTGATACTCCACCGGAGACCAGAGACCTCTGATATTCACCTCTCCTAGGTGGCTGCCACAACCCAGAAGAGATGCATCTGTCACCACTGTGGGCTCTGGGTGGGGAAAAAGAGAATTCTGCCGTTGACCCTATCATGGTCCGTGAGCCACCACTGCAGGTCTTTTGCAGTTCCCTCCGATATCTGGACGAGGAGATATTTATGATGCTGTGTCAACTGGGTCTTCAAGTCCCACTGCAGAGCCTGCATATGCCAACGGGCATGTTTTACCAAAAGGATTCGGGAGGCGATGAGGCCCAGCACCCTCGGAGTCAGTCTCACCGAAATTCAGGATAGAGGCTGAAACATCAATATCATAGCCTGAATATCCTGGATAAGCACAAAACTGCACTGTGTTTGCAGAACAGCTCAGATGAAAGGAGCGTCTGAGAGGGAGTCAAGTGTGAATTCGGCACTTTGATCGTGAACCCCAGTGAGTGCAGAAGGTTCGCTGTAGTCTGGAGGTGGGAGACGACTGCTTGTGGCGAGCCCAACTTCAACAGCCAATCATCGAGGTAGGGGAAGACTGAAACCCCTGTCCTCCCCAGATGTGCAACCACTGCCATCACCCTGGTGAGCACTCGAGGGGCACTGGTAAGGCCAAAAGGGACCACAGCGAACTGATAATTCTCCCGGCCCACCATGAACCACAAGTAACGTCTGTAGGCAGGCAGGACGGGACTGTGGAAATAGGTATCCTGCAAGTCCAATGTTACCATCCACTCTTCAGGGTTTCAGGGCTGATAAGACCTCAGCCAGGGTGGGCTTTTTGAATTTTCCTTTTTCAAGAAGTAATTAAGAGGGCACAGATCTAAAATAGGATGGAGGCCTCAATCCTTCTTTGGCACCAGAAAGTAGCAGGAATAGCAACTATGGCCTACTTCTGATGCTCACACCCTCTTGATGGCTCCTTTGGCCGGAAGGGTCAGTACTTCCTGACGCAAAAGCGCAAGGTGGTCCTCTGTCTGCTGATCGGGGGACAGCGGAAAGTAGTGGGGGGGTTTGTTGGAAGGGGAGGGTGTAACCCCGTTGTGATCTCCCGCCATTGAGGCAGATGGTGTTGGATTCTGCTGCCAGCCAGATGCTCATGTGGGGCTAAAGGTATTCTAAAGAGGCTTTGACTCTGTGGCTGCCTGGGGGAATAAATTGAGAAGACCTCTGGCTTTGGGCCCCATGAGGCTTGTGGGAGCTGCGTCTGCAGCCATGAAAGGTCTGAGGCTGCTGGCCAAGGTGTCTAGGGGAAAATGAACATGGCTGATAACCCCCACCATAGCAACGAAAGGGGCGTAAGGCACAATGCAATTGTTTTGGGGTCACAGAGAGCCCCGACAACCTAGCAGTGGTTCTACTGTCCTTGAATCAGTCCAAGGATGAATCCATCTTGTTTCCAAAGAGACGAGTCCTGTCAAAGGGCATCTCCATAAGCAAGACTTGGACAGCCCCGAAAAAGCCAGTATTCCTCAATCAGGCGTGACTTTGGAGCACCACCGATGGCCCTGCCCAGTGAGTCAGTCTTATCTGACCCGTATCTGATGGTGAACTTTGCTGCATCTTGCCCATCAGCAATAGCTTAGTAGAGTATGGTCTGGGTCTCGCCCGGAACCATAGGCATCACTTGCGCAGTCATATCCAATGCAGTATGGGAATAATGGCCCAATAAGCGTGCAGTGTTCATGGACCGCAGTTCCAAGCTGGCAGAAGAGTAAATCCTCTAACTGACAGTATCCAACCTCATGCATTCCCTATCAGGTGGAGTGGTAGGGAATACGCCAGTTTTGATTTGGGATGTTGCGGCCTGGACCACCAGGCTCTCAGGGGTGGGGTGCTGTGAGAGGAAGGCTGGGCCCGTGGGAGTGGGGCGATGAAGGCGAGCAATGGATCGTGTGCACAGTAGTGCCTGTGCAGGGCTCCAGGCCCTGATCAGGACACCTTTAAGGTTTTCGTTTGAAGGGTAGTAAGGGTTCTGATGGCATTAACTCCAGAGGAAGCACCTTTGTCAAGACATTGGTGGCTGCGTTGGGTCCAGGACTTCAGCCACCCTCCAGACCATCATCAAGAAAAAACAGAAGCCACTTCCTCTATAGCCACTGTGGGACGAGAGAGGAGTACAGCGCCTGGTGAGTTATTCAGACCACTGAATTCAACCAGGTCCTCATACCAGATGTCATCGACCATGGACTCTGCTAAGGGAACAGTGAAGGTATAGAGATCCTCAGAGCCACTTGATTTATGTTCCTCAGTAGGCCCTTCAGGGAAATAGGGCTCCATCTCTAATTCAGGCTATGTGGCCTGGCCAGTGCTGGAGTCTGGAATCACGATGGGTTGGGTGCCGCTGATAGGAGTTGGGGGTGCCGGGAATGGTGCCACTGGAAATGTCCGTGGAGGAGGTCGAGAAGCCACGGCCGTTCCAGATCCACCAACGGATCCTGAGGGGTTTACTGGCGCTGGGGGCAGACCCACCGGCAGAGCCCCAGTCAAAGACCCTTCAGAACCCATGGAACCTGAAGGGGCTCCAGAGGAGTTCAGCTGCCCAAAAATGAGGATCATGGCCTCATAAAACTATTGGAGTTGTGCAGGGTCGGTCGGCTCCAGGGAGTCTGGGAAACCATGCATTGGACTTTGGTTGCTAATGCCGGATGCACAGAAATCATCTGCGAGCGAGGTCAGGATTTGTGCCATTGTTCCCTTGCATCGTCCGAAGAATGGGAGTGACAAGTATAAGTTGAAGAGCACTTAGACGTTTTGGACTTCTTCTTATGGGACTTACCTGAAGAAGTCTGGGAGTGTGACGGGGGCCAATGTAAGCGACTCCGGGAGTGGTCCAAGACCTACCACATGAACGGGACCTGGAGCGGTGTGGAGTTGCATGGCAAGTGGCCAAGAGTTTCATGGCACGCTCGCAGAAGGCCTTGGGGTTCAAGGTCCTGCACTCCACACACAATGTAGAGTCCCGGTCCCTCTCCTGGCACCACAGGCACACCAAGTGGGAGTCTATCACTGACACCTGTCCATGACAGACTCCACAAGGCTTGAGCCTTGTGGGTTTCTTCGGGGACATTCTCAAAAAATTGACTATTTGTCAACAAAACATCAGAAGAACTCAGTCAAAAAGTGATTGAGGTGAGCTTGATCCAGATACGCATTGATGGCGCAAAAAAGAAGGAACGGAGGTCAGTGTGCTCGATTGGCGTCTATATAGGCAAAAGGCACAACACTTCTAGCGCGGGCAATGGCAACGACGCTACGCGGAGCTGAACGGCATCACCTACCGGATCAGGGGATTGCTCAAAAATCTCTGGATCCAGTCTGATACCTGGGGAATATTCTAAGATAAGCAATCTGCTGCTAGAAGTCTCTATCAAATAGTTATACTGGTGAACAAAGCAACAATGGCCACCACCCCTCTACTGGAGTGAGGTCTTATATTTCTTTATTTCTTGTTAGTTCTACTGAACATTTGGTTCAGCTGTGTGCTAATGCTGTTTAGGCATCAGAACTGCAGAATTCAGAGATCAATCCATAGTTATCTGGTAATCTACTGCATCCTGTGTTGTCTTCTTGTTGCCTTGTGATTCCTTAACCATTACTCAATGTTGGGGCTGACTAGTTGGTATATGCGGAGGATAGTGCATGGCAAATGTAGAAATCATATGTTGTGGAAGATACATACAACAAGGCTGACTCTAGATATATGGATGGGATGCCACTTCAAATTTTGAATGTGGTAAAAATTCAACCTTAAGCTGACCCAGGCTTACATACGTTGACCATCTTCCTCGTCTTAGCTGAAGAATGCTTCAACTTGTTCTTCATGCTCCTCCTGAGTCTTCTTCAGCATCTGGCACACCAACAGTTTCCTGTAATATCAAATCTGGTAGTTGAAGAAACACATGCAGTGGTGAAGTAACCACTGACAAACCGACAGTAAAGGTAAATCCATCAGCGAGCAGAAAGTAGGATGCACTACTGACAAATATCCTCCTGTCAGTTCAGAAACTCTGTCATTGTAGCAACTTTCTGATGCTGTTGTCATATACATTTCTTTGTTTGTTATCAGTGATGTTGCTTCCAACATCGATAAAACCTACTTTAACCTGCCAATCAAAATATCTACCGTAAAAATATCTCCTGTCGATGAAGAAAATGTTTGCGCCATCAAATCCTCCTGCTGACCGCCTCCATGGGTCCTTTTTTCTGATTCCATTTTTTTAGCCATTGGATGAATGGAAACAGCCTGTACTGTTAACCACTCAACGCTAGTGAAGACCTTTGTCTGCATTGTGTTCATCAATAAGCTTTTGGTTCATGGTAATTTTAAATTTGTCATAGGTGACAAATCTGACACGTCAGATTTTTTAATTTCTAACAGGAAATACTGAGGTACTCAGAGACACAGATCTTCTATCTGACTTGTTTGAGTTTTTCTTGTATCCTGGGTTAAGGGATTAAAATGAATGTCCAGATTCTAATTTCCTCTTTAGTCCAGAAGTATTAGGCTAACATGGTAACTGAACCCCAACAACAGGTTCAGTGGGAAGCATATCAGCAAAAGATTTCTCATTTCTTGAATCTCCGGTTGTCACCAATTCTAATTTCTTTTTCTTGGAATAGGAATGTCTTCCAGTTGAATTATCACAGCCATGTATCTTTTCTTGGTCATATTTCTTTGGGTCATGATTGGGGTTGGAAGCAAGCTATGCATATGGTGTGCTTGCCCTTGATTTAAAAATTTGCCTCTTACCACAAACGGCACATGTATAGAAGTGTGACTATGTCTTCTGCTTCCATCCTTTCTAGAACAAAATAAAATTGAAAAGAAACAGAGAGAACTGCTGGGAAGACGTTGATGAAATTTGAAACGTCTTCTAAAAATGTTGCATAAAGTAGGAGTGCTCTAGAGGAATGTCTTGCACTAGGAAATCTGACAGAGCCTTAGGTTTAAGGTAGGGAGGCACTCTCAGCCTCACTTGCCAAAGTTCTGGTCATACAATGAGGTGGACAGAGTCAATATCTTGCCCAATTTACAAAGGGAGTCATGCCTTCCGGAAGTAGTACTATTTCATGCACTGCAGCCGATAATGAAGAGTTCCTGAAAACCTGATCTCTGTTGATTGTAATACAGACTGTTGGATAATCTGATCTGTTAGAAACTGTCAACCAATGGAAGACATTTTTAGACATGTTCCAGAAAATCTGTAAAAATTCAATATTAGTAGTACTGGTCAACTCCTTCTGGGCAGTAATTTGACAATTCGGTCCAGCTGGGTTAGCAGGTGTCGGACAGGGGCGCCCTTACGTGTGGCGTCCCCCAGGGCTCAGCACTGTCCCCACTCCTCTTTAACATATATCTCCAGCCATTGATAACTGCCCTAGCGCGCATGGACTGCCAAGTCTTAAACTATGCGGACGACACACAGCTCATCCTCCAGATTGACAACTCCCATCAGGCCTACTCACAGGTACAAAACATCCTCAGATATACTGTGAATTGGATGACAGCCAATTATTTAAAAGTCAATCCCGACAAAACAGAGGTCCTTGTCATCCCCTCAAAGACCAACCCCTGGAGTGATCTGTTCTGGCCCCAAGAGCTCGGCACCACCCCTATGCCAGTAACGGTCGTAAAAAGCTTGGGCATCAAGATTGATGCCAGTCTTTCCATGACCAATCAAGTTGCGACTGTGGTTGGAACTTGCACAGGCTTGCTGAGACAGATGCGGAAACTTGCCCCCTCTTCTCAACTGCAGCGCTACAGATGATCGTATCAGTCACAATCGTGTCCAGACTGGATTATGGGAACACCTTATACATTGGCCTCCCGGAAAAACGTACCAACAAATTACAGGTGACTATGAACGATGCAGCTAGATTGATTTTCAGGCTTCCCAGAAGGACTCACGCGACCCCTTTGCTGCGCAAGCTACACTGGCTCCCCATTAAGCAGAGAGCAAAATTCAAGGGCCTCTGCATTGCCCACAAAGCCATTTATGGCCAGGCCCCGGCCTACATTAAGGAGTGCCTTGGGAATTATGTGCCGGGCCGTAAACTCCGGTTATCCGAGAGCTGCCTCTTGGCTGTCCCACGGTTCAAAACTGTATCCAAGGGAGGCAGAGCCCTCTCTGTCCTACTCCCGCAGCTCTGGAATCAACTGCCTGATTGCCTCCGCAAGGAATGCGCACTCCTCCCCTTCAGGAAACGTCTCAAAACGCTCCTGTTCAGGGAGGCTTTGGACACAATCTAATCATCTGCCACGCGTGTTTGGTGACTGCCGGTGGTCTGGGCCACCCTCTCTAAGCGCTAAGAGACCTGCTGGTGATTATGCGCTATAGAAATAACAGTTAACATAACATAACAATTCGGAAAAGCACTGGAATGTTTTTGGAGATTCGCAGATTTGGTCTATTCACCAAAAAATGGTTGATGTCCTGTTCGCCATATTAAGAGCACATTGATGTCAAAGGTACTCTAAATGAAGAGGACAGGACATCTGATACTTTTCTGTGGATGTTCAGCTCCGACGTGTTCTAAATACGGTATATTGTGGCCTACCACTGAAGGAGTAAGATATGCAGAAAAGCTGTTGCCATGCTGGATTGATGAAGAAAATCCACAACTCCAAAATCTAGAAACCGCTGTTGTGATTCAAGCTCTAACGGCCCTGCTTGGGAACAAATCTCTAGCATAATTCAAATAACAGGATCTTTGGAATGCGCTCTTGGGCACATCTGGCTTGAGTCATGTGACAAATATCCAAACTGCAGCAGAGTGTATGAAATCCAAAAGTTTTCAATTTGGGGATGATGTGATGCTTGTTAAAAAAGTTAGTACAAGGTTGAGATGAAGTAAAACATTTACATCAAGAACAAACACATACAGGAAGTTCATATTTTGTAACAATTAAAGCGGCTGAAACTGGTTCTGATGAAGAAGCAGAAGAATTATACCAAAAAATACTTTTCTAGCTTGGTGACAAGAGACAAACATGGTAGAGTCACAGACATGGCTTTTGGGCAGAAATCGCTTTCACCATCAAGCTTGCAGCCCTGGTTTAGACCAAACACAAGGAGATGATGGACGGAGCGCTGAAACTTTTCAGACACTCCTCCCCAGTCACGGATCTGGGTTGAATCCATCATCATTCTTTAGCTCACTTCACCACCCCACTTCAGACACAGCTATATGCAAATCAGTCTTGACCCTGTGGCACATGGGAACAGTCCAGCCCAAACTGCCAAGCCATGTCTTCCCTGGACCGGAAACAAGCATCCTGGGACTGGTTTCGGGCTAACAGCCTTCATCAGCCAGGCTAGCTTGAATCCAGTGGTAAAGTGAGCAAGGGACCCACGTCTGGGCATACCCTGCCAACTTGGGGCAAACAAAGCAAACACAAGGAGATGATAGACGGAGCGCTGAGACTTTTCAGACACTCACCCCCAGTCACAGATCTGGGTTGAATCCATCATCATTCTTTAGCTCACTTCACCACTCCAGTTCAGACACAGCTATATGCAAATCAGTCTTGACCCTGTGTCTCATGGGAACAGTCCAGCCCGAACTGCCAAGCCATGTCTTCCCTGGACCGGAAACAAGCATCCTGGGACCGGTTTCGGGCTCCCGTGCTCTCCATGCCACTGGAGTCAAGCTATCCTGGCTGATGAGGGGTGAAACCCCGAAACCGGTCCTAGGATGCTTGTTTCCAGTCCAGGGAGGACCTGGCCTGGCAGTTCGAGCTGGACTGTTCCCATTGGGCACAGGGTCAAGACTGATTTGCATATGGCTGGGTTCAAACTGGAATGGCATGGTGAGCAAACAAACGATGGATTTAGGCCCAGATCTCTGTACTGGGCTGAATGTATGACATTGTTCTGCATTCTGTCCATCAATTGTTGTTTTTGCATTTGTCACCCCGAGTGGGATGGGTATGGCCAGACGTGGGTCCCGTGCTCTCCATGCCACTGGAGTCAAGCTATCCTGGCTGATGAGAGGTGAAACCCCAAAACCGGTCCTAGGATGCTTGTTTCCAGTCCAGGGAGGACCAGGCCTGGCAGTTCGGGCTACACTGTTCCCATTGGGCACAGGGTCAAGACTGATTTGCATATGGCTGAGTTCAAACTGGAATGGCAGGGTGAGCAAAAAAACGATGGATTTAGGCCCAGATCTCTGTACTGGGGTGAATGTATGACATTGTTCTGCATTCTTTCCATCAATTGTTGTTTTTGCATTTGTCACCCGAGTGGGACGGGTATGCCCAGACGTGGGTCCCGTGCTCTCCATGCCACTGGAGTCAAGATATCCTGGCTGATGGGGGGTGAAACCCCGAAACCGGTCCTAGGATGCTTGTTTCCAGTTCAGGGAGGACCTGGCCTGGCAGTTCGGGCTGGACTGTTCCCATTGGGCACAGGGTCAAGACTGATTTGCATATGGCTGGGTTCAAACTGGAATGGCATGGTGAGCAAAAAAAGGATGGATTTAGGCCCAGATCTCTGTACTGGGGTGAATGTATGACATTGTTCCGCATTCTGTCCATCAATTGTTGTTTTTGCATTTGTCACCACAAGTGGGAAGGGTATGCCCAGACGTAGGTCCCGTGCTCTCCATGCCACTGGAGTTTTATTTATTTATTTGAGTTTTATATAGCGCTGGCTAGACCCGGAGGTATCAGAGCGCTTTACATAAGGATCCATAGAATTACAAAATCAGTTACAAGTTACATCAGTTCCAAGAAAACCTTTCAAGAGCGTCGGAAGACGAAGTAAATGGAGCTTAGAAGGGTAAGGGGGTGGGGTAGAGGTATAGGAGGGAGAAAGGATGAAGATAGGATGGATGGAGAGACGAAGGAGAGTCTGCCCAAAGTCCGGCTGGGTAGGTGACGGCCGAGGGGGAAGTCCACAGCCCATCTCCTCTATAGCTATCAGGTAGCTCCACCGGGCATCAGTCAAGCGGCTAAGTCTCAATGAGAAAACAGTTAGAGAACAAAGAGGAGGAATAAATGGAGCGTAAAGGAGAAAGTGGGTGGAGTAAAGGGGTAGGAGGGAGAGTACGATGGAGAGACGAAGTAAGGTGTGCCCAATGTCCGGCTGGTAGGTGACGGCCGAAGGGTAGTCCACAGCCCATCTCCTCTATAGCTATCAAGTAGCTCCACCGGGCATCGGCCAAAAAGCTAGGTCTCCACGGTCAGAAGTAGGTTCACAGATTCGGTATCCTGAAGGGTAGGCCGGATGGGGGATGTGTTCGAGGTCTGGTCGAAGTCCGGTTTTTTTCTCAGAGGAGTAGCACGACGTGGTAGGGAACCCAGTGGCAGCCATCTTGGGGTCAGGCAAGGGATCAACAGGTAGTAACAGGGTGGGCTCAAAAACTTGCTTGCCAAAAGATCATGGTGGCCCCCATGCCCCTCACCACAGACCTGGCCTTGGGGAGCATCCACAGAAAAACCAAAAGTATGCAGCAGCCGCTCAGCGCGTGAAACACGGACATAATGTTGAGTTAATGTTTAGTTATGTGTTTATGTTGTGTTTATGATTAGTTGTGCATGTTTAGTTTTGCTTTTGTTTAGTTGAGTTTCAGAGTATGTGTTATGTTTATAATGAGCATATTTCCTAACTTGGGGACAGATTTATCTAGATTTGATGCAATGCAGCAAGACAACTTTCATCACTGCGTCAAATGGAGACGCCAGGAATGTGCCATATTTACTAACATATGGTACATTCCTGCTCTCTCTGTGTGCTAGTGCACTTGTTACTGCCAACGCAGGCACCCTTACACCATGGTGCAAGGGTGTCTGCATTTCACCCAGGAATATTTTTGCGCAGAAAGGGACACCTTACTGGACAAAAACAATTCTTCGAGGAATTTTTCTCTTTCTAAGCATGCTGCAGGTACATCAGGGAATGCCCCAAAATACATGAGTGGATGCGTGGGAACACCCACTCTCCACCCATGTAACCCTTCCCAGTGCAGAGTAAATCAAGGCAGTGAATTGTCCTACCTTGCGTTACTCCAAATATTACCAAGCTGCGCTTAATTTGACTTAAGTATGCCATTGCGCTTGTGTCACCCTGTGTGACGCACGGGCAACGCAAACCTTTGATATATCTGGGCCTTGGTCTGCAGAACTTTCAAAGGTAATATGAGTAACTTGAGCTTACCACCAAGGATCACTGGTAATCACTGCAGTAGCATAAAGTAGGCCCTTGCATCTCCTGCATAGCAGGCACGCCTAAACCCTCATGGGACCCTTTACTCAGAACAAGGCCTTTGCATAGCTCAGCCAACCAAAGTGATATATACTGGAAGGCACCCACAAAAGTTTGCAAGGGGATCCCATTTTTTAAACATTATTATTATTATTATTATTATACCACTGACCAATGCGTATTGTACAGAATTTGGATTTATGTGCTGAAATTGATAGACACATTTCAGCATCAGAACTGCGGTAGTTGGGCATGCTCGTCTAGTACAAGGAGGCTTTTTCAAATAAGCCATATTTGTATACCAGATACTTTCAAGCATAGGCCAGGGATAGTGAGTCAATTTCTAACCTGAAAAGATGCCCTCAGATCTTTCCATGTCTTTCCATATTGGATTCTTACACTTTGATTTCCTCTTTCAGGTCCAGAAACAGGGAAAAAGAGTAAACACTGAAACCCAAGGTATCCAGGTCAACCGCCAACCGCATTTTTTCTTTTGTTTTTCCCGATGTTCCTTTTTATTGTGTTGAACAAATGTTGTTCAGGCTAATGCTGGAAAGTCCAAACAACGATCTTTTGAATTGAATACGGCGATCTCAAAGCAGACTTCTGGAGACGAACTGCAGCGGAGCGCAGTGAGTAATTATGCCGAAACAGGCATAACGCGCGATGCGTGTGGGCCACGAAACTTAATTGCCAAAGTAAAATTTAAATATTCAAAGATTAAGCAGGCTGTGTGCGCGTGCATTGAACTCTCGGCATTTTGAGTCAAGCTATCCTGGCTGATGAGGGGGTGAAACCCCGAAACCGGTCCTAGGATGCTTGTTTCCAGGCCAGGGAGGACCTGGCCAGGCAGTTCGGGCTGGACTGTTCCCATTGGGCACAGGGTCAAGGCTGATTTGCATATGGCTGGGTTCAAACTGGAATGGCATGGTGAGCAAAAAAACGATGGATTTAGGCCAAGATCTCTGTACTGGGGTGAATGTATGACATTGTTCTGCATTCTGTCCATCAATTGTTGTTTTTGCATTTGTAGTCCTGGTTTAGATGCCACTGGGCTGTGCGACTAAACGATAACTAAACGGATTCCAATGTAAGCCAGAAGTAGTACATTTCAAAACAATACCTTTATAATCAAAATAGAACTAATCTATGCATGCTGTGCATTCAAATCAGAATATGACTTAGGAACTCTCTCTCTATATATATATATATATATATATATATATATTTCCACACAATCCTTCAGCCAGAAGGAAAAAGGGACGCACTCCCGTAGTTCAGTGCAACGATAATTTTATTCCTTTAGTTGTTCATTTATCGGGATAGCAAGAACGATCTACGCGTTTCGGTTTTACAAAAACCTTGTTCACGATCATCTGAACGCTTGTCCCTGCCAGTACAAATATTCAAACAATCATTACCTCATTTCCTGTTGGTAGTTACCAACGTCCTTGTGCATTATGGGTGATGTAGTTTATAGTGAGTGAATAACTTATTTACAAAAGTGACATTATTATGACTAATCAATCCTGATTATACCGTGCTCAACTATTAAAAAAGACAACCATTTTTTCTTAGTTAAAAAGTGAAACAGAGTTCATAAGTCCCATTTTCATTTCATACTTCATAATTATCACACCATTATTATATCCTTTCAGTGGGACCTGAAATTATTTCTAGTCCTTATCTCTTCTGTCCCTCTAGTGGGTGTGGGTGCAAATACACCCATGGACTCCATTCAATCTGTATTGCCTTTTGTTTCAGTGTTTCATAGGTGCAAAATGAAACAAAAGGCAATACAGATTGAATGGAGTCCATGGGTGTATTTGCACCCACACCCCACTAGAGGGACAGAAGAGATAAGGACTAGAAATAATTTCAGGTCCCACTGAAAGGATATAATAATGGTGTGATAATTATGAAGTATGAAATGAAAATGGGACTTATGAACTCTGTTTCACTTTTTAACTAAGAAAAAAATGGTTGTCTTTTTTAATAGTTGAGCACGGTATAATCAGGATTGATTAGTCATAATAATGTCACTTTTTGTAAATAAGTTATTCACTCACTATAAACTACATCACCCATAATGCACAAGGACGTTGGTAACTACCAACAGGAAATGAGGTAATGATTGTTTGAATATTTGTACTGGGCGGGGACAAGCGTTCAGATGATCGTGAACAAGGTTTTTGTAAAACCGAAACGCGTAGATCGTTCTTGCTATCCCGATAAATGAACAACTAAAGGAATAAAATTATCGTTGCACTGAACTACGGGAGTGCGTCCCTTTTTCCTTCTGGCTGAAGGATTGTGTGGAAGTATTGAGCGGTGTGGTTCTGCCGCAGGGAGTCGCACCTGTGATGAGCGCTGCATTTCCCGGTGTAAGGGAACCGTTTTGGAGGAATATATATATATATATATATATATATATATATATATATCAGTTTTATTACATTATTTCTGTTGCCATTCCCGAGGGGCAGAATCTCTATAACCTTGCACAAGGCATTTATTTTAAAAATGTTGTAGTCTGGGCACTTCAATCTTTGAATGGTTAAAAGATATTAACTCCATTTTCATTTTGAATTTTGTTGAATCCTATGGTGACACATCTGACCCTCTCAATATTCCTTTTTCTTTGGTCATTATTCCTGCTTTCTCTCTTAATCCACTTCCATCTATTACCATACTATTTTTAACTGCACCTTTCCACCACAGGTGGCTTTTTCATACCTTTCTCTGCTCCCTCATGTCCCACTTACATCTAATGGAATTACAGTGCTGAATTCTCAAAGCCATTTGCCTATGTAATTCCACCAAATATGAGCCAACAGCTTATTTTACAAGGGACAATGTACATTTGATATTCACAAAAATGTATTTGTGCTAATAAAGAAAACTACACATGTGCAATCTTAGCCAGGGTGTAAATCCTTCTTCAGAGGCAGGGCGTGGCCATTCCAGATTAGAATGTCAGGAAAGCCTTACTACATTTTGTAGGTAATCATAGTGCCTTTCCAATCTATACCCACTACCGAAATGGTAGAGAATTTACTAATGTCAAGGGCAGAAGGAGAAAATCTCTTTCCAAATGTAGAATCGGCTGGGAAGAAGTGCGAAACTGTTAGCAAAATAGGGACAGGGGTTTCTTTGTGAAGGAAAAAAGAAAAAGAAAACAGAAAACATACAACTACACATGTCAAGAGATTCTGGAATGCACAATTACATCCTGAGAATATTGGTGCTTGTGTTGTGCCCTTTGTATCAACTCAAGAAGGAATTCATGATGGTTTTCTTAAGTCAGAAATCTGCACTCATGTGAGTCTGTGAACCTGCAGACACTGACTTCATTTTTTTAGAATACGGACCACAATTTTTAATGCACAAAATTGACTCATTTCAAAATACACTGAGTTAGCTTAAGAAATTAGCACTACCTTTCAACAATGTGGTAGAAACTCAAGACATGGCGTAACCAGCAACATCTCATATATGGTAGACTTTGTATTTTACACAAGGTACAATAATGAGTGCACACAAATATCTGTTGGCCAATGATGAGGTCAACAGAGCCCCAGGGAAGACTGGCTGAGGAAGGCAGACATGATGATGTGCCTCGGGGAACATGGTGGGCCAAACACATTCAAAGAGGGTCTTTCAGTTGTCTGTCTTCTTCTCCATTGCAGGGGCATAAAAACTATGATAGGGTATATCCTAAAATTGGCATGTTGAGTACCACATGTAAACTTACTTGCAGACTTAAGAATGATGCCTAGACCCTGGTATATTTATTTATCACGTAACCAATATACTAGAGAACATCTACTAGGTACCACCACTCACACTGCAATGAAATCCATGTTTTACTCTCCAGTGTGCAGACAGGAGGACAGTGATGGTTTCTTACCGGTGAAGTTGAGGTCTGGGGATGTGTAGGGAGTAAATTTGACCACTGTGCCGCTGGCGCTGTATATCACTTGTACACTCTCTCCTTTGTAGGTCGTGACTGAAGCGTTCCCCGTTATAACTGGTGGATACGTATCTGAAACACAGTGCATTATTTCTTACATATCTCACATATACTTTACTAAAAGTTATCTATCTATACATCAAGAAATCCATAAGCGTTGCCACTGCTGCTCGGGGTACATTTAGAGATAAAACTGATATAGCATATACCTATTTGGAATCACCAATAAGGCTTTCTGAATGGGCATTCTTTCTCATCAACAATTGTGTGTTAGAAGCACCTTAAATAAGCATTATATTTTTCAGTTCTTTGGAGAGAAACTTTGAAAATGAATACTTCATCACTATGGTACTTGTGTGTCATTGCAAATCCTTTTTTCTCGTGAGTAGTAATATCTTTTTTGACAAACCAAGCATGGTTTTATTGCAAGGGCCTTGGAACCAATCTGGCAGATACATTTCTGCTACACCTTTTGTCTGTATACTTACTGAGTGTTAAATTTGCTTCCCCAAATCTAGTAGCGAGCAGGTGTGTTTCAGCACCTATTGCAGAATTTCCAGTGCTCAGGGTGTCGTAGATACATTCGATATTGCCGCCACAAATTGAAGACGCCGCTCCATACCCAGAGGCATTCGCTCGCTTCAGATCATCAAGGAACAGTGGAGTGAAAGTGGTGTTTCTCTGCAAAATGGTTGGAACAGCGAAAGAAAATAGGCTGGTTCCGCTGACTTGCCCTGTGAAAGCAAGAACAGGAGGGACAAGGTCACATGTCTGATCATCCAAAGATCAATGTCAGAATGTGGTCTTCATTAGTTTGATTTGAACTCTGGAATTGCAGGAAGTACAATAATATAAGGGCAAATTCTTGGTGTTCAACACTATGACCAATATATGCATCCTAACCTGAAAGGTACCAGAAAATACTAGTGGGTTTGAGCCATTAAACCAGCTGGAGAGATATGGACCAGGAACAACAACAAGGTGATGGATGGAATGCTTCAATTAATCTCAACCACTGGCAATCGCTCTGACCCACACTCCAGTCCATCGTTTTTCACCCGCCATGCCACCCACGTTTTTACCCAGCCATGTGCAAATCAGTCTTGACCCTGCTCCAATAGGAACAGTCCTGCCCAAACTGCCAGGCCAGGTCCTCCCTAAACCAGAACACAAGCAACTCCAGAACAGTCTCGCCCTGATTGGGGCTCTTCAGTCGGGTGTAGCTTGGTTTAAGTAGCACAGATATGGACCAGGGAAAGTCAATTCAAGTTAAAATCATTAGGTGTTTTCTTAAAGGGTGTAAGGGCTAGATGTACAACCATTAAGTTTAGCGAGTCGCAAATTGCACAAATTGCGACTCGCAATTTGCGACTCTCTAAACCTAATGTACAACAGTGTCTCAGAAACTGTTTGCGATTCCCAATGGGGTCACAAATTGCATGCCTCATGAATATTAATGAGGCTGTCGCAATTTGTGACACCATTGGGAATGGCTAGCACTCCCAGGGAGGTGGCCTACTGGGTCAGCAGACCACCGTGTCCGTGACTGCTTTTTTAATAAAGCAGTTTTAAAAAAAAAATGCAGCACGTTTTCCTTAAAGGAAAACGGGATGCATTTAAAAAATAAAAATGAAACTTTTCAGTTTTATTTTTTAAGGGCTGGCAGTGGTCCCTGGGACCACTGCCTGCTCTTAAAAAATATTTACAAACCCATTCACAAAGGTGAAGGGGTCGCACAACAATCATACATAGATTTGAGACTCGATATTAGGAAGGGACGCCCTTGGCACGCCCCTTCTTAATAGCGAGTAGCTAACCATATTTTGCGAGTCGATCATAGGTTAGCGACTCGCAAAATAGGGTTAGTACATTGGGCAGACGTTTTCTGAGGTCGCAAATGGGCCAAATTCCCCTTTGCGACCGCAAAAAACGATCGTACATCTGCCCCTAAGTCTTTTGCTCTCCTAACGTTCTTTAGCAAAGTTGCTTTAAAGGCTTACTAGGCTTCTAGCCTCACATGACAGATTTCGGGTCACAATTGAAAAAAGTGCATTGGTTTTTCACAGTGACCAGCCTTTAGGCAAATGCAAGATAAGTCCAGTCTTGTCAAAATTATAATAACAACTACGGACACACTTTCCTACCATAATACCACAGAAAATGGCCAGTAGAACTTTTTCCCACCACCACATGGAAGAATGGCCAATGGAATGCCTTCTTATCACAACACCAAGGGAAAATTGCCAATGGAACTAATTTCTACCGCCACACCATGGATCGACAACTAATGGAATCCCTTCCTACCACAAGACCATGTAAAGATGGCCAATGGAACTGTTTTCTATCACAACACCATGGAAAGAACAACTAACGATCTTTGTAAAACCCTGGTTCATCTGAGGACTGCAGGACAATGCACAGCTAAAGAGAACACACACGACATTAAAACACACCTCAAAAAAGACAATTAGACCTCCATCACAATGTTTACTTTATTCTAAGACAGAGTTCATTGCTCATGAAAGCTGATTCCTTCCTACATGCTAGTTAAGTGCAGCAGGACTTCATGTTTGATATGTTTACTTGATTAAAGTCAAGCAAATAGGTTAGAATGGATATCCAATAAGAGGGCAAGAAAACAAATGTACTAAAAAATGAAAAAAACATCTTATTATTTGGGACTTAAAGAACAAGTTACTTACCTTCGGAAAAGCCTTATCTGATAGTGACTCCATGTAGCTGCATATTCCTTACCTTAGAATAGTCCACAGGCGTCAGACTAGACCCAGACGTTTTTGAGCAGTACCCCTGCGCACCGGTAGGTGGTGTCGTTCGGTTAGGCACCATCCACACCGGAAGTGCAGTGCAAGGTGCCCATACAGGCACCACCCCAGTGCGCTGTCATCAGTTTCTCTTCACAAATTTCCACACCAGAAGCGCGGAGCCACGAGAAACACTGACAAACTGGTGTGCATTTCTAAGGCCCTTTGAAAGGTGACCCTCACACTGTAATCAGTTTGCAGAGAGAAGAAGCTCAGTAAGGAATCTGCAGCTAGATTGTGTCGCTACTAGATTAGGTGTCACCGAAGGTAAGTAGCTTGTTCTTTTGTTAGAGGCTTTTAGCTGCAGCTTCTTTACCTTAGAATAGATACCCAAGCAATGCCTCCCTGGAGGGGGGTCTTCGAAACTGATAAGACCAAAAGATCCTGCAGGACTGAGCGGGCAAAGCCCCATCACAATGGACCGGCCTGTCGAGGCAGTAGTGTTTGGTTGATGTGTGCAGATATGCCCACGCAGCTGCCTGACAGATGTCCTAGACAGGGACTCCACAAGCTAATGCAGTGGTCGCAGCCTTGGCTCTGGTGGAATGGGCACGAAAGCTCTCAGGGGGATGCTTTATGGCCAAGAAGAGAAAGAGATTAATAACAAATATGGCCTTAAGGCCATATTTCAGGTTGAATTATGCTTTATACAAAATAACTGCTAGTAGGTAAACATGATATATTTTTCTCGCTATCATGAGTAACGCGCTACAGGCAGCTAATCTGTAGCGAGCGGCCATTTTACCCCAGTCGGAAAACTAGTCTTTGCCGACACGAGGATGTTGACGGCTGCCCGGATCTGGGTAATATATTCCAGACCGGCCACGCCCGCCGGCAGCTTTGGAGCCGTGGGCGGACAGGCTCCTCCCAAAGTGAGGGAGCAGCCTTGAGGAAGTGAGTATTAGTAGGGCTGTGCCTCATGCTATTCAGCATCCCGGCCTCGCACTAACTACTGCATTGTTTTTGACCATTTTTCTAACACATTTTTGCATTTCCTTACGAACAAAGTATGACTACAGGCGTCCCTCCTTCCCCGTTTGGACTCATGATGCCTTAATGAGGCTTATAACATGTATGTACTTTGTGTGTAGTCTGTGATTTTTTTGTGTGTATGTATTGTTCACTGCATTTTTCCATGGTATCACTAAGTGTTCACAAATGATAGCGAGAAAAAAATATCACGTTTACCCACTAGGGGTATTTTGTATAAAACATAACAACCTGCATTATGGCCTTATTAATCTCTTTCTCTTCTTTTTATACCCTCTTAGGAAAACATAGGCCCTGATGAAAATCCTTGGGGTAGGGCTTGAAGCTAGTTGACCAGAGAAACCCAGGGACATGACCCTGTAAAATTTCCCACTGTCCCTTTATTTTAATAATATCGACTAGAGGTGCTATTAAGTATCACTTTCCAAAAAGCCAGATATTTATTTTACCTTTTAAAAAAAAAAAAAAACGCTCCTATATACTTTTCTCATCTGGATAGGTTCCAATACTACCAGTGCTCCCACGTACCCCTTGGTCGTAGCACGCCCCTTTCCGCAGCTGGTCTGTGAAGAACCCTATGATGAAGCATGCCACCAAGGGGCAACCCTGGTGGGTGAGGGTTATTTAAAGAAATCTGTTTTCTTTCCTTTTCTCACATGAGGGTATAATAATAGAACACATTTCCCTTAGGATAACAGTGACTCTCTTTAGCAAATGGAGTGGACAGTTGTGAAGTGGCTCCAAGATCAAAAAAACATTAAAAAAAGGTCAAGACCAGGCATAACTCCCACTGGGGCATGATGAATGGGCGGGGGGGGGGGGAGCTTCTGTTGGAGACATTTGAGGAACCTAGTCACAACGGGTGACTTGAACAAAGAAGGTTGGTTGGGCAACTGCAAAAATGCTGAATTGGCTGATAGATAACCCTTAACTGTGCCCAGAGCACAGTACTGCTGGGTCAAAGATAGAAAAAATAACAAGGCTTACGAGAGAAATACAGAGAGAAGGTAGATGTTTCTTGGTGCGCACCACTCCACAAATAAGTCCAAGCTGCAGGTAAATACCGTCTTGGTGGAAGGACGCTTGGCTGCCAGAATAACATCGCAGACTTCGTGAGGAAGGTCGAAAGCAGTCAACTGTCACTGCTCAATCTCCACGCATGAAGGCGGAAGGTGTGCAGGTTCAGGTGCATGTCCCTCCCCTGTTGCTGTGACAGAAAATCATCTCAAAGAGGCAGCCTAACCAGAGGACCGATGTTCTTGCTCGATAGCTCAGGATACCAGACTCTGTGCTGAATCAGGGGCCACAAGAATTACTTGGGCCTGGTTGTTTTTGATCTTTTTTTTAAAACTCTGAGCAGGAGTGATATCGCGGAAGGTGTACAGGAGGCCAGCGAGAGCTGCCTTGGAAACTCTAGCGCGTAGAAGTGCTGACATTGCGCGTTCTCTGTGGTGGTGAACAGATCTAACCAAGGTTCTTCCCACTCTTGAAACCTTGCACCACCTCCGGATGGAGACGCTGTTTGTGATCCGCTAGGTATCGACGGCTGAGTTTGTCCACCGTGGCTATCAGAGAGGCTGCCAGGTGTTGACTCACCAGGGAAATGCCCTGATGTTCAAGCCATGTCCAGAGACACAGGGCCTCTTGGCAAAGGGTCCATGACCATACCCGGCCCTGTTTGTTGCAGTACCACATGGTGATGGTGTTGTTTGCGAAACCTTGCACGAGCCTCCCATTGATCGAAGGAAATAAGGCCTTCAATGCAAGTCAGATCACACTCCGCCGGAGACCAGAATGCTTTCACCTCCACCTCTCTCAGATGGCCGCCTCAGCCCAGGAGAGGAGCATCTGTTACTACAGTCAACTGCGGTTGGAGAAAGAAGAGGGGTCTGCTGCTTACCCAATTACGGTTCTTCATCTACCACTGCAGGTCTTTAGCAGTTCCCTCCATGATCTGGACGATGTCGGAGAAATTTCCAAGATGCTGTGACCACTGGGACTGCAGGTCCAACTGCAGAGCCGGCATATGCCAACTTGCATGGGTAACTAGCAGGATGCAGGAGGCCATGAGGCCAAACAGGCTCAGAGTCAGTCTCAACAAAATCAAGGATACATTTTGAAACATCAGAATCATAGACTGAATATCCTGGAGTCGCCGTTCGGGAGGATAGACCCAAAACTGCACTGTAGCCAGAACAGCTCCGCTGAAAGGGAGCATCTGGGAGGGAGTCAGGTGTGACTTCAGCACATTTATTGTGAACACCAGTAAATGCAGAAGGTCTGCCGTAGTCTGGAGGTGGGAGAAGGCTGCCTGGGGTGAGCCCACCTTTAACAGCCAATCATCAAGTTATGGGAAGACTGGAACCCCTGACCTCCACCACCATCACTTTTGTGAAAACCATGGGGCGCTGGTGAGGCAAAAGGGAGCACCACAAACTGGAAGTGCTCTTGGGGCAACTGCAAGTAGGTCTGTCAGGCAGGCAGGACAGGAATGTGAAAGTATGTGTCCTGCAAGTCCAATGCTTCCATCAAGTCTCCAGGGTCCAGGGCAGACAGGACTTGAGCAAATGTGACCTTTCTGGACTTCTCCTTTTTCAGGAAGAAGTTGAGAAATTGCAGTTCTAGGATAGGACGAAGGTCTCCGCACTTCTTGGGCACCAAAAAGTAGCAGGAATAGCAACTAACACCTACTTCTGATGCAGACACCCTCTCTATGTTCCCTTGAACGCCAATGCTTATTTATTTATTTATGCATTTTTATATAGTGCAAACTTTACCCAGAGGTGTCAGAACGCTTTACAATAGAGCGAAGTAAATTACATAATAAATGGGAGTAGCATGGTAGTAGGTAAAACTACTTATATGTATAACAGTAACTCGTGGTGAGAGTTACAGATTAACAAATTACAGATTCACTCAAGGTTACATAGTAAGCGAAGGTAGAGCGATTAGGGTTATACAAGTACAGAACACATATTTACAAAATTGAGATGGAGGGTAGTAGTAGCTCTCGTTAGTATCATTTAACAATCAGGGTCATGACCTGCGATGAGGGGGCGTGTGCCTTGTGAGGAGCTGGGCGAGGAGAATTTGATAGAAGTGTCTTTGGAAGAGAGGAGTTTTGAGATCTGTTTTGAAAATCCAGAAAGAGGCGGTGGTCCAAAGGTTTGGAGGGAAAGAGTGTCAAATTCTAGTCGCATTACCTGAGAAGGATTGCGCCATAAGTCTTTCCCTTTGGAAAGTTGGAGGTTCGAGCAGTAAATATTCCGCATTGCGTGAGGGTTTGGAGCGGCCTGATATTTTGAGTTTGTTGGCCAGGTTGTGAGGGGTGGAAGTGTGTGTGGCTTTATGGGTGATGCAAGCAGTCTTATAAATTGTCCTAGTTTCCATGGGAAGCCAGTGAAGAAAAATCAGTATGGGTTTAATATGGTCGTTTCTTTTGGCCCTATTGAAGAAATGTGCCACTGAAAGGAGGATTGATTTTAGAGGAGATAAGTGGGCTTTGGGGAGGCCGGTAAGAAGAGAATTACAGTAATCCAGTCTGGAGAGTATCAAAGATTGAACCAGCGTTTTCAGGTCTTGCTTAGGTATGAAATGCCGAATACCCCAGAAAAGGAGAAGTTGATAGCGCGCATTCTTGGCCATTGTGTTGATTTGGGAATGTAGGTTGAGTCTTTTGTCCAAGATAATGCCTAGGGATTTGGCACTGTCAACGATAGTAGACTTGTTGTAAAGAATGTTCAAATTATCCATCCATGATTGAACAGGAGGTAGGAGGTGGAGAGTTTGAGGTTGAGAGAAGAAGGAATTCGGTTTTAGAGTGATTCAGAATTAGATGATGAGATTTAATCTATTCTTGGATGGGGTTGAAGGTGGAAGCGAGGATTGAAATGTCATGTGCGGAGGACACCTTTAGGTAGAGTTGGGTGTCATCAGCATAGAGGTGATAATGGATCCCTGACTTTTTTAGAAGGTTTCCCAGCGGTTCCATGTAAATATTGAAAAGGGTGGCCGCGAGGCTCGAGCTTTGAGGGACGCTTTGATCCACAGCCTTTGATGTAGAGAGGCCGTTTGCTATTTTAATTATCTGAGATCAAAACATTTGAGCACTGCGCCTTCAAATCCCATTGAACGAGTTACTTACCTTCGGTAACAATGTATCTGGTCTGGTAGAGACACAATCTAGCCGTAGATTCCTTAACTTAGAATATCCTCCAGGCGTCAGTCTGGATCCGGAAATCTTCAGCAGTACCTCCGCGTGCCGGGAGACGGCGCTGCATTGCTCCGCCCTGACGTCGTCCATGGATGTGACATCAGTGGAGCCATATAAGTCCCTCCCAGTGCGCTGACGTCAGTTTCTACTGTGAAACTTTTCCGTGCCACAATGCGGAGCCAGCACGAAAACTATGAGAGTGTGGGAACAGTGTGCTAAAAAAGAGTGAAATTCTTTGAAACAACGACAATAATGAGAAGAATGACATGAACAGCAGAATGCATGTCATAGAAAAACCCTTCAAAGTGTAAGGAACTGAAGGAAGAGTGCAGAGCACGCTCCCCTAGAATCAGAGCCACATAAGCGAAGAACCATACCCTCCCATGAGGCAAGCAGCAAGTGAAATGAATGTTATGATAAATAACAAGCAGTCTGCAACAATAGGATTGTTATGGTAAGGGACCATAGGGCTGTAACAACATGTCTGCCATGTCAACGGACCACACTGCTGCAACAGAAAAATGTGCAACCGCACGTCATAAGCATGATCACTTGGCAGCCGCAGAGTCAAGAAGACCACAACTCATGGAGAAAGGCAGCGGGGAAGGGTTGGAGGTAGAAACATGACCAAGCACCACCCTGGAAGGGACTTGGGTGCAGGAGCGTGGATAGGACTGGGTGGAGAAGCCACAGACAATACAGAATAGGACATCCGGCCCTGGAACGGATGTGAAGAAGGGTAACACATGGGAAGACAGAGACCACTGGCAGACAACCCAGTTGGTACGAACCCAACCTGAAAGGTTCTCGCAGAGCGGGGGGGTTGTGTGGGCGTTAAGGAATCTGCAGCTAGACTGTGTCTCTACCAGATACATTGTTACCGAAGGTAAGTAACTCATTCATCTAATAGAGACATCTAGCCGCAGATTCCTTATCTTAGAATAGATACCAAAGCCATACCCCATAGGAGGAGGGTCTGCGACTGAACCCACCAAGTTCCAGAGGAACTGATCCGTCCATAACGACTGACGATAACAGGCAGTGAACAGCAGTGCCAGCAAGGCTGACACCAGACCCATCAACCCCGAAAAAAGGGGACAGGAGGGGTGAACAAGAAAAGGCAATGGCACCCTAGTCCGTATAGGACCCAATGAAACTTGAACCTTCCAGTAATGGACGAAGGTAAGCCACCAGAACCAGAAGGCCAGTGCCTAATGGTAAGAAATCCATAAGCGTCTGCAATCAAAAGAAAAGCAAAAACTGTGCGCAGGATCCCATGGATCCACAAAAAGTCAAGTGCTAGAGAAAGGACTACAAGCATGACAAAGTCCGAGCGAACAAAGGAGCATTCACAACAGTGAATGCCCAGAATGACCTGTATAGGACAGAATGTCATCCATCAACAGATAGACAACCCTTAGTAACAAGGAAATATAAATATCTGAGGAGTAAGGGACACACAAACCAGACAGTGTGGACCGTAGGAGCCACACTATGCATAAACGAAAGCCCGTGACATGCAGCAGTGACAGCACACATGCGTTGGCAGAAGACATGGAACGTATCACGAGGAAGGTATACTGATCAACCATGCACAGAAGCACATAGAGGAAAGGAGACCGGCAGAAGTCGGATCCCCACCCAAGACTCGCTCCCCACCCAAGACCCGCTCTCATAAGAAAGAGAGGGAGGGAGAGAGAGAAAAAAGAGGTGCCCAATCTAGGGCAAGAAAACCCCCGGATACGCCACAACCATAGATGTGGACCCTCTCGCAGTTGTACATGAAAACATATGTACATATATACACATGTACATGGAAGATCTTTTTCTTACAATGTAGCTAGACTCTGGAACAGCCTGCCACCACACCTTCACTTGGAATTCCGCCATCTCCCCTTTCGAAAACTTCTTAAAGCACAAGTTACTAACTTGTGTAACGATATATCTGTAAGAGACAGTAGTTAGTGACAGATTCCTTACCTTAGAATATCCCCAGGCGTCAGGCTGGATCCGGAAAGTTTTTGCGTAGCAGTACCCTTGCGCGTCGGTAGGTGGCGTCGTACGGCTCCGCGTCTGTCGTCGGCGTCGTGATCGCCGGGATGACGTCGCGGGCAGTACTTAGACGCCGCCCCTGCGCGCTGACGTCAGTTCTGTACACGACTTTCCGCACCAGGAACACAGAGCCATGCAAGAAGCTGACATAGGTGTCTGAAAAATACTAGGGCCCTGAAAGGGATGTCCTTAACCCTAGAAATCAGTTCGCAGAACGGGGAGGATGGGTGGGCGGTAGGAATCTGTCACTAACTACTGTCTCTTACAGATATATCGTTACACAAGTTAGTAACTTGTGCATCTGAAAGAGACACGTTAGTGACAGATTCCTTATCTTAGAATAGATACCCCAGCAATACCAACCCCGGTGGTGGGTCTGCGAACAAAGATCAGACAAGGAAGTCCCGGAGGACAGAACGGCCAAAAAGCCGTCCCTCCGGACCTGGCAGTCAAGGCAGTAATGCTTGGTAAACGTGTGCAGCGAGGCCCACGTAGCTGCCTGACATATATCCTGCAGCGGAACACCGCGGCCTAAAGCCGTGGTAGCAGCCGTTGCCCTGGTGGAATGGGCACGCAGCCCAACAGGAGGCTCCTTCTTAGCCAAAGAATAGCAGGCTTTGATACACAAGGTGACCCAGCGAGAGATGGTTCTCTTGTGCACCGCCTGACCTTTTTTGGCGCCCACGCAGCCAACAAAGAGCTGGTCATCCACCCGGAAGTGTTGTGTGCGGTTGATATAAAAGGAAAGCGCACGTTTTGGGTCCAGACGGTGGAGCCTCTCTTCCTCTCTGGAAGGATGCGGAGGCGGAAAGAAGGTGGGCAAAGTGATGGTCTGCCCGATGTGGAAGGCAGTAACCACCTTTGGCAAGAAGGACGGACGCGTCCTAAGAACAACCTTGTCTGGATGGACAGACAGAAAGGGAGGTTTGCATGATAGAGCCTGGAGCTCACTCACCCGCCGAGCGGAGGTGATGGCCACCAGAAAGGCTGTCTTCAGAGTCAGAAGACGAAGAGGACAGTTATGTAGAGGCTCAAAGGGGAGCGCACATGAGAAAGGTGAAGAACCAAGTTCAAGTCCCACTGAGGCATCACAAACGGAACAGGAGGGAAGAGGTGTGTAATGCCTTTTAAGAACCTGTTAACAACAGGGGACTTGAAAAGAGAGGGCTGATCAGGGAGCCTGAGGAAGGCCGAGATCGCACAAAGATAGCCCTTGATGGTACCCAGGGCAGAACCCTGTTGGGCCAAGGAAAGAGGGAACAGAAGAACCTCAGAAAGAGGGGCAGAGAGGGGATTCACAGCCTTTGATGTGCACCATGCCACAAACTTCTTCCACCTGCAGGCGTATACCACCTTAGTGGAGGGACGCCTGGCTGCCAGAATCACATCACAAACTTCGGGAGGCAAGTCGAAAGGAATCAACTGCCGCCGCTCAATCTCCACGCAAGCAGGTGGAGGCTGGACAGGTTCAGGTGGAGGACCGTCCCCTGCTGCTGCGACAGAAGATCCTCCCGAAGAGGCAGACGGATCGGGGATCGACGCTCATACTGAGTAGCTCGGGATACCAAACTCTTCGAGCCCAGTCCGGAGCCACAAGAATGACTTGGGCCCGGTCGCGCCGAATCTTCTTCAACACTCTGGGTAGAAGTGGTATAGGCGGAAAGGCGTACAACAGACCGCAACTCCACTCACGACGAAAAGCGTCGCCGAGCGAGTGCCGCCTTGGAAATTCCAACGCGCAGAACTGCTGACATTGCGCGTTCTCTTCGGTGGCGAACAGATCTAACCAAGGCTCTCCCCACTGCTGAAAGAGACGTTGCACCACCTCCGAGTGAAGACGCCATTCGTGATCCATCATGCACCTGCGGCTGAGTTCGTCCGCACTGGCGTTCAGGGAACCTGCCAGGTGTTGAACCATCAGGAATATGCCCTGATGTTCCAGCCATGTCCAGAGGCGCAGAGCCTCTTGACACAGGGTCCACGACCCCACCCCGCCCTGTTTGTTGCAGTACCACATGGCGGTGGTGTTGTCTGTGAACACCTGCACTACCTTCCCTTTGACAGAGGGAAGGAATGCCTTGAGTGCAAGTCGGATCGCCCGGAGCTCCAGAAGGTTGATATGGAGCCGGGACTCCGCCGGAGACCAGAGGCCTCTGATCTCCGCCTCTCCCATGTGACCGACCCATCAGAGAGGGACGCGTCCGTCACCACTGTGTGCTCAGGCTGGGGAAGGGAGAGAAATCTGCCCATGACCCATTGCCGGTTCGAGAGCCACCACTGCAACTGTTTTGCAGCCCCCTCCGAGATCTGGACGTGATCGGACAGGTTGCCCTGGTGCTGCGCCCACTGGAACTTCAGGTCCCACTGCAGAGCCCGCATATGCCATCTGGCATGATCGAACAGCAGGATGCAGGAGGCCATGAGGCCCAGCAGCCTCAGGGTCATCCGTACCGAAACCCAGGATAAAGGCTGAAAGATCGGAATCATAGCCTGAATATCCCAGGCTCGCCGTTCGGGAGGATAGGCCCGAAACTGCGTCGTGTCCAGAACTGCTCCGATGAAAAGGAGCTGTGGAGAAGGAATCAGATGCGACTTCGGCACATTGATGGAGAACCCCAGCGAGTGCAGGAGTTCGGCCGTAGTCTGGAGGTGGGAGACGACTGCCTGGGACGAGCCCGCCTTCAGCAGCCAGTCGTCGAGGTAGGGGAAGACTGGAACCCCTGCCCGGCGCAGATGAGCTGCGACCACCGCCATCACTTTCGTGAACACCCGAGGGGCACTTGTAAGGCCAAAGGGGAGCACGGGGAACTGAAAATGCTCCAGGCCTACCGTGAACCCCAGGTAACACCGGTGGGCCGGCATGACGGGGATGTGAAAATAAGCGTCCTGCAAGTCCAACGCTACCAACCAGTCTCCAGGGTCGAGGGCAGTCAAGACCTGAGCTAGGGTGAGCATCTTGAACTTCTCCTTCCGGAGGAAGCGATTGACGTTCCGGAGGTCCAAGATAGGACGCATGTCCTCCTTGTCCTTTTTGGGCACCAGAAAGTAGTGGGAGTAGCAACCACGTCCTACTTCTGGGGTCGGAACATGCTCGATGGCCCTCTTGGCCAAGAGGGCCGTGACTTCCTTCTGCAGAAGCACCAAGTGATCCCCTGACATGCGGTGGAATTGAGGTGGCATGGCTGGGGGTGGTCTCGAAGGGGAGGGAGTAGCCCCTTCGGACAATGTCCAAGACCCACCTGTCCGAGGTGATGGCACGCCAGTGGTGAAGGTGATGGCGGACCCTGCCCCCTACTGGCGTGCTGTGCACCTGAAAGGAAGGACTAGGAGGGCTTGGAGGCCGTGGACGGGGCGGAGTTGGTGGCCTGACCCGCACGCTGGTTGACCGAACCGCCACGGCGGTAGCCACGTCCTCGGCCACGCGAAGACGCTTGCTGCGCGGGCCGGTGGCTGGGCAGCGGACGTGACTGGGCGCCCCTTCCGTGGCCACGAAAGGGGCGAAAAGCAGAGGTTAGCGGAGGGCGCACAACAAGAAAGGCCCAGGGACTTGGCAGTAGCCCGTGAGTCCTTAAAACGCTCCAGCGCATGGTCTGCTTTGGAACCAAAAAGACCGACTCCATCAAAGGGCATGTCCATGAGTGTATTCTGGACATCACCCGAGAAACCAATTGTTCTCAGCCAGGCGTGGCGACGCAGCGCCACCGTCGTTGCAAGCGATCTGCCCAGCGAGTCGGCGGTATCAAGGCCACAACGTATGGTGAACTTTGCCGCATCCCTACCTTCCGCAATGGTGCGGGTAAGCAGTGTCTGGACCTCCTCAGAACACTGGGGCAAAACAGCCGCCACCGAATCCCACAGGGAGTGGGTATATCGGCCCAAAAGGCAAGCGGTGTTGACGGACCGCAAGCCAGCACTGGAGGAAGAAAAAGCCTTCTTCCCAAACTGGTCCAGGCGTTTGGATTCCCTATCCGGAGGGGCGGTAGGGAAGGCGGTTTGGGAGGCAGAGGCTTGGACAACCAAGCTCTCGGGGTGGAATGTTGAGAGAGAAACAAGGGGTCGCCCGGAGCAGGGCGATGGCGTCGGGCCAAGTTCCTATCCACAGGAGCCCCTGTGGTGGGCTTGGACCAGGCGCCCAAAAGAACGTCAGTCAGTGCATCATTAAACGGCAGCACAGTCTCCGAGGAGGAAGCTGCCGGCTGAAGCACTTCCGTCAGGAGATTAGTCCTGACAGCCACAGTAGGCAATTGGAGGTGCAAGGCTCCAGCTGCTCTACGCAACACCGTTGCGAAATTTGCTCCCTCCTCCGTAGCCACGGGAGGAGACAGCATGCCAGTGTCAGGGGAAGTGTCTAGACCACAGGCATCCCCAAGTTCCTCTGCCCAGTCCTGATCATACTCACACTGCCGTGTGAGAGGGTCTTCCGACCCCTCCCAGCTCTCCTGGTCCTCCTCTGGTTCAAAATATGGAGGAGGAGGGACATCTGGGACCCAAGGTCTCATCGGCGCCGGAGCCGGCGTCGAGCGACGTCGGTCCAGCTCCATGTCCGGAGCCGGAGAGAACCGGGGAACGACGCCGCCCGGAGCCCCGGACGGTGTCAGGAACGGCACCGGGGACATAGACGCCGGCGGAGGCGTGGTTAGGTCAACCGGCGTCGATGGGGGTTGCGGTACCACCGGAGCCGGGATCGAGGCCGGGGCCGGAGCCGAGGCCAAGATCAAGGCTGGCGGGACAGGCGACGCCGGGACCGGAGTCGTCGGCGACGCCGGAGCAACCCCATCTTGGCCCGCGGGGCCCGAAGGCGCACCGGAGGGACCTTGAGGCCCGAAGAGGCGGGCCATGGCCGACAGGAATTCCTGTATTTGGGCCGGAGTCGCCCCCGAACCCGGAAAGGACGGGTAATGCGGGGGCGGCTCCACAGGCACGTCCGGGGCCGCGGGGACGGTGCCGACAGGGGCCTCAGCCGAGTCGCGAGACCGGCGAGGCGAAGTCTTAGAGCGATGATGCTTCTTAGACTTTTTGTGCTTCGACTTACCCGAGGAGCGCGAAGACTTGGACTCCGACGACCGGCGGGGGCTCCGCGACCGGCCCCTCGACCTCTCACGGGACCGGGGCTTGGTGCGGCGCGGAGCCGACTGCCGGACCTCGAGGAGCTTTCGAGACCGCTCTCGCAAAGCCTTCGGGTGGAGTTTCCGGCAGTCAGGGCACGACTTGGTGTCATGGTCTCGGCCGAGACAGTAGAGACACTCTAAGTGCGGGTCTGTGATCGACATCATTCGACCACTGGCGTCGCATGGCTTGAAGCCGGGCATCCCTACCGACACCTAGGAGTCGAGAAGACTCGAAAAGAAACAGTGAAAAAATCACCAAAACATTTAGTCAAAAATTGACTAGGGCACTGCTCTTCCCGGATCTGCGCTTACTGGCGCGGAAAAAGAAGAACTGACGTCAGCACGCAGGGGCGGCGTCTAAGTACTGCCCGCGACGTCATCCCGGCGATCACGACGACGGACGTGGAGCCGCACGACGCCGCCTACCGACGCGCAAGGGTACTGCTACGCAAAAACTTTCCGGATCCAGCCTGACGCCTGGGGATATTCTAAGGTAAGGAATCTGTCACTAACGTGTCTCTTTCAGATACATGTTTATTTCAACATTCTGCCTTATAATCTCTTAGTTTCCCTCCTATTCGGCTGCTAGCGCTGGGATGCCTTAGGGTAGCTATGCGCTCAATAAATGCTGAATAATAATAATGCATGTATATACACATATATAAATACATAGAAAGTCTTTTATTATTATGTATTTATTATCATTCATTTTAATATTATTATTATTTTATTTTGGGGGGGAAAAAGAGCAAGGGAGACTCGAAGAGCATGCCTAGATAAAAACAGCAGCCCATACAATAGGTACCAACAGGACCGAGGCGAACCATAGCAGGGCATGACCCATGCCATAAGATTGAATGTATATACAGACATAGTCAAAAACTGGAACAACCCTGTACAAGCATAGTATAAATGACCAGGAGCCACCCGAAACAAGAGACGTGTAAGGGTAAGATAGCAGAGGCCATTAACAGAGGAACCTAACCCACTGTCTAACGAAAAAGAAGAAGAAGGCTGCCTGGGAAGTGCGCCGGAAAAGAGGGGCGGAAACAATGGCCCACAACGCAGCTGGCGTAGAACCCACTGCAGAGAAGGACAAGCCGTAGCGTACTCAGAGCCAAAACGGATTCAGAACAGAAACTGTTCCGGCAGTTGAACAGAAAGACACTGTTGCCAGAATAGACAGCCAACCCAGACAAGAAAAAGGGGGGTGGAAATACAGTGAAACACTTGAAAGACCGTCAAGGCAAAACATGCAAAACAGGAAAACTCCAGACGAATCAGTCGTGGCGGAAATTCCACAAGACTCTGGAGAAGTCTGCAGTCACGTAGGCAGGAGAGAACTACGGACCACTGTGAAATACAAACACCCAGGCTCCTAGAAGGAGACACGCTACCCCTGTGGATTCTATACCTGGGAAGAATTATGAACACAGGAGACAGAGCATGAAGAGGCAAAACCATATCGCCATAGCTCATAGCATGGGTAATAGAACAATTCCCCAAGGGGGAAGCCCATGCACTATAGAAAATTACCCCAAGGGGGAAGAAGAAGAATGATCCAAGGAGGGCCTCACGAGGATCCTCCGAAAGGATCTACACAAACCAGGAAGAACCTAGAACATTGCACAGAAACATCCTGTGGCAAAGTAGAAGTGCTATACGATAGCCAATAAATACCCCACAAAAGGTAGGTCACATCGCAATAAAAAAGCAAGGGAGAACCTCTTGAGACTAGCTCGTAGGCAGAGGAGTCGAAAATAATTGCCCAAAACAGCTGCCCAGCTGTAGCGGACGCCTGGGAAATAAAAGCTTGAACCCAGACACAGATAACAGAGATAAAACAGTAACAATACTGCAGCCAAGCAACAAGAAGTCCTCAACCAGGGACTAGAACAAAACTATTCATGGAAACCCAGACATGAAACGCTGGTCCGCTGAGTCCCCATGGCTGTCAAAAAGGTGAGCCCCATCAAAGGGCAATTTTCGGAGACGCTCCTGAACATTGTCAGGAAAACTGCTGTCCTGTAGCTAAGCATGGCGACACAAATCGATGGACCTGGCCATCGCCCGTCCCACAGAATCAGTATTGTCCATTGCGGAACGGATTGAGAACTGGGTCAGCTCACGACCGTCTTGGAGCACCCGGGATAGTTCAGCCCGAGGGCCGTCCTGAAGGGATGGAAGGAGACACTCTACCGAATCCCAGAGGGCAAAAGTAGCCCGTGCAAACACGCAAGCCGTGTTCAAGGACCGAAGGCCCGAGCTCGCAGATGCAAATATGTGTCGACCACATGACTCCAACCAGCGAGACTCCCTCGTGGGTGGAATCATGAGAGGGGAGGTCAAGGGCAGCGAAGCTGAGGCTGCCTGGGTGACTTGCCCTTGAGCCCTAGGATGTAGAGATAGACAGACAAGGTCATCTGCGGCCGGGCGATGACGATGTGCGGTAGCACGATCCACAAGGTCCCCCGAAGAGGGCCTCACTCAAGTACCCAGCAGAATGTCGTACAGAGACCTGCCAAATGGTAGTAAGGGCTCGACATCTGCAGTGCCTTGATGGAGCAGATCCAACAAGGGGGCGGAAGGCAGAGAGATAGAAGAAGGCTGGAGCTGTAAGATGTCCGCAGCCTTATGAACCACTCGTGCAAAAGCTGCACTGGCCTCCGTGGCTATTCTAGGGGGTGACAGGAGGTCATAAGTGGGGGACTGTTGCAGGCTAACCTGTCCACCCAGGGCCACTGGTTGCGCAGCCCTAAGACGTCAGGGGAACTGCTCCACATCCCCATGTTCCGAAGAACACTCAAGCAACACTGGGGGAGGGAACCCCCAGGGCCCACATTATCAATCATTAAGGGAGCAGGAAAGGACGTCTCCGGCCTCGAAAGAAGTCGAGACGGCGCTGCATCGGCGTCGACAAACGCCAAAGGAGCCTCCAACGACTGGCGTCGGGACGGCGTCGACTCACCCTCCACCGCAACAGGGTACTGCAGTGTGGATCGGCGTCGGCCCGGAGACAAGCCCACCGCTGCGGCCGCATCCGACACCGCAGGGAGACCCGCAGGACTGCGCTCTGGTGCCAGAGGGGGACTGCGGCCCGACATCTGAATGGGGAGGCCCACTGGGCCCACTCCCGACGTCGCAGCGACTCCGGAACCGGAGTCAGGGCACTCGGTTGACGCCGAGGACAAACCCGCCGGCGAGCTTCCAGCCAGAGTCCCTACCACCTCTGTGGGGCCCGAAGGCACGCCAGGGAGAGGGGTCGACCTAAAGATTGCCTGCAAAGCCAGATAATTGGCTTCCATCTGGGCTCTAGACGCCTCAACCCCAGGAAATGGGGGGTAGGGGGGATCAACTGTTGCGGGCCGTGTTCGGTAAAGACAGGGAGCAGCGGGCACCGACGTCATGAACGCGTGAGGCCAACAGCCTCCGCGTCTTCTTCTTATGCTTACCTGAGGAAAGCGTGCAACGTACCTGGGAACGACTACGCGACCTGTCTCGAACAGAAGTCTCAGCACGAGATGGAGAGCGGCGCTCGGACTCATCCTCTAGAGATGGAGACTAGCGCTGCTTGGACTCAGCTGCTGGAGATGGAGACCGGCGATGCCTGGACTCCGAACGGGACATCTGGGCGGACAATAACTTCATCTTACATTCCCGCAAGGATTTCGGCTTCAGCCGCCGACAAGCGTCGCACTCCTCGGAGTTGTGGTGCTCCCCCAAGCACCAGATACAAATCGTGTGTGGATCCGTCGCCGACATCTGCCACGTACAGGTCTCACACGACTTGAAGCCAGCAGGCATCGCACACTGTTCCCCGGACGAACAAAGGTGTCAGAAAGGCCCAAAAACAGAAATAGTCCAGAGGAACTGCTTCTCCTGGACCCACGTTGTAGACGTGGAAAAGAAGATAACTGACGTCAGCGCGCAGGGAGGGACTTATATGGCTCCACTGACATCACATCCGTGGACGACGTCAGGGCGGAGCCATGCGGCGCCGTCTCCCGTCGCGCAGAGGTACTGCTGAAGATTTCCGGATCCAGACTGACGCCTGGAGGATATTCTAAGTTGAGGAATCTGCGGCTAGATGTCTCTATCAGATCTTTCTTTTAGTGTGTTCAGAAGAGTGTTATGGTTTAGAATCTCAAAGGCTGCGAAAAGGCCAGAAGGATCAGGAGACAGGGGTTGCCTGAGTCGAGTCCTCGCAGGGCATCGTCAATAACTTGTAGCAGTACTGTTTTAGTACTGCAGCCATGATTGAAGCCTGATTGAAATTCATCACAACGGTTATTGTCCTTAATATGTTGGGAGAGCCGGTGTCAGACAACACCCATCCAGCTCTGTGTTGGAGTCGGGAATGATGATGAGGATGGTGCCGCCGTATGGGGGATCAGCGGCGCTAGGAGTGTTGGTACTGGAGTGGGCACTAAGGAAGGTCATGGTCTTGTGGGTGGCGCCACCCCAGATCCAGCACAAGATCCATGGGGCCCAACTGGTGCTGAATTCAGTAGGGTCCCCTCCCAAACCCATAGAGACCGATGGAACTCCAGAGGGGTTCAGCTGCCCAAATATGAAGTGCATGGCCTCATAGAACTCTTTTAGTTGGGCGGGGGTAACTCGGGCTCCTGGAAACTCAGGGATGTGCAGAGCAGACCCTGAAAGAGTCTCTGCAGAGGAGCAAGGCTTGGTGTGCTGACGCTCCTGCGCCTCGTCTGAGGATTTGGACGGGCGCAACTTCTTCTTTCGCTGGGCTTACCTGGCGACTTAGATTGATACGAGGACCATTGGGCATGGCTCAGCAAGTGGTCCTGGGACCTTACGCGGGACCAGGATAGTAAATGTTGCTGGGTGATCCAACGTTGAGCAGTGAGGAGATTGAGGGAATGTTCCCTAAGGGCTTTCGGATGCATGACGCGGCAGTCCCCGCAGGTCTTGGAGTCATGGTCCCTCTCCAAGCACCACAGACAAACAGACGAACCAAGTGGGGGTCTGTCACAAACATCTGCCTGGGACAAGCATAACAGGACTTGAAACCCATAGGCTTTTCAGAGAGACCCCTATTACAACAAGAGAAGAAATTCTCAGAAAAGCGTCGAAAAAAAGTTGAGAAAAAACAGTCAAAAACTGGGTTAGTCCTTCATGGATCAACGCTGACTGGCATGGAAAGAAAAGAACTGACATTAGCGCGTTGGGGTAGCGCCTATATAGGCACTGGGCAGGTCACGTTCGCGCAGATGGCGCCGACACAGAGCCAAATGACACCATCTACTAGCAAACAGGGGTACTGCTCAAAAACTTCTGGATCCAGCCTGACACCTGGGGAATATTCTAAGGTAAGGAATCAACAGCTAAAAGTCTCTGTCTGGTACACAAGCTAATAATGGTTACACACAGATTTCAGAATTTGTAGAGCTCACACCATATATGTCCAGCAGTAGTTGTTGTGCGTATACTAATAGCAGGAGAACACACAGTTTGTGTATATGTATTTTGGGAGAAGATGTTATGCACTCAGTATCTTTAGAAACAGATGTGGGTTCAGGATAAATAAGGGTAAGGTGCTCTCATGCAATATTCTTTCATAACCTAATTAATGCACCATAACAATCTATGTAGATTTAATTGAGAGACAGGAGCATTTCTACACCTAAAAATGTATGGCTTTAAGACCCCAGCAGCATCATTTGGTAAATTTTACAATTAAGAGGTGTGGACTTACATGTCATTCCATAGTTGTAGATGTCCGAGTCACTGCTGGTAATTTCAATGGTGGTGCCGTTTGGCATTGAGAAATCATCTGCGGTGTCAGAGTTCCACACTCCTGTAAGAAAAAGTAGAAATATTAGCACCTGGAGCATCACCAGTAAAAGACCAAAAGACTTTGGTATGTAGTTAATGCCTCACTTTCACAAACAGTATAGATACCTAAACACATATATAATGAAACATATATATAAGTCGTAACTCATCTTCCAATGTCCTGTTTACTTTACAGAACACAGACACTGCTGTGTCTCTAACATGGTTCCCTACATTTGCTCTCTCTTCACAACCCTCTAATTACTGTGATTCTTTCCCATTCAGGATTGAATCTGTTTGCATATATCACCTATGCGAGTTATCAGGCAGTCCAAAAAGTGATTGTATACAGTGTACCTAGAGTAATCAACAGCAGTTCAGGTTAAGGGCCTGATTTAGGAGTTTATTCTGTCATGATGGGGGAGGTCATCCCAAGGGACCCTACCCACCAAATTTAGAGTTTTCTGCTGGCCCTACAGACAATTCTGTACATTGTCAGGACCACCGTCATGGCTGTTACTGCCAATGTAGGAAGTGTTTGACAGATGGTACCATCAGTCATTGTGACCACCCAACAAATGTTTCAAAAGTTTTTTGTTTTTCAAAAGCAAACTCACAAAGCAGGAGTTGAAAAACAAAAAAACGATTGGCCCCACACTCTTAGAGTGTTCTCCTAGGATGTAAGGGTCATTATTGTCCTTTTCCACTCCTTTATCTCCAGGTTTTTCCTTGCAGTGACCGAAAGAAAAAACAACATTATAATGCCCACGCTCAACAGGGCAGACAATGTAAATTCTACTCCGTCAGTCCATCGTCAAAGTATTCTGTTGACAGAGCCAATGGGTGCTTTGTTGACAGAAGACTTACGGTCTGTCTGACTCTAAATGGGGTGGATGGCACAAGGGTTTATCGGACAGGGCAAAGGTACGTCATGTTTGAGACAAAGGACCATGCCCGTCAAACTCTAAATCAGACCCTGGTTAAAGCATTTCCACACAATCTAATGTTGTAGTTCACGTCAAATATATCATACATGATAATAGTTGTTTTCCGCCATGCCAATAGCCAGTTCATGTTATTTCAAAACGTTTTACACAAAACATGGTGCACTGCTACTCTTACAGTATTTGAAATTCTTTGTTTACCACCTCTGTCCTATTTCTTTAAGAAACCTCAAAACTAGAACATATGGGTGCAACCTTTCACAATTACAACCGCCCTTTGTGTTAGTACAATGTCAGTAAGAGCTCAGTTCTTACCCAGCAGGCCGCTGGTTCGGTTGATGTATTGGGTGGGAAGGCTCAAGACTGCACTTAGGATTCCAAGAGAAGACAAAACAGATACCGCCACCACTCCGTCGAATGTCGCTGAGACTGAGTTGTTCTCTTTGACCAAGAAGATCCCTGTATCATTGTAAATGTTGGCTTCCATGTCTAAACAGTAAGAGAACGAAATGCAGCTTTACAACCAAATATTGAACTAAATTCATGAAAAAGGAGATGCTGACCACCTTTATTTTCCTATTACATTTGAGTTCATCCTAATTACAGTGTGATTTGGGACCCTTTATGCTATTGGTAGATTAATTACAATTGAGGTGTATCCTTCACAAAATATATGAGGTGACCTTTGACAGTACAAATGCTCACAATATAAGAAGCTACCCATAAGAGCACAGTTGTTTCATACAATTGCTTGCAAGGTAGGGCATTGGCTTTCCCAAATTAAAAGGGCAACAACTACTGAGACTGGAAGAGGCATATGAGCATTGTATAGGATCTAATCAAGCAAGCTATGCTTAAAATATTGTGCAGCATTTTAGGAAAAATGCATGGAAAAATGCATCAGAACATTAGTGCAATGTCACAGGACCACACTGAAAGGACCATCGACTTGAACTTATGAATGGACTTTCTGGGTTCTGAGCCAATTCGATGCAAATTGGAACATATGAAAAAGGTGGCAGTGAATATAGGGATAGAAGTACGAAACACTGATCACAAAATACTGGTTTCAAACTGCGACCATTATTTTTATGACCACAGTGGAATTTTGCAAAACTGACCTTTGTATTAATATGTTGCTTGACAAAATTGTGAAATATAGCGGGTCCAGATCTGACCATACTCATCAATATTTATGTGGTAGGTCGCAAATTGTGACTCATTACGATCAGTGACCGTCACAGGGATGGTGGTCTGTTGGGTTCAGCAGACCACCATTCCTGCAAAGGCATTTTAATTAAATTTAATTTTTTAATGCAGACTGTTTTTCATAAAAAACAGTACTGCATTTATAAAAGGTTTAAACTTTTAAAAAGTTTGAGTCTAGACGGTGGTGCCCAAACTACGCCTACTCCTCAACAAACTTTTTGCTTCCATTCAAAAGAGGAAGTGGTCCGTAAGGGACACCTTCCATTTTGTGACTGGCTTATCACCCATGTTAGGAGGTGATAAAAAATTAAATTTTGCGATTTCGGTCACAGAACACTGATACATAGCGTAACAAAGCACTGTTTGGAACGGATGCCCTAAACAATGGCCTTCCAAATAGTAATTAATTATCCACTTTTAACTCTATTTTATGATTTAGTAACATGTTACCGAATCGCAAGATGGGTTAGTAGATTTCAAAACCATTTCTGCATCACAAAAGCTGAATCATTGGGTTTGCAACCACAAAAAAGCTATGCACATTTGGCCCCTTGTCACCTAAGAATGACTAGAGAGAAGCTTCAGCCACCATCTTATGCTGAAAGGGCAGAGGTTAAAGGAACTATGCTGGTGAGAAACCCTCCATTGAGGGTAACACTCCCTGCTGACTCAGCCTTTGAAGTCTCCACCATTATTCTAAATCTAGATAAGATCAGGTCCTTGAGAAGCGTGTAGTACCTTTGGGTCCCAATGTTTTACGAGAGATCTTACTAGGACCACGATTCATAGATTTTCCAATCACGAGCTTTGGGGTAATAAGACAATTTACCGTCTTCTATCCTGGGGGTAATACTGCCCAGTTTCACATTGCATCTATGTTTGGGTCCCATTTAGAAGTAGTTTTAATTCTGACAAGTGAAAAAGTGTTGAAAAGGTGAGGGAGTCGCCTCTTCTTTTGATCACATAAAGTACGTAACTTTGCCTTGCTTCATTCAGGGGATCTACATCTAGCAACCAGCAGTAGGTGGGTCTCACACTTACTGAAACTAACATTTTTGGCACAACTGTGGTCAAAATTTTAATGCAACTCCTAAAGAAATCTGAAAAAGATATTAGACAAGAGAAAGTGCACAGAATGTAAACAATGTGGCTCAGTTTTGACACCTTTTCGTACACAAAGTTTCTTAACCATCGCAAAAATGGTTAAGGAAGATTTTTCACTGTACCTTCAGAATATAAAAAGTTTACAATGTTCTTGTTCAATACAACTTGGAGTATGTCATTTTGAAGAAACCACTCCACCTGTAAGGCAATAGATCATGTAAAAAATAATGTTTCTCCACACATCTGTTATTCCTGAGACTACATGACTACTTGGCTAAGTACTGCGTCTATTTCGACAATACTTTTTTAATAACTGCCAACTTTCCCAAACTCGGCCTACACCAGACTTTAGTGTGATGGAGATGCTTTTTGAGAATCCTCACCTATATACCTTTTGTAAAGCTTCTGAGTGCTGCTTTATGAAGAGAATTTTCTCCATTAACAAACATCTTCCTGGACAGAGAAGATTGTCTGCCCTCTGCTCTAACATATTCTCAAAAGGACTCACTGCTGAATAAAGCTCTAATTTACCTCTTTACCTTATGCAACACCATGAAAGCAGTGATTTTCCCTCTACATTCCATATATCCATCTTGGTAGAACCTTCAATTTAAAGCTGAACTAGAGAAACACCTTTCAAAGTAAACATCACCTTTCTCCTACCTATTGAGCAAACATTTTAGCAATTTAAACCTCTACTCCCCACCCACTTTGAAATGTCTAATGTTGAAGTGTGCTGCGGTAGTTTCCCACTTCATACATAGGCACAGGTTTTCCATCCATGATTTAATTACCTACAACATTTTGTATATTCTGATCTTCACTGAAACTTGAACAACTGAGGACTCAAACCTGCTCCATAGTGCTCTATCAACACCAATGCATTAAATTTTTACTTTTTCAGTTGGATCCGCCATATATTTCACATTTTTAGCCTGTTTCCTTACATTGTGCTACATATCATCCCTTTGCAGTGACGTGATAATGATTCTGCTGTTGATATTCAACACTAACCTGTATTTTCTTGCCCTCAGAGCTGTACTGAGAAGCAAAGGCGTTAAAGTTAGTAGCCAGAGCTGTTCCAGTTTGCGTTGTACGGCCCTGTAAAATGAAAGATGACCCAGTGCCCTTTGCGTTCAAGAGAGTAAAGTCTCCTAGGCCATTGAAGGTGTACCCATGTGCATCCAGAGTGGTAATGTGGGGGTCTCCGTACATCCAGGCTGCAACAGAAAGACATCATGAGTTATTGTGGTGTAAATGCATGGTCTGTGAGCACTAACAATGATGGGTGGAAAGGCCAGAAGGATTTTCTCTAATTGGGTGTATTACCTATGGCCAGACATTAATAAATATTTTGACATTGGGATTACTTTTTTATGCCAATCTAGTGTAGATACATTAAAGAAGTCATTGCAAAACCCAAGAGAGAAACCACTGCATAATGTGTATCAAACTTAGGTGGAAATCAAATAATAACAGCATTTGAAGTTAACCCATGTTCACTATTGTTAAACATCTTTCAGACTCACCAGGGAATAATGGCACATAGCCAGTGCATCCAATCCTTGGTCGCTTCTCAATGTATCTGCCACAAAAGCTTGGATTGTCCAGTTTTTTGCAGCACCAGTCAAACGGCTGAAGTTCTGCATCTGTAGAAAATGTTAGTTTTTAAACATTATTTTTTACTGAAAAAAGTATAGCCACTTTTTTACAAGCTCAAGAAGTAGAAAATGCAGAACAGAAGCATTGATAATGACTATTTAAATCAGGCTACTGACCAGTTCAGTCTGCATTATAATAGTTTTGCTAATGAGAATCACAGGGACAAAGGGCAGGATCGGGCATTCTAACAGCCTCAGGCAGAAATCACTTGATCATATGAAGCTATTATACAAACAAGTCTTATCAGCATCTTACAAAGAGGACGAAGAAGGAATAGTTTTTTACCTGTAACTCCAGTTCTCTCGTAGGGGAATTTCCATTATAGTCATAAGCACTGAATAGTCCCGCCCATGTGCAGGGACCCTGTATCACTTTTTAACAATAGATTTCCTTAAGTGTAGATGTTCGCCTTTCTTCAGGAAGGCATGCAGAGTCACTTAAAAAAGAAATTTTTATGCAGCCTATAGGACTAGGCTACAATGGCCCAATTCTTCATCTTGTACTTAAAAAAGGGACCAGGAGAAATATCTATATGTATAATTTCATGATATTTTAGTACAACAGCATAAATATCTTTCACAAACCCATTTTGGGTAGAGCATAGAGATGAAGGAGAGCAGGACAGTGTAGCCCCATAGTCTGTCATTATATGGGTTAAAAATAGATTGTGCCTATAAGAACCCAGGGACCACCAGTATCCCATCATGCTGAGCAGGTGGCAGTTGCTTCAGTTCTTTTTGAGGCGCTGTGTGATGATATATAGGTTCTCTGGTTCCTTCTGTCCACTCTACCAGAGAGGAGGGAGGGTTGCTTATGACTATAATAGAAATTCCCCTACGAGAGAACTGGAGTTACAGGTAAGAAACTATTCATTCTCTGGTAGGGGATTTACATTTATAGTCATAAGCACTGAATAGAGTAGCAAGCCCATCCCTACCTAAAGCAGTGGAGAAGACGGAGAGTAAACTAAGGCCGAATTTTAAGCAATAGATGTCTGAGGGAGGCCTGTCCTACTTGAGCGTCCACTCTAGCATCAGAGTCCATGCAGTAATGCTTGGTAAATGTATGGTCAGATCTCTACGTGGCTGCTTTGCAAATATCTAGAATAGGGATATTCCTCAATAAAGCAGCTGTAGCCGCTTTACATCTAGTGGAGTGTGCTTTAGGTTTAGCTGATAGTGTCTTGTTAGCTTTCTGATAGCACAAAAGGATTCCGGAAACTATCCATCGGGCGAAGGATTGTTTTGAAGTGGCTAAACCTGTACGGACCGGACCATAGTTGATAAACAATTTGTTCAATCTGCGAATGTCTCATGTCTTATCGAGATTGAAATTCAAAACTCTTCTCACATCAGGGAATGAAGAGTTCTTTCAGCTGGAGGGATTCTGAAAGAATGTAGGTGAAGCTATGGTCTGGTTAACATGGAAGTCCAAAATAACCTTAGGGAGGAATTTCGGATGAGTCCTCATAACCACTTTACTAGAGTGGAAGACTGTGTATGGTTCGTGAGAACAAAGCGCTTGGATCTCGCTAACCCTGCGAACTGATGTTATCGCTACAAGGAAAGCTATCTTACAAGAAAGGTGTTGTAGGGAGTCTCTGTGAATATGCTCACAGGGAGGCTGGATAAGACGAGAGAGTACAATGTTAAGCTCCCAGGGAGGTGAAAGATGCCTAATGGGAGGGAAAACCTTCTTCAACCCTTCTAGAAAATTCTTGATGATGGGGATTTTGAAAAAAGAAGTTTGTGAAGGAAATTTTCTGTAGGCAGTAAGGGCTGCCAGGTGAACCTTTAGAGAAGAGAACTGCAAGCTAGATTTTGCCAGATGGAGTAGGTATGGAAGAAAGCATCTCCCTGGTCCACGTTCTTAGAGGAACACCACATGCAAACTCTCTTCCACTTGAAGGCAGATGCGGAACGGGTGCATGGCTCCTTAGCCTCTATATGGACGTCCATATAGTCCTGCGGTAGATTCAAGTGTCTGTATTGCCCTAGCTCCAGAGCCATGCCGCCAAATTCAAAGAGGAGATATTGGGGTGTACCATCTGGCCTCCGAACCTCATTAGCAGGTCTGGTCTGCATGGCCGCTTGAGATGTGGATGGATGGACCGATGAAGGAGGTCCGTGAACCACAATTGACACGGCCACTCCGGAGCTATTAGGATTATCATGGCCCTCGAGTGGGACAGCTTGATGAAGACTGATGGAAACAGGGAAATCAGCGGGAAAGAGTAAAGAAACCTGCCAGACCACTTGATCTATTGGGCATTCCCCAGTGTCCCTGGCTGGAAGTACCTTGAGGTGAAGCTATGGCGTTTTTTGTTTTCTGCGGTGGCGGACAAGTCAATGGCTGGGGTGCCCCACAGTTGAAAGATGTCGTGTACGAATTCGCCGTGTTAGACCCACTCATGGTTTTCTTGTAGTAGCCTGCTAAGAGTCCGCCTGTGCATCTTACACACCTGGAAGGTGAGTTGTGGTGACCGTTAGATCCCTTGCTATGCGCAATTTCCATATTGTTTGGGCCTTGTGTGAGAGGGGCTTGGATCTCGTCCCTCCCTGCTTATTCAGGTAGTACATGCTGGTTGAATTGTCCATCTGAACACAAAGGGAGTGGGATCGGAATGACAGGCGAAACGCCTTCAGCGCTAGATGACATGAAGACCTAACCTTTGAAGGAGACCGCAAGTCTAGTTGTAGTGAAGTTGAGCTTCCTGAGACGTTGACGCCTTGGTTAGCCAATCGACTAGGTATGGGTAGACAAATATTTTGTATTTCCTGAGATAGGCAGCCACTACTGTCATGCACTTCGAGAATGTTCTGGGTGCTGACTTGAGACCAAATGAAAGTACCTGGTACTGATAGTGGTTTGTCCCCACTACGAACCTCAAGAACTTTCAATGCTTCTGGCGATTGGTATATGAAAGTACGTGTCTTGAAGGTCGATGGAGCAAAGACTATCCCCATGGTGTAATTGGGGATAGATCTGGTGTAATGGCAGCATCCAGAACTTTTCTCACCAAATCAACTTGTTGGCTGTTTTGAGGTAGAGTATGGGTCTGAATTTGTTCTTGTCTTTCTTTTTCACCAGAATGTACCTGGAATAAATGCCTGTACCTCATTGCTGGTGAGGAATGGGTTCCACCGTTTGCTTTTGTAAGAGGATATTGATCTTCAACCGTAACAGCAGCAGTTGGAAACTGGTCGGTTTCGGAGGGATGAACGGTGGAGGACTGGTGAACCTGAGACAATATACATTTTGTAAAATATTCAGAACCAGGCGTCTTTTGTTATGTTTTGCCACTCTGCCAGAAAACAAGATAGGCTTGGGTTACAAAAGAGGGGGAAGTAACAATTCAAAAGTTTGACCCGGATGGTTGCTTGCCTCCTTGAGCAGGATGCTGAGTGGATCTACCCAATGTATGTTTCCTTTGGTATGGTTGGTAAGGTGGTTGGTGCTGTTGCTGTCCAGCACCCTGTTGGCTTCCCCACTGAGGGGTTTGAACACTCTGTGAATAGTAACGGCGTTGTTAGAGACAGAGGGACAGATGTACAACGCTTGCATTTTGCGACTCGCAAAATGCAATGTACAACAGTGTCTCAGACACTTTTTACGATTCCCAATGGGATCGCAAATTGCATGCCTCATCAATATTCATGAGGCAAGCGCAATTTGCGACCCCATTGGGAATGGCTAGCACTCACAAGGATGGTGGCCTGCTGGGGTCAGCAGACCACCATGTCTGTGACTGATTTTTCAATAAAGCAGTTTTTTAAAAAAATGCAGCCCATTTTCCTTAAAGGAAAATGGGATGCATTTAAAAAAAGAAAAATTAAACTTTTCAGCTTCATTTTTTAAGGGCAGGCAGTGGTCCCTGGGACCATTGCCTGCTCTTAAAAAATATTTTCTCACACACTCACAAAGGGGACCCCTTCCCGTTTGCGAGTGGTTTACCATCTACTTGAAGTAGGTGGTAAACTGCAAATATTTTGCAGCCGCAAATGCGGTTGCAAAACAATAGTACATGGCAGTGAGTCTCGCTATTAGGAAGGGACGCCCTTTCCTAATAGCGAGAGTCGCAAACGCTATTATGCGAGTCAGTGACTCGCAAAATAGCATTTGTACATGCCATTACCCTTTTTTGCTGTCGCAAACGGGCCGATCTCCCATTTGCGAGTGCAAAATAGGGTCGTACATCTGGCCCAGAATGATTTTATTTGCTTTCTAGGTCTCTCTAAGCCAACTGCCTTCAGAGTCTCCATTTCTGCTTTCATTCGTACCATCTCATCATTGGTGTGGCTTCCGAATAGAGGAGTACCGAAGAATGGAAGTCTTAATATCCTCTGCTGTGATTCTGGCTTGAGGGAGGTAAGGTGAAGCCAAGAGTGTCTTTGGAGAGCGATGCCTTGGCAGTACTCATGTGGCGCTAGTAGGAAAGAATCTGCTGCAGCACTAATTATTTGATTGGAAACCAGTAATACTTCATTGAGGATTTCCACAAAGTCTTCCCGTTTGTCTCTTGGGAGATGTTCAGCAAACTGCTAGATAGATTTCCACAGAGCCCTGTCATAACCAGGGCTGAGGAGCATCAACCCACTGCTTTCTCGCAGTGCGAGAAGCAGAAACATAAAATGGTAATAACTTTCAATTATTACCATTTTATGTTTGGTTGCGGGTGGGCAGGCAGGTGGGCAGGGCTGCTCTGTGGGCAGGGCAGGGGAGGAGTGGTGTGCCCACTACTGAGTGCGCAAAGACTGTTTGGTTGGCTCTCTGGGGCCGCCCAAACCAGTCATAAGCACCCTGCCTTTCTCCATGCAGGCTGCAATGCCACTTTAATTGTGGTTTCTGCTTTATTGCAAACCTTCCGACCCACGGAGTCTGACCTCTGACTCCCCTTATCCGGAAGAACTGCTGAAGTGGGAGTAGTGGCATGGTTTTTCTTTGCCGCTACTACAATGACAGAGTCTGGTGTTGGGTCAGTACGGAGAAAGGCAGGACCCTGCTCCGGAGAGCGGTATTTTTTCTGAAGCCTGAACGGAGCTGGCTTGGTAGAGGCTGGTGTCAAGAAGAGGTCTATAGCTGGTTCAAATAGTCCTGGCAATAGTGGCAGCAAAGGTCTTGATGCTGACCTATATTGAAGGGTTTTAAAGATTATTGATGTCGTTGGTGTTGGAGTTAACATTGCAATATTAAGTTTTGCAGCTCCCCTCACCAAGACCTCTTGAAAGTGGTGATATCAACCAATATCGTCCTGTAGCAGTGGATGATGTCTCCGTAGTGTGTCTGATCCAAGACAATCGTGAATGGGGATAATGACGGGAGTACCTAGATGATGGAGATGAGCGTTTGAGCTGTGACAGTGGCGCCTAGAATGGTGGCGCCATCTAGGCCAAGATGTGGGCCTCAGTGTGGGAGCAACTGGCATCAGTGGTGTTAGTGGAGGAGTCGGAGGTGGAGGAAGAGATGTTGGAGGAGGCAGAGAGAGTGCTGGCGGAGGAGAACATGGTGAGCCCCCTGAAGTAGAGCATGTTCTTTAATACTCCGAGTCTGGAGAGGAATAGATATGTCTCCTCTTCCTTCTTGCCTCAAGCGTCTTGGGGATGCCCAGAAAGTTCTCAATGTCAACAGGTCTTGATGCCTCGATGTCCACCTGCTTGTTGACTGTGATCATCGTCGGTGCGTGGTCGTCGGAATGGACCTCAATGTTGATCTTCGGCGATGCCTCAAATTTGATTGGGATCTCGGCAGCAAGCAACAAGGTGGCCTTGCAGTTGATAGGCTCCTTGAAGTCAAACGAGGACTGCGCGTCAATGGTGTTATCGAAATCGACACCCCTTGCCTTGACGCTGACCTGCGACGCTTCCTCGACATTGAACCATGGATAGATGGCGAACAGGTTGGCGCCGTACTTCTCATCGACCTCGATCCTCTTCACATCGACCGGGACTGATGGCGCTTTTCTGCCGTCTTCATCCTGGCATGCCCTCCCGAGACATATGACAGGGCCCTGGTAGAGGTCCGACCCTCTACTCGCCCGGAGGTCCCACCTTCAGACTGTGTCGCACAAGTTACTACTTGTGTAACGATATATCTGTAAGAGACATTAGTTAGTGATAGATTCCTTACCTTAGAATATCCCCAGGCGTCAGACTGGATCCGGAAAGTTTTTCGTCAGCAGTACCCCTGCGCGTCGGTAGGTGGCGTCGTGCGGCTCCGCGTCCGTCGCTGGCGTTGTAAGCGCCGAGATGACATCACGGAGACTACTTAGGCACCACCCATGCGCGCTGACGTCAGTTCTGTACATGACTTTCCGCGCCAGGAACGCAGAGCCATGCAAGAAACTGACCACTGGTGCCATGAAACTAGGGCCCTGAAAGGGATGACCTTAACCCTAGAATCAGTTCGCAGAACGGGGAGGATGGGTGGGGCGGTAAGGAATCTATCACTAACTAATGTCTCTTACAGATATATCGTTACACAAGTAGTAACTAGTGCATCTGAAAGAGACACGTTAGTGATAGATTCCTTACCTTAGAATAGATACCCCAGCAATACCAACCTCGGTGGTGGGTCTGCGAATAGATTACACCAGAAAGTCACGGAGAACAGAACGGCCAAAAAAGCCATCTCTCCGGACTTGACTGTCAAGGCAGTAATGCTTGGTAAACGTGTGCAGCGAGGCCCACGTAGCTGCCTGACAAATATCCTGCAAGGGAACACCGCGTCCCAAGGCGGTAGTGGCTGCTGTTGCCCTGGTAGAATGGGCACGCAGCCCCACAGGAGGCTCCTTCTTAGCCAACGAGTAACACGCTGTGATGCACAAAACGACCCACCGAGAGATGGTTCATTTGTGCACGGCCCAACCTTTTTTGGCGCCCACGTAGCCAACAAAGAGCTGGTCATCCACCCGGAAATGTTGTGTGCGCTTCAGATAGAACGAGAGCGCACGTTTTGGGTCCAGACGGTGGAGCCTCTCTTCCTCTTTTGAAGGATGCGGAGGCGGAAAGAAGGTGGGCAAAGTGATGGTCTACCCGATGTGGAAGGGCGTGACAACCTTTGGCAAGAAAGAAGGACGGGTCCTTAAAACCACCTTGTCCGGATGAACAGAAAGGAAAGGAGGTTTAGAAGAAAGAGCCTGGAGCTCACTCACTCTTCTGGCAGAGGTGATAGCTACCAGGAAAGCCGTCTTGAGAGTAAGAAGACGTAAAGGACAGTTATGAAGGGGCTCAAAAGGAGCGCACATCAGATAGGTCAAGACAAGATTTAAGTCCCATTGAGGCATTATGAAAGGCACGGGAGGAAACGTGTGTGTAATGCCTTTCAGGAAACGGTTAACAACCGGGGACTTAAAGAGAGAAGGCTGATCTGGAAGCCTGAGAAAGGCGGAGATGGCCGAAAGATAACCTTTGATAGTGCCCAGAGCAGAGCCCTGCTGGGCCAAGGATAGTAGGAACAGAAGGACCTCAGAAAGAGGGGCAGAAAGGGGATCCACAGACTTTGCTGTGCACCATGCCACAAACTTGTTCCACCTGCAGGCGTACACCGTCTTAGTGGAGGGACGCCTGGCTGCCAGAATGACATCACAGACTTCGGGAGGAAGATCGAAAGCTGTCAACTGTCGCCGCTCAATCTCCACGCATGGAGGTGGGGGCTGGACAGGTACGGGTGGAGGACCGTCCCCTGATGCTGCGACAGAAGATCCTCCCGAAGAGGCAGTTGGATCGGGGGATCGATCGCCATGTTGAGTAGCTCGGGATCCCAGTATCTTCGCGCCCAATCCGGAGCCACAAGGATGACTCGGGGCCCGGTCGCGCCGAAACGTCTTCAGCACTCTGGGCAGAAGTGGTATAGGCGGAAAGGTGTACAACAGACCGCAGCTGCACTTGCGACGAAAAGCGTTGCCAAGCGAGTGCCGCCTTGGAAATTCCAACGCGCAGAACTGATGACATTGCGCGGTCTCTTCGGTGGCGAATAGATCTAACCAAGCTCTCCCCACTGCAGAAAGAGACCTTGCGCCACGTTCGAGTTCAGATGCCATTCATGATCCATCAAGCACCGGCGGCTGAGTTCGTCCGCCCTGGCGTTCAGAGAACCTGCCAGGTGTTGAACCACCAATGTAATGCCCTGATGTTCCAGCCATGTCCAGAGGCGCAGAGCCTCCTGACATAGGGTCCACGACCCTACCCCGCCCTGTTTGTTGCAATACCATATGGCGGTGGTGTTGTCCGTGAACACCTGCACTACACTTCCCCGGACAGAGGGAAGGAATGCCTCCAGTGCAAGTCGGATCGCCCGAAGCTCCAAAAGATCGATATGGAGCCGGGACTCCGCCGGGGACCAGAGGCCTCTGATCTCCACCTCTCCCAAGTGGCCGCCCCATCCGAGGAGGGACGCGTCCGCCACCACTGTGTGCTCCGGTTGGGGAAGGGAGAAGGATCTGCCATTGGCCCAATCGCGATTCGTGAGCCACCACTGCAATTGGTGTGCAGTGCCCTCCGAGAACTGGACATGAACGGACATGTTGCCCTGATGCTGTGCCCACTGGAACTTCAGGTCCCACTGCAGAGCCCGCATATGCCACCTGGCATGTTGCACTAGCAGAATGCAGGAGGCCATCAGGCCCAGGAGCCGGAGGGTCATCCTGACTGAAACCCGGGATAGAGGCCGAAAGATCGGAATCATAGCCTGAATAACCCGGACTTGCTGCTCGGGAGGATAAACCCGAAACTGCGTCGAAACCAGAACCGCTCCGATGAAGGGGAGCTTCTGAGAGGGACTCAGGTGCGACTTCGGCACGTTGATGGAGAACCCCAGCAAATGCAGGAGGTTGGCCGTAGTCTGAAGGTGGGTGACGACTGCCCGGGACGAGCCCGCCTTCAACAACCAGTCGTCGAGGTAGGGGAAGACTGACACCCCGGACCTGCGCAGATGAGCTGCGACCACCGCCATCAGTTTTGTGAACACCCGAGGGGCGCTTGTAAGGCCGAAGGGGAGCACGGCAAAACTGAAAATGCTCCTGGCCTACCGTGCGCAGGTAACGCCGGTAGGACGGGAATGTGAAAATATGCGTCCTGCAAGTCCAACGCTACTATCCATTCTCCAGGGTCGAGGGCAGCCAAGACCTGAGCCAGAGTCAACATCTTGAACTTCTCCTTCCGGAGGAAGCGAGTGACGTTCCTGAGGTCCAAGATGGGGCGCAGGCCCCCTTTCTCCTTCTTGGGGACCAGAAAGTAGTGGGAATAACATCCATGTCCTACTTCTGGCCCAGGAACGCGCTTGATGGCCCCCTTGGCCAAGAGGGTGGTGACTTCCTGTCGGAGAAGCGCCAAGTGATCCCCCGACATGCGGTGGAACTGAGGTGGCATGGCCGGGGGGGACAGACTCGAAGGGGAGGGAGTAGCCCCTTCGGACGATTTGCAGCACCCAACTGTCCGAAGTGACAGAGTGCCAGTGGGGGAGGTGATGTTGAATCCTGCCGCCCACCGGCGTGGGGTGCACCCCAAAGGTCGGCTAGGAAGGCTTTGAGGCGGATGCCGCGGGAGCGGAGGTGGACTGACCCGCACGCTGGCCCCCTGTGCCGCCACCAAGCCCGCGGCAGCGCTGAGGTTAGTTTTGCGCAGGCCTCTGGCTGGACGGACGTGTAGGGGCGACCCTACCGTGGCACGAAAGGACGAAAGGTAGATGTGGCCGGGCGTGTGGTGGAGAGACCCAAGGACTTGGCAGTAGCCCGAGAGTCTGCCGTATCGCCAAACAGGCGAGTACCATCAAAAGGCATGTCCATGAGGAAACTCTGGACATCCCCCGAAAACCCCGTGGACTGCAGCCAGGTATGTCGCTGCAAGGCCACCGTCGCGGAGATGGCTATCCCGAAAGAGTCCGCGGTGTCCAACCCACACCGAATGGCGAACTTTGCGGCATCCTTCCCCTCCGCAACAGCTTAGGAAAGTACAGCCCGAACCTCCTCCGGGCACTGGGGCAGAGTTTGCGCCACCGTGTCCCACACAGTGTGAGAATAGCGGCCCAAGAGGCATGCAGTGTTTACTGACCGCAGCCTCAGGCTGGCAGAGGAAAACTTCCTGCCAAACTGCTCCAGCTTTTTCAATTCCGTATTTGGCGGAGCGGCAGGGAATGCAGTTTGGGAAGTGGAGGCCTGAATGACCAGGCTCTCCGGTGTCGGATGAGTTGTCAAAAGGGCAGTGTCACCCGGTGCCGGGCGGTGACGCCTGGCCACGTTTTTATCCACAGGAACCCCTGAGGCTGGCCCAGACCAGGTGCCCATCAAAACATCCGTTAAGGCCTCATTGAACGGAAGCAGAGGTTCTATGGAACTTGCCGCCGGCTGAAGCACGTCAGTAAGGAGGATAGTTTTGAGGGTAACAGTAGGCAGGTGAAGGTCAAGAGCCTCAGCTGCTCTACGGAGTACCACAGTGTATGTGGCGCCGTCCTCCAGGACAGTGGGAGGAGAGACAAACCCAGGCTCAGAGGAGAGGTCAAAGCCACCTACATCCTCTGAGTCCTCCGCTCCAATGGCGCCGGGAACGGCGCCTGGAACGGCGCCGGTTGGCGCCGATCCGGCTCCATGTCCCAATTAGGAGGTGGGACGACGGAACCCAGTGCAGCGCCGGGAACGGAGCCGTAGGGGGTGCCGGGGCCGCCGGCGGAGGACCTAGCAGCGCCGGGGCCGGAGCCGCCGACGGAGGACCTTGCGGCGCCGGGGCCGCCGGCGGAGGACCTTCCGGCGCCGGAGCTGCCGGCGGCGCCGGTGGCAAGCAAGGGCCCTCAATAGGGACCGCGGGGGCCGAAGGCGTGCCGGCGGGAGCCCTAGGCCTGAAAAGGCAGCCCATGGCGGCAAGTAACTCTTGCACCTGGGCCGGAGCCTCCAACGGACCCTGGTAGGGCGGGTAGGCCGCGGGACTCACAGGCTCCAACGGAGCCATGGGGGAAGGACCCCTGGCCCCCCCGTCCGCGTCCGGAGACCGACGGGGGGAGGTCGAAGAGCGTACACGCTTCTTCGACTGTTACTTGCGATGTCTCTTACCCGATTCTGAGGGTGAAGACGTGGACCCCGAGGAGCGATGATGATGGCTCCGCGGTCGGTCCCTCGAGCGACCCCTGGACCTCGAACGGCGCGGAGACGACTGTCGGGCCTCCAGCAGCCTTCGGGACCGCTCCCTCAAAGCCTGCGGAGCCATGGCTAGACAGTCGGAACATGACCGGAAGTCATGGCCGCGCTCCATAGAAACAGACGTCATGGGGGTCAGCCACAGACATCGTACGGCGGCAGGCCCCGCAGGATTTAAACCGAGGCATCCCTAAAAGGCACCAGGAGTCAAAGACTCAAAAGAAGTAGGACAAAGTCCCAAAAAGAAATTAGTCAAAAAATGACTAGGGTACGTGCTCTAACCGGATCTGCGCTTGCTGGCACGGAAAAAGAAAGAACTGACGTCAGCGCGCATTGGTGGCGCCTAAGTAGTCTCCGTGACGTCATCTCGGCGCTTACGACGCCAGCGACGAACGCGGAGCCGCACGACGCCACCTACCGACGCGCAGGGGTACTGCTGACGAAAAACTTTCCGGATCCAGTCTGACGCCTGGGGATATTCTAAGGTAAGGAATCTATCACTAACGTGTCTCTTTCAGATATGTAAATCCCCTATGAACCAAATCAGGTCTTCATTTCAAGATCTCCCACAAAGAGTAGAGTTTGTCTCTGGAAGATCAAATAGGAAATGTTTGCATTCAAAACAGTTCCAAAGAAAGGCATGTAATCTTCTGTTCCTTACATTAACTTTTTGTTTTGTCCATCAAGAATGTTAAGAGTTCTTGAGGAGTGAATTCTCCTGTAAACTCCACTCCACATCTCACATCTCGGTCAGGTGCCATCTCTGCTAAGCAACAGAGTACAAGGAGCAAAGTATTTTTGATAATTGGATTACTCAATGGCCAAGAGAATTTTCACCCATGATGCACCTCCTTTGTGGTACTGATGCACACTGCAAAACCATACAAGCTGGACTGTTCATGGAATATTTCTATAAGCTTTATAAATAGAGAACTTCTGTACAAACTGGAATTTAACGATGCACCTTGCTCTAAAGAATAAGACATATTGTTAAACCGCAGAGGCTCCCAGGACATTATGTGAAGTACTCAGTCAAAGAAATGTAATGAACTTGGTACATTTCTCAATTTCAGTAATCTCTGAAAGTGTGGCATTTGAACATGAGCCTATGAATGTTGGTTTCACCGAAACCTGGACCAACACCATCTCGGGACCGGACATCGCCATCGCCATCCCCAAAGGATACAAGATCTCCAGGAAGGACCGCCCCACCCGCCCAGGAGGAGGAATCGCCATCGTCCACAAATCCAGCCTCCGCATGAGCACACTCCCCGACGAGCCCACAGAACTGATGGAACACCTTCACTTCAAGATACTGGCCAGCCCCACCGCCACCCTCCGAAGAACCCTCATCTACTGACCCCCTGGACCCCGCGGACCCTTCGCCAACTCCATCACAGACATTATCTCCCCGCAGGCCATCGCATCCACCAACTACACCCTGCTGGGAGACCTCAACTTCTACTCGACAACCAACTGGACCCCAACACCACATCCCTCCTGGACAACCTCCACAACATTGGACTCCGCCAGATCGTGACCGAGCCCACACACTCAGCAGGACACACCCTCGACCCCCTCTTTACTACAGGAAACTCCATCACCTTCAGCCACACCACCGAACTCCCATGGATCGACCATCGTTGTGTCCACTTCACCTTCAGAACACCCACCATCCACAGACACCAGCACCTTCTCCCACGAAGAAACTGGACCAAAATCACCAACGACCAGCTCACCTCCTCACTCAACAACTCCACCCCAACCATCGCGGAAAACGATGACCCCAACACCGCAGCCCGAACCCTGCATAGATGGATCTCGGACAGCACCAACACCAACACCATAGCACCCCTCAAGAAAAACAACAATACCCGCGCCAAGAAAGCCAGATGGTTTACCACCGAACTTCGAGAGTCCAGACGCACATGCCGCCGCTTCGAAAAGGCCTGGAGGAACACCAAATCCACAGAAGCCCACAACAACTTCAGAGCCGCCACCAACGCCCACCATCAACTCATCAGAGAAACGAGGAAAAAAGCGATTGAAGACAGAATCTCCACCCACGCGCACAACAGCAAGGAACTCTTCAGCATCATCAAGGAGTTCGCCCAACCCACCAGCGAGTCTACCGACATCCCTCCCTCACAAGACCTCTGCGACAAACTCAGCACCTTTTTCCACCACAAAATCAAGAGCATCTACGACAACTTCGACGAAGACAACCAACACACTGAACCCTCACCAACCACCCCGGACACCCGGAAACCAGCGATTGACGATTGGACAGCCCTCACCACCGAAGACACACTGAAGACAATGAAGTCAATCCACTCAGGGGCCCCCACGGACCCCTGCCCCCACCACATCTTCAACAGAGCCACCGACACCATCGCACCCATGCTCCGCCACACCATCAACCGCTCCCTGGCGACCGCCTCGTTCCCCGACGACTGGAAACACGCCGAGGTCAACCCCCTCCTAAAGAAACCCTCAGCGGACCCCACCAACCTCAAAAACTACAGACCCATCTCCCTGCTCCCGTTCCCAGTGAAAGTCATCGAGACAGCCATCAACAGCCAACTCGTCACTTTCATTGAAGAACACAACATCCTCGACTCCTCCCAATCTGGCTTCAGAAAAAACCACAGTACGGAAACCGCCCTCCTTGCCCCAACAGACGACATCCGCACCTTACTGGACAAAGGAGAAACAGTAGCCCTCATCCTCCTCGACCTATCAGCGGCGTTCGACACAGTCTCCCACCGCACCCTAATACGCAGACTCTACGACGCAGGAATCCAGGACAAGGCCCTCGACTGGATCCGCTCCTTCCTCTCCGGCAGGACGCAGCGGGTCAGACTCCCCCCTTTCCTCTTGGACCCCACACCTACCACCTGTGGAGTCCCCCAGGGCTCCTCCCTCAGCCCGACGCTCTTCAACGTCTACAAAGCTCCACTCGCCCCCCATCGTCAGAACCTACGGACTCAACATCGTGTCATACGCAGACGACACCCAGCTCATCCTCTCCCTATCCAACGAGCCCAACACCGCCAGATGCAACTTTCGAGAAGGCATGGAAGCTGTCGCCAAATGGATGAAAAACAGCTGCCTACAACTAAACACCAACAAAACAGAAGTACTCATCATGGGCCCAAACCCCGACGCCTGGAGCGACACCTGGTGGCCCCCCGCCCTCGGAAACCCGCCAACCCCCACGGACCACGCACGCAACTTGGGAATCATCCTGGACTCCGAGCTCAAAATGGACCGCCAGATCAACTCTGTCTCGTCTTCCTGCTTCCACACCCTCCGCCTCCTTCGTAAGACCTTCAAACGGATCCCCCTCGAACACCGAAAGACCGTCACTCACGCCCTGGTCACCAGCAGACTCGACTACGGCAACGCACACTACGCCGGAATAAACAAAAATCTCACCCGCAAGCTACAGAACATCCAGAACGCCGCCGCAAGACTGGTCCTCAACCTGCCAAAACACTGCCACATCTCCCAGCACCTGCGCACACTCCACTGGCTCCCCGTCGAGGCGAGAATCACCTTCAAGATGCTCACACACGCACACAAGGCCCTCCACGGCACCGGACCAGCATACCTGAACAGCCGACTCAAATTCCACGCACCCCAAAGGACCCTACGATCAGCCCAGCTCTCCTACGCCGTGGTCCCTCGCACCAGAAAGACCAGATCGGGAGGCCGCTCCTTCTCCTTCCTCGCGGCCAAAGCATGGAACGCCCTTCCGCTCCACCTCAGACAGACAACATCGCTCCCCATCTTTGCAAGAAACCTCAAAACCTGGCTCTTCGACAGACCCCCTCCTTGATGGAATGGAGCCTGCACCCCCCACCCCTAGCGCCTTGAGACCCTTACGGGTGAGTAGTCGCGCTTTAACAAACCCCATATTGATTGATTGGTGGAGACAACTGTTTCAGTAAAGAACACCCTACAGACTCAGAACAGTGTTTTCATGAAACAGATATTAACAGCAAAAAGAAGCCATGCTTACCATCAACAGATGCATAACGGGAGAATATCCAAACTCGTTCCTGATACCCAGCAATCAGTAGACCTCTTGGTGTGTATGAACAGCGCACACCAGAACTATAGTTGTTGGGCAATGTGCTGCGTAGCATCTCTTCGGTGTTGGATAGACCTGGAAAGATTATTGTTTTTGTGATGCACATAACATGAAAGCCAAATTTTTTCTAGCAGTTAGTTTGTGCAGAGTCACGCCCACCTACCTAACTGATTTCCATCCTGTCATGTGCTGAATGAGGTGAAGTAATGGAGGTGGACACCCCGTGATGGGGAAGCAACCGTTACAACGCATGCATTATAATGCATGCTTTTACCCCGCATGCCATTACAACGAAATGGCTTGCTGTAGGGGGGTAGAAGGTGTTGGATTTAACTCCAACACCTTCCCTACTGTTGCACAGACCGGAGTTGGAATAGTAAATTATACTATTCCAAACTCCAGCGCACCCCCGACAGTAATTCGTTGTAACGACTTGCGTTGTACTGGCATGCGGGGTAAAAGCATGCGTTGTAATGTCATACAACCCTTGTGATGATATGCCTGTGCATCCTGTGATATCTTGTCATCAGTGATGCACCCCTGCAAGCAATGAGTGAAGTACTGAAGGAAGGGCTAGGCTAGACTTCCTTGAAAGGTTAACAATGGCTAACCAATTACTCATATGCCTGCAACACTCCTTTTGATGATATGAACATATATTCTATCCAGGAAAAAGAGTTAAAATGGCTAAATCTTCAAGATGAATTTCCAAAACCTTCTTCCATACCTCCCCATTACGGATCATATTTATTCATCTCCCATTTCTGCATGAAACTCCCTAAGCTGAACTTCACACCGAAGGGGGTTTAAAACACAAGCTTACATTTACAGTATAAACCAAATTACTTGGGGACCTATTTACAAACTTCATGTTGTAGTACATTTAGTAATACTACAATAGCACTACTAACATACTACAAAATGATATTCAAATACCTAAGTGTGCAGGTCTATACCCCTGCCTCTCCTATCATTTCTGTACGAAGACCTCTGCACATGTAAGTATTCGTTTGAGCAGTAAATGTAGGAGGGACTCAAGGGAATGGTCGGAAAATGGGGAATATTTCCGACTAAAGGAGAGGGTTTAAGGGAGGAGGATGGGTTTTAGGGAAGGCTAAGGAGGAGTTGAGAGAGGAACATGCACCCACCCGGAAAAGAGTAAGCCCATTGTTATTCAAACACACCATCCTTCTACAGTCACTACAGCCAAAAAACACCCAAAACAGTTGTAAATATACTTCAGCTGAGAGGTGGAATAAGTCCAGCACCACACATGACCAACGGCTAGAGCTACAACACCTTCCCTTACAAAACAATGGAGGTAGGGACTTAACATTAACCCCCATAGGAACTAATATTAAAATAAATTTCATTTAAACTATATAAGAATAAGAATATTTATGCATTTTATATAATGTGAAAATTATCTATGAATAAATCTATTATTATTTAATTTTAAGCTATTGTATTAACCCTTTTCAAATTTAACAAATAATGTAACATTCATATTTATTGAACATAATTAAATTACTTTCAGTAATTCTTTACAACGCATTGAATCATGTTTTAATCATAATGAAAAATATAATTCTTTTACGTTAGGTGAGTTTTTTTTAATTTAATTTAAATGTATACATTGCTCTACATATAAAATAAGCATATACAATTAATTAACTTAAACATTTAACATAAAACATTACATTTTTAAAAAAATGTATTAAACTTTTCCCTATAGTTTGCCTTAGGGAGATCACCACCCTGATTTCTGAGGTTTCTGCCAAGTGTGACAGAACACTATTTTTATTTGAGCAGCATGATAGCTCTGTGCACACTTTCCCATAGCATATCTGCATAGACCATAGTCTACTTTAGCAGTAGTGTGCACTGAACAACATTGTCTTCCTGTAGCATTTTTGTGTAGCATGTGCCATTTCTCCTTACTGTATACTCTGTAGTGCATGTGCCAACTTCTTTCTTTACTACATCAATATGCTCAGTTATGCTGTGAATTTCCACACTGCACTTTGACTCAACTTGTGTTCATGGCTGATATTGGACAGCACAGGATAACTGCATCGCAGGATATACCTCACCGCTCCTTACCTGCTCTGGTCCTTCGGAAGCGGAAATCTAATCTTCCTTGTTGAAGCGAACAAGGACACATCAAGAGGTTACTGTTCCAAGAAGTGGGAGCTTCCTGTGTGTTGTACCATTCTAGACACTTCAGCCTGTAGTTCACTGATGCACTATTATTGTCAAGTTTATAAATCCACAGCCCACGTAAATCTGCCAAAGAAGATTTGGTAAAAAAAAGGCATCACCTTAAGAAATACTCAAAATGCAAAAGCATCTTCATTAAGCTTTCCTCATGCTCCAGAAGGCTGAAAATCTTTAGTTACTCAGTCATAAAAATATCATTTACACCACGTGTTTTCTGGAGGAATATAATAGAGAGTGCTTCTTGTGAACAGTTTTGAATGTGTCATTTTGCATTTTAATTCGTTTGCACTTGCAGTTACCACTAGCTTGGAGTTAGTGCCAATTTTGTGCACAAACCACGAGTCAACAGAGTTTGGTTCAGTTTTAAATAGAGGCTAGTGCTAAAAGTGGTGCATGCTCATCCCATTAATTTTCAGGATTAAGTATACTAGATGAGTCATTTTCTTAATAATTCAGCGCTAAAGAACCTTATGCTGCATTTTGATGTAAAAGAAGTAAAGACACTGCAGTAAAGAAGCTAACGCTGCATTTTCAGGGTTATGTAGACTACATGAGTTGTTTCTTTCATGTGAAAAAGCAAACACTGCACTAAAGAACCTTAAGCTGCATTTTCACTTGGAGAAAATAAATTACTTACCTCTACACTGTGGTTCTCCAGTATTAATATCTTTTATAGATTCACATGCTTGAATCTTCCCCGTCGCCATGGTGGGAGTCCCACAGTAACAGTAAAATAGCAGTATTAAAGCTTAACAATCAATTGCCATTTACATTCAATAGCCTTTAGCAACCTATTATCATTGTTTTAAAACATCCAAACTTCAGCCAATCAGAGCATAGACCATAGAGTCTCTATCCCCTGCAGGGCCACCATACCTCAGATTTTGAGCACGAGTACAATTAGTGGAGCAGTAGAGGTATGGAGGGTGAACCTGAAAGGGGAGGAGGGTGGGCCACATGTGAATCCATAAAAGATATCAATACTGGAGAACCACAGTGTATAGGTAAGTAACTTGTTTTTTTCCCAGTATTGTATCTTTTATAGATTCACATGCTTGAAATAGAAGAGTAAGCAGCAGCGGCAGGTAAGGTGAACCATCCCACCATGCGACCCAAAGTAGAAAAAATAAATAATAGTCATAAAGTGCAGGCATTATATACATATAGTCACGTGGCCTACGATGGAGGTGGGAAAGGGCAACAAGAGAGGCAACAACCTCATCTTGGTAAGGACCAGACTCTTCAATATATCTTATTGCAACATTTAGGTGAACATGGCCTTCACTGAGCGGAATATGAATTTTTAACATTTACAATATTCGTGACCTACCATATTTGAGATCCAGCCATTATTAAATAGTACTGCAAGGGCAGAACACCATCAGGCATGACGGACATTGTCTTGCAGTCTGAAAGGCATTATGGGACATGTAGTTTTGATCGTAGGTCACATGACTGAGAATGTATAAACACCTGTAGTTTGTGAATTCGTTATTCCTATGATTAAGGCACCCATGCCGAAACGCGTCAGGAGTTCACGTAGATGCAGCCTGCAAAATTTAAATAAATGCTTTGTGAAGTCTGGAACTGGGCTGTAGCACCTCTGTTTGCTGTTTTGATTACCGGTCCCTGTTAGCCATGGCCGCCCTGCAGGGTTGGGGGCCCCCCGACGACGGACATCTAAAATGGAAGGTATTCGAAAGGTTTCAATCACTGATCATAAAGTAATTGTGTAGGAAAAAGTAGACACTAAGAAGTTCATACCAGACGTCGCAGAGCAGCTTGTTCAACCATTACATCTATCTTCTGCCATGCATCCAGGCAGTAATGCTTTGTGAAGGTATGGACGTTCATCCATGTCGCTGCCCTGCAGATGTCAGGTAAGGACACTCCGGCAAACAGGGCTGAGGAAGCTGCCACCTTGCACGTGGAATGAGCTGTGACCTTGGAAGCTAGAGGGCGTCCAGCCCTCTCATGACAGAAGAGTATAGTTGATGATACCCAGCGAGCAATCGATGCCCGCATCGAAGGCTGACCCCTCCTGGAGGTAGAGAAGGTGATGAGCAACTGAATAGATTTTCGGAAGACTGAGTCCTTTGCAAGTAGAACTTTAAAATGCATTTAATGTCCAGTGAATGGAGGGCTCTTTCAGCCGGCGAAGATGGAGCAGGAAAGAAGGTGGGCAGAATCACTGATTCATTTAGATGAATCGTGGAAGGTACCTTAGGAATGAAAGAAGGATTGGTACGAAGAATTACTCCGTCTTGATTAAACTATAGGTAAGGCTCTGTTGCAGTAAAGGTCTGGATTTGACTAATGCGTCTAGCCGACGTGATGGGTAACAGGTAAGCAACATTCCACAAAAGGTATTTTAAATTGCATTTGTGTATTAATTCAACAGGGAGACCTCATAAGCTGTGACAGGACAAGGTTTAGTTGCCATAGTACTGGAGGAGGTCTTGTCAGTGGGTAGGCCCTAAAGAGACCCTTCATAAACTTCTTCACCACCCTGTTAGACCACAAGGACAAGTGACCAGAACGTCGTCTGTATCTGGATATTACTGCCAAGAGCACCCTGATGGATGTATGTACCAAGCCAGATTTGGGAAGAGACAATAGATAGGTCAAAACCTCCTCAGGAGGCATTGAGAGAGGATCACAAGAATGCTCGACACATCATGAACAAAATAGTTTCCATTTGGCCGAGCAGTACTTGAGCGTAGAAAGAGCTCAGGCTTTATGAAATATTGTTTGACATTCTTCAAAAATTGCTAGTGCTCCGAATTCAGTGTGATGAGGAGCCAAGCTGGCAAGTGAAGCATGTGAATTTGTGAATGAACCACTTGGCCCTGGTTCCTGGAGAGGAGATTCTCCTTTGGCTGGAACAGGATTGGAGAGGACCCTGATAGGCGATACAGCTCTGTGAACCAGTACTGCCGCGTCCAACCCGGGGCAATAAGGATGATGCAGCAGGGCTCCTGTTTGATCTTTTGCAGAACCTTTGGAATGAGAGGAAACGGAAGGAATGCATAAGCAAACGTTCCCTCCCAAGAGTAATGGAAGGCATTTTCTAGAGAGCCTGGCTGAGGAAATCTACTGGCGTAGAACCTGCATTTTGTGTTGAGAGACGTAGATAACAGATCTAGGGTTGGAAACCCCCAACAGCGATAAACCCTTCGCAGCTGATCCTCATTTAGCTCCCACTCGTGACACTGCTTGGTGTCTCTGCTGACGGAGTCGGCCCATTCGTTTTGGACTCTTAGTACATGTTGAACTTGTATTGATATCTCTGGGCTATTAGCCATTCCCAGATCTGCTGAGCCAGTATTGAGAGAGCAAAAACCTGCTTTTAGCTCAGATTTATGTGACACTGCACTTCCTGAGCTGACCACTTTCCGTGAATCTGTAACTCCTGTAGGAGGGCTCCCCACCCGCTAATGGAAGTGTCCAACGTCATTACCAGCTTCGGTTTTGTCGTAAGGAAGGATAGACCATGAGAAAGGTTATCTTTGACTGCCCACCAGGACATCGCTGAAGTCATCTCAGGTGTGATTGAAACAATGACTTCGAATGAGCCCCGAGATTGAGTCCATTGAGCATCGAGCTGCTCCTGGAGAGCAACAGTGTGGGATCAGCAGGACGCAGGATGACATCATCCCTAGCATTGATTTGTATGTCTTTACTGAAACACATTTTTTTGCGGATAGGGAGTGCACTGTGCTCTGGAGCAATTGCGGCCGGCATGATTTGCGGGTGGGGGGGGGGTGTTGCGGGGGGTCACGCGGGGACAGGGTCATACGCGGGTGGTTTAATTTAAAATAAAAAATAAAAAGTTAACTTACCTTCGCCAGCCCAGTCTCGCGTCGTCTCTGCTCCTCTCCTGCCTGGAACAGGAAGCAGGCAGCCTCCCTCCCCTCCCCTAAGCCAATCACAATGCTGCAATGGCTGCGTTGTGATTGGTCTGGACGCCGACAAGCCAGGCGCCTATGGGGAGGCCATTTTCTCCATGTAGGCTGCAGAGTGTGTCAGGAAACAGAGAACTCTTACCAAGAACTTGCACAGGAACAGAAGTGCTAGTTCCCAACTCCCTCCTAGAAATACCTCGGAGACCAATAATAACCTTGTCTCCAAGAATACTTCCAAAGGGGACGGGGCAGTGGATAAAATAATAAACGACAGAAGAGACTGATCTCCGGATTTCCGATTTCCAAACTTCTCCTTCTAGCGCTGCTCTGTTCTGGTTGAGTAGCTCTGAGGAAATCTAGGAAACTAAGCATAAAACAATTACTGCAACTCCTACTCTACTCTATTTCTTCTTCTCCTATATCTTTTCTTATTGTGTCTTAAAACCTACCCACTATCCGGAAAACTGACCTTCTCTTCTTTACTTTCTCTCAGTAGTTTATTTGTAGTTTGCCAGCCTTTTGGTGTCTGAATCAGCGTGGCCTTCAGACAATTCAACCTAGAAGATTAAACGTTAAATTAAGTTCTTGCCTGTTTCCTTTTCTATCCTAAGACTATCTATTTCCTTATCGAGTATTTCACCTATCCTTACCTTGAGGTTGTTGTGCTTCTCTTCTAACTTAATTCTTATGTAAACTCTCTTTCACCAAGTAGTTTTTTCTGAAAAATTTTCTCAAATTATATTTGTCTTCTTTTCCTTTGCTTCCTACAGGAATAGGTTATGCTTCAAACTATGGTAAGTATTTTTAATATATTTACATATATTCAAGTCGCATTAAGTTTTCATCATTTACAGTTGTTTTATAACTTAACACTATTTCAGGCTTGCAGAGTTATGTCCCTTAGCTGAATGTTCTCTTCTCTTTTTCCTCAGGATACCGCAGGAAGCCTGATGTCCTTCACTTCAGAAAACGAAGCCTTCGTAGGACTCCGATACTTGACAGGGGAGGAGCGTCGTCTGACTAAAACGCCCTAATGCATGACGCTTCAGGAAAACGTTATGCGCAAACTCCGATTCTGAGACACTAGGGAGGTCCTAAGAATTTAGCACATGGAGCGGAACGACGTAGACAGGTACCGGTTCAGAAAATTACTTAGGTGAAGTGCGCAGTCAGTAGGCAGAGCGCGCGTCACCTAAGTTCTAGAGGCTCGTGCGGAAAAAACACTAGACCGCAATATGAGTGGGGAGACCGGCGGCCATCTTAGAGTTCCTCTTATGCCACAGCAATCTCCATAAGAAACTCCTTGCTTGATTCTTCCCATAGGGCTTCTTAGTCTGCAACGTACAGGTAGTTCCAATCGATTGACCAGGGGGTCTGACAGTACCCCCCAACAAAGGAGGTCCTTTCTTCCCTGGTTTGGTTGGAAATCTCTGGTGAAATGACCTTACCAATCTCGGGGCATGAACATCAGATTCCAGCTCCCAAGAACGCTCTTCTGGTCCATAGCCCTTCCAGTCAACTAAATAGTACAATTTTCCTCTTACTTTTTTAGAATCTAAGATTCCTTTCACTTCAAATTCTACTCCTGATTCTAGTTGAATAGGTTTCGGAGGTAATTCTTTCCTTAAATCAGGGGGTGCCTTTTTTAACAAGGAGACGTGAAAGGCCGGGTGTATCTTAAGTTTAGTGGGCAGTTTCAACTGATAAGTTACTGGATTTATCTCTTTCTCAATCTGATAGGGTCCAATAAACCTAGGTTGAAACTTCCGATTTCCTTTTAGTCTGAGGTTTTTTGTACTTAACCAAACACTGTCCCCTACTTCTAAAGAAGGGCCTTCTCTTCTTCTTTTATCTGCATAATTCTTGTATTACCTTTTTGCCTGCTCTAGGTTTTTTGACGCAGTTTTATGGACTTGGTTTAGGTGTGACACTAAATCTTTGACTGCAGGGACAGAGATTTCTGTTTGTCTTACGGTTGAGTTTGGATGCCTACCATAATTTAGGTAAAATGGAGAATATCCTGTAGACACATTCTTTGCATTATTATGTGCAAACTCAGCTGCCCATAAATATTCTGGCCAATCTCTATCTTGGTTTAGAAGGAATAACCTTAGATACTGTTCTAATTCTTGGTTAACCCTCTCTGTCTGCCCATCTGTTTCTGGGTGATAACTGGTTGAATACCTGGCTTCAATTCCTAAACCTTCTACAAAAGCCTTCCAAAAATGGGACAAAAACTGTGAACCTTGGTCTGAAATTATGATTTTGGGAATTCCATGAAGTCTCACAAGTTGTGTACTGAAGTGAATGGCTAATTGTTTGGCTGTGGGAACCTCTTTAAGTGCTAAAAAGTGTGCCATTTTCGTGAATGCATCTACCATCACTAAAATCGTGTTGAAACCCTGACTGGAAGGTAAGTCTACAATTAGGTCTAGGGTGATCGTGTGCCATGGATAAGGAGGGGTAGGCATGGGTTGCAACAACCCCTTTGGGGCCTGTCTTTCAGATTTTCCCTGAGCGCAAAGTTCACAAGTTTTTACATATTTTTCAATATCTTGATTCATCTGTGGCCACCAATAACTCCTCTTCACTAGATCTCCAGTTTTCAATTCTCCTTTATGTCCCGCCAGAGGATGATCATGACACTCGTACATTGCTTGATCTCTTAATTCTTTGGTTGGTAGGTACAAGGCCCCTTTATAGTAGGGCAATTGATTTTTGATTTCTCTCTCGGTCTCTTGTTTAGCCCATTCTAACATTGCTTCAGGATTTAAAGCTTGAATAACTTGCTCCTCAAAATTTGTGGGCGTTGTTGCACATATTATTTTGGCTGCAGGTATTATAGTTTGGGTTTCCTTTTGACTCTTTGGGTTTTCCGTATCCAATCTGGACAAGGAGTCTGCCTTTCCATTCTGAGCTCCAGGCCTATAGGTGATCACGAAATCATAGTCGGCAAAGTATAGCGACCATCTGAGTTGCCGTGGAGTTAAGGTCCTAGCTGATTTCAGGAATTTTAGATTTCGGTGATCCGTAAAAACGGTTACTGTGTGTTTGGCCCCCATAAGGTAGTGTCGCCACTCTTTAAAGGCATCTTTGATGGCCAACAACTCCTTTTCGGTTATCGTGTAGTTCACTTCTGCTGACGTTAGTTTTCTTGATCTGTAAGCAACGGGATGAAGCTAGCCCATTTCCTTATGTCTCTGTGATAATACACCTCCCACGGCTTGGTCCGAGGCATCGGTCTTGACATAAAATGGCTCTGAGGGATCAGCATGAAGAAGGACTGGAGCTGAAGTAAAGTTTTCCTTTAAAGATTTAAAGGCCCTTTCTGCTTCTTCTGTCCACTCAAAACGGATTCCTTTCTTAAGTAATCTGGTAAGAGGAAGTATCTTTTGTGAAAATTTGCTGATAAATCTTCTATAGAAGTTCGCAAAACCTATGAAGCCTTGGACCTCTTTTACACTAGTAGGCGACTTCCAGTCAATCACTGCTCTTATCTTTCATTCATCCATGTTTATTCCAGTTGGTGAAAGGACAAAGCCCAAAAACTCTACTTGAGAAACGTTAAAAGCGCCTTTTTCTAATTTCACAAATAATTTGTTCTCTCTCAGCTTCTGCAACACTCTCCGCACTTGTTCCTGGTGTTTACTCTTGTCTACTGAATAAATCAGGACGTCATCAATGTATACTATAACACACTGATCGATGAATTCACTCAGGACGTAGTTAATAAAATGCTGGAAGGCAGCTGAGGCATTACATAGCCCGCAGGGCATTACTTGGAAATCAAATAGCCCGAATCTCGTTCTGAAGGCTGTCTTCCACTCGTCGCCCTCTCTCATTCCGATTAGATGGTAGGCTCCTCTTAAATCTAGTTTTGTATAGATTTGCGCCCCCTTAACCTGATCCAATAATACCAAAATGAGGGGAAGAGGATATCGGTTTTTCTTGGTGATTTTGTTAATTGCACGATAATCGATGCATGGCCTCAAATCTCCCTCCTTTTTTGGCATGAAAAACAGAGGCGAAGATACAGGGGAATGAGAGGGTCGAATAAAGCCATTTGCTAGGTACTTATCTAAGTATTCTCGGAGATGTTGGTGTTCTTTTTCTGTCAGGACGTAGACCCGGCTACAAGGCATATTGGAACCCGGTTCCAGCTCAATCTTGCAATCGTACACACGATGAGGCGGCAATTGCTCAGCTTCTCTTTCGTTGAAGACATCTTCGAAATCCTGATATTCAGAAGGTATTTCTTCTGAATCTATTATGCACACTGAAATTTCTGCTTCGCACAATGAATGTGCAGGATTGTCTCCAGTGGTTCCTTCAGTTTTCCCAAAGCAATTTCTTTTGCAGTATTCCGAGTCCATCACTATTGTTCTGGCACTCCAATCGATGTTTGAGTTATGCTCAGTAAGCCATGGTAAACCCAATATGAGCTGAAACTGGGGGCATCGATCAAGTTGAATTGCAGTTCTTCTCTATGCCCTTCTTGAAATATCATCTGCACTTGTTCTGTATGACTCACATTGGGCTCGGACGAAAGATTTGTCCCATCCACCGCACGCACTGGCTCACTTCTGGATTTCGGTATGGCCTTCAATCCCACCTTGGCTGTGAATTTTAAATCGCAAAAATTTCCGGTAGCCCCTGAGTCAATCATTACTGAATCTTCCGTCAGGGTTACTTGTAGAAATTTTATGGTCATTGATAATATCAGGTGCGGTGAGGACGACTGCAGGGTGTTCGCCACTCGATGTTCATTTGGAGTTGTTTCTTGATTTGCATCCACCGGTTCAACTCCTCCTACAGGTGGTGCCGCTAGGTTTTCTTCGGCTTTTGTGCTACCTTTGTCCTTTTTGGACAACCTCTCACAAAGTGACCGCTTGATCCACAATATAAGCATAAGTTGCCTGCTCTCCTTTTATCTTTTTCTTCTTTAGTTAAAGGACCCCTGATGGTTCCTATTTGCATAGGCTCCGTGCCCGTTGTTCCCTCAGAGGTTTTGTTGGTTTCAGATCTGACTCTATGGAATATTGGAACTGTTGGCTTGAAGTCTCTTCTCCGTTCCCCTTTCCTTTCACCTTGACGGAAGTCGATCTCTAGAACCAGATCCACAAGTGCTGAGATTTCAGTGGGACGATTTGGAATCTGAGCTAAAACGTCCTTCAGCTCATCTCTTAGCCCTCGGTAAAAAACCGCTGCCCTTTTTCTTTCCGGCCAGTTCGTTTCCACAACTAATTTATTAAAATGAGCCAAATATGCTACGAGATCTCTGTTCCCTTGTCGCAGTTCAAGCAGTTCATTATCAACGGCTTGAGAAATTCTTCGCCTATTGAAAATACGCATAAACTCTTGTTTGAATTCTTCATAATTGTGTAATATTGCATCGTCGCGGGAAACTAGCGGCATGGACCATGACGCCGCATCTCCAGTTAGATAGGATAAAATAAATGCCACTTTGGATTGCGCATCAGAGAAAATTGAAGGGCGGCACATGAAATGTAATGAGCATTGAGTGAGGAAAATTTGTGCTTTTTGGGGATCTCCACTAAAGCGTTCAGGGGAAGCTAGTGGAATAACTGGGGACAAGGAGTGCACAACTTGAGTAGTTAACCTAGTGGTACCTTCGGTGGGAGAACCTAAAGTTCTGTTTCCTGAACTAAATGGTTGTCCCATTCTAGAAGCTAACTCCGCTGTTTCTTTCCTTGACTTTATCATTTCCTGTCTTAGACTTTGATTCTCTTCTCTAACAGATACTAGCTCCTTTTGAATAGCTTCTAGAACTGTTCCCAAGGTTTGTAAATTAATTCCTTCGGCCATTCTGTTCGGGTGCAAGTAAAATACGTGGGCACTTCACTCTGTCAGGAAACAGAGAACTCTTACCAAGAACTTGCACAGGAACAGAAGTTGCTAATTCCCAACTCCCTCCTAGAAATACCTCGGAGACCGATAATAACCTTGTCTCCAAGAATACTTCCAAAGGGGAAGGGGGAGTGGATAAAATAATAAACGACAGAAGAGACTGATCTCCGGACTTCCGATTTCCAAACTTCTCCTTCTAGCGCTGCTCTGTTCTGGTTGAGTAGCTCTGAGGAAACCTAGGAAACTAAGCATAAAACAATTACTGCAACTCCTACTCTACTCTATTTCTTCTTCTCCTATATCTTTTCTTATTGTGTCTTAAAATCTACCCACTATCCGGAAAACTGAGCTTCTCTTCTTTACTTTCTCTCAGTAGTTTATTTGTAGTTTGTCAGCCTTTTGGTGTCTGAATCAGCGTGGCCTTCAGACAATTCAACCTAGAAGATTAAACGTTAAATTAAGTTCTTGCCTGTTTCCTTTTCTATCCTAAGACTATCTATTTCCTTATCAAGTATTTCACCTATCATCACCTTGAGGTTGTTGTGCTTCTCTTCTAACTTAATTCTTATGTAAACTCTCTTTCACCAAGAAGTTTTTTCAGAAAAATGTTCTCAAATTATATTTGTCTTCTTTTCCTTTGCTTCCTACAGGAATAGGTTATGCTTCAAACTATGGTAAGTATTTTTAATATATTTACATATATACAAGTTGCATTAAGTTGTCATCATTTACAGTTGTTTTATAACTTAACACTATTTCAGGCTTGCAGAGTTATGTCACTTAGCTGAATGTTCTCTTCTCTTTTTTCCTCAGGATACCGCAGGAAGCCTGAAGTCCTTCACTTCAGAAAACGAAGCCTTCATGAGACTCCGATACTTGACAGGGGAGGAGCTTTGTCTGACTAAAACGCCCTAATGCATGACGCTTCAGGAAAACATTATGCGCAAACTCCGATTCTGAGACACTAGGGAGGTCCTACACCCGACGAGAAATAGGACGACAAAAAACCGAGTGCCTCTAGCCGCCGCAACTAAGAATTTAGCACACACGGAGCGGAACGACGTAGACAGGTACTGGTTCAGAAAATTACTTAGGTGAAGTGCGCAGTCAGTAGGCAGCGCGCGCTTCACCTAAGTTCTAGAGGCTCGTGCGGAAAAAACACTAGACCGCAATATGAGTGGGGAGACCGGCGGCCATCTTAGAGTTCCTCTTATGCCACAGCAATCTCCACAAGAAACTCCTTGCTCGATTCTTCCCATAGGGCTTCTTAGTCTGCAACGTACAGGTAGTTCCAATGGATTGACCAGGGGGTCTGACAGTGTGCGCATGACTGGTTTGGTCAGCCCCAGAGGGCCGACCAAACAGTCAGCGCCCTCAGCAGTGGGCCCTAGAGGAGCCCCGCCCACCCACCCGCCCCCAACCAAACACTCCTGCTTTCTCGCAGTGCGAGAAGCAGAAACATTAAATGGTAGTTTTACCATTTTATGTCTCTGCTTCTCGCACTGTGAGAGAGCAGTGGGGCGACGCTCCTCCACCCTAGTGGAGAAGCAGTCCCTATTCTGGAGGCGTAAAATGCTTTCGTTTGTGGGGAAGGCTTTTGAAAGCGTGATGTCCAGAGTTGCTCGTAGGAACACTAGCGACCTGGAAGGAATGAGAGAGGACTTTTCCCCATTGAGTTTGAGACCTAGGGAGCATAAGAACCAAACACAGGCGCCCCTAGATCTTATGGCGGCTTGGATGGAGCCTTGAACAACCAGTCGTCCAGGTAAGGGAATACCTGGTGACCATATTGCCGGAGATAAGCCGCCACTGGCTCAAAGCACTTGGTGAAGACTTTTAGAGCCAACTTTAACCAGAAAGGCAGCACTTTGAATTGGTAATGGAACCCTGCTACCTCGAACCTGAGAAAGCGTCGATGTTTCGGATGTATGGGAATATGGAAATACGAGTCCAGAAGATCAAGGGAGGACATATAATCTCCCGCATCCATGAGAAGCAAAATCTCCTAGAGCGACAACATCCTGAAGGGTTAACTTTTGATGAACTTGTTCAGCAACCTGAGGTCCATTATTTGCCTCCATTATTCTGTTTTTTTCTTTATTAAAAAGAAATTAGAGTAGAAACCTAGATTGTGCTGACTGCGCAGCCCTTCTTCGATTGCCTGCTTGTAGAGGAGCAATCTGATTTCCCTCTTGAGAACTGCCAGATGATGATGAGAAGTTCTTCGCGGAGGAAAATCTGGAGGATGTTGAACAAATTCCAGGGTGTGACCATGGCAGAATACATCTAACACCCATTTGTCGGAAGCTATGAGCTTCCATTGATTGAAGAATTTGGAGCAGGCAGGGCTGAATTGAAGTGGGACTACGGTAGCAAGGGCCTGTGAATCCTCATTGCCTCTCGTTGGCATCATGAACTCTTCCTCCTAACGCTGGGCGTCAGCGTGCCAATGCTCTAGGATAGGCTGGTGTGGAGGTTTGTCGAAAGGGCTGTGTAGAGTACTACGATCAAATACCCAGCTGGTAACAGGGTTGCAAACACTGCTGGAGTTGAGGTCGAGAGAGATATGGACCTCTACCTCTTCCCCGAAAAGAAGAAAACTTCTTTTGCTGCAGAATCGTCAGCAAATTTGCAGAGTCCGTGTCGGACTTTATCAGCTACAGCACGTCATCTATGTGTTTGCCACAAAGGAATTCGCTGTTGAACGGCATATCCAACACCTTGGCCTGAACCTCAGGGTGGAATGTTGTAGCCTTTAGCCACCCCTGCCGTCTCAGTACCGCCGCACCCGCCATCTGTCTGAAGATGGTCAGTGAAATGTCTAGAGCTACATCAATAATCTTGGAAGAGGCTCTCTCCCCCTCCGATAGAACATCCTTTGCCTCCTTCTTCTTGTCCTCGGGAAGATACTCCAACAAGGAAGAGATGTCGGACCACATCTGTTGGTCATATCTCCCGAGGATAGCCATAGCGTTGAAGGCCCTGATGGCTGCCACTGAGGAGAACCTTTTGCCGATGTTGTCCAGACGGTGCCCTTCCTTGTCAGGTGGAGCTGCACATGGAGAAGAAGGAATTTTAGATCTTCTTTGAGAAGCCTTCATGATAACTGAGTCAGGCCGAGGATGACCAATAAGGCACTCAGGAGAGTCTTCAGGTGCCCTGTACTTTTTATCTAGTTTCGGTACCACCGCAGGAATAGAGGCTGGCGTCTTCATTAACTTCTGGCTCTCTTGCTATAAGTAGCCGCAATGGGTATGGCCTGAGTGGAGCGTTGCGTAGAAGGTTTAAAACCATACAAAAACACTCCGTCTGCTTGGCAGACATAGGGAGGTTGAAGCGCCTTGAAGCACTTTCCAGGAGATCGTGGAAACCGCCGATATCTGCAGGTGGAGAGTCGGCTATAGGTGGAGTAGGCGAGGGCAGAGTAGGAGCCACATTATCCTCCCACTCATCATGGACATCCGGGTCCAACTGCAGCTCCCCTTCTTCTAGCTGCTGGTCATCACTATCCTGTACCAAAGGTGGTGGAACATTTTTGTTTTTTGGCAGCAGAGGTGCAGTCAGCGGCGCAGGAATGATAACAGGAACCTCCTGTCTAGGTGGTGGTTGCGGAGCAGAGTTTGCCTCAGGAAATCGCTGGTAGTGGTCATTAAGGTCAGAGACAAATTAAGTGGGAATATTAATGGAAGGCTCTTGTGCAGGATCATCCTGTTCTTCGTATGGATAGTGCTCTTGAAATGCATCCAAGTGTTGAGCCCTGGGATGCCCTGCATCAGAGAAAGAATATTCACCTTCTAAATAAGCAGATGGGTCATCCAGCGCCTCGTCCTCCTCTGAGTACTGGCACTTGACTCTGAGATGGCGCTGTAAGCAGGGCCATACGGTCCATCATCCTCAGATTCCTGGAAATCCAAGAGGCGAGTAGGAGGCAATGGGGATATTTTTTAAAAGTCCTGTAGACTGATGGTATTGCCTTTGAAAGCACAACGCCTTTGAAAGCTTTGAAAGCGGCTGGAGAGAGACACTCTCCGACGGCGAGGTGACGGGCTGGAACGTCAACGGTGAAGCCCTCATCAACGGAAACGGTTTTACAACAGTCGATGACACCACCACTTCCGTTTTTGTATTGGCCGTTGTTGTATTGACCGTCGACATAGTCGAAGTCGCTGAGGAGACCGTAGTCGGAGCACTCGATTCTGTGGAGATGGAGTCGTCGACGAGCAAAATTTCATAGATGACGAATCCCTGAAGAATGAGGAGCTGACGGTGGAGCAGAGCCAGCTATCTGGTGTGAGGAAGAGGGACCAGGCTGATCTTTTTTAACCCTCTTTTCTCCAGGCCTCTCTTTACTCTGAGACCTAGATTTTTTAGGATCTCTAAGTGAAGAGTAAGACCCTTCTTTCTTCCTTTTCTTGGAGGAGGTATGAGGCTTCCCCTCACCTTCAGAGTCAGAGTCCTTAGCAGCCTTTTCCCTTTGCAGCCAGAGAAGCAGCTTACCCTTACAGGCCTTGAGGATTTTTGTGGAAAAGGTACGCCAGTACTTGCATTCTCTGGGCTTGTGGTCAGGATACATGCAATAAAGGCTCTCTTTATGTGGGTCCTCAGAATACAGTCTGGACTTTCCACAAGTCTTGCAGGGCCTAAACAACCCTTTTTTAGACTCAGACATAATGAAGAAAACATAGGTACTCACACTCCTGGACTGTACCTCAGAAGAAGAGATGAAGCAAAGAAATGAACTGCAAGCTGGAAGTTCAAAAGGGCAACAGTAGAAACACTGTGACTGAGCAGAGCTCAGAGAGACTCCCTAACACAGGACGTACTGTAAGAAATCTGAGGTATGGTGGCCCTGCTGGTGGTGGTGACTCTATGGTCTATGCTCTGATTGGCTGAAGTTTGGATGTTTTAAAACAATGATAATGTGTTGCTAAAGGCTATTGAATTTCTATGGCAATTGAATGTTAAGCTTTAATACTACTATTTTAGTGTTACCGTGGGACTCCCACCATGATGACGGGGAAGATTCAAGCATGTGAATCTATTAAAGATACAATACTGGAGAATAAATAAATATTCTGTGCTAGCGAAACTTAAGCTGCATTCACATGAAGGAAGTAACACTGCACTAAAGAACTCTAAACTACATTTCTTGTTAAAGAAGTAACACTGCACCAAAGGAAGTTAAGCTGCATTTCTTGTGAAAAAAGTAACCCTGCACTAAAGAACCCTAAATTACATTTCTCGTTTAAGAAGTAACACTTCACCAAAGAACCTTAAGCTGCATTTCTTGTGAAGGAAGTAACACTGCACCAAAGAACCGTAAGCTGCATTTCTTGTGAAAGAAGTAACACTGTACTTAAGAACCTTAAACCTTAAGCAGCATTTCTCGTTAAAGAAGTAACACTGCACTAAAGAACCTTAAGCTGCATTTCTCATTAAATAAGTAACACTGCACTAAAGAACCTTAAGCTGGATTCCTCGTGAAAGTAGTAACACTGCACCAAGATTCAAGATATTTTTTTTTTTTGTCAAACGTATGTTTATTAGCATTTCTGCATAGCATATACTTCATACAGTATAACAATAGAAGCGTCAGAATCCAAAAAGAAAAAAGATACAAAGTAGTGCATCATGAAAAGTAGCGAGGTTGCAGTTGCTTGTTCACACATATCCAGGCCGTCTTACATGGGACTTCTATAATGTCCAGTAGTTTCTAATGAAGCACAGGCCTAGGATATCCCTGCCTCGAGATGCGTACAAACACCCCGTCTTTCTTTTGTGACAGAGTTTAGTGCAACCCTTCCAACCGGGATGGTCCCCTGAGTACAAACACAATCATAAAAAGAAGAAAAAGAAACCCAGACAACAAAAAAAAAAAAAGCAACCCCCCCCAACAACAAGGTAGATGGTGGCAGCGCTATATAAGAATGATGTTTCACCGTCTGGTTACGTGCTAGCTGGTTAAAATTGGAAAAGATGCATACCCCTAAGTGTAGGAGGGCAAGCCCCGTGTGAGAACGGCAACCAGTGGTCCCCACTTGTATTCGAAGCTCTTATAATCGGCGCGGAAGATGTCCGCCATTCTCTCAAGGCATAGTAACTTCCAGAGGCGTGAGTGCCATAATGATAGAGTGGGAGCTGACTTTTTCTACCAGGCAGCTGCAATTGCTACTTTCGCAGCTCCTATGCATGTCCACATAATGGCTTTATCCGCTTTGGTTTGGTGTTCAAGAGAAGGATCACGGATACCTAAGAGGACCCCTTCTATAGTGGTCGGTATGGGGTAGCCTAACATGGTTTTAATTTGTGCAAGAATTTCCTCCCAAAATGGTCTGATGGTGGGGCAGTCCCAACAGATGTGTTGGAAATCCCCGAGCAAGCCACAGCCCCTCCAACACCGATCCGAAGTGTTCGGGAAAATTCTTTGAGTTTGGCCGGATACAGGTACCAGTCCGTCAATGTTTTTAAGTGGGCTTCCCTAAGTTCCAGAGAGTGATTGAATTTCGTGATATCGGACCATAGCGCAACCCACTCCTTATCTAGAATCTCTCGTTGTAACACCCCCTCCCACATGGATATGTATCTAGGACGCGCTGAGTGTGTGGATGAAAGTAGATAGCTATGTAGGAAGGAGATCACCCCTCTCATGGATCCCACCGTCCTCACAAATTTTTTAAAGCCCGTTTTCCCCCTTGTAGCTGCCTCATAAACATGGGGGGTGAGTGCCCAATGTCGGAGTTGGAGGTAGTGAATGTGTTCGTCTGGAGTTAGATGGAATTCTCGTCTACAATTGTCGAAGGTGAGAATGTCATAATTATGAAATAAGTGGTCTAGCATTAGACAACCACCCTCTCTCCAAGCGTCAAAAGGGCCTTCCTTCAAGGCCGGTGGAAAGGCCGGGTTGAAATGGATTGGCGTGTAGGGGGAGGGGAACGTGGTCCACTGGTCACTTCTCGTCACTGAATCCCACACTTTCAAGACGGTGCGGGTGGGGGTGCTGATATACGCATTTGCGGGCCTCTCTTTCTTGGGTTTCCATATGAGATCCCAAATTGTCCTCCCAGCAATGGCTCTGTCCATATAAAGCCAGTGTTTCTCCGACTCCCTCTTAAACCACTCCGACACTATCCGCAACTGAGCGGCTTTATAATAGAGGCCCAAATCTGGTAGCCCCACTCCTCCCTCCGTTCTGGAACGCCTCAGTATTGAAAACGATAAGCGGGCCCTCCCTCCTTGCCAAATGAACCGTGTAAGCATGGATTTATTTTAGGTAGGAAAGTTGTGTCTAAATCAATGGGCAGAGCCTGAAAGAGATATAACAGTTTGGGAAGCACCGTCATCTTGATCGCATGGATCCTACCGAGCCATGACATGAACAGCGGCTTCCAACGTTTAAGATCGTTTTGAAGTTGGAGAAGAGCCGGCGGGAAGTTGGCTTTATAAAGCCCTTCCACACGAAGAGTCAACTGGACTCCCAAATATTGAAGGGAGTGGCCAGTCCATTGCAGCGGGGAGTGAGATTGTATATCGCGTGCCTCGTCATCTGGGTATATACGATTTATCGAGGTTGACCTTGAAACCTGCTACTGCCTCAAACTTGGCCAACTCAGAATGCAATGCGGGAAGGGATATTGAGGGTTCTGCAAGGGACAAAAGCACATTGTCCGCAAAAAGTGAGATTTTATGGGTGTCTCCACCAAAGGGAATCCCTTTAATCGTCTGTCTTTCCCGTATAGCCATGGCGAGCGGCTCAATACTGAGAGCGAATAATAAAGGTGACAAAGGACACCCTTGTCGAGGGCCTCTTGTAAGAGAGAAAGGAGCCGATAGCACTCCGTTGACCTGTACCCTAGACCGTGGATGTGTGTAATTGGCCTTAATCATTTGAATAAATTTATCTTCGAAGCCCAAATATGTTAACGTGCGGAATAAGAACGACCAATCCACCAGATCAAAGGCCTTCTCGGCGTCCAACCCAACAAGCACTGCTGGAATCTTGCGCTTTGTAACTTTTTCAATGAGGTGTACCGTGCGTCTAATATTATCATGAGTCTGGCGGCCTTTGATGAAGCCAGACTGATCGGGGTGGATGAGGTCTGGCATCAGGTCATTCAGCCGGGCCGCTAAGATAGCAGAGTAAAGCTTCGCATCTAAATTTAAGAGGGCATTTGGGCGGTAGGAGGAGCACAGATGTACATTTTTCCCGGGTTTTGGGATGACCGTCACGACAGCCTCTGCCATTGAGGGGGTAACCTCTCCAGTCAATGCCATATGGTTAAAAAGAGCAGTGAGGTATGGGACAAGATCGGGAGCAAAGGCTTTATAGAAGTGTGCTGTTAACCCATCAGGGCCGGGTGCTTTATGTAATTTCAGGGCAGTGATGGCCATGGTCACTTCCTCTGCTGTTATGAGGGCCGTGAGCCTGGTATTCGATGCTTGTGAAACCTGAGGGAATTTCAAAGCCTGGAGATAGTTATCTTGCAGCCCCTCATCTCGCAGTTCTCCAGTATAAAGAGCCCTATGGAAGGAACCGAAGATGTCTGCCTTATCTTTGTCTGTGTGTATTAGCGCATTGGACCCATCTTGTATGCCGCCAATATATTCCCGTTCACGTTTCTCTTTCAGTTGTTTAGCTAAATGTTTGCCTATTTTGTTCCCCTGGGTATAGGCGATGTGACGCAATTTCAAAAGTGTGAGCTCCGCCCTATTATTGTAGATAGCCTTCAGTTTACCCCGGAGTGCGGTAAGGTGGCGAAGAGAAGTTCTGTTGGGGTTTGATTTGTGTGCCGTTTCCGCCAATTCCAGTTCCGCCTCCAATTTTTCCCTCTCTTTAGCTCGTTGCCTATTTAGGGTGGAGTTGAGCTCTATACATTTCCCCCTTATGACTGTTTGAAAGCATCCCATGTGTTACCCATGGAGGTGTCTTCGGATCTATTTAAGTTAAAAAAGTCTGTGATCGCTTCTCAGAGGTCAGTGCGCATCACCCTATCGTGTGTGAGAGAAAGTGGGAAATACCATTTAGGTGTGTTCGCTGAGGCTGCCCCCCCTTGTAGACAAATCGAAACCAGACAGTGGTCCGAAAGGGAGAGTGGGAAAATCTTAGCTTCCTTAAGGGCGCCTAATAGGGTTTGACTGAGAAAAATATAATCCAATCTAGAGTAGGTGTGGTGTACGTGAGAGTAAAATGTATAATCTCTAGATTGCGGATACAAGGTACGCCAGGCATCGCAGAAACCCAAATCGTGTATTCTTTGCTTAGTGTTTGCCGTAAATGAGCTGGTTCCAGCTCTGTGTGGGTGGGTGCTGTCAAGATCTGCTTGCCAGGTAAGATTAAAATCACCCATTAGAATCGTTGGCCCTTCCGCGAAGTCATCTATTTTATCTAGTAGGGTAACTAAAAAGCCCGTTTGGCCGGCGTTAGGCGCGTAGGCCGCAATAAAGGTGCATAATTTGCCTTTCAGTGTTCCCTTAACCATAACCATTCTACCCTCCTTGTCTGAGTGGACATCCAGTGGTTGGAATTTCATCGAGGCATGGAATAGAAGCGCAACCCCACGATGCTTAGTGTGTGCTGAGGACCTGTAGATAAGGGGATATTGTTTGTGTTTAAGCCTCGATTCTTCGGCCCTCCGGAGATGCGTCTCCTGAAGTGCCACTATATCAAAGTGGTGGTCTATAAGATATTTCCAAATTTTTTGTCTCTTTTGTGGCGAGTTTAGTCCTTTAACGTTCCATGAACCTATAGAAATTACCATCTTCCCATACTAGACTTCTCCTTCCCTCTCACATCCCTCTCATGTAAAACAGTATGTTCAGCTGTGACAGTGGACCAGCGTGGACCCTCCCGGTATGCCTGTCTTAGCAGATGTTCCCTGACCAGATTATCAGTGTGTTGCCTCTCTGAGTGGAGCTGCCACCACTCCTTTAACCTTTCCCCCCCCAGAAACTAAGAAAAACCCAACCCCCAACTTTACCAACAGTAACATGTGTCGGAACGATGGTAAGTCTCCGACCAGAGATGTAGTCAGTTATCCGGACGCGTTGGTAGATGGCGTGACCAGTGTCCCCATCCGCGCCCGTCTAGGGGAATCGCGTGTAGAAGAGTTCGCCCCGGATGCCGGCCCCCCAACGGTGGGCCGCTTAGAGTCCTCCGTTCCCCCTGAGGCTGTCATCAGGGTGCGGGGTGACCGTGGCCTGCGGTCACGTGAGACTGTCCAAATTGGAACATAGCATAACTGCTCAGTCTTCATAGCGTCGCCCTCTGCAAACTCTATGCTCGAGCCTCAATTGTGAGCCCCCTTGGAGCTCATAGACCATTGTGACGAGGATGCACCATTTCGATTTGGGCCTTGACCTTTGCTTTGTGAAGGCTCCAGGTCGGTTGCTGGAAGTCCCAGTAGGTCCAGTCCTTCCCTCAGGTCTGAAATGTGACGTTGCTTGTTTTTGTACTCAAAGCTCAGACCAAACGGGTATGTCCAGCGGTATCTGACTTTGTCGGCGCATAGTTTGGTAGTGATGGGTCGGAACTGCTGCCGCCTCACCAAGGTTGCCGGCGCCAGGTCCTGATAAATGCTGCAGGTGTGACCTTGGAAGGAAATCGTGTTGCTTTTCCTGGCCGCCGTTAGAACTGCTTCCTTCACCTTGTAGGAGTGAAATTTCACTAGCACGTCACGCGTACGCCTCCGTTCTCCTGCCGGTGGCCCTCCGACTCGGTGCGCCTGTTCCAGCTTGATCTTAAGTGTTTGTGGGTTGAGGATCTCTGCAAAGAGGCCTTCGAGGAAAGCTTCAAGATCCGGGCCTTCCGCCCCCTCCTCCAGGTCACGGATCCGTAGGTTGTCTCTCCGGGCCCTATTTTCCAGATCCTCAGCTTTCAGCTGGGTTTGGTGTAGCTGATCTTGGAGGGTGCGCATTTCGTCCTGCATGGCAGAGGTTCGTCTATCGACTTCCTGAGTCTGCATCTCCAAATCGACCACACTAACCCCCACAGAGTCCACATCCTGTGGACGGGAGGCCAGTCTTTCATTGAGGTCGGTCTTCAATTGGTCAATGGAGGGCTTGATGTCCTGGCTAAGCTCTTTTCGAAGTTCTGTTTTGAAATCCCGCAGGGAGTTCATGAGATCGTCTTTCGTGAGGGCCATGACGTCCGAGCTGTTGTCGCGTTCCACTGGGAGACGTTTGTCTGCTGGGGGGAAGAAGTTAGAGACTGTATTTGTGGTTTTGGTCGACACCCTCTTTGGTGGCATAGAGACGGACCCAGTGTCACTCCCCCTCTGTATTGAAAGTCCTTTACCGCACCCTCCTATCCCTGCCGTAGGTTGCCACTGCAGGATGTTGGGGGGTTTATGGCGGGAGTCCATGCTTACCCCTCCAGGAGGCCGCTGGTCCCTCGCAGTGGCCTGAATAGCCTTCTAGGGAACGGGTCATGGTGCGGGTGCTGGCGTAGCTGACGCACTCCCGGGTCTCACCACTACAGATGGTCGTTGACACTATACAGGTGCCTGCTTGACTCCCCTCAGCCAAAGCTGGCGCTCTCTGTCCGCTCCTGTCGCGAAGGGGGGGTTCACTGCACTTGGCAGCCCGGTTGTGTGACTTTCTTTATTCACTGCCGCAAGTCGCGGAGGGAGCGAGGCGTCTGGGACCCCCCGCGCACCAAGTGCGATTCCTCGCAAGAGTGCAGGCCTTTATTTTCTCCTGTTGGACCGCTGTAGCTTGGCGTCACTGCAGACCCCCGGCAAGCCTGAACTGTATGGGGTAACGCCGCCGCGATATCTCACCCTTGCCTCGGGGGATCCGATCATTGGATGCACGCCGGCCTTATACCGTGCTGGGTGAAGCTATCCCACCGTTGCAGGGTTGCGCCTCGGCCGACATTTTAGAGTCAGGCATGCGGCATGTGTCTCTCCCGGGAATCGGATGTCATCCAACGCCGCCCAACTTGGATGGGATAGTTCAAGTCGTGGTCCCCCACGCTAGTGGCACATCGTCATCGCAGCATATAGGGGCCCCCGCACACCTACTTGAATCGTCTGCGTGGCGGGAAGCGTCTGGGTCGGCTGTAGCGTATATCCTCTTCTTGCGCGCCGCAGCAGCCACCGGAAAAGCGCCCCCCAACGCTCGGTGTTCATTTAGGGCAGCAAAAGTCCGACACACCACCATCCCCGCACTCTCCTCCTCGGCGGGTGAACAACGGAAGAGCCCAGAGAGTAGCGGCCGCCATTTTGAGGAGCTCCGTGGGCGGCTCGGCAAAGCTCCGTAGAGACCGTTAATGGAGGTCCAGCTGTAAATGCCGGGGCTCACTGCCCGCACCAGTCGTAGGGCTCTCAGCCGGCGAGTGCCGCAGCAGCGGCAGCGCCGTGGATCAGCACATAGGTCCCCGAGACTCAAGCGCGGACCGGGAGCTGAGACAGATTACGTCCGCTCGGCCATCTTGCCCGGCCACACCCCCCAAGAATTTTATTTTTATTTGATTTAGTTCTCTGCTGAGGACTGCAAATTATAAAAGATACAATATGTTAAAACAGTGAACATATAACTACATCAATGCAGTTTTAAAAAACTCTTAAAAAATGTATACAAGTTATAACAGACAAATTCATCAGGTGATAAATTAAAAAGCAATATAAGACCTTGTACCGTGATTATGTTGTATCTGGTACGGTATGGCATTTAGATGTGAAAACTTTTAATGGTAAAATCCCTAGCCGCAATAGAATAATACAACGCCAGACCCTGTGATCTAAGGTAAAACTAATATAGCGTTGCTGGATTTTATATTTTATTGATTCGGCATACTGTGCATAATGTTTTAGTTGAGAGCAGTGTTTAACAACAAAGTTGTAACTTAATCTCGGGGCCAGCTGTTTTAAGAAAAGCCTCAAGTGAGCGGGTGTCCAGGATTTCAGAAGTGCTAACGTGCAGTTCGAAAGGTAAAGTGCTGTATTTAGGTTCTGTTCAAAAGTATATTGCAATGTTTCGTTCCTAATGGTCTCCATGTTTAATGGAAAAGTTACTTACCTTCGGTAATGATATATCTGTAAGGAACATTAGTAGTGATAGATTCCTTACCTTAGAATATCCCCAGGCGTCAGACTGGATCCGGAAAGTTTTCGTCAGCAGTACCCCTGCGCGTCGGTAGGGGCGTCGTGCGGCTCCGCGTCCGTCGTTGGCGTCGTGGTCGCCGAGATGACGTCGCGGGCGCTACTTAGACGCCGCCCACGCGCGCTGACGTCAGTTCTGTACACGACTTTCCGCGCCAGGAACGCAGAGCCATGCAAGATACTGACCACTGGTGCATTGAAACTAGGGCCCTGAAAGTGATGACCTTAACCCTAGAAATCAGTTCGTAGAACGGGGAGGATGGGTGGGGCGGTAAGGAATCTATCACTACTAATGTTTCTTACAGATATATCGTTACCGAAGGTAAGTAACTTGTCCATCTGAAAGAAACACATAGTGATAGATTCCTTACCTTAGAATAGATACCCCAGCAATACCAACCCCGGTGGTGGGTCTACGAACCAAGATCACACCAGAAAGTCACGGAGAACAGAACGGCCAAAGAAGCCGTCTCTCCGGACTTGGCTGTCTAGGCAATAATGCTTGGTAAACGTGTGCAGCGAGGCCCACGTGGCTGCCTGACATATGTCTTGCAGGGGGACACCACGTCCCAATGCAGTAGTGGCTGCAGTAGCTCTGGTGGAATGAGCACGCAGCCCCACTGGAGGTTCTTTTTAGCCAAAGAGTAACAGGCTTTGATACACAAGACAACCCAGCGGGAGATGGTTCTCTTATGGACCGCCCGACCTTTCTTGGTGCCAACGTAGCCAACAAAAAGCTGGTCATCCACCCGGAACTGCTGTGTGCGGTTGAGATAAAAAGAAAGCGCACGTTTTGGGTCCAGACGTTGGAGCCGCTCTTCCTCTCTGGAAGGATGCGGAGGCGGAAAAAAGGTGGGCAAGGTAATAGTCTGCCCAATGTGAAAGGCCGTAACCACTTTTGGCAAAAAGGAAGGACGGGGCCTGAGCACAACCTTGTCCGGATGGACTGAAAGGAAAGGGGGCTTGCAAGAAAGAGCCTGGAGCTCACTCACCTGCCTAGCGGAGGTGATGGCCACCAGGAAGGCAGTCTTTAATGTTAAAAGACGAAGAGGACAGTTGTGAAGGGGCTCAAAGGGAGCGCACATCAAGTATGTCAGAACCAGATCCCACTGAGGCATCACAAAAGGAATAGGAGGAAAAAGGTGTGTAATGTCTTTGAGAAATCTATTTACAACAGGGGACTTGAAAAGAGAGGGCTGATCAGGGAGCCTGAGAAAGGCCGAAATAGCAGAAAGGTAGCCCTTGATAGTGCCCAGGGCAGAGCCCTGCTGGGCCAAAGAAAGAAGGAACAGTAGTACTTCAGAAAGAGGGGCAGAAAGGGGATCCACAGCCTTTGCTGTGCACCATGCCACAAATTTGTTCCACCTGCAGGCGTATACCACTTTAGTAGAGGGACACCTGGCTGCCAGAATAACGTCACAAACTTCAGGAGGCAAGTCGAAAAGAATCAACTGCCGCCGCTCAATCTCCACGCAAAGAGGTGGAGGCTGGACAGGTTCGGGTGGAGGACCGTCCCCTGCTGCTGCGACAGATTATCCTCCCGAAGAGGCAGTCGGATCGGGGGATCAATGCTCATACTGAGTAGCTCGGGATACCATACTCTTCGAGCCCAGTCCGGAGCCACAAGAATGACCTGATCTTCTTCAGCACTCTGGGCAGAAGTGGTATAGGCGGAAAGGCGTACAACAGACCGCAACTCCACTCGCGACGAAAAGCGTCGCCGAGCGAGTGCCGCCTTGGGAATTCCAACGCGCAGAACTGATGACATTGCGCGTTCTCTTCGGTGGCGAATATATCTAACCAAGGCTCTCCCCACTGCTGAAAGAGACCTTGCGCCACCTCCGAGTGAAGACGCCATTCGTGATCGAGCATGCACCTGCGGCTGAGTTCGTCCGCCCTGGCGTTCAGAGAACCTGCCAGGTGTTGAACCACTAGGGACATGCCCTGATGTTCCAGCCATGTCCAGAGACACAGAGCCCCCTGACAAAGGGTCCACATCCCCACCCCGCCTTGTTTGTTGCAGTACCACATGGCGGTGGTGTTGTCTGTGAACACCTGCACTACTCTCCCCTTGATAGAGGGAAGGAATGCTTTCAGTGCAAGCCTGATCGCCCGCAGCTCCAAAAGGTTGATATGGAGCCGGGACTCCGCCGGAGACCAGAGGCCTCTGATCTCCGCCTCTCCCATGTGGCCTCCCCATCCCAGGAGGGATGCATCCGTCACCACTGTGAACTCCGGTTGGGGAAGGGAGAGGGATCTGCCGTCGACCCAATGCCGGTTTGTGAGCCACCACTGCAATTGGTGTGCAGTGCCCTCCGAGATCTGGACGTGATCGGACAGGTTTCCCTGATGCTGCGCCCACTGGAACTTCAGGTCCCACTGCAGAGCCCGCATATGCCACCTGGCATGATTGACCAGCAGGATGCAGGAGGCCATGAGGCCCAGCAGCCTCAGAGTCACTCTGACCGAAACCCGGGACAAGGGCTGAAAGATGGGAATCAGAGCCCGAATGTCCCGGACTCGCTGTTCGGGAGGATAGTCCCGAAACTGCGCCGTGTCCAGAACCGCTCCGATAAAGAGGAGCTTCTGGGAGGGAACCAGGTGCGACTTCGGCACATTGATGGAGAACCCCAGCAAGTGCAGGAGGTCGGCCGTAGTCTGGAGGTGGGAGACGACTGTCTGGGGCGAGCCCGCCTTCAACAACCAATCGTCGAGATAGGGGAAGACTGAGACCCCTGATCTGCGCAGATGAGCTGCGACCACCGCCATCACCTTGGTGAACACCCGAGGGGCGCTGGTAAGGTCAAAGGGGAGCACGGAACTGAAAGTGCTTGTGGCCTACCGTGAACCGCAGGTACCGTCGGTGGGCTGGCAGGACGGGGATGTGGAAATAGGCGTCCTGCAAGTCCAGCGCTACCATCCAGTCTTGTGGGTCAAGAGCAGACAAGACCTGAGCTAGAGTGAGCATCTTGAACTTCTCTTTGCAGAGGAAGCGATTGACGTTCCGGAGGTCTAAGATAGGATGCAGGCCTTTGTCCTTCTTGGGCACCACGAAGTAGTGGAAATAACAACCACGACCTACTTCGTGCGTCGGAACGCGCTCGATGGCCCCCTTGGCCAAGAGGGCCGCAACTTCCTGCTGAAGAAGCACCAAGTGATCCCCGACATGCGGTGGTATTGAGGTGGCATGGCTGGGGGGGTAGTCTCGAAGGGGAGGGAGTAGCTCCTCCAGACTATCTCTAAAACCCACCTGTCCGAAGTGATGGTGCGCCAGTGGGGGAGGTGATGGCGGAGCCTGCCGCCCACTGGCGTTTGATGGGCCTGAAAGTTCGGACTAGGAAGGTTTGGAGGCAGTGGTGGCCGGGGTGGTGGTGGACTGACCCCACCGCTGGCCCCTTTGTCTGCCACGGCGGAACCCGCGTCCGCGGCCGCGCTGGGATGACTGCTGCGCCAGCCTGTGGCTCTGTAGCGAACACTGCGGGGCGCCCCTTCCGGTGCCACGAAAGGAGCGAAAAGCAGAAGGCGGAGGAAGGCGGACTGCAGAGAGTCCCAAGGACTTGGCCGTAGCCCGTGAGTCCTTAAACCGCTCCAACGCGCTGTCTGCTTTGTCGCCGAAAAGGCGACGGCCATCAAAGGGCATGTCCATAGGGGTGTTTTGGACATCCCCTGAAAATCCAGTGGTTCTCAACCAGGCGTGACGGCGAACCGCCACCGTCGTTGCGATGGATCTGCCCAGTGAGTCGGCGGTGTCTAGACCACAACGGATCATGAACTTCGCTGCGTCTCTCCCCTCTGCAACAGCCTGGGCGAGAGCAGGCCGGGCCTCCTCCGGACACTGGGGCAGCACGTTCGCCACCGTATCCCACAGACAGTGGGAATAACGGCCCAAGAGGCATGCGGTGTTCACGGACCACAGCGCAGAGCTGGAGGAAGAGAAAATCTTCTTCCCAAACTGATCCAGCTTCTTGGATTCCCTATCCGGCGGGGCGGAAGGGAAGGCGGTTGGGGAAGCAGAGGCTTGGACAACCAAGCTCTCGGGAGTGGGGTGTTGGGAGAGGAAAATGGGGTCACCAGGAGCCGGGCGTTGGCGTCGGGCCACGTTCCTGTCCACAGGAGCCCCTGTGGTGGGCCTGGACCAAGTGCCCAAAAGAACGTCCGAAAGGGCTTCATTAAAGGGCAGCAGCGGCTCCGTAGAAGTAGCTGCTGGTTGAAGCACCTCTGTCAGGAGGTTAGTCCTGACGACCACAGTAGGGAGCTGGAGGTGTAGGGCCTCTGCCGCCCTACGCAACACCACTGCATAACTGGCTCCCTCCTCCGTAGCCATGGTAAGAGGAGACAGCATGCCAAGGTCTGGTGAGGTATCCAGACCACTGGCGTCCCCCAATTCCTCAGCCCAGTCCTGTTCAGACTCGCAGGCTGCAGCGAGAGGGTCGTCCGACCCCTCCCAGTCCTCCCCTTGCTCCTCAGGCTGTTCAACAGGCCTAAAATAAGGAGAAGGGCATGGGGATAGAAATCCCCAAACGGTGTCGAGAACGGCATCGAGCGACGCCGGACCGACTCCGCGTCCACTTCGGGGCTGAAGCTGGGGTCAACGTCGTCCCGAGGAGCGGGCGGCATCAGGATCGGTGCCGGTGGAGTCGACGTCGGTGGAGGCGTAACAAGGTCAACCGGCGTCGACCGGGATCCAGGCCTGGATCCAAGGGTGTCCTGCGTCGCTGGGGCCAGAGCCGACAGCGACGCCGGGGCCGGAGCCGCCGGCGAGGAAATGCGAGGACACCCATGCGGGACCGCGGGGCCCGAAGGCTCACCGGCGGGACCCGACGGCCCAAAGAGGTGAGCCATGGCCAACAGGAAGTCCTGTATCTGGGCCGGAGTCGCCGACAACCCCGGAAAGGGCGGGTAGTCGGGCGGCGACTCCATGGACTCCGCCGGAGCCGCGGGGTTGGCACCACCCATACCCTCAGCCGCGTCGCGCGACCTGCGAGGGGAAGTCGGAGAACGATGACGTTTCTTCGACTTCTTGTGCTTCGCCTTACCTGACCCCGAGTGCGAAGACTTCGATCCCGACGATCGCCGATGATGACTCCGCGCACGGTCCCTCGACCTCCCTCTGGACCGGGACTTCTCACAGCGCGGAGCCGACTGCCGGGCTTCAAGCAGCTTTCGGGACCGCTCTCGCAAAGACTTCGGCGCCATGGACCGGCAGTCGGGGCACGACTTGGGGTCGTGGTCGCGACCCAGGCAGAAGAGACACACGCGGTGCGGGTCCGTCACCGACATCATCCGGTGAAAGTCCTCGCAGGATTTAAACCCGGGCATCCCTAACTGCACCAGGAGTGAGAAAAAGATCTAAAAAAACGTACTCAAAAAAGAGTAGGGGTACCGCTCTCTCCGGATCTGCGCTTGCTGGCGCGGAAAAAGAAAGAACTGACGTCAGTGCGCATGGGCGGCGTCTAAGTAGCGCCCGCGACGTCATCTCGGCGACCACGACGCCAACGACGGACGCGGAGCCGCACGACGCACAGGGGTACTGCTGACGAAAACTTTCCGGATCCAGTCTGACGCCTGGGGATATTCTAAGGTAAGGAATCTATCACTATGTGTTTCTTTCAGATATACACCGTAAGGATCCCTGTTCGGCATGTAAGAGAATATAAGCCCATCTTATGATGTTAGAGATGGCTCTGGCATGAGAGCTGACTAAGGATAGCTCGAGGCGTAAAGCTTCAGCTGGGACTGCTTGATTGGCTTTTATCAATTTACGAACGATATTCCTTTCTTTTATTTTTACTGAAGGCCAGTTTTTGATTGGGATGTAATCCAAGGCATATGATAGAATAGGAGGAATTTTCAGACTATAAACCTCTAAAAGGGAGTGTAAATGTCTATTCCCAGAGGAGGAATATAAACCTTGCAGTGCGTCGACGTGGGCATCCGCTTTGCATCCTATATGCTGGAGATTAGAGGAGTTTTGTAATGTTTGTGTGCAGATTCGCCCCAGGTATGTGTATTCTTTAACCACCTCAATGGGTTTGCCCCCTTAGTGACCAATTACATTTCATGAATTCCTTTCTTGCTCTAAAAGGGACAACTTTTCTTTTTGATATGTTTAACACTAAAAACATTTCCTCTGATTAACTGGTGAGTGCCTGTAGGTTTCTTTGTCGACCGATCGGTATGAGATCTAATATAACCACATTGTCGGTGTAAATCAAAATGTGTATGTTTGGGGGGAAATTGTTATAAAGAAATCCAGGAGGTCACTTACATAAAGAGAAAATAAGAGGGGGACTAACAGACAACCTTGCTTCAGGCCATTCGGTGTAGCTATTGGTCGGGTAAGTCCCTTCTCTCTCCCCATTTGTATTCTACACCAAGTTGCAGTGTGTAGCGATATGATTATCTTAAGAAGTTTATCAGGCATTCCTAATTTTTCTAGCTTCTTCCTGAGTGTGGGTCTATCTACTCCGTCAAAAGCTGTTGTAAATTCAATGAATACACAATAGACAACCTACGATTTGACACTACATATTTGTATATGATCGTCTGTAGAGCCGCAATGTTGTCAGTTATGGAGTGTTTTGGACGGAACCCAGCGTGAGTCTTGAGGATCACTCCACTGGAAAAGGCCCAGGCCGTCATATTTTCCAGGATGCTGGTCGTAAAGATCTTCCCGATGGCGTCTAACAGGGCGATTTGTCAATAATTACTGGGGGTGTCCTGGATCCTTTTTTTGAAATTGGAATCACGATGCTCCCCTGCCATGATTTTGGAATTTCCCCTGTGATATAACAATGGGAATTAAGGGGAGCTAAAAACTTACTCCAGTCTTCTGGATTGCTTAGAAGAACTTTGATTGGGATCTTGTTGGGGTCCCATTGCTGCGGAAGATCTAGCGTTGTTAATATGGTGGGCTATTTGCCAGGCTGTTGGGGCTGGAATATCTTGGTTATTGTTTCCAATCTTATATGTATCTTTGTTCGATTTTTCTTATCTCATGTTTGGTAACACTACACCAAAGAACCTTAAGCAGCAATTCTCATGAAAGAAGTACTGCACTAAAGAACCTTAAGCTACATCTCTTGTTAAAGAAGTAACACTCCACCAAAGAACCTTAAGCTGCGTTTCTGGTTAAAGAAGTAACCTGCACAAAAGGACCTAAGCTATATTTCTCGTGAAAGAAGTAATTTCCCCATGCAAACTCTCAATTCTCAGCTGCGATATTTTTGATTTTCCATTGAGTCAGAAACTATTTTCTCTTTTAGTGAGTTCTAAATTAATAGAAGTCTGTATTTAATTTGTTGTACTGCAATACTTTTTTATAATGCTCCGATCACCTTCAAATACATCTTGAAAGCTGAAAACCATCCGTCTCCAACTCAGGACTGTAACTATCACATACTGTACCTGTGTTGAGTCCTACACTGTTTGATGGTCGATATTTTTCTGCTGGACTTAACTTTGTTAGATCATCATTTTTGAAGAATCCATCTGCCTGTCCACTGAAAGAAAAGCATGACCAGGGAATCGGTCAGTTTTTGCATTTGTTTCGTAACTCGAAGTGACACTAAAGCCAAAATAGACATATTATCTATGATAAATGACAGTATCTTTGCAGTAAAGTGTTTACCTGGAGTAGCCAACGAGCACATTTGTCTTAGCCAGACTTGCCACGTCCCAGTTCATTCCGCCATCTTTGAAGAGAATCAGTACATAGGAGGTGATCCCATCAGTCGTCAGCACTGCCTGGTAGGTGTTCGTCTAATGAAACATCACCTCTTGTTTAGAGTTAATATTGCTGAACATATAATGAACATGTTGCTCAAAAAGTAAATTGTATTGTTTTAAAAAACAACAACATAATTGCTGTGAGCTATTGTTCTTGCACAATATGTTTGGGCAGGTTAGTTTGGTTTGTGGTTTGTGAATGCTGACATTTGGGATTATTTTCCTTCCTACATATCTTGAAATCTAGCTCTTATTGCTTTTGGGAATTTTTTGTCTTACACATTTATTTCAAAATGTCAGAGTTCTCCCCTTAATGGACAAGGCACTCCCCAGAGTAATTGACTAGAGAATTTTAATGCCACGTTAGATCATAGAAACCACTTGCTTATAAACCATTTATATCATTATGGGAAATGACAACTCAAGGTATGCTAGCAACCAACAGCAACACTAATATCTTCTCTACATTTTTATAGGTCTCCAGTCAAACTTAACACACCATTGTGAGCATTCTTCAAGCCCAACAGACTGTAGCAGATTGGATTTATGTCCAGCTCACTGTTGCAATCAGAATGAAGGCACAGCAAACTAAGATTTACAGGACTCATGCATTAAAGAACACACTGGATGGGTATTGCCTGGAAAACCGTGGCTGGCAAGAATCATATGAGATACACTGAAAGCAGTAGGAGTAATTCCTAACTAAGTAGGTGCATAGGAATCATGTCCAATGGAAAGCGATGAACAGAAATCTTTTCCAGGATAATCTGAAGGGCAGAGTTTATGCAATCCAGACAGTGGCGGACAGTAGTCATGGTTTCCACACAATGGTGGGCAGGAATCATGTCTACCAGAATTTGATGGGCAGGTATCATGCCAACCACACTATGGTGGGCCGAAATCATGCTTGCCATGCTCTGGTGGGCACACGTTTCATGCCTCCAGGCTGTAGTGGACAAATATCATGCCTAGCAGACTGTAGTGGTAGGTACAATGTCTCACACACAGGGGGCAGTGGAAATCATGCCCAATTAAAAGTGGTGAGATGAAGTTGGTGAGGAAAAATAATAATCCAATAGAGTGTGGAAGACAGAATGTCTGTATACCAGATTGTGGTCGGCAGGAGTCATGCAAACAATGAGAAGAATTACTTGCCTGTGCCTGCAATTCCCCTTCATTCGTATCTTTCATGGACTCACTAGCTTGAATTATTCCCCTTCATGAATCTGGGAACACTCTGGGACCATTGTTAACAGCGCAGCACAGTCCTACACTCTGTAACATTGCAAACAGACATAGGCTACAATGAATCAGTAAAACTCCTTATGTGACCTGAACTTCAGAAAATCAGGCAACAAGACCTAGGGCTCTATCCTGCACAGAGGCTTTCAACTGCCAGATTTTTTAGCAGAAGCAGTGAAACATGAATAAAAGTAGATCCTCAAGGAAAGGGGGTGGGTCATAAATGAATCTATGAAAGACACCACAGGAGGAGAACTGCACTTACAGATAAATTACTTTTTACTTTTCCAGCATTGGGTCTTCCATAGACTCACATGCTTGCACTATAAATAAGAAATCAGTAATAATACCCAGATGTATGTGGGAAGGAGGCTCATTTTAAGAGAAAACGTTCCAGACCAGGGTTATTCCTACTGCTGATTTCTTTCTGGAATGGGCATTGCAACAATGGTGCTTCATGAAGGTAATTTTGTTCTCAATGTTGTCACTTAACATTTTTCTCTTAATCCATTTGTGGCTGCCATACTACTCATGGAGTGGGACATATTGTGCCTGAAGAAAAAGTTACTTAGCTTCTTCTTGGTCGATACTGTATATACCTGCAGATTTCTCATCTATTACACATCCCCAGGCCCCAGACTGGACCCAGAAATGTTGCGATAGCTCTCCTGCCTCAATAGGTGGCATCAGTTCCATCTTAATGTTGGTTTCAGCATGGATGTGGCATCACTGGAGCCATATACTTGCACTCTGCTGTCCTGAACTAGGTTCTGTGTCCATTTTTCCTAAGCACTTTGAGGTAGAGATGAAGTTAGCTTAATCAAAAGTGAATATGCAGTGCAACAGTAGTACTACATTGGAACCTCATTAATATTATTCAGATGCCAATGACCAACCCTCAGAATGTGGAGATGGGTGGAAATGGTGAGATATCTGAAGGTAGACTGAATATATTTGAAAAACATTATTACCAAAGGTAAGCAACTTTTTCTTCTGATAGTTCTACCTGCAGATTCCTCACCTTTTGAATAGACACTCAGCAGTACCCCTTCCAGGTTGAGTGTTTGAAGCAATGGTCAGACCAGAAAATCCTGCAGCACAGGACAAACAAAATATCCATTGGTTCTCCCTTCTGAATCCAAGCAATGATAATGTACAATTGCATGAAGCCCCCACACCACATATATCTGCTATGGGCACTGTCATGGCAAGGACTGAGGTGGGTGCTTTTGCTCTGGTAGAATGAGCCCAGATTCCCTTTGGTGGTTCCTTTTTAGCAAGGGCATAACGTATCTTAACAATAATATTATCTACAGAGGGAAGACCTCTTCTGGACCGCCTTGCCCTTCTTTTTGTCTATTTAACCGATAAACAGTTGATCATCAAATGTGAACGCCATTGTCTTGTTGATGCACCAGCTGACTTCCCTAAGAGGGTCCATCCTTTGTAGGCCCTCCCCCTCTTTCTTGTGATGAGGTGGTGTAAAAATCTGCGAAGTGAAATCGACTGCCCCACAAGGAAGACTGTAACCACCCTTGTCAGGAAAGCCGCTTTTGCACTGAGAATCACCATTACTAAGAAAAAACAGGCGAAAGGTGTTTTAACACAGAGCTGTTGCAACTCACTGATGCACCAAGCTGAAGTGATGGACACTAAAAATACAGTCTTGAAGGTCAAAAGCCTCAATTGACAAATGTCAAAGGTTCCAAGGAAGCAACCATCAGAAATACTAGAACCAAATTAAGGTCCCATTGGGGCATAATCACAGTGATAGGGGACACGTGTACGAAAGCTCCTTCAAGAATCTCAAAACAATTGTCTTGAACAGAGATGGGTGGTCAGGAAAACAAATTAATGCAGATAATTCTGCCACATATCCTTTAAGTTTGTCCACTGCACAACATTGCAGACCCATGAAAGTGTAAAACATCTGAACGTGGGCCTTTCTGTTCTTAGGAACAAGGGATCTTGTTCTGGTAAGTTACATTTCTTCGACAAGTGCGCTGAAGTGAAATTTGGTGAGGTTGCCATTAGGAACAGATCCTAATAGATTTTAACAGACAAAGACGAAAAAAAGCAAAGTTTTGAAGGGGAAACATTATAACTAAAGTCTTGACCTGAGTTGTTGGTGTGGATATGTTGAATTTTGCAGCACCCCTCATCAAGACTTCATTCACAGTAATATCACTTGTTGGTGAAACCCTCTCCGGAGTGAGCCAGAGTTGGACAATATTATATCACAAAAGAAATAGTAGAATGTGATGAAGGGTATGAATGACGTGGAGATGTGTGACATGTGGATCCCAATTGATGAGTGGATCTTGAACAGTATGATCCTGAATGCTGGTGAGAGGAGGAACTATGCCTTGAGGGCCTGGAATGGTGATTTCTCCTATGGGGAGGACTCCTCGGTTGTACCTCGGAGTTCAGGATCTCACTCTTGGTGAGCTAGAACACTTAACTGCAGAAGATGATCTGAGAGCAGAGGGAAACGATAGCTTAAATCTGGTGAGAATGCCTGGGATAGTGAATGTGTCCTGCAGTAGACTGACCTAACATATGTGACAATCTCCTTTATTTGATATTGCGACCCCAATCCACAGGTAGATAGAAAATCCTGCTAGGTTTTGTATACCTTGAGGTTGAGTGGATGTTGCTACAGATCATACCTTCTACATCATGGATCTCAACATCAAACAGGTGTGCCTGTGTTTCCTTGTAAGTTCTTTCCTTGGACTTCGCTTGCCAAGGGTTCCCTGGAAATGGAGGAAGGAGGTGTGGTAGAGGAAACATAGTCTCCACATATATCCCGCAGATCTTACGGATGCCAAATCTTCATGCTGCACTGGTCCTGCAGCATTCCATTCATCCTGTATATGAAAATCTCCCAACCAGAAGACTTCATCTCCCTCAACGCTATTCTACAGAATACTCAAAGTTGGCTCACTGACAACCACCTCATGCTTAACACCAAAAAAACAGAATTCCTTCTCATCTCCCCTCCCAATCACACACCCAAGATAGACTTATGGTTGAAGCATCTTACTTCCTTTGACTGTGCTCCCAACATCATTGACTCTGTGAAATCCTTGGGTGTCACCATAGACAAACACTTGAACATGCAGGCGCAAATCAATATTGCCACCAAGGGAGCTAATCATCAGATGAGCATACTAAGGAAACTTAAGCCCTTCCTCCCACAGAACGACTTAAAAATGGCGGTACAAGCCCTAGTACTACCAAGATTGGACTATGGAAGCACCACTCTATGCGGTCTTCCCAAATACAAGCTTGCCCCACTGAGGGCTTCGCTTAATGCTGCGGCCAGACTGGTCTCAGGAACTAAAAGAAATAACCACATTTCTCCAACCTTGAAAAATTTGAACTGGCTACCCTACGAGGCAAGAATACACCTAAAGATCGCCTGCATGACCCACAAAGCCCTGCATAGCAATACCCCCAGCTACTTAGCACGAAAGCTTGAGCGATCAGGAGGATGCAGACTATTGCGTTGTGCGAGTTCATTACTACTGAAACCACAATCCTTCCACAAAATGAGAACTGGTTGCAGAGCATTCTCGGGGATTGGTCCGAAGATTTGGAACTCCCTACCTCCAGTGGTTCGCGGAATCACTTCCTTTACCTTCTTCAAAAAAGAAGTAAAACTGCTCCTAATGAACAAATTCACATCCTAAGACTTTAACTCTAAGTTGACTACCAGTCTCCTATGCTACCCTTATACTACTGTCTACCTCTTTGTACTGAATGACGAATATCGAATGTATGTATACTACCTCAACCACCTAATATGTAATAACCTGTGAATTGTAAAGCGCTCTGATTCCCTCGTGGATCATTCCTTAATAACTACTAGTCTCCTATGCCACCCATATACTCCTATCTACCTCTTTTGTACTGAATGGCGAATACCGAATCTATGTATACTACCTCAACCATCTAAAGCTCAACAACTGTATATTGTAAAGCGCTCTGATACCCCTGTGGGTCATGTTCGCGCTATATAAAACTTTATAAATAAATCCTCTCCCTGTCCTTCAAAGTTCTCATGGTCATTTTATGGCAAAATTGGCAGGAATCTGGACAATGGGGGCTGGAAATGCACACAATACAGCTATTTGAGGATGTGTTTGCCCATTTTACAAAAACGAGTTATTTTATGACAAAAACAGTACTTTTTCTGTCAGGGAAAAGAAAAATGTACTCGAGGTCCACAAAGATGTTGAGTAAAAGGGTTTTTGAAAGCTTGGAAACGTTTTCCAAGTAGAAAAATCCCGAAAAAAGTGGCCCTCAGTGAACCAGGATCTCTTCTTCAAGAACCGGAAAACAGAATAGGCTCAACTGCCAATGACAGGGCATGATGGGATACTCTTGGTATTCTATTTCCTAAAGGAGCAGGGTCTGTTTTCCCATACTGTCAGGTCGCTGCCTATTAGGCTACATTATCCACATTTCCCCTCCCTTTCCTTTAAAAAAAAAAGCTGTGAAAGAATTTTCCTGTCTGTATGTTATTTACAGGGACCATTTTTCTGAATTTTAAATTCACTTTTTAAAGAAAATAGGTGAAATAGGTGAAAACTATTAAATTTAGCCTTTTATAGGCTGTCAAAAAAATACTCTGCTTCATAAAATTGGCTTTTCAAAAGAGTGCTCGCTTTGAGCCAGAACGTGGATGGGACAATTCAGTTCTTATAATGAAGATCACATGGAGGAGAACCACAGTTTCTGTGCATCCTGTGATAATTAGAGCAATTTTCTTCCTGCATCATTACAAATGTAGTACATTGTTGTTGTGTTGTACCATCATGTGCCTGCCTTTCACCTTTGGAAGGAACACTTTAAGAGCTAGCCTGATGGCTCCGAACTCCAGCTGCAAGCCCAGGAGATGAGCTCCACAACCAGCAAGGATGAGTCTTTCATTAGAAATAACTGCAGATCGTCTGGTACTAGGCTTTTTCCTATTAAATGTCCCTGCTTTTCTTCCATCATTCCAAGGACTCTTTCATTTGACAGTGAGGATACCCTTCCAGTCTCCATTCACTTGCTGCCACTGCATGATCCATTGCTCTGGGTGGGATCATCCCGATCTGCAGACAACACTGTGGAATAAATATGAAGCATGATGAAGTGGTCCTTAAGAAAGCTTTGAGCTTCTTGATGGTTTAGCTATCCTTCAATTGGATATGCACTGCCAGGCATGTCAACATGTGTCCTCTTTCCATCAAATGAAACAACTTTCATGGTTTAGACAGAATTCTTTTGTATATGATGATGTCCAACAATAGGCAAAGAACAGGCTTCTTGGCATTGATGGTGAGCCCCAGGTTTGGCACACACCTGAACAGTTGTTTGAATCATGTTGATGGGATTTGCAAATGTAGCCACACTCTACAGTCAATCGTCTAGGTACAAATAAATTGCACATCCTTTCTGCCACATAAAAGACTACTATCTGGGTCGTACTCACTGTAAGAAATTGTGGTGCTGACTATAGACCAAATGCGAGAGCCTTGAACTGGAAAGGCTATCCTTCAATCATGAAACACAGACTTTCTGTGACTGACGTATTGGGATCTAGAAGTATATATCTTCTAAATCTAAGGAAGCTAAATAATCTTGTTCTGTTATGAAAGGCAACATCTCTGGGAGAGAAATCATTTATAAAACCCTGTTTTCAGAGGTACCGTTTAAAGCGCCATAGATTAAGCTCTGGCTGCCGATTTCCAGATTTTTTTAGTATCCGAAAGAATCTTGAATAGGAGCCTTGACCCTTCCAGGAGGCTGGTACTTCCTCAATAGCTTAGCTTTTGTGATTTCCAAGTTAAGGTAATTTTGTTTTTCCCATTTTGGTGGAACAATAGGAGATTTATTTATGAATTCTTAGGTGTGACCCTGCTACATAATACTCTGCACCCATTTGCCCATAACTAAGTCCTCCCAATCATTTAAGAAGTGACATATTCTGCCCCTGCTGGTAAAGGCAAGTGAGGGGGAGAGAGCCCAAGCAAGTCAGGCATGACTTCCTATCTTTATAGTGTGAAGTTTGCCCTCCTCGTCACCTCTGTTCTTGATTGTCCTACGGACTGTTCTGTTGCCTTTATTAAGCTGTAAATTATGACTCTAATTCATAATTAACAGCCCGTATATACTGGCTAAAGGAGGAGGAGGACTGATGTTAATAATATCTTTGATGCTGGCACAGGTAGTATTGATAGGGCTGCTGTTTCTGTAGTGAATCCAATCATCTTGCAGTTCCTGTGTCTGTTTTACTGACTCAAATATCTCATCCAGTTGCTTTCCAAAGACATGTTTTCTGTAAAAATACACGTCCATGATCCTCAACTGTACTTCCAGTGAGAAATACTTTTAAACTACCCACATCTTCACAATACTCTTGCATTAATCTTGTGTCTAAACCCACTAGCAGATGCACCCATGTATGCAATAATCAAAGCTGATGAACCAGGTCTCCCTCCTTTAAAATGCCTCTAGCCTGAAGCTTGTCCTCCTCAGGGAGCTTTTTAGGGAAAAGGGTGATACAATTTCATAATTAACAATTATATCTGAATGTATAGATGTGCTAGCGATTTTGATTGTGTCTACTGCCATCGACACATTTTTCCATAGAATCCCCCTTCTGATCCTCCTTGTCTGGAGGAACAGTACACAGAGTAAATGGGGTCCTAGTTCTACGCTTTGCAATGGCAGACACAACTGATTCAGCTTTGACCTGATTCAGAATGCAGACTGGAAAAGATTGTGTCACTTTATTTTCTATTCTGGATAAGTTAGAGCTATTACAGAAGCTTGATTTTCATAGTTGTCAAGTCTTCCTTCCATATTTGATTGAGACTACCTACTTGTGTTTTTCTTTAAATTCATATCATAAACATGACTTCTTCACTATAGAAATGGTAAGATAAACTACTGAGAAGCTCTTTCCAAGAGGCTTTGGATCTTTCTGAAGACAACCGTAGAATATTCCCTTGGCTCTGATTCTGGCCTGGTGTCGACAGGGGCTATAAATGGATCTCATTTGGAATATTTATCTGGGAAATGAACTCACTGACCCGTCTGACCATCGGTGTTGTCGTCAGCATTACCAGCATCATCATACCTATCATTGTCTGTATCAGACAGTATCGCTTCATTGTGTTTGCTATCATTTGCACGATTGTCATCACCCCCAATATTATCTTTATTTAACATCTCTCTGGGCCAAGAAGGAACAGGACTCATTGTTCTTTAAGTGGAAGGTGGTAAAGAAACAGATTGAACTGGTTGTGATGGTTGTGGAGCTGGCAAAAGGATGAGTGCTACAATGAAATGGATGTTACTGCTTGTTACAAGAGTGCCTTCATCATAGGAGGCAGTCTATTATAAATGCTTTACGTCATGCCCTGTAAATTTGTTAGCAGTTCTAAAGGTACAGAGCCAAAGAAAGTAACAAAGGCCCAGCTGGTTTCCATCCCATGATGCATCAGAAAAGGCAGTTCCTGTGGCACATGCCTGCATCTGTGGAATCATGGCCTACCTTCTTCATGGTCTGAATGTACATATTCAATATGCACTTCTGCTGGCCTTGTTGTGCTCTGATCCTTCTCATCCCTTTCTCCAAAGAAAGACACTATTTGGACCAGCCTTCCCTGTCATCTCCCAGTAGTCCACATGAGGAATACTGGAGCAGTTTCTTTGGAGGATGCAGAGGGATTGGCGACACTCATAACTATCTGAGTGGCATGGTTAAAGACAATTGAGATGTAGCTGAAGATGAAGAGACTAATGAAACCACTCCTGGTGCAGAAGTTATGACTGTGGTGATAGCAGGAAAAAGTGGTGTCATTGACAGGACTGTCAATGACAATGTCACTGATGATGAAATTGCAGCCACTGCAGGAGCTGCTGCATGGATGATATGGTTACTGACATAGGTGACGATGAAGTCTTTGCCAACAACAATGGAGTATTTGCCATCAACAATTAAGTCTTTACAGTCAATGGTTTCTTTAACACTGCAGATTGTGATGGTTTTCATCTCTTTGAGGAAGTGGGCAAGGACCTTAGCTTGAGGAATCAGAACAAGATGAGGCGGCTTACAGACTGAGAGGGCACAAATTTAGTTTAACAGATTCAGACTGCTTTGAGCAGCAAGCACTTTTAATGTAAAGCAGCTGCTGTGATTCACTGCTGTATTTCAGAATCAATTCTAATAGTCTGTACTTGGCAAAAATCATGACATATCACGCCTTCGATCATGCCTTACATACCATGGTGGATTAAACCCAACCTAGTTACCGCGCTATGTTTGTCAGGGACCTTGCCTACCAGATCACATTGGGGAGAAACCATACCTAGCAGTGGATAGAAAGCATGCCTAACTGGCATGACTGGGAAGTAAATATGGGCTAGAGTTTGCAGTGGGCAGGACGGATGCTCAACAGACTGGTGGGAGACCTCAAGTATAACTGACTGCTGGGCTGGCCATATATCTAACAGACTGTGGTGCAAATGAGTAATGCCTTGCAGGCTGTGGTCTGTGGGACCCGTGTTTATCAGGCCATGTTTATCAGGGTGTGGTGGCCAGGAGGCACTCTTAATAAACTGGTGGGGGATTATTATGCTTAACAAACTTTGGGTAGTTAGTATCATGCATCGAAGAATGAATTGAGAGAATCATCTTTTGTAGCCTTGCAGACTAAGGGGCAACAGATATCTAATAGACTTAACATGCTGATGTGAGCACACTGGAGGATTTCAACAAGACTTGCACCACAAATCAAGACATTGGTGCCCATGGTACAAAAAGGAGACATTTCAAAAGTAAACATAATGCTTACCTTAGCATCTTTATCCTTGGCTGGGAATGCTGGGGCGTTGTCCCACGTGACCTTGATGGTCCACTTAGCTGTGTATGAGGTCCTCATGTACTTCTGAATCTTTGACGCGACGTCTTGGACAAGAGTATTAGTTACTGAGTTCAGAGTGATGTACTCCTGTGGAATTTATACACAATTTAAATTGAAGGGGAATACTTACTGAAGAACATTTGCTTCAACATATTGCCATAAAGAGAGTATGGCCTTTTTTAAACTATTGTGGAGTGGAAATGTGGAATGCATATTTGTTGGATATGAAAATGATTGTGTTAAAAATATATCATGATAACATCCACATCCCTTTTGGAGCATTTGCACCAACAAAGACACTGCAGTGAAACTAAAGAGCCACAATTAAGATAACGTTAGGATCCTTTGAACGCCTGTCTGTTGATAAGCATTCTTCTTGGCATAGATAGACACATATGCAGGCATGTATTTCTGATGGACAATGCATATTAAGTTAACAGAATTGTTTCAACTACCTCTTTACTGGCACACTTCCATAGTTTAACTAATAGGTTAATCTCCTGACACTGTTCAAACCGTCTGACTTCTGTATATCTCTTGATTGTTGACTCTGGCTCCCTCTTCACTCTTTTGTTCCTCCCTTTCCTCTCTAAGCTGCTGCCAATTTTCCTCTTTGCCGGGCGGCCCCACTAGCCCTCTCTTAGAATGCTCATATTGTCTCTCAAATTTCCTTGAACTTTGTTAATCTTCTATTTTTAATGTCTCCAATTTGTATTCTCCCCCACAATGTCCACCCATTCCCTTAATTGCTGCCTCCCCTAGCCATCCCTTGACATGTCTCTAACTAACTATGTTTATATGTACCGCTTTTCCACCTGCTAACCTCAAGATATGTTGCACAGAGGTCCCTTAGTTTTGTTCCTTTTTTCTACCCTACATTTCATGCAATCCTTTTTTCTTTTATCAATTAACTTTCTTCCTGTCCCTGATCTTGCCTCATTCATCTTTTGTCTATAATATGTCCTTTATGTTCTCGCTATAGTCTTTTTCTCTCTGTGTACTTTGTACCTGCAGGACGCTTCCTGCCCTCCTAGTCTTCCTTATTTATCTTTCTCTCTTCCCCTCTTTTCCTCCAGATTTCTCCCTCTCTCTCACACACACACTCATACATTTCTGGGCTCAATCTTTCTTCCAACCCTCCCTGTCCATTATTTTCTCACCTTTCTAGTCTTTTGCCATTTCTCTGTTCTCTCTCCCCTTTCCCTGCCATATTTATCTCTGTCTTCTCACTGTTTTACTATTCTACCTTCTCCTCTCTTGTGTTCTTTCTCTTTCTATTGTTCCCTCGCTTTCTTTCTTGCATGGTCACTTTCCACTCTTTATTTCTGTATCTTGCTCCCTCCTTCCTCTGTTTCTTTCTCTGTGTCTCTCTCCCTCTCACTTTGTCTTTCTTTCAGTCTCTGTCTTTCTCTCTGCCTGTCTCTATCTCTCTATGACCCCTCTCTTCTCCCCATACACATCAAGCGTCACTCTAATTTTTCATCTTTTACTTTGTCACAGGCCTTGCGTTTCACTGTCTTCATCAAGTTTATTAAATATCTCTGCTTTTATTTTGATTCTTTCTTTCATAATTTCTTCAGCTCCATTTGTATTTTTAGATCTTTTTCCCTGTCAGGGCCTTATATTTATTGAATGGTTTCTTCCTCTTACAGTCAGGGTGGCAGCTTCAATGCAAGACACCTTGGCATGCAGAATGAGAGACTCACACATCAACTAAGCCTGCCCTCTTAATAGATGCTGCTAGCTAGCAGCTGAGACAAATGTGATGCAAAATCTTAGGCTTATCTTTTTAAACCGCTCGGATTTCAACCAAGCGGTATTATATTCCCTCGTTCTGTTACTCGTCTGTGCCATTTCAGAAATGGACCAACCAAAAGCCAGGAAACTATCTCAATGAGTTAAGCACTCACTGCTGCTATCTGTGGGTGACCTGCAGCACATTCATTTAAAACCTGGCAAGGGTGACCTAGCCTTTCATCCTTCAGAGCTCTGCTGTTTGGCTATCAATACATTTGATATTAATAGTAAAAAAGTAAATTACCATATTAAACACTTTCATCATGGTGGTGACAGCTGAAGAAAGACTAGAGGGCCATTTACCGACAGGAGGGTACTTTGTGTATATAATTAAGGCATTTCCAACAATCGAGTAATATCGCCAGAGGTGGTAGCTGAAAAACCTAACAACAATTGAAACTTACAAAGAAAATGTTCACTTTGCAGTTTACCCAATCCTTTCAGCGTCTCACCCCTATGAGGAGATAGTCAAGCTCATTGTTCCTATAGGTAAAAAACAACTTGCATTTTCCTCCCTGATCATCATGAAGCAAATTCTTCTAAAAGTAAAGGTAATTTTTTAAAAACAGCATATAAAACCTGTCACAGTCCAATCAATATAGGCGTGTGCGATTCATTCATTTACACAAAACCAACCTGGTAAAACGTAGCCCCAACATTTTTGGAGAAATCTGCATTATCCCAAAACACGGCTACCATGGGCACATGGTTGCTTTCAGTGAATCCTTCTGGAGGAGGATTCACATAAGAGAAGACATCATTGTCCGAGCGCGGGAAAACGATCTGCCCGTTGTCTGTGAACTGGAACATCAAAGCAAAGCATCATCAGTGAGTTCTAGTAAACTGACAAAAATATTGTCACAAAATAAACACCATGGAATGTCATCATGACTAGAGGTTAACATGAAGACCATGATAAAATATGATTTTTCACCTATTAAAGGGAATAAAGTTATATATAGAATCAGAAAATGTGGGAAGCAGCAGGCAAACCATAGACATATGAAAAATGTGCTCTAAACATGAAATAAAGTGCAATGAAAACAAAATTGTGTCAAAGCAACAAAATTATGAAGAACAGAATCCATTTTATGCTTACAAATTATTTTTGGAAGATTGAAATGATCTAAAAATGTTTTTCATGAACCCAAACAATTTCTGATGTTTGCCACCCATTGCTAAAAAAAGCAACTTAGACGGTATCACAGCGACTGTTCCTCTGTTCCAAAACTTGAATTGGAACATATTAGGACCTGGCAAAATTAAAAATTCGCCAAAAAAGATTTGAAAACTTGACAAACTTTGCACTTCCTAAGTTTGTAATGTTAATTAACGGCACAAGCTGGTGTCCATTCAAAAAAAAAAAACTTGCACAACAGCTTTCTGATAAAAATATTAAGCAAAAGAATTATCCCTCCTAACGGAGGATTTTTATGGATTTGTTTTACACTTATGACTTATGCTAGTAATGTTTGTTTCTATTAAGTATTTTGTGAAAGAGCTATCCCATTGAGGGTTTTTAAAGATTTCTTTTACCCTTAAGACCTATGCTAGTATTGTTTGCTCCAACAAAATCCTACGCGAAAGAGTTATCCCACTAATAGACGATTTTTAAAGATTTATTATACCCTCAAGACCTATGTTAGTAACGTTTGCTCCTCCAGTAGGTTTTTTTAAAATCTGTAAAGCTTACAAATATTTCAAAGTATTTAAAGACAAGTCAGGAAGACGAAGGGATACACTTTGCAACTTTACGTTTCTGGCTTGCTAAAGGGACAGTCTCTATTTTCAACTCTGCAAGGCTGCTGCCTATCTGGTTGTACTTAGCTTAATTTAAATTATGCTTTAGAGTAGTTTAGAGGCAGCAAGTGAGGAATATCCCGAAAAGCATTTTTCTATGTAATATGTTAAGCTTTTTTATACTTTATTTTAATACCAGAGTGGAAAAACCTTTGAAATTAGGAAAATTGGCTAGTGGTTTGTTATATATAAATACCTCTCTCTTCTGTGGGTAAGTATTGGGGGCTATGATTCGGCAAAGTATTTGCCAATACTGAAGGTGTACCAAATGTGAGATGTTGTCAGACAAATTCTCATTAGATACTTTCGAAACATGAGACCCCTCTAATAATTGAAGGGATAGCTTTCCACTGAAAACCTGTGGTCCATCTCTTTACAAGCTTAAGACTTATTTTTTTTTCCGGAATACCCATAGTGTAGGTAGCAGGACTGACCTATCTGACTGTCCGAGGGTCTGTGGTACCTTCGCTTTCGTCTTCAAAATCTGTGATTTGTCTGATGTAGAAGCCAATAGTGTCTAGAAGCCTTTGAAAGCAGTGGTTTATTGATGTGGTGAGGCTAATCAAGAGTGAGGAGTTAAAAGCTAGCTTAGATGGAGGAGATCCTGGTGAACCTAGCATTAAAGCCTCTCAAAACCTCATTTGGGTGCCTCAGCATTCATAATATTTACACCTGTACATTCTATGAAACTCCCCACAGAGAACAGGGTTGTGGAGTTCTCACACTGCACAGAGGGGCCTATTCGCAAACTGAATTTTGTGGTATGTAAAGTAGTAATAAATGAGTGCTATTCATGTACTAGAAAATGCTATTCGCTAACCTACACGTGAAGACATCCACCCTTCCTTTCTTTTCTGTGTGGATATTTCTGCCAAAGTGGCACACAACTACAAAAGAGCAAGTCCATTGCTATCCACAAACTACACTTCTCAAGTTACAACAGCCCCAAGGGTGACAGGACGGGCTCAAATGTATTCCAGTGCAGCTTTGGAGCAAGTAAGAGCCATTTATAGCCACTAAAAAGAACTGAAACACACTACCATAGATAACCATGGAGACAGGGAAATAAAATAACACTCAATAAGAACTAATGTAAAATAAATTACATGATTTCGACAGTTAAATTAAATATATATATTTTAGTGTTAAAATAGTATAGATGATTATGAATTAACCGTATTATAATTAAAATGTAATGCTAAACATACATTTAAAAAGAAGCTAAACTTGTACACTTTTATTAAAAAAATAAAGATAAAATCCTACAAGCAATTAACACCGGAATTCTTGCAGCATAAATCCAAGTTCTTCTGTTATTTATACTTATATACCAACAATAATACCAGAATTCAGTTCACTGGAACCAATGTAACAACAGGCAATAAGGGGAATTCCAGAATATATAAATATATAAATCATTAGTCCCTACCATGTAGACTCAATCAAAGACCTGCGAACCACATGAGAAGCTCACGTAGGGAAATTCAAAGACAAGGAATGGACAGAGGCCAAAATGGCCTTGCGTTCCCTGGTTATTTGATCACACCTTCATCTTATACAATTGAGGTATTTCCATAATGCCTATTTCTACCTGCCTAAGACGCAAAATGGCAGTAGGAACATACATCAACACTCCAAACATCGGTCATACTGGTCACAAATACAAAATACACTTGGGATGGAAGAGGGATGTGCAGTTACAATCAACCACACTACAGGCATCCTGGGAATTACAGACTGGATGGGAGGGCCAAGAGACACATCCATAGACTTATAGCAAGAGGCGTGATGGTAGCAAAGAAAATGAGTTACTTACCTGTAACTACGGTTCTCCAGTATTGGTATCTTTCATAGATTCACATGCTTGAATCATCCCCGTCGTCGTAGTGGGAGTCCCACGGTATACATATAAAAGCAGTTGATAAAACTACTATAGGCTACCATGCAATGAAGAGTCACTGCAATAGCCTATCCACTTTCTTTTGTAAAAAAGAATCAAACTTAATCAACAGCCAATGAGGCGACGGCACCCTCTAGAACAATCCCAAGAGAGGCTAGGTTCCTCAGATTTTCAAGCACAAGTGTGAAACTATAAACCTTGAGGAATAAGGGAAGCCTCTCCGGGGAGGAGGGTGGGTCGCATGTGAATCTATGAAAGATACTAATACTGGAGAACCGTAGTAACAGGTATGTAACTCATTTTCTTCTCCAGTATTTGATCTTTCATAGATTCACATGCTTGAATCAGAGTAGGTAGCAGTTTCGTAAACATGCATGTATAAAATACTGTAATATATACCTGTTGACCCCTAGAGGATGGTGGGTTATAACATACATGCCAATATAAAAACATCAATGAGATACTATGTAGCAAGATATCAACTATATATATATATATATATATATATATATATATATATATATATATATATATGTACAAGAAAAAATACCTCTAATAATAGAGGCTGACCTTATTGAAATAGATGACGCAGGACTGCCTCTCCCACTGCTGCTTCGCTAAAGTTGCCATGTCCAGGCAATAGTGCCGCGTGAAGGTATGAGCATTCTTCCAGGTAGCGGCACTGCAAATCTTGTCTAGTGGAACACCAGCGAAAAGAGCAGCAGAAGAGGACACTGCTCTTGTAGAATACGCCCTGGTCTTGGTTGTAAGCGGTTTACCCCCCTTAATATGACAGAATTGAATAGTAGCAGCGATCCATCGTGCAACAGTTCTTTTTGTAACAGCAGACCCCAGCTTTACAGGCCCATAAGATACTAGAAGTTGATCCGTTCTGCGCAGTTGCTTGCCCTTTGCAAGTAAAACTTAAGGCAGCTTTTAACATCTAAAGAGTGAAGAGATTTTCCCGCCGGTGAGGAAGGATCCGGAAAAAAAGTGCGCAGAATTAAAGGCTCATTAAGGTGAAACTGAGATGGTACCTTTGGTATAAATTTAGGATTTGTTCGTAACATCACATAGTCCTCTGTGAAGCGTAAGTAAGGCTCTTTAATGGTGAAGGCTTGAATTTCACTTACTCTTCTGGCAGATGTAAGCGCGAGAAGCAAAGCCACTTTCCATGTGAGAAACTTGAGCTCTATTTTGTGGATTGGCTCAAAAGGTGGTTTCATTAACTGAGACAGGACCACATTAAGGCGCCATTCTGGTGGAGGAGGCCTAATAGGGGGAAAAGTCCTGAACAGGCCCTACATGAACTGTTTGATGTTGCGAGAGGAGCAGAGAGAAGAGCCGTCGGACGTCTGTCTATATCGGGAGAGGGCGGCGAGGTGGACCCTTACTGAAGCATACGCCAGACCTGATCTTGCCAGAGACAAGAGATAAGGCAAGATTTGTTCTGGGGAAGAGAGAAGAGGGTGAGTGTCATTGCGAAGGCACCAAGAACAAAAACGTTTCCATTTCAGTCTATATGTTTTAGTAGTAGACTCAGCTCTTGCTCTGGACAATATATCTCTACAATCCTGAGGGATAACTAAATCCTTGTACTCATTGAACTCAGGTTCCAGGCATGCAAGTGAAGAGAAGCTGGGTGCGGATGCAGGAACTGTTCTTTGTTCATCGTTAGCAGGGTGGCTGACAAAGGAAGGCGATAAGGTTTGGATTGCGACAGCAAGAGTAGCTCCGTGAACCAGTGCTGACGTGGCCAACGTGGAGCAATGAGGATGAGTTGGCATGGTTCCCGTTTCATTTTCATCAGCACCCTGAAGATTAGGGGATAAGGGGGAAAAGCGTACGCAAAGATTCCTGACCATCTTATCGAAAACGCATTCCCCCATGACCCCATCTGAGGTTCCCTGCTGGCAAAGAACCGGCATTTCTGGTTCCCTTGAGACGCAAATAGGTCCAAGTTTGGTGTTCCCCATTTCTGGAAGATGTGGTTGAGAATTAGTTGGTTGAGTTCCCACTCGTGATTTGATTGACTTAACCTGCTCAAGGTGTCTGCTAGGTTGTTCTTTACTCCTGGGAGATGCTCCACTTTGATAGTTATTTGATGCTGTAGTGTCCATTCCCATATCCTTTGAGCTTCCCAGGATAGGATCGGAGATCTTGCTCCTCCCTGCTTGTTTAGATAATGCATGCAGGTGGTGTTGTCCGTGCGTATGAGGACTGAGGATGCTCTTATCCTTGGGAGGAATGACTGGAGGGCTAGAAAAATTGCCCGTAGTTCCAAAAAATTGATATGCATTTTGGAGAGAGAGAGACTCCATTTGCCACTTATTTGGAGGTCTTGCAGATGCGCTCCCCAGCCTTCCAAAGATGCATCTGTTGTCAGAACGAACTCTGGAAGAGGAGAAAGGAATGACAGTCCCAGAGAAAGATTGCTGGGAGATTGCCACCAAAGAAGTGCATCCTTCATGATCGGAGTTATCTGAAATTATGTCGTCGGATGATCCTCTTATTTGAAGCCATTGGGCGTCCAACTGCTCTTGAAATGGTCTCATCCTTAGATGAGCGTGAGGTACCATGAGAATGGCGGAAGACATCATCCCGAGAAAGGATTTGAGGAGACGGACAGAAGCGCACTTTCTTTTGTAGAGATCGTGAGCCAGAGATAGGATGGCGTTCAGTCTCTCTGCTGATAAGAATGCCTTGTTTTGGAGAGTGTCCAGTGTTGCTCCTAGAAACGTTAACCGATGAGAAGGAGCTAGAATGGATTTTCGAAGATTGACTGCCAGCCCTAGAGAGCGGAAGAGCTGTAGGCAGAAAGAGATGTCTTCTGAAGCTTGATGAAGAGAAGGGGCTTTCACCAACCAATCCTCGAGGTATGGGAAGATCTGTAGGCCTTTCAGCCGCAGGAATGCTGCCACGGGAGCAAAGCACTTGGTGAAAACCCGTGGAGCTTAATGAAGGCCGAGGGGAAGGACCTTGAATTGATAATGCGCGCCTGCCACAGAGAAATGTTTGAGGTGGATAGAGATATGGAAGTAAGCGTCTTCCAAATCTAGGCTTGCTAAAAAATCCGAATGGTTCAGAAGCTGCAATATCTCCTGGAGAGTAACCATGCGAAAGGATTTCTTCAGCAGGTATTTGTTGAGCTTCCTGAGGTCTAACATGGTACGCCATTCCCCCAATTTCTTCTTTTTTATCAGGAAAAAGCGAGAGTAGAAACCTTTTCCTCTCTGAGAGCGTGGAACACATTCTATTGCTCCTTTTTGAAGCATTAGTAAAGCCTCCTTCTTTAACAATTGAAGATGGGGTGGTGTTGATTTTCTGAGGCGGATGATGAGGTGGCGTTGTGGTAAACTCTCAGGTATGGCCATACTTTATTATATCCAGGACCCATTTGTCTGATGTTATTTTTTGCCATTGATGTAGGTAATGAGAGAGAGGGGTTTTCTTCAGTGAAAAAGACAAGGGAAGAGCGGCAGGCGGCGAAGCGTCGTCACTGTTTCCGGCCTGAATCTCTGGGCTGAACTTGTTGCTTTCGCCTAGGTTGTCTGGAGTAGGCAGCCTGTGGTGCGCACAGTATTGTTGCTGCTGTTGGTAGGAAGGCCGGTAAGAGGTGTAAATTTGAGGCTGGTATCTTTGGTAACCTCCTCGAAAAGAATAATTTCCTCTGCCATGTGCTTCACGAAAGGGGGTCTTTCTATATTGGAGCATTCCCAGAGCCTTAGCTGTGTCCGTGTCTGTTTTGATGGTCTGCAAAGCATCATCAATATGCTTGCCAAAGAGTGTTTCACTATCAAATGACTTATCCAAAATTTTGCTTTGCACCTCAGGGCGGAGCATAGTTGCTTTCAGCCAACCCTGGCGTCTTAGGACAGCAGCTCCAGCAAGCTGACGAAAAGCTAAGGAAGCAATATCCATAGAAGCATCAATAATTTCGGATGCAGATCTTTCCCCCTCAAGCAGGATTTTCCTTGCTTCCATCCTCTTATCCTTTGGAAGGAGATCTAAGAAATGAGCAATGTCCGACCACATCTGCCTATCGTACCTGGCTAAAATCGCAAGCGCATTGGTAGCACGAACAGTTGCACCTGATGTGGTTGTAAATCTTTTTCCGATGTTATCTAAGCGCCTCCCTTCGCTGTCAGGTGGAGCAGTAATGGGCGCTAGAGGGTTCCTTGATCTCCGTTGAGCGGACTGTGAGATAACGGAGAAAGGCTTAGGATGTCCTACTAGACAAGCTGGAGCATCCTCCGGAGCTTTATACTTTTTGTCGATCCTGGGTAAGACAGGGATAACTGTGGCCGGTGTCCTCATTACCTTTAAGCCTTCTTCCCATATGTGGTCTACAATGGGTATAAACCTAACAGATTTCCGAGATAGGTCTTTGAAATCGTAGAGAAAGCAGTCTGATTGCTTTACCGTTAACGACAGCTGGAAACGCGACGCTGCTCTTTCTATTAATGTGGTACTTAAATAAATGTCACAGTGGAAAACATTTGCATGACATAGAAACACAGGAAAAGCTCTTTGTTATCTCACAAAAGTATAAGACACCACCATTAAATTATGCCAACAATGGTTGTGATTTTATTTCATCACATAGTAGGATTAAATCAAATCATAGAGCACAATTCAATTAAACAGTGAGCATATTTGAGTAAAAAGGTGCACAGCAAGGGGCAGTGGATAGTGCATGGGAAGGATTTGTGAAAAGTGGTGTGACACGGGAAGGTAGTGCGCATATATACAACAACAGTCCATATTTACAACCTATCCAGCCAAATGTATGGCACGCACATGTATAACAAATCATAACATAGTTATTTAGATGCAGATATAGAATCTCTGTCATCTATGTTTGACAATTGAAACAATTCTTGTCGACGTTTCGACCCCTATATGGAACAGGAAACTTTGCGCCTTGAGGGCGGGGACTTCATCAGGACCGAAGTGAGGGGTAATGTGAGGCACCAATAGGGGGCAGCGAGATGGCTTCAGGCTGAGGGATAGAGGATCTGGGCTGTTAGGCTCTCAGAGTTAGTGTGAATGGATGACTATTTTCTAGATGGCCACGGTTGATCAGTAACCTGTGGCTGCTGGCTGCCGGAGGGAAGATTGACGGCTCTTTCTATTAAGGCATAAAAGCCGCCGATATCCTCTGGTGGAGACTCTACCATTTGCGGAGAGGGAGACGCCGGTGTTGATATGATGTAGTCTTCCCATTCATCTCCTGTTTGTCCATCCTTTTGAGGCTGATTGTCCTCAATTTCTCCTTCATCAGAAGTATCCTGATGATGTTGCGGCACACCAGTATCTCCCGCAGGGGAGGACGCAGATAAAGGTACAGAGGTACGTGGTGGAGAAGCAGCAGGCGGTGGTGGCCGCGGAGGTGGAGGAACAGGCACTGAAGGAAAGCGTGTGTGATAGTCATGAAATAAATCCTGAAGGTCTTGTACCAAAGCAACAGGAAGGTGGCCCATAGGTTCATTAACTGGTTCCATATACTGAATTTTTGCATGAGGAGGGTGATATTCTTGTTGGTAGTATCCCTCATATTCGTTGTCATCTTCCTCCTGATATTTGACATGTAATTGAGAAGGACTATGAGCAGGTCCAAACATCCCATCGTCATCAGATTCCTCTAAAAAGGTTGAAGGAGGCAAAGGTGATACTATTGCTGGATTTTGCAAAAATTGCCTTGTCGACGGTGTCGTCGACGAGAACGCCGTCAACGGATACACAGGCATAAGCTGTAAGGTAGATGGACGCTTACGACCAGGCGTGGGATATAGCATCATCAGCAACGTCGACGGTAGCGGCGTCTGCGTCATCGATGAGGACATGACAGGAATGGATGAAGTCTTCGTCAGCATCGTAGACGAGATTGTCGTCGACGCGGTCGTAGACTAGGTCGTCGACGGAACCACCGTCGTCGACGAGGACGCCGTTGAAAAGGTTGTAGTCGTCATCTTCAGAGTTGCCGTCGACGATGAGGTCATCGGCGGTGGAGCAATCATCGTCACTGGAAGTGTCGTCGAAGGGACCGTCGTCAAGTCCGTCGTCGATGATGTCGATTTTTTCGACGACGAGGTAGGAGAAACTTGCTTAGAAGATGATTTTTGCGTCGACGGTGATCCAGACGTTAACGCAGTCGGTGACACAAGCTTTTTAGAGACAGAGATTTTCATAGAGTGAATAGAAGAGTATTTTTCCTTCTTATGGCTTTTTTCCTCTGTAGGAAATGGAAGCTTTCCTTTTTGTGAGGTGCCTGCCTCTTCCTGACGAGACCTTTTTGAAGTCTTCTTCTTGGAAACTTCAGGAGATTCAAGAGATCTCTCTCTCTCCTTTTGGGTGTTTCCTTAGAAGCCTGTGTGGTAGAGCTCTCCTCATCCTCAGAGACAACGTCAGATTTTGATTTAAGTTTCTGTAACCAAATCAATAATCTACCCTCTCTATCCTTGAGGGTTTTTGTAGAGAAGGTTCTACAGATTTTGCAGGCTTTTACCTTATGCTGAGGGTAAAGGCAGTAGATGCAGCTCTTATGTGGATCCTCAGCATGCAGCCTCTTCTTACCTCATGATCCACACAAAGAGACCTTTCTTTACAGATTCCGACATACTTGGAAAGAAAACTGGATAACAAGAGAAAACTGAGCAGAGCTCAGGGAGACTCCCTTTCACACAACGTGCGGTAGAAAATCTGAGGAACCTAGCCTCTTTTAGGATTGTTCTAGAGGGTGCCGTCGCCTGATTGGCTGTTGATTAAGTTTGGTTCTTTTTTACAAAAGAAAGTGGATAGGCTATTGCAGTGACTCTTCATTGCATGGTAGCCTATAGTAGTTTTATCTACTGCTTTTATATGTATACCGTGGGACTCCCACTACGACGACGGGGATGATTCAAGCATGTGAATCTATGACAGATCCAATACTGGAGAAACATGATAATGCACGATACTGGCATGTGAACACAGCAACCTCCTTCACAGAATGGAAAAGAGGACTGGACTACTGTGCCAATGCAAAATAAACTGTCTATAGGACCATGGGGAGGCTTTAAAAACACAAGAAATTCCAGGGGTCTATGGAATCTGTATTTCCATGACATAAGGCACTGTTGAAACTTTATCACCATGAATACCCGTAAAGTTGCATGCAGACCAAATATGTCATTACCGATGCAGTCTTAAACATAATGATAAAAGAATGTACAATGTATATTTGCTGTCAGTTGTAGTGAAAATCATTAATAAAATGACATATAAAAGTAAAAATAAATAATTAACTTTTTAACAAAAAATCATAAATATTAAATTAATCAATTAAGTCAATCAAATTGTAATTATAAAGCACAGCTTGTCACCTGAGAGGGTATCCAGGCTCCTGCTGAAGGTCTCAGTCGAAAAGCCAGGTCTTGAGCCCTTTCCTGAAGTTGGTCAGCGAGGGCGAGGTGCGGAGGTGGAGGGGTAGGGTGTTCCAGGCTTTGGCAGCGAGATGGGAGAAGGAGTGTCCTCCAGTGTGGCAGAGGCGAATGCGTGGGATCTGTGCGAGGGCGAGGTGTGCGGAGTGGAGGTTCCTTGGTGGTCAGTGCAAGCGCAGACTGTGGTTCATGTAGGCGGGTCCTTGGTCATGGAGGGCTTTGTAGGCATGGGTCAGGAGCTTGAAATGGCATCTCTTCTGGACTGGGAGACAGTGGAGGTCTTTCAGGTGCTGGGTGATGTGGGTTCTCTTGGAGAGGTCGAGGATAAGACTGGCGGCTGCGTTCTGGAGCATCTGTAGTCTTTGTATGAGTTTGTTGGTGGTGCCTGCATAGAGTGTGCTGCCTTAGTCCAGTCTGCTGGTGGTGAGGGCCTGCGTTACCGTTTTCCTGATGCTGATGGGGAGCCACTTGAAGATTTTGCCGAGCATGCGAAGTGTGTGGAAGCAGGCTGAGGCGATGGCGCTGACCTGACGTTTCATAGAGAGTTCACTGTCAATGTCAAGGATGATCCTGAGGTTGTGGGCATGCTCTTTTGGCGTGGGGGTTGGTCCGAGTTCCAACGGCCACCAGAAGCCATTCCAGAGGGCAGTGTGTTTGTCGAAGATGAGGATTTCCATCTTGTCTGTGCTGAGCTTGACGCAGTAGTCTTTCATCTAAGCTGAAACGTTTTTCATACAGTTGTGGAAGTTTGTCTTTGTCGAGGTGGGGTTGGCTGAGAGCGATAGGACAAGCTGGGTGTCGTCAGCGTAGAAGTTGATGTTGATATTGTGCGATCTGATGATGTCTGCGAGTGGTGTCATGTAGATGTTGAAGAGGGTTGGGCTGAGGGATGAGCCTTTGGGGACGCCGCATATGTTGTGCTTGGCTTGCAATGTGAATGGAGGGAGTCGCACTCTCTGGGTGCGTCACATGAGAAGGGGTGCCATCCATCTGAGCACGTCATCTGTTATACCAATCTGGCATAGGCGATCGATGAGTGTGTAGTGGGAGACCATGTCAAAGGTTGCGGACAGGTTAAGCAGGATCAGGGCGGCTGATTCTCCTCTGTTGAGTAGTGTGCGGATGTCGTCAGTTGCGGCGATCAGGGCTGTCTCGGTGCAGTGCTTGGATCAGAATCCTGATTGGGAAGGGTCCAATAGGTATTACTCTCCAGGTGTTCGCTAAGTTGGATGTTGATTGCCTTCTCCAGGACTTTGGCGGGGAACAGGAGAAGTGAGATGGGAAAATTGTTCTGAAGTTCATTGGGGTCTGCCAAGGCTTTCTTGAGGAGGGGGCCTGACCTCGGCATATTTCCAGGTGCTGGGAAAGGTGGCAGTGGTTAATGAGGTGTTGAGGATGGTGGTGAGTTGGCAGCTGATCTCATCTCTACCGAGGTGGAAGAGTCGTGGGTGCCCCTGAGTGGATGTAGTTCATGAGGGTGGCTGTACTAATGTACATTTATATTATACATTAACATATGTTTAATATATTTTGTAAATAATTATTTTATAATTTGCCCTATAATTTCCCAGAGTTAGATCCCTGCCATGGGGTGGAGATCTCTACAAAAACGTGAAAAGTTACAAACACTTCGTCAAAGCTGTAGAACACATCTGGACTCCAGAAAGTGAAGCACCCCCGTCGCTGGAGTGGATGATGTGAGTGAAGTACCCCCAATGTCTCTGCAAGTGGATAACACAAATATTTGTGCACGACCCCCACAGATCAGCAAACCTGTCACCATAAATGCAGGAAGACATTCTGTATGCTGCCAATGAATTAAAAGGAATGGTTTCTCACCTGTAACTTCTTTTCTCTTGCAGGGGAATTTCCATGATAGCCATAAGCGCTGAATAGTCCCGCCCATGCGTGGGGACCCCGGAGCAGTTGTTGTATATATATCTTCTTAAGTGTAGATTCTCGCCTTTCTTCAGGAAGGCCGGCAAAGACAGTTAAGAAAAAGAGACAGATTATGCAGTCTATTTAACTAGGCTACACTGGCCAGGCTCTTCATACTGAAGAGAAAAAAGGGGGCCAGAATAAGTAAATTTGAGGTAATTTTAATGTCAGTCAGTAGAAATATCTCTCAAAAACCCTTTTTTATCTTTATGATGGAGATGAAAGGAGCAGAGCATAGTAGCCTCATAGGCTGTCATTATATGTCTAAAAATGAACACTGTGCCTTTAATGGACCAGGCACCACCAGTATCCCATCAAGCATAGCAGGTGGCAGTTACTTCAGTTATTTTTGGAGGGTTCTGATAATCGACATGTAGAAAGACAATTCCTCTGTCTATTAGCCGGGGAGGAGGGAGGGTCGCTTATGACTATCATGGAAATTCCCCTGCGAGAGAAAAGAAGTTACAGGTAAGAAACCATTCCTTCTCTCGCAGGGGATTTCCATGTATAGTCATAAGCGCTGAATAGACTAGCAAGCCCATCCCAAAGAATGCGGCGAAACAGACAGAGGAGAATGCCAGGGATTTAAGAAAAAAGATTTCTGAGTAAAGCTTGCCCTACTTGTGCGTCTGCTCTAGCATCAGAATCTAGGCAGTAATGTTTTGTAAATGTGTGTACTGACTTCCAGGTAGCTGCTTCACAGATCTCTGGAATTGGGATATTACGTAATAGAGCCATAGTGGCTGCTTTTCCCTTAGTAGAATGAACCTTAGGTTTGGCTGACAAGCTTTTGTTAGCTTTGTGATAACATAACAGAATGCAAGAGACTATCCATCTTGAAACGGATTGTTTGGAAGTAGCTAGCCCTGTACGGACTGGGCCATAGTTTACAAATAGCTGTTGTGACTTACGAATGCTCTTAGTTTTATCTAGGTAGAACTTAAGAACTCTCTTTACATCCAGGGAATGAAGGGTTCTTTCCGCTGGAGTAGAGGGATTCTGGAAGAATGTTGGAAGAGATATTATTTGATTGACATGGAAGTCCGATACCACTTTGGGGAGGAACTTAGGGTGAGTTCTCATACCTACTTTGTTCGAGTGGAAGACAGTGTAAGGTTCCTGAGAACAAAGGGCTTGGATTTCACTAACCCTGCGGGCTGCAGTGATCGCCACAAGGAAAGCTGTTTTCCAAGACAAATGTTGGAGAGATGCCTTGTGTATGGGTTCGAAAGGATCTTGCATAAGACGTGAAAGTACTATATTCAGCTCCCATGGACGAGAAGGGCGTCTGATGGGAGGAAAAACCTTTTTCAAGCCCTCTAAAAAATCCTTAATTACCGTGATTCTAAAAATGGAGGTTTGTGAGGGACATTTTCTATAAGCAGTCAAAGCTGCTAGGTGCACCTTTTTCGAGGAGATTTGTAAGCCAGATTTTGCTAAGTGGAGTAAGTACGGAAGAATAACATCTTCCTGGCAAGAGGTGGGATCCTTGTTCCTGGAAGAGCACCATATGCAGAATCTCTTCCACTTAAAGGCATATGCAGATCGCGAGGAAGGTCGCTTAGCCTCTTTGAGAATATCCATGCAGTCCTGTGGCAGATTCAGGTGTCCATATTGTATCAGCTCAGGAGGCATGCTGCCAAATTCAAAGAGGAGAGATTGGGATGTACTATCTGACCTCTGAATTTCATCAGCAGATCTGGTCTGCATGGCAGCCGCAGATGTGAACGGATGGACCGGTGAAGGAGGTCCATGAACCACCATTGGCGTGGCCATTCCGGAGCTATGAGGATCATCTTTGCTGACGATTGGGTCAATTTGATGAGAACTTCCGGAATCAGGGGGATCGGAGAAAAGGCGTAGAGAAATTTGCCTGACCAATCGATCCATAGGGCATTCCCCAGAGTTCTTGTCTGGTAGAACCGCGATGCGAAGCTTCGGCATTTGCTGTTTTCTGCGGTGGCGAACAAGTCGGCGCTGGGGGTACCATCGCAAAAATACGTCTTGTACCACGTCGTCGTGCAAGACCCACTCGTGGTTTTCCTGTAGGAGTCCGCTGAGCGAGTCCGCCTGAGCATTTTGGAAACCAGATAGGTGTACTGCTGTGATTGTCAGGTCCCTGGCAAGAAGCCATTTCCAGATTGTCTGAGACTCGCGGGATAAGAGTCTGGACCTTGTCCCCCCTGCTTGTTGAGGTAGTACATCGTTGGGGTGTTGTCTGTTCGAACAAGCAGGGAGGGGGTGTTGAACGACAGGCAGAAAGCTTTCAACGCCAGATGCACTGCATGAAGTTCCAAGAGGTTGATGTGGTACGAGGCTTCCTTCTCTGACCATTTCCCCTGGATCTGGAGATGGCCCATATGCGCTCCCCAGCCCAGCAACGATGCGTCCGTGACGATAGTCTGAGGATGGATCTCCTGATGGAACAGAGTGCCCTGGAGAAGATTGGATGGGGAGCACCACCATTTGAGAGACGACTTCACATGGAGGGATAGTTGTATTCTGTCCTCCCAGTTCCCCGTCAGCTGGTCCCATTGATCCTCGAGACATTCCTGCAGAGGTCTCATGTGTAGCCGGGCATTCGGTGTAAGGAATATGCACGAAGCCATCGAGCCGAGGAGAGAGGCGACTGTCCTGACTGTTGGATGGGAAGCTTCCATGAGCCTCTGACATTTCAGAAGGATCGATAAGCGTCTCTCTTCCGAAGGAAGCACTTTTGCCTTTACTGTGTCGATTGAGACACCTAGATAATGCAAAGTCTGTACTGGGGTAGAGATGGACTTGTCGAGATTGATCTGAAGCCCCAGTCTCTGTAAGAGGTCGCGAGTCCAGTTATTATGACGTTGCGCTTCTTTAGGCGAGGAGGCCTTGATGAGACAATCGTCCAGATATGGATAGACGAATACCTTGTGTCTCCGGAGATGGGCAGCGACTACTGCCATGTATTTGGAGAATGTTCTGGGTGCTGATTTCAGACCAAATGGGAGGACCCGGTACTGGTAATGGTCCTGTCACACCATGAACCTTAAGAACTTGCAATGCTTTCTGGCAATTCGAATATGAAAGTACGCATCTTGAAGGTCGCTTAAGCAAAGCCAATCTCCTTGATGTAGTTGAGGATAAATTTGGTGTAGAGCCAGCATCCTGAACTTTTCTCGCCGAATCCACTTGTTGGCTGTCTTGAGGTCTAGAATGGGCCTGAATTCGTTTTTGTCTTGCTTCTTGACAAGAAAGTATCTGGAATAAATGCCTTGTCCTCGTTGTTGGTGAGGAACTGGTTCCTCCGCCAATTTCTGTAAAAGGATGTTGACCTCCGCTTGTAAAAGAGGAAGCTGGAAGTTGGTTGGCTTCGGAGTGATGGAAGGCGGAGGACTGATGAACCGCAGGCAATATCCATTGCGCACAATATTCAGCACCCAAGAGTCTTTTGTTATATTTTGCCACTCTGTTGGGTAGTGACATGCTTCCCCCCACTGGAGTGGGGACAGAACAGGGGGAAGTAACGATTCAGGGCTTCGGCCCAGCAGGCTGTTTACCCCTTTGAAGGTGTTGCTGAGAAGATCTTCCTCTTGGCTGTCGTCGCTGATATGACTGGTAAGGTCATTGTTGTTGTGGCTGGGAGCCTCCCTGTTGGCGACTCTGGTACCATGAGGAAGAGTGTCCTCTCTGAGACGAGAAACGTCGTTGATAAGGCCGGAAAGATTTTCTCTGATCCCTAGGTCTTTCTAGGCCGACAGCCATAAGGGTCTCCATCTCAGCCTTCATTAACGTCATCTCCTCATCAGCGTGGGCTCCAAAGAGAGTAGTACCAAAAAAGGGTAGGTTTAAAATCCTTTGCTGCACCTCTGGCTTGAGAGAGGTGAGACGCAGCCATTATTGCCGCCGAAGACCTATCCCATGGCAGTATTCATGAGCGGCTAGTAATGAAGAGTCCACTGCTGCACTAATTACCTGGTTTGAAACCATTAGGCCTTCATTAAGGATTTCCATAAAATCTCCCTTCTTGTCCCTGGGCAGATGGTCCAGAAATTGATTCAAGGACTCCCAAAGGGCTCTATCATACCTGCGTAGCAAGGCAGTGGTGCTAGCTGCCTTCATCGACGTTGCAGCCGTCCCACACATCTTGCTGCCCACAGAGTCCAATCTACGGCTTTCTTTGTCCGGAGGGACCGTGGATGAAGGAGTAGTGGCATGTTGTTTTCTAGCCGCTACCACAATTACAGAATCAGGTGTCGGATCAGAGCGGAGGAACGCTGGATCCTGCTCTGGAGGACGATACTTCTTGTGAAGTCTAGAAGGCGCTGTCTTGACATATGCTGGGGTGAGGAAGAGCTCCATGGCCGGTTCAAGGAGGCCTGGCACCAGAGGCAACATGGGTCTAGCAATAGATTTTTGCTGTAGGGTTTCAAAAATGACCAATGTTGTCGGAGTTTGCGCCGATAAGGGTATATTTAGTTTTGTAGCACCCCTTATTAGGACTTCCTGAAAGGTAGAGACATCGTCCAACGGTGATATTCGTGGAGGTGGAGAGTCAGTCAGCGTGGGAGAGTATTGACCCATAGATGTAGAAGATCTTGACCGTGTATGATGATGACGACGGTGACGAGCTCCTTGAGACGAAGTGGAAGTATGCCGAGAGGCGTGATGATGGCGATGATGTTTAGAATGATGGCGTGATCTTGACCTTGATCTCCAGGGTGTTACTGCAGCTGGAGGTAGTGGTGGTGGAGGAGGAGGAGTAGGAGGAGGAGGTGGAGGAGGAGGAGGAGATTGAGGAGGCTGTGGTGGAGGAGACAAAGGCAGCGCTGGTGAATGCTGCATCGCTGGGGAGTATGTTCAGGAATAGTCTGAGTCCGGTGATGAATAGACGCGTCTCCTCTTTTTCCTGATCTCCTTAAGCCTGGGAGATGAACTGCTTGTCGACGGCGAGTGTCGACGGCGTCTCGACGCTTGGGAGGGCCTCGGCGCCAAACTTCGAGCTTGCCTCGACGGCGATCTTTGGTGCCTCAACGTCGATCTCCGTGTTCGTCTCGACGTCGACCGACGTCCATGCCTCGACGTTGATCTCCTTGGACGTTTCAACGTCGATCTGCGATGAGTACGCTTCAACGTCGATCTTCGCTGCTCGTGTCTCAACTGAGACCTGCTTGGAGTCTTCGATGTCGTTCTACAGCGCTTGGTCGACGTCGTGCCTAGACTAGACGGTGAGCATACCGGCGCCATACCTCTTCTCGACATCGAAGTCCTCGACGCCAACTGGGACCGATGTCGTTTTTGAGCCCCTTTCTTCCTGGTACACTCTGTGGGGGCTGTTGACAGAGACCTGGTAGAGGTTCTACCCTCTCCAAGTCCTGAGGTCCCACCTTCAGACTGCAGCCTTCTCCGCTCCTCTGTCCCATGGAGATGAATCTTCTCCCGGTCTCTCAGGGTACGTTTGGTGAAGTTCCTACAATGTTGACAAGATTTAGGAACATGATCCTCTGGAAGACAGATGATACAGACCTCATGAGGATCTGTCCTGGCCTTCTTTCTCCCACAAGCTGGGCATTTGTCAAAGAGGGATGGCATTTCTCGACAAAATGCTCCTAATTTCTGTCAGAAAAGAACAGAAAAAGGCAGGGAGAGACAAAAAACGTTGAGTGAAACACTAAAAATTGAAATTCAATGAAGAATTTTGAAGAAAAAACCCACTTTGGTCGAGCTCAATGCTCCAGGATCCTGTCAGCAGCAGCCGGAAAAAAGAACTGAAGTAACTGCCACCTGCTATGCATGATGGGATACTGGTGGTGCCTGGTCCCTTAAAGGCACAGTGTTCTTTTTTAGACATATAATGACAGCCTAGGAGGCTACTCTGCCCTGCTCCTTTCATCTCTATCATAAAGATAAAAAAGGGTTTGTAAGAGATATTTCTACTGACTGACATTAAAATTATCTCAAATTTTCTTATTCTGGCCCCCTTTTTTCTCTTCGGTATGAAGAGCATGGCCAATGTAGCCTAATTAAATAGGCTGCCTAATCTGTCTCTTTTTCTTAAGTGTCTTTGCCGGCCTTCCTGAAGAAAGGCGAGAATCTACACTTAAGAAGATATATATACAACAACTGCTCCGGGGTCCCCGCGCATGGCGGGACTATTCAGCGCTTATGACTATACATGGAAATCCCCTGCGAGAGAAGTAGATTTACTGCAGTGAGTCCTCAGCAGCAGCAGCTAGCTGAAAGACCCCAACAGATTGCCGGAATGTGGTATAACAATTCTAAAGTAAACTTTCTTTATCGATCCAATCCTTAAAGGATCGCATACATTTTAACAAAATCCTCCAAAAAGTGTAGTGGGCAGAAACATCGTCAATTTTTTTAACTAGAAAAAGCTAGCAAAATATCATTTGACAAGTTTTTATAATATTTTCCAAATAATACAGAGATTCATTTAGCCACATAACCACAAAACTAACCGCCTAGGTTAGAGCTTTGTGGTAAAATGACAGCTACAAACATATGGCAGATGTCCAATGTTGAAATGACACTCAGTACTCTGAGGGTGAAGAAGAAGAAATATTTTTTGTTGAGAGGGATAAGTGTTCAACATTCAACTCTGGCAGCAACCACAATCCAACTGCCTTCTCCAGAAGCCAACAATTAGAATGTCAACAGAAGGTGGTTCCACATATCTTAAAGAAGTGCAACATGTTTAGGCTATAACATACTTAGGAGATAGCACCCCCTTACAGACTAAATGTAAATAAAGACCCACAAAACCTTAAACCTTTCTTACATTGTAAATATTGAAAATTACTGGGGGGCAGGAATAAAATATGCCTGCTGCCAGGAAACCGTGCTTTGGCAGGCTAGCTTTTAGCAGGAAAGATTACCAGATGGGGGTAAAAAACCAAGTACAATATGACATGTTAGTATACCATAAAGAACTTCTGGGTCTTCTTACACCTGGTCCTCGTTGTGTAATTTCCATCCTTAGGATTAGGAAACAATGCTTCCTCACATTTCTCCCAACGGTTTCACTCCAAGACACTGCACCTTGCCACCCTTCTCATATTCCATTTTGTACTTTCTTCTATCACTACTTTCATTTAAGCTACACATTTGGGATCTGAACACCCGGCGTTCTTTTTTTCTTGAACTTACAGAGCAAGTTACTTACCTTCGGTAACGATATATCTGTAAGAAACATAGGTTAGTTACCGAAGGTAAGTAACTTGTTCATCTGAAAAACCAGTTAGTTATAGATTCCTTACCTTAGAATCGATACCCCAGCAATACCAACCCCGGAGGTGGGTCTGCGAACCAAGTTCACACCAGAAAGTCCTGGAGAACAGAACAGCCAAAGAAGCCGTCTCTCCGGACTTGGCTGTCCAGGCAGCAGTGTCTCGTAAACGTATGCAGCGATGCCCACGTAGCTGCCTGACAGATGTCATTTAGGGGGACTCCTCGTCCCAAAGCAGTTGTAGCTGCTGTCGCCCTGGTGGAATGGGCGCGCAGCCCCACTGGAGGCTCCTTCTTAGCCAAAGAGTAGCAGGCTTTGATGCACAAAACGACCCACCGGGATATGGTCCGTTTGTGCACAGCCCGACCTTTCTCAGCACCCACGTAACCGACAAAGAGCCGGTCGTCCACCCGGAATTGTTTTGTGCGATCCAAGTAGAAAGAAAGCGCACGTTTTGGATCCAGATGGTGGAGCCTCTCTTCCTCTTTCGAAGGATGCAGAGGCGGAAAGAAGGTGGGCAAAGTGATGGTTTGGCCAATGTGGAAAGAAGTAACCACCTTGGGAAGGAAGGAAGGTCGAGTTCTAAGGACGACCTTGTCCGGATGAACAGACAGAAAGGGAGGTTTGGAAGACAGAGCCTGTAGCTCACTCACCCTGCGTGCAGAGGTGATGGCCACCAGAAAAGCAGTTTTCAAAGTGAGAAGTCTTAGAGGACAGTTATGCAGTGGCTCAAAGGGAGCACACATAAGGTATGTCAGAACCAAGTTCAAGTCCCACTGGGGCATTACGAAGGGAACAGGAGGAAAAAGATGAGTAATGCCCTTAAGAAATCTATTTACAACAAGGGACTTGAAAAGAGAAGGCTGATCAGGTAGCCTGAGAAAGGCTGAAATGGCAGAAAGGTAGCCCTTGATAGTGCCCAGAGCAGAGCCCTGCTGGGCCAAAGAAAGAAGGAACAAAAGGACTTCTGAAAGAGGGGCAGAAAGGGGATCCACAGCCTTTGCTGTGCACCATGCCACAAATTTATTCCATCTGCAGGCATATACCATCTTAGTGGAGGGACGCCTGGCTGCCAAGATTACATCACAGACTTCGGGAGGCAGGTCAAACTATGTCAACTGCCGCCGCTCAATCTCCACGCAAGGAAGTGGAGGCTGGACAGGTATGGGTGGAGGACCGTCCCCTGCTGCTGCAACAGAAGATCCTCCCGAAGAGGCAGTCAGATCGGAGGATCGATGGCCATGTTGAGCAGCTCGGGATACCAGACTCTCCGTGCCTAATCCGGAGCCACAAGCATGACTTGGGCCCGGTCGAGCTTGATCTTCTTCAGCATTCTGGGCAGAAGTGGTATAGGCGGAAAGGCGTATAGAAGACCGCAACTCCACTCGCGACGAAAGCGAGTGCCGCCTTGGAAATTCCGACGCGCAGAATTGCTGACATTGCGCGTTCTCTTCGGTGGCGAATAGATCAAACCAAGGCTCTCCCCACTGCTGAAAGAGACCTTGCACCACCTCCGAGTGAAGACGCCATTCGTGATCCATCATGCACCGCGGCTGAGTTCGTCCGCCCTAGCGTTCAGTGAACCTGCCAGGTGTTAAACCACCAGGGATATGCCCTGATGTTCCAGCCAAGTCCAGAGGAGGAGGGCCTCCTGACATAGGGTCCACGACCCCACTCCGCCCTGTTTGTTGCATTACCACATGGCGGTGGTGTTGTCCGTGAACATCTGCACTACTCTTCCCCGGACAGAGGGAAGGAATGCTTTGAGTGCAAGAGGGATCGCCCGAAGCTCTAGAAGGTTGATGTGGAGCCCGGACTCCGCCGGAGACCAGAGGCCTCTGATCTCCGCCTCTCCCATGTAGCCTTCCCATCCCAGAAGGGATGCGTCTGTCACCACTGTGTGTTCTGGTTGGGGAAGGGAGAGGGATCTGCCATTGACCCAATCGAACAAGTTACTTACCTTCGGTAACGATATATCTGTAAGAAACATTAGTACTGATAGATTCCTTACCTTAGAATTACCCCCAGGCGTCAGACTGGATCCGGAAAGTTTTCGTCAGCAGTACCCCTGCGCATCGGAAGGTGGCGTTGTGCGGCTCCGCGTCCGTCGTTGGCGTCGTGGTCGCTGAGATGACGTCGCGGCAGCTACTTAGACGCCGCCCTCGCGCGCTAACGTCAGTTCTGTACACGACTTTCCACGCCAGGAACGCAGAGCCCTGCAAGATACTGACCAGTGGTGCCTTGAAACTAGGGCCCTGAAAGGGATGACCTTAACCCTAGAAATCAGTTCGCAGAACGGGGAGGATGGGTGGGGCGGTAAGGAATCTATCACTACTAATGTTTCTTACAGATATATCGTTACCGAAGGTAAGTAACTTGTTCATCTGAAAGAAACACGTAGTGATAGATTCCTTACCTTAGAATAGATACCCCAGCAATACCAACCCCGGTGGTGGGTCTGCGAACCAAGATCACACCAGAAAGTCTCGGAGAACAGAACGGCCAAAGAAGCCGTCTCTCCGGACTTGGCTGTCCAGGCAGTAATGCTTAGTAAAAGTGTGCAGCGAGGCCCACGTAGCTGCCTGACAGATGTCTTGTAAGGGGACACCACGTACCAACGCCGTAGTGGCCGCCGTCGCCCTGGTGGAATGGGCGCGCAGCCCCAACGGAGGCTCCTTCTTAGCCAGAGAATAGCATGCTTTTATACACAAGACGACCCATCGGGAGATAGTCCGCTTGTGTTTGGCCCGACCTTTCTTGGCGCCAACGTAGCCAACAAAGAGTTGGTCATCCACCCGGAACTGTTGTGTGCGGTTCAGGTAAAATGAGAGCGCACGTTTTGGGTCCAGATGGTGGAGCCTCTCTTCCTCTCTGCAAGGATGTGGAGGCGGAAAGAAGGTGGGCAAAGTGATGGTTTGCCCGATGTGAAAAGCAGTGACAACTTTTGGCAGAAAAGATGGACGGGTTCTGAGCACAACCTTGTCCGGATGGACAGACAGAAAAGGAGGTTTACAAGAAAGAGCCTGGAGCTCACTCACTCTCCTAGCGGAGGTGATGGCAACCAGGAAAGCAGTCTTTAGAGTTAATAGACGTAGAGGACAGTTGTGAAGAGGCTCAAAGGGCGCGCACATTAAGTATGTTAGAACCAGATTCAAGTCCCACTGTGGCATCACAAAAGGAATAGGAGGGAAAAGGTGAGAAATGCCTTTGAGGAATCTATTTACAACAGGGGACTTGAAAAGAGAGGGGTGATCAGGGAGCCTGAGAAAGGCTGAGATAGCAGAAAGGTAGCCCTTGATAGTGCCCAGAGCAGAGCCCTGCTGGGCCAAAGAAAGAAGGAACAAAAGGACTTCTGAAAGAGGGGCAGAAAGGGGATCCACAGCCTTTGCTGTGCACCATGCCACAAATTTGTTCCACCTGCAGGCGTATACCAACTTAGTGGAGGGACGCCTGGCTGCCAGAATGACATTACAAACCTCAGGAGGCAAGTCAAAAGGAATCAACTGCCGCCGCTCAATCTCCACGCAAGGAGGTGGAGACTGGACAGGTTCGGATGGAGGACCGTCCCCTGCTGCTGCGACAGAAGATCCTCCCGAAGAGGCAGTCTGATCGGGGGATCGATGCTCATACTGAGTAGCTCGGGATACCAAACTCTTCGAGCCCAGTCCGGAGCCACAAGTATGACTTGGGCCCGGTCGCGCCTGATCTTCTTCAGCACTGTGGGCAGAAGTGGTATAGGCGGAAAGGCGTACAATAGACCGCAACTCCACTCGCGACGAAAAACGTCGCCAAGCGAGTGCCGCCTTGGAAATTCCAACGCGCAGAATTGCTGACATTGCGCGTTCTCTTCGGTGGCGAATAGATCTAACCAAGGTTCTCCCCACTGTTGAAAGAGACCTTGCGCCACGTCCGAGTGAAGACGCCATTCGTGATCCATCATGCACCTGTGGCTGAGTTCGTCCGCCCTGGCATTCAGTGAACCTGCCAGGTGTTGAACCACCAGGGAAATACCCTGATGTTTCAGCCATTTCCAGAGGCGCAGAGCCTCCTGACATAGGGTCCACGACCCCACCCCGCCCTGTTTGTTGCAGTACCACATGGCGGTGGTGTTGTCCGTGAACACCTGCACTACTCTCCCCTTGACAGAGGGAAGGAATGCTTTCAGTGCAAGTCGGATCGCCCGAAGCTCCAGAAGGTTGATATGGAGCCTGGACTCCGCCGGAGACCAGAGGCCTCTGATCTCCGCCTCTCCCATGTGGCCGCCCTATCCCAGGAGGGACGCATCCGTCACCACTGTGTGCTCCGGTTGGGGAAGGGAGAGGGATCTGCCATTGACCCAATGCCGGTTTGTGAGCCAACACTGCATCTGTCTTGCAGTGCCCTCCGAGATCTGGACGGACTCGGACAGGTCCCCCCGATGCTGCGCCCACTGAAACTTCAGGTGCCACTGCAGAGCCCGCATATGCCACCTGGCATGATCGACCAGTAGGATGCAGGAGGCCATGAGGCCCAGCAGCCTCAGGGTCATCCTGACCGAAACCCAGAATAGAGGCTGAAAGATCGGAATCATAGCCTGAATATCCTGGACTCGCCGTTCGGGAGGATAGACCCGAAAGTGCGTCGTATCCAGAACTGCCCCGATGAAGAGGAGCTTCTGAGAGGGAATCAGGTGCGACTTCGGCACGTTGATGGAGAACCCCAGCGAATGCAGGAGGTCGGCCATAGTCTGGAGGTGGGAGACGACAGCCTGGGGCGAGCCCGCCTTCAACAGCCAGTCATCGAGATAGGGGAAGACTGGAACCCCTGATCTGCGCAGATGAGCTGCGACCACCGCCATCACTTTCGTGAACACCCGAGGGGCGCTGGTAAGGCCAAAGGGGAGCACGGTAAACTGAAAGTGCTCATGGCCTACCGTAAACCGCAGGTAATGCCGGTGGGCCGGCAGGACGGGAATGTGGAAATATGCGTCCTGCAAGTCCAACGCTACCATCCAGTCTCCAGAGTTGAGGGCAGACAAGACCTGAGCCAGAGTCAACATCTTGAACTTCTCCTTCCGGAAGAAGCGGTTGACGTCCCTGAGGTCCAAGATAGGATGCAGGCCCTTGTCCTTCTTGGGCACCAGAAAGTAGTGGGAATAACAACCACGTCCTACTTCTGGCGCAGGAACGCGCTCGATGGCCCCCTTGGCCAAGAGGGCCGTGACTTCCTGTTGGAGAAGTGCCAAGTGATCCCCCGACATGCGGTGGTACTGGGGTGGCATGGCTGGAGGGGTAGTCTCGAAGGGGAGGGAGTAGCCCCTTCGGACTATTTGTAAAACCTACCTGTCCGAAGTGATTGTGCGCCAGTGGGGGAGGTGATGGCGAATCCTGCCACCCACTGGCGTTTGATGGGCCTGAAAGACCGGACTAGGAAGGTTTGGAGGCAGTGGTGGCCGGGGTGGAGGTGGACTGACCCGCCCGCTGGCCCCCTGACCCGCCTCGGCGGGTCCCACGTCCGCGCTGAGACTGTTGCTGCGCAGGCCTGTGGCTCTGAAGCGAACGTGTCGGGGCGCCCCTTCCGTGGCCACGAAAGGAGCAAAAGGCAGAAGGCGGAGGAGGGCGAGAGGCCGAAAGGCCCAAGGACTTGGCCGTAGCCCGTGAGTCCTTAAAACGCTCCAACGCACTATCCGCCTTGTTGCCAAAAAGGCGAATGCCATCAAAGGGCATGTCCATGAGAGTGTTCTGGACATCCCCAGAGAAGCCAGTAGTCCTCAGCCAGGCGTGGCGATGGAGCGCCACTGTCGTGGAAATCGCTCTGCCCAGCGAGTCGGCGGTGTCAAGGCCACATCGAATTGTGAACTTGGCTGCATCTCTCCCTTCAGCAATAGCCTGAGAGAGCACTGTCCGGGCCTCCTCCGGACACTGAGGCAGCACTTCCGCCACTGTATCCCACACAGAGTGGGAATAACGGCCCAAGAGGCATGCGGTGTTCACAGACCGCAGCCCTGAAGTGGCGGAAGAAAAAATCTTCTTCCCAAACTGTTCCAGCCTCTTGGATTCCCAATCCGGGGGTGCGGTAGGGAATGCGCTTTGGGACGTGGAGGCTTGGACAACCAAGCTCTCAGGGGTGGGGTGTTGGGAGAGGAAAAGGGGGTCACCCGGGGCCGGACAATGGCGTCGGGCCACGTTCCTGTCCACAGGAGCCCCTGTGTTGGGCCTGGACCAGGTGCCCAAAAGAACATCAGAAAGTGCATCATTAAAGGGCAGCAGTGGCTCCGCAGAGGTAGCCACCGGCTGAAGCACTTCTGTCAGGAGGTTAGTCCTGACGGCCACTGTAGGGAGTTGGAGGTGTAGAGCCTCAGCCGCCCTACGCAACACCACTGCGTAACTAGCACCCTCCTCCGTAGCCACGGTAGGAGGAGTTAGCATGCCATGGTCAGGAGAGGTGTCAAGACCACTGGCATCCCCCAGCTCTTCTGCCCAGTCCGGGTCATACTCGCACTGAGCTGCGAGAGGGTCCTCAGACCCCTCCCAGTCCTCCCCTTCCTCTGAAGGCTGTGATACAGGCCAAAAATACGGAGGCTGGACATAGGGAAAGAAGGGTCCCATCGGCGTCGGAATCGGCATCGAGCGACGCTGTTCCGGCTCCGTGTCCACATCAGGGCTGAAACCGGGGACGACGTCGTCCAGTGCCACGGGCGACGTCGGAAGTGGTGCCGGTGGGGTCGACGTCGGTGGAGGTGTCACAAGGTCAACCGGCGTCGACCGGTATCCAGGCCTGGATCCATGGGGGGCCCTGCGGCGCCGGAGCCGACGGCGATGTCAGGGCCGGAGCCGCCAACAGTGAAGGGCGAGGACCCCCAGTCGGGCCCGCGGGGCCCGAAGGCGCGCCGGCGGGACCCGACGGCCCAAAGAGGCGGGCCATGGCTGACAGAAATTCCTGCAGCTGGGCCGGAGTCGCCGACGGACCCGGGAAGGGCGGGTAGGCCGACGGCGACTGCGTAGGCTCAGCCGGAGCCACAAGGGGGGCACCACCCGCACCCTCAGCCGCGTCGCGCGACGGGCAAGGGGAAGTCGGAGAGCGTTGGCGCTTCTTCGACTTCTTGTGCTTCGCCTTACCTGACCCCGAGTGCGAAGACTTCGATCCCGACGAACGATGGTGATGGCTCCGCGACCGGTCCCTCGACCTCCCACAGGACCGGGACCTCGAGCGGCGCGGAGCCGACTGCCGGACTTCAAGCAACTTTCGGGACTGCTCCCGCAAAGTCTTCGGCATCATGGCCCGGCAGTCGGGGCACGACTTGGTGTCGTGGTCGCGCCCCAGACAAAAGCCTCGAAAAACTCAGTCAAAAATTGACTGGGGGTACCGCTCTCTCCGGATCTGCGCTTGCTGGCGCGGAAAAAGAAAGAACTGACGTCAGCGCATGAGGGCGGCGTCTAAGTAGCTGCCGCAACGTCATCTCGGCGACCACGACACCAACGACGGACGCGGAGCCGAACGACGCCACCTTCCGACGCGCAGGGGTACTGCTGACGAAAACTTTCCGGATCCAGTCTGACGCCTGGGGGTAATTCTAAGGTAAGGAATCTATCACTACGTGTTTCTTTCAGATCTGGTTCGTGAGCCACCACTGCAATTGTCGTGCATTGCCCTCTGAGATCTGGACGCAATCGGACAGATTCCCCTGATGCTGCGCCCACTGGAACTTCAGGTCCCACTGCAGAGCCCGCATATGCCACCTGGCATGATCGACCAGCAGGATGCAGGAGGCCATGAGGCCCAGCAGCCTCAGGGTGATCCTGACTGAAACCCAGGATAGAGGCTGAAAGATCGGAATCATAGCCCGAATATCCCGGACTCGCTGTTCGGGAGGATAAACCCGAAACTGCGTCATGTCCAGAACCGCTCCGATGAAGAGGAGCTTCTGAGAGGGGGTCAGGTGTGACTTCGGCATGTTGATGGAGAACCTCAGCGAATGCAGGAGGTCGGCCGTAGTCTGGAGGTGGGAGACGACAGCCTTGGACGAGCCTGCCTTCAACAGCCAGTCGTCGAGCTAGGGGAAGACTGGGACCCCTGATCTGCGCAGATGAGCTGCGACCACCGCCATCACTTTCGTAAACACCCGAGGGGCGCTGGTAAGGCCAATGGGGAGCACGGTAAACTGAAAGTGCTCGTGGCCTACCGTGTACCACAGGCCACGCCGGCGGGCCGGCAGGACGCGGATGTGAAAGTAAGCGTCCTGCAAGTCCAACACTACCATCCAGTCTCCAGGGTCTAGGGCAGACAAGACCTGAGCGAGCGTCAACATCTTGAACTTCTCCTTCCGGAGGAAGCGGTTGACGTTCCTGAGATCCAAGATTGAACGCAGGCCTTTGTCCTTCTTGGGCACCAGAAAGTAGTGAGAATAACAACCACGACCTACTTCTGGGGCAGGAACGCGCTCGATGGCTCCCTTGGCCAAGAGTTCCGAAACTTCTTGTTGGACAAGGGCCAGGTGATCCTCCGACATGCGATGGTACTGAGGTGGCATGGAGGGAGGGGTAGTCTCGAAGGGGAGGGAGTAGCCCCTTTGGACTATTTGCAAAACCCACCTGTCTGACGTGATGGTGCGCCAGTGGGGGAGTTCATGGCGAATCCTGCCGCCCACTGACGTTTGGTGGCCCTGAAAGGTTGGACTAGGAAGGTTTGGAGGCTGCTGCAGAGGGGACTGTGGTGGACTGGCCCGCTCGCTGGCCCCCAGAACCACGCTGGTGGTTCCCACGTCCCCGGCCGCGCTGTGGCTGAACAGCTTGCGCTGGCCTGTGGCCCTGGGCGGGACGTAGCGGGGCACCCCTTCCGTAGCCATGAAAGGGGCGAAAGGCAGACTGCACAGGGCGGGTGGTGGAGAGGCCGAAGGACCTGGCCATAGCCCGTGAGTCCTTAAAGAGCTCTAGCGCTTTGTCCGCCTTGTCGCCGAAAAGGCGATTGCCATCAAAGGGCATATCCATAAGGGTGGATTGGACATCCCCGGAAAAACCAGTCAAACGCAACCAGGCGTATCGTCGAAGGGCTACTGATGTTGAAATAGTCCTGCCAAGTGCGTCAGCGGTATCCAGCCCACATCGGATGGTAAACTTCGCTGCGTCTCTCCCCTCGGCAACTGCACAGGAGAGTATGGCCCGGGCCTCCTCCGGGCACTAAGGCAGCACCTGCGCCACCGTATCCCACACAGAGTGGGTGTAACGGCCCAACAGACATGTGGTGTTTACTGACCGCAGCCCCAAGCTGGCGGAAGAAAACATTTTCTTCCCAAGGTGGTCCAGCTTTTCGGATTCCCTTTCCGGTGGTGCGGTAGGGAAGGGGCCCTTGGAAGTGGAGGCTTGAACCACTAAGCTCTCCGGAGTGGGGTGTTGGGAGAGGAAAGTGGTCTGACAGAGAGTCCCCAGACCCCTCCCAGTCTTCCTCACCCTCCTCTGGCTGCCAAGTTGGCTGAAAGTGGCCAGGGTGGAACACAGGGGCAAAAGTAGTACCCATCGGCGCCGGATCCGGCATCGGCCAATGCCGGTCTGGCTCCGTGTCCACGTTGGGTTGGAAGCCGGGGTCGACGCCAGCTGGGGGACCAGCCGGCATTGGCTGCGGACATGGTGCCGGTAGAGTCTGCGCCGGTGGAGGTGTGACAAGGTCGTCCGGCGCCGATCCGGATCCAGGCCTGGATCCAAGGGGGCCCTGCGGTGCCGAGGCCGGAGCCGCCCAAAGATGGCGTGCTTCGCTTCGTAAAATTGACGAAGCTGGGCAGGGGTCGCTCCCGGTCCCGGGAAGGGAGGGAAGCCCGGAGTCGACCCTGAAGGCTCCGCACATGGAGCCGCGGGAGTGGCACCACCCGCACCCTGCGTTGCGTCAGCCGACGGACGAGGGGAAGTCGAAGAGCGACAATGCTTCTTCGACTTCTTCTTATGCTTCGACTTACCTGACCCCGAGTGCGAAGACTTAAAAGAGGAGTGATGATGGCTCCGCGATCAGTCCCTCGACCTCCCAAGCGACCGGGACCTTGCGGGACACGGAGCCGACTGCCGGGCCTCAAGGAGCTTTCGGGACCGCTCCCGCAAAGACTTCGGGGCCATGGTCTGGCAGTTGGAGCACGACTTGGGGTCGTGGTCGCGCTCCAGCCAGAAGAGGCACACACGGTGCGGATCCGTCACCGACATCAGTCGGGTACAGGAACCGCAGGCTTTGAAACCGGGCATCCCTCGTGCACCAGGAGTTGGATGAAGACTCGAAAATGAAGTCGACAAAAGTCGCAAAAACTCAGTCACAAAGTGACTGGGGGTACCGCTCTCTCCAGATCTGCGCTTGCTGGCACGGAAAAAGAAAGAACTGACGTCAGCGCCCGAGGGCGGCGTCTATGTAGCTACCCCGACGTCATCCCGGCGACCACGACGCCGACGACGGACGTGGAGCCGATCGACGCCCCCTTCTGATGCGCAGGGGTACTGCTGACGAAAAACTTTCTGGATCCAGTCTGACGCCTGGGGGTAATTCTAAGGTAAGGAATCTATAACTAACTGTTTCTTTCAGATACTCTTATTCACACCATATTCCCCTCCTTGCACCCTCTTCTCACCAGCTGAAGTTTCCCATCTCTCTTAATTGTTTTGTCTCTGAGGCACCACTTCAGTTAGTTGTACCTCATCCAGTTCACAAATAGATACCTGACTCATCCATACAGGAGAGACTGCTATGGATGGTACTCTGCCCTCAACAGAAATTAAGTGTGCAGAGTTACATATGCACACACACACCCAGCAACATTGAAGTGTGCCACCAACCTGTTCTCATGAGGATGGTGCAACACAGTCCGATATTGCTTCATTCCTTGTTCTAGCAAGAACGTCTTAAATTCCTCCTGCAAGAACTGAAGTCTGTTGTCCTTTATAATTTCCTGTGGGCACATCTCCCTCTTCTTTGTAAAAGTTCACTATGTTTGCCAACTTAATATCTGTCAAAGTTCCTACCTCCGTCCACTTTGAATAATAACTAAGCAACGCAATTGTATATTTTCCTTCCAAACCAGGACCGTCAAAAGACCACCTATTTCCATTTCAAATATTATGCCAAGCACATTTAGTGCACAGGAACTACGGGAGCGTCACTTGCCACATGTGATTTGTTGATGCGGTCACATGCAGTACATTCCCTTACAGACCCCGTTACCTCACCATCCATGTCCAGGCACTAGAAGTCAAATCGAGCTCTCCTCTTCATGGAGGGCATTCTACTATGTCCTTCATGCATCTGTTTCATCAACCTTCCTCAAAAGGTTTTTAGTACCACCAATCTGTCCCCTCTTCTCACCAGACTACCATGTACGGACTTTTCCAATCACACTAGTTTGTAACAATTCAAATCTGTATCCTCATGCAATGTTTTATACCAGATGTTTGATCAATTCTTGAAAAATCCAGGCACCAGACACCTGTATTCTCCATTCTGCCTCCGATATGGCCCCTTGACACATGTGGCCTATCTCTGCCACTACCAATCCATGTTCTTTTTGCACCATCCTCTTCCGATCCCTCAGCATCTAGGGGTAGCCCTGACAAACTGTCGGAATTCACATTTCTTATCCCTCTAACATATTTAGTTAAGAACTGATTCAGAGTTTGGGAAATGGGTTAGTCCTTCATACACATGACAGATATCCCATCCATCTTATTACAAACGATGAATATCCTTTGGCACTTGTAATAAGGCAAATGGGATATTCCTCATGTGTTTGATAGAGTAACCCATCTGCCAAACTCTAAATCAAGCCTATAATTTTGAAATACTTGCAGTCGAGGCAACCACTTAGCAATGCAGGGAGTTCCTTGGTTGCATTCTTCATGGTAAATAAATCCACAATTGGCTAGTAATCTGTTACTAATTCAAAAGCGGTTCCACACACTACGGGGCAGATGTATCAAGCGTTTTACCGCTTGCGAATGGTAAAAAGCCTTTTGGGATGTATAATCTCAAAAGGCATTCGCAAAATAGGGAATCGCAATTTTAGTGATTACCTATTTGCGAATGCATTTAGGGAATCGCAATTTGCGATTCCTTAAATGCAATGCAGGAAGCAAAAAAAAATTGCAACCTGGCTTTAAGGAGTCGCAAATTACCACCAACTTCAAGTTGGTGGTAATTTGCAAATTCCTAGAAAAATGCACTTTTTTTGCATTTTTCTAGGTGCCATGTGGCGTACATACATGCCCTTAGGGCATGTATGTGCACCACATGTGCACACATGCATATTTCAGGGGTGCAACAGGGTGTCCTTTTGGAATATATGACGTTACAATGCAAACAATTACAACGCATGCCTTCACAACGCGGTTTTTATGTCGCAACTACCATTACAACGCATGATTTTACAACACATGCCATTACAACGCATTTTTAGAAACTACCATTACAACGCATACCATTACAACGCATAATACTATTGGGGCAACAGTGGGGTAAGTGTTGGATAGTGTAGGGGTAAAAATGACTATTCCCACTCTAGTGAGTGCAACAGTAGGGTAAGTGTTGGATAGTGTAGGGATAAAAATTACTATTCCCACTCCAGTGAGTGCAACAGTAGGGTAAGTGTTGGATAGTGTAGGGGTAAAAATACTCTCCCCATGTACCCCAAAACCCATACCCACCCTAAAACTGAAAAATCCCCATTACTTACCTTATAATGCGTTGTAATGGCATGAGTTGTAATGGTATGAGTTGTAATGGTATGCGTTGTAATGGCATGCGTTGTAGTGACATGCGTTGTAATGGCATGCGATGTAAAGGCAGGTGCGTTGTAACAGCTGCGTTGTAAAGGTAGTGCGTTGTAATGACTGTGTTGTAATGGTTGTTTCCCGTCCTTTTGGCACCCTTGAAATTGCATGCGCAATTTGCAAGTACCTATTGGGTACTCGCAAATTGCGCATGCAATTCCCATTCATTCCTATGGGCCTCTAAGCCCATAGGAATGAATGGGAAGCCATTCCTTATTTGCGACTCGCAATTTGCGTAGTCACAATTAAGGAATGCGTAGGAATCGCAATTTTATTTGCGATACCTACATACACTGCATTTTGCGAGTCCATAATAGCGAATCGGTAAAATTCGCTATTAAGGGCTCGCAAAATACAATGTTGATACATCTGGCCCTACGTTTTGAAATACTGAACTCCCCATGAAAAAGCCAGTGCTTCCTTCTCAACTCTCTTTATGTCGCTGAATGCCACTTTGCACTCTTGCGACCCCCACACATCTCTCCTTTTTTCATTAATGTCCTTAAGGGTCCAGTTTGGCTGCAGAAAAAAAATCACCAAATTCAGCATAGCATTCGTCCAACCAGAGAAAGGATTTCAAAGGCTTAGGGCAATTTTGATGACTTCCAACAACTTCTTGAGTCTTACTCCCTCCCTCCTGTCGTAAATACTCTACCTTCACTGCAAATTTGTACTTTACATACATATTATCAATCAAGACTTCCCCAGCTTGGTGAGTGCCTTCCTCAAAATGTCATTATGTTCCTGTTTGCACACTAGCATAGCATCCTAGAAACATTTAACAGTTTCTGCACAACACACTGAAACATCACTGATGCGGAAGCCAAACCAAATAGTATCAGTAAAACTAGAAAGCGTCCTCTGGCATCATAAACAAAGTTAAGCAGTGAGACTGAAGATGCAACTGAAAAGTTGAAGATAGAGTGAGTCTCTTCTCCTAATGCATCATAGACAGATGTGAGGCAGGGCCCTTCACAGATAGCTCTCAGCGTTCATTTTTTAGGTTGAGCCTGGGCAGGGAGTGCGCTGCTCTGCGAGGCATGCTGTATTAGAGTATGGACTTAAAGCCCTGCACACCATCTGCCCAAATTTTTCATTGGCTTGTGTCACAGTCCTTTGGAAATTGTGGCTTTTCATTGGTCAATAGGCTTAGTTGTCCCTCCTTAGTACCGCGTTGCCTACATTTGTAACCTCCCATGTGGACTGGACCTTTTACTTGTGTTGTTACTCGTGTGTTTTATTTGGTCTGTGAGCACTATTTTCTTGAATGATTTCTCCTATTGCAGGCACTGTGTCCTCTTTTTTATTTCATTACTTGCTTCACTGCCAACTGCAGAATGCTCGCTCCCTGTGCTATAGCTGCTTCCCCCTCCCTCCTTCACATAGCTGCCAAGGTTTCAGATGGCCATGTGTGAAATTTTCATAATTTCAATGTAATTATGAGTGACAATTCAACGATTATGAGTGACACTTTCTCGCGAGCAATATAAATATTAGAAATTACACCGGAGAGTGAGGCTGAGGCACACATAGGTCACAGCCAGGCTGTATGTTATTATTTCAAGACTAGTATAGCAGCCTCAACCCTAATAAAAACCATTAACCCGAGCTGAGCAGTCCTCCCCATTTGGCGAGAGGTGCCTACGTGCCCAGCCCTGCAGCAGGCACCAGATTACACCAGCCGCAGGCAGCCTGTCACAGAGCTAAAGGCTCTGTTGACAGTGATGCTGCGGATCAGTGCTGAAAGTAAAGTAGTTGCTGTTGGACCCGGGCCGACCGGCACATTACTGAAGGGAGAAATGAGGGGGAGGGTTCCAGCCGCTTCAGACAGCTCTATGTATCCATAAGCACTGCTTCTGTGACTACAGGTGGACAGATCCATGCCCTACAACCCCATCATGTATATAGAGAAGAGATCCCATAATCTAGTTAGAGATGAGAAAACGGGGATCCAATGACAGACATCAGTACGGTGACTAGATGACCCCATGTTAGCAAGGATGCCTTGCTCCTGTTGTAGGTTTTCATTCAACAACAAATCTACTACATTCTGGGGATTGCAGTCCTGGCTCGCATCATTTCAACTAACAGAAAATCCCAGGACTAGAGCATTGTGTTCCTACTTACAGGGAGTCATCTAATTCCCTAAGGCATCAGAATTAACAGAAAAGTTCTGTTACCCAGTAAAGGCCTTAAAACATACCAAGACCCACAAGAGGCAGCATAGAGAAAGTGGTATATCATCACACAGTGGTCTTTTAGGGAGAAAAGCTAATATCACGACCTTAGCAAAAGGAGGATCGAGTGCAGGCAAAGCCCTTCCCACACAAACACAGCTGCAGTGATGTATGTACTGCATGTCTCTTGTGATGTGCAATTTTAATTGAGTCTCTTGGCCCTGTTTAGTAACGCAGTATTTACATGGGAGTCAGGAATCACTAAAAGCAGCATTAGTAGGAGTAAAGTACAAAGACTGATGCAGCTCACTTAGTCCTTGATATACTTATCCTATTTCTGAGCGCAGCACAGCTTTTTACGTATGCTGTGTACATTTCAGATAAGAGCATTTTTGAACATATTTCTGTGGAATGTACAATTAATTTAAGATAATTAATCAAGTGTGTACATATCACAGCAATATAGAATACCTCCGAGGGGTGCTTGCTTGTGATATGCAATGAAACTCTGTCTGCATATCACAGAAAAAGAGAATAACGTATCAAAGTTAATGTCCTATCAATGAAAACTATCAGGACAGACAGTCATGTTTCTTGCAACACGGAGATGTTATTCCTACCTCAGCAGACTCTGCAGGCTGCCCGGGGTCCACGAAGGAGACCCACTAAGAGGGCGGCCGCCTTAGTGCCACAGGAGGGCACAGGAGGCAGCCTCCCAGCGTTTGGGACCCTCAGGGGTCCAGTGTGCCGCGTCACTTCCGGGGAGGGGGCGAGGTACATATACCTCTCCCCGCCCCTTGGGCGCCCTCGTGGCCCATTCCCCTGACGCACAGGGCGATCCAGAGGCTGTAGGTACATACGGGTACCATGTACAGAAGCACAACAAGGGTGCAAAGGCCAAATATCCACAGGGAGGTCCTCGCGTTGGACCCTGGAGGAGCGACGGCGCCCCGTTAGTCCTACGGGCGGTTGTGGACCTGAGCAACCGGGGGTTGCCTGGCAGGCTCTGCCCCCCCTATGGGGCGTGAGCAGGGGTGTGGGCTGTTGGTCCACTGGTGGGAGGGGTCTTCCCTCCCCCAAAATATGGCAAACACCGCTGGGGAAGGCCACGGTGTAATTTGGCTCATCAGGTGGCAGGCGGCGAGGGGCTGCCTGCCTTGGGATCGCCCGTAAGATAACCCACCATGTTGGCATATTTGTAATGCTAATAAACCTGCAGCAGTTTTCTCCACAAAGAAGGTGTCTTGTCTGGTTATTTCTCTAGGAGAGTGCTGTATGGTGGGGTGGCGAGTGTTGCCGATATTGGCACTATGTGGTAAGGTGCACCTCCTGGTAGGAATTAACCGTCTAGGCAAGCCGAGCAAAGACTTGGTGGCAGACCCTCTTCTCGATTTTTTAGTAGAATAAATGACGGTCCGCACAGACTCCAGCCACTGCATTACCAGACAAACAAGTGACCTCTTCGACCCCCGGGTACGATAGAGGGCAGCACAGGACAAGTAAAGCACAGTCACTGTCAGCGCTTACAAACAATTTTTAAAGGTCCACATGAGCCCTGGAAATGTGTGCACTGTCAAAGCTCTCAATTGCGTGACCTGTCCTTTCAAATTAAACAAACTGTAGTGCTGATTGCAGTGATCTCCTCCTCAACCCTCCAGCTAAGCCCGTCGCGGCACCGTCCCAAGCGCAGCCTTGCCTGAGCAGTCAGCAGAGTTGGAGCAGGCTCAGAGTCAGTCAGCAGTGACATGATGACTCGCTAAAATAATTAAATATATTAGAATAAAATACCTGAAACTGAAGCAGAGAGAGCGATCCACGCTACGGGCCAGCCTCAGGAGGCTCTCAGGCACCAAGCTCTCTTCAGCAGCTGGGCCCCATGAGGCTCTGCAGGCACCAAGCTCTCTTCAGCAGCTGGGCCCCATGAGGCTCTCAGGCACCAAGCTCTCTTCAGCAGCTGGGCCCGGTCCGGACTGGGCCAGCCTCAGGAGGCTCTCAGGCACCAAGCTCTCTTCAGCAGCTGGGCCCGGTCCGGACTGGGCCAGCCTCATGAGGCTCTCAGGCACCAAGCTCTCTTCAGCAGCTGGGCCCCATGAGGCTCTCAGGCACCAAGCTCTCTTCAGCAGCTGGGCCCCATGAGGCTCTGCAGGCACCAAGCTCTCTTCAGCAGCTGGGCCCCATGAGGCTCTCAGGCACCAAGCTCTCTTCAGCAGCTGGGCCCGGTCCGGACTGGGCCAGCCTCAGGAGGCTCTCAGGCACCAAGCTCTCTTCAGCAGCTGGGCATGTTTCAATTACGGTGTCAAATGCCTACATTTTTTTAACCTGCACTTTCAGTTTCATGGCGAGCGCAGTTTTATCTATATGCGGCTCGCCGTATTTACCTGAAAGTATTTTTTTTATAAAGCTCCCCATGCCGCGCTTTCACTTAAATATGCCCCCCCCCCTCCTTCCCCTGCTGCGTGTACACCTCGCGTTCAAGAAATCTCCCTCCCCCATCCTTCCTCCATCAATGCCTTTCGTGTGCCTTGTTTTTCCCCCCCACTAAACGCAGTGTCCACTTTATAGTGTTTGCTTTTTTTTGTGTTTTTTTTTCTTTTCAATATTGGGGCAGCCCTCACAACCTCTGCCTCTGCAGGCTGCAGCACACAAGGCGCTACCTCAACTCCGGTTGCAGCCAGTGCTCCTGCCCAACACCCGCCTTCGTCACTTTAAGGCCCGCAGCTCGGCCATGGACGAGGGGGAGGAGCAAAAGGAAGGATCTGTGAACTTCCCCGGGACGGACGAGGTCCCCAATATAATAACTCGAAATGGGGGAAAAAGTTGTGTCTTTGTTTGAATAGCACTTCTGTTTTCCGATGATCCTCGTTAATTGCTTGCAAACTAACGAGGATCGGCTCAAAACACAAGCACTTGTTTTCACCCAATCATCGCCCTTCCCCTCCAGCCCTTCTCTCCTGGTTTACTTTCTAATTTGCGAACAGCACTGTGTACAGCTCCAGACACTAACAAGCATTTGCAATGCAACAGGTCTCGCATTTGCGAGAGTTTTAGCTATTATCATTGTAAATGAGAATGCCTTTTATTTATGTTTTAAAAACCAAAACATAAATCAAAGACATTGTCATTTACAATGCCAATAGCCCAAACTCGCGTAAATGCGAAACCTATTGTATTGCAAATGCTTGTCATACTCAATTTTGAGGAAGAGGAAGTGTTCTGTTATTGACAGGTGGGCCAAACTTGGCCTTGCTGTCAGAGACAACTTTCCTGGCATTGGACCATCATCTGATATGGCATCACAAGGCGATCTGTGTAAAACTCCAAGGTAGCCATTCTTTGTCCTAGAAAAAGAAAAAAGAATGTCCCACATGCGCTGGGAGGAAAACACCAGCTCGCCAAGAATATTGAAATTTTTTTGTATTCCAAAATCATGCCACTGTCCTGGAGGATTATCTTTGAATAATTGAACAAATGGCAACTTGCCTACCGTGCATGGATGATCTGACAACACTGCTTGTTTCTTCTGCAAATGCTCACACCACAGCAGGGGCATATGGGAAGGGGCCAATTCACAAAGACAATAATGAGTATGAGAACTAGTAATACAGAAGGGCTTCACATACTCATAAACACCTTTTAGAATTGGTCTATAATGACCAAATCCTTATTAGTATAAGTGCAAAAGGGGTACAGTCCCTACTATTTGTACATGAATATTCACTGCATAGTACAATTATAGATGTTTTGGGGCCAGTTCACAATAGCAGTAGTACTGCAGGAGTATTACTTCACACACCCCTGGATGGCTTTCTGTATTGACCCCTATATGATTATCTGAATTTATGAAACACCCTTGCAATGTTGTCCCACTCAATAGACTTACTGCCCACATGAGTAATGTACTGTTCTGCAGAAAAAAGTGAGGCATGCTATAAAACAACTGAAAAATGTCGATGTATCACCCTAAGCGTTCAAAGCACAACAAAGGTGACAATTTTATGGGTTTTGAACTAATATTACAGATTAAACACATTCCTACTTCTATAGCATATTTGTTAGTAGTTGTTTAATTAAAGTAAGGCAAATATTATGCATGCAACAAGCAATCAGTATAGACTCACATATAGAGAAGTGTACAGTTGTCTTCCAAATGGGAATCCAATGTCGGGTTTAAAAAGACGTGAATTGAAATTTGTGGTCCTCTTAACAAATTCTGTGTCACCGGCACTCAATCCATAGGGGTAAAGCTGAACAGCTGGAACAACATAACATAACCTTTCAGTATATGATGCACAATTGGTCCCATCAGTCAAAAAATTGATATTTTTGTATTTATTTTATATACTTGGATTATTAGTTTTGAATATTTCTAAGGTTCCCAGTTTCTGTAAGTTATCCCTTCTTTGGGCAAATTTAAGAGGGAGGAAATCTTCCTTTGTAGCTTCTTTCATGGACATCTTTTAATATAGCCTTGCAGCCCGACATAGGGGGCTGTACTGGCCATTAAAGGCCTGCTCCAGAATTAAAGGCCTGAGCCGAAGGGCCTTTAATGGCTGTTAGAGCCTGCTACGGAGGGGTCTAAGGCTATTAGAACATTCAGCCCCTAGAGGGCAGAATGATCTAAATTGTATAAAAAAAAGACCTCACAGAGCCCGGGGGAGGGTGGGGGTGGTAAAATCTCCTCGGGCCCCGTGAGGCCTTTGTTCACAGCAAGAGCTGTGAACAAACTTTGGAATGTTGATGCTCCGGGCTTCTACCAGCCATTAGGGGAGCACTCCATTGTCTTCAATGGAGCACTCAACATTCCAATGTTCTAATATCACAAAAATTATTTCCCGACGACATCACGGAAGGTGGCGATACTGTGTTCCTTTTTTCTGCGCTTATCATGGTGTGGAACTATTGATTGCTTCTGCTTTGGTCCGCCCTAATTGTGTGTGACCGAATGATTTTTCTTAATTGGACGCATTGGAAGTCCGGTTTCTACTATTAATACATAGCACTGTTTTATTCATACTAAATAGAGTTTATACGGAGTGATTGAGCTATCGAATCTACAGCCATTTCCATATGCTGGTTATATTTGGTCAACACGGATACCCTGACGTTACATGTTAGGATTGCCCTACATATGCCCTGAAGAAGTCCAATTCTTTGGACGAAACGCGTTTGCTGTTCTACTCAACCTGATATGTTTAAATTAATAAAAAATAAATAAAGGAAGACTTGAAGAACAACCTTGGACACATCTTATAATTTTTGTGATATTGTTCATAAAGTGGTGCACAATTTGCTTTGTCTTGTTAAACTTTGTTAAGTCCAGTGGTGGACTGCACCGTGACAGTGGGTGCGTATATTGTGTGCACACGTCATTTGGGTATTTCCCATTATTTATAATAAATAGGGGATAGCAGGTTAGGTGCTAGTTTCTGTAGGGTTCCACTGTCAACGATTGCATGATTCCAATGTTCTAATATAGAAGTAGTTGGAAAACGGCCTCTGATTATGTGTATGTGTGATTCTTTAGCTGGATGTCAAGTATGACTTTGCCGATGTCACTTTGTATGCTTAAAAGAAACATTGAGTCCAGCCTATGAGTATGCACAAGACTGAAAAGCGGAAGATAGAAGAGTGGGTTCCTAAACCTAGGAAGATAGCAGAGTCGGTCTCTTCAACTATTACATCATAGTCATATGTGGAGCAAGACCCTTCACAAAATAAGGAGCTGTATTTCCCATCATATGTACTATTATACATTTTACTGCTCTCCCTTAGCTCACAGCACAAGGAACATTCTAGCAGAGAAAAAGCAGAGCCATTATTTAGTGATGTATCCTTCATAGATATGCCTGGCTCCCCTCCCCGTCACTTCCCCAGTATAACTCTCTCTGAACTCCTTGTCCACTAAATAAAGGAGTTGAAAAAAAGCAAAACATGCAAGGCATTTTTTAAAGCATACTTCCAAGCCCATGTCTTCCACCTCGATATTGGCAACAGACTGATTGCCAGCATCAATTACATCCAACTGGTCTTACTGAAAAAACATCTAAAATGCAGCAGCAAAACTCATCAAAGGATTCAAGAAGTACAATCACATCTCATCCACCTGGGGATAATCAGCTTTTTTTTTTGTTTTGAATTTGCTGTCTTGACTTGCCAATCGAATCTCTTGTTTCATGCTTTAAAATGCTGAACCTCCCACGCACCACATTATCGGAAAATCTTGGGTGTCAAGGACAACACACTAAGGCTTGACATCAAAAGCCAGGACACAAAGAGATACAAAAAAGCAGATAACCAATAAATTGCCTTTTCAAACTACACCAATGTGATCTTGAATAACAAACTACTAGAGACAGGACATGGTCCATTTCATGAGAGTGATGAAACCTTGCCCGGGAATGCCATAGGATAGGGAGTCTTGGATGATAAAGCCTGAAGCTCACTCACTCTCTGGGCAGATGATATTGCCACTAGAAAACCTATCTTGATGATAAGGAGCCAGAGAGACAATTGTGTAGCAGCTTGAAGGGAGCACATGTGAGGTAGGTGAGAACCAGGTTCAGATCCCACTGAGGCATGATGAAGGGTGAAGGGAGAAACATATGTACAAGCCCTTTCAGAAACCTATGTACAATAGAGGACTTAAATGATGAGGGTTGGTCAGACAGCCACAGGAAAGTGGACATAGCAGATCGATCACCCTTGAGAGTGCCCAGAGCAGAGCCCTGCTGGGCAAGGGTAAGAATGAAGAGAAGAATATCAGAAAGAGAGCCGTGCACCTGAAAGGAGGGACTAGGAGGGCTTGGAGGCCGCGGACGGGTTGGAGGTGGTGGCCTGACCCGCACGCTGGTTGCCCGAACCGCCACGGCGGTATCCACGTCCTCGGCCACGCGAAGGCGCTTGCTGCGCGGGCCGGTGGCCGGGCTGCTGACGTGACTGGCCGCCCCTCCCGTGGCCACGAAAGGGGCGAAAAGCAGATGTGAGCGGAGGGCGCACAACAGCAAGGCCCAGGGACTTTGCAGTAGCCCTCGAGTCCTTGAAACGCTCCAGCGCATGGTCTGCTTTTGATCCAAAAAGACCGACTCCATCAAAGGGCATGTCCATGAGTGTATTCTGGACATCACCCGAAAAACCAGTGGTCCTCAGCCAGGCGTGGCGACGCAGCGCCACCGTCGTTGCAAGCGATCTGCCCAGCGAGTCGGCGGTATCAAGGCCACAACCGGGCATCCCTACGACACCTTAGGAGTCGTGAAGACTCGATGAAGAAACAGTGAAAAAATTCACAAAAAAGATAGTCAAAAAGTGACTAGGGCACTGCTCTTCCCGGATCTGCGCTTACTGGCGCGGAAAAAGAAGAACTGACATCAGCGCGCAGGGGCGGCGTCTAAGTACTGCCCGCGACGTCATCCCGGCGATCACGACGCCGACGACGGACGCGGAGCCGCACGACGCCGCCTACCGACGCGCAAGGGTACTGCTACGCAGAAAACTTTCCGGATCCAGCCTGACGCCTGGGGATATTCTAAGGTAAGGAATCTGTCACTAACGTGTCTCTTTCAGATATGCACTGTGTCCAGAACAGCTCAGATGAGAGGGAGCATCTGAGAAGGAGTGATGTATGACTTTGGCACTTTTATAGTGAACCACAGCGAATGCAGGAGGTCTGCCGTAGTCTGGAGGTGGTAGATGAAAGTCTGGGGCGAGGCCGCCTTCAACAGCCAGTCGTTGAGGTAGGGGTAAACTGAAACCTCTAACCTGCACAGATGAGCTGCGACCACTGCAATCACCTTGGTGAACCCTCGAGGGGTGCTGGTAAGGCCAATGGGTAGCACAGTGAACTGAAAGTGCTTGTGGCCTACCTTGAACCACAGATAACCCCTGTGGACAGGCAGGATGGGGATGTGAAAATAAGGATCTGCAAGTCTAATGATACCAGCCAATCTCCTTGGTCTAGGGCAGAGAAGACCAGAGCCAAAGTAAGCATCTTTGATTTTTTCTTTTTGAGGAAGAGATTGACGGTTCAGAGGTCTAGAATAGGACAAAGACCCTTGTTCTTCTTGGGTATCAGAAAGTAGCGGGAATAACAACCACTGCCTACTTCTGATATTGGAACCTTTGGCCAGGAGAGCTGTAACTTTCTCTCGGAGTAAGATCAGATGATGCTCTGCTAGTCGTTCTTGAGATGGCGGTAAAGGTGGGGGGATTGGAAAGGGAGGGACTAACCCGTCCGAATTATCTGCAATACCCATTTGTCAGATGCTATGGACTGCCAGTGGAGATGATGTTGAATTCTCCCTCCGACTGGGCACCCATGGTCTTGAAAAAATAAACTATGAGGACGTAGAGGCTGCAGCTGTGGGGGGTTGGTGTGCCTGAGAGGCTGCACTTGTGGGGGGGTTGGTGGTGGATGGCTTATGGCTAACATTCCCATGGGGTCGGAATGAACTGTGTCCACATCCTTGCACAACTTGAAAAGCCTACGTAGGACAGTGGCCAGGATATGGTTGGCGTAGTGGCACATCCCTTCCGTAGCTGCAAAAGGGGTGAAAGGCAGACGGAGGGCGGGGTGTCACTGAGAGGCCCAAGGACTTGGCTGTAGCTCGCAAGTCCTTGAAGCGCTCCAGCGCTGAGTCTGCCTTTTCTCCGAAGAGCCGAGTCCCATCGAAGGTCATGTAAATGAGGTTGGCTAGGACATCCCCCGAAAAGCCAGATGTGGCTCCTTAAGCCCACCGTCGACGAAACCGCTTTGCCTAGTGAGTCAGTCCTATCCAGACCACACCTAATAGTTTCATTGCTTGGGGGAGGATGGCCTGGCCCTCCTCTGGGACCTGCAGCAGCACTTGCACAATCGTTTCCCACAGGGTATGAGAGTAAGGTCCCAAAAGGCGTGAGGTGTACACTGATTGCAATCCCAGGCTGATGGAAAAAAACATCTTCTTCCCTAGTGTGTCCAGCCTCTTGGATTCCCTGTCTGAGGGGGCGGAAGGGAACACGCTGTGGAAAGTCGAGGCTTTGACTACCAAGCTCTCAGAGATGGGGTATTGGCTGAAGAATCTAGGATCACCCGGGGCAGGGCAATGGCAGCGGGCAATTGTCCTGTTCACAGGAGCCCCTGTGCTAGGTTTGGACCAAGTTCCTAGAAGGACATCAGTCAGTGCTTCATTAAAGGGCAATAGGGGTTCAGATAAGGAAGCCCCAGGCTAAAGCACTTCGGTCAAGAGGTTAGTCTTGACCGCCACAGAGGGAAGTTCAAGGTCAAGGACATCCTCTGCCCTCTTCACCACCATTGCATTAGATGCTCCCTCCTCCGTAGCCACAGTAGGTGGAGAGAGCATACCAGTATCTGGAGAGGAGTCCAGTCCACTGGCCTCTCCTAGTTCCTAATACCAGTCCAAGGTCTCACCAGGAGTGCACAACTGGTTTTCTAAAGGGTCCAGTGACTCCTCCCACTCTTCCCCCATACCTGTATTCTCCACAAAATGCTCAAGCAACGACCTAGAGCCACTAGGCTCTGTCGGTGCTGGATTCGGCATTGATTGAAGTCATTCCGACTCCGAGTTGTTGGGGATAAGAATGGGGCTGGCGAAGCAAGTGAGCGTCACCGGGATCATCGACGGGGATAGGAATGGGGTTGGGATCATCAACATCGGGACCAGCACTGGAGAAGGTTCCGTTGGCACGACTAGCTCCGATCTAGGATCGGATCCATGAGACCCCACCGGAGCCAAGGCCGGAGCTGTCGACATGGAACCAGATGGGGCCTCCTCCGACCCCGCAGGGGACGAAGGTGCTCCGGAGGGGTCACCCGCTCTAATACTCAGCGCATGGCCTCATAGACCTCCTTTCTTTGAGAAGGGGTTGCTCTGGCTCCTGGAAACAGGGTGGAGGTGCAGTCAGACCTGGCAACGGCTCTGCAGAACCGTGCCTGGAAAGTTGATGTTCCCCACTCACCTCGCCAGCTTTCGATGGACGAGGTGAAGTCGAAGTTCATTTAGACTTCTTCTTCTTCTTCTTCTTGTGCCTCTTCCCTAAGTGTCCCGAGGACCTCAAGTGAGACAAAGAGAACTTGGGACTCTTGGAGCGGTCCCACAACCTTTTGCTTGATCTGGACTGATACCTCCTAGGAGTCGCGCTAGATGGCGTTGAGTGCTGGGCCACAAGCAGCTTTAGGGACCGCACCCTCAAAGCTTTTGGGGCAACGGCCTGGCAGTCTGAGCACAACTTCGAGTTGTGGTCATGCTCGAGACACCATAAGCACACAAGGTGCGGGTCAGTAACCACCATGGTGCGGTGACAGGTTCCACATGGCTTAAACCCGACCTTCATAGAGGACATTCTCGCCGCACAAAATATTCGGCAAAATGCCGAAAAAAGTCTGTCAAAAAGAGACAGAGGGGTAGCTCTTCTCCGTATCAGTGCTAACTGGCGCGTAAAGAAAAGAAATTACGTCCGGGTGCCTGGGTGATGCCTATATAGGTGACCGCAACGTCACTTTTGACACCAACGATGCCGATGTGCAGAACCGAACAAAGCCACCCAACAACGTGCAGGGGTATTGCTCATGCAAAAGTTTCTGGATCCAGTCTGACTCCCGGGACATTCAAAGGTAAGGAATCTGCAGCTAGAGGTCTCTAACAGAAAATATATTCAACTATATGGATGCCTGGGAGCAGTTTCCTGTCGACTATGAAGTTATTGTATATATCATCAAGGACTAGGCCATTGCCTTCTATTTATTGGCATCCAAGAAGAAACAACTTATTTTCCTCTAACTGCAGTTCTCCACCACTGATATGTTTCATGGATAAACATAGTTAAATCATTCTGTGTCATACAACTGGGAGTTCTTTGCTAACCTTCAAACAGCAATGTTCTTGAAACATGGCTAAGAGGCCTGAGCCACCATCACTTTAGTAATCTATTAGCTTCAGAAACCGACCCAAACTTCAGCCAATCAGAAGAAAGCCCTCTGCATCAAACTCTCCCTAGAGGCCACATACCTTAGATTTCATGGCATGAGTGCAAATTAATAAACAGCACAGGCAAAACTCAGTCAGGGAGAGGGTGGACTGCTTGGGAATCTATGAAATATACTAGCCCTGGAGAACTGTAGTTACAGGCAAGTAACTTGTTTCTTCTCCAGCAGTGGACCTTTATATATTCTTTTGCTTGATTCAAAGTAGCAAATGTTTTATAAATATGCTATTAGAATGCACAACATATAGACGTATTATAAATACACTGAAATTTACACAAAGTGGATGAACGTTCAGCTATTGAAACGGCTGCCATAGAACTTTGTCCAACAGCTGATTGAATGGTAAAGCGGTATTTGCAAATTGGATATAGGGATTTTCCCTCAGATAGTTTTAACTTTGAATTTTTTCTTTGCACTCCACGATCCCTTCTTGAGGGAAAAATTTTCCTCTTTTTCCGTTTATTCTTCTCTCTCCTCACCACTGTATTTTTTCTTAAAAGAATTTTGCGCTCCGTCCAGTGTGTTGGTCTGCACCTGGACGTTAGATGCAGCCCTATGATGAAGCATGACACTGCAAAGTGTGTGAGGGCAGTATTAAGAAAATAATCTTTTTTCCTTCTTCCCCCTTTTTTTTGCCCGACCACTGATTGTAGGAATTTTTAGTGTTCACTCTGAGAAATTAGAGCAGGTATTCAGAAGCTCATGAGCTTTTAAGTTTTAGTCCTTCTCTTTATAGTGAGTTATAAGTTGTGGATGGGGAGTTAGAGGAGGCTCACTCCCTAGTCTCTTTTTTGTGATTTCGATTTGTGAAAGTATGACAGATATTCCATGTTGTCACCCTTCAAATATCTGCCAATGGTACCTCTGCAGAGAGTGCAGCTGTAGCGGCAATTCCACTGCAGAATGTGTTCTCACTGAACCACTGAGAGGATAACAGCTTTCTCATGACTGGATGTAATTGATGATTTGCTCCAATGAATAGTGTCTTTCTTAAAAAAAGGCTGAACTCAATCTGGATGACCAAACGAAATAAAGAGTTGGGCCATTTTCCAGAAACATTTTGTGTTGTTGACATATAATTTGGGACATCTGCTGATATCCAAGTGTTGTTGTCTCACAACCGCAGTAGTAGGATTTGGAGAAAAAAAAACTTTCAAAATGACTGGTTCATTTAGATAAAATTCTGCCATTTTTCAGTATGAACTTGGAATTTGTTTACAACATCACTTTGTCCTTACGGAACCATAAAAAGGAATCTTTAATAGTAAACACCTGTACCACACTCTCTCTGTGTGGGGATGTCAAAGCCAACAGTGCTGCTGTCATATGTCCTGTGCAGGCTGTAGGAAGCTGGCTCTGTATATACTATACCAAAGTAAGCTATTGAGTGCACAGAGTCCAGGGAGTCCCCAGAGGTATAGCAGAGGCTAAATTAGATCATCACTAACAGCTCTCTTTGTGGTAGTGTGGGCGAGCAGTTAGGCTTATCCAGAGGGTGCGTTAAGCATTTATTGTATTCACTCAATCAAGGCTGATTGCACACACTGAGGGACAGAATCCAGACCAATTAGGTAAGTATAAAAAGGTATACTTATGTTTTATTTTAGAACCAAGCAGGACTTGGCACAGGTAAGTAAAATATACTTTCAAATGCAAGACTGTTCAAGAAAATGCAGTTGTGCTTGAAAGTGCAATTGTTACAGGTTTGTATATGCTTTGGAAACAGTTTAAATTACACAGTAATTACTTTTCATTCCTCTTGGATTACTTTTGGATTACTTTGAGTACTGGGGGTGGTATGCCTAGATATCACACCTAAATACAAGGTAAGTACGACTTTTTATACTCTGCAATAGAATTCTCTTTTCTTCATACAACACAGTTCAACACAGACATTTTTTAGGCCCAAAATCTCTTTACATGGGTTCCCATAGGGAAAAAGTGTTGGCGGATTCACAGGTAAGTACACAACTTACGAGGGTGAGTTTTGGGGGTTAGGTCCAAGGTTCCCCAAGGTCTAGATGGGCACTGAAGTTGCACCACCAGCGGCACTGGGGTGGCCAGGTGCAGAGTCCAGGGGCACAATGTTAGCCAATAGTGGCAAAGGGGGCCTTCGGTTAGGGACTTCCTACGAGCAGGTCACTCGGGTGTGGGAGTAAAGCTCTTGGGGTTAAGGTCATAACTGCAGGGGCCAACAATCAGCACAGGAGCTGCACCACCAGCGGCACTGCGGCGGCCAGGTGCAGGGTGCTAAACGGACGTCGGTGACCCTGTGCTTTGCAATGAAGACCTTCGGTTCTGCGAAGTTGTTGCAGGCTCGGGCAGGGTGACTTCCTGAAGGCAACCACCGACTGGAGAGGTAAGTTGGGACCTTGGGGGATGCCTGGACACCATTGGTTTGGCCACCCAAGGCCGTGGGGCGTCAGGTGCAGGGGTGTCTTCTGGCGTCGGTTTTTCTTACCAGCTCCAGTCGCAGTAGGGGGGACCCTTCAGGTTGAGGCTGCAGGAGTGATCTTGTGGCTTGAGGAAGGTCGGGAATCACCAGATCCCAGGTCAGGATCACTGGGGAGACCTCCTTCTGGTGTTGGGCCTCTCCAACTCAGGCCGTGGGTGTCTGGTGCAGAGTGGTGCAGAAACGCGGACTTGCCGGAATCCAGATTCTGGAGGTGAGTCTTTGTTTGAGCAAATCCGGTGCTCACCGGAGACAGAGTCTGTAAAAGGGTTGCAGGGCAGGTCCTCCGAGCTCTGGGGGTTGCTGGCTGCTGGACTCGGCGGGGATCTTGCTGTAGGCAGATCGTAGACGGGACAGGCCGGTAGGGCAATGGCTAAGGCAGTTGGTGTCCTCTTCTTCTTCTTCCTGGGTGTAGGAAAGTGGGTTTCTGTTGCAGTAACCCCCCCACTTTTTGCCAGACTACTGATGCACTTTTTACTTGGTGTACCCTGGGTCCCTGCCAATCAGGTTCCCAGGGCCTGTGTTCTTTCCCCAAAACTAACCCAATTGGCATCTCTGGCCACAGGTCAGTCCCTGGTAAATGGTACCTTAGGTACCCAGGGCACTGTGACCAGAGAAGGCCTCTAAGGGCTGCAGCACTTATTGTGCCACCCTTAGAGGTTCTCTACCACTACACTCACACACTGCCTTTGCAGGCTGCGTGTTTTGGTGCAGAACAAAGTGAAGAGTCGACATGGCACACATTCCTGTGTGCCATGCCTACAACCCACTGCCCTGGCCTAGATCAGCCACCCCTCCCGCTGGGTGCACTATGCCAGTGGTGAGGGTACAGGTGCATGAGCCCTGTACCCCTACAGTGCCCAAGTCCATTCTTAGGCATTGTAAGTGCAGTGCTGCCATTAAGAGTATATGGTGCTGGGAGTTTGTCATTACGAACTCCACAACACCATAATGGCTACACTAAAGACCGGGAAGTTTGGTATCAAACTTCTCAGCACATTAAACCCACACTGATGCCAGTGTGGGATTTAATGTAAAATGCTCGACAGAGGGCATCTTAGAGATGCCCCCTGAAACTCGACCAACTTCTAGTGTCCCGACTGAGTGGCTGCTCAGGCTGCCATCAACAGACATGTTTCTGGACCCCTGGGTCGAGAGCCTGCTGCTCTCGGGGGCCTGAAACAATGCACATCCTGGGACGAGGTGCCAAGCCTCCTCCCCCAGGATGGGCAGGGTTCACAAAGGGGAAGCTTCAAAGGCATGCCTCCTTTGTGAGCTAACCCAGACCACTTGCTGCTTTCAGCAACTGGCCCCCACTGGTTCTGCCCCCCACTTTGGGCGGGAGAACCGGCAGGAAAAACAAGTGAGGGAAGGAGGTGTGCCCACCTCTGCCAACTCCACCCCTTAGGTGGGGGAGGCGAGGTGAAGCACAACTCTGAGTCCCCGCCATCTTGAGGATGGGGGGACCCAACCAACCAGGGACAGGCTCACGCCCCCCTCCCACTGGAGGGTGGCACAATAGGGGGTGTACCCACCTCAGGGAAGGGACCCATTGGTCCCTGCCCTCTACCTACCTGTAACGCCCCTAAATCTAGTATTTAGGGGGCACCCTGAACCTTGCTTCCTCGGATCCAGAAATGACAAGAAAGAAGATAAGAAGAAGGACCGAAGAGCCGTGCAGACCTAACAAGAGGACGACGCCCACTGACTTGACCCCAGCCCTACCGGCCTCTCTCCCCTCGAACCTGCTCCTGCGAAATCCCGGTGTGTCCTGCAGCCAGCAACCTCAACAAACCCGGAGGACCTGCCTGCCTTCACTTCAAAAGACTGTGTCTCCAGAGAACGCGGACCTGTTCAACTTGCAAACTTCTGGCAGCAGCCGGAGACCGCGAATCCAGCCCACTCTGCACCCCCGATACCCGGCCCGAGCTCGAGTGGAAAAATACGACGAGGAGGTCTCCCTGGCGATTGTGACCCAAGATCCGGAGATCCCAGACCAGCCTCAAGACCCCAGCCGACGCCTGCAGCCTCAATCCAGAGGACCCCCTCTACCGCGACCAAGAGTGGGTAAGACTTTCCGATGCCAAAAGGCACCCCTGCACCCGACGCCCTACGGCCTTGTGTGCCACAACCAACGGTGCCTAGCCAGACCAACACATCCCAACTTACCCCTCAAAGTGGTGGTCGCACCCAGAAGGTCTTCGTCCCCGAGACTGCAGTGTTTCTTTCGACCGGAGTCCCTCCATAGCAAACAACAGGGTGCCCAGCGCCAAAACAGCACTCTGCACCCGGCCGCCCCAGTGCCGCTGAGGGTGCACCTTTTGTGCTGACCTGCAACCCCAATTGCCCTGAGCTAAACCCTAGGAGCTTTGCTCCCACAGCCGTGTGGCCTGCCTGCTAGCAGCCACCAACCGGAGACCCCCTATCCTCCATAGGATAACATTGGGCCTCAACACTCTGCGCCCAGCTGCCCTAGTGCCGCTGATGGTGTAACAAGAGTGCATCACTGATCCTGGGGGACCCCTGAGTCTAACCCCAGAACCTTAACTCCCACAGTCGATAACTTACCTTTGAACCGATAACCTGTTTTTCCTCCATAGGATAACATTGACAATTTTTCTTCCAAAAAGTTTCTAAGTGTGGAGTTTTGAAACCTAAAAATATTCTTTAAAAATCGCACGACTAACCAAAACGTATTTACTTACCTGTTTGCAGGAAATGTCCCAGTGCTGAATCTAGGTATCCAGCACTGACTAAGAAAAGTAACGTAAAAAGTAACTTACCTGTAATTTACTGAAAAAGCCTATTCATTTCAATGTACTGTATTTGCTAAGTATTGCAACCTACTGCATCCCCTGTAAATCAAACAAAGTACAATTCCTATTGCATTTTCAAACTGTTCTACATTCAGCAACTTATTACTGTAAAGTATTTAATGCTTACCTGTGCCAGGCTTGCTTGGTTCTAACAATAAAACAACAGTATATTTTTTATACAAAAACAATTGGCCTAGAGTTCAGTTCTTGAGTGTGTGAATTCATTTGCTGACTGAGGGTGTACATCAAATGCTTAACAATGTCCTCTGATACTGCCTTACTGTTCGACCACTCTACCACAAATAGAGAGTAAGGTTCTATTTAACTTTAACCTCTGCCTACCTCTGGGGTCACCTGGACTCTATACACACTATACCTCACTTTGGTGTAGTATATATAGAGCCAGTTTCCTACACTGGGTCTTTCTTCCTCGAATCTGAGGAGGCAAGGTTCAGGGTCGCCCCTAAATACTAAATTTAGGGGCATTAAAGGGGTGTGCAGGTCGGGACCAATGGGTCCCTTCCTTGGGGTGGGTACACACCCTATTTTGCCACCCTTCAGTGGGAGGGGGCATGAGCCTCTTCCTAATTGGCTGAGTCCCCTCATCTTCAAGATGAAGGGGACTGAGATGTGTGCTTCACCTTGCCTCCCCACCTGAGGGGTGGGGTTGGCAAAGATGGGCACACCTCTCTTCCTAGCTTGGTTTTCCAGCCGATTCTCCTGCGCAAAGTGGTGGCCAGAACCAGTAGGAGCCAGTTGCTGGTGGGCAGACATTCAGGAACCCACACCAGGACTGGTCGATTTTATTGCTTTACTACACTTACAATGTCTAAGAATTGACTTAGACACTGCAGAGGTACAGGGCTCATGCCTCTGTACCCTCACCTTAGGGCTAGTGCTCCCTGCTAGAGGGGTGACTTACCTAGGCCTCAGGCAGTGGATTGCAGGCATGGCACTCTAAGGTGTGTGCCATGTTGACTCTTCACTTTTCTCTGCACCAAAACACACAGCCTGCAGTGGCAGTGTGTGTGTGTTAAGGTGCAGGGCCTCTAAGGGTGGAACAATAGGTGCTGCAGCCCTTAGAGGCCTTCCCTGGTCACAGTGCCCTTGGTACCCATGGTACCTTTTACAAGGGGCTTACCTGTGGCCAGGGATGTGCCAATTGTGGATACAAAGGTACAGTCTTGGGAAAGAACACAGGCAAACCTGATTGGCAGGGACCCAGGGCACATCAAGTTAGATTGCATGAGATTTCAGTCAAAAAGTGGGGGTACCCATGCAAAAAGGGGCACTTTCCTACACAGGCCATTGTCATTTTCCCTGTGTTAGCATGAGGCAGATTGCCCTCTGCTTTTCGCACGTTACTATACAAACATATTTTGCTTTGTGCCACACTGTACTTTCACACAGAACCTGCTGTTGTTTTCGCATTATGTTCTTTCCTGGGATTTAGTCTGAACACTGTAGATAAGGTCAAACAGCAATGCCCCTTGTTATTCTGATCTGGTCAGGCCACAGCACCTAGACAAATACGCAAATGAAGCTGTTGTTTGGAAACACGTACTTTTGTCATATAGGTATGCACGGATAGGTAATAACACACTTGGAGAGGGAGCTTTCCAGGGAAGAGATTGTGACAGCACCTGAGATGTGTATGCTAAGGTACGGGGTCTGCTGCTAACACCCAGAGATTTTCTGATATATAATAATTTTGCTTCTGTAGAAGAGGAGGGAGGTTAGGCTACCCTGTCTTATATAATGACAGCTCCTTTTATGATTTATGGATTACTTAGTATGCTAACCGTATTTGTGTTAGGCATGTTTTTACTTATTGTGGCACGTATACTTCCTACTAGAGCACGATAGTTAAAATAAATATTTTAAACTTTCCCCGTGGCTCTGTCAGAACTTATTGTGGACTATTAAGAGTGTGAGAGCGAAAGGGTGTGTCCTGCAACAATGATTTCTGAGAGGGTCGGAGTGTTGTGTTCTGGGGTGTCTAATCATTTGCTCCTCTGTGAGCTAGTTGGTCCCGGGCTCATGGGTACTCAGGTGGCAGGATGACTCAGTCCCTGCCTACTAAGGTTCTATGATCCCAAGCATAGTTATTTGACTCCTGCTGAATCCCTGCAACACTGCAACACTGCATCCTCCTATGACAAAGAAATTATCTCAGCTTCATGAAATGGCTCAAATGGACTATTCATCAACTGTGTCATCAGTGTATTGAGCTTCCATTTAGGTACTGCTGGACTTACTGGAGGGAAAGTTCTGAAAGACCTCTGAAAAGTCTTTAATGGCTCTCAAAGAGAATTGAGAAAGTTAGTTATTTGTTCTGCAGAACTGTGAGATAGCTGATAGATGAACTCTAACAGAACTGTGAGAGGGACCCAAATTGGCCAGAGGTAACAGATAAGATAGGATTTTACGTGGCTCTGATGACGATGTATGAAAACGTTACGTACCGTCAGAAACAATATTTTTGGTGGATACATAATGTTCCTAGAAATTGCCCAACTTAGGAATTCGCCTTCCAAGTTTCAGTATGGTCCTTAAAAAATGACCGCAGTAATGGCTCTCTAGCATCATAAAGTGAAGCCAGCAGCACCAGCTGTGTCTTTGCCTTCAGATGTGACATCTCCTGGGTATATTGTGTACAACACAATTTCATACCTCATAATCTTATTAATCATGGCACTAGCACACTGGGAAGAAGGAGGGAGGGAAGTGAGGAATCTGTGGGAACAACATGTATCCACCAGAAATGTCATTACCAAAGTAAGTAACTTTTTCTTTTGATGGATACATACATCTCCATGCCGATTTCCTGCCTTAACGATATGTACCAAAGCAGTACCTCACAGGGAGCTGGAGCCGAGTTGTACCGGTTAACCAAGGAAATCATGCCACGCAGCTCGGGCAAAGTATTCACTGTGTGCCTAAAATATTAGGCAGTAGTGCTCAATTATGCAAAGATGATCACCTGGCTTCCTGGCAGATGTCAGCAAGTCATTGCCATGGAAGCAGCCATGCCTTGGTGAAATGAGAATGAATGCCTTAAAGAGGATATTTCTTAGCAGGGGCATAGAAGATTTGGACACAGAGGATGGCTGAATGTGCAATGGTGCATTTGGCCATCTCCATGCCCTTTTAGTCTCTGGCGAAGTTCACGAAGAGCTGATTGTTAATTCTGTCCTGTTGAGTGTCACCAATAGGATACCTTAAAACTGGGTCCAGTGTATGCAGTCATCCCTTCTCGTTGGATGGATGCAACGGAGGGAAGAAAGTGGGAAGAGTGGCAGTCTGGGTCATAAAAAAAGCTGAAACCACCATGGGTAAGAAGGATAGGTAGGTGTGAAGAAACAACGTATCTCCATACATCACTGTAGAGAGAGGGCAAACTAAAAGGTGTGAAGTTCTTCAACCCTGAAAGCACAAGTAATCACCATTAACTGTCTACAAAATTGGAAGTCAAACCAGACAACCGTGCCTCGACTCGAACGGAGATTCACACAAAAAAGTGAAAATAGGTGTCAAATCCTACTGGGGCACAATAAACTAGTGGGGGGAACAAGTACAGAAAACATTTCAGAAAATACACCACTAGTGGTGAGTTAAAAAGGGAAGGTTGATCAGGAAAGCATTTCAATGCTGATAGAGCTCTTAGGTAGCTGGTATCTGCAGCCAACACCAGATAATGCAAATGCCACAACATCAGACAGGCAAAAGTTAAAAGGATTAAGGCCTTCTGACTCATACCACAACACAAATCTGTTCCAGTCACCTGAGTAGATTGATCTGATGGCAGCTTTCCAGCCCACGAGGATGAGGTTTGCAAGAAGACTGCTCAGGAAGGCAAAACGATTCTAGCTGTCACCGCTCTGTCTTCACATGTGCAACCCCAGCATCTAGGGAATGGGGTGGAGGACCTTTCAACACTGCTATGAGAGCAGGTCTAAAGAGGAAAGGTTTCTGAATACTGAGTGCCAACAAATCAGCATACTAAATCCTCCTTGCCCAGTCTTGAGCAATCAGAATCATCTCCGCCCGGTACCTCCACACTTTTCACAGTAGTCTACTTATGAGCAGGAATGGTGGTAAGACCAGCTGAACCTGAAGGGCCCCCCACAGTAAACCATCCACCGGGAAGTGTATGTCAGAAAGCTGAGGGCATTTGCTGCCATGGGCCGTGGCGAAGGGGTCCGATAATAGACACCCCACTCTGGAGCTCACCTCTGTAACCTAGTGGTGTAGCACTCACTTGTGGTCTTCCAGAAAAGGAGACAGAACACATCTTTGCTCACAGTGAGGGAACCTACCTTGTGAGCCACCACTGGAAAGATTCATTGTCACTGCCCCACTTCCATGTGTAAACCACCTTCCAAAATAGGGTCCATGACCCTACCCTGCCATGTAACTTGACATAATGAACGGTGGTGGTGTTGTCCAAATTTGTATAATCTCCCTGAGATAGAGAGGTAGGAAGTCTGCCCACAACTTGGGCAGGCACCATTCTGATATAGATCAGAGGCCCCATGCCATCTTGTTGCCTAGATGAGCACTACAGCCCAGCAAGGAGCCATATTTGACAATAGTTTTAAATTAGTGAGGCTAAAAGAGTGACTCTTCAGGAGCCTGGAGATGTCCATCAAGCAGAGTGGATTTTACAGTTTAACTGAGGGTGTGAGGCGTTTAAACTGGCTGCGTTTGTGGATAGAGAGCCAGTGGAGTTCACTGAGGGGAGGTGAATTGTGGGTGAAGCAAGGTAGGCTGAGTATGAGTCTATTGGCGGCATTCTGAACGGTCGGTATTCTGTTCAGGAGCTGATTGAAGATTTTGATGTAGAATGAGTTGCCGTAGTCAAGTCTGCTAGTGATGAGTGCTTGTGTGATGGGTCTTCGGGTGTTCTGTGGTAGCTACTTGATTTTCCGCAGCATCCACAGGATGTGGAAGCAGGTGGAGCTCACTGCATTGACTTGTGCTGCCATGTTGAGCTTGTGGTCCAGGATGATACCCTGATTTCTGGTGCAGTAGGTGGGCCCTGGTGTGAGTCCTAGGTCTTTCGGCCACCAGGTGGCATCCCATGGGGAGGTCCTGTTTCCAAAGACCACTACTTCTGTTTTGTCAGAGTTGAGTTTCAGGCAGTTGGCTCTTATGCAGTCTGCTACCAAGGTCATGCAGGTGGTGAAGTTGGTCCTGATCGTTGGTGTCTTGTCTGTCCGGGAGAGGAGAGAAGTTGAGTGTCGTCTGCGTAGATAAAGGTGATGACTTGAGATCTGATGATGTTGGCGAGCTGTGCCATGTAGACATTGAACATGGTCAGGCTGAGATATGATCCCTTGAGGACTCCGCATACTGGGTTCTTAGCATCAGATGTGAAAGGAGGCAGTCTGACTCTTTGGGTTTGTCCCCTGAGGAAGCAGATCCATTTGAGTGCTGGTCCTTGGATGCCAGTCTGGTGGAGTCTTCTGATGAGAGTGTGGTGGGAGACCTTGTTGAAAGCCGCTGAGAGATCGAGCAGGATGAGGGCGGCTGTTTCTATTTGGTCTAGGATGCTCCTGATGTATGCTGAGGCTGCAATGAGTGCAATTTCGGTGCTGTGGTTCTTTCTGAAGCTTGATTGTATGCTGTCCAGTAGCTGGTGGTGCTCAAGGTGGCTTGCAAGTTGTTTTTTGATGGCCTTTTCGAGCACTTTTGCTGGGTAGGGAGGCAGGGATATAGGGCTGATGTTTGCCAGCTGGCTGGAGTTGGCTGATGGTTTCTTGAGTACAGCATTGACTGCTGTGTGCTTCCATGCTTCTGGGAAGGTGGTGGTGGTGTTGGAGGTGTTCATGATGTGGTTGAGTGTTCTGCGGACTGGTCGTGCAGAGAGGTCATGGAATGTGGTGGGGGTTTATTGGGGGCCCAGAGCAAACCGTTTCCATTATGGTGGCTATTTCTTTACTGGTGAGGGTCTTTCATACGGTCAGGTGGCTGTCTTGGTTGGTGATGGGCAGGTCAGCAATGAGTTTGCTGGGGTCTGGTTGGGGTGTGAAGTTGCTGTAGATGTTCACAATTTTGGTGGTGAAGAAGTTAGATAGGTCATTGCACAGTTTTTGAGAAGGGTTGATGCTGTTGACGGAGGCCGGAGGTGTAGTGAAATTCTTGATGATCAAGAATATTTCTTTGCTGCTGTTGGAGCTTTCTTCGATGCATTGAGCTAGTGCTTTTTTCTTGGTGTCTCTTAGTTGCTGGTGGTATCGTCTGAGGGCTAGTTTGAAGGTGGTCCTGTCAGTAGGTTTGTGGCTGGCTCCCCACCTTCTCTCTATCGGTTTGCTGTGCCTCTTGCTGTCACTAAGGTCATTTGTGTACCATCTGGCTTGCTTGTTGGTTCTTCTCTGTTTGCTGTGAATTATGGGTGCCAGGGAGTCTGCGCAGTTCTTGATCCAGTTGTAAAGTTGTCGATGTTCTCGTTGATGTTGTTTGTAGGGTTGGGTTGGGTTGGCCCATGCAGAGAGTGTTGAGTCAGTCTGATTCCAAGATTTTGCTCAAGCTGTGGCTGGGTAGGCTGACATTGTTCAGACTGTCTGCTTTCGGTGTGTTGATTTGAAAGTGGACTATGGAGTGCTGTCAAAGGTGGTGAGATGGGGTCGAGCGTGTGTCTAGCGGTGAATGTGGGTTCGTTAACGAGTTGGGTTAGTCTGATGTTGTCTAGGCTTTCTAGGAGTGCTGTAGAGCTGGGGTCACTTTCAAGTGGAAGCTGAGGTCCACAAGGAGTATGAAGGCTTTGCAATAAATGGTGAGAAGGTGATGAAGTTTGTGATGAGATTGGTGAGGCTGGCTCGTGGCCCTGTTGGACAGTAGACAAGGGTTCTGTCTAGGGTGAACTTATTGAAGATTTGCAGTTTGAAGTGTAGATGCTCCATGAAAGGAATGGCGTTCTCTGTAGTTGTGGTGCACTTGATGGAGTCTTTGAAGATGATAGCGAGTCTCTCACCTGACATCAGAAGGCAGTCCTGTTGTGCTATCTTGTAGACTGCCAGAATTGTTGGGGCGATGGTGTGTGCCGATGTTGGGTTAAGCCAGGTTTCTGTGATGAAGAGGAGGTCCGGTGAGTAGCTGTTCAGTAGGTCCCAGATTTCAGTTGTGTGTTTGGTGAGCGATTGGGTGTTAAGTAGCATACATGTTAGGAAGTCTTTGGGTGCCGGTTTGTTGTAAGGTGTGCTGCTGCATGGCTGTGTTGTTGGCATGGCTGGTGCTTGTGTATGGAGTGGGTATTGCATGTGAGTCGGCAGTGGATGCAGGTGAAGGCTCCCACTGTGTTGTGTGGCATGGCATAGCAGCAGCGGGGGGAGAAGCGAATCCCGGGTCGAGTAAATGAAGGTGCGAGTGGTGTATTGCTGGGGGCAGTTTGAGCATTGTTCGTGGAGCTGGCCGCTGGGGCAGTCTAGCTGCAGACGGCTTGCCTTTGGCGTGCCACTGAGCCGCTGCAGTGTGGAAGCACAGCGGCAGCCATTAAGTAGGCCTGGTAGGGGCAAAGAGAAGTAGGGGTGATGGGTAGGGCTGAGAGGAACAGTGGGAAGAAGAGAAGACGATGTGGGAGAAGAAGAAATAGGTGAGGAGTGAGGAGAGGCGGAAGGTGGGAAATAGGCAAAGGTGGGTGTGGGGGGTCCAAGGGTCAGTAAAGAGTGCATGAGGATCAGTGGCTGATAACGCAAAAGAGGAAAAGGGCTGGAAAAAACAGAATGGGCTAAAACGACCTGAAAAAAACACAGAAAGAGCTTAAAAGTGCTGAAGAAATAAAGAGAACTTAAAGGACTGAAAAGAGGAAAATGAGAGGAAATTAAGAGGAAGGAAGAGGTATGAAGGAGCAAAAGCAATGATACTGCGCAGCATAGCATGCTGCGGCAGGGGAAGCAAAAAGTGGGACCACAGCAACCCGAGATTGAGAGAGTGCGAGGTGCAGATAAAAACCATGAGCAGAGGACCCAGGAGCTGCAAAAGAAAAAGTGAGCAAAAGGCACACAGAAGGTGTGACAGAGAGAGAGGGGGGGGAGAGAGAAAGAGATAGAGCGATAGAGACAGATGGAGAGAGAGAGAGAGAGAGAGAGAGAGAGAAAGCAAAAGGTATAAAAGAGAGAGGGAAAGTTGAAGGACAGAGGTGGGTGCCTCCAGTCAGCAAGCAGGTTTCAAAAGGACTTGGACTGGTAGGAGGACCGGTCACAGGTAAATGTGTGGAAGCTGGGCCTAGGCACCTGCTCACTGGCATCGCGCAGCGGCCACCATTAAGTAGGCCCTGGAAGGAGGGGGGAGGAGGGCAGGGGTGGTGGGCGGACCTGAATGTTAGAGGAAGAAGAACAGAAGATGAAGCAGAAGAAGAAGCAGGTGGGGGGCAGCGGTTGCAAAAACCACATGAGTAACAGCGACTGAAAAAGCAAAAAGGGCTAAAAGGGGCAGAAAATACAGAAAAGAGATTAAAAGGGTTGAAGAGGCAAAGAGAAATTAAAGAGCTGAAAAGAGCAAAAAGAGGAAAAAGGTGAATAAAGGAAACAATAGGAATAAAAGGAAGGAAGAGGGGTGAAGGAGCAAAAGCAGCAAGACTGCACAGTAGAGCACGCTGCAGCAGTGGGAGCAAAAAGTGGGCCCAGAGGAACCTGAGAAAGAGAGTGCGAGGTGCAGACGAAAACCGTGAACAGAAAAGACAGGAGAAGAATAAGTGAGCAGAAGACACAAAGAAGGTGTGACAGAGAGAGAGCAGAAGGTGTGAAAGAGAGAGAGAGCTGAAGAACAGAGGCAGGTGTCTCCAGGCAGCAAGTTGAGCCCGAAAGGGCCTTGGACTGCATGGCGGACCAGTCAAAGGTAAGTGTGGGAGGCTGGGCCTAGGCACCTGCTCCGCTCCATCTTAATCAGAACCAAAAATCACCTCCAAGCCAGAAAACCTTTGGTCCTGGGGAGGTTCTCACAATAGTGCCCATCATCTAAATTAGCCTCTGCCCACTTCTTTGCCACACAGATGATACTTTTCCCTAGCAACTCTTTGGCCAATTCCAGAGCCAGCTCCTTAGCGATGGTGCTGTGGAATTCAAGGAAATGGTGGGATGGTGCTGTAGCCAGTTTCATCCAGGTGCGGTCCGTGCAGGTAAGAGCAGTGGGGCCAGGTGGGGGCTGGGATTTTGACAGCCGACGAGGAGGGGAAATTAATTATTTATTTAATTTTCCCTTGACATCGTCCGTCGAAACCGGCCCCCATCTGATCCCAACGCTCTTACTGCACGGGCCGCGGCTGGTTTCGTCTACTCCATAGATGCCAGGGCTGAGGTCCATCCAGCATTGTTTGCCAAAAAGCTAACTTCATTTGATCAGTTAAAGGTTCATGGAATTCCAGTCTCTTCTTTTTATGCACTGGAGTATCACATGATGTTAAGGAGGAATCCAGTACTGGAGACGGCTTTGAGACTCCGAATGGCCTTTTAGCAGGATCACTGCCTCGATGTAGAAGAAGACTTCTGCTACCCATGGCACTTTTTGTGATTCCTGTGGGAAGATTTTCTAGGATAACTTTCCCAGGAATGTGATTTACCTTAGGGTGAGAGAGCCTGCTTATAAGCCACTTTGTGAGACTTAGGGTCAAAAGATGTCATGTCCTGACGAAAGATGCCACATACAGCCATTGTGGGGCTCTCAAGGGACATCTTCCTCTGGCACAACCTGCAAAGCTGAACGCCTGACGTTATTTGATGCGCCATTAGACCTTGTTGCTGCTGAAAGTGGATTATTTTGCCAGCAAGACACGCTGAGAAAAAGCTTGGTCCTTGCCTACCTGGCATGAAAATTAGGAACTGATGCCAGTATGCTGGCTGACACCTAATTTACGCCAGTGACTGCTTGTTCAGCTGCGGAGTTGAGACTGGAACCTATTGGCGCCTCTGAAGTGTAATTTCTGTGAAAGACGTTTTCTGACCTTTCTGCTAGGAGTATTCAGAAGGTGAGGGCTATGTTGGTAGATGTACCCACCAGAAACAGTACTGTCTAACTTCACACAATTACAACAGCACTTTTTCTTGTTGAGTCAGTGATCATATGAACATCATGATGGTAGGCACCAAATGTCAACAAGTAATTTAGGATAGGATAGGATGATATTTATAAAGCGTGCTAAATCCGAAAGGTGTCAAGACGCTGGGCGGGACGGAAGAGAGACTAGCACCAGCCAGCTAAGAGGGAAAGAGCCAGGTTTTCAGAAGCTTCCTGAAGGTCTGGAGCGAGTCCGCCGTGGCGATAGAAGGGTACAAAAAGAATTGTCCCAGTGGAAGGTAATCAAACACAAAATACAATAATATACACAAATGGTCTATGTTGCTAAAAACTTTTGACACCACCACCTTCGGATTATACCATCAAATGATTATGATTTAATCTCATCACCAATTAGAATAATCAATTCATATACATAGTACAATACATGTAAATCTTAAAGAATAAAAATGGTGCAACCTAAGAGAAGGAGAGGAAGGGTTGTGAAAAGTGCGTGATGTGAGGAAAGGAAAGGTAGTGTACATGTGAGCATCAAAATTCAATATTTACAACCTATCCAGCCAGTTAACTGGCTTGTACATATATGAAAAATCAAAACATCAAAGGGATGCAGATAAACAATCTCTGTCATCCATGTTTGAAAGAGAGAAATGGTCAACGTTTCGACCCCTATATGTAGCAGGGAGCTTTATTCCTTGCGGACGGGGTCTTCATCAGGACTAGGGCACATAGACGCCGAAGCACCAAAGCAGCAAGAAGGATTCAGGCTGAAGTAGAGAAGAATGTGTACCTGGAATACACGCCAGTTAGTCATATGAGAGCCTGCGAGGCCCTTTCTTCTCTACTTCAGCCTGAATCCTTCTTGCTGCTTTTTGTACCAATTTGCACCCGAGTCCAGTGGATTTGCGGGTTACCCCATTGATACTTAACTGTGGCGATAGAAGGGGGCAGAGAATTCCAGAGTTTAGCGGCCGCCACAGAGAATGAGCGGCCACCCCATTTGGACCTACGAAATCTGGGAGAGACAAGTTTTTTATGAGTTGAGGATCTCAAGGCTCTGCCAGGAGTGTACCAATGGAACAAGGTTTTGAGATGATGTGAGCCTTTGCTATGCATAGCTTTGTACACCAAGTTCAGAGCCTTGAAGGAAATGCGCTTCCTAATCGGAAGCCAGTGCAAGGCACGGATTCCTTCCCTGGTGGACTGGTGTTTAGGGATGTTAAGAATATGTCTTGCCGCCACGTTTTGCACCACCTGAAGCTTGTTCAGAGAAACTATACTGGCATTGAGGTATAATGCATTACAGTAGTCTAACCGAGAGGTAACTAGTGCAATGATGGTGGGCCGTTGTAGCTCCGAGGGAATGTATGGCAGCACTTTCTTTAAGGTTTTAAGAATATAGAAGCAAGTACTAACTGTGCGGTTCACCTGAAGGTTTTGTTTCAGGAAATGGAGCATTGACAGCAAGCTGAGATTCTGGTCTAAGCACATCATTGCATGACTGGTCAACTCTGGGAATTCCACAGTTGTCTCTCTCATATTTTTGCTTGCCTTTATCTACAGCTATGTAACAGATCTAACTAACTAGCCTAGAATCCTATACGAGCTTGAGATGGTGAGACCTTTCCTATTTTGCCTAGACAAAGCCACAAGATATCTTCCCATGAGACAAGAACTTACAAGGCAATGTTCCTAAATAGAAACTTATAGTTGAGTTTTGAAATATGTTGGGTCATTGCTTGCAAGGCACTTGCTCTGCATATCATGTAGCATTTGATGAACAAAGCAGTCTGCCCAGCTCCATGAGCTACTGCATCCAAAATCCATCTTTATCATCTTTTGAGATTATGCATCACAGACAATGTGTAAGATGGGCAAATGGAATTGCATGTATTTCCTCCTCCAACTAACCTACACATTTAACAGAATACTACAGTTAGCAATTTGCACTTTTAAATATTAGTCAGAGGGGCACACCCTATGGTACTTACCACTAGTTCCATTAGGTGTTGTGCTTGATTTTGTAGTGGTTTTCGTGGTTGTTATGGTAGGCATTGTGCTTGTTGCAATCACTGCTGTTGTTGAAATTGTTTGTTCAGTGGTTTTGATAGTAACAGCATTAGAAACTGTGATAGGTGTTCTGTTTACAGATGGGTATAAAGTTAGGATTGTTTGGATTGTAGGTGTAGCGATTGAGATTTTAGCTGTGGTAGTTGTATTTCCATTGATTCCTTCTGTCTGGAAATTGATATTATTACCAGTAGATGTGATGGTGGATGATGCCATTTTTGTAGTAGTTAAGCTGATTCTATTAACTGATGTACCAAAAGTAAGATTTGACATTGTGGTTAGTGTCATGTTTACAGCTGTCTGAGCTGATTTTGGGACTGATGTCATAATAGAAGTGACATTTTTTGTGGTGGAGTTTGTGCTTGCAGTATTGTGAGTAGCCGTGCTTGTTTTATCTTGAGAAGTTCCAGGAAAGGCATTAGTAACAGGGATTTGGTCTGTGATTGTCACCTCTGTGGTAGATGCTGGAAGCAAGTTGACTCCTGTTGATGCAAAAGTTTTGCGTGAGGTTGAATATTGTGTTTTATTGAGCACAGATACAGGTTCGGTTATGGTTTGGGTGGCACTGGTGAATGTGCTTGCTGTTGCCTCTGTTACATTTTTTAGGGTATTTGTGGCCATTCTGGTCATGTCCATTGAAGATGGGTTAATGCTAGTTGCTTCTGTTCCCATAATTGAGAATTCACTGGCAGGGGATGTGGACACAGAATTGCTCACCTGAAATAAGGTGGTATTTGTAGTGGCTGATTCTTTTGTGGGCTCTTTGTCCCTGGTACCTATGATTGAATCTAGTGTTGTATGTGCTACCACTGTCAGTGCTCCTGAGGTCTCATTGCTCTTCTTAGTAGAAGTGGCATTGGCTAATGGAGTTAATGCCGCCTCAGTTACAATGTCCAGCCCAGTTGTTGGATTTGTTGCTTTGACATTGGTCACTTGAGTTGAGGATGTGCTTGTTGCAGGTGTCACTGTTGTTGAGGCCTCCGTGCCATTAGACAATGGTGAGGTGTCACTTGTTATGGCTGTAACTGCTTTTGTGGAATTTTCAGTTCCAGTGGCCGGGTCTGGGCTGGCAGTTGTTGAATCAGTGGTGATTTCCATCATCACTTGTGTAGTTGCTATCAAACCTGCTGGAGGCAAAGAGGTAGCTGTTAGAGGAGACACGCCTATCTATATTCATCACAAATGTCGTCACCAATTTATACTGTAATAACATTGCAGACACACTGAAAGGGACATCAGGCTTTATTTTGACAACTTACTTACTGGGTTCAAGGTTATTTACCAAACTTGCATGATAGCCCACTACATCATCATCTATAAACCCTTGCTGTGGTGATCAGATCAAAAGAGCAGCGGTAGTAGAGATGAAAATTGACATCCACCCACCCACTCAAAAGCATTGTGAGTACTAGAAGTGTTAATATTAGATGAAGTCAAAAGCCATAGTCTGAAATTTGGGAATGTAGTAAAACGCCTCTTTTTACAAGCTCACCCCAATTTAGTTTTTGACCGATGCTACTGATTTTTTAACTCTGCACTAGGACCCTGCTAACTTGGCTGCAGTGCATGTGCTCTGACCCTCAGAAAATGTTGAGATTGGCTATAGGCCTGATTGGCAAATTTATCTCACCTATAAGTCGCTAGTGTATAGTACAAAGTGGGCACAGGGCCTGTAAGTTACATGTCACTATTGGACTGCAGCACCCATTGTGCCACCCACTACAACAGCAGTAAAAACATGACTTCAGGACTACCGCTGTAGTCTGTCTATACAGCTTTAAAACTGCAAATTTGAACTGTCAAAGTATACCCTTTTGACAAGCGATATAGAACAAGTCACTTACCTTCTGTAGCGCCTTATCTGGTAGAGACTCTATCTAGCCGCAGTTAGAATATCTGCAGGCGTCAGATTGGATCCGGACATTTTTTGTGCATTCCCCTTGTGCGCAGGTAGGTGGCATTGTTTGGCTCCTGGTGGCATAGTTGGCGATGTCTGCACCGTTAATGATGTGTGCGTTGCCTATATAGGTACCAATACGGTGTACTGACCTCAGTTCTTGACTGTTTTTCCACACCAGAAGCATGGCGCCTCCCCACCACCATTTTGCACTGTCAAGCTAATGATAAGGAATCTGTGGCAAGATAGAGTCTCTACCAGCAAGGTGTTACCGAAAGTAAGGCACAAGTTACTAACTTGTGTAACGATATATCTGTAAGAGACAGTAGTTAGTGACAGATTCCTTACCTTAGAATATCCCCAGGCGTCAGGCTGGATCCGGAAAGTTTTTTGCGTAGCAGTACCCTTGCGCGTCGGTAGGCGGCGTCGTGCGGCTCCGCGTCCGTCGTCGGCGTCGTGATCGCCGGGATGACGTCGCGGGCAGTACTTGGGCGCCGCCCCTGCGCGCTGACGTCAGTTCTGTACACGACTTTCCGCGCCAGGAACGCAGAGCCATGCAAGAAGCTGACACAGGTGTCTGAAAAATACTAGGGCCCTGAAAGGGATGTCCTTAACCCTAGAAATCAGTTCGCAGAACGGGGAGGATGGGTGGGCGGTAGGAATCTGTCACTAACTACTGTCTCTTACAGATATATCGTTACACAAGTTAGTAACTTGTGCATCTGAAAGAGACACGTTAGTGACAGATTCCTTACCTTAGAATAGATACCCCAGCAATACCAACCCCGGTGGTGGGTCTGCGAACAAAGATCAGACAAGGAAGTCCTGGAGGACAGAACGGCCAAAGAAGCCGTCCCTCCGGACTTGACTGTCAAGGCAGTAATGCTTAGTAAACGTGTGCAGCGAGGCCCACGTAGCTGCCTGACAGATAACCGGCAGCGGAACACCGCGGCCCAAGGCCGTGGTAGCAGCCGTTGCCCTGGTGGAATGGGCACGCAGCCCAACAGGAGGCTCCTTCTTGGCCAAAGAATAGCAGGTCTTGATGCACAAGGTAACCCAGCGGGAGATGGTCCTCTTGTGCACCGCCCGACCTTTTTGGCGCCCACGTAGCCAACAAAGAGCTGGTCATCCACCCGGAAGTGTTTTGTGCGGTCGATATAGAAGGAGAGCGCACGTTTTGGGTCCAGACGGTGGAGCCTCTCTTCCTCTCTGGAAGGATGCGGAGGCGGAAAGAAGGTGGGCAAAGTGATGGTCTGCCCAATGTGGAAAGCAGTAACCACCTTTGGCAAGAAGGACGGACGCGTCCGAAGAACAACCTTGTCTGGATGAACAGACAGAAAGGGAGGTTTGCAAGATAGAGCCTGGAGCTCACTCACCCGCCGAGCGGAGGTGATGGCCACCAGAAAGGCTGTCTTCAGAGTCAGAAGACGAAGAGGACAGTTATGCAGAGGCTCAAAGGGAGCGCACATTAAAAGGTAAGAACCAAGTTCAAGTCCCACTGAGGCATTACAAACGGAACAGGAGGGAAGAGGTGAGTAATGCCTTTTAAGAACCTGTTAACAACAGGGGACTTGAAAAGGGAGGGCTGATCAGGGAGCCTGAGGAAGGCCGAGATAGCACAAAGATAACCCTTGATGGTACCCAGGGCAGAACCCTGTTGGGCCAGAGAGAGAAGGAACAGAAGGACCTCAGAAAGAGGGGCAGAAAGGGGATCCACAGCCTTTGCTGTGCACCATGCCACAAATTTGTTCCACCTGCAGGCGTATACCACCTTAGTGGAGGGACGCCTGGCTGCCAGAATCACATCACAAACTTCGGGAGGCAAGTCGAAAGGAATCAACTGCCGCCGCTCAATCTCCACGCAAGCAGGTGTAGACTGGACAGGTTCGGGTGGAGGACCGTCCCCTGCTGCTGCGACAGAAGATCCTCCCGAAGAGGCAGACGGATCGGGGGATCTATGCTCATATTGAGTAGCTCGGGATACCAAACTCTTCGAGCCCAGTCCGGAGCCACAAGAATGACTTGGGCCCGGTCGTGCCGAATCTTCTTCAACACTCTGGGTAGAAGTGGTATAGGCGGAAAGGCGTACAACAGACCGCAACTCCACTCGCGACGAAAAGCGTCGCCGAGCGAGTGCCGCCTTGGAAATTCCAACGCGCAGAACTGATGACATTGCGCGTTCTCTTCGGCGGCGAATAGATCTAACCAAGGCTCTCCCCACTGTAGAAAGAGTCCTTGCGCCACTTCCGAGTGAAGACGCCATTCGTGATCCATCATGCACCTGCGGCTGAGTTCGTCCGCCCTGGCGTTCAGAGAACCTGCCAGGTGTTGAACCATCAGGAACATGACCTGATGTTCCAGCCATGTCCAGAGGCGCAGAGCCTCCTGACAAAGGGTCCAAGACCCCACCCCGCCCTGTTTGTTGAGGTACCACATGGCGGTGGTGTTGTCTGTGAACACCTGCACTACCTTCCCTTTGACAGAGGGAAGGAATGCCTTGAGTGCAAGCCGGATCGCCCGGAGCTCCAGAAGGTTGATATGGAGCCGGGACTCCGCCGGAGACCAGAGGCCTCTGATCTCCGCCTCTCCCATGTGACCGCCCCATCCCAGAAGGGACGCGTCCGTCACAACTGTATGCTCTGGCTGGGGAAGGGAGAGGGATCTGCCCATGACCCATTGCCGGTTCGAGAGCCACCACTGCAACTGTTTTGCAGTCCCCTCCGAGATCTGGACGTGATCGGACAGGTTGCCCTGGTGCTGCGCCCACTGGAACTTCAGGTCCCACTGCAGAGCCCGCATATGCCATCTGGCATGATTGACCAGCAGGATGCAGGAGGCCATGAGGCCCAGCAGCCTCAGGGTCATCCGTACCGAAACCCAGGATAAAGGCCGAAAGATCGGAATCATAGCCTGAATATCCCGGACTCGCCGTTCGGGAGGATAGGCCCGAAACTGCGTCGTGTCCAGAACTGCTCCGATGAAAAGGAGCTGTGGAGAAGGAATCAGATGCGACTTCGGCACATTGATGGAGAACCCCAGCGAGTGCAGGAGTTCGGCCGTAGTCTGGAGGTGGGAGACGACTGCCTGGGACGAGCCCGCCTTCAGCAGCCAGTCGTCGAGGTAGGGGAAGACTGAGACCCCTGCCCGGCGCAGATGAGCTGCGACCACCGCCATCACTTTCGTGAACACCCGAGGGGCACTTGTAAGGCCAAAGGGGAGCACGGTGAACTGAAAATGCTCGGGGCCTACCGTGAACCGAAGGTAACGCCGGTGGGCCGGCAGGACGGGGATATGGAAATACGCGTCCTGCAAGTCCAACGCTACCAACCAGTCTCCTGGGTCGAGGGCAGTCAAGACCTGAGCTAGGGTGAGCATCTTGAACTTCTCCTTCCGGAGGAAGCGATTGACGTTCCGGAGGTCCAAGATAGGACGCATGTCCTCCTTGTCCTTTTGGGCACCAGAAAGTAGTGGGAGTAGCAACCACGCCCTACTTCTGGGGTCGGAACATGCTCGATGGCCCTCTTGGCCAAGAGGGCCGTGACTTCCTTCTGTAGAAGCACCAAGTGATCCCCTGACATGCGGTGGAATTGAGGTGGCATGGCTGGGGGGTGGTCTCGAAGGGGAGGGAGTAGCCCCTTCGGACAATGTCCAAGACCCACCTGTCCGAGGTGATGGTGCGCCAGTGGGGAAGGTGATGGCGGACCCTGCCCCCTACTGGCGTGCCGTGCACCTGAAAGGAGGGACTAGGAGGGCTTGGAGGCCGCGGACGGGTTGGAGGTGGTGGCCTGACCCGCACGCTGGTTGCCCGATCCGCCACGGCGGAATCCACGTCCTCGGCCACGCGAAGACGCCTGCTGCGCGGGCCGGTGGCTGGGCTGCTGACGTGAAGGGCGCCCCTACCGTGGCCACGATAGGGGCGAAAAGCAGAAGGCAGCGGAGGGCGTGTAGCAGAAAGGCCCAGGGACTTGGCAGTAGCCCGTGAGTCCTTAAAGCGCTCCAACGCATGGTCTGCTTTGGACCCAAAAAGACCGACTCCATCAAAGGGCATGTCCATGAGAGTATTCTGGACATCCCCTGAAAAACCAGTGGTTCTCAGCCAGGCGTGGCGTCGGAGCGCCACCGTCGTTGCAATCGACCTGCCCAGCGAGTCGGCGGTGTCAAGGCCACAACGGATAGTGTATTTGGCCGCATCCCTTCCTTCCGCAATGGCGCGGGAAAGCAGTGCCTGGACCTCCTCAGGGCACTGGGGCAAAACATCCGCCACCGAATCCCACAGGGAGTGGGTATATCGGCCCAAAAGACAAGCGGTGTTAACGGACCGCAAGCCAGCACTGGAGGAAGAAAAACCTTTCTTCCCAAACTGATCCAGGCGTTTGGATTCCCTATCCGGAGGAGCGGTAGGGAAGGCGGTTTGGGAAGCGGAGGCTTGGACAACCAAGCTCTCAGGAGTGGGGTGGACAGAAAGAAACAGGGGTCGCCCGGAGCGGGGCGATGGCGTCGTGACACGTGCCGATCCACAGGAGCCCCTGTGTTGGGCTTGGACCAGGCGCCCAAAAGAACGTCAGTGAGGGCGTCGTTAAACGGCAGCACAGTCTCCGCAGAGGAGGCTGCCGGCTGAAGCACCTCTGTCAAGATGTTAGGCTTGACCGTCAAAGTAGGGAGCTGGAGACGTAAGGCCCCAGCAGCCCTACGCAACACCGTACCAAAATTGGCCCCCTCCTCCGTAGCCACGGGAGGAGACAGCATGCCAGTGTCAGGGGAAGTATCCAGACCACTGGCCTCCCCTAGACTCTCTGTCCAGTCCTCATCATACTGACAGTTGCGTGTCAGAGGGTCATCAGACCCCTCCCAGTCCTCCTGGTCCTCCTCTGGTTCAAAATAAGGAGGAGGAGGGACATTTGGGACCCAAAGTCCCATCGGCGCCGGAGCCGGCGTCGAGCGACGTCGCTCCGGGTCCATGTCCGGAGCCGGAAGGAACTGGGGAACGACGCCGCCCGGAGCCCAGGGCGGCGTCGAGAACGGCACCGGAGACATCGGCGCCGGCGGAGGTGTCGTGAGGTCGACCGGCGTCGATGGGGGTTGTGGAGCCGGGATCGAGGCCGGGGCCGAAGCCGGAGCCGGGATCGAGGCTGGAGGCACGGGCGACGCCGGGGCCGGAGCCGCCGGCAACGCCGGAGCAACCCCATCAGGGCCCGCGGGGCCCGAAGGCGCACCGGAGGGGCCTGACGGCCCGAAGAGGCGGGCCATGGCCGACAGGAACTCCTGTACCTTGGCCGGATCCGCCCCCGAACCCGGGAAGGGCGGGTATGGCGGGGGCGACTCCTCAGGCAAGTCCGGGGCCGCGGGGCGGGGACGGTGCTGGGAGGGGCCTCAGCCGAGTCGCGAGACCGGCGAGGCGAAGTCCGAGAGCGACGATGCTTCTTGGACTTCTTGTGCTTAGACTTACCGGACGAAGAAGACTTCGACGCCGACGACCGGTGTGCACTCCGCGAGCGACCCCTGGACCTCTCACGCGACCGGGGCCTCCGTGGAGCCGAATGCCGGGCCTCGAGGAGCTTTCGAGACCGCTCTCGCAAAGCTTTCGGGTTGAGGGCCTGGCATTCGGGACAAGACTCGGTGTCGTGGCCTCGGCCGAGGCAGAAGAGACACTCCCAATGCGGGTCGGTGACGGACATCATCCGCGCACAGGCGCCGCATCGCTTGAAGCCGGGCATCCCTACGACACCTTTATTTGGAAAAAAACAGTGAAAAATCACCAAAAAGTATGGTCAAAAATTGACCAGGGCACTGCTCTTCCCGGATCTGCGCTTGCTGGCGCGGAAAAAGAAGAACTGACGTCAGCGCGCAGGGGCGGCGCCTAAGTACTGCCCGCGACGTCATCCCGGCGATCACGACGCCGACGACGGACGCGGAGCCGCACGACGCCGCCTACCGACGCGCAAGGGTACTGCTACGCAAAAACTTTCCGGATCCAGCCTGACGCCTGGGGATATTCTAAGGTAAGGAATCTGTCACTAACGTGTCTCTTTCAGATTAACTTGTTCATCTGATAGGGACTTCTAGCCACAGATTCCTTACTATAGAATAGATCCCAAAGCAATCTCTCTCTCTCCGGAGGTGGGTCTGCGGACTGTTTTAGACTAAGGGGCCGATTCCGATTCGGGCCGGAAATCTCTCCGACCGAGCCGGACCCGGAGAGATTTCCGACCGAATCGGACTCTGGCAGTCCGACCGAACGAGTACGATGCGCACGCATGCCATCGGACTCGAGTCGGTCGGACTCCCATTGAAGTCAATGGGAGCCTGTCGTACAACGCGTACGCAGGCTCCCATTGACTCAATGGGTGCGAGGCGGACAAGGGCGCCCCTACAGCAGGTACGCGTCGATGCGCATCGCGGCGTACATGCACAGGTAGGGGGGACCCATGGGTCCCCCCTGTGTGCGACTCGCGCGCCTACGTGTACAGGGGGGTCCGACGCGGACCCCCAAAGTCCGGCTCCGACAGCTTTTTCGAGCCGGACGGCGCGAGTCGGTCGGACTGCTCGCGGCGCGCATCGTACTTACCCGGCCGGGATACGTATCCATAGCGCGGTGCGAGTCGTGTCCATGCGAGTCGGTCGGAGCGTGTTGAAGCCGCGTTCGAGTCGGTCGGAGATTTCGCGGGTGCCTGCATCGTACTCGGTCGGCCGGACCCGCGTACGATTCGGTCGGGAAACAGGGCTCCGAATCGGATCCGGTAAATCCGAATCTGATTCGGAGCACTACCGGCCGAGATCGGAATCGGCCCCTAAGAAGTCCTGGAGGACCAAACGGGCGAAGTGCCCGTCTCATCAGACCTGACTGACAATGTAGTAGAGTTTGGCAAATGTGTGCAGTGATGCCCACGTAGATGCCTGACAGATGTCCCGGCTGGGACGCCTCTAGCTAACGCAGTGGTCGCAGCTGTAGCTTTGGCGGAGTGATTTCTTAAGCCTTCAGGGGGATGTTTCCTGGCCAGTATGTATCAGATCTTACTGTAAAGAATGATCCATCAAGAGATGGGTCTCTTTTGAGTTGCCTTCCCTTTTCTTTGCCACTGCAAATCCAAATATGATCCATAATTCTTCAGTAAGAACAATATAGAACAATAATGGTCTTTTTGGATTCAGACGGTGGAGTCTCTCCTCTTCTTCAGAAAGATGAGGAGGGGGAAAAAAGGGAGGCAGGGTGATGTTTTGCCCAATGTCAAAAGTATGACCACCTTTAGTAAAAAAGGATGCTCAAGTTCTAAGAACCAGTTTGCCTGGGAAGAATGAAGTGTAGGAAGGGTCAACAGAAAGTGCTTGTAATTTGCAAGCCCTCCTGGCAGATGTTACTGCTTCAAGGAAAACAGTTTTGATTGTTAGGAGCCGTAGATAGGCAGCTGTGCATTGGCTCAAAAGGGGAACATACGAGGAAGTTGAGAACTAAATTCAAGTCCCATTGAGGCATAATGCATGGGAGGAAACATATAAGGTTGATCCATCACTGTAGGAAAGTAGAAATAGTGGACAGATATTCTTTGACTGTGCCCAAAGCAAAGCCTTGCTGGGCCAGGGAAAGAACAAAAAGGAGAACTTCAGATAACGATGCAGATAGAGGATCAACTGATTTAGATATACACCAAGCCACAGACTTGTCCCATTGGCAGGCGTAGATGGTTTGGTAGAAGAATGCCTGGCTGTCAGAATGGCATCACATACTTCAGGAGGGAGATAAAAACCCCCAACTGTTTCTGCTCAATCTCCATGCATTACGGTGAAGAGTGGATAGGCACAGGTGCAGCATCCTGTCCTGTTGCTGCAACAGAGGATCCTCCTGAATGGGTAGCCTGACTGAAGGACAGGTGCTCATACACAGAAGTTCAGGATACCATACTCTCCGGGCCCAATCCAGAGACACTAAGATGACTTGGGCTCGGTCATTCTTGATCTTCTTGAAAATGTTGGATAGGAGTGGTATCAGCAGAAAGGCATATAGGTGTCCTGAGCGTCACTCAAGACGAAATGCGTCTCCAAGTGAGAGCCGTTTTGGAAACTCCAGCGTGCGGAAGTACTGACCTAACACGGTCTCCAATGTGACAAACAGATTTAACCGAGGTTCTCCCCACTCTTGAAAGAGACCTTACACCACCTCTGGATGAAGACGCCATTTGGGATCCACTAGGCATCGATGGCCGAGTTAGTCTGCTCTGATGTTCAGAGCCCGCCAGATGTTGAACCACAAAGAAAATGACCTGACGTTCAAGCCATGTCCAGAGACACAGAGCCTCTTGCATAGAGTCCAAGATCCCATCCACCCCACCCTACTTGTTGCGGTGAGCAGTCAAAATATCGATTTTTTTATATCGACCTACACTAATATCGAGTTTTTAATATCGTAGGGACAGAATATCGATGTTAAGAATATCGTTGACCAGAATATCGACCTTAAGGACAAGGTAAGTAATATCGTTTTTTTTTATATCGAAGTAAGTAATATCGAAGTCAGTAATATCGAAGTAATTAATATCGTTAGCAAAAATATCGTTGTTAATAATATCGATATTTATATTAGTTATGTATTTTAGTATGTATTTTATATGAATGTTTAACATTTTTTGTAATGTATTTTTATTATTTTTAAATATGTGTATTAAATGTTTAGAAATTAGTAATTTTTTAAAGTAAATTTTGCGTTTTAGTATCAGAGCGGGTTGTGGGTTTATAGGGGAATAGGGTGGGAAGTAATTTAATTATAATTAATTAATTAATATGTATTTATTTATTGTTATTGATTATTAATTTATTGATAATTAATTATTAATTGCTAATTAATTTTTATTAATTGATTAATTTATCTTTATATTAATTATAATTAATTTATTATTTTATTTATTTATTGTAATTGTTAAAGAATTTATTGTTAATTAATTATTAATTGGTAATAAATTTTTATTAATTGATAATTAAATTAATTATGTTAATTTTTATGTGTAGCGGGTTGTGGGTTTATAGGGGAATAGGGTGGGAAGTAATTTAATTATAATTAATTAATGAATATTTTTTTTATTTATTGTTATTGATAATTAATTTATTGTTAATTAATTATTAATTGGTAATTAATTTTTATTAATTGATTAATTAATAATTATATTAATTATAATTAATTTATTACTATTTTTAATTTATTGTTATTGTTAATTTATTGTTAATTTATTATTAATTGGTAACTAATTTTTATTAATTGATTAATTGACAATTAAATTATTTGTGTTTTTTATGTGTAGCGGGTTGTGTGTTTATGGGGGAATAGGGTGGCAAGTAATTTAATGTTATTTAAGTAAATATTAATTTAATTTTATTGGTGTTTATTATACATTTTTAGTTAATTAATTTTTAATATGTTATTTATTTTACAAAAATTATTTAATTAATAAGTATGTTAATTTAACCCCTACGCTATCCTACATTTTCCACACTGTTACATTCACTGGAGTTGGAATATTAATTTTAACCCCTACGCTATCCAACACTTTCCCTACTTTTGCACTCACTGGAGTGGGAATAGTAATTTTTACCCCTACACTATCCAACACTTTCCCTACTGTTGCACTTACTGGAGTGGGAATAGTAATTTTTCCCCCTACACTATCCAACACTTTCCCTACTGTTGCACTCACTGGAGTTGGAATAGTAATTTTTACCCCTACGCTATCCAACATTTTCCCTACTGTTGCACTCCCTGGAGTGGGAATAGTAATTTTAACCCCTACGCTATCCAACACTTTCCCTACTGTTGCACTCACTGGAGTGGGAATAGTAATTTTTACCCCTACGCTATCCATCACTTTCCCTACTGTTGCACTCCCTGGAGTGGGAATAGTAATTTTAACCCTTACGCTATCCCACACTTTCCCTACTGTTGCACTCACTGGAGTGGGAATAGTAATTTTTACCCCTACGCTATCCAACACTTTCCCTACTGTTGCACTCCCTGGAGTGGGAATAGTCATTTTAACCCCAACGCTATCCAACACTTTCCCTACTGTTGTACTCACTGGAGTGGGAATAGTAATTTTTACCCCTACGCTATCCAACACTTTCCCTACTGTTGCACTCCCTGGAGTGGGAATAGTAATTTTAATCCTGACGCTATCCAACACTTTCCCTACTGTTGCACTCACTGGAGTGGGAATAGTAATTTTTACCCCTACGCTATCCAACATTTTCCCTACTGTTGCACTGTTTGGAGTTGGAATAGTAATTTTATTACCTCCGCTATATAATATTTTTTGTATTATTTTAGTTAATGTAGTATATAATTAATATTAAAAAGATTAAAAATAATCTTAATTTTTTTAATTTGTTATATACATTTATTTAATTTTTATTTATATTATTGTTTTATGTGTATAGATGTATTTGTAATTTATATGATATTTTAAAAACAAATATAAGTTATTAAAATAATTATTAAAAATTATTAGTAATTAAGTATATATATTATATATTATATATTATATGTATGTTTAATTTATTTTTACATTATATATATTATTTATAATTTTTAAACATTTTAAAATACTGTTAACTATGTTTATTTTAATTATATGTCTTATTTACTTTATTTTACATTATTTTTTTAACTTAAATAAAAACGATATTTTTAACAACGATATTTTTGACATCGATATTTTTTTCTCGATATTTTTGTACTTACCATAATGTAGATAGGATGTCGATATTCTTGACTTCGATATTCTTGCTGCGATATTTTTGTAGGTCGATATTCTGACCTTCGATATTTTGTCAGTGATTCACTTGTTGCAATACCACATGGCGTTGGTGTTGTCCGTGAACAACTGAACTAGCTTTCCCATGATGGAAGGTAAAGAACAAGTTACTTACCTTCGGTAACGATGTATCTGTAAGAGACATATGTTAGTTATAGATTCCTTACCTTAGAATTAATCCCAGGCGTCAGACTGGATCCGGAGTATTTTTCTCTTAGCAGTACCCCTGCCCGTCGGTAGGTGGCATCGGTCGACTCGTCGGCGTCGTGATCGCCGGGATGATGTCGCGGTGTCTACTTAAACGCCGCCCCTGCGCACTGACATCACTTCTGACACGACTTTCCAAGCCAGAAGCGCAGAGCCATGCAAGACACTGACCACTGGTGCACATAACTAGGGCCCTGAAAGGGAGTCCCTATCCCTAGAAGTCAGTTCGCAGAAGGGGGAGGATGGGTGAGGAATCTATAACTAACGTATGTGTCTTACAGATCCATCGTTACTGAAGGTAAGTAACATGTTCATCTGAAAGAGACCATTAGTTATAGATTCCTTACATTAGAATAGATACCCCAGCAATGCCAACCCGGAGGTGGGTCTGCGAACTAAGGGCATCATTACGATGGCGGGCGGACAAAGTCTGCCCGCCACCGCAACGGCGGTCCCGCACCTGAGATTAGGATGCCACCGCCACCGTGGCGGTGGCAAGCCCTATTCCCAGCATTGTGGCAGGCGGTGCTCACAGCACCGCCCGCCACAATGCTGGGAATAGACGTCGTGCATTGGCATGCACAAGGTGACAGGCACCGCGTGGTGCCTGCCACTTTGTCCATGCCAATGCAGGGAGGTACCATAGGTACCCCCATGTGCACCCCCCCCCCCAACTTTCTGGGGGCCCGCTACGGGCCCCCAAAGGCAAAGACCGCATGCCTTTCCATGGTGGCAACACCGCCATGGGAAGGCACATCTCCGCCTGCATGCTAATATGGAAGGCGGTGTCTTGCAGACACCGCCACCATATTAACCATGTTTTCCGCCGGTCGACGAGTCGACCGGCGGACCACCCAGCCATCCTAATATGGTGGGGGGTCTTTGAAGTGTGGATGGCGGGCGGATCGCCCCCGCTGGGCCGGCGGTGACTACTGCCGGCCCGGCGGGGGCAATCCGTCCGCTATCATAATGACCCCCTAAGTTCACACAAGAAAGTCCTGGAGAACAGAACGGCCGAAGTAGCCATCTCTCCGGAGTTGGCTGTCCAGGCAATAATGTTTGGTGAACGTGTGCAAAGATGCCCACGTGGCTGCCTGACAGATGTCAAGGAGTGACTCCACGCCCCCAAAGCAGTAGTAGCTGCTGTTGCCCTGGTGGAGTGGGCATGCAGGCCCACTGGGGCTTCCTTCTTTGCCAAGGAGTCGCAGATTTTAATGCATAGAACAACCCATCAAGAGATGGTGCGTTTTGTACAGCCCGACCTTTGTTAACCCCCACATATCCAACAAAGAGTTGATCGTCCACCCGGAAATCTTTTGTGCAGTCTAGATAGAAAGACAGTGCACGTTATGGGTCCAGACGGTGGATTCTCTCCTCTTCCTTGGAAGGGTGCGGAGGTGGGAAGAAGGTGTGCAAAGTGATAGTCTGTCCAATATGGAAAGAAGTAACCACTTTGGGAAGAAAAGAGGGCCTTGTGCGAAGAACTACTTTGTCCGGATGAACAGCAAGAAAAGGAGGTTTGGAAGACAGAGCCTGAAGCTCACTCACTCAGCGAGTCTTACTCAGAAGACAGCTGAAAGCGGTCTTCAGAGTAAAGAGTCTGATAGGACCGTTATGTAGCGGTTCAAAGGGAGCACACATAAGGAATGTCAAGACAAGATTCAAGTCCCACTGGGGTATTATGAAAGGAGAAGGAGGGAAGAGATGAGTAATGCCCTTTAGAAATCTGTTTACAATAGGGGACAAGAAAAGAGAAGGCTGATCAGGAAGGCGAAGAAAGGCAGATATGGCCAAAAGGTAGCCTTTAATAGTGCCCAGGGCAGAGCCTTGCTGGGCCAAAGAAAGTATATACAAGAGAACTTCCCAAAGAGGGGCAGAAAGGGGATCCACAGCCTTTGCTGTGCACCATGCCACAAACTTGTTGCATCTGCAGGCAGATACCGTCTTAGTGGAGGAACGCCTGGCTGCCAGGATGACATTATAGATTTCGGGCGGAAGGTCAAAAGCTGTCAACTGTCGCCGCTCAATCTCCACACAAGGAGATGGAGGCTGGACAGGTTCAGGTGGAGGACCCTCCCCTGCTGCTGCGACATAAGATCCTCACGAAGAGCAGTCTGATCAGAGGATCGATGGCCATGCTCAAGAGCTCGGGGTACCAGACTCTTCTTGCCTAGTCCGGAGCCACAAGAAAGCCCGGTCGCGCTTGATCTTCTTCAGCACTCTGGGTAGAAGTGGTACAGGTGAAAAGGCGTACAGGAGGCCGCCGTTTCACTCGCGACGAAAAGTGTCGACAAGCGAGTGTCGCCTTGGAAATTCCAACGCGCAGAATTGCTGACATTGCGCGTTCTCTTCGGTGGCGAACAGATCTAACCAAGGCTCTCCCCACTGCTGAAAGAGACCTTGCACCACCTCCGAGTGAATACGCCATTTGTGATCCATCATGCATCGGTGGCTGAGTTCATCCACCCAGGCGTTCAGGGAACCTGCCAGGTGTTGAACCACCAGGGATATGCCTTGATGTTCCAGCCATGTTCAAAGGCGAAGAGCCTCTTGACATAAGGTCCACAACCCCACCCCGCACTGTTTGTTGCAGTACCACATGGTGGTGGTGTTGTCTGTGAACACTGCACAACTCTTCCTTTGACAGAAGGAAGGAATGCTTCAGTGCCAGACAGATCGCCTGGAGCTCCAACAGGTTGATGTGGAGACCAGACTCCGCCGGAGACAGAGACCCCTGATCTCCGCCTCTCCCAAGTGGCCGCCCCATCCCAGAAGTGACACATCCGTCACTACCGTCAACTCTGGTTGGGGAAGAGAGAGGGACCTGCCGCTGACCCAATCCTGGATCTGGAGCCACCACTGCAATTGACGTGCAGTCCCCTCTGACAATGTCGGAAAGATTCCCCTGATGCTGCACCCACTGGAACTTCAGGTCCCACTGCAGAGCCCGCATATGCCACCTAGCATAATCCACCAGCAGGATGCAGGAGGCCGTGAGGCCCAGCAGCCTCAGAGTCAATCTCACCGAAATCCAGGATAGAGGCTGAAACATCGGTATCATATCCTGATTATCCCGGACTCACTCCTCGGGAGGATAAGCCCGAAACTGCGCTGTATCCAGAACTGCTCCGATGAAAAGGAGCTTCTGAGAGGGAATCAGGTGTGACTTCGGCACGTAGACAGTGAACCCCAGCGAGTGCAGGAGGTCCTCCGTAGTCAGGAGGTGGGAGACGACAGCCTGGGGCAAGCAAGCCTTCAACAGCCAGTCGTCGAGATAGGGGAAGACTGGAACCCTTGATCTGCGCAGATGAGCTGAGACCACCGCCGTCAATGCTCGTGGCCTACTGTGAACCGTAGATAACGCCTGTGGGCTGGCAGGACGGGGATATGGAAATATGCGTCCTGCAAGTCCAACGCTACCATCCAGTCTCCAGGGTCGAAGGCAGAGAGTACCTGAGCCACTGTGAGCATCTTGAACTTTTTCTTCCGGGGGAAGCGGTTGAGGGCCCTGAGGTCTAAGATAGGACGCAGGCCTTTGTCCTTCTTGGGGACAAGAAAGTAGTGGGAATAACAACCACAACCTACTTCTGGCACAGGGACCTTTTCAATAGCTCCCTTGGCCAAGAGAGCTACAACTTCCTGACGGAGAAGGGTCAAATGATCCTCCGACATGCGATGAAGGGATGGTGGCATGGAGGTGGGGGTAGTCTCGAAAGGGAGGGAGTAGCCCCTTCGGACTATCTGCAAAATCCACCTGTCCGACGTGATGTTTTGCCAGTGAGGGAGGTGATGGCAAATCCTGCCGCCTACTGGCCTCTAGTGGCCCTGAAAAGTCTAATTAGGAGGGCTTGGAGGCTGCTGCAGGGGGGTTATGGGTGGACTGGCCCGCCCGCTGGCCCCCAGCCCCGTGTCGCTGGGTCCCACGTCCGCGGCCACGCAGAGGCTGGGTAACTTGCGTGGACCGGTGGCTGGACTGTGTCGAACGTGACGGGGCACCCCTTCCGTAGCCACAAAAAGGGGCGAAAGGCAGACTGCGTGGGGTGAGAAGTTGCTGCGAGACCCAAGGATCTGGCCGTAGCCCTAGAATCCTTGCGCTCGAGCGCCGAGTCTGCCTTGTCAGCGAAAAGGCAACGGCCATCAAAGGGCATGTCCAGTAAGGTGGATTGGACATCTCCCGAGAAACCAGACGTCCTCAACCAGGTGTTCCGCCTCATGGCTACTGACGAGGAAACCGTTCTGCACCGAGAGTCGGCGGTATCCAGCCCACATCTGATGGTGAACTTAGCTGCGTCTCTACCCTCTGCCACTGCACGGGTGAGAACGGCCCAGGCCTCCTCCGGGCACTGTGGCAGCACTTGCGCAACCGTATCCCACACTTTATGGGTATAACAACCCAAGAGGCATGCAGTGTTTACCGACCGCAGCGCTAAGCTGGCGGAAGAAAACATTTTCTTCCCAAGGTGGTCCAGCTTCTTGGATTCCCTATCTGGGGGAGCAGTAGGGAATGCGCCTTAGAGGACGAGGCTTGGACCAGCAAGCTTTCGGGGGGCGGATGTTGGGAGAGGAAAAATGGGTTGCCGTTGGCCGGGCGGTGGCGTCGGGCAATCATCCTGTCCACAGGAGCCTCTGTGCTGGGCTTGGACCAAGTGCCCAGAAGGATGTCGGTGAGGGCTTTATAATAAAGGCAGAAGGGGCTCCGAAGAGGCCGCTGCCGGTTGAAGCACCTCCGTCAGGAGATTTGTCCTGACAGCCACCGTAGGAAGCTCAAGGCCCAAGGCCTCAGCCGCCCTACGCAACACCACAGCGTAAGAAGCTCCCTCCTCAGTAGCCACGGTAGGGGGAGAGAGCATGCCAAGGTCTGGGGAGGTATCCAAACCACTGGCATCATCCAGGTCCTCTCGCCAGTCCGGCTCTTTAAGCTGGTCAGCCAAAGGGTCCACAGACCCCTTCCAGTCCTCCTCACCCTCCTCTGGTTGCCACTCAGGGCGGGAAGGAACACCAGGCATGAACAGGGGTACGAAAGTACCCTCTGGCGCCGGTATCGATGTCGATCGACGTCGTTCCGGTGCCCTATCCAAGTCGGGGGTGAAGCTGGGGTCCACTGGGTTGGGGGCACGACTGACGTCGGGGTATCGTCACTGGAATCGGTGCCGGGGAAGGTACCGTGGGGTCGACCGGCGTCGATCCGGATCCAGGCCTGGATCCTCGGGGGCCCTCTGGTGCCAGGACCGGTGCCGCCGGTATCGAAGGCCCAGGGCCCCCAGCCGAATCCGCGAGGCCCGAAGGTGCGCCAGCAGAGTCGGGCTGCCCAAAGATGCTATGAAGCACTTCGTAAAAAGCTCGAAGCTGGATCCGGCTCCTTGAAAGGGAGGGAAGCACAGAGCTGTCCCAGAAGCAGGCTCCGAAGATGGAGCTGGAGAGCGGCAACGCTCTGGGTCCCACGTCACGTCAGCCAACGGACAGGGCGAAAGGGAAGAGCGACGGTGCTTCTTCGCTTTCTTTTTGTGCTTCGACTTACCCGAGGAGTGCGAAGACTTGGAATACGAATGGTGATGGTGACTCCGCGATCGGTCCCGAGACCTTCCTCTCGAGCGGGACCTCGAGCCACGCCGAGCTGACTGCCGGGCCTCCTTTATGGCCCGACAGTCGGAGCACGACTTTGGGTCGTGGTCGCGCTTCAGGCACCAGAGGCACACGAGGGGCGGATCCGTGACGGACATCAGCTTGTGACAGGAGTCACAAAGCTTGAAGCCGGTCCGACGATGGGACATCCCTCGTGCTACCAGGAGGCGAAGACTCAAAAAAGACATAGACAAAAGTCGAAGAAGGCTAGTCAAAAAGTGACAAAGGGGCAAGCTCTCTCCGGATCTGCGCTAGGCTGGCGCGGAAAAAGAAAGAACTGACGTCAGCGCGCAGGGGCGGCGTCTAAGTAAACACCGTGACGTCATCCCCGCGACGCAGACGACGGACGCGGTGTCGACCGACGCCACCTACCGACGCGCAGGGGTGCTGCTAGGAGAAAAATTCTCTGGATCCAGTCTGACGCCTGGGGGTAATTCTAAGGTAAGGAATCTATATTTAATGGTCTCTTTCATATAAGGCTTTCAATGCCAGTCGATCGCTCTCAGTTGAGACTGATGTAGAGCTGAGACTCTGCCGGGGCCAAGGTCTCTTATCTCCACCTCTCACAAGTGACTGTCCCAACCCAGAAGTGATGCAACTTTCAACACTGTGAACTCTGGTTGGGGAAGAGAGAGAGGTCTGCTATTGACCCAATCGTGGTCCAGGAGCCACCACTGCAGGGCTTTTGCAGTTTCCTCCGATATCTGGACCAGATGAGAGAAATTTCCCTGATGCTGTGCTCACTGGGTTTTTAAGCCCTACTGCAAAGCCTGCATATGCCAATGGTAATATTTTACCAACAGGATGTAGGAGGCGATGAGGGCCAGCAGCCTCAATCAATCAATAACCTTTATGTTTCAGCTAAAAAAGAATACATTATAAAGTGCATAATAAATATAAAGTACAAATTAGTTCTCTTCTTCTTTCAATTGTAAAAAACGGTTATTATAAAACATGGTACTAAAATGTGGATTCAAAGACAAATAATTAAATGCAACTCTTTTAAGCTGCCAACTAAAAATACAGTCCTGATTATGAAGCCAGTTTCCTGTCGTTGCCATACAAAATAGATAAACACTACTGCAAATAAAAGTAGCTTATAGTCCTTGCTGTAGCTACACTGCAACCAGCAGCCTCAGAGTCAGTCTCACCGAAATCCAGGATAGAGCCTGAAACATCGGAATCATAGCCTGAACATCTTGGACTTGCTGTTCCGGAGAATAAGTGAGAAAGTGCACTGTATCCAGAAAAGCTCAGATGAAAGGGAGCGTCTGAGAGGGAATCAGGTGTGACTTTGCCATGTTGATAGTGAAACCCAGCAAGTGCAGGGGATCAGCCGTAGTCTAGAGATGAGAGACAACGGCCTGGGGTGAGCCCATCTTCAACAGACAATTCTCAAAATAGTGGAAGACTTGAACCTCTGACCTCCGCAGATGTGCTGCAACGACCACCCTCACCTTGGAGAACACCCAAGGGGCACTCCAAAAGGGAATCGCAGTGAACTGATAATGCTCCTGGCCCACCGTGAACTGAAGATATGAAAAGAAGACCAAACTGTAAGTTCATTCAAAGTAGATTTATTGCCTACAAAACAGGAATTGCCAAAGACTCATCCATCCAGCTCCTGGATCCAACCATCCTTCTTACGCACCTCCCGTTCTAGAACCCCTTCCCATGTGAAACTCCACTAACGCCTCGAAAGGCAAAGAAGAACAATACCACCCAACACATCTTCCCCCATACAATGAAACAAAAACAAGGAAAAGAACTAAAATTGAAATAAAAACTTTAGGCATAAAATTATGGCAAGGAGAAAAACATAACTGAGAAAAGCATAGTACAAAACATGTTAAAGCATAACATAGTCATGAAACTTATTGGGTAATCTTGTTAACCTGGAGGAAGGAACATGATTAATGGCATCATGGCATACCACACCCTGATTAGCACGAGACACAAAATGCCCAGGGGACACGTCATGATGTGACTTAGGAACCGAGATTTTGTTTTTGTTCCACCATCTGCCATCCTCCAGTTTCACCGCACTTTTGTTGACTCTCACAACAGTCTTAAAACCAGAAAACTTGGACTCACCCTTGGGTAAAATCCGTGGACACTTAACCCTGACTAGATCTCCAACTTCCACTCTCAACTTCCTAGTTTTTGGCTGAACATATTTGTTCTGAGCTTCCACTCTTTTCTTGCTTACCTCCTTCATCTTTGATTCTGGTAACTCAAACACACCCATCCACCTCCTCAACAACTTATAAGAGGAAAGACGACCTCGCAGTAAAATGAACGGAGAAACTTCAGTATCAGAATTAGGAGTGGAGTGCACTGCCCACAACAGATTTTTCAGTTCATTTTTGCAATTCAAACTACTGGCTTAAGACAATTGTATATTTTCTTTGATTACTCTATTAAATCTCTCAACAAGACCATTGCTCCTGGGATGGTAAAGAGAGGTTTTGGTGTGTTTTATACCCATGAGTTCCATGAACTTCTCAAATTGTAATGAAGTGAATTCACATCCATTGTCTGAAACTACCTCATCTGGGACACCTTCTCTTGCAAATTGCAATTCAAGAAATTCTATCACACAAACTGTGGTAGGGACTTTCACAAACTTTACCTCTGGCCAACGACTGTAATAGTCCATCAGAACTATTCCATACTCAGGAACACCACTGACAGACAACGACAAGGGACCCATGATGTCAATGGCAAGTTTGGACCAAGCTTTAGAGGGAACGTCTACTGCTTCTACAGGACTAGGCACTGTTACTTGCGATTTATCACTAACAGCACAGCACATGCAGTCTCTCACAGTGTTCTACCTGCTTATCTAGACCAGGCCACCAAAAATGTTCTCTAATTCTTCTTTTTATGGCACGCATGCCAATTGACCCTCGTGGACTAACGTAAGAACCTTATCCTTCATGCCTACAGGAACCACAAGTAAAGAAGAATGATAGAGAAACCCATTAACAACAGATAGTTCATCGAAAACATGTTTATATTTGCTGATAACATCATCTCCTGAACATCCTCTTGTCCAACCTTTACACACAAGACTCATAAACTTTTTAATCTCTTGGTCTGCTTCATAAGCATCTCTCCATTCACAATCCAAAATGGCACCATCCGGATGAGACACAGTATAACAAATAATCTCAGAATCGAAATTCTTATCTTCATAGTCACTACAATTGTCCACACAATTGGGCAGCCTGGACAAACAATCAGCCAGAATATTTTTTTTTCCACTGACATTGAAATTGTGCTCTAAAAGTCTATATTGCCACTTGGCAATCTGAGGAGTTGCCCTGTCTCCCCCCTTGGTGGTGAAAAGATGAATTAAAGGTTTGTGGTCCACTCTTACTGTAAACTTGGAACCCCATAAGTAATGTTTAAAATGAACAATGCCTCACCAGCAAGCTAAAGCTTCTCGCTCCACCACAGAGTACATTGCTTCAGCTCCTCTCAGACCTCTGGAAGCAAAAGCTATCGCTTCATCCTTGCTGTTTCTTTGTTGCATAAGAACGGCAACCAACCCTTTCTAACTAGCATCAGTCATGATTATCGTGTGGTCATTAATGTCACAAGATTTAAGAGGAATGGCATGTGCAATTTCTTTTTTGATTACTTTGAATTTCTCAGCACACTCTTCACTCCACTTGAAGACTACATTCTTTTTGAGAAGATTCCTCATGTGATAAGTCTTGGCAGAACAAGTTGGTACAAATCTAGTATAAAACTCAATGAGTCCCATGAAGTATCTCAATTGATCCTTATCACCAGGTGCACCAAAATCTTCTATTGCCTTTACTAGGCTAGCTTTAGGTTCAACTCCCTCAGCAGACAGTTTGTAACCTAAATATTCCACAGAGCTCACATTCAATTTACATTTCTCAAGGCTCAGGGAAACACCTTTGCTCTTTAAAATAGAAAAAACAGAATGCAACCTTTTGTTGTGTTGTTTCTGATCAACACCATACACCAACACATCATCCTGGAACGCCATCACCCCAGACATGCCCCTGAACATACTCTCCACAATCCTCTGAAAGACTGCGGATGCAAGTCCGAAGGGCATGCATTTGAATTGAAATAGACCTTCCGGAGTGATGAATGCAGTGTAGTGTCTGGACTCGGGGTGCAAATCTATCTAATGATAAGCAGACGTCATGTCTAGCAAACTGAACCACTTACCATCCTTCAGAGTGGTTGTCATTTCTCTGATGTTGGATAATGTGTGTTGATCAACCCAAATGTGACGATTCAAATCGCAATGATCAACACACATGCGCAACGCCCCAATAGCCTTCTTGGCTAAAACAATGGGGGAAACCCAATCGGAAAATTCGATGGATTCTATAACATTGCTAGTACACAACTTGTCCAACTCCTTTTTTAATGCATCACGCAAAGCTAAAGGTACTCTGCGGACTTTGTGCACGACTGCTTTCGCACCTTCAACCAACCTTATCTTGCGTTTGAAACCTTTAAATAGACCTAACTCATCCTTAAAAATTTCAGGGTACGTTGACTCCCATCCTTCTTCCTTGATAGTCTGTACACAGACTGAATCTTTCTTTAATATGACCTGGTGAGGATCATTGGGATCCAGTACGATCCCTAAATTACCTTGGTCATGCCACCCTAGCAAATAGGCATCATCCTTGGCTACATACACAAAACCTTGAGATTCACTGTTCTTGAAACACAAATTGGCATAAAATTCACCTATTACATCAATGGTTTTTCCACCATAACCAACTGGTCGTATTGTTGACTGTTTAAGAGAAATCCCTTGTGACTGAAACAAGTTTTGCCATATCTTATCACTAATAAGAGTAAAAGGGGATCCAGAATCAGCTAGCATTTTGATGTCCACTCCGTTGACGTTCAGTACACACAAAGGTCGTCATACTTCTTGCGTCCTAATAGTGACTGCATTAGCACAGTGCACATGTTCTTGAGATCCTGTTACAATGCAAATTTGGTCTTCTTTACTTGAGGAGGATTCTCCTGTGAGTTGTTCTACGTTGATTACTTTCTTGGGTGAATCTGTATTGAATGACGTTCTGCCAGCAGACTTACAGACTTTGGCGAAATGTCCTTTTTTGAAACATCTGGCACAGTTTTTATCCATGGCAGGACAGAATCTGGTATTTCCAAGATGAGATGTGCTGCCTCATCTGTAGCATTTCCAACGCTTGTTCGAGGGTTTAATGCCAGCTCTTACGTTTCCACTTGTTCTTTCTTGGCGTGGTTTATCTTTTGAAGTTTTGTATTTGCTTTTGACAGCTAAAACTTCTTAGGTTGGAGTTTTAGGATTAGAAATTGACATTTGCTCCAGAGAAGATGTTTTACTTTCAATCCTGGTGGCTATTTCCAACGCTTTTTGTAAGGTCAAGTCAGGTTTGGACAATAAAGCTTCTTGAACCTTTTTATTATTTGTTTTCTCTACTAATTGATCTCTAATCATCTCTTCTTCAAATGCTTTGTATTCGCATGAAACAGCCAAAATACGTAAAGCACCCACATAGCTAGATGCAGACTCTCCAGGTAATTGTGCCCTTTTGTAGAATTTGTGCCGTTTGTAACGTAACATTTTTACAGGCTTTGAATCTAGTATCAAGAGATTTAATGGCTGTGGCATATTCATCTTCAACTCCATCACCTTCACCTTCAATGAATAGAACAAAAATGTTTGGAACATGTTTTAAAATACTGCGGCCTTCTGAACCTAAACAGTGTCTTAGGATGGCAATTTTTTTTTTGTGTGTAGACGACTCGCCGTCAAAACTTTCTTTCCATCTTTCCCAATCAGATTCAGGGGAAGCAGGGTTAGGTGTGAATGCAGCAGGAGGCATTATAACTTGTTGCATGACTGAGGAGATATGCCCAAGTTAATTGAGAGTGCTAAGTTAAAAACTGGGAAAATATTGAACAAAATTAGTGCAACAATAGCTAAGAAAGGATGTTTGTAATGTGAGGGAACACACTAGAAAATGAGGTGTGTGTGTCACCACTTGAATTTGCCATTTAACAAGAGATACACATGGTAATGGTGTGTTTATCACCGATGTAGGAGAAGGACACACTGTTTGAAGAGGTGTGTGTGTCACCGCTGTGTCAACAAAACCAAAGGTGCTGAAAATTATTAGGCTGGATTCAGCCCAAAGCAAAATGGCCACCACAATGGATGTGAAGATGTGCCCCGATGGAAAGAACAGGCGGGTTTTAGGAAGGTAAGGCTTGAGATGGCCGTTGTGTGACACTGTGAGGCGCGCGTACGTATGCGGAAATCTAAGGCAGGACAGGCAGTGTGTCTCAATGTGTATATGGAGACACAAAATGGCCGCTAACATAGCGTGCGCGCATGCGCATGTTAGGCCAATGCAGGACAGGCAAGGTCAAGCACAAAATGGCCGCTAACGTAGCGTGCGTGGGTGCGCACGTTAGGCCAACGCAGGACAGGCAAGGTCAGGAAACTCGCGACAGAGCTCAGGTAGGATACAAAATCGCAGAGACTCAGAAAATAAGCACACAGTACCTCAAGAGATAGCGATGCTCCGTGGATGTGCCAAGAGCGCAGGAATCCGTGCTCTTCCTCGGGTTCGAGAAGAGTCTTCTTGAGCAACGAAGCTGGCACAAGGATTCGTCCTTCAGATAGTGCTCGCTCTTCACACGTGGGGGTCTTGTTGACTGGCAACTCGTCGCCAGTGAAAAGAAGCCCAAACGGTAAGTTAATTCAAAGTAGATTTATTGCCAACAAGACAGGAGTTGCCAAAGACTCACCCGTCCAGCTCCTGGATCCAACCGTCCTTCTTACGAACCTCCAGTTCTAGAACCCCTTCCCATGTGGAATTCCACTAACGCCTCGAGAGGCAAAGAAGAACAATACAACCCAACAAGGTAGCATCTGTGGGCAGGCAGGACGGGGATATGGAAATTGGCACCCTGCAAGTCCAACCCTCTCAGTCAGCACCCAGAGTCAAGGGCAGATAAGACCTGAGGCAGGATGAGCATCTTGAACTTTTGCTTTTTCGAGAAGTAATTGAGAGGGTGCAGATCTAATATAGGACAGAGGCACCAGAAAGTAGCGGCATTAGCAAATATGACCTACTTCTGACCGTGGCACCCTTTTGTCCCCGGAAGAGGTCGCAAAGTTGGAGCCAATCTGGATCCACCAACGGATCCTTAGGGGGTCTACTGGCACTAAGGGCGTACCCACCGGCAAAGCCCTCGTCACCTAATACAGTTGCAGCTCTCATATGGCCCAATTCATAGGCTTCTTTTTAGGAGTAAATCGTGCTTAAGTCAGGAGTAAATGAAACGATTAAATATATAATCTTTGTGAATCCTTCTCCAGTTGCTACAGATGAATAGAGACCACCTACAATATCCATCTCTTTGCAGTTTATGTCTTCAATACCAAATGTACACGGTCATAGGTTGGAGTACTGTAAGGCCCTCTTTATGAGTGGCCTGGTTAATCGAGATATGTGCAGTAATTCTGGTTAATCCACCTACCATAATTAGGATTTATAAGCTAACAAAGCACTTAGAAGCTTTCCGCAGATATGTTTTGGCAGGTATAACCTGACTAAATTTATCAAGTAAAAAATGCTCCATAATCATTGTGTCATGTGGTTTTTGGTAAATCCACGTTATCCCCCTTTTTTTGTGGACATGGCCCTAATTGGGAGTTATTTATTAGACCCAATGTAAAAGTTACTTACCTTCGGTAAAGTAATGTCTGGTAGAGACGCACAAGTTACTTACCTTCGGTAACGATATATCTGTAAGAAACATTAGTAGTGATAGATTCCTTACCTTAGAATATCCCCAGGCATCAGACTGGATCCGGAAAGTTTTCGTCAGCAGTACCCCTGCGCGTCGGTAGGGGCGTCGTGCGGCTCCGCGTCCGTCGTTGGCGTCGTGGTCGCCGAGATGACGTCGCGGGCGCTACCTGGACGCCGCCCACGCGCGCTGACGTCAGTTCTGTACACGACTTTCCGCGCCAGGAACGCTGAGCCATGCAAGATACTGACCACTGGTGCATTGAAACTAGGGCCCTGAAAGGGATGACCTTAACCCTAGAAATCAGTCCGCAGAACGGGGAGGATGGGTGGGGCGGTAAGGAATCTATCACTACTAATGTTTCTTACAGATATATCATTACCGAAGGTAAGTAACTTGTGCATCTGAAAGAAACACATAGTGATAGATTCCTTACCTTAGAATAGATACCCCAGCAATACCAACCCCGGTGGTGGGTCTGCGAACAAAGATCACACCAGAAAGTCACGGAGAACAGAACGGCCAAAGAAGCCGTCTCTCCGGACTTGGCTGTCCAGGCAGTAATGTTTGGTAAACGTGTGCAGCGAGGCCCACGTGGCTGCCTGACATATGTCTTGCAGGGGGACACCACGTCCCAATGCAGTAGTGGCTGCAGTAGCTCGGGTGGAATGAGCACGCAGCCCCACCGGAGGTTCCTTTTTAGCCAAAGAGTAACAGGCTTTGATACACAAGACAACCCAGCGGGAGATGGTTCTCTTATGGACCGCCCGACCTTTCTTGGTGCCAACGTAGCCAACAAAAAGCTGGTCATCCACCCGGAACTGCTGTGTGCGGTTAAGATAAAAAGAAAGCGCACGTTTTGGGTCCAGACGGTGGAGCCGCTCTTCCTCTCTGGAAGGATGCGGAGGCGGAAAAAAGGTGGGCAAGGTAATAGTCTGCCCAATGTGAAAGGCCGTAACCACTTTTGGCAGAAAGGAAGGACGGGGCCTGAGCACAACCTTGTCCGGATGGACTGAAAGGAAAGGAGGCTTACAGGAAAGAGCCTGGAGCTCACTCACCCGCCTGGCGGAAGTGATGGCCACCAGGAAAGCAGTCTTTAACGTTAGAAGACGAAGAGGACAGTTGTGAAGTGGCTCAAAGGGAGCGCACATCAAGTACGTCAGAACCAGATTCAAGTCCCACTGAGGCATCACGAAAGGAATAGGAGGAAAAAGGTGAGTAATGCCTTTAAGAAACCTATTTACAACAGGGGACTTGAAAAGAGAGGGCTGATCAGGGAGCCTGAGAAAGGCCGAAATAGCAGAAAGGTAGCCCCTGATAGTGCCCAGAGCAGAGCGCTGCCGGGCCAAAGAAAGAAGGAACAGTAGAACCTCAGAAAGAGGGGCAGAAAGGGGATCCACAGCCTTTGCTGTGCACCATGCCACAAATTTGTTCCACCTGCAGGCGTATACCACTTTAGTAGAGGGACGCCTGGCTGCCAGAATAACGTCACAAACTTCAGGAGGCAAGTCGAAGGGAATCAACTGCCGCCGCTCAATCTCCACGCAAAGAGGTGGAGGCTGGACAGGTTCGGGTGGAGGACCGTCCCCTGCTGCTGCAACAGAAGATCCTCCCGAAGAGGCATTCGGATCGGGGGATCGATGCTCATACTGAGTAGCTCGGGATACCATACTCTTCGAGCCCAGTCCGGAGCCACAAGAATGACTTGGGCCCGGTCGCACCTGATCTTCTTCAGCACTCTGGGCAGAAGTGGTATAGGCGGAAAGGCGTACAACAGACCGCAACTCCACTCGCGTCGAAAAGCGTCGCCGAGCGAGTGCCGCCTTGGAAATTCCAACGCGCATAACTGATGACATTGCGCGTTCTCTTCGGTGGCGAATAGATCTAACCAAGGCTCTCCCCACTGCAGAAAGAGACCTTGCGCCACCTCCGAGTAAAGACGCCATTCGTGATCGAGTATGCACCTGCGGCTGAGTTCGCCGCCCTGGCGTTCAGAGAACCTGCCAGGTGTTGAACCACCAGAGACATGCCCTGATGTTCCAGCCATGTCCAGAGACGCAGAGCCTCTTGACAGAGGGTCCACGACCCCACCCCGCCTTGTTTGTTGCAGTAGCACATGGCGGTGGTGTTGTCCGTGAACACCTGCACTACTCTCCCCTTGACAGAGGGAAGGAATGCTTTCAGTGCAAGCCTGATCGCCTGCAGCTCCAAAAGGTTGATATGGAGCCGGGACTCCGCCGGAGACCAGAGGCCTCTGATCTCCGCCTCTCCCATGTGGCCTCCCCATCCCAGGAGGGAAGCATCCGTCACCACTGTGAACTCCGGTTGGGGAAGGGAGAGGGATCTGCCGTCGACCCAATGCCGGTTCGTGAGCCACCACTGCAATTGGTGTGCAGTGCCCTCCAAGATCTGGACGTGATCAGACAGGTTTCCCTGATGCTGCGCCCACTGGAACTTCAGGTCCCACTGCAGAGCCCGCATACGCCACCTGGCATGATTGACCAGCAGGATGCAGGAGGCCATGAGGCCCAGCAGCCTCAGAGTCACTCTGACCGAAACCCAGGACAGGGGCTGAAAGATGGGAATCAGAGCCCGAATGTCCCGGACTCGCTGTTCTGGAGGATAGACCCGAAACTGCGCCGTGTCCAGAACCGCTCCGATAAAGAGGAGCTTCTGGGAAGGAATCAGGTGCGACTTCGGCACATTGATGGAGAACCCCAGCAAGTGCAGGAGGTCGGCCGTAGTCTGGAGGTGGGAGACGACTGTCTGGGGCGAGCCCGCCTTCAACAACCAGTCGTCGAGAAAGGGGAAGACTGACACCCCTGATCTGCGCAGATGAGCTGCGACCACCGCCATCACCTTGGTGAACACCCGAGGGGCACTGGTAAGGCCAAAGGGGAGCACGGTAAACTGAAAGTGTTTGTGGCCTACCATGAACCGTAGGTAACGCCTGTGGGCTGGCAGGACGGGGATGTGGAAATAGGCGTCCTGCAAGTCCAACGCCACCAGCCAGTCTTGTGGGTCGAGAGCAGACAAGACCTGAGCTAGAGTGAGCATCTTGAACTTCTCTTTGCGGAGGAAGCGATTGACGTTCCGGAGGTCCAAGATAGGACGCAGGCCTTTGTCCTTCTTGGGCACCACAAAGTAGTGGGAATAACAACCACGACCTACTTCGGGCGTTGGAATGCGCTCGATGGCCCCCTTGGCCAAGAGGGCCGCAACTTCCTGCTGAAGAAGCACCAAGTGATCCCCCGACATGCGGTGGTATTGAGGTGGCATGGCTGGGGGGGGTAGTCTCGAAGGGGAGGGAGTAGCCCCTTCGGACTATCTCTAAAACCCACCTGTCTGAAGTGATGGTGCGCCAGTGAGGGAGGTGATGGCGGAGCCTGCCGCCCACTGGCGTGTGATGGACCTGAAAGTTCGGACTAGGAAGGTTTGGAGGCAGAGGTGGCAGGGGTGGTGGTAGTGGTCTGACCCGCCCGCTGGCCCCTGTGTCCGCCACGGCGGAAACCGCGTCCGCGCTAGGATGACTGTTGCACCGGCCAGTGGCTCTGTTGCGAACGCTGCGGGGCGCCCCTTACTGTGCCATGAAAGGAGCGAAAAGCGGAAGGCGGAGGAGGGCGGACTGCGGAGAGTCCCAAGGACTTGGCCATAGCCCGTGAGTCCTTAAACCGCTCCAACGCGCTGTCCGCTTTGTCGCCGAAGAGGCGACGGCCATCAAAGGGCATGTCCATAAGGGTGCTTTGGACATCCCCGGAAAATCCAGTTGTTCTCAACCAGGCGTGGCGACGAACCGCCACCGTCGTTGCCATGGATCTGCCCAGTGAGTCGGCGGTGTCTAGACCACAACGGATCATGAATTTGGCTGCGTCTCTCCCCTCTGCAACAGCCTGGGCGAGAGCAGGCCGGGCCTCCTCCGGACACTGAGACAGCACATTCGCCACCGTATCCCACAGACAGTGGGAATAACGGCCCAAGACGCATGCGGTGTTCACGGACCGCAGCGCAGAGCTGGTGGAAAAGAAAATCTTCTTCCCAAACTGATCCAGCTTCTTGGATTCCCTATCCGGCGGGGCGGAAGGGAAGGCGGTTGGGGAAGCAGAGGCTTGGACAACCAAGCTCTCGGGGGTGGGATGTTGGGAGAGGAAAAGAGGGTCACCCGGAGCCGGGCGATGGCGTCGGGCCATGTTCCTATCCACAGGAGCCCCTGTGGTGGGCCTGGACCAAGTGCCCAAAAAAACGTCCGAAAGGGCTTCATTAAAGGGCAGCAGCGGCTCCGCAGAAGTAGCTGCTGGCTGAAGCACCTCTGTCAGGAGGTTAGTCCTGACGGCCACAATAGGGAGCTTGAGGTGTAGGGCCTCCGCCGCCCTACGCAACACCACTGCATAACTGGCTCCCTCCTCCGTAGCCACGGTAGGAGGAGACAGCATGCCAAGGTCTGGTGAGGTATCCAGACCACTGGCTTCCCCCAGTTCCTCAGCCCAGTCCTGTTCAGACTCGCAGGCTGCAGCGAGAGGGTCATCCGACCCCTCCCAGTCCTCCCCTTGCTCCTCAGGCTGTTCAACAGGCCGAAAATAAGGAGCAGGGACATGGGGATAGAAATCCCCAAACGGCGTCGAGAACGGCATCGACCGACGCCGGACCGACGCCCCGTCCACTTCGGGGCTGAACCTGAGGTCGACGTCGTCCCGAGGAGTGGGCGGCGTCAGGATCAGTGCCGGTGGGGTCGACGTCGGTGGAGGTGTAACGAGGTCAACCGGCGTCGACCGGGATCCAGGCCTGGATCCAAGGGTGTCCTGCGGCGCCGGGGCCAGAGCCGACAGCGACGCCGGGGCCGGAGCCGCCGGCGACGAAACGCGAGGACATGCAGGTGGGACCGCGGGGCCCGAAGGCGCACCGGCGGGACCCGACGGCCCAAAGAGGCGAGCCATGGCCGACAGGAAGTCCTGTATCTGGGCCGGAGTCGCCGCCGACCCCGGGAAGGGGGGGTAGTCGGGCGGCGACTCCATGGACTGCGCCGGAGCCACGGGGGTGGCACCACCCGTACCCTCAGCCGCGTCGCGCGACCGGCGGGGAAGTCGAAGAATGATGACGTTTCTTCGACTTCTTGTGCTTCGTCTTACCTGACCCCGAGTGCGAAGACTTCGATCCCGACGATCGTTGATGGTGACTCCGCGCACGGTCCCTCGACCTCTCTCTAGACCGGGACCTGTCATGGCGCGGAGCCGACTGCCGGGCTTCGAGCAGCTTTCGGGACCGCTCCCGCAAAGACTTCGGAGCCATGGACCGGCAGTCGGGGCACGACTTGGGGTCGTGGTCGCGCCCCAGGCAGAAGAGACACACGCGGTGCGGGTCCGTCACCGACATCATCCGATGACAGTCCTCGCAGGATTTGAAACCGGGCATCCCTAACTGCACCAGGAATCGATATCGACTCGAAAAAGGTGAGAAAAAGATCTCAAAAACTTAGTCAAAAAGAGACTAGGGGTACCGCTCTCTCCGGATCTGCGCTTGCTGGCGCGGAAAAAGAAAGAACTGACGTCAGCGCGCGTGGGCGGCGTCCAAGTAGCGCCCGCGACGTCATCTCCGCGACCACGACGCCAACGACGGACGCGGAGCCGCACGACGTCCCTACCGACGCGCAGGGGTACTGCTGACGAAAACTTTCCAGATCCAGTCTGACGCCTGGAGATATTCTAAGGTAAGGAATCTATCACTATGTGTTTCTTTCAGATACAGTCTAGCAGCAGATTCATTAACTTTTGAGTTCTCCCCAGGTGCCAGTCTGGATCCGGAAATTTTTCAGCAGGCCCTCTGCGCACCGGGGGACGGCGTCTTACGGCTCTGCGATGACGCTGACTCCGGTCATGACATCAGTGAAGGCATATAAGTCCCCTCTAGCGCACGGATGTCAGTTTCTTCTGTAAAACCTGCTGCACCAGAACGTGGAGCCACTATAGAAACTGGTTGTGGAAACAGTGTGCCAAAAAGATCAAAAATCTTTGAAACATTAATAAAGGAGGAACATCAAATGGCATGTTAACACTCAACATGAATTTTAAAGAAAACCCCCCAAAAGAATCAACGAAGCACAGGGCTACATGAAACCCTGCACCCTGGTAAATAACCACCATGCAAGGGAAGAAAACCTTATACTCCATAGATCATACATCAAAAATCTTTGAAACCCTGTGCCTTGGTAAATAACCCTCATGTAAGGGAAGAAAACCTTACACTCTAGAGCCCATTCATCAGTGGTAATGAGTGGCTTGAAAATAGCAAAACAAAATCTATAAAAACAACACCAAGCTGTTTGTTGAATCACACCATTACGTGACATATTGATAGTGCCAATACCAGGTATGATGATATCAAACAAAGTAATTCAAAGAAAGAACAAATAAATCAATACTGCCCACTGGTGTCCAATTCAGTGTGAAATAGAAAACACCCCCGCCCTACCTACCACACACATTTGGAATTGGACGGTATGGCAACATCTAAACAAAACTATGTGGCCAGGCCAAGTGGTGTATTGAGTCCCAACATACGTTGAGATAGTGATCCCCGGTATATATAACCAGTACTGAAAAAGGGTATAACCATTACCTCATAGGCCATTCGCAGATTGGGGAGGATGGGCAGCGAGTTAATGAATATGCGGCTAGAATGTGTCTCTACCAGATATTAATTTACTGAAGGTAAGTAACCTTTCCTTCTGATAGAGGCATCTAGCCGCAGATTCCTTAACTTTTGAATTAAATACCATAGCTATACCCCCCTTGAGGAGGGTCTGCAAACCAATCCTACAAAATTTCTCAAAGAGAACAAGCCGGTCATAACTAAAAACCGACCAAATGTATGTAGGGATAGCAGAACAAGAGCTTGGCTCTTAATAGAATCCATGATCACTGTCACAGAACATATAAATAATAACCAACCTTACAGGCCAGAGAGAAACGAACCTTGAAGGAAAAGGGGAAAAAACCCTAAAGAACCATCTGTCAGTTATCAGACATTATCCTCTATTCCCCAAAGGGAAAGAAAACTAATTGACTAAAAGGGCTGAGTGCAAGATAAAAGTCATGTAATCCACATTCTTCACAACAATAAAGAAATATCAGAGAAAGAACTGTGCTAATTAAATCCAAAAGAAGGACTCTCAGAACTCATTCCATTATACCAAGATGAATGAACACCAAAAGAACGATGAACAATAATACCTCCATAATATTGAGAATTTTGTTTGAACAAAATGACCACTCGAAGGTTACATAAAGCACTGTAAAGAGACTAAAATGACACTAATAGTTTTGAATTTAATATTGATAGCCATCAATGATGCCAGTCGTAAAGAAAATTCCCACAAAGGTGTATCACCTGGACATATACATAATATATATAAATTTGTGTCACAATAGACTCCGAGCGGTTTGACAACAGATAGAGCACAGCTGGCCCACATTCACTGCAGGACCGCAGGTATCTACAAAGCCTGCGCCTGCATGGCATTCAGTGTCATGGTCCGAAAGTCTGAACTTGACTCCAAGCAGTGGGAACGCTCAAAATACCAAGGCAAGCAAAAGATGAAAAGGGAACACACCTATTAGTGCAGTATCAAAACATTAAATAAGGAAAAGATGAAACATTAAAAGGAAATAATATATAAAATGAATCCTTGTTAGCAACAAGCGCATGCAACAACACGTGATACAAAACACAATTTGATCACAAGTTCGCCTCAAGAAGTAACAGCCATGAATTCCCCAGGACTTATAAAGCACAGTAAAAATAGATACATACCCAAAAAAGACAGGTAGTATATAACCTCCAGACAGATGCAAAAAGCATTGTGGGAGAATAACAAGAAGAGCTTCTTATAAAGCCTGAAAACTCCACCATAAATTGTATGACCGAAAACAGGTAAAGAAAGTGTAGCTACAAGTCTCCATCAGGCTGTTTCCGACACTACCTATCACACAGCGTAAGATACAGAGTTCACCCCATTTGTTCTAGGAATGAACAAATGAATTACCTATCCCCTTCACAGCGGATGTAGGAAGCTGGCTCTGTATATACTATACCAAAGTGAGGTATAGTGTGCACAGAGTCCAGGGGATCCCCAAAGGTAGGCAGAGGTAAAGTTAGATAGCACCTCACTCTCTATTTGTGGTAGTGTGGTCGAGCAGTAAGGCAGTATCAGAGGACATTGTTAAGCACTTGTTGTACCCACTCAATCAGCAAATGATTTCACACACTCAAAAACTGAACTTCAGACCAATTGGTTTTGTATAAAAATATTCTTTTAGCTATTTTATTTCCTAGAACCAAGCAAGCCTGGCACAGGTAAGTTGTTAGATACTTTGCAGTAAATATACAGTTTGAAATGCAGTTGTAAATGTACTTTGAAATGGTTACAGTTTGAATTACTGGTAATGCAATACTGTGAAATGCTGTACATAAACTTTGTATCGATTTTGCAATAAGAATTACAGGTAAGTTACTTTTACGTTACTTTTGAGATTACTTTTTAGATTACTTTTTCTACTCAGTGTGATATGCCTAGATATCACACTGGGACATTTCTTAGAGAAAAGGGAAGTAAAATCAGTTTTGCACAATTGTTATTTTTCAGGTTTCCATACAAATCAACTCCACACTTAGAACATTTTTCAGAGAAAAACAGTCAATAGGTTCCTATGGAGAGAAATTAAGTTAACGGTTACCAGGTAAGTAATCGGTCTTTGGAGTTGAGTTTCTGGGGTTAGACCAAGGGTTCTCCCAGGGTCAAGGATGCACTCTCGTTACACCCTCAGCGGCACTAGGGCGGCCAGGTGCAGAGTGCTGAGGCCCAATGTTATCCAATGGGGGATAGGAGGCCTCCGGTTGGTGGCTGCTGGCAGGCCACTTGGGTGTGGGAGCAAAGCTCCTGGACTTTAGCTCAGGGCAAATGGGGAAACAAAGTAGCACCAAAGGTGCACCCTCAGCGGCACTAGGGCGGCCGGGTGCAGGGTGCTGTTTTGACAATGGGTCCCTGCCCTGGGGTGGGTACACCCCTTAATATGCCACCCTCCAGTGGGAGGGGCATGAGCCTGTCCCTGGTTGGCTGAGTCCCCCCCATCTGCAAGATGGCGGGGACTAAGAGTTGTGCTTCACCTTGCCTCCCCCACCTGAGGGGTGGAGTTGGCAGAGGTGGGCACACCTCTCTTCCTCACTTGTTTTTCCCGCTGGTTCTCCCGCCCAAAGTGGGGGTCAGAACCAGTGGGGACCAGTTGCTGCAAGCAGCAAGTGGCCTGGGTAAGCTCACAAAGGCGGCAAGCCTTTGAAGCTTCCCCTTCGTGAACCCTGCCCATCCTGGGGGAGGAGGCTTGGCACCTCGTCCCAGGATGTGCATTGTTTCAGGCCCCAGAGAGCAGCAGGCTCTCGACCCAGGGGTCCAGAAACATGTCTGGTGGTGGCAGCTGAAAGCAGCCACTCAGCCTGGACACTAGTGGTGGGTTAGTTTTCAGGGGGCATCTCTGAGATGCCCTCTGTGTGCATTTTCCATTAAATCCCACACTGCCATCAGTGTGGGTTTAATGTGCTGAGAAGTTTGATACCAAACTTCTCAGTTTTCAGTGTAGCCATTATGGTGTTGTGGAGTTTGTAATGACAAACTCCCAGCCCCATATCCTCTTAATGGCAGCACTACACTTACAATGTCTAAGAATAGACTTAGACACTGTAGTCCTGTGCCCTCACCACTGGTATAGTGCACCCAGCTAGAAGGGTGACTGATCTATGCCAGGGCAGTGGGTTGTAGGCATGGCACACAGAAATGTGTGCCATGTCGACTCTTCACTTTGTTCTGCACCAAAACACACAGCCTGCAAAGGCAGTGTGTGAGTGTAAAGGTACAGGGCGTTTAAGGGTGGCACAATAAGTGTTGCAGCCCTTAGAGGTCTTCCCTGGTCACAGTGCCCTGGGTACCTGTGGTACCATTTAGCAGGGGCGGACCTATGACTAGCGATGCCAATTGGGTTAGTTTTGGGGAAAGAACAAAGGCCCTGGGAACCTGATTGGCAGGGACCCAGGGCACATCAAGTCAAAGTGCATCAGTACTCTGGCAAAAAAGTGGGGGGGGTTACTGCAACAGAAACCCACTTTCCTACAGCGGAGAAGGCAACTAACTCGTGTTTTCCAAAGAATTCACCATAAACTCTGAGTTTACTCTCACAATTTTCCAAAAAGTGAAGCACATATAATAAAAAAGTAGATATGCAGTCCGCTCAGAAGGAGAAAACAATCTGCACCATAAAAACACATAGTCCATAGTCCAAGAGGACGTTAATGAATGATGAACCACAAGAACATGTATTCAAAAGAATACAAAACATAGGCCCTGAATCCACCATCGTCATAATGAATATATAGACAGAAAGTGGTGACAGTGGTCAAACAGTTCAGCTCGCACATCACAAATATTCAGAAGAAGTAATGGCTGCAAACAAGAAGTATATAGCTCGAATGGACATACAACACTGAGTCACCAATCTAGTGTTTAACAAATATCAGAAAGAAATAATTATCAAGGAAGCAGACAAGGGAGGCAATTTGGTGCTCATGAATACACAAGATTACATTCATGAAATAGACAGACAATTGCCTGATGCCACAGCATACTTTAAACTGAGTTCTAATCCCTTACATCAAATCACATTAACAATAGAGAGGAAACTCAAGATCTGGCGTGACTAATGCCTTATCAGCAATTTGGAATTCAGATACATGTTCATACCTTATCCCAGGGCACCTTGTATCTATGCTCTTCCCAAAATACATAAACCTGGTAAATATCCGCCAGGTAGACCAATTATATCTGGAATTGGATTTCCAACCGAGCATAACTAGGAATACATTGATGTCTTCTTACAACCTTTAGTGTGTAACCTTCCATCGTATGTACGTGATACTTAAAATCTATTGAATCAACTAGTTGACTTTAGTTGGTCTGACAAATGTTGTTTTGTAACTCTAGACATTTGTTCACTCTATACATCCATCCCCAAAGAAGCAGGTACCAAGGCTAGCCACTATTTTCTATCATCTCGAGATGCTATGTTGTGGGAACATACATTGACGCTAATAGAAATTATTACACTTGTTTTGGACAACAATGTTTTTCTACACAATGGTATTAGGTCCCTTCAGTGCCACGGCGTGGCAATGGGGTCGAAATTTTCTCCTTCTTTTGCCAACCTTTTTATGGGTTGGCTTGAGAAAGTTTAGATTTGGAGGAACTGCCCGGGTGAAATGATGAATCATGTGGTCTACTGGGGTTGTTGATCTGGACAGGGGGTGAGGCCCTACTGGATGCTTTTTGTGACTTCCAGAACAACAATCAATGTAACATTGTATTCACACATCAACACAGCCTAACAGAGATAACATTTTTAGATATGAAACTGTATATCAAGAACAAAAAATACTGTCTTCCTTGTATAGAAAAGCTACGGCCTGTAATTCAATTCTACATGCTCATTCTTCACATCCTAGATCACAGGTCTCTCCTATTCCCTTTGGAGAGATGACTAGGATAAGACGTAATTGCAGTGAAGATGAGGTCTTTCGATCTGAAATAGAGAATGCTGAAAAGAGATTCTTAACAAGGGGATATCCACCAGACCTCATCTCTGCTGCTAAACAACAGATTTTAAAAACTGATTGAGTAAAGTTACTCAAGGATAAGAAGAAACCAATAACCAATAATAACAGGGTTTCTGTGATTACACTCTACCATACCGAGTCACATGTTTTACAATATCATGCTCAAGCATTGGCACATACTCAAGGTTGACTCCACTCTAAATAAATGTATCTCGGACAAACCAAGGTTCACTTATAAAAGAGGTACAAGTCTACACAATATACTGTGCCCCAGTTTTGATAATTCGAAAAAGATGAACACAGGTTTAGATTAATTACCTCCTGAATCGAAGGGTCTCTTTAAATGCTGACATTGCAATATGTGTCAATACGCCCTGGATAAGACCAAAGGTTTCAAATATAACATGACCTTTAAACACAAAATAGACACTTCTATCAATTGTAACGCCGAATTTGTGGTCTACTGTGTCCTGTGTGTATGTAAACGCATTTATATTGGTAGCACTATTCGTCCCTTAAAAGGCAGGATTCAAGAGCACATTTGTGCCATCAGGAAGGATAACAAAAACTATCCCCTAGCTGTGCACTTTAACTCTTACCATGGGTCTGCAGATTTGCCATTAATAACATTCCATGGTGTGGGGATTGCTCGGGATCATCCCAGAGGAGGGGACAGAACAAAATTGTTGAGAAAACTAGAAACGGGTTGGATAACCAAACTCAGGGCTGTGTACTATGGCTTGAATGTGGATAGGGAATTGTATGTGTTCTTAAATGACTAATTGTTAGCCAGTGGTTCATCTCAAGCCTTTTCTTGACATTCTATAACAAACATTCTTGCATTCCCTTTACATTCACCTTTGGGGGCAGTTGCCCAAATGGACCTACTACATTGGGAAACTTGATTAGGTCTATTGAATTTTGGAAGCATCCCGTAGAGGTCTGAAATGACCCATAGGTGACCAGTCTACATCTTTATGGCAGTATGTATTTGGTTTGTCATTATACCAAAAGTTCCATAAGATATTTAAAGAGTTTGTTGATTATGTCTTTGTTAACTGCAATATGTCTATTGGGTGGAAGTGTCACCTATCGTTTGTACTGTAATACACTTTATGAACGTTATACTTATCAATATGTCATATATATTTTTACCCTGTCTGTATTCTGTATATTCATTTATCCCATTGAAATGTGTGTCATTAATTATGCCTGTACTTTCTAGCACTTTTTGGGATTAATACTTTCTTCCTCCATTGCTTGCCTTTTCTTTACCTTTTGTTCTAATTACTGCATGTTGGTTACATAGCATTACGCGATATGGGAGGGCTCGGCTGCCATACATCCCAATTTTTTTAGACATTTCTCTTGAATTTGTTTACAGTGCTTCTTGCCACATATTTGTTAAAATCCAACACAATAAATATGGCGCACAACTCTGCTTAAAGAACGGAATAATGAGCTGTTACAATTTGGTAATCGCTTTTGACTTATAAGGATTCGTTACATGACACACTGGAGGTTTGGGGCTTTCTGCCAGACCCTCATTTTAGCTAATTTCAGGTTAAACACCTACGCCATGTTTGACTGCAGTGTACATGGTGAGAACTCGATGCTTTAAATTTTGACGCTCACTTCTTAAGGTGAATTGCTGATTTGTTGTCACTTCTTACCGTAACTCTTGCCAGATTTCCCTTCTTTCGGGCTGCTCCGGCTGTATGTTTACTTCATGCTTTACTTTTGTTGATTTGGTGAAAATTTGATGCATTAAATATGGCGCCCATTTTTCAAGACGGATTATTGAGCTGTTGTTTCTTTTACCCAAACCTTCCCCACTCACGTGCTCATACCATGCACACGTCCACACTGATGATGCTGCCGGTAAGCGTTTGCTTTACTTCTTAGATCTGTCAAGGTTATTCTCTGGATTGCGGTGGGCGGCTTTTTGGACACTCTTCCATGCAGACGTATTTTTATTTTTATTACTGTTTCAGCAACTGTCACACTTCACAACTATCGGTTTATCATATCCGTTGGCGTCACAACGTCTCTACCAGGATGTTGTCTTTCCTTTGATGCCAGGTAAGATGGCGCTAGCCGTCTGGGGAATCATTCACTCTTCGTGTTTGAGAATGTGTTCCATATGTGTATCGGCAAGCGTGTGGGACTAATGTCTCACTTGGTGAAACGAATGCCAATTAAATGACAATACCTGGGTCTTAACAATGATTGTGTGACTCATATTTCTTAACGCTTTTACAAAGCTCTCTTTTAGTTGCTTGAACATATACATTTTACATGCAACTAATTAATTATGATTAGGGCTCCCAGTTTTCCATTTTTACTGATCTTTACAGATAAATACAGACAGAAAACAATGTGTTTCCTGTCTGTTTTTATTTTTAAAAGCGGAAAAATACAGAAGATTGTGTTTCTTGTGAGTGACTTTTCATGCTGCCCTTCATGAATTCCAGGCCAGAAGCTGACCATATAGACAGCATGGGGAGTTAAAAAACAGAATGAGATTTCCTTAAATACAGGGCATATTTTAACATATATTTGTATGTAATGCTAATATTTGCCTGAGGGTGTAATGTGTTGCTACACTGGCTGCTTAATTTGCTAAAACACAACAGGCATCAAAGTGTGAGTGAGTGTTTATCAGTTAAATACATGTGGAAATATACAATTTTATCATTTCATTTGTTCTTAAAAAACAAAATAAATATGGATAAATACCAAGATGGGTAAAACATAAATATGGATAAATACCAAGATGGGTAAAACATAAATATGGATAAATACAGACGGAAATGTTTAAAAAATAAATACCATAAAAGCAGGAGCCCTAATTATAATAAACAGATGAACTCACGATCTTTTTGGTCATCCAAGAGCTTACGGAATGACATGCCCTCTATAGAATACGAAGCAATTGATTCTTAACCTTTAGAGATTACTTCACAGCTTTGATTTGCTTACTTGGAATTGTTTTTGCGGTTGTCAATACTCATGGTCGACTTTCTTTTTCCCAGCAAAATCACACTGTTTTGATGATACTGAACTCTTTTGCTGAAATGCTTGGCTGCCTTCGAAAAACTGTCTGAAATCAACTGATCTTTGTCCTCTGGGCACCGATGTATTCTTGAGTAACAGCTTTTAGGAGCCAGACGTGTATTGGAGTGTATTAACTCCTGATGAATTTTTGAGGTGGTTATCATTAGTTTTTTTGGTGTGATGCATGGGATATAGTCTCTATTGCTCATAGGCTCACCTTAGGTTCAAACACAAGGATGTGGTTCTTACTCTGAATTCTGACGGTTTCTCTGGGAATAACTCCTATTTGTGTGTTCTCCTTTTCTCTTTTTTTCATTTTCCCATCACTGTTATCATTACACTTATTAACAAAGGTTTTTTCTTTGGGGTTTCCAAGGTCACTTCCTCCCCTTCTGATCTCTCTATAAATTGCAACTGTAGTACTTCTTAAACCTGGCACATGAGTGCTTGGCATATTTAATGATCATTAGACAATATAAAATACACCGTGATGGATCAAAACAATTGAGATTGTTTAGTGTTTTTTTAAATATGTATTTCTTAAACTTACAGTCTTGAGAAAGTCGTCAAACGACGAAACACGTGTCGGCTGTTTCAGTTTTGGATTACTATCAGATTGAATGCTTAAAGAAATAAAAAGCTCTTGGAATTCGTATTTTGGAATCTAATTCATTGATTATCAATCCTCTGCTCTTTGAAGACAATTATTGGACCTGTCGGATTGACAGACCACAATACTAACTTTGTAGTGCTCTGGAAAGGTTTATCATGTCATAATAAATATGCGTACCACAAGAGTAGTGAGGATATACTACGCTGACTAATCTAACGAGTAAAGAGACCAGAGAGCCCTATATACAAGACTTACCACTGCCATACTAACATTCCTCTATGAGAAACAACAAAAGTTCGAAACCATGCACATTTTAGAATTCTGGAATGCTTCAAAGAAGCTTGCGTTAGAAAATCTTCCATACAAGAAGACACGTCTTTTGACAATAACGTCTTGAGCACAAAGCTCATCCTCAGAGGCCAAGGGACAAAGGGAAACCTTCCTCGGTCATCTAAATCAATACCTGCCTAAAAAAAGGGGAAAGAAAAATTGGTACTGAGAATAAAACATCTGCTCTCACAGGACACCAAGTGGTCAACCCAACACTGGACATGTAAAATGCTCTAACAAAGCTTACTCGCTTTGAAAGAAAAAGCCTGCATCTCAAGTAAAAAAACAAGTTACACCAGTAACAACAACGAAAACTTATGACTCTGAAAACCTCTGTCTTTCATGGAAGTATCTTAACGCTGCATCAGCTTGATTCCCAAAAAGATGGGCACCATCAAATGGCATGTCGACCAAAGTCGATTATACAGCCTCCGAGCAACCCGAAGTTGCCAACCAAGCCCTACGCCTTAATGCCACTGCAATGCCATAGCGCGACCTACAGAGTCTGCAGTGTCCATAACACAACTTATGGTAAGCCTAGCAGCCTGCTGACCATCTTTAATCAAATGACCAATCTCCAAGTGGACATTATCCGTAAGAGATGGTAACACATTCTGTAGCGAATCCCATAAAGCATGGGAATATAGTCCCAGCACACAAGATGTATTTGTGGATCTCAAGGTTGAGCTTGCCGAAGCAAAGATGTGTTTACCACATACATCACGAGTCTAGACTCATTGCACACTGGAGTCTTCGGAACAGAATCTACATCCAGCGAATAAGTCGCAACCTTAGTCACCAAGCTACAGGTGGAAGGGTGTCTATGAAGACAAACTGGATCCCCAGGTGCAGGCAGGTGTCTACGTGCAATATCTCGATCCACTGAGGCCCCGACTCAGGCTTGGCCCAAGTACCTAATAAAACATCAAAAAGGGCCTCCCCAAACAGAACAGGTTCTTCCCCTGTCTGTCCCTGAAAAAGGACCTCGATCAAAGGGTCTGTGGACCTTTGCACCGTAGGAAGTGACAAGTTTAAAACTGTGGCCACTTTCCTTAGCATGTCTGCAAAGGAGGAACTTGTCTCCATGGCAAGGCCAGGGGGAGAAAGCAACTCTGAAGCTGGAGAAGAATCCAGACCACTAGCCTCTCCCAGAGCAGACAACCAGCTCTCCTCCATCTGAGGCACATTAATGTCAGAAATGGGCTGAAAGGGCCCTGCCTCGATCGACACAGGCTGTCTTTCCACAATCTCTTCCTGAGAAGTATTCAAAACCTGCCTATCCCCTTCAGTTTGAATAGTGGACTCTACAGCCGACGTCCTACAACGCCTACATGGTGGAGGAGAAGCAACTTCGACCGGCGCCGCCAACGTCAGTATCGGAATCGGCTGATCGAGGTCCAGCGTCATAGGTCGAGATCCCGAAGGACTGTTGACCTGCACCAAAGCGGCGCCGGCCGACATCGACCGGCGCCGACCCCTCGAGTCCAACGGCTCAACCGTCACCGAGGGCAAAAACTCAAACAGCGCCCCACTCACCTCCTTGGGGCCTAAAGGCGCTCCAGAGGGAGATGGGGTCCCAAAGATGAGGTGCAAGGAATTATAATATTCCTTCATCTGAGCCATCGACACACCAGCTCCCGGAAACACGGGAAGACGAGGTGCAGAGTCGCGTACGGCCTCCTCAACCGTCGAGCGGGAGGAGGCATGGGAGACGGAGTCCCCACGCGGTGAAGTCCGAGAATGCCGCGACTTCAACAGCCCCTTACCTTTTGACTTCCCCGGAGAATGACATCCTCCAGTCCGGCTTCGGCTCCTAGATCGACCCCGCTTTTTCCAAGACGATGAAGACCGAGGCTGGGAAGCCTCAGAGGATCGTGACACACGCGCCGCTATCAATTTCAGTAACAGAAAGGTGGGAAACCCAATATACCCTTGGAGGCTTGGGCAGAACAGCTAATAATAGGTAAATATGCCTACAAGGGATTTTGTTCAATGTACTCAGTTGAGTTATTCCAGTCTATTACTTGTTGGTCGAGCCCCAAATGGTGGCTGACTTTTAGATAATCTGGGCATCAATGCATTTATTTGGAATAGGAAAAATCTATAATAAGCAGTTTCACAACACGGGAATGTATTTTTCAAACTATAAGCAAATTTAATGTGAACAAATCAGGAGGGGGTACATAAGGTTATAACAAAACACCATGATAGAGGATATTGAATATTATACAAAAGAATAAACCTTCAAATCATAAGTATGAACATCAATTCCAAATGATACAACAAATAGGAAATGAATCTGAAAACAGCAGAAAACAATTCCTAAACACAAAAGTTGCTAGGGAATTAGATGAGCTTGTCGACGTTTCTGTCTTTCTTGGTAAATTTATCCGTTAGACCATCTTCAGGACAAAGAGTAAGATGTTTACAATAGTCCCTTATGTCTGATCAAATATTCAGTTTATACCAAAGAAGTCTCAACTTTAAAACAATTCCAGGTCCAAGACACCGGAAGGGCCTTATGAATCGGCTAGAGCAGATATCCACACGATTAATGAAAAAGGGGCGCAGTTCCGCTAAAAATATATTCTTGGCGCCGCTCACGTTGAACTGTCCTGTATTAGAAAAATATTAGGATCTCTAGTCTCCTTCGTGACTCCAAACGCGTACCACTGGTCATACTGTCTATTTGACCAGCAGTACGCATTTCGAGTCTGCGCCCCTTTTCCATTAATTGTGTGGATATCTGCTCTAGCCGATTCATAAGGCCCTTCCGGCATCTTGGACCTGGAATTGTTTTAAAGTTGAGACTGAATATTTGATCAGACATAAGGGACTATTGTAAACATCTTACTCTTTGTCCTGAAGATGGTCTAATGGATAAATTTACCAAGAAAGACCGAAACGTCGACAAGCTCATCTAATTCCCTAGCAACTTTTGTGTTTAGGAATTGTTTTCTGCTGTTTTCAGATTCATTTCCTATTTGTTGTATCATTTGGAATAAATGTTCACACTTATGATTTGAAGGTTTATTCTTTTGTATAATATTCAATATCCTCTATCATGCTATTTTGTTATAACCTTATGTACCCCCTCCTGATTTGTTCACATTACATTTGCTTATAGTTTGAAAATTACATTCCCGTGTTGTGAAACTGCTTATTATAGATTTTTCATATTCCAAATAAATGCATTGATGCCCAGATTATCTAATAAGTCAAAAAGAAAGGGGGGGAGAAAGAGGGACAAAGCTAGGTCCACCCTCCTAATGCAATAGTAGACCTACAAATCCGGTGTGACCGGATAGGGACCTAGCTGGGATGTAGACTTTCACTCAATCCGAGCTTAAAAATCTTAAGGAAGGAAAACTTTCCTTTCTTGAGTCCCCTCACTCACCAGGGTTTCCCCATGGTGACATGCTTCATCATTGGGCCCATCTCAACCCGCTACGGGCTGAGGCGTGCTATGACTTGCGATGAGACGTAGGAGCACTAATCGTGAGAAGCTATGTGTGGTGCAGTGATTATCTAATAGTCAGCCACCATTTGGGGCTCGACCAACAAGTAATAGACTGGAATAACTCAACTGAGTACATTGTACAAATTCCCTTGTAGGCATATTTACCTATTATTAGCTATCAATTTCAGGCATCGCTCCTTTAACGGCTTCTGTTTTAGTTCCTGGCAGGAGCCACAATCTTCGGTGTCGTTGTGCTCGTCTAAACACTGCATACAAATTGTATGTGGGTCCGTCACCGACATATGTCGGCTACAAGACCCACAAGGTTTGAAACCTGTAGACATCAGTCAAAGGCACACTGTTCCACCGACACAAAGTGTCGAAGCAGAACAAGAAAAAAATCGACCCGAGGAACCTCTTCTCCAGATCCGCGTTACAGCGAGCGGGAGGGGACTTATATGGCTCCACTGACGTCACGACTGGAGTCGAAGTCATCGCAGAGCTGTACGGCGCACAGAGGTACTGCTGAAAAATGTCCGGATCCTGACTGGCGCCTGGGGAGAATTCAAAAGTTAATGAATCTGCGGCTAGATGTCTCCATTAGATAAAGTTGGTTCTGGCAGAGACAGATTTTGTCGAGTTTGATAGATATTGGACCAAACACTGGGCTGCTCAGTACTGAGGGACGTATTAGCGGGAGATTAGTTATGGTAGTAGTTAGTGTCAATTACTAGTCAAAAATACAGCAGTGGAGGAAGGGCAATCTCCCTTAACCTGTACTCTCCAAATTAAAAACACATTTGAAATTTTGGTAAAAAAACAGTGATGGTAGGCCCAGGACTGTGTATTAATGCAATGTATAAAAATGACATTTTCTTAGCACTGCTATCGAACAAGTTACTTACCTTCGGTAACTATATATCTGTAAGAAACATAGGTTAGTTATAGATTCCTTACCTTAGAATTACCCCCAGGTGTCAGACTGGATCCGGAAAGTTTTCCGTCAGCAGTACCCCTGCGCGTCGGAAGGTGGCGTCGGTTGACTCCGCGTTCGTCATCGGCGTCGTGGTCGCCGGGATGACGTCGCGGTAGCTACATAGACGCTGTCCTCGCGCGCTGACGTCAGTTCTGTACACGATTTTCCACGCCAGAAGCGCAGAGCCATGCAAGACACTGACCACTGGTGCACAAAACTAGGGCCCTGAAAGGAAGACCTTAATCCTAGAAGTCAGTTCGCAGAACGGGGAGGATGGGTGGGGAGGGAAGGAATCTATAACTAACCTATGTTTCTTACAGATATATCAATACCGAAGGTAAGTAACTTGTTCATCTGAAAGAAACAGTTAGTTATAGATTCCTTACCTTAGATTAGATACCCTAGCAATACCAACCCCGGAGGTGGATCTGCGAACCAAGTTCACATCAGAAAGTCCTGGAGAACAGAACAGCCAAAGAGGCCGTCTCTCCGGACTTGACTGTCTAGGCAGTAGTGTTTGCTGAACGTGTGCAGCGGTGCCCACGTAGCTGCCTGACAGATGTCATTTAGGGGGACTCCTCGTCCCAAAGCAGTTGTAGCTGCCATTGTCCGGGTGGAATGGGCGCGCAGCCCCACTTGTGGCTCCTTATTTATTTATTTATCTATAAAGTTTTATATAGCGCGAACAAGATCCCGAAGGATATCAGAGCGCTTTACAAAAGGATGGAAGGAAGGTAATAAATGCAATATCGACATCAAAAAAGACTAAGAAACATGAATAATTACAGTACAAAGGGGTCAAAGGAGAATAATACAACAGCTAATACATAGCGGGCTAAGAAGGGGGCAAACGATGAGGTAAAGAAGAGTAGCCTCAAATGGTGGTCTAACAGTTGTAGGATCAGAGACTTAGAGTGGATGATCATAACCCATTTAAGGTAAGAACTTGTTCATTAGGAATCTTTTGGCTTCCAGTTTGAAAGCAGCCGTGGAGGAGATTCTGCGTACTTCCGGTGGGAGAGAGTTCCAGATCTTCGGGGCAGCGCCAGAGAAGGCTCGGTGGCAGGTTCTCTTTTTGCTATAGATGTGTGGTTTCAAGAGGAAAGAGTTCGCACTTCTTGAGGGTCTACCAATGAATGCAGTTATGATTTCACCCCCTACAACTCATCATGAATCCTAGTGTATGATGACACTCCTCCGGGGCACAGCCACCCTCCGACCACTTTGCAGTGCGTGACCTAAGCCCTGGCCCCCAAACGTGATGCCCCTGCGACGCCTATCTCGTCTCGCTGCCCAGGACGTCGGCCCCTCCGCCCAGCATGTTCCCTCTCCGGGGGCGAACGTCCCTGCCTTCTCTGGTGTGGCGACGTCCATTCTCGTTTCACAGCGATGAGGCGATGACCACAACTTCTCCCGCCTGACGAAGCCCCCAGGCGCTCGACGCCTCCTTCTTTGCCAAAGAGTAGCAGGCTTTGATGCACAGAACGACCCACATGAAGATGGTTCGTTTGTGCACGGTCCGAACTTTCTTAGTGCCCACGTAACCAACAAGGAGCTGGTCGTCCACCCGGAATTGTTTGGTGCGATCCAAGTAGAAGGAAAGCGCATGTTTTGGATCCAGACGTTGGAGCCTCTCTTCCTCTTTCGAAGGATGCGGAGGTGGAAAGAAGGAGGGCAAAGTGATGGCTTGGCCAATGTGGAAAGAAGTAACCACCTTGGGAAGAAAGGAAGATCTAGTTCTTAGGACGACCTTGTCCGGATGGACAGCCAGAAAGGGAGGCTTGGAAGAAAGAGCTTGCAGCTCACTCACCCTGCATGCAGAGGTGATGGCCACCAGAAAGGCAGTTTGCAAAGTGAGAAGTCTGAGAGGACAGTTATGTAGTGGCTCAAAGGGAGCGCACATGAGGTAGGTAAGAACCAAGTTCAAGTCCCACTGAGGCATTACGAAGGGAACAGGAGGAAAAAGATGAGTAATGCCTTTAAGGAATCTATTTACAACAGGGGACTTGAAAATAGAAGGCTGATCAGGAAGCCTAAGGAAGGCTGAAATGGCCGAGAGGTAGCCCTTTAGAGTGCCCAGAGCAGAGCCCTGCTGGGCCAAAGAAAGGAGGAACAAGAGAACCTCTGAAAGAGGGGCGGAAAGGGGATCCACAGCCCACTACTCTTCCCCGTACAGAGGAAAATTATTGAGAGTAAGTAAGTAATTTATTGTATGGTTAATTAAAACTCACAATATAAAACATTCGGACAGTAAAAATACATATATCAACCTTGTCTCTCTTTATACTTTAACGTTTAAGATTCGCTCTTCCAGGTAAGCTTATTGATGTTGTACTATGGACAAAAGTCATATCATCCTCAGTTTCCTTATCTATACAATCCTTTCAAGTATATAAAAGCATGGACAAGGTGCTTTGTGCTTCAGGTTGCCTATTCAAACCATTTTAAAATGAGTAAACAACATAATAAAGTGCATGTGCTTCAAAGTGCAAAACCTGGGTTTGACAACACAGGCCCGCTTGTGGGTTGGCTGTTGACGTGCTCAATAAAAGTATGCTAGCTGCTTGCTATTCTGCTTTCGCCTCTTGCTGGTACTTTAATCTTCCAGCCACTAAATCGAAGTACTTTGTAAGTCAGCAGTTTAGCTGGATCTCTTCTGGGTTAAAACGCAGTTTTACAGCCTGCCTGCAGGTCCTGATACCCTTCTGATTCCATATTGCTCAAAGTAACGCGTGCCTTTTGTCCATCAAGCTTGGGCAGATACAAATAATGTGTATTAGGTCCTCATTTCCTGTTCCACAAAGACGACAGGACTGTTCTTCTTGTCTCCTTTTCCAAGGTGCCAGGTGAGGGAGAATTGGTAAAATGCCAAAACGCAACTTTAAATAATTTTCTTTCATCTTCTGTATGACTCCCTCTTTCAATTAAGCTTGTGGCATAAGAGCTTTATAGTCATTCAGCACTATCCATCCGTGAGCCCTCTTGGCCAGAGTTTCCTTGTCTTCTGTTATGGATATCATTTTTGTTACTTTGGTTACAACCTTTTTAAAGCTCTTATGATCTGTGGATGATTCCCAGAGGTTGGTCAGTTTGAGGCTTTCAAGTGATTCCAACAGGTACTCCCTGGCAGGTGATTTCTCTCGATGTGACAGCTCGGTCCAGAGGTGGGCATTTAGAGATCCTTGCTCTGCACCTCTGATCTTGTGCCTGCTTTTTATATAAGCACCCCTTCTTTCCACTGTTTGCTTCTGAAGACCTAATTCGAGGCGTATTTGGGCACGTGACACATAGTTAGGTAGCTGAAAGATTGCTCTATATGTGCTACTAATTATTTTATCTAGGACCAGCGCATCTTTCCCTTGCGTTGGTTCGCTCCCGTATGTGAGCATTGGCTGCAGTCGTGCTCTAATCACTTGTAATAGAAGGTCTAGTGTTCGGTCTGGTAGAAATTTCTTCAGGGGCTTCATTGCAAGATAACTCGTGGTGCCCTTTCGACGTAGGGCCTCTAGTTGAGGTTTATACGAGCCTCTGCTATCCAGTAATACCCCGAGGTACTTGTAGTTAGTTACCTGGTCCAGGCTCCGCCCTTCCAGGTACCACACATTTTTCTTGGTCTTATTGTAGTTCACTGTCATAATTTTTGTTTTGTTTAAATTAATGCTTAATGCGTTATGTTGCGAAAATGTATTAGTGGTGTCCAGAAGGTGTTGAAGGCCAATTGGGGACCGGCTTATTAAAACCAAGTCGTCCGCATATAGGAGATTGGACAGCGACATTTTTCCCAATCGTGGGGCATGCGATGTGGTGTTGTCCAATTCCCCTGGAAGGTCTGCTAAAAAGAGGTTGAACAGCATGGGGGCTAGAACGCAACCTTGTTTTAGGCCTTTGGAGGTGTTAATTCACCTTGAGAGGTGCGTCCCGGCTCCCAGCTTGATCTTGACCCAGGTGTTGGTATGTAATAGGATCAGCTGTTTCAGGAGAGGCCTTGGTATCCCCCACTTTTCCAACTTCTGCCATAGTTTAGCACGATCTACATGGTCAAACGCTGCACTATAATCTATAAAGCATAGAAATAGCGAGCTCTTCGCTGCTTTGGCCGCATCTATCAGCAGAGTTAGCGCCATGATGTTCGTTGTAGTTCCCTGTCCTCTGCAGAACCCTGTTTGATTTGCTGGGATAATGCGTTTTGACGATGCCCAAGATATTAATTACTCCAGGACTAGCCCCGCGTAATACTTTGCCTCTATATCAATTAGGGCGACGAGTCGATAATTGCTAGGGTTGCTCCTGTTGCCCTGCTTGTAAATTGGAATTATTATCGATCCTTTCCAAGATGCCGGGCTGGTTTCTGATTTCTGAATGCCCTTGAAAACTGGTACCAGTGTGTTGCTCCAGAATTCAGCATCATGCTTATACATTATTGGGGTATTCCATTTGGACCGGGGGCTCCTTCTGACTTGCCTTTTAATATTTGTAACTTAATCCGAGCTGCTGTTATTTTATTACTATGTTCTTTCTGGGGGAGCGACCCTTGACCTTGCCAGGTAGGTCGCTCCCCCACCACACAGCTCCGCCTGTGTTGTCTGCCCGCTGCTCCTGTAGGTAAGATCGCCCTCCGCTTGTGGCCCCGGTGCCCGTTTTTGTCTGCTCTCCCCCTGTTTTTCCTTTCTGTGCCCCTCGCTGCCCCACTGTTGTTGTGCCCGTGATTTTGTCTGCTCTCCCCCTGTTTTTCCTTTCTGTGCCCCTCGCTGCCCCACTGTTGTTGTGCCCGTGATTTTGTCTGCTCTCCCCCTGTTTTTCCTTTCTGTGCCCCTCGCTGCCCCACTGTTGTTGTGCCCGTGATTTTGTCTGCTCTCCCCCTGTTTTTCCTTTCTGTGCCCCTCGCTGCCCCACTGTTGTTGTGCCCGTGATTTTGTCTGCTCTCCCCCTGTTTTTCCTTTCTGTGCCCCTCGCTGCCCCACTGTTGTTGTGCCCGTGATTTTGTCTGCTGTCCCCCTGTTTTTCCTTTCTGTGCCCCTCGCTGCCCCACTGTTGTTGTGCCCGTGATTTTGCCTGCTCTCCCCCTGTTTTTCCTTTCTGTGCCCCTCGCTGCCCCACTGTTGTTGTGCCCGTGATTTTGTCTGCTCTCCCCCTGTTTTTCCTTTCTGTGCCCCCGCTGCCTCTCGCCACTCCCGCCGCTGCGTTCCCTGCGGCCCCGCCCCCTGACTGCCCATTCGCTGCCCCTGCCTCCCGCCTCCCAGCTGCTCCTCCCTCCCACCACCCCATAAATGGCGGCCGCTGCACCGTGAGGAGAGCGACCCATGACCTTGCCAGGTAGGTCGCTCCCCCACCACACAGCTCCGCCTGTGTTGTCTGCCCGCTGCTCCTGTAGGTAAGATCGCCCTCCGCTTGTGACCCCGGTGCCCGTTTTTGTCTGCTCTCCCCCTGTTTTTCCTTTCTGTGCCCCTCACTGCCCCACTGTTGTTGTGCCCGTGATTTTGTCTGCTCTCCCCCTGTTTTTCCTTTCTGTGCCCCTCGCTGCCCCACTGTTGTTGTGCGCGTGATTTTGTCTGCTGTCCCCCTGTTTTTCCTTTCTGTGCCCCTCGCTGCCCCACTGTTGTTGTGCCCGTGATTTTGTCTGCTCTCCCCCTGTTTTTCCTTTCTGTGCCCCTCGCTGCCCCACTGTTGTTGTGCCCGTGATTTTGTCTGCTGTCCCCCTGTTTTTCCTTTCTGTGCCCCTCGCTGCCCCACTGTTGTTGTGCCCGTGATTTTGCCTGCTCTCCCCCTGTTTTTCCTTTCTGTGCCCCTCGCTGCCCCACTGTTGTTGTGCCCGTGATTTTGTCTGCTCTCCCCCTGTTTTTCCTTTCTGTGCCCCCGCTGCCTCTCGCCACTCCCGCCGCTGCGTTCCCTGCGGCCCCGCCCCCTGACTGCCCATTCGCTGCCCCTGCCTCCCGCCTCCCAGCTGCTCCTCCCTCCCACCTCCCCATAAATGGCGGCCGCTGCACGGCCGCGCAGCGGACGTGCGCAGCGGGCGCGCCGCTGGCGCGCCGAAGGCGCGCCTAAGGCAAGCCCGTCTGCGCCCGTCCGCGACTGGACCGCGCCCAGCGCCAGAACCCCTGGAACCCACCAACGCAACACTACTCGACGGACCTACGACGCCGCCACACTCACCGCACTCAATGCCGGCCGGAACCCTGCCTGCTACCGAGCCTCACCGAGACGCACCCACGGACCCTTCGCCTGCCAAGCCTGCCGATTCACCTGCCCCCGGACGTGCACCACCTCCGCCAAGTCGAGCAACAGCAGCAACCACCTGAAATGCATCCTGCTGAACACCCGCTCCGTCCACAGGCACGCTGTGGAACTCTGGGACCTGCTCGACGCAACAGCACCGGACATCGCCTTCCTCACCGAGACCTGGATGAACGCCTCCTCAGCGCCCGACATCGCCATAGCCATCCCGGATGGATACAAGATCACCCGGAAGGACCGCGTCAACCAGACGGGGAGGAGGCATCGCCATCGTACACAAGAACACCATCCGCATCTCGACTAACTCCGACGAGACCTTCTCCGCCGCCGAACACCTACACTTCCAGATACACACTGACCCCAAGACCACCCTCCGAGGCACCCTCATCTACAGACCCCCGGGACCACGCACACTATTCAGCGAAGACATCGCAGACTTCATCAGCCCGCACGCCATGCCCTCAGCCGACTACATCCTCCTAGGGGACCTCAACTTCCACCTGGAGAACAACAACGACAGAAACACCACCGCCCTGCTGGACAACCTCGCCAACCTCGGACTCAAGCAACTGGTGAACACGCCCACCCACTACGCCGGCCACACGCTTGACCCCGTCTTCTCGTCCAGCAAGCACATCTCCTTCAGCCACGCCACCGGACTCCACTGGACCGACCACAGCTGCGTCCACTTCAGCTTCAGAAAGACTGCGACCCACCACCACCCGCAACAGGCTCCCCGCCGGAGCTGGAGCAAGATCACCGCCGAGCAGCTCACCGCCTCCCTCAGCCAGAACACACCCACCAACACAACGGACCCAAACGAAGCAGCCAGCAACCTCGCCAAGTGGCTGACCGCCTGCGCCGACGACCTCGCACCACTAAAAACCCTCCCAGCAGACCCGGAAGCAAGAAAACCCCTTGGTTCACCAACGAACTCAAGGAATCCAAGAAGAACTGCCGCACTCTCGAGAAAACCTGGCGACTCGACCAGACCACAGACAACAGGACCGCCCTCAAGCACGCCACCCGCAAACACCACCAGCTGATCCGTGCCACCAAGAAGTCGGCACTCAAAGAACGACTGGACAACAACGCCCATGACAGCAAGGAACTTTTCAGCATCGTCAAAGAGTTCTCCAACCCCAGCGCCGGAAACAACGACATCACCCCCTCGCAAGACCTCTGCAACTCACTCTCCGCGTTCTTCCACCGCAAGATCACCGACATACACAACAGCTTCGACGCACAAACAACGCACCCTACCGCCGAACCAACGCCCGCCACCACCACCCTCTGCAACTGGACCCCGATCAGCACCGAAGACACCACCCGCACGATGAACTCCATCCACTCCGGATCACCAACCGACCCCTGCCCACACCACGTCTTCAACAAAGCCGACGCCACCATCGCACCCCATCTCCGGGACATCATCAACTCCTCCTTCCACACCGCCACCTTCCCGGAGAGCTGGAAGCACGCCGAGCTTACCGCCCTCCTGAAGAAACCAACGGCGGACCCCACCGACCTCAAGAACTACCGTCCCATCTCGCTCCTTCCGTTTCCGGCCAAAGTCATCGAGAAGACCGTCAACAGACAGCTTGCCGCCTTCCTCGAGACGAATGGATCCCTCGACCCCTCGCAGTCCGGGTTTCGGGCCAACCACAGCACCGAGACCGCCCTTATCGCAGCCACCGACGACATCAGAACCCTAACCGACAACGGGGAAACAGCTGCCCTCATCCTCTTGGACCTCTCTGCGGCGTTCGACACCGTCTGCCACCGCACCCTAGTGAAGCGCCTCAGCAACATCGGAATCCGAGAGAAAGCACTGGAATGGATCATCTCGTTCCTCGCCGGAAGAACCCAGAGAGTCCGCCTCCCCCGTTCAGATCCGAAGCCACCGAAGTCATCTGCGGCGTTCCACAAGGATCCTCACTCAGCCCAACCCTCTTCAACGTCTACATGAGCCCCCTCGCAGCCATCGCACGCCGACACAACCTCAACATCATCTCCTACGCCGACGACACCCAGCTGATCCTCTCCCTCACCAACGACCCCACCACCGCCAGAGCCAACCTACACGACGGGATGAGAGACGTCGCCGACTGGATGAGGAACAGCCGCCTTAAACTGAACTCAGATAAGACGGAAGTCCTCATCCTGGGCTCATCACCCTCCGCCTGGGACGACTCCTGGTGGCCCCCGGCCCTGGGCACCGCGCCCAAGCCAACGGACCACGCACGCAACCTGGGCTTCATCCTGGACTCCTCCCTGTCGATGACCAGACAAGTCAACGCCGTCTCATCTTCATGCTTCAACACCCTGCGCATGCTCCGCAAGATCTTCAGATGGATCCCCACTGAAACCAGGAAGACCGTCACCCAGGCACTCGTCACCAGCCGACTGGACTATGGGAACACCCTCTACGCCGGAACCACAGCCAAACTTCAAAAGAGACTCCAGCGCATCCAGAACGCCTCCGCACGACTCATCCTGGACATCCCCCGACACAGCCACATCACCGTGCACCTGAAAGACCTGCACTGGCTCCCCGTCAGCAAGAGAATCACGTTCAGACTCCTCACCCACGCACACAAGGCCCTCCACGACCTGGGCCCAAAGTACCTCAACGACCGCATGACCTTCTACACGCCCACACGCCAGCTACGATCAACCAGCCACGCCCTCGCCACCGTACCACGCATCCGCAGAACCACCGCCGGAGGAAGATCCTTCTCCTACCTGGCAGCCAAGACCTGGAACTCCCTCCCCACTCACCTTCGGCGAACCCAGGACCATCTCTCCTTCAGGAAGCAGCTCAAGACCTGGCTGTTCGAGCAGTAACTTACCCCCTCCCCCAGCGCCTTGAGACCCTCCCGGGTGAGTAGCGCGCTCTATAAATGCCGTGATTGATTGATTGATTGATTGATTGATTTACTGCTTGATTGTGATTTTGAGCTCCTTGTTCCTTCCACCTCTTGGTCCTTTTGTTTATACGGTATCTCAACCTGTTTCATGCCCTCACTGATCACTTGTTTAGTTTTTTGTGTGTCGTTATCACTCAAGTTCCTCTTGATGATCCGTGATTTTTCTTCAGCTAAATTCCCCTCTTGATTTTTATCATTAAAGTGGTTGTACAGATGATGTGCCCAGTCGGCTTCTGTTATATATGAATGTATTCCGTGGTGGCCTGGCCGTTGGAGGCTATGGATTGTCTGCCAAAACCTGACGCTGTTTTTCAGTTTCGAGTCGTACAGAGGGAAGGAATGCCTTGAGTGCAAGACGAATCGCCCGAAGCTCCAGAAGGTTGATGTGGAGCTCCGACTCCGCCGGAGACCAGAGGCCTCTGATCTCCGCCTCCCCCATGTGGCCGCCCCATCCCAGAAGTGATGCATCGGTCACCACTGTGAACTCTGGTTGAGGAAGGGAGAGGGATCTGCCGTCGACCCAATCTTGGTTCGTAAGCCATCACTGCAATTGGTGTGCAGTGCCCTCTGAGATCTGGACGCAATCGTACAGATTCCCCTGATGTTGTGCCCAATGGAACTTCAGGTGCCACTGCAGAGCCCGCATATGCCATCTGGCATGTCCACCAGCAGGATGCAGGAGGCCATCAGACCCAGCAGCCTGAGGGTCATCCTGACCGAAACCCGGGATAGAGGCTGAAAGATCGGAATCATAACCCGAATATCCCGGACTCGCTGTTCGGGAGGATAAACCCAAAACTGCGTCGTGTCCAGAACCGCTCCGATGAAGGGGAGCTTCTGAGAGGGACTCAGGTGTGACTTCAGCACGTTGATGGAGAACCCCAGCGAATGCAGGAGGTCGGCCGTAGTCTGGAGGTGGGAGACGACAGCCTGGGGCGAGCCTGCCTTCAACAGCCAGTCGTCGACATAGGGGAAGACTGGAACCCCTGATCTGCGCAGATGAGCGGCGACCACCGCCATCACTTTTGTGAACACCCGAGGGGCGCTGGTAAGGCCAAAGGGGAGCACGGTAAACTGAAAGTGCTCGTGGCCTACCGTGAACCGCAGGTAACGCCGGTGGGCCGGCAGAACAGGGATGTGAAAGTAAGCGTCCTGCAAGTCCAACGCTACCATCCAGTCTCCGGGGTCGAGGTCAGACAAGACCTGAGCGAGCATCAACATTTTGAACTTCTCCTTCCGGAGGAAGCGGTTGACGTTCCTGAGATCCAAGATAGGGTGCAGGCCTTTGTCCTTCTTGGGCACCAGAAAGTAGTGGGAATAGCAACCACGACCTACTTCTGGGGCAGGAACGCGCTCGATGGCTCCCTTGGCCAAGAGTGCCGAAACTTCCTGTTGGAGAAGGGCCAGATGATCCTCCAACATACGATGGTACAGAGGTGGCTTGGATGGAGGGGTAGTCTCGAAGGGGAGGGAGTAGCCCCTTCGGACTATTTGCAAAACCCACCTGTCCGACATGATGGTGCGCCAGTGGGGGAGGTGATGGCGAATCCTGCCGCCCACTGGAGTTTGGTGGCCCTGAAAGGTCGGACTAGGAGGGTTTGGAGGCTGCTGCAGTGGCGGCTGTGGTGGACTGGCCCGCCCGCGGGACCCCAGAACCACGGCGTTGGTTCCCACGTCCCCGGCCGCGCAGAGGCTGAACAGCTTGCGCCGGCCTGTGGCCCTGGGTGGGACGAGGCAGGGCACCCCTTCCGTAGCCACGAAAGGGGTGAAAGGCAGACTGCGCAGCGCGGGTGGTGGAGAGGCCCAAGGACCTGGCCGTAGCCCGAGAGTCCTTAAAGCGCTCCAGCGTGTTGTCTGCCTTGTCACCGAAAAGGCGACGGCCATCAAAGGGCATGTCCATAAGAGTGGATTGGACATCCCCGGAAAAACCAGTCGACCGCAACCAGGCGTAGCGTCGAAGGGCTACTGACATGGATATCGTCCTGCCTAGTGCGTCTGCGATATCCAGCCCATAGCCAATGGTAAACTTCGCTGCGTCTCTCCCCTCGGCAACTAATCGGGAGAGCATGGCCCGGGCCTCCTCCGGGCACTGGGGCAGCACCTGCGCTACCGTATCCCACGCAGAGCCTATGTGTACAGTTTAACACTGCTATGTCGACCTGGCAAGAAAACCCTGTTGTCAGGCCTAAATCTTACCTTCTTATTCATATAAGTCACCCCCAAGGTAGGCCCTGCATGACCCACAGGGCAGGGTGCAATGTATTTGAAAGGTAGGACATGTACTTTTAAGGTTCGCATGTCTTGGTAGTGAAAAATTCCCAATTTCGTTTTTCACTATTACAAGGCCTATCGCTCACATAGGATAACATTGGGATTACATTATTACATCTTTTAAGTCTAATTCCCAATTGTGACGGGATAGACTTTTCAAGTTTGGTGTCACTGGACTTACAATTTTAAATCACAACTTATGGTGAAGTTGGATTTTAAATTACAGTTTACCAAATGCAACTTTTGGAAAGTGGGCATTTACTTACTTTAGCCATTTGGTGCCTGCTGTCTGTCTCTGAATTCACATCTGGGTTGGGTGACAGCTGGCTTTGTGCATGCCCTCTACACAGCCACACACAAAGGGAGCTAGGGTGTGATTGATGGGCCATCCTGGGCAGGATTGAGGGGAGGTGTTGACACACCTGAAAGGGCTGTGTCCCAACCCCACACAAAGGGCTGCATACTCCCCTGTAGTGAGTCTGGCGCTAGAGCAGGAGGGGTGGACCTCTATGCACTTCAAAGCTTTCTTTGACGTCTCTCCCACTTCAAAGGCACAACTGGGTATAAGTACTGAGCCTCTGACACCATGACTTCAGTGCACTTCTGAACCTGTGACCATTCTGCCGGGAAGAAGAACTGGTGTGCTGCTCAAAGACTGCCATTCTGATGGAACTGCAGTCTCCTGAACTCCTGCCTTGCTGTGTTGCCCTGATGCCTGCTGCCCTCTCCTACCTGGGTGAGAAGGACTGGATCTGCATCACTTGAACCCAGAGTAACTCCAAGGGCTTGCTGGCTCGCCTCTTGTTTTCTAAGTCTCAGGAACACAAAAGACTTACAACGCTCCTGTTCCAACCCTTGGACTCTACTGCTTGTGAGTCTATCCTACCAAGTGGTGCCACCCCAACCCTGGACACTTGGAAGGGGACCTAGGGGCTTGCTCCAGTGGAACCAACACATCCGCTGCTGCGAGAGCAGAATCGACGCATCACCGCTGTTGCGAGAACCGGACCGAAGCATTGCATTTGAAACCAACACATCGCCTTCGAAACCACTGCATTGAGAAGATCAACGCATCACCTTTACAGTGTGGAGAAACCCAGCGCATTGCCCTCGGAACTGCAGCACTTTGGAACAGGCGCTTCGCTCACAGAACCGACGCATCGCCACGGTTGCGTGGAGAGATGCGGCGCAACACCCCAACTGCGTGGGGAACTCCGATGCATCTCGTTGTCTTTGACCAGGATCAAGTTACTTTTGCTCAGCGGGCCCTGTGTGGGTTCTATACTCAGCCCGCGCTCTATTGAGGTCGGCATGAACTCTTGACTTTGTCCCGGTGCAGTGCGACCAATTAATTCTTTAGGTGCTATTTGCTTCTAAGTGCTATTTTTGCATTTATTCTTTAGAAATTCATATCTCAACTTCTACTGATTGGGTTTTTGTCCTTTTGGTCTTGTTTTATTTATTAAATTAAGTTATATTTTCCTAAACTGGTGTGGATCCTTTTTATGTGGTGTTTTCACTGTTTACTGTTTAATTGTTGCACAAATGCTTTCCAAATTGCCTCTTAAGTTCAGCCTGACTACTCTGTGCCAAGTTACCAGAGGGTGAGCACAGGATAATTTAGGTTGTGTAGTGACTTACCCACACTAGGATTTGGCTCCTGCTTGGACAGGGTGCATACCTCTGCCAACCAGAAACCCAATTTCTAACAGACATCAACCAACTTTAGTTTCTGGCTTAAGTGTGAAGCTGTTGTCACAAACCATAGTCTTTGGGGATACATCTTTTTACTGCATGGTCAGACAACTATAGGCAGCCACACTAATACTTTTTCATTGTGTCCATCTTTAGCAAATATAACAGACGCAGCAATCCAATCCCTGGACTCAAGTCATATAACAGCTTGTGATGGTTGGATCTTTCCCATTTTATCTGGATGCTGTGTGAGGACTTTGTAAATGTCATAAAAGGGATCTGCCAATCAGAGACTTATTTAAAATAGAACACTGTAATGGAACCTATATACGGGTTTGCAGACCTGTTGGGTCAATATTTGCCTATTTGGAATCATGCATATGGCCAGGACTCACTGTCCCATCTGTGTGAGCTTCTGCATTCAGTACGAGCAAGTGGCTTTGTCTTCCTCTCCTGCGATAGGCAATTACCCTCAATCTGGCAACCTTCTCCAATAATTCCCTATATTAACTCAAATTCTAAGCTTTACATTTTTCAATGTTAAGAAATAAAATGAACAACATATATCTATCATGAAAGTGGCTAAAGTGAGTGCATACATACCACTTGTTGCATGATGTGTTGCTCTAGATGATTCAGTAATGGTGGCTGACGATGTTCTAGATACTGTGCTTGTTACAATGGCTTCTGAAGTTAAATTGGTTTGCTCAGTGGATTTAGCAGACGTTACTTGCACAACAGTAGAAGGGGATGTGCTTGTTTGATCTGTAGGTATTGAGAGTGAGGACGTGGTTGGATACAGTGTTGAGCCTGCTGCTATTGACACTGCTTCTGTGGTCTTAATGCTCTTCTCAGTGGAGACAGCTTTAGTCACCTGAGTTGAGGATGTGTTTGCTGAGGATGCCACTGTTGTTGAGCTCTCACTGCCATTAAACATTGCTGAAGTGTCACTTGTTGTTATGGTTGAAATCCTTTCTGTTGCATTTCCAGTTGCTGCTGCCAGGTCTGTGCGCACAGTTGCGGAATGTGTGGTCTCATCTGTGACCACCTGTGTAGTTGTTATCAGTGCTGTTGGAGGAAGACAGTAGGCTGTAAGAGAATGCTTTTCATAAATTCGGCACAAATCTCAACCAGATATACAGGTATTAAAATATATTTACTGATTAATGTCACAAAATGCCAGTACAGGACATAACTGCCCAACAACTGAACACATTTTATAATGCCCTTTGTGTTATAAAGTTGCATCTAGCTTTATTGAGCCATCATGCTACCTTCATGGATTTTGTATTTAGTGATTAGTCTCTTGCATTCTCTTTAAGGATGGCCTCTCTCTGAGTTTCTGCATTCAATATTCACTATTTATCTTCTTTTGGGGATTTGCTCTACAGGCACAGTGTGTGATTAACAGTTAGCCGTATCAACCTCTTCTGCGATGGGCCATGCCCAGGCTCTACCAATCGTCTCGAATAATTCCCTACCTTCACTTAAATTCTAAGTTGTATATTGTTTTACATTTAGTAACAAGAAGGTAATATCTAATGTGTAGGTGACAAAACTGAATGCATACATACCACTTGTTGCATCATGTGTTGCTCAGAATGATTCAGTGATGGTGGCTATTGATGTTCTAGATAATGTGCTTGTTACAATTACATTTGAAGTCAAATTGGTTTGCTCTGCAAATTTAGCATCGTTACCTGTACAACAATTGAAGGGGCTGTGCTTCTTGATGAGGAAGAAGGTAAAATTGTTTTATCTATAGGTGTAGAGAGCAAGGATGTGGTTGGATGCAGTGTTGAGCTTGTTGCTATTGACACTGCTTCTGTCACTGGTTGCTCATCTTAGTTGAGATGGCTTTGTTCACCTTAGTTGAGGATGCACTTGCTGCAGATGTCACTGTTGTTGAGCTCTCACTGCCTTTAAACAATGCTGAAGTGTCACTTGTTGTTATGGCTGAAATTCCTTCTGTTGCATTTACAGTTCCTGCTGCCAGGTCTGTGCTTCCAGTAGCAGGGTGCGTGGTCTCAACTGTCATCAGTTCTGTAATTGTTATCATGGCTGTTGGAGAATACATTTTTATATATATATTTATATCTATGTCACCCAGTTGAACAGTTCTTAAATAATATAGTTACTGAACCGCAGAACTGGGAGGGAACTAGCGTTCACCTTGTCGAACCACATGTTGGGTATAGGATGAATAACTACTAGCACTAAAGCCCACTGCATCATCATCATTACCTAATACCTGCTGTGAGGAGTAATCAATATTGTGCTAGTAGCAAAGTCATAGATCAGAAGTCAACCACGACATCACTATTGTGAATACTAGACGTGCTGCTAACGTGAGCCCAGTTGATGAGGCATATCTCCAATTATGGCTCTTGCATATCCTGGATAATTTCCAATATGTCCTTAATGTTTTTACAATTGGAAGCCGAGGGACACTCCTTTCATTTTTTTTCTTGTATTTCTTGAAAGCCCTGGAATTAATTGTGTGTAAGGTTCAACTTTTCTGATGAGGAATTATCTGGCCAAACTCCCCGCCTCAAACTCGCTGTGCCCACAGTCTTAGGGCTTACACTAGGAGCAGCAACACATCGACTCAAATAAGCTGACATTTACATGCTTCCATTGTTGGTTGCAGTGTTTGATAGAAAACACCAGAATTAAAGAGCGGACTAGTGTTCCACTGTCTACAATGTCTACCAGTCTGTGGTCACCTTCTCTCATTGCAAGAAGGAATTGATCAGCCTATCCTCTCCTGGTTTTTACCATCTAGAATGATTTTTAAGCATCATTCGTTCTTTAGTGGTTAGAAGATAAATAAGTGTAAGGTAAAAGTGGTCTCCCTCACAGAAGTAATCTGGTGGGGTCAGCAGTGTGACAAGCCATCTACAGTAAATATTCAATAACTAGAATTTTATATAACAACATCAAGATTAAACACATCAGTATTTTTATTTGAAATTGCTAAGCAGGTTCCTCACAACATCACCTTTTTATTGGTAGTTTTTATCTGTAGAAGAGTGGGAAGACCGGGTGGTGGAAATTTTATGGAACCCTGCAGATTCCGGAATTCTTCTTCACAGAAAAGTGAGGAAAATAAGTGATTTTATCCAAAGTGTGGAATTTCCAGGGCCTTCTGGGTAGGAAAACATGGTGGGATTCAGCCGAGCTCAGGCCCAAGTACCGCAGCTATCCACATCACCAGAATGGGTCAATTTTCAAGGCGAAAACGTGATCTCTCCACATTGCATTTGGGGTATTTCTTGTCGTGGGCGATAGACCCAGTCACACAAATGGAGAAAAGGGGGGGGGGGGGGTATGCTAGGGATAGGAATTTTGTGGACCCACAAATTTTAGAACTTCCCTCACAGAAATGTGAGGAAAATTTATCATTTTAGCCAACATTTGAAGTTTGCATGGCATTTTCGGTAAGAAAACATAGTGGGGTCCATGCTAAACATAGTGGGATTCATGCTTGTCACACCACTCTGGACTTCCTTGGGTATCTAATGTTCAGAAATGTCTGGGTTTGGTAGGTTTGCCTTGGTGACAGCCAAGCTCAGGCCCAAATACTGCAGCTACCCACATCACAAGAATGGGTCAATTTTCAAGGCGAAACTTGATGTTTCCACTTTGAGTTTTAGGGTATGTCCTGTTGTGGATGACAGATACAGACACTCAAATAGAGAACTGTTTTTATTGGGAGACGTAGGGAATGCTAGTGGGTAGGAATTGTGTGGCCCCCACAGATTTCAGAACTTTTCCTCTTTGAAATATGAGAAAAATATGTGATTTTAACCAATGCTTGAAGTTTGCATGGCCTTTTGGGTAAGAACACATAGTTGGACACATGCAGGACTCCACTGGGTGTCTAGTATTTATAAATGTCTGGATTTAGGGGTTAGCAGTGCTTACTTTTCTGGGTGTTTCAATTGGATGTATACACATACACACTTAAAAAAAGATGAGAGTGACGTTATAGTTAGGGATTGAAATAGGATAAACACTAACATTTAAAAACCAGAAAAACACTGAAAAACACTGAAATTCACAAGTTACAGATTACTGAGGTACTAGTTATAACTTGCGCCACCACCATGCACTGCTTATGACCTTACATATTACATCACCTATGAAATGCTAAATGACATCATTGATGACATCAATGATGACATGCCAAATACATCATTAATGACATCACTCATAGCACCATAGTCATGTACAGCATAAAGTAACTGAGTATATACATGTGCTTCCATAGTATGGAAGTAGTGCAAGTCCTGGAGCCAAGTGTGATTGGGCATGTTGAAAGTTATTAAGTGCATTGTTTACAAAACACTAAAGTACAGGATGCTAGTATTACTGCAGGTTAAATAAGAAACAAGTTACTTACCTGTAACTATAGTTCTCCAGTATTGGAATCTTTCATAGATTCACATGCTTGAATCATTCCCCGTCGTCGAGATGGGAGTCCCCGGTAATATCAAAATAATTGTCATGCGGGTGGCATGTGGCATGTGAATCTATGGAACTTTCATAGATTCACATGCTTCAATCAGAATGGCTAGCAGTGAGTAACACATTTTCATGCCATAAAACCACTACATGAAAGGCATGCCTGAAAGCATTGTACGTATACATTACTATACTCATAAAAATACATAAGCAAAAATGTCCAAAGTATACCTCTTTTTCATAAAGCATTGAAAATGTGAGACAGTACAGGATGGTGGGAAGGAACCAAAGAAGAAAACTCACCTTATTGAAAGAGATATCTGAGAACCGCTTGTCCCACTGCAGCATCTCGCTTATTCCCAGCATCCAAGCAGTAGTGCCTGGTGAATGTGTGTGGCGTCCTCCAAGTTGCTGCTCTACAAATGTTAGGCAGGGATATACCTGCAAACAGTGCTGTAGATGTGGATATCACTCTTGTAGAGTGGGCACGAACTCTTGACGTCAGAGGATGGCTTGTTGATGACAGAATACAATTGCACTTGAAATCCATCTGGAAATGCTCTGTTTAGTGATGGTGAGACCTTTTCTAGGTGCACTGTAAGCAATAAGGAGTTGATTTGACTTACGAAATGACTTTGTCCTGTTCAGGTAAAATTTTAGGCATCTTTTAACATCTAGCGAGTGCAGAGCACACTCCGCTGCAGTCGGCGGATTTGGGAAGAATGACTTCAGAACAATTGGTTCGTTAAGGTGGAAATCTGAAGGAACCTTAGGGATGAATTTAGGGTTCGTTCGTAGAATAACTTTGTCTTGTTTAAATTGTAAGAAAGCTTCTTCAGTAGTGAAAGCCTGAAGCTCCCCAACCCTTCTCGCCGATGTGAGAGCTAGGAGGAGAGCCACTTTCCAGGATAGGAACTTCATGTCTGTCTTGTGAATAGGTTCAAACGAGCGTTTCATTAGTTGACTGAGCACCGTATTTAGCTGCCATGCAGGAGGAGGTGACCTTACTGGCGGTAACATTCTAAAAAGCCCCTTGGGAAACTGTTTTATTAGCCTGCAGGACCATAGAGACGGAGCTTTAGCTGATCTGCGGAAACTGGAAATGGCAGCTAAATGAACTTTAATTGACGTGTGGGCTAAACCTGAGCCAGCCAAGAGAAGTAGATAGGGTAAAACTTCCTCAGGAGGTGAATGCAGAGGATTGGCTTTAGATAATGCACACCACGTGCAACATCTCTTCCATTTAAGCGAGTAAGTCCTGTTAGCGCTGTCTGTTCTTGCTTTAGCCAGCACCTGTCGGCACTCCAGTGGGATCTTTAGGTGTTGAAATTCTCAGAACTCAGGAGCCAGGCTGACAATTTCAGAAAACTGGGGTTCGGATGGCACACTTACCCCCGGATCAGTGTCAATAGAGACGGAAATGGTCTGTGGTGGATCGTAGACTTGACTGAGAGTAGATGAAGTTCTGTGTACCAGTGCTGTCAAGGCCAGGCTGGAGCTATCAGAATGATCCTGAAGGGTTCTATTTTCATCTTTTTTAACACTCTGGGAAGGAGAGGAATGGGGGGAAAGGCATAAGCAAATATGCCAGACCAAGCTATTGAAAAGGCATTCCCCCATGAACCCTGATGGTGACGCCAACTTGCGAAGTACCAGCATTTTGCGTTCTCTGGAGATGCGAACAGATCCATGTTTGGCTTGCCCCATTGGGAGAAAATGTTGTCTAGAGTGTGCTGGTCCAGTTCCCACTCGTGGCAAGTAGTCTTTAGTCTGCTCAACGTGTCTGCTATGACATTTTGTTTTCCTGGGACGTACTCCGCTGACAGATGCACTTTGTGATGCATTGTCCAGCGCCATATGAGTTGGGCTTCCTGAGAGAGCAGGAGAGATCTTGTTCCTCCCTGTTTGTTGATGTAGTGCATTGTCGTGGTGTTGTCCGTCCTGACAAGCACTGATGCATTTAGAATGTTTGTTAGAAATGCTTGGAGCGCTAGGTAAACTGCTCCTAGCTCAAGAAGATTGATATGAAGATTCTTGTGGGAAGGCGGCCATCTTCTGCTGACCTGCAAGTCTTGCAGGAAAGCTCCCCAGCCCTCTAGAGATGCATCCGTTGTAATCACGAGAAGAAAAGCCTGTGATAGGAACAGCAGACCTTGCGATAATTGGTGAGATTGCGTCCACCAGTCCAAGGCCGCTATCAAGAGAGGAGTGATTCGGATGAGGTCGTCGAAAGAACCCTCTATTTGCACCCATTGTTCGTTTAAAGCTTCTTTAGGTTGACGCATCTGGAGACGACAATGAGGTACGAGGGGGATACAAGAAGACATCATTCCTAGGAGGGATTTGAACAGGCGTACTGAAATGGCCTTTTTTTGGGACCCTTTTTGCCAAGGATATTAACCTTTGTTGTCTCTCCAGAGTAGAATAGGCCTTGTTTTCCATGGTGTCCAGGATAGCTCCTAGAAATATCAATCGACTAGTTGGTTGCAGAATTGATTTTCTACATTTAAAGTGAGGTCCAAGTTCTTGAAGACTTGCAGACATGCTTTGGTGGACGCTTTTGCTGCTTCGTACGTGGGGGCTTTGAGAAGCCAGTCGTCCAGGTAAGGGAAAATTTGATCATGCTGTTGTCTTAGAAATGCTGCTACTGGTGCTAAACATTTCGTGAAAATGCGGGGAGCAGATTTTAGTCCGAAAGGCAAGACGCAGAATTGGAAGTGACTGTCGGCCACAGTGAATCTTAGAAACTTCTTGTGCTTTCGGCGTATGGGTATATGAAAATATGCGTCCTGGAGATCCAGCGACGCCATGTAATCGTTTCTGTTGAGAAGGTGAAGCACATCTTGAATAGAGATCATACGGAACAATTGTGTTTTGAGGAATTTGTATAAGTTCCACAAGTCTAAGATCGGTCTCCAATTTTTTAGCTTCTTTCATATCAAGAAGAACCGAGAGTAGAAACCCTTCCCTCTCTGATTGAAGGGAACTCGTTCTATCGCTCCTTTCTGCAACATGTTGGTAACTTCCATCTTTAAAAGATGTAGGTACTTTTGGAAGCGAGGCAGAGGAGGAGTTGTTGGAGGGATCTCTATAAATTCCAAGGAGTGGCCAAATTGGATTAGATTTAGGACCCACCGGTCCGAAGTAATGCCCCGCCACTGCTGTAAATAACAGGATATTTTGCCGCCCACTGGGAATGGAATTGGTGGGATAGAGGCCGACAGCTGGGAGAGGTCATTGGCGTCGACCAGACTCCTTACCCTGGCATCCTGACTTTCCTCTAAAAGAAGCCTTGTTGTCGGCTGCCGCAGGTGGCTGGCGGCTAGCATACTGTGCCTGTATTGTTGAGCGGTAGCAGGATATGCTGAATGGCGGGGTTGTTGGTATCCTGATCTGTAACACTGGTAACCTCTTCCTCGTGAGCCACGAAAAGGAGTCTTTTTGTATTGCAGAGTCCCCAAAGACTTACCCGTATCAGTGTCTTTTTTGATAGCTTGCAAGGCTTCGTCAACGTGACTGCCAAATAATTCTTCACCATTATAAGGAAGGTCAAGAATCTTTGTCTGTACCTCAGGTCTGAATGTGGTGACTTTGAGCCAGCCTTGACGCCTCAAGACGGCTGCACCCGCTAGCTGCCTGAAACCAGCGGACGCCACATCCATAACGCAGTCTATCACTTCAGAGGCAGTCGGTTCTCCCTCAAGAAGAATTCTCTTAGCTTCCTCCTTGTCATCTGGTGGAAGTGTGTCCAAGAATGGTGCCAAGTCCGACCACATCTGCCTATTATAACGGCCCAGTAAAGCCAGAAAATTCGCTGCTCGTACTGTTAGAGCTGACATTGTTGAAAAACGCTTCCCGATGTTGTCAAGCTTTCTTCCTTTTTTAACAGGAGGAGCAGTCAGGGGAGCTGAATGATTTTTAGAGCCTCGCTGCGCTGCTTGCAAGATCACAGAATCTGCTTTTGGATGACCTATTAGGCAGGCTGGAGCCTCATCTGGAGCTTTATATTTTTTGTCCAGTCTAGCCAACACAGGTGGAACAGTTGCTGGATTCTGCATTATTCTTAGCCCCTCTTTCCATATGTAATCAATAATAGGCATAGATCTTACTGATTTCCTATAAGGCTCTTTAGTCATACAGAAAACAGTCTTGCTGATGCATGGGCATCGGTAAATCAAAGCGTTTAGCCGCTCTCTCCAGAAGGTTGTGGAAAAAACAATATCTTCCGGAGGTGAATCCGCTTGTAGGGGAGATGGAGATGCTGGAGTGGGAATGATGTAAGAATCCCATTCATCCGGTTGAATCTCTCCTTCTTCTCTCTCTACTTCCTCATCAGAGGATGTTAACTGTTCGACAGGAGAAACTTGAGTAGGAGGCTGAACCCTAGGAGACTGTTGGAGAAGAGGAGAACGAACCTATATTTGTGGAACCACAGGCGGAGAAGGAGGAGGAGGCGACGCCTGTTGGATACTCTGTTCTGGCGGAAATCTTCTCTTATAGTCCGCTAGCGTAAATTGCAAGTCTGTCATAAGACTTGAAGGGACGTACATCATCTCCTGTTGATGATATTGCTGTTGCGGCTGGTAATATTGACGTCCATAACAATCATCTTTGTCGTCATTGACGGCACACAGCCGGAGACAGGGATCTTCATCGACGGTAACGCCGATGACACCTCCGCCGTCGATGCAGGTTCTCTCGTGGACGCAGTCGTCGACGAGTCCATCGACATGATCGTCGACGGGAGCGGTGTCGTCGACGAGTGGGTCGTCGTCGGAAGTTGACCTCTTGACAAGGATGAAGATTTCGAGGACACGATTTGCTTCGTTGATGATAAAGGTATGTTACCCATCGACGATGTCGTCGACGACGATGACATCGATGCCGCAGATACAGTCACGGTGTTGATTAAAGACACCGTCGTTGTCACCAGAATTACCTCAGGTGAGGATCTTCTCGTCGACGGTGGTGTCGTCGACAGGCTGGTCAGCAGTGGAGCTGAAGTAGGTTTTTGAAGGCATGCTTCAGTTTCAAAGGTGGTGTTGAAAGTTCTGAAGCTGGTCTTTTGATCTTAAAAGACTTCCTTTCTTCATGAGAAGCTTTGCTGTCGGATCCAGTCTGTTTTTGAGTGGATTCAACAGACTTTTTTTACGCCTTTTTAGGTGGCTGTGACGATGAGCCCGCAGGGTCATCCAAGGGTCGTTTCTGAGGCGTTCTTGAGGAAGATTTAGAAGATGAATCACTCTCCTCATCAGAGACCACAGTATCCCTGTTTTTAAGCCTCTGAAGCCACAAGAGAAGCCTCTTTTCTCGGTCTTTAAGAGTCTTAGTAGAAAAGGTATGACATACCTTGCACTCCTTTGGTTTGTGGTCAGGGTATAAGCAGTATAAGCAGTCCTTATGCTTATCATCTATATGCAGCCTTTTCTTCCTACAAGTTGAAGCCGGGCATCCCTCGCGCACCAGGAGTCGATGGACTCAAAAAACAAATTCGACAAAAGTTGAGAAAAAAGTCAGTCAAAAAGTGACTGAAGGTCCCGCTCTCTCCGGATCTGCACTTGCTGGCGCGGAAAAAGAAAGAACTGACGTCGGCGCGCGAGGGCGGCGTCTACGTAGCTATCGCGAGGTCATCCCAGCGACCACGACTCCGACGACAAAAGCGGAGTCGACCGACGCCACCTTCCGACGCACAGGGGTACTGCGGACGAAAAACATTCCGGAACCAGTCTGACGCCTGGAGTTGAACATCTTAACAGTGTCTGGCAACAGAAGAAAGTTGGAGACTTGGGAATAGAGCTTTGTATGAAGAGGGGAAGAGAGGAAGATTTGGGTGTTGCATGTACAGAAATGATAAGAGAACCCCAAGGAGTAGTATTATCTTATCCAAGGTGGATGTGTAGAGTGAGAAAGGCAGAGGGCTGAAGGCTGAACCTCAGGGGGCGCCAACTGTAAGAAGGGTAGATAAGGACTGCATCAAGCAAAATGAGACAGACAAGGAAGCACCACAGAGGTAGGAGGCCAAAGATTAAAGGACAATGCCTCAAGGGTTGTTCCAGAAATACAAAGTAGAGAAAGGGTTTTAAGTAAAATGAAGACAATAAATTGAGGAGATAATTAGAGCTAATGAACTGTGCTAGGGTTGCCAACCCATTGCAAGTGGAGACAAAAGACAGTGAGGTCTCCGTTGACTGGTTGAGTACAAAAGGAAGAAAGTAGAGAATCAAGTAGGCTGTGAGTGGAAAAGCCATGAGTAAGCATTTTCATTACAAGATCTTCTAGATCTTTGTGGAAGAAATATAGTAGAGAGACCGTAGAGCAGCTGGAAGGAGAGGAGAGTTTGGCTGTTATGGTAGTTCTTCAATACATTGCATACATTGTAAGTAAATGCTGGTAATTAGACATAAGTTGCATATGTAAACGAGAGCAAGGCAATGGCACGTTAATTGGCCAGTGTATTGATGAGTTGTGGACTGAAAGGGCCAGAGGAAACACAAGAGGAGTTGGATAAATTCAATAAGGTGATAAAATCGTTCAGGAAAATGTTTAAGAAGGTGACACTGGTGGGGTGAACAAGTAGTTGGGAATGAGTAAAGAGGGGGGCGTTTAGAAGTGTGTCTTGGGTGATGCAGACTATGTGCATCCTCTATTGGAAGCATTTAACAAAGTCATTAGCTGAAGTCAGCATGAGTAACCTCATAGCTTGAAAGAAAAAAATGATCTTGAAATATAAGGCAATTAAGTAGAGAACCGGTCATTTTGCACTCATGAAGAATATACCATTTCCCCAAGCTCACACAAGTACAATGACACTTCAGCCTAGGCAGTCAGTGTTCATATTTTTGTGAAAATAGTAGTACACCCAAAGACACTGTTATACCTGACAGCCTTAGGGGGGGTCACCCAACTTTTTGTCTGCCTCCCTCCATTTTTCTGACCTCGGTTTTGCAGGCTTTATGACTCTGTGCATTTTACCACTGCTAACCAGTGCTAAAGTGCTTGTGCTCTCTCCTCTAAACATGGTAATATTGGTTGATCCCCAATGGCTTATTTCACTTGCTTATAAGTCCCTAGTACAGTGCACTACATGTTCCCAGGGCATGTAAAATAAATGCTACTAGGGGCCTACGGCACTGAATGTGCCACCCACATAAGTAGCCTCTTAGCCATGTCTCAGGCCTGCCACTGCAGAGCCTATGTGTACAGTTTAACACTGCTATGTCGACCTGTCAGGAAAACCCTGTTGTCAGTCCAAAATCTTCCCTTCTTATTCATATAAGTCACCCCCAAGGTAGGCCCTTCATGACCCACAGGGCAGGGTGCAATGTATTTGAAAGGTAGGACATGTACTTTTAAGGTTTGCATGTCTTGGTAGTGAAAAACTCCCAATTTCGTTTTTCACTACTGCAAGGCCTATCACTCACATAGGATAACATTGGGATTACCTTATTACATCTTTTAAGTGTAATTCCCAATTGTGACGGGATAGACTTTTCAAGTTTGGTGTCACTGGACTTACAATTTTAAATCACAACTTATGGTGAAGTTGGATTTTAAATTACAGTTTAGCAAATGCAACTTTTAGAAAGTGGGCATTTACTCACTTTAGCCATTTGGTGCCTGCTGTCTGTCTCTGAATTCACATCTGGGTTGGGTGACAGCTGGCTTTGTGCATGCCCTCTACACAGCCACACACAAAGGGAGCAAAGGTGTGATTGATGGGCCATCCTGGGCAGGATTGAGGGGAGGTGTTGATACACCTGAAAGGGCTGTGTCCCAGCCCCACACAAAGGGCTGCATACTCCCCTGTAGTGAGTCTGGAGCTAGAGCAGGAGGGGTGGACCTCTATGCACTTCAAAGCTTTCTTTGACGTCTCTCTCACTTCAAAGGCACAACTGGGTATAAGTACTGAGCCTCTGACACCATGACTGCAGTGCACTTCTGAACCTGTGACCATTCTGCCAGGAAGAAGAACTGGTGTGCTGCTGAAAGACTGCCATTCTGATGGAACTGCAGTCTCCTGAACTCCTGCCTTGCTGTGTTGCCCTGATGCCTGCTGCCCTCTCCTACCTGGGTGAGAAGGACTGGACCTGCATCACTTGAACCCAGAGTAACTCCAAGGGCTTGCTGGCTTGCCTCCTGTTTTCTAAGTCTCAGGAACACAAAAGACTTACAACACTCCTGTTCCAACCCTTGGACTCTACTGCTTGTGAGTCTATCCTACCAAGTGGTGCCACCCCAACCCTGGACACTTGGAAGGGGACCTAGGGGTTTGCTCCAGTGGAACCAACACATCCGCTGCTGCGAGAGCAGAATCGACGCATCACCGCTGTTGCGAGAACCGGACAGACGCATTGCATTTGAAACCAACACATCGCCTTCGAAACCACTGCATTGAGAAGATCGACGCATCACCTTTACAGTGTGGAGAAACCCAGCGCATTGCCCTCGGAACTGCAGCACTTTGGGACAGGTGCTTCGCTCACAGAACCGATGCATCGCCACAGTTGCATGGAGAAATTCGGCGCAACACCCCAACTGCGTGGGGATCCCCGATGCATCTCGTTGTCTTTGACCAGGATCAAGTTTTTTTTGCTCAGCGGGCCCTGTGTGGGTCCAATACTTAGACCGCGCTCCATTGAGGTCAGCCTGAACTCTTGACTTTGTCCCGGTGCAGTGCGACCAATTAATTCTTTAGGTGCTATTTGCTTCTAAATGCTATTTTTGCATTTATTCTTTAGAAATTCATATCTCAACTTCTACTGATTGGGATTTTGTCCTTTTGGTCATGTTTTATTTATTAAATTAAGTTATATTTTCCTAAACTGGTGTGGATCCCTTTTATGTGGTGTTTTCACTGTTTACTGTTTAATTGTTGCACAAATACTTTACAAATTGCCTCTTAAGTTCAGCCTGACTACTCTGTGCCAAGTTACCAAAGGGTGAGCACAGGATAATTTAGGTTGTGTAGTGACTTACCCACACTAGGATTTGGCTCCTGCTTGGACAGGGTGCATACCTCTGCCAACCAGAAATCCAATTTCTAACAGACATCAACCAACTTTAGTTTCTGACTTAAGTGTGAAGCTGTTGTCACAAACCATAGTCTTTGGGGATACATCTTTTTACTGCATGGTCAGACAACTATAGGCAGTCACAGGTTATCCCACTAATACTTTTTCATTGTGTCCATCTTTAGCAAACGTAACAGACGCAGCAATCCAATCCCTGGACTCAAGTCATATAACAGCTTGTGATGGTTGGATCGTTCCCATTTTATCTGGATGCTGTGTGAGGACTTTGTAAATGTCATAAAAGGGATCTGCCAATCAGAGACTTATTTAAAATAGATCACTGTAATGGAACCCATATACCGGTTTGCAGACCTGTTGGGTCAATATTTGCCTATTTGGAATCATGCATATGGCCAGGACTCACTGTCCCATCTGTGTGAGCTTCTGCATTCAGTACGAGCAAGTGGCTTTGTCTTCCTCTCCTGCGATAGGCAATTACCCTCAATCTGGCAACCTTCTCCAATAATTCCCTATATTAACTCAAATTCTAAGCTTTACATTTTTCAATGTTAAGAAATAAAATGAACAACATATATCTATCATGAAAGTGGCAAAAGTGAGTGCATACATACCACTTGTTGCATCATGTGTTGCTCTAGATGATTCAGTAATGGTGGCTGACGATGTTCTAGATACTGTGCTTGTTACAATGGCTTCTGAAGTTAAATTGGTTTGCTCTGTGGATTTAGCAGACGTTACTTGCACAACAGTAGAAGGGGATGTGCTTGTTTGATCTGTAGGTATTGAGAGTGAGGACGTGGTTGGATACAGTGTTGAGCCTGCTGCTATTGACACTGCTTCTGTGGTCTTAATGCTCTTCTCAGTGGAGATGGCTTTAGTCACCTGAGTTGAGGATGTGCTTGCTGAGGATGCCACTGTTGTTGAGCTCTCACTGCCATTAAACATTGCTGAAGTGTCACTTGTTGTTATGGTTGAAATCCTTTCTGTTGCATTTCCAGTTGCTGCTGGCAGGTCTGTGCGCACAGTTGCAGAATGTGTGGTCTCATCTGTGACCACCTGTGTAGTTGTTATCAGTGCTGTTGGAGGAAGACAGTAGGCTGTAAGAGAATGCTTTTCATAAATTCAGCACAAATCTCAACCAGATATACAGGTATTAAAATATATTTACTGATTAATGTCACAAAATGCCAGTACAGGACATAACTGCCCAACAAGTGAACACATTTTATAATGCCCTTTGTGTTATAAAGTTGCATCTAGCTTTATTGAGGCATCACGCTACCTTCATGGATTTTGTATTTAGTGATTAGTCTCTTGCATTCTCTTTAAGGATGGCCTCTCTCTGAGCTTCTGCATTCAATATTCACTATGTATCTTCTTTTGGGATTTTGCTTTACAGGCACAGTGTGTGATTAACAGTTAGCCGTATAAACCTCTTCTGCGATGAGCCATGCCCAGGCTCTACCAATCGTCTCGAATAATTCCCTACCTTCACTTAAATTCTAAGTTGTATATTTTTTTACATTTAGTAACAAGAAGGTAATATTTAATGTGTAGGTGACAAAACTTAATGCATACATACCACTTGTTGCATCATGTGTTGCTCAGAATGATTCAGTGATGGTGGCTATTGATGTTCTAGATAATGTGCTTGTTACAATTACATTTGAAGTCAAATTGGTTTGCTCTGCAAATTTAGCAGCGTTACCTGTACAACAATTGAAGGGGCTGTGCTTCTTGATGAGGAAGAAGGTAAAATTGTTTTATTTATAGGTGTAGAGAGCAAGGATGTGGTTGGATGCAGTGTTGAGCTTGTTGCTATTGACACTGCTTCTGTGCACTGGTTGCTTATCTTAGTTGAGATGGCTTTGTTCACCTTAGTTGAGGATGCACTTGCTGCAGATGTCACTGTTGTTGAGCTCTCACTGCCTTTAAACAATGCTGAAGTGTCACTTGTTATTATGGCTGAAATTCCTTCTGTTGCATTTTCAGTTCCTGCTGCCAGGTCTGTGCTTCCAGTTGCAGGGTGCGTGGTCTCAACTGTCATCAGTTCTGTAATTGTTATCATGGCTGTTGGAGAATACATTTTTATATATATATTTATATCTATGTCACCCAGTTGAACAGTTCTTAAATAATATAGTTACTGAACCGCAGAACTGGGAGGGAACTAGCGTTCACCTTGTCCAACTGCATGTTGGGTATAGGATGAATAACTACTAGCACTAAAGCCCACTGCATCATCATCATTACCTAATCCCTGCTGTGAGGAGTAATCAATATTGTGCTAGTAGCAAAGTCACAGATCAGAAGTCACCCACGACATCACTATTGTGAATACTAGACGTGCTGCTAACATGAGCCCAATTGATGAGGCATATCTCCAATTATGGCTCTTGCATATCCTGGGTAATTTTCAATATGTCCTTAATGTTTTTACAATTGGAAGCCGAGAGGGACACTCCTTTCATTTTTTTTCTTGTATTTCTTAAAAGCCCTGGAATTAATTGCGTGTAAGGTTCAACTTTTCTGATGAGGAATTATCTGGCCAAACTCCCCGCCTCAAACTCGCTGTGCCCACAGTCTTAGGGCTTACACTAGGAGCAGCAACAGATCGACTCAAATAAGCTGCCATTTATATGCTTTCATTGTTGGTTGCAGTGTTTGATAGAAAACACCAGAATTAAAGAACGGACTAGTGTTCCACTGTCTACAATGTCTACCAGTCTGTGGTCACCTTCACTCATTGCAAGAAGGAATTGATCAGCCTATCCTCTCCTGGTTGTTACCATCTAGAATGATTTTTAAGCATCATTCGTTCTTTAGTGGTTAGAAGATAAATAAGTGTAAGGTAAAAGTGGTCTCCCTCATAGAAGTAATCTGGTGGGGTCAGCAGTGTGACAAGCCATCTACAGTAAATATTCAATAACTAGAATTTTATATAACAACATCAAGATTAAACACATCAGTATTTTTATTTGAAATTGCTAAGCAGGTTCCTCTCAACATCACCTTTTTATTGGTAGTTTTTATCTGTAGAAGAGTGGGAAGACCGGGTGGTGGAAATTTTATGGAACCCTGCAGATTCCGGAATTCTTCTTCACAGAAAAGTGAGGAAAATAAGTGATTTTATCCAAACTGTGGAATTTCCAGGGCATTCTGGGTAGGAAAACATGGTGGGATTCAGCCGAGCTCAGGCCCAAGTACCGCAGCTATCCACATCACCAGAATGGGTCAATTTTTAAGGCGAAAACGTGATCTCTCCACATTGCATTTGGGGTATTTCTTGTCGTGGGCGATAGACCCAGTCACACAAATGGAGAAAGGGGGGGGGGGTATTCTAGGGGTAGGAATTTTGTGGACCCACAAATTTTAGAACTTCCCTCACAGAAATGTGAGGAAAATTTATCATTTTAGCCAACATTTGAAGTTTGCATGGCATTTTCGGTAAGAAAACATAGTGGGGTCCATGCTAAACATAGTGGGATTCATGCTTGTCACACCACTCTGGACTTCCTTGGGTTTCTAATGTTCAGAAATGTCTGGGTTTGGTAGGTTTGCCTTGGTGTCAGCCAAGCTCAGGCCCAAATACTGCAGCTACCCACATCACAAGAATGGGTCAATTTTCAAGGCGAAACTTGACGTTTCCACTTTGAGTTTTAGGGTATGTCCTGTTGTGGATGACAGATACAGACACTCAAATAGAGAACTGTTTTTATTGGGAGACGTAGGGAATGCTAGTGGGTAGGAATTGTGTGGCCCCCACAGATTTCAGAACTTTTCCTCTTTGAAATATGAGAAAAATATGTGATTTTAACCAATGCTTGAAGTTTGCATGGCCTTTTGGGTAAGAACACATAGTTGGACACATGCAGGACTCCACTGGGTGTCTAGTATTTATAAATGTCTGGATTTAGGGGCTAGCAGTGCTTACTTTTCTGGGTGTTTCAATTGGATGTATACACATACACACTTAAAAAAAGATGAGAGTGACGTTATAGTTAGGGATTGAAATAGGATAAACACTAACATTTAAAAACCAGAAAAACACTGAAAAACACTGAAATTCACAAGTTACAGATTACTGAGGTACTAGTTATAACTTGCGCCACCACCATGCACTGCTTATTACCTTACATATTACATCACCTATGAAATGCTAAATGACATCATTGATGACATCAATGATGACATGCCAAATACATCATTAATGACATCACTGATAGCACCATAGTCATGTACAGCATAAAGTAACTGAGTATATACATGTGCTTCCATAGTATGGAAGTAGTGCAAGTCCTGGAGCCAAGTGTGATTGGGCATGTTGAAAGTTATTAAGTGCATTGTTTACAAAACACTAAAGTACGGGATGCTAGTATTACTGCAGGTTAAATAAGAAACAAGTTACTTACCTGTAACTATAGTTCTCCAGTATTGGAATCTTTCATAGATTCACATGCTTGAATCATTCCCCGTCGTCGAGATGGGAGTCCCCGGTAATATCAAAATAATTGTCCTATAGACATAGAACATAAGGCTCTAGGCCTTAAAATCTTTTATAACATATCCCTATCCTTTATTAAAAAAGGACCAAACTTAAAACTCAACCAATCAGAAGAGACTGCCCTGTAGAACCTTCCTGAGAGAAGCTCCAGTCCCTCAGATTTTCCAAGCACAAGTGCGCATAAATAGAAGAAACTGAGATAAATAAGTGAGCCTTCTCCAGGGGAGGCGGGCGGGTGGCATGTGAATCTATGGAACTTTCATAGATTCACATGCTTCAATCAGAATAGCTAGCAGTGAGTAACACATTTTCATGCCATAAAACCACTACAGGAAAGGCATGCCTGAAAGCATTGTACGTATACATTACTATACTCATAAAAATGCATAAGCAAAAATGTCCAAAGTATACCTCTTTTTCATAAAGCATTGAAAATGTGAGACAGTACAGGATGGTGGGAAGGAACCAAAGAAGAAGGCTCACCTTATTGAAAGAGATATCTGAGAACCGCTTGTCCCACTGCAGCATCTCGCTTATTCCCAGCATCCAAGCAGTAGTGCCTGGTGAATGTGTGTGGCGTCCTCCAAGTTGCTGCTCTACAAATGTTAGGCAGGGATATACCTGCAAACAGTGCTGTAGATGTGGATATCACTCTTGTAGAGTGGGCACGAACTCTTGACGTCAGAGGATGGCTTGTTGATGACAGAATACAATTGCACTTGAAATCCATCTGGAAATGCTCTGTTTAGTGATGGTGAGACCTTTTCTAGGTGCACTGTAAGCAATAAGGAGTTGATTTGACTTACGAAATGACTTTGACCTGTTCAGGTAAAACTTTAGGCACCTTTTAACATCTAGCGAGTGCAGAGCACACTCCGCTGCAGTCGGCGGATTTGGGAAGAATGACTTCAGAACAATTGGTTCGTTAAGGTGGAAATCTGAAGGAACCTTAGGGATGAATTTAGGGTTCGTTCGTAGAATAACTTTGTCTTGTTTAAATTGTAAGAAAGGTTCTTGAGTAGTGAAAGCCTGAAGCTCCCCAACCCTTCTCGCCGATGTGAGAGCTAGGAGGAGAGCCACTTTCCAGGATAGGAACTTCATGTCCGTCTTGTGAATAGGTTCAAACAAGCGTTTCATTAGTTGACTGAGCACCGTATTTAGCTGCCATGCAGGAGGAGGTGACCTTACTGGCGGGAACATTCTAAAAAGGCCCTTGAGAAACTGTTTTATTAGCCTGCAGGACCATAGAGACGGAGCTTTAGCTGATCTGCGGAAACTGGAAATGGCAGCTAAATGAACTTTAATTGAAGTGTGGGCTAAACCTGAGCCAGCCAAGAGAAGTAGATAGGGTAAAACTTCCTCAGGAGGTGAATGCAGAGGATTGGCTTTAGACAATGCACACCACGTGCAACATCTCTTCCATTTAAACGAGTAAGTCCTGTTAGCGCTGTCTGTTCTTGCTTTAGCCAGCACCTGTCGGCACTCCAGTGGGATCTTTAGGTGTTGAAATTCTCAGAACTCAGGAGCCAGGCTGACAATTTCAGAAAACTGGGGTTCGGATGGCACACTTGTCCCCGGATCAGTGTCAATAGAGACGGAAATGGTCTGTGGTGGATCGTAGACTTGACTGAGAGTAGATGAAGTTCTGTGTACCAGTGCTGTCAAGGCCAGGCTGGAGCTATCAGAATGATCCTAAAGGGTTCTGTTTTCATCTTTTTTAACACTCTGGGAAGGAGAGGAATGGGGGGAAAGGCATAAGCAAATATGCCAGACCAAGCTATTGAAAAGGCATTCCCCCATGAACCCTGATGGATACGCCAACTTGCGAAGTACCAGCATTTTGCGTTCTCTGGAGATGCGAACAGATCCATGTTTGGCTTGCCCCATTGGGAGAAAATGTTGTCTAGAGTGTGCTGGTCCAGTTCCCACTCGTGGCAAGTAGTCTTTAGTCTGCTCAACGTGTCTGCTATGACATTTTGTTTTCCTGGGACGTACTCCGCTGACAGATGCACTTTGTGATGCATTGTCCAGCGCCATATGAGTTGGGCTTCCTGAGAGAGCAGGAGAGATCTTGTTCCTCCCTGTTTGTTGATGTAGTGCATTGTCGTGGTGTTGTCCGTCCTGACAAGCACTGATGCATTTAGAATGTTTGTTAGAAATGCTTGGAGCGCTAGGTAAACTGCTCCTAGCTCAAGAAGATTGATATGAAGATTCTTGTGGGAAGGCGGCCATCTTCCGCTGACCTGCAAGTCTTGCAGGAAAGCTCCCCAGCTCTCTAGAGATGCATCCGTTGTAATCACGAGAAGAAAAGCCTATGATAGGAACAGCAGACCTTGCGATAATTGGTGAGGTTGCGTCCACCAGTCCAAGGCCGCTATCAAGAGAGGAGTGATTCGGATGAGGTCGTCGAAAGAACCCTCTATTTACACCCATTGTTCTTTTAAAGCTTCTTGAGGAGGACGCATCTGGAGACGACAATGAGGTACGAGGGGGATACAAGAAGACATCATTCCTAGGAGGGATTTGAATAGGCGTACTGAAATGGACTTTTTTTTTGGACCCTTTTTGCCAAGGATATTAACCTTTGTTGTCTCTCCAGAGTAGAATAGGCCTTGTTTTCCATGGTGTCCAGGATAGCTCCTAGAAATATCAATCGACTAGTTGGTTGCAGAATTGATTTTCTACATTTAAAGTGAGGTCCAAGTTCTTGAAGACTTGCAGACATGCTTTGGTGGACGCTTTTGCTGCTTCGTACGTGGGGGCTTTGAGAAGCCAGTCGTCCAGGTAAGGGAAAATTTGATCATGCTGTTGTCTTAGAAATGCTGCTACTGGTGCTAAACATTTCGTGAAAATGCGGGGAGCAGATTTTAGTCCGAAAGGCAAGAAGCAGAATTGGAAGTGACTGTCGGCCACCGTGAATCTTAGAAACTTCTTGTGCTTTCGGCATATGGGTATATGAAAATATGCGTCCTGGAGATCCAGCAACGCCATGTAATCGTTTCTGTTGAGAAGGTGAAGCACATCTTGAATAGAGATCATACGGAACAATTGTGTTTTGAGGAATTTGTATAAGTTCCACAAGTCTAAGATCGGTCTCCAATTTTTTAGCTTCTTTCATATCAAGAAGAACCGAGAGTAGAAACCCTTCCCTCTCTGATTGAAGGGAACTCGTTCTATCGCTCCTTTCTGCAACATGTTGGTAACTTCCATCTTTAAAAGATGTAGGTGCTTTTGGAAGCAAGGCAGAGGAGGAGTTGTTGGAGGGATCTCTATAAATTCCAAGGAGTGGCCAAATTGGATTAGATTTAGTACCCACCGGTCCGAAGTTATGCCCCGCCACTGCTGTAAATAACAGGATATTTTGCCGCCCACCGGGAATGGAATTGGTGGGATAGAGGCCGACAGCTGGGAGAGGTCATTGGCGTCGACCAGACTCCTTACCCTGGCATCCTGACTTTCCTCTAAAAGAAGCCTTGTTGTAGGCTGCCGCAGGTGGCTGGCGGCTAGCATACTGTGCCTGTATTGTTGAGCGGTAGCAGGATATGCTGAATGGCGGGGTTGTTGGTATCCTGATCTGTAACACTGGTAACCTCTTCCTGGTGAGCCACGAAAAGGAGTCTTTTTGTATTGCAGAGTCCCCAAAGACTTACCCGTATCAGTGTCTTTTTTGATAGCTTGCAAGGCTTCGTCAACGTGACTGCCAAATAATTCTTCACCATTATAAGGAAGGTCAAGAATCTTTGTCTGTACCTCAGGTCTGAATGTGGTGACTTTGAGCCAGCCTTGACGCCTCAAGACGGCTGCACCCGCTAGCTGCCTGAAACCAGCGGACGCCACATCCATAACGCAGTCTATCACTTCAGAGGCAGTCGGTTCTCCCTCAAGAAGAATTCTCTTAGCTTCCTCCTTGTCATCTGGTGGAAGTTTGTCCAAGAATGGTGCCAAGTCCGACCACATCTGCCTATTATAACGGCCCAGTAAAGCCAGAAAATTCGCTGCTCGTACTGTTAGAGCTGACATTGTTGAAAAACGCTTCCCGATGTTGTCAAGCTTTCTTCCTTCTTTAACAGGAGGAGCAGTCAGGGGAGCTGAATGATTTTTAGAGCCTCGCTGCGCTGCTTGCAAGATCACAGAATCTGCTTTTGGATGACCTATTAGGCAGGCTGGAGCCTCATCTGGAGCTTTATATTTTTTGTCCAGTCTAGCCAACACAGGTGGAACAGTTGCTGGATTCTGCATTATTCTTAGCCCCTCTTTCCATATGTAATCAATAATAGGCATAGATCTTACTGATTTCCTATAAGGCTCTTTAAAGTCATACAGAAAACAGTCTTGCTGATGCATGGGCATCAGTAAATCAAAGCGCTTAGCCGCTCTCTCCAGAAGGTTGTGGAAAAAACAATATCTTCCGGAGGTGAATCCGCTTGTAGGGGAGATGGAGATGCCGGAGTGGGAATGATGTAAGAATCCCATTCATCCGGTTGAATCTCTCCTTCTTCTCTCTCTACTTCCTCATCAGAGGATGTTAACTGTTCGACAGGAGGAACTTGAGTAGGAGGCTGAACGCTAGGAGACTGTTGGAGAAGAGGAGAACGATCCTATATTTGTGGAACCACAGGCGGAGAAGGAGGAGGAGGAGGCGCCTGTTGGATACTCTGTTCTGGCGGAAATCTTCTCTTATAGTCCGCTAGCGTAAATTGCAAGTCTGTCATAAGACTTGAAGGGACGTACATCATCTCCTGTTGATGATATTGCTGTTGCGGCTGGTAATATTGACGTCCATAACAATCATCTTTGTCGTCATTGACGGCACACAGCCGGAGACAGGGATCTTCATCGACGATAACGCCGATGACACCTCCGCCGTCGATGCAGGTTCTCTCGTGGACGCAGTCGTCGACGAGTCCATCGACGTGATCGTCGACGGGAGCGGTGTCGTCGACGAGTGGGTCGTCGTCGGAAGTTGACCTCTTGACAAGGATGAAGATTTCGAGGACACGATTTGCTTCGTTGATGATAAAGGTATGTTACCCATCGACGATGTCGTCGTCGACGATGACATCGATGGCGCAGATACAGTCACGGTGTTGATTGAAGACCCCGTCGTTGTCACCAGAATTACCTCAGGTGAGGATCTTCTCGTCGACGGTGGTGTCGTCGACGGGCTGGTCAGCACTGGAGCTGTAGTAGGTTTTTTTAAGGCATGCTTCAGTTTCAAAGGTGGTGTTGGAAGTTCTGAAGCTGGTCTTTTGATCTTAAATGACTTCCTTTCTTCATGAGAAGCTTTGCTGTCAGATCCAGTCTGTTTTTGAGTGGATTCAACAGACTTTTTTTACGCCTTTTTAGGTGGCTGTGACGATGAGCCCCCAGGGTCATCCAAGGGTCGTTTCTGAGGCGTTCTTGAGGAAGATTTAGAAGATGAATAACTCTCCTCATCAGAGACCACAGTATCCCTGTTTTTTTTTTTCTTCAAAATTCTTTTTATTAAGCATCAAGAAAAAATCACAATGACAGCATAGCCTCAGAGGGGCGCGCAGGCCCCGGGGTTGCAGAACATTCAGCCATTGTGGGTCTCAGGTTCGAATAACCCTAGGGCATGCCAAGACCCTCGGCAAGGTAAATGATGCTAATTTTTTGAAAAAAACAAACCCCTGAGGAAGGTCTCCAAACTAGAACCTACCCTCAAAATAACCCTCGCCCTCCCCCCCTAAAACATACCCCCCCCGCCCCGGTGGTGAAGAAAGTGTTCCGTATAAACCTGAGACGCAGGAGTGTTGCCGTGGGTTAAAATATGCAGCGTGGGGCCTCCTCCATTCGAGCCTTAGGGGCCACTCTACTACCGGTCGGACAGAGGCCATCTTAGACTTGAAAAAGGTGCATAGTCCGTACGGAGGGTGGACATACTGCAGAGGGCAAACCTTGGGAAAAGAAGGTGACCAGTGGGCCCCACTTGTGTTTGAAGCCCTTATAGTTATCCCTAAAGATGTCTGCCAAACGTTCCATGGAGAGGATCCTCCATAAACGGGCGTGCCACAACGATATCGCTGGTGTTTCTGTCTTTTTCCATGCAGCTGCTATGGTGAGTTTCGCCGCCCCCAAGCATGTCCACATGATCGCCTTGTCAGCGTTTGTTTGGTGCTCCAAAGCCGGGTCCCTGATGCCCATAAGGGCATACTCTATAGTGGTGGGAACGGGATATCCCAGCATGTCTTTAAGGTGGGAGAGAATTTCCTCCCAGAAGGGGCGAACTCTCGGGCAGTCCCACCAGATGTGGCGAAAGTCTCCCCGGAGCCCACAACCCCGCCAACAAAGATCAGAGGTATCAGGGAAGATTCGTCGTAGCTTGGTAGGGTACAAGTACCAGTCATGTAGCGTCTTGTAGTGGGCTTCCCGTAGGGCCATGGACTGGTTGTGTTTAGTAATGTCGCCCCAGATGTGTTTCCATTCGTCTTCGGTGACCTCTCTGCCTAGGACTTGTTCCCAGAAGGACATGTAGCGTGCACGGGGTGCGTGCAACGTGGTCAGAAGCATGTCGTAAAGGGCAGAGATAGCGCCTTTCATGGTACCCGCCTTGTGGATCACCATCCGCTCCAGGGGTGTTAGTTCCCTAGTAGCTGCCTCTCTAATGTGCGGGAGTGTAACCCAGTGTTTAAGCTGGAGATAGTGGTAGTATTCACTATGAGGAAGCGCGAATTCTCTCTTACAACTGTCAAATGTTAGTACGTCATGGTTATGGAACAAATCTGAGAGTTTTATGCAACCTCCCTCCCTCCAGCAATCGAAGGGCCCCTCGCGTAGCGCTGGGGGGAACGCCGGGTTAAAATGTATTGGAGTGTAGGGGGAGGGAAATGAAGTCCAACCCTCCCGCCTTGTGAGTTGGTCCCAGACGGTCAAGGTGGTACGTGTGGGGGTGCTAATGTAAGCGTTTGTGGGCCGGTCTCCCTTAGGATTCCAAAGGACATCCCAAATGCATCTTCCTACAACCGAGCGGTCCATATGCAACCAATGTTTGTCCGACTCCCTCGCGGATCACTCCGTCACCACTCTTAGCTGTGAGGCCTGATAATATAATGCGAAGTCAGGCAGAGCCAATCCCCCTTTATTCCTTGGGCGCCTTAGCACATGGTAAGGTAGGCGTGCCCTCCCTCCCTGCCATATGAATTTAGTGATCAGTGAACGAAGATGTGGCAATAGATTCCGGTCAAGTGCGATGGGTAGGGCTTGGAACAGATAGAGAAATTTGGGCAGAATTGACATTTTAACTGTGTTAATCCGTCCGAGCCATGAGAGGTAGAGGGGAGACCATCTCTTAAGGTCCTGCTGTAGTTGCGCCATCAAAGATGGGTAGTTAGCCTTGTAAAGGTCGCTAAGCTTAGCCGTAAGTTGTACCCCCAGATAAAGCAAAGAGTGTTTGGCCCAGTGTAGAGCTGTCTGGCTCCTCAATCCATTCGCCTCAGCAGTGGAAAGGGTAAGGTTAAGAATGGACGATTTGGACAGATTGACTTTAAAACCCGCCACCCGTTCAAATCGATTCAGTTCTCCTTGTACCGCCCGTAGCGAAGAAGCCGGGTCCGTAAGTGTAAGCAAGATGTCATCGGCAAAAAGAGATGCCTTGTGTTCTACGCCACTAAACTGAATGCCTCGAATTTCATCATTTGACCTAAGTTTGGCTGCTAGGGGTTCGATACTGAGAGCAAATAAAAGGGGGGAAAGCAGACACCCCTGCCTGGTACCCCTACTCAAGGGAAAGGGAAGGGAACTACAACCATTGACCGTGACCCGTGAGTATGGGAGATCGTAGTTGGCCTTGACCATGTTAAGAAATGTGTCTCCGAAACCAAATTTCCGCATTGCTAAGAAAAGGAAGGACCAATCCACCCTGTCGAAGGCCTTCTCCGCGTCCAGGCCCACCAGAACTGCAGGAATCTTAAATTTGGACACTTTCTCAATCAAATGAATGGTGCGTCTGATATTGTCGTGTGTTTGCCTGCCTTTTATAAAACCCGATTGGTCCGGGTGAATTAGGTCGGGCAACAAGTTTTCGAGTCTGGCCGCTAGTATCGCGGACTAGAGCTTTGCATCCAGGTTAAGGAGAGCTATGGGTCTGTACGAGCCACAGAGTTGGGGATCCTTTCCCGGCTTTGGAATCACCGTGATCACAGCCTCAGCCATAGATCTAGAGACTCGTGCATCCTGAGCTATGGCCTGAAATAGAGTAGTAAGATGGGGGACTAGGACAGAGGCATAGCATTTAAAGAATTGAGCCGTTAGGCCATCGGGTCCTGGGGCTTTATGTAGTTTGAGCCTTGTGATGGCTTCCCTCACCTCCTCCTGGGCGATGGGGGAATCCAATGAGTCGGCTATCGTAGGGGGAATTTGCGGAAGCGTCATAGAGTCAAGATATTGTTGTTGTAGAATCGAATCGGGAGTAGTACCCCGGTAAAGCTGCCCATAAAAATCACCAAAAAGGTTGGCTTTAGCGGTGTCAGTGTGTGTGAGTTGGCCCCTGTGGTCCAAAATGCCCCCAATAAATTCACGTTCCCTCTTCACCCTGAGTTGGCGAGCTAGATATGAACCCACCTTGTCACCCTGTGCAAAAGATGTTTGGCGAAGCTTTAACAGAGTGTACTCCGCTCGATTAGTGTATATAGACCGTAATTTGCCCCGGAGGGCAGTGAGATGTCTCAGCGACACGCGTGTGGGTGAGGCTTTGTGTGTCTGTTCAGCTATCTGTAACTCCTGCTCCAGAGCTATGCGTTCTCTCGTCCTCTGTTTGTTTAGGGTTGCATTGAGTTGGATGCATTTTCCCCGTAGCACTGCCTTGAAGGCGTCCCAATTGTTCTGCGGGGAGGTGTCTTGTGGAATGTTATGAGTGAAGAAGTTGGTGATGGTCGCCCTTAGTTCCTCCCTGAGGGCCGTATCCCGTGTAAGCGCCGACGGGAAATACCATCTGGGAGAACCAGATTTAGGACCGTTCCAGGCCAGACTGATGGTGATCAGGCTATGATCGGAGATAGAGATCGGCAGTATTTGCGCTGCCTGTAGCGGCCCCAGCAAGGTTTGGCTGATGAAAATATAGTCAATCCTGGAGTATGTCTGGTGGACGTGTGAGTAGTGCGTGTAATCTTTGGTGGTGGTATGAAGGGAGCGCCAGGCATCGCACAGGCCGAGTGCAAGTATTTTCTGTTTGACCCCTTTGGGAAAGGAGCCAGTAGGTGCCTGTGTCGAGTGCGAACTGTCCAGTGACCCGTGCCAGGTTAAATTAAAGTCTCCCAACAATATAATGGGGCCCTCTACAAATCCTCCTAATAGGTCGAGAGCAGTGGAGAGAAAAACGGCTTAGCCCGAGTTGGGAGCGTATAGGGAAACGAATGTGCATTGTGTGCCTTTCAGCCGTCCCTTAACCATTAGTAATCTCCCCTCCCGATCTGTTTTAGTGGCTTCGGACTGAAACTTAGTTGTGCTACGAAAGAGTAGCGCCACTTCATTATGTTTAGTGGTTGCCGAGGAGGTATAGATCAGGGGATACTCCCTATGTCGGAGCCTAGTGACTTCAGATCTTTGGAGGTGGGTCTCTTGGAGAGCCACTACCTCAAATTTGTGATCTGTGAGATATTTCCATATTTTCTGACGTTTCTGGGGGGAGTTCAGCTCTTTGACGTTCCACGAAGCTACAGTAGTCATCGGAGTGATTGACCCCTCCCCCTCCCCTTGTGGACCACAGCTCCCTTAAGCATGTGTTGGTGGCCTCTCTCACTGAGATGTGAACTTCCCCCCCGCCGGTGCCATGCCCTCAGAGTCTTCCCACCCATTCCCACTGAGTTCAAAGAGACCTAAAAGAATAGACAATAAAACCCAGAATTCACCACCAGGACCCCTCCCCCCCCAAAAAAAGAACCCCCAACAGCCCCCAAAACTGAAAGCCGGAGGACCAACGGGTCCACGGCTCGTGGTGCTTCCAAAAAAAAGAGGAAGCATTGTGGGTAGCACGGGCAAGGCCCGCACCCCCGATTGCCATGTCATAGTATCTAGTGAGCGTTTCAATAAGAAGCAGAAGAAAATAGAAAACAAAAACCTCAGTGTCCGTAATGATCAAACTTCGTTTCGGGCGATCTCAGTCCGGCAGCCTCCCGAGCCAGGGTACTGTCCGTAGGGTGCACCGTCGACTCCCAGGAAGCTAACCGGGTCTGAAACCCCAGGGGTGCGGCAATTATGTAAAATCGAGATCCTTAGTTGGGCCCATTATGATTCACCGTGATTTCGTGACCGTGTGCCAAGGCCTTGAGCCCCTCCTGGCCGTCTCCGCCGCCGCCGGGAAGCCCGATGTGGAAGCCTCTTCTGGGAGAGGGAGACCGAGGATGCGGACGCTGTCGGGAAGTTCTGTCACATGGTGTAATTTGTTTCGATACTCGAATGTGAGGCCGAAAGGAAATGTCCAGCGGTAGCGAATATTCTCCTCTTGTAGCTTGGCGGTGATCTTTCTCAGCGAGTGGCGTCTGGCCAAGGTGGAGGGGGCCAGATCCTGGTAAAGGGAGCACCTATGGTCTTGAAAGGACACCTCCTTCTTCTTTCTCGCTGCAGACAGGATAGCCTCCTTTGTTTTAAACGAGTGTAATTTGACCAAGACGTCTCTCGGACGCTAGCGGCCCCCAGCCTGTAGAGTACCCACGCGGTGGACCCGGTCCAGTTTGAGTTTCAGTTGTTGGGGGGCCAGGAGCTCCGCAAAGAGGCCCGTCACAAATGCCTCGAGATCGGGCCCCTCCGCCCCCTCCTCCAGGTCCCGGATTCGTATGTTCTCTCGCCAGGTTCTATTCTCCAGGTCTTCCGCTTTCAACAGCACGTGCTGGAGCTGGGCCTGAAGAGCTTGATGGGAATCTTGCATTTTAGCGTTGGTCGTCGTCAGCTCCTGTGTCTGCTCCTCCACCTCCAACACTCTGGAGCCCACGGCGTCCACATCTTGGCGTAAAGTCGTCATTTTCTCGGTGAGATCGGCTTTCAACTGTTCCACGGATGACCGCAAGTCCTGTTTGATCTCCAGATAGAGCTCTGCCTTGAAGTCACGGAGGGCGGCAACCAAGTCCTCACGAGTAAGCGTCATAGTTTGCGGGTGGCTGGTCTCCGCTGAGGGAGTATCCTTTTCAGCAGACTTAAAGTATCGGGAAACCTTATTCGTAGATTTCTTGGGAGGCATAAGGTCGCCGCCCTGCACGGCGAGAAGTCAAGAATCCCTGGGGCTTTCTACTGTGTAGACGCCGGGGCCCAGAGTAAATGCGTGGTCACCCCACACGGTGAAATCAGGCCTCTGCAGAGTGGATGAGACTGGTCGCCATGTTAAGGTCAGGCAGAGAAAGGCACGACCCGGCTGGTAGCCTTGACGTGGTCTCCTCCCAGGCGAATTCTAAGGGACTGCTGATGGGTGCTCCCCGCTGATCGCCGTTCAACTCCCTCTCAAAGCCCAGGGTGTTCTCTAGCGCTTGTCTCTGAACGCCGCCATCTTAGGGTCAGGCGAGGCGTTCGTGGCCCACATTCCCCGGCCCCTCCATCTGGCAAACGGTGTTAGGGGTCGGAAAAGAGGAGACTGACCCGCTCGAGGTAGGCACATCAGCTGTCTCCCCGCTGCTCCTCTTCACTCCTCGTAGAGCTGCGGCCACTCCGCGGCCGCTCTGGAGCGCTAAAATGGCGCTGGGGACGCGTCGTCCGCAGTCACAAACCTATCGGGCCCGCTGGACAGGGCGTCCGCCCCCCGCATTCCTCCACGGGACCGCAGAGTTGGGAGACCACTCTTCCCTCCGTGGTAAGAGAAGGCGCCCCCGGTGTCCACCGCCGTCGGGTGTGGGAGACGGTAGGAGTTCCGTCTCGTCCTGCTACGCCATCTCGGTGGTGGCCTCGAGGCTCCGGCAAGCGGACCTTGGAGGTAAAAACTTGCCGCCGCTTGTCCGTTTCTCGATCCCCAGGGTCCTGACACTTTCTGGGATGTTGTGGGCAACAGGCAGGGCAAGCAGAGCTCACTAGGTGCAAGGAATTCTCATGGGGCAATCATCGGGGTCCGGAGCTGAAGCGGCTCACGACCGCTCAGCCATCTTACTTGGCCACACCCCCAGTATCCCTGTTTTTAAGCCTCTGAAGCCACAAGAGAAGCCTCCTTTCTCGATATTTAAGAGTCTTAGTAGAAAAGATATGACATACCTTGCACTCCTTTGATGTGTGGTCAGGGTATAAGCAGTATAAGCAGTCCTTATGCTTATCATCTATATCCAGCCTTTTCTTCCTACAAGTTGAAGCCGGGCATCCCTCGCGCCCCAGGAGTCGATGGACTCAAAAAACAAATACGACAAAAGTCGAGAAAAAAGTCAGTCAAAAAGTGACTGAAGGTCCCGCTCTCTCCGGATCTGCACTTGCTGGCGTGGAAAAAGAAAGAACTGATGTCAGCGCGCGAGGGCGGCGTCTATGTAGCTATCGCGAGGTCATCCCGGCGACCACGACTCCGACGACGAAAGCGGAGTCGACCGACGCCACCTTCCGACGCGCAGGGGTACTGCTGACGAAAAACGTTCCGGATCCAGTCTGACGCCTGGAGTTGAACATCTTAACAGTGTCTGGCAACAGAAGAAAGTTGGAGACTTGGGAATAGAGCTTTGTATGAAGAGGGGAAGAGAGGAAGATTTGGGTGTTGCATGCACAGAAATGATAAGAGAACCCCAAGGAGTAGTATTATCTTATCCAAGGTGGATGTGTAGAGTGAGAAAGGCAGAGGGCTGAAGGCTGAACCTCAGGGGGCGCCAACTGTAAGAAGGGTAGATAAGGACTGCATCAAGCAAAATGAGACAGACAAGGAAGCACCACAGAGGTAGGAGGCCAAAGATTGAAGGACAATGCCTCAAGGGTTGTTCCAGAAATACAAAGTAGAGAAAGGGTTTTAAGTAAAATGAAGACAATAAATTGCTAACCAGTGCTAAAGTGCTTGTGCTCTCTCCCCTAAACATGGTAATATTGGTTGATCCCCAATGGCTTATTTCACTTGCTTATAAGTCCCTATTACAGTGCACTACATGTGCCCAGGGCATGTAAAATAAATGCTACTAGGGGCCTATGGCACTGAATGTGCCACCCACATAAGTAGCCTCTTAGCCATGTCTCAGGCCTGCCACTGCAGAGCCTATGTGTACAGTTTAACACTGCTATGTCGACCTGGCAGGAAAACCCTGTTGATAATAATCAAAAGGAGCTAGCTAAACGAATAAACAAATACTCTGGAGATGTATGTCTGGAAAAACAATTTTGTTTTGTATGAAGGCCCTCACCCACCAACCTGGTTGGTGGCATGCTTCATCATCGGGCCCCACCCGATGGTACCGAATGTACCCCGGGTGTGCTGCGACGTCTGCTTGCAGCGGAGCGGATTTTGTAAAGTGAGTGTGCAGTAATAGCTGTGGTGAGTGTGAAAATAAAAACTGTCCAATGAGTCCCAAAGTCCACCAGGGGAATTTTATTCATGGGCTCATGGCAGTATTAAAAAGCAAGGCTATGGATATTGTCTGGGGTGATTATTGCCCCTTATATCCAGTGAGGTCAACTAGTTTCAGCCAGGCCTTGTGGTAAAAACTGGCTTTCATCAGGACCGGTATGTGTATTGTGAATTAAAAGAGGGGTCTATAGAATGTACAGGCTTCCTATGTGCCGCACACGCTATGGTGCGAGAAATGTAAGAGGATGGTTTCCTCTAAAGTCGTGCTCTTATAGTCTAAGAGACTGACTCCATGAGTCCCCGGCGGGGGTTCGACTTTCAGTCACACTTTCGTCACAGTCTAGAACCCACAGTACCACCTACTTGGTCGTTACGGGAACTCCGTCGATGTAAAATAAATGCTACTAGGGGCCTACGGCACTGAATGTGCCACCCACATAAGTAGCCTCTTAGCCATGTCTCAGGCCTGCCACTGCAGAGCCTATGTGTACAGTTTAACACTGCTATGTCGACCTGTCAGGAAAACCCTGTTGTCAGGCCAAAATCTTCCCTTCTTATTCATATAAGTCACCCCCAAGGTAGGCCCTGCATGACCCACAGGGCAGGGTGCAATATATTTGAAAGGTAGGACATGTACTTTTAAGGTTCGCATGTCTCGGTAGTGAAAAACTCCCAATTTCGTTTTTCACTACTGCAAGGCCTATCGCTCACATAGGATAACATTGGGATTACCTTATTACATCTTTTAAGTGTAATTCCCAATTGTGACGGGATAGACTTTTCAAGTTTGGTGTCACTGGACTTACAATTTTAAATCACAACTTATGGTGAAGTTGGATTTTAAATTACAGTTTAGCAAATGCAACTTTTAGAAAGTGGGCATTTACTTACTTTAGCCATTTGGTGCCTGCTGTCTGTCTGAATTCACATCTGGGATGGGTGACAGCTGGCTTTGTGCATGCCCTCTACACAGCCACACACAAAGGGAGCAAAGGTGTGATTGATGGGCCATCCTGGGCAGGATTGAGGGGAGGTGTTGATACACCTGAAAGGGCTGGGTCCCAACCCCACACAAAGGGCTGCATACTCCCCTGTAGTGAGTCTGGAGCTAGAGCAGGAGGGGTGGACCTCTATGCACTTCAAAGCTTTCTTTGACGTCTCTCTCACTTCAAAGGCACAACTGGGTATAAGTACTGAGCCTCTGACACCATGACTGCAGTGCACTTCTGAACCTGTGACCATTCTGCCAGGAAGAAGAACTGGTGTGCTGCTCAAAGACTGCCATTCTGATGGAACTGCAGTCTGCTGAACTCCTGCCTTGCTGTGTTGCCCTGATGCCTGCTGCCCTCTCCTACCTGGGTGAGAAGGACTGGACCTGCATCACTTGAACCCAGAGTAACTCCAAGGGCTTGCTGGCTCGACTCTTGTTTTCTAAGTCTCAGGAACACAAAAGACTTACAACGCTCCTGTTCCAACCCTTGGACTCTACTGCTTGTGAGTCTATCCTACCAAGTGGTGCCACCCCAACCCTGGACACTTAGAAGGGGACCTAGGGGTTTGCTCCAGTGGAACCAACACATCCGCTGCTGCGAGAGCAGAATCGATGCATCACCGCTGTTGCGAGAACCGGACCGACGCATTGCATTTGAAACCAACACATCGCCTTCGAAACCACTGCATTGAGAAGATCGACGCATCACCTTTACAGTGTGGAGAAACCCAGCGCATTGCCCTCGGAATTGCAGCACTTTGGAACAGGCACTTCGCTCACAGAACCGATGCATCGCCACAGTTGGGTGGAGAAATGCGGCGCAACACCCCAATTGCGTGGGGATCCCCGATGCATCTCGTTGTCTTTGACCAGGATCAAGTTACTTTTGCTCAGCGGGCCCTGTGTGGGTCCTATACTCAGCCCGCGCTCCATTGAGGTGAGCCTGAACTCTTGACTTTGTCCCGGTGCAGTGCGACCAATTAATTCTTTAGGTGCTATTTGCTTCTAAGTGCTATTTTTGCATTTATTCTTTAGAAATTCATATCTCAACTTCTACTGATTGGGTTTTTGTCCTTTTGGTCTTGTTTTATTTATTAAATTAAGTTATATTTTCCTAAACTGGTGTGGATCCCTTTTATGTGGTGTTTTCACTGTTTACTGTTTAATTGTTGCACAAATACTTTACAAATTGCCTCTTAAGTTCAGCCTGACTACTCTGTGCCAAGTTACCAGAGGGTGAGCACAGGATAATTTAGGTTGTGTAGTGACTTACCCACACTAGGATTTGGCTCCTGCTTGGACAGGGTGCATACCTCTGCCAACCAGAAACCCAATTTCTAACAGACATCAACCTAAAGTTTCTGGCTTAAGTGTGAAGCTGTTGTCACAAACCATAGTCTTTGGGGATACATCTTTTTACTGCATGGTCAGACAACTATAGGCAGTCACACTAATACTTTTTCATTGTGTCCATCTTTAGCAAATATAACAGACGCAGCAATCCAATCCCTGGACTCAAGTCATATAACAGCTTGTGATGGTTGGATCTTTCCCATTTTATCTGGATGCTGTGTGAGGACTTTGTAAATGTCATAAAAGGGATCTGCCAATCAGAGACTTATTTAAAATAGAACACTGTAATGGAACCCATATACCGGTTTGCAGACCTGTTGGGTCAATATTTGCCTATTTGGAATCATGAGGACTCACTGTCCCATCTGTGTGAGCTTCTGCATTCAGTACGAGCAAGTGGCTTTGTCTTCCTCTCCTGCGATAGGCAATTACCCTCAATCTGGCAACCTTCTCCAATAATTCCCTATATTAACTCAAATTCTAAGCTTTACATTTTTCAATGTTAAGAAATAAAATAAACAACATATATCTATCATGAAAGTGGCGAAAGTGAGTGCATACATACCACTTGTTGCATCATGTGTTGCTCTAGATGATTCAGTAATGGTGGCTGACGATGTTCTAGATACTGTGCTTGTTACAATGGCTTCTGAAGTTAAATTGGTTTGCTCTGTGGATTTAGCAGACGTTACTTGCACAACAGTAGAAGGGGATATGCTTGTTTGATCTGTAGGTATTGAGAGTGAGGACGTGGTTGGATACAGTGTTGAGCCTGCTGCTATTGACACTGCTTCTGTGGTCTTAATGCTCTTCTCAGTGGAGACGGCTTCAGTCACCTGAGTTGAGGATGTGCTTGCTGAGGATGCCACTGTTGTTGAGCTCTCACTGCCATTAAACATTGCTGAAGTGTCACTTGTTGTTATGGTTGAAATCCTTTCTGTTGCATTTCCAGTTGCTGCTGCCAGGTCTGTGCGCACAGTTGCAGAATGTGTGGTCTCATCTGTGACCACCTGTGTAGTTGTTATCAGTGCTGTTGGAGGAAGACAGTAGGCTGTAAGAGAATGCTTTTCATAAATTCAGCACAAATCTCAACCAGATATACAGGTATTAAAATATATTTACTGATTAATGTCACAAAATGCCAGTACAGGACATAACTGCCCAACAAGTGAACACATTTTATAATGCCCTTTGTGTTATAAAGTTGCATCTAGCTTTATTGAGGCATCACAATACCTTCATGGATTTTGTATTTAGTGATTAGTCTCTTGCATTCTCTTTAAGGATGGCCTCTCTCTGAGCTTCTGCATTCAATATTCACTATGTATCTTCTTTTGGGGTTTTGCTTTACAGGCACAGTGTGTGATTAACAGTTAGCCGTATCAACCTCTTCTGCGATGAGCCATGCCCAGGCTCTACCAATCGTCTCGAATAATTCCCTACCTTCACTTAAATTCTAAGTTGTATATTTTTTTACATTTAGTAACAAGAAGGTAATATTTAATGTGTAGGTGACAAAACTGAATGCATACATACCACTTGTTGCATCATGTGTTGCTCAGAATGATTCAGTGATGGTGGCTATTGATGTTCTAGATAATGTGCTTGTTACAATTACATTTGAAGTCAAATTGGTTTGCTCTGCAAATTTAGCAGCGTTACCTGTACAACAATTGAAGGGGCTGTGCTTCTTGATGAGGAAGAAGGTAAAATTGTTTTATTTATAGGTGTAGAGAGCAAGGATGTGGTTGGATGCAGTGTTGAGCTTGTTGCTATTGACACTGCTTCTGTGCACTGGTTGCTTATCTTAGTTGAGATGGCTTTGTTCACCTTAGTTGAGGATGCACTTGCTGCAGATGTCACTGTTGTTGAGCTCTCACTGCCTTTAAACAATGCTGAAGTGTCACTTGTTATTATGGCTGAAATTCCTTCTGTTGCATTTTCAGTTCCTGCTGCCAGGTCTGTGCTTCCAGTTGCAGGGTGCGTGGTCTCAACTGTCATCAGTTCTGTAATTGTTATCATGGCTGTTGGAGAATACATTTTTATATATATATTTATATCTATGTCACCCAGTTGAACAGTTCTTAAATAATATAGTTACTGAACCGCAGAACTGGGAGGGAACTAGCGTTCACCTTGTCCAACTGCATGTTGGGTATAGGGTGAATAACTACTAGCACTAAAGCCCACTGCATCATCATCATTACCTAATCCCTGCTGTGAGGAGTAATCAATATTGTGCTAGTAGCAAAGTCACAGATCAGAAGTCACCCACAACATCACTATTGTGAATACTAGACGTGCTGCTAACATGAGCCCAATTGATGAGGCATATCTCCAATTATGGCTCTTGCATATCCTGGGTAATTTCCAATATGTCCTTCATGTTTTTACAATTGGAACCCGAGAGGGACACTCCTTTCATTTTTTTTCTTGTATTTCTTAAAAGCCCTGGAATTAATTGCGTGTAAGGTTCAACTTTTCTGATGAGGAATTATCTGGCCAAACTCCCCGCCTCAAACTCGCTGTGCCCACAGTCTTAGGGATTACACTAGGAGCAGCAACAGATCGACTCAAATAAGCTGCCATTTATATGCTTTCATTGTTGGTTGCAGTGTTTGATAGAAAACACCAGAATTAAAGAACGGACTAGTGTTCCACTGTCTACAATGTCTACCAGTCTGTGGTCACCTTCACTCATTGCAAGAAGGAATTGATCAGCCTATCCTCTCCTGGTTGTTACCATCTAGAATGATTTTTAAGCATCATTCTTTCTTTAGTGGTTAGAAGATAAATAAGTGTAAGGTAAAAGTGGTCTCCCTCATAGAAGTAATCTGGTGGGGTCAGCAGTGTGACAAGCCATCTACAGTAAATATTCAATAACTAGAATTTTATATAACAACATCAAGATTAAACACATCAGTATTTTTATTTGAAATTGCTAAGCAGGTTCCTCTCAACATCACCTTTTTATTGGTAGTTTTTATCTGTAGAAGAGTGGGAAGACCGGGTGGTGGAAATTTTATGGAACCCTGCAGATTCCGGAATTCTTCTTCACAGAAAAGTGAGGAAAATAAGTGATTTTATCCAAAGTGTGGAATTTCCAGGGCATTCTGGGTAGGAAAACATGGTGGGATTCAGCCGAGCTCAGGCCCAAGTACCGCAGCTATCCACATCACCAGAATGGGTCAATTTTCAAGGCGAAAACGTGATCTCTCCACATTGCATTTGGGGTATTTCTTGTCGTGGGCGATAGACCCAGTCACACAAATGGAGAAAAGGGGGGGGGGTATGCTAGGGGTAGGAATTTTGTGGACCCACACATTTTAGAATTTCCCTCACATAGCCAACATATGAAGTTTGCATGGCATTTTGGGTAAGAAAACATAGTGGGATCCATGCTAAACATAGTGGGATTCATGCTTGTCACACCACTCTGGACTCCCTTGAGTTTCTAATGTTCAGAAATGTCGGGTTTTGGTAGGTTTGCCTTGGTGACAGCCAAGCTCAGGCCCAAATACTGCAGCTACCCACATCACAAGAATGGGTCAATTTTCAAGGCGAAACTTGATGTTTCCACTTTGTGTTTTAGGGTATGTCCTGTTGTGGATGACAGATCCAGACACTCAAATAGAGAACTGTTTTTATTGGGAGACGTAGGTAATGCTAGTGGGTAGGAATTGTGTGGCCCCCACAGATTTCAGAACTTTTCCTCCTTGAAATATGAGAAAAATGTGTGATTTTAACCAATGCTTGAAGTTTGCATGGCCTTTTGGGTAAGAACACATAGTTGGACCCATGCAGGACTCCACTGGGTGTCTAGTATTTATAAATGTCTGGATTTAGGGGCTAGCAGTGCTTACTTTTCTGGGTGTTTCAATTGGATGTTTACACATACACACTTAAAAAAAGATGAGAGTGACGTTATAGTTAGGGATTGAAATAGGATAAACACTAACATTTAAAAACCAGAAAAACACTAAAAAACACTGAAATTCACAAGTTACAGATTACTGAGGTACTAGTTATAACTTGCGCCACCACCATGCACTGCTTATGACCTTACATATTACATCACTTATGACATGCTAAATGACATCATTGATGACATCAATGATGACATGCCAAATACATCATTAATGACATCACTGATAGCACCATAGTCATGTACAGCATAAAGTAACTGAGTATATACATCTGCTTCCATAGTATGGAAGTAGTGCAAGTCCTGGAGCCAAGTGTGATTGTGCATTTTGAAAGTTATTAAGTGCATTGTTTACAAAACACTAAAGTACAGGATGCAAGTATTACTGCAGGTTAAATAAGAAACAAGTTACTTACCTGTAACTATAGTTCTCCAGTATTGGAATCTTTCATAGATTCACATGCCACCCGCCCGCCTCCCCTGGAGAAGGCTCACTTATTTATCTCAGTTTCTTCTATTTATGCGCACTTGTGCTTGGAAAATCTGAGGGACTGGAGCTTCTCTCAGAAAGGTTCTACAGCGCGGTCTCTTGTGATTGGTTGAGTTTTAAGTTTGGTCCTTTTTAATAAAGGACAGGGATATGTTATAAATAGATTTTAAGGCCTAGAGCCTTATGCTCTATGTCTATAGGACAATTATTTTGATATTACTGGGGACTCCCATCTCGACGACGGGGAATGATTCAAGCATGTGAATCTATGAAAGATTCCAATACTGGAGAACTATAGTTACAGGTAAGTAACTTGTTTATTACTCCAGTATTGGAACTTTCATAGATTCACATGCTTGAATCAGAATAGCTAGCAGTGAGTAACACATTTTCATGCCATAAAACCACTACAGGAAAGGCATGCCTGAAAGCATTGTACGTATACATTACTATTCTCATATAAATGCATAAGCAAAAATGTCCAAAGTATACCTCTTTTTCATTAAGCATTGAAAATGTGAGACAGTACAGGATGGTGGGAAGGAACCAAAGAAGAAGGCTCACCTTATTGAAAGAGATGTCTGAGAACCTCTTGTCCCACTGCCGCATCTCGCTTATTCCCAGCATCCAAGCAGTAGTGCCTGGTGAATGTGTGTGGCGTCCTCCAAGTTGCTGCTCTACAAATGTCAGGCAGGGATATACCTGCAAACAGTGCTGTAGATGTGGAATCACTCTTGTATAGTGGGCACAAACTCTTGACGTCAGAGGATAGCTTGTTGATGACAGAATACAATTGCACTTGAAATCCATCTGGAAATGCTCTGTTTAGTGATGGGGAGACCTTTTCTAGGTGCACTCTAAGCAATAAGGAGTTGATTTGACTTACGAAATGACTTTGTCCTGTTCAGGTAAAATTTTAGGCACCTTTTAACATCTAGCGAGTGCAGAGCACACTCCGCTGCAGTCGGCGGATTTGGGAAGAATGACTTCAGAACAATTGGTTCGTTAAGGTGGAAATCTGAAGGAACCTTAGGGATGAATTTAGGGTTCGTTCGTAGAATAACTTTGTCTTGTTTAAATTGTAAGAAAGGTTCTTGAGTAGTGAAAGCCTGAAGCTCCCCAACCCTTCTCGCCGATGTGAGAGATAGGAGGAGAGCCACTTTCCAGGATAGGAACTTCATGTCCGTCTTGTGAATAGGTTCAAACGAGCGTTTCATTAGTTGACTGAGCACCGTATTTAACTGCCATGCAGGAGGAGGTGACCTTACTGGCGGGAACATTCTAAAAAGGCCCTTGAGAAACTGTTTTATTAGCCTGCAGGACCATAGAGACGGAGCTTTAGCTGATCTGCGGAAACTGGAAATGGCAGCTAAATGAACTTTAATAAACGTGTGGGCTAAACCTGAGCCAGCCAAGAGAAGTAGATAGGGTAAAACTTCCTCAGGAGGTGAATGCAGAGGATTGACTTTAGACAATGCACACCACGTGCAACATCTCTTCCATTTAAGCAAGTAAGTCCTGTTAGTGCTGTCTGTTCTTGCTTTAGCCAGCACCTGTCTGCACTCCTGTGGGATCTTTAGGTGTTGAAATTCTCAGAACTCAGGAGCCAGGCTGACAATTTCAGAGAACTGGGGTTCGGATGGCACACTTGTCCCCGGTTCAGTGTCAATAGAGACGGAAATGGTCTGTGGTGGATCGTAGACTTGACTGAGTAGATGAAGTTCTGTGTACCAGTGCTGGCAAGGCCAGGCTGGAGCTATCAGAATGATCTTGAAGGGTTCTGTTTTCATCTTTTTTAACACTCTTGGAAGGAGAGGAATGGGGGGAAAGGCATAAGCAAATATGCCGGACCAAGCTATTGAAAAGGGATTCCCCCATGATCCCTGATGGTGACGCCAACTTGTGAAGTACCAGCATTTTGCGTTCTCTGGAGAGACAAACAGATCTATGTTTGGCTTGCCCCATTGGGAGAAAATGTTGTCTAGAGTGTGCTGGTCCAGTTCCCACTCATGGCAAGTAGTCTTTAGTCTGCTCAACGTGTCTGCTATGACATTTTGTTTTCCTGGGACGTACTCCGCTGACAGATGCACTTTGTGATGCATTGTCCAGCGCCATATGAATTGGGCTTCCTGAGAGAGCAGGAGAGATCTTGTTCCTCCCTGTTGGTTGATGTAGTGCATTGCTGTGGTGTTGTCCGTCCTGACAAGCACTGATGCATTTAGAATATTTGTTAGAAATGCTTGGAGCGCTAGGTAAACTGCTCCTAGCTCAAGAACATTGATATGAAGATTTTTGTGGGAAGGCGGCCATCTTCCGCTGACCTGCAAGTCTTGCAGGAAAGCTCCCCAGCCCTCTAGGGATGCATCCATTGTAATCACGAGAGGAAAAGCCTGCGCTAGGAACAGCAGACCTTGCGATAATTCGTGAGGTTGCGTCCACCAGTCCATGGCCGCTATCATGAGAGGAGTGATTCGGATGAGGTCGTCGAAAGAACCCTTTATTTGCACCCATTGTTCGTTTAAAGCTACTTGAGGAGGAGGCATCTGGAGACGACAATGAGGTACGAGGGGGATACAAGAAGACATAATTCCTAGGAGGGATTTGAACAGGCGTACTGAAATGGAATTTCTTTTTTGGACCCTTTTTGCCAAGGATATTAACCTTTGTTGTCTCTCCAGAGTAGAATAGGCCTTGTTTTCCATGGTTTCCCGGATAGCTCCTAGAAATATCAATCGACGGGTTGGTTGCAGAATTGATTTTTCTACATTTAAAGTGAGGTCCAAGTTCTTGAAGACTTGCAGACATGCTTTGGTGGACGCTTTTGCTGCTTCGTACGTGGGGGCTTTGAGAAGCCAGTCGTCCAGGGAAGGGAAAAATTTGATGATGCTGTTGTCTTAGAAATGCTGCTACTGGTGCTAAACATTTCGTGAAAATGCGGGGAGCAGATTTTAGTCCAAAAGGCAAGACGTAGAATTGGAAGTGACTGTCGGCCACCGTGAATCTTAGAAATGGAATTGGTGGGTTAGAGGCCGACAGCTGGGAGAGGTCATTGGCGTCGACCAGACTCCTTACCCTGGCGTCCTGACTTTCCTCTAAAAGAAGCCTTGTTGTAGGTTGCCGCAGGTGGCTGGCAGCTAGCATACTGGGGCCTGTATTGTTGAGCGGTAGCAGGATATGCTGAATGGCGGGGTTGTTGGTATCCTGATCTGTAAGACTGGTAACCTCTTCCTCGTGAGCCACGAAAAGGAGTCTTTTTGTATTGCAGAGTCCCCAAAGACTTAGCCGTATCAGTGTCTTTTTTGATAGCTTGCAAGGCTTCGTCAACGTGACTGCCAAATAATTCTTCACCATTATAAGGAAGGTCCAGAATCTTTTTCTGTACCTCAGGTCTGAATGCGGTGGCTTTGAGCCAGCCTTGACGCCTCAAGACGGCTGCACCCGCTAGCTGCCTGAAACCAGTGGACGCCACATCCACAGTACAGTCTATCACTTCAGAGGCAGTCTGTTCTCCCACAAGAAGAATTCTCTTAGCTTCCTCCTTGTCATCTGGCGGAAGTTTGTCCAAGAATGGTGCCAAGTCCGACCACATCTGCCTATTATAACGGCCCAGTAAAGCCAGAAAATTTGCTGCTCGTACTGTTAGAGCTGACATTGTTGAAAAACGCTTCCCGATGTTGTCAAGCTTTCTTCCATCTTTATCAGGAGGAGTAGTCAGGGGAGCTGAATAATTTTTAGAGCGTCGCTGCGCTGCTTGCAAGATCACAGAATCTGCTTTTGGATGACCTATTAAGCAGCCTGGAGCATCATCTGGAGCTTTATATTTTTTGTCCACTCTAGGCAACACAGGTGGAACAGTTGCTGGATTCTGCATTATTCTTAGCCCCTCTTTCCATATGTAATCAATAATAGGCATAGATCATAAAATAATTAAAACAGAAATGTTTTAAGCTGCTTTTTAAATTGAGCCAGATCCTGAACGCTACGCAGAGAGTGAGGAAGGGAGTTCCAGGCTGTGGCAGCCCTAAAGGCAAGAGACCTACCCCCCACTCTTTGGAGACGAACACAAGGTATCCGGGCCAAGAGCTGGGAAGCTGACCTCAAAGATCTTCCTGGAGTATAAAACATGAAGCGCTTCCTTAAATAGACAGGCCCAGAGGCATGCAAGGCCCGGTGTGCAACGACCAGGGCTTTGAATTTCACACGATTAATGACAGGCAGCCAATGTAATGTGCACAGATGTTGTCTAATGCTGCATCTGATTGGAATATTAAACAGGAGCCTAGCTGCCGCATTCTGGACCACCTGCAGTTTGTTAAGAGTATAGTCCGGTAAGCCAACGTACAGAGCATTGGCATAATCAATGCGTGACAGTATCAGCGCCCGGGTCACCGTTTCCTTTGCAGCCCTAGGAAGTAGCGGGAGGAATTTCTTAAGGGACTTTAATATCTCAAAACAGCCCCCAGCCAGCTTCTTGATTTGGGTCGAAAAGGATAAATTCTCATCGAACCAAACACCCAGGTTCTTAACCGGTTGACCCAAAGAGGATGGCAATGGATAGTCGGGCGGCCAGAGAGAATCTCTGAACCGGGGAGGAAACTTCCCAAAAAGGAGAATTTCCGACTTCTCTTCATTGCATTTCAGCTGAGCCGCTGAGAGCCACTGAAAAACCGCTGTCAGACAGTTTTTTACCTCCAGAGTAGAAAGCTCAGATTTGCCCCAAGTAAACAGGAGTTGGGTGTCATCGGCGTACGCCACAATCTTGGCTCCCAGATCCTCCGCCAACTGTACCAGATGTAAGAATCCCATTCATCCTGTTGAATTTCTCCATCTTCTCTCTCTACTTCCTCATCAGAGGATGTTAACTGTTTGACAGGAGGAACTTGAGTAGGAGGCTGAACCTTAGGAGATTGTTGGAGAAGAGGAGAACGAACCTGTATTTGTGGAACCACAGGCGGAGAAGGAGGAGGAGGCGGCGCCTGTTGGATACTCTGTTCTGGCGGAAATCTTCTCTTATAGTCCGCTAGCATAAATTGCAAGTCTGTCATAAGACTTGAAGGGACGCACATCATCTCCTGTTGATGATATTGCTGTTGCAGCTGGTAATATTGACGTCCATAAGAATCATCTTCATCAGAATCCTCTTGATATTTGACATCAAGATCCGATGGGCTCAAAGCTGCCCCAAAGAGACTATCCTCGTCAGATTCCTCGTTCTCATCATCTTCTTCTTCTAAGAACTGAGATGGCAAAAGAGCTTGCACCTGACTAGGTGAAGTTACAGCTGGTGTTAACTGTATTTTTGAAATTTTATGTTTTTCCTTCCTCGTTGACTGAGTCGTTGACGAGCCCATCGACAATTGAATCACCGCCGGAATCAACTTCGTCAACGAAGGCTGTTTTCCTGCGGCACACTGCCGGAGACAGGGATCTTCATCGACGGTAACACCGATGACACCTCCGCCGTCGACGCAGGTTCTCTCGTGGACGCAGTTGTCGACGAGTTCATTGAGAGGGTCGTCGTCGGAAGTTGACCCCTTGACCCCTTGACAAGGATGAAGATTTCGAGGACACGATTTGCTTAGTTGATGATAAAGGTATGTTACCCATCGACGATGTCGTCATCGACGATGACATCGATGCCGCAGATACAGTCACGGTGTTGATTGAAGACACCGTCGTTGTCACCAGAATTACCTCAGGTGAGGATCTTCTCGTCGCCGGTGGTGTCATCGACGGGCTGGTCAGCCTTTTTAGGTGGCTGTGACGATGAGCCCGCAGGGTCATCCAAGGGTCGTTTCTGAGGCGTTCTTGAGGAAGATTTAGAAGATGAATCACTCTCCTCATCAGAGACCACAGTATCCCTGTTTTTAAGCCTCTGAAGCCACAAGAGAAGCCTCCCTTCTCAGTCTTTAAGAGTCTTAGTAGAAAAGGTACGACATACCTTGCACTCCTTTGGTTTGTGGTCAGGGTATAAGCAGTATAAGCAGTCCTTATGCTTATCATCTATATGAAGCCTTTTCTTCCTACAAGTACCACAGGCTCTGAATAAACCTTTTTTAGGTGTCTCTGACATGGTGGACCTCAGTTTGAATCACCTTAGAAATAAATCCAATGAGAAAGTAGTAAGCTGAAAAGGTGAAAAAACACTCTAAATCTTGAGAATAGAAGAAAACTGAGCAGAGCTCAGTGGAGACTCCCTTAGCATGACGTGCGGTAGAAAATTTGAGGGACTGGAGCTTCTCTCAGGAAGGTTCTACAGGGTGGTCTCTTCTGATTGGTTGAGTGTTAAGTTTGGTCCTTTTTTAATAAAGGACAGGGATATGTTATAAAAGATTTTAAGGCCTAGAGCCTTATGTTCTATGTCTATAGGACAATTATTTTGATATTACCGGGGACTCCCATCTCGACTACGAGGAATGATTCAAGCATGTGAATCTATGAAAGTTCCAATACTGGAGTAAGTTAAAGGTTGAGCACAGCTAAAGTGAGTTGCAGAGGTATCTTTGAAAGTAGTTTGAGGTTTAAATCCAAATCTTGTTAAAAAATATCTGTTAGGAAGGCCAAAGCTTCTGTTGACAATAGATTATCCACTTGTGGATAGCTGAGCACGCACCCATGTAAAATAGTTGTAATGCAGTGCAATAGACAATGTTTATTTACAGAGTTTCACTGAAGATTGTGAGGCATTGCAGATTGTTGAATCATATTAAATGTAGGAATAACTGGTGTTCTGGCTCTAAAGCTGTATGCCAATGTGCCCATCTCAGGAATGTGTATGGTGTATCTTACTAAACAACGGAGGGATGTTCATAGGGCATGACAGAAGGTGTATTTTCAGTGACACATTGATGACTGTCTACTTCTTGAATGAACGTTCATATGAAATCTTTAAATAGGTAATCCCATTATGGTGAATAGAAAACTGGTCACAAGTGCAGCATGTTGGATTACCTCAAGTCCACAAACACTATAGGAAGGCATCACAATGATTGATGTTGTCAGAGATGTCATCAATGATGTTATCTGAGATGTCATCAGTGATCTCTTCAGCGATGTTATTTAACATGTCTTGTGTTATGTAATATGTGAGGTCATAAGCAGAACATTGCAGAGGTGCAAGTTATAATTTGCCCAATAACTGGTGAATATCAGTGTTTTTTTCTTTTTAAACATTACTTTTTCTCCTATTTCCACACCTATTTGTAACATCACTTTAATGTGTGGCTATTTCTATGAATTTCCAGTTTGTTTGTTTTTTAAACATATTCTAAGATCTTAGCACTACACCAAACTATAACGTCACTTTAACCTTTGTTTCTTTCAGTAAATTTCTGTTGTTTTCTTTTTTTTTACGTAAGGGAAGATCTTATTTCCATACCTAACTATAACATCACTTTTTAGTTCGCGCCTAGCAGCCACACATGCGCTGCTCTGGGAGGCATGCTGTATTCACTTCAACGGGCTTTGGCCCTGCCCTCGCTGCTGATTTGTTAAAGTGTGTGTTGTCCCAAAAAGCTTTCTTCTCTATGGTTTCTTGTGGGTATATGTCTCACCTTCTTGTGTCTTACTCCTCCCCTGGAGCATTGGCCTATTACGGTATCCTTTCTCTGAAGGATTTTTCCGTAGTGTTTGTGCACTCTTTGCAGTTGTTCTAAACAGCTGCTCTTCACATATGCGAACGCTCGCTCCCTCTCCTCGAGCTGCAGCTGCCTCCTCCTCCCTCCTGCTTGTTATTTGTGCTTTACGATTACACAGCGCACTGCGCTTATGTGGTGGCATTTGTTCAGCTACAGCGCCCGTCGCTGCTCACAGCTCGCTTATTAAGGTATTTTGTCCAGAATCACAGGATTTGTTATGTATATGTTTGGTCACAATGCACGTCTCGCACGCAACAAATCCAACCGATCTAATAAGTTACTTACCTTTGGTAACGCTGTATCTGGTAGAGACAGCATCTAGCCGCAGATTCCTTACTTAGAATCCTCCCCAGGCGCCAGACTGGATCCGGAACCATTTTTCCCCACAGTACGCCTGTGCACTGTCAGAGGGCATCGAAAGACTCCGCAGTGACGTCGTCCTCCGGATGTGACGTCATTGGAGTCCATATGACTCCCTCGCCGATGCGCTGACGTCAGTTTCTTCTGTGACTAATGTCCGCGCTCCAAACGTGGAGCCACAGATAGAAACTGCCTATTGGAACAATGTGCCTAGATCACAGACACCATGTGTCATATCCCTATTGAATGAAAAGTGCAAGAAGAAAAGGCCAACAATTGCAATAGGTAGAAAAAAGACCCAGGGAAGAGGGCAAGAACAGCAATGTCCTAACATCCTTCATCGAGATAGACATTGCCTTCAAGAATACAACCGTACAGGACGGAGCAGTATCCAGATATAAAGCAGGCAGAACCTGCAACACAACAAGGATATCCGCATGGAGGAATATCCCACATCAGGCTCAATATGAAAGAAAGAAAGAAAATAGTTTGCTGTGTGGGGAGGATGAGAGGGACGTAAAGAATCTGCGGCTAGATCCAGTCTCTACCAGATACAGCGTGCTGAACGTAAGTAACTTATTTATCTGATAAAGACATCTAGCCGCAGAAACCTTACTTCGAAATAGATACCCAAACCATACCATCCCAAGAGGAGGGACCGTGAACTGGGACTACAAAAGAATAAACCGGCCCCAGAAGACCAGGAGACCGAAAAGATAGGTCGGCTGGGGAAAAAAATCAAACTTAGCCCTAAAAGTTTCGCATAAGGGACTAGAATCGTACACCGAAAACCATGGGAGCAGAATGCTGGTTAATTAGACACGTCACTGTCCAAGGAATACAACAGGAGAAACAAGAAAGCTTAGACTCCAATGGCATTTGACCCATGCATATAATGAGACAACAACTGTGCAGCGAACCACAGGATAGACTAAATAACTTCAACAATGTTAGGAAAAAAATATTCATGTCAAAAGGAAAATGCCAATAAATGACCTAACAAGGCCATAAGTGGTTAAGGAACTAATCTAGGAGATTGGACAGGTCCTGTGGATCACTTAACCTCGAAAAAGCCAGAGAGCAATCACTTAACACCGCAGAAAAAATATGCGAGTGAAGTGGAAACAATCTGGAGTTGAGAAACCTCAACTACTATTCGCATAAAAGCGGCCATCAATAGAAAAAGAAGCTAGAGACTAGAAGATCTCTAGGAAAGTCCATAGCATATTCATATACATGGAAATATATAGACAGAGAATATCATTAGATATACATATAGGACCTAGATGAACAAGTTACTTACGATACATCTGTAAGAAACATAGGTTAGTTATAGATTCCTTACCTTAGAATTAACCCCAGGCGTCAGACTGGATCCGGAAAGTTTTTTCGTCAGCAGTACCTCTGCGCGTCGGAAGATGGCATCGGACGGCTCCGCGTCCGTCGTAGGCGTCGTGATCGCCGGGATGACGTCGCGGAAGCTACTTCGACACCACCCTCACGCGCTGACGTCAGTTGTGTACACAACTTTCCATGCCAGAAACGCAGGGCCATGCAAGACACTGACCACTGGTGCACAAATCTAGGGCCCTGAAATGATGTCCTTAACCCTAGAAATCAGTTCGCAGAACGGGGAGGATGGGTGGGGCGGTAAGGAATCTATAACTAACCTATGTTTCTTACAGATATATCGTTACCGAAGGTAAGTAACTTGTTCATCTGAAAGAAACAGTTAGTTATAGATTCCTTACCTTAGAATAGATACCCCAGCAATACCAACCCTGGAGGTGGGTCTGTGAACCAAGATCACACCAGAAAATCCTGGAGAACAGAACGGCCAAAGAAGCCGTCTCTCCGGACTTGTCTGTCCAGGCAGTAGTGTTTCATAAACGTGTGCAGTGATGCCCACGTAGCTGCCTGACAGATATCATGTAGAGGAACTCCTCGTCCCAAAGCAGTAGTAGATGCCGTCACCCTGGTGGAATGGGCGCGTAGACCCACTGGAGGCTCCTTTTTAGCCAGAGAATAACAGGCTTTGATACACAAAACGACCCATCTAGAAATGGTCCGCTTATGTATGGCCCGACCTTTCTTTGCGCCCACATAGCCGACAAAGAGTTGGTCATCCACCCGGAACTGTTTTGTGCGATCCAGATAGAAAGAAAGCGCACGTTTTGGGTCCAGACGGTGGAGCCGCTCTTCCTCTCTGGAAGGATGCGGAGGCGGAAAGAAGGTGGGCAAAGTGATGGTTTTCCCGATGTTAAGGGAGGTCACCACCTTGGGAAGAAAGGATTTACGGGTCCTAAGGAAAACCTTGTCCGGATGTACAGCCAGAAAAGGAGGTTTGGATGAAAGAGCCTGGAGCTCACTCACTCTTCTGGCAGATGTGATGGCTACCAGGAATGCAGTCTTAAGAGTTAAAAGTCTTAAAGGACAGTTATGAAGCGGCTCAAAGGGAGCACACATCAAATAGGTCAAGACCAGATTCAAGCCCCACTGAGGCATAACGAAGGGAATAAGAGGGAAGAGATGAGTTATGCCTTTTAAGAAATGAATACCAAACGGGGACTTGAAGAGAGAAGGCTGATCAGGCAGTCGAAGAAAAGCAGAAATGGCTGAAAGATAGCCCTTGATAGTGCCCAGAGCAGAGCCCTGCTGGGCCAAAGAAAGGAGGAACAAGAGAACCTCAGAAAGAGGGGCAGAAAGGGGATCCACAGCCTTTGCTGTGCACCATGCCACAAATTTGTTCCACCAGCATGCGTATACCGTCTTTGTGGAGGGACTCCTGGCTGCCAAGATTACATCACAAACTTCGGGAGGCAAGTCAAATGACGTCATCTGCCGCCGCTCAATCTCCAAGCAAGGAGGTGGAGGCTGTACAGGTTCGGGTGGAGGACCGTCCCCTGCTGCTGCGACAGAAGATCCTCCCGAAGAGGCAGTCGGATCGGAGGATCGATGGCCATGTTGAGGAGCTCGGGATACCAGACTCTTCGTGCCCAATCCGGAGCCAACAGGATGACTCGGGCCCGGTCGCGCTTGATCTTCTTCAGCACTCTGGGCAGAAGTGGTATAGGTGGAAAGGCGTACAACAGACTGCAACTCCAATCGCGACGAAAAGCGTTCCCTAGCAAGTGCCGACTTGGAAATTCCAACGCGCAGAATTGCTGACATTGGGCATTCTCTTCGGTGGCGAATAGATCTAACCAAGGCTCTCCCCACTGTTGAAAGAGACCTTGCACCACCTCCGAGTGAAGACGCCATTCGTGATCCATCATGCACCTGAGGCTGAGTTCGTCCACCCTGGCGTTCAGGGAACCTGCCAGGTGTTGAACCACCAGGGATATGCCCTGATGTTCCAGCCATTTCCAGAGGCGGAGGGCCTCTTGACATAGGGTCCACGACCCCACCCCGCCCTGTTTGCTGCAGTACCACATGGCGGTGGTGTTGTCCGTGAACACCTGCTCTACTCTTCCCCGGACAGAGGGAAGGATGCTTTCAGTGCAAGCCGGATCGCCCGCAGCTCCAGAAGGTTGATGTGGAGGCCGGACTCTGCCGGAGACCAGAGGCCTCTGATCTCCGCCTCCCCATGTGGCTGCCCCATCCCAGAAGGGATGCGTCTGTCACCACTGTGTATTCTGGTTGGGGAAGGGAGAGGGATCTGCCGTTGACCCAATCCTGGTTCGTGAGCCACCACTGCAAGTGTCATGCAGTGCCCTCTGAGATCTGGACGCAATCGGACAGACTCCCCTGATGCTGCGCCCACTGAAACTTCAGGTCCCACTGCAGAGCCCACATATGCCACCTGGCATGATAGACCAGCAGGATGCAGGAGGCCATGAGGCCCAGCAGCCTCAGAGTCATTCTGACCGAAACCCGGGATAGAGGCTGAAAGATCGGAATCATAGCCCGAATATCCCGGACTCGCTGTTCAGGAGGATAAACAAGAAACTGCGCAGTGTCCAGAACCGCTCTGATGAAGAGGAGCTTCTGAGAGGGGATCAGGTGTGACTTCGGCACATTGATGGAGAACCCCAGCAAATGCAGGAGGTCGGCCGTAGTCTGGAGGTGGGAGACGACAGCCTGGGGCAAGCCCGCCTTCAACAGCTAGTCATCTAAATAGGGGAAGACTGGAACCCCTGATCTGCGCAGATGAGCTGCGACCACCGCCATCACTTTCGCGAACACCCGAGAGGCGCTGGTAAGGCCAAAGGGGAGCATGGTAAACTGAAAATGCTCATGGCCTACCGTGAACCGTAGGTAACGCCTGTGGGCTGGCAGGACGGGGATGTGAAAATAAGCATCCTGCAAGTCCAACGCTACCATCCAGTCTCCAGGGTCGAGGGCAGACAAGACCTGAGCGAGCGTCAACATTTTGAACTTCTCCTTCCGGAGGAAGCGGTTGACGTTCCTGAGATCCAAGATAGGACGCTGGCCCTTGTCCTTCTTGGGTACCAGAAAGTAGTGGGAATAACAACCACGACCTACTTCTGGGGCAGGAACGCGCTCGATGGCTCCTTTGGCCAAGGGAGCCGCGACTTCCTGTTGGAGAAGGCCCAGATGATCCTCCGACATACGATGGTACTGAGGTGGCATGGCTGGAGGGGTAGCCTCGAAGGTGAGGGAGTAGCCCCTTCGGACTATCTGCAAAACCCACCTGTCCGACGTGATGGTGTGCCAGTGGGGGAGGTGATGGCGGATCCTGCCGCCCACTGGCGTTTGATGGGCCTGAAATGTCGGACTAGGAGGGTTTGGAGGCTGCTGCAGAGGGGGGGTTGGTGGACTGGCCCGCCCGCTGGCCCCCTGAACCACGGTGGTGGTTCCCACGTCCCCGGCCGCGTAAAGGTTGGGAAACTTGCGCCGGCCTGTGGCTCTGGGCGGGACGTAGTGGGGCACCCCTTCCGTAGCCACGAAAGGGGCAAAAAGCAGACTGTGCAGGGCGGATGGAGAGGCCCAAGGACTTGGCCGTAGCCCGTGAGTCCTTGAAACGCTCTAGAGCATTGTCCGCTTTGTCGCCAAAAAGGTGATGGCCATCAAAGGGCATGTCCATGAGGGTATTCTGGACATCCCCAGAAAAGCCAGTAGATCTCATCAAGGCATATCGATGAAGGGCTACCGACGTGGAAATCGTCCTGCCTAGAGAGTCGGCGGTATCCAGCCCACAACGGATGGTAAACTTTGCCGCGTCTCTCCCGGCGGCGACAGCCTGGGAGAGTAGTGTCCGGGCCTCCTCCGGACACTGAGGCAGCACTTGCGCAACCGTGTCCCACACAGAGTGGGAATAACGGCCCAATAGACATGCGGTGTTTACCGACCGCAGTCCCAAGCTGGCGGAAGAAAAAATCTTCTTCCCAATATGATCCAGCTTCTTGGATTCCCTATCTGGTGGAGCGTTAGGGAATGCACCCTTGGAAGTAGAGGCTTGGACCACCAAGCTCTCAGGGGTGGGGTGTTGGGAGAGGAAAGTGGGGTCGCCCGGGGAAGGGCAGGGCAGTGGCGTCAGGCGATCATCCTATCCACGGGAGCCCCTGTGTTGGGCCTGGACCAGGTGCCCAAAAGGATGTCGGTGAGGGCCTCATTAAACGGAAGCAGGGGCTCCGAAGAGCTCGCTTGCGGTTGAAGCACCTCTGTCAGGAGGTTAGTCCTGACTGCCACAGTAGGAAGCTTGAGGTTGAGAGCATCGGCCGCCCTACGCAACACCACTGCGTATAACGCTTCCTCCTCCGTAGCCATGGTAGGAGACAACATGCCAAGGTCAGGAGATGTATCAAGACCACTGGCATCCCCCAGGTCCTCTCTCCAGTACGGGTCATACTCTAACTGGGCAGTCAGAGGGTCATCTGACCCCTCCCAGTCCTCCTCCTTGTCCTCTGGGTGCCAATCTGGCCTAAAAGGGACCCCAGGATTGAACAGGGGCACAAAAACCCAGCTCGGCGCCGGATCCGGCATCGGGCGACGTCGGTCCGGCTCTGTGTCCACATCAGGATTGAGGCTGGGGTTGACGCCGGTCGTGCCAATGGGGGTGCGGTGCCGGAGGAAGCGGCGCTGGTGGAGGCGTAATGAGGTCAACCGGTGCCGATCTGGATCCAGGCCTGGATTCAAGGGGGGCCTCCGGCGCCGGGGCTGGAGCCGCCGGCGGAGAAGTCCTAGGCTCCCCAACCGAGTCCGCGGGGCCCGAAGGTGCGCCAGCGGGTTTGGGCTGCCCAAAGATGGCGTGCATCGCACCCGTAGAACTTACGAAGCTGGGCAGGAGTCGATCCGGGTCCCGGGAAGGGAGGGAAACTCGGAGTCGGCTCTTCGGGCTCTGCACGCGGAGCCGCGGGAGGGGCACCGCCCGCATCCCTCATCGCGTCAGCCGACCGACGGGGAGAAGTCGAAGACCGACAATGCTTCTTCGACTTCTTCTTGTGCTTCGACTTACCTGACCCCGAGTGTGAAGACTTAGAAGACGAGTGGTGATGGCTCCGCGACCGGTCCCTCGACCTCCCTCGCGACCGGGACCTCGAACGGCGCAGAGCCGACTGCCGGCACTCCAGAAGCTTTCGGGACCGCTCCCGCAAAGCCTTCGGAGCCATGGACCGGCAGTCGGAGCACGACTTGGGGTCGTGGTCACGCTCCAAGCAAAAGAGGCACACGCAGTGCGGATCCGTCAATGACATCAGTCGGTTACAGGAGCCGCAAGCCTTGAAGCCGGGCATCCCTACGTGCACCAGGAGTCGTAGGACTCAAAAAGACGTTGACAAAAGGCGTCAAAAAGTCAGTCAAAAAATGACTGGAGGTACCGCTCTCTCCGGATCTGCGCTGGCTGGCGCGGAAAAAGAAAGAACTGACGTCAGCGTACGAGGGCGGCATCTAAGTAGCTACCGCGACGTCATCCCGGCGACCACGATGCCAACGACGGACGCGGAGTCGACCGATGCCACCTTCCGACGCGCAGAGGTACTGCTGACGAAAAAACTTTCCGGATCCAGTCTGACGCCTGGGGGTAATTCTAAGGTAAGGAATCTATAACTAACTGTTTCTTTCAGATATATAGATTTAGAGAACTTCATCTAGAGATGGCGTGGAAAAAGAAAGAACTGACGTCAGCGCGCGAGGGCGGCGTCTAAGTAGCTACCGCGACGTCATCCCGGCGAATACGACGCCAACAACGGATGCGGAGCCGACCGACGCCACCTTCCGACGCGCAGAGGTACTGCTGAGGAAAAAAACTTTCCAGGTCCAGTCTGACGCCTGGGGGTAATTCTAAGGTAAGGAATCTATAACTAACTGTTTCTTTCAGATATATAGATTTAGAGAACTTCATCAAGAGAATGAAGTCAAAATGGATGATCGCTCCAATGCCTCAAGTGGTACAGATAGCCTGTACCGACGAGAGGTACCACAACCCATGTCTTATATAATGGACGAAGGAACCCTATAAAAAGGGAAAGGTCATGTTCTTTGAACAGGAAGAAGCATCCAACAAGAGAAGCCCATACAGCAAAACAAATAAAGACATTACCGAAAATGTCAAATGAAGCATATATATGTAAGTATAGATAGATACATGTATATATATGTAAGTACGTATAAACATATATTCGTACATAAATACTAGTATACATCTGAAACAGAGTATATATACATATCCAGAAGCATATGTAAGCAGAGCAACCTGCATTTCTGCGTACGGATATGGAGAAGGAGAAAACGCATTAAAAATGTATATGGGTATAGATAGAAACGCTAATGAAAGCATACTAGAGATACCCTATATAGGGTAAGTATATACCGCAAAGGGGTCTCTCCGAAAACTGGTCAACATGATGTAAGGAAACACTATTCTAATAAAGCAGCAGTATCTGATGTTGACAACTTAACGAGGAATTCTGCACCTAGCAGAGAAAAGAAAAAACGGCACTAATCGTGCGACACCCACTGGGAACATCGCCAGTAAAAAGAAGAGTTAACTCCATGAAGGAGTGCAAGTCTTTTACTCCATATAAGGAAAGGTGTTGGTGACACCATATGAAAAACAGGTTGAACTCAGGCCTGCAGAAATGTGGTCCTGAGGCCGGAACAAAAACAAAACCATGGAATCTATTAGGTGATTTTATCAGATCGGCTAGCCTTGAACCGACACAAGGATGAATCAGCCTGCTCCCCAAACAGATGGACACCATCAAATGGTATATTCTGAAGAACGTCTTTTACGGGTTCCGAAAACCCCGATAGTTGCAGCCACGCATGCCTGCGCTACGTGACCGCCGGAGCCATACTCCTAACCGACAGAATCGGTACTGTCCATACTGCATTTAATGGTAAATTCCCGGCCATCCTGTACCACCTGAAAAAGCCCCTGCCTGGCTTCCTCCAACAAAGAGGGCAGACGGTATGAAACCGAATCCCATAGGGCATGAGACATTTACCTAAGACACAGGTAGTGTTTAAAGATCTCAAGGCCGCACTAGCAGAAGAAAAGAGACTTTGACCATAAGTATCCATCCACCTGGAGTCCTTGCCAGAGGAACTACTGGAAGGGCACTAAGGTCTGCTGACGCAGTAACAGCCTGTACTACCAGCCCTTTAGTGGTAGGGTGTCATAAGAGGCAGGGAGGATCCCCTGGGGCAGGACGATGCCTATGGCCAACGGCCCGGTCAGCAGGAGGCCCTGTGACAGGTTGTGCCCAAGCCCCCAATAATATATCAAAGAGGGAGTTGTTGTAGGGGAGTAACGAGACAACTCCTGTCTCGCCTTGATGGAGAACTTGCATCAAGGAATCTGTAGATAACCGCACCGAAGGGAACTGGCAGTTCAGAATTGCAGCCGCCCTTCTCAAAACCTCTGATAGGGCAAAACTGTCCTCCATTGCAATGCCTGGAGGGGAAAGCAGATCTGAAGCTGGAGAGGACTGCAGGCCACTAGCGCCCCCCCAGATCAGTCAGCCAAGTGTCTTCCAACAAAGATGGGGCAAGGATACCCAAAAGAGTATGTCCCACAGCTTCTTCTCCGCCTGCTAAACAAGGGTTTCTAGTAGGAAAGCTATAAAAAGACCGAATAGGATCTAAGTCAGCATTGTCCACAAAAGGCGGTGCCGTTGACACTGCACCCGATGCTGTCCTGTGCAGGTGCGGCGATGGCTCGATGTCGGAAATAGCAATGGGATCTGCGTCAAAGGTGTAAACCCCAGAGGGCTGTACACCAGAGCCTCGTCAAATCCGCTAGTGGATTCAGGGGGCCCTGCTGCGACTGAGGCCAATACCGCCGGTGAGGATGTAAACGGGATACTCCCTACCTCCTTGGGGCGTGAAAGCGAACCAGAGGGAGGCGGAGGGTGAAAGACCCGTTGAAGTGAAAGAAAGTATTCTTTCATTTGGTTGAAGGTCGCTCCAGCTCCAGGGTATGCAGGGAGGCATGGGGTTGCTCGAGAGGCCTCCGCAACCGACAGTTGCGGGACGACGTAGAGCTTACGTTTGGTAGGCGATGGTTCCCCACCCGAGCGACTCCTCGACCTGTCACTCTGCTTTGGGGAAGACAGACGCTGCCGTGGTTCATCTGAAAGCCGGGCTGCGAGGAGCTTCATACAGTGTTCCTTCAACGCCTTCGGCCAGAGACGCTGACAGAAGCCGCAGTCGACGGAGTCGTGCTCCTCACCAAGACACCATAAACAGATCGTATGGGGATCTGTGATCGACATCTGCCTCTCGCAAGAGCGACAGGGCTTAAACCCTGATGACATTGTAGGCATTCTGTTCCCTGATGAGAAGAGAGGAAAAGAAGGGCCCAATAATGGCCCAAACTCTGCTCCGGATCCGCGTTGCAAGATCGGAAAAGAAGGACTGACGTCAGTGCGCCGGCGAGGGAGTCATATGGACTCCGCTGACGTCACATCCGGAGGACGAAGACACTGCGGAGTCGCTCGAAACCCTCTGCCGGCGCGCAGGCGTACTGTGGGGAAAAAAGTTTCCGGATCCAGTCTGGCGCCAGGGGAGGATTCTAAGTAAGGAATCTGCAGCTAGATGTCTGTATCAGATGCATGGATTTATCTGCCTCACCACGGTGTAGGGGCTGCCTTCAGAATATGACGAACCCTACTCCCCCTCACCACACTCATCTCACACCGTCCACCTCCTTAACGTATTCCCTTCTCCTGCTGTGCTGCTGGCAGCTGCCCCCCCCTCTTTCTTCCTCTTATTCCCTCTATTTCTGTCTCTGTCTTGCTCCTCCTCACTTTGCTTAAAACCGTGACTTCAACAAACGTCTCTTACCCTCTCTTTCCACTCCTTTCCTTTATTTGTTCCCCTGTGAAATGGATCCAAAAAAGAACGAAACTCTTTTGTTGCAAATGTCGTCTTTTTCTGACATTTTTCTATTCCAAAGTGCAGCCTCAGGATGGAGAGAAAAAAAAGGTTAAAAATACGAAAAATAAATAAAAAATAAATAGAGCAAGACAGAGTGGTTGCAAAGTGGCCAGGTTAATTTTATTTACACCCACTTTAAAGAGTTTGCCAGTGAAGCGCTACTTTCATTTTCCCGCCTTTCTTTGAACAACATTGTTTTCCCCGGGTGGGGAAGTGCACCATTCTTAAAGGTACTGCAATACCTGGTTGATGCGTACAGTGGAAAACACTTAATGTGATCTTCATCAGCTGTTTTCCTTATTTTAGTTTAGAAAATGCGTACTGCGGCTCTGTGTTCAGGGATGTGGTGTTTTTAAATCATATGCGTACCTTTTGCAAGGTTATAAGCAATGTCCTTAACTTTTCAGGCAAAAACACTCATTGATCTCTGAATAATAAGTGTAAAAGCGTTAAGGTAACCATGTTGTTCCTGTTTACATTTCACATGATTTACTTAATTTTGCATTCGCTTTGAGTGTTTGCTTTTTCCAGATGTTGGTACTTTTTTTTTCAGGCACAATATTACTCTTGTCTCCCCTCCCTCATAACCATTTCCCATTTTCTGGATGTCCAGCACTGTGAGGTCATAAGTTCTATGCAAATATGATCACTCCACTGCAAACTCTTATCCGAGTCCAAGTTCCTATCCCATTCCTCCTGCCCTCTGTGATCCAATGTACTTTATTTGCCAACATTTTGAACTTGGTAAGAGGGAGATTTTGAAAAACAAAAAACCTGGGGAATTGATATTCCCCATTGACTCACATTGAAAAAGAGGAGCTTTTGGGCAGGAGACAGATAAAATATAGTCCTTTTGTGCTTAAAAACATCGGGAGCTTCCTGTCTGAATCTGGTTTGCTGGCATGTATGGTTGTACTGCCACTGCTTCTTCCTTCTGCTCTCAATAGTCTTTCAACTTACCACAGCCTCTTTTGCCTGTACTGCATGGTTGGTTGGCTGCTCTTCCCCCCTTTCCTCTGTCCTCCATGCTCTGTTGTGCTGCCACTGCCCCTCCCGCCTGCCCAGCGCGGTCAACTTATTGCCTCTGCACCCTCCTCCATGAGAGCGCCTTATTCCCAGAGAAATTATAGTTAGTGCTCTAAAGAACTAACATGAGGACATTTTTTCTGAGTTCTCAAAAAGCGAAAAAGCAGTTTTAAATAATTTGCTATCTTTATTTTTTTTTTATATGGTAGATCACTTGATTATTTGTAACACTTGAGGGAGAGGATGTGGCGTTACAGCCAGAGCTGCAGATTTTACAACTGGGGAACCAGGTTCGAGTTTCGGCGTCAGCTCAACATCCTGTGATTCTGGACAAATCACTCAATCTCCCCATGCCTAAAAACAAAATTATTGTGTCCTTGAGTAATGATGCTCATGTAATGCACTCCAATACTTCCAGGTCAAGTCTGCTCTATATAATACTGCAAAAAACCATTAACAAAATAAGTGTTTTGCACACTTCTGATATTGGGCTATACTTGGGCTACATTTGGGTGATATTGTGCTATATTTAGGCTCTTTTTTTCTCTAGTGGCCATCTTGGGAGACTTATCTGTTATGTTGCTCCCTAATCAACAAGTTACTTACCTTCGGTAACGATGTATCTGGTAGAGACACAGTCTAGCCGCAGATTCCTTAACTTAGAATATCCCCAAGTGTCAGACTGGATCCGGAAAACGTTTTCCCCAGCAGTACCTCTGCACGCCGGGGGGGGCGGCGTCGCCTGGCTCCGTCCTGACATCGTTCACGGAAGTGACGTCAATGGAGCCATATAAGTCCCCCTCGGCGTGCTGACGTCAGCTACTGTGAAACCTTTCCGCGGAGCCACTACTAAAACTGTGAGAGTATAGGAGCCACTACAAAAACTGTGAGAGTATAGGAACAGTGTGCCAAAAAAGGAGCAAAAACCTTTGAAACAACAATGATGAGAAATCATTGAATGATGAGAAACCACACCATGTTGAAAGAGTACTCAACACTTGAAGGGACTAAAGGGAGCGAACAGAGCATCCGCCCCAGGAAAATCCCACCAAAGCGAAGAGCCGTGCCGCCCCTAAGAGGCAACGGCAGTGGAAATGAATGGCAGGCCAAACGAAAGGCAGTTTGCAACCACAGGATTGAACTGTAAGAAAGACAGTCTGTAACCATAGGATGTAACTGTAAAGGACCAAAGGACTGGAACAACATGACTCATGGCAAATGACCAGAAGTGAACAACAACAGAGAATGTTCACCACACCCCCCCACAATGACTTATGAACTGTAGCATAGTCAAATAGAATCTCAACCCAATCGACTGAAGCATAGACAAGGAGACCTCAAGGAATGGGGAGAAACAGACGATGGTGGAGGGAGGGTAGAAGAACATGAGAATCTCCACGCCGGAAGAACCAGGGTGGAGGAGCACTGAAGGGCACATAACCTAGCCACACAAGATCTATAATGGATGGAGAGCCATCATGCCAAAAGAGAATGACACACCCTGCCCCGGAGGTAGGTGAACTAGATCACCCCTCAGGAAGAACAAGGCCACCTATAAGGAGGCAAGGTGGTAGAACCCCACCTGGAAAGGTCCTCGCAGAGCGGGGAGGATGGGCGGGCGTTAAGGAATCTGCGGCCAGACTGTGTCTTAACCAGATACATCGTTACCGAAGGTAAGTAACTCGTTCATCTGAAAGAGACAACTAGCCGCAGATTCCTTAACTTAGAATAGATACCAAAGCTATACCCCGTTGGAGGAGGGTCTGCGACCAAAACCCACCAAGTTCCCAAAGGAAGAAGTCCGTCAAGAACATTGACTGAAGCAAGGTGGGGGCCGCAATGCCAGCTTGGCTGACACCAGACCCATAATGCTCAGCATTGCCAGCGTAGCTGACACCAGACAATGAAGTGCAGGGCGGAGCATGAGCAAGAGAAGCAAGATACCACAATCCGTCAGAGGACGGCACAAGTCCACTGTCGGCCAGACAGGGACAAATGGAAATCACAGAACCAGAAAGGTCAGTGCACAATGGCAGAATGCCATAAACCTCTACGAAAAGAGGGAAACTGAGTAGAGGACCCCAGGGCCCGTAAGAGACAACATGATGACAGATTCAGAACACACAATGTGAGCGGCACAACATCAGGTGCCAACAAATGACATGTCAGGGCAGAAGGCATCATGCTGAGACATAGAAAGTACGGCTACCAGGAGATACATAGATGTGAATTACAAGAATACACGGAACAGACATTGTGTACCGTGAGAACCACACCACACAATGCATAGCTCAATGAAGCGTAAAAGCAACAGCATGTGCGCGTCAACAGAGAAGACGGGCGCAGCACCAGGTAGCCAATCAGTCAACCCTACCCACAGGTTTTACGACCAAGGGCCACCGGCAAACCAGACACACCCAAAGCTATCTCCCATGAGAGAGAGATAGAGAGGAAACCTGGGACACTCCCCAGGAACCCCCGCAGGGAAACCCCGCATGCCGGCCCCCTTGTGTGCGTGCACAGCACATAGAAATACATGAAAAAGTCAAGAAGTGACAACCAAGGGTAAACTGGAAGAGTACCCCTAGAGAACAGAAAGTCGCTTAAGAGGTACCAACGGCACCGACTTCAGTGAAACGTATCAGGACATACAAGTCCAACCACAAAAGGGGCGACCCCAACCCCCCGATCGGGAAGGAAGGACCGAGCCACCGGGATACAGGCAGGAATACTGACTACCACACCAACGAAGAAGTCAGTAACACTCAGACATAGAATGTCTGAAAAAGTATATATATATTGACAGGATGATGTCCGAGATCATCCGGAGATAGAATACGTATGTTGAAATTCGCAGCAGAGGCCAGGAGGAGAAACACCTGAGCCGTGTGCGGCAATGAACCGAAAAAACCTATGCCCAGGCTGGGGCCCGTCAGAAGGAAGCAAGGGGCACAAGGTAAAACGTAACACAGATCCGCTCCGGCGAAAACTCTACCGCCCATAGGGAAAACCCAGACAGGGTGTGCCCAAGCCTTCTCCAACACCAGGGAAGAAGGCAATAGGAAGAGAAGACTGTCAAGACAGTGGCTCAAGGAACACTACGGGACCCCCGTGATAGTACACACACACAGTGCGGACCACCTGTGGTGCCCGCCCAGAATACAGAAAGAACCGATCTGGAGCGAAACGGAACAAAGCGCCCACAGGGACGCGTACCCACGCCCAAGACAGCCAACAGCGCTAGGGCAGAATGAAGGCGGAAAGATGAGCCAAATGCAAAGCAGGAGGAAGTGCAGCCCCCTGGGGCGAGTCGGATACGTCAGAACTCCAACAATACACCAGAGCAGACTGCGTCCACAGACGCATGAGAGTGCATTGGAACAACCATAGGCAGCAATACAGAAGCTCCAGGAGAGGGCCACGTCAGTCCGTGGATCTCAACAGAAGAGGTGTTCCACCACAGCAGGAGGTATGGAACAAAGGGAGATGCCCACAGCATAACCCACAGGAAAAATCCCCAGAGGGACAGACAATAAAGAAGAGAACTCCACTGGAGCCTCCAAAACTTCCTGGCAAGGAAGAGTAGCTACACAATAGCGAACGAATACCCCACATAGGGTACATCACATCCCTATAAAAAGCAAGGGACTCCCCTTGAGACAAGCTCATAGGCAGAGGTCAAAAAGAACCATATAAACAGCTGGTCCAGCTGTACCAAAGGAAGGAAAAACACAGCTGAACAGCCATACAGCCCGTCTGGGAAATAACGTCTTGAACCCAGAGACGGAAATCATAAAAGCAGGGACAACACTGCATACGAAAACACAAGTCCACCATAGAGGACTAAAAACTTGGCAGTCATGGAAATCCAGATAGGAGGCGCTGGACTGCCGAATCTGCATGCTCATCAAACAGGCGGGCCCCATCGAAGGACAGATCCCTGAGTCGCTCCCGAACATTCTCGGGGAAACTGCCATCGCGTAGCCGTGCATGGCGACGGAGAGCAACTGACCTGGCCATAGCTCGACCCACAGAGTCAGTGGTGTCCATGGCGGACCGGACTGAAAACTGCGCCATGTCGTGGCCATCCCGAATAAGCCGGACCGGGTCAGCACGAGGGCCCTCCGGCAAGGAGGGAAGGAGTCGCTCGACTGAGTCACAAAGGGCAAAAGTAGCCAGAGCAAACACGCAGGTCATGTTCAGGGACCTAAGGCTTGAGCTGGTGGACGCAAAAGACATTGCGGCCGCACGACTCCAACCACCTAGACTCCTGAGTGGGAGGAAGCAACGGAGGAGGGGAGGAAGGGAGCGCTGCCTGGACTACAAGTCCTTGAGCCCTAGGATGGAGGGAGAAACAGGCAGGGTCATCTGGAGCCGGGCGATAGCGATGTGTAATAGCACGATCCACGGGTCACCCGATGAGGGTCTGGCCCAAGTCCCCAGAAGGACATCATACAATGACCCGCCAAAAGGCAACAAAGGCTCCCAATCCACCATGCCCTGGTGGAGAAGATCCAACAAAGGATCCGAAGGCAGGGAGACAGAGGGCGGCTGCATCTGCAAGATATCCGCAGCCCTGCGAACCGCCCTCGCAAAGTCTGCGCTAGCCTCCGTGGCCATCCGAGGTGGAGACAGCAAGTCATCTGTTGGAGATGGCCGCAGGCTAAACCGTACCCCTAATGACAGAGGCCCTGCAGAATAATGAGCCGGCCAGTGCCCCATGGGCCCCTGCTCCGTGGAGCATGGAAAAAACCGTGGGGATGGAGAACCCCCTGGCGACACGTCCTCCGCCAGCAGAGGAACAGCCGGGGACCTAACCGGCGTCGATCGACGTCGGGACAGCGTCGGATCGAAGTTGATTAACCCCTGAAGAGGACTCGTCCACTCGGCGTCGGGCTGGCGTCGACTCGACCTCCACCAAGGCAGGAGCCTGCGGGAAGGATCGAAGTCGACTCAGAGTCGAGCTCCGTGCTGCAGCCGCATCCAGTGATGACGCAGGGAGCCCAGCAGGACTGTGCGAAGACGCATCAGGAGGGCTACACGTCAGAGTGGGATGCCCCTCCGGGCCGTGTCCCGACGTCGCAGCGACCCCGGAACTGGAGTCAAGGTACTCGGTCGGCGCCGAGGGCGAATCCGCAGGCGAACCCCCGACCTTAGTCCCTACCCCCACTGTGGGGCCTGGAGTCACGCCAGGGAGAGGGGGTGACCCAAAGATGGCCTGCAGAGCCCTGAAATAGGGCTTTATCTGGGTCCAAGTCGCCCCAGCACCAGGAAACGGTGGGTAGGCGGGGGCCAACTCCTAAGGGTCTGTGTCCGGTGAAGACAGGGAGCAGCAGGCCCCAACGTCACGCTTGTGCGAGGTCGACGACCTCCGTGACTTCTTCCGGTGCTTACCTGAGGCAGGCGAGCGACGTCCACGGGAACGACTCTGGGATCTGCCCAGAACAGGAACCTCAGCGTGGGAGGAAGAACTGCGCCGTTTGGATCCTCCCTCCGGAGACCAAGGCCGGCGCCGCGAGGATTCTGACTGGGACAACCGGGCGGACATCAATTTCATCCGTCGTTCCCGCAGGGATTTCGGCTTCAGCTGCCGACAGGCGTCGCACTCGGCGGAGTCGTGGTGCTCGCCCAAGCACCACATACAGATCTCGTGTGGATCCGTCGCCGACATCTGCCGCGAACAGGACGCACATGACTTGAAGCCCGCAGGCATCGGCACACTGTTCCAGACGCGAAAGGGCGTCGTGAGGGCCTGAAACCAAAACAGGCCAGATGAACCGCTTCTTCCGGATCCGCGTTGGACGTGAAAAAGAAACAAAACTGACGTCAGCACGCCGAGGGGGACTTATATGGCTCCATTAACGTCACTTCCGTGGACGACGTCAGGACGGAGCCGGGCGATGCCGCCCCCCGGCGGGCAGAGGTACTGCTGGGGAAAAAGTTTTCCGGATCCAGACTGACGCCTGGGGATATTCTAAGTTAAGGAATCTGCGGCTAGATGTCTCTATCAGATTTCCTCATTTATTGCAGTATCCTCAGTAGAAAATGCTTTCAGTTTTCTACTTCCATTCTATCAAGATGGCGTTCAGATGTGCCACACTTTTGGCATAAATTCAGAATGTTAGCACTCTAGTTGCTCATTAGAACACTATATTAAAGCTGCTGATCACCAGGGAGTTAACTGGATGTTTCAGTCTGTATGTCAGAATGTTTTAATGAAATAGAAGAGGAAGATATTTGAGAACTCACTTAAAATGTGTCCTAATTTTTCTTTCTACAGCACTAACCATAATTTCTACAACAAACTGAACCCCCTCATTTTGATCTTTACTAAATTGCATGTTTTAAGTCCTACCAGTTTTATTGGGAGGCTGCAGAAGAACACCAGGGAATCAACTGACAGGGTGCTCCTGTTGGGAAGTACATGATTCACTGAGAATGTCAGACTTCATTTCCATATGGCTGCGAAAGACAGTGTGAATTTTCTGAAAATATGCTATGCATTCTAGCTTCTGAAGCACCTTCCATAACCTCTATGGGAAAATCATGAGAAAACAGTTTTCCCTCAAACATGATTCATGAAATCCCAGCAGAAGGCTTTTTCAAAATGTGAAATCACCTTGGAACACACCACTATTCTTAAAATTAGTATGGTACCATCAACAAATGATATATTTTGTAACTAAAGTCTGTTATCACCATTTATACGTTCTCCTTTTTGTGACCCTCAAAACCTGCCATTCACTACAATGCATTTCAGTGGGGTGCTGTCATGTATATTGGTCCCAAGATGGCTGCCAACACTTCCTGGTTGAAGTGTTGGCAGCCAATCAAATTTAAGTAGCATTTCAGTAGGATTTTGGGCTACCAGATATAAAAAAAAAATTAATTTAAATATCTTTGAAACTACTGAACAGATTTACACCAAATTACAAAAAGCATGCTTTCTGGACCAACATCTAGTTTTCTGCCAAATTTGGCGTAATTCCGTTCAGCGGTTTGGGCTGTAGTCATGTTCAAAAAAATGAAAAACTTACTTGACTTAAAATGGGGAAAACGTGTTTTCGGACCCCCCTATTTTCTCTGCCCCGCTTGACGGATCACCCCAAAACTTTCAACATAGCAGCTGAGCCGAAAAGCGGCTCCCCCGCAACTCTGGCAATCCACCTTTTTCAATACTAAAATCGGCCCAAAGTCGAGTCCTCGATGGAAACGAGCAACTAGAGCCAGAGAACTCAGTCATGATGATGGTGCATTGGACCTGGCTGCCAGCCCATTAACGGTTTTATTGTGAAATTCAAATCTCCTGACACAATAAAGTTATTAAAAAACTATGAGATCATATTCCGCCAGGAAACATGGTAGGAGGCAAGTATCCCATTAGATGATTATTTGGAATTCCGATCCCCCGCCTTAAGACTGCACAAGCATGGTAGACCCAGGGGTGGGCTTTCAATATACGTTGCCGGCAAGCTAAATATAAACATCAACCAGCTCGAATTTGAAGAAGACTGGATCACCGGCATCAGGATCAGGAGCTTTAATTCCATCAAACAAATGCTCCTGATCAATGTATACATCTCACCAAATGCCAGGGAGAAAAAGGTCAAATTGGAACAACTGATCTTGATTATGTGCAACCTAATAAGTGAACACGGAAGCACACCCTGTCTAATTTCAGGCGACTTCAATATAAACCTTTTCCAAAAAGCTCCAGATGAGTTTGACGACATATATCCGGGGGGTAATCAATGCATCATGGAGCAAACAAAGCCCACCTGCAACAGATATAGTAAACTAGGACAATACATGATCCTACAATTCAGCAGTTTGAGTTACATAACACTGAACGGCCGTTTTTCCTTGGATATACCCCCAAACTGGACAAGAACAAACGGACATACTCAATCATTCTTAGATTACACTGTATGTAACAACAAAATGCTCTCTTTGACATCAAATTACACCATTGTGTCACGAGGAGAGAGCGACCACTGCCCCCAAGTGATTACTCTGTCTTCCAGTGTTGCTCGGCACGTGCCAACAAGTTTTACAACTAGCGGAATCTATACAGAGAACCTCAAAAGGTTAAAATGGTTAGACTCCTCCATACCCTCTATAATGACAAAGTGCAGAGGCCTGTTCCTCTTGGGCACAACACACCCTGGAAAGCCAGAGCAACTAGGAGACACGGCAGCCCAGATACAAATCGCAAACACTACCGAAACTCCACACCAGCAAGATGACCTTCTGTTCCAGGCATCAAAGGCACCTGAAGTACTGATAACTCGAATAGCATGAATTATAAGCAACGGCCGGTCAGATGGGGCACCTGGGCCAAATGGCTTTCGCAGGCCCTGTACAAAGTGGACATCGAGTTGTGGGCCAAACATCTGGCACCCTTATTCTCCTATTGTTGGTCCAGGCAGCATATACCAGAGTCCTGGCACGGAGCCATCATCCATCCAATTTTTAAAGCGGGTAGGAGAGCTGACCCAAAAACTACAGGATGATAGTTTCTTGGATGTTGAATTCAAATATTATGCTAGTCTGTTGCTCGAAGAGTTGTCATCCTGGGCCTGCAACAATCACCTCTTACCCTTCAATCAGACTGGCTTTGTGGCAAAATCCGAAACAACAAATCTGCTTGCACTATCTGTACTGACGGAGAAAGCATCGGCCTTAAGAATGCCACTCCATTGCTGCTTTGTCGACTTCAAGGCGGCCTTCGATCGCGTGCCTAGGGGACTTCTATGGCTTAAACTGCAGAAATGGGGAATCCCTTCTGCCCTTCTAAAGGCCATAATCCAGCTTCACTCTAACACCTGGATCCGTATAAAATTGGGAGATGGATCCCACATTTTCACGGAAAATAGAAACATCCTGTGGTGTAAAACAAAGGTGTGTGCTGGCACCCATTCTTTTTAACCTTTTTATCTCAGATTCACCACAGCTACTTGACGATGTTAATTCCCCCCTCCAAAACTTAGCGGTACCCGCGTAAGCAATCTGCTATACGCAGCCGATCTCATCTTGCTTAGCCACACAAGGGTTGGCTTGCAGAGGCTTCTCGAACAGTTGCTCACCTACACAATTTGCAGTAAGCTGGAATTAAACCTATCAAAGACAAAGACAATTACCTTTAAGAAAAGGAAGCAGCTAACTGGAGGGTGGCAATTCAACAGCAAATGCATCGAAAGTGCTGCCTCTTACAAATATCTGGGTGTTTATATGGAATCAAGGGTCACCTTCTCTAAACAGAAGAAAGTAGTAGGTTCAAAGGCTTTGTCAATAGAGGCAGCACTAACGAAGCTTGCGAGGCAGTTATCCGTCCCAAGCCTAAACTCTCCTCTAACCGTCATGAAAGCCAAGACCTCCAATTATTTATCGTACGGCCAGGAGATTATGCTGGGGAAAGACTCCCGCATGGCGAACAAGATAACAACAAGAATCTTCAAGCGAGTATGGCGTCTACCGAAATCCTCATCCCCAGCACAGATAAGACTTGAGTTCGGCCTTCTAGACCACCAAGGGGTTGGGGCTGGCGCTTTTATCAAGCTGTGCAACAAACTGCGCACTTCAAGAGAAAGAAGCATGGAGGCTATGCTGTGGCAAGAAATATCAACCAGCCAAGTAGGACGAAAACACCGCTGTTATCTAGAACACTCATTGCAAATGCTGGACGTGTCTGAAATCTGGCAGGCCCTTAAAACGTACATCAAAAAAAGAGTTTGGTCCTGGTCTTTTCACTCTGATAGGGCACAACTGGCAAAACACAAACATGCCTGGACGGTTCTATCGGGGTTTAAGCCAGGTATTGTGGTGCCATATCTATCATGTACCTATGCAGCAGCATGGAAAAAAATATTTTTGGCACTCATAATGGGCGAATGGCCTTTCTTGTACCATCTACCAGATTGGCGCCGCTCAAACGACAATACAGTGTGTAGGGGGTGTGGGTGTACCTCGGAGTCGATTGAGCCCGTGACGTGTTTTTGCCCTGCCTTACTCAACGATCGAAGGATGCTGCTAAGGGGCGAATGGAACAAACTTGGTGTTCGGTCCTGTTGCCAAGCCATCTTAGCAGCCATGAACCCAGAGAACCCGATGCTCAATATCCGGTTCACCAAGTTCATCACAAGAGCGTCAAAAAAGTTTAACGAGGTGGGAGTGCCAGTAATCTAAACCTCCATTTTATTGTACTGGGTCGCTTCCCACTCATAAATGCAGTGGCTTTGTGTGGTTTACTGGCTGCTTACTTCACTTCACGGCCCTGAGTTTTGCCAAGACACCAGAGTCCCCATCCTTCTCTATGCAGAGACCACCATCCCTTTAGATAGAGCCCTAAAGTGAGTGGATTGGACAGTTGGACTTCCCCGGACTTGTGCCTTGTCCGTCTTCTTTACTGTATTTTAACGGAATAGCTCCTTTTTATGTAAGAGTTATTGTGCGCCTCTTGGCACATACTTTTTACAGAAAATGCATGCCGTTAGGAAAATTCTGAAAACTCAAATCTGGGACCTCTGGCTTTTTATAAATTTGCACCGTCAAATATTTTAACTTTTGTATTAACGACTCTCCTTTTATAACATTTTTTGAGTGTTTTTGATTGTAACGATTTTACTTAATCGAACAATAAAGTTTCTTATTATTATGAGGGGACGTTTTTTGTAAATTCTTTGAAGATATGTCAAGTGGTGCCAAACTTATTGACAAAACAAAAAACGCTTTACCTATTTAAACTTTGGCCCTAACCATAATTACCTACTGGCGACCGCCAGTATTTACATATGCAGCCTATACTAAGGGCTAAAAATGCCCAATTTACATTGAGCTTTCATCTAATAAACCTCTTAGCAGACTCAAGCATTTCTGAAAACACAAAAAGAGAAAATGCAACATACAGCTTTTATTGTAGAGATAACTACAAGGGAACACAAAGGCACTGTTAGCCAATAGGCTGCATTAAAAGCATAACAAGTGAAAACTGGCACCGTGCCTTTAAGACCTCCAGGACCTCCTGTATCCCATCATGCCTCAAGGGTGACAGTTAGGTCAGTACTTTTTTACAGTGACATGAAGAACAGAACACAGATATGTATGGACTGCTGCGTATAAGATTTGTCCGGGGAGGTGGGTGAGTTGCTTTTGACTTTGATGAGGATTCCCCTGCAAGAGAACTAGGATTACAGGTAGGTAACTTATCCTTCTCTTCCAGGGGATCCTTATCAATAGTTATAAGCGATGAATAGAGTAGCAAGCCCACCCCACCTCTCTGAGGACGAATTGATCAAGCACAAGCAGTTATAGCCATCATTGAAACAGATTCCTTAAGGAGGTCTGCCCTACTTGGGTGTCTGTCTTAGGCGCCGATTCCGATCTTGTAAGGAAGGCTTCCAAACGGGATTCGTAAAGAGCAAATCCGATTCAGAGCCTATCTTTCCGTCCGAATCGTCCCCTGTTACAAACAACCAAGTACGATGCAAAGATCGCGTCCGCGCCGACCGAATCGTTTACGAACCCGAATCTATCGGTCTGACTCGTACGGAGCCCAATCGTGCCGCGCACTAGAGCCAGATTCCGAACGGGCGAGTACAATGCACGATTCGGACAGCTGTATTGACTCGGTCTCAGCGAGTGTAAGCAGCTGTTGGAATTTAACTTCGGGGGGCCAGAGCAGGCCCCCCTTCACCCGGAGCACACCAAATCGGTCATGGGGGGGTGTGCATGGGTCCCCCCGATCCAAGCATGCAGTGTGGCGGGCAAAATGGGGTGCCCACCACGGTGTGCACGCTTTTCCCCACCCACCCCTTTTTTGCTATGGAAGCCTGTGTACGCGTCCGTACACAAGCTCCCAGAGTGCTATGGGAGTCCGGCCAAACCAAGTCTGTAGCCATGCGGTTGCATCATACTCGCTCAGTTGGACTCGCATAGCGCGTCTCGCTTGGAAAGCCCTCCAGGTCCGATTCATACGGAGGGCTTACCAAGCGAGATCGGAATCGGCTCCTTAGTGTCTGAGTCTAGACAGTAATGCCTCATGAAAGTATGCACCGATCTCCAAGTAGCCGCTTTGCAAATTTCAGAGATGGGAACATTTCTAAGTAGGGCTGCTGTTGCCGTCTTGCACCTTGTAAAATGGGCTTTAGGTCTGGCAAGTATTTCTATGTTGGCCAGCTGGTAGGTGAACAGGATACAAGAAACTATCCATCTAGAAATGGCCTGCTTAGAGGAGGTGAAGCCTGTCCTCATTGGGCTATAATTAACAAATAGTCAGTCAGATTGTCAGATGGTTTTTGTTTTGTCTAAATAACATTTAAAACCCCTCTTAAGGTATAAAGAGTGTTAAGCTCTTTCCGCTGGTGTGGAAGGAGTTTTAAAGAAGGTAGGGAGAGAAATCGCCTTGTTGATGTGGAAATCAGACACTACCTTGGGGAGAAAATTGGGATGGGTTCTCATCACCACCCTGTTATTATGAAACACTGTGTAGGCTCTTTGGCACAGAGAGACTGAATCTAACTGACTCTGCTTGCCAAAGTGATAGCTATCAGAAAAGCAGCTTTCCAGGTAAGATGTTGTAAGGATGTTCACTGGGGGGCCCGAGAGTTTCGAAAGACCAAATTCAGTTCCCAAGGAGGAGAGGGAGAATTCACAGGTGGGAACACCTTCTTCAATCTCTCTAAGAAATCCTTCGCCACAGGAATTTGGAAGAATGATCTCTGTGAAGGGGACTAACTTTCTGTAAGCAGTAATAGCTGCAAGATATACCTTAATAGATGAGAATTGCAGGCCAGATTTTGCAAAATGTAGAAGGTAAGTTAATGAAACGTCTTCTTGTCCCAGAATGGGTTAAAATGCATTCTGAATACACCACATGTAAAACCTCTTCCACTTGAACGCGTAGGAGTGTCTAGTTGAAGGTCATTTGGATTCTTTAAGAATGTCCACGCACTCCTCTGAAAGGCCAAGTGTCCATATTGCAGGAATTCAGGTGCCATGAAGTCAAGCTCAGCTAGGGAAGGCTGGTGTGGAAGATCTTCCCACTTCGCTTGTAGAGGAGATCTGGTCTGCATGGAAGCCTCTTGTGTGGTCTTTCGGACAGGTGGAGGAGATCCAGGTAGCTCCACTGGCAAGGTCATTCCAGAGCGATTAGGATCATCCTGGTTCTGGCTGGGTACAGTTTGTTGATGATCGCTGGAATCAGGGGAATGGGAGGAAATGCGTCTATAAATGTCCTGGACCAGTTTATCAAAAGGGCATTCCCCTTTGTTCCTGGTCGGTAGAACCTGGATGCGAAGTCTGGGTATTGTTTGTTGTTTTCGCCTGCAAACAAGTCTATCCGTGGATGCCCCAATTCTCTGAAAATGACTCTTATGGCATCGTCGGGTAGAATCCAGTCATATGGTTCTAAGAAGTGGCGGCTTAGAGAGTCCGTTTGTGTGTTCTATACTCCTGTCAGGTGTATCGCTGAGATTATTAAGCCCTTCGCTAGGAGCCAGTGTCATATTGCTTGCACTTCCAGGGATAGAGGGTGGGAGGGAGTTCCCCCTTGTTTGCTCAAATAGTACATTGTGGTTGTGTTGTTCATTTGTACTAGGAGCAAGCTGGTTTGAATGGATGGGTAAAAAGACCTGAGGGGTAGATGGACCGCCCACAGCTCCAGCATGTTGTTCCGGTATTTTTGCTCCTTGGTTGACCACAGGCCTTGCGTTTGTAGGGTACCCATATGAGCACCCTATCCATGGAGAGAGGCATCCTTTATGAGCATCTGAGTTGGAGTGCTCTGGTGGAAAGTAACACCAATCAGTAGATGTTGTTGATGAGACCACCATGGTAGGGATGCTTTTGTAAGCTTGTTGTCCCAGTGATCTGTGAATCGGTTTACCTGATCTTCCAGATTCTGTTGTAATGTTCTCATGTATAGTCTTGCATTGGGAACAAGATAAATACATGAGGCCATTGACCTCATGGCAGGAGTTTGGCACACTTCTGAGCGATTGATGACAGTCTCTCCTCTGAAGGATACAATTTTGCGACTCTTGTGTCCAGGGCCGCACCTAGATAGTGTAGCCTTTGGGTTGGAATCTGGATTGACTTCTTGATGTTGATGTGGAGACCCAGACATTGAAGTGTCTAGATGCAGAAGTGGTAGTGTTCCTTTGCTTGCACTGGAGAGGAGCTTTTTACCAGCCAGTCTTCTAAGTATGGATAGATGAATATTCTCTTCTTCCGTAAGGCTGCTGCTACGGTGGCCATGCACTTTGTGAATGTGCGTGGGGCAGATTTCAGGCCGAAGGGTAAAACCTTGTACTGGTAATGTTTGATGCCACTTTGAAGCGTAGGAACTTTTGATGTTTCCTGGCTTTTGGTATGTGAAAGTAGGCGTCCTGTAGATCGATGGAACGCATTCAGTCTCCCTGATGGAGTTGGGGGTCTGTAGGAGTCTGGTGCACACTTATTTACGTGAAGTACCTTTCACTAATCCAGGCAACCCTTATGGTGATTTTAGTGGCCTTTGATCCCCTTTTGAAAGCTCTCGAAGTGGTAGCTGTGGAGAGCAGCCTTCAGGCTTATCTTGAAGGAGTGTTAAGAAAATTGTTTTACCAGTTTTATCATATAGTGTAGGTTAAATGAAAAAGAACAACACAGTGTATATATAAAAATATATCTATTTATTACACAACACTCACTAACACATTGGTACATCTCCTACCCGGCGATATAAACACAAATACACAATAATACTTCAATTGCAATTAGGTAAGTAAGCACAAAATACAGGGGTCTCCAGGGGGAAGCCAAACCATATACTAATAAAGTGGAATGCGAACTGCGACTGAAGTCGGGACTTGGACCAGGAGACTCAGAGGAGCTAGGGACACAAGGAACCACCCAAGGTAAGTAAACAGAAACCCCAAGGAGGCTGTGTGCAGAGTGGAAACACAGCCACGTGTCCAATAGAAGTCAATGGGAAAGTTGTGGTTGCAGTTTTGAAGAAGAAGGACCCTTCCCAGTGGACCCGGAAGAAATCTCATGGAAGACAAAAGGTTGGAGAGTCACCCCACCCGTGGATACCCCAGGAACCAGGATACCTACACCAGGGAAGCCGGGTGCATAGGTGCGAAGTGATGTTGGAAACAGCCGTAGTCCACAATGGAGCACTTCAGGAAAGATGCCGCTGGAGAAGACAGTGCAAGAGTCCAGTGGAATTCAAGGGCGGATTCTTGAAGTGAATGAATGATGCAACTTATAAAGCGCACGAATGCCCGGAGGAATCTTGGCGCTATATGGAGCAGAATAAAGCTGACGATAACCTAAAGAGTATTAGAGGAGATCACTTATTAAAAAGCCAGGTTTTGAAATTCTTCCTAAAAGCAAAGAGAGAGGATGCTGTTTTCAACTCGAGTGGCGGACGATTCCAATGTAAGGCCGTGGTTCTAAAGAAACTTCTTCCCCCACGGGTGGCAAGTTTGAAGGAGGCAACCCTTATAAGTTTAGCTTAACAGGAACGTAGCGATCTGCCTGGTGTGTACCACACAAAATCTTTCTTAAAATAGGCTGGGGCTTTCCCGTAGAGTAATTTATAGGCTAAACAAAGAGCCTTAATGATGATACGATGTTTAACCGGAAGCCAATGCAGTTGTCTGGTGGTTGACCTAACTGATTAAGATTTAGGAATTTTTAGAAGAAAGCGTGCGGCCGCATTTTTAAATGGTCTGTAGCTTTTTAAGTGGGACTCTTGGAAGGTCGACACAAAGACTATTACAATAATTCAGTCGTGAAGAACCAGTGAGCAGAGGGGACAGTTTCAATGCCACTCAGAGGTGACCAGGAGGCATGAAAGAGCAAAGCAACCGATGACGGAAGGTTCAGAAGAATTGACGGTAACCTTGTCGCTACAGCTGTGAGGACCAGGTGGTGCTGAGGAAGACCAGGAGCTGTGCACGAGCTGTCCCACGTCGGAAGTCGAGAACCAGGGGGTCGATGTCCGGCGGGAGCACCAACAAGCCTTGGCAGCTGCAACAGGCGTGGAAAGCGAAGAAGGAGCAATGTTGGGACCAGCTAGGTCCAAGGGACTCACCACAAGCAGGGGAGTCAGAGCAGGCCCTGAGCAAGCAGGTGAGCCCACTGACGCAGAATGAGACCCTCAAGAGGACCCACAGCCCGAAGCCACAGGAGTCGCATTAAGATCTCGAGCAGCTCACCAAGAAGGAAGGCCCACGGTGCAGAGTATGCAATGAAGATGCTGTACTTGGCAGGAAGAGATAGTGGAGGCTGGAGCTTCTTGTAGCTCGAACTGGAGTACAGAGCGAACAAGCCTTGGCAACAGCAAGTCAACGTGGTGCACAGGGGTTTGGTCCCAGAGGTTCCGATGAGGGATACTGGCCTCAAAATTGCAGAGAGAACAGGTCAGGCCTCGAGGGAGTTGCAGAACCACCACCTGTGTTGCTGAGCCTTTCGAAGTCCGTGGGACGTCAGGAGTAGCAGACCGGTCCTCTTCATTATGGTGCCTGCAGATGCAGGGGAGTGACTCCTTTACTCCAAGGGAGATTACTTTGAGTGTCCTTGATGCCCACAGGTCTGTTGAAGATCCTCAAAGAATCACAGACACAGATGAAGACTTGCAGAACAGCGAGACGGGAGCAGCCGCAGTCTTCCTTGATGCAGTCTGGGTTCCAGGCGAAGTCCAGTGAAGGCCAAGTGTCCAGACGGTCGAAGAGTGACATGGTTTCAGGCTTGAGTCTTGTCCCACGACGAATCTGAGGACCCATCCACAGGTAGACCCTTAAATATTTTAGGAAGAGAGTTAGGATGACTCAGGGGTCCCTCCCAGAGGAGGGGCTGGACAGAGGGGAGGATACTCCTATGTCCTTTGTCCACTTTTCGCCAGAGTGGGATTTAAGGGCTACCTGAACTGTTTCAAACTGGAGTATGCAAGAAGGGCACCAAATATGCCCTTCAAAGCAGTCTGGTGTCGCTGGCAAGCGCCCCCACCCCAGTCCAATAAACTAAGTCCCGTCTAGGAGGTGGTCACACCTCTCTGCAACAGGAAACATATTGTTGCACCTTCCCCTGCTCAAGCTTGCTCAGCAGCAGGAAGGCAGAATCATGTCTGTGGTCGGCAGCAGCACTAGCTGGCTGTCAGACCCTGAAAGGCTGTAACCGGGAGTACAGGGGGGTACCCCAAGGGAGACCCCCAGTACATGGGATCATTCTTCCAACACTGAAGTCGGTGTTGGGGTATGATTCCAACATGTTTGATACCAAACATGACCGGGTTCGGTGCAGCCACAATATAGTTAGACATCTCGTAATGACTGATGTCCACTATATGCATTAAAATGGCTGACCACACATACAAATCCTGGAGAATCGACTTCGGAGTTTGTAGGGGTATCCTGCTCATGCAGGGGTACCCTCACACTTACAACCAAGCACTCTGCCTTCAGAACTAAAATGCCTGCCATAGAGGTGACAGAGGTTTTAAGTGTAGTGACCTCAGATATAAGGAAAAGTAAATCTGTTGTCAGAGGTGCAAGCACCAACTTACACAGGCTGCAATGGCAGGCCTGTAGTCACAGTTTGAGCGATCTCTCATGGGTGTCAATTTAGGGAGGAAGCACAATGACAGGGGTCCTGATTAGCAGGATCTCAGTCAGACTGGTAAAAGAAAAATACTGCCACCAGCAAAAAGTGGAGGTAACCATGAAAACAGATCCTACTTTCCTAAAGGGTATATCTGGTGAAGAGCCAACATTCTGAATTTCTCCTTGCTCTTGCAGATGTATTTGTTTAGCAGACATAAGTCCAGAATGGGTCTGAATTCTGCAGGTGGGCCTTTTTTCTTTACAAGGAAATAATGAGCGTACACCCCTGTCTGTTGGGAGAAACGAACCTCCTGTATTGCGTCCTTGTGAAGCAGGATGTAGACTTCACTCTGCAGAAGTTTCAACTGGTGGCAAGGGACTTTTAAAGGTGGAACAGCCGGAAGAGGACACTGAAATCGAAGTGAGTATCCATTCTCTACCTTATTTAAGACCCATTTGTTGTTGGTGATGTTGCACCACTCGTTGAGATATTTGGAGATACTTCCCCTCATGCAGCGGGAGACAGTGACGGGAGAAGCAACAACTCATTGTTTGCCTGGTGTTTTGGAAGAAGTTGTCGGTTGTTGTGTAGCTCCTGGGCCACGCATTGGACACAGGGACTAATAATAAGGTTTGGCTTGTTGGTATTGCTGTTGTGGAACCAAGTGAAGGGTTTGAACCCTCTGATGGTAGGGACACTTGTCGTAAGGTCGGAACCTTCAGCGAAATTCCTTTCCTTTTTCTAGGCCCACGCCTTTGAGAGTGTCTAACTGCTTTTATTTTTGCTATCTCATCATCAGTGTGCGACCCAAACAACGAGTTGCCAGTGAAGGGAAGGTTTAAGATAAGCTGTTGTGCCTCTGGTTTTAGACCAGTCAAACGGAGCCATGAAGAACGCCTGGGGCATACACCATGGGAATATCCATGAGCTTCCGAGGTCAGTGCCATCTGCCGCCACGCTGATGAGTTGGTTGGCAACCAAACCACCTTCTTGCAGGATCTCCTCGAAGTCTTGCCTGTCTTTTCTGGAAAGCTTTTCTGTAAATCTAGAAAGTGAGACCCAGAGAGACCTGTTGTAGCGTCCCAGCAAAGCTGCAGCAATAGACATCTTCATAAACGAGGCCGATGTGCCGCACATCTTCCTGCATAAGGAATTCAAATGCTTACTATCCTTGTCCGGAGGTACGGACGAAGAAGCAGCCACAAAGTGTGTTTTCTTGCCGCAGCGATAATTATCGAGTCTGGTGCAGGGTCTGTTCGTAGAAATAAAGGGTCTTGATCAGGTGCCTTATATTTCTTTGACATTCTCATTGGGGGGCGCTCGACTCGAGGCTGGAGCGAGAAAAATGTCCATCACTGGTTAGATAATACCTGGGACCAAAGGCAGCAAGGATCTTCAGGATGACCTGTGATGTAAGGTCTTGAAAATGACCAAAGATGTTGTAGGCGGTGCTGGAATGTTAAGCTTGGAGGCTCCTCTAACTAATACCTCTTTGAAAGTATTAAGATTTTCCCACTAGTGGAGTATCCGTAAGAGTTGGTGAATAAACCTTCTTTGATGAGTGTGTAGACATAGACCATGTAGGAGGTCTGTGTTCGCGGTGGCATCATCTAGACCTTTGAGGTAGTCGGACAGGCATTGTAGCTCTTGGTTTCTCCCTGCGTTGAGACCTACTCCGCGACCTGGTTCTGTCCCCTGGAGTGGCATCTCTAGGTTACCTGGATCGTGACGGGGTAGAGAGTTGGCGTCTGCCAAATGAGTTAGAGGAGTCTTGGCTTATAAAGGTGATGTCTGTGGAGGAGACCGTGAAGGTATGTTTGTGAATACTGCGAATCTGGGCTCTGTGGAACGGGCCATTTGCAAACACTTTCTAGCCACCTTGGGGAGAGGTGAATAGAAGCCTGTGAAGCCTCTGAGTGATGGCTGGCTCTTTGTCCTTGCCTAGAACAGTGAGAAGAGGCTCTTAAGGAGGTAGATGGAGACATTCTGTGGGCAAATTTACAGGCGAGGAATGAGGCCTTTGCATCGACCAGCGCCTCGCCACCGGTGATGGAAATTGTCTTGAAGATGTGCATATCGACATCAGATGGCATCTGGTTGCCACTAACCGAGATGTGTGCCTCGAAGTCGAATGTCACCTTGTTAACGTTGACAGAGGAGGTGTATGTCTCAATGTCCAACGTTGCCTGGTTGACATCAACGGAGAAGGCGTATGTCCCAACGTCACCTGGTTGAGGTCGACAGTGGAGGTGTATGTCTCGACGTCAACCATCACCTGGTTGACGTCACCAGATGTGGTGTGTCTCGACGTCGAATGTCGTCTGGTTGACGTTGATGGAGATGTAAGTCTTGATGTCGAACGTCGCCTGGTTGACGTTGATGGAGGAGGTGTATGTCTCGACATCGAATGCCACCCAGGTGATGTTGGTGTTGTATGTCTCGACGTAGAAACGTTGCCTGGCTGATGTCAAAGGAGCTGTGGTGTGTTTTGACGTCGAACGTTGCCTGGTTGATGCCGAAGGAGAAGGTTGTTTTGATGTCGAACAGCATTTGGTTGCCGCCAACGGAGGACGTCGCTGCGATGTCGAACGGTGATTGTCATTTCTTTGCAGACTGTGGTTTCGGAGATGAGGAGTGCCTCGTGGGCATCTTCAACGTCGAGCCTGATGGAGAATAGGTATTTTTTTTACCTCTGGAAGTGGCTCTTGTTCTTATATCGCACCTGGTAGGGGATCTGCCTCTGGGAGCCTTATGAAGAGAGGTTGAAGGATGTCCTTCTGTTAAAGTTTTCTCTCTTTCTTAAAGCCCATGAAGGCAGATTTTTTCTCCGTCTTTTAAAGTTTGCCTGGAAAGCTTCTGGTAATGATGACAAGACTCAGGCAGATGGGTAGCAGGCAAACATAATATGCAGACTGAATGAGGGTCTGTCTTTGGCTTCTTTTTGCCACAGGCAAGGAAATTGAGAAATAGAGAAGGCATTTTTGACAGAAGAAATGTCAAATTCTGTCAAAAAAAGGTTAGTCCTGAATCAAGATGAAAAAAAACGTCAAGTGAAGTGCTGAAAAAGTAGTTTGTGAAGAGATGTTTGACAAAAAGTCAAAAACTGAGGGAGCTCTGTACTTCAGGGTCCTCACTGAAGGAGCCGGAAAAAAGAACTAACCTAAGTGTCACCCTTGAGGCATGATGGGATACAGGAGGTGCTGGAGGTCTTAAAGGCACAGTGGCAGTTTTCACTTGTTATGCTTTCAATGCAGTCTATTGGCTAAAAGTGCCTTTGTATTCCCTTGCAGTTTTCTCTCTAATAAAGGCTTTATATTGCATTTTCTGCTCTCTTTTTCTGTTTTCAGAAATGCTTGAGCCTGCTAAGATGTTTATTAGATGAAAACTCAATGTAAATTGGGCATTTTTAGCCTTTAGTATAGCCTGCAGATATATATGTATGCATATTATCTACTGGCGGTCGCCAGTAGATAGTTATAGTTAGGACCTATTTTCCATAGGAAATCCGCGACATTCTATTTGAAATAACTGCTGCGTCGGTTGACGAATCTTCGCGAAATTTTCAAACTTTATGGCCCGCTCCGGTCCGCTCCTACCCTGAAAGTCTCAGGGTGATTCGTCAAGCGGGGGCCGAGAAAAAAGGGGGTCCCAAAACGTGTTTTCCCCATTCATTTTCCCATAGGAAACTTTAGACACGGCTACAGCTCGAACTGCTGAACGGAATTACACCAAATTTGGCAAAGAGGTAGTTCTTGGTTCAGAAAGAACCCTTTTGTTAAATGGTGTAAATCCATTCAGTAGTTGCGGAGAAATTAAAAAAATAAGAGTCAAAAAATCAATTTCCCATAGGAAACTTTAGACACGGCTACAGCCCGAACTGCTGAACGGAATTACACCAAATTTGGCAAAGAGGTAGTTCTTGGTTCAGAAAGAACCCTTTTTGTTAAATGGTGTAAATCCGTTCAGAAGTTGCTGAGAAAATCAAAAGTAAAAGTACATATATATCTATGGCCGAGTCGGATTCGCGCACCATCCCGATCACGAGCTGTCTGCTAATTGGCTGTCAACACTCCAAACCAGGAAGTGTTGGCAGCCATCTTGTTCCTCGGTAGAACCGAGGAACAAGAAAGCAGTAAAAAAGTGCGCAAAATGCACAAAGGGGGCAGGGTAGAAACACCCTGACCCCTAGGTCTGCTCAGGGGGTCCCACAAGGACCCCCTGGGCAAAAAAGCATTATTTTTTTTTTTTGAATGGGCAGGATGCGCTCAGGGTGCGCGGATCCTGCCGATAAAAATCGAGCGCGGTCTCCCGCGCTTCGATGTTAATTTGCCCCCGGGTGGGCCATGCTGGGGGGTGTTTATTTTATGTATGGGGGGCCTCTAAGGGCCCCCAAGCCCGGGGACCGCCACCCCGGGGCTTTCTTTTAAAATGGTGCGGGAGGGCTCTGAGCCCTCCCGCAGCCCCGGGGACCACCACCTCCCCGGGGCTTCTTTTTTTTTTTTTCCTGTGTGGGGGGCTCGAGCCTCACCACACGCCCCGGGACCGCCACCTCCCCGGGGCACTAACAAATTAAAATGGGGGTCCGTTTTGGACCCCCGAAGCCCCGGGGACCACCACCTCCCGGGGCTTTGCTGATGTGGGGAGGGGGGCCGCGCGGCCCCCTCCTGGAGCCTGTGGTGGCCCTGGGGACCGCCACCCCCAGGGCCGGCTCCTGCAGTGTCCTGGGGTGCCTACCCCCGGGACACTGCTGTTTGCAATGACAGGCTCCCGTCCTGTCATTGATGTCATTTGAGATGTCATCAGTGATGTCATCAGTGATGTCACTGACCATGTCATGAGTGATGTAATATGTGACGTCATCAGCAGTGCATTGCGGGGGCGCGAGTTATAGTTACCTGAACTAACTATAACGGGGGAATTTCACGCGTTTTGTACGAGTGCAATGTCCAACTAACTATAACTGTCCCTAAAACCTTATGGTTTTTTCAGTGATTTTTTAAGGTTTTTTAAATGCAAATTTCTAACTATAACGTGCCTGAAACCTATGGTTTTTTCAGTGAATTTCAAAGGTTTTTTAAATGCTAATTTCTAACTATAACGTGTCTGAAACCTATGGTTTTTTCAGTGAATATATATATATATCTCTATTATAGTACTACGTACATATTTTATACTATATATATATATATTATAAATGTAAATATGTACTCGCATGTAGGTGGGAATATTCAGTGCTTATGACTCTTGATGAGGATTCGCTAGAAGAGAACTGAAAGTGTTCCAGGTCTACCTGAAACCACAGGCAACGCCTGTGGGACTGCAGGACAGAAATGTGAAAATATGCATCCTGCAGGTCCACCGCTACCATCTAGACCGGGTGAGCGTTTTGAACTTTTACTTCTGGAGGACAAAGTTCTGGGAGTGAAATTCTAGACTGGAAAGAAGGTCTCCATCCGTTTTTGGCACCAGAAAATAATGGGAATAACAACTGATGGCACCCTCTCTAGTGCTCCCTTGGCTAAGATATCCTGAACTTCTCCGTGGAATATAGACAAGTGGTCCTTCGGGAGGTTTTGTGGCGCAAGTGGTATGTCCCAGGGATAGGAAAGGAGGGGCAGGGACTATCTGTGTTCCTCATTCTGGAGCAGTCAATGGTCTGATGTGATGCTGTGCCATCCGGTGAAGTGAAAGGTGACCTACGGGGTGATTGTGTGCCACCAACTGCAATTTAAAGCAGGTTTGCGGTGGCTACGGGGGAATGGGTTGGGATTGGGATAGTGCATTGCGCCCAGGGGCCGGAATGCTTTCTGACAACTCCCCGGTCTCGCCTTCAAAAGGGCTGGGAGGCCTGTTGCTGCTGAGATCGATATTGGTGCTGCCTCTGCAGGTATCCTTTAAGAAAGCCTCGAAAGGGGTGCTGTTCTTTGGGGAACCGCTGCTCTTTTGATGACAGTGGCGAGGAGGTGGATTCTTCAGTAGCCATAGGCTTTGGAGAATTTAAGCCAATGTCAGAGGAGGTGTTCAACTCAGTGGCATCTTTTAGGTCTTCAAAATGTTGCCATCATTATAAAAATCCTCATTCTCATCATCATAGTCCCAAATCTGATTTTCTGGGTCTGAAAAAGAATAATGACTTGGCCCAATTGTCATGGGTGGAGTTTCTGAATCCAGTAAACCTACCATATCAGTGATGCTGGTGCTAACGTAGTGGCTTGGGCTGATGGCGTCAGTGTCGGCATTGCGGAGAGCATGGGATGTAGTGCCAAGGCTGGAACTGGCAGCACAGTGCTCAAGGGATAGGTCAACCTCACATAAAGGTTGAGTTGCGCGGTCTGTGTCGTGAAGGGATCCTTCGACGGGCTTCCGACTGGTAGACACCTTGAATCCTTGTGGCATCAGGTGCTCCAGTGGGATTCAGTGGAGTAGAAAAGATCTTGTCCGTGGCCTCTTTCAGCTGACATAATTTGGCTGCGGTGGCTGCCTGCTGATGTAGGAGTCTGAGGGGAAGTCAGGCAGGAGTTTGTTCCATTGAGCGACTGCGTGGCATGGAGGTACCTAAGGCGTTGCGCACCCTCCGAACAGTGAAAGTGGCAGGACATTGGAAAGCCCTGTTTGGATTCTTTGTGTCTTTAGTGTGATTTTCATGACTGCCCGAACTCTGAGACCTCGATGTGGATCATGAGATTGGTCACGTGAGTGAGAGTGTGTCTGCGCCCTTGACTTCTTATGGATTTTGTCAATGGCAAATTTGTACTTGCGGTCACAGATGGCTTTCCCATTTTCCTTGCACAGCAAGAGCACGACTTCAGGTTGTGCGAGGTGTAGAGACAACAGAGGTAGATGTTATGGGTGTCTGTAATTGGCATCTGTCCATTGCCCATACTCTGCCAATTATCTCAAATAATTCCCCACCTTTACCGAAATTCTAAGCTTTACATTGTTTCACTTTTAAGGAAGAAGTAGTTAATATCTATTGTGTAAGTGACAAAACTGACTGCATACATACCACTCGTTGCACCGTGTGTTGCTCTAGATGTTTCAGTAATGGTGGTTGTTGATGTTCTAGATACTGTGCTTGTTACAATTGCTTCTAAAGTTGAATTGGTTTGCTCTGTGGATTTAGCAAACGTCACCTTAGCAAGAGTAGAAGGGGCTGTGCTTGCTGACAAGGAAGATGGTACAATTGTTTGATCTGTAGGTGTAGAGAGTGAGGATGTGGTTGAATGCAATGTTGAGCTTGTTGCTACTGACACTGCTTCTGTGAACTGGTTGCTCATCTCAGTGGAGACGGCTTTAGTCACCTGAATTGAGGATGTGCTTGCTGCAGATGTCACTATTGTTGAGCTCTTACTGCCTTTAAACAATGTTGAAATTTCACTTGTTATGGTTAAAATTCCTTCTGTTGTATTTTCAGTTCCTGCTGCCAGGTCTGTGCCTACAGTTGCAGAATGTGTGGTCTCATCTGTGATCAACTGTATAGTTGTTATCAATGCTATTGGAGGAAGAGCATAGGCTGTTAGAGAATGCTTTTCATAAATTTGTCACAAATGTCACTCAAATAAACAGGTATTAAAGAAAAAGTTACTTACCTTCCGTTAAGCCTTTTCTGGTAGAGACTTTATATAGCTGTAGATTCCTTACCTTAGAATATTCCCTAGTCGTCAGGCTGGAACTGGAAAATTTTGAGCAGTACCTTTATGCGCTGATAGGTGGCATTAATTGGCTCCACACTGAAGTCATCTGCGCTGGATGTCACATGTGCAGTGCCTATATAGGCGCAACCCCAGTGTGCTGACAACAGTTTCTTTTAGTGACATTTCCGCTCCAGAAGCCCGGGCCATGACAAACTACTGATGGCCCATGCGCAGGCACTAAGGACTTATAAGGGCCACAACAGTTGGAAAAATCATTTCGCAGAAGTGGGGAGGATGAGAAGATCCGTAAGGAATCTGCAGCAGGATAGAGTCTCTATTAGATAAGGCGTGACTGAAGGTAAGTAACTTGTTTATCTGATAGGGACTACTTGCAGCAGATTCCTTACCTTAGAATAGATACCCAAGCAATACCTCCCCGGAGGTGAGTCTGAGAACAGATTCAGACGAGGAAGTTCGGGAAGACCGAACGGGCAAAGTAACCATCAAGACAAACCTGACTGTCAAGGCAGTACTGCCAGGTAAACTTGTGCAGAGATGTCCACATCGCAGTTTGACAAATGTCCACAATGGGCACTCTGCAAATTAACACGGTGGTAGCAGCCTTGGCTCTGGTGGAATGAGCCCACAAGCCCTCAGGGGTTTGCTTTTTGGCCAGTGCATAGAAGATCTTAATGAAGAGTACAATCCATCTGCAGATGGTCCATTGCTTCACAGCTTTCCCTTTCTTTGCTCCTGCGAGCCCAAAGAAGAGTTGATCGCCCACCCGGAGTTCTTTGGTACAATCATTGTAAAACAATAACGCTCTTTTTGGGTCCAGGCGATGGAGTCTCTCCTTGTCTTTGGAAGGGTGTAGAGACAGAATAAAGAGTAAAAAATATCGAGTTGCACAAATATCGAGTCATTAATATCGTGGTTCAGAAATATGGCCAGCGAGAATATCGTGGTCAAGAATATCGACTTAAGGTAAGTAATATCGATTTTAAAAATACCGAAGTGTTTAATATCGTTTGCAAAAATATAGTTGTTAAAAATATCGCTTTTTTATCAATGTTATATATTTTAGTATATATTTTATTTGTATGTGATGTATCTTTTTTTGTATAAGAATTGTTTGTATTTGTAATATATGTGTTACATTTTTAGTAGTTATTCATTTTTTTTTTATTTGAATTTTGCGTTTTTAGATCCGTAGCGGGTTGTGGGTTTATAGGGGAATAGGATGGGAAGTAATTTAATTATATTACATTTATTGATTATTTTTCATTTATTAATATTTGTTTAATTGAGATGGTATGGTGTTAAATGTGTAAAGTAATTTATTATTAATTAATCATTGGTTGATAATTTATTTTAATTAATTAATTGGTAATTAATTATGGTAATTGTGTAATTAATTTTAGGTGTGTGCTGTGGTGTTTATTGGTGGGAAGGGTGGGAAGTAATTTATTTTTAATTTATGAATTAATAATTTGTTGTTAATTAATTTTAATTAATTCATTGGTAATTAATTATGGTAGTTGTGTAATTAATTTTACATGTGTGTTGTGGTGTTTATAGGTTTTCAAAGGTGGGAAGTTATTTATTTCTAATTTATGAATTAAAAATTGGTTGTTAATTAATTTTAATTAATTAATTGGTAATTAATTATGGTAATTGTGTAATTAGTTTTCGGTGTTTGTTGTGGTGTTTATAGGTGTAAAGGGTGGGAAGGGTAGGAAGTAATTTAGTTTTAATTGGTGAATTAATAATTGATTGTTAATTAATTTTAATTAATTAATTGGTAATTTAATATGGTAATTGTGTAATTAATTTTAGGTTTGTGTTGTGGTGTTTATAGGTGGGAAGGGTGGGAAGTAATTTATTTTTAATTTATGAATTATTAATTTAATTAATTTTAATTAATTCATTGGTAATTAATTATGGTAGTTGTGTAATTAATTTTACGTGTGTGTTGTGGTGTTTACAGGTGGGAAGGGTGGGAAGTAATTTATTTTTAATTTATGAATTATTAATTTAATTAATTTTAATTAATTAATTGGTAATTAATTATGGTAATTGTGTAATTAGTTTTCGGTGTTTGTTGTGGTGTTTATAGGAGTAAAGGGTGGGAAGTAATTTGTGTTTAATTAATTAATATATAGTTGTTAATGTTAATTATTTGATCTTTATTTTGTGTAATTGTTTATATTTGTGTGTTGTTTTTACTTTTAAAGGGGTAAAGGGTGGGTATTAAATACATTTTTATTATTTAATTATTATTTGTTATTAGTAATAGTTTTTAATTTAAAAATATGTTTCAATTGTGTTTTTTTATGTTATCGTTTAATTTATGTGTGTGTTGTGGATATTAGTGTCAAATCGTGTGTAGTCAATTAATGTTTATTAGTGTTTTTATAATTAAATTTTTTTTATTGATTATTAATTATGTTAATTATGGAAATAAAATTAATTAAAAATGTTGAAGTGTTTTGTTATTGGTGTGTATAGGGTAGGAAATAAAATAAATACATTTATGTTTTAATTAATTTTTTTGTTTGTAAATATTTTCTAGTTTAAAAGAATTATTTTTTATAAATGTATTAATTATTTTATTTTATATAATATTTGTAGGTTTATGTTATATGTAATTAATATTATAATATATGTTCTTTTCATATGTTTGATATTTTTTATTTTTTATTTTTTTAATATTGTTTATTTATTCTTATGATTTGTTTTTTTTTTTTTTTCACTGTTTGAGTGTGAATAGTAATTTTTGTTTCTCCGCTATCCAACACTTTCCCTAATGTTGCACTCACTGGAGTGGGAATAGTAATTTTTACCTCTCCGCTATCCAGCACTTTCCCTACTGTTGCATTCACTGGAGTGGAAATAGTAATTTTTACTCCTCCGCTATCCAGCACTATCCCACCTGTTGCACTCACTGGAGTGGGAATAGTAATTTTTACCCATCCGCTATCCAGCATTTTCCCTACTGTTGCACTCACTGGAGTTGGAATAGTAATTCTTACCTCTCCGCTGTCCAACACTTTCCCTACTGTTGCACTCTCTGGAGTGGGAATAGTAATTTCTACCCCTCCGCTATCCAACACTTTCCCTACTGTTGCACTCACTGGAGTGGGTATAAAATATTTTACCCCTCCGCTATCCAACACTTATCCTACTGTTGCATTCAGTGGAGTGGGAATAGTAATTTTTAACCTACCTCTATCCAACACTTTCCCTACTGTTGCACTCACTGGAGTTGGAATAGTAATTTTTACCCCTCCGCTATCCAGCACTTTCCCTACTGTTGCACTCACTGGAATGGGAATAGTCATTTTTACCCCTCCGCTATCCAACACTTTCCCTACTGTTGCACTCACTGGAGTTGGAATAGTAAATTTAATTTTTTCCGCTATCCAACACTTACCCTACTTTTGCACTCACTGGAGAAGAGAATAGTTATTTTTACCCCTTTGCTATCCAACATTTTTCCTACTGTTGCACTGATTGTATTGTGAAATTTAAGTTTAAATATTTTTCTAATAGTTTAATGTAATAATTTATTATAGATTTTTGTTTTTTTATATTTTAAATCATTAATATTCATTTTTATTTGTTATATTATTTTAAACTTTTAACATAAATTAAAAATAATAGTTTATTAATTGTTTTAAAGTAAATATATATTTATAAATTATTATGTTTATGTGTTTATTTTTTTATTAAGTTTATTTGTTATATTTTATTAAAAGGTATATTAAATTTATTTTATTTTGTTAATATCATATTTAATGTATTTAATATATATATATTTTTTATATTTATATAAAAGTCGATATTTTATACATCTATATTTTTGACATCGATATTTTTGAGTCAATATTTTTGTACTTACCTGTTTAAGTATAGGAGTCGATATTTTTGTTGTCTATATTTTTTATTCGATATTTTTTACATCGATGTTGTGTCAGTGAACCCTTTGGAAGGCAGAGGTGGAGCAAAAAAGGTGAGAAATATGATGGTTTGGCGGATGTGGAAGGGTGTCACCACTTTCGTCAGGAATGAGGCATGTGCTTTTAGAACCAGTTTGTCTGGAAAAAAGTTGGTGTATGGAGGGTACACATATAGTGCTTGTAGTTTGCTAACCCTCCTGGCTGATGTAAGGGCCACTAGAAAGGCTGTTTTCATGGTCAAGAGATGCAAAGGGTAGCTATGCAGAGGCTTGATAGGCGACCACATCAAAAAGAGAAATTCAGGTCCCACTGGGCATAATGCAGGATTTTGGAGAAAACGCACTGGAGTTCTTCTAGAAAATGAGTCATAACAGGTGACTTAAGCAGGGATGGCTGGTCCAGCAAGCGTAACAATGCCAATATGGCTGAAAGATACTATGCCCAAAGCAAAGCCTTGCCGGGCTAAGCATAGAACAAATAATAACACCTTGGACAAAGGTGAAGAGAGAGGATCAACATTTTTGGTGGTACACCAAGCCACAAACTTGTCCTCACGGCAGTAGTATACTGTCTTGGTTGAGTAAGGCCTAGCTGCAAGAATGACATTGCAGACTTCTGAAGGGAGGTCAAAGAATGACCATTGCCGCTGCTCAATCTCCAAGCATGATTGCAAAGTGTGAGCAGGTTTGGGTGCAGTACTCTGCCTTGTTGCTGACAGGAGATCCTCCTGAAAGGTCAGCCTAATCCGAGGACAACTGCTTATGCTCAGGAGTTCAGGAAGCTGGCTCTGTATATACTATACCAAAGTAAGGTATAGTGTGCACATAGTCCAGTAGATCTCCAGAGGCCTACAGAGGCTTAAGTAGATAAAACATAAAAGCTCTATTTATGGTAATGTGGTCAAGCAGTTAGGCTTATCAGAGGGCTGTGTTAAGCATTTGTTGTACACACTCAAGCAATAAATGTTTACACACACTCAAAGACTGAATCCAAGACCAATTGATTTGTATAAAAAGTTATTACTTTGTTATTTTATTTTAGAACCAAGAGGAACTCAGTTGCAGGTAACAGTTTTAAGAGAAGTAATACTTTTTAAAATGCAGTAGGAATTATTTTGCAAAGGCGGTAAAGAATGCTTTACAGTACTACTAGAAATACTTTGGTATTGTCAATCAGCAATCGTAAAACTTTAGCAATTGTAGAAAGTAAACATTTGAATGCAATAGGAGACAATGCATTGCAATCCTATGGGAGAAAAACGGGGTATATGCATTATTAGGTAAGTACACCACTTACTCTTCCAGTCTTCAGGGGTTTGGACCAACATTAGGCAAAGTTCAGTTTAAGGTAGGTACTGCACCATCAGTGGCACTGGGGTGGCTGGGTGCAGAAGTCACTAGGGGAAATGTTTGTCAATGGAGACTGGGGGCACCCACAAGAGGTGTTGGTTGCAGGTAGGTACCCATGGTTTCAGGGCATAGGGCCCAGGGGTTACGGTAAGCACAGGGAGGGCCACCAGGCACCACCAAAGCTACACACTGAGTGCAGGGTGCCCAATACAAACGAATGGAAGATCTTGTCGCACAAACAGGCTGCAGACTCGGGCCAGGAAGCTAGATGAAGGAGACCACCTGCTGGGCAGGTAAGTTGGGTTGCAGGGCAAGGCCTGGGGACCATCGGCTGGGCTCCCCAAGGTCGGGGGTGAGGATGCAGGGGTGTCTTTTGGTGTTGGATTTTCATTACCAGAGCAGGTCGCGGTCAGGGGGACCCTTCGTGTTGATGCTGCAGGCAACTTGGTGGAGTCCAGGAGAGGCCAACCACTGATGGAGTTCAGGTCTGGATTACTGGGGAGACGTCACTGGACAGGTAGGCCACTCAGGCTCGGGCCGGGGGCGTCGGGTGCAGAGTGGTCTGGGGTCACTGATCTGCCTGGATACGGAGTCCTTTAAGATGGAGGTTTTCTGGACAGGGCAGCTGTCCTCGGGAGATCTGTTCTTTGTTGAAGAGTGGCAGTCTTTCTGGGGTTCTTGGAAGTCGCTGGCCACAGGACAGGCGTTGTCTTCTTTGCAGGCTCTTCAAGCTGGAGAAAGGCCGGTAGGGCTGGGGCCAAGTCAGCTGGCGTCCTCTAGCTTTGCTGCACGGCATCTTCTTCGTACGTCTTCTTAGGTTGCAGGAATCTGAAGAGCAAGGTTCAGGGGTGCCCCTAAATACTGAATTTATGGGTGGTACAGGTACTGGCAGGTAGTAGCCAATGGACTACTCTGCCTTTAGGGTGACTACACCCTTTGGATGTCCTTTCCCTTTGGGGAGGGGGCATCTCCTAACCTTTTTGGCTAAAATCCTTCTATTCAAGATGGAGGATTTCCTAAGGAGGGGGTCACTTCAGCTCTGGAAACCTTAGGAGTGGTCCTGGCTGAGAGGGGACACCCCTCTCATGACTACAAATTTTCCCGCCGACCTTGCCGCCAAAAGTGGGACTTGGTCACGGGGGCGGGCATCTCCACTGGCTGGAGAGGCCATGGCTAGCATTACAAAGGGCAGAAAGCCTTTGAGGCTCACCACCCTGAATGCTGTTCCTGCTAGGGGTGGGTGTGAAGCAACTCCACCCCAAGTAGCCTTTGTCCCTGATCCACGAGAGCACAAGGGCTCCAACTCAGGGGGTCAGAAACATGTGGCAGGCTGGTGCAGACCAGTCAGCTGGACACGAGGGAGTTGGTAGTTTTTCAGGGGGCATCTCTAAGATGCCCTCTGAGTGCATTTTTCAATAAATCCAACACTGACATCAGTGTGGGTTTATTGTGTTGAGAAGTTTGATACCAAACTTCCCAGTATTCAGTAAAGCCAACATGGAGCTGTGGAGTTCATAATGAACAAACTCCCAGCCCATGTACTTAATATGGCTTCACTGCACTTACAATGTCTAAGAATGGACTTAGAAACTGTACGGGCATATTGCTAATGCAGCTATGTCCTCACCTGTGGTGTAGTGCACCCTGCCATAAGGCTGGTAGGCCTGCTAGAGGGTGAATTACCTATGTCACAGGCAGTGGTTGTGGGCATGGCACACAGGGATGTGTGCCATGTCGACTCTTAGGTTTTGTCTGCACCAAAACACACAGTCTGCAATGGCAGTGTGTATGTGTTTGGAGAGGGGTCTCAGAGGGTGGCACAATACATGCTGCAGCCCCTTCTGGTCCGAAGGCCCTTGGTAACATGGGTACCTTTTGCAAGGGACTTATATGTGGGCCATATATGTGCCGATTTGGAAACAACGGTACAGTTTTGGGAAAGGTCCTGGGAACCTGATTGGCAGGGACCCAGGGCACAATCAGTCAAAGTGCATCAGATATCAGGCAAAAAGTCGGGGGTAACCATGCATAAAAAAAGGGGCACTTTCCTACAGGAGCCACATGAATTACTTGGGCCCATCATTCCTAATCTTCTTGAGAACTCTGGGCAGGAGTGGTATCAGGGGAAGGCATGCAGGAGGTCTGAAGTCCACTTGAGGTGAAATGCTTCTCTGAGCGAGAGCCAACTTGGAAATTCCAGCACGCTGAAGTGATGATATTTCGTGTCCTCAGCGTAGGGCAATCTAGTCAAGGTTCTAGGTTCTCTCCAGTCAGGGAAGAGACCTTGCACCACCTCCACATGTAGACACCATTCGTGATCTGCGAGGGCATTGAAGGCTGAGTTTGCCCGCCTGGTGTTCAGAGATCCCACCCGGTTTTTCATGACCAGAAATATGTCCTGATGTTCCATCCATGTCCAGAGACACAGGGCTCTTGACACAGGGTCCAACCAAATGTGATCCTGCTAATTGCAATACCACATGGCGGTGGTGTTGTCCGTCAACACCTGAACTAGCCTTCCTTTGATGGTAAGGAGTAAGGGTTTCAATGCCAGGTGAATCACTCTGAACTCCAACAGGTTGATGTTGAGCTGAGTCTCTGCTGAGAGACGCTGGTAAAGGTGAAAGGCAGCACAGCAACTGAAAGTGTTTGTAGCCCATCGTGAACCGCAGTTAACGCCTGTGGGCAGGTAGGACAGGTATGTGAAAATTGGTGTCCCGCAAGTTCTACACTCCCATCCAGTCTCCAGGGCAGACAGGACCATAGCTAACGTGAGCAACTTGAATTTCTCCTTCTTCAGGAAGTTGAGACCTAGGATAGGGCAGAGACCAACATCTTTTTTGGGCACCAGAATGTAGCAGGAGTAGCAACCAAGTCCTACTTCTGATGCCGGTGCCCTCTCAATGGCTCCTTTCACCAAAAAAGCATGCACTTCCTGATGGCGCAGGGAGAGATGTCCCTTCATCAGCTGGTCTGAGGATGGTGGCATGGGCAGCAGTGTTTCGGTGGATGGAAGGCTGTAACCATGCTGAACAATTTGGAGCACCCATTTGTCTGATGTTATGCACTGCCAGCTGGACAGGTGGTGCTTAATCCTGCAGCTGTCTGGTTGCCTGTGATGGTGAGAGTGCAAACTAAAGAGGTGTGGAGGTTGCAACTGTCCGGGTGGGTGGCGGACTGGGTGGACCCCTGGCCTTGGGTCACACTGGGCTTGTGGGAGTGGTGTCCACTTCCACGAACGGACTGGGAAGCCTGTTGCTAGGGGTGGCTGGTGGTAATGGACGTGGTTGTTAGCTCCTACAGCAGCCACAGAAGGGGCAAAAGACAGAATGGGGCTGGTGTGGGGTAGTGGAGAGTCCCAATGACCGGGTGGTGGCCCTCCTGCCCATCAAACACTCGTGCGCCAAATCTGCCATGTCGGCAAAGAGGCGGATGCCATCAAAGTGCATGTTCCTAAGGGATGCCTAGACATCCAACGAAAAGCCAGTAGACCTCAGCCAAGCATGGCGTTGAAGTGCCACTGACAATGCAATCGCTCTAACTAGACTATGATCAACTTCGCTGCTTCCCCGACATCGCCAATAGCCTAGGTCAGAATGGCTCAGTCCTCCTCTGTGACTGTGGGTAGCACTTACACAACCGAATCATAAACTGTGGGGGAATCTCAGCCAAGAAGGCACGCGGTGTTCACGCACCACAGTGCAAGGCTGCCGAAAGAGATCATGCTCTTGCTAAAAGTGTCTGCCTCTTAGCTTCCCTATCTAGTGGTGTGGTAGGGAGAGCGCCAAGGCTGACTTTGGATGTGGAGGCCTAGACTAGTTAGGGGTGGGTGGAAAACTCCACTTCACCTGCAGAGTTCGCAGAGTTTTGCTACTCTGCGCTTCGCTTGAATCGCGGAGTTCAGCAAAACCTCCACCTACTGCCAAGGGAGTAGAGTTTACCAGTGCGCTCAACTATTACACACACCCTTTTCTAGCTCGGTGCTGCTAATAAAAAGATTAAGCGAATCTTACCAAGCAGATCACCCTTTTCTAACTCCGTGCTATTACAAAGAGTAAGAGAAATGGGTCGGCAAAGTGCTCAGTACAGCGTGTGCAGGGACTCAAAGCAGCAGAGTCGAGACTGAAGAGCCACTGGAAGAGGATCTGACGTGAAGGGCTGGCCTAGCAATGGCCCAACAGCTCCGGGAGCCTCTTCCAGGACTAAGAAGCCATCAAGAAGTGAGGGCCGAACCCGGGAGAGCTTAGCCGACTGAGGAAGGAACTCATTTCGGGCAGAGATAAGGCCATTAGTGGACCCAGGGTAAGCTCACTGAAGCACGGACTTGGGGAGCTTTCCTGCAGCATGCCCAGTCCAGGTGAGTGTCAGTGGCCTGTTCTTTGCCCATGCCCCAGCAGTACAGCGCTGACCCCTGTGTGTGCGTGTGGTGAGTGGGTGGGCTCATCTCCGTTCATTTAAAACTTGCTTCAACCATAACATTAATGAGCAAATAATATTTTATTTATCCTCAGAACCATAGCGTTCCCAAGTGTTAGTGTGTGATGGTGTTGGATGCTGTTTCACAGAGCTTGCGTGCCAAGTCCAGCCTGAGGTGGCACCGTGGGGCAGGGACGGCTCTTCCTGCCAGAGGGGAATAAGGTGGACTCAGAGCTCCTTTGGTCTGTGGAAGGTGCTGACTGCTGACTCTCGTGCAAGGCTTGGGCTCCGGGAGTGTCAAAGCTTGGCTCGGGATCACCACCATGCAGCCTCCACACCCCGCATTCATTATTTGTTGGCATGCCAGCCTCAACAATGGGGCAGGAAACAAAACCAGGACAAATTTAATAAGGCATCGGCTTAGAGGTAAGGGCAGCTGCGTGTGGCACTGGAGGCCTAAACTGAACACTCATGCACAACCCTTCACTGCCGTTCTTTTTTAATGCATAAAATCTGCCACACAAACTGCACACTCACTTTTAAGAAAGAAAGAAGACGACTCTGAAATTGCGTCCTTTTTTAAAAAAAAGAATCTTTACTAATCATGCCAATCTGTACAGTTGTTGCCTGGCAGTCATGATTGACAGCTGGAGCGCCCCTCAAAAGGTCTACGTTCTCTACTCTTACGTTTTTACTTCACCTTTCCCTCCTTTGACAGGAGATTGAAGGAGTAGAACTGATATGCCTAATACAAAGCATGGTTATTTACTGGTTATTTACTGCACAACAGCATCGCAAGAGCTACATAAAACCAGCTGAGGCTCACTTGCTACTCATCTAACATAAAGAAGTAACAAAGGCTTTGGTATCGGTGCACGCTACAAGTAAACAAAGCAAATCAAAAATGTCCCTTTGTCAAAATTCATTGTGAGTTCTTTTTCTGCAGCTAAATATATTCATAAAATTATATACACTCATTGACAGAACAGCAGTGGGGAGGATGTTTCCGCCTTTTTTTGGCGTTTGCACCCATAAACCCGCCAGCACTGTATTGACCTTCTAACATGGACACTTCACAAGGAGCAAAGGTTTAGTGTGGATCATGTGCAAAATCCCATCTGGATCGCTAAATTCAGGGGTCATAGGGACGCCTTCCAATTGCTGATCGTTAATTTCTGGATTGAGACCCTCAATCGTGACATGCATGTGAATCCCTCTACATAACTCATACTGACAAGACGGCAATCAGGGGGCCTAGTTATTCAATTAACTCCACAATAGCCAGCCAGGGAGGTGTGTGGTAGCGCTAATGGAGAGGGAATTTTTACCCTGTGGCCTTGACCGGCAGAGAGCACGGCATTGTTCAAATACCGCAGGAGGCCCGTGATCTCTCGCAGCCCCAGTTGCCCAGAACAGGGAATGGAGAGGGAACATTGAAGAGCTCTCTCTAAATATGAACAAAAGACAGGCTGTGTCTGCACCCGTACCAGCTGGGAGTCCACGGGGTGAGCTGGTCATTAGAGGAGTTAGAGAATTAACAACTGACTGGCGCGTCTCAAATCATAGCAGCGCAGACAGTGTTAATTCAACGTCAGCAATCAGCATGCAAATGATTTCACTCCAGTCAACCCGCCCCTACTTCAGATATAGATAGGCCAGTTCATGTCTGTTCTAGGGGTGGCTGAGCAATACTCCACCCGCCTGCGCAATTCCATTGAATTCGGCAGAGTTTTTTCAGTAACTCCGCGAAATTCCACAGGAGTAGAACGCTGCAAACTCCACCCAGTCCTAGCCTGGACAACCAGGCTCTCCAGGGTGGGGTGCTGGGTTAGGAAAGCTGAGTCCCAAGGAACGAGGCGGTGGTGGTGGGCAATGTTTTAGTGCACAAGAGCCCCTTGGCCCGTGAGTCGCGCAGGACATCTGTAAGGGCTTCGTTAAAAGGGAGTAGAGGATAAGTAGGGTGACTCCCAGCTGAAGCCGCTCTGTCAAGACATTCAGGGTAGCTTAAGGTCCAGGGCCTCAGCCATTCTCCTCACCACCATGGCAAATGAAGCCCCTTCCTCCGTAGCCACACTAGGAGGAGAGACTAAGCTAGTGTTTGGGGAGGTGTCCAAACCACCGGCATCTACCAGTTCCTCGTACCAGTTATCTTCGGGCCCTTCCATGGGGTTGGGATAGTCATAGGAATCCTCAGATCTACTCTATCGCATTCCCCATAGGGCCTATCAAAAAAGTAGGCCCTGGCTCCAACTCAGAAGCTCGAGTTGCGGCCGGCGGTGGAGTGGATGTTGAGTGACACCAGTCTGTCTCCATATTGGAGCATGCTATAACTATGGGGTTGCCGGTGTCGTGGGACACCGGTGGTGCCAGAAACAACTTCATTGGAATGGGATCCAGGGAAGGTTGCAGTCTTGCGACTGGAGTTGATTCCGAAATAGATTTGTAAGAAAATGGCTCTTTTTGAATGGTCACCCCCAGTTTTTTCTGACTGATGCTACTGGATTTTCAACTTTGAGAGTGCACTGAGGCCTTGCTAACCACACCTCAGTGGCAGTGCCCTGACCACAAAACGTGTATGTTATATTGGCTATATCCAATTGGCATAGGCTAACTTATCTGTAAGTCCCTAGGATATAGTACCCAGGGTATCCTGGGCCTGTAAGTTAGAGAATCACCCCATGGATTGGAGCACTGTTGTGACAAAGGTAAAAAAAAGTCTCCCAGTCTGCCATAGCAGTCTGAAAGAGCAGTTTCAAACTGCTAGACTGACTTTGCCATTTAAAGCCATGGCAAAGTCAAATCTCCCCCTGAAACATGTGTGAGTCACCCCTATGGCAGGCCTAACGAGCCGTAAGTTGGGCTTCAGCTGCATGTATTTTGCATATTCTGGCAGTAAAAATGTGGAGCTGTTGTTTTTACTGTGGAAAGACTTGGTGTTCCCATTGGCGAGTGCAGAGTTACATGCTGACCCTTCTCAGCTGAGTTAACTCCTGAATAGTGCGACCAAAGTTGATACTCCAAAGTATTAAACAAATTGTTACTTTAAACCCAACTTGATTCTCAAGTCAAAATCAATGTAACAAGTTACAATGTGAAACCTTTATAAAGTTACCACTTTGCTGCCTTCAATTTCCTGTACCCTTAACAGTTAGGTATTTAACTTGAACCTGAGACTGCTTTCTGCCCTCCTAGGGAGACAAGCTAATGACTCCCAGGAAATGAGACAATAGGAGCCTACACTGGGGAGAGGTGATACCTCCCTCCTGCAGGAAGCCACACAGGTGTTGGCCCAAAGGGCAAGCTTCAAAGCTGAAACTGTATTTGAAAGGCAAACAGGGGAACACTGGGTAGAGTGGCAGCCCTATTGTTTAGGCAGACTAGCTGGCACCCAGGAAGGAGAAAGGAAACCTGTTGTCGAACCAGTTTCCCAAGTGCGTGTAGTCCCCTTGGTAGTCACACTTCTGAGTTGGGCTAGGGAGCTCTGGACGCCGAGAGAGCGGTTCTACCATTTTGGGAGTGGGCAGAACAGTGCATCTTGGGATAGCCAGATGCCACACTTCCCAGGATGTAGTCATCAGGAGGGATGGAGCCTAGTAGCCCTTTGCCTTCTGACTGCGTCTAACCTGAGGAAACTTTCGAAGCATAAATAGGGCACCCCTGGCACCCAGAACTCCAAACTCATCTGGACTGAAAGAAGGACTGCCCTGCTGCACCGTGGAAATGGCAAAGAGAGGCTACACTGATGTGGATTGCACCTTCTGAACCTGATGGCTAGCAAAGAAGAGGGGCTATGCCTGGTGTGTCCTGATCATGGAGAAGTCATCTCTGGAGCCCGGCAAAAGCCAAGAGACTCCAAGGATCAGTTGGCTGACCTCTTGTTCACAGCACAGGGCCACAACAGCTGAGAAGCCTGCTGGGGCAAGTGGCAGTCCAGAATCTTCAGATCGCAGTCAACCACCACAGTGCAGCAGCCGAGACCAGGTCCCAACATTTAAAGTTGAACTCTGGTTCGCTGAGCCTGGGAGAGTCTTCAGAGTGCAGCTTGCTCACGCAGAAGCTGAGTTATAACCCAGGGAAGTATTGGCTGTGATCGTAATAGCGGCGACAGGTTGCCCAGTGGTGACTGGACTTCTACCAGCACCAAGAGGACTTCAAGGGATCGTCGACAATCTGACCAGGACTACCTCACCCCCTTCGTGGACCAAGGAGTAGCCACAGGAAGACACCTGTCGACTGCATCGCATCCACAGCATCCTTGAGCATCTTCAGCATCCTTCAACCCTTGAATCAGGACCACTTCCATAGGAATCCATTACAAAGGGGATTAAGGGCCATATGTACAAACTCATTTCCCCATAGCACAGAATGGGTAAAACCCTTTGATACAGCTGGCCCTAAATGCCTGGAACTACCTGGATACTGTGTGAACCTTGGAGGTATCCGATTTTGAGAACCCTGCTGGTCCCCCCAACTGACTCCCTGCTGGATTTGGTCACCTAAAGTGACTCTAAGTGACCGCAATACAATTAGCCCAATCTTTTGGTGCTAAAGTTTCTAATTGTCAAATTTGTCGAATTTGCCACTGCTTCTTCGTGGTTGAGTCAAATGCTTTGATTTACTATACCTTGCAAATTCTATATATCCGGACTCTCTGGTGGCAGTTTTACTTTGTGTTGTCTATAAATAGGTAAAAATACAGTCTCGTTTTTATAAATTGGTGTCAGATTTCTTGAATGCCTTGTGGATTTCTTCTTCAATTGTTTTGGTGCTGTTTCAATGCTTTACACTTGTTCCTTTGTGTAAGTCTTGCTGCTCAGAGCCACAGCTACCCAGGGTTAGGATGAAGGTTTGATAAACATAACCTACTGGTCCTAAAGGGGTTGGTAAGTGCATTACACACTGAGGTCGCACAACCACACCATATAATACACCCATTTCCTAACCGGATCAAAGAGGCCTTACTGGTGCTGTGGGGGCGAAACCGCCAGTGGGATGCAGTGGGGGCACCTGTCAAACCAGTGGAGCCCAAAGACCCTCCAGAGCAGTCAGCCAGCCCAAATATGAGGTGCATGACATCATACAATTCTTTAAATTGGGCGGGGTTGCTCCGGGAAATTCTGGAGTGGACCCAGTCTAAGGCTCCACAGTTGACACATGGAAGATGGGTCTAGATTGCTGGAATTGTTCCCATGCCTCGTCCGAAGACTTAGACTGGCACGGCGCAGTTGAAGAGTGCTTTGACTTTTTGGACTTCTTATGAGACTTACCCGACAACGACTTTGAGCGCGATGATGATCTCCGATCCCACGAAAATCACCTGCGGAGTCCCACAGGGTTCATCACTCAGCCTGACCCTCTTCAACATCTACATGGCCCCCCTCGCAGCCATCGTCCAACAACACAGCCTCAACATCGTGTCCTACGCTGACGACACCCAGCTCATCCTCTCCATCACCAAAGACCCCACCACCGCCAAACTCAACTTCCAGAATGGAATGCAAGACGTCGCAGTCTGGATGACAACCAGCTGCCTGAAGCTCAACGCCGAGAAGACAGAAGTCCTCGTCCTCGGAACCAAACCTTCAGCATGGGACAACACCTGGTGACTGAATACCCTCGGAAGCCCACCTACCCCCTCAGACCACGACAAAAACCTCGGCATCGTACTCGACTCATCACTCACCATGAACCGACAGGTCAACGCCGTCACCTCCAGCTGCTTCAACACCCTCCGCATCCTCCGCAAGACCTTCAAATGGATCCCCCGAGTCAAGGAAGACAGTCACCCACGCACTCATCACCAGCAGACTGGACTACGGAAACGCACTCTACGCCGGCATCAAAAAGTCCCTACTCCGCAAACTCCAGACAATACAGAACACCGCTGCCAGACTCGTCCTCGGCATCCCCCGGCACGAACACATCAGCCAACACCTACGAAGACTCCACTGGCTCCCCGTGGAGAAAAGAGTCACCTTCAAAATCCTCACTCACGCCTACAAATGCCTACACAACAACGGACCCAAATACCTCAACGACAGAATCAACTTCCACGTACCCAAAAGAAACCTCCGATCTTCCAACCTCGCATTGGCCGAAACCCAGCGCATCCACAGAGCCAGAGCAGACGGAAGATCCTTCTCTCACATTGCAGCCAAAACCTGGAATGAGCTACCGGCAGACATCAGACGCGCCCCCTCCCTGAACACCTTCAGGAAGACTCTCAAGACCTGGCTCTTCGGCTAAACAGATCTGCGGACCACCCCTCCCCCCTCAGCGCCTTGAGAACCCTCACGGGTGAGTAGCGCGCTTACAATTCCCCTGATTGATTGATTGATTGATGAGCACCAGGAATGGCTCTCTGAACTGGTCCAGGACCTTCCGCATGACAGGGGCCTGGAGCGTCGCAAAGTTAAACGGCGTTGGGTGATCAGAATCTTCAGGGAGTACTCCTAATCTGCCTTTGGAATCATGACGTAGAAGCATGCTGGGGTGGTGCCTATATAAGCACTGTGCACATCACATCTGGCACGGACACCACCGCCGAGCCAATTGATGCCACCTACCAACGCACAGATGTACTGCTGGAAAATTTCCGGATCCAGCCTGGGGAATATTCTAAGATAAGGAATCTGCAGCTAGAAGTCTCTATCAGATAATAATTTATTGAGTGTAGTTGTTGTGTGCAAGTGAATTGGGATTGCTAGCCCACACCACAACCACCTCCCCTTAATAGGCTGCTACTCTACACTACGCGAGTCAAGGGTTACAATTGGACACTTGGTTCCCAATAAAAAGACACTTTTAGACTTATTACTTGAGGAGGACTCACATACTCCACAACTAATAACCCAATTTCTTACAGGCAGGAATAGGTTATCGCCAGATTTTTTGACAGGGCACAGAATGAGAAGGAAAAAAGTTACTTACCTATATGTGTGGTTCTCCTACATTGGCATCTCTTTTAGATTCACATTCTTGAATTATTTCCATCTTTAGACTGCCAACCCCAGTAGTCAATATTAACATAGCAGAGTAAATAGACACTCATTAACATTGAAACCAGCAACAGACTACATGTAAGCAGTCAACGTCATTTTGTGATCTCGAAGGATGTATACGGAAGGAGAAAGCAAGGGTAGATTGGATGCACACAAGTATGTCTTGGATTTCTATTCTTCTAAGAACATTTCTCTCATTCCCATCCACTACCCGTCCACAGATTAAGATGGCTGACATTCAGTGTAGCGTAAATGGAGGGTAAAAGGCATGTGATGGTCAAACAAATATCCCTGTAGCCAGAAATTGTCTTCAATCTCCCTCACCTGCACAGTTCACACCATCTCCGTGAAACCCAGGCTTGCAGGAACAATGATAAGAGCCTACAACATTGGTACAGATCCCGTTGGTCTTGGAGCAGTTGTTCAAAGCATCATTGGAGCACTCATTGATATCTGTGAAATTAATGGTGATTAGTTAGGACATCTACTTCAGGTCAATTCAAGACTTCTTCAACCTGACACATCCAGTGTGATTCCTTCGACTGCATTTTTAACACACACACATATATATATATCAGTCCATCAATTGATTTCACACACACCGTGCAACTCGGCCGGTGCTCATGTACAAGGCGGAATCACGCCTCGAAACTTATTTACCACCAACAAAAAATACGTCGCACTCCAGGGATTCCGTTTCAAGCTATTTTATTTCATTGCCACCATCATCAACGAGTTTCGACCTTCACGGTCTTGATTACGGTTGGATGAGTCCATTTTAACTTTCAATTTATACATGACTGCCCACTTGGCCCGTAATGATGCATTGTGGGATGTGTAGTTCAACCATTACTAATAGTTATCGATTTTTCATTTCAATAATAAAAACAAGATTGTCATTCATGTCAACAATGTTTTCAATCTTTTACATACTGTTGTTTATATAATAGGGTATTGTTCACTTTGTGCTTCCCAGATTTGATGCGCCTCCAATTTCCCCACGGCATCATGCCCGATGGATGGCACATACCTTGGTAGTAGGGAGTTTACAACATGTATCTTATTCCTTTGCTTCTTTCACAAAGTTGGATCCTTCGAACTATCGGCATAGTGCCAGTGTTGATTCAATGTCTTATTGTATCCAATAATCACTTCTTTATGAATCCGAACATTTTATGCCCTCGGTTAATTTTCAATTATTTTGAACGGAATATGGTGGATACAATTTCTAGTTTAGGGTAAGTGCCAATGTTTATATATGTCCTCCTACCCTACTTTTATAATTACTCGGGACGTTCAGTTGTCTTAATGCCTCTTTCTTATATTATAATTTATCCATTACTATAACGTTCCCACCTTTGTCCGCTGGTTTAATCTAAATTTTTTGGTTGTTCATCAATTCCTGAAGTGCTGCTTGTTCAGCTTTAGTCAGGTTTTCATTTCGATTTTTATGTACATTATTCTTTAGGTTCTCCAAGTCTGATGTTACAAGATCATGATAGATATCAATTCTGTTGCCTGGGTTCAGAACTGGACATAAATTTGGATTTAGGTCTAAATTTGGTATATTCATGACCCATAGTGTTGTTTTTTTAATTCGGTTGTATGACATTACAACGCATGCCATTACAACGCATGCCGTTACAACGCATACCTTTACCCCGACTTGCTGTCGGGGGGTGCGCTAGAAGTTGGAATAGTATAATTTACCCCCACGGATGGACAGCCATCATTAAATCAACACCACAAACGTCCCATGATGGAGGCGCACTCCTCATGCAGGTAAGCTTTAAAAATGCAGCTAAAACAACTTCGGTGAGTCACAAAATTATTTAATTGGCCATACGCGTTTCAAACCATTCGGTCCTTGATCACTGGCCACATGCTCTTACGTCACGAACTTCCATTGGTAGCAATTTTGCTCTCTCTCTCTCTCTCTCTATACATATATATATATATATATATATATACATATATATATATATATATATATATATATAAAGACAGACAGATATTTTTAAACTTCTGTGCAAACAGCATTTTTTTAAGACTTGCACCTCAATGTAAGTCTCTAGCAATCTGGAATTGTTACAGGCCTTTAGCAGGCCAATAAAACTTTTCCAGAGCAGGAACGCAGGTGAAAGATGAGGAGAAGCGAATGTGCATACTGCACTTTCATGTTTTCATTTGGAAAAGGATAGAATAATTTTTGTTCTTCTAATGATGAAAATAAACCTGACGTTTTTCAAAATTTGCTCTCAATCTCCTGCCTCACCTATGCAGCTCACACCATCACCTTGAAACCCAGGCTTGCAGGAACAGCGCTAGGAACCCCCAGTATTGGAACACATCTCACTGCTTTTGGAACAATTATTCAAAGTATTATTGGAGCAGTTATCGATGTCCGTGAAATTAATGGTGATTGGTTAGTGTATCAGCTGTGGCTCATCTGTCTAGCGAGGATAATTAAAAAATTATCGCAAACCTTCTTTCCCCAAGATTACCAATCTGGTTAAACCCATGAAAATTTGACATTTCCAAACTAGGGTCGTCTATGATATTGCGCTAGTGAATAGCCTGATGAGCAGGTTAATCTAATATTCCTTGCCATTCTGTTTAAAATTTAGTTTTTGTTAGACATGACATATTACATCAAACACTTTCACACTGAGTTTAGAAAACCATAAACCTCAGGCAAATTGCCATTTAATGGGGTTTTCTTGCAATAGATATATATCCCAAAATTTGCTCAAGAATAAAATATTGAAAATGGTACTATATTTATCTATATCTGTATATCTATATCTCAAAGGTAAGCTCCCCTTACCGAAACTGCGACCTATTCCCAGCATTAAATGACACACTTTAAATGGACTAATCTGCAGCTCGAACGCTATCAGTGACATTCTCTCCTCTGATACACAAGCCCTCCCAGTTTGTCTCTGCATTTGTATTTTAACACCAAAGCACCAATCAAGATGAAATCTCATACTGCTCAAAACCGTCTTTGAAACTGAAGGGGAGTGGTAAGCCCTTTCAAGAGTCACCCTCCTATATACTTAAGACCTGATTTAGAGTTTGGCATTTTTACCTCTGTCTGTCGGGGTGGCAGAGAAGTTTAGATGTGACCACTGGCCCAGCGGGGATCTCTGCACCTTCAGAGAAAATCTCATCACAGCAGGAATTTGGATGTTTAAATGCATCTTCCGCCTCCCACGATTCACCTCTCAGGCACAGGTGTGATTGAAATTAGACCTATTCCACCAATCCCCGGTTAGGACGGCCGCACTTATCAAACTGTGCTGGAAATTGAGAGCGGCACAGCCAGAATCGTTGCCCGCCCTATGCTGGACAGAAATAAAGAACCAGCCAAAACTTAAGAATGACTGGCCAACAGTGTTCCAACAGGCCCTAACCTCTCTCAAAACTGAATGAAGCATGGGACCTCAACATCAGCTTCTCCACTTTTCAAAAAATCGCCAACAAAGCATCAAAAATACAAGCCTGGTCACTCGATAAAGCTGAAATGGCAGGGAAAAAAATGGATGGATGGTATTGCAATTGTATGAAGGCTGGGGCCCAGAACCCTACCTCATAAGTCATATATCCCCATCAATACAGTATTCTCTTCTTCTTATTCGTCCGGGAGCTTTTTCATCACAAGACCAGTTCCCATCATGGAACCAAACCTGGCCAAACCTCCTTTGCAGGCTATGCGGCATTTCTGAAGAAACCATACTACATCTCCTGTGCATCTGTCCTGCGGTTGGCCTGCTGAGACGGCAATTATTATTACCAGCCCTCCGGCCACTTCAGATAAGATCCTGTCGACCAGCCGTAAAGACACTCTTGAATAGCCAGTCGCTGCAGCTTGCTTGCAGGGCAACCAAGTTTCTTCAATCAGTAAATAAACAGCTACAAACACAGCGGGAGTAGAGCGAGAGGTCTGTTAGAGCCAGCGTGGCACATGGAAAGGAATCTAATATTAAAACCATATTTATTTGAGCTTCAATGGCATGTCAGCAACAACTGGGAATTCGCACGTCAGCAACAACCGGGAATTCGCATCCCCTCATATGGTTCAAAAGTGCAAAAGGTTCAATCAGACCAGGAGCCATAGTTGGAGCAGAGTTGTTGGGGTGTCTAACCCAGCCACATGGAATCACACAGCTCACGAAAGGCCATCGACGAGGGCACAATGGAAAATCGAGTTTTATGTGATTCCTCTTGATGCGAGGTATACTCAATTGGCGGGACAGCTTCCCTTACATCGAACTATAATTATATTTTATAAAGCAAAGAGACTCACAATAATAATCGGTTGTGCCCAAACGCCCTGATGGCAATTTAAGTAGGCCCTTGCTCTTTAGTTGACCAAAAACATCACCATGGCAATTTTTAAAATTGTACCCTTGCTATTTGTGCATGTTTTTTTATTTGCTATGCGATTTTAAATACTAGCTGTCATGCAAATGTTTCATGTCATTGTAAAGGTTTTAACTAACCAAACAATAAAGATATTTTCACGCCTTCTGTGAAGTAATTGCCTTCACTGATGGAGTTCAAGGTTCAGACCTGATTTTGGTTTCATTCACTGCCAGAGAGGGTGATCAATGTTTTTACTAGATTTTTAGTTAATGAAGATGGACTCTTACTCTTGTGAACCTTTGAACCTTTTTTTAAAGGTTCTCCAATGGAATACTCTTCTTCCTGTCTCTCTCTCCCTGGGCTTTTCTTGGAGGAGCTGGCATTCCATCTGCTTTATCTCCAGAAATTGGAGTTTCCTTTTCTTTTTTCTCTGTGACCACAAAAGAAGCCTTGCCTCACTGTCCTTGATCGATTTTGATGAAATTCTGTGGCAATGCTTGCAATTAACTTATGCTGAACACTCTGGTAGCTTGACACAAAAGCAGTCAGGCTTACGAGTAATGCTTCCACTCCTTTGGCTTATGATCAGGATACGGACAATGTAAGCTTTTCTTATGTGGGTCCTCAGAGAACAGTCTGATTTTACCACAGGACTTGCAAAGACTAAAAATACTTTTTTTTCTGACACAGTGTCCTCTCTTAGTAAATAACAACCAAGATGTTACCTTCTCATTGGAGTTAGTTGGAGTTCAGTCAAAGGTCAAAGATTGCTGAGAAAGCATTTGTCTGATTGAAGAATTGAGCAGAGTTTAGGGAGACTTTCTTCACCACATGTGGCTAGAAATCTGAGGTATGGTGGCCATTGAGGGGAAGGGTGATTACTGAGCTGATCTCTGATTGGTTGGAGTTTGGTCTTTCTAAAACGAGCTGAATTCGTTTGCAAAGTCACTTGTTTAAGCGACCTGTTCAATGCTTATCCTTACACCACTTATTATTGTTTTTATTTTTCGAGGGACTTTTATATAGCTCGAACACAACCCAAAGGTATCGGAGTGCTTTACATGAGCACCAATTGCTTTATAGATGGACGCTTTCATTATTAGGCACGGGGAGATGAAGTGATTTGCCCAGAATCACAGGATGTTGAGCCTCCCACGAGACTCGAACCTGGTTCCCCAGCCTCCACGTCAGCTGTTCAAGCAGTTACACCACATCCTCTATGGTTACTGTGGGACTCCCACCTCGACGACGGGGAAGATTCAAGCATTTGAATGTATGAAACGTTCAGTTTTGGAAAAGTCTGAAAACAGTATTAATGTAAACAAACAAACATTATATTGATGCTGTGGTGCACCAAAAACACTGGCCAAATCATAAAAGATAGTGTGCCCATTATATGTTATCATGTGTTCTAAAGCAAGTCAAAAGCACACATCTATAGTATAAAAGCAGTGGTAGCAGGAGCACGACGATCTTCCTTAAAACTGCCAAATATTTTTTCTATTAGACTACTGAATATTTCTCTTCTTCCCTTTTTCACCACACAACCACAAATCAGATGATAGTGATTTAATGCAGACAGCATTGAGGCAAGAGGTATGTGATGATCTAACAAACCTCCCTGTATTTCACAAGTGTCCTAAATCTCTTGTCCTCACCTGCACAGTGCACACCATCTCCTTGGAACCCAGGCTTGCAGATACAGAGATAGGAGCCTTCAACATTGGAACAAATTCCAAAGGTCTTGGAACAGGTATTCAAAGTATCATTGGAACACTCATTGATATCTGTGAAAAGAATGGTAATTGATTAAGGCTTCTTACCTTATGACTTCTTCAATCTGAATGCAGACCGATTGTGAACTTTAAATGCCCATGACTTTAGTCTTATTCCTCCTATTACATTTTCAATCTAGGATAGTGACTAAAGTGCAGTTCAACATTTTGAGCATTCCCTTCTCCATTTAGATAATCATTGGTGACGTAATGCATAAGGATTTGTGTCTGACTAGGTATGTCTTACTCTTGAAGTATAAGTAAGTTATAGCAAAAACTTTGTGAATTGGAGCTGTGGAGTTTAATTCGAGAAGACATTACTCTGCTTGAGTGGAGCAGTTTGATTCCACAGACGTATTATGCTTTGACGGGTGAACTGCACAATGCAATTCCTATTGCTATTGGGTGAAATAAGTAATTGGGGCTGTTGTACAGCTGCAAAACCCCAGTGAATAATTATGTCTCTCTGCTCATACTGTCCACCCGAGGATGGTCAGTATGATCTCCCCACTAGCAGCTATGTTTCTGGAGGACACATCACACACCAATGTATCCTTAGAAAAACCACTGAGGGGCCGATTCCGATGTCAGCCGGAAAGCCTCTGACAACTAGTCGGAAACTTACCGACCGCAGTTGGAGGCTTTCCGACCTACATGGTCGGTTTGCGGTCCGACCACCAAATTATGATGTCGGCGGTCGGAGCATAAACCGTCCGGTCATTCCGATATGGTTCCGACCGGCTCTCGGTGTCTTCCGGCCGGTCGGACCCGCACCGTGAGCCCCTATGGACGGCGTTTTCGCCGTCGGGATTACGATGTCGGTTTCCGACAGCCTTTCCGTGCCTGTCTTTCTGACACAGAAAGGTTGTCGGAAAACAACTTCGGGGCCCCTAGCAGGGCCCCCTTGCCTCCGCGGCCCACAGTTGGTGGAGATGATTCAGGTTTCTCCTGCTCTGACCTTATATGCAGCAGCAAATCCAATTCAGTAGGACCTTGCAGAGAAAGTTTAGGGCCTTATGGAGACCTTCACTGCTGCAGCCAGCAGCCTTGTCCCGCTGAAGGATTTTGACTTTCGAAAAAGTGACTAAGGGGCCGATTACGATGTTGTGCGGAAAGCCCCCTCCCAACAGTTGTAATCTCCTCGACCGTGTTGGACCCCCTCCGACCGACTCGGATGGTTTGCATTCCGACCGCCTGATTACGATGTTCTCGGTCGGAAGGTAAACCGCGTCGTCATTCCAAATCGGTTCCGACTGACTCGCGGAGTATTCGTGTCAGTCAGAACCGCATCGTACACCCTTATGGACAGCGTTTCCGTCCTCGGGATTACGATGTCGATTTCCAACAGCCTTTCTGTGTCGGCCTGTCCGACACAAAAAGGCCATCTAAAAGTGACTATGGGGGCCCCTGGCAGGGCCCACTAGGCCCCGCGGGCTACGGTTGATGGCCGAGAGGGTACCTAAGGGACCCCCCTGTAAAACCCTGCACTGTGTGGCTGGCACCATGGGGTGCCCTTGACAGAGTGTAGGGTTTTACACACACACCCCATTTCCCCACAGGAGCCTGTGTTACAGCCGGTTGTCAAGCGTAACACAAGCTCCCATAGGAAACAATGGTAATCCGACCGAACAGTGTTCGGTCAAATCGTAATGTGGCGGGCAGAACCGTCGACCGCGAGTCGGTCAGTCCCAATTCCGGGATGGTGTCGGGCAGAGGCTTTCCGCCTGACATCGTAATGAGCTCCTAAGTGTGAACGGAGAAATCTTGAAGGGGGGAAAGAGCCAAAAGTATCCATTCAGGGAGGAACCTCAGCTTTCCCACCAAAAACCAACAGCTTCACCGGGAAGGCATCCAACGGCTATTCAACCTCGTGGGACTTCCTTGGCTACAGCTAACTGCCTTGCCCAGCTGAAGAAGATTTTGGACTTCCATTTTTTAGACTAGTCCCACAGTATAACTTCCAAACAGCGTGAACCTGGTTGCTGTATCTGACCCGCGCTCTATCTCATGGGCCTCATATTGTGGCTAGTTGGTGCTTAATGCTTTTTTGCGCTATTTTAATTTAAAACATTAAAAAATAATATCTGCACTTCCCCTTATTGGATTTTTGTTGTTTTGGCATCATTTTAGTTATCACTCTATTTTTCTAATTCAGTTTGGGATTTTTATTGTGTTGTGTTTTCACTTTATTAGTGCTTGTGTGCTCCATAAACACTCATCATATTGCCTCTAAGTTGAGCCTGGCTGCCTTTGTGCCAAGGTACCCAGGGTTAAGCACAGGTTAATTTAGTGACTTTGAGGGTTCACCCTGAGAAGGACTGTGGATATTACTCAAGGTGGGCAGTCACCCCCCTTGGCCAACAATCTAATTTCTTACAATGATTAGCATGATTACAACAGCACCCTAAGATACACATTCACAACACCATAAAGCTACAGCTGCAATGATGTGAGACAGTTAAATGCTCAGAGCTTCTTGGGGTCATCCAATCTGCTCAAAAACAGCTTCAAGGAGGTACCACAAGGGCACTTAAATCACAAACAGCATCTGCCACAGTTCATGAAATATCATAAAGAGTCCCCCACATCACATTTTACAACCCTGGGTGAGAGGCAATTTTAAGACCTACCCGTGAGTTTGCCAGTGGGCAGATGTATCCCATTTTAGTGTGAAGTGTTACAGTCTCTACATGACAGCTAACAAGGGCCATAGATTAACACATCTTTTTACAATGCAATGCAATATACTTATGCACATATGGCAGGGATTGTGGCTCAATATAGATCTTTTATCCATCTTGCATTCTTGTTTGCCAAAATGACTTTTCTACAGCAGGAAAGCAGCTATAAGAAACAGCCTGGATATGCTTAAAGCAACTTTGAATTTTTATTCAGGAAAGAAAATAGCCAATAGTCAATGCAATGCAAATAAACTTGATTGTTGTCAACATTTGCAGTCAATCTCCAGCCTCACCTGTGCAGTTCACACCATCTCCTTGGAACCCAGGCTTGCAGGAACAGCGATAGGAGCCCCCAATGTTGGAACAGATCCCGTTGCCCTTGGAGCAGTTATTCAAAGTATCATTGGAGCACTCATCGATATCTGTGGAATTAAAGGTGATTGATTAGTGTATCAACTTAGCGTCACCTCATGCCTTTTAGCAGCAATAAATGCCTTCAATGGTGAACCTTTCTCACTCGAAATCGACAAGTTGATAAGACCCAGGAAAATTGGGCACTTTCAATCAAGAATCATCTCTGCATTCAGTATATAGCTTGATTTCCCTCACTCAATGATTAAGCCCTTCTTAGCAGCGTAATCTTAAATTCCATTTAGATTTTAATTTTTGTTTGACATGAAATATTACAGTACCCATTTTAAACTTATATTCAAGAAAAATAAACCTGATGCAGAAGATGTAGTAATGGGTTTTCCGTAACAGGCTATCCAATGAAATAAATGAAAGTCTGCTATCCATACCACTTCAAAGCCCTCTTCTATACATTTCATTTGCAAGGATATCTTATCGGCAGTCCATATCGCCTCATCTGAAGTAACTTCATTGGCTGCCAGTCATAAAATGGACTAAATTTTAAAGCCCTTACTCTTGCGTGTACGGCCATTTCTGTTGAGGGCCCTTTCTACTTGAGAAAAAGACTTCGTTCGTACAGGCAATGAAGATCGCTCAGGTCGAATAATCTTCTATTGCTGTAGGTCTGAAAATTCACCAAGGCTAGACAAGGTGTGAGGTCCTTCACAGTCCTGACATCCAAGTTGTTGAATGCACTCCCTGTTAGACTTCGCTGAGCTGTCTCAGGCTCGATTTTTAAGAAAGAATTGAAAACCTTTCTCTTCGATAAAGGTTAGCTCCCCTGCACTGTACTCTTTGGGGATCTGTCTTTGCTTGAGCGCAGTGACTTCTGAGGAAGCAACTGTACGCTGTACAAATGCTTTTTGATTTGACTGATTTATCTTATCTCTCTCTCTCCTACCAGTATGTGCACACTTTCCCCCAACCCCACTGTACACCCTCATCCTCATTCCATCAAAAACTTACAATGACATCATTACCTTTCACGCTAATTTAAGAAAGCTACAAAAAGCAGAGCTTTAATTTTTACAGCAGACAGTCAAACAAGCGGAATCCAAGTTAAATCAAGTGAGCATAATTAGAATTATAAATAGAGGGAGATGGCTAAATAGAGGGTAAGAAACTGCCGACTTTAAAGGAAAATCCTCAATTTGTCCAACAACTATATGAGGAAAGTAATTCTCAGGCAAACTAATAGCATGGAGAACCAGAGCAGGTAAATCCAATAATGCAATCACCACTATCTGTGACCCAATGATAGGAGCTAATCTCACAGGCAAGACACAAATAGACCAAAATTTCTTAAAACTTTTTGGCAGAATATATAAGGAAGTATACTTTATATTCTTAAAATAATAAGAATGAATTGAATAACACAATAAAATGATAAAACTTACATAAGCAGCTGCTTGATTTGTATGTTTAGCAGTGGGTAGCCCATAGAGCTTCATTAAGCTTATAGAGAAAGCATAAAGGTCGTGTGGGAGTTTCTTTAATTATTTTGTAGGAAAGGACTCTGCAACAGACCCAATCACATCATAATCCAGTAATCACCACAGTAGATTTTTACAGTCTCCTGGACATAGTCAGAGAGGTCCCCTTGATATTGGGCCCACTGAGACTACAGCTCTCACTGCAGAGCCCGCATATATCACTAGGCATGGGGGACAGCAGGAAGCCAGAGTCCGTCAGTCCCAATAGCGTCAGAATCGACCTCAATGAAATCCAGGACAGATGCTGAAAGATTGGGATCATAGCCTGCATGTCCTGGACTCTCCTTTCTGGGGGAAACACAAAACTGAGCCCGGTGTGCCTTCAGCACCTTGATACTGAACCCCAAAGATGACAGGAGGTTCACCGTAGTCTGCTGGTGGTTGATGACTGCCTTGGGCGAGCCTTCAACAGCCAGTCATCGAGGTTGGGGAAGACTGGGACCCATGACCTATTACAGTGTGCTGCTACCACCACCATCACTTTCATGAACACCTGAGGTGTGCTGGTGAAACAAAAGGGGAGCACAGCAAACTGAAAATGCTCCTGTCCCAGAGCAAACCATAGGTAGCGCTGATGCCTTTCTTCAATCTAATCAGACTCTTGACCCATCCCAATATGGCTTTAGAGCGTAACACAGCACTGAGCTTGCCTTGATTAAATCTACGGAGGAAATTCGGGACACCCTGGACAGGGGAGGAAGTGCTGTATTGATCTTGTTAGACCTGTCCGCGGCCTTTGACACGGTCCATCACAAAGTTTTGATGGACCGTTTGTCTAGGGCCGGGTTAAAGGGGTCTGCCTGGAAGCTTCTGCAGTCATTTCTCTCTGATAGAGTACAAACCGTGGATATGGACAACTGCCAGTCTAAACCTTTCACCCTTCCTTGTGGGGTCCCACAGGGTCTCTTCCCTCAGCCCGACACTTTTAACGTGTATGTGGCTCCCCTGGCTGGTGTGATTAGGTCATTTGGCTTCCAGTTGACCTCTTATGCTGACGACACCCAAATAGTGCTGTCACTAAGGGAGGGCTCTGAAAAGGAAACGGGGGCTCGATTCCATGACTGCATGGCTGCTATCTCCAGATGGATGTCTGCAAACTGCTTGAAACTCAATTCTAATAAAACTGAGGTCATAAAATTTGGGAAGAATCCGTTAGTGTGGACTCCAGACTGGTGGCCGGCTGACCTTGGCTCATGCCCCAGACCCACTGAGAAAGCCAGAAATCTGGGAGTATTAATGGACAATAAGCTGGCACTAGGTGACCAAATAAGTTCAGTCACCTCGGCCTGTTTTTATGTACTAAAGATCATAAAAAAGTTTAAGATTTATCTCAGCGATAATGGCCTCAAAACAGTAATCTCGGCACTTATTATGTCTCGGCTGGATTACTGCAACGGACTCTACATGAATGCTCAAAAACAATATATCAACAAGCTTCAGATGGTTCAGAATGCGGCAGCCAGACTGATTTCAGGTACCTCAAAGTTTGCCTCTGTAAAGGAAGAGATCAAACAGCTGCATTGGCTCCCTGTCAGACACAGAATACGCTTCAAAGCGCTGTGCACTGTTTATAAAGCCCTAAATGGCAAAGGCCCGGATTACTTGCAACGAAAAATTCAGTGGTACATCCCAAGGAGAGCGCTACGATCAATAGGGGCGAAGAAAGTCACAATCAGCATTGCTAAAAAGGCAGGCTGGGGAGGCAGAAGCTTTATTAACAGTGCGTCCAAATCTTGGAACGAGCTTCCTTTTCAACTGAGGAACGCTACAGACCTCCTCTCCTTCAGGAAGGGGCTCAAAACCTGGCTTTTTAACCAATAAGCCTTCTGGCCACCTTTTTTAGCAGGCAGTGCATAGCGCCAGGACACCCTTGGGTAACAGCGCGCTTTACAAATTTGATTAACATAACATAACATAACATGGGCCTGCAGGACGTGCACATGGAGCTAGGTGTCCAACAGGTCTAACGCCCCCATCCAGTCTCCAGGGTCGAGGGCTGCCAAGACCTGGGCCAGTGTGAGCATCTTGAATTTTTCCTTCCTGGGAAGTTGTTAAGAGGGTGCAGGCCTAATATGGAACAAAGGCCTTCATCTACTTTTGTCACCAGAAAGTAGTAGGAATAATAACCATGACCTAAGTCTGGAGCAGGCACTCTCTCAATAGCCCAATTGGCCAAAAGGGCTTCCTGCCGTAAGATGGACAGATGGTCTACCGTCAGTCCCTCAGTGTACAGTGGAAGGTGTGGCGGCGAGGCAATGAAAGGCAAGGTGTACGTACCCCTTCCAGACAATCTGCAGGAGCCACCTGTCCATGTGATCGTCTTGCAACCCGGCAAGAATCATCGGATCCTGCCTCCAACTGGTGGCTTGCTGACTCCGACCATAGGGTGATGGGCACCACGACTGTGCCCGCAAATGTGTTGGGAACCTTGCTGGGGCTAAATTAGCCGACAGTATGGAGTACCTCTGCCAACACTATAAAATGAATGGTAGGGCTGATGGGGTTGGAGAGGTGGGACAGATAACCCAGGGAGCGTGATATTGCACTGCTATCCTTGAACCGCTGTAGAGAGGAATCTGCCTTGTACCCAATCAGGCGAGTCCCATCAAAGGGTATGTCCATGAGGGGCGATTGGACAGCGCCTAAAAAAACAGTGGGCCTAAAAAATGGTGGACTGCAGCCCAGCGTGGCAGTGAATGGCAACACTGGTGCCAATCACCCACCCAATGGAATCGGTGGTGTGCAAGGCACAACAAATTGTGAACTTGGCCGCATCACAACCATCCTGTATGGCTTGGGTTAGGACAGGCCAGAGATCTTCTTGGATATCTGGGAGGACTTGAGCCACTAAATCGCAGAGTGTGGGAATAGCAGACCAGGAAGTAGCTGTCATTCACAGATCTGAGGGCCTCGCTGGTGGAAGAAAATACCCTTTTCTCAAAGGTTTCCACATGTTTAGACTTCCTATCAGGGGGGCTAGTCAGAAAGGTATCTGGGTTTGTCCAACTTGTGGACACCTGCACCACAAGGCTTTCAGGGGAAGGGTGTTGAGACAAAAATGCATGGCTGCCTCACTGAAAATCAAAAGAGGCTCAGTAGATGTTTGCCCCAGCTGGAGCACCTACGTCAAGTGCCAAGACATTGGTTTTGACCTCCAAGGTGGGGAGCTGCAGGTCAAGAACTTCAACAGCTGGAATTGGTAAGGATCCGAAGAGGCCGAGAATGGCTTTGTGGAACTCTTCTATCTGGCTTGGTGTCACAGACTGCCCTACAAACTCAGTTTGTATGAGACAGGTTGTGGGATAGGCTCTAAGGTCGACCAACTTCAGGAGTGAAATTGAGAACCATAGTGACACCGCTGCGCCTTCTCAGGAGAATGTGAGTGGCGGAAAGGGGCCGAGTCTTGCTTGAAATTTTTATGTTTGTTCTGCGACTTACCTGAAGTCTTGGTTTGCGAAGATGACCAACCTCTGGAATGGCTTCTGTGACCTCTGGGCAGGGAACTGGACCGGGCCTTCGACTTGGACTGGTATCATGGTGGCGCCTTCTGATGCTTGGCAAAATAGTTTTGCCTCACGGTCCCATATGATCTTCAGATTCATTGATGAGCAGTCATTGCAGGCCTTAGAGATGTGGCCCGACCCCAAGCACCACGGTCAAACATGATGAGAATCTGTCACAGACATTTGTTTGTGACAATCCTCGTAGGATTTGAATCCTGTCGTCTTGTGAGGTGACATTTCCATTACACACAGTAAAAAGATTTTTGTTGGTAAGTTTTCTCAAGGAGACAAGAGGAAGTTCTGGTTCCACGTCTGGTGGTGCGGAAAGAAAAGAACTGATGTCAGCGCAGGAGTGGCGCCTATATGGGCCTCACACATCTTTTCTGGAGCAGAACGTTGTAAGTGCGGAGCTGCATGGCACCACCTACCAGCGTGCAGAGGTACTTTTCAAATGTTTCTGGATCCAGCCTGATGCCTGGGTATATTCAAAAGGCGAGGAATCTGTGCTTAAAAGTCTCTATCAGAAACTAATTTGACTTTTCACAACACTTCCTTGCTCCCTCACAAAACAATTTTTCAACAAAATTGGCTCTGAAATTAGTACTTACATTTGGAACAGAAAAGACCATGGTTAATGTAGCGTCCTGCCAGCCTAGGTACTCACCAATAAGCATGACACACACGAAGAGTAGTTTTACACGTCTTTATTCTACTGCTTGTAAATCAGAACTCATCATTCTAAACTAGCCTTCAGTTCATCTCCCTAACGCTCACGTCATAGGCCCACGGTGTACAGTGGAAACCAAAAGAGTCCCAGCGTTTCTTTATTTACAGGACACTACGTCTCCCACTTTGTTAAATAAAAAGTTACAACTTTAAAAAAAATAAAGAAATGGATAAACAGATTCACAGATAACACATAAATAATCATGAATATACAGACAATTCTTCAATTAAACGGTGTGGCGCCTAAATCACACATCCTGATCGGGTCACTGGAAACCAGGAACTGGCAGTTAAAGTGTCAGTGCTCTTCAGAGGTGATATTGAATCACTGGCAGGTGCAGAGATGTTAGCAGTCTGTCTGGACCCAGTTGACATCGATGTTTGGTGAGTGATGAGCCACATGCTGAAAGTGGGAGGAGTCTCTCGTAAGGGAATTCCCAGGACGCTGCGCAGTCAACATGTGTCCTTTAGTGTTAGTAACAGTAAAGGGTTCAGCCTCAAAAGGAGAATCTAGGTTGCCTGGAAAGAACTTGATCTCCTCGTGTAATTAATTATGAAATTTTTAGCATGACGTCATCGGTCAGCATATGTCTTCATCTTCTGTTTTCAACCAGAATCTGTAGTCTTAATTTAATTTCTTCCTCGTTTGTAGATCTGCGGTTAGTCCATTTGGGCAGCTTGGTCGACATGGCTCTTCCAAACATGAGAGTCACAAGGATTTCCCCTGTCATTGAGTGGGGGTCGAATGATAAGCTCAAAGAGTAGTATTTAAAACAGCTTTGAAAATGAGCATCTTCAATGCCGCATGCTGTACAGCTTTATTCAGAGTACTCATGAATCGTTCTACCAGACCACCTGCCTGAAGCCAAAGAGGAGTGCTTTTTTGTTGGTTTATATTGAGGTGATTCAGAAAGTCTTTAAATTCTCGACTATTAAAAGGAGGGCCGTTATCAGACTTCAGGATCATAGGTGTACCCCATGTCATGAAAATGCCATCTAGCTTCTGAATTACCTTGTCAGTTGTAGTGTATGAAAGGTCTTCAGCCAGTGGGAAACTGGAGTATTCCTCAATGATGACGAGAAGATCATGTCCATTTTCAAGAGGACCAAAGAAATCAATCACAGTTCTCTCCCAAGCACGGTGTGGTAATTCTGACATGTTTACTAGGTGTTGAATGACTTGAGGCGAAAGACAGTTGCATATGTGACAAGCCTTTAACTCCTTTTTGCCACGATATGGGAATCAGAGTCCGTCGCTGAGAGCTCTCTTAGTGGCAACTATTCCTTGATGTCCCTCATGCGTGACATCGATCACATGTTGTAGATTCTCAGGAATGACAATTCATGTGCCTCACAGAATGAGGCCTTCTTGTGTTACTGAAAGTTCGTTGTTTACATTCTTGAACTTCAAGTACTCTCTGTCACTAGTGAGAGGTCTGGAGTATTGATTGCAAGATTGATGAGCAATTATGTCCTTTAACTTCAACATGTCACTATCTTGACGCATGGCCGTGACAATCTGTTTCAAGGACATGGCAGCAGGAAAGCTTGATTTCACAATAAAGTTGATGTATGCCTTCGGTGTCTTAGATGGTGTACCAGGGCACTCCAATGCCACTCTTGCAAAATAATTAGCAGGATTCTAATCCTTCCCTGGACAATGATGAATCGTATACTTGTATTCCTGCAACCTCAAACCCCAACCTTCACTTCTAGGAGGCATCTTAGACTTAGGTTTGCCAAATATTGTCAACAGTGCTTGCTATTAGTCACTACTGTCAAAGGCTTGCCTTAAAAAAATACATGGAACTATTCACAAGCCCAGGCCACTGCCAAACTTTCCTTTGCTGGTTGCGAGTAAGCATGTTTTGTTTGTGATAGGCTTTTACTGGCATATGCCACTATATGTTGTCAAGCATTTGGCTGTCTGTTGTCCTGTGAAAGTATGGCACCTAATCTTATGGGGCTAGCATCAACTACAAGCTCTTGTGTGAAGTTTGGGATTGAAGTAGGCCATTTCAGTGACACTTTCAATGGCTTGCTCGGTTTTTAGGAACCTCTTTTCACATTCTTGTGACCAGTGGAGAGACACACTTTTCTTTGTTACTTCTCATAACTGTGCACTGACCGTAGCAAAGTATTTCATGTACCTTGAACAGTAAGTGGCCATTTCAAGAAATGATCACAAAATAGAAATGTCTTGTGGGGTGTTGAGGCAGCCCACATGTATACTTTAGTTCTTGACTTCGTAAGCTGTGGTAATGGAGACAACTCTCGAGATTTCTCTTCAGGCATGATATTTATTGATGCACCGCTGTCCATTATGAATGGTATCGGACACTCATTTATCTTTAATGAGATCTTTGGGCAGTGTTTCAATGTTTTTGATGCCTTCTCATGTTGTTTTTTTTCACTTTGAATGTTTCCTCACATATGACTAGTCCCACATGCGCATGTCTTTTTGAAGTGAACATCGATATATCATTGTCACATTCACTGGGAACTGATACTGAGGAACTCATTCTTGATGAGTTAGACAACAATCAACTTAATTTGGTGTTGATGTGCCTCAGTTGATGTGACCGCTTGGCCTTGTTGGAGCACGTTGAACGTTGTTGAGATAGCTTTCAGTCGGCCGTTTTGTCTTCACGCTGTGACACACTTATTTTTCTCTTCACCTTGCAAGCCATCACGAAATGGTTTGCTTTATCAGAGCCAATGCATATCTGTCCGATTGCAGGACATTTGCCTTCATGTGGAAATGGTAATCCACATCTGTAACAAGTTTTTCTTTTATGTGGAGACATCGCCTTGTACTGCAATTTACTTTTCATGCTCATAACTGACGCACTTTGGGCGCCTCTGACCTCCATGTCAGTCGCTTGACGATCAGCATGCTCTTCAGCACGCGCATCCTTGAGGACTTGCTCTAAGCTCAGAGTTTACTTCAGCATTCGTCGTCGAGAGGAATCTGACAGATATCCATTGATTACTCTGAGTCGGATAGCTTCCTCATTGTTAAAGTCACTGAGCTTACAGTGCCTCACCAGAACATCCAGTCTTTCAACAAACTCATCAATGGTCTCACCTGGTCTCTACCATTCTTGATTGAATACATAATGTTCATAATCCACATTTGGCACTGGATTAAATTCGACATTCAAGGCTGTCTTAATTTGCTCATACGTCACTTCACCTTATTGTGGTATCTTTTTTATGGACTCTTTCAATCCTTCTCCAGCCATATTCTTCAAGTGCTTTATGATCTTTTTGTCATCTTTTTCATCCACTGCATCTAAGAAATCTTCAAAGGTCTTTATCCGCGTAGACCAACGATTGCCAATATTATGTTTCTTGGCAGTATCAAATGGAGATGGCGGTAAGAATGCAACAGCCGTATATAGATTGCTGGACAGTAGTGGTCTGATCATGGAGGTTGGATCTTGCCCTTGCTCTCCATTGCAGCGTTCGTCGTGAAGGCGGTCTAGGGAGTTGTTCTGGGCTCCTATGAGGTGGTTTTGGTGGTGGGGCCGCTTCTTTCTGTGGACCGCTTTGCAAGCATAACCCTGACCCTCGTTCTGGGGCCGCTCAGCAGCACTTCGTGGTATGAAGATTCATTTATGATTTCAGTAAGTAGATTTATTTTTCTCACTATAAGCCCATGAAAGCAGATAACAGTGGTGGGATTTGAGCTCAAGTATTTCTTCACAAACATGTGGTTAATCTCTACTTCGTAACACATGAACTTCAATTTGGCTTGAATTGTGCTTTAATAACCTGGTTACATCCGCCTTAGTGTTCTTACTATGGTGAGCGTACAATATTAATTTGCGTAATGGCTCAGTACCTTTTCTTTGTGGCCGTTTCATTCAACTCTTGGCCACCGACAGATATACTTTCGATGCTGCTTTCTTTTTCTTGAAGCGTTTTACACAGGCTGGTGTTGCACTGAGATTCCACCGGTGCCAGTGTCGAATCTGCACTTCGACTTCAGCACACAGAGTCCACACAAGATGTTTGTGGGACCACTGCAAACTCTCTGGAAGAGCACTTCACTGTACAGGCTTTGTATCCAGTATCTTGTCGCCAGTTGTAGCGTCCTGCCAGTCTAGGTACTCACCAATAAGAATGCCACACATGGAGAGTAGTTTTACACCTCTCTATTCTACTGCGTGTAAGTCAGAACTCAACATTCTAAACTGCCCTTTTGTCCATCTCCCTAATGCTTATGTCATAGGCCTATGGTGTACAGTGAGAATCAAACGAGTTCCAGCGTTTCTTTATTTACAACACACTAAAGTTAAGACTCCATAAGTTAAACCTTTGATGGAAGGAAACAGGGATGGCCCTTCCAGACTGGAAAATATATTATCATGGGCCTTCCTTATAAATTGGAAAGGTTTTTGCTAATTTTTTCATTGAAAGAATGAAAGGAGATGAGTTCCACTACCCGCCCCTCCAGTCCTACGCACCCCTAATCCTAAATTTATTAGATACAGAACCATAATGACATTTGACAAAAAGCAACAGCAATACCAGATATATATGAAAATTCCTACCTAGCCTGTAGCAACCCCCCTTAAATGTCTCTGTCTACAAATCCTTCATCTGGAAATATGGTAATGGGAAAATGTTGATCTTGGAAGAATTGAGGACTGGTTCCTTAATAATGAAACAATCCTCTGGGAAGCAGTCAAGATCAAGCTTCAACCACAAGTGTGCAAAACTATATTGTCCTATCTCAGAATGCAAAGTATCTTGAAGCATTATGTCACTTCAAAAACAGAGAATACAAGGGGAATGGTAAGAGATTTATATATTCCATCGAACACTTCCCATAGACAAGCTCCAGGGCCGGACTGGCCATAGTGTTTCCCCAGTGGGCCGCCAGGGTGGGGGCCGTTACTGTTACAGGGGGCCGGTTTTGCAGTTAAAGCCAGATGGCAACATTCCATCACCAGACTACGTGGTGTCTGGTATTTCCAATCTGTATTGAAGAGAACTGCCTCCAGAATCTCCAAGGTTTCTGAATGTGGGAGGCTAGTATACAAGCTCTCTATGTCGAGTCCAATGAGACATTGCGTTTCTTCATCAAATGGTAACGTGTTCAGGATGCGTAGAATGTCCTTGGTGTCTTTCAAGTATGTCTCTGTTCCTTGGATAATGGGTCGCAAGAATGCGTCAGAAAACCTGGAGAGAGGTTCCAGGATTGACCCTATCCCTGAAACAATAGGGCGACCAGGGGTTTTTTCCAGGTTTTTATGTATCTTTGGAATGGTGTAGAAATAAGGGGTAACCAGTTTCTTGTTGATAAGAATTCTTTCCGTGTCAATAAAATTTTTCGGTGCGTAATTCGATTTTCAAGAAGACATCTCTTTTTACTTAAGACGAGACTTTTTCGGAATTATAACCCCTTTTTAAACCTATCATGTTTTTATTTCCAACCTCAGATTAATGTTTGTAGTATTTGTAACCACTAGCGCTTAAGGAGCATGTTTAGAAACCCGGAAATAACCCGACCATGAGATCGTGAACCGCGGTGCGCGGTCTAGCCTTTTTTCAATTGGGAGGCACGTATAACGCTCACATGTTTAAAAAAGCTACTCTGCCCGCGGCTCCAGTAACATCGGAGCCTCGGGAGAGTGCGGACAGGTCTACGGTGAGGGAGTAGCCTTGACGGAGTAAGTAGGGGCGTCCTGCGCTCCTCAGGACGCACACTAAGGTTTGCTGCAATAATATCCTGCTTACTTGATCTGATTTTATGGATTTTTCTATTTGGCCACACGTGTAGGGTTTGACTACAGGCGTCCCTCCTTTAACTCCTCGATGGACTCATGGGGCCCAATGATGGTCGCATTTTAAGTATGAAATTATCCGGGGGGCATGGCTTAGCCGGCTGCAAGATGGCCGCACCTTGAGTGGGCTCTGCCGGCCAAGCCTAATTATCCGGAAGAATCCTGCACACTACCCTAGCGGAACTGCTCGGCGCCTGGCTGACCGGACTCACCTCGTCCGGGGGCACTGCCTGATATCCTTTGTGGCCCCCCCGTTGCTCCTGGGCTGTGCGCTGTCCCCGGGCCTGCTCCTCGTGGCTGGGCCTCTCGGCTGGTGCGGCCCGAACTCTCCCTCCGCGCCCGGAGCGCTGGCCTGTGGACTGCCCTCATCATCCGACTGGCTGAGCCGGTGAGTGCTGCCGCTGCTGGGGGCTTACGGCGGCGGGATTGGGGGCACGCGGGCCGTTCCGTCCGGCCCGGACCGTTTACCAGCGCGGGCGCCTTTCCCCCGGATGCTGGTGCCCGCCGCGACGGCCCATTAACACCGGGCCGGGCGATGTGGGCGGCGCACCCCCCGCGACTCCCTGCTGCTGGTTGCCTCTTGCTGGCGCGGCTCCTGGCTCCCTGTCCGGCACCGATGCGGCCCTGGCCACCCGCTGAACTCAGTCCCCCCGGCTGCCTGCACAACACTGCCGGTCCGTGACCGGCCCTCCGCGGCTACTCCTCTGCCTGGTACCTGCCTTCTGCCCAGTGACGCGGAGCCGCCCCCCCTGCCTGCTTGAACCTGGGGCCGCGCCTGATGACTGCTCCGGCCATCTGTTGGGCCCAGCTCCAGCGGGGGGTTCACCCTTGAGGGTGCCTCGGCTCCTGGCTCCTTGGACCCGGTCTAGACGGCCCGGTCTCTCGCCACGCTTCTCCGCCTGTGTGCGCCCGGTGAGGGCCTACCCAACGCTTGCCCCCCGCCAACTGAGGTGAGCGCTGCTGTCGCGGGGGTTCCTGCGGCGGGGTTGGGGGTGCGCGCTCCAAACCACGGGGCCTTACTCCTCACCGCCATTGCTGGGGCGCCTTTGTTGTTCCGCTGCCTATGGCCCCGCGTTGGAGGCTGCGCGCCCCCCGCGTCTCCCCGCTGCCATCATCCCCGCGGATGCGCCTTTCCTCCATGCTGACCACAATTGGTCGTACCCTGCTGTGGTCACCTCTTGCTGGGTACCACTTGGATCAACGGACCCTCTGCTTTCCCTTGTCAGTCCACCAACGCCGAAGCGACACTCTCCTCGACATCCTCCTGACTGCCCCCTGCAGTCCCACCTGGCACCTGCTGCAGCAAGATATTGACAGGGGCGCAGTTTACTGTTTCTCCGCAGCACCCCGCGCCCTGCCTGGTTGACGCCCGTCCGCTGTAATCCTGTGTCACGGCCTTTCTGCCCGGCCTGCCTGCTTCATCTCTTCTTCACCCGGGACGTCTCCTCCTCTCCTGTGGGCATTGGGGCCTTGCCTCCCAGCTTTGATCTCCTCCCGCTCCTTGGCTGCTTCCCTCAACTGCCCTTGCCCGTCATGGGGAAGGCTGACCCCAAACAGCCTAAGATTGCTTTCGACCAGCGTAGGCAGACGCGTCAGGACAGCGTGGTCGCCGACGTGGGCGACCCTGCTACTTCCACTGAGATGGCCTCATCACGGGAGGATGATCTCAAGTCCATTATGCTGCAAGTCCAATCTGCGGTCTCGGGCATAGCGGCCCAGCTGGAACAGCTGTCCTCTCGTTTGGACGCAGTCAAATCTCAGGTGGACTCACACGATGCTCGCCTGCTTCAAGTCGAAACGAGGGTCTCAGACGCCGAGGACGCCGCTACTCAGGATCGACAAAAGCTTCTTCAAATGGACAAGATACTGGACCTGATACGGAACAAAAACGAGGATTTGGAGGTGCGTTCCCGCAGGAGCAACCTCCGCATCACGGGCGTGCCCGAATCCACCAATATCGCGCGGATGGAAGACTTCGTGGAACAACTGATCCGTGAACTTTTTGGCGAGGTCCTTTCTCCGGTCTTCATCGTTGTACGGGCCCATCGCTCCCTCGGTCCTCGTCCCGGCCCCGGACTGCCGGCTCGCCCAATCATCGCCAAAATCCTCAACTTCAGGGACCGCAACACAATCCTCCGAGCGGCCAGGGAGAAAGGCGAGATCCGCCATCAGGGCAACTCTCTGTCGTTTTACCCCGACTATACCTTGGAGGTGCAGGCTGCCCGCCGCGAGTTCCTTCCTGCAAAACGCATCCTCCTGAAGCACGAGGTCACATACTCCTTGGCATACCCTGCCAAACTCCGAGTCAGGCAAGGCTCCAAGACTCTCGTTTTTCCTGACCCCAAGGACGCTTTGGCCTTTGCAAAGAAACTTGACCGATCGCACCGCTCTACTCCTGCGAATTCCCAAGCCTCAGCCGCTTGCAACTTAAGTGACAATGACTGACCCAGCAGAGTACCATAATTTTGGCAGTTGGTCCCTCCTTTGGATACTTGATAACCTGTCCCACCTCTGCCCACTTTGCTACTTCTTTCTCCATGGAGTTCAACCTTTCGCAGCCATATTTAGGGGCTGGGTGCCTCCGCACCTAGGACGTTCTCCCTCCCGCAGTCTGCCACGACACCTGGCTTGGCCACCCTGTCTCCCCGGCAGGGGTGTGTGCCGAGCAACGCCATGCCTCCACGGGATAATTCCCTCCTTGGACATAGACTTTCCCCTTCCCAGTTGTGGTTCCCCGGGGTGGGTATGGGTGGTCTCTCAGCCTGATTGGGGGGTTGGTGTGGGAGGTTGGGTGGGGGGATTTGGGTGTTTATGGTCTCCCTCCGAGGCCTGTTGGTTTGGTATTGTTCATGCTGTGTTGTTTTCTTGCATTTCCTATGCTGCTGCACGGTGCTTGCTCCACCACGATACATTGCACTGCCCTCTGCACCTACTCGAGGAATTATCCTCACGTCCTACTGTACTCGACACTACTTTCATTACTGTGGCACCATGACTGACACCACTTTCTGGACCTGGAACGTACGCGGTCTTAATGACCACCGAAAGGCTCGCTTGGTCCATGCCCATCTCACCAGGCACAGGGTGGACATTTGTTTTCTACAAGAAACTCACCTGCTACCTGCGACTTCCTCCAGACTGCTTTCCCGGCATTGGGGGGAAATACACTCCTCCTTCTATTCTAATTATTCTCGGGGGGTTTCCATCCTTCTGCGCAGGGGGCTCCCTTGGCAAACCTCTCAGGTAGTGCTCGATCCTGGGGGGCGTTTTGTGATCCTCCATGGTACCCTTCAGGCCCAGCCATTGACACTCACTGCACTATATGGTCCAAATAACGACGACCCGGACTTCTTTGCGCTTGTATGGCACCATATTTCGTCCCTTGGCCCTGCTGCGCTCATCTGGGGAGGTGACTTTAATGTAACACTGTCCACCACGCTTGATCGCTCTGGCTCCCACACCTCCCACCCACGCGCTGCAACGCTCCTTAGTTCAATCCTCACTGATAACTTCCTGTTTGATGCATGGCGCCACATTCACCCTGAAGCCCGCGAGGGCACTTGCGTCTCTGGCTCCCACGGCTGCTGGTCCCGCTTGGACCTCTGGATTACCACCCCGGACGTCCTTGCCTGGCTCTCCTCTGTCGATCATATGGCACGTACCCTCTTTGATCACGCTCCTGTTCGCCTCTGCCTGCGTCCCCCGCACTCCCCCTGCCGCGCGTTCTCCTGGCGACTTCCCCCTAATGCGCTACGCGACTCGGTTTTCTGCGACGAAATACAAACCGCTATCACCAATTATTTCCAGCTTAACGAAGGCACTGTCGACTCCCCCTCCACGTTGTGGGAGGGTTTTAAAGTAGTTATTCGTGGGGAATGTATTTCTAAACAGTCTGGTGTCCTGCGCTCTATTCGCAATGCTCTCGCTAAATTGGAAACGGAGATTAAGGCCCTTGACTCCTTACACTCCCGGGACCCTAACCCTGCCACGCTGGCCCGGATCCGCGGGAAGCTCTCCGACTTTGATGCAGAGGCTGACAGAGAACTCTTGTTTCTCGGTAGGGAGGCGCGGGCGCGTCGGTTTGGTGAGGGCGATCGCCCTGGGAAAACCCTCGCCGGCCTCCTCCGTTCGCCTCACGCCGCATCCTACATACCTGCCCTTCAAGATGGTGGCCCAGACAGAACTACCTCCCCCGACGAAATCAAAGCGCGATTCGCGGCTTTTTATACGCAACTTTACACGGCCGGATCTGTCCCCCCGCGCGAGATTCTCGATCAATACTTCGACACCCTCCAACTCCTCTGGCTCGGCAACCCCCACCGGGAATTCCTCGACGAGCCTTTCTCCAAAGAAGAGATTCTAGCCGCAATTAATGGTATGCCAGGCGATAAGACCCCCGGCTCAGACGGCCTGCCGGTCTCCTTCTATAAATCATTCGCTAACATTTTGGTTCCCCATCTGGCTGCCATGTATAATGAATCTTATGAGACCGGCCAATTTCCCCCCTCGCTCCGCGAGGCTCTTCTCACTCTACTCCTCAAACCGGACAAACCCCCTGAGATGAGAGACTCTTATCGTCCCTTGTCACTGATTAATACAGACAATAAGATCTTCGCCAAACTTCTAGCTTCCCGCCTTCTCCCCATCATGCCGTTAATTGCCCGCCCGGACCAGTCTGGTTTTATCCCTGGCCGCGCGACCTCTCACAATCTCTGCACTATTTTCTCCATCCTTCATCAAATTAATCCGGCGCTTCCTGCGGTGGCTGCCCTGCTTGACGCCACCAAAGCTTTCGACACCTTAGAGTGGCCATTCCTTTTTTATCTCCTCCCCCGCTTGGGCTTCAGCCCGGTTTTCGTACGCAAAATATCACTTCTCTACACCCTTCCCACCGCCCGCCTCCGGGTCAACGGTCAAATATCGGAGCCAATCTCCATCGGGCGAGGTACCCGGCAGGGGTGCCCTCTATCACCCATGCTGTTTGCCATCGCAATGGAACCCCTTGCGGCCAGACTTCGACAGCATCACACCCAAAGAGGCATCGGTTTTGCGGCTCGCGCTCTTTTAGTTTCCATGTACGCGGACGATGTCACCCTTTATGTCCGTAATCCCCAGGAGAATCTCAGCCCGTTGGTTCGTGAGGTGATACGGTTCGGGGGCTTCTCTGGCATCCAGGTGAATTGGAATAAATTGGTGCTGTTTCCCCTTACGGATGCCACAGCGCCCTTCGTTCCAAACTACCCCTTCGTGTGGGCATCGGGTCCCACTAGGTACTTGGGTGTCTGGCTGAGCAGGGACGTGGACGAGCTCTGGAGAGCCAACTTTGGCCGTGCTGTGGACTGGTTTGAGTCCAAGATCCCCCTCTGGAACCGGCTACCCCTCTCTTTGGCCGGTCGCATCGCTATTGCCAAAATGGTTGTGCTCCCAAAGTTTTTGTATTTGTTCGTGAACATTCCCATCCATCTCACTGCCCATTTTTTTCGTAAAATCCGCTCTTTGCTCATTACTTTGGTTTGGGCCGGTCGACAGCCTAGGATCGCTTATAACGTTCTTACCCTCCCGATGTCGCACGGTGGACTTGGCGCCCCCGATTTCAAACTCTATGCCCTTAGTGCTCAAGCCAGTTTTCTCCATTTTTGGCTTCATCTAACCCCCTTCCAGCCGCATGTCGCGGTGGAGGCTGACCTGGCTGCCCCATGGCCGCTTTCGACCGCCTTGTTCGCCCCAGCAAAACCCCCACGCTCTGAGATCGACACGGTCGAAACCTTGCGCTGGGCGTGGGAGGGGCTCCGTAAATTTTCCGGTTCCGAGTTGCACTCCGCGCATACGATGCCAGTCGCTCATCATCCGGCCTTTCCTCCTCTTCAAACTTCTGGGATGGTTAAACACGCCACTCGCTTAGGTCTCTCTACAGTGTCAGATTTCTATCCCGGTGGCACTTTCTTTCCTCTTGCCACCGACTCTGGCCTCATGGACACTCTACTCTATTATCAACTTAGGGCGGTCTTCAGGGAGCTTCACCCCTCGTTTCCCCTGCCCCCTCCCTCGATGGCTGCTCTCGACTTCCTTTACAAGTCCCCCTCCCCCCGAAAATTAGTCACTAAAATCTATGCCCTCACGCTGGCGGCGTCCTCTGTCTCCAATGACCGGGCGCGTGTGGCATGGGGCGAGGACCTGGGAGTTGAGATCTCTCAAGCCGACTGGCTCTATTGCTGTAACCAGATCAAACGTCTGTCTCCTAACTACCGTCTGCGCCTTATTCATTTTAAATATTTACATAGGCTCTACCGGACACCCGTCCAGCTGCACAAGATGGGACTCATCCCTAATGACAGATGCCTGCGCTGCTCTGCACCTGCGGCCGATTTCTCCCACCTCGCCTGGCTGTGTCCCCCAGTTTCTGCGTACTGGCACGAGGTCTGCGCCGCTATTTCGGAGATCGTCTCATCGCTTGTCCGGCCCGATCCCCCGCTTTGCCTTTTAGGCTTTGTAAAACATTGTCCGGATGCCTCCCGTCGTCTGACTGCCATGCTACTGGTTCTTGCGCGGCGCAGGGTTTCCATGTGCTGGGGCCGCAAGCCCGCCCCCAAGGCCGCTCTCTGGCTTGAGGACACCTCGCGCTGCCAGACTCTCCTGTCCGAATTCTGGGACCTCATGCCGGCCAGATCCCGCCCAATCGACATATGGGGCCCACTCACGTCCTATCTCCTAAGTCGCAATTTCCAGCACCCGGCGACCTCTCCCGCGCTCCCCGCCGGCGATCCGCCCGCGACGGCCGCCGGTGATGGTCAATGAGTTGCTTGTTCCCTGCTCTCCCCCCCCTCGGTTCAACATCCTCTCTCCCTCGCTTACGGCGCTTCTTTCTGCGGTCCTTCCCACTGTATGGGTGCCCCCATGATATTACTTCTCTGTAATGCTTCCGTGCATTTGGTGTTTGAGGTATCTTTTGCTGAAATGTGTCATATGTCCGTACATGATGTCTTAATACAGTGCACTCATGTAACTTTGCTACGCATTTTTGTTCAATAAAGGTTTTTGAAAAAAAGAAAAAAAAAAAAAGTATGAAATTATCCAAAACACGTCTATGCTGGTGACACTATATTATATGTTTTATGTTTGTATTGCCTTGTGTGTCTTATTTCCACAGATTTACGCATGCCTTCTGGCATGGTTTGAAAAATATTTTTCACCAACACAACCACAGAACTATCACGACTTATGAAATACAATATGGACTTTAGGGTCGTGTAATTTTTAATCTCTCCTTTTTCTTTATATCCTTGCAGGTCTTTTTGATTTAACACAGGCCAATTAGGTGCTGTATGTTTATTTTGCATTTTTTCATTATTATTGTGTTTATTGTGACACCTGGAGTGGGAATATCATTTCTCCTTTCTAGGTCCTGACGAAATGCCTTGGGGAGAGGCATGAAACTAGTTGACCATATAGGGAAACAATAGGTATTCACGCCTAGAGCTTTCCCACACGTCCCCAGATTTTAGCATACCATTTTGGGGTTAGGAAATAAAATAGTTTTTGGACCCACTAATCTGGTATTTTTAAACTTTTCTTTACTTTTGCAAAAAACCCACTCCCTTCTGATTTATCATAGGTGGTTAGGTGTATAGTGACACCCCTGTATATTACAATTCAGTGCTCCCGCGCATTCGTTGGTAGTAGCACGCCCCTGTCCGTAGAGGGCAGGGATGGACCCAATGATGAAGCATGCCACCAAGGGGAAACCCGGGTGGGTGATGGTTTTATGAAAAGAAAAAATCTTTTTCTTTCCATTTGTGTTTCTGCAAGGAAATAAAATACCCCCCTTTTCCTTTCTTCCTATAGATGTCAAGTAGCAGGATAGGTTGGTACTTAGTGGAAAATCTATTATCATCAATGCAAAAAAGTCATTAACATTTGTCTGCACATCAGCAATGAGTTACTGAACTTTGCTCCAACGAAGAAACATAAAAGTAATATTATCAACAACCAAGACAAGCACATCTTGCATTAATACTGTATTTAACACTTATCTCCCCATCCCATTTCCTCCGCCCCTGGCTTTCAACCGGTTATCAGGTCACACAGTGAGGGTTATCCTCAGTTCTGTCTACAGTTCTTCTGGTACAGTTTCTCAGCATGAGTGGTCACTGGTTCTCAGGTGTACATGCATCCTCCCCCATAGCAGCTCTACCACACTGCCTTATTCAGTCAACCAGTTTCAGGCTGATCGCCCACAGGGGGCTCCAGCAATGCTTGTGTCATTGTGCCCCCGGAAAGCAGGGCATCCTCTGCCTTCTCGTTCCACCGGGTTCTACTCATATGTGCCTCCTCCGACCCCGCCCATTTGAGCAGGTCTTTCTCCCAGGCCTCCCATTCTGGGGGCCAAGCACTCAGCCAGCTAAGTGCTATGTGTCTTTTTGCAACTGTGAGCCCCAGTATTGTGAATTGCCTACTTAAATTGTTTTCCGGGTTTGTCAGGGCACAGCCCTAGAATACATTGGTTAATGTTGCGTGGCAAATCCACCTTGTCATGAGCTCAAGTTGGGGCAATATCACCATCCAATTGGATATGATAACTGGGCAGTGCGATACCAAATGTAGGAAATCTGCCACCGTAGAACCACAACAAGCACAGCGCTGATTCCTGGTGGAGTATAAGGTGTGCAGCCGCTTTGGGGACAGATAGGCCATATGGACCATATTGTATTGTATCTGCTTAAACCTAGCACAGATCGATCCCTAGCAGACCCCTACATGTATTTTAAGCCAGTCTTTGGGGGTAATAGGCTTGTCATTTATGCACTGGCTGGTCTCCTCTATTCGCAATTGGCGCCAGTCGCTTGTCTGCTGCCATAGATAACAGACTCACCAGTGTTTGTGTGGGTTTGGGGGCCATGGGGAACGTTGGTCATATCTGGTGCACTGTGGCTGCAATTTTGGCATATTGGAGGAACTGCCTATCACCCAGCTCAAATGTCTCTAAGGCTTCCTGCATGGTGATGAAGCGTCCCTCTGGGTAGAGGTCTGGCAACATTATACGACCCCCTGCCTGCCATTAGTCATCCTATTTACTCAAAGGGGCGCACTATCCATACATTCAAGTCCGGGGCATAGGGTGCTCGCCTCATCACTCATCGCATCGCTCTTTCCCTGATACTGCCCATCAGACGGATCACATGTGGGAAATCATTATGCATGTCCCGCCTGCATTAATAGTGCTCTGAGGTGGTGACTATCCTGCATGCCCTCTATGGGTGACCTTTCCCAGTTTCCCAACATGGAGAGTGACCAGTAGGAGCCCGCCTCCATGGGATCTTTTCCCGGCTTCAGTATTACCACTTTTAGGGCCTCTCTCATGGATTCTAGGAGTACCCCTCTTTCCAGTGCCTCAGCATATTCCGGCAACAGTCTGTCAACCAGGGTTTTGTAAAAAAGTTGATAAAATTCTGCAGGACATCCGTCACTTCCTGGCGCCTTAGCAGTTTTTATTGCGATCACCTCTCCTAGTAAATTACTGTATATCCAAAGGGGCCCCCAGTAGCTCACAGTCCTCTGAGGAGAGCCTTGGTAGTGGCAGCTCTGCTTGATATGTGGGTAGTAAAAGGGCCTCCGCATCACACGGCGGCGCAGCGTACACCTCCCGCAGATGGTCTGAAAAACCGACATTGATCACCCGCTGAGTGTACACAATGCACCCCTGTCTGTCTCTGACCGCCAAGATAGGCTGCACCGCGGTCTCTGATCTAATCAATCGCACCAGTACGTGTCCAGCCTTATCACCCTCCATGTACCAATGCCATCGCCTGGTACTCTAAACGTGCTTTTCCAGTTGGTCCCTACAGTTCACACACCCTGAGATGCTGTCTATCCCAATCCCTCAGGACCTCTGGGTTGGCGGACAGTTCTCTCTCCAGCACTTCCAGTGCTGCCTCCTGCTGCATTAGATCCCCTTCCAGCGTCCGGCTTGTACTGACCGTGGTCGCCATACATGCCCAGCGGAGCACTTCCTTCATGGCGTCCCACTTTGTCGCCCTGCTGCCCGCAGTATCCCAGTTATGCTTGAAGTATTGTGTGTGGGCCTCCAACAGCATTCCCCTAAAGACCTGATCCGTCAGCGCATCTGCATTAAGGGTTCATAGTGGTACCTTCGGCGTCTGTGAGTCCAGAGAATAGGTGATCAGCAGCGGTGAGTGGTCCGATATATACCGGGCCAAATAGTGTATGTCCACTACGCTGTGTGCAGCAGCTGTGTGTATGAAAAAGAAGTCCAGGCGGATGTACCTACCCGCGCCTGGGTGTAGCAAGAACACGAAAGTGTGTGCGGGTGGCGCATTCATCAGATGTTAATAAGGTACAAACTCCTCCGTGCCTGCACTAACGCTGAGGTTATGCTGGGCTTGGTATCTTGTCGGGGAGGTGATCTGTCCAACAAGCCATCTCGTATGCAACTGAAGTCGCCTGCCAGGGTGACTTCTGCTATCAGTGGGACCTTGGAGGCCTCCAGCACTGTGCCAATAAAGGTGCAATCTTCAATGTTGGGCACATAGATATTAACGAGGCAGAGTTTGTGGGCGTCAAGTGTACCCTCCAAAATAACGTACCTCCCATCTCCATCCACAAACACACATGTGCGTGAAAGGGACCCCCGGGGCCACCCATATCAAGGCCCCCCAGGCATAGCCTGAGTAGGATGTGGCATCGACCTGTTCTCTCCACGTTTTCTTCAGGTATTTAATGCAATCCCCCCATAGATGAGTCTCCTGGATAAATGCCACTGCTATTCCATATCTCCGGAGATATACATGTACCCTGTTTCACTTTTCAGGACTATTCAGACCCCACACATTCCAGGTCATTAATTTAAACTTAGTCCCCAGGCCCGCCATGGATATTGTGGAGTAGTGCCAAATTCCCCCCAATTCTAGAGAGTGACCTGAGGCCCAGCACACAGCGCCAATCATCCATGGAAGCTCCCCTATCCATCAAAACTAACAATCATTAAAATAAAGAGAGAAAGAACCCCCCCTCCCTCATGCAGAATCTACAAGTCCCTCCCGACACAACTAGTGGTCAAAAGGGTAGCAAACCCCGCCCTAATCACCCCCCCTCCTAATCGCAACTGAGGTGCTAGAAAGGCACTAGATGTAGATTCTGTCCAGGACACCAGGACCCTCACGAGTCGTGAGCCCCAATATAGAACTCAGCAATCCACGCTGGCCTAGCCCACGGATTGTCCCAACCAAGAAGTATAGGATACATTACAACTTCTATATCCATTGAGAAAACTTCGGACCCCAAAAGAAAGTGGGCATCTCAATGGTCTCTTCCAGTGGCGTGCCACACCGCTAACATGACGTGTTACCTGGGTTGCAGCACAAAACTCCATGGGCCACCTGTCCAATCGTTGCGCACCCCATCGCAGTTCCATCGCTCAGGGTCTCTTAGATGAGGCACAGTGGCGAGAAGGAGTTCTATGTAGGCCTGGGCAGAGTTCACGGAGAAGTGATAAAAAAAACTCTGCCGTGCTACGCGGAGTTCCGTAAGCAGCAGAGTTTGTTAGTTTTGCACGTTCGGGTTGATTTTTAGTGCCGGGTGTTTGTCCCGCGCTGGAAAATCAGAGCAAACGGCACCATGTGCAGCGCAAGAGAGTGCTGCTTCTTTCTGCCGCTCGAGTACATTTTCTACTCAAGGGGCAGCTTCCCCAATGCGAACAAAGGGTTTTCCAACGTGAGTGGTCGCGACCATCCGCAACTGCCCGCGTTGAGAAATCTCGCTGGGAGGTGGTCTAGTGTTGGATTTTCCTCGCTCGCAAAGCAAGGAAAAAACTCTATGTGGTGCGTGGAGTGCGGAAAACTCTGCGAGCAGACTGGAGTTCACTGCCCAGGCCTAATTTTATGTTTCTAGTTGAATATTCTCAGCCTGCAGGGTGCCATCTGAGCAAGCCAGAATACGTTCCCCCCTCACCTCTGCAGGGGATCTGGGCTGCTTAGTCCATGCTGCTCAGGTTCTGGCCAAGTGGCGCACCCCACAATGATTCGGTTCTCGCCATTCTTTTTTTTTTTTTTTTAAATAGTCTTTATTGCATTTTCATAATATATATAAATTTCAAGTATACATAAAACAAACGGAAAAACAGTTGACCCTCCTCCTCCCTTGCCCTCCCCCACCCTCCCCCTTGGTCCAGCGCTCCATCAATATTGAGTCCAATCTTTGATGATAAAAGTGCAGTAATAAACATATAATTATATATCCAGTTACAAATTCACTGTAGATACTATTATCCGTCACAAGCAAATAATTAAAGAAACATACATATTATTATTAATGCTGCTATTTTCACCTTTCCCCCACAAAAAACCCCCTTGTAGGCCTTCCCGCCTAAACATTTCCAACATTTAACCATTTCTTCATGATTCTCCCTCTTCCCCCTCCCGAGACCATCTTATCAGGGGAGCCCAGATTTCAGACCCTCTTTTCTGCGCTCTGCGCCCCTTCCTGGCTCAGCTTACCCATTTCTTCCCGTGGTATTTAAAAAATCCCTGCAACATTTTTAAAGTTAGTAATATCATCTCATCCTGATCAGACATCTGGACCAACCCCCTCTCCCCCCCCCTCCCTTCTCCCACCCTCATCCCTAACATGAGGCAAAATAGGTCCAAGGACCCTTGTTATGCCTCTTATATAGTGCTGCTTCCCACCGCCACCCACCATCCCTCCGTAAAGACCACCATGAGAAAAAAAAAAACTTCCATTTATAATGGATAGCTTATAGTATATAGTACCAGAAAAAGGAAAGAGAAAAGAAAAAAAAAAAAGGAACACAACAGGCGACCGAAAAAGAGAAATATCAGACAAAAACAGCCGTCATGAGCGAATGTAATACCCTCTCTCTCTAAATTCCTTCTACTTCCCTGTCTCAGAAATCTCTCGAAGGTAATCTTGTGCCTGTATTTCTGAGGAGAACACTCTTATGACCCCCTTGTGAATGACCTTGAGACGTGCGGGTTTAAGGAGATAGACCTCACACCCAATCTTTTGAAAAGGCAAGATTAATTGTCAAAGCCTCCACCTTCTTTCCACAGTAATGTGGCAAAAGTCTGGATTAACAAAGAAGGTATGCCCTTCTACTGAACGTCTTGCTTCCGGTCTTGCCTTATCAAAGACTGCTTGTCTAAGAAGAAAATTACCCAAAAATATTAAAATAGCTCTAGGCCTTTCGTTGCTTTCTAGTCCCTTCTTCTTTTTCAGCATAAGTGGAAAACGGTGCACTCTCTGCACCTCCATGTCCCAGTCCCAATGTACTAGCTCTGGAAGGCCTCCTTTTAGCAGGCGTAGCACGAACCCTCTGATGTCCTCTCCTTCCGCATTTTCCGGTATGCCCAAAAGCCTGAGGTTGTTGCGCCGTTGGCGATTTTTGAAGTCTTCCAACTTCCACATGACATCCACCATCCTGGTCTCATTGGTAGTAGCTTGCTGTACAGTAGCCTCAACTCCCACTTCCAAGGCCACCACTCTGTCCTCCAGTGCAGTTGTCCGCTCTGCAATTTATGTGCATGTCTTATTAACCTTCCTAATAGCGCCTTGAAGCTTTTTGGTTGCCAAATGAGCCCTTTTGTGCTCCTACCTTGCTTCCACTTGCATTTGCTTGAGGGTAGAATAGATCAGCCCCATTGAGGGAGATGACTCCGCCCCTGTTTTAACCTCAGATATACTTTGCTTTGACCCATGCGCACCATCTTCCCCAGCAGGTCCCTCCTCATCCATCAGAAAATGCGTAGAAGAGTAATCCCATTTCAGTTGACTGTGATCTGAATCGGATTGTACTCCTTCCGTTTCTTTTCGATCTTTATCCTTCCTTCTCCTTCTTTGGGCTGACAGCCGCTTCTGGGTGCTAGGATTGGAGAGTGAGCTGTCAGAGTCCGCATCTGCCGATATATCATTCTCACTGATGTCAGACAGCTCAGAGTCCTCATTTAGAGAGAAGAGATTTTCACCCCCCTCTGGGGTTCCCCCAACCTTGCATAAAGCTTAGGACTAATTGCTGAAGCCCCATCTGGTGCCTTCTCCTCCTTTCCCTCCTCCTCCTTATCTTTATTGTTTTTGTTATTGCATGAGTCATTAGCGTTAGCCAGGTTACCCCTGTCTGCCCCCCCACTACTGTATTACTTATGGCAAGTCCCGTACTTACAGCATCTCTGGAGGGAAGCTCGGTGTTTGCTGCTGCTGACTGCAAGAGAGTCTCACCAGCCGAAGTCTCCCTTTTGCCGTCTGCCCTGCTGCGGCTGGAAAACATCCCTGTAATAACTTGTTGCTTTGAGGAGGTCTCCGCCTCCTCATCGGGATGCTGCTCCTTGGACCTTTGTTTCCCCGCCTCCACCTCTTTGCGTCTGACCACAGGAGTAGCGTCTCCCGACTTCACGACAGCGGGCGTCTTCCTGGCAGTAGGAGGGCCACGTAGATTCCCGGCAGTACCCCAAGAACCATTCTCCGGATGGTCCTTCAGGAGCTTAGATAATTTTGGCGGCATACCTCTACACCAAAGCCGATCTCCGCCGCCAAGCCAGCCGGCCACGGTTTTCCAGACAGCACGCAATACAAAGTAAGTCCGTTTACCGAAGCCTATTTGATTTCCCCCGGGCTCGAATCTCCAGGTGGATGGGTTTTCCACAAGGGTCATTGAAGTCGTTTTATGCCTGTGAAAAACTCCTCATAACATCCAAAATGTTTACGGAGCGGTAGGTGAGTGGCTCCTGCAGCACCTACACAGCCGCCATCTTGCCCCCCTTTGTCCACAAACTCCGGTTCTCGCCATTCTGAAGTCCATTCTTCTCATCTCAGGCCTAAGGATTCCAGCCAGTTCGCTGCCTCTTGTGGCGATTCGTAGAAGTACATCTTACCATTGTGCTGAATGTGGAGCTTGGCTGGGTACATCAAGCTGTAATTTATATTGCGCTCTCGCATCTGTCTCTTGACCGACATAAAGTTCTTCTGGAGAACCTCTACTCTCTGCAAGTAGTCAGGGAAAATTTATGATTTTATTCTCCGTAGCACAGAGGGCTATGGACGCGGATATCTTGTAGGATTGGATCTCTGTCTGTATAGTTGAAAATGCAAGCTATAAGTGATTTAGGCAGTGCACCAGTATGGGGTGTGGGCACCAGCACCCTATGTGTACGTTTTATGGAAATGAATATAGAGAAACATTTGGGTTTGAGCGCAGTAAGGATAAGTTACTTACCTGTAATCCTAGTTCTCTTCCAGGGGTATACTCATCAAAGTCATAAGCACTGAATAATCTCCGCCCACGTGCGGGAACCCGGAGCATATATAAAAAAACATATATATGTGTATGTAGTAGAAAAGGAGTACATAGTACGAAATAACACACACATATACATGTATTACATAAAAAATATGCAGCCTCAAACATATCCAATAGGCTAAGAAGCCAGAATTACATGTATTTCTCTAGTATGAAAATGCCATATAAACATATAATGTAAGAGAAGGACATGTACAGTAAGAGCATTCCGCAAAAACCTTTTATTTTCATCAAGAAAACAGTAATGCCAGGCAATTAGCCCAAATAAGGCTGCATAAATAAATAACATCCCTGTACAGAAAAGGAAAAACTGGCACCTCGCCTTTAAGGCCTCAGAGACTCTGAGCACTATGCCTTTAAGATCTCCAGGAGCCCCTGCTCCCATCATGCACCACAGGTGACAGTTAGGTCAGATCTTTTGTACGGTATAAGAAACCTGTAGGAACCTGCATCAAAGATGCAAGAATATCGAGTAAACTGTTAATGCTCGTCCGGGGAGGAGGACGGGTTGCTTATGACTTTGATGAGTATACCCCTGGAAGAGAACTAGGATTACAGGTAAGTAACTTATCCTTCTCTTCCAGGGATACTCATCAATAGTCATAAGCACTAAATAAGTAGCAAGCCCATACCCACTTCCGTGCGGACGAGCAAAACACAGAGAACTCAATTGAGATACACATTTTAAACAGTATTTGCAAACAAGTTTCTCAGCGAGGCCTGCCCAACCTGAGCATCTGCCTGCGTGTCAGCATCTAAACAGTAGTGGCGAGTAAAGGTATGAACTGATCGCCATGTAGCTGCTTTACAAATCTCTGCCATGGGGACATTCCTCAGGAGAGCCGTGGTAGAAGCTTTCCCCCTAGAGGAATGTGCCTTAGGCTTCCCCAGAAGGGATTTGTTGGCCAATTGGTATGACAGTAGAATACAAGAAACTATCCATCTAGAAATGGATCTCTTGGAAGCTGCAGAACCTGTATTAACAGGACCATAGTTAATAAACAAACGTTCCGAATTCCTCAGTGTCTTTGTTTTGTCCAAATAAAACTTCAGAACCCTCTTGAGATCTAGTGAGTGAAGAGATCTTTCCGGAGGATTCGAAGGATTCGGAAAAAAGGTAGGTAAAGTGATAGTCTGGTTAATATGGAAGTCCGAGACCACTTTAGGCAAAAAGCTAGGATGAGTTCTGAGAACTACTCTGTTAGCGTGAAACACAGTATAAGGTTCCTTACAGCAAAGAGCCTGGATCTCACTGACCCTGCGAGCAGATGTAATGGCCACCAGGAACGCGGCTTTCCATGTTAAATGCTGTAAGGAAGCTTTATGAATAGGCTCGAAAGGAGACCCCATCAACTTTGTTAACACAATGTTAAGCTCCCAAGGAGGAGAGGGAGACCTGACTGGTGGATAAACCTTTTTAAGCCCTCAAGGAAATCCTTTACCACCGGAATTCTAAACAAAGAAGCCTGGTGGGGGACTTCCTATAGGCTGTTATTGCTTCAAGGTGGACTTTGATAGAAGAGAACTGAAGACCAGATCTAGCCAAATGCAGCAAATAGGGTAAAATCACCTGTTCCTGACCCCGGATGGGATCATGTCCATTGTCCACACACCATAGGAAGAACCGCTTCCACTTGAAGGCATATGATTTCCTCGTGGAAGGTCTTTTCGCTTCTTTGAGAATAGCCATACAGTCTGGATTCAATTGTAGGTGTCCATATTGTATGACTTCACGAGCCATGCTGTCAACCGGAGGGAGGACAGGTTGGGATGGAATACTCTCCCTGCCTGTTTGGATAGGAGATCCGGGCGGCATGGCAACCTCTTGTGTGGTACTTCCGATAGTTGAAGGAGGTCCGGAAACCACCACTGGCGAGGCCACTCGGGGCTATTAGGATCATCCTGGAGGTGGTCCTGTACAGCTTGTTGATTACAACTGGTATCAACGGAATCGGTGGAAAGGCGTACAGTAAGCTCTGAGACCATTCGATCAAAAGGGCATTCCCTCGAGATCCTTGTTGGGGAAACCTGGATGCGAAGGCGGGGCATTTTGCGTTTACCGCGTCTGCAAACAGGTCGATGTCTGGCGTTCCCCATTCTCGAAAGATGCTTTGAGCGACTTCGTTGTTGAGAACCCAATCGTGGGCTTCGACGAAGTCTCTGCTGAGGAAGTCCGCCTGGGAGTTGAGAGAGCCCGGTAGATGAATGGCTACTATTGACAGGTCTCTCGCTAGAAGCCAGTTCCATATGGTTTGAGACTCTATGGAGAGTGTCCTTGATCGGGTACCTCCCTGTTTGTTCAAATAATACATCGTCGTTGTATTGTCCGTTTGGATCAGAATGGAGCGAGACTTGAGCAGACGGAACCAGGGACTTGAGTGCTAGATGTACTGCTCTCAGCTCTAGCAGGTTGATGTGGTAGCTCTTTTCGGAGTCGGACCATAGACCTTGTACTTGCAGAGGGCCCATATGAGCACCCCAACCCTGGAGAGAGGCGTCCGTGACTAAAGTCTGGGTTGGAGGGTCCTGATGGAAAGGGACTCCCTTCATCAGGTGCGATCGCTTCATCCACCACCGGATGGAGTCTTTGGCTGGTTGATGGAGAATTACCTGATCCTCCCAGCGCCCTGATACTTGCATCCACTGGTCCTCCAAACATTGTTGTAGTGGACGCATGTGTAATCGTGCGTTTGGTACTATAAAGATGCACGATGCCATCGATCCCAGTAGTGATGACACCTGTCGAACTGTTGGGAGATGCGTGTGAAGAAGAGTCAGACATTTTCCTTGGATTGATGACAATCTCTCCTCCGAAGGACACACGCTTGCTTTTTTGGTGTCCAGGAAGGAGCCTAGGTAATGGATCTTTTGCGTTGGATTTAGTATGGATTTCTTGAAATTGACGTGAAGGCCCAAGTTGTGGAGAAGCTGAAGGCAGCACGTGAGATGATCCTGCAGCAGAGTTGGAGATGAGCTCTTCAGGAGCCAGTCGTCTAGGTAAGGATATATGAATATTTTCTGCTTGCGGAGAAAGCGGCCACCACAGTCATACATTTGGAGAATGTTCGGGGAGCTGATTTGAGCCCGAGCAGGGAGAACTGAGTACTGGTAATGTTGAAAAGACACTCGAAGCGTAGAAATTTGCGATGTTTCTTTGAGATTGGTACGTGGAAGTATGCATCCTGCAAGTCGATGGAGCACATCCAATCCTCTTGATGAAGCTGTGGGAAAATTTGATGGAGTGCCAACATTCGAAATTTTCTCTGCGAATGTATTTGTTCAACAGTCTCAAGTCCAGAATAGGTCTGTATTCTGTGGCGGGGCCTCTTTTTCTTACAAGGAAGTAACGAGAGTAGACTCCTTGATTTCTTTGAGGAGCGGGGACTTTTTCTATAGCTCCTTTCTTCACTAAGGTGTTTATCTCCTTTTGTAACAATCGTTTGTTGTGGTGAGAAATGCCTCTCGGAGGTATTGATGGAGGAGGAGTTATGAATCTGAGAAGATAGCCATTCTGAACAATGTTGATGACCCATTTGTCTTTTGTTATCGTCTCCACTCCTCCAGATGTAATGAAACACTTCCTCCCACCGGAGTGGACAACAGCTTTGGAGGAAGACACATCTCATTGCTTTTGTGGCTGCTTTGGTGCTGTTGACTGTTGTTTGTTTCCACCTCTGCCACGTCCAGGTCTACGTTGCTGGAACTGGGATCTTTGTTGCGTCTGACCTTGGTTCTGCGATGACCAGTTAGATGATTGACCTCGCTGTTGAAAAGAGCGTTTATCATAGGGGCGAAAACGACGACGAAATTCTTTCTTCTTTTCGAGGCCTACAGCCTTGAGAGTATCCAACTCAGTTTTCATTTTTGCCATTTCGTCGTCAGCATGTGAACCAAACAACGATGATCCATTAAAGGGCAGATTGGCTATCTTTCTTTGAGCATCGGGCTTGAGACCTGTGAGTCGAAGCCAGGCTGATCTTCGGGAGCAAACGCCATGTGCGTACCCATGAGCTGCCAAATCTGCAGAGTCGGCCGCTGTACTAATGATCTGATTAGCAACCAGGCCACCTTCCTGTACAATCTCTAGAAAATCCTTTTGATCCTCTTTGGGTAATTTGTCTGTGAATCTCGTCAGAGAGTCCCATAAAGACCGGTCATATCGTCCCAGTAGAGCGGCTGCACTAGCCACTCTCATAACGGATCCTGATGTATTGCACATTCGCCGTCCCAAAGAATCCATGTTTTTGCTGTCCTTCTCCGGAGGAGCAGATGACATAGAGGTATTTGCATGTGCTTTTCTGGCGGCGGCGACTATAAGAGAATCCGGTGGCGGGTCAGACCGCAGAAACAAAGGATCTTGGTCTGGGGCCTTATACTTTTTTGAAATTCTTGCGGGACCCGAGCCCACTGTGGCAGGTGTCAAAAAAGTCTTCATCGCAGGCTCTAATAATCCTGGTACCAAAGGTAGAAGAGGCTTTGCAGAAGCCCGATGGTGCAAAGTTTCGAATATAACGGATGTAGAAACCTGAGGCACAGTCATGGTTATATTCAATTTGCTGGCACCTCTACAGAGAACCTCGTTGAATGTCCCCATATCATCAACAGGAGAAACTCTGATGGTGGGGTTGACGATATAGTAGGGGAATAGTCTCTATACGATGACCTTGTTGATGAGGTCGTTGTAGGAGACCTCTGTCTTCTCCTTGGCGTATGTGATCGGCGGGGTTCTGAGCGTTCTTTTGAACGTGAACGCCGTCTTAATGGAGATCTGGAATGTCTCGGGGACCTACCAGCGGAAGATCTTGCGGATTCCGTGGGAGGAAGTCTTTCAGTAGATCTGGGTTTGTTCTTCCAGTGCCTAATGTCCTCCAACCATCTGGGTGACATATTGATGGGAGGAGATTTGTCTCTCGCCGGAGAGCCCTCCGGTGTAACCTGAATAATAGTTATACCAGGCGAGGAAGAAGCTTCCCTCGACGTCGACCGTGATTTTGAAGATGATTTTCTAAACCTTCAGCTGGAATAACTTGCTTGTCCCTCGACGTCGAACCAGAATGAGCCACCATCGACGACGACCGTGGAGGTGAAACTCTTGACGGTGGAGATCTATGGGACGAAGCCCTCGACGTCGGTCTCTTCGACGACGACCGCTGGTGTTCATGCGGTGTCTTCGACGTCGACCCTGCCCTCGGCGTAGACCGCTGACGGGTCCGAGAGGGTGAATTGTAGAGACTCGGCCGCCGACCTTCGAGAAGGTGGCGGAGATCTCGACGTCGAACTCTGAAATAATGTCGACGGACGTTTCGACGTCGACCGAGGTCTATCATGCTTCGAGCCTGAAACATGTCTCGACGTCGACTTACTTTTCGACGGCGTACTCCTCGGCGGCGATTTTGCCTTCGACGTCGATCTCGATGTCGGTCTCACTCTCGACGGCGATCTTGCCTTCGACGTCGATCTCGATCTCACTTGGGTCATAGCTCTCGACGTCGACTTACTTCTCGGCGGCGATCTTGTCTTCGACGCCGACCTGACTTGTTTGGTTGGTCTCGACGTCGACGACATGCTATGATGTTTTTTCTTACTTCCAGCTTTTGGTGAAGTAGATTTTCGCCGTTTCCTTGGAGAAGAGGGCCCTCCAGATGGATGATGACTTTCTGGGCCACTTTTCTTTCCTTTCACCATCAAGGCTAGAAGTCTGATCTTCTCTCTGTCTTTCAATGTCTCTGTGTCGTGAGAAGAAGGTAGACACACGACACAGACCGAATGAGGATCGGATTTGGCCATCTTCTTCCCACAGGAAGGACATTTATCGAATAAAGGTGGCATATCTGACTAAAAAGAATGGTCAATTAGTCAGAAAAAGACTGGTATTAAAACCAGTAAAAAGAAATATTGTTAGAATATTGTTAGAAATATAAATTCTGACTGGAAAAGTCAAAATCAGTTAAGCTCAAGCTCCAGGTTCCTCACAGAAGGAGCCGGAAAAAAGAACTGACCTAACTGTCACCTGTGGTGCATGATGGGAGCAGGGGCTCCTGGAGGTCTTAAAGGCATAGTGCTCAGAGTCTCTGAGGCCTTAAAGGCGAGGTGGCAGTTTTTCCTTTTCTGTACAGGGATGTTATTATTTATGCAGCCTTATTTGGGCTAATTGCCTGGCATTACTGTTTTCTTGATGAAAATAAAAGGTTTTTGCGGAATGCTCTTACTGTACATGTCCTTCTCTTACATTTTATGTTTATATGGCATTTTCATACTAGAGAAATACATGTAATTCTGGCTTCTTAGCCTATTGGATATGTTTGAGGCTGCATATTTTTTATGTAATACATGTATATGTGTGTGTTATTTCGTACTATGTACTCCTTTTCTACTACATACACATATATATGTATTTTTATATATGCTCCGCGTTCCCGCACGTGGGCGGAGATTATTCAGTGCTTATGACTATTGATGAGTATCCCCTGGAAGAGAACAATACATTCTTCAAGAAAGAGTTCCGCGGAGGGGCCCTCCTCTCGCTCCGAGAACCCAAGGAAGAGCAGGTTATTCCATCTGGACCGCCCTTCAGCATCCTCCAGACGTTCTTCCATTTGCGTCACACTGCATTTAAGGCCGATTACCGTAGCCTGGAGTTCTTTAACATCTTTTCAGAGGGTGGTGACTTCCTCCTCAGTACTTGTAACTCTTTCAACAACCTTGTGGATATCCAGTCTCGGGTGATTTATGTCCATGGCCATCGGGACCATTTTAGTCTCCAGCATTACTCTGGAGCCTTGTATAGCATCTAGGATCCCCGTGGTGCCCTGCATTGGATCCCTAGGCGTTGGGCTCTCCAGGCTTCCTGGTCCCATCTCCTGGAGGCCTGGGCCAGATATGGTATATTGTCCTATTTTATTAGATTGTGGTCCCTTCTGGCCCTTGTCCTTCACCATTGTTGGGCACAAGCAGGAGGACTGGGCAACAGGGAGGGTGTTCAGGCCGCAAGCACCAGCGTGAGCTGCCACGCTCAGGCCAGGCACCACCGCTATCAGTACATGCAATGGGCGACGCTCCTTTGGTCTCTAATTAACGTTGCCCAGGGAACATCCCAGTCACCACTTTGACCTCTCAGCAGAACGCGATGAGCACCCAGTTCATCCACAGGTACCCATCCTGCCTGGTCTCTCAGGTGTGGATTATCAATGGAGGGCCCCCTCAAGCAGGTTATAGCATCGTCTCTGTCACCGTGGGTATCCACCGAGGCTCTGTGCAGAGTCTCAAAGCAGTCGGGGCAGACCCCCTCAGCAGCTTCACGGCATCAACCAGCAATGGGCATGCACAGTCAGCTCTTTCGGTGGCAGCGGGCAAGGCCAGTCACAGCAGTCGCAAAACGTGTAAGGATGGCTTACCCTCGCTAATCAGGTTGCAGCAGTCCACCTCTAGTCCGCCGCACTGAATCAGGCTCCTCGCAGTCAGCTAAGCACTTTACATCTCACCTCGACTATACCGAGGCAAGGGTCTGCTACTTCTCGGGCACAGGGCGCAGTCGCATTGTTTCTCAGGCCCAGCGTCCAGACCGCAGAGAGCTCCCACAGCGACAGCTGTTTTTATTCGTGCTCCCCAGGTTGAGCGCCGATGCGGTGGTCAGGTCTCTGGGGACCCGCCGCCACCACCCAAGCACTACCAGGCCACCTGCGACTGCAATAATGTGTGGCCCCGGGCTCCATGGTACATTCAGCCTCTGTAGGCAAACAGCAAGCCCCAACCAAGTGGGCAGTAGGTACGAGTCCACTCACCCCCAGCAGCGGCGTTTCATTGCTGCACTAAGCTCAAGAGCGCCGCCATTCCTCATGGCGGGCCTCCCCCTTAGCCCACCAGGATCACCCCACAGCTCGCCTGTTTCCTCAGTTGCCGCGGGGAATGTAAGGTAGTGCAGAGGCCGCCGCAAGACTTGTTCAGGAGTCGCAGGCACGATCAGTGGCTCACCTCACCCAAGGCCGCCATCTGAGTTTTACTACCAGCGGGCTCTGCCGCTTGTTCAGGGCCTTCTCCGGTTAGCTCCGCGCCCTGAGGGATATGTTGTCGGGGTTACAGCAGCACCCCTTGCTGCAGCCCACTCATGGCCCACGGCCGCACTGCTCCTGGGTCACGCTGTCCCCCAGGAGCACCTCCTCATACAAGACCGCTCCTCAGACAGACCTTTACAAGAGCCTATCTCACTCCCACACAGCAGCAGGGGCTCATTTTTGGCGGTCGAACGGGGGCTCCAGGGCACCTGCATGTATGTGCCCACGTCTGTGGGGTTTAAATGCCTTAGGTGTGTCAGGATGCAGCAGGATTATGCTCTCCTTGGCGGGAGCCAAAGCAGGGTACGTCTAGTAGGCCATCTTGCTTAGCCATGCCCCCCACAATCCACTATACTTGCAGATTCCCCAGAGCAGTAAGTCTGATCTACAAGTGGTAATGTTCACTGCTTCTGCAAATCAGGGTTCAAAACCATGCATATTTTCCACCTATATACCATTTTCACAGCCTTGAATACATTGTCTGTATCCCTAATAACAGATGGAGCATCTTTACAAATGAATATTGTTTACCTTATCTGTGACACAAATGTTGATTCTATACATTGGATGATCACATACCTTGGCATACTGAGTTAACGTTCACGTATCCAGCTGTGCATCTGCAGCTGTAACTGCCAGGTGTGTTCTGACATTCCTCCGCCATACCTGTGCAGTATCGACCCAAAGCGCACTCAACATTATCTGCAAAAGACAACAATTAGATTTAAGGCATTTGTCAAACCTTTGCCTTTTCTGTACCAGTAAAGGTATTGTTTAGAAAAACAGATACAACATATGCATTGCATAAGGTGCATCTCTTGCACTAACTCAAACAGTTGTAACCTGTGGCTTTTGTAAGAAACAATAGTAGGTGTATTTTGATTAAAAATTCATATTTTGATTAAAAAAGAAAACTCTGAGGGGCTTATTTACAAGCCCCTTGCACCGTTGGTGCGTCACTTTTTTGACGCACTGGCGGCGTAGTGTGCCTGCCCATATTTACAAGGTCACGCAAAGCCACCCTGCGTGGGTTTTCATGGCCTTGTAAATAAGGCCCCTTTTCAAGCATCAGTTTGCGTGAAAAGGGCGTTCCATGGGGTTGCTGTGGGTGTTCCCACGCAACACCCATGGATTTTGCCGCATTCCCAGATTTACAACATTTCGTAAACCTGGGAATGCGTCAGAATCTCCTACGCCTCCCCAGGGAAGGTGTAAGGAGGCGCAACGAGGAGAAATACTTTTACTTCTCCTCGTTTTTTCCTCTTTCTATGCGTGCTGCATTCTGCTGCACACATAAAAAGAGGAAAACACCATCAATGATTGTTTTTGTGCAGGAAGGTGTCCCTTCCTAAACAAAAACAATCATCCCCGTAATGCAGGCACCCTTGCACCCAATTGTGCGGCAATGCAGGGGAAAGCACAGGGATGCGTCATATTTTATGATGCAGCTCAGCGCAGCAATATGGTTTGAGGCACCGCGCTGCGTAATTTTGTTGTAAATTAGGCCCCCTATTTTTTGTGGCTGAATGGACACCTAGGGTTTTTTGGGCCAGATGTACGACCCTTTTTTGCGGCCGCGAACGGGAGAACCTCCCGTTTGCGGCCGCAAAAAAGGGTAATAGCATGTACAAATGCTATTTTGCGAGTCCCTGACTCGCAAAATAGCAGTTGCGACTCTCGCTCTTAGGAAGGGGCGTCCCTTCCTAATAGCGAGTCAACATGCTATGTACTAGTGTTTTGCGACCGCATTTGCGGCCGCAAAACACTCGCAGTTTACCACCTACTTGAAGTAGGTGGTAAGCCACTCGCAAAGGGGAAGGGGTCCCCAGGAGACCCCTTCACCTTTGTGAGTATGTTGGAAAATATTTTTTAAGAGCAGGAAGTGGTCCCAGAGACCACTGCCTGCGCTTAAAAAAATTAAACAGAAAAGTTTCATTTTTCTTTTTTAAATGCATTTGAAAAAAATAAAAGCTGCTTTATTAAAAAGCAGTCCCAGACATGGTGGTCTGCTGAGCCCAGCAGGCCACCATCCCTGGGAGGGCTGTCATTCCCAATGGGCTCGCAAATAGCTAGAGGCTCATTAATATTAATGAGCCTCGCAATTTGCGACCCCATTAGGAATCGCAAAACAGTGTGAAATACACTGTTGTACATCGGAAATTGTGCCTCGCAAATTGCGACTCGCAAAAGACTCGCAATTTGCGATGCACAATTTTCTTGGTCGTACATCTGGCCCTTTAAAAATTGTGTGGTAACAGAAAAAAACCCTATGAGCACATTTTACACATTTATGCTTTTATTTAACTTTAAATTTTCCATTTTTTTTTCTTTTCAGATAGGTTTCACAATACCATAAAGGGTTTCAATAAAAAGGAAGCACATTTGTACCCTTTAGAAATTTCCCGCAGTTATTCCTTGTGTGCATTATGTATTGCACAGGATTTCTGGACCACTTCAACACACATGCTACAAAACACCACCTTGTTCCCGCTTCTTGGATTTCCAACCCAAGAAAAGGACACTAGAGCTTGCACGTCTGTAGTAAATCTAACTGCCTGGGCCCTGGAATATCCCTTAAGTAGACTCCATGGTTCCAGACTACAAAGGCAATGTTTTCCAGCTTCAACTTAGGTTCATGTTATTGCACTACTGTCCTTGTAGCCAGACAAAGACCAGGGGCTTCTCCCCAATATCCTACTTGACATTGGATCAAACTCTCGCCAGAGAAGACTTCATATCTCCACCAGCAGGCTAAATCCTACTAATTCAAACTGCAAAACAGTAGAACTCACTTCTTAGTCACAAAGGGAGCATTTCCAATCACTTGCTCTTTGTAAGCGCACCAAGACACGGTTGATCCCCAACTAAGGGCATTACAAATGATTCTGAACATGGAAAGCAGATTACTGTATTCATTATTCGTATGTAACATGACGCAATCCCTTCACTTAAATTTGTGGTTAGCCCTCTATAATAAAGGAAGTTTTTCAATAGCTAGAGAGCACGAGGTTAAAGTGAGCAGAATCTGAGGGAACAGCAGCGAGGGTGGATCTAAAAAGGTTAGGGGTAGTTGGTAGAGTTGCAGCTTACAGGCAGCGTTGAAGTGTGAGGGCTAAGGAAGGTTGCAGGTGCAAGTGAAGTGGGGCCACTGAGGGAGTGGAAACTTTTCAGGAAAGGTCCAGATTCATGGATCCTGCCTCCACACTCTTACAGACAATGATGTTGCAACATGACGCTGCCACCGTTCCAGCCCTCACATAGATTTCACAGCTATCTTTACTTAAGTCATTCTAACTAACACCTTTCTCCTTCATACACCTATGCTGCTGCATGACTTCTAAGGGAAAGGTAACACATTTTGGAGGCACGCTTATGGCAACATTGTACCATAAAAAGGGCAATGACAGGCAAAAGAACAAGTTATTTACCTTCGGTAACGCCTTTTCAGGTGGATACAATATCTACCTGTGGATTCCTCACATTTTGAGTATCCCCCCCCATGCACCAGCTTGGAGAGGAACTTTTTTGATAGCTCTCCCATGTTCACAGAGGGCTTTGGTATCTACACAGCACCACATGATGTCACTGGAGCCATCAAGAGCCCCCATTGTCGTGCTGAAGTCAGCTTCTACCCATTTTTTGTGAGTTTTCGAGGTGAGCGAATGAAACTAACTTCAAAATTGTATGAGCAGTTTTCTTTTTTTTTAAATAAAGTTTTAACATACCAAGGTACATTCTAAATATACATAAGCAGGCTCTTTTGGTATATACAGCCATGCAACGGGAGGAGGGTGGGTCGGTGAGGAACTTACAGGTAGATACTGTAGCCACCAGAAAAAGCATTACTGAAGGTAAGTAACTTGTTCTTCTGAAGGATTCAGCTTCCTGCGGATTCCTCACCTTATGAATAGTATACAGAAGCAGTTCCAGACCAAGAGGTGGGTGCATGTCTGTCTATCCCAAAAACTCCTGCAAAACAGAATGAACGAAGTGATCATGCATCCTCACTTCAGATTCCAAACAATAATGCTTCGCAAAAGTGTGGAGCGAGACTCAAGTTGCTGCTTTACAAAAATCTGCAATCAGAACCCCACCAGCCGCAGCAGAGGTAGAAGATTCAGCTCTAGTAGAATGAGCAGGAATACCTTAAGGAGGCTCCTTGTGTACCATGGCGTGGAGGATAATCCATCTCAACAAAGTCCACTTATGAACTGCTTTCCCCTTAATTGTTCCAATGTACCGCACATAGAGTTGGTCATCCAGTCTGAATTCTGTGTCCTGTCCATGTAGAAAGTGACAGCTCTTTTGGGGTCTAAGCAATTAAGTATTTCCTCCTCTTTAGTTGGATGAGGTGGAGGATAGAACGTAGAAAGGGTAATGCGCAGAACCAAATGAAAGGGAGTAACCACTTTTGACAGGAAAGCAGCCCTGGTTTGTCGTGAAAGGAGGCTTAGCAATAGTTTTAAAAGTTAGAAGTCTTGAAGGACAACTGTGAAGAGTCAAACGTAAACTAAGATCTGACTTAAGCAAAATTAAAGGGAGTGGGAGGATATTTGTTTGTAAGACCCTTAATGAATCTCAACACTACAGGAGATTTAAACAGAGAAGGCTGATCTGGTAAACAGAGAAAAGCCAAACGGGCTGACAAGAAACCCTTAACTATGGAAGCTGCCCAGCCCTGCTGGTTGAAAGAAAGGGAAAATTGCAAAATTTCAGACAAATGAGCCTTTAGATGATCTAAGGAATTATCATCACATCACTTAAATTTAGCCCATCTGCCAACATAAACAGATTTGGTGAGTGTCTTTGGAGGATAAAATAACATCCACACATCAGGAGGAAGAGAAAATGAATTCAGGTTGCCCCGTTCAATCTCCAGGCATGCAGGTGTAGGCCCTGACCTTGCGACTGCGAGAGGAAGTATACCCTGTGGGGAGACAGAGGGGAGGGCACAGGAATAGGTGAACGAGATCCGCCAAATACACCCTTCATGGGCAGTCTGTGGCTATTACGATTACTTGGACCCAGTTGAGGCAAATCTTCCTCAGCACCTGAGGAATCAAGGGTATGGGAGGTATGCGTAAAGCAGTTGGGCGCTCCAGCTCGATTGAAATGCATCCCCTAATGTGCTCTGCATTGGATACTGGAGGTTGCAGAATGGCGGGCAGTGTGCATTCTCTTGAGTGGCAAATAGAGTTATCTGAGAAGTACCCTATAGCTGGAAGATGGATTGCACTACTTGTGGATGGAGATGCCACTCGTGATCAGCAGAATAACACCGACTGAGACTGTACACACGTACGTTGAGTACTCCAGCCAGGTGAGTTGCTACCTTCCAAATGTGGTGATCATGAGCCCAGGACCAGAGATGTAGAGCTTCTCTGCAGAGAAGAGACAACCCTACTCCTCCTTGTTTGTTGATATACCATATCGAGTTAGTGTTGTCCGTCAAGATTTGGACTGACAGACTGCAAATATAAGGGGGAAAGGCCTTGAGAGTCAGCTGTATTGCCTTCAATTCTAACAGATTGATATGAAACAACTGTTTCTCTGGAGACCTAAGTCCTCTGATCTCCAAATCCTCCAGATGAGCTCCCCACCCTAGGCATCTGTTATGACCGTGGGCAACGGAGGAAGAGTGTGAAACGGTTTCCTTTGATAGAGATTGCCCGTCACACTCTACCATTGACGATCCATTGCAGTGTCTCTGGAGATTCTGATACAGGCGTGTAGATCTCCGTTGTGTTGAAACCACTGCCTGCGAAGGCACCACGGGAGGGCCCTCATGTGCAAGCATGAATGCATGACCAACAGTATGCAGGAAGCAAGCAAACCTAGCTGGCGTAAGACCTTCGGGACTGGAATGACAGCTCCCTCCTATCCTGAATATTATAAATCCTCTGAGGAGGAGGAAAGGCTCGATCCACAGTAGTGTCCAGCACTGCCCCAATAAACAGGGTGCACTGATAGGGCTCCAGGTGAGATTCGGACTTGTTTTTAGAAAAGCCCTGTACAAACAACAGCTGAGTTGTTAACTGCAAGTAATGCAACACCAACTATCGAGATTTGGCCTTGATAAGCCAACTGCCCAGATATGGGAATACTGGAATTCCCGACCTTCTGAGATGGGCTGCTACCACTTCCATGATCTTTGTGAAGAATCGAGGCGTGGAAGTAAGACCAAATGGAAGGACCGCAAACTGATAATGTTGAGATTCCACCGTACAGTGGAGATACCTCTTGTGTGACTGAAGAATAGGGATGTGAAAGTATGCATATTGCAAGTCGATTGACCTTATCCAGTTTTCTTTCTCCAGCACAAGAAGTACCTAGGCTAGGGTCAGCATTGTGAACTTTTCTTGTTTGAGAAACCAGTTAAAAATGCTGCGGTATAGGATTGGACAAAGACAACCATCCTTCTTGGGAATCAGGAAATAACTGACCCTGCTCCTGCTCCAGAAACAAATCCACTGCACCCTTTTGAAGTAGAGATTGGACTTCCTCTTGGAGGTGCCAAAGAGGGTCTGTGGTAAGTGAATTTGGTTGGGGAGGAACGGGTGAGGGACACTCCTGGAAGGGTACGGTATACCCCTTTTCTACAATACTTAGCAAAGTCTGATAATATTGACCTCCATCAGTGAAGAAACTAGGACACCCACCCTCCCACCGGTGAAGCATGCTCAAAGATGGGAAAACTAGGGCTGCTTTCCTGTTTTTTTAGCGAAGGAGGAAGTGGACGAGGCGGAAGATGGGGGAAGGGGAACAACCTCTGTCTACCCCTTCCCACACCCCTTATAGCTCCTGTAGAGGGGGATGGACAACAGCTACTGCTTCTGCTAGTGTTGGCCATACTGCTGACTTCCACGAAATGAAAATCATCTGGAGAAGCCTGAAAATCTTTTGAACTGCCTGTAGTCTTTAGGCTGTGACTGCAGTCCCAAAGAATGAGCTGTGGCCTTGCTGTCTTTAAAATGTTCTAAGCCTGAATTTTCCTTAGCTCCGAACAGGTGAGAGTCAGCAATGGGCAAATCCATCAGGGTGTTCTGCACATCCTGTGAAAATTCACAACCCCTCAACCTTGCATGTCTTCTGGTAGAAATTGAAGTGCCCATTGCCCTTGCCACAGAATTAGCCTTATCTAACCCAACTGTATAATATAGTGGGCTGCACCTTGACCATCAAACAAATGTTCTAAAAAATGCTTCCGCACATCCTCAGGCACCTTTGGAACAATAGCCTAAGCAGAATCCAGAAGGGGTGGATGTGTCTACACAGCAGACAGGTTTCATTTGTAGATTTTAGAGCTATGCTCCCAGATGAGAATACTTTTTTTGCTGACTGCTCCATCATCTTGGATTCCCTATCCGCAGGTGAGAAGGGAGATAATCCAGGGGTCAACTTAGATGAGCATGAAGCCTGAACAACCAGACTCTCTGGAGAAGGATGTGAAGACAAAAAGAGAGGATCGCCAGGAGCCAGTTTGTATCTTCTGGCTATCGACCATGGGACAGCTGAGGCGATCATCGGCTTGTGCCAAATGTCTAAAATAGGCTCATTGAAGCCTCATTGAAGGGTAATAGAGGTTCAGAGCACACTGAAGCAGAATAGACTACCTCAGTTAATATATTTGGCTCCATGGTAGGGTGTGGTAGATCTAACATTTCCTCAGCTTTCTTGATGACAGAATGGTATGAAGTGACTTTTAGAGGCGGAATACTCTTTAATGACAACAATTCCTATTCTGAAAGAGTATCTAAACCACTTGCCTCCCTTAACCCTTTAAAGTCCGGGTCCATTAAGGGTTGCTCCAAAATTTCCCCTTCTTCCTCCTCCTGAGAGTCTCGGTCCCAAAAGAAATACTGATCTTCCTCTATGAGACGTTAGGCTTTCATTCTCCCTTCTAAATCTATGCTGCAGCATCAACGACATCGGCAGGGAAGTCCAGAGGATGCACAGGAATCAAAGTTCATGTTGTTGATATGGAGGGAGCTGGCACCTGAGCTGGCACTTGCGGCATCAGTGACACTCCTACAGGAGTAAGGTCTAAAGGAGAAGGCATCCGTTTCTAGGAACCTATTCAGCACCGGAGTCAGCCAAGGTATCTGAGCCATAGGCATGAATGGGATAAAGGGTGCCTGCTGGTAAGGCGCTGGAAAGCCCCAAGGGAATAAGCAACAGGACCCATGGAGCCTGCAGATGCACCAGATGGAGTCATCGCCCTATTAAAGATGTTGAACATGGCGTTCAAGAAGTGACTGGAATCCATACCCGGAGTTGAGAAGTCTGAGCACCCGTGCTCCTGTTGAGGCAGAGGAACTGGATCTGAAGTTGATGTTGTGTTCGGAGCCAGAGGAGAAGTCGGAAGAGGCACCAGGACCGAAGATGACGCAGGTAGTGGCGCTGGAGATGGAGTTGGTGTGACCTCCCGTTGATTATCCTCCAAAGTCGGATGGGAAGACGTCGGCCTCGGTGACTTGTCCTTCGAAGAACGGTGTCTCTTCTTCCTATGCTTCTTCTTCGCCAACTTCAATGAATGAGGAGATGGAGACTTCGACCTTGGACAAGAATTGCAACAACCTCATCTCTCATCTTTTGTTCTGGCCACGAACAATTTCTGCTCTTTCTTTTAGGGCCTTCAGATTTATCCGCTGACAACTGGGGCAGGTGTTGATCCCATGATCTGGCCCCAAACACCAAAGACAGCTGTCATGAGGATTTGTAATAGACATTTGAACCTCCCAGCCTTTGCAGGGCTTAAAACACGATTTTTGATTTGGCAACATTGGTACGAAAAAGCTGCACATTTGATGAGAAAATCTAAAAAAATTAAACAATTCCCTAAATGGAGAGTAAGGAAAAAAAGTTATGCGTCGAAAGCGCAGGAAAAAGGGAACTAATGTCAGAAAGCCGATGGGGGCTCTTTATGGCTCCAGTGATGTCATACGGTGGCGCGCGAGGAGACGTGTACCTACCGACTCCCCCTGTTGAGCTGTGGAAAAAAACATTCCCGTCCAAGCTGGCGCATAGGGTGATATTAAAAATAATAAAAACGGAAGGAATACAAATGGTGAGGAATAAGCAGGTAGATCTATCCATCAGAATGACCATGATGGAGGCGAAAACCGAAAGGCAAAAGGAAGTGACTTAAAAAGAATGGACTGTACGTGCTGTGGACATTTTGTAGTCAACACATATATTGTACTGCTGTAGATATTTTTGTTGTCAATATTATTACTTAGATCTTTCCTTTCAGTGGTAATGGTATCAGTGTGGTGAAGTCCCCGTAACTTCAGTCTTATCAGGAAGTGAAAGCGCAGGTTTACCAAGTGCCTACTCGAAAGGGATTATTATACAGACAGTGCTTCCCTGATAACAGCAGACAGTGCTTCCCTGATCACAGCAGCAGGTCTGGAGCTTTACCACCTCCAAATGTTGTTGACTCTACCAAAAGCTTTTTTTTAGAGCCCAAAAGCCAGCAGTTCTGCTTCCGATATTGTAATCTCACTCTCCCATCATTGCTTGGTTCAAAGTGGAAATGACTCTGCAGTTGTAACAGTGCCTGCATGTTACCAACATAAACAACACCGGCAAAGCCAACAGGTGTCGTCTTTCAATAGCATTACAAGACCTTAATGCTTTGCCAAAGCTTTCTGCTGATGTTATTGGGCACAAAGAAATAGAGTGCTTGTTTGCCAATGCTGAGCAGCATCTACCCGCCCCTCCTCAGTCTCCTCTCTCTCTCCACCAGGCATCTAAGCTCACGTCCAGCAGCTCGGCATTCAGCCTTTCCCTCGACCCTGAGGTCTCCGGCTGCCGCACAGCATTTGGCGTTAGCACTCAGCACTTTACCGGCAGCATTTGGGGCAAGCACAGAGCACTTTACCGGCACGCTGCCATCAGGGCCGAATTGAACTACACTACCCAGCAGGCCCTGCGCCAGGAGGCGCCAACGCGCATTGGGTGCGTCAGGCGGCGCTCTTAAGCGGCCGCGGGCTCCCGCGGCGCGGGACGCGCGCGGGTGTGCCCGGGCAAAGCCCGGGCTTGTCTGCGCCCGTCCGCGTCTGGACGAGGCTGGGCTGGGCCAGTGCCCTTGGCTGTTTAACACGGAGAGAGGAGCGTCTGGAAAAAGCCCCCTGGCATAGCTAGCGCACTGGGGAAGGTAATACACAAAGGTAAAGAGATGGGGAAATGTAAAACAGTAATGACCACTGCTAAGGCCAGGCCGTTAACTTCATCGATCACCAACTTTTTAACAACGGCGATGGGGGCAATAACAAGCGAAATAGAGTCAGTGGAAGAAAGACTGGGGGAAACCCAAAGAGAATTGCAAAATGGCACTTTAACGGAGATTGCACACGAGCATGATAAAACTTTGGAAGATATTGCATCTACTAGCTTGGATGCAAGTAGAGATGAAGTTAGCACTGGCATTACTCAGGAGGGGGGATTCATGGACACTCTCTGCCCACCGCCATCCCAAAAACCTAAGGCTTGTGGGAAAGCTAAGAAAGACATATTACCCATGGCGACACGTAAGAAAACCACGGCCCCACCCCGAAAGCCAGTAACAAAGACTCGTGCAACGGTCATTGCTACGGACCCCATGAATACTGAGCCACTGCAAGCTCGGTGGAGGTCATTATTAAGTCAATTATTGACCCTCTTGTAGGGGTATTAAATAGCATTGATGTTTCGCTAAAAATATTAATTGGCTCCAGTATCTCAAAGGCAACCTCAGGCCTGGAGACTTCGACTAATTCTATCCCGATTGTAAATTTGGATATCTTTCAGGCTCCTCCACCCCCCCTGATACGGACTCCTGCGGGTGGTGTTACTAATAACACTGAGACTGCAATGCAACTATCAAATCAATTAGAAAAAGCACGGCCGGGTCTTTTAACAGTCACTGGGGAAAATAGTGAGACTAATCTCACTGGTAAAAAACATAATAAGCTTTTAGTTGGCACCCGGAAAAGCAACTTGAGAACACTTCATTTACCCCCAGAAGTTACCCCTTATGTCATTGTTCTTAAAAACGTCCCACCCTTGCCTCTCAGTAAGGAAGAAGACTGGAAACAGCTTAAAAATAAAACAGTGCATTGGCTGGCGAAGACTTTGGACTGGTCAGGATGTGACATTCTACATGATAACATAAATAATGTTGAACGTGTGTCATGGGTGGGTTCACAGGCAAAAACTGAAACAGGAGATTGCATTGTGGTAAACTTTAGGGACAGGAGCTTTGCACATTGGCTCATGGATAGACTCCCTTGGAGTAATAGTGTGGGGGGCCTTATTGAAGCTGTACCACTAGGATATTTCTATAAGCCGTTGTCAAATATAGGTACTGGTCGCGCCTCCTCACAAACTAAAATGTTCTCCCCGTTTACCATCCCAACTTTTAAATATTTTTCTCCTTTAGATCAAGTGGAATGACTGAACTATCAGTCGCTGAGGGAGCTTGGTGCTGAAAATCTAACCTCACCATGTGTTTTCGTAGAAATAGACAGAGCTAGCTATTATGCGCCAACAGTAATTCCATCATCACTTCCTAATACTAAACTTTTAAGCAAAACTGGCCACCCCAACCTGGATGGTTCGCCAGATTCGATACATCCCATAGCGCCTGATCCTGTTAATCCTTTTTATGATGGCATATCAGAGTTTTTGCCAGCACGTTCTGATGTATTATCAGCTGGTGCTCGGAACTCTAACGTGCTAATAGACACGCTGATGGTAGAAGGCGGTGTTGCAGCTAATTGCTGCTCAGAGAGCGAGCATTCCACTCAGACTAGTGTAATTACACACAGCAGTCTTTTTTGGAATATAGCAGGACTGTCAAATAAATTGGAAATGAAAGATTGGGTAGAACTTGTTAGTAAGTATAGCATAGTCTGTTTACAGGAAACTTGGATGCGCGACATAGCTCACATAAATGGCTTTTATTCTATACACACACCAGCTAGAGTCTCCGCAGGTGGTCATAACAAAGGAGGATTATTAACTCTGATTTCAACAACACTAAATGGCAGAGTTAGGGAAATGCAGCTGGAGTCTCCGCATTTTCAGATTATTAATATATTGTTTAGAAAAAATTTGATGCTTGTGGTTGTTAATTTCTACCATAATAATTTTAATAACACAAATATTATTATTGCACAAGAACTGGAAACTGCATTAATGAAGCATATAGAGGAGATAAAAGCTGATTTTGTAGTACTTTGGGTGGGGTGATTTTAACTGTAAATTATGCTCCCTGTCCAAACGTGGGGCATACCACCGTCTAGCAAGGGACATGGCGGGTGGCTATCATTTTGAACATAGTCCTTGTGGGAACACTTTTAATTCTTTGTTGGTGAAATTCTCACTATTTTTAACTTTAGATCTTATAGAGCTGTCAAAAACTGACGTGGTAACATACGTGGGTAGAGGCCAAGGCACTCTGATTGATTTTATTATTTTGTCTGATTATTTTAACTCACAATCAGTGATTTTTAACATACCTAAAGTACATTTTAGTGATCATTATCCACTAATATTAAAACTGGTGGTTCCATCTGATGAGTTAATCACGCCAGATAGAGTATTACCTGTGTCTTATACTAAAAACAAGGGGTTAATAAGGAAGTGATCCACTGTCAATCCAGACTTTGTTCTGGAGGAGATCATAAAGAGTAACCTTGGGCAAGTTTTGGATTGTCTGGAAGATAATTTAAACGTTCCAGCTATGACTAAATCGTATAAAGCAATATCCGAGACAATCAAGGTACTTTTAACTAAGAACCAGCCTGATAGAATACAGAAAAATAAAAGGTGGTTTAACAGTGAATGTTCTCAGTTACATAATAAACTAATCAAGATTTTAAAAATTAAACCACGTGACAAGGTGGTAGTGAGACAGACGCGCATAGACTACAAACGCGCGCTGGAGAATCGTAAGATGGAGATTAGGAAAGACACATGGGGCCAATTACATCTGGCGTCGCAGAGTAAAGACTCCAGACTCTTCTGGCAAATAGTCAATGAAGAGTATTTTAGCGACACAAAAAATAGTAATATTGATGTAACAATCATGCCTGAAATGTGGGTGAAACACTTTGCTGGTCTTTACAGTAATAGCACTGAGTCACACTGTGGTATTGATTTTCAATATGTGGTATCTCCTTTGGAACCCCCGACTTTAGATGAGGCAAATAGGGCGCTTTCTCAGACTGTAAAGAATAAGGCCCCTGGGCCGGACGGTATACCCGCGGATCTATTTTTAGCAAACATCACCCTGTGGCTACCGCTGTTAACAAATATATTAAGATGCTATGCGGCCCAGGGTCCTCCAGATTCCTGGAGATCGGTTATAATAGTCCCTATATATAAAAAGGGAGACTGGTCAGACCCTAAATGTTATCGACCAATCTCTCTAATTGATTGCTCCTGTAAGATCATGGGACAAGTAATACTGGAGAGATTGGAGACTTGGATAACGGAAAACGGGAAATTTTCTAATGTCCAATATGGCTTTAGGAAAGGCCTGGGCACTGTAGAACAGTGCCTCAATCTGCACCTGGTCATTGGCAAATACACTATGGCAAAGTCAGGGTCCTTATACCTTGGATTTATGGACCTGACTTCTGCCTTTGACTGGGTGCAGAGGGGGAGACTCTGGGAGAAAATGCTGCTTATGGGCATTGATCCATCTATTGTCCATTATGTAGCAGCAATGCATCAGGGAGTCACAGGGAGAGTACGATACGGAGCAGCAGGCGAGCTTACCCCACCAATAAAGATGGACTGTGGGGTTCGTCAGGGATGTGTACTCGCTCCTTTTCTATTCTGTCTATATATAAATGACCTAGAAAGCCACATCAGAATTGGAAATGTAGACACACTCACAGTAGGCCGCAGGTCTTTACCAGCTTTGCTATACGCTGATGATTGTGTCTTAATGTCGAGAACTGGGGTGGGACTACAAAGGCTTTTAACTAGTTTTAATGAATTTATGAGTGACCTTGGGCTAAAAACTAATGTTGCAAAATCACATGTTATGGTAACAGGCAAATCCCCATCAAAAACAAAAACTTTTTATTTAAAGAATGAAATATTGTGCCAGGTACCAACCTTCTCTTATTTAGGCATCCTTTTTAATAGAAAAAATTCTTGGTCCCACCTAGTTGATGCAAGGATTGGAACCTTCAACAAAAATGTGGAGGCCATTTTTAGATTTACAAAAAAACTAGGCTCTCGCCCCATAAGAGCCATCATAGACATTTACAAAGCACGAACATGCGCCGTCACTTTGTATGGTGCTGGAGTCTGGGGTTGCACTAATACTTTGGGCCTTCAGAGAGCAGAAAACATGATGCTTAAACGTGTGTTGACACTACCTAAAAGCACTCCTGCCACTTTGTGTCATAACGAATTAGGTGTAACACCATTATCTTTTCGCACGCAATTAGCACCTCTGATGCTCTGGCATAACATTTGGATAAAAGAGGAACCAGTCTTGAATCGCGATATAATTTTAGATTGCTTGAAACTGGACTGTGCAAAAAAAATTCCCTGGCTCTCTTATTTACAAGAACAACTGTAGAAGTTGGGACTGCAGGATTGTTTTAATACACCTGGAAACATATCCGCAATCCCAAAAGCCAAGCTGAAAAGAGATTTTCTCTCTCATCTGAAGCAAGTAAGAGATAGCCAAGAGATGGTTAAAAAAGGGTTGTAGAGCACTCATTGCTAGTCAGCTCCCCAAGAATTGAATCCTACCTCTCTTTTTATTTTAATCAAGCCAAAATGTTTTACTTGATTAGATTTAGGATGGGTATTGCTCATCTTCTGGTGTCGTATCCACGTGATGCATATTGCGATGCTAAATTAGAATTGTGTCCATGTGACTCAATCTCCGCACAGAGCACTTTACATTTTATGTTTTTGTAAACTTTATCTTAACCCGAGACGTATCTTTTTAAAACCATTGTTAAGATTTTTAAATATAAGAAAGTGTCAACCTGCATTATGCCATCTACTCCTTTTAAATGATAAATTCACTTGCTTAATGATTTATAGGTATATCTCCTCTGCAGTTCGGCTCCGTCATATTGTTAGAAAATAATTTTTTGTGTATTGATAATGTCGGTTAAATTTTATTATGCTAATTTTTATGAAACAATGTTTTATGTGTTCTTTTATGGCTGTTATTCAGCCGAATAAAGATCTTTGACTGACTGACTGACTTACAAAAACAAGTCACTGCAGTGTGATGAAACATATATGAACATGGGTTACCATGCGCACATAGGTATCATGACACAGCTTCATTTTGTAACCATTGATCTACCATTCCAAGCTGTGGATGGCAATCTTGGAGCAGTACATCTAAAAATACGCACGGCCGTACATAAAAGAGAAAGGGAGCAGCACATTAGTAAATGCTGGAACTGCCAATCCACCCCAAAAAAATTTGGCGGTCTGGGTGTAGGAGCCACAGAGGAGAGGGTAGGGGGATGGAGAAGCAACTTGGAAAGACTGGCGGACGGGAATGTGAGGGGAAGTAGATAGAAAGGGCAAGAGCAAGAAAACCAATTCACTGCCATGGAGGGTTGAAATGGAAAGAATAGGTAGCTCCGTGTATGTAAGAAGTGGAAGTCAATCACTTAACATGATATAATGGAAGCTATGCTCCTGGGTGGGACAAGCACATGAAGAAGGATAGCCATCCAATAACAAACAAGCAAAAAAGATGGATAAGAAAGCTAACCAATGGTATGCAGTGGGCTGTCATAAAGCCCACTGTGAGTATAGGTGCTGTCCACAATAGATCTTCGGCAACAGACAATTAAAAACTGACTGTGTTGAAATCTATAATAGGCTTGTGGAGCAGGATACAGGGAGGAGAGGTTCTAGGATCATGGCCTCACAATGTTGGAAGTTTGAACATGCCTTTCGCGTATAGAATCCCTGGCATTATTACACGAGATGGTGCAATGTTAATTATATGGAGAAAGTGCTGTCAGTTGTCAGCAACTTCAATGCTAAAGAAAAATGACACTAAAAGTAGTTATAAAAAGGTCTAATGGCGTTAATACTGCAATGTTATCCATTCTGGCGCAAGCCACAGCTCTGTACTGATTAAAGAGCCAGCGTCCTAAAACTCTAGCAGTTGTTCCATAAAAGGGGAGCCTGAAAGAAGTAATATTCACCTATCCAGGTACAACTAATGCTGAAAAAAGTTACGACAGGCACCTGAATGTCTGGGCCTAGACTGCCTTAAATAAAACAATACATTCATACAAGCATAAATATACATGCACAGTTAAATGCACACATAAATCTCCACCGACACCCACATATGCAATAGGACATATTCGTGAACACACACTAAATACATATAGCTTTCGCCTACACACTTGCAGGCATTGAAAGTTCATTTTGATATCCCTTAGCGCTGCTGTTACATACAAACTTTACGTACCTTGACACGTGCTGTTCACATATGAATATCCAGCCTTGCACGGACATAGGAAACCCCCTCGTACGTTCTGGCAGTCCTCGTTCACCTGACAGGAGGACGCATTGACCGTGCACTCGTCGATATCTGAAACGTAAGAGCACACTTACTGGCTTCCATTTTTAGAGCTCATCTTTACTTCTGAAGACGCTGAGCCTGAGACACACCCTGCCTACTCATGTCACAGGCCTTGTAAGGATTCTTGCTCAGGGAGGGCCATGAACAAGATTGGGTGGGCCACGAAAATGAGAATGGGCAGTGGTAAAAAGAATTGCAGAGATCTGATATTTTAGGTACAGACATTGTCAAACTTTGACGTCTTAACACCATGACAACCAACGAGGTACCTACTTAACAACCAACGAGGTACCTACTTCGCTTCCCTGCTGGGTTTCTGCCTTTATTGAAAGCGAGAGATGCAGTATGCAGATGGGCTGCAGCCTGCTCCTGGTCATGTGCAGAAACATTCCTGCTGCCACATATCTCTTTGCAGCTATATATATATATATATATATATATTTATTTTTTTAATTGTCAGTTTTGCACTTTGCAAAGCATTGAACTTTAAAAACGTGGTACAGTAAGCCCTCTGACAACGCTGCACACCCCTACCTAATACAATAATGCAGATTTCACCATTATTTATTCTCCCTTTCTATGCACATGCTCAATAAACAAAAACACAGTTAAAACTGAGTTATGGTTTTGACAAACGTGCAAAACTAACTCAAATGGGCCTGGGTCTTTCTCCCATCTGTTTTGAGGCAAAGCAAGTTTTTTCTGAGATATTGCTTTTTTGGCCATTCTTGCCTCTAGCAGTCTCGCCTGTAGTGATAATACTTCCAGCATTCACATCTCCCCCTTAAACTAACTACATGCTTGTACTGCTAGTATTGAGTTGTCTGGTTGTTTTGTAGAGTGTATTTGTTTTGCAATGTGTAAATGGTAATTAACTTGTACCAAGTAATAAAATAAGCTTTACTCAGTAAAACAATACTGCAGTGCCCTATACTAAACAAACATGCTCAGAATAGACAACACTACACTATGCACTACAGAGCTCTGCTTAGCCAAAAAAAGGCTTCCACAGGAGTTAAGGGTACAAAGGGTGTGCACTATGAACCTTAAAACACCTATCTTTAAGGCACTGAAACACATCAGGTAAAGTGCTTTTCAAAAAAATCATAGTGCTATGACGAAAAATAAAAGAAATTGGAGCCTCTGCCTCATCTGTGCGAATAAGTGAGAGTGTTCAGGATATTTGTGCTGTTCATCTGTGCATGCAGCAGCTACGATCCCTGCTGACATCATACTTTTACCCAGGCCTGAAAGTAGCCTATGTCCAGGGGTGAATCAGGGCCAAAAATTGGCCCTGTCATCCAAAACCAAGTGGCCCACCTTTGAAGATCAAAATCATTCATGAAACATTGCTTGGTTAGTATAAGGGAGCTAAGTTGGGGAGACATTTGTGGTAAATTAAACTTTCCAAATGTTCTAGGACCACTAACATTATCCAATGCTGGAAACACTATTATTGCTCTACAGCACACTCAAAAGTCTTCCAATTAATATGTTTAAGAATCAGTTGCTCACTCTTTGATCCAGTAAACCTTTACTCACCCTCCGATCTCTGAATCCTCTCTCAGCAATCAGGTCCTAAAACTCCTGGCAATTCTTATGGATCCTTGCTGCCCTGACCAAAATGACCCCAGAAGTTCATGTGGATCCTCTTGTCTGTAGGATTCTGTTCACACTTAAGACTCCATGGGTGCTGCTCATCCTAAGGCCTCCAGACTCTTGCTCACCATCAGTTGGTATCTTAACTATCCACTTAATAGAAGGACCCCAAAGCTAATTTCCACTCTCCAGTCCTCTGAGACTCCTGCTCAGATACCCAAGGTTCCAGCTCACTCTCAGGTGCCTTTGGATTCCAGCTCATCATCTGGTCTTATTCACTCTTACATGAAAGCTCCGGGACATCCTCATTTCCCTGAAGTTTACCATAAGTTTCCACAAACCTTATATATCCGAATCGCTTCCTTGATATTTTACTCACCCTAAGGGTATGAGGTGTACTGTCACTGCCAGACGGCTGAAGCTCCTGCTCACCTTCAATCCTCGCAGTGGGCATTGGGAGTGAACATATACTTCAGGGGCATTGCTCAGTTCAGGTCCGAGCCTCAAGCTCACCCGCAGGGTCCTGAAGTTTATGCTCACCCCAAGTTGCCTGAAATCCTGCTCACTCCAAGGTTTTCAAGGCTCCTGCTTGTCCCCATCTCGCCTTCTCACCAGGGTGTGCTAAGGCTCCTGCTCAGTGTCCTTTACTTGTGGCTCCTGGCCATGCTCAAGTGCCCAGAGGTTCCTTCTCAGGGACATTAATCATTGGAGCTCTGGTCCACCTTAGGCCCCTGCGGCACAAGTCATCCTCAAGTTGCTGAATCTTTCACAAACCAGAAGATCCTGTTTCCCTTCACATCACTGACTTTCCTGGTCACCCTGAGGTCTTCTGATATCTTTGCCCACCCTTAATAAGTCAGAAAACTCATTGCTAATCTTCAGACTTCAGTGGCTGTACACATCCAAGTCTTTCATGGACCCTTTTGGTTGCCACACAGAAGTCTCTCCGAGTGTGATGTCTTAGGGAGTGTAACACAGCTTGGTACTTGGAGATATTTATAAATGGGGAAGAGACATGATCTGACTATGCTTGACATGCTGGAGGAAATTACTTCAACTACAGCCGTTCTTTTCATTTTCTATATATTACCTGTGCCCTTGCTCTCTCTTTCGCTCCCCCACACATGTGAACAGCCCTTTACTCCTCCTTCTAGTGTTTACCCCTCTCTTCCCTTTCTTTACTCTCATTTCACCAGCACTCTCTTGTTCTCACCCACCACATCTATTACATTTCTATGTTTCTGTATGTTTGTCCATATATCATATCAAATTTTCATTCTGTCTTCCTCCCTCTTTCTCTCATTCTACAAACCCCTCTATCAATTTTAATCCCCTCCTATATCATTCTCCCTCCCATTATTCTGCCTCTCTTGTTTTCAATCTCTTTTTTCCTGTCTCTCTCTCACTCCATTGTAGCCCTGATTGTCCACATTTCCATCGCTCCTGCAATATTTCCCTCCCTCTCTCTTAGTCTATAAACTCCCTCTCTTTCTCACTCCTCTGTGTCCCACATACACTCTATCCTTCGTTCTTTTCTACCTCCCATGTCCTTATTCCCCACTCTCTCAATTTCTATTGCCTCTTTGATTTTTACTTCAGTTCTTTTTCCTGTCTTAAAGATTCTCCCTTTCTTCAATTGTGTTTTCTAATGCCAGTTACCCTCATTTTCCTCTAGCCCATAAGCTTGTTTGTGTCCTACACCTAGTGTTATATTTCATTGTGTCCCATTTACTGACTTGCTGCTGTCAGTAACTACTTGACATTTGCAGAAGACCATTCTCTGTAGACATTACATAGATTCCTGTCCTTGTAAGTGCTTTCAGGTCTGCAGTTCCCAAATGTTATTCAGGAAAGTGGAGGGCTTGTTCTACTTTTAGTAGAGATCAGACCACAAGTATGTTTTATTGTTGAGTGGTAAGGGACAATCCACCTATTTCTGGAGGAATTGTTAGAAACAGTGGAGAATCCACAGGTGGCATTTCTTTGACCATACTATGCCTTTCTTGGGGTGTACTCCATATATGGCACTTCCTATAGGTATCAACAACCTCTAATTCAAGCTGTGGACTGCTAGAACATCAGAACTAAGAAGGGTGTGTGAGGCTGTGCCCATCCTTTCCTTATGATTACTGGCCAGGAAACTTCTAACATCCTCTTTAACATCCAGCCTTCACTCTGTCATTCACTGTTCTTTTTATCCCTTTGCAACACCCTTCTCTCCATGTTTGTTTCTACCTTTCCCTCTTTCTACCAATCTCTTGTTCTGCCCTTCCCTCCACCTAGTCTGTCCTCACTTCATTTTTTCAATGGCTGTTTCCATCTCTCCTTTCTCCGTCTCACTCCCTCAATTTGCTTCTATATAATTATTTCCCTCTCATCTAGCCTCTTTCCTCTCTTCTCTCCTCAATCGTTTCTCCCTCATTCCTCTCCCCCCTGTTTGTCTCTACTCCCCACTCCATCTCTTATGTTCTGTTGTCTCTGTCTCTCTCTTTATCTCTGCACTGCTCTCACCTCTCCTTTTGCCCCAACGTAGAGGGTGCATACATTTTTTCACTGCATCTTTGTCACTTCTGCAACTTTGTCAAAATCAAATTTTCCTTTTACCCATTTCTAGTCATAGGTAACTTTATTTCAATCCTTATTGTTTTATTTCTGAAGTTCCATCGCTCTCCGCTGTGCACAGAATGAAACTTCCAATCTACATCTGGTATGTCACTACACAGTTTTTAAACCAAGAAAGCTCCCCCCCGTAGCTTTACTATCCGATCGTTGGGGCCTGCTGCAAGCCAACGTCCCCCGCCTAAGACTTGTTAATTGTGCTGCTCGAAAGCATCAGCAGCTCCCCAAGGACTCAAAGTCATCTCCTGAGGCCTGGGATGGGAGGAGATGCACCATACTGTGCCTCCTCTGCCAGGCCATTGTCATTCTTCCCATGACAATGGACCGGCCTGACTCTGGCTTGCTGAGATCACAGCCAATCTGTAGCAGCCTTTCGGGTTGTCCGCCAGCAAGAAAGTTGGCCCAGGTTTGTGGACCTGCTTTTCCACTTCTGGATGGCCTTGGGTGGGCCAGGATCTTCCTTGGGTGGGCCTGGCACACCTGGCCCACCCTCTAGAACCGGGCCTGTTGTAAGGTCGAGCCTGTGTTGAATGGACCAGGAAACGTCGTAGGTCTTAGTCATGTGTAACAGTAAGTGTTCTAAAGGTGGCCATTTTGGGAGAACCTGTCCACCACCACAAACGTCTGCTTGTCACCACATTCGTTTCTTGCAGTTTATTCATGAGAGATGATGTGGGCTGCTGAGCTATGCTATTGGTTGATCTTTATGTGCACGCCCACAGTTAAGGATCTCGCCACGTTGCTGACACATTTTCAGGGACTTGCCCAAGTGCAGGAGGTTTTCAGGGGGTCGAGGGAACTTTCACAGGTTAGCTGACTGCCACTGAATACTGGGACAGCAGTATCGAGAAAGAAGGGGGTTTGGAATGGAAGCTGTAAGACTGACGTAGGTGAGCATGTGGTAAAGTTTCGGGCACTGTGTAGCATACACAAAGATTTAAACATTAGCCACCTGTGAACACGAGTGGGAGCAATTTTTCACCGCAGCACACTGATGAATCTGTGTTTTTAGTAAACGGGAAAGGTTGAGTTTTATTTCGATTAGCACCAAAAATAAAAATTGTTCTGCAGGTGATCTAAATGAAAGCACAGATTAAATGGCCTATCACAGAATAGCACTCATCTCTGGTCTCCAAAATATTACACTATTTTGATTGGATACTAAACAGCCAATCAGAACACTGAGAACTATTATTATTATTATTATACTGAATGGCAGCTTTTCATAAATGCTAAATGAGCGTACCGTTCCAGAAAGTCTGGCTGGTTTCGTTTTAGTTTCAGCCAATAGGAAGTAGTCTGTGTGTTTAAACATTCTCCCTGGCAGTCAGAAGCCAATCCGATTGCCCTGTTTCCCAAAGCTCTGCCTGACTCTGGCAGAGGGGAGGGGGGAGGGGCAGGGGGGGGAGGGAGGCAGCTATCTTAGTGTAGCATCTGGCCCCCTGGGGAACCCTACACATTGTTACAGCAGTGTATGCCTCTCCGTGGATGCAACACACATCATGGAAATGCACATTTACTCGATGATCCTGCCTGGCAGACCGTGGGGAGAAGAGTAACCATTTCAAGAACACATTCTAAAAAATGCAGCTTCTGAAATCTGTTCAAAGTTTAGTGTAATGTGATTATTTTCAACTGCAGCTGCGCTCTGTGAGGAGCCCAATCTGGCAGGTTTAGGAAAGCAATTACAACGTGTCTTTTGTATCAGCCGTTTTACTGCCCTTCTTGTTTAATTGCAGGGTTGCTAGAGTGCCCTCCGGTGCCAAGTAGACTGGCCTGACTGTGCTCTCCAAGTCAATGGAACATCCGGCACTCCCTGAGGTCTGAGTGTATCGGGGAGGACAATGGAAAGGCTAGCACCACAAAATATAAATACAGAAATGAAAGCAATGACTGGCATCACTCTATGAAACAGGCATTGGCAAAGCCAATAGGTCTGCAGTTGTCTGCCAGAAGTTTGGCAATTCTTGTTTTGTTTCGTTATGGTTTTTGCAAAACTTTATTGCTTGGGAAGCTTCCAAGCGTTTGTCAATGTAAAAAAAAACAACAGCAAAAAACTAAAGACAAAGATGGTTTAAAAAAAGCACATATTACTCCCGCACACCGAAGGGAACTACTTTATGTGTGGATGTGCTCCTTGGCAGCATTCAGTAACTCATTGTGAAGTCAGGCAATGGCTGAAGTGGTGTCATGCACTTCCACTTCATGCATGCTGGAGTGGGTTGGAGAATAATGTGAATATTACGGCCACAGACAAATGGATGAAGTGTAGCTGAGAACCCCTATAAGTAACTATGTCATATACAGAATTTCAGTAAAATCCAAAGGTCTTGGCTATCACAGACCTAAAAAACCCCATTCACTCTGCCACTGGCTGCCTGCCTCTTGTCTTTCAAAAAGAAGGAAAGAAAGAAGGCACGGCAGAAAGAACAAAAATGGATAGCAATGCAGAATGTAAGAAGGAAGGAAAGAAAGAAAGAAAGAAAGAAAGAAAAGAAAGAAGGAAGGAAAAAAGGTTTGAAAGAAAGAAAAAAGAAAGAAAATAAAGAACTAAAGAAAGGGCAGAAAGACAAAAACAGGAAAGAAAGACAGCACAAATGAAAGAAAGGAGAGAAAGACTGAAATAAAGGAGAAAGGAAAGAAGGAAAGAAAGAAGGATAGAAATAAAAACAAGAAAGAAGTGAAGAATTGAAAGAAAGAAGAAAAGAATGAAAGAAAAAAGAAAAGGAAAGAAGACAAGAGAGAAAGAAAGCAATAGAGAAAGAAAGCAATAAACAAGAACAGAAAGAAATAAAGAAAGAAGGAAGGGAAGAAGGAGATAAATAAACATTTTTTTACAAGTGCAGCAAACTAAACATGATAAAGGCCGATTTTCATCCTGGGCAAAGTTTAATATAGAACCATTGGTGAAATTGAGTCCAGAATAAATGTGTTCTGAAGAATTGTCTGTTTATGAATTCACATGTAGAGGATAACTTAATGCATAACAGTTTCAAACGGGTGCAATTTGGTATGCCATAAAATACCAGCAGTGTTACAGCAAACAAATGATGGACGGAATGCTGACAATGCAAACATTCTCCCCCAGTCAAAAGATCTGGGTTAAATCCATCGTTCTTTTGCCCACTACGCCATCCCAGTTTGGACCCAGCCATATGCAAATCAGTCTTGACCCTGTGCCCCATGGGAACAGTCCAGACCGAACTGCCAGGCCAGGTCCTCCCTGGACCGGAAACAAGCATCCTGGGACCGGTTTCAGGGTATGTCACCCTTCTTCAGCCAGGCTAGCTTGAATCCAGTGGCACAGTGAGCAAGGGACCCACGTCTGGGCATACCCATCCCACTTGGGGCGAAAAGTGTTACAGCAAACAAATGATGGACGGAATGCTGACAATGCAAACATTCTCCCCCAGTCAAAAGATCTGGGTTAAATCCATCGTTCTTTTGCCCACTACGCCACCCCAGTTTGGACCCAGCCATATGCAAATCAGTCTTGACCCTGAGCGCCATGGGAACAGTCCAGACCGAACTGCCAGGCCAGGTCCTCCCTGGACCGGAAACAAGCATCCTGGGACCGGTTTCAGGGTATGTCACCCTTCTTCAGCCAGGCTAGCTTGAATCCAGTGGCACAGTGAGCAAGGGACCCACGTCTGGGCATACCCATCCCACTTAGGGCGAAAAGTGTTACAGCAAACAAATGATGGACGGAATGCTGACAATGCAAACATTCTCCCCAGTCAAAAGATCTGGGTTAAATCCATCGTTCTTTTGCCCACTACGCCACCCCAGTTTGGACCCAGCCATATGCAAATCAGTCTTGACCCTGTGCCCCATGGGAACAGTCCAGACCGAACTGCCCGGCCAGGTCCTCCCTGGACCGGAAACAAGCATCCTGGGACCGGTTTCAGGGTATGTCACCCTTCATCAGCCAGGCTAGCTTGAATCCAGTGGCACAGTGAGCAAGGGACCCACGTCTGGGCATACCCATCCCACTTAGGGCGAAAAGTGTTACAGCAAACAAATGATGGACGGAATGCTGACAATGAAAACATTCTCCCCCAGTCAAAAGATCTGGGTTAAATCCATCGTTCTTTTGCCCACTACGCCACCCCAGTTTGGACCCAGCCATATGCAAATCAGTCTTGACCCTGTGCCCCATGGGAACAGTCCAGACCGAACTGCCAGGCCAGGTCCTCCCTGGACCGGAAACAAGCATTCTGGGACCGGTTTCAGGGTATGTCACCCTTCTTCAGCCAGGCTAGCTTGAATCCAGTGGCACAGTGAGCAAGGGACCCATGTCTGGGCATACCCATCCCACTTAGGGCGAAAAGTGTTACAGCAAACAAATGATGGACGGAATGCTGACAATGCAAACATTCTCCCCCAGTCAAAAGATCTGGGTTAAATCCATCGTTCTTTTGCCCACTACGCCACCCCAGTTTGGACCCAGCCATATGCAAATCAGTCTTGACCCTGTGCCCCATGGGAACAGTCCAGACCGAACTGCCAGGCCAGGTCCTCCCTGGACCGGAAACAAGCATCCTGGAACCGGTTTCAGGGTATGTCACCCTTCTTCAGTCAGGCTAGCTTGAATCCAGTGGCACAGTGAGCAAGGGACCCACGTCTGGGCATACCCATCCCACTTAGGGCGAAAAGTGTTACAGCAAACAAATGATGGACGGAATGCTGACAATGCAAACATTCTCCCCCAGTCAAAAGATCTGGGTTAAATCCATCGTTCTTTTGCCCACTACGCCACCCCAGTATGGACCCAGCCATATGCAAATCAGTCTTGACCCTGTGCCCCATGGGAACAGTCCAGACCGAACTGCCAGGCCAGGTCCTCCCTGGACCGGAAACAAGCATCCTGAGACCGGTTTCAGGGTATGTCACCCTTCTTCAGCCAGGCTAGCTTGAATCCAGTGGCACAGTGAGCAAGGGACCCACGTCTGGGCATACCCATCCCACTTAGGGCGAAAAGTGTTACAGCAAACAAATGATGTACGGAATGCTGACAATGCAAACATTCTTCCCCAGTCAAAAGATCTGGGTTAAATCCATCGTTCTTTTGCCCACTACGCCACCCCAGTTAGTGCAGCAAACTAAACATGATAAAGGCCGATTTTCATCCTGGGCAAAGTTTAATATAGAACCATTGGTGAAATTGAGTCCAGAATAAATGTGTTCTGAAGAATTGTCTGTTTATGAATTCACATGTAGAGGATAACTTAATGCATAACAGTTTCAAACGGGTGCAATTTGGTATGCCATAAAATACCAGCAGTCAGATAATCAGAGGCTATTCAAAAAGATTTTTTAAATAGCATTGGCAGGAGACAGGAACGGATTAAGCATGGAATGTGGCCTGTGCTCACATCTGGTATGAAGAGCAGTGCTTTCATTTCAGGCGGCTCTAAACTCAAAGGCAACACTAATGCAATTATAAAGTAAAAAGAAAATCACTGAAGGGAATCGACCTTGTGTGCAGATGTGCTCATTGTGAGAAAGTTAATGCAGTCACTAAAGTGAAGGTAACCAGTTGCTGAAATAGGCTGACCCACTGCGGTTTCCAAATCGATGTAACACCCCTCACTCACTGCTGCCTGTGTTTCATACTCTGGGAGGACAATGTAAATGCTACTTCTATAACATATAAATACCGAAATGAAAGCACTGACTAGCATTACTCTATGACAAAAAGGAGAAAACTGAAGAGATGTGCTCAAGTGCTTGAAAAAATAAGAGCAACTTTTAGACAAAGCTATAATTTAATGTTGCAAAGAGAGAAACACAGCAACCAAGTCAATAAATGTTGGAATAATAAATTATCAGTGGTGAACTGGCCATTAGACTGGCTGGTCTGTAAGGATAAGTTACTTACCTGTAATCCTAGTTCTCTTCCAGGGGTATACTCATCAAAGTCATAAGCACTGAATAGTCCCGCCCACGTGCGGGGACCCCGGAGCAATAGCCAATAATATGCATATACCTACATATATATCCATAAACACATATAAGTAAATATATATATATAGGTGATACGCATAAAACAAACATATATGCAGCCTGATATTATATACTAGGCTCAGAAAACCTGCCTCATTGCATGTAAAACCTTTTAAATTTGAACAACAAATAAACATACCCCATGATATAATCATGATTAAAACAAGTAAACCACTTCAGTTTGCTTTGAAACAACACAACCTTTATTTTCAAAGGTAAAAGGGGTAAGACCATAGAGACAGGTCAGCCTAGAGAGGCTGCATATAGAACAGTTAGGAAAAACTGGCGCCGTGCCTTTAAGACCTCTTGGAACCCTCAGGCTCCCATCATGCACTACAGGTGACAGTTAGGTCAGTTCTTTTGGACGGCGTAAACAGTGTGATCACAGTATGGGTAACAGATACATCTCACATGAACATGGTATTCGTCCGGGGAGGAGGGAGGGTTGCTTATGACTTTGATGAGTATACCCCTGGAAGAGAACTAGGATTACAGGTAAGTAACTTATCCTTCTCTTCCAGGGGATACTCATCAATAGTCATAAGCACTGAATAGAGTAGCAAGCCATCCCCATACTCTGCGGGCGAATACCATTATATCATGCCAACCAATCCAACTTATATTACCCAAATAAGTTCCTCAAGGATGCCTGGCCAACCCTAGCATCAGCTTGAGTGTCAGAATCAAGACAATAATGGCGTGCAAAAGTGTGCACTGAACGCCATGTGGCTGCTTTACATATGTCTTGAATAGGAACTTTACTCAGCATAGCTATTGTAGCTGCTTTTCCTCTTGTAGAATGTGCTCTCGGCCTGCCTGAGAGCTGTTTGTGTGCTAGCTGATAAGATAGCATAATGCATGACACAATCCACCTAGAAATGGACCTTTTAGAGGCCGGAGAGCCAGTGTTCAATGGTCTGTAATTAACAAACAATCTGTCAGTGTTGCGTACAGTTTTAGACTTATCCAGATAAAACTTCAACACCCTTTTAAGATCCAGTGAATGTAATGCCTTCTCAGCAGGTGTGACAGGGTTCACAAAGAAAGTGGGAAGAGTGATCGACTGGTTGATGTGGAACTCCGAGACCACTTTCGGAAGGAACTTCGGGTGAGTTCTTAGTACCACTCTGTTTGCTTGAAAAACGAGATAAGGCTCCGACGAGCACAAAGCCTGTATCTCGCTCACCCTGCGAGCAGACGTGATTGCCACAAGGAATGCAGTCTTCCAAGAAAGATGTTGCAGCGAGGCCTTATGTATAGGTTCAAAAGGAGGGCCCATTAACTTGGAGAGAACGATATTGAGTTCCCAAGAGGGAGATGGAGCCCTCACTGGAGGATAGACTTTCTTTAGGCCCTCTAAAAGTCCTTAACCACTGGCATTCTAAAAAGGAAACCTGATTGGGGGACTTCCTATAAGCTGTTATCGCGGCCAAGTGAACTTTAATAGATGAATACTGTAATCCTGCTTTTGCCAAAGACAGTAAATATGGTAACAGTACCTGTTCCTGACCATGAATAGGATCATGACCCTCTGCAGTACACCACATGTAGAATCGCCTCCATTTGAAAGCATATGTTCTCCTTGTGGAAGGACGTCGAGCCTCTTTCAAGATCTGCATGCAGTCCTGAGAGAGACCTAAGTGCCCGTATTGGATGAATTCAGGAGCCATGCTGCTAGCTTCAGGGACGGCAGATTGGGATGGAACACTTTGCCGCCCGCCCTGGTCAGCAGATCTGGATGACAGGGTAGCCTCCTGTGCGGTACTGTCGAAAGACGAAGAAGGTCCGGGTACCACCACTGGCGAGGCCAGTCTGGTGCAACCAAGATCATCCTCGTTTTGGATCTGTACAGCTTCCTGATCACTAGAGGAATGAGGGGGACTGGTGGAAATGCGTAGAGTAATGTCTCTGACCAGTCTATCCATAGAGCATTCCCCTTGGAGCCTTGTTGTGGGAACCTGGAGGCGAAGACGTGGCATTTTGCGTTGTCTGCATCTGCGAACAGGTCTATGTCTGGTTCCCCCAGGCTTGAAAAATGTCCTGTGCTACTTCTTGCTTTAGCGCCCAGTCGTGCGCTTCTGCGAAATGCCTGCTTAGGCCATCTGCCTGAACATTTAGGATGCCCGGAAGATGGACCGCTGAGATCTTCATGTCCCGAGCCAGAAGCCACCTCCAGATCGCCTGTGCTTCCAGCGACAGAGGCCTGGACCTGGTGCCCCCTGCTTGTTCAGGTAAAACATTGTTGTTGTATTGTCCGTTTGAACAAGGAGGGTATTGGACTTGATGGACGGAAAGAACGCCTTGAGGGCCAAATGAACTGCCCTGAGCTCCAGCATGTTTATGTGATAGAGCTGTTCTCCATCCTTGAAGAGACGCATCTGTTACAAGAGTCAGCTTTGGAGGTTCCTCGTGAAAAGGGCTGCCCACGAGAAGATGAGACCTCCGCATCCACCAGCCGATGGAGAGTTTGACAGACAGAGGTATCGTTATCGTGTCCTCCCAGCGATTGGAGATCTGGGACCACTGATCTTCCAGAGCCTGTTGAAGAGGTCTCATGTGTAGCCTGGCATTCGGGACTAGAAAGATGCAAGATGCCATAGAACCCAGAAGAGACGAGACTTGTCTGGCTGTTGGGTAAGGGTTCCGCAAAATGGTCTGACACTTGAGGAGGATGGATGACAGTCTCTGCTCCGAAGGATACGCTCTTGCGTTTACAGTGTCCAGAGTTGCCCCCAAGTAATGAATTCTCTGCGTTGGGTTGAGGATGGATTTTTTGAAATTGACATGCAGACCCAATTGATGCAGATGTCGAACGCAGTAAGCGAGGTGTAGTTGCAGAAGTGCTGGGGAAGCACTTTTGAGAAGCCAATCGTCTAGATAGGGGTAGACGAATATTTGTTTCCTTCTCAAGAACGCCGCTACTACTGCCATGCACTTTGAGAAAGTGCGAGGGGCTGACTTGAGACCGAACGGTAGGACTGTGAATTGGTAATGGTCGGATTGAATGCGAAACCTTAGAAACTTCCGATGCTTCAGAGAGATGGGAATGTGGAAATAGGCATCCTGAAGATCTATGGAACACATCCAGTCTTGTGGGTGCAAGTGTGGAATTATCTGATGCAAGGCCAGCATTCTGAACCTTTCCTTCAGAATAAATTTGTTCAGTCGCCTGAGGTCTAGAATGGGCCTGAACTCTTTGCCGAGACCTTTCTTTGGGACTAGGAAATAACGAGAGTAAAGTCCTTGATGACGTTGCTGCCATGGAACCTTTTCGATGGCCTCCTTTAAAAGCAGGGCAGATACCTCTTCTTGTAGAAGACTTACGTGATGGGAGGTGGTCTTCCGGGGAGGAATAGAAGGTGGAGGTGACTTGAACCGGATGGAGTATCCGTTCCTTACGATGTTTAGAACCCACTTGTCCAGTGTAATTTTGGTCCACTCTTCTAGAAACATACGAATGCTTCCCCCACCGGAGTGGGTAACGGGTTTAGGGGAAGCAAGCACTCACTGTTTCTGCTGTTGCTGCTGCTTGGCAGCTGGTGCAGACTGCCTGGAGGAACCTCCTCGTCCTCTGCCTGGACGTCGCTGATTGTACTGGGATCTCCCTTGGTGCTGTTGTGTAGACCACTGAGGGGTTTGAACCCTCTGCTGGTAGTTGCGCCGATCGTAGGGGCGATAGCGCCGTTTAAAGTCTTTCCTCTTTTCGAGTCCCACTGCCTTGACCGTGTCCATTTCTGTCTTCATGCGCGACATCTCATCATCGGCATGAGATCCGAAGAGCGAGGATCCATTGAACGGCAGGTTCAGGATCCGATGTTGGGCCTCCGGCTTCAACCCCGTCAACCTTAGCCAGGAAGAGCGACGGGCACAGATTCCATGAGAGTACCCATGTGATGCTAGATCTGAGGCATCCGCTGCCGCGCTGATGATCTGGTTGGACACCAGGCCCCCTTCCTGAAGGACCTCCAGGAAGTCTTGCTTGTCCTCCTTAGGGAGTTTGTCCGTGAAACGTGACAGGGAGTCCCAGAGAGAGCGGTCATAACGACCCAGCAAGGCCGAAGCGCTGGCTACCTTCATGTAGGATGCGGAGGTGTTGCACATCCTCTTGCCTATTGAATCCATGGCCTTACTGTCTTTGTCAGGTGGTACCGTGGAAGACGCTGCCCCTGTCTGGTTCTTCCGCGCGGCCGAGACAATGACTGAATCCGGAGGTGGATCGGATCTCAGAAACAGAGGGTCTGTGTCAGGAGCTTTATATTTCTTTAAGATTCTTGAGGGAGCAGCACCCACTGAAGCTGGAGTCAAGAACTTGTGCAACGCAGGCTCCAGTAGACCAGGCACCAAAGGAAGTAGACGTCTGGATGACGCCCTCTGATGCAGCGTTTCAAAGATGATTGAGGTTGTTGGAACATGAACAGGCATCTCAATCTGAAGTTTAGCCGCTCCCCTACACAAAACCTCATTGAAGGTGTTGAGATCGTCAATCGGGGATACCCTACTCGGAGGTGTTGAGGAAAGAGTGGGTGAGTAGTCCGCTTTAGATGGTCTAGATGATGAAGACCATGAAGACGACCTATGGCTCTTACTCCTGTGAGAGCGATGACTAGGTCTAGAAGCTCTACTTCTGGGAGAGCGGGGTGTATGCCTTCTCACCGATGGAGATCTGCGTGACCGGGCTCGTCGATCATGCCGCCCTGAGGAGTGCACCGACTGTATCAATGGAGACCTGGATCTGCTACGTGAATGGACCACCCTGGTAACCTTCCGTATCTTCCACTCCCTTATATCTCCCAGCCATCTAGGAGAGATGTTTGTTACAGGGTGTGCAGGCGGAGCTGGAGAGCGCTCTGGCGAGATCTGTACGATCTGAAGCCCCGGAGAGGAAGAAGCACTCCTGGAGGCCATTTGGATGTTCTCCGTCGCTGACTCCGACCTCCTCGACGCCGACCTCCTCGACGTCGACCCCTCGACGGCGATCTGGACCTCGATCTGCGGGACCTAGATCTTGACGTCGACCTCCTCGACGCCGATCTCGCTCTCGACGTCGACCTCCTCGACACCGAAGTCCTAGACGGCGATCTCGCTCTCGACGTCGACCTTCTCACCGTCGAAGGCGACTTCCTCGGAGTCTGTCTTCTCGACGCCGAACGCGCCCTTCTCGACGTCGAACCCCTGGGCGATGCCTGTTTCGACGTCGAATGTCTCGACGGCGACGGCTGTCTTGCCGGCGTCGACACCAAAACCGCTCTGCTTGACGACGAAGCTTGCAGTACCTTCGGCGTCGGTGGTGTCTTCGACGTCGTTGGAGGTGCTCTCGCCGGCGGGCTTCGACGTTGATGTGCCAACGTCGGTATCTCACCGCCTCTCACTGTAGGTGAGCCAGATGTGGTCCGCCTACGCGATTCTTGATGACTTGGAGCCCTCGACGTCGACGCTGACTCAGAGCACAACGGTACCTTGGACGTTGATCTGTCCCTCGACGGCGACCGATGTCTTCTTTCGTCATCTTTTTCTTTGCGTCTTGAGTGAGAGGAGGGCTTTCTTGCAGACAGTTCTCCTTTAGCACTTGCCTTACTTCCTCTCTCCAGCATAGAGTGCAGCTTTATCTTCTCCCTTTCCTTAAGGGTTCTTCTGGAAAACTTGCTGAAATGGTAACACTGGTCTGGCTTGTGTGATGAAGGGAGACAAGCAATACAGACCGAGTGTGGGTCCGATTTAGACATCTTCTTTCCACAGGCCGGGCACTTAATAAATAAGGCCGGCATTTTGAAAGGGAAAAAAGTGAAAAATGTAGGAAAAAAAACAGCTGAATCTAACAGCTAGTCAGTAAAGACGTCGAGTGAAACAACAATATTCCACTCAAAACCAGAATTAGTGATAAAAAACCACTAACTGGGGAGCTCAAACTCCAGGGTCCTCATAGAAGGAGCCGGAAAAAAGAACTGACCTAACTGTCACCTGTAGTGCATGATGGGAGCCTGAGGGTTCCAAGAGGTCTTAAAGGCACGGCGCCAGTTTTTTCCTAACTGTTCTATATGCAGCCTCTCTAGGCTGACCTGCCTCTATGGTCTTACCCCTTTTACCTTTGAAAATAAAGGTTGTGTTGTTTCAAAGCAAACTGAAGTGGTTTACTTGTTTTAATCATGATTATATCATGGGGTATGTTTATTTGTTGTTCAAATTTAAAAGGTTTTACATGCAATGAGGCAGGTTTTCTGAGCCTAGTATATAATATCAGGCTGCATATATGTTTGTTTTATGCATATCACCTATATATATATATTTACTTATATGTGTTTATGGATATATATGTAGGTATATGCATATTATTGGCTATTGCTCCGGGGTCCCCGCACGTGGGCGGGACTATTCAGTGCTTATGACTATTGATGAGTATCCCCTGGAAGAGAAAGTGACGATTCCTTTTGTTTAGGCCTTGGAATAAATTAAGGGACATCAATGCTGCGGTTCTTTGACAATGTTGAAGTGTGCTGACTCTGGTTATTATTTAGTTGTTGGCAGGCTGGGGATCCTCTCCAACCTATATTTCTGTAACAGAATAAACTCTTTACCAAAAGAATCATCTTCTTTTCACTGGTGATGAGGATGGGACGCGAATCCGTACCAGCAAGATGGTGGACAGATGGTCATGAAGCCCTTAAACATAGTACAACAGCTCTGATTTTATGTTTATCAACAAACCATGGCTATCAGTGCTTTATCAATGGTAGGCAAAGCATGGCCAAGGTTTGCCAGTGTTTTGGACATGCTGGGTTTGACAGGGTTGTGCGGAATCGTCAATGGGGAGGACCATCTCAAATATACTTTGCTCCCCTGGCTATCTAGCCTAAATGTATGGTAATAATAGCAAGGAAGAAGATAGGCATGAAGATGGATTATGAGGCTGCCCACGTAGAGAGAGTATTTTGCTATGATTATTTGCGCATTCGAGTGGGGGCTCTGTGTAGACCACAGTGAAAGATCCATAACAACACATGGCTGTGGAGGCAGAGATCCACAATTTCTCAGTTGGAAACTAAGAGGGGGTCTTGTAACCCCCAACTAATAAAATGCAAAAAAGTCCAGGTGTTGTCAACATCAGCGCATGGAGAGGAAATGTGGGTCAACTCAGATCAATTGGCAATATACAAATGGAGATCTGTAGATGGTTTAATGAAATTACACTGAGTACTTCAATAATTCTGTTATGTTTAGAACTAGGTGTTGCAGGAGTCCGTTTGTAGATGGCGCTTAGGCCAACCCTCTGTTGGATAAGGCTATTACCCAGTCCACAGCTAATTTGTCTTGGAGGTGTTTTAAACAAGGTTGTATGATTCCCACACAGGAGTTCTTCACACAATGTAAGCATGTCAAGGACATCTTAGTAGCTAAGGAACATAGTGATATTTGAGCCAAACCTAACACCAGAACCAAGCCAGTAGCTACAATGTTCAAGGAACAATAATGGGAGTGGGCTGAGAGGAGGTGAATGAAAAGACAGAATTGTTGCATAGTTGATGGTACCAGCCATATCCAGGTAGAGAAAGATTTTTACTTAATTCATCAGTTCACCTACCTCAAACTAAAGGAGAATGTCTGGTTTGGGATTTAGCCTGTTGTGGGTTTAATTGTCTAATGGAGACAAAAGAATGTGGTCTCTGCTAAATGTTCATATTGATCATTTTGTTCCTGTGCCCTTTGTATTAAGGTTATAGGAAATATTGGCTGAAACTAGTTTTTGTGAGGGCGAAAATTAGATACACGAGAAGCACACTTGAGCAGAGTAAAGCAACAAAACACACAGTGTAAATAGTTGCTGTCTTCAAGTAGAGAGGTAAGACTATGAACCACCAAGGAAAATATCTAGATTTTAGCACAAATTAGAGTTTTTAGTAACACATAATAAGTGGTGGGCCAATTCTACTAACCATGAGTTTTTACATAATGTCGTCCATATCAGGAGCGGAATGTTGGACTTTGTGGTAGTTGTTACAAACAGTGGCTTGTTTTTTTTTATGGTATTAATTATTTTATTGCAAAATTGATGTTGGATTGCTTTATTTTTTGATAGATAGAAAACAGTAACAATATATTTTTTGATGGATATGCTATTTTATATTATGATGTGTGTATAACAATATGGATGTGTTCAACAGACTTTTGTCTCAATATACATATTTTTGATTTGATTTAATTAGCTAAATTATGATGTTTCAAACTCAGCCATCTGTAGAGCACATCCAAACTGATGGCTTGTGGCAGCAACAAATGCACTTACTCTTAACATAAAACCATTTTAAGGCCTCACCTTGGCAATTAGTCCCATTTCCGGCGAATCCAGGCCAGCATCTGCAGGAGAAGGACCCATCTGTGTTGTTGCAGTAGGCATCAGTGTGACAGTTGTCTTGATCAGTTGCACATTCGTCTATGTCTGTACATTCCTCTCCGTCATAACCAGCCTTACACTGACATTTAAAAGAGCCCATGTTGTTCATGCACTCAGATGTTATAGGGCAAGTGGTTGAACTAGAAGCACATTCATCGATATCTGCAAAAAAAAGATGTAGACCTTTAAATAGTCTGTGAATGTCACTTGAACTGGCCCAATGGTATTACTGAACCCGAAAATGTACTAACCAGTAACTATAGTTCTTCAGCTTTGGTATCTTTCATAGATTACCGTGCTTTAATAATCCCCATCATCAAGTTGGGAATGCCCAGTAGTTAATTTTAACACAGCAGAGTTTCCAAACACTCCAATAACATTTAAACTGCCATATGTGGTCCTTTCAACACATTATGCAACATGAAATCTGGCCAATAAGATGAGTGAATGCAGAGTACCAATTCAACACAGAGGTTGATCTGCTCAGATTTTTGCAGCTAGTCAACTTACCATTGTTGGAAATAAATTTATAATATTATTTGTTAGTTCAAATGGGAATCTTTGGGCACCTTAGGTATAAACTGATGATTCTTTCATAGAATCACTTTATCGTTATTACATTGGAGAAAAAGCTCTTTGATTGTAAACGCCTGGATTTCTAGAACTCTTCTGGCAGATGTAATGGATAATAAAGGTGCCGCTTTCCAAGAAAGGAATTTTAATTTTGTTTTGTGAATTGGTTCAAAAAGGGTCTTCGTTAGTTGGGCTAAAAGTAAAACTACGTTCAAATGCCACTAGACCAACGGGGTTCTTATTATTGGAAAAGTCTAAAAAGGCCTTTAAGATATTCTTTAAATATTCTATTAGCGATGGTCAACTGAGTGTTTTCTGTCATGAGAAATGGCCGCTAGATGGACTTTGAACGATTTGTGACTCAGACCTGACTAAGTCAGATGCAATCAACATGGCAATATTTGGCGAGGTAAAGAGGATATTAGGTGTAAACTATGATCAGCGCATCATAAACAGAATCGTTTGCATTAGGTTCCATACGTTTTGTTTGTTGGTGGAGCTCTAGCATTAGATAATACCATCCTGCAATCTTCTGGTAAATCTAGAAGGTGGAATTCATTGAATTTAGGAGCTAAGGAGTCAATCTAAGAGAGTGCAGATCCAGATGAAGTATTTGACCGATGCATCGTGTCAATAGGTTCTGTGATGGTTTCAATGGAATTCTGGTTTGTTCTGAAAGGAGAAGTAGCCGTGTGAAGCAATGCTGTCTGGGTGACATAGGAGCCATTAGAACGAGACTCTCTTCATCTTTGTCAGGAGTCTCAGAATAAATTGAAGAGGTGGACAGGCATATGCATACATTCCTGATCAACTGATTGAAGAGACATTTCCTCAAGAGCTAGGAAAGTTGTGCCTGCTGGCGTAGTATCGGTATGTGCAGTTCAGGTTGGTTGCAAACAGGTCGAGAGACTCAAGACTTGGTTTTCCCCGATGTGAGAAACATTTTGTTGACTTGTTGCTGTTGCAACTCCAACTCGAGACACACTCAAGGAGCTCTGCTGAGGCCCAGCAGTTGGTTGTTCCTGTTAGATGTTCTTCTTTTAGATGGATACGGTTTTCTGTGCTTCCGTGGATTGCTGTAGGGAATGCATTACCTCTTGTTTTTCATATAAAACATGCCTGTAATATTATCTGTTTGGATCAATACCTTGGAAGAAAGGGTCTTAGGCCCAATGCTATGGACTTCAACTCTCGTATATTTAGCATGATGATATGCAATTGCATCTCCTTGGGAGACCATTTCCCACTGATTGCTAGTGCCTGCAAGTGTGGCACCCAGCCTTCTGAGAAGGCTTCTGTGGTCATAATGAACTGAGCATTTTCTTTCAGAAGGGACAATGCCATTTTGATATTTTCGTGTAGAGTAAAAGCTAAATGGTAAAGCCTGCTTCACTCGTCTTGTCACTTCTTTGATATCATTGAATGATTCCTGCACTTGAAGCCACTGCTTGTCAAGTTCCGCTTGAAAAGGCCTCACGCGAAGGCAGAAATGGGGGATCAAAGGGATGCAGGAGAACATCTTCCCTAAAAGGAATTTCAAGGTTCTGACGATGACTTATTTTTTCTTTTTTTAAAGCCTTGGTCATCATAGTTAGACAGTATACTCTCCGTTTGAATGGATAGGCCTTGTGTTTCACTATATCTAAAATTGCTCCTAGAAACTGTATTTCTCTTGAAAGGGTTAAGCAAGATTGCACTCAGTTTAAAGTAACCCTAATTCATTGAAGAACCACCAGCAGTCTCTCTCTTGTCGAATTCTTTGTAGGATTGTATGAATTGTCTTTGACTAACTAGTCATCTAGGTATGCAAAAAATGTGATGGCCTTGTTTTCTTAAATGAGCTGCTACTGGACCCATACACTTTTTGAATATTCTTGGGGCTGACTTCAGTCCAAACGGCAACACCTTGAACTGATAATGGTGACCAGCCACTTCGAATCAAAGGTAAGTGTGATGATTTGGATGAATTGGTATATGGAAATATACATCCTGTCTATTGCACCTTTTTACCACAGTATGGGTATCTTGCTTTGTAACAGAAGAAGATGTTGGCGGGGGCCTATGGGTGGTGGTATTGTTGGTGGTTTTTGAATGAATTCTAGCATGAGGCCAAAGTATATAAGATCCAATTCCCATCGGTCGGATGTTATATCTGCACATCATCTGTAAAAGGTTGAGATTCTTTCTCCTATAAGTATTCTAGGATTTGTCGTAACCATTGCTTCCTTAATGTCACTGTCTTCTTGAATGTTCATTGCCTTGAGATTGATTTGTAGATCTTTTTTGAGAGGTATGCTTATGGTAAGATGCTGGTAGTGGCAGTCTATATTGTTACGTGAAGGCTGTTGAATTGATTGATACAATTGAAATCTGTAAGGTTTATATCCTCCTCTAAATGAAAATTGGCCCTTTTCTCGTGCACCGTGAAAGGGTTGTGGTCGTCTTTGTTGCAGGATTGTGCTGTGTTCGTATCCGGAAGTGCTTCATCAACATGCTGATCAAATAGTGATTCCCCATCATTGTCTGTTATTTTACTCTGTACCTGAGGTCTAAAGAGGTAGAAAAGAGGCAGCCTTTCCTACGTAATACTGCAGCACCAGCCAATTGTTGCCATCCTGTTGTAGCAATATCCATTGTTATATCTATTATTGCTGAGGCCTTTTCTTCGACTTCTGACAAGATTGCTTTTTTATCGTCAGGTAGTAATTCAAGGAAAGTCCCAATGTCTGATGACATCTGGCGGTTATATCTTGCAAGAATTGCCAGTGTCTAAGTTGCCCTGATTGATGTGGCTGCCATAGCTGAAAAACATTTGCTGATGTTGTCACGTCTTCTTCCATCTCTGTTGGTTGGGGGCAGAGCATGGAGATGTTGGACTCCATGCATCACTTCTAAATCTGCACGGGAAGATCAAGGACACAAGCTGGGATATTGTCAGGTGCTTTATATTTTTGCCCAGTGTACCAATTACCACAGTCACTGTAGATGGGTTCTTCAGAAGAAAATAAGTTACTTACCTGTAACTACGGTTACCCAGTATTGGTATCTTTCATAGATTCACATGCCTGAATCATTCCCCGTCGTTGAGATGGAAGTCCCACGGTATAATAATCAAGCATTATTCAAATAATGCCGTAGGCTATAATGACCCTGAGCCATGTTCTCTACAGCCTATCTATGTCCTTTTTTAAAAAAAGGACTAAATGTTGAATGCAGCCAATCAGCAGCTAGCACCCTCTAGAACCTTCCCAGCAGAGGAAGTTTCCCTCAGATTTTCCCAGCACAAGTGAGAAGTGAGTGTCTTAATGTGTTAAGGAAACAGCCTCTACAGGGAGGAGGGTGGGTGCATGTGAATCTCTGAAAGATACCAATACTGGATAACCGTAGTTACAGGTAAGTAAGCCATTTTTCTTATCCAGTATTGGGGTATCTTTCATAGATTCACATGCCTGAATCAGAATAGCAAGCAGTCACATCCAATCTTTCAGTTTGTCTGTTGCGGATGGTGGGAGACTTTTAACACATAGTGAACCCAAAAAATCTTAGTTAACAAGAACAAAGCCCCTGAGGGCTATACCTATGCGTAATGTATGTGAATTGATGCACAGAATACACTCTTAAAAGTATGGTAAAACATCACTTATGTTACAACATTTCCATATACACAGTATTAGGGGGAGGGAAAGAAGGAATAATAGCGTAACCAATAGTACACTTTACTTAGATATGATATATATATATATATATATATATATATATATATATATATATATATATATATATATATCTAGTATTTGCAATCACGATAAAAACAAAAGACTCTTTCCAAGGGTTAGAAAGAGGCTTACCTTAATGGAAAAGATGTTAAGTACTGCCTGGCCCATCGCTACTTCTGCATTTTGTGCGGATTCCAGGCAGTAGTGCTGCATGAAGGTATCAGTGGTACTCCAGGTTGCAACACGACAGATCTTTTCTAACGTCACCCCTGCGAAGAGGTTCGCTGAAGTTGCAACCGCTCTGGTAGAGTGAGCTTTTGCTGTCCTTTTCAAAGGCTTGTTGGCTTTGATATGACAAAATTGGATCACAGCCGATATCCATCTTGCGATAGCGGCATTTGTTATTGCAGTCCCTTCTCTGCTTTGGCCATAGGCAACAAGTAATTGATCAGTTTTTCGAATGTCCTTTGTTCTTTGAAGATAGAACTTGAGGCAGCGTTTGACATCAATTGTATGTAGCGCCTGCTCTGCAGGCGTTGATGGTTCCGGAAAATAGGACCGGAGTATAACCGGCTCATTGAGGTGAAACTGAGAAGGCACTTTAGGGATAAATGTGGGATTAGTCCTTAGAATCACATAATTCTCCTTAAATACTAAAAAAAGGGTTTCCTAATTGTGAATGCCTGGATTTCACTTACCCTCCTGGCTGAGGTGAGGGCCAGAAGAAGGGCAACTTTTCATGTGAGGTATTTCAGTTCAGCTTTATGAATGGGTTCAAATGGTCTTTTCATGAGTTGTGCAAGAACCACATTTAAGCTCCATTCCGGTGGAGTGCTCGCACCGGAGGGAAAGCACAGAACAGCCCCTTCATGAATTGTTTGATAAGGCTTGAGGTACAAAGAGAAGTGCCACTGGAAGCTCTTCTATAGCGAGAGATGGAAGTCAGATACACCTTAACCGAAGAGAAGGCTAAACCTCATTTTGCCAAAGAGAGAAGATATGGTAAAATCTGCTGTGGGGATACTTGAAATGGATGCAGGTCATTTCGTTGCACCAGACGAACAAGTTACTTACCTTCGGTAACGATATATCTGTAAGAAACATTAGTTAGTTATAGATTCCTTACCTTAGAATTACCCCCAGGCGTCAGACTGGATCCGGAAAGTTTTTTCGTCAGCAGTACCTCTGCACGTCGGAAGGTGGCGTCGGTCGGCTCCGCATCCGTCGTTGGCGTCGTGGTCGCCGGGATGACGTCGCGGTAGCTACTTAGACGCCGCCCTTGCGCGCTGACGTCAGTTCTGTACACGACTTTCCGTGCCAGAAACGCAGAGCCATGCAAGACACTGACCACTGGTGCACAAAACTAGGGCCCTGAAAGGATGTCCTTAACCCTAGAAATCAGTTCGCAGAACGGGGAGGATGGGTGGGGCGGTAAGGAATCTATAACAAACTAATGTTTCTTACAGATATATCGTTACCGAAGGTAAGTAACTTGTTCATCTGAAAGAAACACGTTAGTTATAGATTCCTTACCTTAGAATAGATACCCCAGCAATACCAACCCCGGTGGTGGGTCTGCGAACCAAGATCACACCAGAAAGTCCTGGAGAACAGAACGGCCAAAGAAGCCGTCTCTCCGGACTTGGCTGTCCAGGTAGTAGTGTTTCGTAAACGTGTGCAGCGATGCCCACGTAGCTGCCTGACAGATGTCATTCAGAGGAACTCCTCTTCCCAGGGCAGTAGTGGCTGCCGTCGCCCTGGTGGAATGGGCGCGTAGCCCCGTTGGAGGCTCCTTTTTAGCCAGAGAATAGCATGCTTTTATACACAACACAGCAATACCAAAGGGGATGATGGACGGAGCGTTAGAGCAAATCAAACACTCCCCCCCAGTCAACTGATCTGGGTTTAATCCATCATCATTCTTTAGCTCACTCCACCACCCCAGTTCAGACATGGCCATATGCAAATCAGTCTGACCCTGTGCCTCATGGGAACAGTCCAGCCCGAACTGCCAAGCCATGTCTTCCCTGGACCGGAAACAAGCATCCTGGGACCGGTTTCGGGTTCAAAACCCTCATCAGCCAGGCTATCTTGAATCCAGTGGCAAAGTGAGCAAGGGACCCACGTCTGGGCATATCCTGCCAACTTAGGGCGAACAAAGCAATACCAAAGGGGATGATGGACGGAGCGTTAGAGCAAATCAAACACTCACCCCCAGTCAACTGATCTGGGTTTAATCCATCATCATTCTTTAGCTCACTCCACCACCCCAGTTCAGACATGGCCATATGCAAATCAGTCTGACCCTGTGCCTCATGGGAACAGTCCAGCCCGAACTGCCAAGCCATGTCTTCCCTGGACCGGAAACAAGCATCCTGGGACCGGTTTATACACAACACGACCCATCGAGAAATGGTTCGCTTGTGTACGGTCCGACCTTTCTTGGCACCCACGTAGCCAACAAAGAGTTGGTCATCCATATGGAACTGTTTTGTGCAATCCAGATAGAACGAAAGCGCACGTTTTGGGTCCAGACAGTGGAGCCTCTCTTCCTCTTTCGAAGGATGCGGAGGCGGAAAGAAGGTGGGCAAAGTGATAGTCTGCCCGATGTGGAAGGCAGTGACAACCTTGGGCAGGAAGGATGGACGAGTCCTAAGGACAACTTTGTCCGGATGTACAGAGAGAAAAGGAGACTTAGAAGAAAGCACCTGGAGCTCACTCACTCGTCTGGCAGATGTGATGGCCACCAGGAACGCAGTTTTGAGAATCAAAAGCCGTAAAGGACAGTTGTGAAGCGGCTCAAAGGGAGCACACATTAAATAGGTTAAAACCAGGTTCAAGTCCCACTGAGGCATAACGAGGGGAATAGGAGGAAAGAGCTGAGTTATGCCTTTCAAGAAGCGACTTACAACCGGGGACTTGAAAAGGGAAGGCTGATCTGGAAGCCGAAGGAAGGCAGAGATGGCTGAAAGATAGCCCTTGATAGTGCCCAGAGCAGAGCCCTGCTGGGCTAGAGAAAGAAGAAACAAGAGAACCTCAGAAAGAGGGGCAGAAAGGGGATCCACAGCCTTTGCTGTGCATCATGCCACAAACTTGTTCTACCGGCAGACATATACCGTCTTAGTGGGGGGACGCCTGGCTGCCAAGATTACATCACAGACTTCAGGAGGCAGGTCGAAAGACGTCAACTGCCGCCGCTCAATCTCCACGCAAGGAGGTGGAGGCTGGACAGGTTCGGGTGGAGGACTGTCCCCTGCTGCTGCGACAGAAGATCCTCCCGAAGAGGCAGTCTGATCGGAGGATCGATGGCCATGTTGAGCAACTCGGGATACCAGACCCTTCGTGCCCAATCCGGAGCCACAAGAATGACTTGGTCCCGGTCGCGCCTGATCTTCTTCAGCACTCTGGGCAGAAGTGGTATAGGCGGAAAGTCGTACAACAGACCGCAACTCCACTCGCGACGAAAAGCGTCGCCTAGCGAGTGCCGCCTTGGAAATTCCAACGCGCAGAATTGCTGACATTGCGCGTTCTCTTCGGTGGCGAATAGATCTAACCAAGGCTCTCCCCACTGTTGAAAGAGACCTTGCACCACCTCAGAGTGAAGACGCCATTCGTGATCCATCATGCACCTGCGGCTGAGATCGTCCGTCCTGGCGGTCAGAGAACCTGCCAGGTGTTGAACCACCAGGGATATGCCCTGATGTTCCAGCCATGTCCAGAGGCGGGGGACCTCCTGACATAGGGTACACGACCCCACCCGGCCCTGTTTGTTGCAGTACCACATGGCGGTGGTGTTGTCCGTGAACACCTGCACTACTCTTCCCCGGACAGAGGGAAGGAATGCTTTCAGTGCAAGACGAATCGCCCGGAGCTCCAGAAGGTTGATGTGGAGCCCGGACTCCGCTGGAGACCAGAGGCCTCTGATCTCCACCTCTCCCATGTGGCCGCCCCATCCCAGAAGTGATGCGTCCGTCACCACAGTGTGGTCTGGTTGGGGAAGGGGTCTGCCATTGACCCAATCCTGGTTCGTGAGCCACCACTGCAGTTGCCGTGCAGTGCCCTCCAAGATCTGGACGCAATCGGACAGATTCCCCTGATGCTGCGCCCACTGGAACTTCAGGTCCCACTGCAGAGCCCGCATATGCCACCTGGCTTGATCGACCAGCAGGATGCAGGAGGCCATGAGGCCCAGCAGCTTCAGAGTCATTCTGACCGAAACCCGGGATAGAGGCTGAAAGATTGGAATCATAGCCTGAATATCCTGGACTCGCTGTTCGGGAGGATAGACCCGAAACTGCGTCGTGTCCAGAACCACTCCGATGAAGAGGAGTTTCTTAGAGGGAATCAGGTGTGACTTCAGCACATTGATGGAGAACCCCAGTGAATGCAGGAGGTCGGCCGTAGTCTGGAGGTGGGAGACGACTGCCTGGGGCGAGCCCGCCTTCAACAGCCAGTCGTCGAGGTAGGGGAAGACTGAACCCCCTGATCTGCGACCACCGCCATCACTTTCGTGAACACCCGAGGGGCACTGGTAAGGCCATAGGGCAGCACGGTAAATTGAAAATGCTCGTGGCCTACCGTGAACCGTAGGTAACGCCGGTGGGCCGGCAGGAGGGGGATGTGAAAATAAGCGTCCTGCAAGTCCAACGCTACCATCCAGTCTTCCGGGTTGAGGGCAGACAATACCTGATCAAGCGTCAACATCTTGAACTTCTCCTTCCGGAGGAAACGGTTGACGTCCCTGAGATCCAAGATAGGACGCAGGCCCTTGTCCTTCTTGGGGACCAGAAAGTAGTGGGAGTAGCAACCACGACCTACTTCTGGTACAGGAACGCACTCGATGGCTCCCTTGGCCAGGAGAGCCGTAACTTCCTGCTGGAGAAGGGCCAGATGATCCTCCGACATGCAGTGATATCTCGGTGGCATGGCTGGAGGGGTAGTCTCGAAGGGGAGGGAGTAGCCCCTTCGGACTATTTGCAAAACCCACCTGTCGGACGTGATGGTGCGCCAGTGGGGGAGGTGATGGCGAATCCTGCTGCCCACTGGCGTTTGATGGACCTGAAAGGTCGGACTAGGAGGGTTTGGAGGCTGCTGCAGAGGGGGGTTGGTGGACTGGCCCACCCACTGGCCCCCGGAACCACGATGGTTGCTCCCACGTCCCCGGCCGCGCAAAGGTTGGGTAACTTGCTGCGGCCTGTGGCTCTGGGCGGGACGTAGTGGGGCACCCCTTCCGTAGTCACGAAAGGGGCGAAAAGCAGACTGCGCAGGGCGGGTGGAGAGGCCCAAGGACTTGGCCGTAGCCCGTGAGTCCTTGAAACGCTCTAGAGCGTTGTCTGCTTTGTCGCCAAAAAGGCGACGGCCATCAAAGGGCATGTCCATCAAGGTGTTCTGGACAACCCCCTGAAAAGCCAGTCGACCTCATCCAGGCATAGCGACGAAGTGCTACTGACGTTGAAATGGTCCTGCCCAGAGAGTCGGCGGTGTCCAGCCCACAACGGATGGTAAACTTCGCCGCATCCCTCCCAGCGGCAACAGCCTGGGAGAGCACTGCCCGGGCCTCCTCCGGATACTGAGGCAGCACCTGCGCAACCGTATCCCACACCGAGTGGGAATAACGGCCCAAGAGACATGCGGTGTTTACCGACCGCAGTCCTAAGCTGGCGGAAGAGAACATTTTCTTTCCAAGGTGGTCCAGCTTCTTGGATTCCCTTTCCGGTGGAGCGGTAGGGAATGCACTTTTGGAAGTGGAGGCTTGGACTACCAAGCTCTCCGGGCTGGGGTGTTGGGAGAGGAAAGTGGGTTGCCCGGAGCCGGGCGGTGGCGTCGGGCAATCATCCTGTCCACGGGAGCCCCCGTGTTGGGCCTGGACCACGTGCCCAAAAGGACGTCGGTGAGGGCCTCATTGAATGGCAGCAAGGGCTCCGAAGAGCTCGCAGCCGGCTGAAGCACCTCTGTCAGGAGGTTAGTCTTGACCGCCACCGTAGGAAGCTCGAGGTTGAGAGCCTCGGCCGCCCTACGCAACCCCACTGCGTATGACGCTCCCTCCTCCGTAGCCACGGTAGGAGGAGACAACATGCCAAGGTCAGGGGAGGTGTCCAAACCACTGGCATCCCCCAGTTCCTCTCTCCAGTCCTGTTCACTGTCCAACTGGTCAGTCAGAGGGCCACCTGACCCCTCCCAGTCCTCCTCCTTATCCTCTGGGTGCCATTCTGGTCGAAAAGGGACCCCAGGAGTGAACAGGGGCACAAAAACCCCGCTCGGCGCCGGATCCAGCTTCGGGCGATGCCGGTCCTGCTCCGGGTCCACGTAAGGATGGAGGGGGGCCGACCGGCGTCAAACGCCGAAGTGGTGCCGGAGGAAGCGGTGCCGGTGGAGGTGTAATCAGGTCAACCGGCACCGATCCAGATCCAAGCCTGGATCCAAGGGGGGCCTGCGGCGCCGGGCCGGAGCCGTCGGTGGAGAAGGCCTAGGCCCCCCAACCGAGTCCGCGGGGCCCAAAGGCGCGCCAGCGGGTTCGGGCCGCCCAAAGATGGCATCCATTGCCTCATAGAACGTACGAAGCTGGGCGGGAGTCGCTCCGGGTCCCGGAAAGGGCAGGAAACGAGGAGTTGACTTTCGGGCTCCGCGCGCGGAGACGCTGGAGGGGCGTCCCTCGTTGGATCGGCCGACCAACGAGAAGTCGAAGAGCGACGATACTTCTTCGACTTCTTATGCTTCGACTTACCGACCCCGAGTGCGAAGACTTCGAAGACTTGGACGAATGGTGGTGGCTCCGCGACCGGTCCCTCGACCTCCCTCGCGACCGGGACCTCGAACGGCACGGAGCCGACTGCCAGTATTCAAGTAGCTTTCGGGACCGCTCCCACAAAGCCTTCGGCGCCATCGACCGGCAGTCGGAGCACGACTTGGGGCTGTGGTCGCGCTCCAGGCAAAAGAGACACACGACAGGAACCGCATGGCTTGAAGCTGGGCATCCCTCGTGCACCAGGAGTCGAAGACTCGAAAAAGAAGTCGACAAAAGTCGTGGAAAAAGTCAGTCAAAAAGTGACTGGAGGTACCGCTCTTCCCGGATCTGCTCTGGCTGGCACGGAAAAATAAAGAACTGAGGTCAGCGCGCGAGGGCGGCGTCTAAGTAGCTACCGCGACGTCATCCCGGCGACCATGATGCCAACAACGGACGCGGAGCCGACCGACGCCACCTTCCGACGCGCAGAGGTACTTCTGACGAAAAAACTTTCCGGATCCAGTCTGACGCCTGGGGGTAATTCTAAGGTAAGGAATCTATAACTAACGTGTTTCTTTCAGATACAGAATCTCTTCCATTTAAGTTTGTACGTCTTGTTGGTGCTTTCCGCTCTAGATTTTGAGAGAATATCTCTACACTCTTGAGAAATGCTCACGTAATTAAACTCCAAGAATTCAGGAGCCAGGCGTGTAAATGCAGAGACTTGGGATTCGGATGGTGCACTTGACTGTTGTTGCTGGACAAAAGAGGAGGAAACAGCTGCAGACAAATAAGTCTTGTTTCTGAGAGGTGAAGAAGTTCCGGAAACCAATGTTGCCTGGGCCACCTGGGCGCGATGAGAATCAGGCGACATCCTTCCAGCTTCATTTTGGTCAGTACTCTGGGAATCAATGGGAAGGGGGAAAAGCGTAGGCATATATCCCTGACCATCGCATCAAAAGGGCATTGCCCTGAGACCCTGGGAGGGAGTACCTGCTGGCATAGGACCGGCATTTGCTGTTGATGTTCGTGGCAAACAGGTCCAGAGCTGGTTTCCCCCATAGAGCAAATACTCTATCCAACTGGAATTGATTGAGTTCCCATTCGTGGCAATTGTCTGTAGCTCTGCTGAGAGCATCGGCCAGCGTGTTGTGTAAACCTGGAACATGCTCGGCTCTGAGAGAGATCCTGTGTTCTGTTGCCCAGCTCCACAGTTCCTGCGCTTCTAGAGAAAGCGTGAGAGATTTTGTTCCTCCCTGTTTGTTTATGTAGAACATACTGGTCGTGTTGTCTGTAAGGACCAGTACGGAGGCACCTGCTATCCTCGGCAGGAAAGGCTGTAAGAAGAGGAATATGGCCTTCAACTCCAGGCTGTTGATATGACTTTGTTTTTGAGAAATGGACCATTTGCCTTGAATTTGAAGGTCCTCCAAATGGCCTCTCCAGCCGTCCATGGAGGCATCCGTTGTCAGGATGAAATCTGGTATGTCTTGTAAGAAAGTCAACCCTTTTTAAAGGTTTGGGGTGTGGTACCACCATTTCATTGCTATCTTCATGGCCGGAGTAACGCTAATGATGTCTTTGAAAGATCCCAATGTTTGAAGCCATTGTTTTTGTAATTCTTCCTGGAGAGGTCTCATATTGAGTCTGGCCAAGAGACCCAAGTCGATCGCTGAAGATCACATCCCTAGCAGCAACTTGTATTTCCTTACTGAAACTGACTTTTTTCTTGATATGGCCATAGCCAAAAGACGTTGTCGGGTTTGACGTTCTTCCGACAAGAATGCTTTGCATTGGATTGTGCCCAATCTGGCTCCCAGGAATGGTGCTATTTGATTGGGAATGAAAGAGGACTTTTTGACGTTGAATGTAAGCAAGCGTTGGTGGTTCTGGGCGCTTCGTGGTTCTGGACGCTTGCTTTGCCGTAGAAGCCTTTAACAGCCAGTCGTCCAAGTATGGGAATACTTGATGGCCTTGAGAACGTAGAGCAGCTGCCACAGGCGCCAGGCATTTTGTAAATATCCTGGGTGCCGATTTGAGGCCGAAAGGGAGAACCTTGAATTGGTAGTGGTTACCAGCCACCACGAATCTGAGGAATTTTCAATGCTTCCTATGAATGGGGATGTGGAAATATGCATCTTCCAAATCGAGGGAGGTCATGAAATCTCCTTTGTTGAGACGTCGTAAGATCTCGGTCAAAGTTACCATCCTGAAAGTTTGTTTCCTCAGGAACTTATTTAACTTTCTGAGATCCAAAATTGGTCTCCATTCCCCTGACTTTTTCATAATCAAGAAGAAACTGGAGTAGAAACCTTGCCCTCTTTGCAGAGCTGGAACTTTCTCTTCGGCTCCTTTTGGGAGCATAACTTTTGTTTCCTTCTGCAATAAGTGAAGACGAGGGGCAGGGGTTCCCCTGGGTGGCGTAGTGTGTGACCGAAGGCGATCAAATCCAATACCCAACGGTCCGATGTTATACTCTCCCATTGCTGGAGCAAGCTGGATATCTTTGCACCCACAGGAGGGGAAAGTGAGGGGGAAGCTGGTACCCTGGTAAAATCACTGTTTTCTTCCATTGTCCCTGCCTTGGGTTGATGTTCTCTTTCGGCCCCCTTGGCGAGAGAAACCAGCCGTAGCCGGTTGACGGTAGGCAGCAGGTTGGTAGGGTATTCTACCTTTACTACGCGGTCATTACTTCGTATTACCATTACTACGCATATTTTAGTTCGCAGATGCCATTACTTAGCATGCATTTACTTAGCATGCATTTACTATGCATGTTCCATTACTTAGCATGCACTTACTACGCATAATGGAGTTACTGTGCAAATTAAAGTTTTGGGGTACAGGGGTATTTTTAGGGGTCAGGGTTGGTTAGGGTTTTGGGGTGTAGGGGGTATTTTTAGGGTTCAGGGTGCATTTAAGGTTTTGGGGTGCTGGGGTATTTTTGGGGTTCAGGGTGCGTTTAGGTTTTGGGGTGCTGGGGTAATTTTAGGGGTCAGGGTTTTGGGGTATAGGGGTAATTTTAGGGTTCAGGGTGCATTTAGGTTTTGGGGTACTGGGACATTTTTAGGGGTCAGGGTGAGTTAGGGTTTTGGGGTGCATGGGGTATTTTGAGGGTTCAGGGTGCGTTTAAGGTTTTGGGGTGCTGGGGTATTTTTGGGGGTCAGGGTGAGTAAGGGTTTTGGGGTGTAGGGGCTATTTTTAGGGTTCAGGGTGCGTTTAAGGTTTTGGGGTGCTGGGGTATTTTTGGGGTTCAGGGTGCGTTAAGGTTTTGGGGTACAGGGGTATTTTTAGGGGTCAGGGTGGGTTAGGGTTTTGGGGTGTAGGGTGTATTTTTAGGGTTCAGGGTGCATTTAAGGTTTTGGGGTGCTGGGGTATTTTTGGGGTTCAGGGTGTGTTTAGGTTTTGGGGTGAGTGGATATTTTTAGGGGTCAGGGTGGGAAAGGGTTTTGGGGTGTAGGGTGTATTTTTAGGCTTCACGGTGCGTTTAAGGTTTTGGGGTGCAGGGGTATTTTTGGGGTTCAGGGTGTGTTTAGGTTTTGGGGTGCTGGGGTAATTTAAGGGGTCAGGGTGGGTTAGGGTTTTGGGGTGTAGGGGGTATTTTTAGGGTTCAGGGTGCATTTAAGGTTTTGGGGTGCTGGGGTATTTTTGGGGTTCAGGGTGCGTTTAGGTTTTGGGGTGCTTGGATATTTTTAGGGGTCAGGGTGGGATAGGGTTTTGGGGTGTAGGTTGTATTTTTAGGCTTCAAGGTGCGTTTAAGGTTTTGGGGTGCAGGGGTATTTTAGGGGTTCAGGGTGCGTTTAGGTTTTGGGGTGCTGGGGTATTTTTAGGGGTCAGGGTGGGTCTGGGTTTTGGAGTGCATGGGGTATTTTGAGGGTTCAGGGTGCGTTAAAGGTTTTGGGGTGCTGGGGTATTTTTGGGGTTCAGGGTGCGTTTAGGTTTTGGGGTACAGGGGTATTTTTAGGGGTCAGGGTTTTGGGGTGTAGGGGGTATTTTTCGGGTTCAGGGTGCGTGCCAGGGGATAGGTTACTATTACGATTAATTTTTTGTTTTAAAGCACCAATAACGCGTTGTAACGGTATGCGTAATAATTAACTGCAAAGTAAAAGCACTTTTAATGTATTTGTATATATTTGCGAAGTAAAAGCATGTGCACTAAAATCATGCGTAGTAATGGTATTTGCGAAGTAAAAACTTCGAAGTAAATACCTGCGGAGTAACGTTATGCTAAGTAACATCATATATTCGGTTGGTAGTATTGCCTATATTGTGTCTGGTACGGCTGGTATTGTTGCGCCCTTTGGTAGTTTCCTCTGTAAGTGGAAAAACCATGTCCTTTTGCCCCTCTGAACGGTATCTTCCTGTATTGGAGGGAACCTAAGGATTTAGCTGTATCAGTGTCCTTTTTGATGGATAGAAGCGCCTCATATATATGTTTGCCAAATAAGATGTCCCCATCAAATGCCATATCCAGAGCGTTTGACTAGACCTCTGGTCTAAATGTGGTTGCTTTTAACCACCTTTGGCGTCTTAATACAGCTGCCCTTGCCAGTTGGCGGAACCCCGTGTTGGCTATGTCCATAGCGCAATCGATTGTCTCTGAGGCTGCCCGTTCTCCTTCTATGAGGATCTTTCTGGCTTTCTGCTTTCTGTCCTCAGGAATAAGGTCTAGTAGAGAAGCCATATCAGACCACATTTGTCTATTGTTGCGTCCGATGATAGCCAAAGCGTTGGCCGCCTTAATAGTAGTCGCAGCCATGGTGGAGAAACACTTTCCCATATTGTCAAGCTTACGCCCTTCTTTGTCCGGAGGAGTGGAGATCGGGGTGGCCCGGTTTTTAGACCTCCTTTGTGCTGCCTGTGAAATAACAGAATCCGGTTTCGGATGGCCAGTCAGACAAGAAGGGGAATTTTCTGGGGCTCTGTACTTTTTCTCTGTGCGAGAAAGCATTGGTGGTATTGTTGCCGGGGTCATCATTATCTTTACACCCTCTTGCCAAATGTAGTCAGTAATTGGGATTGTGCGCATTGACTTTCTAGCTTCCTCTTCAAAGTCATACAGGAAGCAGTCTATATGTTTGATTTCCATGGGGAGATGGAATCTATTAGAAGCCCTCTCCATTAAGTTGTGGAAACCCCCTATGTCTTCTGGCGGGGAATCCGCTGGATGGTGTGACGGAGGTGAAGGAGTAGGAATAATGTAGTCCTCCCAAGGGTCAGCAGCTGGATCTGGGATTTCGCCTTCTTCTCGCTCTTCGTCCAAAGAGGAAGGGTCGACCGGATCAGCCTCTTGCGTAAAAGGTCGTGGCACCGTAGATGTTGCTGGTGAACTGGGTTTCTCAAGGGCTTGAGTTTGCGCTGGTAGTACCTTGGGAACATCTTGAGATGGAAATCTTTGCTTGTAATCTGCTAGCATAGCTTGAAGATCTTGAATTAAGGTTGGCGGCAGATGAGCCATCTCTCTAGGGCGATGTTCTTGATATTCGTAGCGTTGATAATGACGCGGCGGTGCCAGATATGGCTGGTAGTATTGCTGGTCCTCGTAGTCATCGTCAAGATCCTGGCACTTCATGTGCAGCTCCGAAGGACTGTGTGCTGCTCCGTACATACCATCATCTTCCTCTTCATCCTCATCAGACTCCTGAAGATCCAAAAGGTGCGACGGAGGCAAAGGGGAGATTTTACTATAAACTGACAATTCACGATGAAAATATTTCTTCGTCACCCTAATCATCGTCGACGGGCTTCTGGCTACAGCCATTTAAAATCCTGTTGTCGACGACATCGACGGAATCATCATCGACGGAATTATCGTCAACGGTATCGTCGTTGACAGTGACGTCATCGATGGTGTCGCCGTCGATGGTCTCGTCGATATTGTCGTCGACGAACCTGTCGTCGACGGTGTCGTCGTCAGCGACAGAAGTGGCGTCGACGGTGTAGACGTCGATGGTATCTTCGACAGCTTCGTCACTGTAATTCTGTAATTCTCACCGACTGCAAAGACGGGGCAGATGTCGATGACGATGGCGTCGACGATATCTTCATCGACGGTGTCGTCGTCGATGGGGATTTTTCAATCCTGCTCTTTCCAGGATCAGATGAAGAGGCTCTGTTTTGCTTCTTTTCTTTCCGCAGAGGGGTAGAGGAAACAGAAGACGAAGAATCAGAGGAGACTTTAGAATGTTTCTCCTTTCTTGAGCACTTGCTTTCTGGAGAGGGTTTAAGGTGTTTCCTGCCCTCTCCAGAGTCTTTCTCCTCAGACCATGCTCTTTTATGAGGTCTAGGTGAACCATCACTGTCCTCCTCCGATGACTTGCGGTGCTTAGTGAACTGTAACCACAGAAGCAGCCTCCCCTCTCTGTCTCTTAAGGTCTTAGAAGAGAAAGTGCAACAGATTTTGCACTGTTTTACCTCATGGGCTGGATGGAGGCAGTAAATGCAGTCCTTGTGAGGATCATCAACATGAACTCTTTTCTTGTCACAGGTCTTGCAGGGCCTAAAAAGTCCTTTCTTATCAGACATGATGAGTAGAAATTTTGAAGAAAAGACCTGAAATGTTAGAAAACTGAGTAGAACTCAGGGAGACTCCGATCACACACGACGTGCGGTGAAAATCTGAGGGAAACTGCCTCTGCTGGGAAGGTACTAGAAGGTGCTAGCAGCTGATTGGCTGCTTTCAACATTTAGTCCTTTTTTTAAAAAGGAAATAGATAGGCTATAGAGAACATGGCTCAGGGCCATTATAGCCTATGGCTGGCATTATTTGAATACTGCTTGATTATTATACCGTGGGACTCCCATCTCGACGACGGGGAATGATTCAGGCATGTGAATCTATGAAAGATACCCCAGTACTGGATAAACATTAGACCCTTAGACCAAATGTGATCATGATTGGAATTGTTTTAATTGATTTTCCTGATCATGCTTATAAGTCATAGAAAAAGTGATCATTCTCTTTTCTTAGTATTGACAAGTCAAATCTTTTTGAAGCTCTCTTAGTGAGGGTGTGAAAACCCCTCAAAACCACTGCTGGAGGGGGTCGTATCTTCTGGAACTGGAGTTGTATACTCATCTCATTCTGGGCCAGTGGAATGAGAGGACACTGGCTGCATTAGATTGTCAACTTGGTCATCGTCTGTATAAGTGTGAACTGTAATTGGCGGATTAGAGTGGGTTACCAAAGAAGAATGTGTTAGTAAGGACATTGAAGAGAATGCATGAGGGTGAATGGAGTTGAAGGTTTCATTTGAGGTCTTGGCCAAGCTGAAGCTTGAAGTTTTGGAGGTCAAACCGGAGGGTCAGTTTAAGATTCTGGAAATTGTTTATAGTAGTCTGTAAGCACAAGCCCTAGGTCTCTAACCAAAGCTACAAGGATTGTATTTTAGCTTCCAGTGATGTTTATGAAACCTGTGAATAGGTCGTAATCATATTGCCAGGGGTCATCCTGATCATCTTGGAAGGACTGGTAAGATCTTCTAGCGCCTGGACCTTGTGAATTTGTGAGATCTGCTGAACAAAGTTTTTCAGCGTGATCATATTTGTCCTCATCTGGGTCTTGTTGATATTTGTCCTTAAGCTGGGTTGGGCTATATGCAGGGCCAAATGGACCATCGTTGTCATCCTCATCTTCTTCATTGCAACATTCAGTATCCAAAAGCTTGTGTAGCAGGCCTGGAGGGACATTGATAGGTGAGGTCTGTTCCAGCATGGGTGGCATTAAGATGCCTTTTTTCTGAGATGAAAGTGATCCTGGTGTGTTTTTTAGGGGTTTAATTGACGTCGACTGTACCATCGTCGTTGATGGTGTTGCGATGCACATAGCTGAAAAGGTAATTGTTAGTATCATCAACGGTGTCAGCACCATCAGTGTTGTCATCGACAGTGTCATTGTTGATGTCGTCGACAATGACTTTGTCTCTATCTTCAACATCGTAGTCATCGTCGATGCTGTGATCTTCGGTGATGACGGTAGTGCTGTCATCGATGGCAGCTTTGCTGATGGTTTCACTGATGACAATGAGGATTTCTTAGATGATGCTTTCTTCAATTACGACTTCATCAACAGTGATGCTAACACTAGTTTTGCTGAAGATGAAGAAATTGTTTTGGATTTGGAAGATGACCCTTCAGAGGGGCTCTTTGGAGTAGAAGGCTCTTATGATGGCTTGTGGACAGATTTACAAAAGACTTTTCTGTTAGCACTACATCAGGAAATACCTCACATGTCTCTCAGACTTTTTATGTGACTTTCTTGGAAGTTCCTCAGAAGTTGAGGATTTTGGCTCATATGAGGGTTTTTAAGAATGCTCAGAGGAAGAATGCTCTCTTTTATGCACTTTACCTGATGATTTTGAGGTACCTTCATAGTCTTCTTCTGAGGTATGGGCTTCTACTGATTTGGTTTTCTGGAGCCATAATTAAATCTGCCTGTAGGAAAGTAGGATCATTCTGGCATAGTTACCCCCACCTTTTGCCTGGTGCCAGTGTGTTTTGACTGTAGTACACTCAGATCCTGCTAATCAGGACCCCAGTGTCTGTGCTCTCCCTCCTCAATTCTTTGGTAAGTACTCTGTACATCCCACAATTAGTATACTGGTTTACCCCTGTAAGTCCCTAGTATATGATACTAAGATACCTAGGGCATTGGTACACCAGGGGTCTCCCATGGGCTGCAGCATGTATTGTGCAACCCATGGGAGCCCATGCAAACTGTGCCTACAGGTCTGCCATTGCACCCTGCATGAAATGGTGCATGCACCTTTCACTTCAGATATAAGGTTTTCCTTAAACCCCGGTCACTGCACTTAAAACCTATAAGTCATCCCTAAGGTAGGCCTTACAGCCCACAGGCAGGGTGCATGGTTCTAAGTGTGAGGGTGCCACTGCACGAGCAGAGACACGGCTACAAACTCCAGAGTCCATTCTCTGGCTCTGTAAGTGCGGGTAAACCCTTTTAATGTATGTAGTGGACACTGGCAAAGTCGAGATGTCCAGCTACAAAATGGCTTCACAGAACTCAATCATGTTTGGTATTAAACATGTTGGAATCATGCCACTACACCAATTCTGATGATAGTTGCATGATCCCATACACTGGGATGGCTCCTTAGATGACTCCCCCATGTCTACCTGTGTAGCCTTGCAGGGTCTGCGTGCAAACCAGTGCTGCTGCCGACCCCAGACACTGTTTTTCCCTCCTGCTGCTGAGCTTAACTCGGGCAGGGGAAGACAGAACAAAGGATTTCCTGTACATTAGAGGTGTAACCACCTCTCCTTTAGAAATAAGTGTCTTAGGCTGGGGTGGGGGTGCTTCCAAGCGCCTCCAGACTGCTTTGAAGGGCACATTTGGTGCTCTCCTTGAATAAACTGGTTTGCCCCAGTCCAGGAGCCCTTGGCTCCCTCTCTGGCGCGAAACTACACAAAGGACAGGGGATTGACCACCCCCCTGTCCAGCTCCTCTCCTGGGAGGTACCCGGAGCCCTGCCAGGTGGCCACTTGATTCTGCCATCTTGAATCATAGATGGGCAGAGGCCCAGGGGAGCATCTGACTGGTTAGTCCCGCAGAGTAGCGTCCCTGACCCCCCCTGATATTTGGGTCACCTAAGAAGTAGTCCTACCCCTTTCTGGGTTACTTAAGCGTTCCCCTGAGGGTGGGTCCTTAGATTTGTCCAGACTTTGTCTTCAAGAACCGACTGGCTTCACCTGAAGATTTGTCTAAAGATTCTTCTGCTGTTGGACACTGAACTCTGCTGCTGGACTGAGCCATGACCAAGATAAAGACTGCTTCTGGTAGGAAGGCTCCTACTGCAACTTTGTCTCTGTGCTCTTCCAAGTTCTGCAACCTCCGTGGCTGTGCATCCTCCTGAGTCCCCCACGAGTCTGCATGCATCAAGATAGCAAGAAGGAATCTCCCTTGGAGTGAAGAACAATGACATCCTCCCTACTTCTCCAGCGACGTGGGCACCCATCTTCTGTGTGCTGCCGAGGCCTCCCTGTTCCTGCATGCCAGAGGGTCCTCCTGGGGTCTCCAACGATTCCTGCTGGCTCTCCTGCTTGCTGAGGGCTGGCCCTGACTTACCCTTGCTGGGTAAGTCCCACAGACCTTGCTAGTCTGCAACTAAGCAATGTTTCCTGCAATACGTGTGTTGCGTTTGCCAAGGCTTGTTGGTGGTTCTGGTGGCCACTGACCCTCTTGCATTCTTCATCCGGCATCGGACAGCTCCTGTGCTCATGCATTGTTGCCTGGGCTCACACAGCTGTATCTTCAAGACCTTCGTGCTATAGCAATGTACCTCCGACAAGGGCTGACATTGTGCTCCTGCTCCTCCTGGACACCTCTGGGTGGTTTGGACTCTGCCCACTCTCTTTGCAGGTACTTCTAGTCCAGAATCCACATTTGGATTACACCGACCTGGACCACAAGACTTTGTAGCCACTGGACAGCTGAGATCCTCGATTGCCTTCAAAAGGCGGTTCCGACACCACTTCGCACCTATGCACCCGGGCTCCCTGGTTTAGGTATCCTGGTTCCCTGGGTATCCACAGGTGGGGTGTCCTCCAACCTTCCTTGATCCAATGGGTTTCCTCGGGGTCCTCTGGGAAGGGTCCTGAAACAGTGAAACTCCAACTGCAACTTCCCCACGTTATCCTATGGACACTCCCCCGGGGTATCACCTCTGCACACAGACACCTAGCAACTCTTAGTTACTTACCTGTGGTGGTTCCGTGCTCCCCCTGGTCCCTAGTTCATTGGGTGTTAGTCTTGGTTTGGTTCTCACTTCATATTCCATTTACTTAGTATATGGTTTGCCCCCCCCCCCACATGGGGGCTCATGTGTTTTATGTGCTTTACTTACCTGTTTTGAAGTATATCTTATTGTGTATTGATATCTCTGTGTAGGAGATATACCAAATCAGTTTTAGTGTTAGTGTAAAATAAATACAAGGTATTTTTCTCTCGCTGGTGTGGTTCTTTCTTGTGTGTAAGCTTCACTGACTAACTGTGGGGTAATGCACCCTCTTTACACCCTCCTGGATAAGCCTTAGCTGCTCTCCACAGCTACCCCTTCAGAGCTTTGGTTATCAGAGTCCACTACAACTATCACTAAGGGTTGCCTGGACTCAGTACAGGGTACCTCATCAATAGGTGTACACCATATACTGAGCCAGCCTTCAACACTACCCATATGAACGTTAAGGGTTTTTGTGGAAAAGATACAGTATATTTTGCAGTCCTTTGCCTTGTGGTCATGGTATAAGCAATATATGCACTCCTTGTGGGGATCTTCTGAATGAAGTCTTTTCCTGTCACAAGATTCACATGGGCTAAAAAGACCTTTTTAAAAGATTCAGCCACTGGAGATTAAGGGGAATGAATTTCCTCTCAGAAGTTCAGAAAAAGGCAGAAAAAAATTATTTTATCTGATGACTGATAAGAGCTCAGTGACTTCGTTCACACATGTGCAGTAGAAATTTTAGCCTGGTGACCTGGGTGGGGAAAGACAGAGCTTTGGAACATTTTAAAATGATGAGAGTAGGCTAATTCTGAGACTGTGTCAAAGATTTCGGCCTATGTGTAACATTGTACTGCTCTCGATGTATACTGTGGGAGTCCCAGCTCCATAACAGGGATGATTCAAGCATGTAAATCTATGAATAGATCCCATATTAGAGAAAGGTATCAATAATTTAAACCTGAGCTCAGTCTTTGGTAGCTACTACACACAGCAGACAGGCTTAACTTAAAGAAAACATGTAGAACATTTATAAATACCAAAACAGTCAAAAAGTCAAAAACACCACTCAATAAAAATGCCACTCCAATTTACAAACACGGAGTAAAATGTAATAAACAAAATAACACCAAAAAACATCATAAGAAATAATAAACAGAAACGGAGATGTGAATTTTTAAAGATTTAAAGCAAAAAGCACCAAGAAAATATAAAGCATCTATCAGTAATCACTGTTCATGGTTGAATAGGACCCAGGCACGTTTTAAGGCCAACTGCAATGAAGCGCGGGTCGCCTACACCAAGAGGGTTTATCCTGGTCAAAGATTTTACCATCTGATTTTGTCTTTGAAATGGAAATCACAATCCTCCAGGATGGCAAGTTTGTAGGCTGCATCTGCCAAAGTACTCTCCTCAGGTGGAATGTTTTCATGCCTTCGCACAGTCAACATTTCTATCTTCAGACTTAATTCTTTTGACGGAGCTCAAAACCTACATGCGGGGCAAGCCTGGAGCTATATTTGACAAAGTCCTGTTGCTGCGAGGCCCTGCTGCATCTCCGGAGATCTTGGAAGTCCAAAAATGTTCTAGGTCCCAACTTTTCAGAGTTTCTTGAGCAGCTCCTCTAGGTCACTTCTAAGGTTCCCAGGACCTCAATGACAACACATAAGGTCCAGGACTCACTCCAGCAGAGGCCACCAGCAGAGTTAATTCCAGTTCCAGCTGCCATTGTTGCGGTCATGTGGGCACTTCAGGAAAAAAAAGCCTCTTGCCGCTGGTTGTGCCCTTGTAACCATTCAGAAGGTCAGCAGAGTCCATTAATTAGCCCTGGGTACAAGTGGGACCATGTCCAGCCCTTCATGTCTTCACAAAGGTCTCAAACAGCTAGTCCAGTCCTCTTCTATTCTTTCACAGGTCCAGAGAGTATTCTGAAGAACTGTGGGTGGAGTGCCGACTTGATACGTTTCACTGGCCAATGAGAGGGAGTGACCCCTGGACACTCCCTAACCAATGAGTAAAATGTTTCAGGGGAAACCATTCCCACTTTTTAGAACATACTGTTTGCCTTCGTGTAAACTATCCCACAGTGCACTATTGTAAGGGAAATCAAAGATGGCACAGGTGTTCTGCCCTTGACTGTAGCCTGTAAGCCAGCCTTGGGTGTGTTTAGAGAAATTAGCAGTCCCCTCCTCCTAAGCTACTGCAAACTGGTTCTGGGACCAGTTCCTGCTCCTACTGGGGTGGGACCCAGCTTGCTACAGAGGGTTGAAGATCAAAAGCTTCCCTTCCTTAGGCTTCCCCTTACACTTGATTTATGAATTGACAGGTTGAATCCTTGCCCCTTTGAGGTAAATCAAACTTCTGAACTATCCCAGGTTCTCTTCGTGGGCTGACAGGTGTTACATACCTCACACCCAGCCCATCCTGCCCAACAGCCCTAAACCATTGTCCTGCTCTGGTTGCAGTTTTCACACCTCGTTAAAGTAAAGCATTGGCAGGGGCAGCTGATGGATAATGTTAATTAGGCAATTGGAGGTTCAGGAAGCTAAAGTGTAACCTTTTAAATATAACCAAAAATCAGAATTCACCAGCAAATTGAATGTTTAATAAATATCATCTCTGTAGCTTATCCCAGTCCAAACTTAGCAAACGTATGATTCTATTCTGCACTTTAGTTTCTCTAATAGTACATCTACAGCCCTTCCCAGTGAAAATAGCTTTTGGTGGTTAGTCACTGTACGTTCATGCCTACATTAAATTATTGCATGTACCACTTATACATACTATGCACCCTACATTGTGTGCTACATAGCCTACTGAGAGGTGACTTATTTCATATTAAAAATTAAAGTTCTTTCCATTCAAAATGGTTACTTTGAAAAGTTCAATTGCAGGTTTAAAAGTTGAAGGAGTCGAGCCGCCGAGCAGCATGGCCGCTTTCTGAGGCGGCTCTGACCGAGCGCACCCGCTCCGGAGTAAATCCGCTCATTTATCCGTGTAGTGATTACTGGCAACTTTCAGAGATTATATCCCCGGAATGTAGTGTGAGCTGATCGATCCACTCCACTGCTGATTCCAGCTGGCAGGGCTGGAGATCGACTTGACCACGCACTCCACTATCGGCAGAGGTGTCTGCGTGGGGGGAGGGGTGCGTTGGCCCCGGATGCGAGCAGTGGTTCTGTCCCCGGATCATCGTCTGCGGAACAAGCGGCCGTGCCGGCAACTGTCTGATTTTCACCGGGACCGGGGCGGACCACCCACGAGTTCCCACTGACTGCGGGCGGAGTGGCTTGGCAGCGGACGGAGCACGCACATCGCGAGGCCCGGCGGCAGCCTAGGCCCGCATAGCGGAGGTGAGGAGAGTCCATTACAGCCTGCGCCCCACTGAAACAGACGCTATGCAGAACATCACCCCAGCGTGAGCCGGACCGGGCTCTGAGGGCTGCCGGTGCTGAGCCGGCCGTGACTGTGGTCTGCTGTAAGTAGCAGAGGGGGGGCGCCCGGTCCTTGGCCGTTTTTGTGGGCCGCGGCTGAAGCGGCCTGGAGGCCCGAGGCCAAAACCTTTGCTAGTGCACATTGCGCCCCCGCGCCTCACCCAGATGCCGCCATACCTTCTGCCTCCCTGGGGGTTGCTTGGACAGTGAGGGCGGCATAGCTCTTGCTTGTCCTGGGCGCGGAGCCCCTCGTCGCAGCACACAGTCCACATCGTCTGCTGGCGCCAGGGAGTCGGGATTGTCGGAGCGGGCGGGTCGGCCCGGTTACAGTGTGGGAGAGTGGGCCCTTCCCCCCCCGGAGTTGTGAAGGGGCGACTGGGTGCTTTCTAACCCTGAGCAGCAGCTTACAACTTTGTGGACCAGGCTTGGTGGCGCAGACGACACTCTGGCATGTTCTAGCCTGATTTGCCCTCTCTTTACTTGCTGCCTATACCGCCCCCATCAGTTTGAGTTGTCCAGTTGGGGCCAGAGGATTGGGTTACTACTCAGGCTGGTCGTGCTCAGCGGCCTTTTGGGGAGCTGTTGGTGGACTGCGGGCCTATATCTCATCGCTGTTTTGGTCCCCTGTCGTTGAGGGTGCGGGCCTGCAGACGTTGCGCTGTTGTTCTGACCACGCACTGCCTACCGACTCTGCATACAGCCCTGCGTGCAAGTCTCCACCAAGCGGTGCTGTGTAAGGGGATAGTCGCTATTTGCCTGCCTGCCCTTCTCTTTCCGTTCAACTACTGCCTGAGGTGACTTGGTCATGGCTGGGGGTCGCAATTCCACGGCCGCAGTCCAGGCCAAACTGGAGAAATTCGCATGGGACAAGGGCCCTGGAGCAGCCCCAAAAGGGAGCGATGCTCAGACGGAGAAGCGACAGCTGGAAGAGGGGGCAAAGGAATTAACATTACAAGACATCCTCACAGCCATTACTACGGTCTGTACTTCGCTAGAGTCAAGAATTGACTCTGTAGCTACAGAGGTCTCCCTCATTAGAGCAGACATGCGTTCTATGAACACAAGACTGCAAGAGGTAGAAATGAAAGCGACCTCGCTTGTCACTGACACTTCTGACCTGCAGAGCAGGGTGGACAACCTTCAGGCCCATACTACTAAACTGGAGGCGCAGCTGGACGACTATGAAGGGCGCTCTAGGCGCAACAACGTACGTATACTGGGGGTCCCGGAAAAGGCGGAGGAGCCGGCAGCGGACCTGTTCGTTGAAGAGTTGGTCACCACTTACCTAAAACCGCCCAGGCTCTCTAGCTTCTTCTCAGTCGAAAGGGTGCATCGTGTGCCAGGGGGCCGGCCGAGGCCCGGGGCCCCCCCGAGACCCATTGTGGCCAGGATTTTTAACTATAGGGACCAAGACATCATCCTGCAGGCAGCGCGGGTGGCACCCCCACTCGAATTTCAAAACAGCACAGTGACTTTCTTCCCGGACTTCACCCTCAAGGTGCAACGACAGCGAAGGAGCTTCTTAGATGTCAAACGGGCGCTCCGTGAGAAGGACCTCAAATATGCAATGCTCTTCCTGGCCAAGCTGAGGGTGGAGTCGGAGGGGAGGGCCTGGTTCTTCGCCACCCCGGAGGAGGTATGGGACTGGCTCGGCTAGCGCTTGGCAGGACGCAAGAGCAATCGCACCCCAAAACCTGGCGGATCAGGGGTCCGAGGCAATCCTAGTGGAGGTTCCCTGCCTGGCGGCCACGAGGCAGCAACGGGAGAGACTGGTTGAACGGTTTGTATGTTTGTGACACTGGGGTGTTGTGCCCTATCTGTCAACCGATTGAACTGGGCTGCGGACGGATCCCTATTGTGGCCGTACCTGCTGCTGCATTGTGTTTATGGATGGGGCTGTTAAATTGTAGAAAAACTGCTATTTTGATTTCATGATGTAGTACCTCTGTATTTTGCTTGTCTTAGATTCTCACCAGTTGCCTTTTTGTCTGGGGCGGGTGCCCGGCTGGTTACACGCACCTTCAAGTTTAAGGGGTGGGCGATAGGCACTCTGCAAGTTTGGGATGGCGGGAGGTTTTGAATCCGCCATGCAGGGATGCAGGGAGGGGGGGTCGAATTTTGTTTGTTGGGGGGGTTGGGATCCTGTGCACATCGTCTCTCCGTCAAGAAACAAACTCAGTTTGGAAAACAGCGCTTTTTGCTTTGTGCAGGATTGGGGGGGAGGGGATATTTCACTCACTTTTGTTTTATGTTCCATAGGTATGACAAATATGCCACTATTCATGGAAGGGCAGTTGCTATGCACAGGCTCCTAGTAGCTTTCCCCACTGGGGGGGTCCACCGTTACGATCCGCATCAGGGGCATTCATGGGAGGTAGCCCCCGCGTCTGAGCAACCTTACTCCTGGTTATGACGGGCACGGCCACTAGACAGGGGCTCAAATTTTTGTCGTGGAATGTGAATGGGCTTGGGGATAAAATCAAAAGGAGCATTGTGCTCCAATTCTTGAAGCGGCACTCCCCCGATGTAGTCCTTTTGCAGGAAACACACTTGCTTGGCAATGCCTGTAAGGCCATGTCGAGATGGGGATTTAAACTGGTTGCGCACTCTGCATTTGGATCCGGCTCCCGGGGAGTGGGCATAATGGTACGGAAGTCGTTCCCCATGACAATTGATCTTGTCCGCACAGACAGCCTTGGCAGATTCGTCGCTACTTCTGGGACCTGGGAGGGAAGTAAAATCAATCTTCTTTCTGCTTATGTGCCGCCTGGCTTGCATACCCAGGCCTTTGCGGACCTCGTGAATCTCCTTTTAGGGTTACCGGAGGGTAGAGTACTAATTGGAGGCGACTTTAATTCCATCATCTCTGACTCCCTTGACCGATGGCCCCAGAGGACTTTGCCTTCCTCCCGGACGAGGATCCACAGTTTCCTAGGGGCGTTGGGCCTGGTGGATGTCTGGAGGAGACTGCATCCGCTTGAGCAACAATACACGTTCTACTCAGGTGCACACCGCAGTATGTCCCGAATAGATTATATCCTGACGCCAGCTCATCAGATTGATAGTGTCAAAGAAATACAACATCTAGCCAGAGGAATTTCCGACCATTCACCGGTTCTGTGTTGCCTTGAGGTGGGGGAACCCACCATTGGCCGCACGGCCCGATCAACCCCTGGTTTCTTAAGATTCCCCAAATTAGCAAAAAGATCCTGGAGGACACAGAACTATACTTCCAGGAGAATGAAGGGTCAGTAGAATCTCCGGTAATGCTCTGGGAGGCCTACAAAGCTGTTATTAGGGGGTGGCTTTAGCCCAAATAGCGGGACTGAGTAAGGAGAAGCGTGCCGGTATGACCCGCTTGGAGGGGGATATTTTGCATTTAGAGGGTTTACTTCGAGTGCAGGAATCAGAGGAGGCACGACAGGCATTACACATCAAAATCAAGGAATACACTGACTTAGCCACTGAGGCCGCCAAATCGCATTACAGAGCCACACTCAGTCGAATTTATGATGTTGGGGATAAGGCTGGCAAGTTGCTGGCGTGGTTGGACCGCAGAGACCAGGCCCATCGGGTCGTGGTTGAGATAGAGACAGACTCTGGCTCCCGCCTTACTGCCCCGCAAGACATTGCTGACGCTTTCGGCTAATACTATCAGGCCATCTACACGTCCCAAACGCCGCACGCGGAGGAGGAGGCTTCTGCCTTCTTGCAAGATATATCATTGCCTTCGCTCACCGTGGACGAGCGTCTTGACCTCGACCTCGACATCACTACTGCCGAGGTTGAGAGAGCTATCCATGACTTTAGTGGGGGGAAAGCGTCGGGCCCTAATGGCCGGCCTATTGAACTCTTTAAACTCACCGCGGGTAAATCAGCCCCCTATCTCACTAAAATGTTCCTTGAAAGTAAGGAAGTGGGACTGCTACCCGCAGACCAGAGGCTGGCTAACATCGTGGTTATCCACAAAGAGGGCAAACCGAGTAATAAGTGCTCCTCATACCGTCCAATTTCACTGCTCAATAGCGAAGCTAAGGTTCTCGCAAAGGTCCTCGCCTCTCGCTTGTTAAGGGTCATAACCCGCCTGGTTCATCCGGACCAGTCGGGATTTATGCCCGCTAGAAACACCTCCCTCAATCTGCGCAGACTCCATGGGGTGTTGTGCAGTGCGGATACAATACGAGAGGACGCGGTGGTGGTCTCTCTTGATGCTGTGGCGGCATTCGACACCATCGAATGGCCCTACATGTTCGCTGTCCTTCATACATTACGTCTGGGCCCTGAATTTATCGGATGGGTTCTGCTCCTTTATCAGCAACCACTAGCCCAAATAGTAGTCAATAACAGGAAATCCTTCACCTTCGTTCTTAGCAGGGGCACCAGGCAGGGATGCCCTCTGTCCCCGCTTTTCTTTGCCTTGACCCTCGAGCCGCTGGCGATGTGGGCCCGTAAAGACCCCGTTATCAGGGGCCTTAAGTGGACCTTCGGATGGGAAGACCGTATATCGTTATATGCGGATGACATCTTGCTCTATTTGGCATCACCGGTGGTATCCCTGAACAGGGTCCTGAATATATTTCGGGTGTTTGGCAGATACGCGGGCTATAAAATAAACTGGACAAAATCAGTGCTCTAGGTCCTCTATGGGGGCACGCCTCCGCTCCCTTGGGACTTCCAGCTAGTGGAAACAACTGACGGCTTCAAGTACCTGGGGATATGGGTCTCTAAGGACCCGTCCAGGTTCTACGAGCGCAACCTCCTGCCGCCCCTGTTACGTCTTAAGTCTGATGTCCGACATTGGAAATCCCTACCTCTATCTCTCCTGGGACGAGCAGCGTTATTCAAAATGACGTCCCTTCCCAGATTCTTGTACGCTCTGCAGAACACTCCGCACTACGTAGAATCCTCGTATTTCAAAGAAGTTGACAGTCTCATACGGGACCTGCTCTGGGAGGGTAAACCCCCACGCATAGCCACGCACAAGCTCACATTGGGGTGGTTTGATGGGGGAATCGGATTACCAGACATCAGGAAGTACTATTGGGCGTCTCACCTTGCAGCAATTAACCAATGCACGTATAAACCACAAGGCGACCCCGCCTTCCAGATCGACAGGTGGCTTCTGCCGGGAAATAGCTTTGAAGGGGCGCTATATGTGCGCTCGTTGAAGCCCGCCCTGACCGGCCCCACTGGGCACGCTGTGCAGGTGTGGAAGGCCGCCACGAAAAGCTTGGGGTGGGAAGGAAAGATTACGCAAGCCACCCCACTTTGGCACAGCGAACAGCTGGGTAGACTGATCCGCTCGAAGGGATTCGAACGCTGGGACCTCATAGGCATATCCAAGGTGGGAGACATGTGGCAAACGGGTGATGTCATCCCTTTCACTCAGTTGCAGCAAGAATACGAGCTGGCGAGTCCCGAACACTTTAGGTACCTCCAAATCAGGCATGCTTTACTTGCTGCAATCCCTAGAGAAGAGTCTCTCCCTGAGTCCTCCCCACTTGAGGACAGGGTCTTGGATGGCGACCTGCCTGAGCAGGCCATATCGCTCATTTATAAAAAGTTGATCAACAACACAGCAGATCCCCTGGTCCAGCTGAGGGCAAAATGGGACCACGATGTGGCGGGATTGGACGACGAGGAATGGCTGGCGGCGGTGGCCTCTCCCCGGGAGGTGGCCATTTCCTCCAGGCTTCGCTTGGTACAGCTAAAGCTTCTCCATAGGTCCTACCTGTCTGGTCCCTTGATGGTCCGTATGGGCTATGGCTCAGATGGTGGCTGTTCAAGAAGGTGTGGACAGGAGGGGACCTTTATTCACACACTCTGGGAGTGCACGACTATCCAGAGGTACTGGGCAGCGGAGGTGAGACTCATGGAAAGGGTGTTGGGGCGCGAGATAGACTGCAACATAAAGCTAGCCATTCTAAACGCTTGGGGTCCGACTGATCTAACTTCAAAGGAGTGGATGTGGGTGACCTTGGGGTTGATGGTGGCAAAGCGAAATATAGCGAGATTATGGAGGGCTCAGAACCCGCCAAGCATAGGAGATTGGGGTAAAGACATGGACTGGAGCATGGTCACAGAAAAAACCATATACGAAGCTAGGGGGTGCCCCAACAAATGGACTCAGGTTTGGGAAAAGTGGAACACCCACAGGGGTGGAATATGCGAACCTCCAAAGAGGAGGTAAGAACCTGTTACACAGGGTCAGTGTACGCTTGGACCGTGATGGCCACGTTGTTCTATACCTAATCTATACGGAATCTCCCTTGTAACATTATTGCATTGTCATTGCCTGTACCAATTGTAGGAGAGTAGGATCTGCTTCACATGGGTACCCCCACTTTTTGCTGATGCTTCACTGTTTTTCGACATTAGTCTGGCTGGGGCCCTGCTAATCAGAACCCCAGCCTAGCTGCTTCCTCTCTAAAATGGTTTCCATGTGCCTTAGGCACATCACTGATTGGGATCTGGAGTGCCCTTATAAGTCCCTAGTATATGGTATACTATGTACCAAGGGCATAGGTACCTCAGAGGCCTGCCAGGGGCTGCAGCATGTATTATGCCACCCCTGGAAGGCCATCCAAACTGACACCACAGGTCTGCTACTGCAGCCTGGGTAAGGTGGTGCATGCACCCCTTACTGTGGTATAGGTTACCTATATCACAAAATACATACACACATATAAACCTATAAGTCACTCCTAAGGCAGGCCTTATCAATCCTAAAGGCAGAGTGCGTGGTTCCTATGTGAGAGGGTGCCCCTGCATGAGCAGGGCCCCTCTGCAGCGTTCGGGGACCATCTCTGATGCTGTTTGTAGTGCAGCCTGACCATATACTCTTAAGCGCATTATAAAATGCTAACTTTGGAATGGCTGCACCTAAACATGTCGTGTTTGGTGTCAAACATCTTGGAATACTACCCCCCCGCCAATCCTGGCGGCGGGGGTAGCATTCCACCCTTCTAGAGGGAAAGACATGTTAACTCTGACTAGTCCGGTAACTTCTTTCCAGAGCCCTGGCATCACAAAATGGATGCTGCTGCCACAGACACGAGTCTGGCCTCCTGCTGCTGGACGAAACTCCGGCAGGGGAGGCCTGGACAATAGGTTTCCTGTCCCAGGGAGGTGTGACCACCTCCCCAGACAGGATAATGTGTATTGGGGCTGGGCGGGAGCACTTTCGGGTGCTTTGAAGTCCTGCACTGGGGGCCCATTTGGTGTCCCTGTGCATACCCCAGTTCAAACCGGATCAGGGGCTTGCAGCCCCTGCTTTGGCGCGAACTGGACAAAGGGAAAGGGGTGTAGCCACCCCTCTGCCCTGACCCACCCATAGGTGGGGCCACAGAGTAGTCCAACCCCTATCTTTAGAATAAAGGTAGGAACCCAGTCCTTAGGACTTTAGATTATCCCTGGACGAAACTCTGAAACTGAATCCTGGACCTTCGACGCTCTACTCACGATTAGAGGACTGAAGAATCTCCCTTGGGGTCAAGGAGTGACTCCCCTGCTTGGCAGGCACCAAAGAAGCATCTGTCCGGTTCGCATTTCTGAAGCTCCTGTCGGACGCCGAAGTCATCGCATCACCAGAGGTGGATTCTCAGACTTCCCCGAGGCTACCCTGAGTCCCCAGCAAAGCTGAGGCCCGTGGCTATCGTGGGTGACTTGAGACCGTGACCCCTGGACACCGAGCACATTTGCAAGTGCATCCTTTTCTGGGTCTCCCAAGAAGTCGTGCTTTGGGCTCCGAGTAGCTCTAGCCTCCAGCACCACCTGCACCGAAGATCACTGGCCCCCACTCCACGAGTGTCCTGTAAGCCAGATCCACGTGCGGCGTCACGAGGCTCCTTCGCGGTCGCTAGCCCGTTGGCTAGTAGCCCTTAACGAAGGCCAATCCTTTTCTTACTTGGCATCCTGGTTGCTCCAGGCCTGCCCTCACTTACCCTCGCTGGGTGAGTTCCACAGACCTTCCTGGTCTGCACCATCGACGATCTACATCTTCACCGAGACTTGCCGTTGCCAAGGCTTGTTGGGTCCAATCCGGTCGCCGACACCTCAGCACTCGACAGACATCGTGTACCAGCCCGAACCCTGCTCCTGGTCGCCGACAACGCCTCCTGGACCTCGTGGCTGAAGAGTCAAGACGACCGTCAACGCACCTGAAGCACTCGACATCGGCGGGCATCTGTCCATCGCCTTCCTGGTCACTGGCTAGTGACCCAGACTCTGTCCCCTCTGCTTTCAGGTTCTTCAGAACTCCGATCCACTCTTGGATCCACCCGGACACTTTTCTCTTGGCCGCCAGCAGCACTTTGCAGCAGATCGCCATTCGCATCGACGACGAAACCCGACCCCGAAAGGCACCTATGCACCCGGCTTCCCTGGGTGAGGTAACACGAGTACTCCGGTGCTCCCGTGGGTAGAGACTCTTCAAAGTCCTAGATCTCAAAGGGTTTTGTCCTAGTCCTCTTTTAAGTGTCCCTTTTCTCTAATTTCACGATCCCGACTTTCTCCATAGAAGTCAACGGCGTATCGCGGTTGTGTATTTACACTGCACGCGTCTCCCGTGGGTCCCCTGTGTCACTACCTTGGGTGGTTCCTTGTGGTCCAAGCACTTCTAGAGGCTCTAGGCCTAGTGTCTAGTTCAGTCGTGGTTCGCATACCACTTTATTGGTATATGGTTTGGTACGCCCCTAGGGCCCAAACGTGTATTTGTGCTATTACTGTGATTTAATAACTTCTAACTTATGTACTTCGAACTCTAGCCTCATAAAGAGACTAGAGGGGTGTGTTTAGCAATAAATACATATATTTTGAATATATACCTGGTGTGGTGCTCTTTCATTTGGTCACTCAAGAGATTATAGACTGGTAAAACAAGCTGCTTTACATTCCTTCAAGACTTAGCCTGAAGGCTGCTCTCCATAGCTACCACTAGGATAACTTTCAATAAGGTTGTCTTTAACCTATCTCCAATAAGGGGTTGTTTGGACTGGTGCAAGGTGCCCACTATAATTAGTGGACAGCATATACCAGGCCAACTTCTCACACCAATTGTTTTTGTTTTCTTTTTATGTCATACCTTGTTTTCAATAAAAAAAGAATTTATAAAAAAAAAAAAAGTTGAAGGAGTCAGGCTACAAAGGTAGGCTTGGATTTCATGCACCACATAGTATGGCCTTACTGGGAAATTAAATCTGCCAAACAAGAGTTAGCCAATTTCATCATGTTTTAGGGGTCAGACCACACACACTGGGGACTGGACAGCAGTGCCCCAGTATACAGACATTTGACTGTAGTGTTTGTGGCTTTGGCCTTTGGAAAGATGGAGTGTTATGAGAAGTACGAGGAGTTGGAGGTCGAACAGCCGGAGATTGTGGATCGATGAAAGACTGTGTTTATGATGCAGGGTTTGAAGGCTCTGGGAATCTTTTGTAGTAAACTGCCAACATAAATCTTAGGTGTTTTGCCAAAGCTCTTGAAACCTGTATTACCTCTTCCTCATATCAAATGTCCTTTTCATATTGGTCATAATTCTCCAAGTATTAAATAGGTCTGACCTTGTGTGCTTCTCTGTTGTCGAGTTGCATAGAAAAATATTCACCATCCACATATTCATCATACTTTTGTTGGTATTTCGCATGGACGTCCATCAGACTATAGGTTAGGCCAAAAGGACCGTCATCATCTGAGTCCTCAACATCCACTAAGTAGCTTAGAAGAAGAGGTGACATCTTACTGAATGATGTATGTTCTGGCATTAAGGGTATTGGTAAGGCTTTTTTGGATACAAGGGTGATTTCTATTCACATCGAAGGTTCCATTGACGATGTGTTTGTCGCCAGTGAAGTTGAAGTAATAGCTGACTGGAGGGCCATCAATGGTGAGGTGACCATCATCGTAGCAGTAGGTTCTACGTCATTGTTGTTGTGGTCGCTACTGCTGTTGATATGAGCAACACTGTTTTCATCTATGGGACTTTCGTCATTGATTTATCTGCTGTCAACGGTTTTTCTGCGGTGACAGTTCAATTGGCGGTGTTGACGATCATTTCCTAAATTTGTGGGATACCTTACCTGATAGAGTTGAAGGTTCAGATTTTGGCTTATACTTAGAAGAAATGCCTTCTTTTAAGCACTTTTGAGAAATGACGGACTTTGCTCTTCAGACAGCCTGTGGTGGCTCTTTTTGATACCTCTTTGAGAGGTTCTTGTTCCGTTCGATGTTGGGGTGGAAGACCCTCTGATCTGTCTCTTTTATAAGGTTTCTGGAAGATTCTGAGGTACCCTCACTGTTATCTCCAAAGCTGTGGGTTCCTTGACTTTACGTTTTTGAAGCCAAACCCATTATCTGCCTTCTATGTCGTTTACGGTTTTTGATGAAGAGGTGCAACTGATTTTGCAGTCATTTATCTTTCCACAAATGCCACAAGGCCTGAAGAGGCTTTGTTAGATGTTTCTGACATGGTGTTTAGTCAGATTTAAGTCAATTAGCGTTGAGAAACTGACTACCAACAGAATTATACTGAAGAAAATTGAGAAAAGTTGAAATGTAGTACTTCTTCTGAAGTAGACTGAGCAGAGCTCAGGGAGACTCCCATCAAATGATGTGCTGAGGAAAATCTGAGGTATGATAGCTCTGAGGGGATTGGTTATCAGGGTGCTGCAGTCTGATTGCCTAAAGTTTAGTTCTTTTTAAATCAAGTATATAGTATACTAAATAGAATGTATTTAGGGGAATTTCCATTATGGTCATAAACCCTGAATAGTCCCGCCCACGTGTGGGGATCTCAGAGCAGTTCTTCAATATATCTTCTTAAGTGTGGAGTTTCGCCTTTCTTCTGAAAGGTCTGCAAAGACACTTAAGAAAGAGACAGATTATGCACCCTATATGCCTAGGCTACAATGGCCATATTCTTCACCATGAAGACAGAATAAGGTATGTGAGGATAATTTGAGATGATTTGCAAACAGCATAAATACCCCTCACAAACTCTTTTTTATGATAGAGATGAAGGAGGGCAGGACAGAGTAGACTCATAGGCTGTCATTATAAGGCTACAAAATAGGCTGTGCCTTTTCAAATTATCCTCATATACCATATTCTGGCCTTTTTTGTCTTCATGATGAAGAATTTGGCCATTGTAGCCTAGGTATATATAAGAGGGTGTCTTATTGGTGGGAAGACCCGGAAAAGGCCTTTAAGAAATTCCTTAATAAGTCTGTTAGACCAAAGAGATGGTTGCTTCCATGTTGCCTTGAGGTGAGAAATAAAGACTAAATGTACTATGACTGAAGAGTATGTCAGACCTAAGTTTGACAGGTTTAGAAGATACAGTAATATATGTTGAGGCAGCAAAGTTATAGGATTCAATTTCTTTTGAGCACACCATGAACAAAAACATTTCCAATTTGCTGTCTACATCTTATTGGTGGACCCCGCTCTTGCTCTAGATTGTATTTCTCTACAGTCTACAGAATATCTAATAGATGGAATTTTTTGGATTCAGGAGCCATACTGACAAATTCTGACATCAAGGCTCAGGATGGAGAATTTGCTCATTGCGGCGACACAGTAGGTTCTGTGTTAGTTCCAATCTTATTTGCTGCTGTTCTGAGAAGAGAAGTAGCTGCATAAATCAATATTGTCTTGGAAATCATGGAGCTATGAATATTATGCCGCATGGCTTCCTGGTCATTTTCAACAGCACCATTGGTATCAGTGAGATTGGGGGAAATGCAGACGCATTGGTCTCTGACCAATTTATCAAAAAACATTCCCCCCATGATTCTGGTAGGGGGTGTCTGCTGGCCTAATAGTTGCAGTTTCGGTTCAGGCTGGTAGCTAACAGGTCTAGTTTTGTTTTTCCCCAGAGACAAAATATCTTCTTTAAGCTGGCTTACTATAGCACGCACTCATGACATTTTCCTGTTATTCATATTTGATCAACGAAAGAACGCATTTTCTGCAACCACTGTTCATCTAATGTCACATGAAATGGCTTGATGTGAAAGCTGCAGTGCGGGATCAAGGGAATGCAAGATGACATCATCCCTAAAAAGGACTTTAAATTCGTAATTTGGTTTTCCTTTCCTTTTGCAGGTGAATCACCAGAGCTGCCAGGCAAGATACTCTCTCTCCCTGTGGGAAAGGCTTTGTTGAATCTTGTGTCTAGAATATCTCATAGAAATTAAATGCTCCTTCGAGGGTGTAATAAAGATTTCTACTTGTTTAATGTTAGTCCTACATTCCTGAAGAGCAATAGACAGTTTGTTCTATACTCTGTACCTGCACTTAATACTTTTGCCTTGATTAGACGATTGTCTAAATATTAGTTGATTGGCTAAATAAGAGAATACTTGACAACCCTGTCTCCCAAGGTAAGCAGCTGCTGGTGCCATGCATTTCGTAAAAGTTTGTGGGGTAGATTTGAGACCGAAGGGAGGACTTTGAATTGATAATAGTAATCAGCCCCAGGAACCTCAGGCATCTTCAATGAGGGGAGAGTAAATGGGAATAGGGAAGTATGAACCCTGTAGGTCCAAAGATGTCATATAGTCTTTGTTTCGTAGAAATTGTAGAACTTCCTCCAACATCACCATGCAGAACTTTAGTTTTCTTAGATACTTGTTCAGTTATCAAAGATCTAAAATTGCCCTCCACTCTCTTTTTCCTTATGAACAAAAAAAGAGAATAAAAGGCCAAGTTCTTTTCTGACTTTGTAACAAATTCTATTGCTCCCTTTTCCCAACATGATCTTGATTTCCTTCTGCAGCAGATCCAGACAACAATGGTTCATATTCTGTGGTGGTGCAGTTGCAAGTTTTTCTACAAACTCTAACGTGTGACTGTTTTTATATGATTGGACACCCAATGGTCTGAAGTAATGTTGACCCCGTTGTTGTAATGAGAGGCGGTCTTTCCACCTAGAGGAATCCTGTGAAGTACTGTGGCCAAGTTGTCAATATTTCCTTGAACTTTCATTGCTCTTAGACAGGTTTCCAGCTTTCTTGCAAGGGGCTTGTCTATGGAAGGAGATAGATTGTGGAACCCTATATTGCTGTTGATAGGATTGATGATACTGGTATTGAGGAATAGTACACTGCTGGTAACTGTAGGGTTGATAGCCCCCTCTGTATATGTAAATATTTCTTCCTTGTTCACCTTGAAAGGACTGGGTGCATCTTTGCTGAAGCACTCCAGTGTATCTTGATGTTCCTGATTTAAAAGAATGCAGAGCCTCATCTATATGGCGGCCAAATAAAGTCTCACAGTCGTATGGCGTATCTTATTTTCTGCTTTGCACTTCAGGCCTAAAGGATGTGGCTCGCAGCCAACCTTGCTTATGCAATACAGCTACTCCAGCTAGCTGTCTGAAATCAGTTGATGTTATGTCCACAGCCGTATCAATAATTGCTGAAGATATTCTTTCTCCTTTCTGAAGAATTACCTTTTCCTCTGATTTTTTGATCATCTGGCAAATGATCCAAGTATGGTCCTATGTCGTACCATGTCTGACGGTCATATCTAGAGAGTATCGCAAAAGCATTTGATGCTCTGATAGATGTGGCTGCTGTAGCAGAAAATTGTTTGCCAATATTGTATAGCCTCTCTCTGTCCTGCATGCTGCACAGGGTGATGTTGGGTTTCTAGATCGCCTTTGGGCAACTTGCATGACAGGCGAGTCAGCTCAGGTATGGCCAATAAGATACACAGGAGTGTTTCCTGGTGCCTTATATTTTTCTTCTTGGCATGGAATGACTGTCACAACTGTGGCCGCTGTCATCATAATTTTTAGGCCTTCTGCCCAGATGTGATGGATTATTGCAATTTTTAATAGTCTTTCCGGCAGGTTCGTAAAACTCATAAAAGAAACAGTCTTTCCAATTTGCAGTTATTGGTAAGTCAGATCTTCTTGACACTCTTTCTATTAAATTGTGGAAGCCCCTGATGTTATCTGGTGGAGATTTCACCCTTGCAGAAATGGTGTCATCTGGTGTGGTGGCCACATAGTCATCCCATTCAGGGCCTGAATTTTAGGGGGCACTTGCTAGCTGTCCGTTCTCTTGGTCATCACCTGTAGCTGGTGCCCACAGAGTAGTAGGCTGTGGCGCCAGTAGTGATTGGTGCATTGATAGGGTCTTTGGTTTACTGGGAAGCAGAAAGTGTGAAGGTGTATGTGGTGTTCTTGGTCTTCTCTGTGGTCTGGAGCCTATCGGTGTTGTAGGTTTCGAAAGCTGCTTTTAAGGAAAACACCTATGGTAGTCTGACAGCATAAAGAGAAAGTCTTTAACTAAAGCCAAGGGCACTTGCATCATCTCTTCTCATGGGGTTTGAAATGTGTAATCAGAAGTATCTAAATATATTACGATCCATCTTCCTCATCGTCATCATCTTGATGATGTACAAATGACCGATATGTGGCTATTTGCTCTGAAGAAAATTCTGTGTTTCCGTAGTCATCATCTTCCTCCTCCAAATCCTGGTGTTTCACCTTTAATTGAGCAGGACTGTAAGCCTTTCCAAAAGGTGCTTCCTCATCAGCCCTCTGTGTGAAAGAGGTGTTGTTGTGGATAGGCTGAAACCTTACTTGATGAGGTCTGTTTTGGCGTTAGGGTCATTGGGATGCCTCTGATAGAAATCATAGATATTTTTATGTTCCTGGGCGTAGAGGTTATTTCCATTCTCATTGACGGAGGTGTCACTGTCAATTGTGTGGTAATTTTTGGTGCAGTGGTAGTCATGGCTCTGGAAACTGTAATAGAAGGTAAAGTGTCAGTAGCTGTTGTTGACTGTCGTTTTGTCAGTGGTGTCGTTGAGAGTTTCTCATCAACGGTATCCTCCTCAACTATGCCATTGTTGTGAACAGGTGGGCTGTTGCTGACACTGAAGGCTTCTTTCTCTTCGATAGTGGTATAGTCGATGGTGAGAGATGACGTTTTCATCACTGGCAAAGATGAAGCGTATTTTGGTGTCTCCAAATCCAGCTTCTTTCCAGGCCTTGAAGGAGCAGATAATGTTCTGTGATGCTTTTCTAACAGAACTTTCCCAGTCAGAGCCATTTAGTCTGAGGAAGGCCCCTCTTCTCTCATGGAGTTTTGAAAAGCTTTTGAGGTGGTTCTCCTACAGATTTTGAAATATGCTGCGAGTGCGAATGCCCCCCTTTTTAGATTTCTTCAGAGATTTACAAGAGCTTTCTCCCTCTTGTTCTGAGGACGGAAGATCTTCAGTTTTTGAATGTTGGAGCAATAACAATAGTCTGGATTCTCAGTCTTTCAGAGTTTTTGTAGAAAACCTTTTACAAATGTTCACTTTGCCTTATGCAGTGGGTGAAGGCAATAAATGCATTACTTGTGTGGGTCCTCAGAGTGAAGCATCTTTTTCCCACAAGTTCCAAATGGCCTAACAAGGCCTTTCTTTGAAGCTTCAGACATGGTCAAATTTGTCTGTAGCTTAAAAAAATATTGAATCCTTTGTAAATTTTGGAGATAAACCTGAGAACTAGTCACCTATCTGACTGAATGAGCAGAGCTCAAGAGGTACTCCCTCCTCACACAATGTGCAATAGAAATCTGAACTGTGTGACTTGAGTGTGATCTGTGTGATTTGATTGGCTGAGTTTCAGATCTTTTATAATGATGTGAATAGGCTACTTTGGTGACCATGCTGAAGGTATTCTTCATTTGCTTAACATTGTACTGCTCACTATGTCTACCGGGGGACTCCCAGCTCAACATCATGGATGATTCAAGCATGTGAATCTATGAAAGATCCAGAACTGGATAATTAATATGTTCATCTGCACTCTAGCTTTCCCCATAGGGCAGCCAGAGCCTTCCACAGTAAAAAATAGCTTTTGGTGGTTTGTCACTGTAAGGACATGCTAACATCAAATTTCTACATGCCCCACAATTAAATACTAGGCTCCCTACCTTGTGGGTTGCAAAACCTACTTTGGGGATACTTATTAATATTTAAAAGGAAAGTTTTTCCTCTGTCAAAAAGGGTTTTTTGACAGGTCAGACAGCAGGTGTAAAGTTCAGCAGTCAGGCTACATTGGTAGGCATGAAGCCATGTTTTCCTTGTCATACTAAGTGCTGCAGCCCAAAGGTGACATTTAACTTTCCATGCCATCAATGTAGTCTCTGCACCATTTATGATGGCCATACAGGAGAGTAAAATATGCCAAGCAGTTATCAGCCAATTTTTACATGTTACTTAGTAGCAGTGGCCCAGTGCGCACAGTCTAAAAACCAGCAATAAAGTTTAGCAAAAAAATAATAATAACGGTGAGCAAGCAAAAAGGGGCATTTTCTCACAAATACAAAAAAAAAAAAAAAAAATTATAAACAGGAGTAGCATATGTGCTTTCCAGATCAGCAACACACTTATTCAGAATTTCACTTCTTTTAGAAATATTTGAGAAATATTTTTGCAGCTTCATGATTGGTGTTATTTACATTACTACATCCAAGATATACAGCTGAATTATTTCAACAATCTTTTAGGAAGGATACACTCACCACAATGCAGGTGATGCCCTTCAAAGCACAAAGGACATTATTTTACCTTCATCTTCAACAGGAAAATCAAATAAATAAAATAATAATCTTCTTCCTGGTTATCTCACCTGTGCAGTTGGTTCCATTATAGCCCAAAAAGCAGTCACATTTGTAGGAGCCAATGGTATTATTGCAGACAGAATTCGTCGGACAGATGGTGGAATTTGTATCAGCACACTCGTCAATATCTGTCAATATAGAATTGAATTAAATGAGGTTGGTTATAAAACTTACTTTCCATTCTTCAGGAATTAGTGCAATCATAGGAGTATCGTTAAGCTCTAGACATTTAAGTCCATACCTCGTGATTTTGTTCTTTGTACTCACATCTGACAAAAATGGGTCAAGGTCCATTGTCACTATCACCTCATGGGTTACAAACTAGCCTTTGCTACCTTCAAATCTGAAATCTTTCACACTTTCAAGTTTTTATTGCTCAGCATCTCTCACTCCAGCAACTCTTTGCATATGGGTTTATAGGGCAATAACTGTCCTGCACCTGATACCCCCCTTATATGGACTTCCCTCAAAAGTCCCTTACAGTTATTGAGTCCTTGCTCTGTGCTGCAAAGGTGTCCCTATGTTCCTACTTCAAATTTATCTAATATGCCCAACAGGATCCTCATCTAATCAATATTCTTTCACTATAAATGTAAAATCGAATTGATCTTCTGTGCTGTATCAGAGACTATCGAACAATTTACTTACCTTCGGTAACACCTTATCTGGTAGAGACAGAATCTAGCCGCAGATTCCTTACCTTTGAATTCTCCCGAGGCGCCAGACAAGATCCGGAAATTTTTCCAGCAATACATCTGCGTGTCGGTAGGGGGCGTCGTGCAACTCCGTAGTGATGTCGTCCACCAGATGTGATGTCGACGGAGTACATATAATCCCCCTTCCAACGCGCTGACGTCAGTTTCTTCCGTGACTACTTTCCACACCAAAAAAACAGAGCCACTTATAGAAACTGTCTATGGAAACAGTGTGGCAAAAAAGAGACCTCTTTGTGTCAAGTAATTACGAACTCCCAATGACGATATCTTAATGCCAAGAAAGGGATCACTTAGGTAAAAAGAAAAACCAGTTTGCAGAATGGGGAGGATGGGAGGGTCGGTAAGGAATCTGAGGCTAGATCCTGTCTCTACAAGATAAGGTGTTACCGAAGGTAAGTAACTTGTTCATCTGATAGAGACATCTAGCCGCAGATTCCTTACCTTTTAATTAGATACCATAGTAATACCATCCCCAGAGGAGGGTTTGCAAACTGATCCTACTAAAAGTCCCTGACTAGAACTAGTTGGTCTAGAACAAGAGAGAAAAGACCGGACGCTCTTAGGAATTTAGGTGAGCAAGAACATACGCTACACCATACAAACTGTGGGAAGGACAACAGGAAAGTGAAGTCATAAAGGCACTGAAAAGAATGGAAAAAGTGTCACCCATGGCAGTGGAACAAAAATGTGTCATAAGACAACAGTCAAAATAAACATAAATACCACTTGCTCCCATGGTGGGATGTGAGCCCATGTTTGGCCAGAACTTGGGGGACCAGAGTCAACAGGCAATGCCACTGAGTTTTAGCTCTTTGCCGTAGAGAGCCATTATCTTAGCCAAAATTGCTCTGTAAAAACACAGAGAAGAGGTGGGTCCAAGAACCCATCTTTGACGTAGAAAGCATTGATCAATGCTTTAATAGAGATTTGTCGAATACAACAGCAACAAGAATATTGTTATAGAAACAACTCTTGTCCTAAGAACAAACTGCCAGAGATAAAGTTAACATCTCTGGGATCATTTATAATGGAGAACGCACACAGGAGGACAGAAAAATAAATTTCCTCTGTAACAACAAATGGATATATATATATTGATGAACGTGGAGGAGATCGAACAAAACAACTACGTCAAACAGAATCTCGTTACATCATTAGATTAAGAACTAAGGCCCCAAGAGGCATTAATAATGATGAGGAACTTTTTGTACACTTGGAGTAAGAACCTTAATGACATGGACAATGTAATCACTGAATTGGGTACTATACCTCAGATACCTATTATGCAATTCAATTCAAACCAGCTTTATTCGGTGTAAAATATACAACCATAAAAGCATACTTATAAAAACAGTAATAAAATTAATCAAGGGTACTATTTACAAAATTTAAAAATTCAAATCATTTACAATTAATATTTTCATAAAAATTACAGGGGATCAATAGTCAAAATGCATTTTAAATCAGAGGCAAGGACTAGTACTATACCATAATTTCATGTCAGTATGCATACTACAAAATACATTCTATCAAAACTTAGTACAGCGATCAATACGTTTCATTCCATGGGCTAGTCAGTACGCAGTACACTAACACGAGCATGTATAAAAAGTGTAAAATTTAACAAATTCATTTAATCTAGTTGTACATCCCTATTACACAGGGATACAATAAATCCAGAATAAAATTGCTTTTATACGTCACACAGACATACATGTTTTATAACACAACTAGTTAATATAATCACTTTTCTCGTATGATAGCGCATCTAAATGTGCTAATTCCTTTCTTCTCCTGACTGCCCTGAGTATGAAACGAACGACAGTGCACATAATCTTCATGTTGTCCAAGCTACATAAAAAGTTAAAAGCATTTTTATAATTATACAACCTATTTGTTAAAAAAAGTGGTTTTAAAACGGATTTGCGAATATCACTGTAAAAAGGACAGAACAATATGAAATGTAGTGTAGACTGAGGGGTTTTTCCATTACATGGGCAATTAGGTAAATTATGTGGACCCTTTTTCTTATCACGAAAAGCGATTATATAGTGTAATATGCCAATTCTTAATCGTGTTAAATAAAATCTGTGTTGGGTATTTCCTATCATTGTAAGGTATATCTGTATACCCTGCACGGAGGGGATTTGACAATAGATGGTAACACTATGTTTTTGTTTAACTTCATTGGTTCTAACACAATCCATGGCCGAGATATATCTTGACTTCAACTCATTTTTACTGATATCTTGTATGGATGCAGGATCCCTTTTATCAAAGTCTATCCTGCAATCTAACAGTAACTTTTGGATATACTCAAGCCATGGAATTTTTTTCCAGTGATCAAGGGTCAGGCAGTCCTTTATTATATCTGTGGTAAATTTTGTCTCTTCTTTTACCCACAACCCTCGCCAGAATGTAAGACCCGCTATTCCAATAATATCATTTATATATGATATTGCCAATTCTTTATGTACAATATAATTAGCTGTAGAATTTGGTACTGCCAGTACTCTTTTTAAAAATTTGTTTTCTTGTATTTGTAGGGATGTGGTATTTGCTCTCCCCCATATTGCAGTCCCGTAACAAACACCGGTGACACACTTGGTTCTATATAAAGTAAGTATCTCCCTCACAGGTTTGTTTCCCATTTTGGCAGAGAATCTAAAGATTCCCTCAGCGATTCTCAAAAATTTCAGGTTGCATGAATCAATATGAGGTTTCCAGCTGCCCTTTCTATTAAAAAGTAAGCCCAAGTAGGCAAAGGTTGGCACTCTACCTAAGATTACACCTCCCACATTATGTTGTCTATGCTTCAATTTAGCCTTTCCACATGTCATAACAAACGTTTTAGTAAGATTTAACTTTAAATCCTTTTCTGACATGTACTGAGTAAAATTCTCGATTAGACATTGTAATCCATTCGCTGTCCTTGCTAAAAGGACAGCGTCATCCGCGTAGAGTAAAACCGGGGTTGTGCGTCTGCCAACTTTTGGGCAGTCTACATTTTGTTTTTGCAAAAAGAGATCCACGTTATTAATATATAATGAAAACAACAGAGGTGCCAATACACAACCTTGACGTACACCTCTTGTAACCATAAAATCCTGTGTACATTCGCCCCTCAATCCAAAACGAACTCTTGAAGTTAAAAGGTATAGATTTGGGATAAATATATAATAATCTCATTTGGTGCTCCTAACTCTTTTAAAGTTTGCCACAATTTAACATGATTGACAAAATCAAATGCACTGGTGAGGTCTACAAAACATAGATGTAGAACCCCCTCCTTAGCCAGTGTGTATTTTCCTATTAGGAGTTCCAAATTTAGGCATTGTTCCACCGTTCCAATACCTCGTCTAAACCCAAACTGGGCTTCTGAGAGAATGTTTTTCTCATTAACCCATTCTTCTAGCCTCCCCAGAAGAATTCTTCCCATTAATTTTGATGTTGAGTCCAGAAGAGATATGGGACGGTAGCAGTTCGCCATCCCTCTATTACCCTTTTTAAAAATAGGTACGATAATACTTTGTGACCATGATACAGGTAAAACTCCCCCTATTGCTGCATTAAGAACCTTCAATAAAATAGGGGTCCAAAAATCCATATTGCTTTTAAAAACATCGATGGGTACCCCATCGGGTCCTGCAGCTTTCCTGCTAGCACTCTTTACGAGGGCAGTTTTAATTTCTACTGGCGTAATTGACTGTAATTTTACAGGTTCAACTAATATAAAATTTCTATTTTGTGTTGTGTTAACCCTAAGGGCACCTGGATTAAAAATAGACTCAAAGTATGTGATCCAGTCCTGTGGAGGGACCGCAATTTCAATTTTCGGAGTTGAGATATCTTTAAAAAAAGGGTGATCAATGGTACGCCAGAATAGTGTTGCATTTCTAGTTTCCGCCGCCTGAATTAAACTTGCCCATGCATCCTCTTGAATTTCACTTTTCCTTCGTTTTAGTGCTATTTTATACTCCTTTCTCAGGGTGCTTATTTTAGTACAATCTCTTGGTTTTAATTTGAGGGCAATTTTTAGATTCCTATTTAACCTAGAACATTCTTTATTAAACCATCTAGGATTATTATCATGTTTCATATTCTTTTTTTACAAGTTAAGTCACTCGCTATTTCGGTGGTGATATTATGGAAAGCATTTACAATTAGCAAATCTGTGGAAGAGCTATTCAAACAGATATCAATATCATTTTGATTTTTCCCCTTTAAGTTATCCAAAAAGAAAGTTGGATCAACGCCTGACCATTTAATGGATATTCCATTATTTCCTTGCAATTTTATATCAGTATAAGTGTTCTTACCCCTTGATTGATGTCCCAGATTAAAAATAAGGCTCAGTATAAGGGGATAATGGTCACTAAACAAATTTTCGCTAATTTTAATTTTTTCCACCAAATCTACACACTTTCCTGATATAATGAAATGATCAATATTGGATGAACCTCTCCCACCTACATAGGTGGAGATCGCAGTCTCACCCACTGAATTTTCTGGTTCCAGAATTACTAGGTTATATTTAAAAATGATCTCATTTATTGCTTCACCATATGTCTCGTGTGGAAAATGTGAAACTCGTTCCCCAAAACTGTCTCTAAGGCCACATTGTTCTCCCACTGGAATACCACAAACTTCGCAATTAAAATCACCCCCCAAATAACTATGTACTCCCCTCCCAATTTCCCTACAAAATCCTCTAAATCAAGTTCCAAATCATTAATTACCCTTGCTTTAGTACTGTCAAAAATATTATTATAAAAATTAACCAAAATAATTGTTTGTTTCCCTTCCGTATACAACTGTATCAATTGATAAAATTGTGAATTGATGTTAACATCTTTCACTATCAGGGGCGCAGTAACCGCTATTAATGTTGCTAAACCTCCTTTTGATCTTCCTCTTCTGGAGGCAATTGCATTAGTGCAAATTACTTTAAAACCATCTATAAAGAAAGGCTCTGTATTCCATGTTTCCTGAATCATAATTATACAATACCTCTCTATCAATTTACACCATGCATCATTATTTATCTTGCTCTTGATTCCTGAGATATTCCATGACATCATAGTCAGGGGCCTATAGACTTGAGTAGTTGAGCAATATACGGCCACGGCTTCCGTATCACTAATGGAAATGCCTCTAGTGTAATCTAGATGTTTATTTTGGTGCTCATTTGGCGTTTGTGTACATAAATTACCATCAAGCCTATTAACAATATAGTTTGGAACATTGTCTAAATCAGAGTCTACCATATCATAACGATTCTCAGTAAATTTTTGCGTACTCAGGCAGTCCTTCAACTTATTTATCTTCCCATTAACTACAAGGTCATTTACCAGTGGAATATCATCTTGTATTTTATCCGGGAATATTTCTATTTTTTCCCTATGTCAATCAATCTCACTACATGATCTAAGTAATTCATATCTATTATGTATCGGAATATTTAAAATCGATTTACAAAAAGTGGGTCCATTTGCCTTTGGGTATACCTCATTCGACCTATAAAAGTAGCCCAATGGGACAGCAATTATATATTCAATCGTATCTGAATTCATTTCCATGGTGTTATTTATAAGTATCCCCATCAGTTCTTGTACCAATTCTTTACTACGGAAATTCACCACCACACAATCTCCTGCACCATATTTTCTAGAGCTGCCCACCCAGCTCACTCTCCTTAACATTATAATATTTCGTTGTAATACATTAATGTCAATACTCGTGTTTACGTTCAACCAATGTGTCACTTGGTTTTTTAATTTCTCATATGGTTCATAAGACTTATTTTTTAACTGGGGCACATTTTTAAGAACGATAACATAAGGTGTCGCCTGAGGTGGGAGATGTAGGGGCTCATCTAAAGTGTTACTAGATAACATGGACTTATTTGATTTCTCCAACTTATTAGGTTGTGTCAATACGCTGGGTAGTGTTTTCTGCTCTATATCTGACCTTCGACCTTCGACTTTGTATAGATGGGATACTATCCCCTAATTCAGGCTTAGTACAATCCTTTCCTTGTTTGTTTTCAGATACGGTACTAATGCTGTCACCCTCCTTTGGCCTTATTAATAAATTTTCAGCTACGGTGGAAATATTAATAGTTTTAGAAGAGAAAAATCCTGTCACCAACTCAGTTAGAAAGGATACATCTTTTTGGATCAATTTTATCTCGGACATAACACAACGTTCAATACAGTCCAATTTTGAATGTATTTTTTTTTTAAATGTCTCAAATTTATGCAACCCTTGTTGATTGTCGATCGCAGGAATATCTCTTTTCGTCAATCCAACCGATTTGCCCCCTTTCTTTAACTGCTTTGTCCTCGGCTTTATCACAGTAGCTTCTTCGATACTAATCTTCTTTTTTGGCAATTGTTTAACCTTTTTTGCTGGTGGGGAGACTAACGTTGAATAATCGGATAGTTCTGAAATCTCCAATGGTGATGTTAAGATACATGAATTATCCTTTCTATTTGTCAAGGACCTTTTGCTTATATTTTTTCCAGATGATACTGTCTTTACCTCAGATCCCTCAAATACCTTCTCAATTACTTCAAGGGGCAGTAACTCTTGTCTAACCTCTACTTCCGGTACCATTAAGGCTGCGTCTAGCGCAGTTTTGGTTGCAGCCAGTTGTTCCTTCACAAGGACGATTTCACTATCTATCATTCCCACTGCTGACTTTAAATATTTAGTTATAGGCATATTTGCTGGCTGTGACTTCCCCAGGGATTGTGGTTGTTTCCTCTTACCCATCTTCCTCAAGGAAATGACGTAATTATGGTAATGCTGTCAGAGATAATCCTTACCAGTGTTATTCTTAGGACTCCTTTAGAGCAGTCAAGTGGGGTGGCCCAGCCCAGCCTCCTCCGGTCTCCGACGGGCACAGACGGGCCCGCCCTTGGCCCGGGCTTCGCCCGCGCGCGTCCCGCGCTGCGTGAGCCCTGCCCGGGATTTAAAGCGCCGCCGGCGCTGGCGATGACGCACCTCCTGTGCGCCTCACGTTGCAGGCTGGGGGTTGTAGTCTCGCTCCCCCTAGCTGTTCCTCCGGTGATTTTCCGAGCTGCACTGGACAGGTGGCAGGTGGCAAGCAAAAGAGAACTGGGCTCCCGCGCTGCGTGAGCCCTGCCCGGGATTTAAAGCGCCGCCGGCGTTGGCGATGACGCACCTCCTGTGCGCCTCACGTTGCAGGCTGGGGGTTGTAGTCTCGCTCCCCCCTAGCTGTTCCTCCGGTGATTTTCCGAGCTGCTCTGGACAGGTGGCAGGTGGCAAGCAAAAGAGAACTGGGCTACCTATTATGCAAGATAGTTTACAATGATCGATACTATATCTAAAATATTGTACTGAAATACATAATATGGGACAGCAATAATATCATAGCTTAGAAATTAAATTAGTAAAGTGGTTCTTGTCCATTAGGGTACGATACCCGGTGAATAGAAGTATAACACCTTAATTCACTGTGATATTACATGTTTGTAGTACTAACTGTACAATAAGTACACATTGTAAAATGCAAAACCTGGCATAAAATGCAAGTCCGTTTTTTTAAGAAATTTAAAAATGTTAAAAAAATTGTCAATAAAGTTTTATATTATACACTACATTTCCCACAATGCCCCATTAAGGCTAAAAGTGGGTATAAATAAGTGTAATAGATGAAGGACTCACTAACCGTGAGAAAAGCCGTGTGGGGGCTGAAACGCGTTGGTTGAGGAAGTTGCCAAGAATAAATTGTGCTTTAAAACTCAGTTCTCAGTAATATATATATTAACTACTGGCGGTCGCCAGTAGATAGTTATAGTTAGGACCTATTTTCCATAGGAAATCCGCAACATTCTATTTGAAATAACTTTGGGGCCGGTTGACGAATCTTCGCGAAATTTTCCAACTTGTTGGGGCGCTCCGGTCCGCTCCTATCCTGAAAGTCTCGGGGTGATTCGGCAGGCGGGGGCCGAGAAAAAAGGGGGGTCCCAAAACGTGTTTTCCCCATGCAATTTTCCATAGGAACCTTTAGTCGCAGCTACATCCCGAACTGCTGAACGGAATTACACCAAATTTGCCAAAAAGGTAGCCCTTGGTTCAGGGTCGTGCCTTTTGCTTAACCCCTTCGATGCTCGTGACGACCTCAGCTCGTCATGGTGCGCGGTAGCGCTGTGCGCATGACGAGCTGAGCTCGCCACGACCACACCCGCGATCGGAATGTCCAGCACACGAGCGGAATTCCGATCGCGGTCAAGGGGTTAAATGGTGTAAATCCGTTCAGTAGTTCCTGAGAAATTTGAAAAAGAAAACACATATATATCTGGGCGGAGCCTAACCACACATGTCATCGTGAGATCTGATTGGCTGTCAGCACTTCATCCTGGAATTGCTGGCAGCCATCTTGGGACCAATATAAATGATAGTACCCCATTGAAATGCATTGTAGTGAATCGAAGATTTTGAGGGTTACCAAAAGGAGAACTATAAAGGGTGATAACAGACTTTAGTTACATTAGAATTCATTTGTTGATGGTACCATACTAATTTCAGGAATTGTGGTGTGTTCTAAGGTGATTTTACCCTGTGAAAAACCTTCTGCTGGGATATCATGAATCATGTTTGAGAGAAAACTATTTTCACATGCTTGTCTCATACAGTTTTGGAAGGTGCTCCAGAAGCTAAAATGAGAGCATATTTTCTGTAAATTCACATTATCTTTCTCAGTCATGTGAGAATGAAGTCTGACATTCTCAGTAAAACATGTACATCCAACAAGGGCAGAGACTGTCAGTTGATGCCTTTGTGTTCTACTGCAGCTTCCCAGAGTGTTCTAAAGAACAACTAGAGCGCTAACAGCCTTACCTATGACAAAAGTATGGCACACCTGAAGCCATCTTGATTGGAATAAACTGGTAACACTTAAAACATTTAATTTAAAAAGGAACAAAATGATGGGGTTCATTTTGTCATAGAAATTATGGTTAGTGCTGTAGAAAGAAAAATAAGGACATGTTTCAAGTGTGATCTCAAATATCTTCCTGTTATATTTCAACAGGAGCAGCCTGTCAGGGGATGCCTTTGTGTTCTACTGCAGCTTCCCAGAGTGTTCTAAAGAACAACTAGAGCGCTAACAGTCTTACTTATGACAAAAGTATGGCACACCTGAAGCCATCTTGATTGGAATAAAATGGTAACACTTAAAACATTTAATTTAAAAAGGAACAAAATGAGAGGGTTCATTTTGCCATAGAAATTATGGTTAGTGCTGTAGAAAGAAAAATTAGGACATGTTTTAAGTGAGATCTCAAATATCTTCCTGTTATATTTCAACAGGAGCAGCCTGTCAGTTGATGCCTTTGTGTTCTACTGCAGCTTCCCAGAGTGTTCTAAAGAACAACTAGAGCGCTAACAGTCTTACTTATGACAAAAGTATGGCACACCTGAAGCCATCTTGATTGGAATAAACTGGTAACACTTAAAACATTTAATTTAAAAAGGAACAAAATGAGGGGGTTCATTTTGCCATAGAAATTATGGTTAGTGCTGTAGAAAGAAAAATTAGTGCTAAAACACTACCCCCAGCACGACACCCTACACTACCCAAACATAACTGCACTACCCTAAACCCTAAAACACTACCACCAGCACGACTCCCTACACTACCCAAACACCACTGCACTACACTAAACCCTAAATATACCCCCAGATTGACCACCCACACTACACAAACACCACTGCATCACCCTATACCCTAAAACACGACCCCCTACACTACACAAACACGACTGCACTACCCTAAACCCTAAAACACTACCCACAGCATGACCCCCTTCACTACACAAACACCACTGCACTGCCCTAAACCCTAAAACACTACCCCAGGACTACCCCCTACACTACCCAAACACCACTGCACTAACATAAACCCTAAAACACTACCCCCAGCACAACCCCCTACACTACACAAACACCACTGCACTGCCCTAAACCCTAAAACACTACCCCAGCACTACCCCCTACACTACCCAAACACCACTGCACTAACATAAACCCTAAAACACTACCCCCAGCACAACCCCCTACACTACACAAACACCACTGCACTACCCTAAACCCTAAATCTATCCCCAGCATGACCCCTACACTACCCAAACACCACTGCACTACCCTAAACCCTAAAACAATACCCCTAGCACGACCCCCTACACTACACAAACACCACTGCTCTACCCTAAACCCTAAAACACTACCACCAGCATGACCCCCTACACTACTCAAACACCACTGCACTACCCTAAACCCTAAAACACTACCCCAGCACGACCCCTACACTACCCATACACCACTGCACTACCCTAAACCCTAAAACACTACCACCAGCATGACCCCTACACTACTGCACTACCCTAAACCCTAAAACACTACCCCCAGCACGACCCCCTACACTACCCAAACACCACTGCACTACCCTAAACCCTAAAACACTACCCCCAGCACGACCCCCTACACCACCCAAACACCACTGCACTACCCTAAACCCTAGAAAAGAAACCCCCACCCCATGCCCAATCCCCCTTACCTCTCACTCCTCATGGTTCCTCTCTCCTCGTGGTTCCTGCTTCACATCATCTCTGAGGGGCGGTGCACGTCGTTGTGAGGAAACAGAACAGCCTCTGTTTCCTTACAACAACATGGATCGTCTACATGTTTTTAGAACGCATGGTCATTTACCATACATACCTTTACAACAAAATTCGTTGTAAAGGCATGCGTGGTAAATGACCATGCGTTCTAAAAAATGCGTAGTAATGACTTCGTGATGTACAACGCATGCGTGGTAATGCATGCGTTGTAATGGTATCTCAAAGTAAAAAAGTCGTTGTAACAGCTATTTACCGATCGAAGCTGGCCCCTGTTCTTCAGTGAGACGTTTATTTGATTAATTAGGAGGAAGGAATGTGTTTTTTACCGAAAAGTGCATTCCCGGCTGTTGTATTGTGAAAGTGTCCGCGTGGCCTGGTTTCACTTCCGGTGAGAGAGTGGAAGAGTCTGTTTGGATCTAAAGGAGTTCTGTTGTTGGACGGGGCCGGCGCGACATGTCATCAGAAAACATAGCTATGGAAAGCGTCCTCCCTGAAGTGTGGAGCAGTGCCATGAGAGGTCAACGAGTGTGCGTCCCACCGCAGTATGACCGTGCCGCATGACCCATGTGCCGCCTCCAGGGTACGGGAGGCAGAAGCGGCATCGCAGGTCCTCTTGAAGACTGTTGTAGCACTAATTCTACATTTTGGTACTAGGGCATTTTAACTTCGTTGTTCCTGCCAGATACAAAGAGAAGATCCTGTGTTATTCAGTGCCCTCGTTACCTTTTTGTGGGTTGTGGTGCTTGTCACTTCGCTTCCCCGCCGGTGCACACGACTGGGCACCCCACCTCGTGTGCCATCTGCAGGGCCTCTGCCCTCGGATCACTGGTTTCAGTTTCTGGAGTGGCAACATAAACAGTTGCTCCCAAAGGACTAGCCTGAACACTTAGGTGAATATCCCCTGCACCAGCATTCCACGGAAATTCATTCCTAGCTCTCCCACGTCAACGAGCACGGCTCCGCTCGCGACACCGTATGACGTCATCGGAGCCATAAGAGGACCTCGTCGGCGTGCTGACGTCAGTTCCACCCATTTTTTCCGTGCCACCGAGGCAAACAGGGGACCGAGACATTTTCACATGTATACATAGTATAATAAATATATATATATTCACTGAAAAAACCATAGGTTTCAGGCATGTTATAGTTAGAAATTAGCATTTAAAAAACCTTAGAAATTCACTGAAAAAACCATAGGTTTCAGGCACGTTATAGTTAGAAATTAGCATTTAAAAAACCTTAGAAATTCACTGAAAAAACCATAGGTTTCAGGGGCGTTATAGTTAGTTGGACATTTCACTCGTACAAAACCATAGAAATTCCCCTGTTATAATTAGTTCAGCTAACTATAACTCGCGCGCCCGCAATGCACTGCTGATGACGTCACATATTACATCACTCATGACATGGTCAGTGACATCACTCATGACATCACTGATGACATCACTGATGACATCATCCAGTGAATGTGTGTTTTTCTGAAAATTAAATATGTTTTATATATGTATATCTCAAGGTCGATGGAAGAATAAATGGGTATATAAGTGTCTAAATGGATGATTTTTGTGTGTAAAATTGATTGTATAACTGACTAAGTATATCTTAGTGAATACATGGGTTAGTGAGTAATGTTTAAATATGAAAATATCTGTATCAGTCTCTCACTTTGTGTATAAGTGGCTGCATGGGTTGGTGAGTAGCTACATGAGTGTCTATATGGGGTATTAGTTGGTTTTTTGAGTATCAGTATGAGTGTCTGAGTGTCTGTATGGTTCGGTGGGGGGTATTACTTAGTGCATAGATGCATGAATGAGTGACTCACTGTTTGTATGTGTTGAAGACAGAATGTGTGCAGGACTGTATAGGTGGATGAGTATGTGTATGGGTGTGTTAGTGAGTGAATGACTGTCTCAATAGTGTCTTTATGAGTAACTACATATGTTTTAAACTAGTATATGTGAGTATTGGTGTATATAAGTGAGTATATGTGAGAGTGAGAGATTGGAAGAGTTCCTGTACAAATAAGTAGGTGTTTCTATAAGTGATTGTTTAAGAGAGTAAGTATGTGTAAGTTTCTGTAGAAGTGTGGTAGTGTGTGTATAACTGTATATGCAAGTAAATGGATGTTTGATACTTTGTTTGCATGTGTGACTATGTGTGTGAGTAACTCTATGGATGAGTGGCGGTGTGTAACAGGATGTATAGGTGTATGAGTACATATGATGAGTGAGTACATGTATGAGTGACTGTATAGGGACTGTTGGTGAATGAGTGGATGTGTGTGTAGATCTTGGAATTAATGAATAGGTGTGTTGTAACTGGTATTGGTATTGTTTTGAAAATGTTAGTTTGTATTTTTGAGTGTGTGTATCAAAGGTTATATTAGGGTGAGAGGAGGTCTGCCACTCTATCACAAGGATGATGTCATCAGTGATGTCATCAGTGATGTCATTTGAGATGTCATGAGTGATGTCACTGACCATGTCATGAGTGATGTAATATGTGAAGTCATCAGCAGTGCATTGCGGGCACGCGAGTTATAGTTAGCTGAACTAACTATAACGGGGAATTTCTATGGTTTTGTACGAGTGAAATGTCCAACTAACTATAACGTCCCTGAAACCTATGGTTTTTTCAGTGAATACATATATATATATATATATATATATATATATATACATAAATTACCTACTGGCAGGTAGTTATAGTTAGGACCTAGTTTCCATAGGAAAAGTATTTTTTGACTTGCCTATAACTTTGGCGTCGTTTGACCAATCTTCATGAAATGTTCCCAAAAAACTGTCAAAGGAGGTTCAGGTTGTCATGGAAAGTTTGGGGGTGATCTGTGCAGTGGGGACCGAGAAATAGGGGCACGAAAAAAGGGTGCGTTTGTAATGTTTATTCTCAAAGGAACGCGTTATCGAACCTTCAGCCCGAACCGCTGGATGGAATTACACCAAATTTGGCAGAAAGGTAGATGTTGTTACGCAGATTGTGCCTTTTGTTATTTGGTGCAAATCCGTCCACTAGTTTGTGAGAAATTTAGGCCGAAATTTATAGATATATCTCTGGCCGCTGATATTTCGCAATGGTTTCGTGATTAATCGCAGATGCACGGACCAACAGGAATGCTCTGATTGGCTGGACGCAACCTGAACCGAAATTTGCAGCTGCCATTTTATCATCCGGGATCGGTTCCTGGGGCGGAAAATTTGTGTGAAAGCTAACATAAGGTGTCAGGGTGGAGATACTCTGACCACATGGTTGAGAAATGCGTGTGTTAGTGACACAAGTTATGTGTCCAAAATAGATTTTTCTAATCGCACTCGATATTCGCGACGTGACCGCCAGCGCGGCCCCCCATGCACCATCACGGGGACATCGCGAATATCGCGACGTCATCACGAATATTGGTGAAAATATATCAAAATATATATATATATATTTGGACATACACGCCAATCACTGTCACTGACTCATGTATGCACTCACAAACTCACTCAGACACTTATACACCCATTCACATATCCACTCACACACGCATACATCCAGTCACATACCCACTCACGTACTCATGCACTCACTCACATACCCATTCAGGTACTTATGCACCCATTTACAGGCTTACTCAGAGAGTGATGCACCCATGTACAGACCCACTCAGAGACTCATGCACCCACTTAGAGACCCACTCACACACTCACGTATGTTCTCACAGACCCACTGAGACACTCATACACCCACTCACAGATCCACTGAGACACTCATACACCCACTCACACACCCATAAAGTCACTCCCACACTCAGTCACAGACATCTCAGAGACTTATGGAGTCAGTCACTCATACACTTTGAAACTCCCACACTCACTCAGAAACTCACTCAGATATACATGCACCCACTCAGAGACTTATGCTCTCACTCACAGACCCATAGAGACACTCATACACCCGTACAGTCACTCACACAGCCACTCATAAACGCACTCAGAGACTTATGCACCCAGTTAGTTAGTTATATACTCAGACTCATGTACCCACCCACAGTCGCACTCACAGACCCACGCACCCACTGACAGAACCACTCAGACACTCACGCTTCCAGTCTTAGACCTACTGAGAGGCTCATGCACTCACTCACAGATCCACTCAGACACTCATGCACCCACTCCCTCACCCATTCAGACACCCACTTAGACACTCATGTATCCACTCACATATCCAGTCAGACAGTCATATACTTACTTACAAATGCACAAAGGCACTAATGCACCTACTCACAGATTGAGTGAGAGACTTAAGCAACCAATCACAGACCCATTGTGACATTGATGCACCGACTCATAGATGTACTGAGGCAGTCATGCATTTTGCTACAGAAGTATTGATAGACTGATGCATCGTCTCACAGATCTCCTCAAATACTTACACAGTGAATGAGAGACTTAGTGATACAGTGATGCATGCAGTCATAGATTACACTGAAAAAGCTATGCACTGTGTTATAGAGATATTAAGGGAGTTGTACATGCTATTATACAGTCGTTTAGATAGTAATGTGTTTAATGTGTTGGTTATAATTCACTTATCAGTTATAAGTTTTGAAGGTGGTGGTGACTATTTAATGTCTGCATTTGTTTTGTCATTCCGCGACGTATTTGTCTGTGTGTGAGTGGATGTGTAAGTACTGGAATGGGTGTGTCAGTGGTTTTGAGAATGGTAGTGTGGAAGACTGAGTGGGTGTATGAAAGGTTATATTGGGGTGTGAGTGGGTGCAGCAGAAATTCTGTGGATGATGTCATCAGTGACGTCATTTGAGATGTCATCAATGATGTCACTGACCATGTCATGAGAGATGTAATATGTGAGGTCATAAGCAGTGCACTGCGAGGGCGCGAGTTATAGTTAGCTCAGCTAACTATAACGGCTGAATTTCTCTGGTTTTGTACGAGTGAAATGTCAGCCTAACTATAAAATCCCTGTAACCTTTGGTTTTTTCAGTGAATTTCTAAGGTTTTTTAAAACTCTATTTCCTAACTGCAACATCCCTGTAACCTTTGGCTCTTTCAGTGAATAGATATATATATATATATATATATAATAACAAATATATTTATATATATATATATATTTTTCTTTTAACAACCCCCCACCCTTACCACAAACCCACCCTAAAAATTCCTGTACCACCCAAAACCCCAAACCCACTCTAAACCCTAAAAATGTATTTGCAACCCAGAAACCCAAACCCACCCCAACCCTAAAAATGCCCTTACCACCCAAAACACCAAACCTTCCCTAAACATAAAAAAACCCTTACCACCCAAAAACCCAAACCCACCATAAGTACTAAAAATTCCTTTACCACCCAAAAACCCAAACCCACCCTAAACCCTAAAACTTCCCTTACCACCCAAGAACCCAAACCCACCCTAAACCCTAAAAATTATCTTACCACCCAAAAACCCAAACCCACCCTAAACCCTAAAAAGTCCCTTACCACCCAAAAACCCAAACCAACCTTCAACCCTAAAAAGTCCCCTATCACCCAAAAACCCAAACCCACCCTAAACATTCCTTTACCACCCAAATACCCATACCCATCCTAAACCCTAAAAATGCCTTTGGCCCCCATAACCCATAGTCACCCTAAACCCTAAAAATGCCCTTGCCACACAAAATCCCATACCCCTCAATGCTAAAAATGCCCTTGCCACCCAAAAACCCACCATGGTAATGAAGATGCAGGGTAGCCAGTAGCACAAGTGAAACAGGATAGGTGTATTCTTTAAGATAATAATCTTAGGTTACAGGTAAAGATGGTAGTAAGGAATCAGGAAGGCCCCACAGGGAGAAACATCTTTGCTGCTCAGCCTACCCTGATTTTAAATGATCCTGTTCTGGGTGATAGATTACCTTGTACACCGACTATTACCTATAGGAGGGTCCCCAGCACCAGAGATATGGTAGTCCGTAACAGCCCTGAAACAAAACCTACCAGTAATTGGTTATCTAATCGCAAGGGATTTGTCAAATGCTCCAATTGTAGAGCTTGCCAATTTGGAGTGAATAAAGTAAACTTTAAATCACCTTTTAAAAAACAGCCTTGCAATATAGATAAATGGCTAACCTGCAAAACAGAATTTGCCATATATGTGCTGGAGTGCTCTTGTGGACTGCAGTACGTTGGAAGTACGAAACTGCAGGTCCACAAAAGAGTACTCCAGCACATCACGAATTCAGATCCCAATTACCCCGTGGCGCGCCACTTTAAGGATATACATGCCAACAATCTGAAAGATTTTAAATATTTTGTGGTTGATGCCGTGCCACCATTAAAACGGGGAGGAAACAGGAAAGCCATTCTGAGATGTCTAGAGACTAACTATATTCTAGAACTAGACAGTAAAAGTCCGAATGGCTTAAACATCACAGAGGATCTGCATACTTGGCTATAGAGCTCATAAATATTGAGACCCATAGTATTAGTTTGGACTATCAGCATTGAATAGTTAAGATGGACCATGAAGGTTTTGTTCTGCACATCATGCAGTCAAATTTAACAACCATAATAATAATAAATATCAATAAAAAATATTTAAAAAAGACATTTTATTATCTATGTTTCTCCCCGTTTTGTGCAATAATTTCCATCTTAAGTGTCTGTAGTTATAAGTAAATAGAATAATGAATTTAGAATGACTTTCTCTCCTCTAGTTCAAAATTAACTATAATAATTGTCCTTCCTCTCTACTGTAAACATGTTCGCCTTTTCATTATCACTGGGAAGTTCCGATAGGCCTTCCTAAGTATGTGAAACATATTTTAAATCAAATCAGCACCATTTTTACTCACATTTATTTTTATTCACTTTTTTCACGATGTTTGAAAATGACTATTATATATTAAAGTTTTTAATAGGACTGCTGTCAATCAGAAGTTACAGCCGGTGCATAAAAATAACTAGGCTCCACATAGAAGGTGGGGTCCATAAATAGGATGGTATATCACTGTATTTTAAGCAGTTAGATACACACATATGCACCAGGATGACATAGGGGATTTAACCTGATATTACATTACTCAACTATGTTTTATTTTGTTTTGTATTTATACTGTGACTCAGGTATAATTTGCATCTTTGACAATGACCGAGGAATAACGAACAAAAGGTGGTTTAAGTAATTTTGACCATTTAGGGTCGGTGGTCATTGGTTGCTAAAAATGCATAGGATTTTATGTCGTTAATTTATTTGTAAATAGTATGTTGCTTAAATTTGCACATATAAAACAACTGATTGGAGTCTAATGTTTACAAATAACTGCATTGCGAAATTTAACCTGATAGAACAAACATACATTTAAGTTGTGATATGTATATATAAAGAGATTAAGACATAATTGGCATAGTCGGCAATGTCTGAGGAAAAACCAACAAAAGGGTTATATAAAAAAAAATATAGACCTATTAGGATCAGAGGTCATTTTAATCCATTGCGGAATTGCACAGGATTTTATGCCATGTAACTATCTGTCTTTTTATTATTGTTTGTAAATAGTATATTGCTTAATTTTGCACATAGGAAATAACCAATCAGAGTCATATGTTTACAAATAATTGCACTATGCATTTTTGCACAATCAACAAAGTTGAGTTTTTTGATGTAGTAAGGATGGCTGCAACAAAAACAAACGGATAGTCTGTTTTCAGTTCCTGTTAAAGCACGGTGCACTTTAAAATGTGAGGGAATTGTGGGTACGTCATGTGACCAAGGCCTCTAGGGGCTGAAACGCGTAATGGCGGCGAAGCACGAATAAAGACATTTGCACGCAGAAAGTGGTGTCCGTTCCTTTTTTATTCCAGTGGCAGGGAATCGTGAAGAAAAAGGTGTGCAATATATATATATATATAAAATAACAAATATATTTATATATATATATATATATATATTTTTTTTTTTTCTTTTAACAACCCCCTACCCTTACCACAAACCCACCCTAAAAATTCCTGTACCACCCAAAACCCCAATCCCACTCTAAACCCTAAAAATGTATTTGCAACCCAGAAACCCAAACCCACCCCAACCCTAAAAATGCCCTTACCACCCAAAACACCAAACCTCCCTAAACATAAAAAACCCTTACCACCCAAAAACCAAACCCACCATAAGTACTAAAAATTCCTTTACCACCCAAAAACCCAAACCCACCCTAAACCCTAAAACTTCCCTTACCACCCAAGAACCCAAACCCACCCTAAACCCTAAAAATTATCTTACCACCCAAAAACCCAAACCCACCCTAAACCCTAAAAGTCCCTTACCACCCAAAAACCCAAACCAACTCTCAACCCTAAAAAGTCCCCTATCACCCAAAAACCCAAACCCACCCTAAACCCTAAACATTCCTTTACCACCCAAATACCCATACCCATCCTAAACCCTAAAAATGCCTTTGGCCCCCATAACCCATAGTCACCCTAAACCCTAAAAATGCCCTTGCCACACAAAATCCCATACCCCTCAATGCTAAAAATGCCCTTGCCACCCAAAAACCCACCATGGTAATGAAGATGCAGGGTAGCCAGTAGCACAAGTGAAACAGGATAGGTGTATTCTATAAGATAATAATCTTAGGTTACAGGTAAAGATGGTAGTAAGGAATCAGGAAGGCCCCACAGGGAGAAACATCTTTGCTGCTCAGCCTACCCATTCCAACTGATACTCAAACCAAGCGCTCATGAGCATTCTATTACCTCACACTGGCTGAGCAGCAGGGGACATATAACTAAGGAGAGAATGCATGGCATAGACATGGAGATGGCACACACCTCCCTTCTTTAAGGAAACAATAAAAAATATCAATGCAGATAAGATGCTAATACTCAACATCATAAAAAGAAGACATATGACAGAAGAACAAATTCAATCATACAATACATAAAATAAACAGACCAGAGTAGGAAATAATAATAATGCAAGGTCAGGAATAACAAAGACATAGACAAAAGTCCTAACCGAAAATACTAAGGACAAGGGAAAAAATCACAAGGGAGAACCACCCACAATCTCCCCTCCCTCAGCAGATAGAAAATATTGAGGTGCAACAAAAGTGGCACTCCACACTAGAGCCACAGACTCTACAACATAGCACAAGGGTGCAATACATGTGCCCCAATGGGTGCCATACACCTGCCAATCACCCACACGGGTAGATACGATAAAGTGCAAAAACAAATGCACCTGCGGGTGCAACACAATGCCCCAAAGAAAAAGGTTTGGGCGCAATGAAAATGTCTCATCACCAGCAATTGTACGTACTTGTAATGTAAATATTGTTCGGGAAGCAGCTCACAAGCCCCATCAGAAAGCAATGTTTGGGTGCAAGAAATATGCCACATTACACATGCAAATGTAAGTACGGTTTGGGCGCATTGCAGGTGCCCCATCACCAAGAACAGTGAGTAATGTCTGGGTGTAACTAAACATGCCCCAGTATAAGTAAAAGCAAGTTTGATTTGAGTTGCAGAAACCCTGCCCCATCACCAGCAACATAAATGTAAGTACGGTTTGGGCACAACGCAAATGCCCATCACCAGCAGCATAAATGTAAGTATGGTTTGGTCGCAATGCAAATGCCCATCACTAGCAACAGTAAGGAGTGTATGGGTGCAGAAGAAAATGTAAGTAACTTTAGGAGCAACACTCATGCACCACACAGGGGTTTACTCCATACTCCATAAGGAGCAAATAAGGCACAGTATCAGGCACATACTGATACTAAAAATCTAAGCATGCAGTGAATGACCGAAAAGGACAGAAAATTCTGCATGGCATACAAACGCATGCAAGCACAAATTCAGCATGACTTTAAAAAAAAAGACAGAAAATCAAGAGTAGCATTAAGACAAATGCTAGCATGGCATTATGTATGGCAGTAAGGATAAGTTACTTACCTGTAATCCTAGTTCTCTTCCAGGGGTATACTCATCAAAGTCATAAGCACTGAATAATCCCCGCCCACGTGCGGGACCCCAGAGCATATACAAAAATACATATATATGTGTATGTTTAGGCATATAAGTACGGAGTACCTCCAAAACATACATATACATGTATACATATATAAACATGCAGCCTATTATACCTCAAATAGGCTAATATGCCAAAATTACATGGGTTTCTCATTAAAGGAAAATAATCCTACAGATAAATACTGTAACAGAGAACATACACTCCAATAGTGTTCCAAGACAGCCCTTTATTTTCTGAGAAAAAAATAAGTAATAGCAGGCAATTAGCCCATAGGCTGCATAGATGAGAAAACATCACAGTACTAAAAACTTGGCACGTTGCCTTTAAGACTTCCAAGAACCTGGACACTGTGCCTTTAAGACCTCCAGGAGCCCCCTGCTCCCATCATGCACCACAGGTGACAGTCAGGTCAGTTCTTTTTTACGGTGCACTAACCTATTGGAACCAGGACATAAGGTGCAAAACGCTACTATACTGTCCATACTCGTCCCGGGAGGCGGGAGGGTTTCTTATGACTTTGATAAGTATACCCCTGGAAAAGAACTAGGATTACAGGTAAGTAACTTATCCTTCTCTTCCAGGGGATACTCATTAACAGTCATAAGCACTGAATAGAATAGCAAGCCCATACCCACTTTCCCACAGACGAGCAACAGCATAAGTACAGCAAATATAACACTTTAACCCCTTCCATGCTCATGACGAGCTCAGCTCGTCATGCTGCGCAGTGCTCGTGTGCGCATGACGAGCTGAGCTCGTCATGAACCCGTCCGCTCAATGCAATGCCTCGCACAGGGCGAAAATCGGCCGCGCATGGAAGGGGTTAAGGATGAATTATCCAAACAGATTTCTTAGTGAGGCTTGCCCAAACCGAGCATCTGCCTGTGTGTCAGAGTCCAAACAGTAATGGCGAGTGAAAGTGTGTACTGATCGCAATGTGGACGCTTTACAAATCTCTGCAATCGGTACATTTCTACGGAGAGCCGTGGTTGAGGTCTTTCCCCTGGTAGAATGAGCCTTCGGTTTGCCCAGGAGGGACTTGTTGGCTAGTTGGTAAGACAAAAAGATACAAGAAACTATCCACCTAGAGATGGACCGTTTGGAAGTTGCACAAAAAGTATTTATGGAACCATAGTTTACAAACAGGGGGTCGGATTTTCTCAACGCCTTGGTTTTGTCTAAGTAGAATTTCAGGACCCTCTTAAGGTCTAGTGAATGAAGGGATCGAAGGGTTAGGAAAAACCGTAGGCAGAGTGATGGCCTGATTAATATGGAAATCCGAGACCACTTTAGGTAGGAAACTCGGATGGGTTCTAAGAACCACTCTGTTCGCATGAAAAACTATATAAGGCTCTTTACAGCACAAAGCCTGATTCTCACTCACTCTGCGAGCAGAGGTGATGGCCACTAAAAAAGCGGTCTTCCATGATAAATGCTGTAGAGAGGCTCTGTGAATAGGTTCAAATGGAACACCCATCAATCTAGCAAGAACTATGTTATGCTCCCAAGGTGGAGACGGAGCTCTGATCGGTGGGTAGACCTTTTTTAACACCTCAAGAAAATCCTTAACCACAGGAATTTGAAAAAAGGAAACCTGCATAGGAGACTTTCTGTATGCTGTGATAGCTGCTAGATGGACTTTTATAGAGGAAAATTGAAGGCCAGATTTGACCAGGTACAGCAAATACGGTAAAATCACCTGCTCTTGACCCCGAACGGGATCATGACCATTGTCCATGCACCATAAGTAAAATCGCTTCCATTTGAAGGCGTACGGTTTTCTCGTGGAAGGTCTTCTGGCTTCTTTAAGTATGTTCATACAGTCAGAAAACAAGTCTAAGTGCCCGTATTGAAGGACTTCAGGAGCCATTCTGTCAATTGTAGAGATGAGAGGTTGGGGTGGAACACCTTCCCCTCGTTTTTGGATAGTAAGTCTGGTCGGCATGGTAACCTCCTGTGCGCAACCTCTGATAATTGAAGAAGGTCCGTGTACCACCACTGACGAGGTCATTCTGGTGCTATCAGTATCATTCTGGTCTTGGCCCTGTAGAACTTGTTGATCACCATGGGTATCAATGGAATTGGTGGAAAAGCGTAAAGTAATGTCTGAAACCATTTTATCAAAAGCACATTTCCCCGTGACCCTGGTTGGTGAAACCTGGATGCGAAGAAGGGGCATTTTGCGTTTGCCGCGTCTGCAAACAGGTCGATGTCTGGCACTCCCCATTGGTGGAAAATGTCCTGCGCGACGTCGCTGTTTAGTACCCAGTCGTGAGCTTCAATGAAGGTCCGACTTGGGGCTTCTGACTGGACGTTGAGAGTTCCCGGGAGATAAATCGCCACAATGGTCATATTTCTTGCGAGAAGCCATTTCCATATGGTCTGAGACTCCAGGGAGAGAGGTCTCAACCGGGTTCCCCCCTGTTTGTTCAGATAATGCATTGTTGTGGTATTGTCTGTTTGAACAAACAGGGAACGCGAATGGAAGGAAGGGAACAGTGATTTGAGTGCTAGGTGTACCGCACTCATTTCTAAGAGGTTGATGTGATACCCTTGTTCTGTCTCTGACCAGAGTCCTTGCACCTGAAGAGAACCCATATGAGCCCCCCAACCTTGGAGGGAAGCCTCCGTGATGATTGTCTGAGTAGGCAGGTCCTGGTGAGAGATCTCCCTTCATCAGATGTGATCGCTTCATCCACCATCTGATGCAATCCTTGGCCGACTGGAGGAGAAACACACGTCCTCCCAGTGACCTGATATCTGCGTCCACTGGTCCTCCAGAGATTGCTGCAGAGGACGCATGTGTAGTCTGGCGTTTATCATGATGAAGATGCATGATGCCATTGGGCCTAGTAGCGATGACACAGGTCTGACTGTGGGATGCTGAGAAAGGAGAAGATTGCGGCATTTTTCGCGGATTGAGGATAACCTCTCCTCCGAAGGACACACGCTTGCCCTTGCGGTATCCAGAGAAGCACCCAGGTAGTGGATCTTTTGGGTCGGGTTGAAGATTGACTTTTTGTAGTTGACTTGTAGGCCCAGATTGCACATGAAGGCAGTATGAGAGATGACACTGAAGCAGAGTGGGTGACGAGCTCTTCAGAAGCCAGTCGTCCAGGTAAGGATATATGAATATCCTTTGTTTGCAAAGAAAAGCCGCTACTACTGCCATGCATTTTGAAAACGCGGGGGGCTGATTTGAGCCCAAATGGGAGAACCTTGAACTGGAAGTGCTGGAGCGCTACTTGAAACTGTAGGAATTTTCGATGTTTCCTGGAAATCGGTACATGAAAGTAGGCGTCCTGCAGATCTATGGAGCACATCCAGTCCCCTTGGTGTAGTTGAGGAAAGATTTGGTGCAGTGCTAACATCCGAAATTTTTCTTTGCGGATGAATTTATTAAAAAATCTCAGGTTGAGTATTGGTCTGTACTCTCTGGTAGGGCCTCTTTTCTGTACCAGAAAGTAACGGGAATAGATTCCCTGCCTTCGTTGCGGAGCTGGGACTTTTTCTATGGCATCTTTCTGCAGCAGACTGTTCACGTCTGCTTGCAACAAGTGGTGTTTTTGGAGAAATCTTTCTCTAGGAGGCACTGATGGATGTGGGGATCTGAGCAAATAGCCATTCTGCACAATATTCAGTACCCACTTGTCTTTTGTTACTTTCTTCCACTCGTCCAGGTGAAACATGATACTTCCCCCCACCGGAGTGGTTAAAGGGAATGGGGGAAGCCATAGCTCATTGTTTTGCAGATTGTTTCGCTGCAGAAAATGCTTGTCTTGCAGCTCCCCTTCCTTGACCAGGCCTTCATTGATGGTAGTGAGCCCTGGGCTGATGTTGATGCTGTGTCGACCAGTGAGGGGTTTGAACCCTCTGCTGGAAAGAGCGATGGTCGTAGGGTCGGAACTTGCGTTGAAACTTCTTTCGTTTCTCCAGTCCAACGGCTTTCAGAGTGTCCAACTCCATTTTCATTTTGGACATCACATCATCTGCATGAGATCCAAAGAGAGACGTGCCATTAAAGGGAAGATTTACAATTCTCCGCTGTGCATCAGGTTTCAGCCCAGTGAGACGCAACCAGGCTGAGCGTCTAGAGCAAATGCCATGGGAGTAGCCATGCGCAGCCAGATCCGATGCGTTCGCAGCTGCACTAATGACCTGGTTTGCAACCAAGCCCCCTTCCTGCAGGATTTCCTGAAAATCTTCGTGATCTTCTTTAGGCAGCTTCTCTGTGAATCGGGCCAAAGAGTCCCAGAGAGACCTGTCATACCTCCCCAGAAGAGCAGAGGCACTAGCCACCTTCATTACTGATGCAGATGTGTTGCACATCCTTTTGCCCAACAAGTCCATGTTTTTACTGTCCTTCTCCGGAGGGACTGCGGAGGATGTTGCTGCTGGATGTGCTTTCCCGGCTGCCGCCACTATGACCTAATCTGAAGGAGGATGCAATCTAAGAAGCAGGGGGTCCTGATCCGGGGCCTTGTACTTCTTGGAAATATGTGAGGGAGCTGAACCCACTGTAGCCGGAGTCAGAAAAGTCTGCATCGCTGGTTCTAGCAGCCCCGAAACCAAAGGAAGTAGGGGCCCTCGCCGAGGATCTGTGGTACAGGGTTTCAAATATGACTGACGTAGAAACCGTCGGTGCCGACATATCAATGTTCATTTTGCTGGCACCCGGCATAGAACCTCATTAAAAGTCCCTATATCGTCAATTGGAGACACTCTGGCTGGAGGTGTTGCAGACAATGTTGGTGAATAGTCCCTCATAGATGATCTTGAGGACATGGACCATGACGGGGACTTCCGTCTCCTTCTTTTTGGAGTAGAAGAAGGGTGAGATCCAGATCGTCCACGTGTCCTGGATCGTGAACGTCGAGCCGATGGAGACCTAGCTCTCCTCGGGGACCTGTGTGGAGATGCCCTTGTGGATGCAGTAGGAGGAGGCCCAGCAGAGTCCCTGGATGGAGAGTATGTTTGGGAGAAATCCGAGCCCGGACTTCTGTGTGGAACCTTCCAGTGTCGAACACTCTCTAGCCATCTTGGAGAAAGGTTGACAGGAGGAGTCTTCTCTCCCGGAACCGGAGATCCCTCCGGTGTGATCTGCACAATATTAATGCCGGCGAAGATGACAGTTCCCTCGATGTCGACCGTATGGACTTCGACGTCAATCTCGGCCTTGCTAGCACTTCTCCTGATCGGAGCGTAGGATTTTCTTCCCTCGACATCGAACAATGCCCTCTCGCCGACGACACCGAGTGTGTCACCTTCGACGTTGACAGCTTCTGCGGTGAGGCATTTGGGGACTCATGTCTGTGCGAAGATGCCCTCGACGTCGACTGTCTACGGGACTGTGGTGGAGTCCTTGACGTCGACCGCCTGTAGGCCTGCGGCGGTGTCTTCGACGTCAATCCTCTCGACGCCGACCGTCGTGACGGCGGCGGAGATCTAGACGTCGACCGGTGTCTCAACATCAACGGATGTTTTCTCGACGTCGACCCAGACTTTGACATCGACTTAGGTCTCTCAGGACCAACATACTTCGAGCCCGAAGTAGTATGCCTTGACGTCGACTTACGTTTCGGCGACGGAGGCTCTCACCGCTTCGACGGCGATCTTTCCCTCAACGTCGTTGCATGCCTTGCTTGCTTTTCTGACGTCCATCTCGACACTGACGGTAAACAATCAGGAATTTGCTTCCTTTTGGATGTTGGAGAAGCCGATCGATGCCGTTTACCGTGTCTTTCCTGAGAGGAGGGCTCTTTGAAGGCAGGATTGCTCTCAAGGCCACTTTTAGAATGTCCTTTTCCTCTCTCCATCGGGGAGGTTGTTGGGGGACAGCTCGGCGGCCTAGTGGGGATTTTTAACACTGACAATCCCTCCACTCCCCCCAAACTGCATCGAGTATAGTCCAAGAATGCGGACAAGAAACTCAGGCCTGGTTCAGCACCAAGATAATTACCGCCCACATAAGTCTGCAAGGTGGCAAAAGACAAAAATGTTATACCCCCAAGGCAGAGGATGCACAAACCCTGGGTCAACTCCCAGGGTGGGGCAACTAATGGGCGAATGGTCTTCGATAGTAACTACAACCTCGAGTGACAACATCATAAATAAGAGCGACATTATTGTAACTAGTAACAGTAATAGTATTAAAACGTCCACGAACACCCCTAATGGTAATAGTGATATAAGAGCTTATTTACATCAAGCAACTTCAAAAGGCAAATCAGGCAAAATAGTCTGATGCCCAGTGCTGAAAACACCGCCAGTACAGCCGCAGATGCTAACAAACATGTGGAATCAAGTCAAAGGTCTCAACCAGGTGTTCCACTTTCACCTGAAATTATTATTGTTACTGGAAAAAGAGTACTAGAAACAACGACTGATCAAGGCTCGTCCAAATCGAATTCCTGAGTCCATAAAAGTGGTTCACTTGAAAGAGGAAATCAACCCACTTAATACAAAGGCATTACTATTGGTTGGCACCCAACAGCAGCAGCCAAGTTTGGTCTCTCCGACTCCCCGATGGTGTGCGGCAACATACTGCCAGCCAACTTGCCAGCCAACAGCATCAACTCCAAATAATGTTTTCCTGCCTGGCTCTAAACACAAGCTAACATGTTCCAATACCAGTGAAAAGGCTACAAAAGAAATAAGAGCTGCATCAACGGCTGCAATTCCATTTGGCTCCAATCCAGAGCTATATAGCTCAAAATTCCAGTCAAGTTTGATAAGTTTGAAAATCCCTTTCGCATCATTTTCAGAGCTCTCTGACCCCCAACCCGCCTACGGTGATAACACTTATATAGGAAACAGCGGGGAGCAGCCTAACTAATCTCCCAGCACTACAATCCCAGGGATAAGAGAGGGTCCCCCTCTTTTGTTAGAAAACAGCATTGGCAAACATGGTAATTTCTCAAAGCCTCAACTGGAGCTCCTCCCCACTCCTACTGTACCTGCTGAGTCCATAAATCAGCGCTCCCCATCCAACTGGAGCCCAAATTTCTCAAACTCAAGCTTTCTTTGTTACGTAAATGAACATAGGGCTTCTGGACTTCCCAAAACTGAAGTGGAATCCGGCCCCCGCCTCAAAAAATTGAGAATCATCTTGCATTGATCAACGATGCCGATTTCAATGGCAAATGCGGCCATAATGCATGCTGATAAGTTGGATACCCAAATAAACATATTGCAAACAGTTGCCGGCTTGATCTCAGGATTGGATCTAAAACTAGAACACTTAAACTCCTTGATCCATAGAGCCCAGGCAAATTCTGAATTAATGGCTAAGCAGGAGGGTTGTGGATGTAGTCCTATACTACAGAACCTGGAAAAGTTGCCTGAGATAATGAGCACCCTAGTCACAGACCTCAAGAGAGAGGTCAATAGGCGGCCGCACAATACAAACTTCCCTCCTCAACTAAACCCAAAGTTGAATACAAGTATGAATGATCTTCAATTAAATGAGAAAAAAGCCTTGCATGAGCCCTTGGGGATTATGGGAGACCAAACAAATAGAACAAGTGTAGATGACTTTCCGTCAACATCTACTACCCTACAGATAAGGCCAAAAGACAACCAGGCCAGACTGGAGACAATACAGGAAACTACCAGGCATGATGCTAATGGCACTAAAGGCGTATCAAGCAACAAGGACCCGGATCTAAAATCTGATCCACAACCTGAAAGAAATCTCTGTCTCTATCCAGACAAACGTTCCGAAACGACTAAAACAAGAAAAAATTAAAAAAGTTAAATAAATCAAACAAAGGTAAAAGCAATAATGAAGGGTCTATTATGCACTGGCTCCAGCTGGAAAATAAGGAACATCATGTGGATATTAACGCATCCCAAAAATCAAATCTAAATAACAAAACCCAAGGTACACAACTGGATGGTATAAGCGAAATTACCACGCGCTCTTGAACATCCTACGGAACAGCAAACTATAAAGTCGGATATGACTGACTTAGAGCCTTGGCATCAATTTGATAATGCACACGGATTTCAAGTCGAAGATTTAAGCCATGAACAAAAGGAACACCCGGAAATTAATATAGAGCGGACCTTAGTGACCGAAATGGACAACCCAAGTAAGAGCAGTATCCACCAAGGAAAACCCAAATCAAGTACAATAAATAAACTTGATCCCGCATTAACAACAGCTTATAAGGAGCCTTCATTCCAAGAAGACAAAAGACCTATAGTAGCCCTAAATATAAATAACAGGGATAAGAAGTCCATTCAAATGAGTACTGATGACCTATTACTGCCCTACTACAAGGTCAGGAGCAATGTACAGTCGCAGGCAATAAGTTCTAATCTATTCTGGGAAGATCCGGATATCCGGGGGAAACCAAGTCCAAATCTCATAGAGACTCCGGATGCCCAGGAGGTAACACCTCTACAAAAATCTCCCACTGAAGAACAAACAAAAGATCTAGAAAATCTAAAAATATTGTTGTACCGTGAATACATCTCGCAGGGGAAGTGGGACATTCTCAATAGAGGAAACCTCCTGAGGCTTTGTGCAAATATCCCGGGCTTAGAAAATATAAAAACGACGGCCATCGATAGTGTTGCTTTCTCTGCTCCAGGGCCAAGCGAGATAAATGAGACAACAGAGATAACTTTCACTAACTCAGCCATGGCTTATGCCCTAAGGGGAAATAAAAAGCAATTGGATAATTGGGGTATAAAAATCAAGACCCCGTCTACCTCAAAATATCCAGTGATCCTGAAAAGCAGAGTGCCGAATGCATTGCAGGGTATTCAAGAACTAAATGGCCAGGAAAGAATGAACAGAAAGGATTCAACTCGCCCAGCAACAGTGTCTATCCTGCATGGCACCAAAGGTGGACCAAGAATAAATCCGAGTAGCGATAGATTAATTCAAATCACAACATGCGCAGAAGGGGGCAAACAGCTCTGTTTGACTAAGGGGAATATCAGCAAAGATTGGTCCTGGCTACCTCGGGCCCTAAACCCCAGTCCCTAACAATGTGATGTCTTCCTCTAAAAAGCTAAATTCTGCCCTTAAATTGATAATCTGCTCTTGGAATATCAGGGGCCTCATGGACAACGAAGACAAAAGGGACACAATACAACATCTCCAGAGCTACGACATCATCACTGTCCAGGAAACCTGGGCCCTGTCCTCATCTCCCAGGCTGGATTATACAGTTTATGAATCGCATGGCTATGTTTGAACTGGGGTGGCAAAGTGAGCTAAAGAATGATGATGGATTCAACCCAGATCTGTGACTGGGGGTGAGTGTTTGAAAAGTTTCAGCACTCCGTCCATCATCTCCTTGTGTTTGCTTTGTTCGCCCTAAGTTGGCAGGGTATGCCCAGACTTGGGTCCCTTGCTCACTTTGCCACTGGACTCAAGCTAGCCTGGCTGATGAGGGCTGTTAGCCCGAAACCGGTCCCAGGATGCTTGATTCCGTTCCAGGAAAGACATGGCTTGGCAGTTCGGTCTGGACTGTTCCCATGAGGCACAGGGTTAAGACTGATTTGCATATGGCTATGTCTGAACTGGGGTGGCAAAGTGAGCTAAAGAATGATGATGGATTCAACCCAGATCTGTGACTGGGGGTGAGTGTTTGAAAAGTTTCAGCAATCCGTCCATCATCTCCTTGTGTTTGCTTTGTTCGCCCTAAGTTGGCAGGGTATGCCCAGACGTGGGTCCCTTGCTCACTTTGCCACTGGATTCAAGCTAGCCTGGCTGATGAGGGCTGTTAGCCCGAAACCAGTCCCAGGATGCTTGATTCGGGTCCAGGAAAGACATGGCTTGGCAGTTCGGTCTGGACTGTTCCCATGAGGCACAGGGTCAAGACTGATTTGCATATGGCTATGTCTGAACTGGGGTGGCAAAGTGAGCTAAAGAATGATGATGGATTCAACCCAGATCTGTGACTGGGGGTGAGTGTTTGAAAAGTTGCAGCACTCCGTCCATCATCTCCTTGTGTTTGCTTTATTGCGTCACAAGCAGGTGGGCATGCCTCGGGTGGAGTAGCCATCTACGTTAAAAACAATCTGGCCGTACAGGTATCATTGATAAGTGAGGGAAATGGAGACTATGTTTTCATTAAAGCAAAGTAGCAACAAATAGTTCAGCCAGCTCAGACTGACCAAACCATGATTCTTGGCTGCATTTACCTCCACCCTTCTAAGTGCAAACGAGAAGCAATCCTAAGCAGAATGCTACCAGCAATAAGCAAGCTTCACTCCCAGTGCCCAGATGGCTTATGGATGTTAATGGGTGACTTTAATGCTAACTTAATGGCCTTTGATCTAAATTCCTCTCTAGTAGCCCTGGATGATCCCGCCTGGGGTATCCCAGATATAATCGGCCAGCTCCAACGGAAAGATAATCATGGCCTCAAACTCTCAGCCTTTCTTAATCATTTGGGTCTCCGTATCCTAAATGGCAGAGCTGCCGCTGACTCCCCTGCAGCTTACACCCATCTTTCAAACTATAGATTGGCTACATTGGACTATATCTGGATTTCGATCGCCCATTTCCATGTAATTCAGGATTTCTTGGTAACACCCACCGTGGCAAGTGACCACGCGATAATTTCCTGTGGCATTATAGCCCCGCAATGTCGCCGACCTAGAATCAAACTCATCGGCGAGGAGGAAAAATGTGAACTAATAAATAAAATTAGGTGGATAACAGAGCACCAAGAAAAAATCAACTTAGAAGTGGAATCTTTGCTGAACAAAGCAACCCAGGACAACAGCAAATCGTTCTCAAGTAACTCATGGGAACTCCTTTTGGAAGACAGAAGGGATAAATTAACAACACTGTCAAACTCAAGATCCACCCAACTCCCCAGAATAAATGATTGTCTCGTGAAACAAAAGCTGCTAATGCAATCATTAAAACATAAATTAAATAATCTTCTGCGTAAAACTACAAAGGAGGTGTTGGGACATAAATCCCTTAAAGCCAAGTGTAAAGATATCCGCTGTGAATATAGAAAAGCGAAATTTTCTTACGCAAGAATGATCGAAGAAAACCACTGGAGTAAAGCTCATGAGATTATAAAATCACGAGACCAGAAACTATTCTGGAACTGGATGAATAAGTGCTGTAGGCCCACTTGCAGCCCTACAACCACAAATATTTCACCTACAATTTGGGAAAACTATATCAAAGTACTTTATGTGGAGACATCCAGTTATAATGGCACAACTCCCCTTATGAGGTACATTAACAACAAGTATTTGAGTTTGGAGCTGCAGGCTCACTCTGACGGCCGAAAAGAAATTACATCGGGTGAAGTCCTGCATCTTATTAAAAAAAATGTGCTCTGGAGGGGCACCAGGCCCCAATGGAATCCCCCCCACGGTTTTCAAAGGGATGGCGGATAAGTGGGCAAAAATTATGGTGCCTCTATTCCAGGAGTTTAGGTTGGGAAGAAGTATCCCGGAGTCGTGGAGGGGATCCCTGCTTGTTCCGATACATAAAAAAGGCTCAAGATCCACCCGAGAAAACTATAGACTGATTGCGCTCCTAGATGTGGACGGCATTCTGCTGCAAGAGCTGACGGCTTGGGTTGAAAAGTGCAAACTGATCCCCTATACTCAGACAGGGTTCCAAAAGGGTTCACATATTGAAGACAATCTGATTTGCATTTCCAACCTGATTGAAACAACACTGGCAAGAAAAGGCAGGGCCCTCTACCTTGCTTACATTGATTTTCAAACTGCCTTTGACAGAGTTTCTCGTCAGCGATTATGGATGAAACTAAAAATTGGGGCATTGATAACACGCTCTTAACAGCACTAATTGCCCTATATTCGGACACCTGGGTTAAGATCAGAGTTACAACCACTTGTTCTACCACCAAACAAATTCATACTAATAAGGGCTTAAAGCAAGGATGCCTATTGGCCCCATGCTCTTTAATTTATACCTGGCTGATTTGCCAGAACGGTTGGCTGTAGCACGAGCATTTCCCCCCAAAATAGCCGAAATCAAAATCCAATCACTCCAATATGCGGACGATACGATATTGCTCGACCAAACCCAGATTGGTCTACAGCGGCTGTTAACGGTACTATTGCTATATTGTAGAGAGAACAACTTAAAACTGAATACCGCAAAAACAAAGGCAATGATAATATCGCGACAATTAAAAAGGAAGGGTGCATGGAACATCGAAGGTAAGCCCATCGAGATTGTGACCACCTATAAGTATTTAGGTGTGTGGCTCGATCACAAAGGACGGCCCTCTGCCCACATTACTGCAATGCAAGGTACAGCTCAATCTCTGGAAGGCATCTTTTGTAGAGCAAGGAAAGCCATGAGCTCCCCTGACCTTACTCCCCTAATTCGATTAATGGGGGCAACATTTTTACCATCAGTAGCCCATGGTGCAATAGCCTTCAAAGATAAGATGACAACATGGCTGGATAGAGCACAGTCGGCCTGTTTTCGTAAAGTTTTTTTCTTGCCGACTGCCACTGCTCATGCTCAAATTCGGAGAGAATTCAACCTTTCTTCCCAAAAATGGACCCTGAAGGCGAGATTTATTGCATATTGTCTAAAGGCTAAACAAGCTCGGGAAAACACCTTGAAATGACATATCTGGACAATGATAAATACCCAAGGGTCCACATGGTGTGAATATCTAGCCCACTGTGTAGAGGTATTGGATGCAAAGGAAATATGGTCAGCCTCCTTATCTATACCAGCGGCCTCAAGACTTTTAACAAAACAGGCGAAGCTACTGTCCGCCGACTGTGATATGCAAACATTAAAAAACTTAAATAACTTAAATCATGGAAGCTGGGCCTCGACCCTTTACGTCAGTGTGACTTTGCCATATTATCTGTCCTCTCCTTTAAAACCAATATTGAAGCGACAACTAATGAGGTTGCGGTTCAGACTGATCCCACTGTTGGCATACAAATATGGGCAAGGGTATAAAGAGTCTGTAGTTACCAAGTGCCGAGCTTGCGGAGCAGCAGAGGAATCACTAATTCACATATTGTGCATTTGTGCGAAATTGCGTCCACTGAGAATATACTGGCTTCGTCCAATTTGGCATATTTTAAATATAGGAACATGTCATGCCGCTTTAGTTGAGTGCATGAAAGGTGAATCAGCGCAGTTGGCGGCCCAGTTTCGAACTATTTGATGGCAATAAGGGCTTCTCTGGACTCCCCCATCATATAGAACTTTAACTTGTAAGGCTGGGCCATGTTATGTACTCCTTTTAAGGTTTTTAGGTCTCGCCTACGCAGCGCGAATGCGCGGTATAGGAAAAGACCTTTAGAAATCGATTCAGTTTTTCAGTCACAAACGTGCACGCTTTGCATTGCTTTCAATGGCAACGCGTGCCGTTTGGCGATTCTCTTGCGGGAGCGAGCTTTGGCGACATCTGTTTGTAATTAACTTTCAAACAGATGGTGCCCCTGCTCGCTCCCGCAAGGGAAACGCTTTGTGGGTCTGTTTTTTTTTTTTTTTTTGAAACACAGCGAAGATCTCCCAGAGACTTCTTCCAGCAAACATAATGCTGGCATACAGGCTGCTTTGAGCAGAGGAGAAATCCCCGCGGCAGTCACTGCAAAGCAGGGTATGTTTAGAGGTATTAAACGAGAAGTCATATGGAACGTGTAACAAAGACTTGTGTTTTTAATGTCGTTTATTCCCTTAATTCTTTTAGACGAAACGATGCTAATAAAGGCATTTCTAAACAGCAGACACTACTGAGATACCGTTCAGGAGAAGTACATTTTAATGCCGCCACGCTCGCTGTAGGGCTGTTGTGGGAATTGTCGCATTCACATCTGCGTCACCGGAGCAGCCATTCATCCTCCTGGCTAAAAATTCACGGTCTAATCGTAGAGCAAACTTCAGCATCCGCGGCACACAATAGCCAAGCTGTAGGCAACATGTCACTTCACTGCTGCATGCAACAAACACACGCAGCCCGAGTGAGATAAGCACAAATCACCACGTGACGCTACAACTGCCCGTAGAGCTCCAGCGACTGACTGCTGCTTTCAAACTTGGGGGAGCCGCACTTTGAGCGCTGGCAACACTCCTCCGAAAAGAGACGTCTGAATTTTGTTTTTTCAGAAGAGGAAGGGGCGACGTTTCTTGTTACGTTTTTTCCCCCCTTTGACGAAACAGCTGAGTACATTGTGAATATCTGACGCTTGGTTGACTAATTTCTCTCTTTGGTCCCAGGACTAGGGCAGTCCAGTTGACCGACATGGCATGTTAAGCTAACAAACAGTTTGATGGGGACGTTTCCTTAAACAAACACTGACTCCCTGACACCAGCCCGCTAGGTGCTTCCGAGAACAGTCATCTGGCATTTGCTCTCAAGCCACGGGGGTCCCCACTCCCCAGTCATTTTCATTCTGATGTGAGCTTCTTACTCAGAGTGCGCGTGAAACGTACGTCACAGTCCATAGCAACAGTCAACCCCCAACCGACTCCCCCCCCCCATAAAAAAACGCAACAGTAGCCCATCAGACTTGAGGGAACTACTTTAGGAGTTATTAGCATATCCCTGCGCCCTGGCTGCGTCGATGCTCTGTCTACTGTGTTGTGACTGCATCCTGAGAATCAAAGGAAAAAACATTTTTTTTTAAATCTGAGGGAGGTGAGTGTATTGGAGCGCATAGAACATGTTGGTTCTGCGGCTGTGGCAGGTCAGTGCACAAACCGAGTCTGAAGAGAGATGCAAAGGTGAGAACATTTAATTAAGTCGATATAAAACCCAACCTCAATAAAAAAAAGAAACACAACATACTACAAACATTGGCTACTAAAAGGACATAGACATGCGTATATACGTGTATTAAATTTCGTGCTTTCCTTATATTTAGTTTTCTAGTCACAGGTCGAAAACCTTCAGTGAACAATGATTTGAGCACGTTAACTGAGGATATTTAAACAGGGCGAAGAGTCATCATTACAGAAGGTGCCATCTCCTGGGAGACAAGCTTTGGCATGTGAGGATGTGCCCGAAAGTGTCCCTTTCAGCCAGTTAGTGAAGGTTGGCGGTGCCCTGGCTTTCTACCTCAAGGAGGAAGCCGTTTCCAATGTTACTGTCCATTTTTCATCTGTATAGACGGAGCATACAACATTCGATCATCACTTCTGTCAGCTCATCAAGAACGTCTGTCCAATAATCTGTTACGGCGGGCCAATGCTACAGCATGTGTTTTAATCCCACTTAAGGTGAAGGACAGCCAGTGTATGAATAAGGGAATATTTTGTTAATTTTACCAGGTGTGAGGTAGGTTCTATGCAATATGTTAAACTTAATATATTTAAGCTTTGCATTACGTGATACTTTTTGATGATATGCTATGACCTTATCCCACTCTGTCGTTTAATACTCGGTGGCGGCTACAGTAAATAAACAAGCATTGGCATAGCCAATAGGTCTCGCCTTTGGGACCTTATAAGTGTTTAGCCATGCAACAGTTGATGTTGTTGCACCAAGGATATTGTGCTGCATAACTAAATACTTATAAGGCCCCAAAGGCGAGACCTATTGGCTATGCCAATGCTTGTTTATGTTTATGGTAACCAAAACGGTGTTTCCATTTTCTTAACTTTTGCATAATTGATTGAAACAACCTGTCTTTTTATCTTGTACAATAAGGGAACAAAATTTTATATTGTATATTTATATGTGATGTCATTGCAATGGTTTTAATTAATTGTGCAATAAAAATTATCTATCTATTTATCTCAAGTAAGGCATGTAGTTTTATCTTCTCTCTGTCACGAAGAGTTCTTCTGGAGAATTGCTGGCAGTAATAACATTTCTCTGGATTGTGTGATGATGGTAAACACACAATGCAGACAGAATGTGGGTCTGATTTTGCCATTTTCTTCCCACAGGAGGGACATTTGCTAAATAAAGCTGGCATTTCTGACAAAAAATAGTTCTCAAAATTGTCAGAAAACAACTGAAAAGGTTGTCAGCAGTCACAAACGTCGTGTAGAGATGAAATAAATCAATTTCTGACTAGAATAATCAAACATTGACGAGCTCAATGCTCCAGGATCCTCACAGAAGGAGCCGGAAAAAAGAACTGACCTGACTGTCACCTGTGGTGCATGATGGGAGCAGGGGGCTCCTGGAGGTCTTAAAGGCACGGTGTCCAGGTTCTTGGAAGTCTTAAAGGCAAGGTGCCAAGTGTTTAGTACTGTGATGTTTTCTCATCTATGCAGCCTATGGGCTAATTGCCTGCTATTACTTGTTTTTTTCTCTGAAAATAATAGGCTGTTGGAACACTATTGGAGTGTATGTTCTCTGTTACAGTATTTATATGTAGGATTATTTTCCTTTAATTAGAAACCCATGTAATTTTGGCATATTAGCCTATTTGAGGTATAATAGGCTGCATGTTTATACATGTATACATGTATAAATGTATGTTTTGGAGGTACTCCGTACTTTTTTGTCTAAACATATACATATATATGTATTTTTGTATATGCTCTGGGGTCCCAGCACGTGGGCGGGGATTATTCAGTGCTTATGACTTTGATGAGTATACCGCTGGAAGAGAACAAATATGATAACATTTTCTGCACATCCACTCTCAAACATACAGCATACTCCAAAAAGAATGCTTATGACAAGAGGCAGTCTAGGTAAAGGAAGCAGTTGGAAGTACAGAGCTTGGCAACAGAACTGTGAATTTGCTGTAGCAAAGAAGAAATGGCATTCAAAATGAGCACGAGTACCAAGTTCCTTTCAAACTATGTCAAATCTGTGCGCATCAGCATGTGTGTTCTGAGCGCTTCTCCCAACACTGATTACCAGCACACATGAGACAAAAATGGCCTCTACAATAAGCACGAGTACCAGGACCGTTAGAAAGCAATAAACAATAAATGCTGATAGTCAGTCCCCTTTGGTAGCAAATAAAACACAGCAGAAGACATGAACTGGCATCACAGTAAAATGTCACCCCCACAATTCTAGGAATCTTCTTGTTCACAGCATATCATTAATGTTCTCCGTTGAAAATGAACAACAAGTACCTCATTAAAACAACTCCTCGTGAGAAATGAGCCGAGGAGAGCTGCAGTCACTGAAATGCAACTGACCAAAGTGCAGTGACAAGTTGCTAAGGGGCTCAATACTGATACACCCGAGGTGAAGGTGTTACATGACAAGTCAGGTGCAAGAAAAAGCCTGGTGCAGCCCGATCCAATATTGCCGCTGTTAGAAATGGGGGTCTCTAGTTGGCAGATGTAGGCACTTTTGTCCAAATAGGGACCCTTGATTCTAGTCAGGGTAAGGGGGATACACAATTTAGATAACCCCTGCTCACCCCCTGAGTAGTTTGGAACGAGCACAGTAATACAGTGAGAACACCACAAATGGACACCACACCAGTTTAGGAAAACTAAAGTATCTTTATCTAAATTCAACAAGACCAAAACGACAAAAATCCAACATACATGTAATAAGAATATGACTTTAAAAAGGTTTCAAGCAACTGGGTCCATAGGAAACTATGGATGCGTGATTTCTCACAAAGACCTTGTAGATGTGTCAAAATTGAGAAGGCCAAACTGCCACAGAGATGGGAAGCGTCAAGAAACAAAGAGCTGCATCAGTTCCTGAGACCATGGGGAGGTGATGCAACTGTTCTGCTGCATGCAGGAGAAGTGATGCGTCGAATCCGTCTGTAGGGGGAAGTGATGCGTCGACTCCAAGCGAAGCATCGGGAAAACTTGCTGCACAGGTGCGATGCGTGGAAATCCGGGATGCGTTGGCGATCGATGGGGCGTCGCCGATCGGTGCTGTGTCGGTTTCTTCAGCCGCGATCCCTCGATGCGTCGGTTCTTGCAGCAGCGGAAGGCGCTGCGTCAGTTCGGGAGCGGCGCGACGATGCGTGGAAATTCTTGTCGCGCAGCGCGCTGCGTCGGAAAAACAGCCACAAGAAGAGCGATGCATCAATTTCTTCAGTTCTTTAGGTGTCTTCCAGCTCCTAACAGCAGAACAACCTCCAGAGGTCATCAGTGATGTCACTGACTATGTCATGAGTGATGTAATATGTGAAGTCATAAGCAGTGCATTGCGGGGGCGTAAGAAAATAAGTTACTTACCTGTAAACTGTGGTTCTCCAGTATTGGTATCTTTCATAGATTCACATGCTTGAACCATTCCCCGTCATCAAAGTGGGAGTCCCACGGTACATAAAAAGCAGTAAGAAATTACTTTAACATTAAAGTTAATAGAGAAAAAACATTCACTTTAATATCTCGTCCTAGTCATAAGGAATGGTCCAAACTCCAGCCAATCAGGCGACAGCACCCTCTAGAACCCTCTCCACAGAGGCTCCAGGCTCTCAGATTTTCAAGCACAAGTGTAGTATAAACCTAAAAATGAACCAGGGGAGCCTCTATGGGGAGATGGGTGGGTCGCATGTGAATCTATTGAAGATACCAATACTGGAGAACCACAGTTTACAGGTAAGTAACTTATTTTCTTCTCCAGTATTGGGGTATCTTTCATAGATTCACATGCTTGAATCCGAATAGATAGCAGTTATATCATAGGTATGTATGTTCATACTAAGGTATGCAGTACAAAATGTACAAAATCTTGTACGTTACAAGGCGTATAACGAATTCACATACCCCTTTCATATACCAACAAATATATATATATATATATATAAATATATATATATATATTTATATATATATTTATATATATAAATACATATATATATATATAATACACAAATGTATATACATACATAGTATCTGACAATGCATATAGTACAGAATAAAACAGTGACATCAACTATCCATAATAGCAATGGTCATATATTTAGGAAGGTAGGAAGGATAGAGGCTCACCTTATTGAAAAAGATTATGTAGAACCGCTTGTCCCACAGCTGTATCAGCATTACTTGCAGCTTCCAGACAGGAATGCTTGGTGAAAGTGTGCCTTCTGGACCAGGTTGCTGCTCTGCAAATCTGCTGAATAGGCACACCGGCAAAGAGAGCCGCTGAAGAAGAGACTGCTCTCGTAGAGTGAGCTTTCACTATAGAAGGTAGAGGTTTGCCTGCTTGCTGATGGCAAAACTGAATCGCTGAAGATATCCAACGTGCTATAGTCTGTTTAGTGACCGGAAATCCCTTTCTGAGTTTACCATAAGCCACAAAAAGCTGATCAGCCTTACGGATGTTGGCTGTTTTCTGCAAGTAAAATTTTAAACATCTCATTAGATCCAGGGACTGTAAAGATCTTTCCGCTGGTGTCTGTGGATTTGGGAAGAAAGTCTTCAATATGACTGGTTCGTTTAACTGAAAGTCCGACAGAACCTTAGGTATAAAGGTAGGATTTGTTCGAAGTATAACAGAGTCTTTAGTAAACTGTAGGAAATGATGGCGAGTAGTGAAAGCATGTGTGTCACTTACTCGTCTGGCAGATGTTAGAGCTAGCAGAAGAGACGTTTTCCATGTAATGTATTTAAGGTCAGCCCTATGAATAGGCTCAAAAGGGCTCTTCATAAGTTGCGCTAGTACAATGTTCAGATGCCAAGGCGGAGGTGGACGCCTAATTGGAGGGAACATCCTAAACAATCCTTTAACAAATTGTTTTATTATTCTTGACGACCAAAGCGACTGTGATCCATTATGCCGCCGAAATCTGGAAATTGTGGCAAGAAAAACCTTAATGGAAGAATGAGAAAGACCAGACTTAGCCAGCTGCAGGAAAAAAGGCAGTAATTATTCTGGTGAAGACTAGATAGGGTGCACCTCAGAGCTTGTGCACCAATGGCAGAATCTCTTCCACTTGAGTTTGTAAGTCTTGATAGTGGAAGGCGCTCTAGCATTAGCCAGGACTTACCGACAGTCATCAGGGATTATAAGGTCGGCAAACTCATAGTGTTCAGGAACCAAGCTGCTAATGTTGGGTCCGGATGGCAGACCTGGCCGTAATTCGCTGCTAGCAAGTTCTGTAATGGGTGCAACAACCTGGGTTTGCACTCCGATAGGAGCAGAAGCTCTGTGAACCAGAAATGGCGAGGCCACCTGGGAGCTATGAGTAGTATTCTGCAGGGTTCTTTCCTCATCTTTCGAAGCACCCTTGGGATTAAAGGAATCGGAGGAAAAGTGTAAGCATAAATCTTTGACCAATTTATCGAAAAGGCATTCCCGCACGATCTCTGTTGGGGTAGCCAGTTGGCGAAGAATTGGCATTTGGGGTTCAGACTGGTTGCAAATAGGTCTTATTTTGGTTTGCCCCACAACAGATAGATGTGATCCAGAGTTGGTTGGAAGGAATCTGCCAGGATGTTGGCCACTCCTAGAACATGTTGCTGTTAGCATTATTTGGTGTTGAATTGCCCAATCCCACATCCGCTGAGCCTGTAGGGATAGCATAGTTGATCTTGTCCCCCCCCCTGTTTGTTTAATTAGTGCATGCTTGTTGTGTTGTCTGTCCGAATTAATACTGATGCTCCTGATATTTTTGAGAGGAAAGATTTCAGGCCCGGAATATTGCCTTTAACTCCAATAGATTTATGTGTAATGTTCGTTGGTGGCTGTCCCATTTTACTTTTACTGTCAACCCTTCCAGATGTGCTCCCCACCCCTCGAGGGATGCATAGGTCGTGATTATGTAACTTGGCGAATTTACAAGGAACGAAAGGCCTGCGGCTAAGTTCGGGATGTGAGACCACCATTGGAGCGCCTCTTTCATCTGAGGTGTTATCCTGATAATATCGTCGAAAGACCCTGAGATTTGTAGCCACTGACTGTCCAGTTCCTCTTGCAAGGGCCTCATCCGCAAGCGGCAGTTGGGAATGAGGGGAATGCAGGAGGACCACATCACCAGAAGCGATTTGTACTAGCGAACTGAAGTGGACTTTTTTATGCGGAGTAGAGTTGCCAACTTGCAGATCTTTTCTTGCCTTTCCTGCGAGGCAAAAGCCTTCGCCTGATGCGTATCCAAAGTTGCTCCTAAGAATGTTCTTACCTTTGAGGGGATTAACTGAGACTTTGGGAGATTGAATGGAAAGACCAAAGGATTGGAAGAGAGAGAGACATTTTTGAGTATGACTGTTCGCCTCTGCGAAGGATTTCGCCTTTATGAGGCAATTGTCCAGATAAGGGAAGATTTGAATTCCTGCTTGTCGTAGGTGAGCAGCCACAGGTGCTAGGACCTTGGTGAACACTCAGGGCGCTGAACGAAGGCCAAATGGTAGGACTCGCAACTGAAAATCCCTGCCAGCCACTCTGAAGCGTAACAATTTCCTGTGCCTGGGGAGGATAGGGATTTGAAAATAGGCGTCCTGAAGGTCTAAGGTAGTCATGAAATCTTCCTGATTTATTAATTGAAGCACCTCCTGAAGGGATAACATCCAGAAGGATTGCTTTTTCAGAAATTTGTTGTTAGAACGAAGATCCAAGATGGGACGCCACTCTCCCGACTTCTTTCTTATGAGGAAAAACCTTGAATAGAACCCTGTTCCTCACTGTACAGCTGGTACCACTTCGATTGCTCCCTTTTTTAACATTATCTCTATCTGAGACAAAAGTTCCTTTAGATGAGAAGGAGGAGGACCTCTGGGAGGGAAGTTTAGAGGAATCTTCTGAAATTCCAAAGTGTGACAGTTGGAAACTATATCTAAAACTCATCTGTCTGTTGTTATTGTAGACCATTCAGGGAGGAAAAAGGAAATTCTTCCACCAACTTTGGCAGGATTGGTGGGAACTGTGGCCAGCACTGGGTGTTTGTCACTGCTTCTTGGTGTTTTCCCTGCCTCTGAAGGCAGTCTTTCCTCTGTAATGCTTGTAGGAAGCGGCAGGAGGTTGTTTAAACGACTGCTGATTTTGCAATGATGAGTCTCGTGATTGACCTTGAAATGGCTGGTACTGCTTGTACTGGCTGTAACCTCCCCGAAAGGAGGACGCACCACGACCTCTTGCTCCATGAAAAGGCTGCTTCCTGAACTGCAGAATGCCAAGAGCCTTTGCAGTATCTGTGTCCTTCTTGATGGTTTGAAGGGCTTTGTCGATGTGGTGACCAAATAGGGATTCACCATCGTAAGGCAAGTCAATCACCTTCGTCTGAACTTCCTGCCTGAAAGAAGTAGCCTTTAACCAGTCCTGGCGCCTCAGGACCGCTGCCCCAGCCAGTTGACGGAATCCTGTGGAGGAAACATCTACTGCGCAATCGATGATCTCAGCCGAGATCCTTTCTCCCTGCAAAATTTTTAACGCCTCAACTTTCGATTCCTCAGGCAACATTTCTATAAGAGGTGAAATGTCCGACCACACTTGGCGGTCGTATCTGCCCAAAATGGCAAGAGAGTTAGCCGCTCTAACAGTGGTTGCTGCCATGGTGGAAAACTTTTTACTGATGGAGTCGAGACGCCTTCCATCTCTATCCGAGGGGAAGACAGTGGAGAAGCAGGATTTCTGGCACGACGTTGAGCCACTTGTGAAATCACAGAATCCGGCTTAGGCTGTCCGATAAGGCAGGCAGGCGAATTATCAGGAGCCTTATACTTTTTCTCCAACTTAGGCAAGACTGCCGGAATTGAGGCTGGTGTTTTCATGACTTTTAAGCCTTCTTGCCATATGAAGTCTACTATGGGAATAGAGCAAACCTGTCTCTTTGTTTGTTCCTTGAAATCGTACAGGGAACAATCAGCCTATTTAGTTACTATAGGAAGCTGAAACCTCTTTGCCGCTCTCTCCATAAGGGTATGGAAACCCCCTATGTCTTCAGGTGGTGAGTCTATTGGAGGTGGAGTGGAAGGCGATGGTGTCTGAATCTGGTAGTCATCCCATTCGTTGGGTAGGTATACCTCATCCAACTCTCCCTCCTCTCTCTCTTCGTCAGTAGTAAGAATGTCCTGGTCCTGTTGTGGCGTTGCTACAGGTAATGGAGAAATGGGAGGGGGAGATCTAATTAGCAAGGAAGGCTGCGTAATAGGAGTCTGAGGAACTGAAGATGCCGGCTCTGAAGGAGGGAATCTGCGGTAGTAATCCTCTACCATATGTTGCAGGTTTGAAACTAGGGAAACAGGCATTTGTATTATTTGCTCCCTTTGCCTATCTTGGTTGGGGTCCTGAGGATAGTACGCATAATCCTCCTCTTCATCATCCTGACACTTTATGAGAAGGTCAGACGGACTGCGAGTCACCCCAAACATACCATCGTCCTCTGATTCCTCTTCATCTGCTCCGTAATCAAAGATTTCCTCTGGAGGACAGGGAGATACCTTACTAGAAGAAGTGTGAATCGGCAATATCACTTCTTGTGAAGCTCTTCTCTTATCTTCTTTAGATGCTGTCAACTTCGTTGATGGGACTAACATAGACGATGATGTCAAACCAACCACCGACGAGGATGTCGATGGAACTTTTGTCAACAGTTCTTCCGTCGACGGACTGGACGTTGAAGAGGATCGACGACGAAGATCTGCATCCAAAGTCTTCGGCTCCGTCAAAGAGGCTAGCGTTGACGAGGCTACCGTCGACGAGGCTACCATCGACGAGGGCAACGCCGATGAGAGATACTTCTTCTTTAGAGCCGCCAACAGCCGCAGTGGCGACGAAGTATCCGTCGGCAATGGTCCTGACAGAAGTCCCTGTTTTTTCGTCGACGAAGAAGACAAAGTTGTCCTCAGTGAAGAAGGTCTCACCCTCACAGAGACTACAGTCGACGGAGAAGATGCTGACGACATGATCAGCTTAGACTGAGGCGAAGAGAAAGTCGACGTCGTTGTCGTAGTTGTGGCGACGGACGTTCTCGTCGACGAGTGTGCCGTCGACGGCTTCGTCGACGGAGCATCTTTTTTATGAGGTAAAACTGTCTCTGGAAGAGACCTGGACGTCTGCTTCATTTTTGAAGAAGATTTAGAAGGCGTAGAGGGCACAGATTGACCCTTAACAGGGCTGGTTCCTTTTTTGAAGAGGAAGGCTGATCTTCAGGCTTTGAGGTGTGGTGATGCTTTTTCAACACCTTAGCCGCCTTAGGAGACACCAGCTCCGCCTCATTTGCCCTCTTCTTAGAAGCTGTAGTCTTAAGTGAGGAATCACTCTCCTCATCAGATAGAGGATTGTCTTTAGTTTTTATCTTCTGTAGCCACAGAAGGAGACGTCCTTCTCTATGCCTCAAGGTCTTTTGAGAGAAAGTCCTATAGATTTTACAGTCTCTCACCTGGTGATCAGGGTGAAAGCAGTAGATACACTTCTTGTGGGGATCATCTGAATGAAGTCTGAGTTTCCCACAAGAATCACAATGCCTGAAGAGAGCTCTTTTAGAAGAAGACATTTTGAACTGAAGATCTGAAGAAATTCAGAAGGCCAAGAGAAAGTACTGAGCAGAGCTCAGGGAGACTCCCTTCACACGACGTACGGTAGAAAATCTGAGAGCCTGGAGCCTCTGTGGAGAGGGTTCTAGAGGGTGCTGTCGCCTGATTGGCTGGAGTTTGGACCATTCCTAATGACTAGGACAAGATATTAAAGTGAATGTTTTTTCTCTATTAACTTTAATGTTAAAGTAATTTCTTACTGCTTTTTATGTACCGTGGGACTCCCACTTCGACGACGGGGAATGATTCAAGCATGTGAATCTATGGAAGATATTCACAAAATCCTCAGCACACGTCTGTAGAGTGATATTAAATATCAATGCAAGTATACACAAATTGTAAACACAGTTTCAGAAATCTTCTCTTTCTTTTATTCTTTTCTTTCTTATCAGCCAACACGTGTTTTGTCGCACAAACTGGGAAATCGTCCCGCGACTTTCTCAAGGCTTCAATGTCATTGGTAGCAACTTTCCATGTGGTGATAATTCCATCCCACACGCTTTAGACTGCGGGTGAGTCTAGTATCCTTGCTTCGAAGTGAGTAAATCTGTAATTTTCAGTAAAAGCACCCAGCTACGCGCCGTAGTGCAGCCGCAACTAGATCAGTCTGTCCGGTCCTCGAGTACGAGACGTGGTGGTTCTCCTCACCTTACAGCACCGTAACTCAATACTATCCTGAACTGATATATGTGCGATTGTTCCTATGGTGCCGTATAACCTATAACTATACCACTGTCTATTAAAATCTATGGAAGATACCCCAATACTGGAGAAGTTATAGTTAGCTCAGGTAACTATAACTGCTGAGTTTCTATGATTTTGTACGAGTGAAATTTGAGCCGAACTATAAAGTTTTTTTTAATTCTCTTTCCTAACTATAACGTCCCCGTAACCTTTGTTTTTTTCAGTGAATGTCTAAGGTTTTTTAATGTTAATCCCTAACTCTAAAATCCATGTAACGTTTGGTTTTTTCAGTGAATTTCTAAGGTTTTTTTTAATTTCCTAACTAGTAGAGAAAGGGGACGGGCCTCCCATGAGCTCTCAGCAATCCCGCTGTGTCTGACTTACTGGAGGTAACAGGAGGGGTTCTTTGCCCCAGAGGACACTCAGCATCCAAGGGGGCTTCGTCTCCCAACTAGTAATGCGCCAGGAGGCGCGTTTGCAGAGTGGTGGTCAAGGTGGCAGGGCCTCCAACGACCTCTCAGCAATCCCGCTGTTTGGGACTTACTGGAGGTAACAGGAGTGCTTGTTGGCCCCCAAGGACCCTCAGCAGCCAAGAGGACTTCATCCACAACCAGTAGTACAACAGGAGGCGTGTTTGCAGAGTGGTGGAGAAAGGGGGCGTTGCCTCTGACGACCTCTCAGAAATCCCGCTGTTTGGGACCTACTGGAGGTAACAAGAAGGCTTGTTGGCGCACCAAGGACTCTCACCATCCAAGGGGACTTCATGCCCCAACTAGAAATGCGCCAGGATGCGAATTTCCAAAGTGGTGGTTAAAGGGGGCAGGACCTCCGGTGTTACGCTGGAAGTTTTTTAAAAATGTATTTTTAATTTATTGTTAGGGAAAGGGGGCTGCATGGCCCCCTTACCTGGGCCAATTTTGGCCCTGGGACCCCATCCCCCAGAGCCCTGCCTTTTTATTTATTTTTTAATATAGGGGAGGGGGTCACACAGGCCTCCCTCCCTGTGCCGATTTTGGCCCTAGGGACCACATCCCCAGGGCCCGCCCTTTTCAATATGAAAGAGGTGGCCGTGTGGCCCCCCTCCACGGGCCTGGGGACCCCATTCCCCGGGGCCTGGCCTCTATTATGGGTGCCCTGGTCCCACCCAGGGCACCCACTCTGCTGGGGACCGCCAGCAGAGCCTCAAGGCCCCTGCGGTCCCTGCCGGGCCCCGGTTCTTGCGGGAGCCGGCATTACTTTCACAGAGAGGGAGCTGCTGAACATGCAGCTCCCTCTCTGTGAAAGCAATTCTGCTCCGCTTTCATCAAGCGAGAGATTTTAAATGCTCTCGCTTGCTGAAAGTGGAGCACAGCTTGCTATGGCTTGGCGGGAAAGGCACCCCGGGACAAAGCAGGAGCCGGCCCTGGGGGTTGGTGGTTCCCAGGGCCATGTATGGCTCCAGAATCTAGAACGGCCTGGGAGGGGGGGCGTGCGGCACCCTTCCCATTTAGAAAAGAAAAAAAATGTGGGCCCATGGAGGTGGTGTTCCCCGGGTGGTCCCTTAGGGCCCCCTGTTACAATAGAAACAGCCCCGGGGAGGTGGTGGTCCCCGGGACATGGAGAGTCCGCGAGGCCCGCCCCGATTTCTTTTAGCCCCGGGGAGGTGGCAGTCCTCGGGGAAGACCGTACGGGCCTCCCCGAACAAATTTTATAAGTAGACCCCGGGGAGGTGGCGGTCCCCATGGCTGCGGTCCTTCACATAACTTATAAGTATTACTCGGGGGAGGTGGTGGTCTCCGAAGTTTTAATAAACCCTAGGTGGGGAACCCCATGTGCCCCCCTCCATTATTTTTTACATGCCCCCGGGATTCAGCCCACCCCTGAATCGAGTAACCGCACGTCTATTTTATTTTTCAATTTTGCTGCGGATCCACCAGCGAATTCGCTGCAAAACTGAATCTGGAAAAAATGCTTTTAACCCCCAGCAGGGTCCCTGTGGGAGCCCCCCCACCATATCTGGGGGGCGGGGGTCAGGGTATTCCTATCCTGCTCCCTTTTCTTTATTTTTTTACATTTTTTGTGGGACTCGATTCAAGCCAAGTCCTAAGATGGCTGCAAACACTTCCTGGTTGAAGTGCTGGCAGCCAATCAAATTTCAGCACGGGGACTGTGGATCCCCGAGTCCACTGCAAGGATCCACGTCCCCTGGATATTTATATTCTTTAACCTTAAATATCTCAAAAACTACTGAACGGATTTACACCAAATCAAACAAGCACGCTTTCTGGACCAGCATCTAGCTTTCTGCCAAATTTGGTGTAATTCCGTTCAGCGATCCGGGCTGTGGTCGTGTTCAAAATCCTTATGAGAAAATGCATGGTGAAAATGCGTTTTGGGACCCCTTTTTTACTTGGACCCCGCTTGATGGATCAGCCCGAAACTTTCAACACACTGGCTAACCTGACTAAAGTAAAAGTTTTGAAAATTTCACAACGCTTCATAAAGCGACACCAAAGTTATGGGCGAAACAAAAAACGCTCTTCCTATGGAAACTAGGCCCTAACTATAACTACCTACTGGCGACTGCCAGTAGGTGATATATACATATATATATATATATATATATATATATATATATATATATATATATATATATATATATATATATATATATATATATATATATATATATATATATATATGTATATATATATAGATATACATATGTATATACATATTTATATAAAGGCATCACACTTACCTGCTAAATACTTACATTTTCATTGTAAAGTCATGCGTTGTAAAGGCATATGCATGGTAAAGGCATGTGTGGTAAAAAAAAGGGGTTGTGGTAATGACCGTGTTGTAAAGGCATGCGTTGTAATTGCGTGCGTGGTTCCGTCATACAACCAATTCTTTGAAAGAACTGGCGGCGCATTGCCTGTCTCCGCCTTTAATAGTGGTCGCTTTCTTGGCTGTTAATCCTCATCAGCTAATTTCAGAGTGAGCGTTTACTGGATCGCATACCTCGGCCCTGCTACTCTATGCCTGCCAGAGATTCCTCGAATATAGGTAGGTCTATGCGCATTTCGGTTGAAGCAGAATTATTTCAGTTTGTGTCTTGACTGTATTAATGTGACCTATCTTGGAGACTGCCATCGTGTTTATGTTTGGATGTTGCCTCTACAGCTTTATCTTTGTTTCTGTGAATCATTTTCTCTACAGGCCAGCATAGATATTTTGAAAAGTCGACATAAAGGAGGACTAGCTGCCTTTAGATAAAGTGTTTGATAAGTATGGTTATTCGTTGTTACCCTTGTGGCATTCAGTCCTAGTTGAGTGCTCATTGGCATTAATTACTCATTTCAGAGCCAGAGATGAGAAAGTCCCTGGGCGAGCTATGAGAAAAAACAATCAGTAAAACTATGCTCATTCTTGACTCATTACTGCTCCCCTGATAAATATTCTTAGATATCAAGTATATATTTGAATTATATTATGTGTGGATGGCGCTAATAAGATCGGACACAGCTTAGGTGAATGTGTGCGCACTTTGGTGGTGGCATGAATGGTTGGTGTATACATATAGAGTGGTGATTGGTTCTAAGGGATTCCCTTTGATTTGTGTATGTGTTGGCACTGGACTTAGGGTTCACATATGTTGAGTATGGCATGCAGTGTGTGTATATATTTGATACTTTTCTGCATGTCGGCTGCACAGGTTTAAGGAGTTACACATCCCTTGAGTCACATAGATTTTTTTTTGTTTTGTCTGTCTTTGGACTGTTTTGAGGTATTTACATGGCATGGAGGATTATTTTACTTTTTTAATATTTTTGTCACTGTTTTTGTATTGTAGAGAAGGATAAGTTACTTACCTGTAATCCTAGTTCTCTTCCAGGGGTATCCTCATCAAAGTCATAAGCACTGAATATTCCCGCCCACGTGCGGGGACCCCGGAAATATAAAAATTATATATGGAAATCACATATATACAGCTCTACATATATGCATATACATATATCATTTTTTCTCATACCAATGCAGCTCTCAATAGGAGGCTAAACAATGTAATTACACACATAAAAAACTACATTTGCCAATATATAAAAACACCAGAGGACAATTAGTACTTGAACTCTGTTTTTTAATGAGCAAAACACTCATAAAGAGTAAAAACTGCAAAATAAGTAGACATTGTTAGCCTACAGGCTGCATTGTAAACCAATAGCATAGAAAATGAAAACATTTTCAACAAAAAACTGGCACCGTGCCTTTAAGGCAGCCATGACCCCTAGCTTCCCATCATGCCTCAGGGGTGACAGTTAGGTCAGTTGTTCTTTGCATAACCCTGAAGGTCAGGGCACAAAGATATCCTTTAACACTTTAGAAATCCCTCATTTACCTGGGGAGGCGGGTGGGTTGCTTATGACTTTGATGAGGATACCCCTGGAAGAGAACTAGGATTACAGGTAAGTAACTTATCCTTCTCTTCCAGGGGATCCTCATCAATAGTCATAAGCACTGAATAGAATAGCAAGCCCATCAACCACCTGCAGGTAAATGAGAGTAAAGTGACCCAACACAAAGAAACATAACAGCCGAAATCAGCTGTTGAACAGATTCCTCAAGGAGGCCTGGCCTACTTGGGTGTCTGCTCTGGTGTCTGATTCCAGACAGTAGTGCCTCGTAAATGTATGGACGGACCTCCAAGTTGCCGCCTTACAGATTTCAGACATGGGCACATTCTGAAGAAAAGCAGTAGTAGCCGCCTTTCCTCTAGTAGAATGCGCTCTGGGAGTAACCCCCAGGAGCTTCTGCGCTAATTGATAAGCAAGCTTGATACATGAAACTATCCATCTGGAGATGGAGCGCTTTGAAGCTGCGAACCCAGATCTGATCGACCCATAGTTAACAAATAGTTGATCAGATTTTCTTATAGATTTGGACCGATCCAGATAGAATTTTAAAACCCTTTTGAGGTCCAGAGAATGCAAAGCCCTCTCAGCTGGAGTGGAGGGATTGGGAAAAAAGGTGGGTAGAGAGATGGTCTGATTCACATGAAAATCCGACACCACCTTTGGAAGGAAAGAGGGTGCGTCCTCAACACAACCCTGTTAAGATGGAAGACTGTATAGGGTTCATTGGAGCAGAGCGCCTGTATTTCACTCACTCTGCGAGCTGACGTGATCGCTACCAAGAAAGCCGCCTTCCAAGAAAGATGCTGTAAGGTTGCTTTGTGTATGGGTTCAAAAGGCGGACCCATCAATTTTGATAGCACCAGGTTAAGCTCCCAGGGTGGTGAAGGAGGCCGCACCGGAGGATAGACCTTCTTTAAACCCTGCAAAAAATCCTTAACAGCCTGTAACTGGAAGAAGGAAGGTTGAGAAGCTGAACGCCTATATGCAGTTATAGCTGCTAAATGCACCTTAATGGAAGAAAATTTCAAACCTGCTTTCGCCAGATAAAGTAGGTAAGGAAGGATGACCTCTTCCTGACCTTTGATTGGGTTACAATTGTTCTGCATACACCACATGTAAAACCGTTTCCACTTGCATGCATACGAATGCCTCGTGGACGGTCTTCTTGCTTCCTTCAAGATGGACATGCAGTCCTGCGGTAGTCCTAAGTGGCCATACTGGAGGACCTCAGGAGCCATGCCGCCAAGTTCAGTGAGGGAAGGTTGGGATGATGAATCCTCCCGTTCATCTTGGACAGCAGGTCTGGTCTGCACGGCAGCCTCTTGTGAGGACACTCTGATAGGTGCAGAAGGTCCGGGTACCACCATTGTCTCGGCCAGTCCGGGGCAATTAGTATCATCCTCGTGCACGAATGGGACAGCTTGGTCACCACCTTCGGGATCAGCGGAAGGGGTGGAAAGGCGTACACAAATGCCCCTGACCAGTCTATCAAAAGGGCATTCCCTTTCGATCCTGGTCGGTAGAACCGTGAGGCGAAGTCTCGGCATTTGGCATTTTCGTCGTCCGCGAAGAGGTCGATGGTGGGACGACCCCATGTCTGGAAGATGTCTTCGACGACCTCGTCGTTGAGTACCCAGTCTTCTCTGTCTTCGAAGTGACGGCTGAGTGCATCCGCTCTCACGTTCTGTTCTCCTGGCAGGTGGACTGCTGTGACTGCCAGATTCCGAGCCAGGAGCCAATGCCAGAGTGCTTGAGCTTCCAGGGAAAGTGTGCGTGAGCGAGTTCCCCCTGTTTGTTCAGGTAGTACATGGTGGTGGTGTTGTCCGTCTGTACTAACACTGAGGTTGCCTGAATCGAGGGAGGAAAGCTTTGAGGGCTAGGTGTACTGCTCTCAGCTCTAGCATGTTGATGTGATAGGATCGCTCCTTTGGAGACCACAGTCCTTGAGTCTGGAGAGAACCCATGTGGGCTCCCCAACCCTGCAGCGAGGCGTCCGTGATCAGTGTCTGAGCAGGCGGAGGTTGATGGAAAGGAACTCCGACTTGCAAATTTTGTTTTCTCATCCACCAAGGTATGGAAGCTCGAGCCGCGTTTGATGGACTTATTTTTTCGTCCCAACGAGCGGTCTGCTGGTCCCACTTGTCCTCCAGATCCTGCTGAAGAGGACGCATTCGTAGTCTGGCATTGGGAACCAGGAAGATGCAGGATGCCATCGACCCTAGCAGGGAGGCAATCCGACGCACAGGCAGTTTTCTGTTGCGCAGAACCAGCTGGCATTTCTGTATGAGGGAACACTGTCTCTCCTCCGAAGGAAACACTTTTCCTACCGTGGAGTCTAGCAGAGCTCCTAAAAAATGTATTTTCTGTGTTGGCTGTGAAGTTGATTTGACGAAATTCACATGCAGGCCCAGTCGGTGACACAGCTCGAGACAGCTCAAGAAATGAATCTTCACACTGTCTGGGGAAGGACCTTTCAACAGCCAGTCGTCCAAGTACGGGTATACGAAGACGCCCCTGCGGCACAGTGCGGCTGCCACCACCGCCATGCACTTCGTGACCACTCTGGGGGCTGACTTCAACCCGAAGGGTAGAACCTTGAACTGGTAATGAGCGGATCCCACTAGGAATCGCAGGTACTGTCTGTGATACTGATTGATCGGAACGTGAAAATATGCATCTTGCAGATCCAGCGAACACATCCAATCCCCCTGCCTGAGATGTGGATATATTTGATGGAGAGCCAACATGCGAAACTTTTCCTTTTTTATGGATAGGTTGAGTGACCGCAAGTCCAGAATGGGTCTGTACTCTGCTTTTTGGCCTTTTTTCTTTACCCAAAAATATCTTGAGTAAACCCCTTTTCCTCTTTGAGATACTGGCACCCTCTCGATGGCTGACTTTCTGAGAAGGGTGGCAACCTCTTTCTGCAAGAGTTTTAACTGGTGACACGACGGAGGAACTGGAGGGATTGATGGTGGGCGATGTTGAAAACGTAGAGAGTACCCATTCTGCAACGTGGCTAGTACCCACCGATCCTTTGTGATAGCTCGCCACTCTTCGAGATGATTTGCGATACTTCCCCCACTGGAGTGGTGAACGGCGACAGGGAAGTGAGTGCTCATTGTTTTGATTGCGTCTTGGCGGAATTGTTGCCTTGTTGCTGGTTTCTTCCTCCTCTGGAGGAGCGTCTGCCCCGATACTGCGTTTTTGCTGGCCTTGCTGATCCTGATTTTTTTGCCAATGAGGGGTTTGAACCCTCTGTTGGGAGGATCGTCTATTGTAAGGACGGAATCTCTTACGGAATTCCTTTCTTTTCTCCAGGCCCACCGCTTTAAGCGTGTCTAGTTCCGTTTTCATCCGCGTCATCTCTTCATCCGTGTGAGTCCCGAACAAAGAGGAACCAGAGAACGGAAGATTGAGGATGCGTGACTGCGCTTCTGGCTTGAGTGCTGTAAGACGTAGCCATGATGTTCTCCTTGCGCATAACCCATGAGCATAAGCATGTGCCGAAAGGGTAGCTCCATCCGCCGCAGCACTGATGACCTGGTTAGACACCTGACTGCCCTCTGTTAAGATTTCTTCAAAATCTTTACGGTCTTCCTGCGGCAACTTTTCAGTGAATCTCTGTAGTGAGTCCCACAGAGATCTGTCATAGCGGCCCAGGAGTGCCGCTGCATTGGAGACCTTCAACATGGAGGCCGAAGTGCCACAAACCTTCTTTCCCCAGGAATCCTGCACCTTGCTCTCCTTGTCTGGTGGGACAGTAGAGGAGGATGCCACCGCATGGGTCTTCTTTGCCGCCGCAATTACGACTGAATCCGGAGGAGGGTCAGCCCTGAGGAAGAGCGGATCGTCCTCTGGTGAACGGTACTTTTTAAGATCCTCGCTGGGGCGGTCTTAACACTCGCTGGCGTGAGAAAGATATCCATCACTGGCTCTATGATGCCTGGTACCAAGGGAAGCAGAGGTTTAGCTGCTGCTCTTTGGTGTAGAGTCTCAAAAATCACAGAGGACTTGCTTTGACGAGTTGGCATAGGGATACCCAGCTTTACAGCTCCTCTGCCAAGAATGTCCTGAAACGTGTAGATGTCGTCCACCGGAGAGACCCTTGACGGTGGACTGTTCGTCAAAGTAGGCGAATAGTCTCTATGGGATGTATGAGTGGAAGAAGAGGACGGAGTAGGCGATCTGTGTGCTCTCCTCCTGCTTCTTGATCTAGACCTCCTCCTGTGTGAGTGCACCGGTGTGCGGCTGCGAGCTCTTGTTCTTGAAGGAGATCGCTCTTTATTCTGAGTTAAACGAGCCAACGGGGATCTGTTCTGAGGGCTCGAGTAATTCCTGTCCGTAGCCCAGTGATGTAGAGGCCTGTGCCATCGTGGAGATAAATGGATGGAAGGCGATCTGTGGCTCTCTCTTTCCTTAGGAGACTGAGCCGGAGGCGTGAAGCTCAGCTCTTCATGCCTTGTTGGAGAATCTTGGTGACCCCCTGACACTGGGCTGCTGGACGTCGAGATAACCACCTCCGGGGATCTGGACGAACCTGAAGGTGACGAAGACAGGCTCACTGGAGGTGAGGCGTCTCCAGAAGGGCGCTTTGACGTTGATCTGGAGCGTCTAAGTGTCGACTGCCCTCTCAACGGAGACATATGTCTCGACGTTGACTTTCTTCTCTTAGAAAGTGGACTTCTCGACGACGAACGTCTCTCCAACACTGGTGCAGTGTCATGCTTTGACACTCCCTGCACCCTTTCAGGAGATTGCTGTCTCGACGTCGACCGGCGTTGGACTGCCGGCGACGGAGGTCTTGGTCTCGACGCCGAAGATCCACTCGGCAGAGTCATCCGCCTCGACGGCGTGGAATGATGGATCGACATTAGAGTCTGCTTCGACGCCGAAGGAGGTGTCATGTGTCTCGACGCGGAAGATCGTTGCTTTGATCCCGGCGGGGATCTGTGTCTCGACGTCGATCGCCGATGAGGAGGCGACGACGGAGAGATGCGCCTCGACGTCGATCGCCGCTGATGAGACGGGGAGATGTGCTTCGACGTCGATAGCCGTTGATGAGGCGACGACGGAGCGCTGTGCCTCGACGTCGATCGCACCTGCGACGACGGAGCGCTGTGCCTCGACGTCGATCGCACCTGCGACGACGGAGCGCTGTGCCTCGACGTCGTACGCCCACCCGGCGCCGACGGAGACCTGTCTCTCGACGTTGAGCGCCGCCTGGTTGACGTCAACGGAGGACCTGTTACCTTCGTCGACGAAGATTTCGTAGTCGAATGATGATGCGCCGGCATCACCGAAGTCTTCAACGCCGATTTCTTCGTCGCCGATTTCTTTGACGTCGATGCCGACGGAGAACAGGTCGGGACTTTTCCTCTCGACGTCGACCGAGTTCTCCTCTTCTTCTGCCTCACAGGAGACCTACCTCTTTCAGAGAGGCCATAGAGACGGATCCTGTCCCTCTCCTTGATAGTCCTTCTTGATAACTTCTTACAATGCTGGCAGTTGTCAGAAGAGTGGGACTCGGGGAGGCAGAGAATACACACAGGATGTGTATCTGTTCTGGCCTTCTTCTTGCCACAGGACGGGCAAGGATCGAATAAAGAAGGCATTTTATCCAAAAATAAACCTTTTCTGTAACACAAAAAAGGAGTTACTTGCACTCTAGGACCAAAAGACGTCGAGTGAAAGTAGAAAAAACTAGATTTATATAGATATTTTTTGACAGAAAGTCAAAAAAACAAGAGCTGAAAATCCAGGGTCCTGACTGAAGGAGCCGGAAAGAACAACTGACCTAACTGTCACCCCTGAGGCATGATGGGAAGCTAGGGGTCATGGCTGCCTTAAAGGCACGGTGCCAGTTTTTTGTTGAAAATGTTTTCATTTTCTATGCTATTGGTTTACAATGCAGCCTGTAGGCTAACAATGTCTACTTATTTTGCAGTTTTTACTCTTTATGAGTGTTTTGCTCATTAAAAAACAGAGTTCAAGTACTAATTGTCCTCTGGTGTTTTTATATATTGGCAAATGTAGTTTTTTATGTGTGTAATTACATTGTTTAGCCTCCTATTGAGAGCTGCATTGGTATGAGAAAAAATGATATATGTATATGCATATATGTAGAGCTGTATATATGTGATTTCCATATATAATTTTTATATTTCGGGGTCCCCGCACGTGGGCGGGAATATTCAGTGCTTATGACTATTGATGAGGATCCCCTGGAAGAGAACTGTTGATTTGTTTTCTTTTCTCTTACCCTCTATGTTTTTATTCTGCGTGGACAAGTGTGTGGCAAAATAATATTTAATTTCGACCATTACTGTAAGGGGATATTTATTTTGTCTCCTTGGTTTTGTTGTACTGTAAGTCTGATTATAAGAGAGTTTATTAGGTTCTATTATGAATGTGGATGATTTATAAGGTATAAGCGGTATGTGAGAGGTTTCAGAGAGTGATGTTTTATAGTTTATGAGGGTGAGACATGAGTCTTTGTTTGTATCAATGCTTCAATCATTTATTTTCAAATTATGTTTATGTATCTTAAATAAAGAAAAGTAGAGGCATTTCCAATATATAAAAGTAGTTGTGTGCCTGATTTGATTTGTAACTCTATATATAGAGCATATCTTAGGAGGTGGGTTGTTCTGCTCTTTCATTGGTATATTTTTCCTGTCCCACACCTTTATCAGTTTGTTCTCTTGGGACACCCTTTTGTCTATATTGCATTTAAACATTGTTTACTACTATTTAACATTACCCGGGATTACTAGGCTGACGACAGAGAATGATTCAAGCTTGTGACTATATAAAAGATCCAATGCTGCAGAGTTTGTGTCTGCCCAGTGGGCAGGGCATTATCTGTAAGAGGAAGCACTGACGCTGTTTGCACCCAGTACATCCTGTAAAAGGTATGCGGCAACGCAAACAGTGAGAGAACATCCTAGTAAATCAAGCTAATTGTGACAGTGTACACTAATCGAGCACTAGGACTGATTTTTCCACCACTACATCAGAAAGCCTCCACTCATTGCCATATGTGAAAGTCTTATGTGAATGTGAAAGTTATAAAATCGTTCCTCAGAAAGGTTCTCAACAGGGCTCCTTAGTGGATTCAAAGTCATGATCAATTCACATTAGCAGAACACACCACAGACATAGGAAAGGTGTTAAGGTCTTGAGAAGTCAGTAACGATGGCATGTAGTCAGTGCTTAATTTGTAAAAAGAAAAAAAGTACGTGCCAGAGCCCTTCTCAAGAGGCCATTGCAGTTTGCACTATCTGCTGCCCCTGACAGTGCTGCCAATGATAGTACTAACATAAGTACTAGACATCACATTTAGACTATTCCAGGCCATCCAAAGCTGTGGAAATGGCTTGTGCAGCATGTATTATTCAGATTTAATGTATATTGAATTATTAAACAACTGTTGTTATGCTCATGTCAAAAAAACACAGCGCCACCATGTGGTGGACTGTCATAAGTTCAGCTGTTGAGAATTAAGTGCTGGTGGCGAGCACCGGAAACCACTGGCTCAAATTAAGCACTGCATGTAGCACAAATTTGTGACTGCCTTTGCCTCTGGTGTATTGGAATTTCAGAGGCACCGGACTGCCATGAACTCTTCTAATGTCCTCAGAGATCAGTCTAGCTCTGATTTGTTGGGTACAAGCGCTTTATCCTAGTTGTAATACATCTTGTTTATGAGGCCGTCTTTGATCCCCCCCAAACTTTGGCTCTGTATTGAGTCATTCCACCCTTTTCCACCTGTACTTTAACAGATTGATCATCGCCCTTTACCTCTGTATTTGCAGAGAGAATCAGGTAGACATTGGGAGAAGGGCACTGTGCAGTAAGGGAATCCCAAAATAATTTGTAGGGTTGCTGCTTGTCACATACAGTAGGAGGGTCCTGGGACAGCACAGTGAATACTTTTAAGACACTTCAACCTTCCTCTGTGATTAAAACTTACCTGTGCAAACCAAGGTGGCATTTCCACGGAAGCCTGCAGGGCAGTCACAGGAGAACCCACCCGGGGTGTTTGTACAAATCGCAGTTGAAGCACATGGATTATTTTCCTCACATTCATCAATATCTGATGAGACAAACATAATCAACCGCATTATTTGCAACACATCACATTGGATTTCCATGATGAATATTGATCTGGATTTAAATCAACTAGTTTAGTGAAAATGGTAACTATACCCGGACCGAAATACCACAAAAAAGACAGTTTGCAAATATTCTGAGTTCAGTTGAAAAATTTCAAAGTGTTATGTGGTTGCACTATGCCAGTGATTTGGAAAACCCATATCACAACACTAAAACATTATGCCGCCTTGACGTCAGTGGTACGGTTGATGGCAATTTACATGAAAAATGTGCCACAGAACTTAAAATCGAAAGTGTTTTATCTCCGAATTTTGTCCCATGTTCAAATTGAGCCACCAATTTCTTTTAGGTGGCTGTGGATTTGCTTGTTTCACAGAGCAGAACAGACACATACACTGCCTTTGACATTACAATTATCTACCCAATATATGTGAAGTGTGCAGTGGAAAACAGGTACTTTTACATCAGAGTTGTGTTGGACAGGTAGGTGAGTCCACCCTGTGATGAGACATTTAAAATAAGACTGATCTGTCTATCAAGAACTTATAGTCAGCAGATGTTCAGCTTTGGAGGAAGAAGCAATCATTTACCATCACATTTCCAGCTGTTTACACTGTTCACTCTGTACCCCTCCCAGCAGCTGCAGTTGAAGCCCCCGAAGATGTTGATGCAGTTCTGCTGACAGTTTGATTTATTCTGTGTGCACTCGTCATAATCTAAAAGAAAAACAACATTATATGAAGGTTCAGACCTCAGTATGAGATACTTACTGTGCAAGCCCCTATTAGTCTGTAGCCTGCGGGCATGCAAGAAGTGAGAAACCAATGTATTTAGGGCACAATTATGCAATGTGGAATTTGTTCTGTCTGCTATTGAGTGGAATGTTGAATTTGATGGAACTGCAAAGTCCTCCCTGAACCAGAACACAAGCAACCCAGGACCAGTTTTGCCCTAATTAGGGCTCATCAGCCAGTATAGCTTTGTTCCAGTGCCACAGTGTGCATGGGAGCCCATCTAGGCATAATCATCTCATGTAGGGCAACACACTTAAGTATACAATAAATGGACGGAATACTTGAATTAATCTCAGCCACTGATAATTATTCTGGGCCACATCGCAGTCCATCATTATTTTGCACACAGTGTCACCTCAGTTTGGACCCAGCCATATGCAAATCACTCTTGACCCTGCTCCAATTGGAGCAGTAAAGCTCGAACTCTCAGGTCCTCCCTGAAATGGAACACAAGCAACCTAGGACCTGTTTTGCCCTAGTTAGGATTCATCAGCCAGGTTAGCTTGGTTCCAGTTTCAAAGTGTGCATGGGACCCAGGTCTGGGCATACATTGTCACCCTAGGTCAAGTTTCACTTTAGGCACCAAAAAAAGAGATTGGTTGGAAAAGCACAATGATTGATTCAGGGTATACCATTCAAATGTAGAAGCCAGAGATATAGGGGTCCCTGTAATACATAGCTTTATGTACAACTCCCATATCTCCCATATCTTTACAATAGACCCTGCTATGGTTTGGAAGCCTGCCAAGAGATCTGAGCACTAGGGAAAATGTCTTTCCCTTTTGAAAGCCTGCCACCCAACCAAAAGAGCAATATTTTGAACTAGCTGGACACAATAAAAATCCTTTACTGGGGAGACCACGTTCAGTGAATTTGTAAAAGACTAACCTGGATCTTGTGAGGGCACTTATCACAGGAATGTGTACAGGCTTTTCAATGGTGGGAGAATTCACTGACACAGGATGCAGATGCTAGCAACTCTTGTTCCATGGATGTAAAGACCCAGGAGTGGAGTCAAATATAGGGTCTTTTATAAAATTTAGGGTTGGCAGAATGACGAATTGAAGTTAGGTGCCTTCATTCCAATCAGAACTAATATGATGGTACTGTACTAGACACTTGTAAACAAGTGTAATATATTGTGTCCTACATTCTGTGTACGCCTCATTGAAGTTATTGGCTTTAGCGGTTTACACCTCAGTGATGAAATGTACCAGTTTGTGAAACCAACAAACCGAGAGTGGAATGAACGAGTGTTGATTGTCATGTGTGGAAAATTGAATGAGGGTGGAGTATGTTATGTGAACTGTTCAACTATGTACTTTCAGAGAGTGATGTGTGGAGTGTTAAATGATGGAGCTTGGAAAGTGATTTGTGAACTACTGAATGGAGTGTGGTGTATGATGTGTGGAGTGAAATATATAGAGTGTTATAAGATGATGCTTGGAATGTAAAATGTGAATTGTTGAATGATCAGATATAATGTGTTGAGTTATAATGATGGTGCTTGGAGTGTGATGTGAGGAGTGTTAAATGATACAGCGTGGAATGTGGTGCATGGGCTGCACAGTGACGGAGAATGGATTGTGATGTGTGGAGGGTGTAATTATGGAGCATGGGCTGGGATGAGTGGGCACAGTATGAATGGAATGCATAGAGCTGATCATGCACAATACACTTGAGAGATTCTATTTAAAGGTTTGATTACCCACATTTATCACTAAAACCAAATTTACACACCATCAGACATTGTGGTTTATATTATCCTAAGCAGTGCAATGACGCAAATGTTAATAGTTTGTTGTTGGTAAGACACAGGGCCTGTGTTTGAAAATTTGATATTGGATGTGTCTTTGTCTTCAAAGTGAGGGTGAATACATGTAAAGAAATTGGTAATGGAAGACTAGTATGATGACATTTGATACTACTGTAGTGATCTATATGATTAGGGTTGCTTTCTTGTTCCTTACTTTATCCTACCCTTTGTGTGTTGTCTTGTGTTGTCATGTTTTTGTGTAGTATTTTGTTAATTCTGATAATTGTATTATTAGCTCATTGAAAATCAATGTTATGACATTGATTTCTGTATAAGGCACTGTTAATGTTCCATAATGTGATTCTATATGTAACTTTTTGTACTCTTTGGAGCTATTCCTATCATCAACCTTGAAGAGACTCTTGTTTTACTATTATTTCATATATGTTGTTGATTGGAAAGGGATCTTTTCAAGAACATTTTATCAATTTATTGTCTAAAGAAAGTAAACACAGTACATAAAGAACGAGTTACTTACCTTCGGTAACGATGTATCTGGTAGAGACACAGTCTAGCCGCAGATTCCTTAACTTAGAATATCCCCAGGTGTCAGACTGGATCCGGAAAACTTTTTCCCCAGCAGTACCTCTGCACGCCGGGGGGCTGCGTCGTCCGGCTCCGTCCTGACGTCGTCCACAGAAGTGACGTCAATGGAGCCATATAAGTCCCCCTCGGCATGCTGATGTTAGTTTTCTACTGTGAAACTTTTCCGTGCCACAACGCGGAGCCACTACAAAAACTGTGAGAGTATAGGAACAGTGTGCCAAAAAAGGGGCAAAAACCTTTGAAACAACAATGATAAGAAATCATAGAATGATGAGAAACAACACCATGTTGAAAGAGCACTCAACACTTGAAGGGGCTGAAGGGAGCGAACAGAGCACCCGCCCCAGGAAAAGTCCGACCCAAGCAAAGAGCCATGCCCCTCCCCCCCTAAGAGGCAACGGCAGTGGAAAGGAATGGCAGGCCAAACGAAAGGCAGTTTGCAACCACAGGGCGGAACTGTATGAAAGACGGTCTGTAACCATAGGATGTAACTGTAAAGGACCACAGGACTGGAACAACATGACCCATGGCAAGTGACCAGAAGTGAACAACAACATAGAATGTTCACCACACCTCCCCACAATGACTTATGAACTGTAGCATAGGCAAACAGAACCTCAACCCAATCGACTGCAGCATAGACAAACAGACCCCAAAGAAATGGGGAGAAACAGACGAGGGTGGAGGGAGGGTAGAAGAACATGAGAATCTCCACACCGGAAGAACCAGGGTGGAGTAGCACTGAAGGGCACATAACGTAGCCACCCAAGAACGATAATGGGTCGAGAGCCATTGTGCCAAAATAGAATGACATACCCTGCCCCGGAGGTAGGTGAACCAGAGCACCCCTCAGGAAGACCAAATCCACCTGTAAGGAGGCAAGGCGGTAGAACCCCACCTGGAAAGGTCCTCGCAGAACGGGGAGGATGGGCTGGTGTTAAGGAATCTGCGGCTAGACTGTGTCTCTATCAGATACATCGTTACCGAAGGTGAGTAACTCGTTCATCTGATAGAGATATCTAGCCGCAGATTCCTTAACTTAGAATAGATACCAAAGCTAGACCCCATTGGAGGAGGGTCTGCGACCGAAAACCACCAAGTTCCCAAAGGAAGAAGTCCGTCAAGAACATTGACTTAAACAAGGTGGGGGCCACAACGCCAGCGTGGCTGACACCAGACCCATAAGGCTCAGCATTGCCAGCATAGCTGACACCAGACCAAAAAGTTCAGGTCGGAGCATGAGCAAGGGAAGCAAGGTACCACAATCCATCAGAGGACGGCACAAGTCCGCTGTCGGCCAGACAAGGACGAAACAAAATCACAGAACCAGAAAGGTCAGTGCACAATGGCAGAATACCATAAACTGCTACGAAAAGAGGGAAACTGAGTAGAGGACCCGAGGATCCATAAGAGACAAAAGCCCAGCGAAGGGACTTAAACATGATGACAGATTCCGAACACACAATGTGAGCGGCACAACATCAGGTGCCAACAAATGATATGTCAGGGCAGAACGCATCATGCCGGGACATACAAACCACGGCTACCAGGAGATTCATAGATGTGAATTACAAGAATACATGGAATAGACATAGCATACCATGAGAACCACACCACACAATGCATAGCTCAATGAAGCGTAACAGCAACAGCCTGTGCGCGTCGACAGAGAAGACGGGCGCAGCACCAGGTAGCCAACCAGTCAACCGTACCCACAGGTTCAACGACCAAGGGCCACCGGCAAACCGGACACACCCAAGCTATCTCCCATGAGGGAGCGAGAGAGAAAGAGAGAGAGAGGAAACCTGGGACAATCCCCAGGAACCACCGCAGGGAAACCCTGCATGCCGGCCCCCTCGTGTGCGTACACAGCACATAGAAATACATGAAAAAGTCAAGAAGTGACAACCAAGGGTAAACTGGAAGAGTACCCCTAGAGAATAGAAAGTCGCCCAAGAGGTACCAACGGCACCGACTTCTGTGAAACGTATCAGGACATACAAGTCTAACCACAAAAGGGGGCGAACCCAACCCCCCGATCGGGAAGAAAGGACCGAGCCACCGCCATACAGGCAGGAATACTGACTACCACACCAACGAAGAAGAAGTCAGTAACACTCAGACATAGAATGTCTGAAAAAGCATATATATATAGACAGGATGATGCTAGAGATTATCCGGAGATAGAATACAGCTGTTGAAAATTGCAGCATAGGCCAGGAGGAGAAACACCTGAGCTGTGTGCGGCAACGAACCGAAAAACCTGAGCCCAGGCTGGGACCCGTCAGAGGGAAGCAAGGGGCACAAGGTAAACGTAATAGAGATTCGCTCTGGCGAAAACTCTACCGCGCCTAGGCAAACCCCAGACAGGGTGTGCCCAAGCCGTTCCCAACACCAGGGAAGAAGGCAACAGGAAAAGAACGCAGCCAAGACAGTGGCTCAAGGAGCACTACGGGACCCCCGTGATAGTACCCACACACACAGTGCGGATCACATGTGGTGCCCGCCCAGAGTACAGAAAGAACCGATCTGGAGCTGAACAGAACAAAGCGCCCACAGGGATGCGTACCGATGCCCAAAACAGCCAAAAGCGCTAGGGGCCGAATGAAGGCGGGAGATGAACCAAATGCAAGGCAGGAGTACGTGCAGCCCCCTGGGGTGAGTCGGATACGGCAGAGCACCAACAAGACACCGAAGCAGACTGCGTCCACATACGCACGAGAGTGCAACGGAACAACCGTAGGCAGCAATACAGAAGCTCCGGGAGAGGGCCACATCAGTCCGTGGATCCCAACAGAGGAGGTGTTCTACCACAGCAGGAAGTATGGAACAAAAGGGAGATGCCCACAGCATAACCCACAGGAAAAATCCCCAGAGGGACAGACAATAACGAACAGAACTCCACGGGAGCCTCCGAAACTTCCTGGCAAGGAAGAGCAGCTGCACAATAGCGAACAAATACCCCACATAGGGTACGTCACATCCCTATAAAAGGCAAGGGAAACCCCTTGAGACAAACTCATAGGCAGAGGTCAAACAGAACCATATAAACAGCTGGCCTAGCTGTACCAAAGGAAGGAAAACACGGCTGAACAGTCATACAGCCCGTCTGGGAAATAATGTCTTGAACCCAGAGACGGAAATCATAAAAGCAGTGACAATACTGCATACGAAAACACAAGTCCACCATAGAGGACTAAAAACTTGGTAGTCATGGAAAACCAGATAAGAGGCGCCGGACCGCCGAATCTGCATGCTCATCAAACAGATGGGCCCCATCAAAGGGCAGATCCCTGAGTTGCTCCCAAACATTCTCAGGGAAACTGCCATCGCGTAGCCACGCGTGGCGACGGAGAGCAACTGACCTGGCCATAGCTCAACCCACGGAGTCAGTGGTGTCCATGGCCGACTGGACGGAAAACTGCGCCATGTCGCGGCCATCCCGAATAAGCCAGACCAGGTCAGCACGAGGGCCCTCCGGCAAAGAGGGAAGGAGTTGATCGACTGAGTCCCAAAGGGCAAAAGTAGCCCGAGCAAACACGCAGGTCGTGTTCAGAGACCAAAGGCCTGAGCTGGTGGATGCAAAGACGTTGCGGCCACACAACTCCAACCACCTAGACTCCCGAGTGGGAGGAAGCAACAGAGGAGGAGAGGAAGGGAGCGCTGCCTGGACTACAAGCCCTTGAGCCCTAGGATGGAGGGACAAACAGGCAGGGTCATCTGGAGCCAGGCGATGGCGACGTGCAATAGCACGATCCACAGGGTCACCCGATGAGGGCCTGGCCCAAGTCCCCAGAAGCACATTATACAATGACCCGCCAAAAGGCAACAAAGGCTCCACATCCACCGTGCCCTGGTGGAGAAGATCCAACAAAGTATCCGAAGGCAGGGAGAACCAAGTCGACTCGGAGTCGAGCTCCGCGCTGCAGCCGCATCCACCGAAGATGCAGGGAGCCCCGCAGGACTGTGCGAAGATGCATCAGGAGGACTAGACGTCAGAGTGGGATACCCCTCAGCGCCATGTCCCGACGTCGCAGCGACCCCGGAACCGGAGTCAAGGCACTCGGTCAGCGCCGAGGGCGAACCCGCCGGCGAACCCCCGACCTGAGTCCCTACCCCCACTGTGGGGCTCGAAGGCACGCCAGGGAGAGGGGGTGACCCAAAGATGCCTGCAGAGCCCTGGAATAGGCCTCCATCTGGGTCCGAATTGCCCCAGCACCAGGAAACGGTGGGTAGGCAGGGGCGGACTCCTGAGGGCTCGTGTCCGGTGAAGACCGGGAGCAACGGGCCCCAACATCACGCTTGTGCGAGGTCGACGACCTCCGTGACTTCTTCCGGTGCTTACCTGAGGCAGGTGAGCGACATCCACAGGAACGACTTTGGGATCTGCCCCGAACAGGAACCTCAGTGTGGGATGAAGAACTGCGCCATTGGGATCCTTCCACTGGAGACGGAGGCCGGCGCCGTGAGGATTCTGACCGGGACAACCGGGCAAACATCAATTTCATCCGTCGTTCCCGCAGGGACTTCGGCTTCAGCTGCCGGCAAGCGTCGCACTTGGCGGAGTCGGGGTGCTCGCCCAAGCACCACATACAGATCTTGTGTGGATCCGTCGCCGACATCTGCCGCGAACAGGACGCACACGACTTGAAGCCTGCAGGCATCGGCACACTGTTCCAGACGCGAAAGGGCGTCGTGAGGGCCTGAAACCAAAACAGGCCAGAGGAACCGCTTCTCCCGGATCCGCGTTGGGACGCGGAAAAGAAGAAAAAAAAACTGACGTCAGCGCGCCGAGGGGGACTTATATGGCTCCATTGGCGTCACTTCCGAGGACGACGTCAGGACGTCCCCGGCGTGCAGAGGTACTGCTGGGGAAAAAGTTTTCCGGATCCAGTCTGACGCCTGAGGAAATTCTAAGTTAAGGAATCTGCGGCTAGATGTCTCTATCAGATTATAAGCGCTACAAGTAAATTCTTTAGGAAAAGTAACCCAAACATCAATTTGCAAATTGACAAATGTCAAGAAAAAATGTCAAACAATTAGATAAAGAATTTGCGTTTTAAAAGGCTAACTAGTATCTCGTGCGCATGAGTTCTTCTCCATGGAATGCTTCGACTGACTTGATGTCCATGAGGTCTTTGTTTTTTGAGACCCCCAAGCAACCAACCTACCTACAAAAAGTTATTTGATCTCATTCCAGTATGTGGGTAAGGATTAACACATTATCATGTTTACCAGTCCATGTTGAAGAGGGTCCAAGGACCTAATGTTGGTGTGCCTGTGAATAATTTTGGCTGAGCAATCTGGTAGCACTTCCTGGGGGGAATCAGAGTGCTCCTTTGAAGGATCTATCTTATGCTCATGCGACCTGAGGAAACAGGAGTTGGGTAGATTTCCCTCATTGATTGAAGTAATATAGTTGTGTAGAAGGTTGTACATTTGCACATGCTACCTTACAGCCACTTTAGAGTGCGTGTTTAATTAAAAGAACATATGAGATTCGGACTGTACTTTATTTTCATTACAGAAGTGTAACTCACTCTTACAGAATGCAAAGACTTCTCTTTGAAAGGCAGTTGGTTCAAGCAGAAAAGTCGTGCAGGAATGGACATTTGCAAGGGAGAGATTAGCTAAATTGTTTATGCTTAAGAACTGATGGTGAAAACAGGCGTTTCATAATAGAAGTCACCAATCTTTCAGCATTTCCAGCATTATATCAGGATCCACAGTATAGGGGAGCTGAAGGGTCAAGAATTACAAAGGCAGCTTGCTGGTTTTCATTACAACTGCTATGGGGCTCATCTCTAACATTAGCTGCCTTCAGTTCATATTATGGTTTCATAAACCCCCCCTGTCACTGGATTACTTCGGGTGTCTTTTTTCACAGTGTCTTTGCAGCTGTTTAAGGGAGGGGGTGTACTTAGTAATTGGTCTGACAATGTCAGTGGTTGGAACATTATGTTTTGATGCTGACATTTTGCATGTACAGTAAATCAGCCCTGGAAGCGAAGCAAGGGGTCTGGCCAAGAGGGTCAGTAAGGAAATTGTCTGTGGGGCCTCCAAACACTGTCCACAAGGAATGGCTTCAGAACAGCTCCATTTAAACTGTATGATCAAAGAAACAGAACAGGAGCTATGCCATCAATATATTATCAATGGCTGACATCAGACTGGCTTTTTCTTAAGGGAATAGTTGTTCTCCGAGACAATTTGGTTGTTCATTGGTTGCAACTTCCTTTTCTCCTCAAAGATTGGTTGTGCAGGTCTGTCTGTCAAACCAATGAGAGGAGGGGAAATTAAGAGCCACCTGGCAGTGCTCAGTGTTCAGATCTGAGGTGACATTTCGGATGACAATACTGTTGGGGTTCTTGTATTAAGATATGTGTTACTCTCCACCTGTGGTCACTGGAAAAGTAAACCTCATGATGAACACAACATTGTCACCTTATGGTAAGGAAACTGCAGGTGTGCTTGCCATCTGTTGGGAGGTGACTGTCAGTCTTCATCTGAAAATGCAGTTCCTGCTGAGCAAAAGATCATCTCCATGCATAGAGCTGCTGTGCATAGTTTCATTGAAAGTCTGATTAAATCTTTACCCTACTAAGGTGGGATACCCTGTGGATGTGGGTGAGCACACTTCTTCTAGGATTGCCAATCAGTCTTCCTGAATCCAGCCCTTGATCTTGATTGACTATTTTTGAAATGTCCGTCAGACCAGCAGACATTTCAAGTATTGATAGGAACCACAGTCAAGGCGGTTCCTGCCAATGTATCGCAACTTTGCCATACAGCTCCGTCAAATATGACAGAGCCGTAAGACAAAGTCACAATTTTATTTGTATTTTCAAAAAGAAAATCCCCAAGTAGGATTTCTTTTTAAATAAAATAAAAAAATGCCCCTCTCGCTATGGGAGCTATCTCACATGGTGAGGGGGACATAATTTTCAGTTATCACTGCCCTTACTGCAGGGTTTTCCTAGCGGTGACGAGTAGTGATGGGCGGACATACAGCTCAACTTCCGACAGCCCTTACTCTGTCTGACTGTCAGAGGGGTGTTTCTCTGCTGTAGTTACACCAAAGGTCCGCCCACATTTAAATCAGGCAGGCAGACCAATATGTTGTCGAAAAAGGTACTCTGTTGCTGTTGCCACGGAGTACCCTTTCTGCCAACATATAAATTGGGCCCAGAGTCTTGTCTTCAAGCAGCCCTAATATCATCTCATTGTGCAGCCACACCTCCCTGGCTCTGTGCACTGCAACATGCAATAAATCATGACTCACAAGACAGGTCTCACTTTGAAGATTTGACAATGCAAAGGATTTGTTTTGAATTGAATGTTTCTCAATATCCCTCTGATGCAGGAAAAAAGCTCATATGCAGTGCAAATGTTTGATTTCCACTGCAATCAGTCTCTTCCTTTGCATTGTGAGGATTGTTCAAAGTCACCACACCACAAAAGGGATCGTTTTCAAAATTTGCAATCTGACCATCTCATGAACGCTGTTTTGCGAATAGCAATGCAGGAATTCAGGTCTGGTGTTCCTCAAGGCCTCCACCCCTGCATTTGCAGCCATTTGCTAAGAGTTGCGAAGGGAATACTTCTTTTTAATGTGCACAAGGCATGATTTTTGTGACTCCTATTAAATACCAGTTTTGGACTGTGACATATTAATTCATCACAGTTCCAAAAATGATTGGGCCACTAACCTGTTGCTGTGCAAAAAGAGTAAGTACTTTGCAGCCTAGATTTGTAAATTGGGTCTCTAGTCCTCTCTGAAACATGCCATGTCACGGGGTAAGCATATGGCCCATGTCAGTTGTAAGGTCCCAGTAGACCACTAACCACTTGCTGTGTGCTACATTTTTTATGGAGTGTATAGACCACTGTTTTTGCAGTGCATACAGTTTGTGCTTCTTCCAAGTGGGGCCTATAAAGTCTAGAACAAGAATCTTAAATGAGATGACCCCTATCAACATGGGGGTCTGGGTTAGGAAGTTGGGTGGTGTGTGATGTGGACTATCTGTAAGCTGATCTACATACCTGCACATTTTAGGCCATCCCCAACGAGGCCAAGAGGACAAGGACCACATGTGTATCCAACACCAGGGGCACGGGTATCGTTGCAGCTGTTATTGACATAACAACTCTCTATCTGGCAAGCATCATAATCATCTCTGCAGTACCTTCCTGTATATGCTTCAGTGCAGCCACATTCTGCTGTCTGAAATAAAAAACATAACATGTTACCATATTACCAGACTGACCTTCCTCGTTAAAGGTTACAGATCCAGTACCATGCACATATTCAACAAAATGAATTCACTTAGAGCTAAGTTGGATAAGAAATATAAAAATCAGCATACATTGGTAATGCCAATAGGCCTGGCTTGGAAGTGCTAATTTATGCAAACACAAAGATGAACAAATACCCACTTGTGAATCCTTCTGTTTGCATGTCTTAGCCCTTTAAAGGCTCACATATTGGCACTGCCAACATTTCGATATGTTTCAGAGCTCTCAAGATTCCAAGGCCCATCTGTGAGTAAAGTATCCAATCCAGTCCTGCAGGTCTTGATGGGTAGATTGTTTACCAGGTCTAGAAGTGACTCATTACACTGCACTCGTACATTACAATTGGTTCTGATAGTGCTTAATTTGAGCCAGTGGCTTCCGGTGCTCGGCGTCAGTGCTCAACAGCAGCACTTATGATGGTCCACCATATTGTGGCGCTATCTGTCATTTTTGACATGAGCACAAGAAGAGTTATTTAATAATTCAATATACATGAAATATGAATAAAACATGTTGCCCACAACATTTTGTTAGCTTTGGGTGGACTGGAATAGTCTGAATTGTGACACTTGTAGGAGTGTGATATCTAGTAGTTGTGTTGAACAAGTTACTTCCCTTCATTAACGATATATCTGTAAGAAACATAGGTTAGTTATAGATTCCTTACCTTAGAATTACCCCAGGCGTCAGACTGGATCCGGAAAAGTTTTTGTCAGCAGTACCTCTGCGCGTCGAAAGGTGGCGTCGGTCGGCTCCGCGTCCGTCGTTGGCGTCGTGGTCGCCGGGATGACGTCGCGGTAGCTACTTAGACGCCGCCCTCACGCGCTGACGTCAGTTCTGTACACCACTTTCCGCACCAGAAACGCAGAGCCATGCAAGACACTGATGACTGGTGCACAAAACTAGGGCCCTGAAAGGATGTCCTTAACCCTAGAAGTCAGTTCGCAGAACGGGGAGAATGGGTGGGGCGGTAAGGAATCTATAACTAACCTATGTTTCTTACAGATATATCGTTACTGAAGGTAAGTAACTTGTTCATCTGAAAGAGACAGTTAGTTATAGATTCCTTACCGTAAAATAGATACCCCAGCAATACCAGCCCCGGAGGTGGGTCTGCGAACCAAGTTCACACCAGAAAGTCCTGGAGAACAGAACAGCCAAAGAAGCCGTCTCTCCGGACTTGGCTGTCCAGGCAGTAGTGTTTAGTGAACGTGTGCAGGGATGCCAACGTCGCTGCCTGGCAAATGTCATTCAGAGGAACTCCTCGTCCCAAAGCCGTAGTGGCTGCCGTCGCCCTGGTGGAATGGGCACGTAGCCCCACTGGAGGCTCCTTTTTAGCTAGAGAATAGCAGGCTTTAATACACAAAACGACCCATCTAGAAATGGTCCGCTTGTGTATGGCCCGACCTTTCTTGGCGACCACGTAGCCAACAAAGAGCTGGTCATCCACCCGGAACTGTTTGGTGCGATCCAGATAAAAGGAAAGCGCACGTTTTGGGTCCAGACGGTGGAGCCTCTCTTCCTCTTTCGAAGGATGCAGAGGCGGAAGGAAGGTGGGCAAAGTGATGGTCTGCCCGATATGAAAGGAGGTGACCACCTTGGGAAGGAAGGATGGACGAGTTCTTAGGACAACCTTGTCCGGATGTACAGCCAGAAAAGGAGGTTTGGCTGAAAGAGCCTGGAGCTCACTCACTCTTCTGGCAGATGTGATGGCCGTACTCACAATAATGTATCTAAACCCAAATGTGGCTCAAAAGACCTCTTCAACTCCTTTAAGTGGCGTGTACCGCAAAATGCGGGAAGGAAAAAATTCCTTTTGTTATTTAACCCTCACACACCCTATTGGTGGGCTCAACCGTATTTCAGGGAGCTCTTAGGAGATGTAGGCCAGGGGGACTTAAAGATAAAAATCCTACTACAACCTCCAGGTATCCCTTTATTAATGGGGATGTAGTGGACATTAAAAGGGTAATGGCAGTGCCCTGACGAAAGCCCAGGACCATTTTTGGCCACTGAATTTTCGGGCTGAAACATGTTGGCAGTCTTTTAGGGTCTTAGGACCATAACCTCCAAGAACACCCGTTTTTTACCCTTTTAACGTCCACTACATCCCCATTAATAAAGGGATAACTGGGGGTTGTAGTAGGATTTTTATCTTTAAGTCCCCCTGGCCTACATCTCCTAAGAGCTCCCTGAAATACGGTTGAGCCCAGCCTGACCTTTAGGAGTCAGGGTGAACCCGATGATGAAGCATGACACCAATAGGGTGTGTGAGGGTTAAATAACAAAAGGATTTTTTTCCTTCCCGCATTTTGCGGTACACACCACCTAAATGAGTTGAAGAGGTCTTTTGAGCCACATTGGGGTTTGGATACATTATTGTTAGTACAGTTAAAGTCGGGAGGAGGTATTCTCACCCTCACCTCTCTTACCCCTTCTCGTGGACAATGGGGGGCTCTCCACTGCCACCTGTGGGTTACAGATGTGATGGCCACCAGGAATGCAATCTTAAGAGTTAAGAGTCTTAAAGGACAGTTGTGAAGCGGCTCAAAGGGAGCACACATCAAGACCAGATTCAAGTCCCACTGAGGCATAACAAAGGGGATAGGAGGAAAGAGATGAGTTATGCCTTTTAAGAAACGATTAACAACCGGGGACTTGAAGAGGGATGGCTGATCAGGAAGCCGAAGAAAGGCAGAAATGGCCGAGAGATAGCCCTTGATAGTGCCCAGAGCAGAGTCCTGCTGGGCCAAAGAAAGGAGGAACAAGAGAGTCTCAGAAAGGGGATCCACAGCCTTTGCTGTGCACCATGCCACAAATTGTTCCACCGGCAGGCGTATACCGTCTTAGTGGAGGGACGCCTGACTGCCAAGATTACATCACGGACTTCGGGAGGCAAGTCGAATGACGTCAACTGCCGCCGCTCAATCTCCACGCAAGGAGGTGGAGGCTGGACAGGTTCGGTGGATGACCGTCCCCTGCTGCTGTGGCAGAAGATCCTCCTGAAGAGGCAGGCGGATCGGAGGATCGATGGCCATGTTGAGCAGCTCGGGATACCAGACTCTTCGTGCCCAATCCGGAGCCACAAGAATGACTTGGGCCCGGTCGCGCTTGATCTTCTTCAGCACTCTGGGCAGAAGTGGTATAGGCGGAAAGGCGTACAACAGACCGCAACTCCATTCGCGACGAAAAGCGTCGCCTAGCGAGTGCCGCCTTGGAAATTCCAACGTGCAGAATTGCTGACATTGCGCGTTCTCTTCGGTGGCGAATAGATCTAACCAAGACTCTCCCCACTGTTGAAAGAGACCTTGCACCACCTCCGAGTGAAGACGCCATTCGTGATCCATCATGCACCTGCGGCTGAGTTCGTCCGCCCTGGCGTTCAGGGAACCTGCCAGGTGTTGAACCACCAGGGATATGCCCTGATGTTCCAGCCATGTCCAGAGGCGGAGGGCCTCTTGACATAGGGTCCACGACCCCACCCCACCTTGTTTGTTGCAGTACCACATGGCGGTGGTGTTGTCCGTGAACACCTGCACTCCTCTTCCCTGGACAGAGGGAAAGAATGCTTTCAGTGCAAGCCGGATAGCCCGCAGCTCCAGAAGGTTGATGTGGAGCCCGGACTCCGCCGGAGACCAGAGGCCTCTGATCTCCACCTCTCCCATGTGGCGGCCCCATCCCAGCAGTGATGCATCGGTCACCACTGTGAACTCTGGTTGAGGAAGGGAGAGGGATCTGCCGTTGACCCAATGCTGGTTCGTGAGCCACCACTGCAATTGGTGTGCAGTGCCCTCTGAGATCTGGACGCAATCGGACAGATTCCCCTGATGTTGCGACCACTGGAACTTCAGGTCCCACTGCAGAGCCCGCATATGCCAACTGGCATGATCCACCAGCAGGATGCAGGAGGCCATCAGGCCCAGCAGCCGGAGGGTCATCCTGACCGAAACCCAGATAAGGGCTCAAAGATCGGAATCATAGCCTGAATATCCCGGACTCGCTGCTCAGGAGGATAGACCCGAAACCACGTCGTGTCCAGAACCGCTCCGATGAAAAGGAGCTTCTGAGAGGGAACCAGGTGTGACTTCGGCACGTTGATGGAGAACCCCAGCGAATGCAGGAGGTCGGCTGTAGTCTGGAGGTGGGAGACGACTGCCTGGGGCGAGCCCGCCTTCAACGACCAGTCGTTGAGATTGGGGAAGACTGGGACCCCTGATCTGCGCAGATGAGCTGCAACCACCGCCATCACTTTCGTGAACACCCGAGGGGAGCTGGTAAGGCCAAAGGGGGGCACGGTAAACTGAAAATGCTTGTGGCCTACCATGAACCGCAAGTAGCGCCGGTGGGCTGGCAGGACGTGGATGTGAAAATAGACGTCCTGCAAGTCCAACGCTACCATCCAGTCTCCAGGGTCGAGGTCAGACAAGACCTGAGCTAACATCAACATTTTGAACTTCTCCTTCCGGAGGAAGTGGTGGACGCTCCTGAGGTCTAAGATAGGACGCAGGCCCTTGTCCTTTTAGGGTACCAGAAAGTAGTGGGAATAGCAACCACGACCTACTTCGAGAGCAGGTACGCGCTCGATGACTCCCTTGGCCAAGAGAGCTGTAACTTCCTGTTGGAGAAGGCCCAGGTGATCCTCCGACATGCGATGGTACTGAGGTGGCATGGCTGGAGGGATAGCCTCGAAGGGGAGGGAGTAGCCCCTTTGGACTATCTGCAAAACCCACCAGTCCGACGTGATGGTGCGCCAGTGGGGGAGGTCATGGCGGATCCTGCCGCCCACTGGCAATTGATGGGCCTGAAAGGTCGGACTAGGAAGGTTTGGAGGCGGAAGCAGAGGGGGGTTCGTGGACTGGCCCGCTCGCTGGCCCCCAGAACCACAGCGGTGGTTCCCATGTCCCCGGCCGCGTGAAGGTTGTGCAGCTTGCGCCGGCCTGTGGCTCTGTGTGGGACGTAGTGGGGCACCCCTTCCGTAGCCACGAAAGGGGTGAAAAGCAGACTGCGCAGGGCAGTTGGAGAGGCCCAAGGACTTGGCCGTAGCCCGTGAGTCCTTGAAACGCTCTAGAGCGTTGTCTGCTTTGTCGCCAAAAAGGGCATGTCCAAAAGAGTGCTCTGGACATCCCCAGAAAAGCCAGTCGATCTCATCCAGGCGTGGCGACGAAGGGCTACCGACGTGGAAATCGTCCTGCCTAGAGAGTCGGCAGTATGCAGCCCGCAGCGGATGGTAAACTTTGCTGCATCTCTCCCAGCAGAAACAGCCTGGGAGAGTACGGTCCGGGCAGCACTTACGCAACCGTGTCCCACACAGGAGTGGGAATAACGGCCCAATAGACATGTGGTGTTTACCGACCGCAGTCCCAAGCTGGCGGAAGAGAAAACCTTCTTCCCAAGATGATCCAGCTTCTTGGATTCCCTATCTGGTGGTGCGTTAGGGAATGCGCTCTTGGAAGTAGAGGCTTGGACCACCAAGCTCTCTGGGGTGGGGTGTTGGGAGAGGAAAGTGGGGTCGCCCAGGGCTGGGCGGTGGCGTCGGGCAATCGTCCTATCCACGGTAGCCCCCTTGTTGGGCCTGGGCCAAGTGCCCCAAAGGATGTCGTTAAGGGCTTCATTGAACGGCAGCAGGGGCTCCGAAGAGATCGCTGCTGGTTGAAGCACCTCTGTCAGGAGATTAGTCCTGACTGCCACCGTAGGAAGCTCGAGGTGGAGAGCCTCGGCCGCCCAACGCAACACCACTGCATAGGAAGCTCCCTCCTCCCTTTCACATGGTAGGAGGAGACAACATGCCAAGGTCTGGGGAGGTATCCAGACCACTGGCATCTCCCAGGTCCTCTCTCCAGTTCGGATCATAATCCAACTGGTCGGTCAGAGGGTCACCTGACCCCTCCCAGTCCTCCTCCTCGTCCTCTGGGTGCCAATCTTGCCTGAAAGGGACCCCAGGAGTGAACAGGGGCACAAAAACCCCACTCGGCGCCGGATCCCGCATCGGGCGACGCCGGTCCGGCTCCGTGTCCACATCAGGATGGATGCCAGGGTCGACGCCGACTGGAGGCACAACCGGCGTCGATTGCGGTGCCGAAGGAAACGGCGCTGGTGGAGATGTAATGAGGTCAACTGGCGCCGATCTGGATCCAGGCCTGGATCCATGGGGGCCCTGCAGCGCCGGGGCCGGAGCCACCGGCAGGGAAGGCCTAGGACCCCCAACCGAGTCCGCGGGGCACAAAGGCACGCCAGCGGAGTCGGGCTGCCCAGAGATGGCATGCATGGCTTCGTAAAACTGACGAAGCTGGGCAGGGGTCGCTCCGGGTCCCGGAAAGGGAGGGAAACTTGGAGTTGACCCTTCAGGCTTCGCACGCGGAGCCGCCGCGGCGGCACCGCCCGCATCCCTTGTCGCGTCAGCCGACCGACGGGGAGAAGTCGAAGATCGACGATGCTTCTTCGACTTCTTCTTGTGCTTCGACTTACCTGACCCCGAGTGCGAAGACTTGGATGACGAGTGGTGATGGCTCCGCGACCGGTCCCTCGACCTCCATCGCGACTGGGACCTCGAACGGCGCAGAGCCGACTGCCGGCACTCAAGAAGCTTTCGGTACCGCTCCCGCAAAGACTTCGGAGCCATGGTCCGGCAGTCGGAGCACGACTTGGGGTTGTGGTCGCGCTCCAGGCAAAAGAGGCATACGCGGTGCGGATCCGTCACCGACATCAGTCGGGTACAGGAACCGCAAGCCTTGAAAGCCGAGCATACCTACGTGCACCAGGAGTCGGATGGACTCAAAAAGACGTCGACAAAAGTCGCTCAAAAAGTTCAGTCAAAAAGTGACTGGAGGTACCGCTCTTTCCGGATCTGCGCTGGCTGGCGCGGAAAAAGAAAGAACTGACGTCAGCGCACAAGGGCGGCGTCTAAGTAACTACTGTGACGTCATCCCGGCGACCATGACGCCAACGACGGACGCGGAGCCGACCAACGCCATCTTTCGACGCGCAGAGGTACTTCTGACGAAAAACTTTCCGGATCCAGTCTGACGCCTGGTGGTAATTCTAAGGTAAGGAATCTATAACTAACTGTTTCTTTCAGATAGTACTGTCATTTGCAGCGCTAGAAGGGGCAGCAGATACTGCAACCTGCAATAGCCTCCTGAGAAGGACTCTGGCACTTACTTTTTTACAAATGAATCACTGTTCCTAATTAATTAACTTCTGTGAAGGGCCTCTCTGCCTGAAGCTCTCCGTGCGGGAGGTGAAGTTATTGAAGAGAAGGAGTCATCGTTCTGCCAGATGAACTCCCATTGGCCACTGGCCACACAGAAGGAGTTTCAAACCCTGGAAAAAAATCTTGTAAGTCAGAATGTTTGCCAAGTCTATAAGTGACTTTTTTACATTGCACACACACTTTACAAGAAAACAAGTTACTTACCTGTAACTTTGGTTCTCCAGTATTGGAAGCTTTCATAGATTCCCATGCTTAGAATCATTCCCCGTCGTCGAGATGGGAGTCTCGGTAAAATAAAATAGTAGTAAATAACTATTACAAAAGAGAAACAGGCCTAGGCCTGAACTCATTTTGCAACCAGACCATGTCTTTTTGTAAAAGAGACCAAAAAGAACAGGCAACCAATCAGAGTAGCCTCACCCTCTAGAACCTTGGTGAAAGAACCTCAGCCCCTCAGATTTTCGTGTACGTTGTACAATAATCACGTCGAAAGAGGCTGAGCTTTCCCAGGGAGGAGGGTGGGTCGCATGGGAATCTATGAAAGCTTCCAATACTGGAGAACCAAAGTTACAGGTAAGTAACTTGTTTTCTTACTCCAGTATTGGAGCTTTCATAGATTCCCATGCTTAGAATCAGAGTAGCTAGCAGTAAATATATATATATATACACATTTTGTAATGAAGCATAACCCTTTAATAAATGTTTGTTAAAACATATTTCTACATGAATAATATGCAGAAAGATAGTTACCACTGACTATGCCATAAACAGGGTAATATCAAATGAATTCAGAAACAAGATAAAATGTGTAAAAGGTAAAAAGAAGGAAGGAGGGATGCAAAGGAAAGCTCACCACTCATTGGAATAGGTTCCTCAGAACTGCTTGGCCCACAGCCGTGTCATCTCGCAGTGAAGCGTCCAGGCAGTAATGTTTCGTGAATGTGTGAGTGCTGCTCCAGGTAGCAGCTCTACAAATGTCTTTAATCTGGACACCAGCAAACAGAGCCGTAGAGGATGCCACAGACCTTGTGGAAAGAGCCCGGACTCTACCCTCCAGGGGTTTGCCCGCTGCTGTATGACAGAATCGAATAGCGCTAACAACCCACCGAGCTATCCCCTGTTTGGAAAGGGGAAAACCCTTGCGGGGAGCGCTAAATGACACAAAAAGTTGAGAAGTCTTACGGAAGGACTTAGTTCGGTCTAAATAGAATTTCAGGCACCTCTGTACGTCCAGAGAATGAAGAGCTCTCTCAGCAGGAGAAGAAGGCTGAGGGAAGAAGGTCTTAAGAATCACTGGCTCGTTGAGATGAAAAGTAGAAGGCACTTTAGGAATGAATTTAGGATTAGTTCTCATGATCACTGTATTCTTTTTGAACTGAAGAAAAGGTTCCTGAATTGTAAGAGCCTGCAATTCTCCAATCCTCCTAGCTGAAGTTAGTGCCAGCAACAAAGAAAGTTTCCAGGAGAGGAACTTTAAATCCGTTCGATGAATAGGTTCGAATGGGTGCCTCATTAATTGAGCAAGAACCAAGTTCAAATGCCACGTGGGAGGTGGAGGTCTCACTGGTGGAAATACTCTGAAGAGGCCCTTGAGAAATTGCTGAACAATTCTGGCTGACCACAGGGACGGCCCAGATGAGGTGCGCCGAAAGCAAGAAACCGCTGCCAGGTGCACTTTAATGGAAGAGTGAGCCAAACCTGCTTTTAGCCAAGGACAGGAAATAAGGAAGAACCTGGTGTGGCTGGGACAGGAAAGGATCCAACCCTGCTCCATGACACCAGATGCAGAATCGCTTCCATTTCAAGCGGTAAGTTTTGTTAGTGGAAGGAGCCCTCGCCTGCGAAAGGACATCTTTAACCTCCTCTGGCAGATCTAAGTCAAGAAATTCTCGCTGCTCAGGAGCCAAGCTGAGAGCTGTAACGAGCGAGGATCCGGGTGCCAAACCTGACCCTGAAACATCGTGAGGAGGTGCGGTATCTGCTGCAATGGGCGAGGACGATCCAAGGAGAGAAGGTGAAGTTCGGTGAACCAGAACTGTCTCGGCCATGCTGGAGCTATGAGGATCATCTTGCACGGTTCTGCTTTCATCTTCATGAGCAACCTGGGAATCAGCGGAATGGGGGAAAAGCGTATACAAATGCGCCTGACCAAGCGATCAAAAGCTCATTCCCCAGAGACCCTCGATGGTGTAGCCTGCTGGCGTAAGACCGGCATTTCCTGTTCTCTGGTGTGGCAAACAGGTCTATGGAGGGTCTGCCCCACCGGTGAAAGATTCTGTCCAGCGTAGCTTGATCCAGTTCCCACTCGTGGGTGACAGATTTCAGCCTGCTGAGCCTGTCCGCTTTGTCGTTGAGCACTCCTGGCAAGTGTTCTGCTTTCAGAGAAATTCTGTGCAGGATAGCCCACTCCCAAATCGCCTGGGCTTCTTGTGACAAGGGGAAGGACCTGGTGCCGCCTTCCTTGTTGATGTAATGCATGGCTGTGGTGTTGTCCGTCCGGACAAGAACCGACAACCCCTGCAATCTTGGAAGAAAAGCCTGAAGGGCTAGGCGAATCGCTCGAAGCTCTAAGAGGTTGATGTGTAGGAGGCGATGTTCCGGCAGCCAATGACCACTGACCTGCAGATCCTGCAATACTGCGCCCCAACCCTCCAGAGAGGCATCCGTCGTCACCACTTGAGGCGCTGGAGTGTTTACGAAGGATAGACCTTGGGACAAATTCCTTATTCTTGTCCACCAGAGGATGGCTCGCTTCATTGCGTGAGTGATCACTAGCTGGTCGTCGAAAGAACCTGTCACCTGCTTCCACTGCAAGTTTAGGTGCTCCTGCAAGGGACGCATTCTCAGTCTGCAATGAGGTATTAAAGGAATGCATGAGGACATCATCCCTAGAAGGGATTTGAATCGGCGAACAGAAAGACACTTTCTTCCTCGCACTAAATGAGCCATGGAAATTAGATTTCTTTGTCTGTCCAGAGATGGAAAAACCTTGTTGAGAGATGTGTTCAAGACTGCTCCCAGAAATTGAACCTTCCTGGACGGAAGGAGAGAAGACTTGGCGTTGTTGAGAGTCAGGCCCAGATTGGAGAAGAGACCAGTGCAAGCATTGACCGCTTCCTCTGCTGCCTCCCTGGACGAAGCTTTTAGCAACCAATCGTCCAGGTAAGGAAAGACCTGGAAATGCTGCTTCCTGAGGAAAGCTGCTACTGGTGCCAGCACCTTGGAGAAAACTCTCGGAGCTGAGCGAAGACCAAACGGCAGCACTTTGAACTGGTAATGGCTCTTGGCGACTGTAAAACGTAGAAACCTCCTGTGGGCCGAATGAATGGGGATGTGGAAATACGCATCCTCTAGGTCTAGAGTGGCCATAAAATCTCCCTTGTTGAGAAGACGTAGAATGTCCTGGAGAGATACCATCCGAAAAGATAGCTTCGTGAGATAAGTGTTGAGCTCCCTGAGGTCTAGAATGGGGCGCCATTTCTCCAATGTTTTCTTCACCAGAAAAAATCTGGAATAAAACCCCTTTCCTCTCTGTGAGAGAGGGACCGGCTCCACTGCTCCCTTGATCAGAAGCTGATGGACTTCCAGCCGGAGGAGATGTAGGTGTTTTACGGAGTTGGCGGCAGGGGCCTTGGATGGTGGAAGATGAGTGAACTCCAGAGTGTGACCACACTGAATGATGTTCAGGACCCAACGATCTGTTGTTATACGTTCCCAGTTTTGGAGGTATTGAGATACCCTGCCTCCTACAGATGTCTTGGAGGAAGAGGAGGGCACAGCGCAAAGAGCAAGATCGCCGCTATTGTCTCTTAGGGGCGTCCCGTCCGGGACGATTCTGCTTCCCTCTAGTGTTTGCTCTAGAGAAAGTCGACGTCTGGCCTTGCCTCTGATAAGGACGGTAAGATTGTTGTGTGGAGCCATAAGAGGAGTATCTCTGTTGTTGGTAAGATCCCCTATAGGATGGAGCTCCTCTGCCTCTCGCTCCACGGAATGGCGCTTTTTGTATTGAAGGGTCCCCAAGGACTGAGCAGTCTCCGTATCCTTCTTGATGTTTTGAAGGGTATCGTCTATGTGCTTGCCGAACAATTCCTCTCCGTCAAAGGGAAGATCCAGGATCTTATTCTGGATCTCAAGACGAAACTCACGTGGCCTTTAGCCAACCCTGGCGACGAAGCACAGCTGCACCAGCCAGGGACCGGAAAGCTGTTGTGGCAATGTCCATTGCGCAATCGATGACCTCAGTGGACGTAACCTCCCCTTCTTGCAAGATCTTCTTTGCCTCAGACTTGGAAGGATCAGATAACTGGTCCAGGTAAGGCGCAAGGTCACACCACATCTGGCGGTCGTATCTTCCAAGAATTGCTAAAGCGTTCGCAGCTCTGATGACAAGGCTGGCCATGGAGGAGAACCTTTTCCCCGCGTTGTCTAGGCGTCTGCCCTCTTTGTCCGGTGGTGTAGATAACGGCGCTGAAGGATTCCTTGACTTCCTCTGCGCTGCTTGCGAAATGACCGAGTCGGGTCGTGGCTGACCCGTCAAGGAAGCTGGGCTGTCATTTGGAGCCTTATACTTCTTATCCAGACGCGGCAAGACTGGAACTACAGTGGCCGGGTTCTTCATGACCTTAATGCCTTCTTACCAGACATGCCCCACGATAGGAATAGAGCGCACCACTCTCTTACTTGGTTCTTTAAAATCATAAAGAAAGCACTCTGTTTGGAGTGAGGGCATAGCAAGCTCGAAACTTAGAGACGCTCTCTCCATCAATTTGTGAAAACCCCCAATGTCAGCAGGGGGAGAATCAATCGGGGCCGGAGCCGGAGAAGCGGGATCAGGGATTACATAATCATCCCATTCATCACATTGATCTTGATTAACCAGCTCTCCCTCTTCTTCCTCAGAGGAAACATCCTGGTGTTGATCTGGAGGAAGGACATCAGAAGATGCATGAAATTGGGTATGCAGTCGAGCAGATGGAGGTGGTGAACTCCTCACCGTATCAGGAGGAGGAGGCAGAGTTGAGGACAAGAGAGCAGGTTGTGGAGGTGGAGTATAAGTTGAACATCTCCGTTGATAGTCCAAAAGCATCCCCTGTAAATCCGCCAAAGAGAAGTTGGTACAGACATCATCTCTTGTTGAGTGTTCTCTTGACGTGCAAAGGGTTGTTGGTATGACTGATCTTGATAATAACCCTCCGAATACGTCTCCTGACATTTGACAATAAGCTGAGAAGGGCTATTGGCATCCCCAAAATGACTATAGCCTCCATCAGAGTCCTCATCCTCATCGAGAAGTAATGCAGGAGGTAAAGAATCCACCATTCTAGGGGACGTCATTTCTGGTGATATTTGTCTTCTCCTCACCAAGATGGAAATTTTTTCCGTCGACGACGCCGTCGACGGATCCGTCGACACGAATTTCTTCGTCGACGACAGTGTCGACGGAATCACCGTAGACGAGGATGCAACCGGAATAGAAGACGACGTCGACCCTCCCGTCGACGCCGGAGCACTTTTAGCCTGCGATTTTGGAGGCTTCGTCGTCGAGGGCTTGCGCAGCGTCGATGACGAATGACCACTCTTTCCAGAAGACTGTGAAGAGGGTTTTTAAAAGATTTGTCCTGGCCAGGAACTGTCGCAGGTGGTGTACTTAGTCCTTCCCTCTCCTTTACACCACAGTGAGGAGATTTGATAGGACCCTGAACCTCAGACTCCTTCAGGGTCTTTTTGAGGCCTTAGAGGGGGATCCACAGATGGTGAAGGGGAACTCCTACCCCTTTTGACTGACCTTCTTGATGAGGCGACAGAAGATGACTCCTCACTATCGCTTGACAGTGGATCTTTCCTGGTCTTGAGTCTGTGGAGCCAGGTTAACAGACGACCCTCACGGTCCCGGAGAGTCTTGGTGGAAAAGATGCGGCAAATCTTGCACTCCGCAGCCTTGTGATCCGGGTAGAGGCAATATATGCAGTCCTTATGTCTATCTTCAACATATAGCCTCTTCTTGCCACAAGTGGCACAAGCCTGAAATAAAGCTTTCTTCCCTTTATCAGACATTTCCACAGGCTTTAGAAAGAAAGCCTGAAGAAAAACGCTAGAAAAACAGTTGAAAGAGTTGAAATAGAGCAAAGCTCAAGGAGACTCCCTGTAGCACAACGTGCGGTAGAAAATCTGAGGGGCTGAGGTTCTTTCACCAAGGTTCTAGAGGGTGAGGCTACTCTGATTGGTTGCCTGTTCTTTTTGGTCTCTTTTACAAAAAGACATGGTCTGGTTGCAAAATGAGTTCAGGCCTAGGCCTGTTTCTCTTTTGTAATAGTTATTTACTACTATTTTATTTTACCGAGACTCCCATCTCGACGACGGGGAATGATTCTAAGCATGGGAATCTATGAAAGCTCCAATACTGGAGTAACTGTCATCACCCCCTAGACTCCCATGAATATCCTCACCTCTTCAAGGTGGTCGTAGTAAAGGAGTTTTAAATACTGTGGCAGTGAGACGGTTGTGCACATAAAGTGCACAAAGTGCGCTGTCAAGATGTCATTTAGCCAGCGGGCCGAGGGGCTGACGCCAGAGACTCTGCATGGGCCTCACATATTGACTTACGGTAAGGGTTTCTATAATGGATCTCTGTTCCTTGCTTGATTAATCTGAGGTCCCTCACATCCAATGCCATGAGTTATTAGAGAACCTGGCCAAGGAGGGGAAGTAAGCAGTCATTCTTCACCTGTATACCACTTTCTGCTGAGCTAAATGCACATTAAAAATATAATATTTTTCATTTTTCTGCTCAACCTTCACACTGAAACAATCACCTTTTAATCAACAGTTTGTATTTAAGGACAGCGAGGCAAGGGCGGAACAGTTCTAATGTGTGCGTGGCTCTCCCTGAGGAAAACAATGCTTGGAACCCATGACATAACCAGAGTCTTTAATGAATATATCTGAAACAACCCATCCAGAACTAGAGCAAGATCTGTTTGATAACCAATAGATTTTGTCCCATCCATATTCTCAGTGGAACAAGAAGTTATTCTTTTGATCATGACCATATAAAGATAATCAATGTCCCTTCAGGAAGAGAATTATTAGATATCATGGAGCGCCCAGACCTAATTCAAGACCTACTAGCGGGCTCATGAGTGTTCAACTTTAAATAATTCTCTTGGTTCTTTTATATCTTACTGCAGCCTTTGATATTGTGAACAATTAATTATTAATCGTTAATTATTAATTATGTAATTTATGGAATATTTATTTATTTTAGTTGTGGGTTGCTAGGTTTGTATGGGGTCTAAGGTGGGAAATTAATTAAGTAATAATTAATAATTTATTAATAATTTGTAATTAGTCAGTCAATATAACTTTATTCGGCACAAGGCCATAAAAGATAGGAACATGCCATACAGATAAAAGTACATTAGTACTACAGCAATAAAAAAAATTACACGATAAAAAACTCTGTAATAATGTTAAAATGTAAAGCATTTAAAATGAATATTTAAACAGCTGTGGACGGTACTCAAAAACAATGTATACAGATTTCAGGCAATAGTTAAAAGACATTAAAAGAAGAACCATAATTCATACAGGTACTAAAAGCTAACGTGCTTTTTAACTCATGGATTTTCAAATTTTTAAAGCTCGACAGACAAAACTTGTAACAGCAAAGCAACATATCTCTGACTCTAGATGTAAAAGGCCTGACAAACAGATACTGTGGGAACTGGCACCAAATGAATGCAAAACAGGCTTTTAAAAAAGTATTCTGGGTTGAGCGTAAAGACCACAGAAAAACGAAAAGTGTGTGAATATTTGTTTGGCAATACCATCACAGGGATAAGGCGGTAGACTGTAAAACCATAAGCCCTGCTGAGGGAAAGCAACCAGAAAATGAATCGGGTTAGATAAAACCTATGTTTAGAATTGGTTACCCAAAGGAGGAAATGTTCAACTCCCACTTCTTGTTTAAGATCTAGATAACGGGTTACTGTAGCTGAGGAATGTTGTTTAGAAAGTCTCTTTTGGGTTCTAGGTTGAAAGAGCACAGATATTACCTTGTTTTGAACACTGCCAGCAATTTCATTTGGAAAGAAAACGAAATGGGGCAGTCCAAGGTCAATTAAGAACTTTTTAACGTAGGATAACCAAGGATGAGAGACAGAATGTTATAACTTTACACAGTCCTCCAATATCTCTTTAGAAAACAAAGTAAACAGGGAACTCCAAATCTTAAGCCACAAGAGCACGGCGTATCTAAAATTATGGGGCATATTAGCAAGACCGGCCATAAAATTATCGCCGTTTTAGCGGCAGGAAACTGCCGCTAAAACGTCGATAATGGGCTTGCTAATATGCGTTATAAATTCAATAGAAGCCCAGGTTAGATGTGCAGGACATCTAACCTGGACTTCTATTGGAATTCTATACGCATATTAGCAAGCCCATTATCGCCGTTTTAGCGGCAGTTTCCTGCCGCTAAACGGCGATAATTTTATCGCCGGTCTTGCTAATATGCCCCTATGTTCTCAAGATAAGAGAGGCCGAATTCCAGGTACGGAATTAGGCTGGCAGTGCTCCTTGGTATAGCAAAGAGCCTGCACAAGAACTTATTTTCCATTGTTTGCAATAAACCGGGTGATGTGTATCCCCAAACTCCTGCCCCATAAATGCCCTGGGATGTACATTTGGATCTATACAAGATGATTAGCGCTTTAATTGGTTTATGGACTAGTTTCTTTGACAATCGAAAAACTGCCTCAATTGCCCCCTCCATCTTGCCAACTCTTTGGGTCAAAAGTTTATCCATCTTAAGTCGCATGACAGCAATAGCCCAAGATAGTTAAAGTTCTGGACTTTTGTAATGGGGATCCCTGAGATGTTATGGGGGTGGGAAAGTCTCTTTGGACCCGCAGATCATAGAATAAGACTCTGGGCCCTATTACGATGCCAGTCGGTGAGCCTCCGACCGCTCGCCGGAGGCTCACCGACTGACGTCGTAGGTTTAAAGTCCGGGTCGCCTAATTACAATGTAGCCGGTCAGAGTTTAAACCAGCCGGTCGGACCGACTGGCTTCAGACGGGCTCAAGGAGTCCGTCGGCCAGTCGGAGGCCACACATAATCCCCTATGGAGGGCGTTTCCGCCGTGGGGATTATGATGTTGGGCCCCCATGCCTCAGGCGCCTCCAGTTGGGGGCCTGGGCGGCACCTAAGGCGCACCCCTGTTAATCCCTGCACTGTGTTGCAGGCACAGTGACGTTCCTACCATGCAGAAACTCCCATTTCTCTATGGGAGCTTCTGCTGCGGCCTGTTTCCGACCGCAGCACAATCTCCTATAGAGAAATGGGAGCTTGCGACCGCCATCGTAATTGCGGTGTCGGGACCGCCGACCGGAGGTCGGTCGGTTCCGAGACCGCAATGATGTCAGTCGGCAGCAACTCCAACCGACATCGTAATGAGCCCCTTTGTGTGGTTGATTTTCAGATTTAGCTCCCTCATAAAATCATTACAAATTTCTAATAATGACTGAAGGCCTTTCGCAGTTCGAGCTAATAGAACCTCATTGTCTGCTTAAAGAAGTACTGGGACGACACAGTTCCCAATCTGGGGTAGATCTTTGCCTCTGGACACCAGTTCACTCTCTAGAGCGTTAATGTGAAAAATAAATAAAAAAGGAGCTAAAATACAGCCCTGTCTGACACTATTATTTGAAAAGAAAAAAGGGTACAATCTCCATTTATTTCAAAACCGACCTGTGTCTTCGTCCCCTGGTGCAATCTTTTCAAAAGGTCAATCAATGCTGGGTTAATACCAGCTTCCCCCATCATTAGATAGAGCTTTTCCCTGTCTGCCAGGTCAAAAGCGCTGGATAAATCCATAAATGCCATATGGATCGCCCCACCCTTGGCTTGCATATATTTGCCTGAGGTTATGAGAAAGTTCAATGCTTGTTCCACGGTTCCCACTCCTGGTCAGGAACCAAATTGCGCCTCCAAGAAAAACTTAGTTTTTCTGGCCCATTCCTCAAGGAGGTGAAGGCTTACCCTCCCTAATTTAATTAATTATTTAACTGATTTTTAATTATTCAAAATATGGAATACAGATTTTTTTTACTGATATTTTAGTTAGAGGAAGTTAGGTTTGTATGGTGTATAGGATGTGAAGTTGTGAAATTATGAATTAATTATTATTTGTGAATTAATTAATTGTATTTTAAATATTTAAATTATGAAATGCTCATTCATTTTAATTATATTTTAGTAGTGGGCTGTTAGGTGTGTAGGGGTTTAGGCTGGGAAGGTAATTAAGTAATAATTAACAACTAATTATTAATTGTTAAATATTCATCAAATTGATTTTAAATATGAAAATTATGGAATATTTATTTTTAAGTAATATTTTAGGTGCAGGTTGCTAGGTTTTTTAGGGGATTGGGGTGGAAAATTTAATAATTGAGATATAATTATTTTGTATTTATTCATTGATAATTATTTTATTAAATGGTAATTATGTAATATTTTATTTTTATTAAACACACACATATATATATATATATATATATTCACTGAAAAAACCATAGGTTTCAGACACGTTATAGTTAGAAATTAGCATTTAAAAAACCTTTGAAATTCACTGAAAAAACCATAGGTTTTAGGGACAGTTATAGTTAGTTGGACATTTCACTCGTACAAAACCATAGAAATTCCCCCGTTATAGTTAGTTCAGCTAACTATAACTCGCGCCCGCAATGCACTGCTGATGACGTCACATATTACATCACTCATGACATGGTCAGTGACATCACTGATGACATCACTGATGACATCTCAAATGACATCACTGATGACATCATCCAGTGACTGTGTGTTTCTGTAAAGTTTAAATATGTTTAATATATATAGGGAAAGGCGTATTGAAGAATGAGTAGGTGTATAAGTGTCTGAATGGATGATTTAGTACGTGAGTGACTGACTCTACAAGTGAGTGATTAAATGTATCTTACTGAATGCATGGGTTAGTGACTAAACTGTGTGAATGTCTGTATCCGTCTGTCTGTTGGTTTGTAAGCGGCTGCATGGCTTTCTGAATAGCTACATGAGTGTCTACATGGGTTATTGATTGATTGTCTGAGTATCTGTATGGGTGCCTGAGTGTTTGTGTGGGTGGGGTGTGTGTGACTCTGTGCATAGAAGTGTGAGTTGGTGATTCACTGGGTGCATGGTTTCAAGAGTGCATCTGTGATGGACTGTATGGGTGGGTGAGTGTGTGTATGGGTGTGTTAGTGATTGAATGTATATCTCAGTGGTACATGTGTGAGTAACTACATATGTGAAAGGCAGTATATATGTGTGTTGGAGTATATAAATGGCTATAAGTGAGAGTGTGTGATTGTGAGAGTGGCTGTATGGATGAGTGTGTACTTGTATCAGTGATTGTATAAGAGCGTAAGAATGTGCTAGTATTTGTATGAGTAAGTGAGCTGGTGTGAGTATAACTGTATAGGTGAGTAAATGGGTGTGTGATTAAGTTTTTGCATGACTGACTAGGTGTGTGAGTACCTCTATGGATGAGTGGCGGTGTGTGAGTGTTTATATAGGTGTATGAGTGCATATGATAGTCCTGTACTGAGTGACTAAGTATGAGTGACTGTACGGGTGAGTGAGTGGATGTGTGTGTAGACCTAAGAATCAGTGAGTGGGTATGTAGTTTTTGGTGTTGGAGTGTCTATGGTTTTGAGAATGGCAGTCTGTAATTTAGAGTGGGTGTATCAAAAGTTATATTAGGGTGTGAGAAGATGCATGAAATTATCACATGGATGATGTCATCAGTGATGTCATTTGAGATGTCATCAGTGATGTCATCAGTGATGTCACTGACCATGTCATGAGTGATGTAATATGTGACGTCATCAGCAGTGCATTGCGGGGCGCGAGTTATAGTTAGCTGAACTAACTATAACGGGGAATTTCTATGGTTTTGTACGAGTGAAATGTCCAACTAACTATAACTGTCCCTAAAACCTATGGTTTTTTCAGTGAATTTCAAAGGTTTTTAAATGCTAATTTCTAACTATAACGTGTCTGAAACCTATGTTTTTTTCAGTGAATTTCAAAGGTTTTTTAAATGCTAATTTCTAACTATAACGTGCCTGAAACCTATGATTTTTTAAGTGAATTTCAAAGGTTTTTTAAATGCTAGTTTCTAACTATGCCTACAGAGGTAGGACATGTGAAGAAAGAAGAAAAACGCACAGAAAGAAGCAAAAGATGTGCAGAAAGAACCAACAGAGGAGCAGAAAGAGGCCTTGTTGCAAAATCATCCTGTGCCCACAACTTTTTCAGACGGGTACTGGTGGTAACTGACTCTGACTAACCAGTGCTATGCTAAAAGACACTTAGAATACAGTGAAAACACCTACATACACTAGGGAACACTATGCGTTGGGGTACCCCTGTGATTAGCATGACCTCCTCTGCAAGTCCCTAGTACATAATAGGGCAGGGGGATTAAAACTACCTCTTAAAACACGCTACAGGGCGCGTTTGCACAGTGGTGAAGGGAGGGGGGCCTGAGGTGACATGTGTGCAAACGCACCCCGTGGCGCGTTTTAAGTTACGAGATTAAGTCTCCTTGAATTCTGAGGGTCCCTGGGGCCCAACTAGCCCCCAGGTACCTACAGTTAGGACCACAGAGCTGAGTTGCAGAGAGGCGTTCCGAGGCCACGCACCTTTTTCACCTCTCTGCAACGCATCTCTGTTGTGCTTACTGAAGGTACCTGGTGGGCTAGTTGGCCCTCAGGGTCCCTCAGGATTCAAAGGGAATTAATTCCCCAACTTAAAACGCACCACAGGGCGTGTTTGCGCACATGTCACCTGAGGCCCCGCCCCTCCCTTCACCACTGTGCAAACGCGCCCCGTGGTGCATTTTAAGTTGGGGGATTAGGTCACCTTGAATCCTGAGGGTCCCTGGGGCCCAACTAGCCCACTAGGTACTTCCAGTAAGCACCACAGGCCTGCGTTGCAACGCCTGTAACAAATTGTGCAGTTGTGTTTAGGTAGTGAAGAGGGTCGTGCTGGGGGTAGTGTTTTAGGGTTTAGGGTAGTGCAGTGGTATTTGTGTAGTGTAGGGGGTCATGCTGGGGGTAGATTTAGGATTTAGGGTAGTGCAGTGGTGTTTGGGTAGTGTAGGGAGTCGTGCTGGGGGGAGTGTTTTAGGGTAGTGCAGTGGTGTTTGGGTAGTGTAGGGGGTACTGCTGGGGTAGTGTTTTAGGGTTTAGGTTAGTGCAGTGGTGTTTGGGTAGAGTAGGGGTACTGCTGGGGGTAGTGTTTTAGGGTTTAGGGTAGTGCAGTGGTGTTTGTGGTAGTGTAGGAGGCTGCGTGTTTTAGGGTTTAGGGTAGTGCAGTGGTGTTTGTGTAGTGTAGGGGGTAGTGTTTTAGGGTTTAGGGTAGTGCAGTGGTGTTTGTGTAGTGTAGGAGGTCGTGTTTTAGGGTTTAGGGTAGTGCAGTGGTCTTTGGGTAGTGTAGGGAGTCGTGCGGGGGTAGTGTTTTAGGGTTTAGGGTAGTGTAGGGGTCATGCGGGGGGTAGTGTTTTAGGGATTAGGGTAGTGCATTGGTGTTTGGGTAGTGTAGGGGTCATGCGGGGGGTAGTGTTTTAGGGTTTAGGGCAGTGCAGTGGTGTTTGGGTAGTGTAGGGGGTCGTGCTGGGGGAGTGTTTTAGGGTTTAGGGCAGTGCAGTGGTGTTCGGGTAGTGTAGGGGGTCGTGCTGGGGGAGTGTTTTAGGGTTTAGGGCAGTGCAGTTGTGTTCGGGTAGTGTAGGGGGTCGTGCTGGGGGAGTGTTTGAGGGTATAGGGCAGTGCAGTCGTGTTCGGGTAGTGTAGGGGTTGTGCTGGGGTAGTATTTTAGGGTTTAGGGTAGGGCAGTGGTGTTCGGGTAGTGTAGGGGTCGTGCTGGGGGTAGTGTTCTAGGGTTTAGGGCAGTGCAGTGGTGTTTGGGCAGTGTAGGGGTAATGCTGGGGGTGGTGTTTTAGGGTTTAGGGCAGTGCAGTGGTTTTCGGGCAGTGTAGGGGGTCGTGCTGGGGGTGGTGTTTCAGGGTTTAGGGCAGTGCAGTGGTGTTCGGGCAGTGTAGGGGGTGGTGTTTCAGGGTTTAGGGCAGTGCAGTGGTGTTCGGGCAGTGTAGGGGGTGGTGTTTCAGGGTTTAGGGCAGTGGTGTTCGGGCAGTGTAGGGGGTCGTGCTGGGGGTGGTGTTTCAGGGTTTGGGGCAGTGCAGTGGTGTTCTAGCAGTAAAGGGGTCGTGCTGGGGGTGGTGTTTCAGGGTTTAGGGCAGTGCAGTGGTGTTCGGGCAGTGTAGGGGGTGCGGCAGGGGTGGTGTTTCAGGGTTTAGGGCAGTGCAGTGGTGTTCGGGCAATGTAGGGGGTCATGCAGGGGGTGGTGTTTCAGGGTTTAGGGCAGTGCAGTGGTGTTCGGGCAGTGTAGGGGTCGTGCTGGGGCTGGTGTTTCAGGGTTTAGGGCAGTACAGTGGTGTTCGGGCAGTGTAGGGGTCGTGCTGGGGCTGGTGTTTCAGGGTTTAGGGCAGTGCAGTGGTGTTCGGGCAGTGTAGAAGGTTGTGCTGGGGCTGGTGTTTCAGGGTTTAGGGCAGTGCAGTGGTGTTCGGGCAGTGTAGGTGGTCGTGCTGGGGCTGGTGTTTCAGGGTTTAGGGCAGTGCAGTGGTGTTCGGGCAGTGTAGGGGTCATGCTGGGGCTGGTGTTTCAGGGTTTAGGGCAGTGCAGTGGTGTTCGGGCAGTGTAGGGGGTCGTGCTGGGGGTGGTGTTTCAGGGTTTAGGGCAGTGCAGTGGTGTTTGGGCAGTGTAGGGGTCATGCTGGGGCTAGTGTTTCAGGATTTAGGGCAGAGCAATGGTGTTCAGGCAGTGTAGGGGTTTTGCTGGAGGTGGTGTTTCAGGGTTTAGGGCAGTGCAGTGGTGTTCGTGCAGTGTAGGGGTGTTGTTTCAGGGTTTAGGGCAGTGGTGTTCAGGCAGTGTAGGGGGTCTTGCTGGGGTTGATGTTTCAGGGTTTAGGGCAGTGCAGTGGTGTTTGGGCAGTGTAGGGGGTCGTGCTGGGGGTGGTGTTTCAGGGTTTAGGGCAGTGCAGTGGTGTTCCGGCAGTGTAGGAGGTCGTGCAGGGTGTGGTGTTTCAGGGTTTAGGGCAGTGCAGTGGTGTTCGGGCAGTGTAGGGGGTCATGCTGGGGGTGGTGTTTCAGGGTTTAGGGCAGTGCAGTGGTGTTCGGGCAGTGTAGGGTGTCTTGCTGGGGCTGGTGTTTGGGGGTTTAGGGCAGTGCAGTGGTGTTCGGGCAGTGTAGGGGGTCGTGCTGGGGCTGGTGTTTGAGGGTTTAGGGTAGTGCAGTGGTGTTCGGGCAGTGTAGGGGGTCGTGCTGGGTCTGGTGTTTCAGGGTTTAGGGCAGTGCAGTGGTGTTCGGGCAGTGTACGGGGTTGTGCTGGGGCTGGTGTTTCAGGGTTTAGGGCAGTGCAGTGGTGTTCGGGCAGTGTAGGGGGTCGTGCTGGGGGTGGTGTTTCAGGGTTTAGGGCAGTGCAGTGGTGTTCGGGCAGTGTAGGGGGTCGTGCTGGGGCTGGTGTTTCATGGTTTAGGGCAGTGCAGTGGTGTTCGGGCAGTGTAGGGGTCGTGCTGGGGGTGGTGTTTCAGGGTTTAGGGCAGTGCAGTGGTGTTCGGGCAGTGTAGGGGGTCATGCTGGGGGTGGTGTTTCAGGGTTTAGGGCAGTGCAGTGGTGTACGGGCAGTGTAGGGGGTCTTGCTGGGGGTGGTGTTTCAGGGTTTAGGGCAGTGGTGTTTGGGCAGTGTAGGGGGTCTTGCTGGGGGTAGTGTTTCGGGGTTTAGGGCAGTGCAGTGGTGTTCGTGCAGTGTAGGGGTCGTGCTGGGGGTGGTGTTTCAGGGTTTAGGGCAGTGCAGTAGTGTTCGGGCAGTGTAGGGGATCGTGCAGGGGTGGTGTTTCAGGGTTTAGGGCAGTGCAGTGGTGTTCGGGCAGTGTAGGGGGTCGTGCTGGGGGTGGTGTTTCAGGGTTTAGGGCAGTGCAGTGGTGTTCGGGCAGTGTAGGGGGTCGTGCAGGGGTGGTGTTTCAGGGTTTAGGGCAGTGCAGTGGTGTTCGGGCAGTATAGGGGTCGTGCTGGGGCTGGTGTATCAGGGTTTAGGGCAGTGCAGTGGTGTTCGGGCAGTGTAGGGGGTCTTGCTGGGGGTGGTGTTTCAGGGTTTAGGGCAGTGGTGTTCGGGCAGTGTAGGGGGTCTTGCTGGGGGTGGTGTTTCAGGGTTTAGGGCAGTGCAGTGGTGTTCAGGCAGTGTAGGGGGTCTTGCTGGGGGTAGTGTTTTAGGGTTTAGGGCAGTGCAGTGGTGTTCGGGCAGTGTAGGGGGTCTTGCTGGGGGTAGTGTTTCAGGGTTTAGGGCAGTGCAGTGGTGTTCGTGGAAGTGTAGGGGGTCGTGCTGGGGATGGTGTTTCAGGGTTTAGGGCAGTGCAGTAGTGTTCGGGCAGTGTAGGGGGTCGTGCAGGGGTGGTGTTTCAGGGTTTAGGGCAGTGCAGTGGTGTTCGGGCAGTGTAGGGGGTCGTGCTGGGGGTGGTGTTTCAGGGTTTAGGGCAGTGGTGTTCGGGCAGTGTAGGGGTCTTGCTGGGGGTGATGTTTCAGGGTTTAGGGCAGTGCAGTGGTGTTCGGGCAGTGTAGGAGGTCTTGCTGGGGGTAGTGTTTCAGGGTTTAGGGCAGTGCAGTGGTGTTCGGGCAGTGTAGGGGTCATGCTGGGGGTGGTGTTTCAGGGTTTAGGGCAGTGCAGTGGTGTTCGGGCAGTGTAGGGGTCGTGAAGGGGGTGGTGTTTCAGGGTTTAGGGCAGTGCAGTGGTGTTCGGGCAGTGTAGGGTGTCGTGCTAGGGTATGTGTTTCAGGGTTTAGGGCAGTGCAGTGGTGTTCGGGCAGTGTAGGGGTCGTGCAGGGGCTGGTGTTTCAGGGTTTAGGGCAGTGTAGTGGTGTTCGGGCAGTGTAGGGGGTCGTGCTGGGGTAGTGTTTTAGGGTTTAGGGTAGTGAAGTGGTGCTTGTGTAGTGTAGGGGTCGTGCTGGGGGTAGTGTTTTAGGGTTTAGGGTAGTGCAGTGGTGTTTGTGTAGTGTAGGGGGTCATGTTTTAGGGTAGTGCAGTGGTGTTTGGGTAGTGTAGGGGGTCGTGCTGGGGGTAGTGTTTTAGGATTTAGGTTAGTGCAGTGGTGTTTGGGTAGTGTAGGGGTCGTGCTGGGGGTAGTGTTTTAGGGTTTAAGGTAGTGCAGTGGTGTTTGTGTAGTGTAGGGGGTCGTGCTGGGGGTAGTGTTTTAGGTTTTAGGGTAGTGCAGTGGTGCTTGTGTAGTGTAGGGGTCGTGCTGGGGGTAGTGTTTTATTGTTTAGGGTAGTGCAGTGGTGTTTGTGTAGTGTAGGGGGTCATGTTTTAGGGTAGTGCAGTGGTGTTTGGGTAGTGTAGGGGGTTATGCTGGGGGTAGTGTTTTAGGATTTAGGTTAGTGCAGTGGTGTTGGTGTAGTGTAGGGGGTCATGTTTTAGGGTAGTGCAGTGGTGTTTGGGTAGTGTAGGGGGTTATGCTGGGGGTAGTGTTTTAGGGTTTAGGGTAGTGCAGTGGTGTTTGTGTAGTGTAGGGGGTCATGCTGGGGGTAGTGTTTTAGGGTTTAGGATAGTGCAGTGGTGCTTGTGTAGTGTAGGGGGTCGTGCTGGGGTAGTGTTTTAGGGTAGTGCAGTGGTGTTTTTGTAGTGTAGGGGGTCATGTTTTAAGATGCAACGCTCCAATACCTGACCAGTCTGCACTACATAAAACTGCAAAAAACTAAAAATAAAAAGTGTTTTGCACACTTTTGTCATTGGGCTATATGTGGGCTACATCTGGGTAATATTTGTGCTACATTTGGGCTCTTTTTTCACTGGTGGCCATCTTGGAAGACTTCTTTGTTATGAAGTTTCCTAATTTCCTCATTTACTGCAGTCTCCTCAGTAGGAAATGCTTTCAGTTTTTTACTTTGATTCCATCAAGAAGGCATTCAGATGTGTCACACATTTGCCATAAATTCAGAATGTTATTACTCTAGTTGTTCATTAGATCACTGTAGTAAAGCTACTGCCCACCAAGGAGTTAACTGGAAGTCTACTGCTGGTATTGAAAGTGATTGTTTCAGTCTGCATGTCAGAATTTTCTAATGAAATAGAAGAGGATTTGAGATCTCACTTAAAACATGCACTAAATTTTCTTTTTGCAGCACTAACCATAATTTCTATGGCAAAATGAACCCCCTCATTTTGTTCCTTTTTAAATTAAATGTTTTAAGTGTTACCAGTTTATTCCAATCAAGATGGCTTCAGGTGTGCCATACTTTTGTCATAAGTAAGACTGTTAGCGCTCTAGTTGTTCTTTAGAACACTCTGGGAAGCTGCAGTAGAACACAAAGGCATCAACTGACAGGCTGCTCCTGTTGAAATATAACAGGAAGATATTTGAGATCACCCTTGAAACATGTCCTAATTTTTCTTTCTACAGCACTAACCATAATTTCTATGACAAAATTAACCCCATCATTTTGTTCCTTTTTAAATTAAATGTTTTAAGTGTTACCAGTTTATTCCAATCAAGATGGCTTCAGATGTGCCATACTTTTGTCATAAGTAAGGCTGTTAGCACTCTAGTTGTTCTTTAGAACACTCTGGGAAGCTGCAGTAGAACACAAAGGCATCAACTGACAGGCTGCTCCTGTTGAAATATAACAGGAAGATATTTGAGATCACACTTGAAACATGTCCTAATTTTTCTTTCCAGAGCACTAACCATAATTTCTATGACAAGATGAACCCCATCATTTTGTTCCTTTTTAAATTAAATGTTTTAAGTGTTACCAGTTTATTCCAATCAAGATGGCTTCAGGTGTGCCATACGTTTGTCATAAGTAAGGCTGTTAGCACTCTAGTTGTTCTTTAGAACACTCTGGGAAGCTGCAGTAGAACACAAAGGAATCAACTGACAGTCTCTGCCCTTGTTGGATGTACATGTTTTACTGAGAATGTCAGACTTCATTCTCACATGACTGAGAAAGATAATGTGAATTTACAGAAAATATGCTCTCATTTTAGCTTCTGGGGCACCTTCCAAAACTGTATGGGACAAGCATGTGAAAATAGTTTTCTCTCAAACATGATTCATGATATACCAGCAGAAGGTTTTTCACAGGGTAAAATCACCTTAGAACACACCACAATTCCTGAAATTAGTATGGTACCATCAACAAATTAATTCTAATGTAACTAAAGTCTGTTATCACCCTTTATAGTTCTCCTTTTGGTAACCCTCAAAATCTTCGATTCACTACAATGCATTTCAATGGTACTATCATTTATATTGGTTCCAAGATGGCTGCCAGCAATTCCAGGATGAAGTGCTGACAGCCAATCAGATCTCACGATGACATGTGTGGTTAGGCTCCGCCCAGATATATATGTGTTTTTACTTTTGATTTTCTCAGCAACTACTGAACGGATTTACACCATTTAACAAAAAGGGTTCTTTTTGAACCAAGAACTACCTCTTTGCCAAATTTGGTGTAATTCCGTTCAGCAGTTCGGGCTGTAGCCTTGCATAAAGTTTCCTATGGGAAATTGATTTTTTGACTCTTATTTTTTAATTTCTCCGCAACTACTGAACGGATTTACACCATTTAACAAAAGGGTTCTTTCTGAACCAAGAACTACCTCTTTGCCAAATTTGGTGTAATTCCGTTCAGCAGTTCGGGCTGTAGCCGTGTCTAAAGTTTCCTATGGGAAAATGAATGGGGAAAACACGTTTTGGGACCCCCTTTTTCTCGGCCCCGCTTGACGAATCACCCTGAGACTTTCAGGGTAGGAGCGGACCGGAGCGGGCCATAAAGTTTGAAAATTTCGCGAAGATTCGTCAACCGACGCAAGAGTTATTTCAAATAGAATGTCGCGGATTTCCTATGGAAAATAGGTCCTAACTAAAACTATCTACTGGCGACCGCCAGTAGATAATATATATATATATATATATATATATATATAATTTTTGTGAATTTTAATTCTTTTTCCACATTCATGGTATTCTTTATTTATGTAGTGTATTTGAAGTGAACTACTTTCCCTACTCTTCTTCAGACTGCAGTAGGAATAATAAAATTAACCTCTTTGCAATTCAACACTTTTCCTACTGTTTGGAATGGGACTGGGAATAGTGAATCTCACCCCTCCTAAATCCAACGCTTTCTCTAGTGATGCACATGATGAAGCGGGAATAGCAAATTTCACCCCTCCAATGTCCAACACTTTAACTACTGTTGTGCTGACTGGAGTGGGAATAGTACATTTCACCCCTCTGAAATCCAATGCTTTCCCTACTGTTGCACAGACTGGAGTGGGAATAGTAAATGTTACCCCCCAAAGGCCAAAAATGTCCCTACTGTTGCGCTGACTGGAGTGGCAATTGTAAATTTCACCCCTCTGAAGTTCAAACCTTTCCCTACTGTTGTGTTGTTTGGAGTGGCAATAGTAAATTTTATCCCTCCAAAATCCAAGACTTTCCCCTACTGTTGCACAGACTGGTTTGGGAATAGTAAATGTTACCCCTCTGAAGTACAACACTTTCCCTACCATTGCATAAACTAGAATGTGAATAGTATATTTAATAATCTTAGACTCCAATAGTTTTCATAATGTTGGTTAAAAACCGTTTATAGCATTAGTTCTATATTTTACTTTTTTAAAATTTATTTTAATGTTTATAGTATTTTTGTAAATGTGTTTTTGGACTTTTTAATTTTTATATTTTATTTATTGTCTACATATATTTATATATTTCTCTTAATACATGTTTTATATTTATAATGGTTTTATTGTGTATATTTTACATATATATTTATATTGTAACATAATAAAAATATTTATTTTACATTATATTAATTTTAATAATATTTTAAATGTATTAATATGAATATATCTATATATATAAAACCATATAATTTAAAATGCATTTGTATTATTTATGTTACACTATATATATATAAATATATATATTTATATAAATATAAACATATATATATATATATATATATGTGTGTGTGTTTGTATGTTTATATATAGTATTAAGTATTAGTGGAATATATTTATTTTACATTATATTAAAATTATATATTGAAATGTTTAACATTTACTACTTTAAATATTTATCTTCACAAACTCAATATTTTGGTCTATTTTTGGACGATATTAGTGTCAACGGTATTTTTCCTGAAATTGTTGTACTTACCATTAAAATTATAGGATCACAATATTGAGGTAAACAACATTTTTGAGACAATATTTTTGTCAACGATATTGTTTATCATGATTATGTGTCAGGGATCCTGTTTGCATTTGTACACTGAGCTAATAAGTATGATATGTCACATATGTAATGGTATCAGAAATGCTCTTCATCAGGATGCTGATGTTTTATCTCAAAACCTTGTCACTACAGGGCACTATGTACAGTTCTCGTCCAGCCACAGCGGTAGATGACAAACAGCTTTCTTAAACTCAGCTATTAAAGACTGAATTTAGCCTATTCTCACCAAAACTCGAAACAATTCTGTTCTACTAAAAGAGCTGGCAACTTCAAAATTCCCTTCCTCCCACTGTGGCCTCTCTAGGATTCCTACTCAATGCTGCTCTTTCTATAGTACCACACATTAATAAAGTCACCAAAATGGCAAACTTCCACCGTTCATGCCCTAAAAAATTACACTTTTGTTAAAACCTAACCAACTAAAGGCTGCTGTGCATGCTTACATTATATCAGGCCAAGACTTTGGCTATGAAGTCCTGGTGCGCCTGCTACAGTCGTCACTGAACCCCATTAATGACACATTCCACGCTATAGCCACACTTGCATCATCTGTGCAAGTAATACCCCCTCCCAATCTTTCTGCTCTATATTGGCTGACAGTTGAGATGAGTAGTAAGTTCAAGCTAGGTTGTCTCACACACAAAACAGTGCACATTAAAAATCCACTTTACTTCTTAGGTTTCATTTGGGTTCAAGCAGCGGTCCAGCTCATGATATAAAGAGGGCTGTCCATCATGGAAATGTAACAGCTATTGAGTTTGGTGAGCCCACAAAAAAACACTGATTTAGGAACTTGGCAGAATGTACTTGTCAGCTACTGACAAGATCTGAATCAGCTGTCTAGGCTGTTTTTTTACAATTATAACTCGTAAAGGCCTGGGAGAAAGACCTTTTAGAGTAAACTCTGAAGAAATTATTCACAAAGATCTCTAAAAATGAGGACTATTTTTGCACAAAGATTACAATTTTTGGTGAAAAATGTAAACAAGTAAGCACTGGCTATCAAGAGCCAGATAGCAGTGACCTGTGCTTCAAAGGTCTCAGAAAATGAAGTCAAACTATTTAGGAAACATTTTAGGCGCTGTCAAGCACCCACCCATTGCTGCTAGCTTAGCAGAACCTTATACGTTGCTCAAACAGGGTCGAACCTAAACACAGCCTAACCCTGGACTTGGAAAAGCCCTGCAAACACGAATTAGAGGTCTGATTTGTCCTGCTTGCTTTGGGCTGATTTTGAACCACTATACATTTTGCGAGGGAGGCATGATGTCCTCCTTTGTAGGGGCAATATCCTGAGAGTTTTGAACACTTACTCTCCCATACCTAGTGCCCAATTTTTGAATTTGGCAGCTGGGATATTCTGTCTCAAATGTAATGGATAGCCCAACTGCTGAATTACAATTGTGATATATTTTACGTCACTTGCAATACAGGGCATGGAATATCTGTCACGTCTGGGATAGAACCCTAGCACTTTATGATGAACAATGGAGGAAAGAGAAAGCCAAAGGTGATTATTACCTCATTGCAACAATTTCCTCTGACCTTGACTGGTAGGTCGCTCCCCCACCACACAGCTCCGTCTGTGTGCCCTGCTGCTGCCCCTGATTGTGCTCGTTTTTTCCTTTCTGTGCCCCCTTGCTGGCCCTGATTGTGCTCGTTTTTCCTTTCTGTGCCCCCTTGCTGCCCCTGATTGTGCTCGTTTTTCCTTTCTGTGCCCCCTTGCTGCCCCTGATTGTGCTCGTTTTTTCCTTTCTGTGCCCCCTTGCTGCCCCTGATTGTGCTCGTTTTTCCTTTCTGTGCCCCTTGCTGCCCCTGATTGTGCTCGTTTTTTCCTTTCTGTGCCCCCTTGCTGCCCCTGATTGTGCTCGTTTTTCCTTTCTGTGCCCCCTGCTGCCCCTGATTGTGCTCATTTTTTCTCCTTTCTGTGCCCCCTTGATGCCCTGATTGTGCTCGTTTTCCCTTCTGTGCCTGTTTCCCGCCGCTGCGCCCTGCGGCCCCGCCCCCTCACTGCCCATTCGCTGCCCCATTCCCTGCTCCTCCCTCCCACCTCCCCATTTATGGCGGCCGCTGCGTGGTGAAGAGAGCGACCCCTGACCTTGACTGGTAGGTCGCTCCCCCACCACACAGCTCCGTCTGTGTGCCCTGCTGCTGCCCCTGATTGTGCTCGTTTTTCCTTTCTGTGCCCCCTTGCTGCCCCTGATTGTGCTCGTTTTTCCTTTCTGTGCCCCCTTGCTGCCCCTGATTGTGCTCGTTTTTTTCCTTTCTGTGCCCCCTTGCTGCCCCTGATTGTGCTCGTTTTTCCTTTCTGTACCCCCTTGCTGGCCCTGATTGTGCTCGTTTTTCCTTTCTGTGCCCCCTTGCTGCCCCTGATTGTGCTCGTTTTTCCTTTCTGTGCCCCCTTGCTGCCCCTGATTGTGCTCGTTTTTTTCCTTTCTGTGCCCCCTTGCTGCCCCTGATTGTGCTCGTTTTTCCTTTCTGTACCCCTTGCTGCCCCTGATTGTGCTCGTTTTTTCCTTTCTGTGCCCCCTTGCTGCCCCTGATTGTGCTCGTTTTTCCTTTCTGTGCCCCCTTGCTGCCCCTGATTGTGCTCGTTTTTCCTTTCTGTGCCCCCTTGCTGCCCCTGATTGTGCTCGGTTTTTTTCCTTTCTGTGCCCCCTTGCTGCCCCTGATTGTGCTCGTTTTTTTTCCTTTCTGTGCCCCCTTGCTGCCCCTGATTGTGCTCGTTTTTTCCTTTCTGTGCCCCCTTGCTGCCCCTGATTGTGCTCGTTTTTTTTCCACCTCCCCATTTATGGCGCGCCTAAGGCAAGCCCGTCTGCGCCCGTCCGCGCCGTGACCGCGCCCAGCGCCAGACCCCCTGGTCCGGGCATCCCCCGCGCCCGCCACATCAACAGACGCCCGATACGACGCCCAGCACCCTCCACGCACTCAACCCCGGAAAAGATCACGCCTGCTACCAGGCCACCCGAAGCGCACCCAAGGGCCCTTCACCTGCCGGAACTGCAGCTTCGCCAGCACCCGCCCCGCCAAACCACCGCCCAGGAAAGAACCCAACTACCTCAGATGCATCCTCCTCAACACCCGCTCCGCCCGCAAACACGCCATCGAACTCTGGGACCTTCTCGACTCAACCTCCCCAGACGTCGCATTCCTGACGGAGACCTGGCTGAATCCCGCTTCAGCCCCCGACATCGCCATTGCCATCCCGGACGGATACAAGATCACCCGCAGGGACCGCACCAACGGAGTCGGAGGAGGCATCGCCATCGTCCACAGGAACACCCTCAGAGTCTCAACCAACACCGACGACACCCTCAGCACCGCCGAACACATGCACTTCCAGATCCACACCGATCCCAACACCACCCTCAGAGGAACCCTCATCTACAGACCCCCGGACCCCGACCACAGTTCAGCGATTCCATCGCTGACTTCGTCAGCACACACGCCATCGCCTCCACGGACTACATCCTCCTCGGGGACCTGAACTTCCACCTCGAGAACAACAAGGACACCAACTCCACCACCCTGATCGACAACCTCGCCACCCTCGGACTCAGACAGCTCGTGACTACACCCACCCACGCCGCCGGCCACACGCTAGACTCCATCTTTTCCGCAAGCCCACACGTCTCCTTCAACCACACCTCCGAACCCCACTGGACTGACCACCACTGCATCCACTTCACCTACAGGAAGCCCACCACGCACCACCGCAGCGAACAAATGCCTCGCCGCTGCTGGAGCAGAGTCACGGAAGACCAGCTAACCACAACCCTCGCCCTGAGCCCACCCGCCGAACCCTCCGACCCCGACACCGCCGCCCGCAACCTCAGACAGTGGATCGACGACTGCGCCAACACCCTCGCCCCGCTCAAGAATCCGCCCAACAGCCACACCAGCAAGAAAGCCACCTGGTTCACCGAAGACCTCCAGGCCTCCAAACGAACATGCCGAAAACTGGAGAAGATCTGGCTCCACGAACGGACAGCGGACAGCTACACCGCCCACAAGAGCGCCACCCGCAGTCACCATCACCTCATCAGATCCGCCCAAAGGGCCTCACTCAAAGACCGCCTAGACAACAACGCACACAACAGCAAAGAGCTCTTCAACATCGTGAAGGAACTCTCCAACCCCAGCTCCAACACCAACGACATCCAGCCGTCGCGAGACCTATGCGACTCACTGGCCACCTTCTTCCACCGCAAAATCGCCGACATCCACGACAGCTTCAACACCACGACCGCCCCGGCAACCACCGAGACCACTGCCCCCACAACCACCAACCGCCTGCTCTCCTGGACCAACATCAACGACGAGGACACCAGCGAGATCATGAACACCATCCACTCCGGTTCACCGCTAGACCCGTGCCCTCACCACATCTTCAACAAAGCCAGTACAGCCATCGCGCCCCATCTCCGGAAAATAATCAACATCTCCTTCGAGACAGCAACCTTCCCGGAAAGCTGGAAGCACGCCGAGATCACCGCCTTACTCAAGAAACCCAAGGCAGACCCCAAGGACCTCAAGAACTTCCGACCCATCTCTCTGCTCCCGTTCCCCGCGAAGGTCACCGAGAAAATCGTCAACAAACAACTGACCCGCTACCTCGAGGAGAACAACATCCTGGACCCTTCCCAGTCCGGCTTCCGCAGCAACCACAGCACCGAAACCGCCCTCATCGCCGCCACCGATGACATCAGGACCCTGCTAGACAACGGAGAAACAGCAGCCCTCATCCTCCTGGACCTATCAGCCGCCTTCGACACGGTCTGCCACCACACACTACGAACACGCCTTCACGACGCCGGGATCCAAGAGAAGGCCCTGGACTGGACCACATCCTTCCTTTCCGGCAAAACACAAAGCGTCCGCCTCGCCCCCTTCCGATCCAAGGCCACCAAGATCATCTGCGGCGTACCCCAAGGCTCCTCCCTCAGCCCAACGCTGTTCAACATCTACATGGCACCCCTCGCCCACGTCGCCCGACAGCACAACCTCAACATCATCTCCTACGCCGACGACACCCAGCTGATCCTCTCCCTCACCAAAGACCCTCACACCACCAAAGCCCACCTCCACGAAGGAATGAAGGCCGTCGCCGAATGGATGAGGACCAGCCGCCTGAAGCTGAACTCGGACAAGACGGAGGTCGTCATCCTTGGTTCCAACCCTTCAGCCTGGGACGACTCCTGGTGGCCAACATCACTGGGAACAGCCCCGCCACCCACCGACCACGTACGCAACCTAGGGGTCATCCTCGACCCCACCCTCTCCATGACTAAGCAGGTCAACGCCGTTTCCTCATCCTGCTTCAACATCCTCCGAATGCTCCGCAGGATCTTCAAGTGGATCCCCACCGAAACAAGAAAAACAGTCACCCAGGCCCTCGTCACCAGCAGGCTGGACTACGGAAACGCCCTCTACGCAGGAACGACGGCTAAGCTCCTGAGACGGCTGCAACGCATCCAGAACGCCTCTGCACGTCTTATCCTCGACATCCCCTGACGCAGCCACATCACACCCCACCTGAGAGACCTGCACTGGCTCCCTGTCAACAAGAGGATAACCTTCAAGCTCCTCACCCACGCACACAAAGCACACCACAACTCCGGACCAGCCTACCTCAACAGACGACTCAGCTTCTACACCCCCACCCGCCAGCTCCGCTCGACCAGCCTCGCCCTCGCCACAGTCCCCCGCATCCGGAAAACGACCGCCGGCGGCAGATCCTTCTCCCACCTCGCCGCCAAGACCTGGAACACCCTCCCCACCAACCTCCGACAGACCCAAGACCTACTGGCCTTCAGAAGACTCCTCAAGACCTGGCTCTTCGATCAGTAGCAGCACCACCCCCCTCTTCCCCCAGCGCCTTGAGACCCTCGCGGGTATGTAGTGCGCTTTATAAGTGACATGATTGATTGATTGATTGATTTCCTTAAAAGATTTCTACATTGTTTTTTTTATCAGCCCTACGTAGACATATATACAAAAGGGTTAGGATTCATCTCCCTGATGAGTCCGTTGTTCTGGGCTTTATTGCTTTTGTTGAAAATGCAATAAATATATTATAACAGAACAATGCAGGGATATGGAGCAACATTGCCCTTGCTGAGATTCTGCATCAGGACCGGAGGCTCAAATTATGCTTTAAAAAGCGGTGTCCATTTAGCACCGCTAGGGGCACAATTGCTTGAAGACGCTCGCAACCAGATCTCATTGCTCATCAGTCCAGAGAGACGAGCGGTACAAGTTCAAACACACTACAACCTCACAGGGTTTGCTCAGGTTTTGGGCATTTCCATTTCAACTTAGATGGGTATTTTCTCCTGAATTAGGGCTACACGCTCTTGTGCTGGGCCTTTCTTTTCTTCATAAGCTCAGTGAAACCAGGGCACTTCTGCCATATTGGTGAGGGCCTATCAGGCCCAGTCAGGCCATTCATTTCCCACTGCAACTGAATGGATGCGTACAGGTTATCAGTATTATCAATAGTATTTGCTCAACTCAGCGAGTGTAAATTCACTAGTTCCTGAGCCTACATGGCAGGAACTCACAGAGAGGGGAGTTTGGAGGAAACAGGTGAGGAGCAGATAACTTTCCCTCTTGATAAGGAGTTTGGGGATGCAATGGATGCCTCCCTTCAGAGAGCCATGTCTCTGGCACTAGCCCCTGAGCAGGAAATTGTTGATAGTGGTTGCGCAACACAGCATGAACCTCACATTGGGGTAAGTTCGAAGTCCCTGATCACCACTTGCATTTCAGAGGCTCCTCAGACCCCACCACAAAACAGGGTCCAGTCTAGAGTTCATTCCTCACCTCTTTCTGACGCTTTCAAGAGGCTCATAGTAGCATTCTGGAAATACAGAGCCAATGCCTCAGTGGATCCTTTGGATCCCCTCCCACCTTGGATAACCTCTGTTGGGATTGAACGGCTTCCTCTCTGTGAGGACCAGGATAACCTGACCAAGATGGTTCCGATAATGAACCAGGGCTCAGTAGACCTTGAAGACCGGAGGGTGGATCAAAACACTCCAGGTTTGAGTTGTCCCCTAGCAAGGGTAAGATGGTGCAATAGAACCTGAAGGCAGGCTGTAACCGGATGATATTTACCACCCGCATTCTGCTGAGTGGGCTCTGTTGGATAAGGTGGCCCAGTATGTGGGTAACCAAGCTCGGAAATCCTTGCACAAAGAGATGAGAGGCCTCCTTAGGGCCGAGTGCCCACGTCCCGGCCTTGATGGTAAAGTTGCTCTAACACTGGAGATCAATGGCAAAATGGCTACTTTCATAACTAAGTTCATTAACAACCCTAAGAAGGTTATTGACCGTTCCAGGGAGGCCAGCCAGGACAAGTTGTTGGATATTCTCTGGTCCTAACTGAAATTTGATATATGGCCAAAGAGGCTAAGGAGATTGGCAATATAATCTCTCTGGAAATACTGTTGGGCTGGGCACAGAGAGCATGATGGAACACTGGATTTAAGGGTGCCCTTAAAGGTGCAGTGTTTTATTCAGTGCTTATGATCACCAATGGAGATCCCCTGAAAGAAAAGTTGCATACACATAATATTCCTTCTGCTATCATTAACGCAGGCAGGAAATTATGGCCTGGTCACAGCACACTTTACAGTAGATACCTGCTCTTTAAAATAATCTACGTACAATGTTTTACGTGGCCTGTAGTCACAACAAGCATATTTTAGCACAAACTGTATTAGAAGTGAAGGATATTTCATTTGAAGAAGAGCAAAAAAGGAGCTGTCTACCTTCAGCCACAGCAGCGGTCAAAAATCAGGTAGCCCAATTAACGAAGCAATTAGGATTTTCCAAGGGTAGACAATATTTTCATCAAAAGAAATGAAGGGACATCATGGAAGGACTTCCCATGAAGATAGTGGAGTCAAAATAAAAAATAGTAAAATAATGCCACTAAAAAGGAAACAGCCAAAAGAAATACTATTTAAGCAAGGAAAAGCTGAAGACGACAGACGGTAAGTAGTAAGTAGGAAATTGGTTATCTTAATGGGATGGGCTGTTTAGATCTACGTTAGCAATGCCTCAAAGATGGTCTGTGCAGTAGGAGACCGTGTATTCCCACTACTAGATCACACATCAGCTATAGGCAGTGTGCAACAGGGCCTCCACTTAACACCACTCATCACCACAATATCATGGGGCTCAGCCTCTTCTAGCAGCCAAGAGGCCACATATGGAGTGGACAGCAGGGGAGCGAATAAGACTAATATGTGGAGGTGACTGCAACAAGTCCATCTATCATTCCTCTCCCTGAAGACTCCTTGACATGTATTCTTAGGAGCAATATGTCCTGCAAATTGTCCTCATTATGGTAAAGGAACAGAAGGAAAATACAGCAATAGTCACACCACCAAGTGCCTGACTTCAGGGAAGCATCATCTTCGACGACCCCAACATTCCGTTTTCAACTCAGGTGACGGCAAAATCATCAGTGCACTGGGAGCGGAGTAGAAAAGTGGCTGAAGGTAGAATTCTGCCAATGAAAATGCTTTGAGGCTAATTCTCAAAGGCATGAGTGAGTAAAGTAGGACAACAGAAGTACTTCCTGCCTTTATGAATTAGCCCAAAATCCCTAAATCCCTATTAGTAAATGTTAAAAAATGACACCGTCCTTTTCATTTGTCCTAAATGTATATGAATTTCCCCTGGTTAGCCCTATTTTCAATATAGTCAGGCCAATTCACAAAGGCATTCATGAATACAGGAAGTAATACTCTAAGTAGTGCTACTTTTCGTACTCCTGATTGCCTTTGTGACTCCAAGTAGTACTACTTCCTGTTCTCATGAAGGCCATTGTGACTCAACGTAGTATACTGTTAAATGAGGCACTTGAGACAGGAGACGTTTTCTGTGGGTTTATTCGAGTAAATCCTGCACCCACGACCGGAGCCGTCCAGCTGCTGGGAATCCAACGCCAGGAAGGCGTTACCGGCGAAACCTCAACAGCCGAGCAGCAACGCTCGAGAATGCAGAGAAGGCATAACAACAAGGCTGTGAGTCGCATGACACCACGCGACTCACAGAGTAAAACAGTGCAATATAACCATTACAACACCTCCCTCCTTTTAAACAGAAAGAAAAATACAAGAGGTACATGTGTGAGAAGAAAAATAAAATTGCAATAAAGCATAACAACTAAAGCATGTGAAAATTAGATACAACAAGTTAAGAAAGTCACTGCAAAACGTAATCCTTCTACTAGCAAGGAATTTGCTGAAGACGTGAAACTCTTTTGCAAGAAGCTTCACACGAATCATTTGAATCGGTAAATAGAGGTTGGGCAGGTTGAACAATAACCGCCTGTGAAGCAGTGTTAGGGGTGGACTCTTTGACCTGATGCAAATCAAACCAGTCACAATGTTGAGTCTCAGAATCAGTATGTTTACCAATAATATCTGCCTGAGAAGAAGATACCTTGACAAGAGCTCTCTTGTTCCACCAACCCTTATTTTCCAAAAGAGCTGAACCTTTACTTACTTGTAGAACCAAGACAGGTGAAGAGAACTTGGAACAACCTTTAGGAACTATTCTAGGGTTTTTAATGAGAACCCAGTCTCCCTTTTTTAAAGGTTGGTCAATGGAATGTTTACCAGCATCAAAGCGTGTTTTCATGGACATTTGTCTAGACTTAACAAACTCTCTAATGGGAATAGAACTATCATGTGTAGAGTCATAATTTTGCATGCCTTTCTCGTACAACCACGTGGGATTCAAGAGAGTGTGTACTTTTCTCTTTCTAAGAAGAGTGAATGGTGCAACACCTGTTGTTGAATGTGGGGTGGTGTTATAAGCCCACACTTTATCATGTACAAAAACAAATGGATCTTGTTCGGACGAAATTGCAGTTTGTATACCCTCCTTAATGATCCGGTTTCCCCTCTCAACCAGACCATTAGAAGAGGGTGAGAATAGAGAAACCTTAAAATGAGAGATGTCACGCATTTTGAGAAAAGAACACATTTTTTGAGAGACAAAATGTGTGCCTTTATCGGTTACAATACCTCTGGGAAAGCCTTCAACATCAAATACATCCTGTAAAAACTTGATTGCGTTTTCAGTTGTGGGCCCTTGCAAAAGCAATAGTACAACTATTTGGTATGATAATCAATTAGTAAGATTAAATACTTATTTTCACTAGATATAATCTCATACGGGCCTGAAAAATCTAACCGTACTTTATCCCAGGGATTCTCAGGAAGGGGAACAGGATGTAGGGGTGTAGAAAGAGTCTTCCAATGTTTGTCCGAAAGAAGACACTCAGTACAAGAATCAATGACCTTCTTGACCTGTGCGTCCATGGAGGGCACCAATAAAATTGTTTAATCCTTTGACAGGTTTTGGTGACACCTAAATGTCCTTGATGGGCAGTCTGAATGATGGTACTGTGTAAAACCTCTGGTGGAACGAACAAGTCATGACGCATAACCATATTGTGAACCACAGATAATTCATCAGCTACATTTGCAAAGGATCTCAATTCAGGAGATAAAATCCTGCGTTCAGGCCATTTGTTAGAAATAAATATTTTAACTTTGGAAAGTGTGGTGTCATTATCGTAGGCAGTGTTCCACTCGCTTTCAGAAATGAGCGGACAAACAGAAATGGCGTCAATGGCTGCAACCACACACTCAACATCATCAGCTTCCTCAGGAACCTCAGACAACGACATTCTAGATAGGCAGTCGGCTCTGAAGTTTTTTCCGCCAGGAATGTGTTTGATAACAAAGTGGAACTCCTGAAGTTTGGAAAGTAGCCAGACAAGCCTGGAAGATGCATTGTTAGAGGTGCTGTTGGAAAGCATATGCATAAGTGGCTTATGATCAGTATAGATCTCAAACTAACAACCTCAAATATAAGACTTGAACTTCTGAATGGCCCAAACGCATGCCAGAGCTTCCCGCTCAATGGTATTATACCTGGTCTCAACTAAATGAAGTGCCCTTAAGGCAAAAGCAATAGTATGTTCTTTGCCTTCCACCCACTGCCCCAACACAGCTCCCAAGCCAGTAAGGCTGGCGTCCACAGTAAGAAAACACTTAAGACCATCCAAAAATGGATGTAAGGCTGAAGAGCCCTCAATTAATTTCTTAACCTGTTCAAAGGTTTTCTGTAGATCCTCAGACCATGTAAATTTTACTCCTTTTCTCAGAAGAGCCCTCAGAGGTTCCACAATTTGTGCTTAACCTTGCATGAATCTAGCTTAGTACTATGCTAGCCCAAGGAACGAGCGCAGAGCATCTTTGTCATTAGGAGGTGTAGCATCTCTGATGGCTTTTGTAAGAGAGAACTTGGGTTTAATGCCATCAGGTGAAAGAGTATGACCTAAGTACTCTAGTTCCTGAACAGCAAATTTACATTTATCTTGCCTAATAGTCATTCCAGCCTTCTCAAGTGCTTGCAATACTTTGACCAGGATTTTATCATGTTCCTTGCCATCACCAGCATAGACTAGAATATCGTCCTGGTAGGCCTGTACCCCCGGAATATCAACTAGTATGGTGTCCATTACTTTTTAAAAGACGCTGGCCGCAGAAGCCAGGCCAAAGGGTAACCTAAGGTATTTATAGGCACCAAATTGTGTTACGAATGTAGTCCGCACTTGAGATTTTAACGTAAGCGGAATCTGGTGATACGCTGATTTTAGGTCGAGTAAGGAGAAGTACTTTGCGCCACTTAAATTAGCTAACAGATCATGAATCTTGGGTAGTGGATGGCAATCCACAATTATATTGTTATTAAGGGAATGCAAGTCAGCACATAATCTGACCTCACCTGACTTTTTGCGAGCTAGAACTATGGGAGAAACCCATTCACAGGAATCACAAGGTGTAATTATCTTTTCATCACATAAGTTCTTTAGTACTTTCTTCAATTCATCCCTTGCACTCAAAGGAAGAGAACGAACCTTGTGAATGACAGGTGGAGCATTAGATTTGAGGCGGATTTCATGCTCAAAGCCTAACACAATACCAACCTTATTCTTGAACACAGAGGGAAATTGGTTAAGAATGTTATTAACATTGGAATCGGAAATAGACAGGTTGGAAACATTGACATTCTCATACTCATGATAACTGTAATAATCAGAAGGAATGTCTCCCAAACTGACAGGTTGATCAGAACCTGGTTTAAGGTATAAACCCATTTTGGCCAGATCAAGCCAACCAAGGATGTTTCGACCATTAAGAGCTACGTATACTTTAGTGTATGTGCGTCTGCCAAGGCATTCTACCCTGGAATGAAAGTAACCTAACATATCTATTTCTTTTTCACCATAAGCTTTAGGGTTGACGTCAGATTTAGTAAGAGAAACATGACTACCCCAGTTTGCATAAAACGTTGAATCTGACAATATGTTGATGTGAGAGCCTGAGTCAGCTTTCACTTGTAATGGGATTGTTCCGACCAATAGTTCACACCATGGGCCTTTGACCTTGGAAAGATCAACAGAGTCACATTCGATGGATAACATTACATTGTTAAGTTTTTCTGATGACAACTCTAAATTCTCATTGAATTCAATATTGTTGACCCTGGTGAATCTCTTACCACCCCTGCATACGGCTTGAAAATGTCCAATTTTTTTACAAGATGAACATCTTTTGCCGGAAGCAGGACAATTGGGGAAATTCCCAAGATGGTTCATTGAGCCGCATCTGTAACAAATTGTTGGTTTCCTGGAGAACTGTCTAGATGATTTATTAACAAGATTTACAGAGCAAGTGGAAGAAGAGCATTCATCAAGCATATGAACACTTGGTTGTGACTGACTTTCTTGTAAAATTTTTGAAGAAATAGTTGCACGTTCTATGCTCTTAGCAATGTCCACGGTTTCAGCCAAAGTGGGATTTTTACAACTCAACAAACTTTCCTGAATTTTTTTGGAAAAGCAAGAAACAATAAATTGCTCTCTTATACACATATCTGTACTTTCACCAAATTTACATGTAGATGCTAAAATTCTAAGTTTAGCAATGTAGTCTTCGACACTTTCCTCTAAGTTTTGCTTACATTTAAAGAAATTATGGCGTTCTAAGACGATGTTAGGCTCATCAGAATATTGTTTGTTTAGACGTGCAAGGGCTTCTAGGTATGTGTCCCAATTGTCACCTAAACCAGTGGGGGCGGGAATCACTGGAAGATTTTCAAACACTTGTTGAGCTGCTACCCCTAAGCAACCATATAAAATAGCTACTTTGCGAGGAGGAGAGTATTTAACAGCAACAATTGCAACAAGATAATTTTCAAAACCTTTTAACCACTGACGCCATTTAAGTGCTGGTTTGCCAGGATTTTGTAAAAACGGAAGTGGTGTTTGAAATTGTTGAGAAGAAGCCATTTTCCTATGAAATGCCACTTGTCAGTGATCTCTTGACAAAATGTATATATAACTTTTATTAAAGCGTGCCTATCGCTGAAAAATATGTAATTGATATATATTACAAGCGCGCCTATCGCTGGAAAATGTAATTGCAATAGGCTATGTGGAAGTTGAAATAAGAGCGTGCCTATCGCTGAGAAATGAAGGAGCAATGAAATACAAGCGCAATAGGCAAAGCGTGTGTAAAAGCGTGCTTATCGCTGTGGAAAAGGCAATAAGCAAAGCATATTTGAAAGCGTGCTTATCGCTGTAAAAATAAAGTTAAGCAAGATCTTGAATTCGTCTTGAATGCAATAGGCTTTATGAAGGTGATAAAGAAAGCGTGCCTATCGCTGACGACATTAAAGCACATGGGCTAGAAAATATTGTGAAAAGTGAAGGTGATAAGGAGTGTGCTTATCGCTTTTGGAGATGTGACGCTGGGTTCACGAAGTGCAGGTAATAAGGCCGCGGTAGGCTTGTGTCACCCTTATAGCTGTATAGATAAAGTTGCGAGCTCATTTTTTTCAAAAAATGGCCGCCGGACGTGCTTCAAGCGTGGTTACCGAGGTAACAGTAAACTCAAGTTTCAACGCTTGGTGGGCTTCTTTTTTTTTTAAGGAGTAGTGAGCTGTGACGTGACAGTGGATACTGCGCGCGCACGCAGTGACTTCAAATCAGGGTTGAAGCGCCGGAGCTCGAGACAAACAAACTGCCACACAAGCCAGACATGCAAAGTAAGATAAATTAATTTTCCGACCGTAACTGAAGTCCTGTCCTTGAAGGTTTGCTTGAAGAAGACACATGTAGTAGATTATCAGCAGCGCAGGCAATGTAAAGAAAAGCGATGGTTTCTCTCGTAGGATGACAAAAAAAACAATTTTGACGGCGGAATTTGTCAGTGGGTGCGGAGAAAGTCCCGCTCGTCGCCAAGTTGTTAAATGAGGCACTTGAGACAGGAGAAGTTTTCTGTGGGTATATTCGAGTAAATCCTGCACCCACGACCGGAGCTGTCCAGCTGCTGGGAATCCAAAGCCAGGAAGGCGTTACCGGGGAAACCTCAACAGCCGAGCAGCAACGCACGAGAATGCAGAGAAGGCATACCAACAAGGCTGTGAGTCGCGTGACACCACGCGACTCACAGAGTAAAACAGTGCAATACAACCATTACAACATATACTTCTCATGCTCATGATTGCCTTGTGACTTAAAGCAGTACAATGTCCTGTACTCATGAAGGCATTTGTGACTCTAAGTAGTACTACTACTCGCACTATTGTATTCTGTTGTGACTTTAAGTAGTGTTAGTTCCCATATTTATGAAGGCCTTTGTGACTGTGAATAGTTCTGCTTCCTGTTATCATGAATGCCTTTGTAACTCTAAGTAGTACGATTTCCTATAGTCATGATGGTCTTTGTGACTCAAAGTAGTACTATTTCCCGCACTCATGAACGCCTTTGTGAATTGGCCCCATTCTATAAAAACAAATGTTACCAAAGAATACTTACATTTAAGCAATGGTAGCCAAACTGGACTACACCAGTATTCGTCAACTCAAATTGTAAAACAGGTCATAAACAATGGCAGCATGGTCAGAAGCTATACCTGAAACTGGGCACTCTTTTCATCACTGACTGTTGTTACATTGTAGTAGCAAGTTGCATTGTTAGTGCAGTTGCACAGGATGAGAGTCAGTGCCTTATCTTGAGTAATTTTAGAGTCATTTGCTCTGACGGTCACATATACAGGTTCAGAACTCGTTGGTTTCCAAATGAGTGTTCCATTTTCTGTTGAAAAAGCGGGAAACCTATGTTAGTTGCTTCGCATTGCATTCATTCCCCACCCTCACTGTATCACAGTAAAAACATCTTGTATGCCACTGAGAACTTCTTACAAACTATTGAGTCTAAATATCATGAAGTGATTCTTAAGTCTGTGGGCCACTATTTAGTCTCCAGCTTGTTTACTCCAAGGCTTCCTTCAACAACAGTCATCTACATGGAAAATTGCAAACCCAGTGAATGGACAATGGATTTCCCTCTAGAGTCCCAAATTTGAGATTTATACAGCTTTTTTTGCATTACGTCTTCAGCTTCCCTTCAACCTCCCAGAGCAGCTCTGAACTCCAGTCAGACAAGAGAGTGGACCAGTCTTTAGGATCGCTTTACTCTGAGTCATCTGGTGGATGGCACTTCTGGTGAGAGGTAGCACACAGCACTTTTTGCCAGACCTGAGACCTTGCCATATCAACATCAGTTCTGAGAGCCAGCTGTCATCCATCCTAAAACCAGAAATTGCTGCAAGTCAACTACCCTTAGAAATCCCAAGACATTGAGAGCTGGTAAGCCAGGCCAATTATGTCCTATCTTGACAGGATACTGAATTGGAGGAATTGTTTCTATGCCTCTCCTATTTCACACCTGGAAGAAAGAACAGCCTTACGTCCCTCAGAACCTCTTATCATTGTCCTCAGAACCTTCCAAGTTTCTGATGAAGGCTCTAGAATCCTTAGCGTTGTCCTATTTCTTCTGCATAACCAGGGATATCTTTATATTGCCAACTAGGGGTAGCACGGATTCCAGAAACATTGAGCCTAACATTTTAAAACTAACTGGCCTTGTCAAATGCAGCGAGGAAACCTTACTACAGCTGTCCTTAGTAGGACAGTCCTCTCTTCAGAGGATACTCTTGCAATCAGAGAGTCCTATGGTTTGGTTACCTGTGGTTGGACCACAGTCAAATAACTTGATCACACCCTCACTTCTGGGAGGCTATATGTCGAATATCGAGTAAACAAATATTGAGGTGCCAAGATATTCTGGCCTAAATATTGAAAATCAAAATATAATGAGGCCTAGAGCATACAGGTAAGTATACATTAACTATTCTCAGCACCACAATTTTGTACCTTGAAGACACATAAATTGTCAAGGTACATGTAAACAGAGTTACGTCTAGTAAATCTATATTTAGGATACATACTTCCTTCATGGTATTTTGGTCCACTGAAAATTAAACCAACATCAACCCAAAATACCAATGATTCTGTTGGTTTGTGGGTTTAATTTTAGGTTATCATGACAGTTGAGTGGCTCATAGAATTACTAAAACCTAGAGCTAGATGAGGAAGTTGACCACTGCAACACCTTTGTCTACCTTGTGATTCACAGACTACGTCAATGAAACATTATACACTAAGTGAAACATTTTTGTTACTTTCAAATTGATTAAATTCTCAAACATCATACTGGAACCCCTCCACTGCTCGTAATGACCTGCCCTTGACATGCACTGGAATTTAGTTTTAGCACTGATTCTTTTTGGCATGGAGACACTGTTTAGCACCACAAGGGAAATTTAGTGCATTATGGGGTACCTAAGATTCTCAATATATCTCTTGATCTATCTTTGTCCTTGGAAGCGGTTGTCATTTCTGGTTTGTTGTGTGTGTGCTTTATTTTACTATACTCTTATTCTCCATTTATTGAGTTTCCTATGATAGTGTCACTCTGTACATGAGTTCCTACTGCTTTGCGTAACCCTTACTACTTAACGCACAAGTTACTAATTTGTGTAACGATATATCTGCCTTTTGTAGCGAAAGTTGCTGAAAAAGCGGCTAATAAACAGCTTACAGACCACATAAATAAAAACGACCTACTGCATCCTTCCCAATCAGGTTTCAGAATGGCCCACTCGACTGAGTCAGCTCTTCTTATAGCCACTGAAACACTGAGGAAATATGCAGATGAGGGACAAGCAGCCGCACTGATTTTATTAGATCTCAGTGTGGCGTTTGACACTATCTCCCATAAGCTTCTTATTCAAAGACTAGAGGCGTGTGGCATAAGGCGGAGGGCATTGAGCTGGTTGATATAATTTCTCTCCACACGAAGTTTCCAAGTTGCGCAACAAACCTTTCTGTCTAAGAAGACCCCTTTGGCTCAAGGGGTCCCACAGGGCTCAATTTTGAGCCCCACTTTGTTTAATGTTTATGTGGGGCCATTGGCGGAGTGTGTGGAGAAGTATGGGGTGTCAATTGTTTCCTATGCTGACGACACACAACTAATTATGATGCTAGCACAAGATAGAGGCCAGGCTGCGACCCAGTTCTCCAAGTGTTTGGAAGAGGTGGCAGACTGGATGTCTAATCATTGCCTCAAGTTAAACAGGAGTAAAACAGAGGTCATGGTAGTAGGCAGAATGCCATCTTTATGGTCACACGTGTGGTGGCCTGAAACTTTAGGTCAATTGCCTCTCCCTAAACCAGAAGTTAAAAATCTCGGTATGTGGCTTGACCCTGAGCTGACTTTTGAAAGTCAGATTCGGAAGGTAGCGGGCAAATGCTATGGGAATATGAAAATTCTGAGGAAGGTCTTAGACCTACTACCACCGAAATCCCGTAGGACTATAGTTCATGCGGTAATAACTTCCCAACTTGACTACGGGAATGTACTCTACTCAGGTGCTACTAAAAGGGGTCTTGCCAAACTACAAAGAGTACAGAATGCCGCAGCACGGCTGGTACTAGGTCTGCCTAGAAGAGCGAATACGAAAAAAGCATTGATAGCCTTACACTGGCTCCCGGTAGAAAAGAGAATCTCTTTTAAGGCAATGTGCTACTGCCATCGCATTCTAGCAAAGAAAAGCCCGAGATATCTACAACAGTTAATAACCCATTATATTCCAGGACGGAATCTAAGGTCTATGGGGATGGCACTGGTCACTGTACCGAGAATATTCAGAGCTAGAATGGGAGCCCGCTCATTCAGGTACCGTGCAGCCATAATGCGGAATGCCTTACCACTAAATCTAAGAACAGAACCTTGTGAAAGCAGTTTTCGTAGACAGCTAAAAACTTGGCTGTTCAGGCAAACTGGATAGATGTACTAGTTAAGGTGTCCTTCACAGCATAGTAGTTTAGGTGGATGATGGCTATCTTCCCCCAGAGCATGTCCGCAGCGCGGGGACACACCGGTGGTGTAACCAGGCGCTTTACAAATGAATAAATAAATAAAATAAATAAATCTGTAAGAGACAGTAGTTAGTGACAGATTCCTTACCTTAGAATATCCCCAGGCGTCAGACTGGATCCGGAAAGTTTTTGCGTAGCAGTACCCTTGCGCGTCGGTAGGCGGCGTCGTGCGGCTCCGCGTCCGTCGTCGGGATCGCTGGGATGACGTCGCGGGCAGTACTTAGACGCCGCCCCTGCGCGCTGACGTCAGTTCTGTACACGACTTTCCGCGCCAGGAACGCAGAGCCATGCAAGAAGCTGACATAGGTGTCTGAAAAATACTAGGGCCCTGAAAGGGATGTCCTTAACCCTAGAAATCAGTTCGCAGAATGGGGAGGATGGGTGGGCGGTAGGGAATCTGTCACTAACTACTGTCTCTTACAGATATATCGTTACACAAGTTAGTAACTTGTGCATCTGAAAGAGACACGTTAGTGACAGATTCCTTACCTTAGAATAGATACCCCAGCAATACCAACCCCGGTGGTGGGTCTGCGAACAAAGATCAGACAAGGAAGTCCCGGAGGACAGAACGGCCAAAGAAGCCGTCCCTCCGGACCTGACTGTCAAGGCAGTAATGCTTTGTAAATGTGTGCAGCGAGGCCCACGTAGCTGCATGACAGATATCCTGTAGCGGAACACCGCGGCCTAAAGCCGTGGTAGCAGCCGTTGCCCTGGTGGAATGGGCACGCAGCCCAACAGGAGGCTCCTTCTTAGCCAAAGAATAGCAGGCTTTGATACACAAGGTTACCCAGCGGGAGATGGTTCTCTTGTGCACCGCCCGACCTTTTTTGGCGCCCACGTAGCCAACAAAGAGCTGGTCATCCACCCGGAAGTGTTGTGTGCGGTTGATATAAAAGGAAAGCGCACGTTTTGGGTCCAGAAGGTGGAGCCTCTCTTCCTCTCTGGAAGGATGCGGAGGCAGAAAGAAGGTGGGCAAAGTGATGGTCTGCCCAATGTGGAAGGCAGTAACCACCTTTGGCAAGAAGGACGGACGCGTCCGAAGAACAACCTTGTCTGGATGAACAGACAGAAAGGGAGGTTTGCATGAAAGAGCCTGGAGCTCACTCACCCGCCGAGCGGAGGTGATGGCCACCAGAAAGGCTGTCTTCAGAGTCTGAAGACGAAGAGGACAGTTATGTAGAGGCTCAAAGGGAGCGCACATAAGAAAGGTAAGAACCAAGTTCAAGTCCCACTGAGGCATCACAAACGGAACAGGAGGGAAGAGGTGTGTAATGCCTTCTAGAAACCTGTTAACAACAGGGGACTTGAAAAGGGAGGGCTGATCAGGTAGCCTGAGGAAGGCCGAGATGGCACAAAGATAGCCCTTGATGGTACCCAGGGCAGAACCCTGTTGGGCCAGGGAAAGAAGGAACAGAAGAACCTCAGAAAGAGGGGCAGAAAGGGGATTCACAGCCTTTGCTGTGCACCATGCCACAAACTTGTTCCACCTGCAGGCGTATACCACCTTAGTGGAGGGACGCCTGGCTGCCAGAATCACATCACAAACTTCGGGAGGCAAGTCAAAAGGAATCAACTGCTGCCGCTCAATCTCCACGCAAGCAGGTGGAGGCTGGACAGGTTCGGGTGGAGGACCGTCCCCTGCTGCTGCGACAGAAGATCCTCCCGAAGAGGCAGACGGATCGGGGGATCGAAGCTCATACTGAGTAGCTCGGGATACCAAACTCTTCGAGCCCAGTCCGGAGCCACAAGGATGACTTGGGCCCGGTCGCGCCGAATCTTCTTCAACACTCTGGGTAGAAGTGGTATAGGCGGAAAAGCGTACAACAGACCGCAACTCCACTCGCGACGAAAAGCGTCGCCGAGCGAGTGCTGCCTTGGAAATTCCAACGCGCAGAACTGATGACATTGCGCGTTCTCTTCGGTGGCGAATAGATCTAACCAAGGCTCTCCCCACTGTAGAAAGAGTCCTTGCGCCACTTCCGAGTGAAGACGCCATTCGTGATCCATCATGCACCTGCGGCTGAGTTCGTCCCCCTGGCGTTCAGGGAACCTGCCAGGTGTTGAACCATCAGGAAAATGCCCTGATGTTCCAGCCATGTCCAGAGGCGCAGAGCCTCCTGACATAGGGTCCACGACCCCACCCCGCCTTGCTTGTTGCAGTACCACATGGCGGTGGTGTTGCCTGTGAACACCTGCACTACTTTCCCTTTGACAGAGGGAAGGAATGCCTTGAGTGCAAGTCGGATCGCCCGGAGCTCCAGAAGGTTGATATGGAGCCGGGACTCCGACGGAGACCAGAGGCCTCTGATCTCCGCCTCTCCCATGTGACCGCCCCATCCCAGAAGGGACGCGTCCGTCACAACTGTGTGCTCTGGCTGGGGAAGGGAGAGGGACCTGCCCATGACCCATTGCCGGTTCGAGAGCCACCACTGCAACTGTCTTGCAGTCCCCTCCGAGATCTGAACGTGATCGGACAGATTGCCCTGGTGCTGCGCCCACTGGAAATTCAGGTCCCACTGCAGAGCCCGCATATGCCATCTGGCATGATCGACCAGCAGGATGCAGGAGGCCATGAGGCCCAGCAGCCTCAGGGTCATCCGTACCGAAACCCAGGATAAAGGCTGAAAGATCGGAATCATAGCCTGAATATCCCGGACTCGCCGTTCGGGAGGATAGGCCCGAAACTGCATCGTGTCCAGAACTGCTCCGATGAAAAGGAGCTGTGGAGAAGGAATCAGATGCGACTTCGGCACATTGATGGAGAACCCCAGCGAGTGCAGGAGTTCGGCCGTAGTCTGGAGGTGGGAGACGACTGCCTGGGACGAGCCTGCCTTCAGAAGCCAGTCGTCGAGGTAGGGGAAGACTGGAACCCCTGCCCGGCGCAGATGAGCTGCGACCACCGCCATCACTTTCGTGAACACCCGAGGGGCACTTGTAAGGCCAAAGGGGAGCACGGTGAACTGAAAATGCTCGAGGCTTACCGTGAACCGAAGGTAACGCCGGTGGGCCGGCAGGACGGGGATGTGAAAATAAGCGTCCTGCAAGTCCAACGCTACCAACCAGTCTCCAGGGTCGAGGGCAGTCAAGACCTGAGCTAGGGTGAGCATCTTGAACTTCTCCTTCCGGAGGAAGCGATTGACGTTCCGGAGGTCCAAGATAGGACGTATGTCCTCCTTGTCCTTTTTGGGTACCAGAAAGTAGTGGGAGTAGCAACCACGTCCTACTTCTGGGGTCGGAACATGCTCGATGGCCCTCTTGGCCAAGAGGGCCGGGACTTCCTTCTGCAGAAGCACCAAGTGATCCCCTGACATGCGGTGGAATTGAGGTGGCATGGCTGGGGGGGTGGTCTCGAAGGGGAGGGAGTAGCCCCTTCGGACAATGTCCAAGACCCACCTGTCCGAGGTGATGGCACGCCAGTGGTGAAGGTGATGGCGGACCCTGCCCCCTACTGGCGTGCTGTGCACCTGAAAGGAGGGACTAGGAGGGCTTGGATGCCGCGGACGGGGCAGAGGTGGTGGCCTGACCCGCACGCTGGTTGCCCGAACCGCCACGGCGGTAGCCACGTCCCCGGCCACGCGAAGACGCTTGCTGCGCGGGCCGGTGGCTGGTCTGCGGACGTGACTGGGCGCCCCTTCCGTGGCCACGAAAGGGGCGAAAAGCAGAGGTTAGCGGAGGGCGCACAACAGAAAGGCCCAGGGACTTGGCAGTAGCCCGTGAGTCCTTAAAACGCTCCAGCGCATGGTCTGCTTTGGAACCAAAAAGACCGACTCCATCAAAGGGCATGTCCATGAGTGTATTCTGGACATCACCCGAGAAACCAGTTGTTCTCAGCCAGGCGTGGCGATGCAGCGCCACCGTCGTTTCAAGCGATCTGCCCAGCGAGTCGGCGGTATCAAGGCCACAACGTATGGTGTATTTAGCCGCATCTCTACCTTCCGCAATGGCGCGGGTAAGCAGTGTCTGGACCTCCTCAGAACACTGTGGCAAAACAGTCGCCACCGAATCCCACAGGGAGTGGGTATATCGGCCCAAAAGGCAAGCGGTGTTGACGGACCGCAAGCCAGCACTGGAGGAAGAAAAAGCCTTCTTCCCAAATTGGTCCAGGCGTTTGGATTCCCTATCCGGAGGGGCGGTAGGGAAGGCGGTTTGGGAGGCAGAGGCTTGGACAACCAAGCTCTCGGGTGTGGGATGTTGAGAGAGGAACAAGGGGTCGCCCGGAGCAGGGCGATGGCGTCGGGCCACGTTCCTATCCACAGGAGCCCCTGTGGTGGGCTTGGACCAGGTGCCCAAAAGAACGTCAGATAGTGCATCATTAAACGGCAGCACAGTCTCCGAAGAGGAAGCTGCCGGCTGAAGCACTTCGGTCAGGAGATTAGTCCTGACAGCCACAGTAGGCAATTGGAGGTGCAAGGCTCCAGCTGCTCTACACAACACCGTTGCGAAATTTGCTCCCTCCTCCGTAGCCACGGGAGGAGACAGCATGCCAGTGTCAGGGGAAGTGTCTAGACCACTGGCATCCCCAAGCTCCTCTGCCCAGTCCTGATCATACTCACACTGCTGTGTGAGAGGGTCTTCCGACCCCTCCCAGCTCTCCTGGTCCTCCTCTGGTTCAAAATATGGAGGAGGAGGGACATCTGGGACCCAAGGTCTCATCGGCGCCGGAGCCGGCGTCGAGCGACGTCGGTCCGGCTCCATGTCCGGAACCGGAGAGAACCGGGGAACGACGCCGCCCGGAGCCCCGGGCGGCGTCGGGAACGGCACCAGGGAGATTGGCGCCGCCGGAGGCGTGGTTAGGTCAACCGGCGTCGATCGGGGTTGCGGTACCACCGGAGCCGGGATCGAGGCCGGGGCCGGAGCCGGGATCAAGGCTGGCGGGACAGGCGACGCCGGGACCGGAGTCGTCGGCGACGCCGGAGCAACCCCATCAGGGCCCGCGGGGCCCGAAGGCGCACCGGAGGGACCTTGAGGCCCGAAGAGGCGGGCCATGGCCGACAGGAATTCCTGTATCTCGGCCGGAGTCGCCCCCGAACCCGGGAAGGACGGGTAATGCGGGGGCGGCGCCACAGGCACATCCGGAGCCACGGGGACGGTGCCAACAGGGGCCTCAGCCGAGTCGCGAGACCGGCGAGGCGAAGTCTTAGAGCGATGGTGTTTCTTAGACTTCTTGTGCTTCGACTTACCCGAGGAGCGCGAAGACTTGGACTCCGACGACCGGCGGGGGCTCCGCGACTGGCCCCTCGACCTCTCACGGGACCGGGGCTTGGTGCGGCACGGAGCCGACTGCCGGACCTCCAGGAGCTTTCGAGACCGCTCTCGCAAAGCCTTCGGGTGAAGTTTCCGGCAGTCAGGGCACGACTTCGTGTCGTGGTCTCGGCCGAGACAGTAGAGACACTCTAAGTGCGGGTCTGTGATCGACATCATTCGACCACAGGCACCGCATGGCTTGAAGCCGGGCATCCCTACCGACACCTAGGAGACGAGAAGACTCGAAAAGAAACAGTGAAAAAATTCACCAAAAATGTAGTCAAAAATTGACTAGGGCACTGCTCTTCCTGGATCTGCGCTTACTGGCGCGGAAAAAGAAGAACTGACGTCAGCGCGCAGGGGCGGCGTCTAAGTACTGCCCGCGACGTCATCCCGGCGATCACGACGCCGACGACGGACGCGGAGCCGCACGACGCCGCCTACTGACGCGCAAGGGTACTGCTACGCAAAAACTTTCCGGATCCAGTCTGACGCCTGGGGATATTCTAAGGTAAGGAATCTGTCACTAACGTGTCTCTTTCAGATCTCTCTACCACCTAAGAGTCAAGCCCTGAACCAGGGGCACTGGCATCGTTGAGTGTATCGTAGTTCCAGGACCATCTGCATCGTCAGTGTCAACCAACAATACTGGCATTAGTGTTATTCACAGCCAATTGTATACTCTGAATAATAGATCTACCACACATCACATACCATGAGTATCGCCATATCGTTCTTCTTTGAGTGAAAGTTCATACAATTAATACCCAAATATCTTGTGTTACAAACTTCGCCTACATTAACATTAATCAGAGGGAGACTGGCATGCAATCTAAGTGTGTACATGTGTCAGATTTAAGCAGACATACATGAAATGAAATATATTGAGGAGAGAAAGTGATCCCTAATGCCCTAGAGCTAGGGGTGGGGAGTAAGCAGGGTAAGATGTTGGGCTGCTTTGACTTAAGGTGATACATTTCTAAATGCCCTGTGACAAGACTGGAGTTTGATTTTATTATTTTAGCAGACTTTTAATAAATGAGTGGGTGGGTCTTTTCAATTGTAGTTGATTCTGTTTGGCTAAACAAAGAAACAGGTGGACAAGAAGAACATTAATAAAGCTCTGTAACAGATCTCTTACCTGTAATTGTAATATCAGTTGAATTGGTTACCACAGTGAATGCAACTGGGTCGTTGTCCTGGTCTGTTGCTGTATAGTATACAACAGCAGTTTCATTTAAAGCAGCATGGAGTTCAGATGATCCAGTAATATTGGGCGGAAAGTTATCTGAAACATATTATCACATTTTAAGTTTGTTGTAACAGCCCTAGTGCAACCAACACATATTCTCTGAGATGTCAACAACTCTGGTGCCATCTGACAAGAAGTCCCAACTGTAAGACATCAAACACCAAACGCAATTCCTTAACCACTAGGGTTCAGCCATGCTTCTTAGGTTTAGTTTTAATGGCCACATCATAAGGAAAAGTGGCTTTTGGTGTCTATGTGGAATCCTGTTCTTGAATCAATGTCTATCAATATTGTAAAACAAAGTCATTCTTTTGGGATGGGAGTAATGTTATGAACAAACCAGAATAATGCTGGGCAGGACCTAAAAAGGAAAATATTGATTCTTCATGAAAAAAAGGAATTTGAGGTAAATGTGGGTTTTACTGTCAACTTTCCAAAAATGTATTGCTGACTAAGGTCTCAAGGGTATAAGCCATAATCAAGAATCCCGGTTCAGATATTTTTATGAGATCCTGTGATAGGGAGTACTTGATGACAGCGTAGCGAGTAAAGCTGAACCAAATGGTCATCCCAGAATTGTCAGTAGGAAACTTCGATTATCCTTTCTACAGAGTCATTCAGGAGAAGCCAATTATTTTTCTTTGATGTTATGACGTGGGCGGTAACGTAATGCTATTTTTTGTGATTATATTTGAGCACATACAACAAAATATTGTGATACCTGTAAACTGAATATAGAATTCTGCATATATTTAGTTGCCATATGGATAGAAAATGGACAAGTTAACTCACAGGCCAACCAGAAATTCATGGACACAAACCCTAGTGGAGGTACTGGCTCTTCATTTTCTCTGCTAGAGCTGGTCACAGGTCAGACTTGGAGAACTGGCAAGTGGAAAACAAATGCTTAGTGTAGGCGTGAAAGAGCTCATCAAAGGCAGGAGTGTCCAACTTTGGTTCATCAGGGAAAAATCCATAGCAGATTCCCAGGATCACCAATGTCAATGTTAGTGATTTTCGTTTATATACATAGTATGTACATTTCTCCCTTGTGGGGGTCCAGAAATTGTGCCACCCTGTTTGGCACTGGTCAACATGCATGATCTACTGTCTTAGAAAGGTTTTTATCAGCACGTTGGGTGAGATGAGTGCTTAAATGCATTTACCAATGCCAGGCGATCCACTTTTAGTGTGAGTACTAATCTGCTTAATGAAGCAAGGAATCTAAAGAAGACACAAGCTTGGACTGAACCCTCCATACTTTGTAGTGCAGAGGGGCCTATGGGCTTATCATCTTAGGGAGCCTACTCAGCTGCCCTCTGTATTTGCCCTGAAGGTCTGTGTGGGTGTGATGGGATGTGCTCAGCCTACACTTACTTCATAAGGGAGCTGCTCAGAATTCCGGTATGCCTCTTACCCAATCAATGATGATACGGCTAAGACTGTTTTACAAAAAGATCAAGCCTCTTAACAATAAAACAAAGAAATGTACATTTCAGAAACAAGCATCTGCTAACGCATTATAATAAGAACTTCCATTCCATCTTTATTCAAAAGTTCTAAATACCTATTGTCTTCTGCTGCTGTGTGAATATCTCAGAACCCTGTAATGTTGCTTTTCCAAAGGCGAAGTTCCCGGTACTTAAGATGTCAAAGATGCACTCATCGTTCCCTTGGCAGGTTTCATTGGCTTTCTGAATCAATGAAGAGTTTGTTGATAGAAGCAACTCATCGTAGAATGTAGGTACAAAGCTGTTGTTGTTGTAGGTGAACCAGGACTCACCCTCTACTTCATTATACTCAAAGAGGCTGTTGGCAAGAGTTGTTTTCCCTAAATAAAAATGGCAGCAAACACATTCAATTAAGATGACATTGTGCTAAGACCAACAATGTACAATGCAGGCAGGTTTGCGGTGCTCTTCGAATATGATGGGTCACTTAAGAATGATCCCTCTGACATCATCCCTCCTTGCAAACCAGGGTGGTCTATTCACAAAGGTAAACTTACACATTCGTAAAATTTTAACAATTTATCATTTACAAATGTGCAGTTACTCAACTGTGAAGACTTACATGTCCTTACCGCCTGAATTCAGGGGTGAAGGCTAATTTATGAGTCTAACCGTAATACTCGTAACTTTTCAACTGTGGACGGAAGTCACCACTGGGGCAGCGGCTTCCCTATGGTAAAGTATAGGTAAAAGTTTAAAAGTTTATTAAACGTTTTAAACATTTAGAAAAAATATTTTTAAAAAAAGTTACATCGTTAACGTAGGGGCTGATTTTGAAGTTGGCGGACGGAGTTTAGTCCGTCGCCCTTGTGGACTAACTGTCTGCCAAATCTGGAAATGTTCGTCAGTCTGACAGACATTTTAACCATTGACAAGGTAGTTCCTGCCAATGCATTGGAAAAAAATTGGGCAGGCGGACATATAGCCAATTCTCCGTTGGAGAAGTCTGGCCACGGTGGAGATGGAGTAGTCATGGGCAAAGTAAATTCTGCAGGTAGTCCATTATCTTGGCAGTAAGGATACTTCATTGCTTTTGCAATGGAGTATCCTTATCGACCAGCTATAAATCAGGGCCTTAATTTTGAATGAATTATTTTGAATATATTAAATTAAAATCAAATTATTTTCTGTTTAAATTAGTATAAATTAACGAAAAATCACATCAAAGTAAAAAAAGTAATATTTTGTATTAGTTATTAAAAGTATTAAAAACTATGTACAGAATTAATAAAAAAAAATATTTTTAAATTAAAAATTTGAATGTTACATTATTTTTAGATTTAAAAAGGCTAAACATATTTTAAGAATATATGTTTTATTTGCGGACAATGTTTTTAACATTAAGTCCTAATTATTTAATTCTAAATTGTTTAAATGATATAAATTATTTTAACACTATTTTTCATTTGCTTTAAGTCTCTACCTCCATTATTTTCTATTAGAGGGTGTTGCAGTAGTAGTGATTTTCTATGTGCGATTCCAGACTTACGTCTGAGCTAGAATATATTTACCACTGTTTTGGGGTAGTAACTATACAAGCGCAGTTTTTGAATAGCATTGGGCTTACTCTTTCGTGCGTTGAACCCTGGCACTGCACGGCAGAAAATCCTTCAACAGCCCCCTACCTAGTAGGAAAGAAATACATTGGGCACATTAGTTGCATGTGTCCTGGAGATGGGGCTCTATCATGAAGGCAGTCAATCCACACCCCCACAAACAGGAAATGGGATGTGGGTGCCAGTCAGAGGATAAATTGTCGGACAATGAGATAGATAGCACTACATTTGGCATGCAGGCTACCTCCACCACAGTGGTGGTTTGGCAGCAACCCAATAATAAACTTTGCAGTCTCGAAATTCAGCCTGTTCCCTTCAAATTCACGCAATGCACAGGGTCACCACTGGCGTATCAATATCTATATGAGAAAAGTATTTCTACATTAAGTTGCTGTGCAATTATAATGTTTGGTTAATGTTAGCAAACACTGTTTTCAGATTCTACATTTCTATGGCTTGATGTCACATACAACAATTGATTCCAATAATCTTGGGATTACACAATTCCCACTAATTATGGAATTTAAGCAATGGGCCTTTCAGAACATTGGTTCATTTCTCTGATGTTCCTCTGAAGGGGTCTTTTATTTCGATCTTTGAGTCTGAACATGCCTTTGGATGATCAAACTACTCAGGTTACTCAGACCCTTAGTTTTATCAGCGCAAGGGTAAGGTTCATTAAACCTGAAAATGGTGCACAACTAGCAATCCATTGTTAGCTGAACACTGCAAAGAGCATAACCTAAAACCGCCCCTCTTGCAGAAGGTAGGATTTTAAAACCCATTCTCGGGGAAACCCTGCCTACTGACTAACTTCACTGTGCTATGTTTTCATTGTGCAAAAACTAAATGGAGCAAAATAGTATTCAGTTTATTGTTTTCAATAAACATTTACGTTTTTAAATTGAACTCAGAGAGGTAGCAGTTAGGGCCAGGACACCCCCGGGTAACCGCTGCGCTTTAGAAATTTATATAACATAACATCAATTTAACAAGATATTTCAAGCCATCAAAAACGAGACTAAAATTAGGGGTGAATGAAATTTCTCTTCCACACTCTCCATTCCATAGTTTGGAAATGCGGCCAGATTTCATGAAATTGAAGGGGCTAGTCTAAAAGGCTGTATGCACTTCCTTTTCCTGTGAATAACACTCACCCTCAGGTCCCTGAGTGTTCGTTTTTGATTATGACTCTAGTGTTTTTTAAAAGTTTCATGCGTAGTTTAATGTTGTTATCCATGCATATTGCCAGACCGAAAATGAGTCCCTTGTTAAGCGATTAGCCTGCCATGCTAAGCCTTTATGTCTTTGATTAAAAATGAAAAATATTAAAATATTTAAACCCAAAAACTGAAAGAAATGTGTTATTTAAAAAATAAGTTTGCTTTTATGTATTTATTTTATTGGAGGTAACTGTATACTAAACTAGGTTAGAAAGGCAGCAGGTGGACACTTGGGGGCACATGCATCAAAGGTAGGAATTGCGAGTCCTTAATAGCGATTATTAAGGAATCGCTATTAAGGAGTCACAATTACCTATGCATGTAGGTTTCGCAAACAAATTGTGATTCCTACATATTCCTTAATAGCGAATCGCAAATTGCGACTTGCTATTAAGGAATGGCTTCCCATTCATTCCTATGGGCCTAGAGGCCCATAGGAATGAATGGGATTGCATTCGCAATTTGAGAGTACCAAATAGGTACTCGCAAATTGCGCATGCAATTTCAAGGGTACAAGGGGGCCAAAAGGCCACCCTGATGCACCCCCAAGAAAGGTAAGTATGCAAATGTGGTGCACACACATGCCCTAAGGTGTATGCACCACAATGCACTTTGAAAAATGCATTTTTTTGCATTTTTCAAAGGAATTGCATATTACCATCAACTTGAAGTTGATGGTAATTTGCGATTCCAAATTGCGAAAACGCAATTTGCAAATGCATAATGCAACGCATTTAGGGAATCGCAATTTGCGATTCCCTAACCGCATTCGCAAAATAGGTAATCTCAAAATTTGCGATTACCTACTTTGCAAATTGTTTTTGGGTTGATGCATCCCAAATGGCAAAATACCGGTCGCAAAGGGGCTGATTCTGCGAATCGACCCGTTTGCGACCGGTATTTTGCTTGATGCATGTGGCCCTTTATGTAGGTCTGAGTAAGTCCTAACAAGATGAAGGGAAGGAAGATGCACCATAAGCTGGCTGTACTAAATAATCATGGCCTAAGCACCAGCAGTGGAAGTACATAACTACATATGCACAAACTGATATCAGTAGTTTAAGCGCAGTATAACTGCAGGAATGACAGGCTGCTCTGAATTTTAAGGAGGGAAGTTGGGAGAAAAAATATAAACAATATTGCCTGGGCCCCTCAAAGGCATTTTAGGGGTTTCCTACCGTAGGTACCCATAAACATGGGTTTTAATGGTAGCAAAACCGCTATGATGCAAACTACAGTTGCGCTGAGTACACACAGTGTTTGTGCACCAAATATGCTGGCAGGTGCTAACAATTTAGAACTGCATACACCAATAGCATTTGTTCCAGTTTCAAATGACCTCTTAGGGCCAGATGTATGACCGTTGATATCGGTCGCAAACGCGAAATCAGCCTGTTTGTAACTGCTAAAAAGGGTTGTAGCACATAACAAACCTATTTTGCGAGTTGGTAACCTGTTACCAACTCCCAAAATAGGTTTTGCGAGTCGCTATTAGGAAGGCGCGTGCCAGGGGCATCCCTTCCTAATAGCGAGTCGCAGGGGGATGTGAGATTGATTTGCAAAATGTGGTCGTAAGTAAAACAATCGCATTTACCACCAATTGCAAATTGGTGGTAAGCCAGTCGCATTCGGGAAGGGGTCCCAAAGATATTCCTATGTAAAAGCAGGATGCTCCAGATCTGGGACTATGGTACATAGAAAAAAATGATATCCCTATATGGAGTTATTGCATCATTTCGGGTGATGAGGGAAGATATTACATGGCCAGAGCTGCCACTTGGTACCGAACAGAGCAGTGCTGCAAAATCTTCTAGAATCAGTTTAATACACAGGGGGGGATATTCTCAAGAACGTGTGATAATATCGCAAAATTAGCTTAACGCAACTTTGCACATCGCAGTCCATCGCGGGAAAATAACACCGTGTTAACGTTGTATTCTCAACACGGCGGCACCATGCAATAGTCGCACGATAACGCGCCAAATGACCGCGTTAAAATCAACGCGACGCAGAAAAAATGCGAAACGCGAAAAAAGTTGCGATGCCCCAAATCGCGATACAAAAATCAGCGATAACCAGCAACAGGTCTGCAATTCCCACGCGTCATGCGGGAAAATGCACCATAAAAGCAGAAAAAAAATAAAGACAAAAAAAAGTGAAACTGCGTAGCACCATGGATGCACCCGGACCGAGTGCAGAGGACAACGCAAACCCCACAAGCCCCACAGACGACCAGCAAGGAACCTCGGGGTCGGGAAGGCCAAGGAGAAGAGGAAGAGGAAGACGCGGTTCAGTCCGCAGGAAAACAGGATCATCGTTACGGAGGTGATAGAACACTACCAACAACTGTTCGTCACCTCCAACGTGTCATTGGCAACAAAGATGCAAACATGGCAGACTATCTTGGACCATGTGAATGCAGTTGCAGAGTTGAGGAGGACAATGGAAGAGGTCAAAAGGCGCTGGAATGATGTGAAGGGCAAAACAAAGAAGAAACTCGATGCCAACATGAAAGCAGCAACGCAGATTGGAGGTGGGGGTCCAGCGGCACACCAGGAGCTGGATGACATGGAGAAAATGGTGGCCACAGTCATCAGTCGGGATACGGAATGTGGATCCGGACACTGCTCAACATGACCTGACACAACATCAACAGGGTGAGTACCGACCAGGGACTGGGGGGACAGGGGAGATGGGCACAATGGCACACATGCACAATTAAGTAGAGCACACTGCACACCCACAATGACTCCGGATCATGTCCCTGATCTCCTTGGCATACAGCAGCACACATAGAAACAGCAAGTAGGACCCCGTCGACAATGTGCCCGGAGGGGGCCCTCCCCACACATCACTAATCTCACAACAAACCCATACACATGTGCTGAACCCAGCAAAGCTGCGAGTCCGTGAGCCACACTGACAATGCAAGTGACACTGCATGACCATTAGCATGGCTGCAGTCCAATTATCATGACATGGTGCACGCCACGACACTGAGGTGACTGAGTGTGGACCACATCCAGAAAGGAGCAGGTCACACTCTGACACATCCACGTGCACAAACAACCCCTGACGTCAACAACACATCTGCGGACAAACCATGCCCAAGAGTCACAACTCGACCAAGAGCCCAATTTACCCAAGTCCGCAACATCTCAGCACTGTAGAAGCACAGAAGTCAAAGGTACACCGCCTGAAAGGGAGAAGGGGCAGCCAAATCAGAGCTGCAGGGGCGACTCACCCACAATGCAGCACACACACATAAGAATAAGAGCACCTCAACATTGACAACAATGTGAAACAAACTGCAACACTTTCATAACAGAACACAGGACACAACTGGTGCCGCATGTGTGTACAAAATGGCCAATCACACCTGGCATAGCAGGAAACTGTGAGATGACAATGTACGAGTACAACCTCACATCCGTGATGTAGTACAAATGTCCACTGTCCCGCATCAAATAGGCATCTCCTCACAGTCACAATGTACATTGTCATGCAGTCTGTATGTAAACTCCGCCAATTCGTCAACATACATGGAACACACTGTGAAACTGCATCTCCCCTTTACATTGCAGAGGGACAATCAACACCTCCTGCAGAGCAGACCCTACATCACGTCAGTGATAATGGAGACAACCCCCAGGACATCGACTATGACGAACTCCAACGGTTCATGGACAACCTTCGCACCCCACCTCCAGTAGCAGGGCAGCCCAGCACCATCGAGGTGATCCCACCCCCTGCACAGACCACACAGCAGGAAGCACCCACCACCACGTCTGGCTCCCAGCACCTCACCGAAGAACACATGGCGTTCCAACGCCGTGTGTTATGCTGCCAGAAGGAGCTGGCTGAACAGGTGCGGGTGGGAATTGACCTCATGGCAGCCAAACTAGATGCCATATGTGGGTGTCTAATTCCCATCAGGGACCACTTACACTCCCTAACGGACACCCACAGTCCGCCCCATGCCCTCCAACAATCCATGGCTGGCTGAACTCGCGATGCGGTTGAGGGTAGTTCTATGGCCTATGCTGCGGTAAAAGCAACACACACAACAGTTGGCATGTATGATCCCGGACCCCGAGCGGGCTTGCGCTCCTTCATTTATCCCTTCGGCCGAGCCCGCACTCCGGGGGCATGCTACATCGCAACATTGTCCATTGCGGGACGGGTGGTGCCGACACTACAACAGAGACACACGCATTAGTTACTTCCTTGGCAAGGCCAACACATAGCAATGCCCAGAGCCCCGTGCTGATCATCCACACCCCTACGCTGGACTGTCGTACGCCAGCCCACTCCGCTTACGCAGCACAATGTAATGTGGTAGGGCCCGGGGCCCTCATGCATACACAATGATCACACGGACACACTTAGATAGTTTGTGGAACTGGCTACGGGCACGTGCGCCCGGCCCCTTTTATTGCCAGGGTCACATGTCCAGTGACGCCTGTGCTGGATGGGTGTGGGGTGAGTGTAAGCCAGCCCTCAGGGAGTGGTTGGTGCTGGCAACAACTACAACAGTGATCAGACAATCAGTAGTTCAAAGTTCAAACAGCAAGTGTCCACGACTTGAGCTGCACAGAGTTAGTGGCCCCGGATGCACTGCGGCCGGCACAGGCACACCGCCACGGGACGGTGACTTGCGGTGCACTGAGGTAGGGCCACGGGAGCTGAGCGGGTCCTCGTCGATGTCCAAGGTGAATGTCGCGGAGTGTTTCGGGGGACAGTGGAAGGTGTTCTTCCAGAGCATGATGCAGAGGGCAGAACCAAGCATAAACAGGCAATATGGAGGAGATGAATGCTACAGACTCATTTTTAACACCAAGTCAGTATCAGCTACATGATGATGAAGACAACCCCCAGGCCATAGACTCAGACGCCACCAAAGTTCAAACAGAGAGTGTCCCTGAATTTCGGGGCACAGAGTTAGTGGCACCAGAGCTGAAAGGGGATGCAGTCTGCGATGAGGCCTGTACAATGGTATGAACTCTGCCATGAAAAAAGCAAGACTCAGTTCAAAATGTGTGTCCTACTTGACCGCAGTGTAGGCCGAAGGCAGTAGTCATCAAGGTCCCACAGACACGTGTCGTTGGCCTGCGAGGCACAGAGTTGGTGGCACCAGATCGAAGGGAGTATAGTGATATAAATGCTGCCATTAACATATGAACTCGGCCATCATGAAATCAAGACTCAGTTCCAAATGTGGGACCTACTGGACCGCAGTGTAGGCCGGAGGCAGCGGTCAGCAGGGGCCCACAGCCACGTGTCGTTGGCTTGCGATGCACAGAGTTAGTGGCACCAGAGCAGTTGTTGGTAGTGTTCGATCACCTCCATAATGATGTTCCTTTTTTCCTCCGGACTGAACCGCGTCTTCCTCTTACTCCTCTCCTTGCGTGCAATGATACGAACTCGGCCATTGAAAAATCAAGACTCAGTTCCAAATGTGTGACCTACTGGATCGCAGTGTAGGCCGGAGGCAGCGGTGGAGTACGTCAACGAGAAAGGAGTGATGGGGGCCTGTGTCGTGGAGGCCGTGATGGTCTGAGGGGGCTGCCAAGGTCGCGGGCCTCAGGCTTGGAGCTTGCACTGGCACGTGGTGGGCCCTCTTTGACACACGCCGGTGTCGGCAGGTGAGCAGTGAGGCCTGGTTGTGCAGGGGCAGCCAGGACGGGTCTGGGGACCAGCGGCCTGGGGTGCAGCAGGTGCACAGGTTCGCAAGTACCGCCGCTCACGGCGTCGGCCTCGTGGCGGGCTGAGAGGCGCCGCCGTGGCAGACACGTTGGCCATTCTGGAAGAGAACCACGCCCAGAGCAACAGGATTTTTATTCACACCCCTATGCTGGCCTGGCATACGCCGGGCCAGCCCACTCTGCTCACGCTTACAGGGGGGGGACGTGACAAGCTACATTTCCGCGATCTTACACACTGCCTGGGGTGACATGGTTGCGTCCACTGTCCACTACACTCCAAACACCAGCAGAATATGTCGAAATGGACATGTCTGTGGTCTGCATACAGCAGTCTGGCCAGCACATCCATGCCACACTTGGCATTGTGTGCATTCTCATTCATGGGACACTTGCCTCCTTCGCACATGCCTGGTTCCCACCTTTCCCCACTTTCTGCTATTGTGTGGCTGAGGTGCCATGCCGTTGATGGCTTGTGTACATGGCTAGCCCAGGTTACCACAGTAAGTTGTGCTGTCGTGTCTGGTAGGTGGGCATGTTGTTTGGCATGTTGTATGTGAGTTTGTAATGTGTGCATTCCCAGAGTCGTGAGTTGCATGACTGTGTAGTTGAGGTGTGTTCATTTGGTACTTACCAATGAGCAATGCATTCCCATAGGTGCCATCCTGAAAGCGCTGGTTGATGATGGACTGTCGGAAGATGAAGGAATCATGCACACTGCCTGGGTAGTTGGCGACGACGTTGGTGAAGAGTCCCCGGTGGTCCACTATTGCCTGCACATTGATGGAATGCGTGTGCTTCCTGTTGCGGTAATTGTGTGCAGTGGCAGCAGGGGGCAAGAGGAGTACATGTGTGCAATCGATTGCCCCCAACACGTGCAGGAAGCCAGCTATGGCGTAGAAGCCTTGCTTGGTCTCCAGCTGTTCCTGCGCAGTGTGTGGGAAGTGAAGGTGCTGGGGTACCAAGCTGATGATGGCATCCTAGAGAACTTGGATAGGGCTGGCTGTGAGACTCCTCCGACTCTGGCAGTTGTTGGTTGGAAGGTACCAGAGGCCAACAGGTGCAGCACAGCCAGCAGCTTTGTCTGCGGAGGGATGTTGTTTGTCCGCTGTGTTGGTACCGTCAGCCTGTGGGCAATGATGGTCAGGATGCGGAGGATGGTTGTCCTTTTGAGCCTGTAGTGGGCAATGACATCCTCTGGTGTTAAGTCTGTGAGGCTGGTGCGTTTTCTGAAGGTCCACTGTCTTTGTCTGCGCTGCCTCTGTGGTAGTCCGGGGAGGGGGGGCAGGGGGGTCCGGGGGTGGGGGGTGGCGGGCCTGGGTGTGGTGGCGGTGGGTGTGGTGGCCCTCTTGGGGCTCCGAGCTGCATGATCAGTAGCTCCATGGCATCTGTTGTTCTTCAGGTGTGGCTCTGGTCTGGTCTCTCTTTTGTGGTGCAGGTCGTCGTCCGTCTTAACACCAGGTAGGAGCAGGTGTTAAATTCCTGCTGCTAACGCGCCTTATCGCCTGTTTTGGGATCTTATCGCCGATCTGGCTGGTCGTAGAGAATATTGCGAAGTGGAGTTTTCGCGGCTTTTTGCACAGGAACGCCTACTCTGCATCTCATTAGCGTTAGTTGCCGGTGTCATCCGTGGCAATGTTTTTTGCGGCTGCTATCGCAGGAAAACTTGCGATATCGGCTGTTAGCACCAGCTTGTGAATAGGGCGATAAATCTATCGCCACTTTGGCTGCGATAAAGTGCCGCTAACTCAGCGATAAGTCCTTGAGAATATGCCCCAGAGAATTCTCTATGGTGAGGAATCTGCGGGAAACCTATCCAATGGGAAAGAACAGTTCAACATTTCATCAAATGAAATTCCACTTATTATGAACATGATCAAACCATTTAAAAAGAGAATTAGACATGTGAGGATTTTCAAAACCACAAAACAAAGACCTGCAACATTCCTCGTTTCATACAAAGTTAAAAATATTATTTTAAGGGACCATTTTATAAGAGTATATTGCCAGCCGCTTTTTTGTTAACTGCTGGCCCAGTTTTTGACTGTTCATGAAATAGTGTTAAGATGGAAATTCTGATAATATTTGAGGATTCGTTTTTAAGTGAAACCACAGCATTTCGCAAATGAACACTAGAAGACATTTGTTTCCAATATTCTTGATAAGGGATGTAGCAATTTTCAGACTTTCTTCCAAAAGGGAGGTGTTCAGAGAAAGTTCTAAACATGCTAATGTGGTGAAAATTGGTTTATCCAGTGCCAGCAAGTGGTACAACAAACAATGTGCTTTTTGGCACGATCATTCACAAATGTGAAATACAGAATTTCCTTACATGTCATTCCCATCTCAAAGATCAGAGACTCATTGGGCAGCTTGGTGCCATCAAATTGTATCCTCGTTCCATTGGCCGCCATTAGGTCATCTGTGCGATCTCCGTTGAAGACACCTGGAAAATGATGGAAGACACGGAGTGTTAGTCACCCATAGAAGATTATTTATTCTTTTTCAAATCTCAAACTTTTTTGCACAATTTTTCACCAATTTTTTGTAGCATGGTCCATGGTTAAATGCGTCCAAGGTTTGTGATGTGATGCATTTCTACAAAGCTGTTAATGTGACAATATGACAGGAACTCTGGGCCTGATTTTGAGTTTGATGGACAGATAACTCCATCACAAATGTGAGGATATCATATCTGCCTTATTACGAGTGCATTATACCCTATGGTACTTTCTAAAAAGTCGGAGCAGCTATCTATCATGTTTATGATGGAGTAACCTGTCCTCCAAACTCTAAATCAGGCCTTTGTGACTAGGGAAGATAGGCCTCCATGATGTGTCACTCAGTTGATTGCAGGTATTACACTCACCACCATCTAAGCAAATTGATAGGGGGTGCACCTCTCTGGCTGACTGAAGCCTTCTCATCACAACACTGACAGTACTCCTGCCTAGAGAAGATGCACCTTTGGGTAAGAGTAAGCACTTATCAGGCTCTGACACTGGAGGGAAGTGTGAAAGGCCCTTGGCTGGATAAAAGGAAGTTGTTCACAATAGACAACTGCGCGCGGATAGCCCGGCATAAGCATCTGGTAGCAGCTGTTAGCAGAGAAAAGATAAGGACCAATCGAGTCACACATAGAAGGCTGTGACGGGAAAGTATAGTGTTGGAAGCACCACCTTAATTGCAACATAGATTCCTGCAGCACGTAAATGGTGGTTTTGCATTGCCTGGCCTGCTGGTAAGGTGTTTCTGGAATCAGGGAAGGCAGAGACTCCACAAGCAGAAACAAAGAGCTACCACATTCCCTAAATATTATCAGGGAACTGAGAAATAGGTGTAAGGAGCCTTCACCAACAGTTGGGACCTGCACTGTTACTTCTCAACTCTAAATGAGTCACCAAATTCTGTTTTAGTCATGCATTGCATCCTTCAAAAATTTACTTTGATTATTCATTTGCAACCAGCAAATTGGAGGTTTAAATCAGCAACGGCAGTAGGTAAATACCACTTTTAATATAGTACTGACCTTGAGTCTTTTAAGGCCCGGGCTTACTCAAAAATTGCAGCCATTTGGTTCTCATGAAAGCAAGCAGTGCTACTGCATGGAAAGGCTACCCTAACAGTGGTGTTCTTTATAAAAACAGGTTCTGGTTAGATCATTAGTGAGACAAAATAACAGACATGCCAGCCCGCCCATGACTTGTGCCCGCTTACCCAGAAGTCCTTCAGTTCTGTTTTGATAAGAGTTGTCAAAGCTTGTGACAAAGGCCAAGGCTCCCAGTCTCGCTGAGACTGTCACGGATATACCACCATCAAATGAGGCTCTGCTTTCATTTTGTTCTGTTACGCCCAGAAGAACCTTATCAAAGTATGTGGCATCTTGACAAAAACAAAGAAAACACAATGCATCATTTCATAATTTTTAGGTTCTGACAAACCTAACATCTCTCTCTGTTACATGTCTAACAATGGACGTCTGTTCACCTGTTCAATACAGGGTTGATCATGTACCCTAAACTTTTGTGTAATGCATCCTGCTCGAGAGTAAGAGCAATGGCATAATTTGCATATATTTACTGTATTTAGAGTGCTTTCTGATGCACACAGGAAGACCCAGAACATCTCTGAGTGTAGAGGAGAAGAACATAGACCAAGATGTAAAGAAGGGAAGAGACAGACAGGTGGGACCAGCAAGATAGGAGGGGAGAGCAGTGGAACTGAGTTCCAGAGAAAGGTAATTTGAATAGCATGTTCCTAATGGCTTTCCTGAAAGAGATCAGCATCCTGAGGAAGTTGGGCACATACTTTGGACATTTATGACAGTGAATGTGCTGTCATTAGTGTTGGTAAATCAAAACAGATGGAGGTTGGCCCCTTTCAAATGTTTTTTAGGAATGCAATGGAAGATCTTCACAGACAAATAATGGGGACTTAAAGGTGAAGAACAGGTTATTAAATTTAATCCCAGCTCAGAAGAGAAGTTAATAGAAATATCTATGAAACCGGCTGCATTCTATACATATTGAAAGAAAATACATTGGACATGAGTGAGGCTCAAGTAAATAAAATTGGCATCGTTTGTCTGGAGAGGATTATAGAGCTGACAATCACTTGTGAATGTGAGAAGAACTGTTTGGAGCATCCATAAGGAAGACTACTTAAATGAGAAAATTAGGATACAAAGTAGATCACAGTGGCATGAATAATGTCTGAAGCTGGAAATGGAAAATGCAAAATGGTGTCTATTTCACAATTGAGGAGTGAATTTTAGTCCAGTGGATTTCTGACCGATATTTCAACCCTCTCATAGTTACTGATTGTGGCCACACCGGTGTTGCTCGGATGTGAATTTACTTCAAACAAATGAAAAGGCAAGAGGCGTTTGGCAAAACAGGAACAAATTGGTTTAATTAAACGCAGTGGGAGGGAGAGTCTCGACAGAATGCGTCTGAAGAAAGTCTCTCATTGTGCAAAGTTTCGGCTGGCAAAATATACATCTTGTGAGGTACAATAAAACAATTCTGCATTCTTGAAAAAAGCATTGGAGTCATAAATTAACAAGTTTGGGGATCTGATAAGGACACAGATGGCTCTTGACCTCGGGGAGAGCTAGTGTGGGCCAGTGCGTATGAGTCCAGCTGTCTGGTGTGGGGAGTGTGTGAGCACTACGGGAGGTGTGCATGTCGTGTCCTGATTGGCTAAGTGTTTCTCTCTACATGTGGTATTTTTGGGGAATGTGCACCTTTGGCCAAATGTGTTTTATTGGGTCCAATTTCCTCGGATCTATTTGTGGGGCAACTATCTATCTGTGGGTTTTCCCTGGATGCACGTTAGTCTTTGGGCTAAGTGTGGCCCCATCTGTGACCTGCCACTCGACAGGCGTGGTTTGGGGTTGCAGGTCCTGTCTGACCACGTATCTGTGATTCGGGGGGGTTGATGGGAAGGTCACCTTGGGTGAATCCGAAAGTAATGATACAAGTTCAGTAGAACTTCTGAAAATAATATGGCAGTCATTGATATCATTTTTTCCGACATTCTCAGCATTGTGCGTACAGTTGTTAGATCGACATTGTCTTTACTAATATTGATGTAGTTATGCCTGCCTAGATCATGGTGTACATCGACATTGTTTCTACTGGTAACAACACTGTTATATGTGCATGGATTATATCATACATTGACATTGTTACTGCAGTATCAACACTGCTGTGCGGACAGAGATTATGGCATACATTGACATTGCATTTATGGCTATTGACATTGTTATGCGGCCCAGATTATGGCATACGTTGACATTGCATCTATTGATATTACAACCACATAACCTCCCCAGCACTTTTCAAACATTTTATACATTTAACTGTATCAGTGTTGAGTTCCAAGCAGGGGGTAGTGTATGGAAGATTGACTGGTGGAGTGCACTGCTGGTTGACAGCGAGGGGCAGCCTCTTGTGGGTAGATTGCTGAGGACAACCCATTTGTAATAACAGTAACTTGTTGTTTCTAGTTAACCCTTTGCATATCTGGATGCGGAAGGAAAAGGTAATTGGGAAAAATAAAAGTAACAGTAATAACTTAGCCCAACTGTAACGGCACAGGACCACCCAGTCCATAGATGTAAAGCTGTCATGCACACTGGAAGCCACTTATATCCTTTGCCTTGTGGAATGCACAAGGTCTGCACTTGGTTCTGGATGTAACCCAGCTCACATAAGTTGTGTGTGAGGGAGAGTTCTACCAAGTCTCTTCGTTCCTCTCTGCTGCCAGTACTTCACCTCCCAAGGGACCCGACTCTACTGGTAACTCACTATGGAAGTCTCTGGAAGTCATTCATTATAGTGTCCCAGCTAGCTGCAATGGGGATTTTAAGGAGGCAGAGAGTTTCTTCTCTATGTAGGGTAATACTTTCAGCCTTTGACCACACCAATAGTGAACATCTCCAGGGTAGTGGAGAAGGCGGTTCAGGAGACTTTCACCTCCTCGTGATTAAGCGTTTAGCCACCAGTAAACAAACGTTCAAGAAACATGAAGTCACCCTCTGTCGCTTACTTCTAGGGAATAGGTTTAATATGCATTCCTCCCAGGTGTGAGTCATAGTGAGTCCAGTACAAGAGGATAGAGTGGCTGTGTTGGACTTGGCCCTGTTTGCAGGGTCATCCCTGAACTTTTTGCCTTCCTCCTGTATTTTGTCTGACCTGTTTTGTTGGTTTTATGACTCTGGGCACTTTACCACTGCTGATCAGTGCTAAAGTGCATATGCTCTCTGTTGTAAATCGTTGTATGGATTAGTGATTCCATGATTGGCTTATTTGATTTACTTGTCAGACCCTAGTATAGTGCACCATGGGTGCCCAGGGCCTGTAAATCAAATGCTGCTAGTGGGCTTGCAGCACTGGTTGTGCCACCCACAGAAGCAGCCTGTAAAGTGTGACTCAGGCCTGCCATTGTAGAGCCTGTGTGCAGTCTGGGACTGCCATGCTGACTTGGCAAGTGCACCCACTTGCCAGTTCCTAAACCTTCCCTTTTCTACATATCAGGCACCCCTAATGTAGGCCCAAGGGCAGGATGCATTGTATGTAAAAGGTAGGACATGCCCTGATGTGAGTGGCATGTCCTAATAGTGAATTACAGCCAATTTCGTTTTTCACTATTGCAAGGCTATCTGTTCCCATAGGCCAGAATGGGCAGTTTGGTTATAACATCTTATAATCCTTAACTGACCCTAGGAACAAGATAGAAAAACAAATTTAGTATGCCTGAACTCAGAATGTTAAAATACATCTTTTAGTGTGGGTGATTTTTACATTCTGTGTTTGAAAATACCACTTTTAGAAAGTAGGTATATTCTTGCCTAACCTTCCAGTGTGCCTCTGCTAAGGTTGTGTATTCACTGTCTGGTTTGTGAGTGACAGGGGACTGGAGAGGGTCTTGGCTCCAGCAGTCTGATGGGTCAGGGCTGGGCTGAATAGGACCCACATAGAATAGAGAGTATGGGGAGGAGTTTTTCCTTTCAGTGACCTGAGCCCACATAGAATAGAGAGTAGGGGGCGGGGATTTCCTTTCACTCCCCTGAGACCTCATAGAATAGAGAGTAGGGGGAGGAGATTACCTTTCAGCTACCTGGGCCAGGTCTGCTCTCACACAATGCTGTCTCCACCTCCTCCCAGGAAGCTGCACAGAACTGGTTTTGGTCAGGCACAGACACTCTCTGCCTTCAGAGACAAAGGATTTCTTGGTATAAATATGGGGACCCAGACCCCAGAACTTTAGATCACTTCTGGGAAATCAAGAGGAACCTTTGATGAGGAGGAGAACCAGGAAACTTAAGGAGGAGACTGCCCCTGTGCTGTGTGCTGTTGGGGTTGGCCTGCAGTGGTTACTTTATTGCCAAAGAAAGGAGAAAAGGACTGAGTGTGCTTTCATCATCTTGAAGAAGATCTCCAAGGGCTTGAAACTTGAGCTTGCCTCCTGCCTGAAGTCTCAGGGATACAAGACTTCACCAACCAGCTCCCATGAATTCCCTTGCTGGGAATTCTACCTGCAAAGAGGTGCCTGCTGTTGTGTTGGGCCCTTTTGAAGACTGCGTGTCGCTGGGAGCTGGTAGCGCGACTCAACGGAGGAGAAGCGTGTCGCCGCCGCAGCAGTTGCCGTCGCATCATCGCCGAGGCGCGGCGCATCACCGGAGAAGCGTGCCGCAGAGGTCGCCATCGCATCACCGGAGAAGCGGGCCGCCGCCGCAGCTGTTCGCCCTCGCATCACCGCCGAAGCGCGGCGCATCACCGGAGAAGCGTGCCGCCGCCGCAGAGGTCGCCGTCGCATCCCCGGAGTAGCATGTCGCAGGGCCTGTCGCGGCTCAGAAGTTCACTGTGTCGCCGCAAGGCCGTCGGGCGTGCACGCATTGCATCAACATTGTCGCATCATAACCAAGACGCCATTTTGTCGCATCGCACCGGATCGTCATCGCATCGAGGCGCCATCTTGTCGCATCGCACCGGAACACATTAAGAAACCGACGCATCAACTCCCCGCACAGTAAGGAAGCGAGCATCAACTCCCCTGCGCAGCAGTAAGGAACCGACGCATCCACTTCCCTGAGTGTAAGGAACCGACGCATCACCTTCCCTGCGACCCTTTTGTTTGTATTGCGTGACGCATCCAAGGTACTTTGAGAGTAAAGTGTCGCATTTACCATCTACAGTGAACTAAGCTATTTCTACCATTTTAAAGACTCATTTTTGGATTATAGTATTGTGGATGTTTGTCGTTCTGATCTTGTGTTAAGTCTAGTAAAGATTACCTATTTTTCTAAACTGGTGTGGTGTCCATTTGTAGTGTTTTCACTGATTTACTGTAAGTGTTCAAAAATGCTTTACACACTGCCTCTGAGATAAACCTGCCTGCTCGTGCCAAGCTACCAAGGGGGTGAGCAGGGGTTATTTAGGAGTGTAGCCCCTTACCCTGACTAGACGCAAGGGTTCCTATTTGGACAAAGGTGCAAACCATTGCCAACTAGAGACCCCCAAATCTAACAGGTGTGACTGACCGCCAGTATGAGGCGAGGATCAGCAGGACCACTTCATGTGGAGATGGTCCACATCTAGAGTGTTACTGAAAAGACAAAGGGCCCCCTGATACCAAAGTGAAGTACACCTAGACAGGGAAATACATACTGTAAAATGTTCTAGGGCTACTTCAAACAACCAAGCTAGAACATGATTATGTTATTAATCATGGAAGTGACACTAGAAATAGAAAAATAGAAAAATATTTATTATGAAATAGATTCATTAAAAAAAGTTTCTAGATTTCATATACATTTTGTTGTATAGAAAAGACGTGTACAACATACTATCCATGAGATTGTATTTATCATGTGTACTGTAATGTTGTTTGTCAGACAATCAATCAATTTATTATGCTGACAATGTGTACAAAATAATATAGTGAGGTTTGTGTGAATGAATGGATGAGTGACAACAGATAGTATGTTGTACACGTCTTTTCTATACAACAAAATGTATATGAAATCTAGAAACTTTTTTTAATAAATCTATTTCATAATAAATATTTTTCTATTTTTCTATTTCTAGTGTCACTTCCATGATTAATAACATAATCATGTTCTAGCTTGGTTGTTTGAAGTAGCCCTAGAACATTTTACAGTATGTATTTCCACATCTAGAGTGTTGCATCTGGGGCATGTTGCATCAGTGCAGTGGAAGTAATGGTTAATTTTAGCTGAGGTGAGATATGTTCTTTTGTGATGTAATATTAAATTTGGCGAAAACGGGCATTCCTAGGAATCCTATTAGGACTTTCCAATATTGAAGCCCATTCCTTGTCTGTGCAGGGGCGAGTCAGGTCCATCTCCCAGAACTGTCTTAGGGGGTAGAGAGACACCACCGTGTGATGATGCAGCGATGCAGTGAACCATCTGGTGAGGTGTCTACCCGTTCCTACTACATGCAGGTATTGGACAGTGAGGTGAGCCTGATGTTCAACTGTCATGTCTCCCCATCAGCGTCCCAAGGCTGCAATTAATGAAGCGTGCAATAAAAACTGACCCGGGTGTAGGCTGTCTTCCTCCACCACTGTATCGTAAGATAGCAGGACGCCGTCACGATATAGGTCGCCCAGTGTTTGGAGACCAGCCTCCCACCATGTAGACAGTTCAGTGGATGTGGTAACTGTTGGGCCTTGGGGTGTGACTAATATGGGTAGTGCCGGCACATATGGGGTTGTCATAGGTGTAAGGTATAAACTTCTGCAGTAGCAACGGTGTGCAACTCCAAGTATTAGAGAGTCTGGTGGCCTACCCCGGGTGCAGGGGTGAAACTGTCGGAGCAGTGCTTGGAGTGACCAGGACGGTGAGTTTGTGGCTGTGTCAGAGAGCTGGAGTCCCGCCATCCACCTGGCCACCCATTGAAGCTGGCAAGTGAAATAGTTTTGCTCCATATTTGGGACTGCTAGACCTCCCTGATCCGTGGGCAAATATAGCTTAGAGAGCACTACTCAACAACGGGAGCCGCTCCAGATGAATTCCCTCATGGTGCTTTCAAATCCGCAAAAGGAGGGTGCGAAATGGTAAGGCAAGTTAGTGAAATAGTATAGGAGTCTCTGTAGGACTACCATTTTAAGTTGCGCTATCCGACCGATAACCGATAGGGGGATGGTGAGCCAGAAAACCATCTGGGATCTAATAGCCATCACCGCTCTAGTAAGGTTGCCCTCCAGCAGGCCAGCTGGTTGATGATAAATCCTAATTCCTAGGTATCAGAATGTATTAGGTTGCCATATTATGGGGACACCACTCAGTGTCAGGGCAGGGTCGGGACATGTTGGTATGAACGAGAATACACATGATTTCGCCCAGTTTACCTTCAAGCCAGAGAGGGCAGCAAAATCGGTAAGCATGCGAGCTAGTGTAGAGGGGTCCAACCGCAAGTCTCAAAGATATAGAAGGAGATCATCTGCGTAGAGAGATATGATGTGGGTGCCATCTCCTTGGGGAATGTCCCATCCGGCCTCGCACTCCAATAGCGGCTGTGAGCTGTTCTATAGCTAGGGAAAAAACAGAGGGGACTGTGGGCATCCCTGGCGGGTACTGCGGTACACTGGTATTGGGTCAGATATGTAGGAACCCGTCTTCACACTGGCAGTCGGCGCAGAATAGAGCAGCAGAACCAGGCGAATAAACCGGGACCCAAACCATAGCGAGGCAAGGTGGCAAAAAGAAAATCCCATTCCAGAGATTTGAAGGTTTTTTCCAAGTCAAGCACCAGACAAGGCTAGGGAGGTGTGGAGTAGTTGGAAACACGGAAGAAGCGCCACAGGTTGATTGAGGTGTTACAAGCTGGGACAAACACGTTTGGATCCGATTGTACCAGTGATGGAACTAGCGGCATCAGTCGATTGGAGAGAATCTTGGCTGACATTTTATAGTCCTTGTTGAGTAAGGCTAAGCACAGAACAGTGGGATACTTCTCTGGTATAGGTAGAGAGAGCAGGAGTGCCTCACGTAGCAACTCAGGAAGGGTGGAAGCCATGAAAGCATCAGCGTATAAGCAGTGAAGGTGAGGGGCCAAAACTGAGGTGTATGTTTTATAGTATTCGGCAGGTAGGCCGTCCGGTCCGGGGGTCTTACCCGACTCCAGTGTATGGATGGTCTCGCAAATTTCAAAGAGCATGATTGGCTCTTCCAGCTCTTCTCACTGAACGGGGGAGATAGTATGTAAGCGTATTGTTGAGAAGAATTCCATAAGGTGATCTGGTTTGGGCCTAACAGTGGATTTATAGAACGAGGTATAGTGGCGTGTCAATTCAGCTTGTATTTCATGTTGTGTGTGCAGAAAGTGCCCCTCTTGAGCGTGCAGCGATAAATGGGATGCCAGGCTGTTCCTGGTATACCAAACACGCCAGGAGTCGTCCCATGTGGTCTGATGCCACATGAGTGCGTGCAGAGTGTGCAGTGTAGTTTAAACAACGCAAGCATTCAAGTAGTGTGGTGTGTTCTCTGCGCGCACATATTCTGGCTGTGTAACCGACTGTGTTTCACGATGTAAAAGTCTACGTTCTATTTTGGCGATGGTGGCATCCAACCACCTGCGGATGTTCCATGTGATACCTAAGCTCTGCCCCCTGATGGTAACTTTAAAGGCATCCCATTCAATCAGCTTATCGGTGGCCAAGCTGGTGTTAAGGTCAAAGTATTCTGCTGTGGTGGTGCCAAGGGACTCCCTAAATGGCGGGTCCTCCAGTGCTGTCGGCTGGAGGCGCCACTTGGGTATGGCAGGGACTTCCACTTCCCATGCCAATGTTAGGAATTGGGAGTTGTGGTCTGAGTGCGTGCGACTCATATAGTTACTTTGTCGTACAATAGGAAGGAGTGCAGTTGACCCCACTATGCGGTCGAACTGTACATGTAAGTTATGAGGTGAAGAATAAAAGGAGTAGACTCTTATGGCAGGCTTGTGACTATGCCATAAGTCCATTAGGGCCCAGTGCTTCAGCCAGTCATTCAATAGACTGTGGAAACCGTGCGTGGCAAAGGAGGGAAGGACCGGTCCAGGGTAGTGGTGAGAAAAGAGTTAAAATCCCCACCTAAAAGCCACGGGATCCCACTCCAGTTAGATAATGTGTCAGATAATTTTTGTAAGTATAATGTCTGGTCCATGTTGGGGGCATATATTGCTCCTAAGAGAATCTGCCTGCCATCCAGGAGACTCCATATAAATACATATCTACCGTCTGTGTCCGTCGCAACATCTTCCGTCACAAATGGAGTCCCCAGCCTCACCCACACAAGCACTCCCCTGGCGTAAGAAGAGTAATCAGTGACAAACACCTGGTACCCCTATCGTCGATGAAGGTGATCAGCCTCAACGAGTGTCAGGTGGGTCTCCTGTAACAATGCTATGTGAGTGGATTTATGCTTAAGGTATGAGTACACTGCGTATCGGTGTGAGGGTGTGTGCATGCCCCGCACATTCCAGGTGACTATGTTAGTGTGGGCCATGATGGTATCTTAACAGTGTCACGCTTACACTTCTCCCACACCCGAACAAGGGGTCCTGTTCCATGTGAAGGTGCCAGTGAGCCAGAGTAGACAGTGGGCCAGGCAGTTGAAGGCAACAGGGCATAACTTTGAGAAAATAATAAGAGGGGAAGGAAATCTCAATACATAGAACATTACTAAGGGAAAAGCGCAACCGACAACCACCCAAACTGCTGAACTAGTTGTGGCAACTACTGAATGTGTCGGTTGAGGCGAGGGACCTAGGGGTGTCTCAAGTCAGCAGCACATCACCCCTAGTATGTAGGTTATTGTATATCAGCAAGTAGCACTTGTTAACGATAAGTTACAAAACTTTCGAAACCAAAATCCCGCCCATGTGACAATTCAATGCGACCTGTGCCACAACTTGACCCCATCACTTGGAGCACAAGCGTAAATAACATTTACTTGTATGAAATAGTGTAGGAGGACATTAGTTCAGTGTAGGGCAACTGCTGCTGCAATTGTAATTAGTGGCAGAGATTCAAATAATATCATCTACTGTTTGCGGGGTGATAGTTGGTGGAGTTGATGTTTCTGCTCTTGACCGGCAAGTGTTAGAGGAGCCGTCATCGCTGAGGGATTTCGTGGAGCCAACATCATGATCAACGCTGGAGGCATGATCCCACATCATGGATGCCATGTGTAGGGCTTGTCTTCGCTCCGCCAGCACTTGTTCCAGATTCAGTACAGCCTTGGTGGCGGGAGGGTGGGATTTTCACCTATTTTCCCCTGCCATGTCAGTGCCTTTTCCTGGTGGACTGTCCTTCTTTCGATTCAGCAGAGGGTGAGCAAAGGCAACGCAACCATTTACCTAAACCCAGTCCCAGACTTCTTCAGGAGAATAAAAGAAATGAGTATGTCCATCCAGTGCTAATCGAAGGCGGGCAGGGAACAACAAGTAGCGTATATCCAGCTTGCATAGACGCCTTTTGACCGCTTGAAAGGAGTTCCTTTGTTATCGGACTGCAACTGTATAGTTGGGAAGATCATTATTGAGGCATTGTTCACCTTAATCTCCTGTAGCTTGCGCAATTCATGTAGAATGGTGTCACGATTCCTATAGTTCAGCAAGCAAAACAGAAAAGGTCTAGGATTAGTGCCGGGTGATGGCCTTCGTGACCCGGTGAGCCTGCTCAACTGAGAAAAAGGGCGTGAGTGTAGCATCAGGTAGGAGTGTATGGATCCAATTTTTGATGTAAGCCACAGAGTCCTGGCCCTCTTTCCCCTCCGGTAGCCCAACCACCTGTATATTGTTTCTGCAGGAGTGGCCCTCAGCATCTTCCACCCTGTGCTCCAAGGTGTGAACCCGTTGTACCAGGGGCTGTAGCAGGGTGGTGTGGTCACGAGCTATTGGCTGGAGTTCAGTCAGTATGAGTTTGGCATTTCACACTTTATCCGTGAGCTTCTGGTGGTCTGCATATAGGAGATTGAAGTCTGCTGTGACTATTGTTCCTGCCTTCCAGCGATGTGCGCGTCAATTTGAATGTGGCACCAATCTTCTCCACAGACTGCAAGACCATATCCAATTTGGCGCCTAATGACTTGTCAGCAAGGGGCGACTCAGCCCACAAGTGTGTCTCATGCTGCAGCTCCATAGACAACTCGGTATGGGACTTGCTGGGTGGGACGGCTGAGCAAAGGAGAGCCATGGTCAGTTGTTGGGCGTTAGGCATCAGAGGGGCCGATGCTAGGCAAGAATGTGTGAGGAACTACGATGCTCCACTAGTTAGCAGTGCATTATTATCGCAGTCTCGCAGTTTCCTTTGCTGTTGAGCCAGTAATGAAAATCATCTGCCACCCTCGTCACCAGCTCGCTGGCATGGTTGGAAATGAGTAATAGCGCTGCGAGTGTCGTGGGGAGGAGTGGGGTCCACGCGCCCCAGGTTCTAGTGTAATCAAGGCGGGGTGTCACATGGGGCAGCATGGCAAGGCTAACGAGTCAGAGTCAGTAGGTTCGACCCATTTATAGGTGTCAGCAGGTGTTATGCCCAGAGGAGATTCCAGTCACCTTGTTTGCTTTCCAATGGTCAAAGGGAAATTGCAATGTGATTGGGCTATAAATCTGCGTACGTGTGCTTATTGCTTGCAGTCCACATGTGGGCCCGCACGGACAGGCACGGGCAGGCAAATATGGTCCTGGGCTTGGTCAGGGGTAGTGGCTTGTGAACAGATGCAGGACAGCAACAAAAGCGCCAACGGGAGAGAAAGCCAGGTTATGCCGGACGTGCTCCACTTCAGACACCGCACAGCTCTAGTTTGCACAGTTAAGGCCTCACACAGTAGAGAAGGCCCTGCGGACGGGAGAAAAGCAGCTCCGCTGTACTCAGCATGTCCAGCTGCAATGACCTGCTTGGGCTGAACCAAGGTGGGCCCCCATGGGCACGGAGCAAGCCACGGGTGCCAAAGGCAGCAGATCGTGTACTCGTGGGCGGGAAGCCTGCGCCGACACCACCCTTGTGCCCTTGCCCACTCACCGGTTATCAGCAGCGGCCCTGTTGATGTCCAGGCCAGGGCGTAGCTACATAGGCACTGCCACAAAGGATCACCAGAGGGTAATCCACCACGGCACGTGGCACATCACATTAGTTTCCGACTCTCCTCTGCGGAACCTAGGTGCGACACGGTCTCTGGGTTCCCGAGACGAGTCCCAGCCGGGGGCAGGTAGTCGCTCGGTGAAGACTGCATCAGTGCTCTTGCTTCATGCCACCTCTTCCCCGCAGTCGGTCCGCCATTTCTGGGACTCAGTGATGCCCACCCCATCCCAGGGGAGGCCCCAGCAGCTCCAGAGCCGATCAGGCCAGCAGCATCATCCCACTCGGCCGGCCCAAATGGAGGCCTCCATGGGGTTTCGGGCAGGTTTGCCCAGTGCTTAGCGGGGGACAGTTCAGGGCAAGCAAAATAGTCTGGAGGTACAGTCTCTAATATGAGTGCAGGCAGCACCACCGTCCCAGGCCGCATGCCCACACAGCGGCCCAGGTCCCATCTCGACCTCCCCTCCAATTCCACACTAGAGGGACTGGAGATTCGGTGGTAGAAGGAACTGGTGGGCAGTCACTCCAGGAAACAGATGAGTCAGGTTTAGGCTGCAAAAAATGTCTCTGAAAAAGTGGTTGGAAAAGTCAATTTGTAGTCTGTGTTACATGAGGGATTGGCCTCTTGAAAATCCTTTTGAAAGATTTTATCGAAGGGCTGGCGGACCGCAGCAGTGTTGGTGCACTTGCAGCTCAATCGCAGACCTGTAGGATAAGAGCTGTGCATTGCAGGTTAGCTTGGAAAAAACACATTGTTAAGCAATCGCTTGGAAAATTCCTGTGTTTACATTTTACCGATGCACTGGATGTTTTTACTGTGAGCAAATTGTTTCCTAGTGGGGTACTGAAAGGAGGATCTATGATTTTAGAGGAATGGTGAGTTTAAGCTGATTTAGAAGGTGCTGGATATTAGGGGATTTGTGAGTCTTAAATTGTTTTAATGCTGTTTGTATTTTGGATTACCCCCTCTCCTTGCTATGGTGGGGACAGCGCTCTTTCCCTGTGGGCTGCTCCATATAAAAGTGTGGTGTTTTGGCTGGTGCAGGGGTGTCTTTTTGACCTGCATGTGCTGCGTGCAATTGCGAGTGGAAGTGGATGTTTGAATTTTAGGCCAATGTTTCAGTTGACACATCCCTAGGGTCCCTGCATGTGGCTTGGAATTTGTTTTTTCTCTAATTAGGTTCAGTTGCTGGGCTATGCTCTTCTTCTGAAAGGGTTGAGAATCTTTGGGCTGTTTTTAGGCTGCATTGTGCAGGTCCCGGTGGGCGTTTTCCTGTGTTTTTGGGCATTGCTAATTTTAACAAGGGATACCGGAGGTGATCGGAAGGTCGTGTATCACACCCAGGGGTAGTGCATACCGACTGCCTGATGCCCAGCGGTCATAGTGCAAAAAATCCACCTTCTCACTTCTTTTAGATACTTCCAGTGTTAAGAAACCGGCAGTCCCTAAGAAAACCAACTTGACTAAAAAATAAGATCAAGGTGGTAACCCCATGTAACACACCAAGGGCCGGAGAGTACCGTTGTGTCACGCCCAACAGTTCAGGCAAAATAAATAAGTAATCCTCTATAACACACCAATGGTCAGGGGTGTACTGTTGTGTCACACCCAACAGTTCAAGCTAAAAAAAGTAACCCTATATAACACACCAAGGGTCAGGGGTGTGTGGTTGTGTCACGCCCAATTGTTCAAGCTAAAAAACTGTAGGTATGTTCACCTTTCTCTAGCGTGCTGACTAGGGAAAAAATGATCTACTCGATCGTCCTAGTTTGCCATACGCCACATGCTGGGACTAAGGCTCAGATGTAATCTTTTACCCTGTGATGGCAGCCTTCGGATGGACCTCCGCCCTGCGGATTCAGCAGAACTTCTAATCAATTATGGTGTCTGCTAACAGGTCTTGTTTGCGTTGATGTGAATCTGTTCTGGCAGGGGTCCTTGTCCTTCGCAGCAGTCAGGCTTGATAAGAAACAAGTTACTTACCTATAACTGTAGTTCTCTAGTATTGGAATCTTTCATAGATTCACATGCTTGAATCATTCCCCGTCGTCGAGATGGGAGCCCCCGGTATTAATAAAAGTAATGTCCTATTAAAGATAGAACCTAAGGCCCTAGGCCTTAACATTTTTGTAACATATCTCTGTCCTGTAGTAAAAAAGGACCAAACTTGAACCAGCCAATCAGTAGACACCACCCTGTAGAACCTTCCTAAGAGAAGCTCTAGTCCCACAGATTTTTTCAAGCACAAGTGCGTAAAGATAGAAAAAACTGAGATATCAAATTGAGCCTTCTCCAAGGGAGGTGGGCGGGTCGCATGTGAATCTATGAAATATTCCAATACTGGAGAACTACAGTTACAGGTAAGTAACTTGTTTCTTACTCCAGTATTGGAACTTTCAGAGATTCATATACTTGAATCAGAGTAGCTAGCAGTGAGAAAACACATTTTCGTGTCATATAGTAACCGCAGATAGGCACTCAAATTAGTACTGTCTGTATACTTTAATAAACTCATAAAGAAACATCATTAAAGTCATAGAAAGTAAACATGTATACCATCGAAAATGTGAGACAGTCGAGGATGGCGGGAAGAAAACAGAGTAAAAGAAGGCTCACCTGATTGAAAAAGATGTCTGAGAACCGCTTGTCCTACTGCCACATCTCACTTATTCACAGCGTCCAGGCAGTAGTGCTTGGTGAATGTGTGCGGCGTTCTCTAAGTCGCTGCTCTACAAATGTCCGGCAGGGACACTCCTGCAAACAGTGCTGTAGACGTGGATATTGCTCTAGTAGAGTAGGCACGCACTCTTGACATCAGAGGGTGGCCCGCTTGCTGATGACAGAAAACAATGGCACTTGATATCCATCTGGAAATGCTCTGTTTAGTAACAGGGAAACCTTTCCTAGGTGCAGTGTCCGCTATAAAAAGTTAGTTCGACTTGCGAAATGACTTCGTCCTGTTCAAGTAAAATTTCAGGCACCTTTTAACATCTAGAGAGTGTAGAGCACGCTCTGCTGCAGTCTGTGGGTTTGGGAAGAATGATTTCAAAACAATCGGCTCATTGAGGTGAAAGTCTGAAGGAACTTTGGGGATGAACTTGTTTTTTTTTCGTAGAATAACCTTGCCAAGTTTGAATTGTAAGAAAGGCTCTTGGGTAGTAAAGGCCTGCAGTTCACCAACCCTCCTTACGGAAGTGAGAGCTTGGAGGAGAGCCACCTTCCAGGGTAGGAACTTCATATCCGTCTTGTGAATCGGCTCAAAAGGATGTTTCATTAGTTGACTTAGCACCGTGTTCAGCTGCCATGTGGGTGGAGGTGCCCTTGGGGGGAACATCCTGAACAGACCTTTAAGAAATTGCTTGACCAGTCTACAGGACCACAGAGATGGAACATTAGCTGATCTGCGGAAACTAGAGATGGCAGCTAGATGCACTTTAATTGAAGCGTGAGCTAAACCAGAGCGTGCCAGGAGGAGCAGATAAGGCAAGACTTCCTCTGGAGGTGAGTGGAGAGGATCGACTTTTGAAGATGCACACCACATGCAGAACCTTTTCCATTTAAAAGAGTAAGTCCTGTTAGTGCTGTCTGCTCTTGCCAGCACTTGTCTACACTCCAGTGGGATCTTTAAGTGTTGGAATTCCTGGAACTCAGGAGCCAGGCTGACAATTTGAGATAACTGGGGTTCGGATGGCATACTTGCCCCTGGTTCATTGTCAAAAGAGACGAAAAAGGTCTGAGATGGATCGGAGGCTTGAGTGAAAGTAGGTGAAGTTCTGTGTACCAGTGCTGGAGCGGCCAGGCTAGTGCTATTAGAATGATCTTGCAGGGTTCCGCTTTCAACTTCTTCAGTACTTGTGGAAGGAGAGGAATGGGGGGAAAGGCGTAAGCAAATATGCTGGATCAAGCTATTGAAAAGGCATTCCCCCATGAACCCTGATGGTGATGCCAACTTGTGAAGTACCGGCATTACGCGTTGTCTGGTGTTGCGAACAGATCTATGTTCGGCTTGCCCCATTGGGAGAAGACGTTGTCGAGAGTGCTTTGATCCAATTCCCACTTGTGGCAGGTCGTTTTCAGTCTGCTCAACTTGTCTGCTATAACGTTTTGTTTTCCTGGAACGTACTCTGCTGATAGGTGCACCTTGTGATGAATCGCCCAGCGCCAGATCAGCTGGGCTTCCCGGGAGAGCAGGAGAGACCTCGTCCTCCTTGTTTGTTGAGGTAGTGCATTGTTGTGGTATTGTCTGTTCTGACAAGCACCGATGTGTTTTGGATTCTAGGCAGGAACGCTTGGAGCGCCAAGAAGACTGCTCTCAACTTGAGAAGATTGATATGAAGATATCGGTGGGAAACTACACACTTGCACTGGCCGCATGTTGCCTTTTGAATGGACAGTATATCTACTGCATCATTTTAAGAGGACCCCCGCCACTAGGGTAGTCTCAAGGTTCCTGGACTTGGGGATAGTGGTTGCTAAAAGGCTTCTCACTAAACGGTGGAAAGCTGAGGATCCGCCCCTTGCACGTGCGTGGCGCCATTCTTTAATAGCATGGGCCAAAGCGAAAAGCATCACCATCAAACGCGAAGAAACGTTGGGGCTGCGTAAAGAACCCATAGCAGCTCGTTGGGACGCCTTCCTGGACGCGCTACAGCGTGTTGAGGAGGGCGGATCTGGGGAACTAAGAGAACGCGCAGAAGGAGAACAGACACTGTGAACCATACACACCCATACACGATGCGCCATGGTACTCCATGAACACACAGGGATCACTTAAATGTCTGCGCGGACATGTGCACCACTGACGGGAGATAATGGGTGCTGGAATCATAAGGAAATGAAATGTACACATGTGTAGGGACAAGGGGATAAGACAACATGGGCTGGTCACTGTTTCTGTTTCGTTATTTGTTATTTCATCTGTACAAATCCCAAATTGAATTCCCTGGAAGGACTATTGCGAAACACCATAGTTGCCTCATTCGTACTTCATTGTCTAGGCTGTGACTCTACACAATGTGTGATAATGATTGGAGTACAGATGTCATCAACGCCTGCGTATAACAGTAGATGTTGAATGCATACAATTTGTGTGACACAGACTGTATACTTAATAACAAATAGATTCTGCAATGTACCGATGGCAAGTGGTCATACATGTATCTCGACCTGGACTTTTACTGAAATGACTGCTCTCACATGCAATTGTTACCTTCTTAACAATGTAAAATCAATAAAACAGATTTAAACAAAAAAAAATGAAGATATCGGTGGGAAGATGGCCATTTTCCGCTGACCTGCAAATCTTGGAGGAACGCTCCCCATCCCTCTAGGGATGCATCCGTTGTGATTACTAGAGGAGCAGCATGGGACAGGAACGGTAATCCCTGAGATAACTGGCAAAGTTGTTTCCACCAGTCCAACGCCACTATCATGGAAGAAGTGATTCGGATCAGATCGTCGAATGTGCCCTCTGTCTGCACCCATTGTTTGTTTAGAGCTTCTTGAAGAGGACGCATGTGGAGCCGGCAGTGAGGTATGAGGGGAATACAAGAGGACATCATTCCTAGGAGAGATTTGAAGAGGCGAACGGAAAGACACCTTCTTTTTTGGTCCCGTTTTGCCAATGATATCAGCCTTTGTTGTCTCTCCAAGGTAGGATATGCCTTGTTTTCCATGGTGTCCAGGATAGCTCCTAGAAAGACCAGCCGAAGGGATGGTTGCAGAATTGATTTCTCCACATTTAACGTGAGGCCTAATTTCCTGAATAGTTGCAGACAGGCTTTGGTGGATGTCCTTGCTGCTTCGTTAGTGGGGGCTTTGAGAAGTCAGTCGCCTAGATAAGGAAAAATTTGATGATGTTGTTGCCTTAGATAAGCTGCAACTGGCGCTAGACACTTCGTGAAGATGCGGGGAGCAGACTTTAGTCCGAATGGTAGAACACGTAATTGATAGTGACTGTCGGCCACTGTGAATCGTAGAACTTTTTTGTGTTTTTGGCATATGGGTATATGAAAGTATGCGTCCTGGAGGTCCAGGGACGCTATATTATCGTTTCCATTGAGGAGGTGTAGCACATCTTGAATAGAGATCATACCGAACAATTGTTTTTTGAGGAATTTGTTTAAGTTTCTTAGGTCCAAGATTGGTCTCCAATTCTTTATCTATTTTTGGATCAAGAAGAAACAGGAGTAGAAACCTTTCCCTTTTTGTCTGAGAAGAACTTGTTCTATTGCTCCTTTTTGCAACATGTTCGTTACTTTCATCTGTAAGAGACGCAGGTGCTTCTGAAAGCGGGGCAAAGAAGGAGTTGGTGGAGGGATCTTTATAAATTCCAAAGAGTGTCCGAATTGGATTAGATTCAGGACCCATCGGTCCGATGTTATGGTTTGCCACTGATGAAAATACTGGGATATTTTGCCGCCCACCGAAGATGGGATAGGTGGGAAAGAGGCCGACAGCTGTGGGAGGTCATTGGTGGCGACTGGTCTCCTTGCCCTGGCGTCCTGATTTTTCTCTAAAGAAAGTCTTGTTGTAAGCAGCCGCTGGTGGTTGGCGGTGAGTAAACTGGGGCCTATATTGTTGGGCGGAAGATGAATAGGCCGGGTAACGAGATTGTTGGTAGCCTCCTCTGTATGATTGGTAACCTTTTCCTCGGGAGCCACGAAAAGGCATTTTTCTGTATTGTAAAGTACCTAGCGACCTAGTCGTATCTGTGTTCTTTTTAATAGCTTGTAGAGCTTCAACGACGTGGCTGCCAAATAATTCCTCTCCGTTATAAGGCAGATCGAGAATCTTCGTTTGCATTTCAGGTCTGAATGAAGTGACTTTTAGCCTACCTTGATGCCTCAAGACCGCAGCTCCCGCTAGCTGCCGGAAACCAGTGGGCGCTACATCCATAGCGCAGTCTATTACTTCAGAGGCGTACTGCTCGCCTTCAAAAAGAATCTTCTTAGCATCCTCCCTGTACTCTGGTGGAAGTTTGTCCAGGAATGAAGTCATGTCCGACCACATTTGCCTATTATAATGGCCCAGTAAAGCCAGAGAATTCACAGCACGCACTGTCAAGGCTGACATAGATGAAAAACGCTTCCCGATGTTGTCCAGTCTTCTGCCTTCTTTATTGTTAGGAGCTGTCAGAGGAGCTGAAGGATTTTTAGAACGCCTCTGCGCTGCTTGCGAGATGACTGAATCAGGTTTTGGATGACCTGTTAAGCAGGCCGGAGCGTCATCCGGAGCTTTATATTTTTTGTCCAGCCTTGGCAACACAGGTGGGACAGTAGATGGAATTTGCATTATTCTCAATCCTTCCTTTCAAATGTAGTCAATATTAGGCATAGACCTTACCGACTTTTTGTAAGGTTCTTTAAAATCATGTAGAAAACAGTCCTATTGATGTACAGGCATTTGTAAATCAAAGCGTTTTGCCGCTCTTTCTAGAAGATTATAGAACCTTCCAATATCTTCCGGAGGTGAATACGCTTGAGGGAGAGAAAGAGATGCTGGGGTGAGAATAATGTAGGAATCCCATTCGTCCTGATGGATCTCTCCTTCTTCTCTTTCCATTTCCTCTTCTGAAGACGATAACTGTTGCACAGTAGTCACTTGAGGAGAGGGCTGAAGAATTGGTGACCCCAGCTGTGGAGGAGGAGAACGAACCCTTGCCTGAGGAAGGGAAGGCAGGGGAGGAGGAGGAGCCTGTTGGATACTCTCCTCTGGAGCATAAATTGTAAATCTGTCATCATATTTGAAGTAAGGTATACTACATCCTGATGCTGATACTGTTGCTGTGAATGGTAATACTGATAATCCTCGTCATCATCAGAATCTTCCTGATATTTAACATTAGGGTCCGATGGGCTTAAAGCTGTCCAAAAAGACTATCTTCCTCAGATTCCTCTTCTTCATCATCCTCTTCCAGAAATTGTGAGTGATGGCATAAGAGCTTGCACCTGGCTAGGTGAAGTTAAAGTTGGTGTAATCTGAATTTTTGCAACTTTTTGCAATTTTTCTTTTCTCATCGACGATGTCATCGACGAGCTCGTTGACGATTGCTGCTTGACAGCCAAACTTTGGATAGTTGACGGAACCTCTTTCGACGACAAGGGCTGTTTCTCCTGGTCCGTCAATGGAATCGCCTTCGTCGACAACGAACCGTCGGAGACAGGGATCTTCGTCGACGGTAACTGAGTGGATACCGTCGTCAATACCACCGATGACACTTCCGCCGTCGACAAAGACCGCCCCGTCGACGTATTCGTCGTCGACGACGCAATCAGGGTCTCCATCGACGAGATCGAGGACGAGAGTTGTGTCGTCGACAGACGGCCCGTCGTCGGGAATTTGCCTTTCGACGATGACGATGACCTCGAAGAAACAATCTGTTTCATTGACGATAAAGGTGCCTGACCTGACGACGATGTTGTCGTCAATGAAGACATCGACGCTGAAGAGACAGTGATGGTGGTGTTATGTTTCATATAGGTACCGTAATATGGGCCCAGGGAACGTTATACCCTTTCACCTATATCACTTTCCCTACAGTACACACTAACGAGCCTTTTTAGGACAAAACGCCTTATAAGGATTGAACGCCTTTAATGGACTGAACCTTTTACCTACTTCTAGGCCTGGGTGCAGAAGGAGGGTTTTTCCCGAACAATAGTGCTCTATGATTCCATCCTTAGACTGACACTGCTCGTATGAATAATTTATGAGAAACCAGGCAGGGGCTATACACCACCTTCCTACTATCTACGCACAAGGTTCATCCCATACGTCATCCTCATACCCAACAATGGCTAACACAAGAACAAGGGACAAAGGGACTCTACATACTTTTCTGTATAAATACAGCACCTCTTGCTATCAGTAGTTAGAGCGAACTGAGACTTCCAGGCCGACGCACTGACCAGAGACGCTGAGGCTCCTGCATGCAGTTGCTCCAGCTGACAGCGGTCTAACCATCCCTTGCGGGGTGTCCAACTCGAGACCACGACGAGGTCCCACTCTCTCATTATTCAGGTAATGGAGTTTGACTAAATCCTAGCGGGATTCTTGGCTCTTTAGCACCTACTCACATGCTAGGTACACTTAGGTACATCTAGACAAGCATCGTAGGAGTATGCGCTTTATCTTATAAATGCATTTTATATTCATGTATATGTTCATGACTATTGCAAAATGGTAGAACTGTACTGTTCCGTTCTATTCATTGTACTGCTGATCATATATCTCTGCTACTGTTTAACAGTTGTCGCAGCACATATATTTTACACTAGAAGAACAACTGTACAATAAATTCTTATTGTAAACACGCTCGACTGTTTCTTCTGTGTAACTCTCTGAGACGAAATGAGCAAGCACGAGTGACTGAGCGAAAGGTAGTACATTGTTTCCACGAGTCTGAGGAATCAGGGTTGTTGTGTTCTGAGGTTGCCAGAAACTAATCTCTCCCCGATAAGAGGAGAACTAGTGGCACTGTGAGCTAGCTAATGCGAACAAGGCTAACACACGCGGTGGGGGTACTCAGAATCAGTCTGCAACCAAGCCCGCAATGTGTGTTATCCGATAGCGCAGGTCCTGCATGGGTACTATAGGAACTACACTACATGGCGCCACCAATGTTTGGTTTGGTATTTAACAGTAGAATCTGAGTAGTTCAGTTGTGCTTCTTCTCAGAGACCCCCTACTCACAAACACCAGAGACGTCTGGAGTGGGTGGGCACAAAACTCCGCCACAGCTGAGTAGGCGAGATACCCTATTTATTGGCTGTTGGTTAATCAAGCTTGAAGGACATTTTTCCCAAAATTGTGCAAAACACCTAATCTTAATTTCCATTGGACAAGTTATTCCGTGTTTCTTAATACAATGACTACCGAAAACGGAGAGCTGACACAGGTACTTCCTGATTCAGAAGAAGGGGAAGATGCCGATGCAATACAGATTGCAGCTAATGTAAGACACACACTCACATTAAAACTCCTCAAACATGCTTTAACATCCAGGGGAGGTGTAGTGATATTCGTGATTGAGGCACACGAAGATTTTCAAACAGAGGTGTTCTATTCATGGGTTACATTCCCAGCAGCAAATGCTGTAACAAAAACTTTTCATTACTATACATATGAAGAGGTCCCAGTGGTTTACACTCTGTTTGAGGAGATTGAAATTCCGCTTACCTACCAGGAACATATTTTCTGGTTTAATGGCGCCCTACCCCACACAAGAAGAAGAGCAAGACTTGGTCCATTAGGAAGACCAGGAGCAACATGGCCAATATTAGCGACCTGTGCACCACATCCTGACATTGACACAATGCCACAGCTAGAATTGCTCGTTCAACACAAAGAGTTGATAAAACTTTACAGAAACATGACACAATTTGTCATGAGGACACTAGCGGTCCAACCATCAGTAATTACCCCAAATGCAGCTCATACACAGAGCACAGCTACTAAAATTACTCCACAAACATTACACGCGGTAATGGGTAAAATGCCCACAAAACGTGAACAAATTCCTTTCTGGGTAGCACAGAAAATAACCCAGTTAGGAGCAGTATTCCCAAATACCACACCATTTGAAAAACACAGAATGTTAACAATCTGCTTGCCCATGGGGATTACACCACAGTTAGAGGATTGTACCTCTTGGGGTACAGTCTTTGCTGCCATATATACCAGAACGCATGATATACCATCCTTAGCTGTAATACCAGATGTGTTAAGACAAATACAGAATGAATACGGAGCAGAACCTGCTCTGAACCTAGGGATGAAGTTACTAAATAACTTTGACCAGGTTTCAGCCATAATACTAGCTAATATTAAAGGAGAAGCAGCGTCAGTGGCAATCCGCCAACGCCTAAGGGAGTTCAATCCTTTAGAACAGGAACACGAACTACCAAAATTAATTGAAACTGCGTATGCAGAATTAGGCAGAGATAGTTTGGGTGGGAAAGCTTTAAAACCACAACTAATGGGCAGTCCTGAAAAGTACACTTCAAAGCAGACACCTACTTCTTCGAAAAATATGTGGGACAATAAAAAACAATAAAATTTCAAGGGAAACAGATCTCAATCCCGAGGTAGATCTCCTCCACAGGAGCCCTCTAAAAAGAGGTATAATCTCAGGAATAGGGATAAAATTAGGAAACCTGACAGGTATCAGGATACTGATACACATTCCTTTCAGGGCTCGATGAAAAACTCAGCGAGAGAAGGACGGTCAGAACACAGAGAAGAGCGTACAAAGTCGAGAGACAAGCAGCATGCTCAAGACTTTACTTCCAAAAAAGAAGATAAGCCAATATCAAAGCCACAGTTTAAGAAAAAGAAAGTTGCAGGTCTAAAGATCAGACATACCCAGAATCCTGAGGATGCAGCTTCTGAACGGGGAATGGGCTCTGACGATGCTAGACAGTGCGGCAGAATTAACAATAGCTCCCCGGAACCTGAAGGAATTTCTGGTGACAGCGGACTTGAATTATTACATCACAGTGGAAACACCTGAACACGAGGGTGAGCGTCCCGCATAAGTTACATGAGATAACACTCCAGATGGAGGGGGACAAACCCAGGAAAGTTAAGGGTTTCTTTTGGGAAAATCTGTCATCTGGTTATGACATCCTATTAGCAGAACAAGACTGGCCTCCTGCATTCGTTATGGAGTGCCCTAGGGGAGAAACAGTAATTTTTCCAACCTTCTCCGAGCACTTTCCCATACACCTTAAACATGCATATGCAAAGGGAGTGGGCAGTAGCCCTAGCTCCAGCACTATACAAAAATCATGCTGGATGGGATGAGGATTCAACCCACCACGTGATCCCGTTAAAAGTTTCACCAAATGCTCAGAGGCAATATCCCATTAAGCAAGAAGCTAAAAAACAGGTCAGGGAGATATTAGATCAATTAGAATACCAAGGGGTGATTGAAAATTGCACATCACCTATGAACAATCCTTTGTTTCCGGTATCAAAACCTGACAATACATATCGTCTAGTTTTAGATTACAGACATTTAAACACTTGCACAAAGACATTTGCTGTCCAAAATGCACACAGTGCCGTATTAATGAATAACATTGTGCGGAAAAATACAAAACCACACTTGATATCCCAAATGGATTTTTCTGCCAAAATATAGTGCCTGAAAGCAGGTATTTGACCGCATTCTCTGCGCTGGGGTCACAACGACAATTTTGTCGACTCCCCCAAGGGTATAAGAATAGGCCCGGGGTATTTTCAGCAAGAGTAACAGAGTTACTATAAAATGTTGATGAAGAAGCATTGTCCTATGTGGATGATATTTATCTGACGGACGATGACTTAATGAGGCACTTGACCAGAGTGAGTCCCATTATTATGGGATTCGCTTCTGAGGGCTATAAATTTAACTTAAAAAAATCGAAAATTGCCCACCTCAGTGTCCTGTTTTTAGGATACGAATTGTCAAGTGAAAGGAAGAGCCTGGCAGCTAACTTTTTAGAAAAGTGTGCGCTGCTCCAACCACCAAAATCATTAAAAAATCTACAATCAATATTGGGATTCCTAAATTTCGGCAGAACATACATTTTGGCTTACGCACAAAGAGTAAAACCTTTCTACGACTTAATAAAACCTGACTTTTCAGTTAGACATTGGACCCAGGTTCATACAAACATCCTACGTTCACTACAAGAAGACATGATAGCTTCAAAACACTTACAGACACGCGTAAATGCACGCAACCTAGTGATCCGTGTCATAGCGGGTCAAACCGCTGTAGCAAGAGAAAGATCACTGGCTCAGGGGAAACGCATAATTGTCGTAACTCCAGTACCAGCCTTAGAGGCTGTGACAAAGGCTAGCATTCCTAATGCAAAAGCCTTACATCCGAGATGGATACAATGGGCTAATTCTCTTACTGCAACGGACGTTGAATACAGATTTGATCCCAGTTTAAAAACACAAGCATTCCTGCAATACGAACAAGAAGATCCTCTGCCTAATGAAATATTGCCTCTAGATCAGTATGAATACATAATTTACACTGATGGGTCTGCTCAACCGGCCATAGGGAGTAAACAGCAATACAGCGCAGCGTGTGCAATCGTTAAAGGTCGCATGCGGGGTGACAAGTTTTATCCATGTTACACCAAGACGCAGTCTCTAGGAGACTGCACGGCACAGTTGGCAGAGTTAAAAGCACTGATACTGGCACTTGTAAATACGGATCACGAATTCCCCACACTAATAGTGTGTCTTTCCTTTTACTGTGTGCAGTCATACAATGAATATTTACATCATTGGGAACAAAACGGGTTTAAAGATGCGAAAGGTGGCACAATAAAGCATAAAATGCTATGGGAACAGGTAGTTGATTTAAAGAACGAACTGCCGAGGGCTCACGTGATCCATACGCTGAGTCATCAACATGATGGCGTTCACGTTGAAGGGAATTCATTGGCTGATGAAGCTGCAAAGGGGGCTGTACACACGGCTTCCGTAGCTGCACTAACTCGTTCCAAAACGAGAATAGACGGAGATATTATGGTAGCTGTCATTGCTTCGGGCAAAGGCAGCACAGCAGTACCAAAGAAATTTCCACTCAAATACTCCTACAAGTTAGATGCACAAAACATTCCATATGCTCAGATTCCTGGAGTGGGGGATAGAGTAATACCAAATATGGATCGTAGGTTAGGTTTAATTCTAGCGGCACATGAAGGGATAGGTTCTGTACACATGGGACTTAGGGCGACTGCTTCTTTGTTGAAACAACACTACTGGTGGCCTGGAATGAGAAGGCAGACTAGAGATTATGGGGCCGATTCCGATCTCGGCCGGAAGCTCTCCAAACGGGATCCGGCCGGGAAAAATACGAGCCGAGCGCCTTTTCTCCGACCGACTCGTACAGCTGTCCGTCCCAGCGTGTACGATGCGATCGTACGCGTTGTTTCCGACCGTCTCGTTCCCGGGTCCGAAACGCTCCAAATCGCTCCGACCGACTCGCACGGACACGATCCGCACCACGCAATAGAGATGTTCCCCGACCGAGCCAGTACGATGCGCGCCTCGAACACTCCGACCGACTCGTACCGTCCGGCTCATGAAAACTGTTGGAGCCATACTTCGGGGGTCCGTGTCGGAGCCCCCTTCACCCGTAGCCGCACGAGTCGCACACAGGGGGGACCCATGGGTCCCCCTACACATGCATGTATGGTGCGTGTCACACCGACGCGCAACCACTGTAGGGGGCGCCCTTGTCCAAGACGTACCCATTGAGTCAATGGGAGCCCACGTACGCGTTGTACGACCGGCTCCCATTGACTTCAATGGGAGTCCGACCGACTCGAGTCCGGCAGCATGCGTGCGCATCGTACTCGCTCGGTCGGACTGCGGGAGTCCGGCTCGGTCGGAAATCTCTCCGGATCCGGCTCGGTCGGAGAGTTTTCCGACCCAGATCGGAATCGGCCCCAGAGTCTGGAAATGCGACATCTGCAAGCAGATGAAAGGTTGCACCGTAACACGTCCAGCACAGATCCCATTGTTAGACAGCATCAGGCTGTCCATTCGTGTACGTTTATCTGAACCACTGCGGCCCCTTACAAACTAAGGGTAGCAGTGGGTTCGTGCTTGAGATTCCTATGGGTATGGCCTCAGCGCTCGGCTGACGCTTGAACTGTTATCAACGATTTGCGAGTCTTTATCGGCACATACGCAGTTCGCACGTTACATTCTGACTGTGGCCCGGCATTTAGCTCTCGGGCTTACAAAGAGACCATGGAAAGTATGGGTGTAGCATTGCGGTACTCCTCTCCGTACAATCCTGAGGGAAATTCGGTTGTGGAGAGGAAAAACCGGGACTTAAAGCAATCTTTAACAGCTAGGGTATTAGGCAAGGGCGGTAGTTGGGTCAATCACATTTATGGGGTACAGAGAGCACTCAATACCCAGCCAAGAAACTCACTAGGGGGTGTCACTCCATATGAGGTCCTATTTGGGACGAGAATGTGGGTACCTGATCTTGATTGTGAAGGCACAGTGGCGGATAAGAAACCATTTGATATCCATGATCGTTTGGCTGTTTTACAGGATCTAAATGAATCCAGGACAAAACAAAGCAATGTCCATCTAAAGCAGACCGCCACTGGGGAAGTCAAGGCAGAAACGGCAAGACCTGTCTGGATCCCAAATGTCGGGGATCTGGTCAGAGAGAAAATTGCGGACAAAAAAGAATTTGGACCATCATACAGAACACCTGTACCTGTCCTAGCAGTACACGGAACAAGAACTGTGCTGCTCCCGCCTCTTGCCGGAAAAAAGGAGAAAAGATTTGTCTCAATCGACTTAATCAAACCACACTATGTGGCCGATACTAAGCAGTAGGCCTCGTGGACTCCAAAGTAGCAGACGCCCTCCTCTCGCTACAATCCAAGAAGTTCAAACAAAAAGACTCATCACGTTTGAAGAGCCCCCTGTAAGGAATGAAGGACTATGCAACAATACAATGGAACTCATTCCTCTTGAACCAGAAGTCCAACTTCAAAATGAAAATCAAAACAACACACAAGTTGCACTAAGACCAAATACAGATGTCTACGTCAACATGCCTTGAAGAGAGCAAAATACAATTTCGACTAATCCCGATGCAATTCCAACAATTGATCGAACTGCTTCTGGCTATTTCATGAACTTTGATACGTTTTCCCTGGATCCAAGCGAACCGGAAACGACGCCAGCCAAAACACCAATCAAGCAACAAATCAAGAACTTTCTTCATTTTCTTCAAAAGACTTACCTGGTATCACCGTGGATACAACTATGGATAATTACTGGGATACTTTTCTTTCTTTTCTGGCTAGGCTTAGTTATAACTTTTAGTATGCTTATTAATGGACGTTACCTCCAGCAAAGCTCTACAGCCCCTGAAGTCAACTTGATTTTAAAGCCACACCTATCATCACATCGCGAACAAAGAGACTTGTCATCAGTGAACATTACAGCGGTTCCTATACCAGATGGTATAGTATGGGACAAGGTTGATTTTAACATATTCGGCCCAACCGAACTTTTAAAAATTAATCATGTATTTAAAATTTCATTAAGTGATATCATTACCTCCAGTACATTTTCTGATGATTGGGACACTGAAACAGTTACTAATATGTTGTCTGATTTAGAAAAAACTGCTGCATTTTCAAATACTGAAATGTTAGAAGGTAATTCAGACTATGACTCATTGTACTGTTACCAACATTATGGTCATCATTTCCTGCACAAATTTATTTCACCTAGAAATGTATTTGAGTACCATCAGTGGGAACATTGCCCTACACCACCAAAAGGTAGTTCGCAAACGTTTGCACAGAAATTCTCATATTTTTCAGGGTTTAACACCTCAGATCCAGCCTCATATTATTAAAAGGTTGCACCAACATCAGCACTGAAAATTATGCTAACAAACACCAAACAGATTTACTCTGCTTCCTTTATTGCCCATCTGTCTGTACAGGGTTTTGACCTATGGAAGGACACAATTGACTTAAAATCAGTCTGGGGATCTAGGGACTGGCAAGTCCAGGGAACAGAAGCGCGATTTAGAGCATGCCTCATTCCACAGCAGATACTATTTCTAAATGAAACTGTGCAACAGACATCCTGTCTTGGACTAGCCAAGAACAAGGACCGGAACACACCTCGGTATCCAACACCATCACTGGGGTGGCAGAATACAACTACAAAAGAAGGGGCAACGGTAGATGACATTTTACAGTACCACAGAACAGACCCCAATTGGAAGGAATGGGTGGTTTGGCCCTTAGACACGAATATATGTCACAAACGATTCCTGAACGTCACCGAGGGACTCAGCATCAATAGGCCAGACCCACGTTATGTACAACGAGAACACCCGGGGGTATTGACATCCTATAGTGTTGGGAAGTTGTGCCTTGATTGGCTAGAAATCTCAACACTCACAGATTGAAACAACACTTAACTTTACTCTCACAAGACATGGATCTCAGGGATTTTTTATTAGGTCCCAGAAAGGCACGTCAGACAACGTTTCATATATGCTGGCATTTACGCTGCCTATAATGATATTTGGAAGATCTCACAACGAGAGGCCGCAGAGAGAATACGGGAAATAGACCGTATAAACGTAGAAAAATCGCTAGCAGTGGTAGACAATGGGTTAACAACTTTGTCCTCCAGAATATATTCTTTAGGCAACATTGTGTCTTCGGCAATAGACATACTAGAACAGGATTTGGCCCTATTACAACAAGGTCAATCTCAATTACGTTCTATCATGTTATTAAGCTGGACGCTGCAATCTTTGCGTGCAGGCTTTGTACCTTGGCGTTTTATAAACAGTACGTCTCTGTTTTCTGAATATAATCTAACAGATAAACAGGTTGAAATGGCACAAAGGGGAGCTAGATATACAATGCTGCGTATAGAAAAACTGGACCGACTACCATGTACAGTGGCGGAAGCTCTGTCTACTGAATGGCTTGTCCATGGCCACATAACTCTACCGGTCACTAGTTTTCAGTTTCATTATTGCCTTGAGCAAAGGCAGGCAGGCAAATATGAAAAATTGGGTAAAGAATACATTAAGAAATCCTGGGATTTACCGTATAGATTTCTATGCCGGAGTGGGGATCGAGAAGTGTTTCTTAGTGGTACAAGCTGCAAGAACGCTTTGAGCGGTTCTCTCATGTGCCAAGACATTATGTTGCACGGGACCTGTAATGCGTCAATGGCAAATTTGTCCTGCCACATGAAAGGAACTCCAGCTGCCATGATTTCGCCGGTGTTCGAGCTTCTCTCAAATGGGAGTTACTTGATGCTGAACGATCAAGGTTGCTGTGGTATGCTTCCGGGCATTGCCTATCTGGTCACTGTGAACTCCAGGGTTACTTGCTGTATGCAAGTATTGTTTCTTCTGACAAATACAGTCAGGGAGGCACCTCTATGGCCTTCGCTGAATGTTTCTTTTATACAGTTTGATGCTTTGAGCAGACTGAAAGCCATGCTTTTACAGCGAACTGTACCGTTGACCTCCGCTCGAGAAACCTTTGAACTCCAAGTAGCAAAGACCTCGACTGAGATATAGGCGCTAATTCGTACAAACTGTCCCATTCATTTTGCAGAAATGGTGGGTCGTATCTTTAATATGTCAGATACGAGTGGTATTGTACACCTATTAAAGACCATAGGGTCAGGACTATTAAGCACCTTTCAGACAGTCCTCGGAGTTATCCCAAATTTTATACACTCCGTATTTGGAAGCATTTTTGGAGTTTACCTCTGATCCTGCTCTCAATAGCTGGAATCCTGATTGTCGTTTACCTGCTATGCAATGGACAGCCCAATCTCCGACGAAATGGCAAAATGCCTCCTGGAGTGGAAATACCGTGAGCGCATGGTACAACATCTAGGCACACCTCGCCTTCGAGAACTAAGTGATTCTTGGTTCCTATCATTTAGATCAGTCTGGATGGACTGCATCTTACCTGTTCTTCGATGCCTGTTTTGCAGTGAAGAATGCGAGTTGGACCTCTGTCTGACACTGGAGACCGAAACGCCTGCAGACTTAAACACGAGGCAGGAGCCCTTGAGGTCCCACACTCGGCAATGTCCCCAGTGTATTCCTATCTTGACAAATGCATTCCTTGAGAACCCGCAGGTGCCTTTTACAACTTGAGCTTCAGCTCCACCATTAGCACAGAGGTATTGACAACAGCACCGACTGCCTCTCCATCAGTTGTTGGCAGTACTGAATTGCATCTATGCTCCATCGACGTACTCTGCGAGGTGTTACAAGGTCAGTCCCCTGCGGCAGCAAGCAGTGATGATGTTGCGTCTCCCAGCCAGGGCATTTAATCTAATTCTGGCTCATCGTGTGCTGGGAAAGAATTCGGATTTTCCTTTTCATTTCAGAAACTCTGCTAAATTTGGAACACTTCCCAAAATTGACACTTTCTAAACAAAAGCATGGCCTTCTAAGAACGCTTCGAGTAGTTCGACGTGTGCAATCGAACTCATTTAGGACTGTGATTTGTGGAACAATTCTGTGCTAAAGTCTTATTTTAGAGAACATTTATTTTTATCTCCCCATTTTTTAAAAACTGTTTTTAAAACTCATTTTAACGTTTTTAGAAACATTTTAATTGGCTCACAGATAATTTTATGCGCTGACACCTAGTAAATGTGTATCATTATTGTTGAGTATTAGGAGGAGTGGGTGTTATGTTTCATATAGGTACCGTAATATAGGCCCAGGGAACGTTATACCCTTTCACCTATATCACTTCCCCTACATTACACACTAACGAGCCTTTTTAGGACAAAACGCCTTATAAGGATTGAACGCCTTTTATGGACTGAACCTTTTACCTACTTCTAGGCCTGGGTGCAGAAGGAGGGTTTTTCCCGAACAATAGTGCTCTATGATTCCATCCTTAGACTGACACTGCTCGTATGAATAATTTATGAGAAACCAGGCAGGGGCTATACACCACCTTCCTACTATCTACGCACAAGGTTCATTCCATACGTCATCCTCATACCCAACAATGGCTAACACAAGAACAAGGGACAAAGGGACTCTACATACTTTTCTGTATAAATACAGCACCTCTTGCTATCAGTAGTTAGAGCGAACTGAGACTTCCAGGCCGACGCACTGACCAGAGATGCTGAGGCTCCTGCATGCAGTTGCTCCAGCTGACAGCGGTCTAACCATCCCTTGCGGGGTGTCCAACTCGAGACCAGGACGAGGTCCCACTCTCTCATTATTCAGGTAATGGAGTTTGACTAAATCCTAGCGGGATTCTTCGCTCTTTAGCACCTACTCACATGCTAGGTACACTTAGGTACATCTAGACAAGCATCGTAGGAGTATGCGCTTTATTTTATAAATGCATTTTATATTCATGTATATGTTCATGACTATTGCAAAATGGTAGAACTGTACTGTTCCTTTCTATTCAATGTACTGCTGATCATACATCTCTGCTACTGTTTAACAGTTATCGCAGCACATATATTTTACACTAGAACAACTGTACAATAAATTCTTATTGTAAACACGCTCAACTGTTTCTTCTTTGTAACTCTCTGAGACGAAATGAGCAAGCACGAGTGACTGAGCGAAAGGTAGTACATTATTTCCACGAGTCTGAGGAATCAGGGTTGTTGTGTTCTGAGGTTGCCAGAAACTAATCTCTCCCCGATAAGAGGAGACACTAGTGGCACTGTGAGCTAGCTAATGTGAACAAGGCTAACACACGCGGTGGGGGTGCTCAGAATCAGTCTGCCACCATGCCCGCAGTGTGTGTTATCCGATAGCGCAGGTCCTGCAGGGGTACTATAGGAACTACACTACAGTGGAGACTGTAGACACTGTCGATGTGACCAGAATCACCTCTGGCATTAGATTTCGAGCTGGACGGTAGTACTCCAAGATTGCATTATCTGGGAACTGCTCAGGATCATTTGACCAACAGTTCATTACCGCGTACTCGCACGGATGGCCGTACTCCCCTCCTTTTAAACAGAGCTCTGGTGAGCCCATTTTTCATTTGATTGCCCAGCTGATTGAGACACGCTAGATGTACAATTAGGTGCCTCCCATCCTCACTGTCCTGAAGAAGACCCTACCCTAAGGCTGGAATCACCTAGCTCATTCCATAGGGGTCGAAACGTTGACTACAATTAGCTCACAAGTCCTGATAACTGTAAATTAATAACAGTGTCCTTGGAAGGCTATGTGATAATATTGGAACAACTGACCTTTTGTTAGGCTGGAACAGTATTTTTATGAAACTGTGATGAATATATGTCACACCTCTTTTCCTTGTCCACCCTCCTCACGGTTTCACTTTGACCAACAACACTCCAATTCCCTTTTTCCCACACCTGAGCACCTTTTTTCAAAATATTAGAATCATTTGATGATGAAAGAGCAACTGTGTTGCCACATTTGAACTGCATATTCACATTTGTAATAAATTGCATTCTTTGCAAATTTCTAACGTGGTATTGTGAATGCGGCTTCAATTTTAATTTTCGTTCTTGAGAATTGTTTGTTGTTACTGTGACCATTACTTTACTGTATCGCAATAATGACCCGGGTCTGGTAGCATTTCGGGTAGCCCCATTGATACAAAACAGAATCACCTCAGGAAAGGATTTTTTCATCGACAGAGGTGTCGTTGACGAGCTGCCTATCGGTGGAGCTGACGTAGGCTTCTTGAAGGTATGCTTCAGCTTCATAGGTGGAGTAGAAGGTTCTGAAGCAGGCTTTTTTGAAGGGAAAGATTTTTTTTCTTTGTGAGAAACTTTGCTAGCAGACAAAGACTGCTTCTGAGACAAAGAAGATGACATTTTTGGTGCTTTCGCAGGAAGCTGCGACGATGAACCAGCAGGGTCATCCAAAGGTCTTTTTTGAGGTGTTTTAGTGGAAGATTTAGAGGCAGCGTCACTCTCCTCATCTGAGACCACTGTGTCCCTTTCTTTAAGCCTCTGAAGCCATAAAAGAAGCCTCCCTTCACAATATTTCAAAGTCTTTGTTGAGAAAGTCCGACATACCTTGCAATTCTTAGGCTGGTGTTCAGGATACAGGCAATAAAGACAGTCCTTGTGTTTATCATCAATATGCAGTCTTTTCTTCCTGCAAGTGCCACAGGCTCTGAAGAGACCTTTTTAGGTGTATCTGACATGGTGGGCATCAGTTTAATTCACCTCAGGACAGATCTACTAGGTTGGTAGTAAACCTGACAGGAACAATACTCCAAAATAGAGAGAATAGAAGAAAAACTGAGCAGAGTTCAGTGGAGACTCCCTTAGCACGACGTGCGGTAGAAAATCTGAGGGACTAGAGCTTCTCTCAGGAAGGTTCTACAGGGTGGTGTCTACTGATTGGCTGGTTCTAAGTTTGGTCCTTTTTTACTAAAGGACAGAGATATGTTACAAAAATTTTAAGGCCTGCGGTCTTAGGCTCTATGTATAATTGGACATTACTTTTATTAATACCGGGGACTCGCATCTCGATGACAGTGAATAATTCAAGCATGTGAATCTATGAAAGTTCCAATACTGGAGTAAACCAATCTCTCCTATCTAGCTCACCAAAATGTTACTCGGATACGAATTTACCTTAACTAAATGAAAAAACAAGAGGCGTTTGGCAAAACAGGAAAAAGTTGGTTTAATTAAATGCAGCAGCTGGGAAAGTCTCGACTGAATACGTCTGAAGAAAGTCTCTCGTTGTACAAAGTTTTGGCTGACAATGTATACATCTCCTGAGGTACAATAAAACAATTCAGCCTTCTTGAAAAAGCAACTCAGTCATAAATTAACAAATTTGGGCATCTGGTAAGGACTCAGATGGCTCTCAACCTCGAAGAGAACTAGTGTGCACCATTGTGCATGTGTCCAGATGTCTGGTGTGGGGAGCGCGTGATCACTACGTGTGGTGTGCATGTCGTGTCCTGATTGGCTAAGTGTTTCTATCAACATGTGGACGCTAGCTTTGTGGTATTTTTGGGGAACGTGCACTTTTGGCCAAACGTGTTGTATTGGAGCCAATTTCTCAGACCTGTTTGGGTGCAACTATCTATCTGTGGGTTTGATCTGGGTTATCCCTGGGTGCGCGTTTGTCTTTGGGCTAAGTGAGACCCCACCTGTGACCTGGCACTCAAAAGGCATGGGTCCGTGTCGCAGGACCTGTCTAACCATGTATCTGTGATTCGAGGGGGATTGATAGGGAGGTCACCTTGGGTGAATCCGACAGCAATGACACAAGTACATTAGAACTTCTGAAAATAATATGGCAGTCATTGATATAATCTTTACCGTCATTCTCAACATTGTGCGTACAGTTGTCACAGCATACATTGACATCGTCTTTACTAATATTGACATAGTTATCCGTGCCTAGATCATGGTGTACATCGGCATTGTTCCTACTGGTAACAACACTGGTATAGGGGCATGGATTATATCATACATTGACATTATTACTGTCGGAATCAACACTGTTATGCAGGCATAGATAATGGCATACATTGACATTGCATTTACGGATATTGATATTGTTATGCAGGCATATGTTATGGCATTTATTGATATTGCCGTTGTTGCTCTTGCACACATCCTGGAATTCACTGACATCGTATACACCCATTCCAACACCAGTAAATCCAGTGGGACTAAAAAGTTTGCCATTAGAAATTTTTGGGGAATAACATTCAGAAATTGGTAATGATTCGCAGATGTCTTGCCCCAGTGTTTGACCTGAAGATTTCAGCATCTTTCAGAAGCTGGAGACTCTGAGTGAAACAACAGATCTTGTAATCCTGATAGAGCTGGTAGCTCCTGTGAGCAGCACCTCTGGGAATACTGGGGGCAGCAAGAATGCGGCTCATAGGTTCTCATCTTAGAGTCGGTGGGAATTGTAGGGGTGCTACATTCCTACTCAAGAAGGGAAATGAAGCAAATTTTAATCCGGAAAGTAGAACTGGCGGCACATCCACTGCTCCGTGGTGAACAACAGTACAGTAGATTTTAAAGTACTGATAGAATCTGGGCAACTCAATTACCTTAATGCTTGCTGCATTAAGGTAAATACATTGTCCAAACACGTGGCAGTGCATTTCAAAGCATCCTCACAAGCAGAGAATTCTGTGTGAAGTGTCTGCCTATTAGGTCCTCCTGGAAGAAAAACAACACTACTCAAGCTCCACTGCTGGGAAAGTTCCTTTTAAAAAAAAGTACTTTCAGAGGTACCATTTTAATAGATTTCATGTAATTATCATTACGTTAAATAAAATGACCAGCCACTGACAGTGCTAGGTGCCAGATGACACATAAATTGCAATTCCTTGCATTCCTTAAGAACTGGAACAAGACATGCTTGTTTTGCAGGGCATTTTGCCTGCATTCCTCCCTTTTTCCAATCTGTGGCAGGAGGATGAGAAAATGCAAAATTGCCCGCAGTGAACTGCAGATGAGAAAAATTGAATTTCACCCATCCCTAGTGGTAATCAGTCAAAAATAACCATTGAAAAATGTCAGATGTCCCTACTGCTCATCTTCTGGGCACCTAGGGGGAAAGTAGTGCACACTGTTGACAGAGTCTGCATTAAAGGGAATGGAGTAGGCGTTTATTTATAAATCTTTATCCTTCTGCCTGTGACTCTTGTGTGAATAAGTCCTGGACAGAAAAATTCTTAAAGGTCCCCCACATGCTTAGAGACTCCCTGCTTTCGAGGTCTACCCCCATGAATCACATAGGTGATGAACATCTGCCATGCATGATATATTGGTACTATGAACTGACCCTTGACCTGCACGTGAGATTTACTAAGCTTGCCCACTGCTAGTAGGGTGGAGGTGCTCCCTTTGCTACCAAGGTGGCATGGTGGCCAACTGGCAAATGTTAAAAAAATGTCCTTTATCTTACTATTGTGATATGTAGTGATATCATACAAAGTGTACATGGGTGTGAGAGTAAGGTATTATTTCAAAACAAAATCACATGCCTTACCCATCTTCTTAGTCTATTCCCCAAGCAAATTATATTTTTATAAAGTGATCTGAATTAAAGATCCTTATAAATGAACTTTGCGGCACAGGGATTACTTACTTGTGATAGAAAGAAATGACCCATTGACCATAACTGTAGTTATATTTTCATCACGAATTCCCCACTGCACCTAAAGCAAAAATTATTGAAAATTTAATGAAAGCCATTTTTTAAACACGTCAACAAACAGGCTTACGAGTCAAGAATTTAGGATGATATGATTTTCCTCATGAATTTCAAAACAAATCTACAATAATTTTAATGTTTAATCATTATATAAAGAGGGTCAATGCAGCATTGATAATAGATACTTTAAAGCCACCATTTCTCGAAAATGCTAGACTTTCCCGTTATTTCACTTCTAGTCTATGAGGACATAAATGAATGCCGGGTTAGTGGTAAAGTGCACATATGCTGTGCTGCAAGCATGTGCTGGGTAAAAGAGAATAGCCTCAACTAGAGGCAGAACCTAGTGTCAGGGAGCAGTAACAGAAAGAAAGCAGAACCTCTGATGGTCAACGCTCCACAAATTGTGGCTTCAACACAATTGTGGATTCATAGAGTTCTCAATGGGAACTGCACCACTCCTGGCCGCTGCACAACTAGGAGACTGGCTTATTCTGGTTGGTCAGTTGCCAGAGGGGTTAGGAATGTGTGGGATTCTGCAGACTGCATAGTAGGGTCCAACAATTAGACTCCGACTAAGGAAAATCAACAGCATCCATTTGGTAAACGTGTAATCGGCACCTGTGGCAGTGGTGCTCTTACTATATCGCTTGTTCATGTTTGACACTCTTGACTAATGTACATTTGTTAGTCACCTGTGAGCAACACACACAAGAGGTGCTCAAATGAAATGCACAGCTTCATTTTCATTTAAAAAAAGCTACCCAGTGGTGCTTACCTTTTACGACTTAGCTTGCCATCCCTTTATTTATGGTGGCTAGCATGATTAAGCTCTGATTCATTTCTTTTATGTTCCCCAATTATTTCACATGCTCCTAGTTTTGCATGCACACGGATCATACTCAGCTTGAGCTTCTAATATTGGTATCCACAATTTAAGGGGTATTGTAATTAAGGGTGGGCGTAGTACTACGGAATTCCACGAAGTTGAACAAAAACTCAGTGAATTCGCTCCGCTTCCCACATAATAAAACAGAGACCTCATATACTTTTGGTAAAATAACAAGTATCTCTGTCTTTACATGCTAAAATGCATATAGTCATTTCACAAAAGTGAAAATGAAAATTTAGCAAGCAGTGAGAGAGGTGATGATTTTGAGATCCTCCCTAACCTAGGGAGAAAACCAAGCAGATGCCTTGAAAACAAAGGGCACATCTTGCTGAACGATTCGGTGGTGGTCCCATCCTCTTAGGACCACCCCAAGCACAGTTATGGGCAAAAATACAATCCCAACCAAAGGCCCTGCAAAGCATTATGGGACGAGATTAGCAGTGGGCTGTGGATATTATAGTATCCAATATCAAAATAATTCTACAAAGAGCTGCAGTTCAACTGGTCGTTACTAGGTGTCCTCACGAGTCAAATGCAAAAGCATTGAAATTATTACATCAAGCTGCAGTTCCACTAGTCGTTACTAGATGTCCCTCACGAGTCAAATGCAAAAGCATTGAAACCCTTTCATGAAGCTGCAGTTCAGCTCTTTGTAGAATTTATAGTATTAGCTCTCAGCTCAGGGTTTCAATGCTTTTGCATTTGACTCGTGAGGGACACCTAGTAACGACTAGTGGAACTGCAGCTTCATGAAAGGGTTTCAATGCTTTTGCATTTTACTCGTGAGGGACATCTAGTAACGACTAGTGGAACTGCAGCTTGATGTAATAATTTCAATGCTTTTGCATTTGACTGGTGAGGGACACCTAGTAACGACGAGTTGAACTGCAGCTCTTTCTAGAATTATTTTGATATTGGATACTATAATATTCACTGCCCACTGCTAATCTCATCCCATTATGCTTTGCAGAGCCTTTGGTTGGGATTGTATTTTTGCCCATAACTGTGCTTGGGGTGGTCCTAACAGGATGGGACCACCACTGAATCGTTCAGCATGTTGTGCTCTTTGTGTTCAAGGCATCTGCTTGGTCCTCCCCCTAGGTTAGGGGGGATCCCAAAATCATCACCTCTCTCATTGGCTGATATTTTAATTTTAATTTCAAAGTTCGCTTTTGTGAATTGGTTATATGCTTTGTAGCATGTAAAGTTGCTTTATCAAAGCATTTGTGAGTGCAGTTTAGTAGCTGATTCCACTACGCGGTGGGACGGAGGTGTTAACAATTCTCTGCAAGCGGAGTTCATTGCCCACCCCTAGTTGTAATCATATATGTAGATCGCTGGAGATCAAATTCAGCCATGTTAAATGGTGCACCATCTTGATTACATCTGAATTTCAAAATGGATTAAGATCTATTAAAGATGGCATATTTGTGATCTTTAGCTGTTTCTTCATTTGTATTTTAAAGTCAAGTCTAATCATTTTACAGGTGCTGCATATTCCCAACAGCACTGGGACTTTGGAATAATGCAAGTAAACATACACACCTTCATTTTACCAAGTAATTCAAGTGCCAAGACCTTGCAGGAAGCCATCTTCAACCTGTAGTCCACAAATAATACTGCTCAGCTAATCACGCTGCTGACCCATAACTAGGAGAACATCTTGGAACTCATATTCGCCTCCATATCCAACATCACCTTCCATCCACCGCTACACGTTGTCTGTGCAGACAATGCTGTTATGTTATCATCTTTAGACTGTAACAAGCTCTCCTCTCACACACAGAGCTGAGACAAGGACGACATTCTTTAAGAATTTCCTAAGAGACCCTCTTTGAGACAGTCTAAGAATGTAAACCTTCCATTACCTAGCTCAATTCCTGCAAAACAGGTCACTTGAACAGATACAGAGGCGAGGCTCATCCCAGCTTCATCATTATAAGGGAAACTCATGGTCTTCCAACACAAAAATCACCATTAGCAAGGAAATGGAAAAAAGAAGTGATCTTCTAAAACCACTTCCTCAAGATTGGAAGTGGAGAAGTATAGGCTACCCTCAGGCATGATGTACTACAACAATGAAAGCGTGTTGGCTCAGGCCCCAACCAAACACCATAGCAGAACTCCCTCTGGAATTGATAAAGGACACTATGGAGAGAACAAAGACCTTTCTATTAGTAGGCTACTAGAAGCCTTCCAACACATGCTGTAGTCTTCCTCATACAAACACCTACCTGAGTCCAACTAGGCTGGTATTTTTGAAACCGAACATTACCAGACCTACAAAAATCTGGCCCCAGAAATTCAGGTCCAGAAACACCAGACCCAGTTTTACCAGATGTAGATGGCTGATGGGACAGCAGCTGCTGTAAAGGCACAGCCCAGTCCCCACCCTATCTCAGCAGCACAAAGGGGCCCGAATAAAACAGCATTGAAGGACTTCCCCTTGTCCTGAGAAAGTACAATAAGGGGCTCATTAGGATGGCGGGCGGAGGCACGACCGCGGTGCCGGTAGCGGCAGAAAATGCCTTTTTCCGCACTACATCGGCGGTCATTGCGACCGCCGTATTATGATGGGCGTAGATAGCCCATTTACCATCCGCTGCGGTGTTTGTCGTTCCGCCAGTAATCTCCATCCGCACCAGTACCAGACGGAGCCAATAGAGAGGTACCGCCGTGGGGAATGCGGTGAAGACCGCCGGTGGAATCACGATGCCCCAAACAGCCCATCACACCGCAGCGGAGAATCCGGCCATACGGGGATGGCGGTGGCAATACTGCGGATAGCTCCATGTGTTCCTGACCACTGGGAAAATGGCGGTCTTTGGCCGTTCCGCAGCAAATCCGACCGCCGCAGACGGATTTTCAGCTTTTCCGGCGGTGAATCCTGGAATCCGACCGCAGCGGTAGGGTGTTCCAGGCAGGGCATCCTAATCTGACCGCCGGTTATGCCGCGGTACCGGCGGACAGTACTTTTCCGCAACCACGGCGGTCGGGATGCTTTTCCGCCCGCCATCCTAATGAGCCCCTAAGGCGGGGGAACAGACCTGTCTAATATTACGCTACTAAAAACTCTGAACACATGCTTTTATCTGCCTCAAACAAACAAACCACTAAACACCTGACTGTTAGTAAAGCGGAGCTGTATCTCCCTATGAGATATGGCTCCATCCAAGTCCAAAAGGGAAGGTCATTTCTGGACCAGAAACTGATGGCTCTAGAAAATCTTGCACCAGTAATTCAGGTCCAGAAACACCAGAACCAGGTTTACCTGGTGTGCATTTGCATTTGGGAAAACCAGCTGGAGCTGAGAAAAGGGCTGTGACTGCTGCAAAGGTACAGACCAGGCCCAATCCTACCCCTGCAGCACCAAGGGGCAGTTGGCAATGCATTTGCCACACTGGCCCTGTCATGCCCTGCCCAAAGTGACAGGCAGTGGTTACACTTATTGCAAGCATTTCTTCCATCACCTTCTGTGTGCTTGTTGTGCTCTTAAATCATCCATACCTCCTCATCACTATTGTGTTAACAAATTGTTGGAAGCCACAAAGCAAAGACGCCACTGCACATCAATCAATGAAGCAGAGACCATTTCTTCTTCTCTAAGAATAGTCTCCCCATGAGCTCTATCTTCTGATAATTTGTCCAGAAATGGAGGCATGGGTGACCATAGCTGGCGATCATATCTTGCAAGAACTGACAATGCATTTTGCAATTTTAACAGCATCCGTTGCCAAAACACTGACTTATTTACCCACTGTGTCCCACTTTTGCCCTTTCATTCTAAGGAAAAGTCAAAGGGCTGCAGGGTTGCAAGACCTTAGTGTTCAGAGACCACTGAATCGGCTTTTACCTATTTAAGGTGCATGCAGGAGAAAACTGTGTGCCTTTTATTTCTTCTCTATGCACAGCAGAGCTGTAGAGGCAGTATTTGGGTTCTTTATAGCCAAAAGACCATCCTCCCAGATATGATCCAGAATTAGTAATAACCTAGCTGAAAGGTTGTTCTTTCAAATAAAATAGCAAGCAGGTCCTCTCCGCAATGGAAGCTGGGTAAGTAAATCTCTGTGACAGCTTCTGAAAAAGGCACCTTTTTCTTTCCTCCATGTTGACTGCACAGCAGAAATAGAACAGGTACTAATGATCAGCCCTGCCTTACACCTCCCTGAGAGTTTAGTGCAATGAACAAGTTCCAAGGATTGCTAATCCTTAAGTCAGTTCATTACACTAAAAAAACCTACTCATGTGAGTTCACATTATGCTTAGCTTTGAGGAACAGTTGAGGGGTGCCTCAATGTTAGAGCTATTTGCATCTGTTAAAGTGAATATGCCAGGGAGCTGTTTCGTTAGAGTGAATTTATCCTAACCAACTGTGTCATTTTGGGCTCATCACGGAGCTGATCCTCAATTGCAAAACTAAAATGCTGAACACACTTGAGAAATTTGGACCTCTTGGAGAAGAGCATAAGATTCTGTCTCCTTATTCCATATTGTACAGGTGCTACAGTTACATAGAGATCTTTTAAATCAACCATGACATTGATGCAATGGAATGCCATATCACTGACCTTTGATCCGTTGTTGATTTTTGCTGCCAGCCCAACGAAGTTAGTTGCATGAGAAGTCCCGTTCCCAGCTCTTGCAGTCCGTCCCTGAAGCCTGAAGACCACAGTGTCATTTTCATTCCGCACGTTGGCCAGGATGAATTCTCCTAGACCATTAAAGGTGTATGTAAGGCCATCCAAGGTGTGTATGTGGGGATCACCAAAGAAGAATCCTAGTAGAAATCACACAGCATTAGTAAACAGTAGAAGGGACACAGATTTCCATTTCACAGTTAGTTGTTTACTACAAATACCCCAGCACCCGGTGCTAGGCACAAACACATCATGAATGTCTTCACCTATTACTCTATGCAGGGAAAGCTTAAAGACTTTTAACTGGTGTACTCCTTATTCCCTAATGCAGGGTTTGGTTTCATTCTTTGCACACATTTTTTACATTCAAAGTTCATCCTAAAGGTGATACAAAAGATACACTTTCTCACTGATAATGAAGCGATGGAATTTCCAATACCTGGCATGCTTCTGGCCATTAGTTACCAAAAATTAGTCTAATCCATACTTCATGATCTGGAGAGTCCCATAGCAAGAATGGTACACTCACAGGCCTCAGCGATCATAATCCCAGTAATTGAAAATTAGAGAGTTTGAGAATGAGCTGTGAAATTATGATGGGCACTTTTTTCAAATCATTAATTGTGATGCCATCTGAACCTGTTCTCCTTTGGTACCAATTGGGGCGTGTAGCCGCTGCTGACATTTACTGGTATTAGGACCCTTTTCTGTGAAACAACATCCTAGTCAATTGGGCGTTTGTTCAGATACAGTTTTTCTACAGTTATTCATGAGTTTCCAGACTAGTATTCCCTTCTCTAGGTCGGCCTACTTGATCTTCAAGACCCCTTGCATCATTTACAATACCAACTAATAAACTACTTTAACTGGCAGAAAACTAACCACCTTAGAAGACAAATTCAACCAAACATCTCATCTAGCCCTTATGTCAGTCATGAAAAGAATCCCCAGCCAAATGTACAGAGTTACAATCCTTCCTGGCTAGGAACAGCCCAGCTTAGTTTGTTCTCTCCCTATGTTCCAAACATACATGCAAATTGCATGCATACATGCAACTGAAGATCTGTGATGGTTAAGATTATGTATTTATTTTTATGTTACTATTTATATAGTTCACCATGATGACCGAGATAGTTTTTTGGCCACTTTACAATGAGACTAATGACAGAACATTGGTGTCACAACGAGACAGTGTATTGGTTAAACAAATGAAACAGAACAAGTGATCTGAAAAGGCAACGAGTCTACGTAAAACACACACATTTTGTGATAAGTCAATTAAAATTTCAAATTGATGGGTCTTGAGGTGTTAAGGATTAATTTCCCTAGGTCAGAGGGCAGAGATCCAAGTTGAGCTAGCTGTCACTCAAAATTATTTCTTGTGTGCTCTGAAAATACTGAACTTGGGGACTTCCAGGAGTGAAGTGTCTCTGCTTCACAGCCCTCTCAATTCACCAGAGATGGTAAGTATAACTGAAAGATAGGCTGGGCTATAATTGGCTTTGTGAGCTAGGAAACACATCTTGCTTTTAATTCTAGCCAGAGCCAGAATATGCTATTGGAAGCCAGAGTATGTGCTTGACAGATATTGGGAGCCAGCATATGCTACTGGGAGCCAAAGTATGCACTTACCAGCCAATGTACTCAAAGTCTTGTGGGGAATCCGCCATCATGCCACCACTAATACTGCCTAGTGCAAGCCAACTCAATAACTAAATGTCACAACTCTAAAAAACTGAATGAGATGCTCCTGGGCAGTTGGGAGACTCTCTGTTTCTCTGCAGAGGACTGAATTTTTGCACATCTGTGCACCAGTTTGTTCCACACATTTTTAAACTTTTTTAGAGACTCTGAGACCCGACAATCCTTCTGTTCTCTGCAGATAAGCGACAAATCTGGAAACTGCTAGAATATGAACAATTTTACAAAGGGAATGATCAATTCACCAAAATGGATTATGAAAATACATACATTTAAAATCAAAAATTTAAACAGTCTATCTACTGCGGACTCGCCTGACTATACAATGTCATGACTAAAGGGTAGATATTGGAGCAGAGGTGTGGTGAGTGGCACTGATTTCCAAACTGTCTCTAAATTGCCACGTGGGAATGCCAGGATGATGATGTGGGTCTTCTGGTTCCACTGAAAAGAGTTGCACATAAAGGCCATACATCCGCTATAGGAGCAGTGGCAGATGTCAAGTGCTTGAAGTGATGATACACACTTCACTACAGACCGGAAAAAAATGGGATCACTGACAGAATATCGACAGTGACAATATCGAGGTACAAAAAGATCGACGCAAAAATATCGATGTCCAGAATATCGAAGTCCTATCTACATAATGGTAAGTACAAAATATTGAGAAAAAATATCGTTGTTAAAAATATCGTTTTTTTATGTTTAAAAAATAATGTAAAATAAAGTAAATAATACATATATTTAAAAAACATAGTTAGAATTATTAGAAAATGTTTAAAATTATACGTAATACATATAATGTAAAATTAAATGAAACATATATATGTATAAAAAATAATATATATACTTACTTAATAATATTTATAAATAATTATTTTAATAAATTATAAATTGTTAAAAACATTAAAAATTATAAATACATATATATATACACATACACCAATAATATAAAAATAAAAATAAAAATATATATAACAAATTAAAATATTTTTTATCTTTTTAAAATACATTTTACACTACATTAACTAAAACAGTAGAGAAAATATTGGATAGCGGAGGGGATAAAATTACTATTCCCACTCCAGAGAGTGCAACAGTAGGGAAAGTGTTGGATAGCGTAGGGGTAAAAATTACTATTCCCATTCCAGAGAGTGCAACAGTAGGTAAAGTGTTGGAAAGCGAAGGGGTAAAATTACTATTCCCACTCCACTGAGAGCAACAGTAGGGAAAATGTTAGATAGCGTAGGGGTAAAAATTACTATTCCCACTCCAGTGAGTGCAACAGTAGGGAAAGAGTTGGATAGCGTAGGGGTAAACATTACTATTCCCACTCCAGTGAGTGCAACAGTAGGGAAAGTTTTGGATAGCGGAGGGGTAAAAATTACTATTCCCACTCCAATGAGTGCAACAGTAGGGAAAGTATTGGATAGCAGAGGTGTAAAAATTACTATTCCCACTGCAGAGAGTGCAAGAGTAGGGAAAGTGTTGGATAGCGTAGGGGTAAAAATTACTATTCCCACTCCAGTGAGTGCAACAGTAGGGAAAGTGTTGGATAGCAGAGGGTTAAAATTCACATAATTATCAATTAAATAATTATTAAAATTAAAAAAGCAATTAATAATTATGTGATAATTAATTAATTATAAATACTAATAAATAAATATTAATAATTACTTTATTATAATTAAATTACTTCGCACCCTATTCCCCTATAAACCCACAACTAGCTCCTAAAAAACAACACAATTAATATAAGTATCTATTAATTAATTAAGATAAATTAATAGCCAATTAAATTAATAATTAATTAATAATAAATTGATTATAAATACTAATAAATAAAAATTAATAATGACTTTTTTATAATTAAATTACTTCCCACCCTATTCCCCTATAAACCCACAACCTGCTACAGAACTAAAATACGCAAAAATTCATTTACATAAAAGTAATTACTGCTAAAAATATAACACATTCATTAAAAAAAACTACACTTATACCAAAAAATTACATCACATACTTTTAACACACATACTAAAATACAGAACACTAATATCAATATTGATATTATTAACAACGATATTTTTACAAACAATATTACTGTCTTCGATATTAAAAAAACCAATATTTCTTACCTTACTGTCGATATTCTGTACCACGATATTCTTGCAGTCGATATTCTTGTACCTCGATATCTCAAACTCGATATTATGGTAGTTCGAAATAAACAATTCGATATTCTGTCTGTGCACCAAAAATGAGGTACACATATTCGAAGATGTTAAAAGTGACTTCCTTCCTCACCCTTCAATATTCTTAAAATAACCTTTCCATAAGGATAGAGAGATTGAATTTATCAAAATACATAGAACATAGTGACATACGGGCATGCTTTTATATATATTTTGATAACGTTACATGCAACACTGGCCTTGCTCGATGCTAATATGAATGAATGAAATAGTTTTATAGAGCGCGCATTACCCAAGGGTGTCTTAGCGCTGAGCAGATCAAAAGCCGAAAGAGGTGCAGCGGGCTGAGGGGAGCCTAGGTGACTCTGCTAATTAAAGTGGAAACAGCCAGGTCTTTAATATGATTTTGTTTTGTGCATTAGAATGAATGTGAAGGCTTATACACAAGCTATTCTAATATAAGCATGCTACAATAATGCAGGTTTTAATTTTTCCTTTCTTAACAGGCCATAGAACTCTCTTCAGGATTTAACGTTACATTGTAACTAATGGTTTGCTTCTGAATAAATGACCTTGTGTTGTTTTTCTGAAACAGAATTAGAGTAGATACAGCAAATGGAAGCACGTGCGTTCTCTGAAACCAGAATGGGAGGTATTGTTTAACTGTACTGTGTAACAAGTAAACTATGTTAGAAAATTGGAATGTTGAGAGCTCCATTGAAGACAATGGAATGGCTATGGGCCTATAATGGCTGGTACAAGCCTTCTGCTCCAACATTCAAATGTTTGTCTTCCTGTTTCTCCCTTTTTAACTTAGGCCGCTTAGTGGGTGGAATGTTCTAAATGCCTTATAGCCCTTCTGCCTCAGGCTATACCTGTTGTTAAAGGCCCTTACCGTTGTTATAGGCCCCTGTTAACCCCTTCGATGCTCATGACGAGCTCAGCTGCCAATTTTGGGACCGATGCGATGTAGTGCCTTAAAAGTGTGCCCCAGGAGCTTAAATCGTGCTCTTTGGCGCACCGGCAGCCAATGGAGTTGTTTCAGGCATTCAGTAGCTGAGCTTAGTCTGCCCTTATTGCAGACCAATTTGGCTGCAACATTTTGTACTACCTGGAGACGTTTAAACAGGTAGTCTGGCATGCCCACAAACAGGGCATTGCCATAGTCCATTCTGCTAACAAGCAATGCTTGGGTGACTGTCCTCCTATTTTCCAAAGGGATCCAGGGAAAAAGCCTTTTTAAAAGTTTTAGTAAGGCGAAACTTTTCCCGCAGAGGGTCCGTACGTGATCCTGCATGGAAAGTTTGTCGTCCATGAGGACGCCCAAGTTCTTGGCACACCTCTTGGGCTCTGGAGCGTGTCCTAAAGAGTAGGGCCACCATGAAGCGTCCCAAATGTGGTGGGTTCCACCAAAAAGCAGGATCTCAGATTTGTCTGCATTAAGTTTGAGACAGTGATCGGACATCCATACTGCCTTTTCAGTAAGGCAGTCGTTAAGCTTGGTCCTTGTGCTCTCATGGTCATTGCCAATGGCTATTGTTAATTGCATATCATCCGCATATGAGCAAATATCAAAGCCCCATTTAGAGCCAATTTTTGCCAGTGGTGAAACATAAGCATTAAAAAGGGTGGGGCTAAGAGAGACTCCCTGGGGGACACCACAGCTCAGAATTTTTGGTTTGGATGAAAAAGCGCCCAGTTGTACTGTTTGTTTCCTGTTGCTAAGGAATGAGTTGAGCCATAGGAGTGCTTTGGCATGTATTCCTTTTCCGTGGAGATTGCGAAGTAAGAGCTGATGAGAGACCGTGTCGAATGCTGCCGACAGGTCCAATAGGATCAGGGCAACTGCCTTGCCCTGATCCAGAAGTGCTCTTATATTGTCAAACACGGCCAGCAGGGTCGTCTCCGTGCTATTTGTGGCCCTAAAGCCTGTCTGAGATAGGTCCAGAAGGCCATTAGATTCCAGATAGGCAGACAGCTGTCTGTTGACCATTTTCTCCATTACTTTGGAGAGAAATGGAAGTAGGGATATTGGCCTATAATTTTCTGGATTTGTCACATCTACACCTGCTTTTTTAAGCAGGGGAGTGACTATTGCATGTTTCCAGGCTTCCGGGAATACTGCTGTCTCAAGTGATCTATTGAAGAGCTCCGTGACATAGGGGCAAAGGGTGGGGACAATTTGTGAAAAGATGAAGTGAGGACAAGGATCGAGGGGAGAGCCAGACTTGACTTCCCCCATAGTTTTGGCTACTTCATCTTGGGAAAAAGGGACGAAACTGCCCAACTGTGCTGTGGTATTAGGAAGAAGATCCGTGTTTACCCAGCTGTTGGAATCAGTTGGGGCATTTGCGTTAAAAGATAAGTAAATAGAGTTTATTTTGTCTATAAAAAAATCACTGATCATTTCACAGCAGTCTGGGGAGGGATGTAAAGTTTGCGACATGCATGCGGGTCTGCATAAGTCGTGTATGATTTTATACAATTCTTTCGCTGAATTCTTGCTTTCAGTTATTCTGTGTGCGAAGTAGGTGCGTTTCGTTCCTTTGATGGCATTGTGGTATTTCTTGAGCATAGATTTGAATAAAAGTTTGTCCGTCTCAGATCTGGACATTCTCCAGTTATGTTCCAGTATTTTACATTGCTTTTTAAATGCTTTAAGTTCAGTCGAATACCATTTTTCTGATACACGTCTGCCCGTAGGCTTAGACCTACGTTTGGGGACGCAGTGATCTAAGGAATTGTAGATTTCTTTTTCACGACATGCTACTCCCACATCCGTGGGGAGTGAGTCTAACGCCTCCAGGCTGTTAGAGGAGAAATGCAGTCGGAAAAGGTCGGGCGTGATAGATTTCCAAGCGCGGTAGAATTCATGTGTTGGTACATATGTGGTGGCAGTAACCGCCGGTTGGGTAAAAGAAAAAGTAATGAGAGAGTGATCCGTCCAAGTGACAGCTTTAATCTCCTCAATGATGGATGCTATATTGGAAAATAGGATATCCAGAGTGTGGCCTGCAGAATGAGTAGGTCCCTCAATCCATTGTCTAAGTTGGAGGATCTGCATATCATTGTATAGGTGGTTGACCTCCGTGTGGTCTAGTTTTTCAAAGTGCACATTAAAATCTCCCACCATTAGAAAATGTCTATATTTTAGACAGGCGGGGAAGAGTTGTGTGAGTAAATTTGCACTTAATTCAACATGTTTGTTCGGGGGATTGTAGATTACAGCTCCTCCCAATATGATGTGGTTTCCTCTGGATACTTGGAAAGGGAGTATTTCATGCTCCCCTAGCTGTGCTACAGAGAACTGTGAGCAGGTTAGGTAGTCTTTGAATAGGATAGCAAGTCCCCCACCCTTTCTCCCCTGCCTATCTTGTCTCAAGATTTTATACTCTGAGGGTAGGGAGTGGGCAATGTCGGGGCCGTTGTTATCTCCCAGCCAGGTTTCAGTAATAAAAACCATGTCGGGGTGAGACTCATTAATAGTGTCCCAAATTTCCAAAGAATGTTTGGGCACTGATCTAGCATTCATGTATAGACATTTAAGTTTAGCATGGTCCCCGGTATCAATATGTGGCACCACAGCCTTAGGTAGGCTGCACCACTTGCAGTTGAGGCAAGAGAATGGTCCTTCTGTAAGTTCTGGAGACATCTTTGCGCAAGCGCTGAGCATTGGGGAAGAGAGGTTAGCAACGGCCAACATTGCAACTCTGGAGTAGGACCGTCTATTTGCCGGCGCCGGGTTAATTGGAGCAGGGGTCCTGGCCCCTGGACCCAGCCGGGTGCGGACGGGCGCAGACGGGCTTGCCTTAGGCGCGTCTTCGGCGCACCAGCGGCGCGCCCGCTGCGCGCGTCCGCTGCGCGCACGCTGGCACATAGCGCTAAATAGGAAACCGCCGGGAGAGTAACTCCGCCCTCTCTCAGGCGGAAGTGCTCTGCCGGCAGGACAGTAAACTGCACGTGACGCCCTCCACTCAATCAGCAACAAGCTGCGGTGGACCAGGGCGGGAATGGCCTGAAAGTGCTGTAGTGCATACAAAATACGGTAAAACAGCGCGCTTTCAATTCAATACAAAAGATTAAAAGATCGTGTCAGTTTTTTAGATTTAAGATTAAAAATTATTCGTATACAAGCCCCAGTAAAAGAATGAAAGGATCATAGTCCGATTTCAAGTCAGGTTAAAATAGTGACAGTTTCTTAAAAAAGTAGCAGTGCAAAACAAAGCGACTGGCAGCAGCAGCTTACCACCAACCTCTAGCGTGATTTGTAGAACAGTGATATATGTAAATAATTGTTTGTTTTTAATGATACCAATGCATGTGTGTGTACTGGTTTAGGAGTTCAGGGCTGAGCTCTGACAAATCACTCTCAGTTGATAGCTCTCTAATAGGTTTGACTGCTAATGCACCTCTCCATACACACATAACTCAGTGGGATGGGCGAGGCACTCCTTCAAGTTTTCCTTTTCTGCAAACAAGTAAAAATTTCCCTTTGGTGCTTAGGAAATCTATTTGGTGTGACACCAATAATTTCAGGGAACACAACAAAAGGGGATGCATCTACCAATAAAATGGTCGCAGAAAATGCAAAAAGAGTACTTTCACACAACATGCAAGCCAGGTGCCATTCCATTTCATAGTTTTGCAGTTCTTAGCATCCTGCACAAATGTAGTGCTGCAGCCCTGCCTCTCTGAGTGCTGCTGTTGAAAACAAAGCTCTCTCACTTGAAGTACGCAACTGGACATTGAACTTCTAACAAATGATGTTTTAAGAACAATTAGAATAACCAATAAGCATAACAATCTGCAACTGTGTTTTTGATTGATTTATGTGAAATTATCAATATTGTATATGTTTCTATGGCTCTCTACAAGACTGGCATTAAGATCAGCAAAACTCTATAGATTCTACTCCCTTTATTGTCAAATATTTGAAAACCTCTGGGTACAAACTAAGCAAACTACCCAGAGCACTAGCTTTTAGATTTAACAATTTAACAAAATAAAAATAAAATGTTATCCATTTTTTAATTAGAGAAGGAATAGGGGCAATGGGTCAGGTATACCACTGGCTGGAAATTTAATTATGTCATGGAACCATGGGGGAAGAACCTTAACAGTTCTGTGCTAGGTAATTTTTGTCTGACAAAAGTAATATTTATAATCATTCAAAGTGACTTACCTCTGCGTGGTGGAATATATCCATAGCAGAAATTTGGTGGCCTCTTCTCATAGTACAGAGGGCAGAGGTCAAAAGAGCTAAGGTCTGCACAGCAGGCATTGTATGGATTTATTTCAGTATCTGAAAATCAAGAAATCACAATTACTTCCCATGCCTCGAGTGGTGAAACTCCCTCCTGCTTATTTGTTTTTGTTCATCTTTGTGGGACAGCCCACACTTGCCTTTGCCCTTTCCTGGCACCCACTCTCTATGACCCAGTGAGGAGTAACTACGGTCTATCAACTGCTTAAAAATGCCCTGATACCTGAAGAGCTTCGCAAGCCCCATTTGCTTGTCCCGTGGTCCTGCCTTCCACTGTGTGCTGGCAGAACTCAGATCGGTCAAGGAGAACCTGTGTAGAGTTAGTGTGCACCCTTGAGCCTGTGCTACCCCTGTGTTTCAGACAGCCATCTCCCCTGCCAGTACCAAGATGAAATTGGTTACTTATCTGTAACTCCAGTTCTCCAACAGTCCTTTATGGGTTTCCGGAGTAGCGTGCTACTCGCCAAAAAAAGGAATTCAACACCCCATCAGGGGTTAGAAGCGCTATATAAATAAAAACCTTCTATCCTTCTGCTATCCTTCCGAATCCAAATAACTGACTAACATATCCACCACTTAAAATTTACTTGCATGTTTCACTATACTAATTCAACACTAATCCTTTATGGGTCCCGGAGTAGCGTGCTACTCGCCGAAAAAGCGCTTCGACGCCTCGTCAGGGGTAGTAAGCGCTATACAAATGCAATTACAATACAATACAATACAATACAATACAATACAATACAATATTCACATACTTGAATCATTCCCCATCATCCGGCTGGGAATCCCTGGTACACAAAAAATATCAGTTTACTGTGTAAAATATACAGCATACAGTGTATAGAGTAAAATTGGCTATAGGGCTGAAATAACATAGTATGTTTAGTAACACATCGAACTCATTTGAAAGAACCCAAACGTCAGTCAATGATGTGGAAGCTTAAGCTCTCCTACTGCCCTTAAAGGCCACCATAGCTCAGATTTCAAAGCACAAGTGTGAGAATGAATATGATGAGCCTCTGACCAGGGAGGGTCGCTTGTGAATATATAAAAAACACCAATGTTGGAGAAAAATAAGTTACTTATTGTTGGTGTTAGGCCTATCAGCCTTTGGGTGGTCTTCCTCCAAATATTTTGCCCACCTGCCTCCAATTTTTACTAGATTTTTGCTTTTGTTGGCCTTAGGACTCTGTGCATTTAACAATGCTAACCAGTTCTATAGTACTTGCGCTCACTCCCCTAAATATGGTTTGATTGGCAAATAGCTAATTGGCATATTTAATTTACATGTAAGTCTCTTGTAGAGTGGTATATCATATACCCAGGGCCTGTAATTTAAATGCAGTGGGCCTGCAGCACGTATTGTGCCACCCACATAAGTTGCCGTCTAAAACATGTCCCAGGCTAGCCATTTAGCCTGACTGCAATGTCCCAATGCCATGTCAACTTGGCATGAAAAACCTCTTCGCAAGCCTTAAACTCCCCTTTTATTACATATATCATCCCTGAGATAGGCCCTAGGTAGCCAATGAGGCAGGGTGCTGTGTAATTATTAGGTAGGACATGCACTTTTAAGTTTTAGATGTCATGGTAGAGAAAAACTCCAAAATTCGTTCTTCAATACTGTAAGGCCTACCCCTCCGATAGGATAACACTGGGGATTCCTTATTACATTTGATAAGCTGTAATTCCTAATTGAAAGGAGGTAGATATCTCATGTTTGGTGCCTATGGAATTGTGATGATAAACTCTCTTTAATGGTAAAGTCGCATTTTTCATTACAATTTTGAAAATGCCAATTTTAGAAAGTTGCCATTGTCCTGCCCTTTGTGCCTGCAGCCTGTCTTGGGTCACATGGCTGGGTGTAGCTGACAGTTAGAGTTTGTAAATTACTCCCAGATATCTACACAATAGTGGGATTAGGTGTGCATCATTTGGCCTTCAATGGCAGGATGGGGGGCTGAGCACAGACCCACTTGCACCTGAATAGGATGTGTCCTGGCTCCTCAAAATCGGCCTAACGGCCCTGTATTGTCACTGCAACCAGCTTTGAGCCAGGGTAGGGGAATCAGGAAATTCCAAGAACTTCAAAGAACCTTTTTAGAGTCTTCTCCCACCTTCCAGGAAAAAGGCACCAGAGTATAAAAATAGGACCTTCAGATGCACTCTTCAGTTCACTACTGGACCTGTGGAAAGACTCTGAGGACTGCCTGCTGCTGTGACTTACTGTGCACTCTGCCAGACTGCTGCTGTAACTGGATGGACTCCTTTGCTACCTGGAGCCTGCCTTGAGCCCTTAGAGGCTGAGGGCAGCATTTACATCTGCACACAGGACTACCAGCAGTGGCTCCAAGGGCTAGTTTACTGGCCTCCTGTTCAGAGCCAAAGGGACATAACAGGCTCCCACCATCTTGGCCCAGCATGAGCGAGTCCTGAACCCATGAGTGGTCTCCATCCACTCCTGGACCCTTGGTTGTGGTGGTTAATGTGCCTAGATGGCCAATTTCCAAAACTGAGGACTTAGGACAAATTTGGCCAAAAACTGTTCTGTGAACCAGGAGGAGACCGGCACCAATCGTCTCACCAATCTGCCCGAGGTGCATCGCAGGTCGGATTGACTTTGCAGCTTCTCCCGCTACGTTTTTCTCTGCAGCAGCATATCATTTTCAGTGGTCCTTTGCCAAAGAGGTATCTGACCTCATGGAACTGTCTTCGGCTACAGCCTTCTGCTTTGTTCCGCTGGAGATTTTCGACTTCCATTTCGGTGACTAAGTGACTAATTCTCTCCCTCCATGGCCATCTGACAATGATGCTCTTTTGCTCCTGCAGCCTTGCCGCCCTGAACTTTTACCTTCTCAGACATTTTTTCTTTCAACATTTTCTATGTCCAAAACTTAATCGCTGACCGGGCACAATCTACTTCTTGTATTCGAACCATGCTCCATTGTGGTCAGCCTTAACGTTTGATTTTAAGCCGGTCTAGCGTGACCAGATGTCTGTGGTTGGGGCTTTGATATTTTAGGTGCTATTTTGAACCTTAAACTTATATAATTCATATCTCTGCTTCTACTGATTACATTTTGTTATCTAATAATTGATTAAGATCTACTTTTTAAATTAGCTTGGAAATTTCTTCTGATGTTTTTTATACTTTTTTGTGTGCTGCATGAATACTTTACACATTGCCTATAAGTTAAGCCTCACTGCTTTTGTGGCAAGCTACCCAGGAGTAAGCACAGGTTAATTTTGTGACTTTTTGTGGTTCACGATGCCAGGGATTGTGGCTGTTGCTTGACCAGGTCTCACACCCCAGTAAATCGACAACCCAATTTCTCAAATTCAGTAGTGCATTAACTGGTAGAGACTCAAACTAGTCAGAGATTCCTTACCGTAGAATTATCCCCAGGTGTCAGACTGGATTCAGAAATATTTTGTGAGCAGTACCCCTGCGTGCCAGTAGGTGACGTCGATTGGCTACACATGGCATTGTCAGCGTAGTCTGTGACAGATGTGACGTACACGGTGCCTACATTAGTTTCTTTTTGCTACTTTCCAAGCCAGGAGTGCAGAGCCACAAAGAACACTGACCACTGGTATGGAAAACTAGGGCCCTGAAAGGGGAACAGCCTCCTCCATAGAAATCTATTCAAAGAGCTGGGAGGATGGATGGCTTTAGTAAGGAATCTGTGGCTATATAGTCTCTACCAGATAAGGCATATCTGAAGGTAAGTAACTTGTCCATCTGTTAGAGACTTCTAGCAGCAGATTCCTTATCCTATAATAGATACCCAAGCAATACCTTCCCAAGGGGGGGTCTGCAAACCAATTTCATACCAAAAAGTCCTGCAGGACCGAACGGGCAAAGTGCCCATCCCTTCGGACCTGTCTGTCCAGGCAGTAGTGTTTTGTGAATGTGTGCAGTGAGGCCCACGTTGCTGGCTGAGAGATGTCCAGGACCCGAACTCCGCATGCTAACGCAGTGGTCGCAGCCTTAGCGCCGGTTGAATGAGCACACAAACCCTCAGGGGGTAGCGCATCTTAATGCAGAGCACGATCCATCAGGAGATGGTTCACTTCTGCACAACCTTTTCCTTCTAAGCACCAACATACCCTACGAAGAGTTGGTCGTCCACTCAGGTGCTGGCTCAACCGCGGAGCCAGGCCTTGAATGCCGACCATCCGTCGTCTCTTCGACTTCTTGCTCTTCTTCTGGAGGGACTAACCAAGCGGCCGGACGACTTCGAGTGCAACGAAGATCTTGGGCACCGCGATCGATCCCGGAAACTTCCTCTTGACTGGGATCACGACCGTTGCACATAGAGCTACAGGAGCTTGAGGGAATGTTTACTCAAGGCCTTCAGATTCATTGCGCAACAGTCAATGCAGGTCTTGACGTCGTGGTTGCCTGAGCCACCAGAGACAAACAAGGTGGAGGTCTGTCACCAACATCGAGGGGTAACAGGAGCCGCATGGCTTGAAGCTGGCCTTCTGTGATGCCACACCAGGAGATGATTCTCACAAAAAGATTCCGACAAAAGTTGAAAAAAGGTTAGTCAAAAAGCAACTAAGCAGTAGCTCTCTCAGGATGTCCGCTGCGTGGTGCAGAAAGAAAAGAATTAACATCAGTACGCTGGTGTGTCGCCTATATAGGCACCGCACACGTCACATCCAGCGCGATCAATGCCAACAACGCTACACAGAGCCGATCAAATTCACCAACCGGCGAGCAGTGGTACTGCTCACAAAAAATGTCCTGATCCAGTCAGAAACCTGCGGCTAGAAGTCTCTTTCAGATTTGGAGTTTCAGGTAAATAACTAATTTCTTCTCCAACATTGGATCTTTTATATATTTACATGTTTGAATGAGAGTAGCAAGCATTATACAATATGGAATACAACAGGGCAGGAAGCAGGCTCACTATTAATTAAGCAGGTTTCTTAGGACTGTCTGTCCCACTGCTGTGTCAGCTTCTGCATCCACATCGAGGCAGTAGGGCTCCAAGAACGTTTGTCTCCTCCTCCTGGTGGCTGTATGGCAGATGTCCTTCAAAGGCACCCCAGCATACAGTGCTGCAGTTGAAGCCATGCCCTTGGTGGAATGCACCCTCACGCTTCCCTGGAGAGGACGCTTGGCATGAAAGAAAGCAATACAGGCTAAAATCCAACAAGCAAACCTCTGTTGGGAAAGGGCTTGGCCTTGTTCGTGGCTGACCAAACAACAGAAATTGCTGGTCTTATATGCATATGTCCTTTGTCTTTTCTAAAAGAGTTTAAGCCATCTACGCAAGTCTAGAGAATGCAATGATTTTTCTGCTTTTGAAGATGGGTTTGGAAAGAAGGATTTAGGAATGACAAGTTCATTTAGGTGAAAGTCAGTAGGAACCTGTGGAATGAATTTAGGGTTTGTTCTGAGAATTACAGTGTCCTTTGTGAACTGGAGAAAAGGTTCTCTGATGGTAAATGCTTGAATCTCTCCCACTCTCCTGGCGGATGTTAGAGCCAAGAGTTCCCATGGAACCAGAGGATGACGCAGAGGTGGAAATGCTCTGAAGAGCACTTTCATAAACAGTTTATTGATTCTTTGGTAGAGCAGAGTAGACGTTGAAGTTTCAGTACCTCTAAATCTCACGATTGCAGCAAGATGGATCCTTACTGAAAAATATTTGAGTTCACTCTTGCCTAAATGTAACAAATATGGAAGGATTTGAGTAGGTTTACCTAAAAGTGAACGATGACCATTATTCTTGCACCAGACACAGAAATGCTTCTATTTAGTGTTGTATGTCTTATTAGTTGCTGGGGCTTGAACCTGCACTAAAATATCTTTGCATTCTTGCAGAAGAACTAAATGACCAAATTCTAAGTAGTCAGGAACCATGCCATCAAATTCTGTGACTTGGGATCGTGGAGGAGAATCTGCCCATGATATCTAGAAAGTATCCTTCAGAGGAATGGCTGGACGTGTCAATAACTGTAGTAGCTCACTGTACCAATACTGGTGAGGCCACGCCGGAGCAATGAGGATCAAAGTGCAATGATCTATTTTTGCCTTCCTAAACACCCTGGGGATCAGGAGAAAAGGAGGAAAGGTGTAACCAAATACCTTAAACCAACTGATTGAAAGAGCATTGCCCATCGTCTCTGGATGCCAAAACGTGCTTGAGAAGCACAGGCATTTCTTGTTGGCTGGAGTGGCAAACAGGTTGATTGTGGGGTGACACCATTGATTGAAAATGTAGATAAACTGCTTCTGTTCTACTTCCCTGTCAAGACCCAACAGTGTACTCACTTTTTCCTTCCGATACTCCCAGGAGCAGAATGCTGAATATTTCCTAATTTCCTAAACAGATCTTCCCACGAACACCATGGTCACTGGCGGTCGCGTGAACTCTGCCGGGGGAAAGGGGAAGGGGACAGAGAAGAGATTGCCTCGCTTTTCCTGGGTTCACCTCTCTCTCGTCATTTCTTCTTCGCACTTCTAATTGCGTCTCTCTCTCACTTTCTTGTGAACTGTAATTAGATAATAACAACCATTAATTCTATTCTATATCTACTGGAACTTTAAATGCAGTTTCTCTTAATGCCTTCTTACCCTCCAAGCAAAGACCTGAGCTTCTCTTCTTTCATTCAGCGGTTAACATTTGGTGCCAAATATCTGAATAAACACACGCATGTTTGTTCGCTTTTCTAGTATTGCTCTGTAGACATATGTTTAGTACATTTATCTAGGCTTAAATATTTACTATTTCTTTTTCTTCCCTTTTAGGGTTAATATTTGCAGTTGCGTTGCTGAAGAAGACTGGGAACCAAAGACTCAGCCGAGTCTCAGGTAAGGACCTTTCTGGTATTCTTGTAACACCTCTTTCTTTCTTCAGCAAACTCCAGAACCTCTCTCCTTCTCTCTCTCTCTTAATTTTCCTCAATGAGTTTCTGTCTAGTTAAGTCCCTATCTGACTAACCGACGCTAGCGTGACAAACACTACCCTATTCTAAGAAACTACGCATGCTCGGAATAACCAAAAACTACTCTGACTCCTAACTGACTAAGCGCTTGCGCGGGAGCTGCACACACGAAGAAAACGTTGGTGAAGTGCGCCGTTCCGTATTCTGCCAGCGCACTTCACAGCCGATTCTGTCCTCGCGCCTTGAGCCAGCCACGAGAGACTAGACCGGCAACCCTAGTAGCGTTCCTCCATTTTCTGCGAGCTCTTCCTAAAACCCTACAACCGGTGACTATAACTCGGGGTTTTCTGCGGACCGGCAAACGTCTTGGCATCTGCCTATTGGAAGTAATAGCTACACATTGAATTAGGTTTACCTTGGAATTCGGGACCCTGACAGTCCCACTCATGAAAGTCTGACATTAGCCGACTGAGCGCATCTGCCTGGTCATTCTGGCAGCCTGGCAGATGTTCCATAGGAATGTCCATCTTGTGAGAAATGGCCCAGTTTCACAACAGCTGAGCCTTTTTTGAAAGAGGTTTGGACCGTATTTCTCACTGCTTGGTTATGCAGAACATAGACGTTGTGTTGTCTGTCCTGATAGAAATAATTGACCCACTAATCCGGGGAGGAATGCTTCTAAACCTAGTCATATGGCCCGAAGTTCTAATACATTGATGTGGAGCTTCTTCTCTGCATCTGACCAGAGGCCTCTAGCTGAACGTTCTTTGAGGTGAGCTTCCCATCCCTCCATGGATGCATGTGTAGTGAGTATTCTCCTTTCTGTATGCTGCGATGGCTGCAGAGGAGGTGAAACCCAAAAAGGAGCAGATTGAGGAGGTAGCAGAATGGGTGTAGTAGGTAATCTCACGTTAGGGTATTAGTTGTTTGCTGTTATAATAATGTATTGAAAGTATCCATCATCTGTTGCAAAGTTGATAAAAATGCAATCAGCACTTCGACCACATCTGGTTCTCTCTAAAATCTTGGTGGTTTTTGCCTCATACCAATTCGGTACTCTCAGATTTATACTCCTACTGGTAAACATATTTGTTGTAAGACTCCTTGTCATCTATTTCTTCTCTTCCAAATTCTGGGACATATCTTACATCTAATTGTGTTGGGCTTTAAGCTGTCAGTGAGGCATAATCACTAGCCTCTTCTTGATCTGACTGTAGTATTTGAGCTGGACGGTAAATTGTCACCAGTAATGGTGTGAAAAAAAATCTCTAATTTTTTTTTTGACTGTGTGACTCTCAACTCTGTTGTCATTGACAGTGATTTTGTCATCAACAGTAAGGTCATCGCCGTCAAGGGTATGGTCTTCATCGACGGTATTGTCCTCATCAACGGTATGATCCTCATCTATGGTATAGGCATAGTTGACGGTATGTTCATCGACAACGATATGTTCGTCGTCAACGGTGTCTTCGTTGGAGAGCTTAAGCTTCCACCTCATTGGCTGAAATTTGGGTTTTTTCAAACGAGGTTGATGTTTTACCAAACATACTAAGTTGTTTCAGGCCTATGGCCATTTTACACTATATACTGTATGCTGTATATTTTACACTGTATACTGCTATTTTAATGTACCGGGGATTCCCAGCCTGATGACTGAGAATGATTCTGTGAATATATAAAAGATCCAATGTTGGAAAACTCCTGAATCTGGAGCCACTGGTAGACTTTCCACAACTTCAAGGTCACAAGATATTAATTTTCAAGGAAGTGACCATTAACAATGTTTAGAGAGTTGTTGATATTTGGATGGACAATCACAAGCTTCTGTGGCCTCTTTGTTCCAGAAAAACCTAGTATTTGTGATAACATAGTGACCACAAACAGTACATTTTGAGTACTGATTCACCAACTGTATTGTAATGTGTAAAGTAGTGCTACAGTAGTACTACTCGGTAACTACAAAATGCAATTCCCAACATTACATGCGGAGATCTTCTCATCTGCCTGTGCTATCTTTCCTGTGCTGTGAAATCAGTACACATAGATACATTTTAGTAGTTAATGTAGGATGGAAAAGGAGTGACTGGATAATGGAGAATGTGGACACCTACATGAGAGAAGTTTCGAGAGGGAAGGGATATATAAATATAAACTACCCACCCACACAAAAGGAAGCACATTGCTATTCATAAATTGCACTTCTAACTGTACCACAGTCAAAAAGGTACTCCAGCACAGCCTTGCACTAAGTCCAGCACCACACATGGCCACTCAGAGAGAGGTGCTGCAACACACTTGCATAGAAAATAATGGAGGCAGGGACTTAAAACACTCCCTTACATGGCAATTTTTTATTTGGTTCACTGCTCACTGGGTGTTTAGGAAGAATGTGGATGAATACATACACAAAAAAAGAGATAACAACAAGATTGAGCCTAAGTCTAAGGGCACAAATATGATGGATATCACGCCCACCTTATTACCGGTGCACTATATCCTCTGGCACTTTTAGTAAGGTGGATGGGATATCCAATATGCCAAACTCTAAATCCAGCACTAACAGTTGGCTGAAAACCAAAATCAATTAACATTAAATACCTTGGTAATGAGTCCGTATCTCATTGAATTTCTTAGCATACCATACACTGTACCAGGCCCACTGCCAGGGCCCATACATCCAGGGCGTAGGGAGGTATCGTTCCTTAATGCCAAACAGAATGGGGCCATTGAAACTGTTATAATAGCATCTGCTACCTGCTCCATACCAGCCGGGAGACATGCTCTGCACAGTGTAATAGTATCCTACAACAGATTGAGAAAAGTTATTAAGCAGGTTGTCCTAAAAATGAACATTACTGAGTTTCTTTCTCTGAAATCCCTTACAAAATTTCTTTTCATTTATCTTGGTTGGACTTCAGTTCATGGCCCTAAAACACATGCCCTGCTCATGCTGATGACTTGCAGATCTTGTCTACAAATACAACCTCAAAGATCTTCCTCAAAGTTTCCATTCCTTAATTCTTCAGTAATCAATTAATTAACACATTTGTTTGCTGACCTATTGATTTACAGTAACTTTTATACGGTTCAATGTGGAAATGACAGCTTGAGAGCACTTCAAGTGCTTTGGGTACATCAAAGAAGGAAATGTTACTTATTTGTAATCCTAGTTTTGTATTACAGGTATCTTCGCTGATGTCAAAAATATAAAATATTTCCAACTGCATATGCGGGGTTCCCAGTACACTCCATTTCAAAACTTATCATGTACAGTTATAGCAAGGGAAAATTGTAATTTCTGAAAGTTATGTAGAACCTCCAGATCCTTTAAAGGCCAGGCTTTTTCCAAATATTTCTCTAATTTTCGAGAATACATAAGGTACAGTCAATAAAAACCATAAATATCAGGTAAAACATACAAAACTGAGCATATAAATATAAAAAATAAAAAATGATGTTTCCAGTCATATACAGTCATGCCAGCGCATGAAAGATGGTACATGGGGTGCAACCATAGAATTCTTTGTTCTTGGCTAGAGGGCTAGAGAGCTTTTACTCCTATCTGGCGCCCCATGGCAAACTGCAATAAAGCAAAAGCAGCTCAGGCCTATGCAATCTAAATTATGCAAAGAAAGCATTTTAGCCGATGCTGTTGTTACCAATGCGTGCACTATAAAGTGCAATTGTGCAACATTTTTTCTTATTTGGACAACGGCTGTTAATACAATATTTGCTGGGCCTACAGTAGACAAATTTAGCATAAGGTGCAAAAGTGCTTACATTGATGTGTAAAACTGGAGAAGGGCCAATGCAATGTGCAAATTTGAGCAGAAGGTGCTAAAGTTTGGCAAACAGAACAGATAGGGTGATGTCAAACTGGTACTCAACCTGACAGGATAGGAAGCAACAAGGATTCATGTACCCTAGATACATAGATACCAGGGTTCCTGTCAGGGGCCTTCTACCCCATTCATCTTATCTCACCTGTGTCCATGCATCTACCTTGGCAAGGGATTTAAAAATGACCAGGAACAAAACCCGTCTAATGTTCAGCATTGTGTTCCTTGGGTCCAGTGACTCCATCTGTGCTGATCTATAGGACCTGATCCCTAGGTTATTACATTTGTTATTCATAAAACCGCTTCACTGTATGGCCAGAGCAGAGCAGATACATATAATGTGCTGCAAGGTTTCATCTGCCTGATGACATAGGCAACATTTCTTATCTCCTCTTTGGCCATCTTCCCTCCACTTTGGAGGAAAGTCTAATGTTGGAATATCACAGCCTCCTAATGCCAATAGGCTCTGGTTTATCTTCCAGTGGTAGGTGGTTTCCAGGAGTAGTGACACTCTTTGTACAATATATGATTTCAGCACCAGCAACCCATGCGACCGCTTGGACACCTTTTCTCTATCATTTGTCCAACTTTGCAGTTTAATGGATTTATTTACTGCTCTTCTAAAGGCTTGACTAGGTATACTGGTGTTCCATAGGTAGCCCAACTCAAGCATCTCAATGCTTTTTTCAAGATATTTTTTGTATTCACCGCTCCCCCTTTGTAGATTGATTTCGGACCAGACTAGGTTAGCCAGTGTGCCCTCGGCAGCTGACCGCAGTTTATAGCAGCACTTGATATACGCCGCGGGCCTGGCGAGGGTCTGCTTTATCAATAAAAACTCCAGCTTAACTTGGACAGGTGATGCCAATCTGGGTAGCCGGGAAATATGTTTATGGGATCCTATCATGATTTTGTCAAGGAGGCTGGCCTCAGCGCCTATCATTTTTTCTGATCTATAGGAAAGGGTTGGCTTCAGGTTATAGCCCAGAATGGATCTTGCAGTGTTGTAAAAGCATGATTGAGTGCCTGCGCCTTTCCCTTAATCGGCTCTCTTTGTGGTGCAAACATAGCTCTTGCATCTATTTTGACTCCTAGGGACACATAGGCCGGTGCTTCATCAATTGTGCTTTCGCTAAGATGCCATTTGCGCTGATTTAAGATACAGCGATTGAATTTCACTTTGTTTTTTTGCGATTTATTTCCAGCTCATTGTCCTCTGCATATGATCCGAGGCAGTGCAGTAACCTCTGTAGACCTATTCTGGTGTTGCTAAGCAGTAGGATGTTTGACAATTGTTGGTGACCCAGGCTCAGGCATGAGATATCTGACCATCTAGTTCTACAGAGAGTTCTGCAATACATAGATTAAATAAGAGAGGTGCTAAAACACAGCCTTGTTTTAGGCCGGTTGACGTTTTCACTTCCCTTGATAGGTGGGTACAGTCTCCGATCTTATATCACATATCTGAATATAGAAGCCTGATTGCTCTCAAGATGCTAGGTGGAATTTTCCATTGTTGAAGTTTGGCCCATAGCCTGTTATGCGGAACACAGTCAAACGCTGCCTTAAAGTCAACAAAACACTTACAGAGGAGTGGGCCTTTGCCTTTGATCTGCTGAGTATCAACCCCACTGTCATGATGTTAGTTAGAGTGCCTTGACTCCTTGTGAATCCCATTTGGTTGAGTGGAAATCTGCCGGTGTCTAATGCCCATGTCTCCAAATCATAAAGTAGTAGTGTAGAGAAGAATTTAAGACCTACATCCAGAAGTGCGATTAAGCGGTATTTGCTTGGTGAGGATGCCACACTTCTTTTAAAGAAGGGGTTGGTTACTGAGCCTTTCCAGCTTTCAGGGATGACTCCTTTTGCCAGGATATGATTAAACATTGCTGCCAGAAAGACTGCCCATCTCGAAGTTGAGTGTTTAAAAAGCGCTTGTGGTACCCATTTGGGACAGGGGCGCAGTGGGCCCGCGATTTTCTGATAATATTTGTTATCTCTGCTGGTGTATATGCTGAATATTTCAACGACCTAGTGGCCCCATTGTCCATTTGGGGCCGATCTCAACTGGTTGCATCATAGGGTCTTCCTTTAAAGTAGATTTCAAGTAATCGACCCAGTCACATTCGCTTATGTTTGCATTATGGGCTGCTCTATGACGTTTTTCTATGCTGTTCACAAGTTTCCGGAATTTTTTCAAGTCATTTTACTTTAAGGCATGTGAAAGTTGGGCCCACAGTGTTTCCTGTTTAGATTTTTTAAAGGCCCATGCCTCCCTTTTTAGTAGACTTCTCTCCTTACGCAGACCTTTTAGTATGTTCCTCAGGGGTTTGATGTAGTTGCCTAAGGAGCCTGCTACAATAGATCTTTTCAGATGGATGGATCGTGCCATAACTATATTTTTATCGCATCCAAGGTGGTCTCCCCTATTCCCTCTACTGACTCTGCTGACGGGTTGCTTATTGATCAATTCCCTAGCGAATGCTTCCCATACTGATATCTGGTTAGAGCCCTCTGTGGCCATATCCTCGAGGCTGACCACAGCTTCTTCTGCCAAATCCTTGACTGAGCTTGAACTCCACTTCAGGCATTTCAGATTTTTGGTGTCGGTCTCTCCCTGTACAGCAGTTACAACCTCGTGTTTATGTAGGGATGTGCCCACCGTAATTACCTGTGGGTGATGGTCACTCTCCCTACGGTGGGATATTCTGTATTCCTGCACATACATGTATAGTGGGAAGCCTGCCAGCATATAATCTAGATAAGAGACTGACTTGCCTGATGCTCTGGTCCATGGGGGGGATGTTTCCAGGCTTTCGACTGTTCAGGACAAGTAGGCCAATTAATTCACATATCGTGACTAGTTTCTCTCCTATCTTATCCTTTTGATTGTGAAGAGGTATGTTTTGTACTGAGAGGGGCCCAACTACTTCTGCATGCTCCTCACATTGATGATGGAACAGAATGAGATTAAACTCTCTCGAGACTAGCCAGTATGATGGATAGTATGTGTTTTTCAAATGGAGCATATATGCGGCAATCCTTTCTGTTGTTGCAGTTTTCCTGTTGGGATTTACATACACATTTACTAGGACTAAGGATTTGCGTAAGTGCTTGGCCCAGCCGTCCATTCGCAAGGCCAGGAGACTTGGATCGTCCATGTGGAGTTCTATAAACTCAGCTGACAGGTTGGTATTAATATTGATTGCCTGGGCGCCTTTCGCTCTTCCAAATGTGCTGCTTTTCTCAGCCTGTTTTCTGCATTCTTTGTATCCAATTAGTGGAATATTAGCTTGGGCACAAGTCTCCTTGAGCAAATTGATGTCAAAAGCTCCTAATATTGTACCACAGCGGGATCCTTCATCTTTGTCTACAACCCACCTATATTCCAGGTTAGGCCATCCTGTTCAGCAGTGACCGGCAGCTCCCCTATTCAGTCTTTGGAATTCACTGCCTGAGACAGGAATGTAGGCAGCCAGCACCAGTTGTTTTGAGGTTCGTGATGTGTTCACCTGCTTAGAGAGCCCTTCTTCTCTGGTTACTTCAATTGGGATATTGGTTTGTCCCAGTCGCCTTTGGTGGTGTAGCCCATAAGGGGATATCCCCCGGTTGCCCCTCTTAGTACAGACGCAGTGCTGACAGCCTTCTTGTCAAGGTACTGCTTATCTGATAGCCGGTGCGGATATCTGTCCCCCTGATATGCTATTACTTTAATTCCCCAAGATTCCAGCAGCTTCTTCCTCTCTGGAACCTGGGCAGGAAGATCTGAAGTGGCGAAGGTGACAAAGCTGGGATCCGAGTGCTGTCGCCCACTTGGAGGTAGGAACTTGATGGCAAGGATATCATCTGGTACAACATGATCTAGGTCTTCTAGCACCTTTTTTAGTTTTCAAATGCTTGAACGATTTAGTACATCCTGTGGGCCCCTAGATTTGAATTCTGGGATCCATAACAGCCGTTGTCCCAAATCACGTGGATGGCCAGTGGGTGTAATATTTCGCTCTCTGTGGCTATTGCCATGTCCAGAAAGGTCCCTTCCCATCACTGGATTCCACATTGTTATGCCCACCATGGACTCCTCTTCCTGTCTCAAGGGTAATGCTCTCGGCTGGCTTCATAAGGGTTCTGTTCTATTGAACGCAAGATTTGAGTTGCTTCTTCCTTGAGGTTTCTAACTTGACTACCCTCCATCTGCGCGTCTATATCTTGCCAGGATCCCCCTATTGCCAGTGCTGATCCACCTATACCGATTTACTTAATTTACAGGAATCACATTGATGGCAGTAGGGGTATCCTCCATATCTAATGGTTTGTGTCCCACTGGTGCTGCGGGCCTATTTTTAGAATTGTTTATTACTGGCACCAATTCAATCAACCAGGAATTATCTCCTGGGATGTTCTCCCATTCATATTCTTTGCCTTCATGTGTTGGAGCTAGGGAAATGAATAAGGAGCCTGCGTGGCGAATATGGACTTTATTCCTCCTCTTCCTTGCACAGTCCCTTTTTGCCATTTGGGGTGGTGCGTGGGCTTCATCTTGATTTGGGGTCAGTGTATATGTCATATCCTTGGGTACATTAGAATCTCTTCTTTGTCTAATGAGAGTTTCTTTCTTGCCCGCTTTTGCTTCCATGCCCTCTGGGTGATACCTTCTTTCGGACTGTTCCTTCTGTTTCCCTTGTTCGACTAACCGACTACTATCGATTTGCCCACTCAGGATGGGGGATAGTGATATCTTAGCCTGGGCAATAAGGCTGTTTTTAACCTCCCTCATGATTTATGCCATAATTACCATCAATTGTGCAAATCCGCCAACCACCTCCTTACATAAACATATAGTAATCTCATTAAGGTGGTTTGATTGAACCCTCGTGATCAAGGAGTTTAATTTTTAGAGTTTTTCATCAATCCTGGAGACAAAGATTGCCATGGTGTTAAGTAAGTCCACCTGGATATCCATTTTATTTGCATGGTGCCTGAGGGTTATAACTGTTGCTTGTATTATTTAAGTTAAGATTGCCGCCCACATGTTGGTGGAATAACCTTTGGGTTGCGAATCCCTATTGTGCTCATCTATCTGCACCGTTTGGTTTGTCCCCCACCCTGAAGTGGTTCTCCAAAAGACCCTCCTTAGTCTCATCCAAAAAATCCAGGGAATCAGGCTCCTCAGCAATGCTGACCTCAAATTCTGGAAAGGAAAAAAGCCTGTACTTTGAACTCTTCAGCACATACAGAGTATCAGAGTCAGTCTTATAGTGATGAATGTCATTTATCGTGGGGGTGTACTGAGATCCTACGTATGCCTGTCCTGTGTGTATTGCATTGTCTCGTCCCATTTCTTGGGTGTCGCCCTCGGCGGGTCAACTACATGGTCGCAAGTTTTTTTAGATCAGAATCATTGGTGACAGGGGGACATGGGTGGGTGTCTCCCCTTTAGCTTCCCTATTACCACCTGGCTTTGTGTATTGGTTTTCACTTGATGCAATCCTGCCACCTTGATCGCTTAACGAATGAAAAAAGACTGCTATCTTTGATATTTTGGGCTGCTCTAATTGGTCCTTCGTCCCTTCCGTGGGCTCCTTAGGCTAACATGCGAATATTTGAATAAAGTATAACTATTGATAGAAGCGAACTTGAAATATCATTCAAAGACTTAAAATAATAGAGTAAATCCAACAACATGCAGTTGTTAGATTTGTTAGAACTATTACAGAAAAGAAGTTCTCGAACTTTCTTTTCTGGAAGCAAACATCCAGCCTTCCAGCAGTCCTCTCCTGATTGGCCAGCCTCTGCCAGGCTGAGCCAAGCTGTCTTAATGAGGTGTGAAGTAGCCTGATAGCCACAAAGAATGTCCTGTGGGAGGAGAACTCCAGCTGCAGAAGCACAAGGCATGATGGGGGTGGAGTAGCCAAACTGGTCTTCAAAGGCAGAACAACAATTTAGGGCAGCACAGGCTCACCCTCACATCCTGCACCCCCAGCCAGACAGGAGCTCCAGTAATTAGATTAGTGAGGGGGCTGGAAGGGGAGTGTTAGGGAATCTTAGCCACACTAGTGGGATGGCCTAGCCAGATCTAACCCTCCAGGAGAAAGTTTCTCCTTTTTGGAAGAATAGTGCTTTCTGGGTCAAGAATATGCCACACCTTGGAGGAAGTAGTCATAAGCCTGGGTGGCACCCGGCACACCATTGATCAGGGGTGTCCCACTGCTTGATGGCCAGGAACTCTGAAAAAAAATGGGAGAGCTGCCAAACATCTCAGATCCCTGTCTCAAATAATAAGGAGAAGAAGGACCGCCCTGCTGGAATCCTGATCTACACCCCAAGGATTGCACTCTGAAGGACTGCACCTGCTGCACAATCTGGAACTACAGCCCTAAGGACTTTGTCTAGCTTCGCAAGGATTAAGGAGTGGACTCCCTGAAAGCAACAGGTTAACAGTGCTCCACCTGCATCATCTTCACCAAGAAGGACCCATCTGGAGTGTGTCCAGAGGACTTTTAAGGATTTGGCCAGGTGCATTGGGGGAAACATAGTCCCAACATCCCAATGACCATCTCAGAGCTCCTAGACCCTTGCAGGGGTGTTTTGGACACTTTTAACCCGCTGGAGGAAGGTCAGGAAGGAGTTCCAGAAGTTTGTAGAAGTTTGGAGCAACTCTGGTAAAAAGCTCCATAAGGTGACCGACCCACCAACGAGAGTCAAACTGCCTACGTCAAACCGCGACACGGCCTGGATTTCAGATTCGTCCCACTAAAAACTCCGGAGCTCAAGAATTCCAGGATTTCACCGAGACCTCGTGCTGAACCAAGCCGCTGTTGTCGACTCGAAACCTGGCCTGAAGAGGAGCCTTGCTCGACATTGAGAGAAAAAGCTCTGAAAAAGTTTTCAAGTTTGAAGGTAACATTTCCGCTTGGTGCATCTTACCTGCACTCCATTACAGTTGGCCTCAAATTTTGACTTTGTCTCAGTCAAGTGCTACCAGATGTCTCAAGTCAGTGCTTTTGGTTTTTAGGCAAGAGAAAGTGTTTATTTTTAAAAATTCATATGTTCAGTTCCCTACATTGGATTTATGTCATTTTAGTGTCTATTTGTTCATAGAAATATAACCTATTTTTATAAATTTATGTTAGATTTTTATTGTGTGTTGTGTCTTACGTATTTAATGTATTGGTATTTTTAAATGCTTTCCACACCTGTCTCCTAAGTTAAGCCTGCCTGCTCGCAGCTAGCTACCAAGGGCTGAGCAAAGGAATAATTTATTTAGACCTTGACTGAACCTTTATTGTGTTTGTGGCCTTATTACTAGTGGTAGGTCCCTACTTATCACTACTAATAAACCACTTTCCAACACGTAATCAACATTTGGCAATGGATTAAACTTGAGATTCAAAGATTCTTTAATCTGACGGTATGTGACTTCATCAGTTCGCATCATTTTCTTTATGACTTCTTTGACACCTTCACCATCAAACTTTTTAAGATACTTGATCATCTTTTTCTTATCAGTTTCTTCAAGTGCATCAATGAAATCATCAAATGTCTCTATCCAAGCAGTCCATCTAGCGCCAATATTTTCCTTTTTGGTGGGCCATTGATGGGAGTGGCTGACATTTAGAGTCTGATGCTGCTTTTTGCTCATCGTGAATTTGTTTATGCAAACCATCTCTGAGGCCTTGCAACATGCTGGCATCTAGATCATCTGTAATAAAAACTGGAAACATGACTTTCTTCTCGGTCTCCATCGGGAAAACAACCTTTCGCTATTCTGAACACCTTGCTCAGCTCTCACTCTTCTATGACTTATGACGTTGTTTTACTTTTGAGCCCCACTCAGCAGCTTTAGTGACACGCCACATTGGGTATGGATGGCTCCGTAAGCACAACTCTCAGCACTTTTCTTTGAGCCACTTCACCGAGTGCTGTTGTATGATGACTCTCTTTAATGGGTTCTGGTAAGTCAATTATTGTTTCTTTTCTAAACATCACTTTGCACTTCCTGACACGTGGATGATCTTCACCTTGCAGCGCTTCTGTTTGCAGCGTTATCTTGCAATTTGTGATTATTAGTGGCTGCTCTTTGAAGACCTGGTTGTATACACCTTCAGCTTTAATAATCCGTATAACGTATGACTTTATATAGTGTATCAGTGCGGTACCTTTCTTTACAAACTGCTCAGCAGGTTCTTAGCCAACGATGTGCAGATTTCTCTGCAATGCTTTCGTTATCTTTAACTGCTTTACATCGGCTGGATTTGTGCTTTGATTCCACTTGCACTAAGCATCAATTCCATACTTCAAAGGCACATGTGGCATGCATGAGCAGTTTGGCTGGACCTTGGCAAATTCTATGGGAGAGCACTGTCGATCTTCGGGTTACTTATCCCCTATCTCATCGCCAGTTTGAGCGTCCTCCTCAATTTTTGAGGACTTTCAATGGCACCAGGGGGTTTGGAAAGTTATTCACCACCTTCCTGTATATGGCTGTAATAGCTTTGCCCGTCAGATGGTCCTCAAGTCAGACTGCTTCAAGCAATTGTTCCCCCTCCCGGATGTGACCCTACAACGCATGTCTGATTTGCAAATATTGATACCACTCTGAATCCCCCAATTCATATTCCCGTTGGAGAACCTCAAAAGAAACAAACGCCTGCCCCCTTCACACATCACCCAGCCGTGATGAGTGACTTGTGTACCTTGGTGATATATGTAACATCACCAAGGAACGTGTATGTGGAGTTAGGCATAGAAAATCATTATACATACATACCTTTTGATATTTTGTCCCTCGATATTCTGGTCATGATATTGTGACCGTATGATATTGTATCCTCGATATTCCTGGCCTACATCGCCACTCATAGTGCAAGAACGACAGTGACTGAAGTGTCGTGATCTATTGCCTCATGCTGTATGGTGTCATAAGCGAAAAGCAAATGTTAACAGCAGGTGAACAGGCTAATAGATGAAGAGGATTGACCTCAAATTTCTTTGAACACATGAGGCTGGTGAGCCTGATAAATCTGTCTTTAGACCAGACCTAAACATAAAATGGGAGCAAGACTTGTAGTATTTTGAGTTGAAATAATAAAAGTAAGCAAGATTGCAAAGCATTGGTTACCTGGGTTGTTTATTTGAAATCCATAGTAGGTCAGCAGCTCTTCAGGAACAAAATTGGGATCAAAAAGTGCTTGTTGCAAAGTGCAGGGACATGGTGCTGTGTTGAAGGACCAATACGGGGGTGGTTCACTGAAGTACCAGTTCAGACAATTTTTCCTTGGATTTTGTGTGGAGGGTTTGTTATTTTCAAGGCGATACGCAAAAATCCCATTTTTACCTGTAAAAAGTAAGTTTGCAATACATCATTTAGTGGTTAACATTTTGGATCACTTGATAATGGTTGGCACTGCCTCCTGAACATTTAGTAAAGTGCCATGTGTGACATCTTATGGGAAAATATTTCAGTTTCACAGTGCCTAAATTCATTTTCTCATTGAGATAATAATGTCTGTCCAAGATCAGACAGTGAACCAGTGGGGACATGTACAAATGCTTTATATATTTATTAGTGCTTATTTTGGGCAATGCCCAGAAAACAGTGACCACAACTGAAATTGCTGAAATTGATAGAAAGTGAATTACAAAGACATAGATGTTTTGATTTTATACATTTAAGTTATGCACTATGAACCAGTTACATTTACTACAACTTGGCATAATAAAGAAAAGAAAAACATAAATATACAATATTAAAATTACATTTGATCTAAAACTTGATCTAAATAGTAGTTAGTGACAGTTGTGTGTATTACTTATCCCTTAAGAAGAACTATTTGCCGCTTTGGTTCTCTCAGACTCAGGTGGTGTTCTGGTCTGCGCAGGTGGGGTGGTTTCTATAGGAATTCCAGAGTGTCTCTGAACTTCATAATCTGGGTTAACGGCCAGTTACGTTTGATCCTGGAACTCTCAGGAGTGAGGAGAGAGATTCTCCTTGCCATGGCCTGTGTGGGGGTTAGTGGGGAGAGCAGTATTGGAAACTCAGGAGTGTTTTTTGTTGTTGTTGTCCTTGGAGCATGATGTAGATGTACCCTTTTCTTGCCTGTAGATCTCTGGTTGTTTTGATGCTTCTGACCTCTGTATGAGGAATTACCCTAGTCACATCCAGAAGGTCTGTATAGATAGTATTGACAGTCTTGTCCACCGTACTTGCTTTAGGAGTCTCTGTATGCCTATGATCTTGTTCATCCAAAAAGGAATTTGAAGGAGCCTCCCTGTACCCAAGAGTGCCTAGGGAAAGTGTGATATCCATGTTTGGTGTAATCCTCTGCATAGCATCATCCACATTTTTGCTAAAGAGGGTCTGCCTATTTGACAGGCATGTCTAGTATCTTAGCCTGTGTCATCAGGTGGAATGATGTGCCTAAATTTAATCAAACATTGTCTCACGAGCACTGAGCCTCCTGCCAGCTGGTGAAAACCTGCATTGGACATGTCCAGGGCTCTGTCGATGACGGCTGCAGATGTCTTGGCTCCTTCCTTGGCTACATCCTTGTCTTCCTCTCAACTAGCCTTTGGAATCAATGAAAGAAGTTACAAGATGTCATGCCACGTCTGACAATCGTACAGTCAGATAATGGCAAAGGCTTTTGCTGATTTTATTAAGGCTGCTGCCATAGAGCTGACTTCATATCATAGACTGTTGATACACCTAATGTCCATATCAGGGGGAGCAGCTTGGGATGGCCAGTCAAAAGTACTGTATGGAGACAGGCGAACTGTAGCTGGCACTGTCACGCGATTTGGACCCTCGTTCTAGTAATAGTAAAGAATAGGAATCAACGTAACAGTTTTTTTTGGGTGTTCCTTAAAATCATACAGCAAGTGCTCGAAGGTCAAATTTTTGCGCCGCCCTTCCAAATAGGGTACATAACTAACCAATGTCATCCTTTGGGGAATCTGAATGCAGGTTATTTATTACTTCCCCTGGGTACGAACAAACCCCTTTACTCTTTGTCTTGGTGTTTATGTTCTTGAACCTTGCCCTTCTCCCCTGGCTTAATTTCCTGATCTGCATTCTGTTAGTCTTCCTCGCCAATATCTGCAGATGTAGGAGGAACAGTGCATGGTGCCAGAGGTGGCACGGTGATATTTCTGAAGACAGCAACACAGGCTGACTCAGCTGTTGTGAGGGTGGAAGAGTAGGAAACTACTGGGGCGATATTTGCAGAGGCCCCTGTGGAGGGTGGGGAAGCTGTGGTTGCTACGTCTTACAGGTCTTTTTTATGCCGCAAAAAATAGATAAAAATGCAGCCACTTGCCATAATCAAAAAGGATTTGATAAACTGTATAAGTGTTGGCCATACTAGTACAGATGGATAAGTTACTTACCTGTAATCCTAGTTCTCTTCCAGGGGTATCCTCATCAAAGTCATAAGCACATGAATATTCCTGCCATGCGCGGGGACCCTGGAAAACATATAAAATATATGTGAAAAACATATATGTAGCTCTCTCTCTCTATAGATATATATATACATAATTTTGTTTTATTTTCTTTTATAATATGTAACAATCAATGCAGCCTTCCATACACCACAGGCTGAGCAATGCTGTGAAATTTTACTTTGCACACATACACAAACAAAGCAGGAAAACAATGAGCATTTGAACTGCTTTAATGCACAGTAGAAACCATAGCCCTGCAAAGAGAAAAACAGACATTGTCAGCTCATAGGCTGCATTGTAATTCCAATAGTAAAGAAAGCTGAAAAGCTAACCCATAGAAACACAAAGAAACTGGCACCGTGCCTTTAAGGCAGCCATGACCCCTAGCTTCCCATCATGCCTCAGGGGTGACAGTTAGGTCAGTTGTTCTTTGCGGAGACCCGGAGGTCAGGGCACAAAGAGATGACAGTTTATGGATCATTTGCCCGGGGAGGCGGGAGGGTTGCTTATGACTTTGATGAGGATACCCTTGGAAGAGAACTAGAATTACAGGTAAGTAACTTATCCTTCTCTTCCAGGGGATCCTCATCAATAGTCATAAGCACATGAATCGAGTAGCAAGCCCATCCCTTCTTCCTGCGGGCAAATGAGAATTATAAAACATGCAGAACACATTCAAAAATACCAATTCCAACAAATTTAGCATTGGAATACATTTTTCAAGGAGGCTTGGCCTACTTGGGTATCTGCTCTGGAGTCAGAATCGAGACAATAGTGTCTCGTGAACGTGTGTACCGATTTCCAAGTTGCTGCTTTGCAAATCTCGGCCATCGGCACATTATGTAGGAAAGCTATGGTAGCTGCTTTTCCCCTAGTGGAATGAGCTTTAGGAGAAACCAGTAGGGGTTTGTTTGCCAATTGGTACGCCAGCTTAATGCAGGACACTATCCATCTGGAAATGGAACGCTTGGAGGCTGGGAAACCTGTCCTGATGGCACCATAGTTAAGAAACAATTGATCAGACTTTCTGATGGACTTTGTTTTATCTAAATAGAATTTGAGAACCCTTTTAAGGGCGAGGGAATGAAGAGACCTCTCTGCTGGCGTAGCAGGATTGGGAAAAAAAGAGGGTAGAGAAATTGTTTGATTGACATGGAAGTCAGACACCACCTTTGGAAGGAAAGTGGGGTGAGTCCTCAAAACCACTCTGTTGTACGGCTCTTTAGAACAGAGTGCTAGGATTTCGCTTACTCTACGTGCTGACGTAATAGCCACTAAAAAAGCGACTTTCCATGAAAGGTGTTGCAGTGTGGCCTTATGAATGGGTTCAAAAGGAGGACCCATCAGTTTTGACAGAACCAGATTCAACTCCCAAGGAGGGGAAGGAGGTCGGACAGGGGGGAAAACCTTCTTCAAACCCTGAAGGAAATCCTTGACCACCTGGAGCTGAAAAAAGGAAGGTTGGTTAGGTGACTTTCTGTAGGCTGTAATGGCCGCCAAATGAACTTTTATGGAGGTATACTTTAAACCTGATTTTGCCAAATATAGAAGATAAGGCAAGATTACCTCCTCTTGCCCACTAGTGGGTTACAACCATTACGCATACACCACAAGTAAAATCTCTTCCATTTAAAAGCGTAAGAGCTTCTTGTGGACGCTCTCTTTGACTCCCTCAAAATGTTCATACAGTCCTGAGGGAGATTCAGATGGCCGTATTGCAGGACCTCAGGAGCCATGCTGCCAAGTTCAGTGAGGGAAGGTTGGGATGAAGAATCTTCCCGTTCATTTTGGTCAGAAGGTCCGGTCTGCACGGAAGCTTCCTATGTGGACACATTGAAAGCTGCAACAGGTCCGGATACCACCATTGATGTGGCCAGTCCGGTGCTATTAGGATCATTTTCATCCAGGATCGAATGAGCTTTGTTACCACCTTCGGGATGAGAGGAAGGGGCGGAAAGGCGTACGCAAATGTTCCGGACCAGTCGATCAAAAGGGCATTCCCTCTCGATCCTGGTCGGTAAAATCTTGACCCGAAGGCGTGGCATTTTTGTTTAGGTCGTCTGCAAAGAGGTCGATGGATGGATGACCCCATTGATGAAAAAATATCCGCCACCACTTCTTCGTTTAGCACCCAGTCTTGTTGCTCTTCGAAATGTCGACTTAGAGCGTCCGCCTGCAAGTTCTGTTCTCTTGGCAGATGGACCGCTGTGATCGATAGATGTCTGGCCAGAAGCCAGTGCCAAATCACCTGAGATTCCAGGGACAGTGGGCGAGAGTGAGTTCCACCTTGTTTGTTTAGGTAATACATGGTGGTCGTGTTGTCCGTTTGTATTAATATTGACTTGGACTGAATTGATGGATGGAACGCTTTGAGAGCTAGACGAACTGCCCGCAGTTCCAGCATGTTTATATGATAGGTTTGTTCTTTGCTCGACCACTTGCCCTGAGTTTGAAGACAACCCATGTGTGCCCCCATCCTTGAAGTGAGGCATCCGTGACCAAGGATTGCGTTGGAAGAGGTTGATGGAAGGGGACTCCCACAAGGAGATTTTTTGGATGAGTCCACCAGAGAATGGACGTTCTCGCCGATTGGGAAAGAGGAATCTAATCCTCCCAACATCCTGAGGATTGGTCCCATTTGTCCTCCAAATCCTGCTGTAGAGGTCTCATTCTCAACCTGGAGTTGGGGGTGAGAAAAATGCAAGATGCCATCGACCTCAGAAGCGATGCCACTTGTCAAACTGATGGTTGATGCACTTGAAGGAGGAGATTGCATTTCCGTTTGATTGATAACAGTCTCTCCTCCGAAGGAAACACTTTTCCTACGCTGGAGTCCAGGGTGGCCCCTAGATAATGAATTCTTTGAGTGTGCTGATGGACCGATTTCTCCATGTTTACATGAAGGCCCAGGAGACGTAGTAAGATCAGGCAGATCCGGTAGTGGTTCTTTACCATTTGGGGAGATGAACCTTTTAGCAGCCAGTCGTCTAGATATGGATATACGAACAGGCCTTGGCGATGTAAAGCTGCGGCCACCACTGCCATGCATTTTGTGAATACTCTCGGTGCAGATTTCAGGCCGAATGGCAGGACTCTGTATTGATAATGTTTGGAGCCCAACATGAAGCGCAGAACTTCTGGTGTCGTGGTGCAATTGGGATGTGGAAGTACGCATCTTGGAGGTCTATCGAACACATCCAATCCCCTTTCTGAAGATGTGGGTATATTTGATGAAGCATCAAAACAAGAAGAGAGAGTATCCCAGGGACAAAAAACGTCCTCGTGGTTTGGAAAAATGGAGAGTGATATCAAAGGAAAAAAGGTCTTTCCTTATTTAAGAAACCCCTCACTCACCAACCTAGTTGGTGACATGCTTCATCATCGGGGTCCACCCAAGTAGCCGAATGCCACTTAGGTGTGCTTCAACGCCTGGACTACAGCGGAGCTGGTTTTTTGAGTTCGTGTGAAAATTAGTGTAAGTGAGTGGATTAAAAATGTCTTTGTTGTACTCCCTAGGTTTTTATTTGGAGCAGCAAGACACGATTAAAACCAAGTGAGATACTTAAAATGGCTAGATTGACCAAGAAGTATCAGTGTTTGAGTGAAGAAGTTCAACCTATATGTGATAGTACAAGGTTTTCGTCAGGACCAAATGTTAGAACCGGGAGGCTCCACAGTAGGTTCCACGGCGGGCTCTGAAGTTATAGGACAATGCAACTATAACCAGCCCCCCCACGGTCTCCATGGGGCGAAACTAAATTTAGTTTCCCGGTTTTTTCCCTCTACACAGAATGCTGTAAGGTAGCCTCATCGTAAGTATACGGTCTGGCTTTTCGCTGAACCAGGTGACGGATGCGCCTAAGCGTGCGCAGACCTCCCGGTTCTAACATTTGGTCCTGACAAAAACCTTGTACTATCACATATAGGTTGAAACATGTTGACCGATAACTTCTTCACTTAAACACTGATACTTCTTGGTCAATCTAGCCATTTTAAGTATCTCACCTGGTTTTAATCGTGTCTTGCTGCTCCAAATAAAAACCTAGGGAGTACAACAAAGACATTTTTAATCCACTCACTTACACTAATTTTCACACAAACTCAAAAAACCAGCTCCGCTGTAGTCCAGGCGTTGAAGCACACCTAAGTGGCATTCGGCTACTTGGGTGGACCCCGATGATGAAGCATGTCACCAACTAGGTTGGTGAGTGAGGGGTTTCTTAAATAAGGAAAGTCCTTTTTTCCTTTGATATCACTCTCCATTTTTCCAAACCACGAGGACGTTTTTTGTCCCTGGGATACTCTCTCTTCTTGTTTTGATACATTGAGCTTAGGGGACTGGGAGAGTGTTCCCAACAAAATACCCTTTCTCTTTCTTTGTTTAACTTATATTTGATGAAGCGCCAACATACAAAATGTTTCCTTCTGGATGACTTTGTTCAGTGAGCGAAGATCTAGAATAGGCCTGAAACTTTGCTTTTGATCCTTTTTTGGAACTAGGAAGTATCTGGAGTATACTCCTTTTCCTCGTTGTGATGGAGGAACCTCTTCTATGGCCAATTTCTGTGAAGGATAGAAACCTCCTGACGCAACAATTTCAGCTGGTGAGGATTCGTCTTTACTGGAGGAATGTTCTTTGGGGGTGCACGGAAACGTAGTGCATACCCATTCTTTAGTATATTTAGCACCCACTGATCTTTGGTTATGTTGCGCCACTCTTCTACATGTCTGGAGATACCTCCTCCCACTGGAGTGGGCAACGGTGTCAGAGGAAGCGGAAACTCATTGCTTGCCGGTGTTTTTGGGCATTGTAGAGGATTGTTGTGCTCCTCTACCTCTGGAGGGTCTACGACCTTGATAATGGGATTTGGATTGGTGGTACTGCCTCTGGGACCATTGAGGGGTTTGAACCCTCTGATGGTAGGTTTTGCGATTGTAAGGCCTGTACCGACGCTTGAACTCTTTCTTCTTCTCTAAGCCCACGGCTTTAATCGTGTCTAGCTTGGTCTTCATCCTGGCCATCTCCTCGTTGGTGTGGGAGCCGAAAAGAGAATTACCAGAGAAAGGTAGATTCATGATGCGTTGTTGGGCTTCCGGTTTTAAAGCCGTAAGACGCAACCAGGAAGATCTCCTTGTGCATATCCCATGTGAATATGAATGCGCAGCTAGAGAGGCCCCATCAGCTGCCGCGCTGATCATTTGATTGGCCACTAATGCCCCTTCTTAGAGAATCTCTGCAAAGACTTGACGATCCTCTTTTGGAGGTTTTTCCTTAAAACGTTCTAGTGAGTCCCACAATGATCTGTCATAGCGGCCCAACAGGGCTGCAGCACTAGACACTTTTAAAGAGGCAGCTGCAGAACCGCATGCTTTTCTATCCCAAGAATCCTGGGCTCTACTCTCCTTGTCCGGAGGAACTGACAATGAAGAGGAGACTGCATGTGTTTTCTTCGCTGCTGCGATAATCACCGAATCTGGTGGAGGGTCCGACCTTAGAAATAAGGGATCCTGTTCCGCCGGTTTGTATTATTTTCTGAATCCTCGCAGGAGCTGTCTTTATAGATGCTGGGGTAAGAAAAATGTCCATGACTGGTTGAAGGAGACCAGGCACCAGTGGTAGTAAAGGTCTAGACACAGATCTTTGGTGTAGAGTTTCAAATATAACCGATGTGGATGCCTGTGGTGTGGACATCCCTATATTAAGTTTCTGCGCTCCTCTTGAAAGGACATCATGGAAAGTATTGATGTCATCAATCGGTGACACTCTGGAGGGAGGACTGTCCGTGAGAGTAGGAGAGTAAATCCCTCTTGGAGGAGCGGGTGGAAGAGGATGACCAAGAAGGAGATCTTCGTCTTTTACGATGACTATGAGAAGATCTACGTGGAGGTGACTTGCTACGGCGATCTCTGGGTAGAGTGGTAGGTGACCGGTCAACAGCTTGCACCAACCGTGCCAGCGGAGATCTATGTAGAGGGCTTGAATAGTCCGTAGGCCACTGCACCTGTGCTGAAGGTTCTTTCTGCCAATGATGGACTGGAAGAAGCCACCTGGGAGAAAGGTGAACGGAAGGAGATCTATGTCCATGCGCCGGTGAAGCCGTGATCTGCGGGGATTTCTGCACCTGCTGCTCTAGAGATGGGGAAGATGAGCTTCTCGACATCAAGATCACGTGAGGAGAGCCTGTAGCTGAAACTGAAGGCTCTGAGAAGTCTTTAGAAGCGGAACGGTGTCTTGAGGAACGATGCGACGTCGATGATAAATGTCTCGACGTCGAGCGGGGCTATGCGCTACTAGGACTGACGGGCCCTTTGAAGGAGACCTTGTTTTCGACGTCGACCATGCAGCTTCTTTCTGTCTCGACGTCGACAGCTGCTCCATCGACGGAGATTTACGTTTTGACGTCGGAGGATGAATTTCCCACAGAGTACCATGACTCGGCGTTGAACGAGGAGAGAGTGACGGAGAAATCCTTCTCGACGTCGAACCCTTCGACCTCACGAATCTCGTTCTTGAAGTTGAGCGTCTCATGGACCCCAACGGAGTAGTCTGCCTCGACGTCAGAGGTCTTCTCGAAGTCTTAAGAGATCGCTGCCTCGACGTTGAGCGCCGTCTTGAATACTTCAAAGGAGGTTTCGACGATGAAGCCTTCTTCGACGTTGACGCAGATCTGGGCCTCGACGTTGACCGCCGCCTGGTTGACGGCAACGGAGGTGTTCGTCTCGATGCCGAGCGCCGTACTGACGGCGACGACGGAGAATGATGTCCCGACGTCGAACGCCGTACAGACGGCGACGACGGGGTGAGATGCCTCGACATTGGGCGATCCTGCACCAACGGAGATCGACTCCTCGACGCCGATCATCGCTGGGTTGACGAAGGCGGAGGGTTAGACGATGACGTGCCTTTCTTCTTTGACGACGACCGATGTTCTCTTGACGGCGAGCCCGCCATCGATGGTCTTTTCGTCGACGTTTCCTTCGCCCGTGGAGGCATTTTCGACGCCGAGCCCGACGCCGATGGAGAGCAGATCGGAATCTTGCTTCTGGAGGAAGATCTGGCTCTCTCCTTCCTTTGCCTCACCGGAGACCTGCCTCTAGAGGAAGATTTTCCTTTCTCAGCCAGTCCATAAATGCGAATCCTCTCTCTCTCTTTCAGAGTCCGTCTAGATAAGGACTGACAATGCTGGCAAGTCTTAGGAACATGAGATTCAGGAAGGCAAATAATACAGACAGGATGAGAGTCTGATTTAGCCTTCTTTCTGCCACAGGAAGGGCTAGAATCAAACAGAGAGGGCATTTCTGAGAGAGAAAAAATGCTGAACCCTCTGAAAAATAACAAAAAAGTACTCCAACAGGTAAATAATGTCGAAGTAATAAGGTTTTAATGAAAAAACAGGAGATAATTTCTGACAAAAAGTCAAAAATGTGAGAGCTGGTTAACCAGGGTCCTGACTGAAGGAGCCGGAAAGAACAACTGGCCTAACTGTCACCCCTGATGCATGATGGGAAGCTAGGGGTCATGGCTGCCTTAAAGGCACGGTGCCAGTTTCTTTGTGTATCTATGGGTTAGCTTTTCAGCTTTCTTTACTATTGGAATTACAATGCAGCCTATGAGCTGACATTGCCTGTGTTTCTCTTTGCAGGGCTATGGTTTCTACTGTGCATTAAAGCAGTTCAAATGCTCATTGTTTTCCTGCTTTCTTTGTGTATGTGTGCAAAGTAAAATTTCACAGCATTGCTCAGCCTGTGGTGTATGGAAGGCTGCATTGATTGTTATATATAAAAAATAAATTTAAAAAAAAGAATTTTTATGTATATATATATATATATATATATATATATATATATATATAGAGAGAGAGAGAGAGCTACATATATGTTTTTCACATATATTTTATATGTTTTCCGGGGTCCCCACGCATGGGGGGAATATTCATGTGCTTATGACTATTGATGAGGATCCCCTGGAAGAGAATAAACAATAAGAAGGGGCTGACATCCTGATGAATGCTGTAGGCACTTATGGGCAATAGGGCAAGAACCATGTCAACAGAGAAAAAGTAGGACTGATCAGACAATTGTATCATAGTAAGTCCACCTTTATTTTTTTTTCATCCTATCGTGTTAAATGGAGATTAATAAGGCATGACTACACACCTTTACAAGAGGTAATTTTATATTACACAACCGATCTATTATAAGAAAACATCTCCATAAAAAAAGCTGCTTCTGGAGCCTGTTGAGTATTGTACACCTCACCCAACATGGAACAAGACCTGATGAGGTAGCATGCCACTTCAGCAGGTGCATTTGATTGCACCCAAAAAATAAATATTTTGTAGACCTAAAAAACAAAGGCATACTCAGAAACAAACTTTTTAGAATCTGGGGCTATTTGTCATTGGAACGCCATATCATGTTTGATTACCTGCATGACTTCCTTCTAGAAGAGTTTCCATCATCAGTTGTTAGGAATTCAACCCTCTGACTACGGTCGGTATCCTGGGTGGATCCTTGTAGTGGTATCCAGATCACAGGTGTGCTTCTAATTGTATCTGAAGCCATCTGGCAGAAGAGACTGCAGACCATATTTGCCATAATCTAGTGGGCTGTGGAAATTTCCACCAACCTCTCCAAATGTGGATTTTCCATAGTCCTTTTCATACTTCGGTATGTAGTGGACACCTGGATGTTTTGTGCTTTAAGCTTTGTCCAAAACCTGTTCTTGGTCACAGACGCCGCCTTCAATTCCAAATCTAGATGTAGACCACCAAGTGCACTTACACCTTTGGTGGCAATAGCAAAGAAGATGCTGAGGCCACTGTATCCTGTGATGGTGTCAACATAGTTTAGGTCTTCATCATTGGGGCCGTTGACAGGTTTGTCATCAACGGGCTCAGGAAAGCAATGGGTTTGTCATTGATGGAACAGATATTGTTGATGGGATGGCCTTTGGCCAGCTGTTTGTAGTCCGTGAGGCCAAAGTCTTTGCCAACGGTGAGGACATTGACGATGAGACCACCATCATTGTTGACATCAATGGGGGGCGTAATTGACGAGGAGGCTTCCTGTAGTTGGTGGTTTAGGTGGCAATGCTGATATGACCTTGGAAATGCAGATATTTTAATGCCATCTTTTGCGCAGGCTGTTTAAATCCCTTTTGTGAGGCTTTTTCTGAGGAGATTTTTTGACTATTCGTTTGTGGTGTTGGGAACAGCTGCTTCTTAGGACAAATCCAGTTCCGGAGCTTTCACATGCTTTCTCTTCTGCTCTATCCTCATGGAAGTGCTTGGTGGGGCACTTTGCGTGGAATCATCCCTTGATGACAGGGCATCCCCTTTTAAAGGGTGAAATCCTCTTCTCTTGGAAATAGATCTCCTTTTCCTGTACTTCAGCATTTTTTCTAAGGGACTGTTTTGCAGAGTGGGAATCCTTATGAGCTGGTAAAGGAAATAAATGCATTCTAAAGGGGCTATTCACAAAGGTAAACTTAAATGTGAGTAAATATTAAACTTTTAGTATATTTACTACTTTTGGCTAGTTCCCATTTACAAGTGTAACGTTACTTAAAAGTGTAGGCTTATATTTCCCCACTGCTGAATTCAGGGAGTTGAGCACAGTTTGAAAATGTAAAGTTAATACTTTTACTTTTCACATGTAGGCAGAGGTCTCTGCCACCTGAGCTGAGATATCCCTACCGTCAAATATAGGGACAAGTTAAAATGTTTCTTAAAGTTTAAAAACATTAGAAAAAATATATTTCATGTTAAATATATTAAATATTCATCTAAAATAATTGTGTATATTTGCTTTAAATGTAATACAATGGAATAAAATGTTACAGAATCAGATCATTTTGTATTTAATAAATGTATTTTTTAATATATTAAATTTAAATTATTTTTCTGAAGATTAAAGTTTCAAATGAGGTGGATGTGCTATCGCACATACATTATTGTTAGGCTTGTGGTCACTTTAACACTGTGTATTGCTACTTTTAAAATTACAAGGGATTTCTAGCCTGGCAACGATGAATGATTCAACCATGTTAATCTATGAAAGATCCAATGGTGGACAATCTGACAACATCAAAATCATTCATGTGAGCCTGCAATCTGATCCCAAAATGTGTTTCTAGTCATTCACACAATTTTATACTAAATATGAAAAGTATCTTTGGTTTCTTTTTGAAGACATGTAGGAAAGTCATGTCTTATAAGCTAGTTTACTGCTGAAACACGAAATCAGGCATCAGGTCAGAGGTCCTGACTTAGTGGTTGGCGGAGAGGATACTCCGTTGCAAATACGACGGACTACCCTATCCCCCAAACTGATGTTTTACCTTCCTCATTTAGACTTTGCGGAACTTCAGATCTTTTTTCTCCTATTCCATATATACCATTGACATACACCTCCGATTGCCTGACAGGGTAAGGGCAGTCAGAGGTTTGGCCATTTGACTGTCCACAAGATTTAGAGTGGGCAGTCAAATGGCCAGTTTTCATTGTCCATCACCACCAGGTAAAACCTGGCAGTAAGGGGCAGTGAAAACTACAAAATGACCCCTACAACAATGGAGAGAACTCCCATGGAGCAGGGATCATTAGTTGTTTTACTTTTTTAAATAAAATCCTGATTTGGGAATTGACAATATAAACAAACAGGTCAAAAGTTTAACCGATGATAACGTCATGTTGGCAGCGGTTCCTGCCAAAGTAAGAGATGTCCACTGGGCTGGCAAACATCTTGAGATTCAGAGAGCAGGTACTCAGTCAGGGCAATGGAGTATTTTACTCTACTGCCTTTACATAATAAAGCCTGTACTCTGCAGTCTAAATCAGATCTATAGTACCAATCACACAATAAAACCTGAATTTGCCAGGACTTTAACTGCAGACTCCTAACTAATAGCTACTCCAGATCCTTTTACTGTGCTGAGGGCTCTTAAGACTCTGACGTCATCAGTTATCAGAGATGTGTCCCATGTGAAGAGTACAACAGATGATTTCAAGTTATTGCTGATTACTCTTGAATGTCAGAATGACTTACCGGTCAAGGCTCCGGGGTAGCGGTCTGGGCGGTAAGCCTGCTGAATGCTTCCATATGTTTGTGGGTCATTATAGGCTGGAAAAGTGCTTGAGCCGCTGGTTCTAGGCTGCCCACTGCGGATTTTATGTATAGAACATATTAGACTCACAAAACACCTTTGTCAGCATATAAGGTTGTTCATTGATCCATTTGAAAATGTAGGTAAACTAGATACATTTATATACAAATCAGGTCGAGTTTTGGATTGAGGTGTTTTCATTCAGTGATGAGTCAAGATACATGAATACAATTGTGCATCAGTCATATTTCACATTCTTCTGACTACATGTTGTGCTCAATAGTGCTTATTTTAATCTCTAAACTGGTTGCAAATAGGCAATGAATGTTAATGTGCTTACGAGACCCAATTAATAAATTTAATATAAGACTGAATGAATGAATGAATGCAACCCTTCTACTCACCACCAGGAAACAAAATCAGCAGGACAAAATAGGAAGATCAGTGTTTAAAGGATCTACTAAAATGCAAGACGCCAATTTTTCAAACTCAGTTAAAAAAGTTTAGAGAAATCATTAAGAAATACAAGGAGGTGTTTTGTCCTGGAAGCCTACAAGAAAGTGGTATCAAATAATATGAAGATATCTAAAAAAGATGAAAGAATGCCTCAAGAAGAGGAATAAAATATGCAATTATTGGGGAAGCATAGTTGTAGCATAATATCTAGAGAAGTGCCTAGGTAGTACACAGCCCACTCTACCACATCACAAACCAATGAGATTTGTTAAGAGAATGCATTCCATGGACGGTTGTAGAGAAGCTATACTCTTTGTTACAGTGGTTGAGATAGTAAAAACATGTTTCTTAATAAATTGGGTATACAATTTTGCACCGAAAATTAGCTAAATTTCCAGAAGCAGCTTTTAATTTGCATACTTTTTTTTTGTTCAGTACTAGTATTGGCCCCATTCATATGTTCTTCATTCTTTTAATAAAGGTGAACTCCAAGCACATGAGCTTTTCCTTGACAGATTTGCACAAAATAGCTCATATTCTGGACAGTCTTTTAATTCTTTTAGATCACTGGGATATTATCATAGCCTTCATAATGTTAGTGTATTGCTTCCTACCCATCTTGTCCTTGAGATATTTTTTCTCCTTTATACATTCAATGGTGTTTTCATTTCATTGGCCGGGAGTCGCTGCTTCCAAAACTTTTTACCTCAGAAGTTAGATACATTCCTCATTCTGATTGTTCTGAAATAACTCAAATGTATGTTTTACAATCCCTCTCAATGCTAGTGTTACATGGAGTGATCGGGCACTAGGGATGCCACATTAACATTTGGCCTGACTGGAGGTGTTGTCTACACCATGTTGGGTGTTGCCTGGCTAAACATTTCTTTGTATACACTGTCAAGAGTCTCTTGAGAATGTGTGTATTTCAGCTTTTTAATTTATTTATTCATTTTATTTATTCAGTGGTTATATATATACTGTGAAGTATGTGGGAGCTTTAGAATGAACAACCAACAGTGAGTGTTAAATTCACAAATTACACTACAAACAGAGGCTTAGGCCAAAACACAGAAATTTGTCATCAAGTACAAGTAATCCTATTTATAAGTTTGAGAAGTTTAATAAATAGTAAGTATCAAGGTACATTTCAATAGTCAAACACTCATGGGCTCAGTTAAGAGCAGCTGATTGAGAATTAAAGTGGAGAAAAAAGAGGAAGTAGCGGAGACAGCAAGTAGGGTAGCATGGTTAGTCATAGGTAAAACACCATTAAGCACAGTTTTAGGGGCCCTGTAGAATTCGAGTAAAGGATGCACTCCAGTCTCAGTGGAGTGACATTTTGGGAGGGGTATCCATTGCTGGCGACAGATTCTGAGCAGAAAAGCTACATTTTCAGCTTTAAATGGAGACTGCAGAGCTGACAGTTTAGGGGCTTCCAGAATAGTAGTTGGGTGGATTAGTTATCAGATTCGCTGTAAGCGTCTCCATAGGAGAGTGGCAACTTTTAACTAGGCTTGGTGATGGGTGAGCATTGATTCCAACATGGGCTTTCGAGCTCAAAGGTGTTTTTTACTCCTGAGCCCTCTCAAGCTACAAGTCAGGAGGTTGGAGAGGTAGGGAGAGGTAATTAAGATGGACCATTCTGTAGGCTAGGCATCTTACTTCAACATTTATTCTTGCCTCAATGGGCAGCCATTAGAGTTTGCAGAAAATTGATTGGCAGGTTTTCTCCCTTTACACACACTGCCTAACCGTATGGCCATCTGATAGTGCTTTGTCACTGCTGTCTTTACCTTCTTATGCAGTGGCATTATTTTTCTGTAGTGGTGAAATTTGGTCTTGTCACTCCTGGAAGTTCCTCTTGCAGCCAATTTTTCACTTCGTAGACCAATAACCACAAAAACAAATAGGAGCAGAAGCACTGATTTCCTTTTGTTGCTATTCTGTGTGCTGTGTGGGTTTAGACTCTTTAATCAAATTGTTAGCAGGTTGGGCAGCTTTCTGGCCATAATGTCCTCGTTTCTATTTGTGTTGTACCTCCGTTTCTGGATTGTATGAGTCAGACATGATAATTGGGCATCTCTCTCTGTTAAGCAGTGAGATAGACATCAGTTGCTCCTCTAGTTTAGGTACTTTATAGCATCTTTGGAGGACTAGCCCCAACTAATCTTTGGTAGTCCTTAACTTACAAAAATACGTGCACTTGGCTTTTTCAATTTGAGGTCTCTCTTGCACTCTCTTAGGACTCTTCTGTTGCAGATGTGTTGTCTCCTTCTGTCAATGCGATCCTTTAGAGCCTGATCTGTATTCTTCTCTTCTGTCACTGTAGTCCAGAGAACAACCTTTATCTTTATTCCACCAGGCCTTGAGTGAATAATACTTTGTTGCACCATCACTACTTTTAACTATTATAGTTGCATATACCTCCTGTAATATACTACTGGATCATTTGATAGGCAATAATGAACTTCTATTAATCAGCTAAGTAGTACAGACCCTGTTGTTTGAAGGGTCTCATAAATATCGCAGTTTGTTGCCATTTGTCTTAGTTTTCCTTATTCAATGCCTGTGTGAAACATTTCCACACTTTTCCAATCTACACGCCTCTTTTTTAATGTCTCATAACTGAATTCTCCCATGGTAGGGGAAATACGCTCTACCTTAAAAATTGATGATAAGAGTAAAACTATGGATGCAGTACTCCTGGCACTCTTTCTTAATATAACAGGTATGTCTGGTTCCCCGCTATCTAAGTACTACAAGGCATTTCTTGAGAGAGAGAAACATCTTTAGAGGCCTGACAATAGAGTCACTCATGATAAAAAGAAGGGACATTTATCAACTTACTGTAATGAGTTCCTTAACATTTGTAATCAAATTGGAATGGAGTATGGAGAAATACTCATCTTGGTAAATATGGGTGTCCACATATAAAGAGAATGAGCAAATTTAACATGGCAGAAAACATGTTTCGTCTTACCTACTATCATGTTAAGAACTGATCACATCTCATCAACACTGGTGTCACTTTACCAGAATCCCGGTGAACACAGGGTTGGATTTAAAATCATCTACCTTTTCCACAAAGTCTTGCACCAGACCAAATGCTTCACAGCACTGTCTCTCATTGTTCATATAAAGATATCAGTGATTTGAGGGACAATTTCTGCACTCTAAAGGTGTATCCCTCTGCAGTTGTTTCCCTCTGCCTTGAGGATACCTCAGGAAGTCCACAAAAGCCTCTTTAACATCCAAACCTTAAGTAAAGCGAATTAACATGAGTCAAGTGTTTTTTGTTGTTCCTTCATTCCACCTCCCTCTTGGTCAATGAGAACTCTCAAGCTTCCATTGGATGAAATAGTGTTTTCCAAAAAATATAAAGGACATAAAATAAATTAGTACTTGACCAGAAGCATGCTGTTCAGTACAGCAAAGTATGAGGGACTCCTATAGGCATAATTTTTACTCTTTTCAAACACAAATATATTTCATTCAAGCACATTTACGCCACACACTGCAGTGGACTTGGCACAACTCTTCCCTGACTTAATAAACATCATTACTGTACCTGAAATAACCCATTCTTGGTGTGTAAAATGTTGGTAGGGCTTCATATCTCCAATTCATTCCTCCATCTTCAAACAGAATCAGGCAAAATGAATAGATCCCATCTGTGGCCAGCACTGCTTGGTATGTGTTGGTCTGTTTAGGAAAAAGGAAATATAGATAAAATGGAGGAAATCATTAAAAATTACCCACACTTTCTTTAAAAAAGGCAGTATCCCTATAATAGTGAAGTACATCACCAAGAAAACAGTATTTTTTGCTATGTTTTTTTATCTTGATGCTCTGAGAGATGCATCCCAATTTATTTTGGTATACAAGAAAAATGCTCTGCTTAAATGAGCACATAAAAGTGTATGGAACTATAGTCGAGTGTTCTAACTACTATCTCCAGGCTAAGGAGACATTGATGGCTGGCAGTAGCTGTACATACCTTTTTATCTGTGCTGGTGTATGGTAGGAAATAATCATCTTTTGTATAGTGTAACTACAGATTTTTGCCATATCTGTTTTTGCTTGCTGAAGAACTCTGCATTTTTAACCCTGCAAACCATTATGAAAGTGCTTGCACTCCTCCTTTTAACATGGCTAAATTGGCATAACCCCAATTGGCATATTTAACTTATGTAATATTCCCCAGTCTAGTGTACAACGTGTACCCAGAGCCTGGAAGTTAAATGCCACTAATGGACTACGCACCTATTGTGCCATACACTACAGTGGCAGAGCAAACATAGCTTTAGGCCTGACTGGAGCATTTTCAAAACTGCGATTCGACCTGTCAACGTAAAAGTTAACACTTTTGATAAGTCAAAACCTTCCTCCTAAATACTAATAGGTCACCCATATGTAGGTCTGATAGCCCATAAGGCAATGTGCCTGTTATGTAGCAGTAGGAAATGTAGAAAGTTAATGTTAAACATTTCCTTACGATGATTAGCACCCAGAAGCTTTTTCCACTGTAGGAAAGCTGGCTTTTCCATAGAGAAACACTGGCATTCACTACTAAAATGAATAATGCTATTTTTGGCTTGGAAACACTGAGGGCCTGATTACGAGTTTGGCAGAGCGGGAGCGGACCGCCACACAACGGCCTGCTCCCGCACCGCCAACCCGTGTGCCTACCGCCCGCCAGATTACAAGTTTCCTCATGTCTGGTGGGCTTTTTTTGACGGTCCCGCGGCGGTGCCTCTGAAAATGGTCGAGGTCATTCCGGAGCGATTAGAATCATCCGGGGCCTGGCTCGGTATAGTTTGTTGATGATCGCTGGAATCAGGGTAATGGGAGGAAACGCATATAGAACTATCCGAAACCAGTTTATTAAAAGGGCATTCCCCTTTGTCCCTGATCGGTAGAACCTGGATGCGAAGTCTGGTAATTTTTCGTTGTTTTCATCCGCAAACAGGTCTACCTGCGGATGCCCCTATTCTCTGAAAATGTCTGTTACGACATTGTCGTGCAGAATTCAGTCATGTGGTTCTGCAAAGTAGCGACTTAGAGAGTCTGCTTCCGTTTTCTGGACTCCTGGTAGGTGTATCGCTGTGATTGTTAAGCTCCTCGCTAGGAGCCAATGTCATATTGCTTGTGTTTCCAGGGATAGAGGGCGGGAGCAAGTTCCCCTTGTTTGTTCAAATAGTGCATTGTGGTCGTGTTGTCCGTTTGCACTAGGAGTGAGCTGGTTTGAATAGATGGATAAAAGGACTTGAGGGCTAGATGGACCGCCGCTAGCTCCAGCATGTTGATATGGCACTTTTTCTCCTTGGTTGACCACAGGCCCTCCGTCTGTAGGGCACCCATATGAGCACCCCCATCGTTGGAGAGAGGCATCAGTTATGAACATCTGAGTTGGAGTGCTCTGGTGGAAAGGAACACCAACTAGCAGATTTTTTCCATGAGACCACCATGGTAGGGATGCGTTTGCACCCTGAGATAGGGTGAGTTTGTAGTCCTAATGATCCGTGAATTGGTTCCACTAATCCTCCAGATTCTGTTGTAACAGTCTCATGTGCAGTCTGCCATTTGGAACAAGATATATACATAAGATCATTGACCCTAGAACAAACGCCATTTGTCTGGCTGATGGGTGTGGAGTGTGCAAGAGTTTGGCACACTTCCGAGCTATTGATGACAGTCTCGCCTGCAAAGGATACACTTTTGCTACTTTTGTGTCCAGTATCACACCTAGATAGTGGAGCCTTTGAGTCGGAATCTGGATTGACTTCTCTATGTTGATTTGGAGACCCAGAGATTGTAGTGTCTCGATGCAAATGTGGTAGTGTTTCTTTGCTTGCTCCGGAGAGGAGCTTTTTACCAGCCACTCATCTAAGTATGGGTAGACGAATATCCTCTGTTTTTCGTAAGACTGCTGCTACGACGGCCATGCACTTCATGAATTGTGTGGTGTTGATTTCAGGACAAAGGGTAAAACTTTGTATTGGTAATGTTTGGATGCCACTTTAAAACGCAGGAACTTTCAATGTTTCCTGGCTATTGGTATGTGGAAGTAGGCATCCTACAGATCAAATGAACACATCCAGTCCCCCTGATGGAACTGGCGGTATATCTGGTGGAGAGCCAACATTCTAAATTTCTCCTTGCGGATGTATTTATTTAGGAGAAGTAAGTCCAGAATTGGACTGAATTCTGCAGTTGGGCCATTTTTCTTTACGAGGAAATACAGAGAGTAAACTCCTACTGACCGTTGGGAGAATGGAACCTCCTGTATTGCATCTTTGCGAAGAAGGATGGAGAGTTCTCTCTGCAGGATTTTGAAGGTGGAACAGCAAGAGGAGGACACTAAAAACGAAGTGAGTATCCATTCTCTACACTATTTAAGACACATTTCTCGTTGGTGATATTGCACAACTCGTTGAGAAATTTGGAGATACTTCCCCCCACCAGAGCGGGAGACAGCAACAGGGGAAGCATCAACTGGTGCTTTGAGAGTGTCTAACTCATCATTAATGTATGACCCAAATAATGAGTTGCCAGTGAAGGGGATATTTAAGATGCGATGATGTGCCTCTGGTTCTAGACCTGTCAGACTGAGCCATGAAGAACACCTGGCGCAAACACCATGGGAATGTCCATGAGCTGCGAGGTAAGTGTCATCTGCTGCTCAGCTGATGAGTTGGTTGGCAACTGAACCACCTTCCTGCAGGATCTCCTCGAAGTCCTGCCTGTTTTCTCTGGAGAGCTTCTCTGCAAATCTGGAAAGTGAGTCCCAGAGAGAACTGTCATAGTGTCCCAGCAAAGCTGCAGAACTAGACATCTTCATAAAGGAGGCCGATGTGCCACACATCTTCCTGCCCAAGGAATCCAAATGCTTAATATCCTTGTCTGGAGGTACGGATGATGAAGCAGCCCCAGAGTGTGTTTTCTTGGGCACAGCGATGATTACTGAATCTGGTGGAAGAGCAGCTCGTAGAAATAAAGGGTCTTGATCAGCTGCTTTATATTTGTATAAAATTCTTGCTGGGGCAGCTCGAAGAGAGGCAGGAGCGAGAAAAATGTCCATCACTGGTTGGATAAGACCTGGGACAGAAGGCGACGACGTTCTTGAGGATGACCGATAATGTAAGGACTCAAAAATGGCTGAAGAGGTTGTAGGTGGAGCTGGAATGTCAATGTTAATCTTGGCAGCACCTCTCACTAATACCTCTTTGAAGGTATTAAGATTGTCTACTGGGGATATTCTTACTGGTGGCGTATCCTTAAGAGTTGGTGGATAATCCGTCTTAGATGAATGTGTAGACGAAGACCATGTAGGAGATCTGTGCTTGCGGTGGCACGATCTAGGCCTTTGAGGCGTTCGGACAGGTGTAGTATCTCTTGGTCTGGTCCTGCGGTAAGATCTACTCCGCGACCTGGATCTGTCCTTAGGAGTGGCATCTCTAGGTAACCTGGTTTGTGGTGGGGGCAGAGAGATGGGGTCTGCCAAAATAGCTAGAGGAATCTTGGCCCATAGCGGTGGTGTCCATGGAGGAGTCCGCGAAGGTGAGTATGTTCGCGAATACTGCACATCTGGGCGCCGTGGGACTGGCCTTTTGCAAACACTTTCTAGCCACCTTGGGGAGAGGCAAATCAATGCCAGTGAAGCCTCTGAGTGATGGCTGGCTCTTTGTCTCTGCCTAGAAGAGTGTGAAGAGTCTCTAGAGGAAGTAGACGGAGCCCTTCCCTGGGACAGTTACGTAGGTGAATTTGCAGGTAAGGAATGAGACCTCGACGTCGACCGGCACTTTATCACCGGTGATGGAGACTGTCTAGAAGTTGTGCGCCTCAACGTCGGACAGCGTCTGATTGCTGCCAACGGACGTGTGTGGCTCGACATTGAATGCCTTGACGGTGAACGTCGCCTGGTTGACGCCAACGGAGGAGTCGTATGTCCCAACATCAAACGTTGTCTTGTTGATGTCGATGGTTGATGTGAATGCCTGGACGTCGAACGTCGCCCAGTGGACGCTGATGGTGGAAGTGAATGTCTCGACATCGAACGTCTGGGTGGCGTTGATGGAGGAGATGCATGTCTCAACGTCGAACATCGCCTGGTTGACATCGATGGAGGAGGTGTATGTCTGGATGTCGATCGCCGACCTCTGTACATTGGCGAGGAATGTCTCAAGGTTGAATGTTGCTTGGTTGATGTCGACCGGTGCCTTGTTGACTCCGATGGAGAATGTTGTCGTCAACGGAGAATGTTGCTGTGACGTCGAACAGTGTGCCAGGCTCATCGTCAAATACTGGATGCCGTGGACTTGGACGTACCTGTCGCCGTTGATACCAATCTTTCAGACGAGTCTCTCGGCGTCATTTTTTCACTGACGGTGGGGGTCGGAGGCAAGGAGTGCCTTGCAGGCATCTCTGACGCCAAGCCCGATGCTGTTGAAGGACAAATAGGTATATTTTTTACGTCTGGGAGTGGATCTTGTCCTTTTCTTGTGCCTGGTAGGAGATCTGCCTCTTGAAGCCTTCTGAAGAGAAGTTGAAGGATGTCCTTCAGTTTAAGTTTTCTCTCTTTCCTGAAGCCAATGAAGGCGGATTTTTTCTCTGTCTGTTAAAGTTTGCCTAGAAAACTTCTGGCAATGGTGACAAGTCTCAGGAACATGGGTAGCAGGAAGACAAAATATGTAGACTGAATGAGGATCTGCCTTTGTCTTCTTTTTGCCAGAAGGCATTTTCGACAGAAAAAAAAGTCTATTTCTGTCAGGAAAAAATTATTACTCACTCAAGATGAAGAGAAACGTTGAGTGAACCTCAGAAAAAGTAGTTAGTGAAGACTTTTTTACAAAAAGTCAAAAAGCTGAGAGAGCGCTGCCCTTTAGGGTCCTCACAGAATAAGCTGGAAAAAAGAACTGACCTGTCACCCTTGAAGCATGATGGGATACAAGAGGTAATGCAGGTCTTAAAGGCACGGTGTCAGTTTTCTCTTGTTATGCTTTTAATGCAGCATATTGGCTAACAAGGTCTTTGTATTCCATTGCAGGTTTCTCTCAAATAAAAGTAAAAGCTGTATGTTGCATTTTCTGCTCTCTTTTTCTATTTTTCAGAAATGCTCGATTCTGTTAAAAAGTTTTACTGCAGGCAAACTCAATGTAAATTGAGCATGTCTGCCCTTAATATAGGCTGCAAATCTATATGTAAATATGTATATGTATGCATATATATATATATATATATATATATATATATATATATGTCTCTATTATAGTACTATTGACATATTTTCTTTTATACATAAATATATATATATTTAAATATTTCCAAGCACATATCTGAGAATATTCAATGCTTATTACTATTGATGAGGATCCCCTGAAGCGAAAGTAATTTACTTCTAAGAAGCTGTCACGCTCATAGACACATTTACACCAATGCCCTGTTATAATCAAGAAGAGGAAAGAAAAGAACACTTTTTGTAAAACACAGCATCACAGGACGAAATAGGAAGAAATGGCAAGATAATGTTAAGCTGGTTATGAGGAGGGATTACAGCATTAAACCCATGTACACACCACCATACAGGTTGTGGCACAGGGCATGCTTCAAAATAGGAATTTCGTTTCAAACCTTAACTTGCTCTCATTCAGCTAAATAAACAAAGTCAGAGTCATCTTCCAAGGAGATGAAATACCTAATTTGCCACTTCTAGTACTTCTGGATATTTACGAAACTCAGAGACAAACATTTCTTGCTTCCCAAAATGAAGGTTGCAGAAGCCTGCTGCTGTTCCTGATGTATTTTTGCTTCAAGAAGGTGAAACATTTCCTTTTGTTTAATTGTGCTTCTGATTGGATGAAAGATTTATGTTCCTTGAACTCTAGAGAAAGCTTATAAAATATCTATTGTTTACACAGAGCTAAATTAGCTCTGGGGTAAGTTGCTAAACATTTAGCTTCTTCTTTGGATTACTTTTTTTTTTAAGACTTCGTTTGCCAGAGATTAACTCTACATTACCATTGAAAGTTTGATTTATTTCTGCTGCCACTCCTGCTGTGGTACGTTTGTGTTTTTTAATGCTACAAACTGATTTCAAAACTAAAAGTGATATGCATTTATACAGACCTTAAATTTGTTATTTACTTTATAGGTGCATTATTAAAAAGACATCAGATGTCAAAGAAACCCTTACTGAACTAGATGAGATGTTCTGACAGGTATTCAAAAAAGGTTAAATTGCTATACACTTTCATTTGAATATTTAATCTGATTATTATTAGGAAGCTTACCTTCTTTTGTGTATATTTTACAGATTTTAAGGTGGTAGTAAGTAAAGTGTCCTATATGAGTCACAATCAGAACATCAGAATCCGCTAAACTTGCAGGACGTGTTTCTCTTTCCCTTTTCCCCTTTTCCTCTTTTCCCCCTGGGGAGTCCTTTAATTCATTTGTGTGTTCTGAGTGAACTGCTGTAAAGTCAAGTAGAAGAGTGAGGACATTTATATTTTTCCATGATACTCCTGCTGAGGTGAATCAGGTGAGAACGGTGCCAAAGTCTTCACCTGTCAAGGGCAGATGTCAGAGGGCACCTGCATAGGCCCCTTCTTTTTTTCCCCCACTCAGGAGGTGTTGCTCATTACCCCGGCCACAACTCTGGGGTGGGCACACACTCTAGGGGAGAAGGGTTGCACCATATTGGATTTAGACAGAGTGGGGAACTGTGGCATTGTTTGCAGTAGGGCACACAGGAAATGTGGCAAAGGTGGGTAAGGTAACCCCTGAGACAATTTACCACTTTGGGTAGGGAGGAGCCAGGAGACACCCTTGTCCACATGCTGATGCCAGGAATAGCCTCCTCAGTGTCCTTCTCGGAACACCACTGGACCTGATGAAAAACAGAAGAGGACTGAACCTGCTGTCTGAGACCTGAAAGGAGCGCTGAAGGACTGCGTCTGCTCCTTCTTCTACCCAGGACAAAGAAGTGAACTCCAAGGGTCATAAGGCACAGGGACACAGTAAGCTACAAGAGTCCTTTTCCCAAGATTTCCAGCTGACCAGTTCCAACTGGACCTGTCCTGGACCCACCTAGTGGCCTCTGCTGCAATGAGGTCTGGCTGGACTTGTCTTACCACCCCTGAAAACCTTGAACTTAAAAACCTTATGACTCCAAAGACCTCCGGAGGTCTGGGACAAACCTGCTAAGCTGATCTGATCAAGGTGCATTGCCACTGAGATTCTGGTTCCCCCGCCCTGAGATTTTTTGTGATGGCAAATCCTCTGCAGTGGGACTTTGCAGAGATGTATCGGGCCTTGTGGAGCCCTCTTCAGCTACAGCCTGAAGCCTTGCCCCACTGGAGTAATCTGAGCTCCAAAAAGGTGACTAATTGTGAACAAAGAAATCTCCATCGAGAGAAGGTGTCAAAAGTATCTGGCCAGAGAGGGACCTTTACTGGGTGCCAAGTTCTTACTTCTCCCAATCTGAGCTTTCCTGCCCAAACCCTACAGCTTCACCGGGGCTGGGTCCAATAACTATCCAACCCTGTGAAGCCCTCTTCAGCTGCCTTTCCCACTGAAGATTTTGGACTTCCATTTTTTAAAATGAAGTCCGAAGGTCAAAACTCCGACTGGGTTGAACCTGGTTTCTTTATCTGACCCATTGCTCTATCGCGGTTAGCCTCAAATCAAACTTACTTCCCGGCCTCCCTCGGCCACTTGACCACAGTTGGCGTTTAAAAATGTATGGTTTTTCTTTTATTTAAAACCGTTAAAAATGTATATCTGTGGTCCCCCTTGATGGATTTTAGTTGTTTTGGTCTCATTTTATTTATTAAAATGTTTCTATTTTTCTATTTCAGTTTGTTTTTTGTGTTGTGTTTTGACTTTAATACTTTTTTTACCATGCCATTGCCAAAATGCTTTACAGGTTGCCCTGAAGTTAAGCTTGGATGCCCTGATCCATAGCTACCAGGGAGTTGATCCCAGGTAATGGAGTGATATATTGGTTCATACCGACAAGGATTATGTTTATTACATCTTGTGGTTAGTCACCCACCCTTAACTAATAACCCGATTCTTTACATGTATTTTGTGCAATTTCTTGCACATGTAATAAACTCAGTGTGTGTGTGGTATGAGTGTGCATTCTGTCTTCCATATGCATGGAGATGCACCTTGAGCTAACCTTAGAGATGTCAAAGATCCTGGTTCCTGGATGCAGCCTACTTCTCAGCAAGACACCTGCCAGAAAACAAAAGACCACTCTGAACTGGTTTGAGTGTCTGGGCAGATGTGCTTCCAAACATGCCTGAGAAAGCTTATCACTACTTAAGGTGCCTAAGATTTGTACAGCACAATCCACATCTATATGGGCGTATATGGCTATCTGGAAACAGGAGAAATGTGGACAGTCTGGCCTACTTCTCCTTTAATACGTATTCCTTTAAGCAGTTTGTGACTGTACCTTTCCCCTTTATTGATAGGGATGCAAGGGAAGTATCCCTTAAAGCTTGTGGCAAGCCGAGGATGCTGGGGACAAACTGTTCTTGTGTCCTGACCTGAAACACGAGCTGCTGGAATGGTCGATGAAGAAAGTAGCAACCCTCACTAGGATGACACAGGTTAAAGTCCAGCTGATTGAATATATTTGTGAAGGAGCCTCTAGGAAGTGAGTTTCCCAGCAGCCATGAGGACTTCCAGCCAAGTTAACTGTGTCTTCTTTGACTAGAAAGTGATCTTTATTCTGTATTACAAGTTGTGTAAACACACTCTTGGGTTTCAAACCCAGATCATCTCCTATATTAGGTCCTGACTACTCAACCATTCTATCCTTTGAAGAGATAAAACATCCAAAGATAAATCTGATAATCAAAAAGTACTGTAGAGGAAAGAAAGTCCCTGATAAACCAATTTTTAACAATGGTTACTCATCAGAGAGTAACCCAGTAGCCACCTTTATTTGAAGGAAGCCTGTCACTGATGACATTGGTGGCATTCAGGAAAGTGACCTCTTGAGACACTAGAATGCAACCAATAAAATCTAGAATTTGCCAACAGCTGCACATTTAAGACATGTATAGAGAATTTAGAGGCCAAACCATGAATGTGCTTTAAGCTGTTGTTAGGAAAGGGAATATCAAGTATAGATGGGTGGCTAAGAGAGAGAAACAAGAAGTTAGCCCAAGATATGTGGGGCACAGCAATTAACGCTCTGTACCACAATATATATAGTAGTTCTGTTTCTACTGACCCGCCCCCTAAATACAGTCCCAGATCCACCCTCACCTGTTGCAATCAATTTCCTGTTCCTGCAGGGTGGACACTGATTAATATGGGTATTGTTGTTAAAAATGGAGATGCAGAAGCCTAGCCCCTGAGGAAACAAGCAGTAGTGACTCTGCAATTAAATCTTTCAAGCTCAAAAATAGAACTTCCAAGACAGAGACGTGGAACGATAAGGATGCAGTAGATGCGCCTCAGCGTAAAACAGATAATATTTGAGCTGGCCCAGAGTGGCTGAAATAAATAAAAATAAGAATATGAAAGAGATACAAATTGCTGCCACTATTTATTTTATTCTGGGTCTTTTTCTGGTCCAGCTTTTACTAGTTATCTTTTGCCAGCAAACAAGCCATTTTATGGTTGGGGTTTAGTGAACCACCCAAATGCTGCACCCTTCCACAGTGGGATTAAAGGTTGCTCACTATCTGATTAAGGAATCCTTCATAATTCATCGCCTTCTTTCCCTGTCCTCTAACCTCTTACACCCTTATAATATTATAAATATACATTTCCAAGAATCATTAGGTGACTTCTGTACAATGCACTACAGCTTAGCAATAGTAAACACAAAAAAACTAATCTCTAGAAAACTTACCAAGACTATAATCTGAATTGAGCAACGGTGTTCAGAGTATCCCTAAAATGAACTCTTGTAATTTTGGTGGCAAGTCTTGCCTCGAGAGATACAGTCCTTGGTTGACCTGCGCTACCCAAATAGCCAGTGTACTCATCCATGTGGCAGAGAAGACCACCAAGATCCCCATGGAACCAGGGCTCGTAACACAGGCCGATGACAAAGGAGCTAAATCAGTTTTCACACCAGTCCACTGTTTCTAGGTGGATGGCCATGCCTGACTTGGTTACAACTGCTGATAACAAAAATGTGATAGCTGGAATGCTGGAATTAATCTCAGTCCCTGGTAATTACAGCTTTACCACTTGCAATGCCTCTGCAAACAGGCACCAACCCTATGCAAATCAGCCTGGGTCTTCCCCAGTAAAAACAGTACAGCCTAATCTGCCAGGTCATTTACCCTTTGATCAGGAAGAAAACAATACCCAGATTGGTTTTAGCCATTAGATAGTGCTCATAAGAGCTACTTTTGACAGCCTGATAATGGCTGTCAGGATTGTCCCTGAAAATCTGTCAGAGGGAACATGGACATCAGAAAAGCAGCAGTGGGGGGAGGTCTTGTAGACATCCAGCTATTAAACCTCTGAAGGCTGGCAACTGGGTAGGTCTAGCAAAGATGGTTGTGCAAGCAGATCTTTCCAATGACAGTCTTCTAGGGAATTATGTCTTTGTACAAGAGTTGGCAGACACTAGTCTGGCTTGGTAGCAGGTGATCCACTGAGAACATCTTAAGGAGGAAAGCTGTAGGACCGAGGCTTACAAGAAGGATCAAGAAAGAGAGCAGTTCGGACTTGCTAATGAAATCTGCCACATGGTTCGCTGTGCTCAGTTAAAATGCTGCATCTACAGTGGTGCCATAAGCTGCATTACATGACAAAAGAGTGCACCAGATGTGCATCATAGCAACAAACTAAACAACCTTATTGGGAAGAACTGAGGGTGGAAATGAACACACATAGGAGCGCATACAGGACATTGGGCATATGTAAGAAGGTGAAGGGTAACTTGAGGAAATTGAGCTCATGCAAGAATGCGAGGAAGATGCTGCAAAGGCAGGGGCGCTGGAAAGCTTGGACACATTCAGCAGGGTGAGGGGTAATTAGGTAGATGCAGGAGAGTGAGTGAATATTGGGCACATGCAGGAGAGCAAGGGGAGGAAGCAAGACAAATAATAGGTGGGTGATGGGCAAATAGTTCACATACAAGTGCAATGGAGAAATGGGAAAATGGGAATAGAAATACTAAAGACATGGCCTTATGACCCAGTAAAGTATGTGGCAGTGGTGACAAGGAAACGTTACAAGCAGCAGATGAGCATAAAGGATATCGGACACACAACAAAAAAGCTGATGAAATGAACTATAGAACAAAGGTTGAAAACCAGAAAATGTGCTAACATGAAAAATGTGCAATCTATAACTATGTATTTATACAGCTTGTTTATTAAGGCATATATTGGCCCAGATAAACACAAACCACTACATTCTCAAGTCAAAGAATTTGAGGTACGATCTATGTATTGTACATAAAAATAGGAACATGTTAAAGCATTTTAATAATACCAATATCATGTGACATATATAATAAAAAAACAATACCTTTAAGGAGATCTATTGCAGCTTATCATGCATCTTTTAGCAATTCACCCAGAACCCTCCCTTCACCCCCCACCCCCCACAAATGGCAGCCATTAAATCCCAGCTATCCCAACAGCTCAGCTGTGATACTCACAGATGGCTCTTGCCCACGTGAGAAGCCTTTAGCAGGGTATGGTAGCACCTGCTCCCAGGTGATTCTGATGGCCCAGAGGGCACTGAATTGCATGTCCAGTGCCTTGAAGTATGTTGAAATAGATGCCTCAAGGCGTGATTTGAAGTCATCGGTGGATGGATTTCTTTGGAAGTCAAAGACCTGAGAAAAACCGACAATTGAGGTTCATCTTCACCCTCAAACATCACCCTTGTCACCCACATGCTGATTCAAGTCATAGCAGCTACTCCACTTATATTGCTTGCATGAGTTGTTATTCATGATGCACACTTGAAAAAGTAAACTCATGCCGCACAAGCCCCAGGCATCACCTTGTCTGTCCCTGATGTGTAGTACATCATTTGTCTTTTTCAAGCATCACAAATCTGGGCATCCTCCAAATGACAATCTCTTTCTGCCACTTCTTTGCTTTTCTTCTTCCTCTCTCATCCATCTTTGTTTTCTCCATACATACTTCTTCCTCCATCCTCTGGTCCCTGACTTGATTTTCTCAAACACGCTTCTTACTTTCTGTGACTATTTTGCTGATCAGTGACATAAACAGTAGGGTACTACGTTTTTATTTAGATAATACAAAAGACATTAGAAAGATAAAACAACACCTTTTCAATTACGGACACATTAGACAGGGTTAGTCACTACAAAACAATCCATTGCTAGATAGGTTGTAGCTTGTATTTCACAATGTTACCAACTTTCAAACAAGACATTACCAGGGAAACCTAAATATCATTCCACAAGGGGGAAACTGCTATCACTGCATAGACTAGAAATGTCCCTGTTGCAGACATTTATAAAGCTAAAACATGAAAATCTATTCACACATTCACTAAAGACTGTTGCTTAGACAATGATACCCAAGCTGAAGCTAGGGCTGGGCAGAAAACTCTAAGGGCCAGATGTACGACCATTCAATCTTGCGAGTCGCAAATTGCGTTGAATTGCGTCTCCCAATTTCCGACTCACAAAATTGAATGTACAACAGTGTCTCATACACTGTTTGTGATTCCTAATGGGGTCGCAAATTGCATGCATCATTAATATTCATGAGGCAGTCGTAATTTGCGACCCCATTGGGAATGGCTAGCACTCCCAGGGATGGTGGCCTGCTGGGGTCAGCAGACCACCATGTCTGTGACTGCATTTTAAATAAAGCATTTTTTTTGTTCTCAATGCAGCCGTGTTCCTTAAAGGAAAACGGGATGCATTTAAGAAAGAAAAATGAAACTTTTCAGTTTCATTTTTAAGGGCAGGCAGTGGTCCCTGAGTCTGCTGCCTACTCTTAGAAAAGTATTTTCGCACACACTCACAAAGGGGAAGGGGTTCCCTAGGGACCCCTTCCCATTTGCGAGTGGTTTACCACCTACTTGAAGTAGGTGGTAAACTGCGAGTGTTTTGCGGCCGCAAATGTGGTCGCAAAACAATAGTGCATTGCATTGACACTCGCTATTAGGAAGGGACGCCCGTTCTTAATAGCGAGAGTCGCAAACGCTATTTTGCGAGTCAGTGACTCGCAAAATAGCGCTTGTGCATGCCAGGACCCTTTTTTGCTGTCGCAAACGGGCCGATCTCCTGTTTGCGACCGCAAAAAAACGGTCGTACATCTGGCCTTAGTACATTGCATTGACACTCGCTATTAGGAAGGGATGCCCCTTCCTAAAAGCGAGAGTCGCATTGCTATTTTGCGAGTCAGTGACTCGCAAAATAGGGTTTGTACATGCCAGGACCCTTTTATGCGGTCGCAAACGGGCCGATCTCCCATTTGCGACCGCAAAAAACGGTCGTACATCTGGCCCTTAGACATCTCGATCTTGAAATGATCACAGTTTGATGAATACCACAACAATGATGCAACACACTTGCAGTATTTTGTGATTGATGCAGTGCGTGAACAACTCAGGGGTGGTGTCCGGGAGCAAACCCTGAGACAAAGCAAGGCGAAGCACATCATTAATCTTGATAAATGGTTCCCTAATGGTCTCAATGCCGATGAGGCATTATACATATTTTTAGTTTTTATAATTTCATTTAGGAAATACAAAACCTCCTGTCCACTATACGAAGTTTGATGATGTGGTAATGTAATCATAATAAAATTAGGGGCTGTGAAGGATAGAAATTTTTAAAGGTTAGTCATTGTACAGACAGGTGTGACTAGCTAAATGGGCAAAATGTATGCAGTAATGAGTTAATTGAGTATATGAAATTAATTTGGCTTCAATGTTTACCATTAAAGTATGACTTGTAAATAATTACAAGAGGAAGGTCTGGCGAAATTAGTAGAATATCATATTGGAAAAGATTTGTGTACATGAATAAGAACTGACGATAACACTGCATCTGAATAATACAAAGGTTTCTGTCAGAATTCAACACACACATGGGAAAACTGAGAAGCACTATAAGATATGTTGTGTGTAAAATAATTATTTATACATTTTTTTAAATTGTGATACAGAAAATCACTGCACAATATTTTAAATGAATTTGAGTACAAAATATGGGGTCAGAGTATTTTCTTTATGTTTGTGAACCGCGTGCACGTTACTGAAAGGGAGGAAAATGGCGCTACAGTTGTGTGTGATCAAGGCTAAGTGGGTTGGCCGGAATGCCTTATGTCAGAACGAGAGCAAATATTCAAATAGATTACTTTCCAAGCGATATGACGGTGTCTGCACCTGGTCCTTTTGGATTGGAGGGTAACAACAGGATTCTTGAGTGTATGGATACGTGAGTCCACGCGCCAAAGCAGGGTTCTGATTGGCTGGCCGCACCTTCACAGAAAAGTTGTGCCCACCATTTTACATCTCTGGAAACGGTCCTCGGGACTGAAAAGTGGCTTGCATACTAATTGAAGGGGTCAGATGAAAGCTTCCCTGATCCCTTGTGTATGTTAAAAATGAGGGGCAAGCATGTGTACTGGGGTTGAAAATACCCAAAAATGTTTTTTTTCCCACATTGCGAGATCATGGACCCCTCCCGAGGCTCAGCGTGTGCCCCCTGTGTAACTTTGCAATGGATCCGTGGAGCTAGAGTGACCCAAAAAATAAATACATATTTATAACTACTTTTACACCCACTCTTACACTCATAGAGACACTCTCACACCATCTGACATATCTATACAGACACTCTCATGCCCCATTTACAGCCATACAGACACTCTCACACCCGCTCGCATGCCCATGCAGGCACTCTCATACCCACACTTATACCCATACATTCAGTCTCACACCCTCTAACATACCTATACAGACACTCACACCCACACATACACCTATACAGACACTCTCATATCTACTCACACACCCATACAGAGAATGTCATACCCACTCATATACCTATAAAGATACTCCCACACAGTCACACACCCATACAGACCTTCTCACATCGATTTGCATTGATGCACTCAGAAAGTTTTACAAGTGAATGCAAACAGGGTTGTTTTCTATTGCAAGTGTGCTTTTGGTTTGGGGATCTGCGACACATCTGCGGAGTTGAGAAAATTTAATTAGAAAAGGATTTTCAAATAAAAAGAACAAGCATTTGGGAAATAGGGTGGCTCTGATAAGAGCATTTGTGTGTATCGTGTCTATGTAATCACTGCACATAAAACAGTATGCAGTCTTTCAAGTTGTTCATGTTTACCCTGTTGCCTTTCTCTGTGAAGTGAACTCCATCAGGTCTGTCCATGTCAAAGCGTAGGTTGCTATTGTAGACAGAGCACATGTTATGGTCTCTGAGGAATGCAGAAACAGTTTTATTCACACGTTTCCTGGCTTTGGATATCTGTGGACAGAATTCAGATGGCCACTTCCATTTCTGCCTCTGACATATTTTGGATAACACCAAGGCAGGGTGAGATAAAAGTGACATTAATTTTCCAAAGGTATCCTTCATTAGAATTTCCAATCCTACCCCAGTAAGAGTTCCCATGTCATTGCCACCACAGTGCACAATCATGAGATCTGGATGTTGGTAATCTATAATGCTTTCAACCAATGGAAGTACTGATGCCACTTTAAGCCTCTCTGGCCAACCCAAGTAATATCCACATTAGGCAGACCCAGGTGCCTGTCAATATTACTCTTTCTAGCAGAGTCTCTAGGACAAAACACATAGCTACGACTCCTAATCCACACTCTAAGCATTTTCAAAGTAAGGAGCACTAGCACACAGGAGAAGCCTGCTGATGAATGACACAGATTTGAAAAAGAAGTCAGTTAAAAAAATGCCTAGCCACTAAAATTTAAAAGAAGAAATTTGATGGCTGGTATAAATATGGTAGTGGTTAAAACTAGGTTGTAATATTAAGATAAACATAAGCAGATGTGTGATTGGCTTTTCTGATATTAACAAAAAGTAATGGAGTATGAGATATGGCTCTAATTCCAAACACTCAACCACACCTGGTACAGTTGGTTTAGGAGTTAATGTGCTGGTCTAAAAACTGTTGCGAACTTGTGACCTATTGCTAGCAAAGAATGTTACACTATTGGTCACAATAGCAACAAGCTACAGGCACATGGGGGGAAGGGTCGGAAAAAGCCTACAATGTAAAGGTGAAGGGAGTGGTAGTAGAATAGTAAATGAGGTGCATATGGGTCCACATTTAGGTATTAATACCGATTGTTGTGTAAGCGATAGTAATTAGAAGTAGGTTATTAAAATGATTTTGATTTCCCTCGTGGATCCGTGTAATTGCCGCAAAGTTACACAGGGGAGGAGGTGCTGCACTGAGCACTGTGGTGGATCAGCGGAGCCGCTCAAAACACCTATCGAATTGAGTTTTCTTTAAAGGAGGGTAAGAAAGGGTTAAAAATTCTGACCATTCAGAAGCGGTGTATTATTAGAAAAATATGAAAGCCATGTAGTGATTTGTTCATAGCGTGTGTAATCTTGAAAGTAAAGTTGAAAAGGTTGCCATTAATGGTTCCCTTGTATGAGAGGGGTGTACCACTCTGGAAAGAACCACAGGAAGGTGAAGTCATAAAGGCATTGAAAAGCATGAGAATAGCGTAACCCTTGGCAGTGGAACAAAAATTTGTCAGAAGACAACAGTCAATATAAACATAAATACTATTTTCTCCCATGGTGGGATCTGAACCCGTGTTCCCCTGAGACTTGAGAGACCAGAGTTAACAGGCAATGTCACTGAGCTAAAGCTCTTGCCGTAGAAAGCCCTTTTGTTAGCCAGACCTGCTCTGTAAAAAACACAGAGAAAAAGGGGATCCAAGAACCCATCTTTGCTGGAGAAAGCATTGATCAATGCTTTAATAGAAATTTGTCAAAGACAAAAACAACAACTATAGGTATAGAAACAACTCTTGCCCTAAGGAAAAATGCCAGAGATAATGTTAACACCTCTGGGATCATCTATCATCTTTAATGCACAGAGGAGAAAAAGGAAAAATAATTTCCTATGTAACAACAAAAGTAAATATATATAGATAGAAACTGTCACTATGGAGATGTCATAAATATATATGAGGACCGAGTCGAATAATCAGCACGACAGTACTAATATAAGAGAATAGAAAGTGTGGAGGATATCACATACCCCAGTAAAGTAATGGCTGCTGAAGCATTTAACCCAATGCTGACTGACTGAGTAGCCCACAATCAGGATGGTGATATCATAATCTTGAAAGAAGATAGCAGGTGTGAAAAAACCTTGCTAGTATAGAAAAAACAAGGCTATAACTTGGACCTAAAAGAAGGTCATGGTGAAATAGAGCCCAACTTACGGAAGGCCTAGAGCAGGTATCTAGCATCAACAACGAACGGTAAATTATATCAGACAGAGCAGGACCTGACTGAAGTATGGAAAAAAACGAAAAATACATTGTCCTCTAGGGACAAAACCCCACACGAAAGTGGAAGTCCGAAAACTAAAAACAATTTATTAAATGCCGAATCAACAGAAGGAGTTGCAACCTGTAGAAGAGCAACATATGTTGATAATAGGAAATAATGTCCCTACAGGAAATAGGAGACATGAAAATCACTGGAATGTATAAGCCTAAGCTCACCTACAGACTTCATTATACTAAAGTATATGGGCACCTTCCGAAAGAAGTGAGGTACACAGCAAGAGGGGGATAGTCCCTCATGAAGAAAGGAGCCCTAATATACGTAAGCCAGGAGGGCTAGAAATAGGATAACACCCTGTAGAATAGAGTGAATGGAACCCACAAGGGAAACTGTGTTCGAAGGGAGCAACCAATCCCAATTGCGAACTAATCCCAAGAAAAACAGAACCATAATGTTGAATGAAAATGCGTAAACAACAAGACATCTACCGTAAAATGGCTAGGAGAAACTAGAGAGTCGCCATAATTAGGCACTTGTGCAAAGCGGTAGGCCATGCACAAAGTCTCCCAGGGAGTTATAATCACAAGCTCCCTATAAGGGACACTAAAAGTACCACAAATGTACCTAGTAATGCCTATAAGGCACACAGAAGATGCTCTACATAGAGCAGGGAACATACTATACAAGTAACTATCTCTTGGGCATGAAGCCTATCTTCAGTGAAAAAGAAAAACCCTGTTCCATCAGGTGTTAAACCCACTTAGGGCCACAAAACAAACACCTCCCAGATAGCGGGGGTTAAAAGCTGTCATCAACAGGCCTTAAGAGGTACCACATACAAATAGTATGAGGGTCTGTAGCCGACATCTGTCTTCCACAGGACCCACAAGGTTTGAACCCCAAGGACACGAGAAAAAAAAGGGGGCGCACAGTCCCTTTGACAAAAAAATGTCGTAACAGGCCAAAAGACTCCCTGAGGAATGGCTCTGGATCTGAGTTGGAAGCGCGGAAAAAAAGAAACTCACGTCAGTGCATTGGAAGGAGGGTTATATGGACTCTGTCGAAGTCACATCCAGTGGACGACGTCACTACAGAGTCGCACAACACCCTCTACCGACGTGCAAAAATAGCGCTGAAAACATTTCAGGATCCAGTCTGGCTCCTATGGAGAATTTGCAGGTAAGGAATCTGCGGCTAGATATCTCTATCAGATAGATCAGGACCCGCGCCTGGGCATACACAATTTTCATATAGTTTTTTGTGGTTTCATTTCTCATTTTCTCTCAATGCCAAAGTATTTTATTAATTTGGGACTACATGGTGTAGCTAGGCACTCACAATCCCTACTGTAGATGCTTGGTAGGAATGTGTAAAGTATTACACAACTTAAGTAGCTTTCGTTTCTGCCACCATTTGTGCATTAGCCTGCAGTGTAAATGGCAGGCATTTCTATTACACAGTTTAATGGTGGTCTATACACCACCCTCAGAACGATGAAAGCCTGCTTGGCAGGATAGGAGCTTGCGACTCACAGGTGACAGCAGATGTCAGAAGCCAACATTTAACTTACTGAGCCAAGTCCCAATAGAGTGAAGGTAAGAAATGTGTGAATGTAACGTAACACAAAATAGTGAGAATGTTACACAGGTTATTGGCACTAATGACAGTAGGGTCATGGAAACTGTGAAAAAAGCAGAACAACCAATCACTCAAGGGATTGCAAATATTACAAATATGAGTAAATGTGAATGCCATAGGAGGGAGGTACCTATTCACTTGATCAAAGTGGTGAGTGCTTTATAGAACAGACTCATGTAGGGACAAAAGAGCCTCTATTAGAGAGGGCCAGAGAGTCAGATGAAATAGGGTATTGATGAAGACTCATGTGTTAAGCCAACAGAGGCTGCAAAAAAAGTGTTGGTTAACTGATGATAGGCTAGACTATAGCTTTGCTTTCCTAAAACTGTAGATAACTGAGCCGGTGATTGATACAATCCTAAGTGTGGAATACACATAGTGATGGATTTTCTGATAAATATATTTCAGTCCCCTAAACATTGCTGCATCCTCCCAATCCTCTGGAAGGGATCCATGTGATACTAATTTTCTTAATTCAACTGTATTGCATTCTAGTTGTGGCAATGAAGGTGAAACCACGGGAAGTAAGCACAACAGCAATAGGACATTACACTCTTCTTCTACACAACTGTTTTCTGTTCCTAAAGTTTGCAGTTCCCGCAGTGGGAGCCTTGGGCCCTCATCATGAGTGGCCTTTTAACTTCGATGCGCCCAGTAATGGCATTTAGGGGGCACACTGGAATTATGTGTTTAGCATCAACACAGTTGCCCAGTCCAATTCCACCTGATGACTTTACCTGCTTCAAGTAAGTGGTCTCTGTGTGGAATACTGGGGAAAAACATGCAGAAAGTGACATAGTAAGTCTGATTTCCATTTGCTATTCCCCAAATGCTCTTAATCCCATAGCTCCCTCCAAAACTACTGGCATCCCTGGTACCAGTAAATTAAGAGGTGGAGAGGGTCGTACACTTTTACAGGCTACTCCTAATGAGGTTCATAGTGGGAAGGGTGGAGAGGTGTGGTGCAGCGGCCAGGGCAGCTGACTTCGGAGCACAGGGTTCACGGTTCGATCTCCGGCGGCAGCTCAGCTCAGCACCATGTGACTCTGGGCAATAGCTCACTTAATTTCCACGACGGCCCCCAGCGCCTTGAGACCCGTAAGGGTGAGTAGTTTCGCGCTTTACAAATACGGATTTATTTAAGGAAGTCAAATTCTCTACCTCTATTCATAAGTGTGGGTAATAATCATCTTGCTTTAGAAAGCTGGTAAAAACGTGGCTCTTTGTCCTGTAAAGCCTCAGTGAAATTTGTATCACTTTTTTTCCTACACTAGGTTTCCCTAATAGGTATTTGTGCTCTATATAACTACGTTGAAAAAATAAAAATAGCTGTTGTATGTCTAAAGAACTGATAGAGCTCAGTGTGAAGTTAGTGTGTCGAAGAGATTTGTTTTGCGGAACCAACAAAGAGGCAGCTAATGGAGACATGAGGGAGATGAAAATGGATGGTGAATGCAGCCAAATCCTTGTAAAGTGTGTCCAATTGGTAAAAGATGGTGTTTGGAGGAGAAGACTAGGCATACAATATGGCAGAGTTACCCAGCATGTGTCTGTCTGATGTAAGTCAATGAAAAGCCACGATTGACATGGTGGCAAACATTCACTGTACTGTATCCCTCACACACTTGGAAACCCCACTGGTATGATACTGAGGTAGAAACATGTTTATACTGTTACACACTTTGGAATACATGCATGGCGCCCAAAGCTGGAGGGGGGAATTCTACTAACCACCAATCACATTCATAGAATTTCCACCAGACTGTTCACCATCAAAGTGGCTACTCCCAAGATAGAGAAGGTTGTGCTGTCATGGCAGTGAAAAGGCATCTGTGTAGTAGAGGATTTATTATCATCACAATGGTAAACTGAAATTGTGCCACCGCAACTGTAAATCAGCCAGTCTTTTTAACCATGTGCATCATAAATTAATATTTATTCATATTTCCTGAATGTAATTCTCTTGCTGTTTACACTTCATTTACTTCAGTTTCACTGCCCGTACCTCTTTTCACTCATTCTCTTATTTTCTTTGCCACCAGCTCGTGCTCCGTCGACACTCTTCCTCTATCTCCAGCTCTCTATATTTCACTACCTCTCCACAAAGAGCACACAGGTGAAGTTGGGGTCTCTGGAGAGCTTACCCTGTAGTAAAGTTGTCCATCTCCAGCAGAGAAATCAGCATCAGCCCAGAACGCTGCAATCATGGGTGGAGTAGAGAAGTCTGTTCTGAAGAATGAATATGGATTTCTAAAGGTGTAAAATGGTTCGTAGCGGTTACGTTGAAATACAATCACACCATTGTCAGTGAACTAGAAGGAATGAAGAAGAAATCATGGATTGCATATTATTTTTACTTTTGGTTTTTTGCTCATAACATCTAATAGCCATACATAACTCATTATTTAAGCCTTATGTCCAGTTCATGAATGTAATATTGAGAAGTATAACCATTATAAAGGGCATATGTTGTAAGAAGCACACACATAATATTGACGGGTAATAATCAATATTTCGTTCGATGTTCGTAAACAGTGGAGTATGTTTCTTTTTAACCATATCTTAAGTTGTGGTTAATATGTGCATGTTGTATATGTGACAGTTTGGGCTGACAGTATGAGGTCTTGACTCAGGCTGAGTTTAGTGCTGTGATTAGTTCGATATTGAGGAACTTTGGAGCAAGTTTGATTTCTGCACCATACATAAGTTTGGCCTGCCTGTGTTTGGAAGCTGCCACAGTTGAGGCCACCCACTTTAGTAGTGGCCTGTATCTTTGATAGGAGTGACCATTTGGCTGACCAGGGTGAGGGCTTCATCCAGACTAAGGGCCTGATTATGATCTTGGCGGACGGGTTACTCTGTCACAATGATGATGGATATCCTATTATATCCTATGGAATTTATATTTCGGTGGACGGGATATACGGCACCATTGTGACGTAGTAACTTGTCCACAAAGATCGTAATCAGGCCCTTAGTCTGTTGCTGTTTTCATTTTGATATTTGAGAACATTGATGTGTCTGATATTTGCAACGACACAGAGATGTGGCCTGTATGGGTGAATGACAGGAGTGACAGTTGGCGCACCAGGGTATTGACTTCACTCTCTTAGTGTTTTCACATGGTTGTGTTTGATTTTCATGGCCATTTAAGGTAAATACACTGATGATTTGGTGCATGTGCAATGTCCTCAATGAGTTATTCACAAAGGATTATTCAGTGAGTAAAAGTATCTATGGACATATACAGTAATGGTGCATAAGCATCGAGTATGTTCAGCTCAAATATGTTTGTAACAATTAAATAAACAAGGAATAGACACTAAATTCAGCCACATACCACTTGAATACAAAATTGCATAAAATACAGTTGTGTGAGTTACTCACACAAGAAGCCCTTAAGTAAACTCCATATTCATTTTGGAAAAGTGACTGGTTTTCTGGCCCGTTCATTCCCTGTAACCCACTTGACCAATGTATATCACATTTGCCATGCTAAAAGTCTGAATTGTGAAACCTAGGTTCATCAAAATTGGCTCAAAATTGTCAAGGGAGAAAGGCAAAGTTAATAAGGGTCCATAATTTGAATTTCCAATGGAGTGAGGTGTCAACTTTCACTACAGAGGTATGACTGTGCCTGTCAGATAAATAGATAGGTACATCCAACTGCATATGTATCTCACAGATGTAGATTCCATTGCTTCTTTAGGTCTTACTCACCAAGTCCACTGTCTTACAAATTTACTGTGTGAACATTGTATTGAGTCGTTTGAGAACATTTATTGATTTAAGGCACATATTTTGTTGATTTTCTCACTTAACTTTCTGCAACCATCTGGTATTAATATGTGCAAAGGGAAGATGTGTAAGGTAAGTTAAGCCTACCTAAATATAATTTTCTGCTTAATAACATTTAAACATTTTAGGTTGTTTAATGGGTGAAAATGGTAGATAAGACATTCTTAAACATTTGTTTTTTAAAGGTTCCCTGTCCCTGAAATTGTATTTTACGATTCTTAAACTACTTCTAACTTTAAGGTAAATGATTTAATTATTTTTATTCAATTGGAATTGAAAGCAGAAAGCTAAAAAGAAAAGACGTAACTAGAAGTAGCTACACATTTTAAAAAATGAGTTCTAACAAGGTAGAAAATGTTGGTTAAAATGCTCCTAAAAATGTGTAATAATTTTAAAAAAGAACTCAAAACAAACCATTTGACACTTAAGAAATGTTTTGATGCCTTGTTAAACAGATTTCAGTGGAAAGAAGGATGTTTAATTATGATGAAAGTGTTTGCAAAACTCAAAGAACAATATGAAATTGTGATTTCAAATAATCTCTAAGCAAGCATGATTCATTTGCAAAATAGAAAACGTTTGTACAAATTTACATATTTAAAACATATTAAAATTATCTACCATAAATTATTAATTAAAAAAAAAAAAAAGATTAATGTAATTACACATATTCAAGCACAACCGATTAACAGTATGCTGAGAGGATGGTTAATGAGCATATGATAGCTACACATATTGTTATCAATCGCTGTCAGTAGCATTATCTTAATTTAAGTCATCACATATATATTTTCGATTTAAGATAATGCATTTATATATTTAAAAACATCACCACCATAAAACCACCCTTACCACTATCCACCAAAATGTTAATACGCATTGTTACAGAATTACATCACCTTCAGTGGCCGACTCTAGCGCCGGCCGGTACCATGCCTTCCGAGTCAGAGCCAGTGCCTTTTTCTTTTGAGATGAGGGGTAAGACTGATGTATGAAGTAAAGACAGGTAGGATTACCAGCTCTTGCTATGGATACACATCCATGGCGTCAATGTCGTTCGTGCCGGACGTGACGTGCACAGTGCCTATTATTGGCACCACCCCAGTGTGCTGGCATCAGTTTCTTTTCGCAGCATTTCTTCCGCAAAAGTGCGAAGCCAAGAAGGATGCTGATGTGGTAGTGTGTAGCACTATGGCCCTAAGAATGGTGGCCCAATGCAGAAATCATTTTGCAGAGCTGGGAGGATCAGTAAAGAATATGCGACTAGAGTCTCTATCAGATGAGGCTTTACCGAATGTAAGTAACTTGTTCCTCTGATTGAGACTTCTAGACGCAGATTCCTTACCTTAGAATAGATACACAATCAATACCTAACTGGAGGTGGGTCTGCGAACAGATTAGACCAAAATGTCCTATGGGACCAAACGAGCAAAGCGCCCATCACGACAGACCTGACTGTCCAGGCAGTAATTCTTAGTGAAAGTGTACAGAGAAGCCCACGTTGCTGCATGACTGATGTCCAGGACAGGGACTGTCTGATGAAGTGGTCATAGCCGTGGTTCTAGTGGAATGAGCGTGTAAGACCTCAAGAGGTTTTTTTTGGCCAGTGCATAGCAGATCTTTATGCAGAGAACAAAATCATCATGAGATGGTCCTTTTCTGAACAGTCTTTCCTTTCTTCACCCCAACGTACCCAACCAAGAGTTGATTGTCCACACAGAACTCTTACGTATGATCAATGTAGAACGGCAATCCTCTTTTTGGGTCCAAGTAGGACAGTCTCTCCTCTTCTTTAGAAGGGTGAGGCAGAGAAAAGGTAGAAAGGGGGAAATTTTGGGCCATATGAAAAGGTGTCACTACTTTTAAGAGGATGGAGGCATGAGTTCTTAGAACCAATTTGTCTGGGTAGAATGTCGTGTAGGGAGGGTGCACAGACATTGCTTGCATTTCGCTGACCCTCCTGGGTGATGTTATGGCCACCAGGAAAGCCGTTTTGCTGGTGAGTAAACAGAGTTGGCAGTTGTGTAGAGACACAAAGAGTGCACACATCAGAAAGGTCAAAACCAGACTGAGATCCCACTGGGGCAAAATGAATGGTTGATAAGGGAATAGGTGTTGGAGTTCCTAGAGAAAATGAATCACAATGGCTGACTTGAACAAAGAAGGCTGGTTTGGCAACTGCAAGAAACCCGAAATGGCTGAAAGATAACCTTTGCCCAAAGCAGAGACTTGCTGGTCCAGAGAAAAAATAAACAGCATAACTTGGGATAAGGGAGCAGAAAGAGGGTAAACATCGCAGTGGTGGCCGGCATGGCTCGCGGGTGGCGGGCGGGTGGATCGCGTGCGAGGGTGGGGTTGGGTTGTTGCGCATATTTAAAAAACATTAGAGAAAAAAATAAACTTACCTTTGAGCCGGGTCCCACGTCTCGCTCCTGCTCTTCTCCGTTTAGGACGGAAGCACAGCCAGGCCCCACTGACCAATCACAATGCTGCAATGCAGCATTGTGATTGGTAGGCACCCGGGCTGCACTGTTGATTGGTTTTGAGCGACCTGGTTCGACGTTCAGCCAGGGAATGGGGGCGTGGGCTTGTTCTCCATGCAGGCTGTAATGCAGCCTGCATGGAGAACAGGGAAAGTATGCATGACTGGTTTGGGCGGCCCGACAGTGCCAACCAAACAGTCATTGCGCACTTAGGAGTGGGCAAACCACTCCTCCCCTGCGCTGTTCCGAGAGCAGAGCAGCATCGCCCACCCGCCTGCCCGCCCGCAAAGCAGCCCAAAGAATAAAAAGATAATAACTTAATGTTATTATCATTTTATGCTTCTTCTTCACGCTGCTTAAAAGCAGTGGGGCGATGCTCCTCCACCATAGCAGAGGAGCCGCCACTGCAACATCGTTGGAGGCACACCATGTTACAAATTTGTCCCAACGGCAGGCATATACCGTATTGGTAGAGAGACACCTTGCTGCCAGAATAACATTGCAGACTTTGGAGGGAAGGTGAAAAGCTGTCAGCTGTCGCTGCTTAATTTCCAAGCATGAAAGTGGAGCGTGCCAAGGTTCAGATGCAGCACCCTGCCCTGCTGCTGTGACAATGACAGTAGATCTTCCCAAAGAGGCAGCCTGATTAGATGACTGATGCTCATGCTCAGGATTTCTCGGATGACAAACTCTGTGTGCCAAAACTGTAGCCACAAGAATGACTTGAGCCAGGTCATTCCTTGAAAACTCTGGGCAGGACTGGTTTCAGTGGAAAGGCGTGCAGGAGGCCTGAGCTTCACTCAAGATGGAAAGCGCCTCCGAGCGAGAGCCGCCATGGAACCTCCGGAGTGCAGAATTCCTGACATTCAGCAGTGGCAAACAGATCCAACCAAGGTTCTCCCAGTTTCGGAAGAGACCTTGCACTACTGGATGGAGACTCCTTTCGTGTTCTGCTAGGCACCGACGGCTGATTTCGGAGAGACCGTCAGGTGTTGATCTACCAGGGGAATACCCTGACGTTCCAACCATGTCCAGAGACAGAGGTCCTCTTGACACAGGGTCCACAACCCCACCCCGCCCTGTTTGTTGCAATACCACATGGCTGTGGTGTTGTCTGTGAACCCCTGCACCAGCCTACCCTTGATCGAAGGAAGAAAGGCTTTCAATACCAGTCAGATTGTCCATAGCTCCAACAAGTTGATGTGGAGCACGGCCTCTGCCGGAGACCAGAGTATTCTGATCTCCACTTCTCCCAGATGGCCGCCCCAGCCCAGGAGTAACGCATCTGTCACTGCAGTCAGTGGGTGTGCCACTGTTCGTTATCCACCACTGCAGGTCTTATGAAGTTCCCTCCAATATCTGGACCAGGTCAGAGCGATTCCCCTGATGCTGCACCCACTAAGACTTCTGGTTTCACTATAAGCCAGCATATGCCCTCAGACATTAGTCACTAGCAGGATGCACCAGTATGTAGCAGGCCACGAGGCCCAACAGCCTCAGAGTCAGTCTCAATGAAATCTAGGCTAGAGGCTGAAACATTGGAATGATAGCGTGAATATCCTGGGCTTGCCATTCATGAGGTGGCTAGGCCCAAAACTGCACTGTGTCCAGAACAGCTCTGATGAAAGGGGTATCTGAGAGGGAGTCAGTTGTGACTTTGGCATGTTGATAGTGCACCCCAGCGAGTGCAGGAGGTTTGCCTTAGACTGGAGGTGGGCGACGACCGCCTGAGGAGAGTCCGCCTTCAAAAGTCAGTCATCCAGGTAGGGAAAGACTATAACCCCTGACCTCTGCAGGTGTGCTGAGACCATCGCCATCACCTTGGTGAACACCCGAGGGGCGCTAGTGATACCAAAGGGGAGCACAGCAAACTGATCATTCTTGTGACCCACCATGAACCGCAGTTAACCCCTGCTGGACCTGCATGACGGGGATGTGGAAGTAGGCATACTTCAAGTCCAGAGCTACCATCCAGTCTTCGGGGTTGAGAGCAGACGGAGCCTAAGCCTATGTAAGCAACTTGACCATCTCCTTCTTCAGGAAGAAGTTGAGAGGGTGCAGGTCTAGAATAGGACAGAGGCCTCTGTCCTTGTTGGGCACCAGAAAGGAGCCAGAATAACAACCATGAACTACTTCCGATGCTGGCACCCACTTGATGGCTCATTTAGGCAAAAGAGCCAGCACATCCAGACAGAACAAGGAGAGATGGTTCTCCATCAGCTGGTCATGAAAAGGTGGCATGGGTGGTAGGTTTTTCAGAAAGAAGTTGAGGTAACCCTGGTAGGCGATTTAGATTACTCACTTGTCCGATGTTATGGATTGCCAGTGGGGCAGGTGATGGCAAATCCTGATTCTAACTGGCTACCTGAGCTGGTATGAGGGCAAACTAAAGGGGTTTGGAGGCTGCAGCTACCTTGGTGGTTGGGCATGAAAGGATGTAGTTGGTTGCCCCTACCATAGCCAAGGAAGGGTGAAACGCAGACTGGGATTGGTTGGGGCCATGGATAGACCCTAAGGCCTGCCCATAGCCCTGCTGTCTTTAAAGTGCATAAATCGCTCCAGCAATGATTCTGCCTTTATGCTAAAAAGGCGAGAGGCATTAAAGGGCATGCTTATGAGGGAAACATGGACAGCCCCTGTAAAGCCAGTGGTTCTTAGGCAGGAATGGCGTCTGAGTGCCACCGACGACCCAATCGCTCTAAATAGGGAGTCAGTCATGTCCAGCCCACATTGAATGGTGAACTTTGCTACATCTGACCCATCAGCAATAGCTTGGGTGAGTATGGCTCGAGCCTCCTCCGAGACCATGAGCAGCACTTGAATAACCGAATCCCACACAGTGTGGGTGTATTGGCCCAAAAGGCAAACGGTGTTTACCGACCGAAGTTCTAGGCTAGCAGAAGAGAAGGAACAGTTTCTTACCTGTACCTCCAGTTCTCTCGTAGGGGAATGTCCACTGAAGTCATAATCACTGAATAGTCCGGCCCACTTGCGGGGATCCTGGAGCACTTTTTCACAATATATCTTCATTTTTTTAAAGACTTTAACACTTTTTCAGAGTTACAGTACAAGAAAAGAGAGGGAGACGGGGTTCAAGACATCAAGGCCTTTGTGTATGAACATATCTCGACATGCACATAAATTGTAGCTGCAGTACATCACTAAAAGAGAACAGGAATAAACAATAGAGGGCCGGAATAGTAGGATAGTGGGGGTGTATCAAGAGAGGTAAAAAAGAAGCAACAGCAGATGATGAATCATGCAATAGTATCTTGGCTAGTGTGACCTGAGGACAGGGCAGGTGTGGGTGCCAATGGTGTAACCACCGGAGAGTCCGAGTCAAGGGTATGTAGGAATGAATGGAGAGGTTGGCGTATGCCCTTCGGTCAGGCAGAGGGAGGATGTAGTGTGGCGTAGACCTTGCTAGTTAGGTCGCAATATGACATGCTTCGTAGCCAGACTTTTTGACAGTAGGGTGTGTAGCATTGCGCCAACGGATTGCAATTTCTTGTTTTGCTAACAGTAAAGCAATGACAGTAAATCGGCGGTATGTTATAGAGACGGGTGATACATTGCGCAACAATGCCAAGGAAAGCGAGGGGACCAGCATTAGGGAGATTATTCGAGAAAGGGTACAGTACACCTCAGACCACAATGTCGCAATTACTGGACAGGTCCAAGTCAGGTGCTGGAAGTCCGGCCCAGGGAATCGGCACTTAGGACAAAGAGATGATCTGGAGGGATCAATATTGACCAGTCCAGCCGGAGTGGTATAGGATCTGTGTAGAAACCAGAAATGTAGCAGTTTATGGCAGTGATTCGGAGATACTGAGTTAATCTGCACAGAACAGAAAGTCCAGTCTTTACTGGTGATAGGGTGGCCTAGGTCTTTTTCCCAGCGACGTTACACCCCCCCTATCATTAGTGTGTTTTAAAGCCATGCATGCAGGGTATAGTTTGGAGATCAGATGTGACCCATCATGGTCCTTTATCAAAAGAGTGAGAAGGGGAAAGTCGTTAGGGCCAAGGGGGTAGTAAGGCATGCAAGATCATAATGTGCTGTGTAGTCTATCAAACAAAAATCTGTTCATAAATGTGGTGTCGGTTTGTGTAGTATCAGCGGTGACAGATAAGACGTGCCCATCAGGAAAAGATCCCCAAAGGTGTGAAGACCATGCCGGGTCAAGGTGCATTGCACTAGCTTTTAGGCTGTTAATGGTAGCCAAGGGTTTGGAAAAATGGGGAGGTCAAGAGAATATAGAAAGTGGAAACCTAATGTATCACCATGCTTTTGCCATGCCCAGCAGGTAGATGGACAAAGTTTGGATGTCCATGGGGTCCAGCTTGGCTTGGCAGTACGGTATTTAGGCTTTGGAAGCCACTAGTTCTTGTTCCGGTTTAGCATAGGGCAGTCTGGCATCTGGGTGAAACCAATGATATGAGGAATGAGCTTGGGCGACTAAGAAATAGATACGTAGAACGGGGATGGCGCTTATATGGGAGAGTGAGGGTGTCCCAAGCAACCTGAGGACTGCGGCCCCCCCCATACCAACTTCAAAAGAAGGCTGCGTAGAGTTAGAAAGAAAGAGTTTGTCAGAGGCATAGGGATATTCATAAATAAATAAAAAAAGCAAGGGAGGACCGTCATTTTAATTATAGAGATGCGCCAGCCATGGAAAGGGGGACTGTATCCATCAATCTACTTGTGCCAAGCGTTTTTCTATAGGGGGTCCGTAATTTAAAGAGATGACCTGTTCCCTGTCCCTGTGTAGGACGATGCCCAGGTATTTAGCAGAGTCAGCGGACCATTTAAAAGGGTTTTTGCATATGGGGGGAGTTGTAATGTCGGTGAGCGGAAACAGTTCCGATTTTGCCCAATTGATGCACAGGCCCGATAGGTCTCCGAACCAGATGATCTCTCACACTATAGGGTCAGGTTGTCAGAGGGGCGCCGAATGAACAGCAGTATGTCATCTGCATACATTGAAATAAGGAGGAGCCTGGGTGTAAATTGAAGGCCTAGATGCATGTGGCGCTCCTGTAAGTGGCGTAGTAAGGGATCCATTGCTATAATAAATACTAAAGGTGAGAGCGGGCAGCCCTGTCTGGATCCCCAGGATACAGTAAAAGGCTTCGAAATGGAGTCAATAATAGGAATACAAGCTGTGGGGTTTGAGTACAAAAAGGAGATGAGGGCCGTGAATCTGTCAGGAATGCCGAACTTCTGTAATGTCGCATGAAGGAAAGGCCATTCTAGGGAGTCGAATGCCTTCACCGCATCCAAAAGGGCGACCACTGCTGGAATGTCTGGTGACACCCTATTCAGAACAGAGAAGACAGTATGAAGGTTGAGTGAAATGGATCTGTGGGGTATAAAACGCGACTGCACAGGGGATAACACTTGTTCAAGTAACATTGATAGTGTATTTGCCATTGCTTTAGCAAGGATTTTATTGTCAAAATTGAATAGGGAGAATGACCTAAAGGGTGAACAGCGTGTAGGGTCTCTTCCAGGTTTGAGCAGCAAGGAAATTGGTGCCTCTCACGTCATGGGGGGGAGGGGGGGGGAGTATCCCACTCTCAAGGGCCTCTGTGTAGATTTCTATTAAATGGGGGATCAGGATGTTTTTGTACACTTTGTAGAAAGCACCTGTGAGGCTATCAAGGCCGGGGGCCTTATTGCCATCCAGAGAGTCAATCACCTGGGCGATTTCTACAGCAGAGAATGGCCACTTAGGAACTGGGATTGACCGGCCGTAAGCCAGACCATGGCAATCTCCTCAAGGTAGGACTGGAGTTCCGTGGGCCGAGACAACAGGCAGGAAGTATATAAAGATGGCCAATATTAGACTATTTTGTGTATTCTATGCTCGTTTTGTATGACTCAGGTGCAGTTATCGAGGACAGGTTCCGTAAAGTGTCCCATACCTCAAGGAGGGCGCAAGAGGCAAGCTAACGTTCGCCCGGGACATTCCCCCCTCACCATAATGTCACACCACTGGGTAGTTGCCAAGGAAGGAAACCTCACCTCTCGGCCAGGTCGCGGAATTCCTCCAGCAGGTCTGACGCTCATGGAGAGATGCCATGGAAGGGTGTGGGGCGTTGTCTCTATCATTGGCCGGGAGTGCAGCCTCCACGCGTGCCAGTCTGCCGCACCCCTGTAAGTTTCGAAATGCAAATACTGCAGATATATACCTTGAAGGCATCCCAGAGTGTAGCATAGGGATTGACAGAACCTGTATTGATCTCAAAGTACTCAGTTATGGCATCTTGTAGTTCGGAGCGGAAAATCGCATCCAGCGGCGTTGATGAGGGCAAGAACCAACCATGCTCCCAGCCCCCACCATATGGAAGGGTAAGTAGCAAATAAACTGGCGAATGGTCTGAGAGGGTGTGTGGCAGCACCTTTATATCCCGGGCCCACAGTATACCGCCTGCCGATAGGAACCAATAGTCCAATCGCGCCTACACTGCATGTGGTGCAGAGTAAAAGGTGTAGCCGGGAGTGGTGGGGCAACAAAAGCGCCAAATGTCCTTAAGAGCATGAGTACGGATCGTGTCTTGAAGGGTGCATTGAGAACAGGGTTTGCCACTGGGGCAGGTACTGGAGAGTCCAGGGCAGGGTCTAAAAGTATGTTCAGATCGCCACCCATGATGGTGACATCGACCTCTTATTTGTAGGGAATATGTTCTGGTAAAAAAGGGGATCATAAGTATTTGGGGCATATATGTTTAAAAAAAAAAAGCTTCTGCCGTAGCATTGTCCCCATCACCAAAAGATAGCGGACTTGATCATCTGCGAGAGTAGTATGGTGCATAAATGGGAGTGTCTTATGTATGAGTATACAGACCCCTCTGGAATAGGTACTATGGCTAGCAGCAAATAGGTGTGGTCCCAAAGATGTGGCAAAAGCGGGAGATGACTGTGGAGGGAAGTGTGTCTCCTGTAGGAATGCGATTTCGACACCGTATCTGGTGAGATATGATAGAACCAGTTTGCCCTTCCGAGGGTTATTCAACCCACGGACGTTCCAGGTGAGGAGTGTCAGGTCTACAGAGCATCTAGTGTCCCCCAACGGGATGTCGAGAAGTAATGCCTGTTGTGTGCAGTATAATACAATAAGTGGCACTTGGACCCATCTTACCAGATACAGAGAGAGATAGAAAAGAATAGTCCGAACGAAAACAGTAATACAGAACCCCCAGGTGACCCTCCCCCCACCCAAAGATCCCAGTGAATCCCAATAAAGCCCATCCCGTACAGAAAGTCCCCAACAGGTTGAAGCATGGAATCATCCTTGGGAGCAAGCAACGCATCGGAACTCAGTGCCCATTTTGAAATGCAACGTTTAACTATATAGTGAAGGGTAGCAGCCGGAGGCATGAGGGGAGAGATAAAGCATAGAGTAGTACAATAACTACAGCACATTGCAAAACATCAGCAACAGAGTGGCACAACCTATTCAGGAGCGTCAAAGCTGTTCAGCCAGGGTTGAAAAGATCTGCACTAGCAGAGATGTTAACATCTGGGAGGAGCGCTGTGGTGTGGCGTGAGTCCTTGAGGGGCTGTCGAGACCCACATGCTTGCAGAAAGCGGGGACATCGACCGGGGATTCAAAGAAGTGTGGTTTGCCATCTGTCACAACCCGGAGTTTAGCTGGATACAACATACTGTATTTCAGTCCATGCTTCCTAAGTTGCTCTTTTGCATCTGTGAATTTCCATTGCGCCTCCTGCACAGCAAGGGTGAAGTCGGGATAAATCAAGACTATGGCCCCCTGGCATTGCAGAGAAGACTTCTCTCGGGCAGTATCCCGGTCCCTTTAATTTAAGTGACGCACCATAATGGGGCACGGAGGCAGTCCTGGTGGAGGACATGGGCCTAGAGATCTGTGAGATGTTTCCAATATAAAGGTGGAGGAGTAGTATTGGGCGCCAAATAGTTCAATAAGCAGTGATTCTACAACATGTTCAGGGGGGCCCTATATTGGCCGTTTCTGCCAGCCCAACGATATTGTTCCAGCGCAAGTGTGCCTCCAAATCCTCACTTTTAATAGTAACAGCTTTTAAGAGATGCTTCGTTTTCTCCAGCCTATGAGTCAACCAGGCTGAGGGGTCATCCGGGGTGGAGATCTGCTCCTCCGTGGCGTCAATACGGGTGCTGTGACTATCCAGGTGCTCCCCCATACAATCGAGTTGGGACATGAGGGTGTCAAAACGTGCATGAAAGCCGGCCTGCAGCTCCACCAAGATGGTCGCCATGCCCTCGGGGGGGGGGGGGGTGGGTCAGCATGTCCGGCAAGGTCATTGCTGTCCTCGACGTCCAATGAGGGGCCTGAACGGCCCCCTGACTTGGGCCGATGAAACATCAGCCGGCGCTGTTTAGGGTCTCGGCGCCCCATTACTGAGGATCGTCTGGAAAGCGATCAGGGATTGCAGGTGAAGGGCGCCGGGTGGCAAACAGGAGAATGGTGACAGGAGAGGTGGCCTGTGACACTACCGTGAAAAATGTCCCTAGCTCAGATCTTGATCGATCAACGGGGGTCCACACAGGAGGCGGTCCCACATAGTAGTGTCAATAATGAGGCAAGCAGTACTTTGCCTGCACGGGGTATTGAGTCGTAGGCACACTATTCAGGAGGATGCCGTCATCCTTTCCCTTGACGCACGTATGGCCTTTGACACGGTCGAATAGCCATTCCTTTTCGCCGTTCTTGAGCAATTGGGGTTTGGGCCCAAATTTAGATCTTGGGTACGCCTCCTATACACAAAGCCACTGGCACAACTGGTGATCAAAGGTAGGATCTCTGATACTTTTCCCCTGGGGCGTGGCACGCGACAAGGCTGCCCATTGTCCCCGCTCCTTTTTTGCCCTGGTACTAGAGCCGCTGGCGGCCTGGATAAGGGGAGACCCTGTTATTCGCGGATTCCGGTGGGTGGAGGGGTGGGAAGACCGGCTATCTCTATATGCGGACAACATTCTGCTCTATTTGGCATCTCTGAGGCGTTCGCTGACTAGGCTGCTGGATATATGTGAGACGTATGGAAGAAATTCTGGATATACCATCAACTGGAATAAGTCCGTCATCTACGTGCTGAGTGGCCCCCCACCAGGCCTGCCAAGGGCTGGGAGCTCAGAATAGTGGTAGATGGCTTTAGATATTTAGGGATCTACATAACGGCAGACCCTGACGAATTTATGACTAGAAACCTCCAGGAACCTCTGAAGCGTCTGCGTCAAGACACCAAACACTGGCGATCGCTTCCACTGACACTGCTGGGCAGGGCTGCCCTTTTTAAAATGATGGCATTGCCCAAATTCCTCTACGCCCTGCAAAACACCCCTTTCCCTGTACCAGAGTCGTATTTCAGGGCAATTGAGGCGGAGGTGCGTAGCCTCCTGTGGGACGGTAAACCAGCGCGGATAGCTATGAACAAACTAGTCAGGGGATGGTATGATGGCGGCATAGCACTCCCAAATACAGACATACTACTGGGCTTCACAGCTTATCGTACTTAACCAGTGGCTTCATTCTCCCCAGACTGAACCAGCATTCCGTATGGATAGACACACTTTGGGTGAGGGAGGGGTCATGAGGGCGCTCTATAAGGCGACCCACAAGACAGACCTTATCATTCCTGCCGCGCACACAGTTCACATATGGTATACAGTTCGTAAAAAATTGGGGTGGCATAACAAGATAACACAGTCACCCCTCTCTGGCAGACCCAAAAACTGGGCGGACTGAGCGGGTGCAAGAGATTTAAACAGTGGGACACAATAGGCATCTCAAAGGTGGGGGATCTATGGAGCAAGGGGAAAGTTCTTACATTTGCACAGTTACAAGATAAGTATGAGATGGCTCCCATGGAGCTATTCCGCTACTTCCAAATCAGCACTGACCTTCCAGAGGCCTCTCCCCTGGAGGACCGTCTACTGACAGAATGTAAGCGCCATATCGCTAACTTATAGGAAAATGATCAACAATCAGGCTGACCCCACACAGAGTCTCCGTGAGAGATGGCAGGCAGACGTAGGGGAACTAAATGACTCGGACTGGCAGGAAGCACTGGAGTCCCCGCGGGGGTGGCTATTACGTCCAAACTACGATTGATACAACTCAAAGTACTCCACAGGACATATTTCACTACAGTATTGCTAGCCAAGGTAGGGAGGACGGACACTCCACTCTGCCTGCGACAATGTGGAGCAATAGGTACTTTCTTCCACACCATATGGGATTGCCCTGCTATCAAAGTTTACTGGGGAACAGTTATGGACGCAATAACACGAGTGGCCGGAGCTCCGGTCCCACCGGATTCCAAACGATGTCTCCTGAACATATGGGAGGCTACAGATCATAACCGCAGGGCCCAAGATTGGGCAACACTGGGCATGACCATAGCAAAACGTAATGTCACTAGGCTCTGGTGAGCACAAACGGTGCCAACATACCGGGAATGGTGTAATGACATGGACTGGGCCATGGTGGTGGAAAAAGCAGTGTACATACGCAGAGGCTGCCCCAAGAAATGGGAGCGGGTGTGGGGAGGCTGGAATAAATTTAGAGGGAATATCTGTACAGTGCCGACAACTGAACTCCTGACAGATGACAGTACTTAATATGCTGTGTCAATAATAAGAACATTGCTTATGGTGATCTCTTCAGAACTGTATGTGAATCCTGGACAAATCGGTTGTGGTGACAACTTGTATTCTTGTACATATCTCTGCTAATGTATGGGCGATGTTACTCGTAAGTTGTGTTTGTAATAAAAATAATTAAAAAAAAAAAAATAATGAGGCAAGCAGGGTTGCAAAGTTGCTGATGATGCGGTTTAGGGGACAGCCAAAGGGTAGAAGAGCTGCGGTGATGTTGCTGTTTCACACCCAAGGATACCACTGAGGAAGCAACCTGGTGTGTAGATGATAGGAGCCGAGGGATCGCTGCAGAAATATACTCACTGCGATGGAATGGACCAGCATTCCATCCGCCAACTGCCGATACCCATGCAGCAGGCACGTCAGTGCGGCGCCATCCTGCAGTGAGGAAGATGCTGGAGTCTGTACGGTAGGCAGCACCGTGCAGAGGGAGGTCAGCCGCAGCAAATGGAGGTATAGGGTGCGACCAGCCCCAGTGGCCGAGCACGCCGGAACGTTTAACCCAGGCCCCAGCAAGTCTCAGCAAAAAAGGGGCAGTCAGGTGCAAAGCCCACCAGAGAGCCCATGCAGGCCCACAGACCAGCAGGGCGGGCCGACGGGACATCACCAACACCACGTCAGGCTTACCCACGGCCCCTATTGCTGCTGGGCATACGGGGTGGATTGGGATGGCTCCCCTATTCTCTGAGCTGCTGCGACCTGCACGCTGGGCTGGAGGTGCTGGAAAGAGATAGAGAGGGGCCCAGTGAGGCACCGCAGAGCCAGCCTCAGGCTCACCCGCTGCACCTGTCGCAGTAAGGCCTCTGAGGAGGGCTGGGCCGCGCTCCCACCACTGCAGTGTTAGGTTGCCGGAGGAGGTCCTGGTCGTCGGGAAGTGGATTGCCGCATTCCCCAGGCTGTGCACGCAGATAATATCCCCTATGCTAGTCAGATGAGGCCATGATGGATGCCGCAAACCTCAGGATACGGACTGTCGGTTCCAGAGCTTTATCGCCGTGCGGCCATGACAGTCGATGGCTCGGCCATGCCTCCCACAATATATCTTCTTAAGTATGGATGTTATCCTTTCTTTGGGAAAGCCTGCATAGTCACTTAAGAGAGAAAAATATTATGCAGCCTATAGGAGCAGGCTACATTGGCCCAAGTCTTCATCTTGTACTTAAAAAAGGGGCCAGGAGAATCCTATATGTATCTACATTCTGGGGAGGAGCGAGGGTTGCTTATGATTTCAATGGAGATTCCCCTACAAGAGAACTGGAGTTACAGGTAAGAAACTATTTCTTCTCCAGTAGGGGATCTCCATTGATAGTCATAATCACTGAATAGAGTAGCAAGCCCATCCTTACAAAGAGCGGTGAGAAGACAGAGGAATGAGCAAGGTAGCCCTTTAAGCAAATAGATTTCTGAGGGAGACCTGTCCTACTTGAGCATCTGCTCTAGCGTCCAAGTCTAGGCAGTAGTGTTTGGTGAATGTTGAACAGATCTCCAAGTGGCTGCTTTGCAAATATCTGCTATAGGGATATTCCTCATTAAAGCTGCAGTAGCCGATTTACCCCTAGTGGAGTGTGCTTTTGGTCTAGCGGATAGTATCTTGTTAGCTTTTTGCTAGCACAACAGGATACAGGAAACTATACATCGGGAAATGGACTGTTTGGAAGTGGCTAACTCTGTATGGACTGGATATTAGTTGATAAATAAATGTTTTGATCTATGGATGTCCTGTGTCTTATCTAGATAAAATTTCAAGATTCTTCTGACAACCAGAGAATGAAGTGTTCTTTCAGATGGAGTAGAGGGATTCTGAAAGAATGTTGGTAAGGATATGGTCTAATTAAAACGGAAATCCGAAATATCCTTTGGGAGAAATTTGTGAGTCCTCATGACTACATTGTTGAAGTGAAAGGCTGTGTATGGTTCATAAGAACATAATGCTTGGATCTCGCTAACCCTGCAGGCTGATGTTATTACTACAAGAAAAACTGTTTTCCAAGAAAGATGTTACAGGGATGCCTTGTGAATGGGTTTGAAAAGATCCTGAAAAAGCAGTGAAAGGACTATGTTTAGTTCCCATGGAGGCGAAGGATGCCTAATGATAGGAAGAACCTTCTTCAAACCTTCTAGAAAATCCTTGATAACGGAGATTTTGAAAAAAGAGGTTTGTGAAGGACATTTTCTGTACGCAGTAAGGTCTGCCAAATGAACCTTTATGGAAGAGAATTTCAAACCGGATGTTGCCAAGTGTGGCAATTATAGAAGAATTACATCTTATTGGCAAGTTGTAGGATCCACGTTCTTTGAGGAACATCAAATGCAAAATCTCTTCCACATGAAGGCATATTGGGATCGTGTTGAAGTCTGCTCAGCCTCTTTGAGGATCTCCATGCAGTTCTGTGGAAGGGTCAAATATCCATACTGCACTTGTTCAGGAGCCATGCAGCCAAGTTCAAGGAGGAGAGGTTGGGATGTACCATCTGGCCTCCCAATTTCGTTAGTAGGTCTGGTCTGCCTAGTAGTTCAAGATGAGGACGCTGGGACCAGTAAAGAAGGCCTGTGAACCACCATTGACCTTTGTCATGCCGGAGCTATGAGGATCATCTTGGCTCTCAAGCGGGACAGCTTGATGAGGACTGATGGGTTAAGGGTAATCAATGGAAAGGCATAAAGAAATTTGCAGGACCAGTCGATCCATAGGCAATTCCCCAGTGTCCCTGGCTGGAAGTACCTTGAGGCGAAGTTTTGGCATTTTTTGTTTTCTGTGGTGGTAAACAAGTCGATGGTTGGCGTGCCCCACAGCTTGAAGATGTTTTGTACGACGTCTTCATGTACGGCCCATTCGTGATTTTCTTGCAGAATTCTGCTGCGAGTGCCTGACTGAGCATTTAGGACACCTGGAAGGTGAGCTGCCGTGATCGTCAGGCCCCTGGCTATGAGCCTTTTTCAGATTGTCTGAGCCTCATGTGACAAGGGTCTGGACCTCGTTCCTCTCTGCTTGTTGACGTAGTACATGGTGGATATATTGTCTGTCTGAAAAAGCAGGGACAGTGTTTTGAACAATGAACAAAACGCCTTCAGCGCCAGATGGACTGTGTGTAGCTCAAGGAGATTGATGTGATAGGACACCTCTCTCTGTAACCACTTGTCCTCAATTTGGAGGTGATCCACGTGGGCTCCCCATCCTAATAGTGATGCATCCGTCACTATTGTTTGAGGAGGCATCTGCTAATTAAATGGCATTCCTCGAAGCAGGTTGGCTGGGGAGCACCACCATTTCAGGGACAGCTTTGCATGAACAAATAGCTTGATCCTGTAGTCCCAGTTGCTCATCAGCTGGTCCTCAAGACATTCCTGGAGATGCCGCATGTGGAGACGAAAATTCGGTGTGAGGAAGATGCAGGAGGCCATCGAGCCGAGAAGAGACCTCACTGCCCTTACTGTTAGATGAGAGAGTGACACTTCTGAAGGATTGATAAGCACCTCTCCTCCGAAGGACACACTTTCGCCTGTTTGTGTCGAAGGAAGCTCCCAAATGATGCAAAGTTTGTACCGGGGTCGATGTTGAGTTGCTGAGGTTAACGTGAAGCCCCAACCATTTAAAGTAGATAGCAGGTCCAATTAAAATGAAGTTGGGCTTCCTAAGGCGTTGAAGCCTTTATTAGCCAATCGTCTAGGTATCGGTAGTCTAAGATTCAGTGCTTCCTGAGGTGGGATGCCACAACTGCCATGCACTTTGAGAATGTTCAGGGTGCTTCTTAAAGGCCGATGAGCAAAGCCAATCTCCCTGGTGTAATTGGGGATATATTTGATGTAACACCAGCATCCAAAACTTTTCTCACCAAATCCATTTGTTGGCTATTTCAAAGTAGAGTGTGGGTCTAAATTCGTTCTTGTCTTTCTTTTTCACCAGAAAGTATCTGGAATAAATGCTGTTCCCCCTTGCCTGTGGGGAAGGGCTTCCACCACCTTCTTCCGTAAGAGGATGTTTACTTCCGACCTTACAGGGAAAACCAATTAGGTTTTTAGAAGAACCCTCACCAACCAACCTAGTTGGTGGCATGCTTCATCATCGGGTTCCCACCCAGGCTTGGAGGGGGATCCTGGAGACAATTTTAACTTTTTACTTATTCCACTCCTGTCACTGAAATACCCGCTCCACTGTAATCAGGCGTTGAAGCACACCTAGGATGCACTCGGCACCCTAGGTGGGAACCAGATGATGAAGCATGCCACCAACTAGATTTGTGGGTGAGGGTTCTTCTAAAAACTTAATTGGTTTTCCCTGTACAATTGCCTGTTGATGCAGTTATATTCAATTTTCTTTCGGGCCCGTCCTAATTGTTGTTTTGTAACTAACCCAGGGGAAATGGACGCGCTCCATTTTCCTCACTCTTCTTTTGTTAATACTACTCCCGACCCTAACAATGGGAGATGAAATTGGACGATTTTGGAAGTATCGATAGTGGGGGACTCATAAATCTGAGACAATACCCATTTTATACAATATTCAGAGCCCAGGCGTTTTGCGTAACTCTCTGCCACTCTGCCAGATAATGAGAAATGCTGCCCCCACCGCAGTGCTTAACAGAAGAGGAGGAAGAGAAGACTCATGGTCTGGATCCTGTTACCTGTTTACCCCCTTGAACAGGCTGCTGGGTGGATCTTCCTCTCACCTGCCTTGGTTGTTGTTGCTGTGAGGAGTTTGCACTGGCGATGAAGGGGATTTGCACTGACACCCACCACCAGGTGACCGTCCCAGGTGGGGGTTATCTGCAGTTTTGAAGTCTAGAGAAGGGGTCAGGGACGGCTTCACTTCCTTATCTCCACCAGAGCGTGGTGCCTCTGTGCAGGTAGGTGTATCTACGTGCTCAGCATACGCTGCCTGGGGAGCAGACAAACCTAGATAGCTGCCAGGCTGGTAGACAGCTGGCTGGTTTCAGCTCACTCTCTGCCTCTCACTTGAAAGTCCCGGCAGAGCGTAATGGGTGCAGCAAGGCAAACAGAAGAGACCAGTATACAGTAGATGGCTGGGTTACCTGCTAGGTTCAGTGACCCACTTTTCATTGCCAGCAGCCGAGGAGGGAGTGGAAGTAGTAGAACACTGCAGCATCCTTTGCCCAGAGGGAACTGGTCTACCTGCCACCTGATGGTGACTCAGCCTCTCCCAGTGTTCACATGTTGTGAATTTCAGTAGAGTACGTAAATTTTTTTCCGAATGAGTTAAATTTCTCTATGTGGGCCTATCGTCCTTTGCATCTCATTCAAAGCGTGTACTAGGCATTAGACTTCTTCTAAAATAGTGAAATTTTCCTGAAAATTTACTGCACTAAGGGGCATATTAGCAAGACCCACGTTAAAATTTTCACCGTTTTAGCGGCAGGAAACTGCCGCTAAAACGGCGATAATGGGCTTGCTAATATGCGTTATAGAATTCAATAGAAGCCCAGGTTAGATGTGCAGGACATCTAACCTGGGCTTCTTTGGAATTCCATAACGCATATTAGCAAGCCCATTATCGCCGTTTTAGCGGCAGTTTCCTGCCGCTAAAACGGCGATAATTTTATCGCCAGTCTTGCTAATATGCCCCTTTGCCTCAGTCGAAGGCGGCTGATAGGTCCAGGAGGATGAGGGCTGCTGTTTCTCCGTTGTCTAGCAGGCTCCTGATGTCATCGGTGGCGGCGATGAGGGCGGTTTCGGTGCTGTGGTTGCTGCGGAAGCCGGACTGGGAAGGGTCCAGGATGTTGTTCTCCTCGAGGTAGCGGGTCAGTTGTTTGTTGACGATTTTCTCGGTGACCTTCGCGGGGAACGGGAGCAGAGAGATGGGTCGGAAGTTCTTGAGGTCCTTGGGGTCTGCCTTGGGTTTCTTGAGTAAGGCGGTGATCTCGGCGTGCTTCCAGCTTTCCGGGAAAGTTGCTGTCTCGAAGGAGATGTTGATTATTTTCCGGAGATGGGGCGCGATGGCTGTACTGGCTTTGTTGAAGATGTGGTGAGGGCACGGGTATAGCGGTGAACCGGAGTGGATGGTGTTCATGATCTCGCTGGTGTCCTCGTCGTTGATGTTGGTCCAGGAGAGCAGGCGGTTGGTGGTTGTGGGGGCAGTGGTCTCGGTGGTTGCCGGGGCGGTCGTGGTGTTGAAGCTGTCGTGGATGTCGGCGATTTTGCGGTGGAAGGAGGTGGCCAGTGAGTCGCACAGGTCTTGCGACGGCTGGATGTCGTTGGTGTTGGAGCTGGGGTTGGAGAGTTCCTTCACGATGTTGAAGAGCTCTTTGCTGTTGTGTGCATTGTTGTCTAGGCGGTCTTTGAGTGAGGCCCTTTTGGCGGATCTGATGAGGTGATTGTGATAGCGGGTGGCGCTCTTGTGGGCGGCGTAGCTGTCCGCTGTCCGTTCGTGGAGCCAGATCTTCTCCAGTTTTCGGCATGTTCGTTTGGAGGCCTGGAGGTCTTCGGTGAACCAGGTGGCTTTCTTGCTGGTGTGGCTGTTGGGCGGATTCTTGAGCGGGGCGAGGGTGTTGGCGCAGTCGTCGATCCACTGTCTGAGGTTGCGGGCGGCGGTGTCGGGGTCGGAGGGTTCGGCGGGTGGGCTCAGGGCGAGGGTTGTGGTTAGCTGGTCTTCCGTGACTCTGCTCCAGCAGCGGCGAGGCATTTGTTCGGTGCGGTGGTGCGTGGTGGGCTTCCTGTAGGTGAAGTGGATGCAGTGGTGGTCAGTCCAGTGGGGTTCGGAGGTGTGGTTGAAGGAGACGTGTGGGCTTGCGGAAAAGATGGAGTCTAGCGTGTGGCCGGCGGCGTGGGTGGGTGTAGTCACGAGCTGTCTGAGTCCGAGGGTGGCGAGGTTGTCGATCAGGGTGGTGGAGTTGGTGTCCTTGTTGTTCTCGAGGTGGAAGTTCAGGTCCCCGAGGAGGATGTAGTCCGTGGAGGCGATGGCGTGTGTGCTGACGAAGTCAGCGATGGAATCGCTGAACTGTGGTCGGGGTCCGGGGGGTCTGTAGATGAGGGTTCCTCTGAGGGTGGTGTTGGGATCGGTGTGGATCTGGAAGTGCATGTGTTCGGCGGTGCTGAGGGTGTCGTCGGTGTTGGTATTTTGGTATGCATTCTGGAGTGAAGTTAGTTGATATGTTTACCAACAAATAGGTACTGTGTTAACAAGCCAAAGAGCATTGGTCATTCGTGTATGATGGACACTATCTCCCTGCTGTGCACGTTTTCATATTCCTTATGTTTGAATGACTGCAAAATGTGTCATCAGCATCAACATGGTTTTATCAAATGTATACGCTAAACATTACATGGCAGCTTGTTTTTATTTCAATGAACCTAGCAGGCTGCAAGATGAGGTCCTGCCTGCATGCCCATTTTACAGCATATATGCACTTTCCCACTCTCATCATGTAAACCTTTGAATACAGAATCCACTAACTTAGATCCAACTTTGCAGACATTGCTTTTCATTCTCCCTTCTCCACACACACTTGACTTCCTGATTACTTTTATTTCTGTAGTTTTGATACACAGCCTGTGGACATTTGCTTGCAGTTCTTGGATATACAAATGTGATCACTGTTAGGGGAAACGGAAAGTTAGTCGGACTCTCTGCATTTCACTACTCCAGATGCCAATGGGGTACACCGCAGGGAGAGGTCACTGCAACAGTCTTAGCACTCACAGGGCACTGCTGGGGTAAGGTCATATTACTTGAAAGTGTCCTCTGCAGCTCCAGCCATTTTACAACCCAAGCAATACCTGCATCTCATTTAGAACTGGATGTTCTGCACCGATCTGAAGCTCAGCCCCACAAGGAGATGTTATTTGACAAGAAAAACAGGTAATGACTTGTCCAAACCTGAGTCAGCAGCATGAACCAGGACAAATTCAGACCCCAACGTTCATACAACACCAAGATACTTGGATTTACCCTGGACACCAAACTCAGCCTCAAGGACCACACTGCCAAGGAAACAAGGACAGCCTGGTACCATCAGACTGGAGGCAATAATGTTCAAAAAAGAAAAAACTAAGCAGACGCAAACCTTCTCTATCAATGCATCCCGGATGTGAAACAACATTCTTGTGTATATCAGGGCCTCATAAACCCTGCTCAGGAACGAGCTAAAGACACATCTCTTTAAAGAGCGCTACACCACAATGCAGTAACAGTTCACTTCTCCTAGAACTCTAGGGGCCAGATGTACGACCGTTTTTTGCGGTCGCAAAGGGGTTTCAGACCCCTTTGCGACCACAAAAAACGAGTTGGCCATGTACTATTCCCATTTTGCGAGTCGCAAATTATTTGCAACTCGCAAAATAGGAATAGCGAGTCGCTATTAGGAAGGGGCGTTCCGAGGGCGTCCCTTCCTAATAACGAGTCTTCCAGGTATATATGACTCTTTTCCGACCGCAATTGCGGTCGCAAAACAGTCGCAGTTTACCACCCCTCTCAGAAGGGTGGTAAAGCACTCGCAAACGGGAAGGGGTCCCCATGAGACCCCTTCCCCTTTGGGAATGCAGGGGAAAATATTTTTAAGGGCAGGCAGTGGTCCCAGGGACCACTACCTGCCCTTAAAAAATGAAACGAAAACGTTTCATTTTTTCTTTTTTAAATGCATCCTGTTTTCCTTTAAGGAAAACGGGCTGCATTTTTTTTAAAAAACTGCTTTATTGAAAAGCAATCACAGACATGGTGGTCTGCTGACCCCAGCAGGCCACCATCCCTGTGAGGCTGGCCATTCCCAATGGGGTCGCTAATTGTGAGTGGCTCATGAATATTGATGAGCCTCGCATTTTGCGACCCCATTGGGAATCGCTAACAGTGTCTCTGACACTGTTGTACATTGGATTTAGCGCCTAGCAATTTGCGACTCTCAATTTGTCGCAAATTGCGAGTCGCTAAATCCAATGGTCGTACATCTGGCCCTAGGTCTCTCCAATCAGTCGTTGACCCTGCATGGGGCTTTGCAGTGGTTAGGATAGGATTACATCTATGATTTTAATAGATTCATCCCATTATTTACAGGGACAAAAATGGAAGTACTCCTGAGGCCAGGCTTACAACCCTCAACCACCAAAAAAAGTAACAAAATGAGGACCCACAGCCAATAGGTCAAGGGAGCCGCAGGTTGAAAAAGTTTGGGGACCACTGGCCTATGCGGCTACACTGTCCTGTTTCCTTTCATCTCCATCAAAAAAGGGTTTGTGAAATATTTATGCTGTTTTACAAAAACATCATGAAATTATATACATATATAAATCTCCTGGCCCCTTTTTTAAGTACAAGATGCAGACTTGGGCCATTGGAGCCTGCCCCTATAGGCTGCATATTATTTTTCTTTCTTAAGTGACTATGCAGGCCTTCTCGAAGAAAGGCGAACATCCACACATAAGAAGATATTTTGTGAAAATGTGCTCCGGGATCCCTGCACATGGGCGGGACTATTCTGTGATTATGACTATTAATGGAGATCTACTACAAGAGAACATCCTCTTGCTAAAGGTGTCCAGCCTTCTGGATTTCTTATTGGTAGGGTGATAGGGAATACTCCAGGTTTTACTTTGGAGTTGGAAGCTTGGATCATCAAGCTCTCCGGGGTGGAGTGCTAGGTGAGGAAACTGGGGTCCCTAGAAGTGGGGTGACGGCAGTGGGCAATTGTCTTGTGCACAGGAGCCTTTGTAAGGAGCTTGGACCAGGCACCAAGCAAGACGTCCTTAAGGGCTTCATTGAATAGGAGTAGAGGTTCGGACGGGGCAATGCTCGGCTAAAGCACCTCTGTCAAGATGTTCGTCTTGAATGCCACTGAGGGCAGCTGAAGGTCCAGGATCTCATTCGCTCTCCGCAACACCATTACAAAGGAGGGTTCCTCATCTATAGCCAGGGTGGCGGCAGAGAACAAGCCTGTGTCTGGTGACGTGTCCAAACCACTGACATCTGACAGTTCCTTGTACCAGTTATTTTCTGGTTCATCAAGGTGGTTGTTATATCCATAAGGGTCCTCAGACCCCTCCCAACTGTGCCCCTCACCAGGCCTATCAAAAGAAAAAGGCACTGGTTCAGAATCAGAAGCCATAGTAATAGCGTCGGACGAGGCTGATCTTGCTCCGTATCGGAGTGGGGAATGACAATGGTGTCAGAGCTGCTGTGGGGCTTTGTTGCAGCCAGGAACTATGGCACTTGAGAGGGTACTGAATCTATAGGGCCTGTCAGGCACTAAGGGTAGACCTTGTTTTACAATAAAGATATCCTTCCTGGAACCTCGTAAGGTCCTTGCGCGGTGAAAAACAGAGCGAGGTAAAGAAAGGAGAAACCAAACAACCAATGATGTTAGAGGGGGTGTTCTGTAATCGAACAAAACACCTGATAGAGTCTGCACCTTGCTGATTCCGTAATATCCCTGAGTTGTAAGGTGAGAAGGGAGGGAGATCCCTTTTGTTGTTATAGCCCTCATTCACTCTAATAGTGACATGCTTCATCATCGGGCTCACCCTGGCTCCTAAAGGTCAGGGTGGGCTCGACCATATTTCAGGGAGAACTTATGAAGATACTGGGTATGGGGGCGTAACGTTTAAGATAAAATTCCTCTCCCACTTCTAAAGTATCCTTTATTAGTGGAGTGGGGGGGGGAACGTTAAAAGAGACTACGGTAGGGAGGGAGGATATGATGGTCCTATGACCCTAACTGAAACCAACATGTTTCAGCCCTATTGCTGTCCTATTTATGGTCCCGGGCTTTCGTCAAGGTGGGATGCACAGAAGTCACTTCCCCCAGAGACGTCAGTACGGAGTGGTCATGCAATTAACATGTAATACACTTATATATGTATAACTATCATATGAGGGACAAGTCTAGTACCTGCCACTGTTCTCTTCGAGGAACTTCCCCGGTATGACAGGGTGTAAGCTCCCAACGAGGGGCTTGGAGGGGGAGGCTTTGTAGTCACACTTTCATCAAAGGTCTATCCCCGTGGGAGACCTACTGTGCTCCGCTCCTCTGCTGGGTAGACCTGCTAACAGAAATCCAATAGGGGCCCATTCTGAACCCATGGGAGTTGGGACCAACTCCAGAGTGGTCTATCTGCCCCAATATGAGGTACATAGCCTCATAAAACTCTTTGAGTTAGGCAGGAGTTGCTTCAACTCCGGGAAACTCTGGGAGGCACAGAGAGGATTCCGGCACAGGCTCCACAGTGGAACACAGGTAGCAAGACCTTCAATGGTGTTGTCGTTCCCATTCCTCATCCAAGAACTTGGATCAGTGCAATGAAGTCGAAGACTTCTTCTTTTTGTGGGGCTTACCCAAAGACTTGGACAGCGGTGATGGGGTCTTGAACTAGCAGATATATAAAGACTGCATGCAATTAGAGTGTATCCATTGCATGGGTTGATAAACCGATCTGTTTTTATTTTAAACTTCAGTTTACCAGTGGAGACAACCACATATGTTGTACTGAATTAATCCGCAGTGTTAAGGCAGATATCATCTGGAAAACTCCCAACTGTCCAACTCATTCCTACATTTAAATATATGTTACAGGAGAAGTCCCTTTAAATCCTGTAAATAGAATAAACATATTTTTCATATTCTATACGCCAACCCAAATCAGAAATCAGAAAGCATTTAAACTAATGATTCTTACAAGATTAAACTTCTTTTATAACATTTTGGATCCCTTTTACTAACAACCAATTCCAACCTGAAATGATTTTAATCAGTGTTCATATTTTCAGTTTAGTATGTCAATATGTTAAAAATCATGGATATTTTTATAGCATTTAAACACAACATTTGTTAGCTTTAGCACTTTCCAAAATCTGCCCACCGTTCATTAAAAATCCAACATATATCTCCTAGATCCTTTTTGACAACATTTTAGTGCATTAAAACAACATGAAACCAAACTGCTTAACACAGTTTAAAATTGGTAAATAAAAATCAAATCAAAATGTTGAAAAACTGTAGTGTAATTCTAAATCAAAATAACTGGCAGAAAATGTCCCAGCTTCATTTAATCTCTTCAAATGTTAGGTTCGGTCAACTAATTGTTTACATTTGTTTCTGAAAGCTACATTTTTGGGAAGTTCTAACCTTTTTTCTCGACAATTATTTTTGGTACATGGAGAAGTAAATAAACTTGAACCTGTTCAAAATGTGGGTGATTCATTGTTTTGGCCAAATGTGTTCCCCAGCAAAATATGTATCTGGGGCTTATTTGGTTATTGTCATAATCATCTTGATGCACAAAGGCCCGAGTGTAGCTGAGGAAAGTTTTATCTCGCACAGTCTATTTTTAAACCTTTTTTGTAGATGATAAGTAATATGAACTGTACTCTTTGGGGAAAGAGTGAGGGCATACTGTTGTCTAATCCTGAAATCTTGCCCTGGTTCTAATGACTCTCTTGTCTGGTTTTCCAGTAATGTCCAGTGTGATGCTGAAGAATTTCACAATACTCACATAAAGGCTCTTATAGAAGTTGCTGTCGAAAGGGAATCCAATCGGGATGCTGATAAATTGTGAAGAGAAATCCTGTTTGAGCTTGGTTGCTCTCCAGTCACTACTGTAGTCAAAGAGCCTAATCTCTGGAAACAAAGAGCGGCAAATTTAAAATTAAATAGAGGTACAAATTTACAAAAATATAATGGTCTTTATAAACAGTTGTAACCTTGACACCCCACATAGTGGTTTTACCAACTAAAAAGAAGAATGGCAAATAAAAATGGCAGTAAACACATACGCTGAGGCGGCAACATACCTTGAACATAACATGTGGTGCACACAATTTTATATATGTGTGCTTTATTGTTAATTTGTGTTTCATATATTTTTCGAAAACATATGATACATTAATGTACTAGAGGTATATACATATATTACCTACTGGCGGTCGCCAGTAGGTAGTTATAGTTAGGACCTTGTTTCTATTCAAAAAGCGTTTCTTCTTTTGCCAATATCTTTGGCACCGGTTGACGAATCTTCGCGAAATTTTCAAAACTAATGGGGCTCTCTGGTTAGCTCATTTCTTGAAAGTTTCAGGGTGATTCGTCAAGCGGGGCCCGAGAAAAAAGGGGGTCCCAAAACGTGTTTTCTCCATGTTAATTTTCATAGGAAACTTTAGACACGGCAACAGCCTGAACTGCTGAACGGAATTACACCAAATATGGCAAAAATTTAGCTTTTGGTCCAGAAAGCATGCTTTTCTTTAAATGATGTAAATCCGTAAAGTAGTTTTAAAGATATTTAAAGATTTAGAGATATCGATATTTGAGAATTGTGAGATCTGATTGGCTGAACCCACCCGATCACAAGCTTGTTTCTGATTGGCTTCCAACACTTCAAACCAGGAAGTGTTGGCAGCCATCTTGTGACTCGGTAGAGCAGAGTCACAAGCAAAAAGGTAAGAAAACTATAAAAAAAAAAAAAAAAGGGGGCAGGGTAGAAACACCCTAACCCCCTAGGCCTGGTCAGGGGGGACCCCCAGGGCCAAAAAAAAGCATTTTTGCAAAAATAAATTCGGCGGAATTCACGAATCCCACCGAAAAAAACAACGAAGCGCGCTGTCCTGCGCTTCGTTTTAATAAGCTCTCAGGTGGGCCAGGTCCCGGGGCAATGTGACAAATATGTACGGGGGCCGCATAGGCCCCCACATCCCTGGGGACCGTCACCTCCCTGGGGCTTTATTAATTATGCACAGGGGGCACTGGCCCCCCCACAGCCCCGGGGACCGCCACCTCCCCGGGCCCTTACTTAATTATGGGCGGGGGCTTCGCGTTCCCCCCCAAGCCCCGGGGACCACCACCTCCCCGGGGCTACTTTTAAAACTGTGTGTGGGGGGGCTCGAGCCCCCCCAATCTGCCCCGGGGCACACTGTATGCAAATACGGGGGTCTGTTGCGGCCCCCCAGCCCCGGGGACCACCACCTCCCCGGGGCTTTAAACTTGTTGGGAGAGGGGCCGCGCAGCCTCCCTCCTGGAGCCCTAAATGGCCCGGGGGACCGCCACCCCCAAGGGCCGGCTCCAGCAATGTCCCGGGGTGCCTACCCCCCCGGACACTGCATGACAGGGCGGGAGAACTGTTCCCGCCCTGTCATAGCAAACACTGCTTCGCTTCATGGAAGCATGTCAGCAGCTCCCTTTGTCCAAAAGCAATGCCGGCTCCCGCAGGAGGAAGGAGCCGGCAGGGACGTCCAACGTTGAGGCCAGGCCCCGGGGGATGGGGTCCCCGGGGCCAAAAGTGGCCCTGGGAAGGGGGGCCACGCGGCCCCCCTCCCGTATAAATAATAATAATTTTTAATAAACGAGGCCAGACCCCGGGGATGGGGTCCCCGGGGCCAAAAGTGGCCCAGGGAAAGGGGGGCCACGCGGCCCCCCTCCCGTATAAATAATAATAATTTTTTAAAAAACGAGGCCAGACCCCGGGGGATGGGGTCCCCGGAGCCAAAAGTGGCCCAGGGAAGGGGGGGCCACGCGGCCCCCCTCCCGTATAAATAATTTTTTTTAAAAACAAAAAACGAGGCCATGCCCAAGGGGATAGGGTCCCCGGGGGCGAAATCGGCCTCAGGAGGGGGGGCGCGCGGCCCCTTCCCGTTTAAAAAAAAAAAAATCTTAAAAATGGGTCCGGCCCTGGGGGATGGGGTCCCCAAGGCCCACATAATATTAAGAGATGGGGGGCCACACAGCCCCCCTTCTAACAATAATTTAAAAAAGCAGAAGCCGGCATCTCGCTGGAGGCCAAGCCCCCTCCCTGCACCACTGTGCAAACGCACCTCCTGGCACGTTCTGGATTGGGGGATTAAGTCCCCTAGAATCCTAAGGGTCCTTAGGGGCCAACTAGCCCACTAGGTACCTCCAGTAAGCCCCACACAGTGGGATTGCTGAGGTGGTCCGAGGCCACGCCCCTTTTTACACCACTCTGCAAACGCGCCTCTTGGCGCATTGCTGGTGGGGCGATGAGGTCCTCTTGTGTCCTGAGGACCTCAGGACTAAAGTGGACTTCATCCCCCGAGCAGCAGTGCACCAGGAGGCACGTTTGCAGAATGGTGTAAAAAGGGGGGCGTAGCCTCGAACCAGTCTCAGCAATCCAGCTGTGTGGGGCTTACTAGAGAGACAGGTGGGCTAGTTGGCCCCCAGGGACCCTCAGGAGGCAAGGGGACTTCATCTCCCAATTAAGAGCGCGCCAGGAGGCGCATTTGCTGATTGGTGGAGAAAGGGGGCGTGTCCTGTTTCCACCTCTCAGCAATCCCACTATCTGGGGCATACTGGAGGTATCAGGTAGGCTAGTTGGCCCCTAAGGACCCCCAGCAGCGAAGGGGGCTTTAATCCCCATCCAACAGCGCACCAGGGAGCGCGTTTGCAGAGTGGTGGGTAAAGGGAGCGTGGCCTGCTATGAAAACTTACCAATCCTGCTGTGTGGGACTTACTGGAGGTAATAGGAGGGGTAGTTGGCCCACAAGGTTGTCTTTGGGGGACAACTACCCCTCCTGTTACCTCCAGTAAGTCCCACACAGTGGGATTGCTAAGAAGTCTTCGGAGGCCACGCTCACCTTTCTCGACCACTATGCAAACGCGCCTCCTGGCACAGTACTGGTTGGGGGATAAAGTCCAATTTACTCCTGAGGGACTTTGGGGGCCAAGTAGCCCTCCTGGTACGTCCTGTAAGTCCTACGCAGCGGAATTGCTGAGCACTGGTCAGGGGCCCAGGCCCCTTTCTGCACCACTCTGCTAACGCGACTACTACGTTATAATTAGAAATTAGCATTTAAAAAACCTTAGAAATTCACTGAAAAAACCATAGGTTTCAGGGACGTTATAGTTAGAAATTAGCATTTAAAAAACCTTAGAAAGTCACTGAAAAAACCACAGGTTTCAGGGACGTTATAGTTAGAAATTAGCATTTAAAAAACCTTATATATATATATATATATATATAACTTACGCCCCCGCAATGCACTGCCTATGACCTCACATATTACATCACTCATAAATGGTCAGTGACATCACTGATGACATCATCCACAGAACTACTCACACTCCTGTACAACCTATTGTGCGCCTCCTCACACACCAATACAACCTCTCACATACCAATTCACAGACTCACCAGTAATCTCATACCCACTCACTCCTCCACAGAGGCACTCACACACACACTCACTCACTCACTCACTCACTCGTACAGCCACTCAAACAACCATTCACTCACCTATACAGCCACTCATTCAACCAGTCACTCACCCGTACAGCCCCTCACATAGCCACATGCTCACCCATACAGCTATTCACTCACCCACCTATTTACCTACAGTCACTCATACACCCACTCACTCACCCATGCAGCCTTTCAACACAGCCACTCACTCACCCATACAAACACTCACACACCCACCAACCACTTACATACCCATTCACACATCCATACAAGCACTCACACATCCGCTCGCTCACCCACACAGCCATTCACACAGATATTCACTCTCCAATACAGCTACTCACACACCAACTACCTTAACCAAACACCCACTGAAACAGCCACTCACTCACCCATACAGTCACTTACACACCCAGTTACTCACTCATAAAGCCATTCAGACACCCACACACTCAACCATATAGTCACTACACACCCACATACCCACCAATAGAGCCACCCACTCACCCATAAAGGCACTGACACACCCACTCACTCACCAATACAGCCACTCACACAACATCTCACTCACCCACGCAGCTACTCACACACCCACTTATATACCCATACAGCCACTCACACACCCATACACACAAGGATACATACAGTCACACAGCCACTCACATAATATATGTTAGAAGCAGTATCACTCAGTAGTAGTGCACCTAATATAGTAATTTAACTTTTGAAGTAGGTTAGTATATATGTTTAACAATCATAATCTCGTAGAAAATACACTCACTGGATGATGTCATGAGTGATGACATCAGTGATATCATTTGAGGTGTCATCAGTGATGTCATCAGTGCTGTCACTGACCATGTCATGAGTGATGTAATATGTGAGGTCATAGGCAGAGCATTGTGGGGGCGTAAGGATAAGTTACTTACCTGTAATCCTAGTTCTCTTCCAGGGGTATCCTCATCAAAGTCATAAGCACTGAATATTCTCACCCATGCGCGGGGACCCGGAGTATATTTAAAAAAAAATATATAAAATCATATATATATATAGCTCTATATATAAGCATATATATATATTTCCACAAAAACCAATGTAGCCTTACGAAAAAGCAAAGCTAATCTATGCATCAGAAAAGTGCTTCTGCAACAACCGCCATATACTCAGTTTTTCTTGTTTAACAAGAAGAACATACTCATTGGAAGAATAAACATAAACGAAAAAAGAGATACCTGAATCCTCTTTAATGAAAACTGCAGAAGCTGCAATGTAACATATAAAGCATTGTTAGCCCAAAGGCTGCATTGGAATCATAAAAGTATAGAAACTGAAAGAAAATAACCCAAAACTGGCACTGTGCCTTTAAGGCAGCCATGACCCATAGCTTCCCATCATGCCTCAGGGGTGACAGTTAGGTCAATTGTTCTTTGCGGAGACCCCAAGATCAGGGCACAAACAAATAACCTAATGAAAGCTCATTTGTCCGGGGAGGCGGGTGGGTTGCTTATGATTTTGATGAGGATACCCCTGGAAGAGAACTAGGATTACAGGTAAGTAACTTATCCTTCTCTTCCAGGGGATCCTCATCAATAGTCAAAAGCACTGAATCGAATAGTAAGCCCATCCTCTACCTCTGCGGACAAATGAAAAGAAATCAAGAGCTTCAGGCTCAGCTTTGGAATAAATTCCTCAAAGAGGCTTGGCCCACTTGGACGTCTTGTGAATGTATGAACCGACCTCCAAGTGGCTTCTTGCAGATCTCAGAGATGTGTACATTGTGGAACAAAGCCACAGTAGCTGCCTTTCCCCTTGTGGAATGAGCCTTGGGCGTGACCCCTAGAAGCTTATTATACAGCGGATATGATAGCTTGATACATGACACCATCCATCTGAAGAGGGAGCGTTTAGAAGCTGGGAAACCTGTTCCGATGGAACCGTAATTAACACAAGTGATCAGACTTCCTGTTAGCATTAGACTTGTCTATGTAAAACTTTAAGACTCTTTTAAGCTTTAAAGAGTGAAGAGACCTTTCAGCCGGTGTGGTGGGATTAGGAAAAAATGGTGGGTAATGAAATGGGCTGATTAATGTGAAAGCCAGACACCACCTTAGGAAGGAACGAAGGGTGGTTCTCATTACTACCCTGTTGTTGTGAAACACTGTGTATGGCTCTTTAGAGCAGAGAGCTTGGATCTCGCTCACCCTACGAGCAGAAGTTATCGCCAGCAAGAAGGCAGCCTTCCATGTGAGATGTTGAAGGGTCGCTTTGTAAATCGGCTCAAAGGGAGGACCCATGAGCTTGGAAAGAACCAAATTGAGCTCCCAGGGAGGAGAAGGGGAGCAGATTGGGGGAAAGACTTTCTTTAACCGTTGCAAAAAATCCTTAACCACCTGAAGCTGGTAGAAGGATGGCTGGGCGGGTGATTTTCTATGAGCCGAAATGGCTGCAAGGTGCACTTTTATGGAGGCAAACTGCAAACCTGAATTGGCCAAGTGCAGGAGATATGGTAAAATTACCTCCTCCTGCCCTTGGGTCGGCTGGAATCCCTTTAGCACACACCACATATAGAATCTCTTCCCTTTAAATGCATTAGATTGTCTCGTGGAGGGTCTCCTTGAGTCCTTTAAAATGTTCATGCACTCCTGAGGAAGCCCTACATGGCCGTATTGAAGGACCTCAAGAGCCATGCAGTCAAGTTCAGTGAGGGAAGGTTGGGATGATGGATTCTCCAATTCATTTTGGAGAGGAGATCTGGTCTGCACGGCAACCTCCTGTGTGGACGCTCCGAGAGATGTAAAAGGTCCGGGTACCACCATTGCCGTGGCCAGTCCGGTGCGATTAGGATCATCCTCGCTCTGGAATGGTGGAGTTTGGTTATGACCCTCGGAATGAGAGGAAGTGGTGGAAGAGCGTACTAAAAGTCCCCTGACCAATCGAGCATTCCCTTTTGTCCCTGGTCGGTAGCATCTTGACGCGAAGTCTTGGTATTTTTTGTTGGTATCGTCCGCGAAGAGATCGATGGGTGGATGACCCTATTCCCGGAAGATGTCTGCCATCACCTTGTCGTGCAGAACCCAGTCTTGCTGATCTTCGAAGTGACGACTTGGGGAATCTGCTTGAATGTTTTGATCTCCTGGTAGGTGGACTGCTGTAATTGACAGTTGTCTGGCCAGAAGCCAATGCCAGATCGCTTGAGCCTCCAAGGATAGGTGTTGAGACCGGGTCCCTGCCTGCTCGTTTAGATAGTACATCGTGGTCGTGTTGTCCGTCTGGATTAAAATGGAGCTGGCCTGGTTGGAGGGATAGAAGGCCTTGAGGGCAAGATGCACGGCCCGTAGCTCCAGCATATTGATGTGATATGCCTGCTCTTTGGTCGACCACAGACCAAATGTGGGCTCCCCAACCCTGGAGGTAAGCATCCGGGATTAGTGATTGTGTTGGAGGGGACTGATGGAAAGGAACACCCACCAAGAGATTTTTCCGACAAGTCCACCAAGGGATGGAGGATTTCGCTGCCTGGGAAAGGAGGATCTTTTTGTCCCATCGAGCCGTTCGCTGATCCCATTTGTCCTCGAGATCCTGTTGCAAAGGATGCATCCTTAGTCTAGCATTGGGAACCAGGAAGATGCAAGATGCCTTCCACCCTAGGAGCGAGGCAACCTGCCGGACTGTAGGTTGAGGAGTGCGAAGGAGCTAGTTGCACTTCAGAGTGATAGATGATAGTCTCTACTCTGAAGGATACACTCTTCCTACGCTGGAATCCAGTGTTGCACCCAGATAGTGTATTCTTTGAGTAGGTTGCTGAACTGACTTCGCCGAGTTGACATGCAGGCCCAGCCATTGAAAGAAAGTCAGACAGATCTGGTAATGAGCCTTTATGTCCTGAGGAGATGAACTCTTCAGGAGCCAGTCGTCGAGGTACGGATAAATGAACAGCCCCTTGTGGTGTAAAGCAGCTGCTACTACTGCCATGCATTTGGTAAATACTCAAGAGGCCGATTTCAATCCGAAAGGGAGTACTTTGTACTGGTTGTGTTTAGTCCCAGCCATGAAGCGTAGGAATTTCCGGTGGCGTAAGGTGACTGGTACTTGGAAATACGCATTCTGAAGATCTATCAAGCACATCCAGTCTCCTTGCTGGAGGTGAGGATATATTTGATGGAGAGCCAGCATTCGAAATTTCTCTCTTCAGATGGACTTGTCCAGAGCGCGAAGGCCTAGTATAGGTCTGTACTCTGCTTTGTGTCCTTTCTTTCATACCAGAAAGTACCTTGAGTAAACTCCTTCCCCTCATTGAGAGAAAGGAACTTCCTCTATGGCAGATTTTTGTAGAAGAGTGGCTACCTCTTGCTGCAGAATTTGGAGCTGATGGGACGTGGTTTTTACTGGAGAAATCGCCGGAGGTGGATAGCGAAACCGTAGAGAGTATCCATTCTGCAACGTGCTTAGTACCCATTGATCTCTTGTAATGTTGTGCCATTCTTGTACGTGATAGGCAATACTTCCCCCCACTGGAGTGGGTAACGGCGTTAGCAGTGGCTCATTGTTTAGTTGGAGTCTTCGAGGAGGCAGAGGACTGGCGTGGGGCGCCTCTACCACGGGAGGGACGACGCCCTTGGTAGTGTGATTTGGCCTGATGTTGTTGCCTCTGAGACCATTGAGGGGTTTCAACCTTCTGATGAAAGTCCAAACGCTTTATCTATTGTTGCACAGACTAGAGCGGGAACAGTAAATCTTACACCTCCGAAGTCCAACGCTTTCCCAACTGTGGCATAGACTGGGATGGGATTAGTAAATGTTACCCCTCCCGGGTCCAAGGCTTTTCCTACTGTTGCACAGAGTGCAGTGGGAATAGTAAATGTTACCTCACTGAGGCCCAATGCTTTCACTAATGTCGCACAGACTGGAGTGGGAACAGTAAATTTTACCCCTTCAAAGTCCAGCACTTTCCCTACAGTTGCACAGACTGGAGTGGGAATAGTAAATATAGCCCCTCTGAAGTCCAACACTTTCACTACTGTTGCACAGACTGGTGTGGGAATAGTAAATCTTACTCCTCCGAAGTCCAGCGCTTTCCCTACTGTTGCACAGACTGGAGTAAGAATAGTAAATTTTACCCCTCCAAGGTCCAGCGCCTTCCTACTTTTGCACAGACTGGAGTAGGAGTAGTAAATTTTACCCCTCCAAAGATTAATACTTTCCCAACTGTTGCACACACTGTGGTGGGAATAGTAAATATTACCCCTCAGAAGTTCAACACTACCCCTAATGTTTCACAGACTGGAGAGGGAATAGTAAATGTAACCCCTCTAAAGTCCAACACGTTCCCTACAGTTTCACAGACTGGCCTTAGGTGCCAACATTTGGCGAGCGTTGTGGCCCAGACACAGATAAAGTTAAACAACACTTTGCCAACAAGGGCCAGTGTAGGTGGTTCCTTACGAGTTTAGGACCTGTGTGGCTGAAACATGTTTTCGGGTGTAGCCTTGCAAATTGCAGTTTACATGTATCTTGGAAACATCTGCCTCCAATAAAAGCAGAGTAATTAGGACGATGTTTCAGGAGCACTGCAGTCTGTGAGACATATGGGGTGTGTTTAGAGTTTCAAGGTACTTAGGGGGTCATTATGATGTTGGGCGGATCGCCACCGCCCGACCGGCGGTGGCGATCCGCCCGACATCTTTCCCCGCCCGCCCTCCATTTACCCCCGCCATATTACAATGGCGGGGGGGACAGCGGCGAACGGAAAGACCGTCCGCCGCATTTCCGCAGGCAGGCAATCATTCCGATTGCCTGCCGGGCGGAACTCGGGCCTAATATGGTGGCGGTGTCTGGAAGACACCGCCATCCATATCAGGATGCCTGGCGGTGAAGGCCTTTCCATGGCGGCATCGCCGCCATGGAAAGGCATGCGGGAATTGCTTCGGGGGCCTGTTGCGTGCCCCCGGGGGGGTGGGTGGTTGCACTTGGGGGGTACCTACGGTACCCCCCTACATTGGCATGCACAAGGTGGCAGGCACTGCGCGGTGCCTGTCACGTTGTGCATGCCAATGCACTGCATGCATTGTTTACATTGCGGCGGGTGCTGCTGACAGCACCGCCCGCCGCAATGTAAACAATGCAGGATGCGACCGCCACGGTGGCGGTCGCATCCTAATGGGCACAGCGGGACCGCCGCACCTCTGGCGGTCGGTCCCGTTTACCGATACGGTGGCGGGCGGACTTTGTCCGGCCGCCATCGTAATGGGCCCCTTAGTTTGCGCCGTTTATGGACCAAAACTAAATGAATCCAATTTAAGGATAGTGGAAATGGGGACATATGCCAATAATATTTTGATGCCCTACCATCCAACTCTTGGTTCCCCTGCCTCATAGAGGAAGGTTAACACATTTTCAAACCTAAGACTAAACTCCCTATTTAGGACCGGAGTTTCAGGTTTACACATATTTATGCGAAACCAGTATGCTGTTCCATCATCTGGGTCAAAGAGCTTGTAAAGTCATTAACTGTTATATCAATGAATCAAAGGACACATGATGTCACTTATGCTAGTCTACAGTGTCTGTTAATCTTTTCTTTCCCAAATATTTGCAAAACCTAAATGGCAGGGACTCTCATACCTACTCCAGGCGTCCTCAATTATACAACTTTGAAAGGACGTCTGTACTTTTCTATAAGTGTATTCTGTGTTATCTAAGGTCACAACACATTTCTTGACATGTGCAGCATAAAGCCTTATCTACAATGCTCTCAACATAGTGGGCCCTATTTAAATAGGTAAATTTACATGTCTAAATGTACTCATGTGTGCATCGCTTTCTGCTCACAAGTGTAAATCTACACTTTTGAGCCTTTCCAAAACTTGATTTACACCAAAGTGTTGATTTACACCAAAGTGTTGATTTATATGACTTTATCACCTCACTTCAGGTGTTTGAGGCATATACTACAAAAAGTATGAAGTTACTACTAGTAACTTTTCATATGCAGTTGGAGATCTCCTCCACCATGTAGAGATTTCTATATGTGAAAGTATAGGGAAAATTATTAAAGTTTATTATACTTTAAAGTACGTATCATAAATAATTTAGTATAAAATATAAAAGTAAAGCAATTTAAAGTAATTATTATTAACATAACATTAATGAAAACAGTTACAGCACATTAACTCATGAAGTTAAATGTGTATTAACTAATTAGTTATTTGACTGTCACATTTATTTAATTTTTAAATAATATTTCCTTAAGGAATAATTTGAAACATTTTTATTGTTATTTAATATGTATTAAAGTTTATTACAAATGTATGTGTATAGCAGAAATGCTTAAAAGATTAGTTTTATTATATTTTTAGATTTAGTTTATTATTAAATTGTATAATATTGAAATAATTGTCTGATAATTACATATCTATTTTTATCTTTAAGCAAATATTCATATTTTTGAAAAGGTGAAATTATTGTATTTATTGAACATTATTTCTGATTGATTTTAACTCCCTGCCTCCATTATTTTCTATGAGTATGTGTTGCTGTACCTGTGAATGGCCATGTGTGGTTCTTGACTTACTCCAAGGCTGGGCTGGGGGACATTAATACAGGTTTGTCACCTTTAGGACTGCAGTAAATTTAGAGGTGTCGTTTGTGAATAGTAATGTGCTTACTTGTTTGTGGGTGAATAATTTACTTTTCCCTAAACTCCTCTCATTTTGCAATTGATATTCCCCATTTCCCCTACCCTCTAGCCCCTCCCACATTTACTGGTAAGTAGTACAGTTTGATTTGTGGACATATCCTCATAGAAAAGATAGGAGAGGCGGAGATAGAGATTTTTACTCATAAGTTTGTGAACTGCGTTTTGTACCAAGTAGTACCACAGAAGTACTACTTTACATTGTACAAAATGCAGTGTGTGAATCTGGCTCTATGTATATAGTTAATAGCGTAACATCAAATTTCTCAAAATAGTTGTTGTCACATTTGCAGCACTAGTCATAAATTTTGCAGCTGCATAGAATAGCCTGAACACCACCACAATGATAGAATCAATGTTTTTCCCCTGTTAATTATGCAGGCAGATGTTAACCCTACTTGTCATCCGCATGGGGTATCTTCACCCCTCAACCATAGAGGAATTTGTGGCTCCTCTGAGTAAAGACCAAAGGGCACTATGCTTGGGTAAAGATGGTTGAAGTAGTATTGGTGGAGAGCTGCATACAGTACCTCTACATGAAAATCCGTCGCCCTTGTAGCCAGCATTGCAGGAGCAGGCATAAGAGCCCACGATATTGGTGCAGACTGCATTGGAATCACACCTGCTTAGACCAATGGTGCATTCATTCACATCTGAGGACAAAAAGCACAGTGGTAATTAATATGCTTCAAGCTTCCAGTTTTAACCTGGATTCAGTAGACCTCTTAGTTTAGTTCATTATTTATAAAGTACAAACAGTGCAAATCAAATGGAGAGGAACTTAAAGGTGGATATACTACTAATCATACAAAATGCACCCCATAAAATAAACTTACAGCAAGATCTTAAAATATTCAATCCCCCAAACCCATAATTTATAACAAGACCATCAATTGCCCTCAGTGTATTCAATCAATAATAAAAATAGGAAGTCCAGATGAAGATTTTGGGGAATTCAGTGCATGGATACTGTAGCCGTAACCTATTATTACAGTCAGTATTCCCACACCAAATTAGGGCAATTATAAGTTTTATCCCAAAAATGGGGAATAACTACCTGGACCTGAGAATACTAGGTCCTCTAGTGTGTGGTTTTCCTAATTTCAGGGACAAATCTGCAGACATTTGCTGCTTGCTCAGAGCAGGTCAAAAATGTCAGTGGGAGGGGCCAGTTTGAGTTGGGTGAGGGTTGTAGGGTCAGGGTTGGGAAGAAGCAGTCTGGAGAGAGTGCTATCTGCTTCCCCATGTTGTGCTATGGGTGGAGGAAGTTGAATGGGGGTGGCACACATCCCCGGGCTTTGCCATTTTGCTATCCATTTTCAAGAAGTGAAGGGGGTTCTATTCTGATCCAGTCCATGCATGTGCCCGGGACTATCTTTTTTGTGGGGATGGTGGACGTTGGTGAGAAAAGATCGGGGAAGGTCTGTGCTTGCATGGGGGTGTGCTGTCTGCACTCCCATACAGGATTTTGGTAGGGTGCGGGACCTCTCTGCCTTGGGCCACAGCCTCTGTCCTAGGGTTCTGCATGGGGCTGGGTGAGTACTTGCAGCGGGATTTACAACTGGGTGTTGGGCGGGGCAAGGGAGGGTTTAGAGCCTGACTGGGGGGCAGTGTTTTCAAATACCTTGGTACTACAGCAGTGTGTGATCCTGTCCTCAACCCTTGTTTCAATGGGTACTTAGCAGTGGATAACAGTATTCAATGTTCCACATCGAGTAGCTGGGCTACATTTTGGGAGAGTTAGGATCAAAACTGTGGGTCTCTTCATTCGTTTATCAGGGTGTCTCTGGGAACAAATATAGGTTGGTGTACTACCTCCAATATCATAATGTTAAATATCTCCACTTCATTCCATCCTGAGATATATAGATATGGTGAAAGGGTCTATAAAACTGCCAAAACTATGATGAGTGCTTCGGAACTACCCTTGAGGAGGATGTGTGACATGATCCTGTTATGTTTGCTGTGTAGCTATTGCCATGTGTGATAAAGGACATGCATTTTAGCCCTTCTGAAACTTTCTAGACAACCCATCTGTGGTACACTGGAGGAGAAAGGCTTATAAGTCAGTCCCAGGTCTGGCTCCCATGCTGAGGTGGACTGTGTGCTTGGGTCCGAGGAGAAAATGTCTCAGCTCTTGCACATGACTGAAGGTAATATCGGACTGAGTTAAGAGCTAAGTTAAGCCTTACAGGTTACCACAAGGAGAGGAAGACTGTTAATGAAGCAAGTTTTTAAACTCTGTGGGACAAATACTACAGCCTTTTCACCATTATAAGGAAGGTATGTAATGTCAACTACCTGTTTGATTTGGTTTATGAACCGCCAGATGTTCTATGTACATAGGCTGAAGCCTCCCCACTGGAGACGGCAATGACAGGTGAGCTTGCAGAAAATAATGCAGAGGACAGTGAGTGACACCCGCCTGCTACATTGAGATCAAAAGGAAGGCTTGGTGGAGGAGTGCAACTTGTCCAGTACCTGACACTGCCTAGTGCCATGAATATAAAGCAGTGCTGAGGCAGTTCTCAAGATGTTTATCACTGACCCCATGACTGATAACGTATAGAAGGTATGGACATTGGGGACACTTCTCTTGTATAGAAAATAAATGACAGTTTGTCAGATACAGTGCAGAATCACTTCCAAGCAAACGTGGACAAGATGATAGACTGAAACATGATTACAAGATTGCAGAGTCTAGTGCTTCCATTATTAAGCTTGGTTGTGTTGATCCTAGGTAAGGGACAACAGATGTGAGATATATGTGCATTATTGTGCTTTGAAGTCGCAAAGCCTGAGGGCCACCATATTTATAGTGTGGTCAAACTGGTGGGCAGAATAGAAGCTGTAAAGTGCCTAAGGACATTTTATTGAGTTGGTGGATGCTAGCAGATTAAATCTTGTTGTAAAGAAAAAAAATATTCTGACCCTTCTTCTCCCCAAGCACCTGTATAGGTTCAGGGGCATACAGTTTGGGTTGAATAATAACCCCACCAATTTATTATGGCTACTTATTCCAGTTTTGACTCGAAGGAGGCCTTCTGTGATGCCTGCTTAGAAAACAAAGCAGCCCTTAATTCCATTCAGTAGGACTATCAGTTCTACCTAAAGAGTGAACTCCAACATCAACAAAGTGCTAGGCATACATTCAGGGCAAGCACTTGCTAAATTGAGTAAATCACCTATGTGTATCTTGGGGACAAGTTGAGAAGTGGGAAACTCCAGCCTTGAGGCAAAGATTCAGATTCAGACTGAGCTGGACTGGGAGATTCCCCAGTAAATTAAATTAGGAGTCTTAATGGGTGCCGCACTCATGGCTAGACATGATGGCTCCAAGGCTCATAACAGGATTGGGACTGTCCTTGATTGTCCCACAGAAACCGTGACAGCTCCAGATGGTGAACCAGAAGGCATAAACAGATTTTAGCACATCAAAAAAGGTAACATTGTCCAATAGAAGACCCCCTATGGTTCTGTTGACTCTTATGCTGATGGCGGAAGAAGAGGAAGTTTTTATGTGCTTCCTATCTTTTGCATTGTGCTGCCATTACTGGCTCTAAGGACACTTTATACTAAACCTTTATACTTAACCATCTGTGTCACTTTCTGTGGAATTGCTCAGAGCTGTGGTTGACATTGGCACTGTTACCTGCCCTCTATGACCTGCTTTTGGCAAGAAAGAATTCTGGGTCAAGCCTGGATCCTGTCTGATCCTGGGACGAGATCGGTATACAGTCTAAATATCGAATTTTAAATATCGAGTTGCCAAAATATCGAATTTTAAATATCAAGTTGCCAAAATATCGACTTACAAAAATATAGTGGTGCAGAATATCGAAATGCAGGTAAGAAATATCGTTTTTTATAGTATCGAAGTTAGTAATATCGACAGTCATAATATAGTTGTAAAAAATATCGATTTTTTTTTTTTAGTGTTTTAGGGGCCCATTACGATGGCGGGCGGAAGCACTACCGCCGTGCTGGCGGATGCAAAAACCACCAGTTACCGCCCGCATGCCGCAGCCCACACGCCCGCCAAATTACGATGCGAAAAGCAGGCCAAACACCGCCGGCAAGCCAGCAACACCGTCCGCCATCAAAGTGCGCCCGCACACGTAGCGGCGCAGCACAACTGACACACACCGTCCGACGAAACACGTCCCGCCCGGCGCATAAATTACGATGCCGCAAACAAACGGCTCCCACGGCAAAGAGACACCGCACGTGAAAGAGAGGCGGAAACACGGACGCAGAGCACGGACAACGAAGAAGCGGCACCCCGGGCATGAATCCAGCACTGCAGGCCCTTCCCATGCTTCTGCTGATGCACCACCAAGGACGCAACGTACCGCGGAGACGCAGGTAGGCACACACACAACAAGTGCACGCAAACAGCGCACACAGTGCAAGGGCGGAAAAAGCGGACAACCCCCCACCAGCGCGTGCACACTACACATCCACCATTGCATCCACATATGACACACAGGCCAAATCCTAACATCGCAGAACACATGTGTACACACCACCTGGGACTAGGAACCAACCACCCCGTCACGGCCCCAAAGCGCCGATGACGCCGCCACACATGCGCACAACGCAGAGGCCAACCGCAGCGCCATGCATGCGTCGCACACAGGGACAGGGACACAACCAAGCAGCACACACATCAGCCCCACCCCGAACGCACATGACACGTGACAGGCCGGCCACAGACATGTCCCCAACGCCCAATTCACGGACAACACCCAACGCCACACAACCGACGCACACATGTCAGTGAAGTCACGCAACAGCAGGACACACCCCAGTGTAACAAACATGGCGAAGCACACAGCGGCGGCAACACCAACTAGGAGAAGCAGGGCCCCTTCGGGAAGAGGAACGCCAGTACCACACTGAAAAACCCATACCACCCTGCCCATATGAACAAGACACATGAAACGGAACACCAAAGAGCCCGGTGACCGACAACAGGTGGCCCAAGAATTACATCCACACACAAGGCCCAACGCAGAGCGGAAAGGCAGGCTGCCGCCCACACAAGGGAGAGCAGACAGCACTGAATGACCTTCCATTCCAACACCGAAACCACAGCCCTACGACAGAAGCCGGTGAATACAGCCATTGTCCAAGAATAGACCAACACAGGCTTGCCGAGGAGACCGACCACAGGGCAGATAGCGCATATCACAGAAGCACACAACGGACGGGGAAGAAAGAAGAAAACACTCCCCCATGTCGGCCACATGCAAGTTAATTGGAAGGAGTCACACAGCACTGACCTTGAACTGTCTGAGAAGCATGTGGGAAGAGGGCCCGTGTCCTCCAAACAAGCCAACAGAACACAAGTCCTGTCTCCCCACGACTACACAGAGCTCACAGCAACCCCGGAGTGTGCACATTGCAGACTGCACACACAGCCGGAGCACGCCACCACAACGCACCGCTGCGAAATGGCAACCGCAACACACCTACCCAACTACGCCGAAGAGCTCAAGCTGTACCAAACCAGCACGATACATACATTGGGATGCGATCTCCTGTCCCTGCTGAACGTAAGTTACCGACTGACTTACCGCATCACATTGTTCAGCTGCGTCATGCCCGTCTTCTACTGTCGGAGGTGTCCCTACCAGCATCCCGTCGAGATATGCCTCTCCAACCCGGCATGTCTGAAGGCGGACCTGCTACCACTACTCCTCCCTCTGGACGCACACGACAGGGCCTGCTCTGCCTATGGGGGCATGGCGTATGTGGCCAACATCGCACGCGCACTGAAATGGAACCACTGTGCCTCCACACGACGGATCATCGAGAACAGCTACATCGAATGTCACCCAGCATGCCCCATCATGGTCCTCCAAGGGACAACCTACGAACAACACCTTGACAGCCACCATCCGCTTCATTGGCTGGCAAACATGTACACCACCAATGACATGGAAGCCCTGCTGGACGGCATCGCATACCTGACAACCTGTAAATACGTCGGACCACAACGCAGGTTCCCCGACTGACCTATGAAGTCCAACCCCGCACCCATGCTCAGCTTCCGCACGGACTGGACAGTCACCACCACAACAGCCATACCAAACGACCGGCAACTGTAACCACACCATCAACGACATCGCCATGACATCGGATATGACCGGGACATGCACACTGTTCCCCATCACATCCAGGAACACCGCATGCATCGTGGGAGGCAGTGGCATGGGCTCTGTGCATCGCACCCACATGGACGGAACTGCACGAACAACCAGGACACGACATGGATCCAGCGCACATGGACACACACACCGCTCAGTGGACATGAATAGGTCGCCTGGAGTCTGTGGGTGCTGCACCCCTCCCACCCCCGCCCCGGGAATCCCATACCAGGACCTTTGCATGGACGACAAGTGCATACAACAACAACACGACCCCAGTGACTGTGACATGTCCAGTAACCACCACAGTGCAACAACAAGTGGCACGCCGCTGCATGCACGCAAGCACATGCCCTGATGTCATCTCACATGCACGCGTGCATGAGGAACAACCGCAGCAAACCTGTCACATGGAACTGAGATGGACTGTGCCCATGATGCCGAGCGGTCTGGTAGGCTACATGTATACCGTCTGTGTCAAAGTCCGCAGCTCCGCAGCTATACGTAAATGTACATTAGCACAGCCTTGGCCAAGCAGATGTAACCCCACACCCTATCCCATTTGTAATCATGCTCAGTATATCCTCAATATGTATTCCGCTGCCAGTAGTGTCCACTATACTGCATCACAGAGGACAGAAGACTCAATATAATGTTTGAAACCAGAACTGTCTCCGCTGACTCATTTCACAAGTACGAATGAGAGAGGATGAGAGTATGTGAAGTACACGGCAGTCGTGACATGACCATGTAGTCCACTGGTATTGGATGTCAACGCAAATGAGTAGCACTACTGTGGAAGACACACATGTGTCGTGTGAAGTCGTATGGACGCAGTGCTCAGGTGGGTGGGTGCGACGGGTAGATGCGCACATGCCAAGTTGGAGCACGCCGTGTTGGGAGGGCTCATGAACAGTACACCACCGCTTCCCTGGGCATTGTGAGAGGACACCTGTCGGGGGAGTGAACACGTGTGTGCACAGCAGCCGGGCACACGTACAAAGCGGTACCAGGCGCACCTCAGCCCACCCTCTGTGGACGAGCTGGATCCTGTTGTGCGCCCGCCATGCCCCTTGACAAGGCACACACAGCCCCAGTCGACCAGGTGTAACCCCAACATAGTCAATCCGCACAGGCGATACAGGGCACGGGATGGCAGTGGAGCATGGTGTGTGAGAGGTCTCCTCGCGCTCCTCCTGGTCATATCACGCAGGCAATAGAACCTCAACGTCCAGCATGGCAAAAAGTCAAATGGAAGTGTAGGGGGACGCACCACAGCACGAGCAGCACTGACGTCACGGGAGGTGGCTCGCACCATCCCATCCATTGCCCATCATACCAACCACGACACATGCCATTGCGACTAAGTGCAAGCGCGTGCGCCACCACCCCTGAGCCCTCCCCAGAGAGGCCAAAGAGTGAATGTGTGGGCCATCAGCCACAGACGGACGCGGCATGGCCGCAAGGGCAGCCACAGCCACTGGGTGTCGCAGGTGGCGGATCCGGAAGGCGAAGACTGTGATGCATAGTCCATGCAGGCCGGGTCTCCATTTGGGGCACCACGCAGGTGGACGGCGTCCCGCCACACATCATACCCTGAGACAGCCCACTCGTGCAACTGGACCCACACATACACTCCTTGCCCTCTCTGGTGCAAGCTTGGGGCTGCCTGTGCAAGCGCTAGCCTCGCAGGTGAGCATGCATATTGGGGGGCGAGGGGAGGACATGAGGGCTGGGGCGAAGATGACTGTATCACTGTCAGTTAGTACAAGGGATGACCCAGATGTGGAAAGGAAGAGACGTGTCCCGTGTGTACTGCAACTAGTCGCCAATCCAACTACCCCCATGTCCGGAATGTAAGCCCGCACCTAGGCCCGCCCATCCGCCACATCGAACATACCACCAGCACGACAACCTTCCCATTCGAAACACTGACTGGGGGTGGCGACCAGTGAACAATCATGTGTAGCCTACCCACGCGTACATGTGGGCCCTCCATGATCCATGTCACCTGCGGCAAAGACATGACATGCGCAATGAGGGAAGTGAGGAGAGCTGTCCGCCCCACGCGCAGAAGGTGCATCAGCTCCACAGACCCAGCAGCGAGTCCAGCAGGGGTCACATGTGCAGGGGCAGCTGTGCCTGGTGTGAAGGCACATGCATATAGACAGCACATCGACCAATGTGTAGTCTGCCCACATCCACAGTCCATCATCATGCGGACATAGGAATTGAACACAGGGCAACACATCTTAGCTGGTGCACCCACCGTGACCAACAATGCGCAATCATCGACGTACCCGCCCTGTGCATGGCCCCCCACCCAACGGAGGCACATCCAGTGCCACCATCCCACACACACAAGCCTTCCACGGAACATGCTGTGTCCAATGGTCAGTACAGAGTCAGCGCCCATCTGGTGGATCCTGAACAGGAGACACATGCACACACATGCCAGCTCCCACTATGTACGACTGCCACCTGGCACGTGCAATGTAACCTCTCACCTGTGACGTGTGACTGCAAGCACACAGCCGTCTTGGCATGGGGCTGTCAATGTGGACACCAGTCAATGTTTCGGGAGCTGTGATCCGTACAGTGCTGTACATAGGGTGCAGTGCTGACACCTACTACTGTCTCATATCCCCTCGTGCCACAGGTCCCACTTGTATTGGCCGCTCAGCCCGTGCCCACATCGTCGTCGTCGTGTGCCATACTCATCCAGCCTCGGAAGCAGTACCATGCACAGCAGACACTCATGTTGCCGTGGCGTTGCCGCTTGACGAATATGCAGTCAGTCCCCATCAGCACGCCCCGCAAGTCATTGGGGCCTAGATCCCCATGTGCATGCACATGGCAGTGGTATGTCTCACTTGCCATTGCCATTGTTGGGAGACCTGTGTAAGTGTATTGTGGCCGTGCCGTCCCAGCTTGACAGCTGGGCTGTGGCTCATGTGCTTGCTCAGTCATGTCAGTGATGTGTATGCGAAATTGCTATGTGCCGTGTTGCTTTGACATGTGTCCTCTGCCATTTAACCCAGGCGGAGACCGAACATTGACCGCCCATACCAATTGCTGGCGGACATGGACGATACAGAGGTAATCAGGAAGTTTCGGCTGGACAGGCCAACTCTGCATCGACTGTGTGCCATGTTAGAGCCCCATCTCCGTCCCCGCAGGGTGTATCCGACTGCTGTCACCCCCACGGCTAAGGTGATGGCCGCCATGCATTTCTTCGCCACTGGGTCATTCCAGCACACAGTGGGCAGTGGAGGAGGGATGTCCCAGCCCATGTTCAGCAAGGTGCTGAGGGATGTACTGGCAGCCATGATGCTGTACCGGAACAGGTACATCAGATTCCCCAGGGCTCGTGAATTGGCGGCAGTGAAGGGTGCATTCTATGCCCTTGGCAGAATCCCACACGTCGTGGGAGCCATTGACTGCACTCATGTTGGCCTTGTTCCACCACAGGCCACTGAGCACCTGTACCGCAACAGGAAGCACACGCACTCCCTGAATGTGCAAGTGGTGTGCCTTGCGGACATGGTGATCACCCACGTGTGTGCAAAGTTTCCAGGCTCGGCCCATGACGCACACATAATGCGCAACAGCATCTTGCCACGACTGATGGCCAATCTGCAACAGGATCGTGGCTGTATTGTCGGTGAGTATGTGGAGTGGTGTAGCGTGCTGGTTGTGCGATGCTGTCCCCTGTCCAGTTGGAATAGCAACGGTTCTCTGTGTCCCTCACACCCAGGTGACTCTGCGTATCCGAATGGGGCATGGCTGCTCAGTCCATTGAGGAATCCTCGCACCCCAGCAGACGATCGATACAATGAGGCACATGGGAGGACCAGACGTGTGGTCGAGCGTACCTTTGGCCTCCTCAAGTCCAGGTTCAGGTGCCTGGACCGCACCGGGGGTGCACTGGCGTACTCCCCACAGAAGGTGTGCCAGATAGTGGTGGCGTGCTGCATGCTGCACAATCTGGCCATTCGGAAGCAGATCCCCCTCATTGTGGATGACGGAGATCAACCAGGGCCCCAGCCCGCAGACCAGGACAGCTCGAGTGAGGTGGACAGCGGAGAGGAGGAAGCTGGGAATGTGCGCCAGCAGCTCATCGCCCGCTACTTCACTTGACGGTGAGTGTCCATGTACGACGGATGATGTGTCTGTATCTATGCAGGTGTGTGTGTGCTGTGTCAGGGTGGCCGTATGTTCACTGCGTGCAGTGTGTCAACGCTCCATGGCCAGGGTAGTATGCCACTGTTGGTGGCTGTGGCATTGTGCCCTATTGCTCTGTGCGATGTGTGTACATTGCTTGTAGTTGTTGACATGTACTGTGTGATGGGTGTGTGACACACTCATTGAATGTGCTCCTGTTCTGTCTCCCACCCCTAGGTCCCTACAGGCCCTCCGGATTCCATTTCCATGCCACGCATCAGGTGCCTTTCCGCCCAAGGTGGCCGTTGTATTCCGTACAATAAAGACACAGGGCACAAACAGCAGTTAGTGAAAAAGGTGCATTTATTACAAACTGTGACATGTGATTGTGTGTAAGGTGATGACAAAAGTGGTGCGTGCAGTGACAATGAGCTGTCGGTCATGGCTGCGTGATGATCAGGGTGTACCCACTGGTTCTATGTCCATAGTCCAACACACACATGCCATCCAGATGGCTGTGTGGAGTGGGATCGTAGAGCAAGTCAATGCAGTGGCTGGTCAAGGAAGGCTGGCGGAAGGCTGGCTGGCTGCCTCACTTGCGACTGGAGCGTGCGAAGTCCTCCCGGGAGATCTGTTTCCTCTTCGGACGGCCCCTTCCACGTTTGGGAGGGGGTGTGTGGTGGCGACCTGCTGGTGGTGGGTGAGGTGTGCTCACTGGCTGTGGACGCAGGGGAAGTGGACACTGCTGCCCGAGCCTGCGCCCTAGCAGGTGGTGGCGGAGGTGGTGTTGCTGGCCTTGCCTGTGACCCCACCGCCACCACCAGCTGGCCCATGAGGTCCACGAGTTGGTCCATACGGGACACGAATTGGCCCATATGGGCGTCCATGGACCTCAGCACCCCCAGCACCTCCCGCGTGTCAGTAGCAGACCTGGCCCATTGTCCTTGGGCCTCTTCATAGGCCCCAAGGACTCTGTCCATTTGAGGCAGGGCATGGCTCCCAGGGGAGGCTGGCGTTTCCCTGACCCTGCTTCTCCTACCAGTCCTGCTGCCACCGGCCTGCCCACTAGCCACATTGCTCACCACGGTCCTCGCTGTGGCTCCCAGGGTGGATCCAGTCGGCCGGGCCACCACCTGCGCTGGGGCTGGTGCCAGCGAAGACGTGGTGGTGGTGGAGGCGGTGGTGGTCGGTGCGGCGATGGTGGCGGTTGCGGCAGTGGTAGTGGCCGCAATGACCGTGGGTGTGGCCGCAACGACAGTGGCAGCAGGGGACTGGGACTGTTCAGCATCCCTGGATGATGGGTTGGTGGGTAGGAGGGGTCCTGGGGAGCGGCTGGGCCCTGCCACGCCAGATGGGCCAGCTTGGTGGTCCGTGTCCGAAGAGGTGGACAGATCCTCCAGATCCGTGTGTCCTCGTTGGGGGCTTGTAGGCTGGCTGTGCTGGCTGCTGTCTCCATCCCCAGCGTCCAGCAGTTCGTCACCTGTGGAGAGAATGAGATTTGTTATTGTGTTGCACCTGGCGAAGTATGTATTAGTCGTCTGACATTGGCAGTTCGTGCAATCTCGTACATGGGTTTCCCGGAGGCGAGTGTGTGGCTGTGGCATCTGTAGGTGTGTGTGCTAGGCAATGGGACTGTGTGCTGTGCACATGTGGCATGGGACGGATTGGCCATGCCGATGGGTGTGTTGCTTTGCCCCTACTCATTGTGACTCTGGTGTATGCGGGCTCCTGGCCCGTCCTGGGTCTGGTTTGTACTTTGCTTTTGGAGTTCAAATGGAACGCTTAGGAACGCATATGGCAACATGGGGGCCATGCCCCAGATTCGCATTTGGGATGGAATATGCTTTTGGGGTTCAAATGGAACGCTTAGGAACGCATATGGCAACATGGGGGCCATGCCCCAGATTCGCATTTGGGATGGAATATGCTTTTGGGGTTCAAATGGAACGCTTAGGAACGCATATGGCAACATGGGGGCCATGCCCCAGATTCGCATTTGGGATGGAATATGCTTTTGGGGTTCAAATGGAACGCTTAGGAACGCATATGGCAACATGGGGGCCATGCCCCAGATTCGCATTTGGGAGGGTATATGCTTTTGGGGTACATGCTGTGAGCCATGGGTGCCGAACGTGACATGTGTTGTGGCAGCATGACAGTGCATGGTCTGAGGTGTGTGCATGCCTGACATGCCCTGCATATTTGCTGTCTGTTGTGGTTACTGGACATGGCATTGGACGCATCGTTATGAGTGAGTGATAGTTGTGTGCCAGCCAACGTATTGCAGTTGTCCCATCTCCTTGGTGTGCGTGCTGCCCTGTGCCATGTGCATCACTGCAGTGCTCGGGGGGGTGTGGCCCATGTTGTGTGTTGTTGCTCACAGTGTGTCGTGCGCTTAATTGACTTCTGGCACATGGTTGGTCATGGGCATGTGTCTTAGCGTGACTGCTGTATGTGTGGCAGCTGTGCGGATGACATGCCTTTCATGAGACTGGGGCTGACGGATGGGATGGATGGTATGTTGTATGTGCATGGTGTGTCTGTGTGTTTGATGGGTTCAGTGGTGTTCGTGTGCATTTCTGTTGTTCCGCTCTGTTGCGTCTAGTGTTGTTTGTCTTACATAGGCGTAGTTGTGGGGTGTGTGGTTGACAGGCAGTAGGGGCTACATGGACAGGACTTCAATGGTGTTTCGGTTGTGTGTGATGAGTTGCACAGTGGCTGCCGTCTGGGACTATATTCAGTGTGGCTTGTGCATGCAGACGTGGCTCCTTGGGTGTTGCTATGTCTGTGATGGGTCATGTGGGGTGTGAGTCTGCTGTTCATGTCCGTGTGCACATTGTTCACTTGTTCGTGACGGTGGGCGGTGCTGCGTGTTCGTGTGCTACGTGACATGTCCCATGTGTTGGTGGTGTTATGGTCCTCATGCCTCCAGTAATCCAGCCCTGTCCAGTTTCCCACCTGCAAGTTGTTCGTGCGTGCACTGTACTGGATGCCACATGGCTCTTAGCGGGGGTGCTCCATGTTGCAGGTCTGTGGGGGTGGGGGGTGTAGTGGGTCGTGGGGGTGGCTGTACACCCACTGACACCGATTGCTGTGGACCGTGATGTCTGCCTTTCGGCTGTCGTTGTGCACTGCGGTGGCTGACACGTGGGTGTGGGGTGTGGGGGATGCTCCTCCTTGCTGTGCTGTGGGACTGGGGCCTGGTGTGTGTTGTACTTGGGCTGTCCACCGTCCCACCCACTGCACTTTGTGTTCCTGCCACTTACCTGTTACTTGTCAGTTGGTGCAGCTGTGCCTGACACATGGGTGTGGGGAGTGCTCCACCTTGCTGGTCTGTGGGAGTGGGGGCCTGGTGGGTGTTGTACTTCAGCTGTCCCCCTCCGACCCACTGCACTTTGTGTTCCTGCCACTTACCTGTTACTTGTCAGTTGGTGCAGCTGTGCCTGACACATGGGTGTGGGGAGTGCTCCACCTTGCTGGTCTGTGGGAGTGGGGGCCTGGTGGGTGTTGTACTTCAGCTGTCCCCCTCCGACCCACTGCACTTTGTGTTCCTGCCACTTACCTGTTACTTGTCAGTTGGTGCAGCTGTGCCTGACACATGGGTGTGGGGAGTGCTCCACCTTGCTGGTCTGTGGGAGTGGGGGCCTGGTGGGTGTTGTACTTCAGCTGTCCCCCTCCGACCCACTGCACTTTGTGTTCCTGCCACTTACCTGTTACTTGTCAGTTGGTGCAGCTGTGCCTGACACATGGGTGTGGGGAGTGCTCCACCTTGCTGGTCTGTGGGAGTGGGGGCCTGGTGGGTGTTGTACTTCAGCTGTCCCCCTCCGACCCACTGCACTTTGTGTTCCTGCCACTTACCTGTTACTTGTCAGTTGGTGCAGCTGTGGCGGACACATGGGTGTGGCGGGTGCTCGTTGTGGCGCTTCTGGCATATTTGTGGACCTGTTGGTGGTTACGTGGCTGGCTTAGTGTACACATGTCCCCACGCATCTTACAGTTGTTCTGTTTGGGCTGTGTGTGGTGGTGTCTGTTGCATGTGTGTGTCGTGTATTGTGTGCTGGACATGGGGGTGTTTGTCCCTGGGAGCTGTGGCATGGTGGTAGTGCATGTGAGTACATAGCGGTGTGCTGGTATACATTAGTTTGTACTTACCAGCCTCCACTCCCCCTGCTAATCCGGCGAGGATCTCCGGATGGATTACGACTCGCACCTTCTCCTCCCACGCTTTGAAGGTCTTAAAGAGCGCGGGATTCCCTCCGCCAGTGACGGCAGCCAGCTCTCTGTTTTTGCCCTCCTTCTTCTTGACCAGGCTCTTTACGTCATTCCAACGTTTGTTTATCTCGGTTCTGTTCCTGGGCAGGGTCCCGACTGCATTGACCTGGTCTACGATCCGGGTCCACATTCTGTTTCTGGTGGCTAGTGGTGTGTGCTGGACCATGTTCCCATAGATTTGTGGGTACACCTTGATGATCTCGTCGACCATGACCGTCAGCTCCATGGGCGTGAACTTGGGCATCCTTTGTGGTGCCATGGTGTTTGTGGTGCTGGTGCGGTGTGTGTTGTGTAATGTGCAGGGGGTTTGTGGTGCCGGTGTTTGGTGGTGGTGGTGGTGGTGGTGGTTGTGATGTGTGCGTTTCTGTGGTGTGCTGCTGTCCTTGCTGTGTCACTGTGTCCTCTCCTCTCCTCTCTGGTTTGCAATGTAGCAAGGGGTTGTGGTCTGTGGGAGTGCTGCTTTTGTACTCACCTATGTGGGTGTGTCCTCATGGTCTGTTGTTTTCAGGTGTGTTGTGTCTGGGGTTCTGGCCTTTGTATTTTTTGTTTGTCCGGGGGGTGTTTTCGGGATGTGTACTGTGCTTGTGTATTTGTACGTGCCTTGCTGTGTGGACTTGTTGGCCATGTTGTGTGCTATTGGTTTTGTGTGCGGATGGTTTCTGTGCAGGTACGTGGGCGCCATGGCTTCTGCCGTGTCGATTCTCATCGGCGTTGTTTGCGCTGGCGGGCGGTATTTTTGTTGTTTTTCCGCGCTCATGGCGGTGCGATCGTAATTTCACGTGCGGTGTGTCGGCCGTGAGGGCGGGCGGTTTTGTGTTGTCGTGCGTGTTTCCGTCCGTGGCGGGCGGTTTGACTCCGACTCGGACGATGGCGGGCGGTATTTTGTATGATTTTTCCGCCGATGGCGGTTTTCAGTTTGTGTACTCATAATGGCGTGGTCGGTGTTCAGGCGGTGTGTGCGGGCGGATTTTTGCCGCTTCCATGCCTGGCGGATTTTTTTACGCCGGGTATCGTAATGTGCCCCTTAATTGTTAGTATATGTGTTAAAAGTATATATTATGTTTGTAATGTATGTTGGAATTTTCTTAAAGTAATGATTGTTATGTTAAATTATTTTTGCGTACTTTAGTTCCGTAGCGGGTTGTGGGTTTATAGGGGAAAAGGGTGGGAAGTAATTTAATTATAATATATTAATTAAGAATTTTTGGGAATTAATTAATTATATGTTAATTAATTTTTGTGTAATTTTATTCCGTAGCGGGTTGTGGGTTTATAGGGGAATACGGTGGGAAGTAATTTAATTGTAATTAAGTCATTATTAAATTTTATTTATTGGTATTGATAATTAATTTATTGTTAATTATTAATTGGTAATTAATTTTTATTAATTCATTAATTGATAATTATATTAATTGTATTAATTATTATTGGAGTGCGTTGTGGGTTTATAGGGGAATAGGGTGGGAAGTAATTTAATTGTAATGAAGTAATTCGTTTTTATTTATTGGTATTGATAATTAATTTATTGTTAATTAATTATTAATTGGTAAATAAATTTTATTAATTGATTAATTGATAATTATATTAATTGTATTAATTATTATTGGAGTGCGTTGTGGGTTTATAGGAGAATAGGGTGGGAAGTAATTTAATTGTAATGAAGTAATTATTAATTTTTATTTTTGGGTATTGATAATTAATTTATTGTTAATTAATTATCTGGTAATTTTTATATTAATTAGTATTTATTGGTATTGATAATTAATTTATTGCTAATTAATTATTAATTGGTAATTAATTTCTATTAATTGATTAATTGATCATTATATTAATTATGAGAAATGTTATGTGGAGTGGGTTGTGTGTTTATTGGGGAATAGGGTGGGAAGTAATTTAATGTTATTAAAGTAATTATTAATTTTTATGTATTGGTATTTTCAATTAATTTATTGTTAATTTATTAATAATTCATTATTTAATTACAAAAATTATTTAATTTATAAGTATGTTATTTTAACCCCTACGCTTTCCCTACTGTTGCATTCTTTGGAGTGGGAATAGTAATTTTTACCCCTACGCTATCCAAAACTTTCCCTACTGTTGCACTCTCTGGAGTTGGAATAGTAATTTTTACTCCTACGCTGTCCAACACTTTCCCTACTGTTGCACTTTTTGGAGCGGGAACAGTAATTTTTACCCCTACGCTATCCAACACTTTCCCTACTGTTGCACTATTTGGAGAGGGAATAGTAATTTTTACCCTCCCGCTATCCAAAACTTTCCCTACTGTTCCACTCGCTGGAGTGGGAATAGTAATTTTATCCCCTACGCTATGCAACGTTTTCAGTATTGTTATATTTTATGTAGTGTCAAATATATATATTTTTTAATATTTATTTTGTTTTAACTTATTATATATCATTTCCCTACTGTTCCAGTTGCTGGAGTGGGAATAGTAATTTTTACCCTCCCGCTATCCAAAACTTTCTCTACTGTTACACTTGGTGTAGTGGGAATAGTACATTATTCCCACCCGCTATCCAACACTTTCCCTGCTGTTGCACTCACTGGAGTGGGAATAGTAATTTTTACCCACCTGCTATCCAACACGTTCCCTACTGTTGCACTCACTGGAGTGGGAATAGTAATTTTACCCTTCCGCTATCCAACAGTTTCCCTACTGTTGCACTCACTGGAGTGTGAATAGTAATTTTTACTCACCCGCTATCCAACACTTTCCCTACTGTTGCACTCACTGCAGTGGGAATAGTAATTTTTACCCACCCGCTATCTAACACTTTCCCTACTGTTGCACTCGCTGGAGTGGGAATAGTAATTTTTACCCACCCGCTATCCAACATTTTCCCTACTGTTCCACTCGCTGGAGTGGGAATAGTAATTTTTATCCACCCGCTATCCAACACTTTCCCTACTGTACCACTCGCTGGAGTGGGAATAGTAATTTTATCCCCTACGCTATGCAACGTTTTCAGTATTGTTATATTTTATGTAGTGTCAAATATATATATTTTTTTTAAATATTTATTTTGTTTTAACTTATTATATATCATTTATTTTTATATTTATATTATAGGTTTATATATATATATATGTAATTATATTTTAAATTATGTTTTTACCATTTTATAATTAAAAATATTAATTAATTTTTAATATTATTAAGTTAATATATAGAAAAAAATTAAAAATGCATGTTTTTTTTTTACATTACATTTATTATTTATTAATTTTAACCTTTTTTAATCATTTTTAAGTATGTTTTACTTAATTATATTTATTATTTAATTCATTTTATATTACTTTTAAGACATTTTAAAAAGTTGATATTTTAGCAAACTATATTATTAACAACGATATTTAGGATTCGATATTTTTGTACTTACCTGTTTGTAGATAGGAAGTCGATATTCTGTCACTCAATATTTTTACCTCGATATTGTGGCAGGTCGATATTCTTCTCCTCGATATTCTGTCAGTGATCCAAGAGATCACCTATGTAGTCTATGGGAAAGTACATCAATTAGAAAGGCAGCTTTGTGTACTTCTGAAATTATCTGACCTGCATAGTCTCTTACAACGACACCCAGCTCATCCTCCCACTCACTAAGGACCCCCTCACCACCAGACTCAGCTTCCAGGAAGGAATGAAGTACGTCGCATCCTGGATGAGCAGCAGCTGCCTGAAGCTCAACTCGGAGAAGACAGAAGTCCTCGTCCTCGGACCCTCCCCCTCTGCATGGGACAACACCTGGTGGCCCACCGCCCTCGGTAGCCCCCAACCCCCACGGACCACGCCCGGAACCTCGCATCATACTCGACTTGTCCCTCACCATGACATGACAGATCAACGCCGCTGCCTCCACCTGCTTCAACACCCTCCGCATCCTTTGCAAGACCTTCAAATGGATTCCCACTGAATCAAGAAAGACTGTCACCCACGCACTCATAACCAGCAGACTGGACTACGGAAATACCCTCTACGCCGGGATCAACAAATCTCTGCTCCGCAAGCTCCATACCATACAGAACACCGCAGCCAGACTCGTCCTCGGCATCCATCAACACATACACATCACCCAACACCTACGAGACCTCCACTGGCTCCCCGTCGAGAAAAGAGTAACCTTCAAGATACTCACCCATGCCTACAAATGCCTCCGCAACACCATACCCCAATATCTCAACGAAAGAATCTCCTTCCACGTACCCAAGAGAAACCTCCGACCTGCCGACCTTGCCCTCGCCAAAAACCCTGCGCATCCGCAGAGCCAGAACTGGTGGAAGAGCCTTCTCCTACATCGCAGCAAAGACCTGGAACGACCTCCCGATCAACATCAGATGCGCCCCTTCTCTGCACATCTTTAGGAGGACCCTCAAGACCTGGCTCTTCGACTGAATGGAGCTGCACCCCCCCCCCCAGAGCCTTGAGACCCGCACGGGTGAGTAGCGCACTTCACAATTCCCTGATTGATTGATTGACAGTGACCGACCAATCCAGGCCAAATCAGATCCAAAAAGTCTTTCAAGCCTGAGAATTGAATGATAATGATGTGGCCGTGTCTCACAATTTGGGGTCCTTTGGAGTTTTGTGGGGGTGGAAGCACCTAGATGTAGGACCTATGTAACCAGTCATCAGTACAAAACCACAGCAAAAGCCTTGCTACCACAAAGGATGCAGCCACAGGGACTTAAAATAGGACAGGATCTCCTTCTAAAAATTGGTGATCTATCTGTTAATGAGAAAACACATATCAGCGGTACTTATGCAGCACTCAGCTAAAAGGCAGCAATGTCGTTTTTAAAAGCACTATATAAATGGAATAGTATTATATAAAAAGCCCAACATGGAATAAAATAAAGGAGAATAAACTATTTAGCACCCTGTATGGAATGCTGACATTGGCCTAGAATACTTAGAATGCTGCCAGTACAGAAGGCTGTGTGCCTGCATGCTAAATTTAATCACGGTCTGAACAAGCAAAATGAAACAAAGAGGTGTGGGGGGATGAGTTGTGCTAATAGCCTCATTGTCTGTATGTGAGTTATTAAAAGCTGTTCCTTGCCTTTTTCTCTCACCTGACAATTGAAAGGTGGGTAATAGTAGTTATTGTTTTTTAAAGAATCTTTATTGTTTTACATAACAAGGTCAGCATCACAGACATCATGATTGATGATTGTCATGACCTTTGCTTCTGCTAGAACCCAATTTTTCAATCCCTTCAACCAGCTCTTGATACTCAGGACTGCCACTGCTTTCCAATACTTGGCTATACTGGGTTTCAATAATATCAGTGTTAAATCAGCAAATTTACACAGGTACTTATCACCTTTTGATCATGTCATCATCCCCAATAGGTAAAGTTCCGAGGTTGGTGTAAAACTCTGTTTGGTAAACTAGGATACATGTTGCATTACTCCTCCCCATGCTGTCTGCAATACTGGACAATCCCATATCAATCTGGCGTCCGGCTGTTTGCATCCAGGGCTATTAGAGGTCGCCCCCTTATACATGTGTTGTAATCCCTTTGGATCGAGTTAAGTCTGGTGCAAGTAGTTAAATTGAGTGAATCTAAGCCTGGGGTTACAGGACACTGTTTTCACAAATTCCAGTGTCCCACTTCATTTTTTGTCCGTGATATCCACACCTATGCCTTGCTCCAACTGAAGTTTCACATCAACTGTCGCCTCCTTTTGTCGGGCCTGCAATGCACCATATAAAATGGTGATAGCTTTCCTACCGTGTCCTTGTGTTAGTACACACTGCAATGACCTCAATGTTATTGGTTATGAAAACATTTGTACCCGTTTCCAGTGTATTCAATGTGTGAGAAAATAATATGCAATAAAATGTCCCGCTGGAATCGCATGTTGCACACAGAGGGGTCGATTCCGATTCGGGCCGGAAATCTCTCCGACCGAGCCGGACCCGGAGAGATTTCCGACCGAATCGGACCCGTGCAGTCCGACCGAACGAGTACGATGCGCACGTATGCCATCGGACCCGAGTCGGTCGGACTCCCATTGAAGTCAATGGGAGCCTGTCGTACAACGCGTACGCGGGCTCCCATTGACTCAATGGGTGCGAGTCGGACAAGTGCGCCCCCTACAGCGGGTGCGCGGCGAGCGATCGCGCCGTACACGCACAGGTAGGGGGACCCATGGGTCCCCCTGTGTGCGACTCGCGCGGCTATGCGTACAGGGGGTCCGACACGGACCCCCAAAGTACGGCTCCGACAGCTCTTTCGAGCCGGAGTGCGCGGCTCGGTCGGACTGCTCGCGGCGCGCATCGTACTTACCCGGCCGGGGAACGTCTCCATTGCGCGGTGCGAGTCGAGTCCGAGCGAGTCGGTCGGTGCGGTTCGAGCCGGGAGCGAGTCGGTCGGAGCGGTCGGGACGCCCGGACGAGTCGGTCGGCGAATTCGCATCGTACTCGCTCGGCCGGACCCGCGTACGATTCGGTCGGGAAACAGGGCTCCGAATCGGATCCGGTAAAGCCGAATCCGATTCGGAGCCCTACCGGCCGAAATCGGAATCGGCCCCAGAATGTTTCTGGATCACAGTGGAGATGTCTGTATGGTAAAAGATACCAAAGTATCTAATGGGTGCTGTTTGCCAATGCAACAGGTATTGTATGTCTGGTCTAGTGGCAACTCTGGTTAGGGGGACCATGATAGACTTCGCCCAATGGAAATGGAGGCCCGACCAGCGGGCAAACTCCACAATTTCCTCAATTATAGGGGTCAAATTAACAGCAGGATCTTTCACTACCAGCACTGCGTGATCTACATACATGGATAGTAATGTGTAACGGAATCCCATGGCCGAGGGCTCTACGGTCAAGGCAAAAAGAAGGGGTGAAATGGGGCATCCCTGTTGCGTTCTTCAACCAATTATAAAGGCTCAGATAGACCATCATTTAGAGGCAGCCTAGTCAAAGGAAGCAGTATACAGAATCTGAACCCATTTTACAAATTCTCCACCCAGGCCTAATCTGGATAGTACCATAAGTAGATACGGCCATTCAACTGTGTCAAAAGCCTTGGCGGCATCTAAAAGCACAGCAACAGTTGGGATATCTGTGTTTAGCTGGTGCGTGAGGGCAAAAAGTGAGCAAAGATTATCCACCGTGGAGCGACCAGGAATAAAGCCGGACTGGTCGGGACAGACCAGTCTTAGCATCAATGGCAAGACTCTTGCTGTCTACGTAATAAGTGTGAATGGGTGATACTACCCACACCTAGACGGAGGTTAATGTGGCTTGAGAACTGAGATTATAATAGACTCCTGCATTGTCAGCGGCAGGAGACCCATCTGCATTGTCAGCGGCAGGAGACCCATTAGAAAGCCAAAAGTATGGTTGACAGCTCCTCAGCATGTTTTCTCAAATTAAACGGGGAGGCTGTCGCTCTCCGGTGCTTTCCCATTGTTTAATGATGCATTTAATCTCTGCCCTGGTTAGGGGCTGACAAAGAAGCTCCCGCATTACGCCTGATCCAAACCATGCCACTGTCAACCTTTTTAAATAAGTGGGCATGTCTGCAGGAGCTGTACAAGCACATATAGAAAGTAACACATTTCTGCAATATATCCACAGGGTTGTACACCAATTTCCCATCAGATATGTCCAGGCTTTAAACATTATTAGCAGCCCATTTGGGTTTGAGTAACATAGCAAGAGCCCCGGCCTATCGCCCTTTCCATAACTTCTAGCCTGGGAGTGTTTGCCCAGAAACTTCCCTTCCCTTTCAGCCTGAAACTCGAGTAGGAGTGAAGGCATAGGATCTAAGAGGTTGTTATCCTTAATATCATCATATTGTAGCTCCAGGGAGCGAAGTTTGTGTTCTAGCTTCGAGAGTCTACTTCATATGGATTTGAGGATACCATGCTCTTTAGCCATACACTCCTCCCAAATGAGAACCTTAATGGATTCCCAAAAAGTGGCAAGTGAATTCACTGAGCCCTTATTGAGTGTAATATAATCGTTGATGGTAACCAAAATCTCTTCCTTAAATGTAGTATCTAGTAGATTTTTGGGTTGAAGGCGCCGTAACGGTCGGCGTGTCATCTGTTCGGTAGGACAAATTGCAATATCACCGGGAAAGTTCTGGGTAGGTGCTGAGTGCCATTTGTCCATCCCATGACATCACACGATCCCGCCCAGAAATCAAGCTATGAGGAAGTGTAATGAACAGAGGAGTGGAAGGTGCATTCACAAAATCCACCAGTACAGATCGCCAAAGGTCAATCATACCAAACTGTGCCACAGTGGTGAGAAAGGCTGCACGAGCCTTGGTTGTGTCACTCGTGGTGATCAGAGCTGTCTAATTCAATGTCCAGAACAAGATTATGGTCTCCCCCCAGATAACTGAACGTGGGTCAAATGCCAAACATTGCATAAGTATGTACTGGAAAAAATCGGGGCTGTCCACATTGGGCCCATATGTATTTAGTAGTCTAAAATGTGTATAACCAATAAGGCCCTGCACTAGGAGATATTGACCGTCAGGGTCAGCAATGGACATGAGGTATTGAAAGGATACCCGCTTACGTATGATAATGGCGACTCCCATAGAATAGGAGGAATGGACACAAAGGATTGAAAGGAGCCCCATGTAGTAAGTAGTTGTAACTCTCTACCTGGCAATAAATGAGTCTCTTGCAAAAATATAATAGCCACCTGATGGTGGTTGAGATATGCCAAAACCTGTCTGCATTTTCAAGGATTATTAAGGCCCTGGACATTCCAAGTGACAAATCTGATGGAAAGATCACAGTGATCACGGGTTTGTACCATAAAAACCTACAAGGACAGGACTAGTAGGATAGTGTAAAAATGCTACCAACCTGATGCCAAAGTCTGATATGGGTTTGTTGTGGTGCCGTACCAGCCTGAAACCACCCACCTGTCCAACCCACACCAGGACTCAAACTCCTGGTGATATCCCCAAACAGTGAGTATAGTCAAATCCAAAGGGAAAAATACAAACTGTATCAAAGATCATACTCCAAAATGCAAAGCTGGGCCTAAAGCAGGGGGTGGCCAGTGCACTAATAAGGAGTTTACAGTCAGCAAACGATTGTAGAAACCCATGGTGTAAGAGTTTCTACTCAGCTGAAACATATATAAAGTAGGACGAACAACACGATATGGAGTCAGTTCAGCTCGGGTGGTCTTATGCAATGTCTTGTCTGGCCCATAATATAAAATTATAGCCTACTGCTAAAAACTATACTGGTTTCTTAAAAGCCCAGAACTGGATTTTTAGGCCCAAGTGGCAGACAGCACAGACAACACCACCGCCATGGGGTTGTCTGTGCTATAATGAAGGAAAAGGACTACTGTTATAGCCATATGCAGTGGGCTATAATGCTGTAATATTGACCAGAAGAACAAGTTACTTACCTTCGGTAACAATATATCTGTAAGAGACATATATTAGTAATAGATTCCTTACCTTAGAATTACCCCCAGGCGTCAGACTGGATCCGGAGACATTTTTTCTTAGCAGTACCCCTGCGCGTCGGTGGGTGGTGTCGGTCGACTCTGCGTCCGTCGTCAGCGTCGTGGTCGCTGGGATGAAGTTGCGGTATCTACTTAGACGCCGCCCCTGCACGCGGACGTCAGTTCTTTGTACACGACTTTCTGCGCCAGAAGCGCAGAGCCATGCAAGACACTGACAACTGGTGCACAAACCTAGAGCCCTGAAGGGGAGTCCCTTACTCTAGAAGTCAGTTCGCAGAACGGGGAGGATGGGTGGGGCGGTAAGGAATCTATAACTAATATATGTCTCTTACAGATATATCGTTACCGAAGGTAAGTAACTTGTTCATCTGAAAGAGACAATTAGTTATAGATTCCTTACCTTAGAATAGATACCACAGCAATACCAACCCCGGAGGTGGGTCTGCGAACCAATTATACACCAGAAAGTCCTGGAGAACTGAACGGCCAAAGAAGCTGTCTCTCCTGACTTGACTATCCAGGCAGTAATGCCTGGTGAACGTGTGCAGTGATGCCCACGTGGCTGCCTGGCAGATGTCACTGAGTGGAACTCCTCGTTCCAAAGCGGTAGTGGCTGCCGTCGCCCTGGTGGAGTGGGCGCGCAGGCCTACCGGAGGTTCCTTTTTCGCCAAGGAATAGCAAATTTTGATGCAAAGAACGACCCATCGAGAGATGGTTCGTTTTTGCACGGCCCAACCTTTCTTCACACCCGCATAGCCCACGAAAGTTGATTGTCCACTCGGAATTGTCGTGTGCGATCAAGACAAAACAATAACGCACGTTTTGGATCCAGACGGTGGAGTCTCTCCTCCTCCTTGGACGGATGCGCGGACGGAAAGAAGGTGGGCAAAGTGATGGTCTGACCTATGTGGAAAGAGGTAGCCACTTTGGGAAGGAATGAAGGCCTTGTGTGGAGTACAACCTTGTCCAGATGGACTGCAAGTAAAGGAGGCTTAGATGAAACAGCTTGAAGCTCACTCACCCTGCAAGCAGAGGTGAGTGCAACCAGAAAGAGCAGTTTTAAGAGTTAAGAGCCTGAGAGGGCAATTATGTAGCAGCTCGAAGGGTGCGCACATAAGGTAGGCTAAGACCAGATTCAAGTCCCACTGGGGCATCACGAAAGGAACAGGAGGAAAGAGGTGAGTGATGCCCTTAAGAAAACGATTTACAATAGGAGACTTGAAAAGAGAAGGCTGATCAGGCAGCCGAAGGAAGGCCGAAATGGCAGAAAGAACAAGTTACTTACCTCCGGTAACGATATATCTGTAAGAAACATTAGTTAGTTATATATTCCTTACCTTAGAATTACCCCCAGGCGTTAGACTGGATCCAGAAAGTTTTTTCGTCAGCAGTACTTCTGCGCGTCGGAAGGTGGCGTCGGTCGGCTCGGCGTCCGTCGTTGGCGTTGTGGTCGCCGGGATGACGTCGCGGTAGCTACTTAGACGCCGCCCTCGCGCGCTGACGTCAGTTCTGTACATGACTTTCCGCGCCAGAAACGCAGAGCCATGCAAGACACTGACCACTGGTGCACAAAACTAGGGCCCTGAAAGGATGTCCTTAACCCTAGAAATCAGTTCGCAGAACGGGGAGGATGGGTGGGGTGGTAAGGAATCTATAACTAACTAATGTTTCTTACAGATATATTGTTACCGAAGGTAAGTAACTTGTTCATCTGAAAGAAACACGTTAGTTATAGATTCCTTACCTTAGAATAGATACCCCAGCAATACCAACCCCGGTGCTGGGTCTGCGAACCAAGTTCACACCAGAAAGTCCTGGAGAACAGGACCAAAGAAGCCGTCTCTCCGGACTTGGCTGCCCAGGCAGTAGTGTTTCGTAAACGTGTGCAGCGATGCCCACGTAGCTACCTGACAGATGTCATTCAGAGGAACTCCTCTTCCCAAGGCAGTAGTGGCTGCCGTCGCCCTGGTGGAATGGGCGCGTAGCCCTACTGGAGGCTCCTTTTTAGCCAGAGAATAGCATGCTTTTAAACACAAAACGGCCCATCGAGAAATGGTTCGCTTGTGTACGGCCCGACCTTTCTTGGCACCCACGTAGCCAACAAAGAGTTGGTCATCCACCCGGAACTGTTTTGTGCGATCCAGATAGAAAGAAAGCGCACGTTTTGGGTCCAGACAGTGGAGCCTCTCTTCCTCTTTCGAAGGATGCGGAGGCGGAAAGAAGGTGGGCAAGGTGATAGTCTGCCCGATGTGGAAGGCAGTGACAACCTTGGGCAGGAAGGATGGACGAGTCCTAAGGACAACTTTGTCCGGATGTACAGAGAGAAAAGGAGGCTTAGAAGAAAGCGCCTGGAGCTCACTCACTCGTCTGGCAGATGTGATGGCCACCAGGAACGCAGTTTTGAGAGTCAAGAGCCTTAAAGGACAGTTGTGAAGCGGCTCAAAGGGAGCGCACATTAAATAAGTTAAAACCAGGTTCAAGTCCCACTGAGGCATAACGAAGGGAATAGGAGGAAAGATGAGTTATGCCTTTCAAGAAGCGACTTACAACCGGGGACTTGAAAAGGGAAGGCTGATCTGGAAGCCGAAGGAAGGCAGAGATGGCCGAAAGATAGCCCTTGATAGTGCCCAGAGCAGAGCCCTGCGAGGCTAGAGAAAGAAGAAACAAGAGAACCTCAGAAAGAGGGGCAGAACGGGGATCCACAGCCTTTGCTGTGCACCATGCCACAAACTTGTTCCACCGGCAGGCGTATACCGTCTTAGTGGAGGGACGCCTGGCTGCCAAGATTACATCACAGACTTCAGGAGGCAGGTCGAAAGACGTCAACTGCCGCCGCTCAATCTCCACGCAAGGAGGTGGAGGCTGGACAGGTTCGGGTGGAGGACAGTGCCCTGCTGCTGCGACAGGAGATCCTCCCGAAGAGGCAGTCTGATCGGAGGATCGATGGCCATGTTGAGCAGCTCGGGATACCAGACTCTTCGTGCCCAATCTGGAGCCACAAGAATGACTTAGGCCCGGCCGCGCCTGATCTTCTTCAGCACTCTGGGCAGAAGTGGTATAGGCGGAAAGGCGTACAACAGACCGCAACTCCACTTGCGATGAAAAGCGTCGCCTAGCGAGTGCCGCCTTGGAAATTCCAACGCGCAGAATTGCTGACATTGCACGTTCTCTGAGGTGGCGAATAGATCTAACCAAGACTCTCCCCACTGTTGAAAGAGACCTTGCACCACCTCCGAGTGAAGACGCCATTCGTGATCCATCATGCACCTGCGGCTGAGTTCGTCCGCCCTGGCATTCAGAGAACCTGCCAGGTGTTGAACCACCAGGGATATGCCCTGATGTTCCAGCCATGTCCAGAGGCGGAGGGCCTCTTGACATAGGGTCCACGACCCCACCCCGCCTTGTTTGTTGCAGTACTACATGGCGGTGGTGTTGTCCATGAACACCTGCACTACTCTTCCCCGGACAGAGGGAAGGAATGCTTTTAGTGCAAGACGAATCGCCCGGAGCTCCAGAAGGTTGATGTGGAGTCCGGACTCCGCCGGAGACCAGAGGCCTCTGATCTCCACCTCTCTCATGTAGCCGCCCCATCCCAGAAGGGATGCGTCTGTCACCACTGTGTGTTCTGGTTGGGGAAGGGAGAGGGATCTGCCATTGACCCAATCCTGGTTCGTGAGCCACCACTGCAATTGTCGTGCAGTGCCCTCTGAGATCTGAACGCAATCAGACAGATTCCCCAGATGCTGCGCTCACTGGAACTTCAGGTCCCACTGCAGAGACCGCATATGCCACCTGGCATGATCGACCAGCAGGATGCAGGAGGCCATGAGGCCCAGCAGCCTCAGAGTCATTCTGACCGAAACCCGGGATAGAGGCTGAAAGATCGGAATCATAGCCTGAACATCCCGGACTCGCTGTTCGGGAGGATAGACCCGAAACCGCGTTGTGTCCAGAACCACTCCGATGAAGAGGAGCTTCTGAGAGGGAATCAGGTGTGACTTCGGCACATTGATGGAAAACCCCAGCGAATGCAGGAGGTCGGCCATAGTCTGGAGGTGGGAGACGACAGCCTGGGGCGAGCCCGCCTTCAACAGCCAGTCGTCGAGATAGGGGAAGACTGGAACCCCTGATCTGCGCAGATGAGCTGCGACCACCGCCATCACTTTCGTGAACAGCCGAGGGGCGCTGGTAAGGCCAAAGGGGAGCACGGTGAACTGAAAATGCTTGTGGCCTACTGTGAACTGTAGGTAACGCCGGTGGGCAGGCAGGACGGGGATGTGAAAATAGGCGTCCTGCAAGTCCAACACTACCATCCAGTCTCCAGGGTCGAGGGCAGACAGGACCTGAGACAGAGTCAACATCTTGAACTTCTCCTTCCGGAGGAAGCGGTTGACGTCCCTGAGGTCCAAGATAGGACATAGGCCTTTGTCCATCTTGGGCACTAGAAAGTAGTGGGAGTAACAGCCACAACCTACTTCTGGCAAAGGGACCCGCTCAATGGCTTCCTTGGACAAGAGAGCCGTAACTTCCTGATGGAGAAGGGCCAAGTGATCCTCCGACAGGCGACGAAATACTGGTGGAATGAATGGAGGGGAAGTCTCGAAGGGGAGGGAGTAGCCCCTTCGGACTATTTTCAAAACCCACCTGTCCGACGTGATGGTGGACCAGTGGGGGAGGTGATGGCGAATCCTGCAGCCCACTGGTCTTTGGTGGCCCTGAAGGGTCGGACTAGGAAGGTTTGGAGGCTGCAGCAGAGGGGGCTGTGTTGGGCTTGGACCAGGAGCCCAAGAGGACATCAGTGAGGGCTTCGTTAAATGGCAGCAAGGGCTCCGAAGAGGATGCTGCTGGCTGAAGCAGGAGGTTAGACCTGACTGCCACCGTAGGAAGCTCAAGGCCCAAGGCCTCAGCCGCCCTACGCAACACCACTGCGTACGACGGTCCCTCCTCCGTAGCCACGGTGTGGGGAGGAAGGATGCCAAGATCTGGTGATGTATCCAGACCACTGGCATCACCCAGTTCCTCTCTCCAGTCCGGCTCCTCCAGTTGGTCTGTTAGAGAGTCAGCAGACCCCTCCCAGTCCTCCTCATCATCCTCTGGCCGCCAGTCAGGGCAAAAGGGAGCGCCAGGGAAGAACGTGGGCACAAAAGTACCCTTCGGCTCCGGTACCGGCGTCGACCGACCTCGGTCCGGCTACGTGTTTGAGTCGAGAGGGAGGCCGGGGTCGACGCTGGCTGGGGACACAACCGGCGGCGTCGGAGTCGTCGACTGTCGAATTGGCGACTGGGAAGGATCAGTGAGGTCGACCGGTGCCGATCCGGATCCAGGCCTGGATCCATGGGGGACCTGCGGCGTCGGGGCCGGAGCCGCCGGCGTCAAAGGCCTTTGGCCCCCCAACCCAGTCCGCGGGGCCCGAAGGAGCACCGGCGGAGTCGGGCTGCCCAAAGATGGCACGCATCGCTTCGTAAAACTGCCGAAGCTGGGCAGGGGTCGCTCCGGCTCCCGGAAAGGGAGGGAAGCGCGGAGTCGACCCTGCAGGCTCCACTGTATGAGCGGAAGAGTGACGACCCTCTGCATCCCGGGTTGCGTCGGCTGACGGACCGGGAGAAGGTGAAGAGCGACGATGCTTCTTTGCCTTCTTCTTGTGCTTTGACTAACCCGAGGAGTGCAAAGACTTCGATGACGAGTTGTGGTGGCACCGCGACCGGTCCCGGGACCTTCCTCTCGACCAGGACCTCGAACGGCACGGAGTGGACTGCCGGGCCTCCAAGAGCTTTCGGGACCGCTCCCGCAAAGACTTCGGGGCCATGGCCCGGCAGTCGGAGCACGACTTCGGGTCGTGGTCGCGCTCCAGGCACCAGAGGCACACGAGGGGCAAGCTTCTCTCCGGATCTGCGCTGGCTAGCATGTAAAAAGAAAGAACTGACGTCAGCGCCCAGGAGCGGTGTCTAAGTAGATACCGTGACGTCATTCTGGCGACCACGACGCGGACGACAGACGCGGAGTCGACCGACGCCACCCACTGAGGCGCAGGGGTATTGCTAAGAAAAAAATTCTCTGGATCCAGTCTGATGCCTGGGGGTAATTCTAACGTAAGGAATCTATAACTAATAGTATCTTTCAGATAGCCTCTCACAGAAGTGCCTGCGTTGATCTCTGTTCCACAGACACCAAAGAGCATGCATCAGCAGGGAAGAAAGGCATAGATGGTGGCTGAGGTAGCTTGCAGGTAGCCGGGTATTATATTATTTATATTTGGCTGGGGAGAAGAGGTAGAGGGGTAGAGGGGTGGAGAGGAACTGGAGAGAGGGTGTAGTAGCCCGGTTACAGGACAGCAGTTTTTTTTCAATTTGAATCAAAGAGTAAATGCAGAGTGTAGTAGAAGGTTAGAGACAGGTGACCAGGTATTTTCTAAATACTTGGGAGAGAAGGATAATTTTAAGGGTGTGTGGGATAGTGGAGGGATGCTAGATACCATTTATAAAATGTCGGTGTTATAGTGAAGGCTTTTCCAAAGGGTAGTGATGTTGAGTGGCAGGACACCAGGTTTATTAAAGAGCAGGGGGTGGAAGCATGTGGACCATGTTGTGTACTAAACACCTACTCATGCCAGTAGGGGCAGAATAAATAGAGGGGTCATAACATGAAATTAACATGAAATTAAAGATGGATAACTGCATAAATGGAATGTTGTTCTGAGCGACACCGTAGACAACTTGCCCTACTCTGTCTATTTGACATCACTCACAACCTTTGGGCGACAAATATTCCCTTTTGTTCAGTTACCCATCTATAATTCTATGTATGATAGTTATTTTAGCTACTGTTTTGTTGGGATTTAGGTTAGAAATAGTGCAGAAAGATAAAAAGCTAACTATAAGAATATGGAATATGGAATATGGAAATTCAGAAATCTTAAGTGACAGTCGTATATACCTGTGTAGCACATTATATAGAAATGGGCTCTGCCCTGATGTTAAACCGCTAGTACGGACAGATCAGCCAAGTCAGGTTATCCATAATTCTCCACATCATTCCTCCAATCGTATTAACTCAATCTGCTAACAATCAGAATATCTTTTTGCCACTCTGATAAACAAAATATGGCTCTATGAAATTATGATTCAGCAAATGCACTTGCATGCATGTGGAATTTTCATAAATCCATGTGCAACCTGACTGACTCTTTACCTCTAAGGAGGACTAGTTAGCGTCAACAATATAGCTGCACGTAAACTCGGCAGGTGAACCAGGCTGAGCTGCAGGGAGCGGGGCTGCAGAGATCTCACGCAGGCACGCAAGACCGATTCTGAAACTCCGCTGGAAAACTACATCGCCGATTCTGCCGACGTTGCCGTGAACCGCCAGAGGACTGCTGTGGAGCCGTTTATACAGCCAACACTTGTTTCTATTCTACCAGGGTCCGGGACCCAAGACCTATCCTGTGATACTTACCTCGCCGGCAGCGAGGTAGGGCCAGTTGTAAGGTAGGAAGGCAGGGAGTGGAGAAGGAGCGGAGCCCGAGTGTGGCGGCTGTACGCAGCTGCCGCCAAAGTGTGTGCCCCCAAGAGTCCAGCGGAGGCGGCCCACCCAGCACTGGGTGTGGTTCGTGGGTGCTTCCCGGTGTGCCCCACTAGTGACTAGGCTCGCTTAAATTTGACCCTCCCGCCTTTCCCCGTCCCGGGGGAGTTTATTACCATTACTGCCTTTAGGACCTCAGCTTTGTCTCACAGTCCGGGTGAGTCCCTGGTGACGTGACGTGGCGAGCTGCCAAGAGTTGCACCTCGAGAGTTTGGCAGCTTTTTCCTGGCTTTGGACACCGTGGTATCCCCCAACCAACGCAGCAGAATTGAGTCTGGTGCAAGTGGAGCAGGCGGACTGTTAGTGGAATTGCTGCATCATCACAGCACTGATTTTGGTGAGCTTGGAATTTCCTTACTTTCCTACCTTTTTAAGACGGAATTAATTGCTGGTGTGTGGAGCCTCTTTAGTAACTCTCTTGGAGCCTCTCTCAGCGTGGGGCTGGGTAGACATTGGGGTGCTCCTCCCCCAACGGTCAGAGGAAGGAAGGAACTTGACACTGGCACAGTTGCAGAGGTCTTGGTGGGGCCTCAGCCTGAGCACAGCCCTCTGCCTTCTGCCTTCTGTCGCAACTGTCGGCCGCTCCTCGTCTTGGCTGCATAGACCCAGACAAGAGAGGAGACTCTGCACTCGCACTCACATTCGTACCGAATTTGTCATGGATGTAGAGAGATCACCAAGGTGGTGCAGGTTGGTGCTTTCCCCTTTTCGTTTGCCTCGATTGTCCGCGCCCCCCATTTCCTCCAACACCCCTTCCACCCTCCCTCCGTCCGTAAGTATCAAGAGGCCCCTTGTCAACAGCATAGGACAAAGGCACATGTCAATCAGGAGGAGGGAAGGCACTAACCGGAACTTTTAGACTTCGGTGTATGAATATGACCCTTAAAAAGAAACAGCTAAACAACAAGGATCTAGACCCAGTGGAGGACGAGCCTGTAGGGTCTGCACATAAAAGGATGACAATAAGCACAGTTATCTTACAACCCCAGGAGCAAATCAAATGCAATGCCCCCCACCAAGGGCTCATCACACACTTCTTTCAAACCTCCGGCAGCCCAACAAATACACCAGTAAAACTCTTGGAAGGAGAGAAAAGTGAGACAGAGACCACTTCTAAACTAATAGGATCCCCAGGGGACAACAAGGGTCAGAGTGGACACCACCCCAGAGTGGGACCCTGAGAGTCCGCCGCCATACAAATAATAGGGAGCCCTGAGAACACCTCAATGACTGCAGTTAAGGCTAAAAGCCCCCAGCGGATCATAGTAGAAATTCACCAGAGGCCGAAAGAGGATAAGGAGGTGCTTGTGGCCAACCCTCCAATGACAACCTGTTTGAGATCTGCCCTAACCACAACACCCTGGAAAGTCCGTGAGACCAATTCCTCAGGAATGGACGATATAACCACCTCTTTCCTACAAAAACTAGAGCTGACTATTGAAAAACCTTAGATTCAACTCCAATAAATTTAGGAAGCCCCACACGGAGGGTTGGAGCCCGATGGGCCAAGAAGCCCTTCAAGATGGAACGGAAGTAGCACCTGTAAATCTGTTAGCATTGAGAGAAGCACAGGATACAATCGCCAGGGCCTTGATTAGGCAGTCTACAAAAATGGAAGTTCAAATTGATTTACTGCAATCAATTGCACAGCATTTGGCATGCCAAGACGACAAGTTGGCAAAACTAGAGGCCTCCCTCGAAACTCATAAAGATAACTCAGCTCGTGTGTGTTCTTGCGCAGACATTATACAAAAGTGGTCGGGGCTACCAGAAGTACTAAAGGATATACTATCACTAGCTAAGGGATAGGGGAGACGCTCCCACTAAAACAAATAACCCGAAGACACCAGTTGGGAAGAACGTGGAACCAGATAATACTGGAAACTACCTCCCTGCAGATAGCTGAGCAATCAAGGAACCTCAGGCAGGACCTAGTAATATGAACATCACAGAAGCCCAAGGGAATGGGGACCCTGAGGCACCATCAAGCAGCACAACAATCAATGTCCTTCATGTAGAAGTAGCCCCCGTGGAAAAGGCAGAAGGAGCAGCGATAGGGGTGGAAGCCCCTCTATCAAGGAGGGCCAAGAAAAAGCTGAAGAAACAACTGAAGAAATCTAAAATCAAAAGAAGATCAATATTACCAGCACTATTGAACTCTGGCAGTGCAGTGAATATAAACAACACAAAACCACTCTTCCCCATTTTCAACTTCAAGCAGCCAAATAAGGCCCAGGGGACAAGGGAAGAAAACGCCTAGGTAAGCGAGGATCGAAGTCAACGGAACACACACTGGGAAGGCCCACGAATAGCAGGGCAAACAACAGAGAAGACCGAAGATGAGACAGTCGGGCAGCCCACACCATATGAGGCTGCCAGCACACAAGTCAGGACTGCCGCCCCGCCAGGCTCAGAGCTTCCACACAGTGCGGGGAAACCCCTAAAAGCAATCAGGTTGAGCGGCATGAATAAAACAAAAGGGACGGACCGCCAAATGGGGTAATAAGCAGACTTCAGGCAAGAGCCGCCCATAATAACTCACTAAATCAGAACTACCAGAGGCCCTATCTGTGGGAGGATAGATCAACACTGCTCACCCCCAAGTACAAAAATCATCCAGCAATCTATGAGGTGTTGCTCACCCCCAGATACACAACCAATGGCTCTTACGACATTCTGAACAGGTCCAACAGCTTACGTCTCTTTGGACATATTGTCACCTTGGCACAGTTTACCTCTGATAATATAGAGTGGGTAAAGTTCAGAAGTTTAGACAGTGATACTCACGGACACTCCACCCTAATTGGCTTCAACCAACAGCAAGTACAACAGGCGATTCTTGGTGAAGCTCCACACCTTGCAAACTGGGGCATTGAAGTCATCGCTCCCAGTACGCCGAAATACTCACACGTTCTCATACCCAAACACGACCGGCGGGAGCCCACATCAATCCTTAAAGGCACAAGGAACAAAAGCCCAGAAGGGAGAGAGAAACCCGAACGACCAAGAACTCCGATAAAAATCAATATCTCGCACAGAGACATGCAGCGCAGAGTGCAGACACTCCAGCAAGAGTAGGTCTATATGGAGGATCATGGCGACAGCATCCCTAACCAAAGATTTAGCAATGACAGTAGAGAATGCTCAACATCAACTTGTGGCCAACAACGCAAACTAACCCTCATCTCATGGAACATTGCATGGCTAAGTAATATCTTTAGGGACAAGGCCACAAACGACTATCTCGCAAAGGGGGATATTTTGTGCTTCCAGGAGACCTGGGCCAAGTTAACGACCCCAATTGGCGGCTTCTATGAACATCACATGCCAGTGACCAAAAAGACCCGATTTGGGCCATTTCCTTCAGTTGGCACCCGAACAGGGACTCCTTCGGGTGAGTGACCCATCCCCTTCTGCGGACAGGGGGGGGAGGTCGAGGCTATCGTCGGGTCGGACGGATGGATCAGGGATCCCTGCACGAAGAGTTCCTGATACTCACAGCTGCCCCTTCTGTCCTGCCGGACGGTGCCTCGCCCAGTGGTCATCCCGACTGGAGTTCTGAACGGTGAAACCCTTGGATCTGACCGTTTGGTCTGAAGAGTCGGCAGTGGAGAATAGATTTGTTTGACCTGTATATATCAGGTGAGTTTGTTTTGGTTCTTTGTGGATAAGGTACCATTTTGGTTTGTATTTGGTACGGTCTAAAGACCGTCTTTGGGACAAAAGCAACTGCAATTGTTTGGCTAGGCATAAAATAGTGAACTTGTTTTCTTTTAACAATGCCTAGTTTCAGTAAACTGTTTGCCTTGTGCTGTTGTTGTTGTTCTACTGATGCTCGATTGGAAGAAAGTCAGCCGGCGCCTCCAGAAGGCACTCAGAATTTTGATATGTATGTGAAGCATGGTCTTGGCACTATTATGTTTAGTACATTATGGCACAAATATACAAGGGACAATGCCGAGTTGCAGTGGCCGTTGACGGGCACTTTTGATGAACAAAAGATTGAGTATTTACAGGAACAGTTATTTAAGAAAAGAAGTAGGCAGTCTATGTTTGATTCCCTCAGAATGTGGCAAAAGGCAGCTAAGGAGAGACGAATGAAGGCAGAGAAGGAGGCTCGGAAAGGGAGAATGCAGACGTTGACTCAGAAGGCTGTATCATATGATAGGGAAAAGCAGGAAAAGGGTGTTGAATGTGAAGATAGAAGGTTACGACTGCACATTGATAAATCGTATGTGGTTCAGGAAAAAGGTAACGATTTTGTTGAAGAATTATTAGCTACCCAACCCCCGCCTCCATATGCCTAGCAAAGAATATATCCCACTGTTCCAGTGCTTTCACAGCCGCCCGTTACAGTTGCTTCCACTGTTTCTGTTCCTGCTTCTACCGCTGTTATTTCAACGGCTATGGCTTCCTCCTCTTCCTTCTGTTTCTTTGCCGCCTGTGGCAACTGCACACCCATTGTCTCGGCATCGCACTCGCCAGCTCTTTCTCCTACGACACAACCCTCGGCATCGGTAGTACCTGACATTTCCGTTGCTTCTCCTTCTCTGGTTTTTCATCCTCCGGTTTCCTTGAGTGCTGGGACACCAGTGCGCGGGTTTGGGGATGGAGATTGGACAAAGTTTAAAGAGCGCATGGGTCCGTATGTACGGTCTGAAGTGGGAGATGAAGAAAAAAAGGTAGTAGCTAATCAGGCTGCGCAGTGGGGTCGTAATCCTATTTACAGTGTTGAAGATGTTTGGACTGTGATGAAAGATTATGAGCCCTTTGTACAACAGCATGTCCTTAAGCATATGTCTACTACGTTGATTAATCTTTGGGAGCAGTGTTTCAAGGATGCTGCGCCACAGGTTTTATATGATATTAAAGATCGTGTATATGCTAGTAATATGGAGCCTGGCCAAGTTTTTAGTAGTGTTACAACATTGATTGCTTATTGGGGTAGGCTGCTTGAGAAGAGTCCCACCACGGTGTCCCAGTTTCCGATGAGAGAGGTCCATCCCATCTATCATCCCGAGATACCGGAATTAATATATGGTTGTGGTAATGTTACTCGAGCGGCGGTGGCAGCTAGGTTTCAGGAGCAATGGGTTTATACTCCATGGAAAACAAGTGAGGTTTTTCTCTTAAGACTAATTTACCAGATCCTAGGAAGAATCCCACTGCTTATTATAAAGAACTGACTGAAGCTGCTTCTTCCACGGTAATGACTCTTGCTGATATCGAAATGTTCTTTGGTTTGCTTGTTCCGGTTGATATTTGGAGGCAGGTCCATACTCAAGATCATGTTCCGGAGTTGGGTGGTACTTGAGATCAAATTAAGGCATGGGATCAGGAAAGGAAGCCCGGTGATAAGCCTCGAGCGGAGATTTTAGCGTTGCCAGGTCGCATAATTACGTACATGCATTCTCTTATTCGGCCAAGAAAGATGGATTGGGATAAATTGTCGGCCTGTCAGCAAAAGAAAGAAGAGAGTTTGTCTGATTTTTTCACTCGATTTGAAGGCACATTTTTAGATTATAGTGGACAGGATTTGTCCGTCGAAGGAGGTGTTCAGTTGTTTGTCAATAGATTTGTTTCTAACTTCCTTCCTGAAATTGCAACTCGACTGCAAGCGTCGGAGAGTACTTGGTCCACCTCCTCTCCCTCTGTTATTTTGAATATGGCATAGTATTATGAGCATAGGGATAATGAGGAAAAGGAGAGGACAGAGAAGAGACATGAGGATTTAAAGACAAAGGTGTTGTTACAGCAGGCTTTTAGAGGTAATGCAAGAGGACGTGGTGGTCCTGCCCGACAACTTCCACGCACTAGTAGGAAGCCAACAACTACGCCTTTGGGTCCGAATCAGTGTGCATACTGTAAAGAGGAGGGACATTGGCGTAGTGAGTGTCCTGTGCTTTTGCAGAAGGTGGCGGTCCCTAGAGGACAAGGTTCTCGTGGAAGGGGTCGTGGAGCTGGTGGGGCAGACAGGGTTCAAAATGCTGTGGCCTCACAGGGTCGTTCTGATAATAATTATTTTGATGATCCTCGGGATGGACAGTATTATCATGATGATTATGATATGGAGGAAGTGACAGGGATTTCTTGCAGCTAGGATAGCCAGGGGCAGAGTGAGGGACCAGTTCCAATACCTGTAGACCAGCGTGGTCCTTATGTAACAGCAGAACTGCAAGGCTCGACAAAGGAATTTTTGGTGGACACAGGTGCGACAAAACATTCTGCTTCTCGAAATATGGTCTGTGGGGCGGCTCTGTCTGGCCATAATAATGTGTCGGTTGGTTTCTCTGTTGTAAGCCCCATTTTCAAAACCTCTTGCGTTGACTATTGGTACTTTCACTGTGGATTTGCCATTCTTGTTGACATCTAATTGTGGTGAGAATTTGATGGGTTTGGATTTGTTGAAGAAATTGCATGCCACGATTTACTGTTCTCCAGCAGGTGTCTATATGACCATGGGTCCAGATGTAGCACGTGCTAAGCAGTGTTTGTCCAAAGATGCACCCCTTCCTGTTGAGTTTAAAGATGTGCCGCCCACTCTGTGGGCGACCAGCCACACAGATGTGGGATTATTGCAGATATCGCCGGTTTCGATGCAGGTTAAGGATGGTGCTCTTTTGCCCCGTATCCCTCAGTATAAAATACCGCAGGCAGGTGAGCGAGCCTTATTGCAAATTATGCAGGATTTGATTAAGAAGGGAGTGGTTGAGGAGACAACTGCTAATATTTGTAATAGCCCTATCCATCCAATTCTTATAAGGACGCCCTCAGGTTCTCCTGATGACCATGAAGATGTTTATTGTTTTGTGATTGATTTGCGCAAGGTTAATAAAATAGAGGCCCCTCAGTTTACAGTGGTTCCTGACATTACCACTCTTCTGACAATGATTCCCTCTACTGCTAAATTTTTCTCTGTCATTGATCTGAAAAATGGTTTCTTTAGTATCCCTATTCATCCAGATAGCAGATATTTGTTTGGGTTTACACTAGCTGGTAGGAGTTTTAGGTTCTGTCGAGCTCCTCAAGGCTATACTGAAAGTCCAAGTATTTATAGTCAGGCTTTGAAAAGTCAGTTGGATTCCTTATCTCTTCCCTCAGGTAATGTATTGGTGCAGTATGTTGATGACTTGCTCATCGCTTCTGACACGGAACAAGGTTGCAAAGACAGTACAGTCAAATTATTGTTGCATTTGGCCCAACATGGACATAAGGTGTCCCTTTCAAAATGTCAATACTGTCGACAGGAGGTTACCTATCTAGGTCACCTACTGTCAAAGGAGGAGTAGGAGATTGACCCGGAGCGCATCAGTACCATTGTTAAAATGCCTATTCCACAAACTCAGAAAGATATGCGTGCTTTTATAGGTATCACTTCCTACTGTCGGCAGTGGATACCTAACTATTCGTTACTAATTAAGCCTCTGCTTTCACTAACACTGAAGGATGTGCATGAGGCCCTAACTTAGATGCCAGAATGTCAGCAGTCTTTTGAGCAATTGAAAACTGCGCTTTGTTTGGCTCCAGTACTCGGCACCCCAGACTACACTAAACCGTTTGTGTTGTACGTCCATGAGATGGCCGGTTGTGCGCTTTCTGTTTTAACGCAAACATTTGGAGATAAGCAACGGCCGTGTGCTTATTTCTCTGCTGTTCTTGACCCTGTTTCAAGAGCCTTCCCGAGCTGTCTAAGAGCGGTCGCGGCTGTGGCCGTATCTATTAGATAATCGGCTGGAATCGTACTTGATACTGACCTCACAGTTATGGTACCCCATGCTGTGGATACACTTTTGAATAAGACCAAGACACAGTACCTCACCAGTGCACGTCTGACTGGTTATGAGTTAACTTTGTTTGCCAAACACATCACGATTAAAAGATGTGCCACTCTGAATCCAGCCACGTTACTACCCCTCCCTTCTGAGAACGATGCAGTTGATACACATGATTGCATCTTCCGGACGGAAGAAGAGATGAAAGTACGGGTAGACTTGACTGATGTTCCCTTATCTGACCCACAAGGGGAACTATATGTCGATGGCTCTTGTTTTAAATTACTAGATGGCATAACAACTGCTGCGTATGCTGTCACTACACTACGTACAGTAGTTGAGACATCACAAGTCCCCTATCAGTCAGCTCAAGCTGCCAAGCTTGTTGCCCTAATCCGAGCTTGTGAATTAAGTGAGGGACTGGTTGTCAATATTTATACTGTCAGCCAGTACGCCTTTGGAGTCGTCCATAATTTTGGGCGACTCTGGGCCTGAGAGAGTGTTTCTTACTTCCCATGGCACAAAAATCCAGCACGGACACCTCATATTGAGGCTTTTGTCTGCTTTGACCCTTCGTAAGAAGTTGGCTATAGTGAAGTGTAGTGCCCATCAAAAAGTCACTGACGATGTAGGTAGGGGAAATGATTTTGCAGATCAGACAGCTAAGGAAACAGCTCGGACCAAAATGAAAAGAATGTTTGTAGCAGGTCCACCTAGGTGGGTGCCTGAAATCACCATGTTTGAGGATACACTTGAGAACGTGAAAGAGATACAGAGTGAAGCTACAGTAGAGGAGTTGGCAGTGTGGCAAGAAAGTACAGCACAATTGAATGATGAGGGATGTTGGATTGACAAATCAGGGAAGCAAAGATGGATGTTGCCAGATGCATATGTACCCCCTGTAGTTACGATGGCTCATGGCCCATCCCATATTAGTGCAAAGGGTATTTCCAAACTGTTAGACCCTGTATGGCAGAATGATAACATTGCAAAAATGGCTGCACTTTTAGTGAAGTACTGTATGGTGTGCTTGATGCATAATCCTGGGAAAGGTACCCCTGCACCTCCTTGTAATTTTGCACCACCCACTTTCCCTTTCGAAGTCCTTCAAATGGACTATATCGAATTGGAAAGGTGCAACAACTTGAATTATGTTCTGGTGGTGGTCTGTGCATTCAGTAAATGGGTTGAGGCTTATCCCACTAAAGATAATACAACCATTATGACTGTAAATGTACTCCTGAAGGAGTTCTTTCCTCGTTTTGGCTAGCCTCGTTTGATTTGGAGTGAGAACAGAAGTCATTTCAATGCCAAGGTTATTCAGTTAATTTGTGATGGTCTGCACATAAAGCAAAAGTTTCATGCTGCAAACCACCCGCAGTCAGCAGGTTTGGTTGAGAAGTACCATGGTACTCTCAAACTGAAAATGGCAAAGATTCAGGAGACAACAGGGTTACAGTGGCCAGATGCCCTGCCATTAGCATTCTTGTCAACAAGAACTACAGCACATTCTAACACAGGATTGTCACCGTATGAGGTCGTGTTTGGACGCCGGGCAAATGTCTGGGGCGTCACGCGCCCTCGATGGTTTTCTGATATTGATTACCCCTTGTTGATTGATTACCTCTGCCAGTTAACTGAAAGTTTGTGTTCTATCTGGTCCGTGAGTCCCTGCCAGCTATCCCAGAGGGGCCCGGACATGATATTCAGCCCGGTGATTTTATCTTAGTTCGGAATTTCAGCGGAAGAAGAGTTTGGAACCGCGCTGGAAGGGGCTGCTCCAGGTCTTGGTGGCAACCCGCACCGCCATTAAAGTTTCTGGACGCAAGAACTGGATTCACACCTCCCATTGTAGGCGGGTGCCCCTGCCGTTACCCTATGATCAGTGGGTTAAGGAGGGGGTAGCTGACCAGGAGTGTGAACAGATTCCTTGTTTTGTTCCGTTCAGCGATGCTGTCCTTACATGGACGCAAAGTGATAAGGAGAATGACGACATCCTGAACGAGGCTGTCCCACCAGAAATAAGAGCTATTCAGGAACCCCTTTTTGTTGATCCCTCTGTGCCTGGAGTCACCAGGTACAATTTGCGTCCTCGGCAGAGGAATAGTGCACTGGAAGAAAAGTCAGATTAGTCAGGGATGGACTGTGTAAGTTAGGGTGCACTTTACCATAGTACCAACGGAGTTAGTTTGAGGTGATGTGAGATTTGTGCACTGTTTGAACATTGGACAGGATAGGTCAAGTGTATCCCCTTGGGAGTACATTATCCTGATCGGCGTGGGACACATTAAGAACTTAGGACTGAGCAAGCTCCACCGCCGGTGCTCAAGAGCGCCACAGTTTGATGACCAATAGGAGCCTGTACCAGTGAGGCTCTGACAGACACTGGGAACTTGTATATTTCTTTTGCTGGCAATTCGCCCCCTTGCTTTATTAGTTGCTATGTACCCCTTTGGCAGAATGGTTGCTGATGAAGAGCAGCCAGTAATTTCCCTTGTTCATGTATGAAAATATTGGTCTACCAAGCAAAAAATACTCTGCGTTGTTCTTGTGTTGTTGTTGTTGTGGATCTTGGGCGGGGTGTCTTGGGTTTTGGAATGTGATCAAAATGCACCATCATGTACTAAACGCAAGATTGTTTCTCAAGTTCGTACCAAAAGGGCAGACCGAGGAATGTATTTCTAGATACACATAAAAGGTTCCTTGGGGGAGGTACAGCTTGTTACCCTACCGAATCTGCTACAGGTTTATGGACTGCTTACCCATTGTCGTTGGTCAATTATACGTATACCCGCCCAGCCCACTTTGTAGAGGTAAGGGGTGAGTTTGGGCTGGGGTATCCTGGTCTTTGTCTATATTATAGGAAGCCACGAGGAAAGGTATATGCAGGCTGTGACAATAATACATATTGTGATAATTTGCATATCAGAGAGCAAAACATTACCTTGGTAGTATGGTATTACCAAGATTTGACAGTTACTCGAAAAGCCGGATATTATCCCGCTTGTTGTCCAATAGTAAACAGCACTGATGCATTTCTGTATGTCAATTGTTCCGGGATAATATTGTTCAAAAATACAATGTCTCGGGGCGTGGCTAGCCGGCACGCAAGATGCCCGCAAAAGAGTAGAGCTCCGCTCAACAGTTAACTAGAATCCCCCACATCCGATAAAATATCCGTTGTTGCCTGCTAAATCTCTCAGCCCTGGGCTCCCGAACACCCCTGGAATAGCTGGTCCAGAATTAATCCATCTCTGACGGCCACGAGCAGAGATATCGTGGCCGGCGCTCCGCTATGCTGAGAAGAAGGGAGAGGCCCTCGGCAACGCTGGCGCCAGGAGTCACCTCGCGTCTGTTCGTTCTCACGGCCTCTGAGCTCCAGAACACGTCCTGGCGCTGTGGCCCTGCTTCTCTCCGTTGAGCGCATGAACGCTGCTCCCTCCGCACGACCACCGCGATTGGCTGGCGATGACTCGAGGCGAATCATTGAGCTCGCCCGGTAAGCCTACGCAACCCGGCGGGCTCCGCCCTAAGTGCAGGCCGCAGAGGGCCTCCTACGCAGCCTTGGCTGACTCTTGCTGCATGGCGGGGAGCGGGCAGTAATTCTCCCTACCTCCCTGATTCGGCTCCAGCGCAGCGCCTCACAGGGCGGCAGAGACCCCCAAAACAGGCTGGGCACAAAGAAAGGACAACGAGGGGAAACCACAACGCCCCGAGGCCTGAAATCACGGCAGTGGCTGTCCTCCCCTTCCCCACTGCCGACACCTCAGTCACTTTGTCAGGAAATTTTTGAGGTGAAGGATACAACAGGGCCCTTTCCACTACCAGGAGAGACAGAGCAGAGGCGGCCAAGATTGCTGAGGGAAGTGGGAGGCCATGCATCAATTGCCATTAGTCCAGATCGAGCGGTGCGGTGGCCTATGAGATTCCCCGGGGAGGCTCCACAACCGTGGCCCCGCCGGTGGGTCTGAATACCCCGTGACATAAGGGATAGCTTGCATAAGGAACCGGAGCATAGGACACAGACGCTTCTCCCAGCACCCTCACCATCAGACTCAGGCGTCTACGCTTGGACGCTGTACAGATTCATTGAGGGCGCTGCTGCTGCCGCCATGGCCACCACGAAGGGTGCCAAACAGGCCCATGTGCTGAAGCTAGCGAAAATCGCCAACTCTAAAGCTGATGCTGCAGAGGAAAGAAGCATTGAGCATGAGGCCAAGCAACAAGTCGACGATGCAGCCCCTACTTTGCTCGATGTAATAGCAGCCATACAAGGGATTCGATCCGCGCTGGAGCAAAAAATCGACACGGTGACGACCGAGGTCACCCTCATGCGTGCTGACCTGCGCAATCTGGGAGACCGGGTCAAGGCGACGGAAGAGTCCGTCTCAATGCTCCAAAATTCCACGAAAACACTTGAAAACTCGGTTAAACGGTTGCAAGCGCAAACTTTGGAATTGGAGGTTAAACTGGAAGACTACGAAGCGCGCACGAAGGAACAATGTCCGCATTTTGGGGGTTCCCGAAAAAGCGGAGGGGCAGGCCACAGACCTTTTTGTTGAAGATCTGATTCAGACCCATCTCCAGCCCCGAGCCTTGTCGCAATATTTCTCAGTGGAGCGAGCCCATAGAGTGCCGGGAGGCCCTCCGAAGCCGTGCGCCCGTCCGCGTTCCATCCTAGCGAGGATATTTAATTTCCGTGACAGAGACATTATCCTTCCAACGGCGCGCACTGCCCCCCCACTCAAGTTTGAAAATTCAACGACTACTTTCTTTCTGGACTTTACACTAAAAGTACAGAAAATGCGTAGGTCATTTCTTGAGGTTAAAAAGGCACTCCGCAATGAGAACATGAAGTACGCAATGCTTTTTCCGGCCAAGCTCCGGGTGCAGGCGGAGGGGAAGACTCTGTTTTTTCAGACTCCAGAGGAAAACTGGGACTGGCTGGACGGTTGGAAATCCTCCGACGCTCAGAAGCATAACTCCCCTAGCCGTTTACCCAGATATGATAGACGTCAAGAAAGGTCCAACCGTGAGGAAGGCGTTTGACCGTTGAAGATAACGTCGCCAGACGGCCGTCTGACAAATTTTCCACGGACTATGGAACTGAACTGAGCATCGTTGGGGTGGCAAGAGAAGACCTGCCCGGTTCATAAATGGGTGACTATGCTATGTAACAGACTCGGGGTGTTTAAATGTAGGGACACGCCGGTAGTGTTCGGGTCTCGTGATCTAGCCCTAGGGGTTGTTCTGGGAGACAGGACTGTTTATAGATGCCATTTATGTTATTCTGCTGTAAAAATTGATAGTTAATAGTATGTTTCACTGTGGTCTCGAATAGCTGAGCATATGGGGGGACCTGGGCTCTCGAGTTGGGAAGTTCCGGCTGTGTAGCGTCTCCCCTTCATTAAGTACACTGGTTTAGGGTACACAGGCACTCTGCAAAATTGGGGGGTGGGCAGTTCTACGTCCACGTTGCAGGGAGGCAGGGTGGGGGCGGGATCCGGGGTGTTCTGCAAGGGTTAGTTATAATTTGAGTTTGTTTGTTAGATGCAGCTCTGTAAGTGGTGCTTTGCTGAGTACATTTATAATTTACAAAATGGCAGGTCATGACTCTTCTTGGTGTGGGTTGGAATGGTCTAACACGTGGTCACTGGGTGGGGGTGGCAATGTTGATCTGCGTCCTGGCGTTTCAAGGGCCCCCTATGTAGGATGGCCCCTTGTTTTGAGTCTCAATGGGGGATGAGCATGATAAAGCTCCGTCTAAGAGCCGTTTTACACTACTCTCTTGGAATGTAAATGGCCTAGGGGATCGAATTAAACGGGGAATTGTGTTGCAATATCTGAAAAGGCATGCCCCGGATGTGGTATTACTCCAGGAAACTCATATTCAAGGTTCCTCATACTGTGCACTCAATAGGTGGGGCTATAAACTAGTGGCTCATTCGGGATACGCTAGAGGGGTAGGTATCCTCATGCGCACCAACTTCCCCTTTCAAATCCAAACGATTGCAAACGACCCCCTGGGAAGATTTGTCACAGTCTCGGGCCAGTGGGAGGGTAGATCCCTTAACGTGACCTCCCTGTATGTGCCACCTAGGCTCCATTCCATGTCCTTGACCGATCTAGGCTCCCATATATTGAATCTACCTGAAGGTGACCTACTATTGGGGGGTGACTGTAACGCAGCCCTCGATGGAGACCTGGATCGACGGCCGCCTCGGCAGGGGGAGTCATCCGGGAAGCTGCTGATGGACTTCCTAGGGGCCCTGGGCTTGATTGACGTCTGGAGGGTGTGTAACCCAGGGGTTCGACAATACACTTTCCTCTCTGGGGTCCATGGTAGTATGTCCTGCATTGAATATATGTTTTCCAAGGCCACCCAACTCCCCTAGTTTGGTGAGATCTCCTTTCTCCCCAGGGGCATCTCGGATCATTCCCCACTACTGGTGTGCTATGGTGACTCCTCTCCCCCCACACGACACGAAATGGTACTCAATCCTTGGTATCTCAAGGTTCCAGCTATTAGAGACAAACTGATAGAGACTACAAACAATTATTTTACTGAGAATGATGGTTCGGTTGACTCCGACGTGGTACTCTGGGAAGCATACAAGACGGTAGTCAGGGGTAGCGGGGTAGCAGCAGTGGTGGGTCATAAGAAAGAGCAGCAGAGGCGACTTGAGGAGGTGGAGGGAGAGATCGCCCTTCTTGAGCGCAGCCTCGTGACATCAGGCGCTCCAGCTGACACACATAAATTATGCATGAAACAAACCGAGTATAGGAACATTGCAGAGGACGCAGCTAAGGCCCAATATCGGGCCACTCAACACCGGGTTTACGATATTGGCGACAAGGCTAGTAAATTGTTAGCCTGGTTGGACAAACGCGAAATAGCAAACCGGTGGGTGGCGGAGATCGTCTGCCCAGACGGTACGTGGCAACAAGACAGGTCTGGGATTGCGGATGCGTTCGCAGACCACTTCGAGCGGGTCTATACCTCCACCCTGTCCTCCTCCCGTGCCGATTCGGCAGAACTATTAGCCACTCTGGGACTACCCGTTCTAGAGCCACAGGATGTACAGGACCTAGAAGCAGACCTGGCGACTGAGGAGGTATCCAAGGCGATTGGTACCCTACAATCCGGAAACGCCATGAGTCCTAGTGGCCTCCCAATTGAACTTTACAAATCCAATGCCTCCACGATCGCCCCTTATCGTATACGGATGTACGAGGAGAGTGCGACTGGGGGGGTCCAACCTGAAACACAGAGATTAGCTAATATAGTTGTCATACACAAAAAGGGCAACCCTCCTGAGCGGTGCAGTTCGTACAGGCCGATCTCCCTTCTAGACCCGGAAGTAAAAATACTAGCCAAACTCCTGGCTCACACCTTTCCTTCATAAATTGATCCACCCGGATCAATCCGGATTTATGCCAGCTACAAACACCGCTCTGAACCTTCGACGCCTTTATGGGGTACTAGGTAGGGCGTCCACAATTCAAGAAGAAGCAGTGATTATGTCATTAGACGCCAAAATGGCATTCGACATGATCGAACGGCCCTTTTTATTCACCGCACTCGAAAGGAACGGATTCGGTCCTAAGTTTTTATCTTGGGTGCAACTCCTTTACTCGGAATCGCTGGCACGTGTCATAGTGAATGGGGGCCGATCAGCAGCATTTGTATTACAGAAGGGGACGAGGCAGGGGTGCCCCCTTTCTCCCTTGCTCTTTGCCCTGGCCCTGGAGCCCCTAGCGATCTGGATCAGGGGGGATCCCCTAATTAGAGGCCTCAATTGGACGGCAGATTGGAAGGACAAAATCTCCCTCTACGCTGACGATATTTTGCTCTATTTAGCCAGGCCCAGGTTTTCCATCCATCGCGTTTTGCATATATTTACACTATTCCGGAAATACTCGGGTTATACTATTAACTGGTATAAAGCCCTGGTCTACGTCCTCAGTGGGGGATGCCCAGTCCTACTGACTTGCTGTGAGGCCAAAATAGTCACCGAGGGTTTCCTATACCAAAGGTATATATGTTACTGTCATTCACACGATATTCCATGACCGCAATCTCGCGCCTCCTCTGCGTCGCTTTCGCGCTGATGTGCAGCATTGGAAAACACTGCCCCTCACTCTGCTCGGCAGAGCCGCTCTTTATAAAATGATGGCCCTTCCCTGATTTCTGTATGCCCTACAAAATACACCTTATTTGGTTCCTCCACAATATTTTAACGCCATTGAGTCTGAGGTACGCGCCCTGCTATGGAATAACGGTACCCCCCGAATAGCTTTGGCGATTAAAAGCTATTATTGGGCCTCACAGCTAGTGGTTCTCAACCACTGGGTGCACCGCCCTAGTACGGACCCTGCGTATAGAATGGATAGGCACAACATGCTCCCCGGTAATTATCCTAGGGCCCTCTACGGAGGGAAGAAACATACACCATCACACACTTTAACCTCCACCACAATTGCTATATGGCAGACAGCAACGGCCGCTCTGGGGTGGAAAGATAAAATAACACAAGTCATCCCGCTGCTCAACGCACACCAGTTAGGCGTACTATCGCAACAACCGGGATTTTATAACTGGGAATTAATAGGCCTTTCAAAGGTTGGCGATTGGTGGTCAGGAGGTAAGGCGACCCCGTTTAGTGACCTTCAGCGAGATTATCAATTGCACACCGGGGAAACTTTCCGATACCTTCAGGCCCGAAGCGTATTACAAAAAGCAATACCCAAGGGTACCGACCTGCCAGTCTCTTCCCCGTTGGAGGATAGACTTATAGATGATTATCTACAGGAAAAAGCCATCTCACTGACATACCGTAAAATACTTAATAACATGCCGGATCCCCTAGAGAAACTTCGCACTAAATGGGTGGGCGATGTCGGGGATATAGATGGCGAAGAATGGCAGGAGGCCTTGGCCTCTCCTCGGGAGGTGGCTATTCGATCCTGCTTTAAACTTATCCAACTTAAACTACTACACAGAGCCTACTATACTAGTTCAGTTCGGGTTAAATGGGTGTACGGAGCTCCCTCTCTTGCCCCAGAGGGTGTGGTCTAAATGGTACCCACCTTCACCAGTGGTGGGAATGCCCAGTTCTTCAGGCGTACTGGGGGGAGGTCACGTCAGCGCTGTCTTTTGTCTGTGATAAACCTATCGAAGTCTCACCCCGCCTATGTCTGCTTAATATCTGGGAGGCTACCAACTTGTCCAGAACCGAGAGGTTGTGGGTATCCCTGGGATGTATGGTTGCAAAACGCAATATAGCCAGAACATGGAAAGGATTGACAAAACTAAAGTTCTCGGATTGGGAATCCGACATGGTTGGTGCATGCAGGCAGAGAGAGTGATTTACGAAGGTAGAGGATGCCCACAGAAACGGACTAAAATTTGGGAGCCCTGGAATGTAAGTAGAGGTATGATATGTACCACCTTTGATGATGCTCCCCCAGGAGCAGCCGACCAGGATGTTGAGTAATGTCTTACTAGTAACAATATGTATGGATTATCTGACCATTTTATTGTTCCGTTGGCTAACCACGATAATTGCTGTACTAAAGCCATGAGAATGTTGTAAAATAACCGATGATCGCACTGCACTGCACTTTATTAATATTTGTCAATGCTGCTTTTGTTTTTTGTTTATCTAATAAAAAGATTAAAAAAAAAAAAAATGCAATGTCTGTAGAAAAAAGGAAGGATCCAAGCACGGTAGGATTGAACACTAGATATGCCCCGTAGATTATCAGGGTCCACTTTATGCACACCCGGGATTTTATTTCCTGTCCAGTGGTACTTATTCAAATGTTCATAATGGCACAGATGATGTTGCTTTAGGAATGGTGCTCCCTTTAGGTGTGCCTTGTAAATATGGTAAACCAAACATACGGTGGGTAAAAAGGATGTTGACAGCTGAATTCTGTGATGGAGTGACAGATCTGGAAGTTAATAACTATAGTAATGGTATCACCTTTGGATATATTCTCTCTTCTATTATTACCTTTGGTGGTACTGCCATGGCTAGAGGTGAAAGGGCTAGAGAATATTTTGGATGTACGTTACAGATACTGTCGAATTCCACAGTGGCAGCCCTGCGTGACATCACCACCCAATTGGAAAGCATGCGAATATATTCTGAGCAATCCAGATATGCAGTTGATTTCATCTTAGCTAAGAGTGGTGGTGTGTGCGCAGTAGTAGGAGACCAGTGTGTAGTCGGGATAACTAATATGGAAAAAAATATTACCCAACACATTCTAGACATCCTAGAAAATGTAAAAGGAATGGAGAGTGGCAATTGGAGTTGGTCATTGTTCGGTGGGTGGGGTTGGATCCTTGAAAAGGTGATCTATTTCATTGTGATTTTGATCTCTTGCTGTGTTTTGGTTCAGTGTCTTCCCTTATGCTGTTCATACTGCACCACTTTTCTCTTTCTTAAAAGAATATCAGTTCATGATACTAACGCAACCATAATGCTCCAGAAAGAGCTTGATGATCTTATGCAGATAGACGAGGGTATTTTTGAAACCTCTTCCCTCCTTACCGTTTCCCCCCCGGATGCTGAAGCTATGGAATGCTCTTAAATGTATTCATGATTTGCTGAATAATATGCCAAAATGGCTTAGATTATGCTAAAAGGAGGGTCTGTTGGAATAAAAATTATGTTTTTATATTGTTTTATATAAGTTAGCCTTCGCTGCGCCATTTTGTGTAACAGGCGCCATTTTGTATCATGTTCGAAACTAATTCTTCGCCATTTCTGAGAAATGGCCTCCTCTAGGTTATGTTTCTTTGGAACTGAGTTTCGACACACTAATCAATGCACTGTTCTTATTAGCACATACCTTTCTTCTGAGGTGTAAGCCTTCTCCCACTTTTCTAGTGGCGGGCACCGGCAGAGTAACCTTGAAAGATAGATAATGTGTGCCCGGCCTCAGAATCTAAACTTACTCCTTTGTAATTTAGTGTCCAGCTGCATCTCTCTGGAAAATTTCATGATGGCCGTGTTTATTTTGGGTCTGAAAATGTACATAATGTATCGTTATGCTTGCTGATGTCAGTCCCTCTGCAGCACTCCTTAGCGGCTGGGCAGATTGGGCTCCGCTCTGAGTGTACTTTGAATAAACGATTATTGGTTTGTATTCTCTACTGTTTGTCCGACTCTTCGTTTTAGTGGAAGGCTGAGAGGTGGTTATTAGTGACCCGAGTGACCCGATTTGGGCCATTTCCTTCAGTGGGGCTCCAAAGAGCTCTAAAGAGTCTAGCAGTGTATAACAAGGAAAACAGCCTGCAAATTAATGAGAATAAGACAAAGATAATAATCTTTGGCAAATATCCTCACAAAAAGCAAGCATCATGGTTGCTGGGCGACCACAGAATCAGGACAGCCACTTCCTACAACTACTTGGGGATATGGTTAACAGAGAGGCCAACAGCAGCTAAACACATAAAAGAGCTAACTCCGATAATCCACAGAATAATTCTCTCACTTCGACGTTTGAGCCAACGCCTAGCAAGTCCATCCGCAGAGCCCATGTTGACAGTTCTCAGGGCAAAATTAATTCCAGCAATTACTTATAGCCACTTAGCCTTCCCAGGTGCACTAGAAAAATCCATCACTGCAGCCCAGGTAAAAGCTTACAAGATCGTGCTACAGGTGCCCAGACATGCAAGGTACACCAGGTTAAGGTTGGAAATAGGACTAAATAGACCGGATTTGATACTACAGGGGGGTTTAATAAAAAATTACACCAGTGTCCTTAAAGCCCCCAAAACTACTCTCAAACACTTTCTGAAAAATATTTTCAGGGCAGGGGGATCCCCATGGCACTCTAAGCTGGACCAAGCAACACTCTCACTGAAAATAGAGGCAGAGAGTATGCCCTTACATGAAATTCCAAACACTGCCTGGGCCGCCAAGTCCAGACTATCTCGTTTGCACTGGATCGTTCCTCACTCTGGTGATAGAGCGAAATGTTCTTGAGAATTGTAGGGGTGCATCATAATCACTGATAGTCCGCACCCGCATGTACTTAGACATATATTCATATATATTCAGTTGTATATCCATGCATGTTTAGTAAAGAATGAATAGTTCACTGAGATAAAGTGAATCAGCAGTATAATTGTGTTATGATAATCATGTAATGTAATGCTTATTGAATTGTGTGAACATAATGCATAGAGAAATTAGTTCGGGTGTAATTCAATTGCAGTAGTTTAAACGTGCACCATATTAAAGTTGCACATGTAATTCATTGTTTGCATATGAATTGTAATGAAAATGCTTATAGGGAAAAGTAAGATGTGTGTTCAAAAGTTATATGTAAAGGCCTGACTACATATATGCTTAGGAAAGGCCTGGTTTATTCTTATGTTAGCTTATTTTGTAGGCAGAGAAAAGTTTCCCTTGGTAAGGCTCTCTGGGCACAAACGGTAGATTTAATTTGCACAGTAGAAGGTTTCTGTTGAACGTATCTTTGTTGCAGGTGCAAGGACACATGTCTCGTTAGTAAAGACTAACTCTTTGTTTTCAAAAGTTAGAGAGATGGGAGGCATGGTACGGGAGTGAAATGGAATTTAGGGATGATACTTTCAGCGGAGAAGGTGCCTGGGACTCAAGGTCATCGCAACCGTCCAGGATGAAGTAACCGTTTCGATGGAAAAGTACAAGAAAGAAGACCTGGCCAAGGAGGCGTGACAAAGGCGTGTACAATTGTATTGGGGTTTTGTATTAGGGATAGTGCCCTGAGGGAGGAGGCCAGAGAAGAGGTAGGGGAGACCAGAGAGAAGGACAGAGCTGAGCTTAGGTATTGTGTGATTGCACTTCTTAGGAAGTCTTCACAGCTGACACCTTTTATTCACTCTTGCCTGGGAAAATCGTTATGCAGGGATGTCACTAAGTGTTAGTGTAGGGACAGCAATTGATTTAAAGCTTGCTTAGATAAATGAAGAGTAACGTAGAAATTGGAGCAATCATAGCTTGGTTGATCCTTCTAGAACTATCTATTCTCTTTATCCTGAGTCGGATGAGACTCCTGCGTAGGTTATTATTTGTATTAGTGCCCATCTATTTCTTTAACCTCGTGTTGAGGTGCTTGCACGTTCAGTTATTTTTGGCGATAATAAATTCTTAAACTTGAATTCGGAGTCAGTGGTCCTTTCAGACAAAATGAATGCTGTTATATAACCAGATGAGATTCTCTCCTTTACACTATTCAACAGGTAAAAAGATCTTGGCGACCAGAAGGTTCTTATAGATAATTAGATAAGAATCGGCGTTATCACTGGTACAATTCCTTTACACTGGCACTTGACAATTCGTATATCCCTGGGAAAGCTCAACCTCACATGCGAGACCCACTCTCAGCCCAAGCTAGAAGGAAAATCCTGTTTCTGCGCCTCGTCGCCGTCAAGATCCTGGAGTTCAACTCAACATGGGCGCGAAAAAACAACGCAGTCTCCTGCCGGCTGTGTAATTACCATAGGGAATCCTGGTTACATCTGCTATGCTGCTGCCTCATGCTGGCCAGGGATCGCCATAATTTGCTACGCACTGGCCTAAGGGAGAAGAGCTTTAGAACCTGCAGGGACGCTTCGGATTGGTGCTTCTCAGAAACTACTACCTGCTTACTTGCAAGAGCAGGCAAGTTTATTCATCAAATCAGAATCGCACTTGACTTCCAGCAACAGGCAGCAGATCTCAGGGACGCAGTTAATTAGCACTTAACCCAGCTGGCACCCTAGCTTTGACGGACGCTTTTCAACCCAGAGGCTCCCTCACATGGACAATCGGATCATAAAGACTGAGTGGGGCCCAGTAGGAAGCACAACAAGAACTTCTATTAAAGACAACCTATGAACCTACCAGGACTAAGCAAAAACTGTCGCGAACTACCATTATAAAGTAGTTGATCTCACATTATTATTCATTTTTAAATCTGCAGTCTCAAAAGGACACAAAGTAGAAACCAGAACACATGCAGGCATGGTGCATTTTTATTTGATTGCTGGGAAGCTCTACGGGGGATGGGTTTCTAATGTGTTTTATACTGTAAAGATGTTAAGTAATCGTACAGTTAATAAAGAAATAAAGCCTCAAACGTTAAGCGAACCTTCATTTTAGATGCCTAGTATCAATTATTGGCAGTGCTATTAGTCCGTTCATCCCTCACCTCACTGTTAAAAGACAGTGCTGTCACTGCCTGGTGACCACACTCACTATCACATCTGGTAGGGAGATTTGGTGGTGAAGCTGATGTCCCTGAAGTAAGTGTGATAGTATACTTCCAGAGTAAGATTACACAAACTGTTTTTAGAACAGATCTAATTTCTTCATTTGAAAATTGAAGGTGTCAAACCAGTGAAATCAGAAGATCTTACCTAGGTCACATAAAAGACCCTGCCAGTTTGGGGTACATCGGCAAGTGTAGTTGCTGATTCCATCGATGCAAATTCCACTGTGTGCACAAAGTACACCTTTACAATCGTCAATGTCTACAAAAGAAGTATGGAAACAGAGAATAATATAAATGGATGCTTAATATATGCATGACTCATGATTCCAAGATGAGCTGTCTCATACTACGGGAAGTTGTAACAGAATGCCCTTCATAGCAGTGAGCAGGGTCGCCAAACCCAGCTAATGACTTGACAACTGGCTTTCATTTCCTGCACACTAGTTGTACTTTCCTCAGAACCTTCTTCCTACCAGCCACCTATCAGCCATGACAGATCTGAAAGGTGACAGGGACATTAACCATTATCTGGCTGGACATACATATCTCATTAGTATCACAAGGGTGAAGCAGTAATTCTCATACATGGAGTGTCAGCTCTTTATTTTGAATGTGACCCCACAGGTAAGACCTCTACTATGCTGCATGATAAACTCATAACAACATGTGGTATTATTTTCTGAAAACAGTAGAAAAACATGTTCAATAATCAGGCACTGTTGCATGACAAATAGCACATTCACATTCCCTTTTATAAATTATGTCAGTAAAAGGCAGGATAGAACCTAGGAAAATGTTAGAAACAATTGGAAGATGCAAGCAATTTGGGCCCAGAAACCAGCCAGCAAAATCAAGTCACTTGGACTTTATTTGGTGTCAATATAAACACTAATATCTTATATGACTATCTTTGTTCCCTGTAGCACCTCAGCAGTACCACTTCCATGTTTAATGTAGTGTAGGTGTTGTTATATGGCCATTAGGGTCATTGTCGACATTGCTAAGTTAGCATGAGCTTTGCTGCCATGATACTGGTTTTGCGCACATTACTACATGACTTTATTTTTGCAAGACTCTGTTTGTGCCTTTCACATGACAACTATCTGCTTTTCGCGTTCTCTGCTGAGTTCCTGGAGTTTAGTCTGAACACGATGTACAAGGTCGATAAACAATGCTCTTTGTTATTCTGTTCTGGTCAATCCCTAGCACCTGGACATAACATGCTAAACACAGCTGCAATCTAGGAGACTTGTGCTTTGATATTACGGGGATGCATGTTGTTTTAACACACACTTGGAGAGAGCCTTTTCCATGGAGAAGAGCTACGCTGTTCCTATGATGTAAACCTTGCATCTAGGCTTTATGGGGTTTGCTGACAAAGCCCAGAGATCTTCCTTTTTATAATAAACTTCTTCCAGTCAAGGGGAGGGTGGTTAGGCCTTATAGTACTTTTTCCACTGTCTTTATATAATGACTTCCCCCTTTGTACTCTATGGAATTGTAACAATGCTAATTGTTTTGAGTTTATGCATTTTGCTGTTGGTAGTGGCTTGTATACTGTATTGTAGAGCACGATAGTTACAATAAATATTTTGAACTATTACAGTGACTCTGCCAAATCTTGTTGTGGACAAGTATGAGTGAGCGAGCGAAAGGGTATGTCTTGCTACTGCGATTCCTGAGAGAGTTGGGAGTGTTGTGTTCTGGGTTGTCTAATCATTTGTAGCTCTGTGATTTTTGGAGGAGAACGAATGAGACACTATAGCTAGTCGGTTTTGGGATTTTGGGCACTAAGGTGGTAGGTTGGTACACCCCTATACACCGAGGTCCCATTTTCCTGCGCATAGTTCTGTGTAGGTGCAGAATCCCCGCAACATGGCGCCGCCAACGTTTGGTCTGGTTCTTATCTGCAAGACTCTTGAGTAGTGCTTGTGCTTGTCCACAATCCCCTCACATCTGTTTCCGGAGACAGTTGTGATGGTGTAGCCTCCTATATTGTGATATATTATAGGTTTTTCAAGCTTGAATTTTAAAAGGTCTTTCTTTTCTTTTAGCCCTTTGTTGCGCTGCCACGCTTAGGTTGTTCTTCTCTTATTCATTATGTCTGTTGACATAACACCACCTAACCGCACACCGCTCAGGGCTTACTTAACTCAGTACGGAGTGCCTGATGCAGGTGTTGACATTATCTTTGTCGTAGAGGCGGATCCTGCTTTCCGCTTTGAGGTATTTTACTCTTGGGTTACCTTCCCGGCAGTCGATGGAACTGACAATTTGTTTCACGAATATACTGCCACCGCGCTTCCGCGGGTATATAGTCCGTATAGAACTCTTGAGATTCCGCTCACGGCTTGGCAACACCAAATTTGGTTTAATGGCGCCCTTTCTCACCCAATAACGCAGGTCCGTTTAGGCCCTTTATCAATAGAAGGGGCCACGTGGCCCGTTTTGGCTGGGTATACCCGTCACCCCGATACGCTACAACTGCGACGCTTGCTGAGCTTCGCTTGTTGCATACTTCTTTGATACTGCGTACATCGAGCTGTCATACAGTTCATGTCGCGCAACTTTCAGGTGGGACCACCTGGCGTTGCAGCGCAACCGGCTGGACCTGGTGGTATAACCATCAGTCCCCTTATTGTTAATTCTGTAATGGGCAATCGTCCACAAAATAAGGATGAGTTACCTTATTGGCTTGCTGAGAAATTTGGACAAATCGAAGCTGTTTTTCCGAATACCACTCCTGTAGAGAAACACAGGATCTTAACAATAAGTTTGCCTAAAGACTTAATTCCCGAATTGGCTGATTGTAACACCTGGGGCAAGGTGTTTGCAGGGGTATATTCAAATTGCTTCGGTACTCCCTTCATGACCATCCTCCCTTCCGTGATCAAACGTGTTCAAGATGAACATGGAGCCGAAGCGGCTCTGGAATTAGGGATGAGACTGGTGGGGGTGTTCGACGTGGTTGCTGATATGATCCTTGCTAATGTTAAGGGTGATGCAGTGAGCTTACAAGTGGCTAACCGCTTGGAGGCTGTAGCAGACGCAGATAAGCCACGCAAATTGCCAAAGATTACTGCAAAGGCTTATCAAACTATTGGCCGCAATAGTCTAGGAATTAAGCCTTTTACTCAAACGCAAACGCAATCACAAACACAAAAGGCCCAACCTGATAAAGACGGGCGCCCGTTCTTTCCTAAAAAGAACTGGAAAAATAAGAAACAGGGGCAGCAACAGCAGAAGCAAGGTTCGCGTGCTGGTTCACCGACACCTGGGTCTTCTGAGCGTACTTATGATGTGCGCGACCGCGCGAAAATTAAATCTCCTGATAGATTTCAAGTCCCTGATCAGCACTCTCCTCGTTCTTTACAGGACACATCGGACTCTCAATTCGGTGGAGGGGAGCGCCAGGATCGTGGCAAAGGTCCAACTGCTCAACAGGGACGGGATCAACCTGGACAGTTTGACACTAAAGCCAAACAAGAGGACCTGCCTCGTTTTAGACCACCGTATCAGAAGAAAACAGTTGCTGCTTTAACAGCAAGATATACCTCAGATGGTGAGAACGCGACTCCTGGACTGGACATGGGCGGTGACTCTGCTCGACAGCGCAGCGGAAGTTACCATAGTGCGGGAGGCACTGCGTCCCTGTCTGGAGGCGACAGCAACTGATACATTCATAACTGTGGAAACAGCAGATACCCGGGTTGCACCCCTGGAATAGGCTGTATGAGATTATTTTCCAAATTGAAGGTGATGTACAACGTCCAATCAGGGCAGTTTCTGGGAAAATCTAACCTCCTCGTACGACATTTTGTTGGCGGAGGCGCATTGGCCACCACCATTTGTGTTAGCCGCTTCTAGAGGGGAGGACGTGATACTTCCGAGTTTTTCGCGTTACGTCCCTGAGGAGCATGCAAAGGCTTTAGCAGCTGAGTGGGCTTTGGCCCTTGCCACAGCGGTGTACCGTAATCAGGTAGGCTGGGATATAGATTCACCGGCACATGAGATACCTTTACGGTCTACGCCACAGCCACAACCGCAATATCCAATCAAACTCGAAGCTAAGGCGCACGTTTGTGATATTCTAACACAGTTAGAGTATCAGGGAGTGATTGAATCATGTACATCACCGATGAATAATCCTCTATTTACCGTATCAAAACCTGATGGTTCATATCGCATTGTGTTGGATTACCGAAATTTGAATAGTCACTGTCGCACTTTTGCAGTGCAAAACACCCACAGCTCTGCGCTGGAGAACAACCTTGTTCGTAAAAAATACAAAACTACACTGGACATATCCAATGGTTTCTACAGTCACAACCTGGCTCCTGAGAGCCGTGACTTGACAGCATTCACCGCCGTCGGAAATCAGAAAAAATTTACACGCTTGCCTATGGGGTATAAGAACAGCCCCGGGGCATTTGCTGCACGTGCTGTGTCTTTGTTACACGACATAGATCCAGATGCGTTCTCATACGTAGATGATATCTATCTCACGGACGATGAACTTAAACCGTATCTTGTCCGAGTCGACCGCATAATTTCTGCGTTCGCCGACTATGGATATAAATTCAATTTTGCAAAGTCACACATCGCTCATTTGGCGGCGCTGTTTTTGGGCTATGAGCTCAATAATGAAGGGAAGGGGTTAGCCCCCCACTTCCTGGAGAAATGTGTACATTTGTAACCCCCTTCTACTCTGAAAAAACTTCAGTCCTTGCTGGGAATGTTTGAATTTTGGGAGGACTTACATTCCCGATTATGCCCAGCGTATCAAGCCGCTTTATGCGTTGATACAACCAACATATTCTTCTGCCAGCTGGCTTCCGGAACATACCTCTATCCTACAATCTTTGCAATCTGACATGCTTGCAACTAACTACTTGTTGACGCGTGACAACACCACGAACCTGGTGATACGTATCATACCTGGGAAGGTGGGTTTTCACTTACTTGACGTTCAATGAGGGGGACACAGTACCTATTGCATACAAATCACATTTGTACACTGCAGCTGAAATGCGTTTTTCCAATGTTGAATTTTTTTTAACCGCGGTCCAAATGCCGATTTTGAAGGAACGCTCACTGGCGCAAGGTAAACGCATTCTTATGGTCACGCCCTTCCCTGCTTTGGAGGCTGTGACTAAGGCAAGTGTACCTAACTCTAAAGCATTACATCCCCGTTGGATACAATGGGCTACGTCTTTGACATCATCTGATGTCACGTTTATCTTTGACCCTGCACTTCAGACACAGGAGTTTTTACAGTATGAACATGTTCATCCTCCTCCGTTGTCCTTGCTTCCTTTACAAGAATACAAATGTATCATTTACACTGATGGCTCGGCTCAACCGGCCACCGGTTCCAAGCACGCTTATTCAGCGGCTTGCGCAATTGTTGCTGGCTCCATTGTCAATGGAGAATTTAAGTCTTTCATCGTGCATACTCAGGCGCTTGGGGACTGTACGGCACAATTGGCGGAGCTGCGAGCTCTTATTCTTGCTCTCGGGTTTGCTGATCCAAATGTGAATACTCTTATTGTGTGCGATTCTTACTACTGTGTTCAATCTTTTAATGACAACTTATTCTTTTGGACTCGAAATGACTATCAAGTCTCTAAAGGTAGCGCAATTAAGCATAAGACGCTTTGGCTTCGAGTGGCAGACCTTAAACAGCATCTGCCCCTCACACATGTTATACATACTCTTGGCCATCAGCGTGTGGGAGCACATGCTCTTGGTAATTCTTTGGCTGACGAAGCGGCCAAATCTGCAGTAGCCACGTGTTCCGTAGCAGCAGTTACAAGGTCCATGACTAAAATAGATAATGATATTCTGGCAGCGGTAGCCGCTACGAGGGAGGGAACTGCTTATCCTCAGGGTTTCCCTTCGAAATACTCTTATCATGTATCTCCCGAACAAGTTTCTTACGCTTCTATTCCATCTGTTGGGGATCGGATGATTCCCAACATGGACCGCAGACTTGCTTTGATCAGAGCCGCACACGAGGGCATGGCTTCTGCACATGCCGGGGTGTCTGCGACAGTCTCGATTTTACAGCAACGATATTGGTGGCGTGGTTTATATAAACAAATCCGTAATTACGTGCTTTCTTGTGACATTTGTCAACAAATCAAACCGTCTACGGTGACACGCCCACCGCAAACACAGCTATGTATTTCCAATCAACCATTTGGCTGTGTATATCTTGATCACTGCGGTCCGTTCTCTTCTGATACTGCATATAAATACATTTTACTTGCGGTTGATTTGTGCACAAGATTCCTTTGGGTTTGGCCACAACGCAGTGCTGATGCTCAAAATGTCATCAGGGATTTGCGTGTCTTTGTCGGGATGTTTGCCTGTGGCACCTTCCATTCGGACCAAGGTCCAGCATTCGCCTCTAAGGCTTACAAGGACGCGATGAAGTCGATGGGGGTGCTGGTGCAGTTTTCGTCTCCATACAGGCCTGAGGGCAATTCAATTGTGGAGCGAATGAACCGTGACTTAAAGCAATCCTTGACAGCTAGAGTCTTAGGTTCTGGCAGGAACTGGCTTGCCCATTTGTATGGTGTTCAACGTGCACTCAATAATCTCCCTAGAAGATCGCTGGGTGGGCGGACCCCATTCGAAATGCTCTTTGGCATCAAAATGTTTGTGCCAGACCTTGATGGTCTAGACGTTGTGGCGGCAGCCGCAACCTTTGACGTAGATAATCATTCTACTGTGTTACAAGATCTACAAAAGACCCGTGACAGCTATGCAACTGAACATTTACCCTCTTCCGATGATGCAGCACTGCTGATTCCGGTTGCCGGCTGGCTTCCTAAGATTGGAGATCTGGTACGAGAAAAGTTGGAGAACAAGAAAGAATTTGGTCCCTCTTATCGTGCACCGGTCCCGGTTCTTGGATTGAAGGGTACTCGTACCGTCATTTTACCACCTTTACCTGGTCGCAAAGACAACAGATACATCTCAGTGGACAATGTCAAGTTACACCGTCTGGCCGATTCTGAATAGTGTCACACCTGCAGTTTCGTGCAACGTTATTTCTTTGAAACCGGTCCCCTCAACCACCACGAATAACAACAGTGTCAGGGAGGCTGAGATGGAAACTGCTGTTGACCTTTCTCCTGTTTTGCCTCCTACCTTTCACTTACAGATGTCAGCGGGAAGATAAGGAGGTCTTTCTAACAGGGGAGGACTGCGATTCGACGGTGGGACATTCCCTAATTTGTAAACACGTTAAATTTCACGGCGCATGTAATGTATCACGCCTAATCTTGCTTGTTTTTTGAAAGGGACTCCAGTACCATCAATAATTCCCGCTTTTACCCTGCTTACTAACGGTAGCTATCTTATTTTGAACAACCAAGACTGCTGTGGTTTACGGGCAGGTGTCCCTTATTTGGTAACTGTTTCACAATGCGTTACTTGTTGTAGCAATGTGCTTTTTCCACCCCGCATGGGAGTGCAGATAGGTCCATTTGGCCTTCCATTCCTACTTTGAAAACAGATTTCAACAAATTAAGCAGGCTAAAAGCCCTTTTGTTCCAACAAGAAGTGGCTCTCACTTCTGCTCGAGAGACCTTCGAGTTACAGGTGGCTAGAACATCTAGTGAGATTCAGTCACTTCTGTATACTAACCTCCCACTCCACTTTGGGGAGCTTATACATCAAATATGTAATGCGTCTGACACTAAAGGCCTTGCACATTTTTTTAAACAAGTGGGAGCAGGCCTTGTGACGTCTTGTCAGACGATATTTGGAGTAATACCGGCTTTTATTCATTCTATTTTTTCCAGCGTCTTCGAAGGATTCCCTTTATTACTAGCGTTAGCTGGTGGAATCCTGCTTCTTCTGCTCCTGCTGCGCAATGGATGCTCATCTTGTGGTACTGCACAGACCAGGCCAATTGCAACTGTACCGTGATCGAATGCAACAAGTTTTTGGATGCCTGCCGTTAGCGACGCTTGGCGTGAGTTATGGATTAACTTTTCGCTTTGCCTACTTTACTTGCGTGCAACCAGTTTTCTACTTTCGACGGTGCCCCTTCTATTGGGCTATGGATTTATGTCCCTCCAATACGTCATGTCCAGTCCCGGATTTTGTCCAGTTGATGGGTCCCTTAGAGGCTCATGACCAGGCTTGTTCTGGGGATGGCTGTATGGCGCCTGCAGCAACACTTGGAGTGTTGGCTCAATGGTACATCTGTGCGGCTGCGCAGAACCTCTTGCATCAGAGTTTCATTGAATATCACACAAGTTGTCCGTTGATGCTTTTGGAAGCATCGGATTACGAGGAGCACGTTTGTTCCTTCAACCTACTTGATTGGATGGCATCCCTTTTTTGTACTAACGATAGAGATGCTCTTCTGGAGGGGATTGCATTCTTAAGTTCACGTACGCTGATGGACTTACCACCATCTTCATTATAACATTTTCCCGGAGACGCCACACCTGGTTTTAAGCCATGAAAAAACATGACAATTTTTTATTTTTCCAATTTGTTTTTTTTCACACGTTTTTGGTCTGCTTGGCTTTTTGAACTTTGTTTTGGTCGTTTGTCTTTGTCCTATGGCCTTACCAGGGGGAGGGTGTTATATGGCCATTAGGGTCATTGTCGACATTGCTAAGTTAGCATGAGCTTTGCTGCCATGATGCTGCTTTTGCGCACGTTACTACATGACTTTATTTTTGCAAGACTCTGTTTGTGCCTTTCATATGAGAACTATCTGCTTTTCGCATTCTCTGCTGAGTTCCTGGAGTTTAGTCTGAACACGATGTGCAAGGTCGATAAACAATGCCCCTTGCTATTCTGTTCTGGTCAGTCCCTAGCACCTAGACATAACATGCTAAACACAGCTGCAATGCTGGAGACTCGTGCTTTGATATTACGGGGATGCATGTTGTTTTAACACACACTTTGAGAGAGCCTTTTCCATGGAGAAGAGCTATGCTGTTCCTATGATGTAAACCTTGCATCTAGGCTTTAAGGTATGGGGTCTGCTGACAAAGCCCAGAGATCTTCCTTTTTATAATAAACTTCTTCCAGTCAAGGGGAGGGTGGTTAGGGCTTATAGTCCTTTTTCCACTGTCTTTATAAAATGACTTCCCCCTTTGTACTCTATGGAATTGTAACAATGCTAATTGTTTTGAGTTTATTCATTTTGCTGTTGGTAGTGGCTTGTATACTTTATTGTAGAGCACGATAGTTAAAATAAATATTTTGAACTATTACAGTGACTCTGCCAAATCTTGTTGTGGACAAGTACGAGTGAGCGAGCGAAAGGGTATGTCTTGCTACCGCGATTCCTGAGAGAGTCGGAAGTGTTGTGTTCTGGGTTGTCTAATCATTTGTAGCTCTGTGATTTTTGGAGGAGAACGAATGAGACACTATAGCTAGTCGGTTTTGGGATTTTGGGCACTAAGTTGGTAGGTTGGTACACCACTATGCACCTAGGTCCCGTTTTCCTGCGCATAGTTCTGTGTAGGTGCAGAGTCCCCGCAACAGTGTTGGACATGCCACCATTGTCTCTACCAAGGTCTGGAGTTGACTGCCATGCATTTAATCTATTATGAGCAGTCCACCATTACATCTGGAGGAGTTAGCTTAAGGAAAGACCTCCATGGAAATGGTGACAGACTTCCAGCAGAAGAACAGCAAAGCATGTTTGACATGCTGAAAGTCACCAAGGGTTTAGTATTGAGAGTATCCTGTGGGCAATGACACTGTACCCCACTTAAGACACGTCATATCCCCAGCCATAAAGTCTGATCGAATCAGAATCTGACTCAAATATATAATTGCAGTATGTACAAAATAGAACCACATAGGAAACATAAGAAATGCTAACTTTTTATGGACATCCGAACAACACCCTGATTGTGTTTTCGTGAAATACCCATTCATATATAGCTGGTCAGTTCCCACCTACAACATTGTTTTTTTTCGCTGAGTGAGAACTGTCATGTCACTTCCCTCTATGCTCTTGTTTGTGCACACTTAGGGCCTGATTCATGAACCTTTGCATGCAACAAAATTGAACCATACATCTAAGAACACTTATGACAGAAGACAGAACCTACGTATTTGGGGAAACGAAAGGTAGGGCAGACTTTCTACAGTCGTGGGCTTTAGGTTAGGGATGGAAATATCAAGACATGGATTTTCTTGGATGAGGCAAGGTGCAGCACAGTGGTAAATAGTGAGAAACTAGTGAACACTCACACAATGATTACTTTACAGGTATCCACAAACATTCCAAATGGCGATAAATACATACACACAGCTCCACATTTTTGGGGAGTATAGATGGAGGGAGTTCTCCAACAGCAAAAAAGAACTGGGAAGAAATGTGAAGCTACCTTTGCACCTTGACTCTGACTGTAATCTAGTGAGTTATACCTCGGTGAAAAATCAGCCAGTTCAGAGCTAACAATGCTCAATGACATTTAAGGCTGATATAGATTTGCATGCAAAGACTCTGAGATATTTAAAACCCCCAAAAAAGAATAACGTATCAGAACCCTTGGCATGTGCATATGACTTGTATAGTTAAACTTTTCTTTGTGAATCAGCCTTACTATCCTGAGCTTGCAACTAAAGTGCTAAGTAGTGACTCAGTTGGATATCAAAAACATACCATATGACTAATTGCATCGTATTCAAGAGCTTTATTAACAGGCAAACTATCTTACATGAAGCAAAAGTAACTTACCTCTGGCAATGATCTTTCTGGTGGATACTCTATCTACCTGCAGATTGCTCACCTGTAGACTAACCCTAGTTGTCAGACAGGATTCAGAAATTTCAACGATCTCATGTCGCAATTTGTGGGCACTGGCTTCGTATTGACGCTGGAAGTGTTGTTAAGTGACATCATCAAAGCTATATTGCAGCAGCCCCGGCACATCATCAGTTTCCATCCATTTTTTCCAAAACTTCAAAATAAACAGACGGACTGGCATTGATAGAGTAGTGCAGTGTCAAAATACAGATTGGGATCTTATTAACATTCTCTATAACACATTCATCAAACGTGAAGGGAGCGGTCGTTGAGGAATCTGCAGGTAGATTGAGTATTCACCGAAAAGATAGTTACTGCAGGTAAGTAACTTTTTCTTTTGATGAATAATTCTTGCAGCAGATTCCTCAACCATACAACAGTTTCACAGCAATACCCTACCCCTGGAGGAGGGTTGATGGATGGTTAGACAAGGATATCCAGCAGAAGATATCTGGGAAAGTGACTGTCCCTAAGCACATCACAATCCAGGCAACATTTTTTTTTTTACAGAGTTTTATATAGCGTGAACTTGACCTGAAGGTATCGGGTATCAGAGCGCTTTACATAGCACCAGTTGCATTACATGAGGACACATTAATTTTTGTTAGGCACGGGGAGATTAAGTGATTTGCCCAGAATCACAGGATGTTCAGCGTCATTGCCGAGACTCGAACCCAGTTCCCCAGATTCAAGGTCGACCGCCCTAGCCGTTAGGCCAACTCCTCTCACCAACATTGATTGGCGATGGTGTGCAAGGGCACCCACATTGCAGCCTTGCATATCTCTGTGATGGGAAGGCTTGTAATGAGTGTAGAAGTGATGGATTTGTCCCTGGTGGAATGGGCTCTTATCCCTGCTGGGAGTCCATCTTGGCCAAAGCTTAGTAGGCCTTGATGCAGAGTATGATCCATCTCAAAGGGGGTCTTTTCTGCACAGCTTTACTTTTTTTGGCACCACAGTACCCGACAAAGAGCTGGTCATCCAGTCATATGTTCTTAGTTCGATCCAGGTAGTAGTAAACACCCTGCATAGGATCCAACCTATGTAAGTGCTCCTCCTCCTTACTGGGATGAAGCAGAGGGTAAATGTTGGAAAGGTGATGGACTGACCCAGGTGGAAAGGAGTCACCACCTTGGGCAGGAAAGCATCCCTAGTTCCAAACACCAATTTGTCAGGCTAAAAGAAAGTGAAAGGGAGACAGTAACTAAGCACTTGTAACTCACTCACCCATCTGGCTGAAGTGATAGCGACTAAAAATACAGTTTAGAGTCAACAGCCTTAAGGGACATGCCTATGGAGTGGCTCAACCAGTCTCTCCATAAGAAAAATCCAAACGAAATTAAGGTCCCACTGGGGCACAACAAATGGGTTCAGAGTATGCATATTAGCCAACCACCTAAGGCAACACATAACTATGGCAGATTCAAAAAGGGATAGCTGATCTTGCAGGCAGAAGAATGGCAAAAATGCAGCCAAACACCTCTTGACAGTGCTTATCGCACAAGCCCTCTGGGTAAGGGAAAGTGCATATTGCAGGACCTTGGCCTGCAAGGGCTCCACTTCATTGCCCACACACAATGCAAGAAAACTGCTCCATATTCCAGAGTAAGTGGATTTTGTAGAGGGGTGACACACTGACAAAATGACCTTCACCAACTTCGGTGGCAGCTGAAAGGAACTCAGATGCCCCACTCAATCTCCAAGCATGTAGGTGGAGGTCTCGAAGATTGGGTTAGAGAACCACCGCCAACCTCCGCCCCCCTCCGCCCCTGACTGGGAGAGAAGGCCTGACCTGCATGGAAGTCACAGCAGGGTACATGTGGAGAAGAGCAGAAGGTCCACATACCACACTTTCCGTGGCCAATTCGGGGCAATGAGAATGACTTGGGCCCAGTCTTGGTGAATCTTCCTCAGAATTCAAGGAATCAAGAGTATGTGGGGAAATGCATAATGCCACTGAAAGCTTTGCCTCAATAGAAATACAGCCCCCAAAAGCTCCCCTCATCAGATATTGGCGGATGCAGAACTGCCGGCAATGAGTATTTTCTGAAAAGGTGAACACCTTCAAATGAGAAGTTCCCCACTGGGTGACGATGTCCTGGACTACATCTGGAAGACACCATTCGCGGTTGGCACAAAAACGCCGTTGACTCTGACATGCAGAGACTGCATTAAGTGATTGGCAGTGAGCCAGATCCCTTGGTGGTGCGCCCAAGAATACAGTCTCAATGCTTCCAAGCAAAAGAGGTAAAACCTACTTCCCCTTGCTAGTTGTCATACCACATCGCTGTCATGTTGTTTGTCAAGATGCTCTATTAAGGCATCATTGTAGGGCAGAAAGAGTTTGGAAGTGAACGTGGCAGGGAGAACCCCTCGAGGAGAAAATTTGTCTTCACATCAATTGATGGTAGCTGCACCTCTAAACCTTCAGCTGCTTGCTTAATCACAGAATGTAGCTAGGGATGTTGTAACAGTCCTCTACCAGTCATTTCCCCAATCATAAAGAGTGAGCGAATCAGAATCTGATCCAAAGAGATCATGAATTTGTTGGCGATATTCTTCATTCTCAATGAGTCTTTGCGCCTCTCTTCTAGACCTTTTCTGGGGAGGAGTCCCCATAGGTGGATGAGGTGGCACCAACGTCTCTGAGTATGGCTCTAGCAGGGGAGAGGCGGTGGCTTTGCCTTCGGCATTGACAATGGAGCTGAAGGTGGTACTGCATAGTTGTGTGTCTGTGTGAAACCTGGGGCACACATTGGTGCTGCAGGTCATGTGACATACGGCATCATCAGCTTAACCATGGAGAGGTCGAATGGCCCATTAGGTCCCAGTGGTGCACCTGAGTGGTTTGAGGCTCTGACAAATATCCCAAACATGTCATTGAGGAATGCGGCTGGGTCTGTAAACAGTGCTGGGAACTCCGGGAAGGATGTCATCTGGACATCCAGCAACTGCGGTGCCGACCGGCCTAGTAGGGAGGGCATCGGCTTCAATGACTATGGCAAGAAAGGTGTTGGCACCAGAGGGATTGCAGACACCGATGCAGATGGAGTCTGCTCCGAGGTTGGTCCAGCTGAGAACCAGGTGCAGACCCATTGGAAGGCATGACAGTTGAACCTATCTTTACCAACTCCGGCTCTGAGAATGACCAACCTTTGGAAGATCAGGGTCGACTAGAGGAATTACATTTTCTTGATCTCGTCTTGTGTTTTCAGTGCTTCTTTCATTTCCCTCCTGAGAAATGCAAGGAGAAAGACCTAGATCAAGGTCCGGATTGTCACTGACTCAGTTTTTGTGTGTTTAAGCCATAAAGAGCTTGGACTCATGCTTCTGGACTGCTTTCTGGTGTATACCAAGGCAAGAGATACAAGAGAGGGAATCATGATCAAACCCCAAGCGCCATAAACAAATGAGGTGTGGGTCTGTGTTTGACATCTGTCCCTCACAATCCCGACAAGGCTTAAAGCCTGAACACTTTGGAGATGATGTAGCACTGCACTTGTAACTTTTCTGTGTGAGGAAAACTCAAGACTCTCAGGAGAGACGAAGCTCAGAATCAGTGTTGAAGGTGCAGAAAAAAGGGAACTGACATAGTTGAGCTGTGGTAGGTGTTATATAGCTTCGGTGACCTCCCCTGATGCCACTTCCAGCGTCGATATAAAGCCAACGTCCCCTACCAGCGAAATGACAGCTTTGAAGTTTCCGGATCCAGTCTGACGCCTTCCAGTGTTCTACAGTTGAGGAATCTGCAGGTAGAAATATCTATCAGAAACAACTTTAAAAGGCATTTTTGTTTAGCCATTTTTTTACTGAAAATAAGCCCAGAAGGCTGAAACACACTCCTCTTTGTTATCAGCTCAAATCACTGTCATAACAGTGCCTACTGTGTTATTTTTATCTGATGGCCTGGGTTATCCTCACAGAAGCATTCAATTAGCTAAGCCCCTATGACAGAAAATAACTCTCATCAGTATTGATACAAAAATAGCTCACTGGCACAGAGCTGGCATCAGTGGCTTTGTGCCCAACTATTCTACCAGTGGGTAACCCCTGGTGCACACAACATTTGGCTTTACCCAGAGTTTCTTAGCAAGAGGCTATGAATTTAAGGCAGAGCCTGTATTGAAACATCTTGAGGTAACCAACACAATATGCACACAGCCTTTACCCTGAGGAGGGGAAATGACTGCCTGCGCCCAAACCTTTTTGAATAGCCAATCCTGCAGCGTCTTCACCATGCACAAAAGGAGTTACCTCCAAGGACAAGCTTATATACAACCCATAACCCCCTTGTACCAACAATAATTCAGTGCTGAATATGACCATAGCTCCTTTTTCATATTTTCTTTTTCAAAACTTTGTTAGGGTTCATGGAGTAATGGGAACAGCACTATAGTTGATGATTTCATCAGCACCTATTCTTTCCTATAAAAAATGATGTTATCACACACATATTCAGGCAGAGGTAAAAAGGATCAGCAAGATCAACATCAGCTCCACCTCCCAAACACCTTACCTATTTCACAAAACCGGCCAGTGTATCCAGGCTTGCAGGAGCAAATGAAATCATTGATTAAATCATTGCAGGTCCCATCATTCCGACATGGCTGGCTCAAACACTCATTAATATCTGTGAACAGAGACAAAATACTTTCTAAGGCTTGTATTACACAGTGAGGGTTCTCCTTTAGTCATGGGTCAGCCAGTAGTTACTGCACAGTTTTTGTGGTGGGTTCTGTCATTCAACACAAGTCTCATAGTCTTCCATTGCACTTCAATAATATAACCAAGTAGCTCTCTTTTTGCAGGTTACTCCACAAGCGTAGCAAAGGCGAGCAGCCAGTGATTACTCCAGAAGGGGGCAGTACTTTTGGAACTCAGAAACAGTAGGGTACAGTACTCACACGCAATAAATCTCAATGTCCTCTCATGGTTGTATATTTGAAAAAACGTCTTCATTTACTCATGGAAAATGTAGCACAGTTAAATGAGAATCAGTAATAGAAACCAAAAGCTGCTTTGAACTTCTGAGCCACAGCAAACATATTTGTAACACTTGCATGTTAATGTGCTTCACTCAATGTAAATTTAAATATTTTGGCCTAACATTATTACACTTTGAGGAAAGGCTCACGCACAGAGCAGACAGGCTTAACTTAAGAAAATATGTAAAGCATTTAGACATAACAGTTAAAACGTCGAAAATACAACAGAATAAAAACCCCACTCTAATTTATAAAAATAAAGAATACTTTAATGAACAAAATAACACAAAAACAACAAAAGTCCAATAAGGGGAACCAGAGATAAAAATGTTTAGGGTATTAATTGAGACTAGCACCAAAAAGAGCAAAGTGCAAGTGCCGCCAACTGGTCACACTAGACCGAGGCAAAGTCAAATGTTAAGGCCACCCTGGTCAATCGTTGGTCAGATACAGGGACTGGGTTTGTCCCTGTCATAGAGTTATATTTTCCACTTAAAAACAGTTCTGGACGTCGACAGGTCGTCAATGGATTTGTCAGCATCGAAAGCAGCAGACTGAAGCCGAAGCAGGGCTCGACGGCCAAGGGTTGCAGGAGGACAGGGTCCCAATGCTGTCTTTGATGAAGGTGGGAAGGCTCTGAGCAGTAGAAGTTCACGATTCGTGGCCAAAATGGCCTTGACAATGATCAAGGGTCATTCACCGTCGGTTCTGGTGAAGTCGTCGGTGGTCGGTCTTTGAAGATTCTCTGGAGTTTTGGATTCCCAGAGCAAGGCTGCAGGTTGAAGCCAGCAAACGGTCAGCGTTGTCAAATGCAGCTTCGATGTTGGCCCCAATGAAGAACATAGATAGAGCTGTAGGAAGTCCAATCCCATCAGCAATGCACACTCAGAGGATCAGCTGGCCGGTACATCCCGGTCTTACGTTGGTTCTCTTGAAAAAGAGTTGCAAAGAGTTTCTAAGTACCCACTTTTAGGGTTAGGCAGGAGGAGTACACCCTGATACCAGTGAAGGGTTCCAGGACCTTAATAACAGAACTTGGGAGTCAGGACTCAATCCAGTGGATGCCACCAGCAGGGTCCAGCATAGGTCCTGGTAAAACTGGTCAGTTGGCTTTGCAGAAAAGTGGGTTTCTTGCAACCTTTGCATCCCTGTAGCTTAACAAGAGGTCAGCCAACTGACAGCTGGAGTCAACTTGTTTGTCCCGGGTACAAATGGGAGCATGTACAGCCCTCAGGATTCTCCTCAGAAGTCTCAACAGCAATTGCAGTAATTGGTCTTCCTTTCACATGTCCAGTCGTACTCTAAAGAAGGAACACATGGGGGTGCCATATTAATGCCTGGCACTAGCCTGTAGGTGGGGTAACTCCCGACCCCTCCCTGTCCAATTAGGAAAAGGTTCCCAGGGGTAACCCTACCGCCTTTTGCAGCAGTTCCTGTGTACTGTACTGCAAATAATCCCGGAGTGCCCCTAAATCCAACATGGCAGAACATTTCTTTTCCTGTGCAGAGCTCTTGCGTCCACTCTAGAGGTGTGGTCAAGGAACTGAACAACTCTCCTCTGTGGTCATTTTAAACTGGTTCTGGAGGCAGCTCCACTCCCACTGTGATTGGAGACTGGCTGGCTAGGAATACAAAAGGGGGGCGGGACCAGGTGTGAGCTACATCAGCTAGTTAAGAGGTAGGCATCCGTTGAAGATGTGCAAGGGGCTGGGCCCAGATCAAAAGCCATCCTGTCAAGGGAAGGCAAACCTCTACCCACACTCAAGGCATTTGTCTCACCTCTGGGAGCTAAATCCCACCTCAAAAAGAAGCAATTTAGAGTTCCTGGGTGACAGTTGAAAGCTCACGTAAATTGGCTATTAGAGACTTTAGGCAAGTTGAAAGGTGAATTTTTCTAAAGTACTTTTTGTAAAATATTTGTTATAAATTTGACTTTACCGATAAATTGGATTTGTAATAAATATTTGGAAAAGTTCTAAAATTACCTTTTTATTTGGTTCCTCGATAGAGATAACCTTAATGAATTTGAATATTAACTCCCAATGCTTGCCCATTGAACAGTTAACCTTGCTACAGTGAAAATAGCTTTAAGGGCATTGCCTCTGTAAGGAACGTTTAAGTTAAGGAGCGTCGCTCCCCTGCCAGCTCCTTCAAAAACGTGAAAAATAAAACAATAGTAAAACAGGTTTAAAACCCATTTTATTATCGTTTTATTTTTCTTCTACGTGACTGTGTGCCGAGTCTTGGGGGAGATGCCAGGGGGGGTGATAGTACTGGAGGGGGGGGGGGGGTAGGGAATGTTATCAGCGCACATGACGCTTTGGCCGGCCATCTCAGGCCGGCCAAAGCGTCATGTTCACTGAAGCTCTCTCCAACCCAATCTTGAAGCTGCTCTCATGCATGACAGCTGCTTCAGGATTGGCCTTAGGGCAGTCTGGGAGCCTGTGTCTGCATGCAGTGGAGAGGAGCAGAAGAGCAAGATGCTGGAGGGCGGAAGGTAAGTTCTTTTTTTATTTATTTTTCTCCGTCCTCCCCCATTCTCCCCAGCCCGCCTCTTTTCCTTGACACACGCCGCTCCTGCATTTACATGCTCTTCACTTAAATGTAATGCACCCTGACTTATGGACTTTTAAGTATACTTAGGGGTGACTTATTAATATTTAAAAGTAGGGTTTAGGCCTGTAAAAAAGGGTATTTCATTTGCAGGTTATGCCTATATAGCCAGGCTAGTGGTGGCAGGCCTGCAGTCATATTTTACATTGTCACTTTAGTGGTAGCACAATATCCACCGGAGTCCACAAGTGACAGTTAATATACAGGCCCTGGGTACACTTGGTAACATATACTAGGACTTATAGGTAGGTTAAATATGCCAATGAGATGCATAATCAATTTCATCATGTTTTAGGGGTCAGAGCACAGGCACTGGGGACTGCCCCTGCCCCTGCACTCTTAAGTGTTGGTGATCGAGGCCCTCCTCCACCCGCAGGTTTCCCTGCGCCTCATCCCTGGTGGTCCAGTGGACCTCTGTCTCCTTCCTCTCACTCTGCTCCTTCACTCGTTTTCACTCGTTTTTCTACCCTTTCTATCTTTCACCTTTCTGCACTTTTCTGCATCTCTGATCTTTTGTGCCTTATTTCTGCTCATTTTCCCTTTCTCTCGCTCTGCTCTTTCACTCGTTTTTCTACCCTCTTTTATCTTTCACCTTTCTGCATCTCTGCTCTTTTGTGCTTTATTTCTGCCTATTTTCCCTTTTTTCTTTATCCCTTATTTCCTCCCTTTACCTTTCCCCGCCGCTGCTGCCCCCGCGGCCCCTCCCCCCCCAGCGCGACCGGCCCAATCCAGCTCCCCTCCTCGCTCCCGCCTCCCAGCTGTCCAGCCCTCCCCGACCCCTACTTAATGGCGGCCACTGCGGGGATAGGGGAGCAAGACCACTGACTCATTGTCAGTGAAATTGCTCTCCCACCCTCGCAGCTCCACCATTAAGTGAGGTGCCCCTGCCCCTGCACTCTTAAGTGTTGGTGATCGAGGCCGTCCTCCACCCGCAGGTTTCCCTGCGCCTCATCCCTGGTGGTCCAGTGGACCTCTGTCTCCTTCCTCTCACTCTGCTCCTTCACTCGTTTTCACTCGTTTTTCTACCCTTTCTATCTTTCACCTTTCTGCACTTTTCTGCATCTCTGCTCTTTTGTGCCTTATTTCTGCTCATTTTCCCTATCTCTCGCTCTGCTCTTTCACTCGTTTTTCTACCCTCTTTTATCTTTTACCTTTCGGTACTTTTCTGCATCTCTGCTCTTTTGTGCCTTATTTCTGCTTATTTTCCCTTTTTTCTTTATCCCTTCTTTCCTCCCTTTACCTTTCCCCGCCGCTGCTGCCCCGCGGCCCCTCCCCCCAGCGCGATCGGCCCAATCCAGCTCCCCTCCCCGCTCCCGCCTCCCAGCTGTCCAGCCCTCCCCGACCCCTACTTAATGGCGGCCACTGCGGGGACAGGCGAGCAAGACCACTGACTCATTGTCAGTGAAATTGCTCTCCCACCCTCGCAGCTCCACCATTAAGTGAGGTGCCCCTGCCCCTGCACTCTTAAGTGTTGGTGATCGAGGCCGTCCTCCACCCGCAGGTTTCCCTGCGCCTCATCCCTGGTGGTCCAGTGGACCTCTGTCTCCTTCCTCTCACTCTGCTCCTTCACTCGTTTTCACTCGTTTTTCTACCCTTTCTATCTTTCACCTTTCTGCACTTTTCTGCATCTCTGCTCTTTTGTGCCTTATTTCTGCTTATTTTCCCTTTTTCTTTATCCCTTCTTTCCTCCCTTTACCTTTCCCCGCCGCTGCTGCCCCCGCGGCCCCTCCCCCCCCAGCGCGACCGGTCCAATCCAGCTCCCCTCCCCGCTACCGCCTCCCAGCTGTCCAGCCCTCCCCGACCCCTACTTAATGGCGGCTGTGCGGCCGCGGGCAGCGGGCGCGGCGCTGGTGCACCGAAGGCGCGTCAAAGGCAAGCCCGTCTGCGCCCATCTGCGACCCGTCCGCGACCAGCGCCAGGAACCCTGGACCTCCGCCCGCCAACGCTACGACCCAGCAGCACTCCACGCACTCAACCCAGGCTGCAACAACAACTGCAAGCTAGCATCACCAGCCGACACCCACGGACCCTTCAGCTGTCACCGCTGCCGGCACACCTGCAGCACCGCCAAGAACACGGATCCAGCACAACCCGCCCACAAGAACACAACCGAACCGAAGACCCTGCAATGCATCCTCCTCAACGTCCGATCCCTCCACAAACACGCCACAGAAATCTGGGACCTCCTCGACAGCACCACCCCGGACGTAGCGTTCTTCACCGAAACCTGGACCAACACCACCTCGGGACCGGACATCGCCATCGCCATCCCCCAAGGATACAAGATCTCCAGGAAGGACCGCCCCACCTGCCCAGGAGGAGGAATCGCCATCGTCCACAAATCCAGCCTCCGCCTGAGCACACTCCCTGACGAGCCCACAGAACTGATGGAACACCTTCACTTCAAGATACTGGCCAGCCCCACCGCCACCCTCCGAGGAACCCTCATCTACCGACCCCCTGGACCCCGCGGACCCTTCGCCAACTCCATCACGGACATTATCTCCCCGCAGGCCATCGCATCCACCAACTACACCCTGCTGGGAGACCTCAACTTCCACCTCGACAACCAACTGGACCCCAACACCACATCCCTCCTGGACAACCTCCACAACATTGGACTCCGCCAGATCGTGACCGAGCCCACGCACTCAGCAGGACACACCCTCGACCCCCTCTTCACTACAGGAAACTCCATCACCTTCAACCACACCACCGAACTCCCATGGACCGACCATCGTTGCGTCCACTTCACCTTCAGAACACCCACCATCCACAGACACCAGCACCTGCTTCCACGAAGAAACTGGACCAAAATCACCGACGACCAGCTCACCTCCTCACTCAACAACTCCACCCCAACCATCGCGGATAAACGACGACCCCAACACCGCAGCCCGAACCCTGCATAGAAGGATCTCGGACAGCACCAACACCATAGCCCCCCTCAAGAAAAACAACAATACCCGCGCCAAGAAAGCCAGATGGTTTACCACCGAACCGAGAGTCCAGGCGCACATGCCGCCGCCTCGAAAAGGCCTGGAGGAACACCAAATCCACAGAAGCCCACAACAACTTCAGAGCCGCCACCAACGCCCACCATCAACTCATCAGAGAAACGAGGAAAAAGCGATTGAAGACAGAATCTCCACCCACGCGCGCAACAGCAAGGAACTCTTCAGCATCATCAAGGAGTTCGCCCAACCCACCAGCGAGTCTACCGACATCCCTCCCTCACAAGACCTCTGCGACAAACTCAGCACCTTTTTCCACCACAAAATCAAGAGCATCTACGACAACTTCGACGAAGACAACCAACACACTGAACCCTCACCAACCACCCCCGACACCCGGAAACCAGCGATTGATGACTGGACAGCCCTCACCACCGAAGACACACTGAAGACAATGAAGTCAATCCACTCAGGGGCCCCCACGGACCCCTGCCCCCACCACATCTTCAACAGAGCCGCCGACACCATCGCACCCATGCTCCGCCACACCATCAACCGCTCCCTGGTGACCGCCTCGTTCCCCGACGACTGGAAACACGCCGAGGTCAACCCCCTCCTAAAGAAACCCTCAGCGGACCCCACCGACCTCAAAAACTACAGACCCATCTCCCTGCTCCCGTTCCCAGCGAAAGTCATCGAGAAAGCCATCAACAGCCAACTCGCCACATTCATTGAAGAACACAACATCCTCGACTCCTCCCAATCCGGCTTCAGAAAAAACCACAGTACGGAAACCGCCCTCCTCGCCGCAACAGACGACATCCGCACCCTACTGGACAAAGGAGAAACAGTAGCCCTCATCCTCCTCGACCTATCAGCGGCGTTCAACACAGTCTCCCACTGCACCCTAATACGCAGACTCTACGACGCAGGAATCCAGGACAAGGCCCTCGACTGGATCTGCTCCTTCCTCTCCGGCAGGACGCAGCGGGTCAGACTCCCCCCTTTCCTCTCGGACCCCACACCTACCACCTGCGGAGTCCCCCAGGGCTCCTCCCTCAGCCCGACGCTCTTCAACGTCTACATGGCACCACTTACCCCCATCGTCAGAACCTACGGACTCAACATCGTGTCATACGCAGACGACACCCAGCTCATCCTCTCCCTATCCAACAAGCCCAACACCGCCAGACGCAACTTTCGAGAAGGCATGGAAGCCGTCGCCAAATGGATGAAAAACAGCTGCCTACAACTAAACACCAACAAAACAGAAGTACTCATCATGGGCCCAAACCCCGACGCCTGGAGCGACACCTGGTGGCCCCCCGCCCTCGGAAACCCGCCAACCCCCACAGACCACGCACGCAACCTGGGTATCATCCTGGACTCCGAGCTCAAAATGGACCGCCAGATCAACTCTGTCTCGTCTTCCTGCTTCCACACCCTCCGCCTCCTTCGTAAGACCTTCAAATGGATCCCCTTCGAACACTGAAAGACAGTCACTCACGCCCTGGTCACCAGCAGACTCGACTACGGCAACGCACTCTACGCCGGAATAAACAAAAACCTCATCCGAAAGCTACAGAACATCCAGAACGCCGCCGCAAGACTGGTCCTCAACCTGCCAAAACACTGCCACATCTCCCAGCACCTGCGCACACTCCACTGGCTCCCCGTCGAGGCGAGAATCACCTTTAAGATGCTCACCCACGCACATAAGGCCCTCCACGGCACCGGACCAGCATACCTGAACAGCCGACTCAAATTCCACGCACCCCAAAGGACCCTCTGATCAGCCCAGCTCTCCTACGCTGTGGTCCCCCGCACCAGAAAGACCAGATCGGGAGGCCGCTCCTTCTCCTTCCTCGCGGCCAAAGCATGGAACGCCCTTCCGCTCCACCTCAGACAGACAACATCGCTCTCCATCTTCGCAAGAAACCTCAAAACCTGGCTCTTCGACAGACCCCCTCCTTGATGGAATGGAACCTGCACCCCCCCCACCCCTAGCGCCTTGAGACCCTTACGGGTGAGTAGTCGCGCTTTAACAAACTCCTGATTGATTGATTGATTGATTGGTTAGCAGAGTCCCAGTGCACAGAGTCACAACAACAGCAGCTTCAGTCCAAAAAAGGGGAGTGATCATGTAAGAAAGGTATTTCCATACATGGCCTCCTCCAGATGAAAGGTGAGGAGTAAGAAAACAAGTTACTTACCTGTAACTTTAGTTCTCCAGTATTGGAATCTTTCATAGATTCACATGCTTGAATCATTTTCTACTGCACATTGTGCTAGGGAGTCTCCACTGAGCTCTGCTCAGTTATTCTTTATTCTATTACTCTTGAGAGTTTTTTCAACTGCTTATCTTCAGACTACTCTACGAATTGGTTTTTCTCTATTCCTCATGGCAGACAAGGAGAAAAAAGGCCTTTTTAGAGCTTGTGCCACCTGCTCTAAGAAGAGGCTTTATGTGGACGACCCTCCTAAGGACTGCATCTACTGCCTGTATCCTGACCACAAAGCCAAGGATTGCAAGGTATGTCGTACCTTTTCCACTAAGACCTTGAGGGATCGTGAGGGACGTCTCCTTACCTGGCTCCAGAAGTTAAAATCCAGGAGAGAGCCGGTCTCTAGTGACGACAGTGATGAGGCCTCATCTGCTTCGTCTTCTAGAAGATCTGTGAAAAGGGGAAGCTCTGACCCTACTTCTTCAGAGGAGCGCCCTCAAAAAGCCTCTAAAAAGACCTCCCATGGGTCTGACAGGCTCAGTCCAACTAAATCTCCTCACCGAGGTGAAAAGGAGAGGAAAGGACTTATAACAGGGGAAAGTGGGGTAAGGAAGTCGAGCTCTGTCCCCGCTTCTTCTCCTCCTGAAGGGAGAAAGGTTTTAAAAAAAACCCTCGTCTGTTCCTCTGGAGGAAAAACAGGCAAAGAAATTGCCACCGTCGACGAAGCAGTCGACGACACCGTCGACGAAGAAACCGTCATCGACATCGTCGACGCCGAGTGATACAGGCCAGTCTCCTCAGCTTTCAACAGTTCCAACGACGGGATCATCGCCAAAAGCTTCTCTGGTGTTGACGACCATGGTTCCATCTCCATCGACGACGGAGGCTATGACGGCAGTAACGACGAAGCTATCGTGACGACGACGAAAACAACGGTGGCGACAATAACAACGACGGCGACGACGGCGGCTACGACGGCGACGGCAATTGTGAGTATTTCCATCACTAGAAAGACAAGCCAAACTGATGTCAATGGCTCGTCTGCTTCTAAAAAGAAGGCCACTTTCAGTTCGCCTCTACAAGTCCCGTCTGGGATCCATTTCGATCTGCATTCCTCTGATACCCCACTGCAGGTTACGAATGCGTCCTCTTCAGGAGCAACTGGACTTACAGTGGCGTCAGGTGGAAGGATCTTTCGAGGACATGATCACGGTAACTTCGCCAATGAGACAAGCCGCGTCATGGTGGATTCACGAGGCGAACATTTCTCAGGGTCTCTCTTTTCTGGTCACCCCAGCTCCTCAGATAATTACAACAGATGCATCTCTAGAAGGTTGGGGATCGGTCTTACAGGACCTCCAAATAAGTGGTCGATGGCAACAGCATCATCGTCGTTTGCACATCAATCTGCTGGAGCTAAGAGCGATTCGCCTAGCCCTACAGGCGTTTCTCCCAAGAATCAAAAATTCATCGGTTCTGATCAGAACAGACAATACCACGGCCATGCATTATGTCAACAAACAGGGCGGCACGAGATCCCGTCTGTTGTCTGTGGAAGCTCAAAGTATCTGGGAATCGGCAATCTTATATGGGGTTTTGCTGAAAGCTGAGCATCTTCCAAGAAATCTCAATGAGTCAGCAGATACACTAAGCAGACTAAAGTCAGTAAGCCACAAGTGGGAGCTGGACCAGAGGACGCTGGACGACATCTTCCGGCTATGGGGCAGACCGTCCATAGATCTGTTTGCGACACCGGAGAACAAGAAATGCCGGTACTTTGCAAGCTATACAAAAAGGGGATGATGGACGGAACGTTTGAGCCAATCAAACACTCACCCCCAGTCAACTGATCTGGGTTTAATCCATCATCATTCTTTAGCTCACTCCACCACCCCAGTTCAGACATGGCCATATGCAAATCAGTCTGACCATGTGCCTCATGGGAACAGTCCAGCCCGAACTGCCAAGCCATGTCTTCCCTGGACCGGAAACAAGCATCCTAGGACCGGTTTCTGGCATTCCAGCCGTCATCAGCCAGGCTTGCTTGAATCCAGTGGCAAAGTGAGCAAGGGACCCACGTCTGGACATACCCCCGCCAACTTAGGGCGAACAAAGCGATACAAAAAGGGGATGATGGACGGAACGTTTGAGCCAATCAAACACTCACCCCGAGTCAACTGATCTGGGTTTAATCCATCATCATTCTTTAGCTCACTCCACCACCCCAGTTCAGACATGGCCATATGCAAATCAGTCTGACCCTGTGCCTCATGGGAACAGTCCAGCCCGAACTGCCAAGCCATGTCTTCCCTGGACCGGAAACAAGCATCCTAGGACCAGTTTCTGGCATTCCAGCCGTCATCAGCCAGGCTTGCTTGAATCCAGTGGCAAAGTGAGCAAGGGACCCACGTCTGGGCATACCCCCGCCAACTTAGGGCGAACAAAGCGATACAAAAGGGGATGATGGACGGAACGTTTGAGCCAATCAAACACTCACCCCCAGTCAACTGATCTGGGTTTAATCCATCATCATTCTTTAGCTCACTCCACCACCCCAGTTCAGACATGGCCATATGCAAATCAGTCTGACCCTGTGCCTCATGGGAACAGTCCAGCCCGAACTGCCAAGCCATGTCTTCCCTGGACCGGAAACAAGCATCCTAGGACCGGTTTCTGGCATTCCAGCCGTCATCAGCCAGGCTTGCTTGAATCCAGTGGCAAAGTGAGCAAGGGACCCACGTCTGGGCATACCCCCGCCAACTTAGGGCGAACAAAGCGATACAAAAAGGGGGTACAAAAAGTCCAGGGAAGACATGGCTTGGCAGTTCGGGCTGGACTGTTCCCATGAGGCACAGGGTCAGACTGATTTGCATATGGCCATGTCTGAACTGGGGTGGTGGAGTGAGCTAAAGAATGATGATGGATTAAACCCAGATCAGTTGACTGGGGGTGAGTGTTTGATTGGCTCAAACGTTCCGTCCATCATCCCCTTTTGTATCGCTTTGGTACTTTGCAAGCTGGCATCACCATCCGGGATCCTGGGGGAGTGCGTTTTCGATGGCATGGTCAAGCACCTTTGTCTACGCTTTTCCCCCATTCCTCTTCTCCCGAGGCTTCTTAGGAAGTTAAAGGCGGAACCCTGCAAAATGATCCTAATAGAACCATCCTGGCCTCGCCAGAACTAGTACACGGAGCTTCTTCTTCTGTCTGTGGAACAACCGATTCCCTTGGATCCTATCCCATCATTGTTGACGATGTCCCAGGGCCAAGTGCTGCATCCGGATCCAAAATCCCTTCAATTATCGGCTTGGCTCCTGAGCACAGAGAGTTTCTCGGCCTGAATCTGTCCACAGAGTGTAGAGAGATCCTTTTCCCAGGCTCGTGCTCAGAGTACGAACAAGACGTACCGAATGAAGTGGAAGCGGTTCTGTCTCTGGTGCCAAAAATCGGGAGTTCACCCTTTCTCTTCCTCGGCCCAAGAGATTTTCCTTACATCCTTTCCTTGACCAAAGCTGGATTAGCTCACGCATCCATCAAAGTTCATCTCGCAGCCATCTCTCGTTTCAGCAGAACTTCTTCAGGCCCTTCTCTATGGTCGGCAAGGATAATAAAACAATTTATAAAGGGGCTTTTTCGGGTTTTTCCTCCGATCAAACCTCCTCCTCCACTCTGGCACCTTAATGTGGTCTTGGCTCAGCTCATGAAACATCCTTTCGAGCCTATCCATAAAGCTGAGTTAAAATTCCTTTCTTGGAAGGTGGCTCTTCTTTTGGCACTAACATCTGCAAGATGGGTTAGCGAATTGCAGGCACTCACTATTCAGGAGCCTTTTCTTCAGTTCAAAAATGATACAGTGGTTCTTCGTACTAACCCCAAATTCATCCCTAAGGTGACTTCGGACTTTCATCTGAATGAACCTCTGGTTCTTAAGACTTTTTTCCCTCAGCCGACTACACCGGCTGAGAAATCACTTCATTCTCTGGACATTCAGCGTTGTTTAAAATTTTATCTCCAAAGGATTAAACACTTCAGAAAGTTACCTCAGCTCTTTGTAGCTTTTAGTGCCCCTCGTAAGGGTTTTCCCCTATCTTAGCAAGGTATTGCATGTTGGATTTCCAGCTCGATCCAGTACTGTCACCAATTGGCTGGGAAACCCCTCCAGGGAAAGGTTCGTGCTCACTCTACGAGGGCAGTCTCTTCCTCTACGGCCCTCTTTGCTGGGGTACCTATCCGGGATATCTGCAGAGCGGCTACCTGGAAGAGCATCCACACGTTTACCAGACATTACTGCTTGGATTCTTCGGCGCGCAGTGATACTGCAGTGGGCCAAGCAGTCCTGAGGAACCTGTTTCATTAGCGGTGAGCTTTCCCTCTCATCCCTCCTTCCTTTTTTTCCCTAAATCCTCGCACATTCTTTGATAAATGTATTGTTTCTGGATATATTATCTGCATATAAACTTTGATGATGCCTTTTGTTTTCTTACTACTTCTTTAAATTTTCTGTAGGATTAAGCTTAATGTAGTCTTGATATTTTACAAAGTCTAAAATTGAGGAAATGGTTTCCTTTTCTATCTTTTTTCTGTACATTATATACGGTTCTTCAAGGCGATAAGAACAAAAAATGTGCTCATACCTGCTAGCTACTCTGATTCAAGCATGTGAATCTATGAAAGTTCCAATACTGGAGTAAGAAAACAAGTTACTTACCTGGAAAAGCCACCTGCGTCAGCATGGACATAGCCTGTAGGGAGGTCTACCAACCTCACTAGGAAGTAGTCACCAGCTGATAAAGACAACTGGTTGATCCTGACCCTGATCATCATATAGCTGTGATAACCTCGCCCCAATCCCATGTTCTGAAGCATTGGTTTAGACCACAAACGTATTGCTGAAATCAGTGCCTTGAGCACAGCTGCTGCACACAGCACCTCCCTCAGGGTATCAAATGCCTTCTGATACTCTTCAGTCCATTAGCCTTCTTTGGCTGCTACTTTCCAGTCAGCTCTGTCAGGGGGGTAACAATGGTGCAATACACCTGACAAATCTTCTGTAGTAACCTGTCAGACCTAGGAACACTCTGATCTGAGTCTGGGCTTTGGGACGTTCCCAAGCCATAATTGTATGGATCTTGGGCCAGAGAGGCTGCACTTGTCTCCTATCAACTTAGTGGCCCAGCAACACTACAGACCCCGCCCAATCTGGCACTTGCTGGCCCTGAAGCACTTCCCTACGTTGGGTCAGGTTTTGCTGCTAGGTGAAGCTAAAGACAGCAATATCATCATCTACATATGCTGCATTAAAGGTCTCCAGCCCAAACGCTGTTCACCAGCCTCTGAAAGGTGGTAGGTGCATTCTTCAACCCAAAGGGCATTACTCTGAATAGAAGTTGAAGTGGCCAACAGGAGTTGAGAATGCTGAACTCTCCTCTGTCAGGGCAATCTGCCAGTACCCCTAAGTGAGCTCAAATATGCTGAGAAACTTCCTGGCCCCTAACAGGTCGATGAGCTCATCAGCTGTGTGAATGGGGAGTGAGTCAGCCTTTGTGACAGCATTTAGTTCTCTGCAGTTCACGCAGAACCTAAGGTATGGGGTCCCCCCTTTCAGGTTGGCCTTGAGCACCAGCACCACGGGGCTGGTCCAGGGACTACTACAAGGCTCAATCACCCCCTGCGGAGAACAATATGAAAACTTGCACCTCAGGTTCTATATGCAGTGATCTTGAACCAACATTGGCGTCTAAGGACCACGGGCCCTGTCAGTTGTGAAATACCTACTGAGGCTATCTATATCTATAGCGCAATCTGTTACTTCTTTTTGGATCAACCAAGATTATATTTCATGTTTCATTTCTCTTACCCTGCCACTAATATGTCAGTAATATGGCAGAGTGAAGAAAACAAGGTAATAGACTACGATATATGTCTAACCTTTTCCTCAAAAACTCTCACATTCAGAGAGAGGAGGCTATTATTGGGACTACAGAAACTTAAATCTGTCACTTCTTATGAGGACAGTGAGGATTCCTTCACCTCATAGGAGAGGTCAAAGGGAGAGGTCGCACCAAGAGTCTCCAGAGGGCCCGCAGGAAAGCCATAAAAAAGACTTACCATGAGTCTTGATAAGGCACTTCTCACAGAGAGAGGCAATTGGAAAAAACCTCCTCAGAGGCAGATCCTACAACTCCCTATTCATCCCTGACACTACATCAGGGAAATCCTCATAACCTGACAATGAGGAGTCTGTAGCTAAACTCCATGCCTGCTATTACTGCCTCGTCTATGATGGCATCGTCTATGACGGTTGTCTACGATGGCCTCATCTACGACGGTCATCTAAGATTGCCTCATCTATGACGGTCTCGTCTACGACGGACTCATCTATGATGAACGTCGACGACGGCCTCATCTACGACGGTCGTCGACGGTGGTCTCATCTACGACGGTCGTCGACGGCCTCATCGACGATGGCCTCACCTACGACGGTCGACGACGACGGCCTCATCTACGACGGTTATCAACAACGGCCTCATCTCTGACAGTCGTCGACGATGGCCTCGTCTGGCGGTCGTCTACGATGGCCTCGTCTGGCAATCGTCTACGATGGCCTCGTCTATGACTGTCATCTATGATGGCCTCGTCTTCGAGGGTTGTCTACGACTGCCTCGTCTATGACAGTCATCGACGATGGTCGTCGATGACAGGCTCATCTATGATAGTTGTCTATGACGGCCTCATCTACGAGGGTCGTCTATGACAGCCTCATCTATGATGGCCTCATCAATGATGGCCTCACCTACGAATGGCCTCACCTACGAATGGCCTCATCTACGATGGCCTCATCTACGATGGCATTGCCTATGACAGCCTCTTCTCGACGACAGCCTCATCTGCAATGGTCATCTACGACGGTTGTCTATGACAGCCTTATCAATGATGGCCTCATGTACGAATGGCCTCATGTACAAATGGCCTCATCTACGATGGCATCGTCTATGGCGGTTGTTTATGACAGCCTCATCTATAACGGTTGTTTATGACGGTCAAACCCTAAAACCCCTTATCTCCCTTGCCCACTACCTACCCCGGAACTCTAAAAACCCTGTACTTTCCTTTACCCCAGCTCCAGCTCTAAACCCTAAAGAACCCTCACCACCCTTTCCGATTGCCTGCCCCAGAGCCGTAAAATACCAGTTTTTTTGGTAGAACTACTTTTATTGCCATTTTTAATAAAACATGCATAACAATACAATAACTGTTACTACTTGCCCCTACTTCTCCCCCCCTTAAGTCCAGTCCCCATAACAGCACGTACAGACACATCTTAATTCGCAAAGTACACTCCACATTTACACATATTAATTTGCAAAGTACATTTCTACTTGTTTTCTTCCCCAGAGTCATCACTCATATCCAAACTTTTAAAGGAATCCAATAAATGATCCCATGCTTGTACCGTTTTAATTGATTCTCTACCTTTCCTTAATTCACTATATAACATGGAGCTCTCATAATCTGACCACTGAATCAGCTCCTCTATCCATTTTCCCCCCTTTGAGGCCTGGGCACCTTTCGATTCATAGCTACCTCCCACCTAGCAATTACCAGAGCCAAGTCAATTAAACCTGTTGTGTTTTTAAGCCCAGCAGGTCTTGGAAATACCCCCAGCAGACAGACCATAGGAGCGCATTCAACAGATCTCTGTGTTACATCATTTATGCAGGATACTACCTCCTTCCAGTATTCCTCTAATAATAAACATGACCACACCATATGCAACATTTACACCCCTTGTTCCCCACACCTAGGGCATGCCACAGCTGTCTGATAAATCTGAGCTATTTTTCCCGGAGTTAGATATGCCATGTGTAAATGAAAAAATTTAGTCAATATAAATCTCGCATTTCTAGACACTACTTGAATTTGCAAAAATCCTAGCCCATTCTGGCTCTGGAATTGGATGTGCCAAATCCTCCTCCCATTTTTCTATAAGATCTATAAGAGGCGTTTTAATTGTGTCACTTCTTAACACCTGATAAAGACACGACACCGCCTTCATGCGACCCGTTGTAGTATACAATATTTGACAAGCACTGTGTAATTGAGGCTCCTCTAAACCCAAACCCCAGTGGCAGTGCACCCTAGCAATCTCATAAGTTGCAGAAAATTCCTCAAATTGTAGCAGCACCCCATCGATATACAGATCACCTACTCTATGCACCTCATGGTTAGCCCAGTCTGCCAAGCCCCTCAATCTTCCCCCGGATTGATCTGCTCCAAACATCTCAATGGAATGTCCGGAGAATACAGCTTCTGTGTATGAGTTAGTTGGAGAGCACAACGCCAACAGTGTCACACAACCTTAAACACAGTGGGCATATCCCACACTGGTCCTCTGACAAGGGCCAAGAGTATTTTATACAACACATCTAAAATTGGTAACATCTCCAAATGTGTTTCATTTGGGAATCTAGGTGAATGAATCCACTATATAAACCACTGTAACTGACCCCCTGGGTAATAGGTTTCCATTCAGGCGCAGGTAATCCTCCCTGTAAAGTGGGCCGCTGTAACTTAGCCAAAGCCACCTTCACCTGTTTGTTTCGTATATTAGAGATACCAACAGAGAATCAATTTCTCTAAAAAGTCTACATGGTATCACCATGGGCAGTGTTGTGAAAAAGTAAAGCAATCGGGGCAACGCCACCATTTTTGTTACTGCTATTTGTCCAGAGACTGAAAGTGGCAGTGTTCTCCAGAAATCCACACATGCCTGTAGACCTATAGTTGCCATACCAATATTGCCCTCCAGTAAATCAATGGGAGCATGATATATTCAAACGCCCAGATATTTTAGACAAGTTCCCTCCCAATTGAGTCCCCTCAGATCAACAGGTTGCAGCATATCCCTCTGTCATGGGAACAAATATGATTTATTCCAGTTAATGCATAACCCGGAAGCTTGCCCAAACTGATCTAGGAGGTTTATAGCCTGATGCAAATCTACATTTACATCTTTGAGAAATAACAACATGTCAACTGTATATAAAGCTGAATAATGTTGAACACCTTGTACCTCTAGACACCTGTAATCCCCTCCAGTTCTCACCCAACTCGCAAGTGGCTCCATAGCAATTGCAAACAATAACGGTGAAAGTGGGCACCCTTGTCGAGCCCCTCTACCCATCATATAGTGTTCTGAAATGTGCCTACCCGCTTTGACACGAGCAGTAGGTGCCACATACAAAAGCTTAACCCATGTAATAAATTGGTTACCCAATCTGATATTTTCAAGCAATTTATAAAGGAAATCCCAGCAAAGGCTATCAAAGGCTTTTTCAATATCTATTGCCGCAAACCCCTTTTTCCTTCTCACCAAACTCTGATTCCATAATGGCCAGAATCCTCCTAATAATATGTGCCGTATTTTGGCCCGGAATGTACCCAGACTGGTCTGTATGTATTAGTATTGGCATTAATGCTGATAAGCGCATTGCCGATACTCTACTCAGCATTTTATAATCTAAATTTAACATAGAAAGTAGACGATAAGACCGTACATCCCCAGGGGCGCTTCCTGGGTTTAAGAACAGGATGATTATAGCTTCAGCAGTGGTGTGGAGCACACTCCCCGCCTCCCAGGCCGCAAAATAAAGGTTAACCAGCTTTGGACCCAACACCTCCATATAAGTACAATAAATTCCACAGGGAGCCCATCCAACCCAGGAACTTTCCCTCTTGCTATTTGTTTTATGGCAGCCTTCGCTTCTTGAATAGTTACATCCCCACGCAGGACTCTTGCCTCCTCCGCTGTAATCCTGGGCAAATCTACTGGCTCTAAAAATTCATTATTAAACTGTGGAGAAAGCACCAATGGCTTAGCATAAATATCCATATAATATTCTCTAAATCCTCAATTGATGGCCTCTTGTGTATAGAGGTGCATGCCATCCTCAGAATGTAGCTCTAGTATCTGTGTGCCCCTATTCTTAGGGTTTGTGAGCCAGGCCAACAAAGTACTCGCCTTGTCATGCTCCGCATGCACCCTTCTCATATACTCTCTATAGTCAAAGCTATGCAACTATTCCTTATCTACCACTACTTGCTCCCTAGCGTCCAAAAGCTGCTGCTTCAAATCCGGCTTCCCGGCCTTGCCAACTCTAATTCTAGTAGAACTTTCTCATGCTTCTCAATCTCTTTTCTAAGGGTACGCCAAACCCCCACTATTTCCGCTATGTAGTGCTCTCGATTACAACTTTAAACACATCCCACTCTGTCAGAGGAGACGCAGTTGATCCCTCATTTTCCTGGAAATATTTTTCCCCTGCCACTCCTATAACATTGCGAAACACAGGGTCTTCCAAAGCCTCAACTGTTAAGCACCATTCCAGTATTCAAGCCTATCCTCTATTCCACCCCACTGAAAGTAGCACAGGATTATGGTCAGAGGTCATTCTGCATAAGAAATCCACATTTTGGACCCCACAATGCACTGCAGGGTGACACAAAAATGTATCCAATGGCACATGAAGGTCATGCAGCCCTGAAAAGTATGAGTAGTCCCTAATATATGTGTATGAACGCCTCCACGAGTCCACTAACCCCATTTTTGTGGCCAGTTTCTAAATTGCCTAGCCACACGATTCAATGTTGAATCCACCAGAGCTGGAAGTGAGCTATTGCGTTCTGGGTGAGCGATACAGTTGAAGTGACCTCCCAACAGGATACTATGCATCATGTATGGTGCTAATTTCCTAGTTAACTCCTGTAGGAACCCACCCTGATCCATATTCAGAGCATAGACCCCCACAATGGTCAAATCTCGCCCAGCCAAGCTCCCCTACACCACCACATACCTTCCATCTGGATCAATTATTTCAAAATATCCTTATAACAGTTACCACTACCCACCCCTAAATATTCAAAACCCTATTAAACTCCTTTCCTACCATGTAGCTTTACCCACCCCTTACCCCTAAAAACTCCTTTAAAACTCTTACTGCCCTGTATATTTACCCACCCCTGAAACCTAAAAAACCCTTTCAAACCCTTACCACCCTAAACCTTCACCAATTCCATAGTCCTGAAATCCTTTTTCTAAAATGGCATAATAATTTTGTAATTTAAAAAAATACTTACCTGTGTGGTAAAGTACTGCATGATAAAGTACCAAAAAAAGCCTGCATCCTACGTACCTGCATGGAAAAGGCATACATGGTAAATGCCATGTCGCTTGGTAAAGACATATACTGCTTAAAAATAGGTCCAAAAGTCAAAGTTTTGTTGTCTAGTAAATGGGGGTATAAAGTTGTCACTGGCTGGTGACAAGGAAATGCTGGACAGTCTTACTGGAGCACATTTACTTATCCATCCACTCTCCAAAGTTAATGTTTTTTTTTTATATAGCGCAAACTCGACCCAAACATATCAGGTATCAGAGCACTTTACTTGAGCACAAGTTTCGTTACAGACGGGCACATTCATTTTTGTTAGGCACGGGCAGATTAAGTGATTTGCCCAGAATCACAGTATGCTAAGCGCCGTTGCAGAGACTCGAACCCGGTTCCCCAGCTTTGAGGTCGACCGCTCTAGCCTTAAGGCCACATCCTCAGGAGGAACTGCTGGGGAGGAAAGGGCTAGCACTCACAGTGGTACCCTAAGGTGCAAGCCCTTGGAAGGTGGTCTAATTTTGCGTTTGGTTGTGACTCATTATTTCAGGAATTATTCAGTGAACTGGGGCACCCAATTGTCTCTCTGATTTCTAGGTGCAACTAGTAGGATTACGGGTCAGTATCCAGTTGGAACTTTAAAATGCAATCGCTTTGGAAGTGTAATGGCCAGACCAAGGTTTCAAAGTATTGAAATCAAAGCCATTGGCCTGAGCCAATGTGGCACTATCATAGGATTTAGGGTAAAGGGGGAATCACTCTGTCCCTTTCACTATAGAAAAGGGATGATACAGAGTCATACAGAAAAGACAAGTGTATGGAGCAGGCAAGAGTGATGCAGACTCGCCATATTTCCAAACCCTGGAATGCTCACTGCAGGTCCTCAACCATCTAGCAAATCTTGCAAAGCAAACATTTTCAATTTGGTTCAGGCCAGCCTGGAACACTGCAAGGTCATTGTGGCTCCTGCAAGGCTAACATTCTTCAAGCACCAATCATGGAGACTTCAGTCTGCTGGACTAGCTCAATTTCACTCATGTGGCAGTGTAGCTTACTCTTCCTTCATGCAATGGAGTAGCATATGTGCCACATGCCCTGAATCAAGCAAGTAAAATGTTCTCCCTGCAATGGGTTGAATATGTAAAAGACAGTCCTAATAGGGGTGCAGAGGGGCCATAAAAACTCTGGGCACTGATGCCAGTTCACCTGCAGCACTATTAATAGCAACATCACTGGATAGCTATTAATAGGAGCTAACTTAAATTCAAAGAAAATGTCAGATGAGCTCCAGCCTATTTACAGCCTACTTTAAAAGTAGTTCCCAAAGTTCTGGAGAGACTTGATCACTCAAAGCTGCATTATCAACTGGAGTGCTACGTATTTTTGCCAACCTGCTTCCAGCGTGAACTGGTTTTGTAGACTGGAACCAGACAACCTCTGCCCAATCCAGGACTATTAGTGGGTCCTGCCTTCTTGGGCAGAGAAGAACACTGCATGCAAGGGAAGGCAGGCAGAGGATCTTGTGTACAGATGTGAACATTCCTTGGCCACAGTTGTACGGGTGGTGCACCTCTCAGGCCCCGATTGATCTGCAGGAAATAGTTAGGTTCAAGGAGGGCCCTTCTTGCTTCATTTAAGTTCATCTGATTTCACAGTAGACAGAAACACATAGTTTTACAATGGTTTGGGAGGAATGGAGGAAGTGGAGTAGTGCAGAAGGCCATGCAGGAATTTAGACAGAAGTCTGTCTATCACTGAATGCCATGGAAACCCTTTCACCTAACGAGCCACATAGTAACAAGGGGCCCCCAACAAAGGGTGCCTGCCCATCAAGCATCCAAGCACTACTCACACCTGACTCAGGGGGAATCAGGTGACCAGGTCATGACAGTCTATACAGGTTTACATCTGGAGTTTCCCCACTGGTGTGCAACTAAAAAGACATACGACTATCGATCAGCTGTCACCAATCGTCAGTTGTCTTATGACCGGGAGATGGGACTTTAATTCAACCATGAGGTCAGGTGTACTGTTATAAACCAAGAGAGTCCAGTACTGTGCTGGTGAGCAACATCCAACATGTACAGCACCTGTCAGAGGAGTTGTGACCCCAGTCTCCTCTACATGTTAACAGACCAGGTTGGGTATAATGAGCAAATGAGAGAAGAACTATGGAAAAAGCTACTGCACTTAGTACTTTCAACCCTACAACATGCAAACTATATTTTCATAAACAATATAACATAATCATCATTTTCAATATTTCTTTCAACAAAACAAGCCAGAAGTGCCTTATGCAGGAAAAATAATCAAGATAGGTTATACATTGCTTAAAGGGATTTTTTAACTGTGTTCAGAAGGGCAAGGAGTTCCCACACAGTTTTGCAGTTCAAATAAGCATAGTTAGATCAGAGAAGAAAACTGTGAGAGGGTTGCAGAAAAAATTAACTGAACTCCTGTGCGATACAAGAGGGGAGTGAATGCATCTCGAATCAGCAAGAATTGACACAGACTGCATTACAGTTCCTCCACATTACCTACCTGAGTCACAGTTAAGCCCTGTCCAACCTGCTGAGCATTGGCAGCTGTAGCTTCCTGGAGTGTTCTTGCAATTGCCATGAACACATGGACTTGACAGGCATTCGTCAATATCTGTAGAACACATTCAAACGGTGGAATTAAGACAAAATGCCATGTATTGATGAAAAACACCAGAATTGACTTCAAGAATGTCATACCCAAGCTCCTGTTGTGCCGCGTTAACCAGACCATCAAATCTATATGAACCCCCGTATGTCTTACCCCTAATGTTATGTGCAGCCTTCACAATCTAAGACTGAATGCATCATAGTGCCCAGCTCTATGTTGCTGTGATTCAATCATAGTTGATATAGTGTTCTAAGAACTAAATAACATCTTATATGACACTTTGCTGTCATTTTTGAGCCATCATTGTACTAGCGCATAGGACCATTGGGTCATCATTGTCAGCCTCCGACCGTGGTGCTAGAACCATCAATGATCTCATATACTGAGCACCCATGGATTATTGCATCCTATCTGGTCCATTGTGAGGCAAGAGCAATTGCCATACCAGTGCACTAGCACCTTAAAATACTATTGCCCAGCTCCCAAGTGTTGTGCAGGAAGCATTGTTTGCTAATAGGCTTATTACATTTTCAGGATAACATTTGTAACCTTGTACTCTCAGGTAGCCACTTGTATGGGAGGATTTTTGAATAAATGACTGATTTTTGGGTGACTTGTATTATAGCTGATTTCAGTAGTACCACTGTATATTTGCAGTGTTTCTGCATACAATTGCTGTTTGTTAAGTCACACCATCATGTAGACAGAAGCAGACCCTGTGGGCTTGGTATACACAAAGTTAACTTACACTTTTGAGTAAGTATACACTTCTGAGTATGTTTACTACTTTTCAGTATTCACTGTACTTTTTTTAGTAACTTACACTGTTGTAGTAAGCCCAGCACTACAGGCAGTCAACCACTGGTACTGCAACACCTTCCCAAAGAAAATAATGGAGGTAGGGACTTAAGCAGTGTAAGTTACTACACAATTGTAAATTGCTACAAAAGTGCAATTTGTGAATAACAAAACTTAGTAGGCTTACTCAAAAGTGGAAGTCACTATAAAAGAGCACTCTATGATTAGGGCTCTCTAGTACGTTTTGTAGTACTACTGTAGTGCTACTAAATGTACTACAAAGTGCAGTTTGTGAATCAGGCCTGTCTCTCTACAGGAAAGAATAGGAAAAAGAGTAGCTCCCTCCAGTGTAGTGTTAAAGTTACATGTAAATGTGAATTGCTTAATTCCTGTCAGCACAGGCTAAACCCCCTCCTGGTATCCTTGTATAGTGAAATATCTGTGGTTTCTGCACCGCAGCAGGTTGTTGGGCACAATGGTTTATGAGACTCTGGTACAGGTGTGTATTGAGGGTTTTCAGTGTTGTGTATTGAAGGGGCTCATTTTAGTCTGGGGGTTGCCTGGATTTTTCACTTCATGCTTTCTCCCCAGGCTGTGATTCGTTCAAGGGCCCATTCCCCTCCTTTGTGCCTGCCCTGAGCTGCAAATCACAGGTGCGAGAGGGAGGCTGAGACAGGATTACAACACTTGGTTACTCACCCGGGGACCTTCTCCCTCCACTATAGCTGCTCCTTATTTAATCCATGCACCTTGGATGTCTGGCCGAGGTATCCAGACAGAAGATGAAGAAGCTAATGGTGTTGTCTTGTGGCAACATCCCTGTTTGGGGCTGTTATGGTCTAGGGGTGAAAACCTTAACCCATAATCACCAGCCTCAACCCACATTAAGACCCACTTTCCCTAAATATACATACTACAGAGCACACATTACTCACAACTCCGCAGGGACAGAGGGTTACAGGTAAACACCACAGGAAGCTAATCATCCAGAGAATTCTTCCATGACTAGTCAACTTTCAACTTAGACAAGCCTTTTGTTCCTATCATTGTAAGGCCATTTCTAAGCAGTGAGGACACTTGCTCTTGGGAATAGCCCACAGACTTCGCCAGTTGCGTGGCGACAATTTCCTTAAATGTAATACACATACTATATGTGGCTCGCTAGTCCATGTCTCTCAGATAAATATTACACCCAAGCAGATACTGGGTGATCTAATTACAGTATAAGCCTCCTCACTTGATCAAGAGTCACTTTAACCTGAAAAATTTGGGAAGATATCCCTTGCAAAAAATATATGCCATGAAAAGACAGATGTGAATGTGCAACACACCACTCATACCTTTTCAGGAAATAAGCCCTCATTATAGTAGCAGCCATGCATGTGGGGATTAGGAGAGAAGTCAGACATCTGAGACAGCAATGGGTATGCGCCAACACTTACTAGCAGCATACTGTGACATTTTCTAGTGGAGGGCTGTTCAGAGGAATGCACAAGGAACAAGTTAATTACCTTCAGTAATGGCTTTTCCAGTAGAGACTCTGTCTAACAGCAGATTTGTAGAATATTCACCTTGTGAATATCCCCAGATGTCAAATACTTTCGTAACAAATCCCTCACACGTCAGTAGGTGGCGTTGTGCTGCTCCACAACACATCTCATATCAGTTTCTTACTTAACTCTGTCCGCATCAACGGACGTGGAGCCCATAGAAATCAACATGCGACAGTGTACAGATGTTTTCAATAGACTGAACCTTATTAATGGACAGTATGAGTTCATTCCACAGTAGGGGGAGGAGGGTATGTAAGTGAGGAATCTACAGTTAGATAGAGTCTGTATCAGACAAGGCATTACCCAAGGTAAGTAACTTGTTCTTCCTATAGAGACCTCTATCTGTACACTTTACTTTGTAAATAGATGTCAAAGCAGCACATCTCCATAAGTTCCTGGAAATGGCTCAGACCAGGAAATTCTGCAAGGCAGATCAGGCAAATTGCCCACCCCGTTGGACTTGGCTATCCAGGCAGTATTCCTTAGTGAATGTATGGAAGCACGCCCAAGTAGCAGGATGGCAGATGTCCAAGACTGTTACACCACATGCTAGTGTAGTGGTAAGAGCCTGCAAACCTTCAGTGGGTTGCTTTTGGCCAGCCCATAGCAGATCTTGATGCACAGCACAATCCATTGGGCGATGGTTGACTTCTGCACTCCTTTTCTTTCTTACATCCAGAGAAATCGTCAAGAAGCTGGTCACCTTGTGAGTGTTCCTGTGAACGGTCAACGTAGAAGATTAGGACTCTTTCTTGGTCAAGATAGTGGAACCGTACTTCCTCCTTGGAGGGATGAGGTGGTGCATAGAAAGCCAGCAAGGTGATGGATTGCCCTATTTGAAAGGGCCTGATTACCACTGGCAGGAGTGCTGCTTTTATCTGGAGGAGCAGTTTGTCTGGGAAGAACGAAGCGTATGGTGGCACCACAGAGAATGCTTTCAGTTCATTCACTCACCTGGCCATTATTATGGCAATGAGTAAAACTGTCTTGTTGGATAACAGGCGAAGGGGATGGCTTTGCATGGGCTCGAAAGGAGTACACATCAGATAGGTGAGAACCAAATTAAGCTCCCACTGCGGCATCAGAATCTGTGTTGGCAGGAACATGTGGGTCAACCCCTTCAAAAAGCTCATCACAGCAGGTGATTTGAATAGAGAAGGCTGATGTAGTAAATGCAGAAAGGCAAAAATAGCTGATAAATAACCTTTAACTATGGTCACAGCAAGGCCTTGTTGGGCAAGTTAAAGACAAAACAGAAAAATGTTAGATAAACTTGCTGGTAAGGGTTGAACATGTTAGGAAGAACAACAAGCAACAAACTTCTCCCAGAGTCTTGAATGTGCCGCTTCGGTAGAACCACGCCTAGCAGTCAGAATGACACCAACCACTTTGGGATGAAGATCGAAAGCCATCAGCTGTCACCACTCAATCTCAACACGTGGAGGTGTAGGTTTTGCAAGCTCTGGGGCAGGATGCAGCCTTGAAGTTGCAATAGGAGGTTCTCTGAAAGGAGCAGCCAGATCGGAGGACAAATACTCATGGCCGCATGTTCCGGGTTCGCACTCTCCCTATCCAGTCAAGGACCTCTAGGATGATCTGGGCCTGGTCTCTTCTGATCTTTTGCAGTACCCTGGGCAGGAATGGGAGGGATGGAAAGGTATACAGGGGTCCCGAGCCCCAGTATAGGGAAAAGGTGTCGCCTAGAGAGAACTGCCTGGGGAACTCCAACGCACAAAAACTTTGACTTTCAATGTTCTCTGTGGTGGAGAGTACATCGAGCCAGGGCTCTCCCCATTCTTGGAAGATGTGCTGTGAAACCTCCAAGTGTAACTGCCATTCGTGATCCACGGTTGTACAATTGAATAGCGACACCAACAATATTGTGGTAAAAGAAAATTGAGGATAGAATACAGAGATACAAAATATCGAAAGGTAAGTGCACATCTGGAAGCATAGATTTACTGTGAAGGAGTCATGTGTGACTTTGGCACATTGATGGATAAACCTAATGATGTTAACAGGTTGAATGTCCTCTGGAAGTGGTTTACAACCGTATGGTATGGGGAAACTGGCATTTCGAACCTACGCAGAAGACCTGCGACCACCACCATCACTTTTGTGAAAACCTGAGGTGCACTGGTCAGGCCAAAATGAATCAATGAGTAGTGGAAGTGCTTGCGGCCTACCTAAAACCACAGCTAGCATCTATGGAAATGCTGGACGGGATGTGAAAATAGGTGACCTAAAACTCGAGCACCACCATCCACTCTCCTGGACCCAGGGCAGGCAGAACGTGGTTCAGGGTGAGAATTTTGAATGTGTCCTTCTGAAGGAAGAACCTCAGAGGGCAAAGACCCAGGATGTGCGGAGGCCTCCATCCTTTTTCGACACTAAAAAATAATGGGAGTAGCAATCAATTCAGATTTGTGATGCAGGCACCCTCTCTGCTGCTCCCTTGGCCAAGAGAGACAGAACTTCGCCTTGAAGCAGTTACAGGTGGTCCTTCGGGAGGCATTACCATTTGGGTGGCATTTCCAGGGAGACATACAGGAAGGGTAGGGAATGGCCATGTCCTATGATCTGGAGCACCAGTTGGTTGGACGTGATGCTTCTCCAACCCGGAAAGAGAAAGTCGACTCAACTTCCTACCGGGCAATAATGTGCTGCCAAGGGCAAATTAAAGCAGTTTTGCGGTGGCTGCAGAATAGCGTGTGGGGGTCTTGGGTAGGGCAGTGTTACTGGAGACCTGGATGTTGGCGGCCTGTTGAACTGCCTCTACCTGGAAAGGATTGGGAGACTTGGTGTTCGAGCTGCTAAAGTCCGTATTGGCACTCCTGCTGTTAATCCTGTCCAAAGCCTCAAAAGTAGCAGGTGGTCTGGGGAAACTGGCAAGCAGGTGGAGCTAGGCCTAGAGAGAATGAGAGCTGTGGCCTTGCTCTCTTCAAAACGTTCTAAGACCAAGTCCGCCTTCACTCAAAACAGGCAAGACCAGTTAAATGGCACGGCCATGAGGGAATGAGGGACTGCTGGATCTCTGAAGAAAATCCTGTGGAGTGCATCTGGTTACGGTGCTTTAGCACCACACTGGTGCCGACTGCCCTACCCATAGTCAGTTGTGTCCAGGGCAGATCTTATGGTATATTTCACCACATCCTGTCAGTCCAAAATTTGACGATGTAATGTGACTCGGACGTCATCCGAGACAGCCTGCAAAACCTCTGCTACTTTGTCCCACAGCGCTTGCGAATACCTGCCCTGGAGACAAGATGTATTTACGGATCTCAGGGCCAGGGGCTGGCAAATGAAAACATGTGTTTTGCGCGAATGTTTCCATTCATTCTGACTCTCTATGCGGGGACGTTGCCCAGAAGGCATTTAGGTTTAGTAGACTGGTTAATGCCTGCACTACTAAACTCTCCAGGGTGGAATGTAGAAGTAGAAAATCTGAGTCCCAGGGAGCAGGTCTATGCCACCTTGCCACTTGCCTACAGACTCGGTGGCACGATCCTGGCTTTGCCTAGGTGCCGACTAGCACATACGTCAGTGCCTCACTGAAGGGCAGGAGAGTGCCTCACTGAAGGGCAGGAGAGGTTCCTGGTTTGCTTGTGCTGGATTGAGGACTTTAGTAAGTTTTGACCTCATGGCAAGATGAGGTCTTGGAGTTCTGTCACTCTTCTGTTCACTGTTGAAAATATGGCGGAGTGCTGTGTTGCTATAGCCGAGTTAGGTGTGGACAGACCAATCTCTGGGGAAGTGTCTACACCACTGGTGTCCTGTAGGTCTTCAAAAATGTTCCTATCATCGTAACACGTTTCACCCTGATCATCATCAGTATGGTCGAGTTCTGAGTGGGCATACTGCCAGTCTAGGTGGGGATTAATTCTATGTCAGGACACGGAGGCGAGGATTAGGCACTTCTTTTTTACAAACAGCAGCCATGTTAAACACGATAAATGGGTGCCTTTGTCTGACGAAGCCAAGGAGGAGCTCAACTGGTGGCTCTCCGATATGGAAGACTGGAACGGACAGGCCATTTTTAGTTCGCACCCAGACCTCGTGATCGAGTCGGACGTCAGCAGTTCGGGCAGGGGAGTCTGTTGTGGAGAGTACACTACCATTGGTGGATGGTCCGCTGTGGAGCAGTCTCTCAACAACAATTGCCTGGAACTGATGGCGGGCTCTTTTGCGGTCCGTTGTTGGACCAAAGACCGGGTGCAGTCTTGTGTCCTGGTAAAAAAGGACAATGTGACGGCGGTCCGCTACATCAACCATCTGGGGGGCACGCATTCCAAAGCCTTGGTGGACCTTGCCAAGAATTTCTTGGAGTACTGCCTGGAACATCAGTTCTCGGTGACGGCAGAGCATCTCCCAGGCTCGTCCAACCAGGTGGCGGATTCGCAATACCGTCATCTTTGGAATTCGAGTCTTTGGAGGTTGTTCCCTCCAATGTTTCAAGCCCTCCAGTCGATTTGGGGGCCCTTCTCGATCAACCTGTTCGTATCACGCCTGGATCACCTGCTTCCCCGGTACTCCAGTTGGAGACCGGATCCGGGGGCAGTGGCGACCAATGTCTTCCTGCAGGATTGGGCGACGGAGCAGGGTTACGCGTTTACCCCGTTCACCATGATCATGAGGTTAACGACTCAAGTGCACCAACAGAGGGCGGATCTGGTGGTGATCACCCCGGTAAGGAAGTCGCAAGTGTGGTTTCCAGTTCTGATGGAACTTTCTTGGGCTTCTCCAATCTGTCTACACCCATTGCCTCATCTCCTGAGCGATCCATCCAGCAACCCTCATCCTTTGGCGATGAACGACAGCCTCCCGCTTATGGCGCGGAGGATTACCGGTCTCAATGGCAAGTCCCAGGACTTTCGAGAAGCGCAGCGGACCTCCTCTCCCGGGCGTGGGCGGACGGTACTGTTAAGAGATACCGATCGGCCTGGTCTCGCTCGATGGATTGGTGCCTGCAATGGAGTCTGGATCCTCTGAGGGCAGACGTTGTTCACGTCCTCAATTTCCTAGCCTCCCTTGCCTCTGGAGGGACGGCTTATCACTCAGTCAATACCTTTTGGTCGGCTATCTCGGCGGGCCATGTGACAGTGGCAGGCCTTCCTGTCAGAAAGCATCCGCTGTTCCAGAAATTGCTCCACGGGATCCGGCTATTTCTCCCACCAGAGCCTAGGTACTCCATCCTTTGGGATGTGAATAAGGTTTTGAAGTTACTGTCCGGATGGACAAGCAACAAGTTTCTCTCTCTGAAGCAACTGTCGGTCAAGTTGGCCATGCTGTTGTGTCTCATGTCATGTAGGAGGGTGTCGGACGTCAGAACCCTGGATGTGACGGGGCAGTACTACACTCCGGACGGGGTTACCTTCCACGTCACTGGGCACATCAACAGTCAATCTTGGGGGATTTCTTACCCAGCGTTTCCAGACGTTCCAAAGCTGTGTGTGGTACGGTGCATTAAGGCTTATGAGGCAATGACATCGGAACTGCAGCTTCACGAGGAGAAACAGCTGCTGATCTCATTGAGGAAGCCATTTAAAGCTGTCTCTTTCCCAACCATTGCGAGATGGGTTTGGTGGATTATGTTGGAGGCCGGCATTGATACCAAAGTCTATGGTGCAAATTCAGCACGGGGTACAATGGCCTCGAAAGCTTTTGTGTTAGGAGCCCGCTTGAGGATATCTTGAACTCAGCAGACTGGTTGTCAGTTTTAACTTTCAAGAGGTTCTATTTTAAGCCAGTCTCTTCCATTGCGGCTCTGGTGGTGGATAAGTTTCGAACTAGCCTAATCCTCACTTCCGTGTCCTGATATAGAATGAAAAATGCCCTAGCTTTCATAATGGAAAGTTTCAATTCTATTAAGGACACGTAGGTGAGGATTAGCCCTCCCGCTGATGAATCAGGACCCGCCTGGGTTCTTGGATCTACGCCTGGGAGTAAGTAAAGCTTTTTCCGGTTATCTGCGATGTCTGTTGCCTAGTTCTGTGTTTTGTGCTGAGATACATGGACCATTACATTGCGTTCATTGATGTTCTCTAACTTACAGGATCAGAATCTGCTAAACAGGACTTGCTGGGGTTAGCGGCTCGACAGGAGTAAAATCTTCCAAGGCCAGGGTTGGCGAAGGAGTGAATCTTCCATGGGCTGCTTGGTCGCAGGAAGAAAGAGGTAGTTCAAGGAAGGACAAAAACAGTTACGAGGGCTGGAGGCTCCTGATTGGACAGACTTATTTCTTTTAGTTCTTCATGGCTTCCCTGGGATCATGGGAAATGAAGTCCTTTATTGTTTATCGTGTTTAACATGGCTGCTGTTTGTAATAAAGAAGAAAGAAGTGCCTAATCCTCAATAGAATTGAAACTTTCCATTACAAAAGCTAGGAAATTTTTCATTTCAGAGTACAATAAATTTATAGGATCTGTGTGCCGCATCAGCAACGGGATATTAACGGGTGGCGTCGATCTTGTGCCGTAGGTGGCGCCGGGCATGGCCACCTTGGAGCCAGTGGAGCCATGAGGGATTCAGAGTCGGAGCTGGTTGCAGGGTCGGATTCCAATGAGGGACCGCCATGAGGCTGATTTTGAGTGAAGCAGTTGGCATCTACCTCAGATCCATGGGACCCGAAGGCGCTGCAGAGGGACCCAGTGAAGTACCAAAAATGTTATCAATGACCAGGCGAATTTCATGGAATCTCATGGAGCTGTTGTGGTATTGCTGTCTGTTGTGGATTGGGCTGGATCAGAACCAGTGAAAGTGTTTGTTCCGAGCACAGAGACAGACTTTGTGGCTTGGAGGTGCCCGCAGCATTGCATGACCCAAAGAATGGGTGTGGCAGAATGAAGGAGACCAATGCTTGGGATTTTTTATCTTTTTTGTGGGATTTTTTTAAACTTTAACACACACGGAGGAGTAGGGAAAAGTAATCCAAAGGTGGCACATGCTCTGTGAGAAAATACTGCCCTCACTCACAAAATTGTGACATGCTTCATCATTGGGCTTGCTTCAATACACCCCTGCGCGGACCAACGCCTGGGGGGGAGCAAAGGGAGGGGAAGACAATACAAACATGAAAATATATATGGGATCACCAAACGTAAAGTGCAGTGAAGGTTAAAACTAGCTTGGTGGTGTCGGCTCTCGACAATTTATTCCTGGATCCACCGGCTAGGTCTACAAATGTGAAGGATGGTGGTGATAGGAAAAGATAAAAAGTTCCTTCACCCCTCCTTACTTCCAAAGTTTTAACATGTTTCTGCCGTTTTTTAAGTGCCCACAGTGTTGGGTCACACCGGCATCCCTCAGGACCCTTCGGATCCCAAAAACGTGTTACCCTCTGTACCTGTGTTAGGTCTCCTTGGAATCTGTTACTTCCAAGCAAAGGGTGCCCCTAAGTAACTCACACTCGATAATCTGTAGGGGAAAACACAAAGAGAATGGAAAAAGTTACTCATACAGGGGTTCCTATCGGGTGTTTGTGCTACGACACTCGAAGTTCCCTCTCATCTCACAAAGCAAACATGCACCAGCAAGATGCTTACTGTGAACGAATCAGTATGGAATATTATCTTAATGTCCATTTCAGGACCCACCATATAATAATGGGATAGTTTACCTAAAATCAATCGCAGGAAATCGTACTTTTCTAGACCGAAGTCCAATGCACATCCATTGCGCCCACTCATGCTGCGCAACGAAAACAAACTCACCTAGTTCCATCTACTACAATGCTAAAACTGGCGAGAAAATGGGAGAGACCCCGTGTAGTCAAACTCTAGAGGAGAATAAAAACATAGACAATGGGATTAAACCGTAGCATGAAATATCATGTAGATATGCAGGAGCTGATAGTTCGTATTAACAATATCATGAATTGAATAAAATAAAAATAATAATAATAATCATCAAGATGCCCTCTGTGTTGAAAAAAGCCTCCAAGTAAAGCCCCAATTCTGCTGAGGCCGTGGTAGGTTAAGGCTGTCTGTGAACATCCCTCGTTCCGATATAAAATGCACTGTGAATGGTGATAAAGTACCCCCGCGTGTTCGTGCGGTCTCACGTAGCGGGGACATCCCCGCTACTGAAAAATGGCCTGTAGTCGTGGTTCCGTCCCTCGGAACTCCCCCCCTACAACTCCTTACTTCATCAAGGTAGGTGCTCTGCCTGGAAAATATCCAGCTCTCGCCGTGTAGGTAGCGAGGTGCCTGCTTCGCTTCTCCCCTCATAACAGGAGGATTTCTGGACAAGGGAAGGGGTCCCTGTCATGTGACCATGACGTATTCTGACGTCACCGCGTTGCTGAGAGACCTGCAATCCTAGTGCGATGTTATTCAATGCACTGGATCAACTTTATCAGTATTCGCTTCTTCACAAAGAAACAGACCTGACATTTGAGTAGAACAACACCAGCACCGTAAGCCAGGCTGTATTCATGCACAGTAGGCAGGGATCTATGACCTATTTCATGGCGAGCCCCTCAGTGATACTACATCCAGGGACCACAATTTTGGGCACTATGCCTTACTGCCTATTAGAGAGATAGGTCTTGCAAAGTAGCACATTGTGTGAGGTTTAATTTAAGCAATAGGGGGAAATTCCTAATTGCTTTCCCAATGGTGGGGGACAGCACTACTAGGGTGTAGTTTTAAAGGGTGGAAACGAAGTTGAAAGGGACCATGCTATAGCCCGCAAAACCACCAGTGTTATTCATGAGCGCCAGATGCAAGGTCGGTGCCGCACATGGAATACCACTGCCATGGGCTCATGTTTGGGGATACGTATAGGTATTGATTTGCCTCAGACTGTATTGTTGGGGGCCAGTGGTACATGGGAGTGTGTTACTTAGTTATTGCCTAGGGCACGAGACTGAAAGTCTGATGTGAAATGAGTAGGGCCTCATTCGGTCCTATCTATTTAGGGTGTTCCACGGGATGTCATCATTTAATCCAATCTCATGGCTCTTAAGTCTGTATACCCACTTCGGTTCTCTCATCAGAAGCAGTCTTTTTTTGTTGCCCGTGTTTGGATTAAACATAGGTTTGTCCAGCACGGTCCATGCTAGGTCATTTATTGTGTGGTGCTCTTCCAGATAATGCGTCGTGAGTCTTGTGTTTGACTTTTGGCACCTAATGGTGCTTCTATGCTCCATAATGCGTATTTTTACTTTTCTCGTAGTCATGCCTATATAGTGTTTCCGACAGGGGCATTTGATGAGATAAATGACATTTTCTGAGTTACAGTTAGTATGTGTTCTCTGTTTCCAAGGATGTTGCAGGCCCACATCTACACTCTTTGAATCCTTTGTCAGGTGACACACATCGCATGAACTACACCTAGTATGTCCCGTGATAGGAGGTAATGCCCTCGGACCTTGTGTGTTGCTGGGTTTTGTAATCCTAGGTCGTGTGTGGACTAGAATATCTCTCAAGTTTGCACTTCTCTTAAAGGAGAACAGGGGTTTCTCCAAATTGAGCCAATCCACAATTTTGAAGCCAAGCCGGTGGGTCCAGGAATAAATTGTCGAGAGGAAACACCACCAAGCTAGTTTTAACCTTCACTGCACTTTACTTTCGGTGATCCCAACGTATATATATTTTCATGTTTGTATTGTCTTCCCTTCCCCTTGCTCAACCCCAGGCGTTGGTGTGCGCAGAGGTGTATTGAAGTAAGCCCAATGATAAAGCATGTCACAATTTTGTGAGTGAGGGCAGTATTTTCTCACAGAGCACGTGCCACCTTGGATTACATTTCCCTACTCCTCCGTGTGTGTTACAGTTATGTGATTTGGGGAGGTCGGAGTAGTGGAATTGTGCCTCTTCCCCCTTCTGAGTGTGTGAGATTCTTTTTTAACTTACCTGAGCTTCGTGACCTTGGCGACAATCGTTCATGGGAGCAACCTCAGAAGCAAGAGCGAGCCCATGTTCACAACTTCAATCAATACCACGTCTTTGACTTCCTGAGTTTGGCAACGGCAAGCTTGGCCTCTTGATCTCGAATGGACTTCCTATTCAGTCGCACAACGTTTAGTTGTGTTTGGTGCCGAGGCATGTCATCGTCTAAGACAACAGTCGTCGTGGGTGTCACTAAATCATAAACTATAGGATTTTTGAGGGAGAAATTTCTGTAAGGTATGACAGGATTTAAAAGCTTTGGATCCGAGTTGACTGGTGTGGAAAGAAAGGAACTTTTATCAGCGTGGAGGTCACTCATAAATAGAGGCTCCAATGGTATATCTGGGGCGGGTCGGATCTGTTGCGGAGGCGCACAATGCCACCTACCAAAGAGCTAGAGAATTGCTACAAAAGTTTCCAAATCCAGTCTGACCCCTGCAGATAGAAGTGTCAATCAGAAATCTGCCCTCTGGTTAGAGGGACAAAGGGCCATCAATACACAATAGCAACTGGTGTTAAATTGCAAGCACCTGCTTTTAGGGACGGAGAGGTTTCATGCACCCGGTCACTATCTTTGGAAGTGCTTCCTAACAAGGAGGAAGCTGAAACTGGGTATCTCTACAGATATTCACCTGGAGGGAAGAAAACATCACTGTTAAATAAATGAGTTGAAAAAATACCCTGTAGGTATGTGAAAAGTGACAGGGAGCAGGGTTACAGTTACTGTGTGAGTGTGCAAAATAAACACAAGAACGTTAGTAGGGAATTTCAGGATAGTGCTTGCCGATGCACGGCCAGCATCTTGATGCCCAACTCAGATGTGCATGTTGTCTAGGATAACAGATTAAAGCATACAAAACATTCATCCATAGAGGCACAACAATTCTTCCGTGGTCCATCCCCACCATTGCTGAGGTCTAGTGCTCAAGACCACGAAATGGGCAATGCTCAAAAACAATATATTTATGTTACACATGTGATTAGCCTTTACAAAAATAACAGTAATATTGCCAGGCATCACAGAATTTCAGCACGGGCACATCATAATCACTATCTACCTTTGGAGCATGTGGGTCCTTTCCATCCGGCATTGCAGTTGCATGTGTATGATCCAGGTGTGTTCTTGCAGATACTGTGCCGGCTGCATGGATTATCTCTCTCGCACTCATCCACATCTGTAGACACAAATGCACCAAATGGACGCTAGGAGCAACTATCGTGGCCAATACTGGCACTTTTTTACAAATTCGAACACTCAAACCTTTATTGAAACACTTTCATCTACATAAACATTTCACAGTCATTTAAAAAATACAGTTCATCAAACATGGTAACTACACAAAAATTAAACAGATATGAGAAGCATGAAGTATGCCATGTAATGGGGTTATGCAAACTTGAACAACTATGACACAAAAAAGAAAGTGAAAATGAGAAAAGGGATAAAAGTGATAATAAATGTTAAAAAATCAATTTGGGATGCTAAAATTAAATGAGAGACAGGGTTTAACGTGCATAGAGCAGGTTGCTAGATGCGGTTCGCATTACATTAGAAGGCAGTCTCTCTCCCTTAATCATGATGTTTTCTCTGATGATAGAGAAAAAATGGCAGCTGATTTATTTAAGGACATAACTGCAGGGGTTAATGCTAATGTATTTAAAAATAAAGAGAAATGCAGGTTTAAGAGATAAATTTATCAGATTTGCAATACTGAAAAAAGCAGAGTTGGACAAATGGTGGGATGGTATAACTTTGTAATAATACTTAAAAACAAATAAAATACCCACTAGATTAAATTTTTGTAATCATTCCTAGATATGACCATCTTAATCTAGAGTTAATGTTAAAAAGGAGCTCAATAGCTCTTCTAGGACTATTATGCAGATCTTGGTAGAGAACTCAGACAGAAAGGCTACAAAATTGAAAACAGAGTTTTCAGATTTGGAGGACATAAGTACTATGAATATGACAGAACCCACCAAGAAAAATTATGAGATTTTAAGAGATGTTATCACACCATATCAGGAGAATATTAGACAGAGAAAGGCCTGCAAACTGCGAAGAGATAAAAATAATTACAAAGCAGGTCGCATTTGTATATTTGCAAGGAAATTTAGGCATTTAATCCAGAGTAAGCAAGATATACAATTAAATATCTCTAAAGTCTCAGAATTAGCAAGTGGCTTGATTTCTAGCATACCCAGCAGCAGTGAAGGGGAGGAACTATATGGCCATGGTGAGGGACCTTCAGACAAAACAGAGGTCAACAGTAATTTTTTAGAAGAAATGAAGAGGACAGAAGAAGTATGGGCAATCAGAACAAGGGGGCTCCCAAGGACACAAGAACACAAGGAGAGGAAATAGGAGAGGAAGGCAGTACAAAGGAAAGAAGGGGTGTGCAAACAAGATCCTGGACCTGCAGGAAATGAGGAAAGAGGAATGACACGCACATACAAAGGATGACGCATCCATGGATATAGTAGTGATTATTATGTCTGATATGGTGTTTACTGAAGACATGGTGTCAGTTGTGAAGAAAGGTTTTGGTTACTTGTGATATTAACAGAATCAAAATTGACCTTTATAAGCTTGTGAGAAAGTTGAAATTGAAAAAGCATTTTGAGAATAAACCTAAGTTTGTCCAACCCACGGTAAATACTAAAAGCATTAGTCTATTTACTATACAGGACATATACAATACAAATACTGTTTTGAGTATTAGTAAGGTTGATAGAAACCAGAATATGATTATAGATCTCTTGGAGGAACATGATATTCAAGGCGGACTGACTAAAGATAGTGGGCTTAAGAGAAAATCCAACTTTATGCCTTGAGTGGTGGGGCCAGGTTGGGGAGGGATTCGACAGACGACCACAAGGGAAAAATTAAATAAATAATGAATTTCCCCCTGCCGTCGTCTGTCGGAATCCCCCCCACCAGGCCCCACCGATCTTACCTGTACGGGCTTAACACATCTATGTCTGATTGGCTTATACCTAATTGTTGATTTTAGTTCAAAATGGACTGGTAACCCCGTTGGTGAGTACAGGGTTACACGCTGAGCCCTCAGCTGTGCAAATTCCTTAATGTAGTGTCCAAAGTAGGAACTCCAAGGTATCAAACAACTCATTACATTAAGCCTTACTTGGTGCCCAAGTCAGAATTACTGTAACTTGTTGTTATGTGCAACTTTTGTAAAGTTGCCACTTTGTTGCACAAATGTTCCTGTGCCCAACTATGGTTACACACGAAGGGATGGAGCTTGCCTGGCTCCAAGATGGCCGCAGCCTAAGTATGCTCCAGAGACCGGCATATTAATCCGGCAGGAATTCGCTGAATTCCACGTTATAAAAGGCGTAACAGCCCGAGAAACGAACAGAGCCGAACATTTGCTACTGGACGTGTCCTTGTTGAAGCTGTCGACCCTCCCTGGGCTGATCTATGATGACACATGACATCGGCGTGAGCGCAGCCTACTTCGTTCGTCTGGACACGGGTCCCGAGTGCTGGAGCTGCTGAATCCGAGCCCTCGCATGCTTGCCTGGAGCCTCCGCCCGCCTTGGCTCCCAAGCTTGCGGCTGTGAGTGGCTATACTTGAGGGGGTGTACGAGGCGGTCCGCCCTGCGTCTGATGTTCGAGGCGAGGGCTGGACCACGCGAGAAGCAGCATCGCCTGCACAGCTGAGCCTGGCGGCACGGTGCTGACCAGCTGGCTGGCCCATGTAGCTGCTTGACTATGGTGCTCCGCCTGACACAATGTAGATGTTGCTATACTACAGGAGACACATCTGGCACCTCACTCAGGGCTGCTGTCACAGAGTAGAATGAAAGGTACCCATGTTGGTGCAGGATTCACATCACTTGCACAAGGGGTTCTGGTGCCAGCACGCCGTGGAGCTGGTATTCAAATTCAGGAAGTGTGTGTGGATCCTGGGGGAAGATATGTGGTAGCGTGATGTCGCAGAGACAATCTGGATGTGCTATTAGTAGGTATTTATGGCCCAAACTATGAGGACCCCCAATTTTACGGTTCCTTGCACCGTAAACTTGCGACGTATGTGAATATACCACAACTTTGATGTGGGGATTTTAATTGCGTCCAATCTCCAGACTTAGACAGATCTAGGGGTCCCCCCAGAACGCCATCAGCAGCCGCGAAAGCAATAGCCGCACTTGCGGAAGCAGGCGGGTTAATAGATGCCTGGCGCTATCTTTCACCGCAAGGTAGGGAATATACCCATTATTCATCAATACATGACATACTCACCCGTATAAACTACTGGCTCGCCTCAAGTAGTCTACTGCCCTTCATACGCAATTGCATACACTTACCGCGCACATACTCAGCTCATTCACCAGTTAAACTTATATTGGCTCTTGAGGGCATGCAACCCAGGTTCCTCGGCTGGCGATTCCCGCAATATTCATTATTAGATGCAGCGTTCCGTGAGGAACTAGCGCACACAATAGATGAATATTTCCAAACTAATCTTGGGAGTGCAACCCGCATGGCCACTATTTGGGAGGCGTTCAAGGCCTATATTCGTGGTGTGACAATTTCGAAGCCTGCTGGGATGCTCCATTCCATAAGGGATCGAATGCTAAAACTTGGAAAAGAATTGACTATAATAGAGCAAGCCACGCAGAGAGCACCCGAGCCCGAGAAGTTAGCACAGATTAGAGAGAAGATAGATGAGTATAATGAACTGGCGCAACCCGAGATGGTTCAACTAGGGAATACGCTAGTGCCAAAGTACATGGAGAAGGGGAGAGACCTAGCGCCATATTGGCCGCGCTGACACGGCCCGCGAAGGGGGATAGTGAGGTGTTGACACTACAGGACGACAGCGGCGCGCAGGTATGTAGTGCCCCACAGATTGTCGAACAATTCTGCGCTTATTGTGCGGAGCTATATACCTCGTGTGGCCTCAATACAGACGAGTCAACCGAGGATTACTTAGCACACATTGCAATGAAGTGGCTGACTGACGCCCATAGCTAGCGACTAATGGCCCCCCTTCACATTACTGAAATCATCACAGCGTTAAAAGAAATGCAAAATAATAAAGCGCCTGGCTCCGACGGCCTTACTATGGCCTTCCATAAGGCATACCTGGATCGACTGGTCCCACACCTAGTCAATCTCTTTGAGGAGATGACTAGAGATGGCATTATACCTCTGTCAATGCGTGAAGCTATATTGATTACACTATTGAAACCTGGTAAGGCTCCTCATATAGCCCATTGTCACTACTCAATACTGACACAAAACTCTTTCCAAAAAGTTTGGCAAATAGGCTTTCTCTTCTACTTCCGGGATTGGTGGGTCCAGAGCAATCCGGATTCGTCCCTGGCCGTTCCCTAACGAGCAATCTGTGTATTTTGTTCTGCACAATTATCCGAATAGATCCTAACGTCCGGGCGACTTCTGTTTTCTATGATGTCGAAAAAGCATGACTTGGTTGAGTGAAGCTTTCTATTAGCGGTGTTCAGACGTGTGGGAGTTGGAGAGGTATTTTTAAAATTGGTAGAAGTATTATATGTGAAACCAGTGGCACGAGTGCATGTGAATGGCTTACTATCCGCCCCAATAGCAATTACAAGGGGTACAAGACAAGGATACCCACTCTCTCCAATACAATACACGCTGGTGGTGGAACCCTTGGGATGTGCAATGCGGGATTACCATGCACACTGTGGCATAAGATTTCCGCAATACAACTTGATAATATCTGCATGTGCAGATGACAGCCTATTATATATGAGAAACCCAGAACATAACTTATCGCCAAAGCTACAAGAGGATCAGAGAATTGGCAGTCACTCAGGATTACGCATATATTGGAAAAAATCATTCACATTCCCACTCACTGCCTCCACTACACCTGTTCAGATGGAATACCCCTTAACGTGGACCACTGAATCCGTGCGTTTTCTCGGGGTCCAGGTACACACCGATCCAGTAGCCGTCGTCCGCGAAAACTATAGTCGGGCAGTGCAGCGTCTCATGGACACTATAGAAAAATGGAGTAAGCTACCATTATCTTTATTGGAATGCATTGCACTCATAAAAATGATAGTATTACCGCGCTTTTTATTTTTCTTTCTTAACATACCAATTCTATTACCAAGGATGCTATTCCACACCCTGCGCACTTTACTAATCAGGTTGGTTTGGGCGGGCAAACAACCCCGGGTGCAATGGGCGATACTAGTAAAACCCTACTCAGCAGGAGGGCTCAATGCCCCAGACCTTGAATCATATTACAGCTCAGCACAGCAAATCCATGCGTATTACTGGATACATGGCCCACGTGAACTGCCACATTTCTACTTGGAAAGAGAAGAAGTATTTCCACTTACTCTCCCACAATACTAACTCTCCAAACCACAGCGGCGGTTCCACGCTATTAACCCCGTAGGGATCACCAGATGCGAACTGAGCAAGACCGCAGATATGCAAAAGATTACACTTCTTTATTCCCCAAAACTCTCAGTAGAGTGTTGGGCTGGTTCTCCTTAAGGGAAGAAAAGGCAGTAATACAGGCACTTCACATATTACACATAAAAACATGGGGGCCCTGTTCATAAATGGGGTGGTCTGTTCCTGGGAGCAGATGCAAACAAAGGCACACGGGACATCACCACTCACTAGATACCATTATTATTGAGTTAGACAGTTTCTGCGCGCTCAACTGGGAGAAGAAATGACAGAGCCTTAGGAATTTGCTTCATTGGCACACTTATTACAAACCCAGTCCCCGCAGCGCAGTATTTCAATATTATATACACTAGCAAGAACTGAACACAACCCCACCCAGACGGAATCATGTAAGGAATGGCAGAAAGAACTAGGTATTGTTATATCAGAGGACCAGTAGTTATACTGCTACTCGGTCATAAAGTCTATCTCGCAAAATGTCCGGCACCGTTTAATACACTTCAAATATCTCCACAGAGAGCCCGATTCCGATGCGGTTTGGAAATCTTCCTGACCGAATCGGTTTGGGAATGGTTTCCGACGGACTCGGATCGGGAGAGTCTGACCGACCGAGTATGATGCATCCAGATGCTTCAAGATACGATTTGGTTGGACTCCCATTGACTTCAATGGGAGCCTATGTTCCGACCGAATGCATAGGCCTCCCATTGAAGAAAGGGGAGGCTGGGAAAAATCGGGCACCCTGTGGCGGGCACCCCCTGGTGCCTGACACACTATGCATTGCTGGTAAGGGGGGACCCATGGGAACCCCCACGGGCCCGATTGGAAAGGCTCCGGGTGCAGGGGGGCCCGCTACGGGCCCCCAAAATCTGATTCCGACTGCCGATTCGAGTCAGACGATACGATTCCGAAAGGCTGTCCGAATCCAGCATCGTAATCGGTAGTTCGGAAACACGACCCGTAGAGACGTACGATTCTGCTCCGTACGGCTCGGTCATTCCAAATGTCGTCGGGTTCGGATTGGGATATTCCTAACGCCTAACTAGCATCGTACTCGGTCGGTCAGAAACCTTTCCGATTCGGTCGGAAAGACACATTCCTGATCCGATTCGGACGGAGCAAATGCCGTTAGGAGGCCTTCCAAACCGTATCGGAATTGGGCCCAGAGTCTATTACACCCCAGCTCGACTGCACAAATATGGATTGAGGGAAGATGATAGCTGTATGAGATTTGGGGTCAGAGGAGCTAATTTTACTCATCTGGACTGGGACAGTCCAAGACATATCAGAAACACCTTTGTCTGTCACACCTTTAGTCGCCCTTCTAGGATATGACAAAGATGTGCCTCGGGCATCCCGTAGATTGGTGGCACTTGGCATATTACTCGCAAAAAGGAGAGTGGCCATGCGATGGATGAAGGGGCCACCACCTACCTTAGCAGAGTGGTTCATTGACCTATCGTATTGCAATACACAGTCAGACAACTACAATGCCCTTAAGCCGTTAGGCTGCAGATCACAGGATATCTGGGAACCATATCAACCATATCTTAGACGTAGGGCAGCAGATGAAGTGGAGAGGGAGGAACGTGACAACAGGGGGGAAGGTTGAACCCATAGTGAGGCGCATGGATACACCCACTCGCCTGCGTCGTAGGGACAACAGGAGAGCTCGGATATGCAACACCTGTAAGTGATATGTTAATGCCGGGTGATTACTGTTAGCTGGTCTGCTTCAAAGTGTATAGAGTATGACTTATGTATAGTCCACCCAACTGACATATACCTATAATGTCTTGCTCAATGTCTCTGGAAACGTTTATCCCTCTTTTTTTTATTTTTTAAGACGTTTCCTCCGGTTATGTATGGCATGATACTACAAACATGGCTACTGTAATGGTTAAATGTGTATAATTGGAAAAATAAAGTAAAAAAAAAAAAACTATGGTTACACACAGGGCCTGTCCCCAACACAGGTTTCTGCCCTCCTGGGGAGACGTGTAAACCACGCCCAGTAAAAGACAGAATAGAAGCCTGCGCTGGGGAGAGGTGTTACCTATCCCTGTCAGGAACCAGACGAGTGTTGGCCCAAATGGCGAGATCAAAGTGGAAGCCGGCTTTGAAAAGCAAATGGCAAACACTTGGAAGAGAGGCTGCTCAATTGTTCAGGCATACAGGCTGGCACTTGGGCAGAAAGGCAACAACGATCATACTGTTTTTTCCAGAGGCGCGTAGCCTCCCTGGTAGGCACTCTTCTGGGTTTAATTAGAGAGTTCTGCACACCATGAGAGAGGGTCTGCCATGTTGGTAGTGGACAGAATGGAGCATTCTGGGATACATTGATGCCATACTTCACAGGAAGTAATCCTAGGAAGGACAGGGATCTGATAGCCCATTGGATAGTGACCGCAAACACCTCTGAGGGCAATTTCTGGGCACAGAAAGGGCACCCCTGGCGCTCAGAATTCAGATCTCATTAGACTGAAGAAGGAGGTCGAAGAAGGACTGCTCTGCTGCACCAAGGACCCGGCGAAGTTAGGCTACATTGAAGTTGGACTGCACCTGCTCACCTTGGGACTAGTAAAGGAAAGGATTGTGCCTGCTGTGTCCTGCTCGTGGAGAAGCAAACTCCTGAGCCCAGCCTGAAGCAAGAGACTTCAAGGATCAGTTGGCTGACCTCCTGTTCGCAGCACAGGGCCACTATAGCTGAGGTGGCCTGCCTGGTGATTTGGTAGCCGCGGTCTCCAGATTGTCGCTCCTCACACTTATGCAGCCTAAAGGATCAAGACTTGATGCTTAAACGTTGCACCCAGGTCTGCTGGAACCGGAAGAGTTGTCAGAGTTCACCTGGGTCACCCAGAATGCAAGTTACCACCAAAATAAGGAAACTGCTGAAACCGCTGTGTTGGGCGACTGGTAGCCAAGTGGCGACTGGACTTTGGCTGAGTTTGAGAGGACTTCGAGGGACATTGACCCATATGGCCAGAATCACCTCACCAAGCCTGGGGACCAAGGAGCAGCCCCAGGAAGTCCCCCGTCAACCACACAGCACCTTCAGCAGCCTTGAGCATCTTCAGCATCCTGTAGCCCTTGCATCAAGTCCACTCCAATGGAAGTTGAAAGCAAGAAACCACTGACATTAGAACTGGACTGGAGAATACTTTTCCCACTGACACTGGAACTGGACTGGAGAATGCTTTTCTCATTGAGGTGCCTGTTTCTTCGGACCTTGCTGGTCCCCTCGACTACCTCCACTCCAGCGTTGGTTGCCCAAAGTAACTCTAACTGACGGCATTACAACTTACCCAAGTTTTTCTTTAAAAGGTTTCTAATTGTGAAATTTGTTCAGTTTGCCAATGTTTGTTCGCCGTTAAGTAAAAAGAGTATTTAGACAAAATATTAAGTTGTAAATATTGGGAGATAGAAATATCAGAAAAAAGATATCGTGATGCAAAAATATCAATTGTCAAGAATATCGTTTTTTCAGGTAATATTGTTAAGAATATCGATGTTAATATTGTTTTCAATAATATAGTTGTAAAAAATATTGTTTTTTCTCATTTTAATGTGCTTGTGTAAGTGTTTGTATAAATGTTAATAACTTTTTTAATATAGTTTAGAATTGTAAGTGATTTAGAATTTTAAATGTTTTAATCTAATTGCTAATACTAATTTGCAGTGTCATAATGGGTTTTTCGGTTTGTAAGGGTATAGGGTGGAAAGTTAAGTAATCATTAGATGGGACCTTGATAGCAAAAGAAGACATTTGAGGTGAGCAAATTTAAAGTGTTGCTGGTGTTGAGAGTGCGCTATACTGGAGCTGCCTTCCACCTAAACTTTGGAACTACCCAGAGTTCTCTGCTTCTTTTTTGCATAATTTATGCGTCACTCTATGCCTGCAAGGGTTGTTTTGATATATATTCACTGAAAAAACCATAGGTTTCAGGGACATTATAGTTAGAAATTATCATTTAAAAAACCTTTGAAATTCACTGAAAAAGCCAAAGGTTTCAGGGACGTTATAGTTAGAAATTAGCATTTAAAAAACCATAGAAATTCACTGAAAAAACCATAGGTTTCAGGGACGTTATAGTTAGTTGGACATTTCACTCGTACAAAACCAGAGAAATTTGGTCGTTATAGTTAGTTGAGCTAACTATAACTCGCGCCCCCGCAATGCACTGCTGTTGACGTCACATATTACATCATTCATGACATGGTCAGTGACATCACTGATGACATCACTGATGACATCTCAAATGACATCACTGATGACATCACTGATGACATCATCCAAGTGAAAATCTGATGCACCTCCTCACACCCTAATATAACCTTTGATAAACCCACTCTAAAATACAGACTACCATTTTTGAAACCATAGACACACCAATACCAGTTACTACATACCCACTCACTGATTCCTAGGTCTACACACATCCACTCATTCACCCATACAGTCACTCATACATGCAGTCACTCATCAATACAGTACTATCATATGCACTCATACACCTATACAGACACTCACACACCGCCACTCATCCATAGTGTTACTTACACACCTAGTCAGTCATGCAAAGAATCAATCACACTCCCATTTACTCACCTATACAGTTATACACACACCACCTCACTCATTCATACAGATACTAACACATACTTACTCTCTTATACAATCACTGATACAAGTACACACTCATCCATACAGCCACTGTCACAATCACTCACTCTCCATATAGTCATTTATATACTCCAACACTCACATATTCACTGCCTTTCACATATGCAGTTACTCACACATGTACCACTGAGACATCGATTCACTCACCAACACACCCATACACACACTCACCCACCCCCTTCACAGATGCACTCTTGAACCCATACACCCAGTGAATCACCCACTCACACATCTATGCACAGAGTCACACCCCCCCACCCACTTACACAGACACTCAGGCACCCACACAGACACTCAGACAACCAATCAATAACCCATACAGACACTCATGTAGCTACTCAGCAACCCATGCAGCCGCTTACACACCAACAGAGTGATACAGACATTCACACAGTTTAGTCACTAACCCATGCATTCAGTAAGACACGTTTAATCACACACTTACACAGTCAGTCACGCACCTACTAAATCATCCATTCAGACACTTATACACCCACTCATTCTTCAATAGACCTTGGCATATATATATATAAAACATATTTAAACTTTACAGAAACACAGTCACTGGGTATTGTCATCAGTGATGTCATGAGTGATGTCATTTGAGATGTCATCAGTGATGTCACTGACCATGTCATGAATGATGTAATATGTGACGTCATCAGCAGTGCATTGCGGGGGCGCGAGTTATAGTTAGCTCAAATAACTATAACAGCCGAATTTCTCTGGTTTTGTACGGGTGAAATGTCCAACTAACTATAACGCCCCTGAAACCTATGGTTTTTTCTGTGAATTTCTATGGTTTTTTAAATGCTAATTTCTAACTATAACGTCCCTGAAACCTATGGCTTTTTCAGTGAATTTCAAAGGTTTTTTAAATGCTAATTTCTAACTATAATGTCCCCGAAACCTATGGTTTTTTCAGTGAATTTCAAAGTTTTTTTAAATGCTAATTTCTAACTATACCTACAGAGGTAGGACATGTGCAGAAGGAGGAAGAAACACGCAGAAAAAAGCAAGAGAAATGCAGAAAGAGAAAAGAGGGGTGCAGAAAGAGGCAAGAGATCTGCAGAAAAAGCAACAGAGGTGCTGAAAAAGGCAAGTGAGGTGCAGAAAGAGGCAAGAGATCTGCAGAAAAAAGCAACAGAGCTGCTGAAAGAGGCAAGAGAGGTGCAGAAAGAAGCAAGAGAAGTACAGAAAGAACCAAGCGAAGTGCAGAAAGAAGCAACAGAGGTGCAGAAGGAGGCAAGAAAGGTACAGAAAGAGGGAAGACAAATGCAGAAAGAGGCAACGGGGCAGAAAAAAGCAAGACAGGTGTAGAAAGAAGCATGGGAAGTGCAGAATGAAGCAACAGGGATGCAGAAAGAGGCAAGAGAAGTGCAGAAAGAAGCAACAGAGGTGCAGAAGGAGGCAAGAGAACTGCAGAAAGAGGCAAGAGAGTGGCGGAAACAGGCAAAAGAGGTACAGAAAGATGGAACAGAGGTGCAGACGGAGGCAAGAGAGGTGCAAAACAGGTAAAAGGGGTGCAGAAAGAGGCAAGAGGGGTGCAGACATTTGCAAGAGAGGTGGAGAAAGAAGCAAGAGCAGTGCAAAAGAACCAACAGAGGTGCAAAAAGAGGCAAGTGAGGTGCAGAAGGAGGCAAGATAACTGCAGAAAGATGCAAGAGAGTTGCAGAAACAGGCAAAAGGGGTGCAGAAAGAGGAAACAAGTGGGCAGAATGAGGCAAGAGAGGTATAGGCAGGAAAAGGCAAGAGGGATACAGAAATTTGGAACAGAGGTGCAGGAAGAAGTCAGAGCAGTGCAGAAAGAACCAACAGAGGTGCAGAAAGTGGCAAGAGGGGTACAGAAAGAGGCAAGTGAAGTGCAGAACGAAGAAAAAGAGGTGCAGAAAGAACCAACAGAGGTGGAAAAAGAGGCAAGAGGGGTGCAGAAAGGGGTAGGAGAGATGCACAAAGAGGCAAGAGGGGTACAGAGAGAGGCAGGAGGGGTGCAGAGAGGAATAGAACTGCAGAAAGAAGCAACAGAGGTGCTGAAAGAGGCACGAAGGGTGCAGAAAGAGACAAGACAGGTGAAGAAAGAAGGAACAGAGGTACAGAAAGAGGCAAGAGTGGTGCAGAAAGAGGGAAGAGAGGTGCAGAAAGAGGGAAGAGAGGTGTAGAAAGAGGCAAGAGAGTTGCACAAAGAGGGAAGAGGGGTGCAGAAACAGGCAAAAGAGGTGCAGAAAGAAGCAAGTGAGGTGCAGAAAGAGGCAAGAGCGGTGCACAAAGAGGCAAGAGAGTTACAGAAAGAGGCAAGTGAAGTGCAGAAGGAGGCAAGAGAACTGCAGAAAGAGGCAATAGAGGTGTAGAAAGAGGCAAGTGAGGTGCAGAAAGAAGCAAGATAAGTGCAGAAAGAAGCAACAGAAGTGCAGAAAGAGGGAAGAGGGGTGGCGAGAGAGACAAGAGGGGTACAGAAAGAAGCAAGTCAGGTGCAGAAAGAAACAGAAGAAGTGAAGAAAGAAGGAACAGAGGTGCGGAAAGAGGCAAAAAAGGTGCAGAAAGACATAAGAGGGGTACAGAAAAATGCAAGAGAGGTGCAGAAAGAGGGGAGAAGGGTGCATAAAGAGGCTAGAGGGTACAGAAAGAAGCAAATGAGGTGCAGAAAGAGGCAACAGACATGCAGAAAGAGGCAAAAGAGATGCAGAACGTAGAAGAGATTTGCAGAAAGAGGCAAGAGAAGAGCAGAAAAACAAAGAAATGTGCAGAAAGAAGCAACAAAAATGCAGAAAGAGGCAAGAGAGGCGCAGAGAGAGGCGCAGAAGGAAGCTAGAGTGGCTTGCACACCATTAGTACCAATTTAACACCAACATTTAGCAATAAGTAACAGGTGACCATTGTAGGTTTGCAAAGGGCCTTCCAACACGCTGTAACACTTGTCGCTGCATTTTTGGTATTGTTTGAGCGGTTTGAGCTAGAAACAAGGCTTTTTTTGTTCAAATCAGCAGATTAGGGAGCAGATGATAAATTATGTGGCTTATGCAGAAAATGTATATTTGTGCGAAAGTCGGTGCAGCCAAACAGTCTCATAATTCCAGTGGCCCTGCTCATACCTCTGACTAGGTCCAGAAGTGCTCCTCAGTGATACCTTCTTTTTTTTGTCTCATTGAGTTCATAGTTGAGCTTCTATGGAAACGAGGAAGACTAAACCTGACATTACCACTCCACAACACAGACTACCATACCACATAATTACTCTCCATTACACATAATCCCACTCTACATAATTCCTATAAAATAAATACCACATACTTTCTATCCACATAATTTCACTGCACAACTTACCACATAATTCCACTACACACAACGTACATCCACTCCACTCCGAAAAACATTAAAAAAACTTTTACATTTACATTGCCAATAGCTCTAACTCTCGCAAATGCGAAACCTATAACATTGCAAACACTTCTTTAACTAGTAGTCGCGTTTGCAGAGTGGTGGAGAAAGGGTGCTGGGCCTCCGACCAGCGCTCAGGAATTCCGATTCGTAGGACTTACAGGAGGTACCAGGAGGGCTTCTTGGCCCCCAAAGTCCCTCAGGAGTAAATTGGACTTCTTCCCCCATCCCGTACTCTGCCAGGAGGCGCGTATGCAGAGTGGTGGAGAAAGGGGGGCATGGCCTCCGAAGACGTCTTAGCAATCCCACTGTGTGGGACTTACTGGAGGTAACAAGAGGGGTAGTTGGCCCCCAAGGACATCCTTGGGGGCAAACTACTCCTCCTATTACCTCCAGTAAGTCCCACACAGCAGGATTGCTAAGCTGTCATAGCAGGCCACGCCCCCTTTCCCCACCACTTTGCAAACGCACTTCCTGGTGCGTACTTGGATGGGGATTGAAGTCCCCTTCGCTGCTGGGGATCTTTAGGGGCCAACTAGCCTACCTGATACCTCCAGTATGTCCCAGATAGTGGGATTGCTGAAAGCTGGACACAGGCCACGCCCCCTTTCTCCACCACTCTGCAAGCGCCCCTCTTGGCACGTTCTAAGTTGGGGGATTAAGTCCCCTTGAATACTGAGGGTCCCTGGGGGCCAACTAGCCCACCTGTTACCTCCAGTAAGCCCCATACAGCTAGATTGCTGAGTGTGCTCAAAGGCCACACCCCCTTTTTACACAACTCTGCAAACGCGACTCGTGGCGCACTGCTGCTCGGAGGATGAAGTCCACTTATGTCCTGAGGTCCTCAGGACACAAGAGAACCTCATTGCCCCACCAGCAGTGCACCAAGAGCGCGTTTGCAGAGTGTTGTAAAGGGCGTGACCTCGGACAACCTCTCAGCAATCCAGCTCTGTGGCGCTTACTGAAGGTACCTGGTTGGCTAGTTGGCCCCCAGGGACCCTCAGTATTCAAGGGGAATTAATTCCCCAACTTACAACGCGCTAGGGGGTGCATTTGTACAGTGGTGCAGGGAGGGGGCGGGGCCTCCGGCGAGATGCTGGCATTTTTTTTTTAGAAGGGGGTTGTGTGGCCCCCCTTCTTTTAGCATTTTTGTGGCCCTGGGGACCCCATCCCCCAGGGCCTGACCCCTTTTTTATTAAACAAAAAAAAAACAGGAAGGGGGCCATGCGGCCCCCCTCCCCAGGCCAATTTCAGCACCAGGGACCCCATTCCCCGGGGCATGGCCTCCTTTTTTAAATTTATTTCTAGGGAAGGGGGGCCGCGTGGCCCCTCTTCCCTGGGCCACTTTTGGCCCCGGGGACCCCATCCCCCGGGGCATGGCCTTTTTTTAAAATATATTTAATGGGAAGGGGGTCCCCCGGGGACGGCCTGCCAATTTTTTTATTTTAAATTTAAATTGGAGGGGGCAGAGTGGCCCCCCTGCCGGGCCACTTCTGGCCCCGGGGAACCCATCCCCCGGGGCCGGCCCTTTGCATTGGGGATGGTGGGGGGAGCCCCAATGCCCCCACGGTCCCGCCGGCTCCCCGCCTCCTGCGGGAGCCGGCATTGCTTTTGCACAAGGGGAGCTGCTGACATGCAGCTCCCCTTGTGCAAAAGCAATTCTGCTTTGATTTTTGGAAGCGAGAGCAGGTTTTCCTGCTCTCGCTTCCAAAAACCAAAGCAGGAGTTTGGTATGGCAGGGCGGGAGCCGTGCTCCCGCCCTGCCATAGCAAACAGCAATGTCCCGGGGGTGGGCACCCCGGGACATTGCAGGAGCTGGCCCTGGAGGATGGCGGTCCCCAGGGCCATCGAGGGCGCTAGGAGGGGGGCCGCGCGGCCCCCCTCCCATCATTTTCAAAGCCCCGGGGAGGTGGTGGTCCCCGGGGGTCCGTAACGGACCCCGACTGTAAATAATTAGCCCCCCCACACCAATTTATTTGATTTAAAGCCCCGGGGAGGTGGCAGTCCCCGCGGCTTGGGGGGCCCGCGAGGCCCCCCGAATATAATTAGCAATGCCCCGGGGATGTGGCGGTCCCTGGGGCAGCGTGGGGGGGCTGCGTGCCCCCGCATATTATTTCAAAAGCCTGGGGAGGTGGCGGTCCCCGGGGCTGCGGGGACCCCAGTGGGCCCCTGCATACAGTATAAACATTGCCCCCGGGACCTTGTCCACCCAAGGGCTTACAGATAACGAAGCGCGGGAGTCTGCGCTTCGTTTTTTTTATTTTCTCGGCCGGATTCACGCACCCAGCGCGAATTCGGCCGTTTTCCCAAAAAAATATACTTTTTTTGCGCCTGGGGGTCCTTGTGAGACCCCCTGAGCAGGCCTAGGGGGTCAGGGTGTTTCTACCCTGCCCCCTTTTCTTGTTTTTCACCTTTTCTTCTTCTGTTTTCTTGTGACTCGGTTACCGAGTCACAAGATGGCTGCCAACACTTCCTGGTTTGGAGTGGTGGCAGCCAATCAGAAGTCAGCTCGTGCTCGGGAGGAGTTGCGACTCCTCCTTGGTGCTCCGATATCGATATTTTTCTTTTTTTAATTTCCCAGGAACTACTGAACGGATTTACACCATTTTAAAAAAAGGTTGCTTTCTGGACCAAGACCTACCTTTTTGCCAAATTTGGTGTAATTCCGTTCAGCAGTTCGGGCTGTAGCTTTGTCTAAAGTTCCTATGGAAATTAACATGGAGAAAACGCGTTTTGGGACCCCCCCTTTTTTCTCGGCCCTCGCTTGACGAATCACCCCAGAACTTTTAAGACAGGAGCTGATCGGAGCGCCCCATTAGTTTTGAAAATTTCGCGAAGATTCGCCAAACGACACCAAAGTTATTGGCAAATCAAAAAACGCTTTTCCTATGGAAACTACATTCTAACTATAACTATAACTACCTACTGGCGACCGCCAGTAGGTAATACATATATATATATAGATATATATATATATTTGGTTACCTATATTTATGAAAAATATTATTAAACTAATATTTGCAATTTATATTCTGAAATGTATTTTACATTTAATAATTTAATGAGTAAACATATATACTGGACAGTCGAAACGCGTTACCAGTTGCCGCAGTAAAACTACTGAAATCAACCTGAGCATGCTGAGTCCTGTTTCGTGAAGGAGGAACGGGTTGCTGATCCATATATATATATATATATATATATATATATATATATTATCTACTGGCGGTCGCCAGTAGATAGTTATAGTTAGGACCTATTATCCATAGGAAATCCGCGACATTCTATTTGCAATAACGTTGGCGCCGGTTGACGAATCTTCGCGAAAGCTTCCAACTTGTTGGGGCGCTCCGGTCCGCTCCTACCCTGAAAGTCTCGGGGTGATACGTCAAGCGGGGGCCGAGAAAAAAGGGGGGTCCCAAAACGCGTTTTCCCCATTCATTTTTCCATAGGAACCTTTAGTCGCAGCTACAGCCCGAACTGCTGAACGGAATTACCCCAAATTTGGCAAAGAGGTAGCCCTTGGTTCAGACCGGTGCCTTTTGCTAAAATGGTGTAAATCCGTTCAGTAGTTCCTGAGAAATTCACAATTAAAATCACATATATATCTATGGGCGCGTCGGATCCGCGTACCCTCCCGATCACGAGCTGCATGCTAATTGGCTGTCAACACTCCAAATCAGGAAGTGTTGGCAGCCATTTTGTCCCTCGGTAGAACCGAGGGACAGAAACAAGTGCGCAAAGCGCAAAAGAGGGGCAGGGTAGAAACACCCTGACCCCTAGGTCTGCTCAGGGGTCCCACAAGGACCCCTGGGCAGAAAAAGCATTTTTTTTTTTTAATCGGCGGGATGCGCTTAGGGTGCGCGGATCCGCCGAGAAAAAAAAAAGAAACAAGTGCGCAAAACGCACAAAGGGGGCAGGGTAGAAACACCCTAACCCCCTAGGCTACAAGGCAATGCGGTAATGTGAAAGGGAGATGACGGAGGTGTATTCCTCTATCTGGTAACTCCGCATTTGAAGGAATTACTAAGTGTAGCAGCATGAAATGGCACTTTGCTGATATGAACTTTTGCAGTATGCACTGAGAAAAGATGACTTTTAAATTGTGACATGTGCATGAAAAAACGCTATTTGAGCAGAATGGAATTGTGCAACACATCACACTATGGAGAATATTTATATGCAGTGCATCCTGGGGCCTGTAGTTGCGAGTATGGGCCACGTGACCACTGGGAAGATATATGCCACTCACCTGTGATCAAGGCAGTTGAATGCTGAAACGCGTAAGGAAGAGAGGGTGGCTGCAACAATGCTGCGACGCTGACGGAATAAATGTCTTTACTTTTAAAAGAAGTCGGAGTTGGGCTCTATTTTGTTTTCTGGACCTAAATTACAGGTTTCTTCGTCCCTGTGTACAGAGCCCGCCCTGCAAGGTCGGGGGCCCCCAGAAAACGAAGCCTCTTTAAACATTTAATGGAGGGGGCATGACCTGCTCATTTTCCGCACCAGCCGAAGGATTTCCGTGGCTACAAGGCAATGCGGTAATGTGAAAGGGAGATGACGGAGGTGTATTCCTCTATCTGGTAACTCCGCATTTGAAGGAATTACTAAGTGTAGCAGCATGAAATGGCACTTTGCTGATATGAACTTTTGCAGTATGCACTGAGAAAAGATGACTTTTAAATTGTGACATGTGCATGAAAAAACGCTATTTGAGCAGAATGGAATTGTGCAACACATCACACTATGGAGAATATTTATATGCAGTGCATCCTGGGGCCTGTAGTTGCGAGTATGGGCCACGTGACCACTGGGAAGATATATGCCACTCACCTGTGATCAAGGCAGTTGAATGCTGAAACGCGTAAGGAAGAGAGGGTGGCTGCAACAATGCTGCGACGCTGACGGAATAAATGTCTTTACTTTTAAAAGAAGTCGGAGTTGGGCTCTATTTTGTTTTCTGGACCTAAATTACAGGTTTCTTCGTCCCTGTGTACAGAGCCCGCCCTGCAAGGTCGGGGCCCCCAGAAAACGAAGCCTCTTTAAACATTTAATGGAGGGGGCATGACCTGCTCATTTTCCGCACCAGCCGAAGGATTTCCGTGGCTACAAGGCAATGCGGTAATGTGAAAGGGAGATGACGGAGGTGTATTCCTCTATCTGGTAACTCCGCATTTGAAGGAATTACTAAGTGTAGCAGCATGAAATGGCACTTTGCTGATATGAACTTTTGCAGTATGCACTGAGAAAAGATGACTTTTAAATTGTGACATGTGCATGAAAAAACGCTATTTGAGCAGAATGGAATTGTGCAACACATCACACTATGGAGAATATTTATATGCAGTGCATCCTGGGGCCTGTAGTTGCGAGTATGGGCCACGTGACCACTGGGAAGATATATGCCACTCACCTGTGATCAAGGCAGTTGAATGCTGAAACGCGTAAGGAAGAGAGGGTGGCTGCAACAATGCTGCGACGCTGACGGAATAAATGTCTTTACTTTTAAAAGAAGTCGGAGTTGGGCTCTATTTTGTTTTCTGGACCTAAATTACAGGTTTCTTCGTCCCTGTGTACAGAGCCCGCCCTGCAAGGTCGGGGGCCCCCAGAAAACGAAGCCTCTTTAAACATATATATATATATATATATATATTATCTACTGGCGGTCGCCAGTAGATAGTTATAGTTAGGACCTATTATCCATAGGAAATCCGCGACATTCTATTTGCAATAACGTTGGCGCCGGTTGACGAATCTTCGCGAAAGCTTCCAACTTGTTGGGGCGCTCCGGTCCGCTCCTACCCTGAAAGTCTCGGGGTGATACGTCAAGCGGGGGCCGAGAAAAAAGGGGGGTCCCAAAACGCGTTTTCCCCATTCATTTTTCCATAGGAACCTTTAGTCGCAGCTACAGCCCGAACTGCTGAACGGAATTACCCCAAATTTGGCAAAGAGGTAGCCCTTGGTTCAGACTGGTGCCTTTTGCTAAAATGGTGTAAATCCGTTCAGTAGTTCCTGAGAAATTCACAATTAAAATCACATATATATCTATGGGCGCGTCGGATCCGCGTACCCTCCCGATCACGAGCTGCATGCTAATTGGCTGTCAACACTCCAAATCAGGAAGTGTTGGCAGCCATTTTGTCCCTCGGTAGAACCGAGGGACAGAAACAAGTGCGCAAAGCGCAAAAGGGGCAGGGTAGAAACACCCTGACCCCCTAGGTCTGCTCAGGGGTCCCACAAGGACCCCTGGGCAGAAAAAGCATTTTTTTTTTTTAATCGGCGGGATGCGCTTAGGGTGCGCGGATCCGCCGAGAAAAAAAAAAGAAACAAGTGCGCAAAACGCACAAAGGGGGCAGGGTAGAAACACCCTAACCCCCTAGGCCTGCTCAGGGGGTCCCACAAGGACCCCCTGGGCAAAAAAAAGCATTTAAAAAAAAAAAATCGGCAGGATGCGCTCAGGGAGCGCGGATCCTGCCGAAAAAAAAAAAATCGAAGCGCGGTCTCCCGCGCTTCGATGTTAATTTGCCCCCGGGTGGGCCAAGTCCCGGGGGCATGCTGGGGGGGGTTTATTTTATGTATGGGGGCCTCCAAGGGCCCCCCAAGCCCCGGGGACCGCCACCCCCCGGGGCTTTATCATTAATGGTGCGGGAGGGCTCTGAGCCCTCCCGCAGCCCCGGGGACCGCCACCTCCCCGGGGCTTTTTAAAAAAAAAAAATTTAAAAACCTGTGTGGGGGGGTGGGGGGGGTCCAGCCCCCTCACGCCCGGGGACCACCACCTCCCCGGGGCACTAAGAACATTGAAAATGGGGGTCCGTTTTGGACCCCCAAGCCCCGGGGACCACCACCTCCCCGGGGCTTTCAAAATGTAGGGAGGGGGGCCGCGCGGCCCCCCTCCTGGAGCCCTTGATGGCCCTGGGGTCCGCCACCCCCCAGGGCCGGCTCCTGCAGTGTCCCGGGGTGCCTACCCCCGGGACACTGTAGTTTGCATTTTGAAAGAGAGAGCAGGAAACCTGCTCTCTCTTTCAAAATGCAAACCAATTGCTTTCCACACGGGGGGCAGCATGTTAGCTGCTCCCCATGTGGAAAAGGAATGCCGGCTCCCGTAGGACACGGGGAGCCGGCGGGACTGTGGGGGTTTGGGGACCCCCACAGTCCCCAACCAGAGGCCAGGCCCCGGGGGATGGGGTCCCCGGGGCCATAAGTGGCCCGGGAGGGGGGGCCACGCAGCCCCCCTCCCCAAATACAAAAAATACAAAAAAATAAGGGCAAGGCCGGCCCCGGAGGATGGGGTCCCCGGGGCCTTAAATGGCCTGAGGAGGGGAGCCACGCAGCCCCCCATATTTTTATTTAAAAAGAGGGCATGCCCCGGGGGATGGGGTCCCCGGGGCCAATAGAGGCCCAGGGAAGGGCACGCGGCCCCCTTCCCGTTTTTTTTTTTTTTTAATAAAACAAAAAAAAATGCCCAGGCCCCGGGGATGGGGTCCCCGGGGCCAAAAGTGGCAGAGGAAGGGGGGCCACGCAGCCCCCTCCCATAAAAAAATAAAATTAAAAAAACGGCATCGTGCCGAGGCCCCGCCCCCTCCCTGCAGTACTCTGCAAACGCGCCCCCTGGCGCGTTTTAAGAAGGGGAAGTAATTCCCCTTGAATACTGGGGGTTCCTGGGGGCCAACTAGCCCACCAGGAACCTCCAGTATGCGCCAGGGGGCTGCCTTGCAGAGAGGTGTACAGAGGCCAGGCCCCTTTTTACACCTCTCTGCAACGCAGCTCTGTGGCGCTTAATGGAGGTAGCTGGTGGGCTAGTTGCACCCCAGGGACCCTCAGGATTCAAGGGGAATTAATCCCCCGACTTAAAACGCGCCACGGGGCGCGTTTGCACAGTGGTGAAGGGAGGGGGCGGGGCCTGAGGTGACATGTGTGCAAACAGGCCCCATGGCGCGTTTTAAGATGGGGAATTAAATCCCCTTCAATCCTGAGGGTCCCTGGGGCCAACTAGCCCAACAGGTACATCCAGAAAGCGCCACAGAGCTGCGTTGCAGAGAGGTGTAAAAGGGGTGTGGCCTCTCTACACGTCTCTGCAACGCAGCCCCTGGCGCATACTGGAGGTTCCTGGTGGGCTAGTTGGCCCCTAGGGACCCTCATGATTCAAGGGGACTTAATCCCCAACTTAAAACGCGCCACAGGGCGCGTTTGCACAGATGTGACCTCAGGCCCCGCCCCCTCCCATCACCATTGTGCAAATATTCCTCTAAAATCTGCCGAACTACGAATTCTGATTTACTCACCTGTTATCAGGAGAGACCTCAGTGCTGCATCTTTCAGCCCAGTACTAATCCTGAAAAGTAATTTTAACCGTACTTACCAGTAACTTGAATTTCCTTCCATAGGATATCATTGCCTGCTTTTTGCTGAAAAAGTTTCGAAGTGTTGATTTTTGAAACATACAAATATTCCTCTAAAATCAGCCGAAATACGAATTCCGATTTACTCACCTGTTATCAGGAGAGACCTCAGTGCTGTATCTTTCAGCCCAGTACTGGTCCTGAAAAGTAATTTTAACCGTACTTACCAGTAACTTGAATTTCCTTCCATAGGCTAACATTGACTGGTTTCACTTGGAAATTCTTCTAAGTGTGGAGTTTTGGAACTTTAAAATATTCCTCTAAAATCAGCCGAAATACGAATTCCGATTTACTCACCTGTTATCAGGAGAGACCTCAGTGCTGCATCTTTCAGCCCAGTACTGATCCTCAAAAGTAATTTTAACCGTACTTACCAGTAACTTGAATTTCCTTCATAGGCTAACATTGACTGGTTTCACTTGGAAATTCTTCTAAGTGTGGAGTTTTGGAACTTTAAAATATTCCTCTAAAATCAGCCGAAATACGAATTCCGATTTACTCACCTGTTATCAGGAGAGACCTCAGTGCTGCATCTTTCAGCCCAGTACTGATCCTCAAAAGTAATTTTAACCGTACTTACCAGTAACTTGAATTTCCTTCATAGGCTAACATTGACTGGTTTCACTTGGAAATTCTTCTAAGTGTGGAGTTTTGGAACTTTAAAATATTCCTCTAAAATCAGCCGAAATACGAATTCCGATTTACTCACCTGTTATCAGGAGAGACCTCAGTGCTGCATCTTTCAGCCCAGTACTGGTCCTGAAAAGTAATTTTAACCGTACTTACCGGCAACTTGAATTTCCTTCATAGGCTAACATTGACTGGTTTCACTTGGAAATTCTTCTAAGTGTGGAGTTTTGGAACTTTATAATATTCCTCTAAAATCAACCAAAGTACGAATTCCAATTTACTCACCTGTTATCAGGAGAGAACCCAGTGCTGCATCTTTTAGCCCAGCACTGACCCTAAAAAGTAATTTTAACCGTACTTACCAGTAACTTATATTTTCTTCCATAGGAATCCATTGTCTGGTTTTCAGCAGAAAAGTTTCTTAGTGTCGATTTTCACAAACTACAAATATTCCTTAAAAATCGCCTGTATGACTTAAACGCATTCTTTCAACTGTTTACAGGAGATGCACCAGTGCTGGATCCAGGATCCAACACTGAGTAAGAAAAGGTAACGATAACAGTTTTTACCTGCTAAGTGAATTTCCTTCCATAGGATAACATTGGTGATTCTATGAGAAAAAGTTTCTAAGTGTCAACTTTTAAAATACAATAATATTCCTTAAAAATCACTACTGTAACCAAAACGCTTTTACTCAACTGTTTACAGGAGATGTCCCAGGACTGAATCTAGGATCCAGTCCTGTGGTTAGAAAAGTAATCCATAAAGTAACTAATTGCATTTAACTAGAAATTCACATTGAGCTGAATGTTGCATTGTGTTTGAAAATGTGTTGCCCATTGCAACAACTGTAACTACTGTACTTAAAAGTCTATTGCCTATGTGCAAAGTATTTAAACTAAAGTAATTCATTCTGAGAAAGTATTTTTTGTAATGTATAATGTAATTACAATGTAATTTAAAAAATAAAACCATAGGTTTCAGACACGTTATAGTTAGAAATTAGCATTTAAAAAACCTTTGAAATTCACTGAAAAAACCATAGGTTTCAGGCACGTTATAGTTAGAAATTAGCATTTAAAAAACCTTAGAAATTCACTGAAAAAACCATAAGGTTTTAGGGACAGTTATAGTTAGTTGGACATTGCACTCGTACAAAACCTGTGAAATTCCCCCGTTATAGTTAGTTCAGGTAACTATAACTCGCGCCCCCGCAATGCACTGCTGATGACGTCACATATTACATTACTCATGACATGGTCAGTGACATCACTGATGACATCACTGATGACATCTCAAATGACATCACTGACATCTACTCACTCACCCGTACAGTCACTCATACTTACAGTCACTCAGTACAGGACTATCATATGCACTCATACACCTATATAAACACTCACACAACGCAACTCATCCATAGAGGTACTCACACACCTAGTCAGTCAGGCAAATAATTAATCACACTCCAATTTACTCACCTATTCAGTTATACACACCAGCTCACTTACTCATAAAAATACTAGCACATTCTTACGCTCCTATGCAATCACTGATGCAAGTACACACTCATCCATATAGCCACTCTCACAATCACACACTCTCACTTATAGCCATTTATATACTCCAACACACATATATACTGCCTTTCACATATGTAGTTACTCACACATGTACCACTGAGATATACATTCAATCACTAACACACCCATACACACACTCACCCACCCATACAGTCCATCACAGACACAATCTTGAAACCATGCCCCCAGTGAATCACCCACTCACACATCTATGCACAGAGTCACACACACCCCACCCACACAAACACTGAGGCACCCATACAGATACTCAGAGAACCAATCCATAACCCATATAGACACTCATTTAGCTAGTCAGAAACCGATGCAGTTGCTTACACAACAACAGACAGACGGATACAGACATTCACACAGTTTAGTCACTCACCCATGCATCCAGTAAGATACGTTTAATCACTCACTTATAGACTCAGTCACGCACCTACTAAATCATCCATTCAGGCGCTTCTACACCCACTCATTCTTCAATACGCCTTTCCCTATATATATTAAACATATTTAAACTTTACAGAAACACACAGTCACTGGATGATGTCATCAGTGATGTCATCAGTGATGTCATTTGAGATGTCATCAGTGATGTCATCAGTGATGTCACTGACCATGTCATGAGTGATGTAATATGTGACGTCATCAGCAGTGCATTGCGGGCGCGAGTTATAGTTACCTGAACTAACTATAACGGGGGAATTTCACGGGTTTTGTACGAGTGCAATGTCCAACTAACTATAACTGTCCCTAAAACCTTATGGTTTTTTCAGTGAATTTCTAAGGTTTTTTAAATGCTAATTTCTAACTATAACGTGCCTGAAACCTATGGTTTTTTCAGTGAATTTCAAAGGTTTTTTAAATGCTAATTTCTAACTATAACGTGTCTGAAACCTATGGTTTTTTCAGTGAATTTCAAAGGTTTTTTAAATGCTAATTCCTAACTATAACATGTCTGAAACCTACGTTTTTTTCAGTGAATATATATATATATATATATATATATATATATATATATATATATATATATATACAAACATACCAAATACCATAATAAAATTAAAATATATACCAATTTAATTAGTTAAAAAAGTAAACATGCAAACTATCAATTTCCTAAAAATATATTAAATATTAAAAATAATATTAATTATAAATCTTATATTTTTACATTAAAAAACATAATAATTCAATTCTAAATAAAGTAAACTAAACTATTAAAAGTCTACAAATAATACATATACTATTCCCACTCCAATTTATACAACAGTAGGAAAAATGTTGGACTCAGGAGGGGTATAATTTACTACTCCCAGTCCACGTAGTGACAGTATGGAAAATGTTTAATTTCGGAGGGGTAAAAAATGTTACCCATACAGTCAGTGCAACATTAGGGAAAGTGTTAGATAGCGGAAGGGTAAAATGTAATATTCGCACTCCAGTCAGTGCAACAGTAGGGAAAGTGTTGGATTGCTGAAAAGTAAAATTTTCTATTCCCACTCCAGTCAGTGCAAGAGTAGGGAATTTGTTGGACTCATGAGGGAGAAATGTAACTGTTTGCACTCCACACAGTGCAACAGTAGGTAAAGTGGTGGATTGCGAAGGGGTAAAATGTATTATTTCCACTTCACCACTTCAGTCTATGCAACAGTAGGGAAAGTGTTCGATTCTGGAGGGTAATCCGAAAAACAAGGGGGGTGGTGTTAGAGGTAGCGGCTAGGTTTATCCTCCCTTATTAGAACGTGTCACACAAAGATTTGAGTACTTCGAAAGAAAACCTGCCCAAGGGAAGTGATGTTCGGATACAGCGAGAATCCACTGCATTCGTTTTCTAGAAAAAAAGCTTTTTTTCTAGAGACCCCTCACCCACCAGGGTTGCCCCTAGGTGGCATGCTTCATCATTGGGGTTCATCCCAATCCTCTACGGATTGAGGCGTGCTGTGACTCGGCGATTAAGCAGGAGCACTTACTGGTTTACTATCAAAAAGTGAAGTGGAGGGGAGTGGACAAAGTGAGGTTAAAAATGCCTAACTAGTGGGCCACTATTTTATTCCCGCCCCTAGTTGGCAAGGTTAAAATCAGGGGTGAATACTGGAAAAAATAGACCGTAATGAGTCTAGTTATCTCAGTAAAGTGGGGTCAACATGTTTCGAGCCGTTCCCCTATTGGCTCTTCTTCAGGACTACATGGGAACCAGCCCCGTTTAGTGCCACTCCTAATAGGTCCTTTAATAAGGACACACTCGTACATACATAATGTGCATGCACTCAAAAATACATACGGTTTGTAAGGAATTATCCTATATCTGTAAAAGAAAGGAAAAACATTAGCAGATAATAGACCTGTCAGCGAGCTGGCAGGTCACAATGGCCAACCTTAACCATATCTATAAACCACCCGTATGCTGTGGGTGCGCAATAATTGTAACCAGTGATCACTCATTTAAGCGTGGAAAAATTCTCGCCACACTGTTAGTGGAGAAAAAAACATTTGTGGGACAATACAAGACAAAACAGAACACTTAACATTATGGAAATACTTCCAATAACATACCTAAAGAACGCTATACTTAAGCGTCATGGTCAAAACCAGGGTCGAGGGGCCTGTAGTCAAACCCTGACGGAAGAGAAAAAGGAAAGAATATCCCCAATGAGGAAAAACAGGCTGCTGTTTGGCTGTGCAATTCGAGTAAACACGGCGTCCCCCGTGAAACAGTGTCCGCCGTGTGGGGAAAAATATCCCGTAGGGAAACCCCCCGTTACTTACTTTTTCAAAGACCGCGTCGGCTCAATCACCTACTTTCTGCCCTGGGGACTGCATCTTGGTGTGATGTTGCTCCGGTCCCTTCTTATCTGATCTGTTCGCGATTGGGCGACGAGCGCTGGAACTGAGCTGTGCGTCAGCCCGACTAACTAGAACGCTCCGTAATTCAAAATGGCCGTCATCATTGGCATAACGAGCGCGTCATTTTGGAGGAATAACGGGCAAGTGGATTAGGTGATGCGTGCTTAGTTGCAGGCAACTTTTAAAGAGACTTCTAAGGAAAGAACTTAGTGGTTGCTTTAAGTCGGGTCGTTATGCTAAAAAAAGGATATGTTCTAAATCACATCACCAAAAGGTCATAGAATCAGAAAGGATGAGACCTGGCCTTAATATAGGTAAGGAACATTGGAGTCCCATATAAACGAAGGATAATTAAAAAATTGAAACAAAAGCAAATACTAAGAAATATTAAAAATAAAAAGTAATAAATAAAGCTGGATACACCCGGTTGCCCTGGGTTAACCAGCTCCAAGTTCGGTATTATAGTTGTTTTCTCTGAGAATGTCTCAGTAATGTATGTATTTTAGTTGTTTATTTAATTTTTCATCTGGGATTTTAGATAGAGGTTCCAGATTCTTAATCAGAATTTGTGGTGAGGTTAGACTCTGTTGAAGAGGCCCCATGGAATGTTGTCGTTCAGTCCTTGGGTATCCGTTCGAAGTTTGAAGACCCATTGTTGTTCTTTTTCGAGGCGTCGTTGTTCCAAGTTCTCTCCAGTTTTTATATGTTCCAGGATCACCCATTTCAAATCCTTGGGTGCATGTTTTTGTTCAACGAAGTGCGACGACATCTTCGTGGTGATGAGTTGGCATCTGACGTTACTGCGGTGCTTTCAGATTCTAGTACTCACTTTACGTGTGGTCATGCCCATATAATGTAGATTGCAGGGGCACGTGATAAGATAGAATACTCCTGTCGTGTTACAATTAGTTAGTTTGCGCAGTTCCCAACTCATTCCATTGTTGGAGGACACTGTGGGGCAGATCTACAAGAAAGTGCCGCAGCGTGGCGCTGCAAGCCCTTTGGCTGCGCCACGCTGCGGCACTTTCAGAGCACAGGAATGCGACATATTTACAAGAATATGTCGCATTCCTGTGCTTTCCCTGCGCTGGCGCACAAACAGCTGACAAGCGCCGGCGCAGGCACCCTTGCACCATGGTGCAAGGATGCCTGCGCCATGGGAGATTGTTTTTGTGCAGGAAGGGCACCTTTCTGCACAAAAACAATCAGTACAGGCTTTTCCTCTTTCAATGCGTGCTGCAGAATGCAGCACGCATTGAAAGAGAAAAACGAGAGAAATGAAAACATTTCTCCTCGGTGCGCCTCGCTACGCCACCTCTAGGGTGGCGTAGCTTTCAGACGCATCTCCAGATTTACGATTTCTCGTAAATCTGGAGATGTGTCTTGTTCCATGGGTGTTGCGTGGGAACACCCACAGCAACACCCATGGAACGCCCCTTCACCGCAAAGTGCTGCGTGTGAAGGGACGGTATTTACAAGGAGAGGAAAAGTCACGCATGGTGGCTTTTCCTCTCCTTGTAAATATCGAGGAGCCCCTGCGCCACCAGTACGTCACGAAAAGTGACGTACTGGTGGCGCAGGGGCTTGTAAATCTGCCCCTGACTTGGTAATAGTCGTGAGGTGGCAGACGCTGCAGTTCCCACAGGGGAAGTGGCCCGTTGGTGGGGCGCCCATCGTAGTTTGATTGTTTCCTCTGGTTTCTTTCGCTTTAGGGCGGGTGTGAACAAGTATGTCCCTCCAGCTCCTCCCTCTCCTGTGGGAATACATCGGTTTGGGGATGTTGAGTTGTCCGCTGTTGAGGATACGCCAATGTTTGCCTATTATTTTAGCAACTCGATCCGAGGCTAAGTTGAAGGTGGTAATGCAGATTGGTCTTTTGTCTTCCTCTTTGTTATGTTGTGGACGTGCCTTCAAAAGGGAATCTCTATGGTTGTTACTTGCTCGTTTTCTTGCTTGCGACACAATCCGTTTTGGGTAGTTTCTTGCTATAAGTTTGTCAGATAACTTCGCAGCCTGCGTTCTAAAGTCATCCATTTCCGTGCAGTTTCTTCTTATTCTAAGAAACTGCCCAAACTGGAGATTTTTTTTTCAAGTGTCTAGGATGAAAGCTGTCATACAGCAATAAACAGTTCTTAGCTGTCGGTTTTTCGTGAGTAGTAGTCTTGAGGATCTCGTCGGCAGCGATGATGTTGAGATCAAGGAATACTAGCTTGGATCTGCTCACAGTGGAGAGGATGTGGTCTGACGGCTAGACTGCCGACTTTGGAGCTGGGAAACCAAGGTTCGAGCCTCGGGGTCGACTCCACATCCTGTGATTCTTGGCAAATCACTTAAACTCCCTGTGCCTACCAAAAATATGAATGTGTCCTTGTGTAACGTAACTGGTGCTCATGTAAAGCGCTCCAATACCTTCTGGTCGAGTTCGCACTATATAAACCTTCAAAAAAAAAAAAATAGTGTGGGTGAACTTTAGAAAGATGTCTTGGGTATTGAGCCATCTGAAGAATTCTTCGGCTGTTGATTCTTCACCCTCCCAGATCATCAATATACCTTTTCCATTGTTTTATGTGTTGGAGGAATGGGTTGGTTTTTGCCAGAATTTTATGGGATTCTAAATGTTGTTAATACAACCCTGCCACGCTCGAAGCAAAAGTGCTTCCCATGCTAGTCCCGTGTTGTTGCCGGAAAAGCATGCCCTCGAAGCGAAAGAAGTTTTCTGTTCGAGCCAGTTTGCAGCTTTCTAGAACCAGGTGTCTTGGTGTATGATAGGTCCAATTTCCTTCAAAGAGAAACTCTTCGATGATGTATAAAGTTTCTCTGTGTGGGAGGCTTGTATATATGCTCTCCACGTCCAGTCCAACAAGAATGTTGGTATCTGGATTGAATTGTAGGTCCTGGAGTAAGCACAGGACAGCTTTAGTATCCCTTAGGTATGTATTAGTCCCTTGTATCAGGGGTCGCAGGAAGGCATCTGCGAATTTACTACTCCCACTCCAGTCAGTGCAACAGTAGTGTAAATGTTGGATTGCGGAGGGGTAACATTTATTAATCCCACTACAGTGTATGCAACAGTAGGAAAAGTGTTGGATTCTGGAGGGGTAAAATGTACTATTCCCATTCCAGTCAGTGCAACAATAGTGAAAATGTTGGATTGCGGAGGAGTAAAATGTATTATTCCCATGCCAGTATATGCGCTATTAGGCAAAGTGTTGGATTGCAGAGGTGTAAATTTACTGTTCCCACTCCAGTCAGTGTAACAGAAAGGAAGGTGTTTTTTAATTTGCCAATATCTTTGGTGCCGTTTGACGAATCTTTGCGAAATTTTCAAAACTAATGGTTCACTCAGGTCAGCTCCTGTCTTGGAAGTTTGGGGGCGATTCGTCAAGCGGGGGCTGAGAAAAAAGGGGGTCCCAAAACACGTCTTCTCCATGTTAATTTCCATAAGAATTTTGAAACAGGTTACAGCCCGAACTGCTGAAAGGAGTTACACCAAATTTGGCAAAAAGGTAGGTCTTGGTCTAGAAAGCGTGCTTTTTTTAAAATGGTGTAAATCTGTTCAGCAGTTCCAGAGAAAGTCAAAAAATACAAATATATATATCTGAGCACCAAGGAGGATTCGCGAACCCTCCCGGGGACGAGCTTCACTCTGAATGGCTGTCAACAATCCAAACCAGGAAGTGTTGGCAGCCATCTTGAGTCACAAGAAAACAGTGGAAAAAAGGTTAAAAAAGAAGAAAAGGGGGCAGGGTAGAAACACTCTGCCCCCCTAGGCCTGATCAGGGGGTCCCACAAGGACTGCTGGTGGTGCAATGAGGTCCTCTTTTGTCCTGAGGACCTCAGGACACAAGTGGACTTCATCCTCCGAGCAGCAGTGCGCCAGGAGCCGCGTTTGCAGAGTGGTGTAAAAAGGGGCGTGGCCTCGGACCACCTCTCTGCAATCCAGCTCTGTGGCACTTACTGGAGGTACCTGGTGGGCTAGTTGGCCCCCAGGGACCCTCAGGATTCAAGGGGACTTCTTCCCCCAACCCAGAACGCGCCAGGAGGTGCGTCTGCAGAGTGGTGGAGAAAGGGGGCGTGGCCTGGTATGACATGCTCAGTGACATCACTGATGACATCTCAAATGACATCACTGATGACATCTCAAATGACATCACTGATGACATCACTGATGACATCATCCACGTGATCATCTGATGCACCTCCTCACACCCTAATAAAACCTTTCATACACCCACTCTAAAATACAGACTACCAATATCGAAACCATAGACAGCCCAATAGCAGTTAGTACATACCCGCTCAGTGATTCATACGTCTACACACACATCCACCCACTAACCCATACAGTCACTCATACACAGTCATTCATCGATACAGCCACTGATATATCCACTCATACATCCATATAGACACTCACACACTGCCACTCACACAAAGAGTTACTCAAAAACATAGTCAGTCACCCAAAGAATTAATTACACTGCCATTTACTCACCTATACAGTTATACACACACCACGTCACTCATTCATACAGTTACGTACTGTCTTCAACAATTACTGACATAAGCACACACTTATCCATGCAGCCACTGTCACAATCACTCACTGTCACATATACTCACTTATATACTCCAACACTCACAAATACTGCCTTTCACATATGTAGTTACTTACACATATACCACTAAGACATCCATTCACTCATCAACACAGCTATACGTACACTCACTCACCCATACACTCCCTAACACACACACTCATAAACGCATATACCCAGTGAATCACCCACTCACACATCCATGCAGGGAGTCACACACACCCCCACCCATACAGACACTCAGGCGCCCATGCAGGTTCTCAGACAACCAATCATTCTTCAATATACCTTGGCATATATAGATATAACATTCTTGAACTTTTTAGAAACACTCAGTCACTGGATGCCGTCATCAGTGATGTCACTGAGCATGTCATGAGTGATGTAATATGTGACGTCATCAGCAGTGCATTGCGGGGCGCAAGTTATAGTTAGCTCTACTAACTATAACGGCCGAATTTCTCTGGTTTTGTACTAGTGAAATGTCCAACTAACTATAAAGTTCCTGTAACCTATGGTTTTTTCAGTGAATTTCTATGGTTTTTTAAATACTAATTTCTAACTATAACGTCCCTGAAACCTATGGGTTTTTCAGTGAATATATATCTCTTTATATATATATATATATATATATATAGAGGGAGATATATATATATATATATACATATATATATATATATATTTATTTTATTTATTTATTTTAAAAGTTTTATAAAGCGCGAACATGACCCTTGCGGGTATCAGAGCGCTGTACACAGAGGCAGAAGCATGCATGAACTCAGAACAGTTGAGGTCAACATTGTAAAACAACAAGGAGTAAACAATCAAGATCAGGTACCGGGTAGAGGGCCCTGCTAGTTCAGTTTCTCATATAGTGCAATATATTTCCTGTAACATTCAGTAAAACAATCATTGAGTGGCTCGTCACAGCATAGTAGAGTAAATGACAAATCTGTAATCAGCCCAAGAAGTATTCTTCTATTATAGTTCCGGAAGGGTCCTAGAGTAAAATAACAGTTTACCATCCAAACAAAAATAAATAACGAAAGATACGTTGGGATAAATGTCAAATCTGTCGACAAGGGGACTAGAGGAAGAGTACAGGATGATGCAGTTAAAGTCCACTCAGGAAAAGCCATTTGGCCTGTTTCTTGAAATAGGCAGTGGAAGGATTGGCTCTCATCTCCGTAGGAAGAGCGTTCCAGATTCTAGGGGCAAGGCCAGAGAAAGCACGTTTGTACGTACTTTTCTTTTTGAATTTAGGAGGTTTCAAGAGTAGTGTGGACGTACTTCTTAAGTTCTGACCGGAGCCAGAAAGAACAAGCTTGTTCGCCAGATAGGCCGGAGTGTTGAAATGCAGGGCTTTATGCGTGAGTCAAGCTATTTTGAAACGGATCCTGGCTTCAATAGACGAGTTGAGCTGCAAAAGGTCAGGTGTGATGCAATCGTGTTTTTTGGAGCCTGTGATGAGCCTGGCCGATGCATTGACCGTGGCTCTGAGAGGGGCCAAGCTCGCTTTAGGAAGCCCCGCTAGGGTCACCAGGCCATATTCAAGTCGTGATATCACCAGGGATTGTACTGCAGGCTGTAGGTCTTCTGGCGGAAGGAAAGGCTTGATTTTCTTAAGTGTGTTAAGATGAAAGTTGGCACCCCTAATAGTGGTACTGATGTGATTTTGCATATTAAGGTATTTGTCCAAGGTAATGCCCAATGATTTAGCGGAATCAACCACGTGAGGGGTGCAGTTAAGGGCTGTGAGTTGTTTTAGCCATTCGCGGGTCGGTGCAGAGTGGTTGTGTGGGGCAATCAGCAGGAATTCAGTTTTGAGGGTATTCAACAAAAGATGGTTCTGGGCTAACCATTGTTGAGTTTGCGAGAGAGCCTCATTTAAGGTTTTAATGTCCTCCAGAGAGGAGATCTTCAGGTACAGTTGCGTGTCGTCCACGTACATGTGGTAATGAATGTGAGAATTGTTCAGAATGACAGTGAGAGGTTCCATATAAAGATTGAAGAGCATGGGCGAGAGTGTGGATCCTTGCGGAACTCCAATCCTGACCGGGGTACTGGATGCGAGGGACTGGTTGAGTTTAATCGTTTGAGTGCGGTTATGTAAGAAAGAGGCAAACCACTTTAGGACTGGCCCGAGAGACCCATCCTAAGTTGCAGAAGATTAATCAAGTTTTCATGTTTGATGGTATCGAATGCAGAAGACAGGTCCAGAAGGATGAGAAGACAGGGGACATTTTGATCTAGGGATTTCAGGGCGTCAACCACAATGTGAGTTAGAGCAGTTTCAGTACTATGCACTGCTCTGAAACCGGATTGATAAAGGTCAAGTAGTTGAAATTTCTCTATATGGTTGCAGAGCTGCTTGTGGACGCATTTCTCAAGGAGTTTGGCTAGTGTCATGATGTTGGTGATCGGTCGGAAATTGTTAGGATCAGATAAATCCGAGTTGGGCTTCTTAGGGATGGGAGTTACTTGCCCAATTTTGAGACAATCAGGGATGCTCCCCTGAAGGAGAGATTCATGAATGATCCTCGACCAAAGCGGTAGAATGGCCGAGTTGAGGTCTTTAAAAAATTTAGCTGCCAGAGGATCATTGAAGTGGTTGCCAGGTTTTAGAGTTGTCATAGCGTGTAGTAGTTCTGTGCAATCTGGCAGGATAAAGGAATTCCAAGAGGCATCATTTTTGGGAGAACAACCCAAAGGTAGGGAGAGTGCCGAGGGAACCCCGAGCTCACCTGATGATGTGGTGTAGATTAGTGGTGGCACCCTGGGAGTGTTAGGTTGCATCTCCTGTTCAATTTTCTTAGTTTTTTCAGAGAAGTGCACTGTGAAGTCAAGGAAGCCAGGTTGGGGTTGGAAGTGTGGTTTGCTTGCTGTTTGATGATTTCAAATAGCATCTTGGGTCTATTTTTAGCACCGTCCAGCTGCTCCCTGAAATGGTCCGTTTTAGCAATGCGGAGCTTTTTGTTGTAGGCCCTTCTCTTTTTCCTAAGCTGATAGAGGCTTGTAGTGGAAGGCTCATTTCTCCAGAGCCTCTCTGAAAGCCTAAGTTTACGGCGTTTGTCATTTAGGGTACCATTAAACCAAGGTTTGGATTGTTTGAGAGGGATCCTTTTAAGTTGTTTCGGCGCAATGGTGTCAAAGATATTAGCCACAGTGCTAATATAGTGCTCAGAAAGATCATCAAGGTTGGTCATGTCAGGGGGAGGCTGAAGTCTATTCATAGTGATGGAAGTAAGATCATTAATGTTGATGTCTCTCATGTTGCGAGACAATTGTTTAATTTTAAGAGGTTGTCCCTTTCTGTGAGTGGTCTTTTACAGTATGTGGAAGGCAATTTGATGATGATCCGACCAGTCACAAGGTAGGATGTCATCCAGTTGGATGATATTGTCTCTAGCAATAATGAGGTCGAGGGTTGCGCCTTTGTTGTGGGTAGGTCCCTTACAAACCTGAGATAAGTTGAGATCCGAAAGGAAAGACTTAAAGGAGTTGACTAAAAGATCATTGGAGTCATTCCAATGGAGGTTGAAGTCTCCGAGGAAGATATGGTATAGTTGATCCGAACACGAGCTGATAACCTCCATGATTTGCTCTATGAAGAGCAAATTGTCACCCGGTGGATGGTAAATCGTGTGAAGCACACAACCTTGCCCTTATTCCAAATTTCTGCTACTAGTAGTTTACAGGAAGATATCAGAACATTCTGAGATTGTTTTATAGTTAAGCTGGAGCGATGAAAGCAAGCAATGCCCCCCCCCCCCCGATTTTCCCTAGACGATCACATCGTATAATGGCATAATCAGGCGGGACTAAGATGTCAAGAATAGGGGAGGAGGCCTCGTTGAGCCAGGTTTCGGAGAGAATCAGTAAGTCCAAGTCTTGCACTAAGATGAGTGCAGAGATGTCCGCAGCATGTTTTGTGGCTGATCTGCAGTTGATCAGCATCGAATTAATGTAGGGGGAGGTGTTAATCTCTTCCTGATGAGTGGTAGTAATTTGGAGTAGGTTTTCCTTATTAACCAATCTGGGGTTGACCCTGGGTTCCCTGTCAGGGTCCGGGGAAATAGGGGGATGTTAATAGCGGAGTTAGAGGAGGCGCCTGGCCCTGTGCCATTGAATGAGAGTACAAGAGCGAAGGTGTCCTCACCCGAGAACTGAGGCTGAAACCTACGAGGTCTGGATTGATGGTTAGGAAGAGGCCTAGAATTCCAGCCGGAACTAGATGGGAATCGGGTAAAGGATTGTTCGTCCCCATCCCCGAATACTCCAGGAGGATTGCGTTGCACAGTCCCCAGTGGAGGGAGTATATTCCATACCTTCTCCATCTTCATGGAGAATTGTAGTAGGGGCTGCATGATCTCTTTGACAGCCCGGAGATCTTGCTTGAGGTCAGCGAACTTCTCCTCAAGGTAAAGCCTGTTAGAGCACTCCTCAGCCACCCTAGTAATAGACGAGGGATAGGATTCCGACGTGTGGAGGGAATTGGAAGGGACAGTAGGTCCCTTACCACAGTTACAAGGGGAGTTACAATAGATATATATATTAATTATTATGTATGTGTGTTTAACTTTTTTTAATTAAGTTTATTTGTTATATTTGTTAAAATGTATATTAAATCTAATTTATTCTTTTAATTAATTTTATTATTTAATATATTTCATATTTCTAATATATAATGCACCGGACCTTGGGAGTATCATGAACTCCTTGTTTTTTGCTGTTTTTTAAGCGGTTTCCACCACCGCTTCCCGGTTGCACCCGCCGCGAGTTCGGCTGGCCCCAGGTGGAACACTGCTTTGGATTCAATTTGGGCTGTCTGAACCGCCGCTTACGGACTCTGTTGACCTATTTAGGTCGTGGCTTATACAAAGCTAGAGTGTTTCACCATATGTGGGACACTCACAGTGTTTTCGTTTTTAATCCAGCGGCAGGCGAGGGGATGTACAGGCACAGTTATCACGGCTGCCAATTGATTTTTTTAGCGATGGGAGCGCCATAGAAATTGCATTAGGCAATAAATAATGAAGACGGTGACGCCCCATTGCTGGCCCTTCATTGGCCAAGAATCCACCAACCATATGGCAGGACCGTTTTAAATGACTGTTTGTTTTATTGACGGCTTTTCCGCACTGATGACGGCAAGAGCCAGAAACACGTCTGCGGATGTTTTAAAGCCAACACACACCCCGTGAGTGCACCGGACCTTGGGAGTATCATGAACTCCTTGTTTTTTGCTATATATATATATATATATATATATATATATATATATATATATATATATATATATATATATATATATATATATATATATATATATATATATATATGATATTTTGTACAACTATATTTTTGACATCGATATTTTTTTCAATATTTTTGTACTTACCTGTTTAAGTATAGGAAGTCGATATTTTTGCGCTCTATATTTTTACCTCGATATTTTTTACATCTATATTTTTGAGGTCGATATTCTGTCAGTGAACCCTCCAGTCAGTTTTTAAATTTATTATTCCCACTCCAGTGTATGCAACAATAGGGGAAGTGTTGGATTGCGGAGGGGTAAAATCTACTATACCCACTCCAGTCAGTGCAACTCCTACAAAACACACAATCTGCACCTAAAGCTTAACATTTAAAAAAATGTATTACACAATTAGCATAATTAATTATCAATTACATAATTATTTTAATTTAAAAATATGAATTCATTAAAATTAATTTACTTCCCACCCTATACCCCTACAAATCCCACCACCTGCACATGAAAAAAATCTTAATTACACAATTAACATTCATATTTCTCAATTGAGTAATTAATATTAATTAAAAATTAATTAATAATTAATTATAATTAATATACTCCCCACCATATACCCCGACAAAACCCACAACTAAAATTTTATGTACAAAATAAATTAATTATATAATTAACATAATTAATTATCAATTAAATGATTAATGTTAATTAAAAATAAATGATGAATTAATTATAATTAATTGACTTCTCACCCTGTACCCCTATAAAGCCCACAACCCGCTATGGTACTAAAAATCACAAAAATTAATTAAACTAAATTTAATAACTACTAAAGATTTAACAACTATAATAAAAAACAAACATTAATTATTCAAAACAATCATAACATATACATTTCAAATGTATACTTAATTACATAACAATAATTAAAAATCAATATTATAAACAACTGTATTTTTGTAAACAATATTAATGATTTCAATATTTTCAGAATCGATATTACTTGCCTAAAAATCGACATTCTTGACAACGATATTCTTGCAGATGATAATTATCTATCACAATATTTTAGACCCGATATTTTGGTATGACTATATTTTTGGGGAATATTTTGTCTAAATAAATAGCATTAGCTTCTAATCTCCATCAACTTAATGATTCCCTCCAAAATGTTTCATGCAACATGGTTCTTACCTGCTCAACCACTGCCAAAAGAATCCTCCTCAACAGGTGCCAAAAGCAAAACCACGCCCTTCGAAACACCAACTCTCTTCTCCAAAACGCTCTCATTCACTTGCACAATCTCATCTCATCCTGCATTTCACACCTGCTTGCACTGCAGTGCCACAGATAAATGACACTGCTCTCTCCAGGGTAAACATGCCAGTCCATGTTTGCCTACACCTTACCAGAGTGAATATTAAATCCTTCCTGTAAACTATAGATTTAACTTGGAAGGTGCTGCCAGTACTGTGGGCATTTGCTGCTTTCATTTAAAAGGGACAGCATCTGCACTTCTCAGCACTGTTCTAATACATTTAATGGGAGAGTGCCGGCACTTCTGAGGAGCAAACAGTCACTGTGGATAATAATGTAATAAGTACCAGCACTTTTTCTATGCTTCCATTGAAAGCATTACCTGTAACCTTTCATAGGTATACGTCACCCCTCCAACCACAGATATCACTATCAGCACTTATTGCTTGACCCTTCTGGCCTGGCTACTTACCAACTGGGAATGTCTGCCTGGGGGACAGGGCTGGTGAGGAAGCAGGGGGGGGGGGGGGCACAGCAGGACTTGAAAAGAACCCTGCCCGGTGCCAGTGTGAGTGAAACCTCCTTTACAGCAGAGCCGCACTGAGGGGTTGCACGTGGACACAAGGCGCCACTCTAGAAGCTGCAAACTCAGTAAATAGTAAACAGATAAAGCTGCTGCCCTCCACCTCAGTGTCTCAGGGCCAATCAGACACACTGCCTGGTCACAGCGGGGTGGTGCCTTGCCAGAAAACATCAACAGGCAAGGAGCCCCCCGATCCACGATGGGGCACTGACGGATCTCAGGATTGTTGTTTAGACTACCACTTGCTGACCACATGGTAAGCTGGAGAGAGGGGCTCGGCTTGTTTTAAGTCCCGGGCTGCGCAACGCTTAAGTTAACCGTTATAGGTGCCTGACTAGTTGGATCTCACAAAATGCAGCTCCTTGTTAAGCGCATCTCCTGTGGTCCCTGGGTGCTATAAATGTGTGACTAATGCATTTTAGTGCAGTGTTGCGGGCATCACAATAGAATGTGTTAGTTTAACCCCTGATGGGTGGTCCTTAGCAGGACTGAAGTATATTCAGGGTACAAGTCCTAAAAAAAGAAGTGAGGCGGAGGATTAACCAATTTAGGCAGTATGCAAGTGACATCATAGCGCATGACATCAGTGTGTAGCATTACAGGAAGTGAAATCCCAGAAAGTGGCATCACAACCCATGACGTCACATGAAGTGAAATCACAATAAGTGACATCAGATCTTAACACCTCAGACATATGTTTAGCAGGTCTATCACAAGTACATTTTAGCACATTACGAGATTTAACAAGGGAAATATTGTGTTGGGGTTGTGCCAAAAAAGTGGCGCAACCCCACACAAAATCTGGGCCACAGCTTATATATTTCTTTTTTTTTTAACTCTGGCACAAAGAAATTGGCAGCAAGGAGAAATGTGACAGTAAATCTATCCTGTTTAATTGGTTGCAAAGTCTGCATTGTGAAGTATCTTATGCGGTTAAGACACCTGATGCAGAGATCTCTGTGGGCCTAGTAAATCTCAGGGAATAATATTAATGGTAAGATAACTCTGGAGGTTAACACATTTTCTGGTAAGATCTGTGTTTTCTCTAGCACCGTTTTGAATCAAAGTAGCATAAAGGGTTAATGTGTTGTCTACAAAGCACATCATGAAACATGCATATGAAAGATTTTTATATTATGTAGCGAGGTAAGTGGGATACTGCTTTTAACACAGAGATCCTTTAGTTACTTGAAGTTTATAAATTGTAATCCTTCTAATATAGGATAGTGAGCTATAAAGAGCATTTGACTCCTACACCTGGTAACCCTCACTGTCTTATGTAACCGCTTGTACATTAATATAAACACATGATTTATTGTCAATGTGTAATAATTATCCGTGACGTAAAGCGCTCTGACACCCTGCATTGGGATGAGTAGCGCTATAAAGGAAATAAAACAAAATATTGGTATTTAAATTGTTATTTTTGTAAATACTGGAACAGACCAACACATTTGACATTCTCACAGTGCATGTATCTCTCTTAAATACAGGGACTTAACAAAGTAAAAAGCATGCCTCTCTTAAGTGTGTGAAGTTTTCCCTCCATTGCATTTAGGTTTGAGGCTCCCGATAGCTCCCAGCCAAAATAATCGAACAAGAGGATGCCTGATGGCTCCTTAACTTCGGCATTTGTTTTGCTGGAATTTAAAATAACAAAGGGGCTCATTACGATGGCGGTGAAACCGCCACCGGCAGCCTGCCGGTGGCTGTTTCATCGCCATCTCGAAGCACTTCTCCGCTCGCCATATTACAATGGCGGGCGGTGTGCTGGCGGACGCAAAGTCCGTCCGCTACGTGTCCGCCACAGGCAATCATTACGATTGCCTGGCGGACCCACCAAGCATCTCCAAAATGGTGGCGGTGCCTAGCAGGCACCATCTGCCAAATTACAATGCTGTATCCACGCCAGCCTCCACTGCCATGGAAAGGCTGGCAGGGATTGCATTTGGGGGTCCGTAGCGGGCCCCCCTTGTGTTGGGGGAGGTGGGTGTGCACAGTGGCAGGCACCACGTAGTGCAGGGAAACGCACAACATGCATTTTTAGCATTGCGGCGGGTGCTGCAGCAAGCAGCACCCGCCGCAATGTTAACCATGCACGATGCGGCCGCCACAGTGGCAGTGGCGTAACACAGGCCCCCGCAGTGCGGGGGGGCCCCCAAGCTACAGGGGGCTCCCTCAGCACAGAACTCTGGCCAGAAAGCTCCCGAGTTTATCCGGAGGGGGCCCCTCACCGTACCTTGCAGAGGGGCCCCCTCAATTTTTGTTATGCCAGTGCACGGTGGCGGTCGCATCGTAATCTGATGTGCGGGACCGCTGCCTTACAGCGGGTGGTTCCAGTCCTCGCATCGATGGCGGACGGACATAAGTCCATCCGACATCGTAATGAGCCCCAAAGTCCCTTCCCTGCCTGCAATTTGCTGCTCTTAACCGCTTCGCCGCGATCGGAATTCCGCCCAGGTGCTGGACATTCCGATCGCGGGTGTGGTCGTGACGAGCTCAGCTCGTCATGCGCACACGCCAACCGCGCAGCATGACGAGCTGAGCTCGTCATGAGCATCGAAGGGGTTAAGGAAAGCACACAAACTGTGGGCCTGCTGAAAGTGTCCTGGTGTCTGAAGCATACACTGGGACGATTTCAGCATAGTTTAGAGGGACCCAACTTTTTGGCGGGGTGAGGGTCCACCCTGTGCACATAGTGTGTGGACGCCGTCTAGCAGTGTGTACGCTGGACTTGTGCTCTGGGTATGTCCTTTGAAAGCCTTGTGCTACGACTGCTGCAAGATGCATTCTTCAACAAGTTCAAAAAAGTTGCATCAATCCCCTCACGGCCAATTGACTGTATTTTTGTAGCACATAAAAGGAAATGATGTACTGTACCTTCATCACAAGTCTTTCCTTTCCATCCAGGGGAACAGGTACAAACAAACTCACGGAGTGAACTAGTACAGTAACCATTGACACATGGACTGCCACAGCAAAAGTCAATTCCTGAAAAGAAAAAAAATAAACAGGCACTTTAATTTTAACCATCAAGCAAAAGAAAACGTAAGCAACAAAAAAACTTTTTAATTTTCGAGTATGAGAATCCAGCCTTGTTCCTCTAGTAAGCACAGATAGTAATGTAAACTAAAAATGATGACGGTTGTCATGTCTTGCGCTCACCCTACCAGATTCAGAGCGACGGAAGCCACTGAAGCCACCGTCGGCCTGCGCGCTCGTGCCCGTCGGCCGTTGACAGAGATGTGCGCGCGGTGTCGGTGAGGCGGTCCCGCACTCCATCTCGCGCCGCCGCGCTTCTCAGGGGTGAGCAGGGGCCACGCGCCGGCGCTACCCCGAGTGCTGTCTAACGGACAGAGAGCATGGCGGCGCCCTTGGTGAGTCACGTGAGATGCGGAAGATTAATCCGGAGAGCCTGATGAGGCCGAGTCCGGAACCGTTGGGGTTGGTGACTCCCTCTTATAGCATAGCTGCCAAGGTTTTAGATTGCTATGTGTGACATTTCCATAATTTCAGAGCAATTATGAGTGACATTTCAAAGACTATGAGTGACACTTTCTCGTTAGCAAAATCAAGCAATGACGACGAGGGAAACATAAATATCAGAAATTGCACCCATTTGCGCAACAAGAAACTCTAAGAAGATCTTAAAACTGCTGTAAAGCGCCAGAAACGTAAGGGCCCCAATACTAACTAAATGCTGGAGGTGCCAGAGTGGTCTCAGGTACTGACATAACACAGCACTGCTACAGGTCTCGATGTTTATCTGTGAAGAAATTCCTATTAGACTAGACCATGAGAATCTCGCACTAATATAGTAACTGTATGAAGTCCTTGTTTAACTTGCTATAAAAGAGTGTAATTTATCGTGCAACGTAGGAGACCCTTTCCCCATTCTATGAATGTGAATCTATGCCCGATTTTATGGAGAACTGTCTATGGTTCTTTGCTGTTCTTTAAACTGCTCAGAATGTAATTCTGTATTTGTACTAACTTCTGAGTGAAGCCTATAAGTAGATTCTTGTTAGTCATCTCTGACTGGACGACTTTAGTCAAGTGATGAGGCTTCATTGATCACCCCAGTAGTGAGAAGAGTCCAGCGGGAAGCACCAAAGCCCTCGCAAGAATTTTCACCCCTCCCAGGCCGGGTGTTCTACGCAAAAGCGAAACTACAAAATAAGCCGAAGGGTCTCTAGGCGTGGATCTGCTGGTTGACAGATCAAAGTCTGTGGTGCGCATTGTTGTCAGAGTTTGTTTGGCTTCTCTTTGGTTTCCATTTTTAAAGAAAATGCACAATAAATGAGGCGTCCTCGTGGGGTTGGACTGTAACCGCCCTTGTCACAACCATCATGTGAATGTTTACAGAACCTGGCTTGTTTGCTTCTGTGCCACACATAGATTTGTCTTCTCTGTAATGCCTCATTTCCAATAGCCTAAGAATAAATAGCGGAAAACCCCTCTTATGCCAGATATACAATTGCAGTGCTCAATTCTTTTTCTGCATATGCTCAGATAGGTTTGTTCTATTTATTACTTTAGGATTTTTTTCACTGGCATGAGAAAAATAATAAAGTGACGAAATAAGCAATATAAGTTTATTAATAATTTTATATGTTTTATATTCGATTGTTAGGGAGGGCATACCGATATTTTTGTGGGTATTAAATTGCTTAATAAACGACAATGTTGAATTTAGAATTAGTAGAGGGGTACTTATGTTATCATTACACCTGTCAAATGCCTGCATTGTTACTTCAGTGTGTTTAAGAGTTTCGTGAAAACCGTTTTCTGTACAGGAATATTTATGTTTATTTATGTTTACATACTTTTACAGACTGTCTTCCTCTGTTCTAAGTGAAATCCTTTTGTCATCTGCCTGGGGCTTCTTATCTCTGTGTTCTGGCAAGCGCTGGCGGGTTTTCCACACAGTAATATAAGGCCACAATTGTGTGACAGCAGTGAAAGGGCAGCCAGCAGATCAGGTGTGACTGAATGCTGCCAACACAGCGAGCGAGGACACATTTTTGCCGCTATCACTATACTTTGCTTTCCTGGCCTACATTGTTAGATATTGGCCGTGGGTTATATTAAGCGGGCATCCGTTATTAGCATTATGTTAAAAGGACAGTTATTATTATATGCGGCCTCCTCCTGGCATCACTTTTGGATTCACCTCACAGAGGCTGCTCACTTCCACCTAGCCTTTCAGCCTCTGCTTAGATTTATTTGTATAGTGTATACAAGCGCACAGGCTACCAACACACAGTGGAACTTGCTTGTATTACAATCACAGCTTCCTTTCAAAATCTGTGAAATTTGATAATCACCCGACTCCAGGTCGACTTCAACACACTTTTTCAGCAGTGGGTTCCCCGTCCTGCGTGAACTCAGGGGAGGTCTGTGCTGTTGTGCTCAGCGCCGCAGGAGGTCTGAGCTGAGACGCTGCTGGTGTTGTGCTTCTCTCTCGGTTTCTAGGTAGTGGGCCTCCTGGCGCTGAGACACTAACAGTCAGGCTCAGCGCAATGGTGTCTGTTAGAGACAATGCTCAGGAGCGCGACCGGAGCCACCGGCCGGGCAAGTGACAGTGTCCCCCTCGCGCTAATAACTCGATGCCTTTTTTGTACCACCTTTTTAGTGTATTTGCCACAAACATTTCCACCTGAAACACGGCAGTGCTCTAAGAAACACGGCACGTGTGCCCTACGTCATTGGCAGCAGAGTGGTTCAAGTGAGAGGAGTTGAGTGCCAATGACTGGAGGACAATACAGTGACAGTTACGCACATTTATAATATTTTTATCTGCTCAGTTAAATAAATATATTAACTTAACTATTACCGCCCGGAGTAGTTGGCAAGGGGACAAGCTACGGTACTGCCACCAGCATCATGAGGCTGCACTGCAGTGGCACCATACTCTCTCCCTGCAGCCGCGGTCCTTCCAGACTCGTGCAGGAATCATGAGAGGCAGCATGGGCACCAAACTCTCCGGCGGCCCCGCTCTGGTCTGGACCCAGTCAAGCGGCATAATCTGATGAGAGGCTGCAGGCAGTATCACTGTAGAAGGCGGTACGAGCAGCCAAACATCATAACTATCCGCCCGCTCTCGCTTTTGGCGCCGGCTCCGCCTATAGTCCTAGCTCAGCATTCTGATTGGGCAAATCACGAGACACCCTTTGGCATCATCATGTCACGTGAATATGCGTCTGTGGTGAATGGAGGCATGGAGAGCAGCTGAGCCAGCCCCCAGCTAGGGCAAAACCTGTCAGTCACCTTACTCTGAGGCTGCCAGAGCAGCACATACCAGGCGCTGCTTTGCCCAATGCTATCAGCAGTGCTTGGCTTGACAACTTCGGGAGGCCCTATAAATGCGTGACTTTTCATTTCAGTGCGGTGATGCGGATCACTGCACTGAAATGCGTTAGTCTAACGCTTGATGCGTGATACTTGGCAGGGCTGTTATAGCCGAGAGCATCCCCGCCGGTAGAAGCTGTCAGGCCACCCTATAGGGATAGCCGAGCCAGGCATCTTCTTGGCCCTGTGCCCTCAGCAATCAAAATATCCATTCTGTTAGCGCTTTGGATTTTCACTTTCTTTTTTTGCTTTTAATTAAAACCGGAAGTTCTTTGTTTAAGTTTGGAAAAAAAAAAAAAAGAATTGTTTATATTCGCTCTCTAATTTAGAGCAGTTCTGCATTATGCAAGGTGCTGCTTGAATTTTTTTAAGCTGCTTGATGGAGAGTATAAGAGGGTTTGGCCATGGCTCGTCCTTCATGTGAGTCCTCGAGCTGAGCTAGAGTCGCACCTTTGACTCAAACCCACTTTGGCACACCTATCTGGCAACAGGACACAGTAGACACTTGCGGACTTCGATATTTTACATTCTTCGTTTGTGTTTTTTGATCACTGCTTGCCAGTGCTAAAAGACGGCATTGTGTTATGTTAGCCGCCTGCTTAGCTTAGCCTATTTTAATCGAAGTCATTTCAGGCCCCGAGATCGTCTTCTACAGCATGCCGTCTTGTGGTCTCTTTGAACTGACTGACCCACGTGCAGTGGTGGTCAGAGAGTCAGTCACTTTGGTGCTTTGTGGGTCATTGTGGTGCTTTTCTTTCTGTCTGAACTAGTTAGGAGTTCACCTATGTTTTTATTTTCACTCAACTGACTGATCAGCTAGCGCAGGACTTGTCACTTTGAGTAGCCGCAGAATCCGATGTCAAGTAGTTAGTGCCCCATCATCATTTGGGTTTGTGGTTGAGAAAATTAGGCAAAGGTCTTCTCCCCATAATTATACCTTTCCCCTTCATTAAAACTGTAATTCACAAACATACACAAATATTTGTAAATTTTATTTGATATATCCACAGCTCTGTTGCTCTGGGCATGACTTGGGCTTTTATCTGATGAACTGTTGTCTGCTTTCACCAGCATAAATCAATCGAAGTTACAATCTCCTCTAGAGAAGCGTTTCCAATCTCGCACAAATCAGTTAGTTTTTCTGAAGAGCAGTCATTAAAGCAGCGAATGTTGCCTTTCACAGCAAAAAGCTTTTTCTCCAACGCTGAGGAGTCTCAAACTCCACGTGTCTCATCAAGTTCTCTATTTAACGTGACTGGTCAAGTATTAATAATCACTAGAACGGAACCTGGCAGTGTCCCACTATCATCCAGTCGCCCTGGTGAAGGCATGATGATCCTTTGCCAGCGAATATTTCAGTCCTGATCCTTGCTAATTTTTGTGAATCTCTTTTCAGAGTCACTAAGCAGGGATCGTGGTCCACCCTTTGAGGACCCCAACTATATCTCCCCATGGAGCACATGGGGTCAATGACTCTACCTTTGAGGATGAAGGGATGGATTTCAGATCAGACTTTCTATCATTTGTCGGATGAAGCAGAGGAAAGCCTTCACCACACCCTTGAAGAAATAAACAAAGAAGGTATTGGCTATGCTGAGTGTTACCAGAATGCTGAAGCCTGTTCAGATGGGTTGTATGACTTTAAAACAAAAGGTAGGGCCGTGCTGCATTACTTAAGCCTGAAAATATTTCACTGATGACATCACTTCACTGATAATGTGAATATTATGGATAAATCCTCAGCTTTCCACCTCCATAACATACCTCATATGTGGCAGGGCATTTAATGTGAACATAACATCTTATAACAACCCCAATAATGCTTTTCTTGCTAGTTGGAGCAGCGCTTGCCCTCATAACAATCCAGCTTTCTACGGCAGCACAGTCATCACACCTGAAGTGGGTCAAGATATGTCTGGGTGGCCCCCCTTGGAATTTGCTTCTGGGAAAAGACTGACTTTTTCTGCAGAAGCCATTTTGAGATGAATAACTTATTTTTGTTTAAACCTAGGAGTTTTCTTGGTGAACCCTAAGGTACGTACACCTGGTTTTTGGTATCACTTTGAACAAAGAGTTATTGATAAAGGCATTTATATTGCTATTTAGGGAAGTACCCACAATCTAATATTAAATACATCTGCTAAACATGCCCTCAACACTCTGCACTAGCTACCTATGGAGAAGCGCATAAGGTTTAAAGCCTTATGCATTGCCTTTAAAGCACTACAAAATTCAGGTCCTAGTTACCTGATAAAGCGCTTTAAATGGCATATCCCTGGACGTACACTTCGGTCGACTTCACTGAAGTTAGTAACAGAGCCTACGTTCCGTCTTCAGAGATGGGGTGGTAAAAGTTTCTTCAGCATTACTACAAGATGGTGGAATAAGCTACCATTTTATTTGAGGAATGCTTCTGAGTTGCTGTCTTTTAGGAAGGGACCAAAGACATGGCTCTTTACTCTGTAACCCTGCGTAAGGACTGGAAATATGACATCTAGTGTACACTGTGTGCCGATTCTTCAAGCGCCTAGACGCCCTCGGTTAGCAGTGCGCTATATAAATACTTAAATAAATAAATCTGTGTTATTGTAGACACATTAGAGATTGGTAAATGCAATTTCTTGAGATGGTCATTTGCTAACCCTTCTGTGCAAGTACCATTTGGTCAAGACCTGGAAACCACTGTCAATGTTGGTGGTTGCGCCTCAGTTTCTCGGTGTCCTTGTGGAAGTAAGTTGGAGGTTTGCTATTGAACACCAAAAGTACATTGCAGTAGGACAGGGAGCTCAGTAATGTATTCAGATTATGGTCACATGTGCCCAAATTTCCAACAACGCCATCAGGGTGAATGCAACCACTACCAGCATTTTCTTGTTTGAGGATAATTAGTTCTAAATCTGTGGTTCTTAAAGTGTGGTCTAGGGACCCATTGGGGTCCGCAAGTCTACTCAGGGGGTTTACGACTTCTTAGAAAATGAAATAAAAGTAACATACTAATAAAGTGTATCTAAATAAAGAAGCAAAATATGCAATTAAAAAATGTAAAGCAATCTGTAAATGTGAATGAATTTGAAATTGTAGGCTAAACTTTATGGCGGTATCCTCAGATTGATTTGTGGAAGCAGTGCATATGCATCAAACAGAATTAAGGGGTCGATTAGGATGGCAGTCGGAAAACCATTCCGACCGCCGTGGTAGCGGAAATTAACCGTCCGCATGTACCGCGGGAAAACGGGCGGTCAGATTAGGATGAACCGGCAGAAAAATCAGACCGCAGCGGACGGATCCCACGAAACTCCGCTGGGACCGTCCAGAGCAGGTGAAAATCCGTCCACGGCGGTCGGATTTGCTGGTAGTGGATGAGGTACAGCAGCGGAAGGGCTTGAAGAGCTGGATCCATTGCGGTCAGGACCTCTTGAAGGTGACAGGGATTCGAGTTTCGTTCTCCGCAGTAGTGCTTCCGCCGTCTCCGGGTGGCTGGATTCTCTGCTGCGGTGTGATGGGCTGTTTGCGGCATCGTGATTTGTACAGCGGTCGGGACGTCATTCCGCACGTCGGTGTTTCTCTATTGGCTCCCTCCCCCACCGTTGCGGAAGGAAATTTCTGGCGGTTCACGTAACTCCGCAGCGGACGGAAAATGGGCTACGTTTGCCCATTGTAATATGGCGGACCTCCAATGGAGTGCGGAAAAGGACATTTTCCACCAGCACCGCGGATGTGCCTTCGACCGCCATCCTAATGAGCCCCATAGTGTGGACGATGAGTGGCCTCAATGAATGTATAAAAGCTCTAACCTTCCTATTAATTTCAAATTATTTCTTATATTTATTTGTAAATTAAATAAAACATTTAATAATTTTTGTGTTTGTATGATGACTGTTTAATTCTGTATGTTTTTTATGTATTGTTTTGCCTTTCAAATAATCGAAAATGCTTAGGCCGGGGTCCTCAGCATCCAGTAATGATTCAGTGAGTGTCCCCGGATCCCATTGATGTTTAAGTGGGTGTCCACAGAAGTCAAAAGGTTAAGAACCAGTGTTCTAAATGCCTTCTTATCCATGCCCTTAGAGACAGGGCAGTTGGGGCCAGTCCTCAGGGACTAAGAGGTAAGAGTCTTGGGACATAGGGTAGCCCGCAGCATAATACTGCCACAAAAAAACTTCTCATGTCTGTTGTTACCCTCCTCCAAGTAACTTATTTATCTAAGCATCAAAGTAAAATACAAAAAAAGTTGCATGAGGCAGTAACATCAAGGGATTAGGATTTATGATTTATTAGTAGAACGATGACCAGGAAGTGAGTCTGATAAGGGAACAGTTAATCCATTCTGGGTTATTATGAGACACTCTTATTCATGCCGTTCCAAAGAGTCCATCATAAACTTGCAATGTTGTGTCACTTAATGCAGGCATCCTACTTTTTGAACTTTCTTCTACTCCTGAGAGAACCCACTCCTAATATAACCCCACTCTATTTCTTACCCAACACCAACCCCTGTGACTTGGCTTCCTCCTGCACACTATAGATTCTATTACTTCCAAGACACAGCGGAACATGTATTTTTGTTATGTCATGGTGTGAAATCAAGTTTACTTTAAACGTGACCTTAGAAATCAAAATGCACTTGACTTAAATATGTGCACCTGCTTGCCGACACAGCCCATCCCATGCATTTTTGGGTGTCTCAGTAAATTTATAAAATCAAACAACTTCAATCAAACAATTCACATTATTAATAGGGCAAAAACAGAAGAAAGGCATGTAACAAATGTATGAGGAGTTATATAGTGCTAACCTTAACTTAGCACTATATTATTCCTCTTGCCACTTGCACTCTAATATACTTACGAGAAGTACACCCTCTGATAAGACCACATAGTCCTTTGAAGGCTCATATCAGGTTGTGTCAACCCAAAAGCAAAAGGTGCAGATATCTAAATTATCATTGAGTAAAACCAACTTTTAGCAAAAAATCAAAATAAGATCACATCATGTCTGCTCCTTACTGTTGCAGGCATGGTTATTGCTGGCATCCAACTGATATCCATCTGTACAGCCACATTGGTAGGCTCCAATGGTATTTCTGCAGGTCTGGTCACAAAGGTGTGAATCTAGCTGACATTCATTTTTATCTGTGAAACAAAGACAGATGGTTTCATGGAGGAACACATACAAATGTCTTCACCCTCCCGCAAAAGGTTGCTTAGCTGCCGAATCTTTCTTTAATTGATTGTTCACTAGCTTTTTCCCCAATTGAAAATGCAAATATGAGAGGACTAATTTTTTTTTCGCTTTGCCTTGCAGAATAGGAGGCTCTGCTGAACCGAAGGTGCACCAAAAGTGTATGTTCAGCCATAGTGGAGAGTAGCTTCTGCCTTCACCAGGATATTAGGTGACTGAAAGTTGCTTGCAACGTCACCTTTAGTACACCCGTTCCTTCTCCTGTATCCCTGAGAGTGAAGTCTAACGGACCTCTTGAGGAATAGATCAGAAAAGACATAAAATGGTTAAAAAAAAAAAGTTTGTGCTTGAAAAATACTAAAATAGGCCCATTGGAAGGTGGTTCTCAACTGGGTACATTTAAAGTTTATGCAATCGTATTATAATCCGGGCTAGTATTCTTTTCACAAGTAATGGTTCTGACTTAACATTGAGTTTATTGTACGTGATTACTGCGATTATAGTGTTTTCTGTTTTCTAAGCCAACTTCTTGAGTAACCCTTGGGTACTCAAAAAGTTAACCATGCAGTTTAAGTGTACAAATGACTAACCTGGGTATCCAGTTTGACTGCAATATATTTGAAACCATGGGGCACCATTTGAAATTTGTGTTCCCCCGTTGTGTAAACGTGCACCTAGTTTTACGCCTATTAGACAACAGCTTCCATAACAATCATGTTGTTTTTAAACAGCCTTTATAATGTACTTCTATGTTATATCAAGACATTCATGGCTCCCCGTTTGCGTTTTCACATTGGCACTTGTAAGCTAGAAAGTTAGACTCCTATTAGCTCAGCAGAGAAGTCTCTGCTGTGTATCTCTCATTTAAGGTGGAGCGGAACTGCCCCACTCCCGCACCGCCAAACCCGTGGTTGAAATGCCCGCTAGATTAGAAGTTTTCTCCTGTCCGGGTGTTTTTTGGGCGTTCCCACTGCGGTTCCTATGAAATAGACACCTCAATGGGAACTTCAAAATCAGTGCCTGCACTGCATGGACTGCTGCTGTCTATGTCGTGCAGGTACTGGGGTGCATGCACATGTGGGCACAACATGTGCCCCCCTGCATGCACCCCATAGCCCTGATGCAACACGGTACCCTGTAGGCCCCCCTTTGTTTCCTCTCTGCCACGGTTTTCATGGCGGGCTCACGACCATGAAAACCGAGGCAGATAGGAAGCTTGTGATATGCTTGGCAGGACCGCTGAATATTGGGGCCTCAAGGCGGTCGCGCCTCTGGCTGGGATCTCTGATCCCTGGCGGTTGCGTGGTCCCAGGGAGGGCCGACCACCCAGGTTCTAATAGGACGGTCGGAAGACCACCACCGGCGCGCCCCCGCGAGTCTGGGAGTCTGTGGAACTCCAGACGCGTAATGAGGCCCTTAGTATTATTATCTGCTGTTTCACTGTTGGCCATATGGCTACTTCATTACTTAAGTTTGAAGAAAATGTATGTAAGCATCTCTTGCAACATTATTAGATCTACCTTTTGCTGTTTTAGCTTACTCTTCAACAGCAGGACATGTTGATTACTTGAGAAGATCACCATACTGACTACTACAACTGGCGTTAGAAGACAACATTTTTCTTGTTTTTCTACTTCCACCTATGCTACACCCATGTACCTCTCCAACTCCCAACAACGCCCCCTCAGGGACCCTCCGCATCCTCTTGGCACTTTTACCATTCCTATTTGCACCTGCAGCATCGATACTCATTCTTAAATTGCCAGCACAGAGCTGGACTTGTACCTAAATCTAGTATGTTTAAATAGGAACAAGTGTAGTTTAGGATATACGCAGAATGCGTTACCCCTTACCCATCTTCAGCATCATAGTCTGCTATTGTGTTCTAAAATGAAAGTATGTGCCTCCTCTGTGCTCCTGACATTGTACATTCAGTTTTGCCACATAACTCTAAGATAGTCGGGAAACTTAAACTGAACTTTGGCCCCCATTGACTGCAGGTCAGGAGTACTCTTCCCCAACTCCAATTGTTTCTCCTCAATTTCTCTAAATATATCAGAACGAATAACAAAGGCCGCCCTGCCTGCCGCTAAATAGCTACTCTTAAGTTCCTTCTCCAAAATATGTACTTTAACTGAGTATGTTTGAAAACATATACAAATATTTCTCGGTCTCTTTCAGTTTTGACTTAACTTCAGGGATCTCTATGCACCCTTTGGATCTCACTATTTAGGTTTATTGTCAGGGAGCCTTTTAAAACAGTCTCCTGTAGGAGGTAAATAACAAATTGCATTATATCATAGCCCTCAAGGCCCCCACAGCACTCTTAATAGACGTACGTTGTTCTGCCTTGAGTGATTTTCCAACCTTTCAAGGTTTTTACATCATTTCCTTATACTGCTGTTTTAACTTTGCTATGGCTAAAGATGACCCCTTTACAGCTTCTTTAATTTGTCATAACTCTGCTTCTATCTCAGCCACATTATTTCCTTATACTGCTGTTTTAACTTTGCTATGGCTAAAGATGACCCCTTTACAGCTTCTTTAATTTGTCATAACTCTGCTTCTATCTCAGCCAAGTTACTCTTGCCAAGCCTAACTCCTCATCTCCGCCATACCAGTATTGGTTATGGTCTAAAAGATGGATCTAAGGGAAGGGGTGATCTTAACTGTGCCTCTGATTTTTCCTGGAAGGAAACTGGGTTATGAATCTTCCTATCTTCTGTCACAACCACTGAGGTCACAGAGCAGGCCAGCATAGGATTTGCTGATTTCAGCCTGGTGTCATTAAACTCTCCTCTCCTACCCATCAAGTTTTGAGATTGATAGAAGTGTTTGATCTTAGGCTACATTTGCGTAGTTTTGCTTGTCTGTACTTTGTCTTTTGCTCTGGTGGTACCTGTATTGAGTCTAGGCATACTTGGCTACTAAACTCCTTTTTATCCTATTCCCCCCCACAGTCCTGCTCCTATCCTCAGGATCCAGCTTTCCACCTCCCTCCTTCCAGATATTTCTGCCTTGGGAGACTAATCTGGTGCTCCAATTGCCACTGTTCCCAGTCTCAGTTGGGACCACAGCCTCGAGTGGGGGCCCTAGGAGAGGGAAGATTGTAATGGGCTGCACCGCAAACACCGCTGCCCCAGATGAAGTCAGTTCCGCCTTCCTTTCTCAGCACAGCCTATTCCGGCCTGTGCTGACTCTGGCTTTGCTCCTCTCCCAAATGCGCCCCCAGGACCTAGAGCTTAGACGCGTAACCCACCTACGCCTCAGGAGCCGGGCCATGCTACTCCAACCATCCAACGCCTACACTCCTCTGCAGCCGCTAAACAGCCACCTCGCACAGGCGCCGCGGGTCGGTTGGAGAGAGAACAGCTTTGGAAAGGGAGCAAGAGGAGAGCAAATGTAAGCCTTCTAGCTCCTCCAAACTAATCCTGTGTCTACCTTCCTATTGTTTGTCTGAGTAGAGTACGGTGCAGAGAGGTGTCTGTTCACTCAGCCTGCCTAGCAGCGTCTCTCCGCCATCTTTTTGGCCTTCTGAAGAAATGGGAAGCCAGCAGTGTTAGATATTTCGAATACGGAGGAAAAAGTGGAGCTTTGCTAATATGGAAAGCACGGACAGATATAGTGAGGAATTATATTAAACGGTTAGATTGCCCAGATACTAATTAGCCAGGGTCAGATTCTGAAAACGTGAATTTTCTATGAACACTTTAGATTTATGTATCGAGAAGACCTATTGATCACTCCATTGGTGTGAATATCATGTCTAGAGAAAGCACCCCAGCTCTCAAGGATGTTCAGTTAAACAACTTTAATGCGCCTATAGCAGAAGATGAAAATAGGCAAGCTATGGGCAAAATGAGATGGGGAAAAGCCGCTGGCCTTGATGGCATTCCAAGAGTAATTTATAAAGAGCTTATTGACATAATAGTGCCTGTGTTAAAAGAGCTTTTTAATACTATTTTGATAGAAGGACAAACTATCCCTATTTCCTGAAGTATGGCAGCTAATGCTCTCATTTTGAAACCGGGAAAGGATCCTATGAAATGAGGTCATACAGGCCCATCCCCCTGCTAAACTGTGATTACAAAATATTCACCAGTGTCCTGGCTAAGTGACTCAGCGAGATGATGGGGTTTTTGATTCATGGGGCCAAAAAGGGTTCATTCTAGGGAGACAAATGCAAGAGATGCTCCATTTGCTGATTGGCACAATATGACTTGTTGAGGAACATAGAAAACCTCTAGCTACTATAACTTTAGATACAGCTAAAACCTTTGACAAAGTTAGTTGGTCTTACTTGTGGAAGACACTACATCGATTTGAAATAAAAAAGAATTTGTGATAACCATAAAAGCTATATACAAGTCTCTCCTAGCCAGCTTGGTAATTAATAGGAATCTCACTCAGACGTTTAAGATAGAGAGGGGAACTCAAGAAGGTTGCCCGTTATGTTATGTTATGTTAAAATTTCTTATAAAGCGCACTTACACCAGTTGGTTTCTTGGCGCTAAACTTAAGGAATTGTTGGGGCCCCCTGTATTCAATTGTCTGAAGAACTAATTGTACGCTTGGGTGAACAGCCAAGTCTTAAGAAGCCTACGGAACCTTGTGAATTCAGTACAAGTTCTTATGTCCAAAGGAAGAGTGTTCCAGAAACTGGGTGCTAATACTGCAAACCTGCAGCCTCCCATTCGTTTCCGTCTGTAGGGAGGAATGGCTAAGAGGTTCTTATGGGCAGAGCGTAGACTACGTGCAGGTACGTATTTCTGAACGAGTCTGGATATAAATTTTGGGCTAGCACCATACAGAGTTTTAAAAATAAGGCAACCAACCTTAAATGCACATCTTTGTGGGATGGGAAGCCAGTGTAGTTCTTTCATGGTGGGAGTGATGTGTTCCCATCTAGTTGTTGAGATATCAGTCTGGCTGCCTGGTTCTGTACCATTTGCAGTCTCTTGGTGAGGTAGAGTGGTATGCCAAAATATAAAGAGTTGGCATAATCCAGATGTGATATCACCATAGCTAGGACCACCTGGATTAAGGCTTCCCGTGTGAGCAATCTCCTGATCTTTCTTATTTTCCTCAGTTGAAAAAAACAAGTGGAAGTTACTGCTCCTATCTGAGCTTTCATGGTGAGATCACTATTGATGATCACTCCCAGACTTTTGGCTGAGGGAGAAGTGTTGGGTGGGGAACCCAGTTCACTCGGCCAAAACTGTGCATTCCATGGGTTCAGGGGACCACCCAACAGAATCACTTCTGTTTTGTCCGGATTTAATTTTAGCTGGTTGTTATTCATCCAGTCGCGAATGTGCAACATTGTTGCCTGGAATTCAGATATCGACTCAGGTGAGTTGTTGATAGAGAACACCAGTTGCATATCATCTGCGTAGTTGTACGTGCATACTTTCCTGTTTCTGAGGGAATGAAGTAAGGGAACGAGATAGAGGTTGAATAGATGAGGAGACAACGAGGAGTCCTGTGGAACTCCACATGTTGTTGCCATTTTAGGTGCAGAGAACTGGGAGAGACGTACTGACTGAGTGCGTTCCTCTAGAAATGACTCAACCCAGCTAGATGCCCTCCCTTTGATACCGGCAGTCCTGACACGGTCGATCAGAATACCATGATCGACCGTGTCAAATGCCGCAGACAGATCTAGTAGCACCAGGACCTGGGGGGAGCCCTTGTCAACTTCTTTCCGAAGCGTGTCCAGAAAAGTAAGTATCACTGCCTCAGTTGAATGGGCTGGGCGGAACCCTGCTTGATTTGGATCAAGATAGCCAGACTGTTCAATAAAGGTACAAAGGCTTTTGGCCACATGGGATTCCAATATTTTTGCCAAATAGGGGAGCAAGGAAATGGGTCGATAGTTGGTCAGAACCCTAGGGTCCGCACGTGATTTTTTTAGTAAGGGAACCACAGTTGCTTCTTTAAACGCTTTTGGAACACAGCCCTGTGCCAGAGAGTCATTAAGAAGTGCCAAGGCAGGACCGGGGAAGGTGGTAAAAACATCTTTTAAAATATGAGGCGGACAACTATCGGTAGGTGATCCCGACTTTACTTTGGATAGAAGGTCCAAAAAAATCGTACTGTCTATAGCTGGGAATTGTTCAAGGGAGCATGAGTTTTCCAACGCTAAAGGTGAGCCCTCAGGGGCAGGGCAATGAGGGATGCTGGATTTTATAGTGACGATTTTGTCAATAAAGAACGAATTAAGGGAGTTACAAAAGGCTTGACTGGGTGTAGATTTTAGTGTAACTCTATCTGGATTGGATAATTCGTTCACAATGGAAATTATTTCTTTAGACCTGTTAGTAGAGCTCATGATTTTTGAGAAGTAAGCAGCCTTCGCGGAAGAGATTGACTTTTTATACTCTTTCAATTGGGTCAAATAGCTCTCTTTGTTGTCTAAAGGATAACTGGTTCTCCATTTCCTTTCTGATTGACGAAGTGCTAGCTTTTGATTTTGTAGGTCGGAAGAGAACCATCTTTGTGCCTCATGACGTCTTACTGAACGTATTGTTTTTAATGGAGCATGTTCATTGCTGGCCATAGTGAGCCATGCTGTGAGATTTTCCTCACTTAAATTGATAGACGTCTGATGTGTAGGGACTGTATTTGCTAATGTGGTGTAGAAGTGCGTTTTGTTGATATTGTTCCAGTTCCTAGCTACTGATGTTTTTAGACTTGGAGGTTTTACTTTAGCAACATCATTGATGATAAACTGGATTTAAAAATGATCAGACCAAATGCAGGGAGAGATAGTCAGTGCAGACAGCGTGATGTTAGCTGTCCACACCTGGTCCAATATGTGTCCTTTATTATGTGTTGCCATAGTTATTTGCTGACTGAGGTTTAGCCCACTAAGAAGATCGTTCAATTCTTTCGCATGGGGACCGCCTTGAGTATCATTGGCCCAATAGTTAAAGTCACCAAGCAGTAATATTTTGGCATTGTTGGTGGTTAGCTGAGCCAACTGTTCAGCTAAGGAATGAGGGAATGAGGACATATTCTTGGGTGGTCTATACAGTAACACACAAATTAAGGAAGTTGAAGCTGACTCCAGCTTAAAGACTAAGTTGTCTACTAAAGGTAGATCAAGTGGGGTTAAGCTTGTAGATTTTAAATCATGGTGAACAATAGCCGCTACTCCCCCGCCTACCATCCCTGATGTGCGATTTGCCTGCAGGATATAGTAGTCATTAGGAAGGGCTGCTAGAATGTCTGGGGCTGAATTCTGTGACAGCCAAGTTTCCGTTAGGAATAAGATGTCAGGACGGTTAGAGTCCAATAAATTGAATATCTCAAGCTTGTGTTTCACCATTGACCGAGTATTGAGGTAGAAGATAGTAGGTTTAAGATTGGTGTGTCTGATCTCTCTTTGTGTAGTCGTTGTAGCATGAGCAAAGGTGATAATTTCGGGAAAGGTAGCCCTTGTTTCCATGATTCCTAGCTTAATTAGTGTAATGTTAGTGAGGGGATTGAGTAAATAATTACCAGAGTGCAGAGATTTTAATTCTTGTGCTGAGTAAGACCGGATTTGAGCATAATGCTTGGCCCCTGGGTTCGTTCGGGCGCGGACGGGCGCAGACGGGCTTGCCTTAGGCGCGCCTTCGGCTTGCCTTAGGCGCGTCCGCACCATCGAGCCTTTTAAATGCTTTCCGGTGGACAACTAGACCGCGTCCAACCCGGAAGAGAATTGCGGCGGAAGTGAGGCAGGGATCAAGGTTAGTGTGTCCGCCCTCCGTTCAATCAGCACGGCAGCCGTGACGGACCGGGGTCGGCACACACCGGAACAAGACTGAGCACTGAGCAAGCTCTCGGACAATAAAAGTATTTAAAAGGTATTTTAAAAAGTTAGCAGCAATAAGTGTTTAAACGGACAGCAGATATCACAGCATATGTTTCCAGAAGACAAACGTTAGCAGCGGTAATGTTTTTAAAAGCAGCAATATCACAATAATCGGACAATAAAAGTATTTAAAAGATATTTAAAAAAGTTAGCAGCAATAAGTGTTTAACAAACAGCAAATATCACAGCATATGTTTTCAGAAGACAAACGTTAGCAGCGGTAAATGTTTTAAAAGCAGCAATATCACAATATATTTCCCAACAGCATGAAGGTAGAATAATAACTAAGTATGAGGCAGCTGAATGTAGCGAGGCGCCAGCAGGGCTTACTTATCTTCCCTTCTCTTTAACAAGTATGTTGAGCCACTAGCATAAATTTTAAGACAAGAGAAAGATAACATTCCTTTCAAACATGGCCTGGAAAAATTGGCGATGTATGCAGCTGACCTATTAATATATACTGCTGATATTGAGTACTCACTAACTAAAATTAACCAAGTAACAAAGAAATTTGGTAGTATTTCCGGATACTAGGTGAATGACGATTGTTAGACCTGGCATCCTTGGTGTGGTTTCCCCAGACTTTTTGCCTTCAGACCACCTGTTTTTGCTGAATTCGTTTTTGCTGGCTTTAGGACTCTGGGCACTTTACTACTGCTAACCAGTGCTAAAGTACATGTGCTCTCTGCTTAAAGCACGGTACAATTGGCTTATCAACAATTGGCATATTTAATTTACTTATAGGTCCCTAGTAAAGTGCACTACATGTTCCCAGGGCCTGTAAATTAAATGCTACTAGTGGGCCTCCAGCACTGATTGTGCCACCCACTTATGTAGCCATTTACATGTCTCAGGCCTGCGATTTCAGATCATGTGTGTGCAGTTTTAAACTGCCATGTTGACTTGGCAAGTAAACCAGGCCCAAATCCTCCTTTTTAATACATATAAGTCATCCCTAAGGTAGGCCCTGGGCAGCCCAAGGGCAGGGTGCAGTGTACTTAAAAAGTAGGACATGTACCCTTAAGTTTTACATGTATTGGTAGGGAAAAACTCTTAAATTCACTTTTCACTACTGCAAGACCCATCTCTCCCATAGGACAACATTGTAAATACCTTATTACATTTTATAGGTGTAGTTTCCAATTGTAAAAAGATAGGACCCCCAAGTTTGGTGTCTCTGGAATCACTATTTAAAATCACAACTTATGGTGAAGTCGGATTTTAAATTGAAATTCTGAAAATGCCACTTTTAGAAAGTTAGCATTTTCTTACTTTAGCCATGTGATACCTTTTGCCTGTCTCTGAATGCACGTCTGGGGTGGGTGACAACTGGGATTTGTTGATTCCCTCTGGACAGCCACACACAAAAGGAACTTAGGTGTGACTGATGGGCCATCCTATGCAGGATAAGAGGGAAGAGCCGCCACACCTGAAGAGGCTGTGTCCTGTCCCCACACAAAGAGTTGCATACCCCCCTGCAGTAAATTTGGAGCCAGGGCAGGAAGGGCAGGGACTATATGCACTTCAAAGGTGTCTCCTTTAAGTCTCCCCCACTTCAAAGGCACAACTGGAAATAGGTACTGGACCTCTGACACCACCAACTCAGTACACTTCTGGACCTGTGAATACTGTACCAGGACTGTTGTGCTGCTGAAAGGACTGCCACTCTGCTGGACTGCTACTTTTCTGGACTCCTGCTCTGCTTTGCTGGGCTGCTGCCCTCCTTGCCTGGTAATGAGAAGTACTGGGCCTGTATCTCTCCATCCCAGAACCAAAGTGACTCCAAGGGCTTTCTGGCTTGCCTTCTGTTCTGAAGTCTCATGGACATCAAAGACTTCCAACCACCCTGCTACAGTACCTTGACTCTGTCAACTGTGAGTCTTGCCCTGCCAAGTGGTGCCAACCCAGTCCTGGACCCTTGGAAGTGGGTATAAATTGCTGTGCCATCAGAAATCCACGCATCAACCCCGTTGCACGCTCTAAACCGTTTCACCTCCTTTGACAACGACGCATTGCCGCTGCTGCAAGGATCGAGTACATAGCATCACTGACTGCGTGGTGCATCACCTCCATTATTTGACACATCCTCAACTTTCCGCGGCTCGCCGACTAAGTATTGCATTCATCCTGTGGTTTGACGATGACCCGTCACCTCTTTGCTTCTAGCATCTTTGCTCCGTCGACAACGCAACTAAGTTACTTTGCAGTGGGACAAGGTTGGTCCCTGTGTCTGACCCATGTTCTATCGTGGTCGGCCTGAACTTGGATTTGAACCAGTCTAGCATGACCAGATAGCCACGGTTGGCGCTTTATGCTTTTAAGTACTACAATTCAATTTAGTCTTAAAAAATTGATAACTCTGGTTATACTTATTGGATTTTTGTCGGTTTGATCTTGTTTTGTTCATTAAATTGAGCTCTTTTCTTCTAACCAAGTGTGGTATCTTTTTGTGAGGTGTTTTCACTGATTTACTGTTTGAAGTGTTGCATATATACTTTACGCATTGCCTCTTCAATTAAGTCTGACAGCTCTGTGTCAAACTACCAGAGGGTGAGCACAGGTTAATTTAGGGTGTGTATCTGACTTAATCCTGACTAAGATTGTGGTTCCTGCTTGGACAAGGTGCATACCACAGCCAACCAGAAACCCAATTTCTAACAACGGTAAATCATAAATATTGACTCAGTAAATAGAATATACAGACAACAGAATAAAACAGCAAATTAGGTATTTAGGCTTAAACATCACACATAAGGTGGAACATATTCCTATACACAACATTCAAAAGGGCAGGAAGGAAATTGGCCGCTGACTTGGAAGGTGAGAAAACCTGCCATTAACAAATTATGAGAGAATTAACTTGGTGAAAATGTAAATTGTCCCCAAGATTACTTACATCTTTGATAATATCTTTGTGAGTTTTAATATACCTGCTTTGACCTAGCTCTAATCTAGAATAAACAGTTTCATCTAGATCTCTAAAGGGGCTAGGCGTTTGTGGAAGAAACTTAGAAAGAAGAAATTGAAAGGTGGCCTGAGCTTGCAGAATGTAAAACTGTTCTGTTGGGCCTTTCAGATCAAAGCATTACGACCATTGGTTGGTTCTCTGGACGAGTCTAAAATAGGTGTGCTTTATCAAGAGATGATGACAGGATTATGCAGAGAAAATTTCTTATATAAGTTTGGTGCTCCAAAATACTTTAAAAAAGTGAATCTAAAGATTCTGACATCAGCAGCATGACTGTAGTATGAAGTCAGGAGAACCCTGTGATTCCCCTGGCTTCCCGCAGCTCCTTATGGAGTATTTGAGAATGCCACTGATCACAGGTGGGATAGTACAGTGGGGGCACTTAACTGAAGAAGGTGAGCTTTTCTCCTGGGAGGACTTGTACCGACAGACAAGATGGAGTATATTTCATTCTGGGTATCAGTAATTAAAATTTTGGTGTTCAAAGCAAAAATGATCTGAAAAAGATATCTCTGAGATAGAAGCCGCTTTACATAACCAAGCTCCCAGAAGGAAGGAGGTTGCATATTGGTATGCGGGCCTACTAGAATATAGAGAGAGAAACACACCGGCACTCTGTCACATTCGGGACCTATACTTGCCATTGCCCAGGATAAAACACTTATGGCAAGTATCTTTGAAATATCTGTATAAAATGTTTAAATCTGTATCACTGAGTAGAAACCATTTTTTCACCATCTACACAATCTACTGGTCCCCGCAAACCTAGTGAAGTTGTCCAATCAGGGTGAAGGAAGGTGTAAGAATTGCTCCGAAATGCAGATGGATGACCTTTACATGGTTGTAAGTTGCCTAGCACTCAAAATGTATGTCGAGGGTATAGGTAAGTTGATTAATTTTTTTTTTTTCAACAGGACATAGAGGTAAGTCCCTATCTTATAATCTTTGCAATAATGGAAGCACAGGATAGTCATTTCATGTAGATAGACAAACGCCCCCTATTTTACGTGATCATTTTTTTAGGACATTGATCTGTAAATATTGGCCCCATCTCTGAGAGAATGGCTATTCAGAGCTGCGATTTATTCGGACTTTGAAAAGAAAATTGGAGGACAATCGGGGGACACTTTATTTATTTATTTAAAAGATTTATAGAGTGCTCTATCACCATACTGGTATCCTGGTTCTGAGAGACTCTGCCAGGACTAAGAAAGCAGCCACTGCAACTAAGAAACTATAAACGGTAAAGATGAGTTACTTAGGGAAAAGCCACGTTTTCAGGGCTTTACTAAAGTGCAATAGATTTGACGAGGATCTAAGGAAAGTAGGTAGCTTATTCCAGAGTTGGACTGCTCTGACCATAAAAGCTCTCCCACCTTGTCTCGTCTTCTGGAATTTAGCAATGCAGATAAGATTTGGTGTTGTGGAGTGGTGACATCTCCCTGCAGAGTTTCTTTTTAATCTGTTTTGCAGGGGCACTGGGCCCTTGCCCTCAAGTGCTTTAAAGACTATACATAGTGATTTAAAGGCTAATTTTTAAAACAATGGTAGCCAATGAAGTTCCTTCATTGCATTAGATCAGAGCTTTCCAAACTGTGTGTCCCGACACAGTACTGTGTCGCATGCAAATGGTGGGTGTGTCGCGGGATGACACCGGTATTAACGGGCACTTGGCACATAACTGCTGCTAATTAAGAGGCATTCCTTTGAAATCTTTGTTCTCACTATGCCTCATCTATTGTATAACGTCTCCCAGTAAATGGTCTTTTAAAGACCTGCGAAGTACTCGGGTGCGGCTGTGTGTGCGCCCGGGAAGCTGGGGTGAGGTGACAGAGGGTGACAGACAGAGGGAGGAAGACAGAGGGAGGAAGACAGAGGGAGATAGAGGGAGGAAGACAGAGGGAGATAGAGGGGAGGAAGACAGGGAGATAGAGGGAGGAAGACAGAGGGAGATAGAGGGAGGAAGACAGAGGGAGACAGAGGGAGGGAGACAGAGAGAGGAAGACAGAGAGAGAGGGAGACAGAGAGGGAGGGAGACAGAGGGAGGGAGACAGAGGGAGGGAGGGAGATAGAGAGGGAGGGAGGGCGACAGAGGGAGGGAGGGAGACAGAGGGAGGGAGACAGAGAGAGGGAGACACAGAGAGGGAGACAGAGAGAGGGAGGGAGACAGAGGGAGAAGGAGACAGAGGGAGGGAGAGGGAGACAGAGGGAGAGAGAGGGAGACAGAGAGAGAGGGAGACAGAGAGAGAGGGAGACAGAGGGAGAGAGAGAGGGAGGGAGACAGAGGGACAGAGACAGAGAGAGGGAGACGGAGGGCGACAGACGGAGGGCGACAGACGGAGGGAGACAGACAGAGGGAGGGAGACAGACAGAGGGAGACAGACAGAGGGAGGGAGACAGACAGAGGGAGGGAGACAGACAGAGGGAGGGAGACAGAGGGAGGGAGACAGACAGAGGGAGGGAGACAGAGGGAGGGAGACAGAGAGAGAGGGAAACCGTGGGAGACACAGAGAGAGGGAGACAGAGGGAGGGAGTCCGGGGTAGACAGAGGGAGGGAGAGGGAGACAGAGGGAGGGAGACAGAGGGACGGAGACAGAGAGAGGAAGACGGAGGGCGACAGACGGAGGGCGACAGACGGAGGGACACAGACAGAGGGACACAGACAGAGGGAGACAGACAGAGGGAGGGAGACAGACAGAGGGAGTGAGGGAGACAGAGGGAGGGAGGGAGACAGAGGGAGGGAGACAGACGGAGGGAGACAGACAGAGGGAGACAGAGGGAGGGAGACAGACAGAGGGAGGGAGACAGAGGGAGGGAGACAGACAGAGGGAGGGAGACAGAGGGAGGGCGACAGAGGGAGGGACACAGACAGAAGGAGACAGACAGAGGGAGACAGACAGAGGGAGGGAGACAGAGGGAGGGAGGGAGACAGAGGGAGGGAGACAGAGGGAGGGAGACAGACAGAGGGAGGGAGACAGACAGAGGGAGGGAGACAGACAGAGGGAGGGAGACAGAGGGAGGGAGACAGACAGAGGGAGGGAGACAGAGGGAAACCGTGGGAGACACAGAGAGAGGGAGACAGAGGGAGGGAGTCCAGGGTAGACAGAGGGAGAGAGAGGGAGACAGAGAGAGGGAGACAGAGAGAGGGAGACAGAGAGGGAGACAGCGAGAGGGAGACAGAGAGAGGGAGACAGAGAGAGGGAGAAAGAGAGAGGGAGACGGAGAGGGAGAGGGAGACAGAGGGAGAGGGAGACAGAGAGAGAGGGAGACAGAGAGAGAGGGAGAGAGAGGGAGAGCGAGAGGGAGGGAGAGAGGGAGGGAGAGGGAGGAAGACAGAGGGAGGGAGACAGAGGGAGGGAGACAGAGAGAGGGAGACGGAGGGCAACAGACGGAGGGCAACAGACGGAGGGCGACAGACGGAGGGCGACAGACGGAGGGCAACAGACGGAGGGCGACAGACGGAGGGAGACAGACGGAGGGAGACAGACGGAGGGAGACAGACAGAGGGAGACAGACAGGAGGGAGACAGACAAGAGGGAGACAGACAAGAGGGAGAGAGAGTGAGGGAGACAGAGGGAGACAGAGGGGGAGGGAGACAGGGAGACAGACAGAGTGAGGGAGACAGAGAGAGGGAGGGAGACAGAGAGAGAGGGAGGGAGGGAGACAGAGAGAGAGGGAGGGAGACAGAGAGGGAGGGAACAGAGAGAGAGACAGAGAGAGGGAAGGAGACAGATAGAGACAGAGAGGCAGAGACAGGGGCAGACAGATAGAGGCAGAGACAGACAGAGAGGGTGACAGAGGGAGAGGGAGACAGAGGGAGAGGGAGACAGAGGGAGAGAGAGAGAGAGAGGGAGACAGGGTGACAGATGGAGGGAGACAGAGAGAGAGGAGACAGAGGGAGAGAGAGAGGGAGACAGAGGGTGACAGATGGAGGGAGACAGAGAGAGGGAGACAGAGAGAGAGGGAGACAGAGGGAGGCAGAGGGAGACGGAGGGAGTCAGGGGAGACAGAGGGAAGGAGAGGGAGACAGAGGGAGACAGACAGAGGGAGACAGACAGAGGGAGACAGACAGAGGGAGACAGACAGAGGGAGACAGACGGGAGGGAGACAGACAGGGAGGGAGACAGACAGGAGGGAGACAGACAAGAGGGAGACAGACAAGAGGGAGACAGACAAGAGGGAGAGAGAGGGAGGGAGACAGAGGGGGAGGGAGAGAGGGAGACAGACAGAGTGAGGGAGACAGAGAGAGAGGGAGGGAGACAGGGAGAGAGAGAGGGAGGGAGACAGAGAGAGGGAGGGAGACAGAGAGAGAGGGAGGGAACAGAGAGAGAGACAGGGAAGGAGACAGAGATAGAGGCAGAGACAGGGACAGGGGCAGACAGATAGAGGCAGAGACAGACAGAGAGGGAGAGGGAGACAGAGGGAGAGGGAGACAGAGGGAGAGAGAGAGGGAGACAGAGGGTGACAGATGGAGGGAGACAGAGAGAGAGGGAGACAGGGAGAGAGAGAGAGAGGGAGACAGAGGGTGACAGATGGAGGGAGACAGAGAGAGAGGGAGACAGAGGGAGACAGAGAGAGGGAGACAGAGGGAGGGAGTCAGGGGAGACAGAGGGAAGGAGAGGGAGACAGACAGAGGGACGCAGACAGAGGGAGACAGAGAGAGGGAGACAGAGAGAGGGAGAGAGACAGAGGGAGAGTGAGAGATAGGGAGGAAGACAGGGAGGAAGACAGGGAGGGAGACAGAGGGACGGAGACAGAGGGATGGAAACAGAGGGAGACAGACAGAGGGAGGGAGGCAGAGGGAGGGAGACAGAGGGAGGGAGACAGAGGGGAGGGAGACAGAGGGGAGGGAGACAGACAGAGGGAGGGAGACAGACAGAGGGAGGGAGACAGACAGAGGGAGACAGAGGGAGGGAGGGAGACAGACAGAGGGAGAGAGAGGGAGGGAGGGAGACAGAGAGAGAGGGAGGGAGACAGACAGAGGGAGAGAGAGGGAGGGAGACAGAGGGAGGGAGACAGAGGGAGGGAGGGAGACAGACAGAGGGAGAGAGAGGGAGGGAGAGAGAGGAAGACAGAGAGAGAGGGAGACAGAGAGGGAGGGAGACAGAGGGAGGGAGACAGAGGGAGGGAGGGAGATAGAGAGGGAGGGAGGGCGACAGAGGGAGGGAGGGAGACAGAGAGAGGGAGACAGAGAGAGGGAGACACAGAGAGGGAGACAGAGAGAGGGAGGGAGACAGAGGGAGAAGGAGACAGAGGGAGGGAGAGGGAGACAGAGGGAGAGGGAGACAGAGAGAGAGGGAGACAGAGGGAGAGAGAGAGGGAGGGAGACAGAGGGACAGACAGAGAGAGGGAGACGGAGGGCGACAGACGGAGGGCGACAGACGGAGGGAGACAGACAGAGGGAGGGAGACAGACAGAGGGAGACAGACAGAGGGAGGGAGACAGACAGAGGGAGGGAGACAGAGGAGGGAGACAGACAGAGGGAGGGAGACAGACAGAGGGAGGGAGACAGACAGAGGGAGGGAGACAGAGAGAGAGGGAAACCGTGGGAGACACAGAGAGAGGGAGACAGAGGGAGGGAGTCCGGGGTAGACAGAGGGAGGGAGAGGGAGACAGAGGGAGGGAGACAGAGGGACGGAGACAGAGAGAGAGAAGACGGAGGGCGACAGACGGAGGGCGACAGACGGAGGGACACAGACAGAGGGACACAGACAGAGGGAGACAGACAGAGGGAGGGAGACAGACAGAGGGAGGGAGGGAGACAGAGGGAGGGAGGGAGACAGAGGGAGGGAGACAGACGGAGGGAGACAGACAGAGGGAGACAGAGGGAGGGAGACAGACAGAGGGAGGGAGACAGAGGGAGGGAGACAGACAGAGGGAGGGAGACAGAGGGAGGGACACAGAGGGAGGGACACAGACAGAAGGAGACAGACAGAGGGAGACAGACAGAGGGAGGGAGACAGAGGGAGGGAGGGAGACAGAGGGAGGGAGACAGAGGGAGGGAGACAGACAGAGGGAGGGAGACAGACAGAGGGAGGGAGACAGAGGGAGGGAGACAGACAGAGGGAGGGAGACAGAGGGAGGGAGACAGACAGAGGGAGGGAGACAGACAGAGGGAGGGAGACAGAGGGAAACCGTGGGAGACACAGAGAGAGGGAGACAGAGGGAGGGAGTCCAGGGTAGACAGAGGGAGGGAGAGGGAGACAGAGAGAGGGAGACAGAGAGAGGGAGACAGAGAGGGAGACAGCGAGAGGGAGACAGAGAGAGGGAGACAGAGAGAGGGAGAAAGAGAGACGGAGAGGGAGAGGGAGACAGAGGGAGAGACAGAGAGAGGGAAGGAGACAGACAGATAGAGACAGAGAGGCAGAGACAGGGGCAGACAGATAGAGGCAGAGACAGACAGAGAGGGTGACAGAGGGAGAGGGAGACAGAGGGAGAGGGAGACAGAGGGAGAGAGAGAGAGAGAGGGAGACAGGGTGACAGATGGAGGGAGACAGAGAGAGAGGGAGACAGAGGGAGAGAGAGAGGGAGACAGAGGGTGACAGATGGAGGGAGACAGAGAGAGGGAGACAGAGAGAGAGGGAGACAGAGGGAGGCAGAGGGAGACGGAGGGAGTCAGGGGGAGACAGAGGGAAGGAGAGGGAGACAGAGGGAGACAGACAGAGGGAGACAGACAGAGGGAGACAGACAGAGGGAGACAGACAGAGGGAGACAGACGGGAGGGAGACAGACAGGAGGGAGACAGACAGGAGGGAGACAGACAAGAGGGAGACAGACAAGAGGGAGACAGACAAGAGGGAGAGAGAGGGAGGGAGACAGAGGGGGAGGGAGAGAGGGAGACAGACAGAGTGAGGGAGACAGAGAGAGAGGGAGGGAGACAGGGAGAGAGAGAGGGAGGGAGACAGAGAGAGGGAGGGAGACAGAGAGAGAGAGGGAGGGAACAGAGAGAGAGACAGGGAAGGAGACAGAGATAGAGGCAGAGACAGGGACAGGGGCAGACAGATAGAGGCAGAGACAGACAGAGAGACAGAGAGGGAGAGGGAGACAGAGGGAGAGGGAGACAGAGGGAGAGAGAGAGGGAGACAGAGGGTGACAGATGGAGGGAGACAGAGAGAGAGGGAGACAGGGAGAGAGAGAGAGAGGGAGACAGAGGGTGACAGATGGAGGGAGACAGAGAGAGAGGGAGACAGAGGGAGACAGAGAGAGGGAGACAGAGGGAGGGAGTCAGGGGAGACAGAGGGAAGGAGAGGGAGACAGACAGAGGGACGCAGACAGAGGGAGACAGAGAGAGGGAGACAGAGAGAGGGAGAGAGACAGAGGGAGAGTGAGAGATAGGGAGGAAGACAGGGAGGAAGACAGGGAGGGAGACAGAGGGACGGAGACAGAGGGATGGAAACAGAGGGAGACAGACAGAGGGAGGGAGGCAGAGGGAGGGAGACAGAGGGAGGGAGACAGAGGGAGGGAGACAGAGGGAGGGAGACAGACAGAGGGAGGGAGACAGACAGAGGGAGGGAGACAGACAGAGGGAGACAGAGGGAGGGAGGGAGACAGACAGAGGGAGAGAGAGGGAGGGAGGGAGACAGAGAGAGAGGGAGGGAGACAGACAGAGGGAGAGAGAGGGAGGGAGACAGAGGGAGGGAGACAGAGGGAGGGAGGGAGACAGACAGAGGGAGAGAGAGGGAGGGAGAGAGAGGAAGACAGAGAGAGAGGGATACAGAGAGGGAGGGAGACAGAGGGAGGGAGACAGAGGGAGGGAGGGAGATAGAGAGGGAGGGAGGGCGACAGAGGGAGGGAGGGAGACAGAGAGAGGGAGACAGAGAGAGGGAGACAGAGAGAGGGAGACACAGAGAGGGAGACAGAGAGAGGGAGGGAGACAGAGGGAGAAGGAGACAGAGGGAGGGAGAGGGAGACAGAGGGAGAGGGAGACAGAGGGAGAGAGAGGGAGACAGAGAGAGAGGGAGACAGAGAGAGAGGGAGACAGAGGGAGAGAGAGAGGGAGGGAGACAGAGGGACAGACAGAGAGAGGGAGACGGAGGGCGACAGACGGAGGGCGACAGACGGAGGGAGACAGACAGAGGGAGGGAGACAGACAGAGGGAGACAGACAGAGGGAGGGAGACAGACAGAGGGAGGGAGACAGAGGAGGGAGACAGACAGAGGGAGGGAGACAGACAGAGGGAGGGAGACAGACAGAGGGAGGGAGACAGAGAGAGAGGGAAACCGTGGGAGACACAGAGAGAGGGAGACAGAGGGAGGGAGTCCGGGGTAGACAGAGGGAGGGAGAGGGAGACAGAGGGAGGGAGACAGAGGGACGGAGACAGAGAGAGGAAGACGGAGGGCGACAGACGGAGGGCGACAGACGGAGGGACACAGACAGAGGGACACAGACAGAGGGAGACAGACAGAGGGAGGGAGACAGACAGAGGGAGGGAGACAGACAGAGGGAGGGAGGGAGACAGAGGGAGGGAGGGAGACAGAGGGAGGGAGACAGACGGAGGGAGACAGACAGAGGGAGACAGAGGGAGGGAGACAGACAGAGGGAGGGAGACAGAGGGAGGGAGACAGACAGAGGGAGGGAGACAGAGGGAGGGACACAGAGGGAGGGACACAGACAGAAGGAGACAGACAGAGGGAGACAGACAGAGGGAGGGAGACAGAGGGAGGGAGGGAGACAGAGGGAGGGAGACAGAGGGAGGGAGACAGACAGAGGGAGGGAGACAGACAGAGGGAGGGAGACAGAGGGAGGGAGACAGACAGAGGGAGGGAGACAGAGGGAGGGAGACAGACAGAGGGAGGGAGACAGACAGAGGGAGGGAGACAGAGGGAAACCGTGGGAGACACAGAGAGAGGGAGACAGAGGGAGGGAGTCCAGGGTAGACAGAGGGAGGGAGAGGGAGACAGAGAGAGGGAGACAGAGAGAGGGAGACAGAGAGGGAGACAGCGAGAGGGAGACAGAGAGAGGGAGACAGAGAGAGGGAGAAAGAGAGACGGAGAGGGAGAGGGAGACAGAGGGAGAGGGAGACAGAGAGAGAGGGAGACAGAGAGAGAGGGAGAGAGAGGGAGAGCGAGAGGGAGGGAGAGAGGGAGGGAGAGGGAGGAAGACAGAGGGAGGGAGACAGAGAGAGGGAGACGGAGGGCAACAGACGGAGGGCAACAGACGGAGGGCGACAGACGGAGGGCGACAGACGGAGGGCAACAGACGGAGGGCAACAGACGGAGGGCGACAGACGGAGGGAGACAGACGGAGGGAGACAGACGGAGGGAGACAGACGGAGGGAGACAGACAGAGGGAGACAGACAGGAGGGAGACAGACAAGAGGGAGACAGACAAGAGGGAGAGAGAGTGAGGGAGACAGAGGGAGACAGAGGGGGAGGGAGACAGGGAGACAGACAGAGTGAGGGAGACAGAGAGAGGGAGGGAGACAGAGAGAGAGGGAGGGAGGGAGACAGAGAGAGAGGGAGGGAGACAGAGAGGGAGGGAACAGAGAGAGAGACAGAGAGAGGGAAGGAGACAGACAGATAGAGACAGAGAGGCAGAGACAGGGGCAGACAGATAGAGGCAGAGACAGACAGAGAGGGTGACAGAGGGAGAGGGAGACAGAGGGAGAGGGAGACAGAGGGAGAGAGAGAGAGAGGGAGACAGGGTGACAGATGGAGGGAGACAGAGAGAGAGGGAGACAGAGGGAGAGAGAGAGGGAGACAGAGGGTGACAGATGGAGGGAGACAGAGAGAGGGAGACAGAGAGAGAGGGAGACAGAGGGAGGCAGAGGGAGACGGAGGGAGTCAGGGGGAGACAGAGGGAAGGAGAGGGAGACAGAGGGAGACAGACAGAGGGAGACAGACAGAGGGAGACAGACAGAGGGAGACAGACGGGAGGGAGACAGACAGGAGGGAGACAGACAGGAGGGAGACAGACAAGAGGGAGACAGACAAGAGGGAGACAGACAAGAGGGAGACAGACAAGAGGGAGAGAGAGGGAGGGAGACAGAGGGGGAGGGAGAGAGGGAGACAGACAGAGTGAGGGAGACAGAGAGAGAGGGAGGGAGACAGGGAGAGAGAGGGAGGGAGACAGAGAGAGGGAGGGAGACAGAGAGAGAGGGAGGGAACAGAGAGAGAGACAGGGAAGGAGACAGAGATAGAGGCAGAGACAGGGGCAGACAGATAGAGGCAGAGACAGACAGAGAGACAGAGAGGGAGAGGGAGACAGAGGGAGAGGGAGACAGAGGGAGAGAGAGAGGGAGACAGAGGGTGACAGATGGAGGGAGACAGAGAGAGAGGGAGACAGGGAGAGAGAGAGAGAGGGAGACAGAGGGTGACAGATGGAGGGAGACAGAGAGAGAGGGAGACAGAGGGAGACAGAGAGAGGGAGACAGAGGGAGGGAGGCAGAGGGAGACAGAGGGAGGGAGTCAGGGGGAGACAGAGGGAAGGAGAGGGAGACAGACAGAGGGACGCAGACAGAGGGAGACAGAGAGAGGGAGACAGAGAGAGGGAGAGAGACAGAGGGAGAGTGAGAGATAGGGAGGAAGACAGGGAGGAAGACAGGGAGGGAGACAGAGGGACGGAGACAGAGGGATGGAAACAGAGGGAGACAGACAGAGGGAGGGAGGCAGAGGGAGGGAGACAGAGGGAGGGAGACAGAGGGGAGAGAGACAGAGGGGAGGGAGACAGACAGAGGGAGGGAGACAGACAAGAGGGGAGGGAGACAGAGGGAGGGAGACAGACAGAGGGAGGGAGACAGACAGAGGGAGGGAGACAGACAGAGGGAGACAGAGGGAGGGAGGGAGACAGACAGAGGGAGAGAGAGGGAGGGAGGGAGACAGAGAGAGAGGGAGGGAGGGAGACAGACAGAGGGAGAGAGAGGGAGGGAGACAGAGGGAGGGAGACAGAGGGAGGGAGGGAGACAGACAGAGGGAGAGAGAGGGAGGGAGAGAGAGAGAGGGAGACAGAGGGAGAGAGAGGGAGGGAGAGAGAGGGAGACAGAGGGAGAGGGAGGGAGACAGAGAGAGGGAGACAGTTAGAGAGAGGGAGACAGACAGAGAAAGGGAGACAGACAGAGGGAGGGAGACAGACAGAGGGAGGGAGACAGACAGAGGGAGGGAGACAGAGGGAGGGAGGGAGACAGAGGGAGGGAGACAGAGGGAGGGAGACAGACGGAGGGAGACAGACAGAGGGAGACAGACAGAGGGAGGGAGACAGAGGGAGGGAGACAGACAGAGGGAGGGAGACAGAGGGAGGGAGACAGAGGGAGACAGACAGAGGGAGACAGACAGAGGGAGACAGAGGGAGGGAGACAGACAGAGGGAGGGAGACAGAGGGAGGGAGGGAGACAGAGGGAGGGAGACAGACGAGGGAGACAGACAGAGGGAGACAGACAGAGGGAGGGAGACAGACAGAGGGAGGGAGACAGAGGGAGGGAGACAGACAGAGGGAGGGAGACAGACAGAGGGAGGGAGACAGACAGAGGGAGGGAGACAGAGAGAGAGGGAAACCATGGGAGACACAGAGAGAGGGAGACAGAGGGAGGGAGTCCGGGGTAGACAGAGGGAGGGAGAGGGAGACAGAGAGAGGGAGACAGAGAGAGGGAGACAGAGAGGGAGACAGAGGGAGGGAGACAGCGAGAGGGAGACAGAGAGAGGGAGACAGAGAGAGGGAGACAGAGAGAGGGAGACAGGGAGAGGGAGACAGGGAGAGGGAGACAGAGGGAGAGGGAGACAGAGGGAGAGGGAGACAGAGAGAGAGGGAGACAGAGAGAGAGAGAGGGAGACGGGGAGAGAGAGGGAGAGGGAGGGAGAGAGAGAGAGGGAGGGAGGGAGAGGGAGGAAGACAGGGAGGGAGACAGAGGGAGGGAGACGGAGGGCAACAGACGGAGGGCAACAGACAGAGGGCGACAGACGGAGGGCAACAGACGGAGGGCAACAGACGGAGGGCGACAGACGGAGGGAGACAGACGGAGGGAGACAGACAGAGGGAGACAGGTAGAGGGAGACAGACAGAGGGAGACAGACAGGAGGGAGAGAGACAAGAGGGAGAGAGATAAGAGGGAGACAGACAAGAGGGAGACAGACAAGAGGGAGAGAGAGTGAGGGAGACAGAGGGGGAGGGAGACAGGGAGAGGGAGACAGACAGAGTGAGGGAGACAGAGAGAGAGAGAGGGAGGGAGACAGAAGAGAGAGGGAGGGAGGGAGACAGAGAGAGAGGGAGGGAGACAGAGAGAGAGAGGGAGGGAACAGAGAGAGAGACATAGAGAGGGAAGGAGACAGAGACAGACAGATAGAGACAGAGAGGCAGGGACAGGGGCAGACAGATAGAGGCAGAGACAGACAGAGAGACAGAGAGGGTGACAGAGGGAGAGGGAGACAGAGGGAGAGGGAGACAGAGAGAGAGAGAGGGAGACAGGGTGACAGATGGAGGGAGACAGAGAGAGAGGGAGACAGAGGGAGGGAGGCAGAGGGAGACGGAGGGAGTCAGGGGGAGACAGAGGGAAGGAGAAGGAGACAGAGGGAGACAGACAGAGGGAGACAGACAGAGGGAGACAGACAGAGGGAGACAGACGGAGGGAGACAGACGGGAGGGAGACAGACAGGAGGGAGACAGACAAGAGGGAGACAGACAAGAGGGAGAGAGAGGGAGGGAGACAGAGGGGGAGGGAGACAGTGAGAGGGAGACAGACAGAGTGAGGGAGACAGAGAGAGAGGGAGGGAGACAGAGGGAGAGAGAGAGGGAGGGAAACAGAGAGAGAGAGGGAGGGAGACAGAGAGAGAGGGAGGGAGACAGAGAGAGAGGGAGGGAACAGAGAGAGAGACAGAGGGAAGGAGACAGAGACAGACAGAGATAGAGACAGAGACAGGGACAGGGGCAGACAGATAGAGGCAGAGACAGACAGAGACAGAGAGGCAGAGAGACAGAGAGGGAGAGGGAGACAGAGGGAGAGGGAGAGGGAGACAGAGGGAGAGAGAGAGAGAGAGAGGGAGGGAGACAGAGGGTGACAGATGGAGGGAGACAGAGAGAGAGGGAGACAGAGGGAGACAGAGAGAGGGAGACAGAGGGAGGGAGGCAGAGGGAGACAGAGGGAGGGAGTCAGGGGGAGACAGAGGGAAGGAGAGGGAGACAGACAGAGGGAGACAGACAGAGGGAGACAGACAGAGGGAGACAGAGAGAGGGAGACAGAGAGAGGGAGAGAGACAGAGGGAGAGTGAGAGAGAGGGAGGGAGAGAGGGAGGGAGAGAGAGGGAGAGGGAGGGAGACAGAGGGACGGAGACAGAGGGATGGAAACAGAGGGAGACAGACAGAGGGAGACAGACAGAGGGAGGGAGACAGAGGGAGGGAGACAGAGGGAGGGAGACAGAGGGGAGGGAGACAGACAGAGGGAGGGAGACAGACAGAGGGAGGGAGACAGACAGAGGGAGACAGAGGGAGGGAGGGAGACAGACAGAGGGAGAGAGAGGGAGGGAGACAGACAGAGGGAGAGGGAGGGAGACAGAGGGAGAGAGAGGGAGGGAGGGAGACAGACAGAGGGAGAGAGAGGGAGGGAGACAGGGAGAGAGAGAGAGGGAGACAGAGGGAGAGAGAGAGAGGGAGGGAGAGAGAGGGAGAGGGAGGGAGACAGAGAGAGGGAGACAGTTAGAGAGAGAGAGAGGGAGACAGACAGAGTGAGGGAGACAGAGGGAGACAGGGAGAGAGAGGGGGAGAGAGGGAGGGAGAGAGAGGGAGAGAGAGAGGGAGGGAGAGAGAGAGAGAGAGAGAGAGAGGGAGGGCGACAGAGGGAGGGAGAGATAGAGAGAGGGAGAGATAGAGAGAGAGAGAGAAAGCTGTGTGTATGCGGGGTCTGGTGGCTCAGTGGACGAAGGCATCCGCTGCAGGGGCCTGTGTTCAACATCATGGTCTCAAATTTGCTTGAGAATGCACCATTTGCCCACTTTTATTTCAAAATTTTCTTACGGGGGGAGAACCCCCCCGAACCCCCTTTAAGTGGTTCTGGCTCGCTCGCTGCGCTCGCTCGCTACACTGCCTTACTGTGTCCCAAAATGATGCATCTCCAAAAAGTGTGTCACCAACATGAAAAGTTTGGAAAGCTGTGCATTAGATGTTGATGCTCTCCTGGGTCTGTACAGTGCCAGTTTGGTGGTAGAAGCTTGGACTCTGTATAGTCTGTTTACCAAGAGTTCCAGCACTTCTAGCAAAAGGGCGTTGCAGTAGTCTAGCCTGCTGAAAATAACACTGCATACAAATAGAGTTCTGTCGGTCGCAGGCAATCGTGGAAGAAGCTTCGGAAGGCCCCAGAGTAGCAAAAAACATGTGCCCACAACTTTGTTGATGTGACGCTCCATGGACAACTTGTTGTCAAATATGACCCCCAGGTTGCGTGCTGAGTTGGATTGTATCAGCTCTTCACTGGTTGATAATGGCCAAAAATTTGACGGGAGTATGACTTGGACTTTATTTGCGAGCAGCACATAAACCCGGTTTTGTCCTGATTGAAATTGAGGGAGTTGAAGTTCAGCCAATTGATGATGTCATTCATACAGTTAGGAAAAGCATTAACAGCAGCCTGCTGCTTGCTGTTGAATGCAAAATCAGTTGTGTATCATCAGCATAGTTGACTAGTCTGATATGGGTTTTAATGAAGTGTGATTAATGGGCTGATATATATTTTTTGAAAAGAATTGGGATAAGTGCCGAACCTTGTGGAACTCCATGTTTGATAGTGTTTAAATCAGAGCGGTGGGGGAAAGAGCAACCACCTGATATCGCTCCGACAAATAGGAGCACATCCAGTTCAATATGATACCACAGACTCCAATGGATGCAAGTCTAGCCAGAAGCGTTTTGTGGTTAACTGTATCAAATGCGGCCCAGAGATCAAGTAAGATCAGGAGCGCTACAATGCAGGGAGAGCTGGGCTGACCTGAACTGTAGCTGAAGGTATACGTGATGTTTTACTGTGATTCTGATATATACAAAGCAGATAATAAGGAATTCCAAGAAAGAGCATTTTTTGCATAAGCATGTTACTGCACATGGGTGATGACTGCTAAGACCCGGTGAGAAAAACTACAAAAGGGAATGCAATACTGAGTAATCTATAACATGGAAAGAGGTCCCATCAACCTTTGATGTAGGTCAGATTCCCTGGTGATAATAGTGTTTGAAGCTGTTGGTGCCAGAGTAAGTGGGTCACACAGATCTGTGGACCACCATTCTTGGGTTGTCATAAAAGATACCTGTTTTACAGGCATATACTTTCAGATGGTTAATGAATAGCTAAGAATGGATGGTGGCAAAGCAGGATCTCAACCTTTTTTAATCTGTGTACTGTTCGCAAAATCACATCAGGATATGTGGAAGGAGTCTGTGAGGAGTGGAAGTGGCCTGAGGGAGTTTTAAACAGGATATGAGTGAAAATCGATCCTTCCCACTGACCTTTGTGTTATACCTTAGTTGAATGGACGAGGACATGACACAAATGTAAATGTTTTCGAGTAAGAAAGAAAACTATTTAGTTCAAGGGCTTCTGTTGAAAGCCCTTGTCCTAGATGTAATGGAGGATGTTGGTGTGAAGGTATATGTGAAAAGCATCAGATAAGAAGTATGAGCACAACTGCCCTATTCTGATTCACTTGTGCCTGGAGAGTTTCCAAGTTCTAATGATGGAAGATTCTGTCTCATGGTGGAAGCAGATCCAGCCTAGGCCTTGCACTGGAATTTTACCATGTGATGTGAACATTACATTTTGAATCATCAATTCTAGGATAGGAACTTTGGCATTTGGCCTATGATTGTCTGGATTGGATGTGCCAGTAAAGACATACAGGCTTCTTCAGACATTTCTTAATGTTCAAAGTTTTTAGGGTCACTCATCTTAACTTATACAAGAGGTTTTTAGGGTGTCCAGGAATGTTTCTGTTAGAAAAGAAGGAACTAAGGAAGGTTTAAGGTTATGGAAAATGACAGGAGCTTCCTGTACACTGCCATTAGGCATGGATCAGTTGGTGACACTAAGGATGTAATTAAGAGATTGTTGTGTTTCCTGAAGGGTGTTACACCTGTCAGCCTTAGGGTGGTCTTCCCCCAAACGTTTTGCATACCTACCTCCATTTGGGGTGCTGAAATTCATTTGTGTTGGCCTTTGGACTCTGTGCACTTTACTACTGGTAAACCGTATTAAATTGCTTGTGCCCACTCTCCTAAACATGGTTTGATTGACTTACATCTGATTGGCATACTTAATTTACTTGTAAGTCCCTTGTAGAGAGGTAAACCATGTATCCATGGCCTGTACATTAGATGCTACCAGTGGGGCTGCAGCACTTGTTGGGCGCCCACTTAAGTAGCACTTTAAGCATGTCCCAGGCCTGTCATTGCAGCCTGGTTGCAGTTTTGAACAGAAGAGTTGACTTGGCAATAAAACCCACTTGCCAAGAGTTAAACTCCCCTTTATTGCATATGCGTCACCCCTAAGGTAGGCCCTAGGTAGCCCATGGAGCGGGGTGCATTGTAATTAAAAGGTTGGACATGTACTTTCAAGTTATACATGTACTTGTAGTGAAAAACTCCTAAATTTATTTTTCAATACTGTGAGGTCTATCTGTCTCATAGGATAACAGTGGGTTGCCTTATGACATTTAATAAGTGACATTTAATAAGTGCTAAAAGGTATCCAGTTCATGTTTGGTATCTATCAAATTGTATTGACAAATCCTCTTTAATGGTAAAGTCAGATTTTAATTGCAATTTTGAAAATGCCACTTTTAGAAAGTTGGCATTTTCCTGTCCTAAGCCCTTTTATGTCTGTACCCTGTCTTGGGTGCCATGGCTAGGTGTAGCTGGCAGTTAGACTTTGTGCATTCCTCCTTCACAGTCACACAATAGAGCAGTTAGTTATGCCTTAATGGAACATCTGCTGGCAGGATGGTGGGCGGAGCTGAGCAAAGCCCCACTTCCAACTGAATAGGATATGATCTGCCTTCACACAAAAGGCCGATTGCCTCCACATTGTCACTGCAGCCAGCTTGGAGCCAGGGCAGGGGAGTCAGGAAATTCCATGCACTTCAAAGACCTTTCTAGGACCTTCCTCCACATTCCAGAGTATAAAAATAGTATCTTCAGACCTACTCTTCAGTTCACCCCTGGACCTGTGGAAGGACTCTCAGAGGACTGCCTGCTGCTGTGCACTCTGCAACAAGGCTTTGCTGTACTTGGATGGACTGCTTTGCTGCCTGGAACCTGCCTTGAACCCTTGGAGGCCAGCCCTGCTGTTGAGCTCTGCATCTTCACCTGGACTACCATAGTGACTCCAAGGTCTAGTTTGCTGGCCTTCTGTTCAGAGCCACAGGGACACAAAAGGCTCCCACCTTCTGGAACCCGCACCTCAACCCAGCTTGAGTGAGTCCTCAACCTGCAAGGGGTGTCCCACCAGTCCTGGACCCTTGGTTGTGGTGTTGAAGGTGCCCAGATGGACAAATCCCAAAACTGAGGATTTAGAAAATGTTAAACTAAAAACTGCTCTGAGAAACAGGAGGAGACTGGGACCAACCTGCTCGCCTATCTGCCTGAGGTGCATCGCTGGTCGGATTGACAGCTTCTCCCACTATGTTTTCCCCCGCAGCAGCAGCTCCTTTTTAGCAGTCCTTTGCCTAAGACGTATACAGCCTTGTGACCTGTCTTTGGCTACAGCCCTCTGTCTCGTCCCACTGGAGATTTTTGACTTCCATTTCAGAGACTAAGTCCGAATGTAGAAATCTTCATCACTGCTTCAACCAAAGGCTATCCGACGATGACGCTCCCTTCTCAAATGGCTCCTGCAGCCTTGCCCCGCTGAACTTTACCTTCTCGAGACAAAGGTAAGCGCAGACCGGGCCCAATTCACTTCTTGTGTCTGAACTGCGCTGCATCGCAGTCTGCCATATTTTGTGACCGAGTCTCACACGACTAGATTTCCATAGTTGACGCTTTGATTTTTTAGGTGCAAGTTTTATCTGAAAACTTAAAAAAATGTAGGGGTTGGCGGAATTTGCGTAGTCGCGCTACGCAAAGCTCCGCGAAACGGTAAAAAATCTCCGCGAGCACGCAAAAGTTCCGCGAACAAGCGGAATTGCTTGTTCCGCCCGTTCACGATGCTTTTTTCCTGTTCGCGAACGCTGTTTGCGTGCTCGGAGAGAAATATCTTGCGAACACGCATTTTGAAAGCGCGAACAAGCAAAAAATTCTGCGAAGCCGCGGAATTTTTGGCAATTTCGCGTTCTCCGCGGAACGCGAAATTACCCAAATTCCGCGAGCGGAACGGAATTTACCGCCCAGGCCTAAAAAAATGTATAACTCTGGTACTGCTTATTTGATTTTATGTTGTTTTGGTGTGAAATAATTTATTAAAATGTACTCCATTTTTTCTAAATTGGTGTGGGATATTTTTTGTGTTGTGTTTTGCATTTATTACTGTTTGTGTGTGTAAGGAAATGCCTCTTTTAGTATGGTCACTCCCAAGTTTTTCGACTGATGCTGCTGGTTTACCAACTCTTGAGATTGCACTGAGGCCTGCTAAACAGACCTCAATGCCAGTGCCCTGACCCTAAAGTGTATATCGAATTGGCTCTACCCAATTGGAAATGGCTATTTTCCCTTTAAGTCCCTAGCAAATGGTACCCTGGTACCCAGGATATGTAAATTTGAGGGGTATCCCAGGGCTGACAGCACTGATTGTGCAGCCCTGAAGGCTCCCAAGTAAAACCATTTCCCAGCATGCCTCTCTGGACTGGTAGAGCAGTCCTGAACTGCTAGCCAGACTTTGCCATTGAAAGGCAAAACTACCACTTCCTCTGTGCATGTGTGTAAATCACCCATCTGGCAGGCCTACTGAGCCAAAAAGGCAGGCAAGACATGTACTTTTCATATCCTGACAGTAAAACACGAGAAACTACCATTTTACTGTGGGGAGACTTGGTCGGTCAAATGGTGACTACAGGTTTATATGCAGAACCCCTCAGCCTTGCTAACTCTGGAACGGTGCAACCAATGCGGGCACTCCAAGGTATCAAACAACTTGTTACATTTAGCTTGACTTGAATCTCAAGTTGACATTCATGTAACTTGTTGCAGTGTGCTACTTTAGCAAAGCTGCCACTTCCTTGCCTTTAAAACTCCTTTGCCTTTCCGGACACACATGAAGGCTGCTCCACGAGACAGCTTTCTGCTGTCTTTGAGAGATGTGACAATGACTCAGGATTGAGAACAATGAGGGATTGCAGGCCAGGGAGGTGTCAACTCCTTCCTGCAGGAAGCCACTCTGATGATAGCCCCAAAAGGCAGGCTTCAAATGTGCACTGCATGTACCATGATGCAAAAGAGAAAACTTTCTGGGTTATGATGTAGTGCCTGGCCGTACCCTTTTCCCTGCCCAAACTGTTTTTCATGACCTCCTCTACCATTTATCACACATTCCTAATGTTCCTTTTTGTAAAAATTGCAATCCGGCCCATTGATTACACTTTATCCGGCCCCAGCCGGAGATTACGGCTCAAACCGGAGAGTACGGCCCTAGCCGGAGAGTACGGTCGGGGCGCGGAGAGTACAGTCCGGGTGCGGAGAGTATGCTCCGGGTGCGCAATTTCCGGCCCGAGTGCTGACATAAAGTTAGGATCGTAAGTGCATTCTGTGAATACCAAAAATCGTAAGTGCCTTCTGTGAATACCAAAAGTAGTAAGTTTAGGATTTTGTCTCAGATTAGTTCTGTGAATCGGCCCCAGAGTGAGGCCATCCTCTGCCCCACATGGTCAACAACCGACCAACATAATTGTGATGAAAATATACTTTCCCTTAGCTGAAGTACGGTATTAACAGTTTATAGCAATTGCCACATTTCATCCATAGCATGGGAAATTACGTCCAAGCAAAAACTCAATACAATGCATGAAACTGGTGTCTAGTTCACCAGACTACTCTGCAGTCATTATACAATGGGTTTAACAAACAGACCTACCTATACACATGCCCACGCTGGCATCAGCAACAAATCCAGTTTTGCAATCACATCTTGGCAATCGGGAAGTTGTATTCATCACACACATCCCATTTAGGCAAGGCAGTGTACAGGGTACCACTGCAACAAGAGGGAGGAACAACCTTATAAAGACCTGTAGATTGTGATGAATGTACATATTTGATACACTCCTCAAATATAAAATAAATTAGGAATCATTAGAAATATATTATCTTTGCATACTAGAAAAGCTAGTCAGAGTAAAAAGAAGCAAAGGAAGAAAAGTGAAAAGGAGAGAAATTGGGCTATAGGCAAGAAAGAGTGAAATTCCCAATAAAAAAAGGAACATCACAACTAGCAAGAGGTGCCATAAAGGAATGATGAAAAGAAATGGAAAAAGATCCTTGAAAAACAATACAAGAATATTTGTTATTGTCCAAATGAAAAAGAAAACAGTGCAAAAAAACAGTGTGCTACGCATTCAGTTGAAATGGGATGGCTTTTGCCTGGACTTTCTGAGGTCATGGTGGTAGTGTTTCTAGAGCTAGGTTCCGTTTTTGTTTCTAGTTATAAAAACACAAACACAACCACTTCATCATTATCATTATCATGAATAGAAAACTGGCTATACAATGCTATATATATATTAATCATTAACTCTTCTAATAAGAAAAGTAGCATTCAACAAATAAAGATTACAATGAATTACAAGGTTCATTTCTACGCTAAGAAGAAAGAACTACTAAACAACGAGAGAAATATAAATAAAGAAAAATAAAGAACTGTGAGAAACGAACTTCATGTGAGAGTCTGGATTTGCAAGAATAAAAGATGGATTGTCTAAGAAAACAATGCAGGAGTTAATAAAAATAGTGTGTCTGCTCACAATTTCTGAGGTCACAAAGGTGATTGTTGTATTAGTCTGTTCTGTGGTTTAAGATCACAAACAGACATATGTAAATATGAGAAACATGTGTATAGTAAATATTGGAAAGTTTCCAGTAGTAAAAATAGCCACATCATATTTACAATCTAATGAAAGATAAAATGAAAGAAAGAACGAAAGTGACAAAAAGAAAAATGATAAAATCAATGAAGCTTCATAGCAGAGAGAATGATGAATTCTGAAATAAACATGTTACCTGTCGTTGATTCGGGTCTGGTTGTACTTTTTGTTGTCACAATTGTAGTTGACGTGGAAGTCAGTTCTATTGTTGTTTCTACTTTCAAGAGAACAGATTCATAACATTGATTTTATAAATCAGTTAAAATGATTTAAAGAAGGTCAAAAAAGGTAACAACTACCACATCCTCCATAAGAGGTATTTTTTAATATTAAAGGCTCCTAAGAAGGAAAGGCAATACAATCATAATAATAAAGGAGAAAAGAAAGTAAGTAACATAGAATATTGACCCAAAAATGTGATATAAGACCTGTGTTTGCCAGTAAACTTTGCAGCAGTGAAAAAGACAGAATGTAAATTAAACACTTTGCCTGTAATTGAAGTTGACATGTTTTTTAATTACTCATCTCACGCTGGAGGTTGTTGTAGAAGCAGGTTCTGTTATGTCTTCTTATAGGAGAACAAATGCAAGATAATAATATTGTAAATGATCTAAATCAAATATTTAAAAGTTGATCTCAATGATAACTACTGTACCAGCTACAAAACAGTAGTCTCTAATTATGAGTAGCTTGTAAAAATCTCCAATATTTTCCTGCTCCAGTATTAACATTACATAGGGTCCTGGTAGTTCAAGGACTGTGGCAATCATGAAGAATTATGATTTTGGAGAATAACATGTGGGGCTTGGTATTTTATGGGCAAAATATGCATGAAGCACACATAGGGGCCAGTTTATCAATACTGTGCTGGTGCATAATCACCAAAAGTGAAGCACATGGGGACAAAGTGTCAATTTATTATTTACTTTGCATCATGCTCTGGAAGTTGCCTAAAAGTAACACAAAGTAGATTTTTGCACTGCTTTGTGTTACTCTGTGTCAAGGGGCGTTCTATGGTTGATACATAGGCGTTCCCCATATACCACCCATATCTTTTGAGGCGAAACCCCTTCAACTTACGTTTGTCAACAGGGCTTTGTGCCAAAAATAATGCTTCTGTGACTTGTAGGAAGGTTTTTATTTCTCCAAACCTTTCAATCTTTGCAGTTATGCTGCACTGTAGAGCATACATACAATGTTTGAAAAGCTTGAAGCAATTTCTTAGGATAGTTTTTTTGTACTGGAGGGGTACTCTCCCAGAACAAAACCTGTGTGCGACATCAAACAGAAACACTTCCTGGTGGATACTCCTACCTGCAGATTCCTTAATTTTGAATGTCCCAGGCATGAATCTGAATCTGAAAATGTTCAATAGCTTTCGGCTCCGCTAGGGAACGCTAGCGCTGGCTTCATCACAGCAGTGGAAACGATGCCGCCCGTCACATCACTGGAGCCATAAAGCATTCCTCTGGTGCCTGGCATCCAAAAACGAACTGACGTTCCTATTTTGCCATGCCATCATTGTGATTCTGGAGCATGCTCTCTTCAAAATCTCACATGTTTTTATTCAATGACTTGTCAATCATTTTCTCAGAATTTGTTCTTTTGGTGCAGCGCAATGGATGTCACCCTCTAAGAGGTCATGTTTTAAATTGTTCAGGTATTGTGATGGACAAATGTCTATCGTGGACCTGTACAACATATGTCTTTAGTGACTGGAGTCCAACCACGGAGCAAAGTTGTGTGAGTCATGCAGGAGCATTAACCCAAAGGCTGTCAAACAATGGGAGGCCAAACTTTTTATGGACCTTGATGAGTGCTGTGCCAGGCAGACGTCTCACTCAAGGATGAGCGGCCATGCGTGTCAAAAGGTAAAATCCAATACGCTGTAGGACTCCTTGTGAGAGCAGGAACTGGTCCTGCTACCCCAAGTAGTGCCAGGGCCTGCAGTTTCTTTGGACCTGATCCCACTCCCTGAATTTCGAAGCCTGTGGCTTCTTCACCTAGGTCTCAGTTCCGCCAGATCTACCCAGAACATGCTCTCTTTCTGAACACTATATATGCCCTTCTGGGCCATGTTTAATGTTGGAGTGTTGCAGGTGGGTTTCAGCACCCTTCACCCTGCTCACTGCCTCTCCACTCTCTGTCTCTCCATGGGCCCGACTCTGGTACCGACACCAGCAACAACTTTGGCTCCAGCGCCATGGCCGACCCCGTCCCGATAGATTCAAGCTGGCACTTCCCCAACTCCAACAGCCACAGTGCAGCCCTTATTGATGGTAGTTCAGACGCCACCAACACCAGCCCATTTCCCTTTGATGGAGCTCCCAGCCCTGTGCATAGCCTTAGAAGGGATGCACAACATCTTGCAGAAGAAGCTAGATTCTTTTTCAAAGGAGATCCCGATCCTTTGGAGGATGCAGGGCAGGACACAGATGATTAATGTGGGCAAGTCTGTCATCAAATACCCTATTTTCTCATTTTCCAGTACTTGTTGGTTTATTTCTGCTAGGTTTGCTAGCTTCCTGCATTCTCCTGGTCAGTCATCCATGATGGCACATTTGGGTCCCCCAGTGGTGCATCCACAGGGAGTGGTTCCAACACGGCAGACAACTATCACATTCTGCAGTGATCTTGAGGAACACTGCAGCAGACTTGATGCATAGGGTATGAGGAGAACCTAGTTCAAGGGATTTCCTTCCACCCTCCAGTAGCAGTGGCCAAAGTGGTAAAAGACGCTTCCACGCAATCTAAAGGAGACCAGAGTCCTTTGGTGCTGACCTTGTGTGCTTTTCCTTGTTCTCCCCCCCGGTCTCTATCAGAGAGAAAGGTGCTGCACCCCAACCTTCGGAACCTCCACTTTTCTTGTCTGAGAATTGACATTCGTGACCTGAATGCGTTTTCTTTGCCTCCTTATGTGGTGGATGTTATCTTCAGTGCCTATAGACATTCCACTAAACGGTGTAATCTGATAGAAGCTTCTAGCCATAGATTCATTACCCTAGAATATTCCCAGGCATCAGACTGGATCTGGAAATTTTTGGACAATCCCCTTGCACGCACTAAGGTTGCTTCTTTCGGCTCCGCGTGGCGTCCTCCGTGTTGTCTGCATCAGAAGTGACATATGTGGTGCCTAAATTGCACACTGACCTCAGATCTTTCTTTTCTGTGCTATCAGTGCGGACCAAGGCAAGCTCCCCACAGTCAATTTGTGACTGAATTTTTTTAAGCATTTTGGCAAATGTCTGTGACAGACCCCCACTTGAGGGTTGTAGGAACAGGAAACCAAAAGCCATCTGCGAGTGGGCCATAAAGCTTCTGCCACTCATCATGCGACTCCACCCTGCTCCAGGGACTGTTCACAAAGGAGGTCTTAGAGTCACTTGCTCCTGTCATCCTTGCAATCCTGGACATCTTCAGGTAAGTCCTGGAAGAAGAAGTCCAAGTGGTTGAAGTGGTCTTCAGCTATACCGCGTTGGTCGTAGTCATCGAACGATGCAAGAGAACGATGCCACAAATCCAGACCCCGCTCCCAGGCTGTTCGTTCTGTGCTGGCGTCTGACACTGGGTCCTCTCTGCGCTTCCCAAGTTTGCTGGAGCAACCCCCGTTTATGAGACCATGAGCCTCATTTTTGGGGGATTGTTCTAGAGTGCCTTCTGGCCCCATGGGTTCGGAAGTAATTGGACTGGGGGTCGGCAGGCGGGTCCTCCCTCGTCTCCAGTCTCAGTATCCGTTGGTGAATCTGAAATTGTTCCCAGTCGTCATTTTGTGACCTCCTCCGGGGACTGTTCCAGTGGTGCTGATGACAACCATCAGCGACACCGAACCCATCTTGATTCCTGACTCCAAGCCGGCATTACCTGACACCCGGCTCCAGCACTCACCAGGCCCACATAGCCTGAATTGGAGACAGAGCCCTATTTCCCTGAAGACCCTTATGAGAAACATGAATGGAGGGGATCTGTGGATCCCTATTGCTGCTGCAACCCCCTATCAGAGTCCATGGCCGACCATTAATTTTCTGATATGAAAGGGGTAGCATGGCCATGTTTGGTATGTTTGGAATAGTGGTGATAAATCCTGTTTATTGGTGAAAGCGGATTTGTTATTACTATTTTTGAAATGCCACTTTTAGAAGTGGGTATTTCTGTGTGCTTATGACTCTTTTTGCCCTGTTTGGTTGTGTATTCATCGTATGGTTTAGACTGACGGGGGGATGTGCATTCACTGTAGACAGTCACAAGGGGAGGTTGAGGTGTGTCCTGCCTTTCCTGGGTGACTCATACTGGGCTGAATAGGCCTGATTTGTATTTAGAGTGATGGGATGAGTTGTCACCTGCACCTGAAAAGGTCTGTGCCTACCTTTCACAATGCTGTCTCTGCCCTTCTGTAGTGTGTCTGGAGCCATGGCAGTGATTTGAATGAGGGTGTTGTGCACTTCTGAAGTTGTTTTAAGTGCCCCCAGAACAAAGATTTTGGGGCGGTGATCCCATGATTTTAGATACTTTGTGGGGCTTGTAACCAGATGCTACTAGCTCTACATGCTGCACCAGAGGATTGCTGTGCTGCCAGGGAACCGCCACTTTTACTTTCGCTTTGGTGTGCTGACCTGCTGGAAGGACCTGCTGGAAGGTCCTGTCTGCTGGCCTGCTGCCTGCTTTCATGAACCTGCGTGCCCCCCAAGAGCTCAGAGCGGGGGGAGCGATGTGGACTGCTCTATAGCTGGTGCCTCATTCCTTTGCCTGTAAAAGAGCAGCGCGGGGAGAGATTTGGCAGGAAAGTGCGGGAGGAGCACTTTCCCCTCAGAGAGAAAGACGCTGCCGGTGGTACTTTCCCAGAGAGCTTTTGGAGCTCTTCACTGGTCAATGTTAACTGGAAGCAGCACCTCACGCTTCACAAATGATTAGGAGATAGCGATCCTGGGTTCATTGAGATTGACAGGTGTGGATTGCCTTTGTTGGGTCGCCCGACACCGTGGAGGAGCACTTGAGCCCCAGCAGCGCATGCAGAGCACCTTGCTCTGGCCCCATCATCTGCAGCCGCATCCCCGTTCAGTGCCAAGTTGTCACTTCTCAGGAACCTCCTTAGCAGGGCTCTGCCATCACGAAGGTCGCGGGGAGCGGAGCCCACGAAGGAAGCGAGACGGTCTCAGAGAATTGTTGGTGCTGTGGGCCACCTCCGGGAGAGAAGCTGCCCGCCTATGAGAAAGCCGAGAGAGAGCACAGCGCTCCTCTCAGCTGGTCAGTGGCTTCCTGTGTTGGGGCCGTCTGTCTGACCCAAGTTGCCACGCCTGCAAGCATCAGCCGAGTGGTAAGGAACACCGGTCCCCCGTGGAGGGACCGTGCCAGATTTCCAAATATTGGTGGCAGCTACAGGTGAAAAATTGGTGGGGCTCGCGGGCAGCTGCAGGTGAAAAGGGATTGCCAGGACTGGTCAAGGTCTCCCGCGTGGTCCTGAAGCGGGCCCCCATTTGCTTTCCCAGCACATACCTTGTGGGAGGAAATGCTGGTTCTGCTGTGGCCATTGTGGGGCGAGCCGGTGACTGGGCCCCCGCTGTGGAACGGGCTGCACGTTAGGGTTACTGCCAGATAGTACCATATTAACGGTGGTAGGTGGGCAAGTGCCCTGTAACCTACGTATTGGGAAATTACCATATTACGGCTAATAGACATGCAGGTGCTGCTATGCCCTGCACTTGGTGCCTAATTTACTGTATAAAGCGTAATAGGAGCACAGGGTTGCTGTGCCCTATGTTTTAAATGTAATATGTGGTGATTCATGTGTTTATCCATTTCCTGTCTCAGGATATATGCTGAATAATGAATGTATGTCATTTTACCTTGCATTTATTAGGGATCGCCTTATATGTGCAGTGATGGTGGTTTTATAATGTGTGCAATCTGAGTTTACCCTATTGCACAACTTATGCTGTTATGACAATTGCCTGGTTGGCAAAGTGATTTATGATCTATGTGGCGTCATGACAATTGCCTAGTTGGCAAAGTGATTTATGTAATTATGGTCTAAAGGATACTTTTTATATAATCTTGCGTGGAGTCTCTTTTTTGTGGTGTGCCTAGTGTGTCACTGGTGTGTGTGTGTGTTGCCCAAACACTTTACATATTGACTCTGGCATAAGCCTGACTGCTCTGCCAAGCTACCAAAGGGGTGAGCAGGGGTTATCTTGTGTGTGTGTAACTCCCTTACCCTGACTAGAGTGGTAGGTTCTGCCTGGCTTAGGTGCATACCCTAGCCAACCAGAAATCCCATTTGTAACAACAGAAAACACCACCAACATGTGGTATTGCAACAAGCAAAGTGGTGTAGTGGACCCAGTGCTAAGAGGCCCTGCATCTCTAGACATGGCTGGAAAATCAGGTCATTTTCCTGGTGGTTCAACGCCTGGTGGGCTTTCTGAATGCCAGAGCAGATGAGCTCAGCCATCGATGCCTTGTAGATAACGAATGGTGTCTCCATCCGGAAGTGGTGCAAGGTCTCTTCAGAGATTTGGTAGATCCTAGGTTAGATTTATTCTCCATCGCTGAGAAAGCGCAATTTTCAGCAGTTCCGCGCACTGGAGTTTCCAAGGAGTTTCCAGGCGTTTCTCGCCTGGAGATGCATTTTATCTTGAGTGGAGCTCAGGACTCCTGTACGTCTATCTGCTGATACGACTTCTGTCCAGAGTTCTCAATAAGATCACAAACGACTTGGCCCAAGTCATCTTAGTTGCCCTGGATTGGGCAAAGACAGTCTCGTATCTGGAACTCTTCAGCTTGAGCATCTGTCCTCCAATCAGGAGGTTCTCCTGTCGCAGCAACAGGGCTGGGTCCAGCACCTGACCCTTTATACTCTTCATCTATATGTGTGGAGATTGAGTGACTACAGTTGAGGGTGTTTGCATACTTCAGGAGCGTGATCAATGTCATTCGGGCAGCGAGACACCCCCCCACCAAAGCGATTTACGCCTACCGATGAGACAAATTAGTGGCTTGTTGTACCGCCAAATCCATTGATCCTCTGTCTCCGCCTTTGTCTGAAGTACTTTTGTTTGCCTTATCTCATGCCAAGCAAGGCCTTGCCTTGGGCACAGTTAAAAGGTGCCTTTCTGCCATTTCAGTCTTCCTGCGGTTGCCAGATCAACCCTCCCTTTTAAAGTCACCTCTTGTAACTCGTTTCCTGAAAGGTTTACAGCACATGTTCCCCCATACGTCATGCCCCAATGGGACCTGAATTTAGTTCTCACCTTTTTAAGGCCATTTGAGCCCATCTACAACTGCCCTCTGAGACTGCTGACCATCAAAACAGTCTTCCTTGTGGCTATACCATCTGCCAGGAGGATTAGCGAATTGCAGGCATTTTTAGTTCACCCCCGTACACAACCTTTCCCTCAGACAAGCTGATCCTTAGGGCCCTTACTTCTTTTTCCCAAAGGTGGTCATATCTTTACATGCCAGTCAAAATAGCACACTGCTTACTTTCTTCGCCCCTCCCCATCCTACCAAGGAAGAGGAGAGACTCCACCGTCTAGACCCAAAAAGAGTGCTGTCATTTTACATCGATCATACCAAATACTTCTGGTTGGATGATCAACTCTTTGTTGATTTTACGGGTGCAAAGAAAGGCAAGACAGTTCACAAGCGAACCATTTCCAGATGGACTGTCCTCTGTATTAAAATCTGCTACGCAATGGCTAAGAAGCATCCTCCTGAGTGCTTAAACGCTCATTCCGCAACAGCTAAAGCTGCAACCACTGCACTTGCTAGAGGAGTCCCAGTTATTGACATCTGTCAGGCAGCTACATGGGCATCGCTGCACACGTTTGCAAACACTGCTGCATAGACAGTCAGTTCCAGCATGATGTGCATTCTTAGTGTAACACAGTCCCTAGACCCACTCCCAGGGACAGATTGCTTTGGTATCTATTCTAAGGTAAGAAATCAGTGGCTAGAAGTTTATCAGAGGAACAAGTTACTTACCTTGGGTAATGCTTTACCTGGTAGCTGAAGATTCCTTACGGACCCTCCTATCCTCACCGTTCTGTGAACTGTATATCTCACTTTGAAGAGATGCATTAGGATCTCACTTTCGCATACTGGTCATTCCACCTCAGTTTGGCTCTGTGCTTCTGGGGTGGAAAAGCAGTCAAGAACTGAGGTCAGCCCACTGGGGTGGCACCTTTCTAGGCACGTCACGTCCGGCACGGACAATGCTACATAAAGCCGAAAGATGCCACCAACTAGTGCGTAAGAGGATTGCTAAAAAATGTCCAGATCCAGTCTGACGCCTGGGGAATATTCTGAGATAAGGAATTTGTGGCTAGATATAGTCTCTACCAGATTAAGCGTTACAAATGATAAGTAACGTGTTCTTCTGACAGATGGAGTAGGTACGTCAAATGGTGCTTGGACAGCTCAGGAGATTCTCTTAAAGCCCGTTTTTCAGATGTCTAAGATTTGTCCTGTTATTATCTTAGCAGGAATGCACAGTAGCAACAGTCAAGGGATACTTAGCTGCTAGGGCAACTTTTCTGTGTCTTGGGGATCAGCCATCTCTGTTCAAGTCTCCATAGTTATACTTTTTCTGAATGGTCACTTCAACATGTTTCCACCTTCTCATTTCATAATGTCTTCAGGGACCTTAATCTGGTTCTTTGTTTTTTTAAAGTGTTCTCGTTTTGAATGATTACACAGTTGCCAGTTGTGATTGATCACTTTTAAGACTGTTTTCCTGATCACCATTACATTGGTTAGGCAGTGTCAGTGAATTACAAGCATTGAGCTTCAAATCTCACTTTACCTCCTTCTTAATCAAAAATTAAATGTGCTGTTTTCCTCATCCTGTCAGCCTCCATGGTGCGTAAAACCGTGAATGGTAAGCTGACATCAGGTCACCAGGGGGGGCACTTTACGGCTCCAGTGATGTCACTGTGTGTCAATTCAGTGCCAAGATGGAGCCAGTGTTCCCCACTGGTGCAAAGAGCTATTGGAAAGTTTACAGATCCAGTCTGATGCCTGTGATATTTTAAAGATAAGGAATTGCAGGTAGATAGAGTATCCACCAGAAAGATTATTACTGAAAGTAAGTAACTTTTTCCTTTGAGTATGGTGCAAAGAGGTGTGCATGGCGGTAGGCAGTTAGTTTGTGTGCCAGTGAAGGGAATGAAAGCAGATGCATCATATCTTAGTAGATATTGCTCTGCAATGTGTATCCCCTTTGCACTATATTGCGCAATATTTTATTAAATCTTCCCCGTAATTTGTCATTTCAATGTGCCCCGTAACTGGCTCATCAGAATTTACAGAGCACTCATTTATAATGAGTCCCACAGAGGCTTATTTATAGTTTGACAGAAGGGCCTTTGATCCTCCGCCATGATGCACATTATTGTCTGTCCGAGTGGCAGGTGACCGCTCTTTCTTTATTTAGGGTTTCGTCCACCATGTCTGCTAATTGCCAAGTTGTTTAAAGGAACAATGGTTCTAGTGTGGCCTAAAAGGTCCAAGGGGAAGTAACCCTGTAGAGGGCACTAAGGTAAGTAAAGGTTTAGGAATTTAATTCACAAAAGAGAGCAGTAGGAAATATAACGAGGGACATGTAGGTCAATGTATGACAAGTGTTTATTACACAATGAAGGTATTCAGGTGCTCACACAGTAAGTGACAATAAGCGTGACGTGAGGAGTGAGGGTGAACTTAAAATAAAGACATCGCATTGACAACAATGATAGAAGCTCCTTTAAAGATTTTTACAGAGTATAAGGAGTTCATGTTGTAAGGGGTCGACGACGTTTCGAACTCAATTATTCGAGTTCATCTTCAGGACAAAGAGTGTGAGCAACTTGAATCTGGAATTAATGGGAGCGAGGGGGAGAAAGGAAATAATAAAGGATAAATAAATATACCATAGTTTAGTCCCTAGATATAACAACATCATTGTCAGGTCAATATTAAAAAAGTGAATTGTGCTCTCTAGTGGGTGGTACAGCACAGTTGGGTTACGCATACAGTACCTATTAAGGAGAAAAATAATAACATGGGATGTATTACGGTCCCTGGATATTAAAGTGCAAGATAAATTTCCTAGTAATGCTTATATTTTTTACAGTACTTTTGACACAAAACCTGAGTTTGCAGAATACAAGGCAATTACAATTTGACATTGGGCTGCCGGGGTAACTGCGAGCGGCGTTGGTGCGGGAAAACATTATTACGCATAGTTAACCACAGGGCGTCTATGCCCTGTGAGGTACCTCGGTGCTTGTCAGCTTGTGTGTAATCGCCGCGGCTTGGTTATACATCTATAAGCAAATCGGAGTGCAAGCGGTATAGTAGGGCAAAAGCTGAAGGAAAAACGGTGATTAGTATCCGTGGTAGAGGCGTCTGCGTAGCGCTGTGCTTCTTAGGGGGGGGGGGCCGGGATAGCCTGCGAATTAATGCGTGTTTGTGTGGCCCGGGGTGGGGGGGAGAACCTAGGGAAGAGTACACATATAGTTATAAGGGTCCTGGAATTAATTGGGTCGCAGTGTGTAAGATACAGGGACGAACTTACTTGGTAGCAGGGAGCGATTTCTTAAGGCACTTCGCCGCTGACTGGCAACGTGCTGTGCCGGGGAATTAATCTAGGGGGAGAAAACAATTGGAAAAATAAAGGGCTTGCAGGGCCAGCTGGGAGGGTTGGGTGGAGGGACTAACGATAGTTCTACTTACTAATTTGGCCGGTCACAGTTCAGTAAATGGAGGCCTGGGAGATGAAAGGAGCGTGTCCTGCTCAAGGGAAGATCCGCTCTGAGTGCGAGAGCTCTGCCTTTGTGACGGGGATAATTGTACTCTGAATCAGCTGGAGGGGATAGCCTCGGGCGGGGGACTAATTAGAAATCGCTGTGAGCGCGAGTGTACGTGCTGGGCTGGAAGAGTTAACTCTTCCCTACCTAGCAGAGATCAGTAAATGGAAGGAAGGATCTAAGTGGTTACGCGGTGTATGCACAGGGCAAAAAGTAATTCATCCACAATTGTGTGCAATGTTTTGTGCACAGTAGCGAAAGAGGGTTACATATACCTTAATGAGAAGGGAACTTAAATTTAGCCAAATTAAGTGTTAGTGTTATTTACATTGGTGTCTATTACACATTAAGCTTGTCCACAAGCAAAACAAATAGTAAATTAAAGGAAGATAAGCATTTAGAAGTAAACATAATAAACAGAGGCACCTGGTGTGCCCTAGGGCTCAAAGGAGCAAGCGTTTGTTCTGGTAGTGCACATGTTTATGTACATAAAGAAGGCTGTTGTTTACAGAATGGTATTCCATTCGTCAAGAGAGTTCAGGCCCTGCTCAATAGTGCGACATTTGAAAATCCATTTACATTCTAGGCGGTTAAGGATTTGTTGTTGATTTCCGCCTCTGTGGTTTGGTTGTAGGCTTTCGATCACCTGCCATGTAAAGTCTGTTTCAGAATGTCCCTTGTCCATGAAGTGTTCCACTAGTGGAGCCGTTCTTATTTTACATCGGATCCTGCTCCGGTGTTGCGAGATTCTTGCCTTGATCTTCTGCGTGGTTTGTCCGATATAGCGCAGTTTACATGGACATTCAATGCAGTAAATTACATTTTGTGAATTGCAATTGGTAAAAAACTGTAATGTGTGCTTTGTGCCTTCAAATTCAAACACCTTAGTGTTAACAGTGGAATCACAAGCCATGCAATTATTACATTTGTAGTGGCCTTGTAGAGGAGGTAGGCCGAGGTAGGAGTGTATGGAGTTGTCCTTCTGTGTTGGTTTTAGGGCCCTAACCAGGTGGTCCTTAATGTTGCAGCCTCTCTTGAAGGAAAATAGCGGGGTTCCTGTGGTAAGCTCTAGGGGGGCTAGTACTGACCAATGTTTTTTATCATTTTGGTGAGTTTGTGGCTAACTGGGCAGAAAGTTGTCACACATGTGATCTTAGAGAGAGGTGTTCTTTCTTTTGGCTGTAAGAGATATTCACGGTGCGAGTACCAGGCTCGTTTCATAGAGCGTTTAACTAACCGTTTAGGGTAACCTCTATCAGTAAGCTTTTTGCATAGTATTTCAGCTTCTAGGAAGAAATCCTCTTTGAATTTACAGTTCCTTCGAATTCTGAGGAATTGTCCGTAAGGTAAACCGTCTCTCAGTGCCCTGGGGTGTGCACTATTGTACTGAAGGAGGGTGTTGCGTTCAGTTGGTTTCCTGAATAATGTGGTGTAGAGTTCACCATTTGAACTCTTAATGGTGACATCCAGGTAATCAATTTTGGTGTTATCATAGTTATGGGTAAATTTAAGGTCAGGCTGGGTATTGTTAAACCACGAGCAGAAGGATTGTAGTTCAGTGCTGGTGCCTGCCCAAATCATAAGAACGTCATCTATGTACCTGCGCCAGACACGAATTTGCCAGCCCAGCACGTACACTCGCGCTCACAGCGATTTCTAATTAGTCCCCCGCCCGAGGCTATCCCCTCCAGCTGATTCAGAGTACAATTATCCCCGTCACACCAGCAGAGCTCTCGCACTCAGCGCGGATCTTCCCTTGAGCAGGACACGCTCCTTTCATCTCCCAGGCCTCCATTTACTGAACTGTGACCGGCCAAATTAGTAAGTAGAACTATCGTTAGTCCCTCCACCCAACCCTCCCAGCTGGCCCTGCAAGCCCTTTATTTTTCCAATTGTTTTCTCCCCCTAGATTAATTTCCCGGCACAGCACGTTGCCAGTCAGCGGCGAAGTGCCTTAAGAAATCGCTCCCTGCTACCAAGTAAGTTCGTCCCTGTATCTTACACACTGCGACCCAATTAATTCCAGGACCCTTATAACTATATGTGTACTCTTCCCTAGGTTCTCCCCCCCACCCCGGGCCACACAAACGCGCATTAATTCGCAGGCTATCCCGGCCCCCCCCTAAGAAGCACAGCGCTACGCAGACGCCTCTACCACGGATACTAATCACTGTTTTTCCTTCAGCTCAGTAAGTGCCCTACTATACCGCTTGCACTCCGATTTGCTTATAGATGTATAACCAAGCCGCGGCGATTACACACAAGCTGACAAGCACCGAGGTACCTCACAGGGCATAGACGCCCTGTGGTTAACTATGCGTAATAATGTTTTCCCGCACCAACGCCGCTCGCAGTTACCCCGGCACCCCAATGACAAATTGTAATTGCCTTGTATTCTGCAAATTCAGGTTTTGTGTCAAAAGTACTGTAAAAAATATAAGCATTACTAGGAAATTTATCTTGCACTTTAATATCCAGGGACCGTAATACATCCCATGTTATTATTTTTCTCCTTAATAGGTACTGTATGCATAACCCAACTGTGCTGTATCACCCACTAGAGAGCACAATTCACTTTTTTAATATTGACCTGACAATGATGTTGTTATATCTAGGGACTAAACTATGGTATATTTATTTATCCTTTATTATTTCCTTTCTCCCCTCGCTCCGATTAATTCCAGATTCAAGTTGCTCACACTCTTTGTCCTGAAGATGAACTCGAATAATTGAGTTCGAAACGTCGTCGACCCCTTACAACATGAACTCCTTATACTCTGTAAAAATCTTTAAAGGAGCTTCTATCATTGTTGTCAATGCGATGTCTTTATTTTAAGTTCACCCTCACTCCTCACGTCACGCTTATTGTCACTTACTGTGTGAGCACCTGAATACCTTCATTGTGTAATAAACACTTGTCATACATTGACCTACATGTCCCTCGTTATATTTCCTACTGCTCTCTTTTGTGAATTAAATTCCTAAACCTTTACTTACCTTAGTGCCCTCTACAGGGTTACTTCCCCTTGGACCTTTTAGGCCACACTAGAACCATTGTTCCTTTAAACAACGTATCACCCCAGGTTCGCATATTGGGGTACCCTTGTCTTCCTAAATACTTGCTAATTGCCAAGGCAGATTAAGGCCCATCAGCTGTGCTTCCCTCCTCCCTCAGTGGTTCCCTCCTCCTGCTGTTGACGGGCAGTGTTGGTGTGGTACACTACCTTCAGCCATATCCATAGTTGTCCTTGCCGAGATGTGACAGATGAGACATTGTAAAAGAGGATGGCAATGACAGAAAGCAAAATGTATAATGAGGCCTGACAAAATTAGGTGGATGCTCTGCCAAAACACGCTTAATGTGCATCTACCAATGCCAAGCCCCTACTACCTTACCTAAAAAACAAGTCTCACAAGCATGCCAACACATTTGCCACTCACAACATACACAGACCTGTACTGTTCCACAATAGGAACCACTAATATGACAGGCAGGAGAGCCGCTCACATTTCTGAGAATAAGCTAACGTAAAGGTGAATGGAATTGTGAGGGTAAACCCACAGTTGTTTGAGGTTCAGGTGCAGAGAAGAACCATGAATCAGTGTAAAAAATGTGGTCTTGAATAGCTGATAGGGTGAAAGGCCAATTTGCAATGCTCACAGAATGATATCCGCAAGAGGTGAGGTGGGACAACTTGTGGGCCAGATCCCTCTATTGCTGGTCTCATCAAGCAGCTATGGGGGCAAGTGGTGGGTCTTGCAGTCCCTTCAACCTCTTTCACCGGGAGGAGAAGATGTTGGTAATACTGCACACTGAAAGACTCATGGACATGATGGGGAAGTAGACAGCGATAGGTAATCAGTAAGCATGTCTTTAGATATGCTGAGCTATAACTTCCTTTGGGAACCTGTTTTTCAATAACTAAAAATAATATTTAAGCTGCAGATTGTCCACATACATGGTATCATTTGGTTGATGGTACACAGTCTTCCTAAGGTTATGTTCTCTCATTCCCTACTTATACCATCCCCACAATACACAAATATATATGGTTTTGGAGAGACCAACTAACTCCAGGTCATCATGGTCTTCTTTTAGACATTAGCATCTATCTCAAACATGTCCAATAAAATAATGAAACACTTGAACATTCAAGAGTCTGATAAACTCTTATGTTTCTGCTAGTGAAGCCTTTCCTGGCTCTGCTAGCGCAAACCTTACTCCAATGGTCTGTTGTATCTTGTGCCTTTGCTCAATGTAAGCCAAACAGTCTTACATATTGAATGCATATACTTCTGTTAGACCTGGCATCCTTGGCTTGGTTTCTCCTGACTTTTTACCTTCTAACCTCTTGTTTTGCTGACTTGATTTTTGCTGGTTTTAGGACTGCTTACCAGTGCAAAAGGGCATGTGCTCTCTACTTAAAATATGGTAAGATTGGATTATCCCCAATTGACATCTTTAATATACGTATAAGTCCCTAGTAAAGTGCACTACATGTGCCCAGGGCCTGTACATTAAATGCTACAAGTGGGCCCAATGCCCTGATTATGCCACCCACTTCAGTAGCCCTTTAAACATGTCTCAGGCCTTCCATAGCAGAGCCTGTATGTGCAGTTTTATACTGCCATGTCAACCTGGCAAGTTAACCCTCTTGCCAGGGTCAGACCTTTCTTTTTAATAAATATAAGTCACCCCTAAGGTAGGCCCTAGATAGCCGCCCTAAGGACAGGGTGCAGTGTATTTAAAAAGTAGGGCCTGTACTTTTAAGTTGTACATGTCCTGGTAGTAAAAAACTATTACATTTGTTTTCACTATTGGAAGGCCTATCTGTCACATAGGTTAACATTGGGAGTAGCTTATTACATTTTATAAGTGTAATTTCTAAACAGGAAAATATAGATATTTCGCGTATGGTGACTCTGGACTCACAATTTAAAATCACAACTTATGGTAAATTTGGATTTTAAGTTGCAAATCTGAAAATGCCACTTTTAGAAAGTTGGCATTTTCTTACTTTAACCTTTCTGTGCCTTCTGTCTGTCTGTGAATACATGTCTGGGGTTGGTGACAGCTGGGCTTTGTGCATTCCCTCCAGACAGCCACGCACCCAGGGAGCTTAGGTGTGACTGATGGGCCATCAACATCCTAATGGGTCATCCTGGGTAGGATGGAAAGGAGGAGCTGACACTTACACCTGAATGGGCTGTGCCTGTCTCCACACAAAGAGCTGCATACCCCCCTGTAGTGAGTCTAGAGCCAGGGCAGTGGCCCTGCGCAATTCAAAGATCTCTCTTTAAGGGGCGTGACCAGCAACATGGCCGAGTAAGACGTGCTTTCGCCGAGCTCCGGCAGAAAGCATAAACCGACATCTAATCCGGCGACACGCAGGCCCGGAGAATACTTGCGTCTAACCCCCGGAGGCTGAGGAGTGCTCCGGTAGCAGACAGACAGTGCACTGGCAGTCCCTATGGCCCGCTATCACCCGACCACCGGAACGTGCTGCTGGCCGCGAGCGCGGCACAAAATGGCGATCGAGCAGTGCTGACTCGGCCCGAGTTATCTCTGGCCTCGGAGCGGGGCTGAGAAGCTGCAGCCACACGGAGACCAGCGTCATGAGGTCCATCGACCCCTGTCCCACAACTGGGGCTGTTTGGTGATACAGGCCTGGCCTGGGACACCTCCGGCCTCGGAGCGGGGCCGGGACGCCGCGGCCGCACCAGGACTGACATCGGGAGGCATATCGGCCTCCGTCCCCCCCCCCACATCGGAGCTCACTGCCGCCCGCGCCTCTGGGACACTCCCTGCGGCCCGAAGTGCCATCGATTCCTGGAGAACCGAGTTGCCCCCGAGCCGAAGAGACTTGCCTGGCAGGTGAGGACCCCTGGGCCCCGGTGCGCGAGGAGGCCGCAATCGAGCGAGTGACCCGAGGGACAGAGCCGGAGGGCCTGAGGGTTGGTGCGGCCCGGGGATCGATTCAGAGAGAGACACCAACCCCCCGCGCTGCGGACAGTGCTAGAACACGGAGGCTGCCATCCTGAAATCTTTGGTGGCTCCCCTGGCGCTGAGGGCCATATCGGCGGTGCAGGCCCTCCCCTCCTCCATCTTGCCACTCGGGGAGAACGCTGGAGAGCTAGCCCAGCTTACTGCCTTTGCCGCAGGAGAGCCGGGGGTGCAGTACTGGACTGCCTGGTGGCGGGGGGCTGCGAGCCGGGAGTGACTATGTGTGGCACCTGACGACGGGTCGGAGACACCTGAAGCGCCTCTCGCCGCGAAGACTCCAAGGCGTTGGCAGCTGGGATTGAGGATTGGCCTGGGGGGTGCACATGCTGCTGACGACAACCCGACGGAGAGACGGGAAGACTAGGGAGAGGCTGGAGATACCTGCAGAGTGCCACTTACCAGCAACGGAATAGCGCCACGCCGGGACCACCATCAACCCGAGCCAGGACTGATCGAGGGGACTGGCCATAAGACGGCCTGGGCCCGCTAAGCCCGTCGGAAAGACCGACATTACTGGGGACGAGCAGAGGGCATTGGCGAGACCGGGGGCACCGGAATAAGCAGGCTGAACGCCCAGGAGATGGCATTACACCTGCAGGAGTCGCCCCGACGCGCCCCCGCCCGGCATCACTGAACATGGGTAAAGATAAGGACCCGAAACCCCCTCGGCAGGGTAAGATGGACCGCTACACGAAGGTCATCACCCCCCTTCCAGAGGAACGACTAGCCGTCCGCTCGGACACAGATACTCTCCTCCAGGCGATCCACTCTTCTAGGGCGGCGCCTAAGGGGAAAATAGGTGCAGTGGGCATGGAGGTGACGCTCCTGCGACAGGACTTACGGAACCTGGCGGCTAGGGTCACAGAGACCGAGACGAGGGTGGGAGAAGCAGAAGACACATTGAAGAATTTACGTAAAGGCATGACAGACCTGCAATCATCACACAAGGACCTACAGTGGCGTGTGGACGATGCGGAAAATAGAGCACGCCGCAATAACCTCCGCTTTGTCGGCTTTAGAGAGGGAATCGAGGGAACGAACATGCCAGAGTTCCTCCACTCCTGGCTCCTGCACACCTTCCCGAAGGACAAATTCTCTACATGCTTTGTTATAGAAAGAGCCCACAGGGCACTGATGGCCCGACCACCCGTGGGAGCACAGCCCAGGCCTGTCATAGCTCGCTTCTTAAACTTTCTGGATAGAGATGTGATCCTTAGGGAAGCTAGGAAGCTCGGGGAGATCTGACATGAAAACACACGCATAATGATCTTCCCTGACTACAGCAGAGAGGTACAGAAGCAGCGACGCACCTTTGATTCAGTAAAGGCGAAACTGCGAGAGCATAAGATCCAATACATGCTGCTCTTCCCAGCAACGCTGAAAGTGGTGTTCTTAGGCAGATCCCATTTCTTCCGGACACCAGAGGAGGCCTGGCACTGGCTGGAGGAAAGACCTACGCTGGAAAGGCCAGAGACGCCACCACGCCGCAACCAGTCATCAACGGGAGATGCCAGGAGATCCCCGGGCCCTCGAAGAACATTGAGATCGAGACAGGCTCCCAAAGATCGCCTTCAGGAGGTAACCCCCTATGCGCCAAGAGACACGGACAGGTCGCGAAGGCGCAGTGGCCGCTCATTGGACTCTCGCCTCTCGGCGGGCTCTCGCACTCTCCATCTTTCCGGACATCCCGACCCAGACACGGAGGCGGAAAACAGAGATACAACCTCCGGAGGAGAAGAAGACGACGAGGGACCCTCTCTTCACCCATTAGTGGCCGAAATAGTGGCAATGGAACAAGACGCAGCACCGGACGCTCTGGCCTCCCAAGGGGAGCTACCAGAATCACATTCGTGAGCAAGGGCTTGCGAGGTTGACCGTGGACACAGATTGCAACCCCGGAGTACCCATGTTGGACACTCAGCCCCCCCCCTTGCTTCCTTTGCTGCTCCACCTGTTGAAACCTGCGGAGTGTAAGACGACCTTCACTATATAGCAGGCGAGAAGCCTGGAGTGGCTACAAACTTGGGCCCCTTACAGCCCATCTATTCTATTTCCTTCTCATCTCTTTGGTATTTCTTCTTTTTTTCTTTACCTGTCTAGTTTTCTTCTTTGTCTTCTTCTTTTCCTTGGACATAGAGATTTCCTTTCTCCGGCCCTCCACTGCTAGCGGAGAACTTTTTTCAGAGACTTTTGGGGACTGTCACAAGAGTTGAAACTTGTGGCGTAAGTTGGGGTTGGGAGGGCGATAGACCACCACCACCCTGAGGATCATCCTCGAGCGGCTCGCGGGGGATGCGACATCGGGGAGGAGGGAGGTGGGGCGGGGGGTTGGGAAGGAGGGGTTTGCAACAGTTCTTGTTTTGTGTTGTTTAATTTTGTTACATTTTTTCACAAAACAGTCACATACCCACAGCAGCGTGCGTAGTCGCCTACCTTCCCCGCTCGAGGCGTAACATGACCATACATGCCCATGGGTCTGGGGGCTGACCATAGATGCCGTGGGACAGAACGGGAGATTGACCCCTACGATGTACTCACCTGGAACGTGAACGGCCTGGGAGATAAAATTAAGAGAGGGTTGGTGTCCACATACATAAAGCGAGCCCACCCAGATGTGGTCCTGCTGCAGGAAACCCACCTTAAGGGCACCAAATGCGGGTTCCTGGCGAGGGGGGCCTATGTAGTTCTAGCGCATGCGGGGTACACCTCCGGCTCCCGGGGAGTAGCCATTCTGATTAAAAAGTCCCCCCCTACAAGGTCGCACGCACATGGACGGATCCACAGGGAACATACGTGGGAGTGACAGGCACATGGGGAAGAAGGAGGGTCACTATAGTGTTGGTTTATGCCCCCCCCGAAGCTCCAGGCGCGGACTCTGCATGGGGTGACTGATATCTTACTAGAGACATCTGGTACTCTTCACATTATAGGGGGCGACTTTAACGACGTAATGTCCATTCCCAAGGACCGATCTGGGGATCGCACTGATCTACCCCTGACTACACAGCTGGCTTGGTGGATGTGTGGCGACGACTACATCCGGACACACGACAATATTCGTACTATTCTGGGCGCACAGGGTCCACTCACGAATGGATTACATCTTTCTCCCAAGAGGGGACTCTGGCAGTATCTATGAGGCGGAGTATCTGGCCCGCGGAGTTTCTGATCACTCACCTCTGCTGGTCAGGGGAGGGAGGAGGCCCCGGGGGGGACAAGGAAATTGGAGGATATCGGCCTGGGACCTGCAAAACAAGGAGGAGCTGCAGGGGCTTCGGGCCGACACAAAAGTCTACTTTGCAGAAAATCTGGGGTCAGTACAGTCGGGTGTAATATTGTGGGAAGCCTATAAGGCGGGGCTCCGCGATAGGGCCCAAAATCGAATAGCATGGGAGAAGCGGAAGGAGCAGGAAGAGCTAACCACCCTGGAAACCCAAATTTTAGCGTTAGAGCAGCGCTACCTAGCAGGCAAAGACCCACAGGTCCTCAGACAACTGACAGACACGCAACAGCAATACAGGGCCCTGGCCACGGAGGAGGCGAAAACACAGGCACAGGCGACCCTTCATAGGTTATATGATGTGGGGGATAAGTCTGGAAAGCTTCTGGCCTGGCTTAGCCGCAGGGAAGTGGACGCCCGGTGGGTGGATAGAGTAGTGGATCAACGGGGGGAGACACAGCTGGGAGACGCACAGATTGTGCAGACATTCGCTTCCTATTTCCAGAATTTTTATAAAGCCCGGGAGCTGGCCACCCCGGCGGAGATATCAACATACTTGGACACTATTTAGACCCCGGGCCTGGATGAGGATGAGAGGAAGGGGCTGGAATCGGACATAACGGTAGACAAGCTTACAGACGCAATAGCTAAATTGCGACCCGGAAAGTCCCCAGGCCCGAACGGACTCCCTGCAGAATTTTATAAGAAAGGAGCGGACCTTCTGGCCGTACACCTCTTGGCATTGTTCAAAGACACGGCGGAGGATGGCATCCTACCCTTGGATCTCAGACTGGCCACGATTATCCCCATTTATAAACCGGGGAAACCCCCGGAAGAGTGTTCCTCGTACCGCCCAATCTCCCTCCTCAATATAGAGGTCAAACTCCTAGCGACTGTATTGGCTCTCCGTCTTCGCCAGGTCATCACGGCCTTGGTGCATCGGGACCAGACGGGCTTTTTGCCAGTCAGGGCGACCAGACAAAATTTGCGAAGAACCCACAATTGGCTCATGGAGGTGCAGGATCGTGAAGATCCCCACATGTTCCTCTCCTTAGACGCTGAAAAAGCGTTTGACGCAGTACACTGGCCCTTTTTAGAGGCCACCCTAGTTAAGTTTGGGTTTGGCCCCAAGTTCCGCCGATGGATCGGCCTTCTTTATGTGGACCCTCGAGCTCGGGTTAAGGTGAACGGGGTAATGTCCGATGACTTCCCCATCAGACGGGGTACCCGGCAGGGATGCCCGTTGTCCCCCCTACTCTTCGCCCTCCCAATAGAAATGGTGGCGTGCGAGATCCGGCAGACACAGGAGATACGGGGGTTCCAAATTACACCGACCGATGCGGGGGAAGAAAAGATCTCACTTTATGCAGACGATATCTTGTTATATGTTACCCAACCAGACGACACAATCCCCGCTCTGTTTGCACTCATGGACCGATATGGGTCCTTCTCGGGATATGCCATAAACTGGCATAAGTCGGTTGTGTACAGTCCAAGGGCCCGGGAGGTCTGGCCCTCTCTCCCCGGGGCCCTCCAGGTAGCGCAGACGGGATTTACATATCTGGGAATATACCTCAACACAGACAGAAAACTCTCATATCAAAATAATATTCAGCGGGTCATCACAAACTTTGCAGCGGATGCGCAGAGGTGGAGGGCGCTCCCCCTCACGATCCTGGGTCAGGCGGCAATGTTCAAAATGATCACCCTGCCCGGTTTCCTGTATGCCCTCCAAAATGAGTATTTACCCTCCCTAGGCAGACATTCCGGGTGATAGACGCGGAATTGCGCTCTCTGCTGTGGCTTGGAAAGCAGGCGAGGATTGCCCTGTCCACGCTCCAGCGGAACCAATACAATGGAGGAATATCCCTGCCAGACATAGAGGCCTATTATTGGGCGGAGCACTTGACGCCGGTGAACGAGTGGATCCACACCGCGGCGGATCACCCCACCTATAGGTTAGAGAGGGACACCATGACGCAGCGTTCATGCTTACATTTCCTCTACGGAGGACGAGGCAGGGGTCGCCTACTCCCGGCCACGCAGGAAACGCTGGAAGTCTGGGACAGAGCGACTAAGGTAATGGGATGGGCTCGCAAACCAACAAAGCAAACACCACTTTGGCATTGCACCTGGTTAAAGGAGCTACACAAACTTAGGGGCTTTGGGGAGTGGGACACCATAGGCATCTCTAATATAGGTGACGTAGTGGCTAAAGGGGACCTCAAACCTTTTAAGACGCTAGCAAAGGAGTTTGGTTTACACACCAGCCAAATTTTTAAATATGCACAGTTGAGACATGCCTGGACAGCTGAAGGTTCGCTCTCCTCCCCCCTGGCGGACTATGCCCCGTTGGAGGGACGCCTATTGCAGGAACAGATATCCCATAAGGCAGTGTCCCTGACATACAAGACCCTTAAGCCTGATAGATTGGGGAAGCTGAGGGAAACGTGGGAACAGAACCTGGGCACATTAGAAACAGTGGACTGGGAGGCGGCTCTGATGCACCACAGAGAAGTGGCAATTAAATCTCGCCTCCGACTCATCCAGTACAAGATATTGCATAGAGTGTATTACGACAAAGCCCGACTCCATCGCATGGGTCGAGCCAGTGAACCACATTGCCTGAGATGCGGACAACCCCAGGGGGACTTCTACCATACTCTATGGGACTGTCCCGTCATCCGCACATACTGGGAACGCGTCCTGGGAGAACTGAGTAAAGTACTGGGCGAGACATTGCCCCTAGATCCTAAATTTTTAATATTGGGTATACCCGGTGACGTTGATCTGGGCCGCCCCCAGCTTATCTTTGCGTTACTGGCATTAGTGGTAGCGAAACGAGATGTGGCCCCTGCCTGGGGGGCGACGCTGCCTCCCCAGTTAGGGGAATGGAAGAGGGGGATGGACATGTATATGGCGGCAGAAAGAGTTACATACAAGGCGAGAGGGTGCCCGCGGAAGTTCCGCAAGGTGTGGGGACAATGGAGAAAATATTATGGAATGGATGGAGGGTTGGGAGTTGACTAGCCAAGTGCAGCTTGCGGGCCAGCCTGTGCTTCTTGCGAGGGATCCATTGGGCCTGTCGTTGAGACAGGAAAGGGACATGAGAAAGACCTTGCTAGTAGGGATACCTGCTGGGAGACTGCAGCTCTGCTCAGCCCGAGGGGGAGGGGGTGGTGGGTATCTTGATGTGGTTCATATATAATTTTTTATGCGTGAATGTGACCATTTGTGACATGTTTTATTGTTTTGTATTGGTTGAAAATGCAAATAAAAATATTTATAAAAAAAAAAAAAAGATCTCTCTTTAAAGTCCTCCCCACTCCAAAGGCACAACTGGGTATATGTACTTGACTCCTGACACCACCAATGCAGTACGCTTTCGGACCTGTGGACATTCTGCCAGGAAGAAGGACTGCTGTGCTGCTGAAAGCACTGCCACTCTGCTGGACTTTGTTGACTCCTGCTTTGCTGTGCCTGCCCTTCTGCGTGCTACTCTTCTTGCCTGGGAGTGAGAAGGACTGGACCTGCATCTCTACATCCCCAGAACCAATGTGACTCCAAGGGCATGCTGACTTGCCTCCTGTTCTGAGGTATCAGGGACATCAAAGACTTCCAACAACCCTTATGCAGCCTATGGACTCTGCAAACTGTGAGTCCTGCCCTGTCAAGTGGTTCCAATCCATTCATGGGCCCTTGGAAGTGGGTTTGTGACTGCTTTCTGCAAAATCCATGCATCAATGATGTTGCACCAATCGGGACTGGTGCATTCCTTCAAAACCAACGCATTGCCGCTGCTGCTCGCCACCTGTTTCCGATGCATCTCTGACTTTGCGTGACTCAGCGCCCATTCATCGCTTTGTGCTGCTCGCATCGCCAGCGGTTTGACAACGGCGCATCGCTCCGATGTCCATCGCTTCTTGATTTTTGATGCATCTTCAACTATGCGCAGCTTGGAACTGACTCCTCGCCTACATCTGGGGGATCAACAGCAATGCATCACCTCCCTTGCTCCACGCATCGCCCTCGATGTTGATGCTTCCAAGGTACTGTTCAGCGGGCTAACATTGGTCCCTGTATCCGACCTGAGCTCCATCTCGGTCGGCCAGAACTTTTGGATTTGACCCAGTCAAGCGGGACCAGATAGCCCCGGATTGCGCTAATCTAAAAGAGACAGTTAGTTGTAGATTCCTTACCTTAGAATTTCCCCCAGGCGTCAGACTGGATCTAGAGTTTTTTCTTAGCAGTACCCCTGCACTTTGGTAGGTGGCGTCGGTCGACTCCGCATCCATCGCCGGCGTCATGGTCACCGGGATGATGTTGCGGTGCCTACTTAGACGCCGGCCCTGCATGCTGACGTCAGTTCTTTCTTTTTCCGCAGCAGCCTAGCACGGATCAGGAGAGAGCTACCCCTTAGCCGTTTTTTGGCTAGCCTTTTTTGACAATTTTTTAACATCTTTTTCGAGTCTTTGACTCATGGTGGCGAGGGATGTCCCAACGCCAGACCGGTTTCAAGCCTTGCAACGCCTGTCACAAGATGATGTCTGTGACTGACCCGTACCTCATCTGTCTGTGGGGTCTGGAGTGCGACCATGGCCTGAAGTCGTGCTCCGACTGCTGGGCCATGCATCTGAAGACTTTGCAGGTGCGGTCCCGAAAATTACTAGAGGCCCGGCGGTGGGCTCCGCATCGTTCCAGGTCTTGTTAGTGAGGAAGGTCTCGAGGCCGTTCGCGGAGCCCCCACTCCTCGTCACATTCCAAGTCGTTGAGGTTTTCGGGTAAGTCCAAACACAAGAAGAAGGCAAAGAAGTACAAGAGCTCTTCACCTTCTCCCTGTCGGTCAGCTCATGCGATGCGGGATTCAGAGCATCGTTGCTCAAAGGCTCCCTCTCCGGTGCCTGATTCAGGGATGACTCCACACCTCCCCCCTTTTCCGGGAGCCGAAGCGTCCCCTGCCCAACTCCGCCAATTTTACGAGGCCTTACACCCCTTCTTTGAGCAGCCCGACTCTGCCGGCGCACCTTCGGGCCCCTCAGAGTGGGTCGGGGGTCCTGGACCTTTGATGCAGGCAGCTCCAGCGCCGTTGGGCCCCCGCGGATCCAGGCATGGATCCGGATCAACGCTGGTCAATCTCACTTGACCTTCCCCAGAGCCGATCCCAGCGATGACCCCCCCCGGCACCTGCGGTGCCCCCGGCTGGCGCCGTCCCCATCCTCATCCCCGAGATGGAGCCGGACCAACGTCGGCCGATGTCGAAACCGACGCCGGAGTGTACTGTGTTTCCCTGTTCATCCCTGGTGTTCCCTACCGCCCAGATGGTGGTGATGAGGACTGGGAGGGGTCACTGGGCCCTTTAATAGATCAGCTTGAAGAACCGGACTGGCGAGAGGACCTGGGTGACGCCAGTGGTCCGGACACTTTCCCAGACCTTGGCATGCTTTCTCCCCCTACCGTGGCTATGGAGGAGGAAGCGTTTTATGCTGTGGTGGTGCGAAGGGCGGCCGAGGTCTTGGGCCTTGAGCTCCCTTCAGTTGCAGTCAGGACTAACCTCCTGACAAAGGTGCTTCAGCCTGCGTCCTATTCTAGACCTCAGGGCCCTCAACCAGGTCCTCCGGAAGGAGAAGTTAAAAATGCTCACGTTGGCTCTGGCCCTGTCTGCCCTCAACCCCGGAGACTGGATGGTGGCGTTGGACTTGCGGACGCCTATTTCCATATTTCCCTCCTGCCAGCCCACATATACTATCTATGGTTCACGGTGGGCCACGAGCACCTTCAATTTACTGTGCTCCCCTTTGGCCTTACCAGTGCCCCTTGGGTGTTCACGAAAGTGATGGCAGTGGTCATAGCTCATCTGCACATATCAGGGGTTCCAGTCTTCCCCTATCTCAATGATTGGCTGTTAAAGGCGGGCTTGCCCCAGGCTGTCATCTCCTACCTCCAGACTACGGCAGACCTCCTGCACTCGCTGGGGTTCACTATCAACGTGCCGAAGTCACACCTGACTCCCTCTCAGACACTCCCTTTCATCAGAGCTGTTCTGTACACAGTGCAGTTTTGGGCCTAGCCTCCCGAGCAGCGAGTCTGGGATATTCGGGCTATGATACTGATATTTCAGCCTCTACCCCGTATTTTGGTAAGATTGACCCTGAGACGGCTGGGTTTCATGGCCTCCTGAATCCTGCTGGTGGATAATGTCAGGTGGCATATGCAGGCTCTGCAGTGGGACCTGAAGTTCCAGTGGGCGCAGCATCAGGGGAATCTTTCTCTCTACGTCCAGATCTCAGAGGGAACTGCACAACAACTGCAGTGGTGGTTAACAAACCAAGCTTGGGTCAGAGGCAGATCCCTCTCCCTTCCCCAACCAGATCTAACAGTGGTGACAGATGCGTCAATCCTGGAATGGGGCAGCCATCTGGGAGAGGCGGAGATCAGAGGCGTGTGGTCTCCGGCAGAGTCTGGGCTCCATATCAACCTGCTGAAGCTCTGGGCGATCCGACTGGCTCTGAAAGCATTCCTTACCTCTCTCAAAGGAAAAGTGGTGCAGGTGTTTACAGACAACACCACCACCATGTGGTGCTACAATAAACAGGGCGGGTTGTGTCGTGGACCCTATGTCAAGAGCTCTTCGCCTCTGAACATGGCTGGAACATCAGGGCATGACCCTGGTGGTTCAGCAACTGGCAGGTTCTCTGATCGCCAGAGCAAATTAACTCCGCCATTGGTGCTTGGTCGATCACGAATGGCGTCTTTACTCAGAGGTGGTGCAAGTTATCTTTTAGTGGTGCTGAGAGCCTTGGTTAGATCTGTTCGCCACCAAAGGTGATGTGCAATGTCAGCAGTACTGCGTGTTGAAATTTACAAGGCGGCACTCCTGTGTGGAACTGCGGCCTCCTGTATGCCTTTCTGCCTGTACCACTTCTGCCCCGAGTGCTCAAGAAGATCAAGCACAACCGGGCCCAAGTTATGCTTGTGGCTCCGGACTGGGCACGAAGAGTCTGGTACTCCGAGCACCTGAGCATGGCCATCGAACCTCCGATCAGACTGCCCCTTTGGAAGGATCTTCTGTCGCAGCAGGGGACAGTTCTTCACCCAAACCTGTCCAGCCTCCACCTCCTTGCATGGAGATTGAGCTGCGACAGTTGACAGCTTTTGACCTTCCGCCCGAAGTCTGTAATGTCATCTTGGCAGCCAGGCGTCCCTCCACTAAATCGGTATATGCCTATAGATGGAAAAGTTTGTGGTATGGTGCAAAGCTAAGGCTGTGGGTCCCCTTTCTGCCCCTCTTTCAGAGGTTCTTTTGTACATACTTTCTTTGGTCCAGCAGGGCACTGCCCTGGGCACTCTCAAAGGCTATCTTGCTGCTATCTCTGCTTTTCTTTGGCTGCCAGATCAGCCATCCTTATTCAAGTCCCCTATTGTAAATAGATTCTTTGAGGGCATTACTCATCTCTTTCCTCCATCTCCTTTCATAATGCCCCAGTGGGACTTGAATCTTGTTCTAACTTATCTTATGTATGCTCCTTCAAGCCTCTTCACAACTGTCCTCTCAGGCTCCTCACTCTGAAGACTGATTTCCTTGTTGCCATCACCTCTGCTCGCAGGGTGAGTGAGCTTCAGGCTCTATCTTCCAAGGCCCCTTTCTTCTCTGTGCATCCGGACAAAGTGGTGCACAGGATGAGGCCTTCGTTCCTTCCTAAAGTGGTTACACCATTTCATGTAAGACAATCGATCACTTTGCCCTCCTTTTTCCCACCTCCGCACCCTTCCAAGGAGGAGGAGAGACTCCACCGTCTGGACCTTAAACGTGCGCTGTCCTTCTATCTTGACCGCACGCAAGATTCCCAGGTGGATGATCAACTCTTCATTGGATATGTAGGTTCCAAGAAAGGCCAGGCTGTTCAAAAATGTACCATCTCTTGATGGGTTGTCCTTTGCATAAAAATCTGCTACGCTTTAGTGAAGAAGGGTCCTCCAGTGGGGCTGCATGCTCATTCTACTCGGTCTACGGCAGCAATCACTGCATTGGCAGGTGGAGTCCCACTCCTTGATATCTGCCAGACGGCAACGTGGGCATCTCTGCACACGTTTACTAGATATTACTGCCTGGACAGCCAAGTCCGAAGGGATGGCTATTATGCCCGTTCGGTCCTCCAGGACTTTCTGGTGTGAACTTGGTTCGCAGACCCTCCTCCAGGGATGGTATAGCCGGGGTATCTATTCTAAGGTAGGGAATCTACAACTAACTGTCTCTTTCAGATGAACAAGTTACTTACCTTCGGTAACGATGTATCTGTAAGAGACGTTGGTTAGTTGTAGATTCCTTACCGACCCTTCCATCCTCCCCGCTCTGCAAACTGACTTCTAGGGAGAAGGACTCCCTTACAGGGCCGTACTTGTGGCGCACCAGTGGTCAGTGTCTTTCATGGCTCTTTGCTTCTTGCCTGGAAAGTCATGTCAGAACTGACGTCAGCACGCAGGGGCAGCATCTAAGTAGGCACCGCAACGTCATCCCGGCGACCACGATGACGGATGCGGAGTCGACCGACGTCACCTACCAACGCGCAGGGGTACTGCTAAGAAAAATCCACGGATCCAGTCTGACACCTGGGGAAATTCTATGGTAAGGAATCTACAACTAACCTATGTCCTTACACATACATTCTTACCGAAAGTAAGTAACTTGATCTTTGTTTCTAAGCACTACAAAACAGTTTATTCTTTAAAAAAAATTATCTTAACTTCTACCTATTGGATTTTTGTTGTTTTGGTCTTGTCTTACTCATAACAATATTCTATATTCTCTATTCTCTAAACTGGTGTGAAGTCTTTTTGTGGTGTTTTCACTGTGATACTGTTTTAATTGTTGCACAAATACTTATCACATTGCCTCTTAAGCCTGACTGCTCTGTGTCAAACTACCAGAGGGTGAGCACAGGTTAATTTCGGGTGTATATCTGACTTACCCTGACTAGGATTGTGGTACGTTCTTTGACAGGGTGCATATCTCTGCCAACTAGAAAAACAATTTCTAACAGCTTCAAATAACTCTGGAACATGTTTGTGACTGATAGGGAATGGCCGTTACAGCAAAGCATAAATATTTATAAATGGCGTACACATTTTCGGTTGGAATTCCAAGGGTGTCCGTGGTTTTTACATATATTACCTGTAAAATGTAAAGGTAATTTTTGTTGTGGCTTTGGTTAGTAAAAAGGGTCATGAGTACCGACATTGAGCATGTTGGGTGCTCGTAAAACCTGCTTTGTGTCCTGTGGTCCTGCTGTGGCAGTGCCTCGTGTAAACACATTGTGATCTCTGGCAGGCAAGTATAGATACATACGTCTTCTACACGGGAAGATGGGTAAATAATTTATTAAAACTTTATTGGTATTTTCAGCAAAACAAAGAGACAAGACTTCATGCAGTGAAAAGACAGGTTTGTACAGAAGGGCTGCTACGCAGCCTATCAACTTACATACAGTCGTATCAGTAGTTATCCTACAGTGAACTTTCGCAGCCGATATCCCCTGGGTCAGCAATATTTCGAGTAACATAAATTACAACATAGGAAGTGCTCTTATCGATAACCTGGCCCACAGGACCCTGGTCAATGTCATCTCGGCGTTGACGTGCAGTTATCAGCCCAATCCCCAGCCACCTTATTATATCCGTTCTGTAGTTAGTGCTCTACCATCTCCCCTCCCTCTCGCGCCTCCGTCACTTCACCACCAGTTATCTCATCTTTAGTCAGCAAGTATGTCTGGTAGAGCGCCCAGAAGTTTTTCGGTCGACTACGCGGGGGGAGAAGCTCACTATAAACCTCTGTTTGCGTGCTGCAAAACAACATATCTCTACTCCAGTCTGCGATAGAGGGAAGCGGGCCTTTTAACCAGCGCTGTGCTACACAACGTCTAGCAAGTAACAAACCCATGTCTCCTAACCTGCGAACCGTTTTAGGAAGTGGTTTAGAGTACCCCAACAAAGCCAGTATGGGGTCTGGTAGTATCTGCGAGTCTATGATATTGCTTAGTTGTTTAAATGCCAGGACCCAAAAGTTGCTAATTCCAGGGCACGACCAAGCTAAATGGAAAAAATCCACCCTGGGTTCCACACAGCGATCACAGGTAGCCGTATCTCGCAGTCCGTATCGACACAGTCTCTCCAGCGTGTAATACACCCTATTTAAGAACTTAAAATGGATGAGCCTGTGTCTCCCATTCAGCGAGATCCGCTTCGTGTTGTCGCAACAATACCTCCAAGTGACGTTGTCTAGCTGTCTATCTAGATCAATTTGCCAAGCTAGTCTCGACTTAGTGTAGTAGTTTGTCCGAGACCCCAATGATAGTTTGTAAATTTTTGATACAATTTTGGTGGGTGAAATCGCCTTAATAGTATATGTGAGTGGTGTGACTTCGGGTGGCTTGTCTAGGTCAGTCCCTAGGATGTCTAACATTGCGTGTCTCATTCTGTGAAATTGAAATCTGTGTAGCAGTGTAGCATTATTGTCAGGCCCTACAAATTGTTCCCATGTCTTGGCCTTCCCCTCTAGGAACAGCTCCCCAATAGTCGTCGCTCCCATGGAACTAAGCGCTTTAGTCACTCCTGTATCTTTGCATGCGGGCAGCCAATGGCACCACTCTAAGGGGGCCAGCGGGGAATATAAAATCGCACCAGAATGTAACTTCAACAGGTGATGCCAGGCATGTCTCATCGCGTTTATGGAGTCTAGGATCCCAGTCCTGCGGTCAGGAGGTGTGAACAACATGGTGGGTAGCGGAAGAGGAGAGGATGCCAGTCGTTCTATTTGTATATGCGGAGTGTCTGGAGAGCTGTGTATCCACTGATAAGCATGTGCGCATTGTGCTGCCCTATAGTATAAGTCAAGATCCGGCGCCCCTAGCCCACCTAAGCAGTAAGGAAGTGTAAGAACATCCCATCTGACCCTGGCTTGTTTACCTGCCCATGCAAGTTTAGTCAGTAGCATGGTGAGTGTGTGGAAGAAAACCCCGGGGAGGACCATAGGGATATTGGAGAACAGGAACAAAAAACATGGGAGTACTACCATTTTCATGATCAAAATACGCCCAAGCAGTGACAGCGGCAGCCGGATCCATTTCTCTATATCATCCCCCAGCTTACTAATAGCCACCCCATAGTTCTCCCGGAACACTACCTCCGAGTCCGTATGCAGCATTATGCCTAAATATCGAACTGGCTCTGTCGTCCACTGTAGCGGGTATTCGGGTGTAAAAGGAACAGTGATCGGGGTGAGAGGGAAAATGATTGACTTAGCCCAATTTACTCTGAGACCCGAGAGCACACCAAATTTAACTACTTCCCTTAGTATAGGGGACAGATTATTCTCAGGGTCTCGAACATAGAGAAGCGTGTCGTCAGCATACGTGGTAACTATGAGCCGGTAGGTCGGGAAGCGTATGCCCCTATGATTATGGTACTCCCGCAATGCGCATGCTAACGGTTCGGCCACCAGCGCATATAAAATCGGGGATAAAGGGCATCCCTGTCGTGTACCCCTGGTGATACATATCCGGTCCGTAACCGAGTCGCCAATTTTTATTCTGACGGTTGGCGAGTTATACAAGACCCCTATCATTAGTAGAAACATATTGCCCAGCCCCATCCTTGTCAAAACAAGCTTCATAAATTGCCACTCAACCGAGTCAAGGGCCTTTCCGATGTCCAAAAAGACCGCCACTGCCTGCACGTCTTGTCTGGTGTGCTGTATTGCCCCAAAAGCCGTTCTCAAATTATAGGTCATGTTCCTACCTGGGACAAATCCTGCTTGTTCTAGGGCCACTAGGTACGGAACTAGCGGTGTCAGTCGGTTAGCAAGGATTTTCGCATATAGCTTACTGTCCACATTTAGTAGGGACAGGGATCGGTACGAAGGGCATTCATCTAGGGATTTGCCCGGTTTCAATATCGTTACAATGACCGCTTCTCTCATTGACGGCAGCATAATACCGTCGGCCAGCATGTCCTCAAACAACGTAACTAAGTGTGGGATCAATAGGTCTTTAAATTCTTTATAAAAAGAGACCGTAAGCCCGTCCAACCCGGGAGCACTACCCGCCTTCATCCCTGCCAGAGCAGTAAGAATTTCCTCTTTCTCAAGTGGGCGCATTAGATATTCGCAGTGTTCATTAGCTAGCCAAGGTAGCTTCACATGTGTCAGATAGTCTTACATTTCCGACTCCACTCCCTCACTACGGGAGCGGTACAATGTCGAGTAGTTCTGACAGAACCACTCCAATATCGCTGTCTCCCCCGTTATGAGCTCTCCTTGTTCGTCTCTAATTTCAGACACCACCGTGGCTTCCCCACGCTTCTTCAGGATGGAGGCCAGAACTGCGCCCGGGCGTTCTCCCTCACCGTACGTGCGCGCCGTCGCATATTTTCCTAGGTGCTTGAGCTCCGCATCTGCCGCCTCATGGTACTCATCTAAGAGCGTTTTGAACGCCGCTGCGTCAGAGTCAGACGCGCCAGCAGCCAATTGGCGTTCTAGTGATTTAAGGGAGCCCTCCAAATCAGAGAGACGCTTTCGAAGTGAACGAAGCACCCTCGAGTGTTTCGACATGGCTATCCCACGAATATACACTTTAAACGCTTCCCATACAGTTGCAAATGTGTCTACTGAGCCAATATTACAGGCAAAAAGGTGTCTATCGCCTCTGCCATCTCTGACCTAAAAGCTGCATCCAGCAGGGAGTATGGAGGAAGCGCCAAGTAAAGGGGGAATCCGTTTCCCCGGGGTGGCCACAACTAAAAGAATAGGGGAGTGATCCGAGTAAGTACGAGGGAGTACAGTACAGTCCCTAACCCTCGCGTATAGGTTTTGTGAAGTCAGCCAGTAATCAATCCTTGTATGTAAATCATGGAACGCCGAGTAGTGGGTATACCCGCCTTTAGTTGGGTTCCGTTTCCGCCACATGTCCGTCAGTTCTAATTGCGTCATTGCATCCGCGATGGTGCGGGCCGCTGCCGTGACGCTTCTATCTGGGCCACCTAGAGTTGGGTTCAAAACACAATTAAAATCGCCCCCCCAGAGTTGAAGTTTCCCGGCGTGGGCTCGCAACTTTTCTGTGAGGGAAGTAAAGAATCTCGGGTTATCATAATTCGGGCCATATACATTAATCAAAATTAAGTCCAATCCCTTCCCTATACATCTTGATATAACATATCTACCCTCCGGATCCGTATCAATTGGTTCCAGTTTAAGGCAAGACTTAGGGTTCACCCAAGTTACCACCCCTCTCGCATGAGTAGTGAAACCCGCCCCATGCGTGTTCCCCAACAGACCTCTGCAGCGAAACATGGCGCTGCTCGGGGATAGATGAGACTCCTGTAACAGGGCTATGCTATGTCGCACCAGATAAGCAATGACCTTCCGTAATTTTCTATGGTCATTGAGGCCCCTAACATTCCAAGTCAGGGTTCTCAGCACCGTGTGTGTGTCCGTATCTCGTTCACTCTGACTCATCATTCCCCTCGATTGGTATCAGTGCATAGCCCGGGTAGCGATGTGCGGCCAGACCCAAAGGTAGTTCTGTACATTCAAACCTGACATTCTTGAAAACTCTGCAATGTGTCTGTCTCAGTGCCCCTCCTCCCCCCACCCACGCCAAGCATTCCCCAACAGCGCATTGGCGAAACCCCCCCACAAAACCCCTAACCATCATAACAAGATCACATCTAACAGTTCTGTTATCGCTGTACTCGAGGTAATACTCAAGCTGCGGTGCACGCGCGGAGGCGGATGTTGCCAGCCCATGCAGTAAGAAAAAAACTACGGTAGGCAAACTGTCCATTACCGTCCGCTTTCTTATTTGTCAGTTCGCATTAGATATCACATGAAGTGTCCCAATTATTCTCCTTGTCCTCTTAGGAGGCACAGCTCTCTGCCCTGAGCAAATTGTGCAGCTACCATAATTTTTGAGGCATGTGATCCCTCCCCAGACCTCTAGTGAGCTGCATCTCAACCCCCAGCTGTAGTCCCGCAACAGTATACATCACAACAACAGGTTTATCAAGCCACCCCCCAAATGTCCCAATCTTATCTGTCCAGAAGGAGTGCACTCTCGCTAGTCCTGTTCATCCAGCCTTCCTCCATCAGCGCCTTCTATCGTAACATGCTCCGGACTCCGCCGTCTGTCTCTTGCCCACTCCTTCAGTGCCTTCTGCAACGCCTTGGGGTCTGTGAAGATCCTAGACTATCCCTGCCTATTCACTCGCATTCTCGCCAGATATAACATGGCGTAGTCGATATTCTGATCTCGCAGTTGCTTCTTGAGTGGAGCAAATTGCTTGCGGGCTTCCTGTACTCGAACTGTAAAGTCAGGCTAGAGCAAGATCGCAGATCCCTCAAACTGCAAGGATTGTTTTTCTCTAGCTAGCCTCAAGGCAGTATCCCGGTCCCTGTAGTTCAGGAGTTTAGCAATGATGCGTCGCGGTGGGGCCCCGGGGGTAGGTCTCGGGCCCAGAGAGCGGTGTGCTCTTTCCACCACAAACATGGTAGAAAACTTGTTGGGGCCCAGCAGGGTGTGGAGCAATTTTTCCACGAAGAGCTCCATGTTCCCCACCTGCGTTGACTCTGGCAGACCCGTAATACGTATGTTACATCTCCAGGAACGGGCTTCGAGGTCTTCCGCCTTATCTTGCAGGGTTTGTAGCGCTTTGGTCATCTGCTTCTGCGCTGTGTTCATTTCTGACTGTGCCTCTTCAACTTCGGTTACTCTGCGTTCCGCCATATCAATCCTCTCTACTTGCTTGTCCTTACGCTCCGTTATCCTGTCCATCCGGTACGACAGAGAGTCCAATTTAGAGTCTATGGCAGTCAGACTAACCTGCAGGCTTTTCTGCATAGAAGCCAGCATAGTGCGGATATCTCCTTCGATCTGGTCCGGGGTCTCATCTCGCGCGTCGGGGCCCTCCTCCGGTGTGTTGTCTCTGGTCCTTGATTTACGCTGGTCAAAGGTTAATTTTGGCTGGGATTTATCTACTTTCCCCATCGTGAGGGCGTGGGTACCTCACTCGCAGCACACTTTGTCACGTGGCCAACTATGTCGGGCTAGGCTCTCCTCCACCCAGGCTTGAGGAGTCGGTCTGTTCAGGTCTTTCGCCCGTGCAAGGTGCAGCAGACGTCGCGTAGCCTCTCTCCAAGATGGCAGTTCAATCAGCCCCACAGCCCGAACTGCCTGCAAGCGTGGTTATTGGAGCGTTATGAGTTATGCGCTCACGACTAGAGCCTCACCCCAGCCGCGTGTCCACGTGTCCTACAACCGCCGGGCAACAGTGTGCGCTACGTGGTATGTCGTGGTATGGGCCTGTGCTGCTCTCCTCTCCCATACACACACTTCAGTAGCTGGTGCAGCCCACCTCTGTGGCTCAGGCATCCCGCAGTTCCACGTCAGGCCATCAGAAAGGACGCAGGGGTTACTACCGGCATCTCTCCACTTTAATACTGCCTCGGTTGCCCACAGCCTTCCAGGGGGGCCAGGATCAAGTGTGGCCCCTGTCAGACAGCACAACAGTTATCGGTGGAGGGCCCATCACAGCACGTCCCCGGGCCCTTCGCACTCACGCCGTGCCGAGTTCGCGCCGACGCCTCCCAGCTGCGTTCTTGCCCACAGATTGCGTCCGAACCAGTGGTGGGTGGTGCGGGACTTGCTGTGGGGCTGGCACTCCGCACTAGGCAGGGACCGGAGCGCTAAATGTCCCGGGTGGCTTCACCTCTCAGTCCAGGCCTGGGCGCTCAGTAGGCCGCGGTCGACCCCCGGGGGCGGCTCCGTCTGCACCCTGCGACAGCCTTTCGCCGAGCCTTGGTCGGGTACACACTCCACGCCACCGCAAGGAGCCGCCTTGTTTTCAGGCGCGCCTCGCAGGTGTACCTTTCGTCGCCCGCTCCGGGTCCGTAGCGCCGAGCAGAGCTCCCCTCACCACGTCTCAGCAGGGCTCACATGGCCGCGTTCGTTTCAGGAGATCACGTCGCGCAGCGGCGGAATCCGGCCGCCTCCGACGATAAAAGCACAACCAGTGCGTGGGGACAGTCTTCCGATTTCCAAGGAAGCGTAATTTCAGCTACTGTGTTCCCTCCAATGCAGGATTCCTGACGGATTGATAGATGGCTCGACGGAGCTCTCAGCTTAGGCGGCCATTTTCGGTGCCGGCAAGCTCCGCCCCCGAAGATGGGTAAATAATTTCTGTAATCTGGGATACCAACCGAAAAACGAAAATAACAAGTAATACCTCTAGTCATGAAATTATAACCATCCAACTTCTGTCTGGATTTGCATTGATGTAGTAATTTTAAACTTTAAAAACTAAAACTGCAATCATAATATCTTGGGTTAGATCACTTAAAACCGGGACCGGAATCAGTGCAGGCAGTTAACTGGAGGAAGATGGTCTCCTTGCTTCATACCTAAATAATAAATACCAGAAACTTAACTGTACCTAACGATTTTTAGCAATAAAAGCCATCCAAAGTTGCACAAATAGTTTCTTAAATAAAAGTAATATATTTCACATTTATTAAAATATTATACCAATTATTAGGTTGCATGTAACTACAACATACTTTTCATAATCTTTCAAAAAACATCCTGTCCTATGCCGCACCCACTCTGATTGCCTCGTCACCATAAAGCATAATTGGGGCATAACTGCATATTGTTATAAACACTATGCAGTGCAAGTCTGTGCCAATCAACTAATATTTGGGATGTAAAATTCCTTTGCATGGTGATGGACGTGCATCCCTTACCTGAGTACCCCAGCTGTACTGATGTCTGGATCACTAATGCTGATGTTTTACTGTCATACGCAAACACGGCTCATGTGTGTGTGCCATGACATTGCTTTCTCAAGGATTGCGGTCTTGTTAGACTGGGAGGGGTGCCCAAAGCGCTTCCCTCATAATGTTGAAAGGCTACTCCTTTTATCAGGAGTTAAATAAACATCACAAACTTTATGGTGGCAGTATACCGTATAATGATTAGTAAAAGTAAATAAGTCCTTTTAAACCTGTATCACTAGAATGAAGCCTACTGGCTCACTCATCTTTAAATTTCAGCTGCTGTGTGCTTATTTCACCTCTTTGTAAAACATTGGATTGATGTGTAGTGCTGTGCAGCACATGAGTGGTGTATCTGTCCTGGGTGAATGTGTACCTGGGAAAGGTTCAAAACAAGGATCATGCAGTACCATGCACTGTGCACATGTTGAATACCTGTGCAGGGTGTATGTGTGCCTGTGAATGGTATAGTACATGAAGGATGTAGTGCTGTCCAGTGTGTCCAGTATCCAGGATCCAGTGTCCAGGGTCTAAATTAGACTTTGGTTGACAGGGTACTCCTAAAACAATTACGAATATCCCATCCACTTTATTAAAAGTGCAGAAGGCTATAATGCACTGACACTAAGGTGGACAAGAGATCCACCATGTTTGTGACTAAGGATCGTATCACACAAATTAGGTATATAGGGCATTATTAGAGTTTGGTGGACTGTGTCTTCTATCCGAAAGATGGTAGACATTTTGTCTGCCATATTACAAGTGTATTATAGCAGTGGCTCTTGTAATTGTGCTGATGGGACATATGCAACATTTGTGGTACAATCCATGCTTTCCAAATTCATAGTACGGCCCTTAGTTTTAGCATTTTAGTATTACACACTTGATTTTAAAAGGAAAGGTGATTCACCAATAAACACATTGACAGAAAAAGAGGAAATGCTGAAAAGAAAAATAATTCCTCAAAAATATGAGTAAACTACAGATTTGCAGGTTACACTTCATGAGTGTATGAAATGTTTATAGTTAGGCAAGCTTATGCTTTCTGATATCACAATGAGGGTTGCTGTAGAAAGAGGTTCTGTTGTTGTTTCTTGTTGCAGCAGAAAAATAAACGACAGTATGGTAAATTATATAAATGAATATCCCATCAATGACATCAACCATTTCTAGAAATTAGTTAATAGATGAACGTCTCAAGATGCTATTTCCAATCGTAAACCTGTGACATGAAATTTATCCCCCAATTGTGATGCAAACTACATACTAATAGAATGAAATACAGGAAGAAGAAAGAGATGAGTAAAGGGAGTAAGCAAACATTCCTTGTATGTAATGTTGGAGTTGAGGAAATAAGTGAGAAGAGAAAGAAAGTCAAAACAAAACTTTACATATGACGTGTTTGCTATTCAGGCTTTGTGAGGTCGAGAAAGAGGATTTGTAAACTAAGCAGATTCTTTTTTACCTGCTGTTGAATTTGCTATGCTGGAACTTTCAGACTCCATATTGGTAGATGAAGTAGAAGTGGGTTTTGTTTGTGTTTCTAGTTACAAGAGAACAAATGGAAATTATTAATATTTTAAAAATTATAAAAAATAAATATTTTAAAGGTAAATGTACTGGTAACATTTATTATGGGTAAGAGACTGTACATGTTAATATTTTGACATATTACAAAATAAAATATAAAAAAATAAAGGTATAAAAAGACACGAAAGAATGATGAATGAAATTAATGAAGAATGAACCAAAGGTTAAGGGATTAACTGATGGATGGGAACAAAAATAGTGACAAAATGAAAGATACAAACAAAAGTGTTAAATAAATCCTTGATTTGGGTGTCAGCCTTAGAGGCAGTGAGAAAGAAGAATTTTATACTAAAGTGGTAAGCATTAATTGAAGTTTTTCTGAAGCTACCTTCTGGTGTCACGGTTAATGTAGAAATAAGTTCTGTTGTTGTTTCTACTGTGAAAATAACAGATTCAAAACATAAACATCATCAGTGAGTCTAACCTGTTCAGAAAATATTGAAACATGCAACGAGTACCGCATAGGGTTTTTGTAGCCATTGGTTGTTAGTGCACTCCAAAAACAATTAGGAATACCCATCTGCTGTATTACAATTTGACGTAGGATATAATGGACTTACACTAAGGTGGACAGGAGATCCCCCATGTTTTTAACAGGATCATATCACACACAACTCTAAATTAGGTAAATAGAGCAGTATTAGAGATTGTTGGACTGTGTCTTCTATCCAAAAGGAGGCAGATATTTTGTCTGCCATATAACAAGTGAATTATAGTTTTGGCTCTTGTTATATTGCTGATGGGACATCTACAACACTTGTGGTACAGCCCATTTTTATTTTTTTTAAACAGATTTTAGTTTCTTTTCATTGTAAACATTCAGTTTCATTGTCTTGTTACATTCATTTTGTTGCTTGCTGATATCACTTTTTTTACATATGTTAATATTTATGTCATCAACGTGCTGTTTATCTCTTTCATGAACAATCCCCCTAATAACTCCCCCCCACCCATTCCCCTATTGCAGGTCACAGACAGTGTTCAGCTATACTGGGTGACTGATCTCAGATTGGTCCATAGTCCCTACTCTTCCGGTTGTACCCAGTCCCTAGTATCCCTACATCAGTCCTCTCATATTATTTTATTTTTACTCAACGAGGTGTGCCCACTCTATATCCCCTTCAGGCTCTTGATGTATTGGGCTTCCCTGTCGGGAGTGTGTCGAGGGCGAGGATTTTCCTGATTCTGGCTCCGGTTTCTCATACTCTCCACCAGTGCCTCCCATGCTCTAGCTTGTTCAGTTTTGCCTATTCCCCTGCGTGCATTCCTGAGTCGTATCCTGCTCTCACAAACTGCCCAGGTTTCCAGCTCTTTTTTCCACCCAGCTGTTCGGGCCCCCCCTGGGTTTCTTCCATTGTCTCGTGATTTCACGCTTGGCCAGTATGAAAGCAAGGTCTTGGAATCTTATCAGTGACCCTCAATTTAGATGTGTGGGGAAATAGGCTTAGGAGATAGTGCGCCGGTGCACAGGGAACCACTCTTTCAGTTATTTTTGCCACTTCAGCCATGACCTCCTGCCAGTATGTGTATAAGGTTGGGCAGCTCCAGAACATGTGCAGCATATCCGCCCCGATTTCCCCACATCGTGGGCATCCCACGTCCTCCCTGTGGAAGTATCGGTTAATGCGTTCCGGGGTGAGGTAGGCCGATGAAGAACATAAAAGTTAATGAGTTTGAATCGGGCATTCCTTGAGATCTTAGGGGTTCTGTCCAGTGTATTCTCCTAGTCCTTATCTTCCATGGGAATGCCCAAGTCTGCCGCCCATCTGTCCCTCAGTGCTGTCAAGGGTTGGAGAGAGTCCTTGCCAATCGCTCTATATAGGCACATGGCTGCCTTGATCCTGCCCCCACCGTTCCTATATATCAACTTGTGGAACGGTGTTTAGGTTCCACTGTGCCCATCCGCCAACTGTCTCCTAATCGCTGCCGTTATTATTCTGTAGACCAGAAACTGGCCTTGGGGGATGCCCCAGTCTGCCTGGAATGTTTCAAACAGCAGGATCCCCCCTTCTCCATACAGGTCTTCCAATTTAGTGGCTCCTGCCTGTACCCAGTCCTCCAAGCCCCTCCATTGATCCCCCATGTGGCAGCGCTTGTATCACAGTCATTGGGAGGTCTGGTGAGTAGGGCACCAGAGTTTGTGTCTTCAGGAGGCATCTTCCCCAGCAGCCTCGTATCACTTGCAGTTCATTTGTACACTCATGTGGTGCCCCTGACCCTCAGCATGGTTCGTATGAGCACATCTCGCTCAGGGACAAAAGGCTCCATTTCTCTTCCCTGCGTCTGCCTCCCCGCTATCCATTGTGTAAACCATTGCAGTTACCCTGCTAGGTAGTACAATTCAAAGTCAGGGACTGCAAGTCCCCCCTCCTCTGTTGGTCGTTTCAGTGTCGCCTCCGATGGCCCATCCCCAGATTGACGATGTCATGTATAAATCCAATTCGGTGAACCGCGCTCAAGGTATCCATACAGGTAGTGTGGTGAAATAGTACAATAGTCGCAGAAGGGCTACCATCTTTAAAAGTGCTACTCTGCCGGCAACTGATAGAGGGAATGTCCCCCAGAAGGTCATGCTGTCTTTTAAGGAACACATGATCCCTCCTATGTTCCTCTCCTGGAGAAATGATTGGGAGTGGTAGATTTTGACACCCAAATATCTTAGCACGGCTCCCACACAAGGTCTCCCAATCCCTCCGGTGGGTACCCGCCCTCCGCCAGTGGGAAGAGTCAGGACTTCTGCCAATTTACTTTAAGCCCCAACAGCACCTCAAATTCAGTTATCATCTCCAGGGCCCCTCGCAGTTCCCCTCCCAGATCGTTTAAGAACAAGAGTAGATCATCCGCATATAGTTCAATATGATGGGAATGCCCTCCTACCTATAGGCCTCGGTATCTATTGCCTGTCCGAGCAAGGCATGCCAGTGGCTCCATGGGAAAAGCGAACAGCAAGGGGGAGCGGGGGTATCCCCGTTGCGTCCTCATTTCCACCCGGTACTGCTCTGATATTGTGCGGCCCGTTTGCACCCTTGCCAGGGTCTCCATCTATAGCAACTGTACCCATCGCAGGAATCCCCGTCCCACTAGCATTCGCTCCAAAACTATGTATAAATACCCCCAATCGAGGCTATCAAAGGGCTTCTCTATATCAATTGCGAAGACCGCTCCCTCTCCTTCTCCCCGGTCGCTCACCTCCATTATAGATAATAATCGTCTGATGTTGAGGGCCGTATTTCTACCCGGGATAAATCCTGCCTGGTCCGGGTGGACAAGAGTAGTTATAAATGGGAGCAGTCTCGTTCCTAGGAGCTTACTCAATATTTTAAAATCCAAACTAAGCATAGATAATGGCCTGTAGGCCATGCAGTCTAAAGGTGATTTACCGGGTTTAAGCAGTGGGATTACTAGCTCCTCTCGCTTGGTGCTGGGGAGAACTCCCTCCTCTCCTGCCGCCTCATACAGTTTCACCAGTCTCAGGGCTAGCTTCTCCACATAGGCGGCATAGAATTTGGTGGGGAGCCAGTCTGTTCCTGGGGTTTTGCTCCAGGCAAGATCTTTAATGGCCGCCCTTACTTCATGTTCATTAATATCTGCCCCCAATGTCGCTGCATTTTCTTCTGTCAGGGTAGGGAGGGGGAGCGGAGCAAGAAAGTCCATTATCTCCCTCTCCTCATGTCTCCTTGTGCTCTTGTAAAGAGTCACATAAAACTCCTCAAAACCTGCCATTTATCTCCTCCTGTCCATACAGATGGTGCCCGGCATGGTATGGTATTTCCATGATAGAGTTACCTCTGCAGGTCGGGTTGGCCAGCCAGGCCAGTAGGCATCACACCCTGTCTCTCTCCGTATGGTTTTGCTTCATGTATTTTTTAGCATCTCAGTCATTCCTATTGGGCGGCTACCTTCCCTTTCGCATCCAGGAGCTCCTGTCGGATCTCCAGATGCCCAGGTCTCTGTTTCTCTAATTCAAGTAGTTCAAGGTCTGCGTTCTCCTCGTCTGTCACCAGCGTGCGGTGCAAACCAATGGAAGTTGCCATGCATCAGCCTCGGACTACCGCCTTAAAGGCGTCCCATTCCGTCAGTCTGGATGAGGCTGTGTCTGCGTTTTCGGAGAAGTAGTGTATTATGTGACCTCTAGAGTCCTCAAGGAAGACCTGGTCCTCCAGCGCCTCCGATTTAAGCCACCAGGTAGGAATGCGCTGTTGGCTTGTTCCCCATCTTAGTCGCATCAAGACCGGATTGTGGTCTGATATTGTGCGCGTCAGGTATTCCAACCCCTGTACTAAGGCATGGATATCAGTGGAGCACAAAAAGGCATCCAACCGAACGTGAAGGTCATGTACGTGTGAGAAATGAGAATAGTCCCTAGTCGTCAGGTGCGTGCGTCTCCATGTGAACACTAACCCCCATCTGGTCTGCCACTCTTGAAGGCCCTCACTGTCCTGTTGGCCGGGGCATCGCTGAGGAGGGGATGGGAGTAGTCTAACGACGGATCCACCACGCAGTTGAAGTCTCTCCCAGGATGGTGGAATGCAGCAGGTAGGGGGCTAGTGTGCCAGACATGCTGGCCAGAAATGTGCTTTGGTCTGAGTTAGGTCCGTATATATTAATTATCATCACATCTTGGCCATCCAACCTGCCAGTGACCACTAGATACCGACCCTCCGGGTCAGCTCAGTTTCCCGTGTGTTGGAAGGGGACACCGCCCTTATCCAAATCAGCACCCCGATGACGAATGCTGAGAATGAGGTGTAATATGCCTGTCCCTGCCATCTATGATGTAGTGCAGCACCATCAGGGGCCAGGATATTGATTCTCCAGGAGCAGGGCAGTATGGACCTGTTCAGGTAGGAGAATATTGTATGGCGCTTCCTCATTGTGTGCATTCCCCTAACGTTCCAGGTCATAATTTTATATGTTGTGCTATTATCAATTGGTGTAATTCATGTCTGGACTGCTCCCCCACTTGTAGGTACCTTTCTATCGGAAATCTGTGTGACCCCCTACTAACTCCAAGCATCTCAGTGCCTAGCATATGTTCCCTGCAGTTTCCCCAACTAATAACTTTATATCCCAAGAACTCCCACACCCCAGTGCAAGTGAGTGGTTCTCCCCCATCCACACTCTGAGCAGTGAGCAGTCCGTGCAATCAAACAAAAGAAGTAACATTTGAGGGATCGTGCAAGACTTGTAGGCGGATTTCAAGCAATTTCCTCCCAACCCCCGGGGCTTCCCCCATCCAATGATCTACATGACCGAGTTGCGTGTTGATCCCAGACTCACCAGTGGCCCTGCCTCCTCCCTTTCCTCCTCTGATACTTGCATGCAGGATACAATTACAATTATGTCATCTGCCATTCCTGGGGTCACTACCGGGAGTTCCTGACTGAGGCCCCCCGTCATGCTGGAGCTATGGTCTGAGACCCTGGACTCCTCCCTCGTCAGTGAGGATGTCTCTCCAGCTGCAGAGGCACTGAGCAATGTGATCGCCACCACCAGGGTTTCCCCCCCTCTCTCTGTCGGCCCATTTTCTTCTGCCACCTTTTCTGTGGAATCTGGTCTTGCCTGCAAGGCTCCCGCTGATCAATTCAGTCCCATATCTCCTGTGGTGTAGTGAAGAACCGCGCCCCTGCCGTGGTCGCCACTCTCAATTTTGCAGGGAATTTCATCTAGTATTGGGTCCCCATCTGACTTAATTTTCTTTTTGCAGCCATAAAAGATGCTTGTTGTGTACCTTACTTGAAAAGCTCGGGAAGATTCTGACTGCTGTTGTCCACCACTAAGTGATCTCTCAGTCACGCCAGGCGTAGCACGTGATCCCGGTCTTTATAGAACAAGAGGTGTGCCAATACCGGTTATGGGGGTCCCCCCGGCAGAGGGGGCCTCACTGGCATTCTCTGGGCCTGTTCCAGAGCAACATAGGGGGAGAGGCCCTCCTCAGCTACGTTTTCTCAGATCCATCTCTCTAGGTACCCGACCATGTTGTTACCTTCAACTTTTTGGGGGAGGCCCCCGATTCTCATGTTGTTGCGGCACAATCTATTTTCAGCGTCTTCCGCTCTGAGCTCGAGGGTGTGCACCCGCGTTTCCATCTCTTCTAGTTTGTCTGCTGTGGTGGTGAACGTCAGCCTCATATCACTAATGGCACTCTCATTAGTGGTATCCCTTTCCGCTAGGCATCAGTGGTCTGCTCTGGGGAGTCCAAAATCTTCTCTGAGGGTGTCTATTTTAGTTCCCACGGCTGTCCTTGAAGTCTCTATGGCTGGGAGGATGTCCTGGAGTGTCCGGCCAGCGGGGGGCTCCCATTGAACTGTGTGCCCATTGCCTCATACCTCTGGGCCCTCCATGTAGTCAGGCGCCTGGTCCTGCGGTTCAGGGTCTCTTTTCCTACCTGTTGTTTTTCTCTTGCTTTGTTATCCCCGTGCAGCCATGTCACTTGGAGAATATTGATCGCTTTGTCAGGGCCAGTGTTAGGCCAGGCTTCTTTCCACTTTTCAGGCCCCCTCCTCTCCTCTCTCTGGGGTGCTGCCTTCTCGATGCACTGGCAGATGGTCACTCCCAGAGGGCTCGGTCCCACTGCACTTATCTCCTGCGGAGATCTTTACTCCAGGCCACTCTACATATCGATGGTTAGATCATAGGCCCATCCCCTTGGCCCAGTTCTCTGGAGGATTGGTTCCCTGGTGAGTTCATCACCTGGGGTCTTTTGTCCTCGCCAGTTGTGTAGGGCGCCTCCTGCCCCCCCGCATCACCTTTGTGGGGGCTTCCGTCCTTGGAGCCCTCCATTTTCCTTAGTTCTGGGTCCTCCTGTTGCTGCGGCCACTCGCCCGCCTCCGCAGCCCAGTTCTCCTCAGAGGCTCGCAGTGGCCACTAGTGCTTAGCTCCGGCACCCAGTCAGCACTTCCTCCAGCTCAAGCGGGGGCAGGGTCTCTCCAGCTCTGGCCGCAAGCCAACGAGACTCAGCAGGAGCCTCCAGACCTCCCCTGCTCCGCAGGAGCACGCCGGCCATGGCCTATGTACAAGCCGCGGGTGCCATTTTCTCTCTCAGACACCCGTGGTTCAGTCTGCGAATCTCCTGGCAACCGACTCCAACCCGGCTCTGGACTTCTGCTCGTTCTTTCCGCACCTCTTGGGCTGATAGGAACCTGTCAGGTTAGACCCCATGCCAGTGCATTACCTCAATGAGCTCGTGGTCTCAGCTTCCCCCGGAGTTTGCTATTTAGCGGTCACGGGCGCCATCTTACTCATTTGCCCAACTGCTCATTTCTGCTCCGGGAATCGGCTCCTGCACCCTTGGCAATCACGCCACGCCTACAGCCGAAGCGCCGTCAACTCCGAGGGGCTGATTTCTCCCAGAGTGGCCCCCGGGGACCCACCAAGGTGTTCGGGATGTCGCTGGATGGGGGCTCACCACAGGGAGCGCAGATCAGAGCTCCCTACTCCATCGGCATCAAGACACGCCCCCCAACACTTGTGATACAGTTCATGCTTGCTAAACTCAAAATAAGGCCCATAGTTTTCATATTTTAATATTAAACACTTGTTGGTGAAATGATAGGTGATGCACGAATAAAGAAATTGACAGAAAAAGAGGAAATATTAAAAAGAAACTAAGAAAATAATTCCTCAAGAAATATGATAGTGCAACAGTTTTTGCATGTCACGCTTTGTGAGTGTTTGAAAAGTTGATGCTTATCTAAACAGATTACCTGTTGTTGTACTTGGCAAGTTTGTACTTTCTGATATCACCATGGTTGTTGATGTATAAACAGGTTTTGTTGTGGTTTCTAGTTGTGGCAGATAAATAAAGGACAATGTGGTAAATGAAATAAATCAATATCCCATCAATGATATCAACCATACCTAGAAATTAGTTAATAGATAAATGGCTGAAGAGGCTATTTCCAATCACAAAACTGTTACATTAAATGTATGCACCAACTCTGTTATAAATGTACATGTATTTTGTGATGCAAACTGTGTATTAATACAATGACATACAGAAAGGACACAGAGATAATTAAAGCGAGTAAGCAAATATTCCAAGTATAGAATGTAGAAATTGATGAAAAAGTAAGGAGAAAGAAAGATAAAACAAAATTTTACATACAACATGTGCTTGCTAGTCAAACTTTGTAACTGTAAGAAAGAAGGTTTGTAAACTAAACAGATTATCATTTACCTGCTGTTAAAATTACTATGCTTGTGCTTTCAGACTCCATATTGGTAGAAGCAGTAGAAGTGGGTTCTGTATGTGTTTCTTGTTACAAGAGAACAAATAGAAATTATTAATGTTTTTTTAAATGATAAAAAACAATATATGGAAGTTTAATGTACTGTTAAAATTTACAATGGGTAACACACTGTACGTCTAAATACTTTGATGCATCACAAAAATAATAAAAAGAAATATAAATACAAAAATTTATGACAGAATGATAAATGAAAGAAATGAAGAATAGGCCAATGGACACGGGATTGATTGATGGATGGAATAAAAAATTATGTCAAAATGAAAGATATGAACGAAAGTGTTGAAAAAAACTCCTTGATTTGAGAGTCAACCTTAAAAGCAGTGAGAAAGAAGAATTTTATACTAAAGTGGGTAGCTTTAATTGAAGTTTTTCTGATTCTACCTTGTGGTTTCACAGTTGAAGTAGAAATAATTTCTGTTGTTGTTTCTACTGTGAAATGAACAGATTCAAAACAAAAATATCATCAGTCAGTCTAAACTGTTCCGAAAATCTTAAAACACACAATGAGTACCGCATTGTTTTCAAGACAGAAGTTTGTTTTAGACATTGGTTGATAGGGCACTCCAAAAACAATTAAGAATACCCATCTGCTGTATTACAATTTGCCGTAGGATATAATGGACTTACACTAACGTGGACTGGAGATCCCCCATGTTTTTTTTAAAACCTGTTTTATTGTTTCCTAAAAAATGTGCACCAACAAACAATACATACAGTGATAATATCAACCATATGGACTAGTAACACTTTGGCATATGCAAAAATTACATTTCCGGCTAGGTAAGAAAGTCCATGGGGTGTGGCCCAGTATCATACATTCACGTATTTGAGATATAGTACAGGGTAGTGTGTCTGTTATGGAAAGATAATCCAGGTAGCAGAGAGTGATTCGCCATATAGGTATATGTCCGCCAGTGTCCATAGAAACATGTTAACCGAAAAAAAACAACCGTATCTTTGATACTCCTCTTTCCAGAAAAGCATCAATGTGGGGCAAGACCACCAGATATGAATGTAGAAGCCTATGCCCGAGCAACAGCGCCAGCACATGGGCGAGGAGGTAGGGAACATCTTGTGGATTCGTGCTGGTGTGTGTACCAGCATGTCATCCCCTTATAAGCCGTTTCCAGCTGAGCAATGCTTCTGTAGGTCCTCGGTATATCCCTCCACAGCTGTTCTCAGTGCTCTGTGGGAGTATCTTCAGAGGTGTCAGAGATCCATTGCTGCTGATAAGAGTGTAGGGGTAGCGAGTTAGAGTGTTGCAAGACTCGGTATGTACGTGACATCAGCCCCCTTGAGCCTTCAAAGGCTCGTACCATTATCTCAAAAGAGGTAAGCTTGTGTGTGGCCCCCTGTATGCCATTGGGTGTGTGTAGCCAATGTCGAAGCTGATAGTACTGCATTTGTGCCGTGGCAGGGAGGTTGAAGTCCTGTCTGCATTGGTCAAAGGATTTAAAAATGTCCCCCTCGAATAGGTCGCTAATTGTGTGGCACTCCCCTGCCGCCCAAGCTGAAAAGGAGTTGGGCTGCAAGGCCGGAGGGAAGCTGGGGTTCCGGGCCTTATGGAGTGTTGGGGGAAGGGAAGGAGGTGGGGCCCCGACTTTCAGCCAATCTATCCCATATATCCAAAACAGTTCTCGTGGGAGTAGCGATGTAGACACTACGCGGCAACCAGGCCAGGTCCCACAGGGGTCTGCATGCTACCTCTCTATCCATGTGGAACCAATGTTTCTCACTCTCACGAACCACCCACTCGGAGATGAAGCGCAAGTGTGCCGCCCAATAGTAGATAAGAAAGTTAGGATAGGCAAGCCTCCCCGGTCTTTTGGTAGCATTAAAATTTTATTGGAGAATCGTGGTTTGCCCTTGCCCCAGATGAAGTAGTTTACTTCCCTCTGGAGGTTAACAATATCTGCTTGGGGAATTGCCGTGGGGAGTGTTTGGAAGAGGCATTGCACCGTAGGCAGTATAGACACTTTCACTGCGTTGAGTCGGCCTAGCCATGATACCGGAAGCATTTTCCAACGTCTTATATCCTCCCGATCCGAGCGTCGACATTCTGGCCAATTGGCCTGAGACCACGAGGATAGTGAAGCAGTTACGTTGAGGCCCAAATATCGAATTGAGTTAGCCGCTCATTGAAACGGGGTAAGGGAGGATAATTCTAGGACCTCTGGCGGAGGGAGTGTTAGGTTCAGGACCTGCGACTTTGCCATATTGACTTTAAGTCCCGGTACACGTTCGAACCCATGAAAAAGGGAGATCAGCGCCAGTAGGGAGTCTCGGGGCCTGGTCAGAGTGAGCAGTAGGTCATCTGCGAACAAAGCGACTTTGTGATCCTCCCCTCCAAAGGGAATGCCATGAATAGTGGGAGATCGACGGATGGCTATTGCACGGTGTTCTACTGCAAGGGCAAAAAGTGAAGGGGATAGCAGGCAGCCCTGCGGGTTCCTCTGCGAATATGTACTGGGGGGGCAGGAGTCCATTGACCCTAATTTGCACCGAGGGAGAAATGTAGGAGGCCATAATCCGGTAGACCATGACCAGCCCGAGTCCGATCTTCTGTGGGCTAAGCATCAGATAATATCCGCCCCTTGGCGATGGGGTATGAATCCACTTGATTAGGCTCTACTAAGCTAGGGAGATATGGCTCTAGTCGGTTTGCTAGGAGTTTAGTATATAGCTTGGCATCTATATTGAGGAGAGAGTTGGGACAATAGTATGCGCATGATGTTGGGTCCTTTCTGGGCTTGGGTATGAGAGCTATCTCAGGGAGAGTCTTCGTAGGGGTCAAGTTAGTGCTGTCAGTGAATAAATTAAAAAGCTTTAGGAGGTTATCTTGTATTTAGGGGAGAAACAAGCGGTATAAGGGAACCGTAAGCCCGTCAGAGCCCGGAGTCTTACCCACCGGCAGGCTCCCCAAGGCCTTTCAGAGCTCATCTAGAGTGAATGGGGCCTCAAGGTGTTCTGCGTGAGAGGGGTCAAGGGGTTGCCATGTGCAAGACGCAAGAAAGGGGCCGATCTCCTCTTGGGATGTTTCACCCTGTCTATATAGGGCAGCGAAAAATGTGTGAAACTCCCGCTGTTTGTCGGGTTCAGAGGTCGCCAACGAACCATCCTCCTTTTTAACCTTGGAGATGTGGGCCCACAAGACACGTGCTTGGAGTCGGCGGGCCAGCAGAGAACCGACCTTGTCTCCCCCCTCATAATATTTTTGCTTCAAGGTAAGCAGCGAGCGCTTTTCTTTGTTGACCCGCAGTGCCCTGAGTTGGTTGCGATGGGAAGCCAACCGTTTCTGGTGCTGGTGCGAGGGTGTCGCGTGATCCAGATGTTCCAGAGCTTTTATGCCCCTGGATAGCCCTACCTCTACTAGTCTGGCCTCTCGTGTCCTACCAATTGCAAGGGAGGGATCTACCACCAATGGTTGCCTTGAAGGCATCCCACAGGGTGTGACTGTTGGTGTCCGGCAGGGCGTTTGTCTCAAAGTAGGATTGAATTGCTTGCCGTATTTCTGCCATGTTGATCTGGTCATGCAGTATGTATGGGGGGAGCCGCCCGCGAGGCGAGAAGTGAGCGGACATCCCAATATCTCCCAGTGAGATCACAATATGCGTGTGATCCGAGATAGATATGTCCGGTTTGCTCGCCGAGTCCAGTATCCTGGTGGGGGATTACGAAATAAAAAAAAAAAATCAATACGCGAGTACGAACGGTAGACATGGGAATAAAAGGTAAAGTCCTGTTCGTCTGGAGCCTTATAGCGTCAAGCGTCTATCAGGCCCAGGGCTGTGATGTCCTGTTTTAACGCTGCGGACATGGCTCCCGTTCCCTGGTAAGATGCCGCCCTGCGGTCAAGTAGGGGATCCCATACCAAGTTAAAGTCTCCCCCAAGTAGCATATGGCCATCCTCCTGTGAGGCAAGGTTCTTGAGAATAGTCCTTAGATATATATCCTGTGATTGATTGGGGGCGTACACATTGATCAACGTTAAGGGTTTGCCATTAGGTAGAGATTTAAGTTTTAGATAACTTCGTTCCCCATCTTGTGTCAAGTGGGTTTATTGCAGGTTGAGGCCCACTTTAATGAGGATAGTCACCCCGGCCGTTTTAGTGAGAGATGAAGCCCAGTATTGGATTGGATACTTGGGATGGGCCATACGCTTCACGTCGAAGCACAGTAGATGAGTTTCCTGAAGGAGGATAATATCAAGAGGTATCGCCAAATCTGTCGCTGCTTATTAGGAGCATTTAGGCCTTTTACATTGAGTGAAAGAAAATTAAGCTGCACCATGGATACTTATGTGAGGAGACTGTGTAAGTGTATGTGGACCCTCCACTATCCTCGAAGGAGAGGGTATGCATACTATCTGGGGCCTCGCCACGTGCATATATATGAGGAACGGAAGGGGCAATATGGTCTGTTGTCTACCTTGCCTCGACGCAGGGGGTGCGACTGCAGAAGTGGGGTGAAGCAATAGTGCGGGGGATTGGTATTGCCAGCTCCCCGAAGTTTCAAGGGTGAAGAGGAAAACAGAGGGAAGAGCATTCCAACAGTAGGTAAAACAGAACAGCCAACTGGGCCATAACAGACCATTTAAGTCCTGGAGAAACCCTATGGTAACGACCAGGGTCATTAAAGAAGTCACTCCCCTTGGGGACCAGTTGAATGGGGGTGTGTCGAGAAGGTTGTGCTGCTGGATGTGGTCTCCTCATCCAGCGATCGGCCTATAGTGCTTAAGGGGGAAGGGAGTGGCCCTCCCCTGGGACCCTGGGTCTTGCTAGGCGAGGCTGTAAGGGGGAGGATCTCAAGGGGGGGTAAGAATCTCAGAAAGGGGTGTTAGAGCCCAACTGATTCCCCCCCCACAGATTCACAATACCGTCCGCTGAGTGAAGTGTACACCACGCCAGTGCAGGTTACAGGCGGGGAGGCTGTCAGGTATGGGCACCCGGGGCCTGAGGCTCTGGGCACAAGAAAGTTCAATGTTTATGATGCTCGGGGTGAAGATGCAGACGTAGCAGGCGGAGAGTGGGTCAGCAATCGGTCGCCCTCCAGAGACTGTAGGTGTTGGATGATATCCTGCTTGGCTTGTAGAGATGAGCAGCTCCCCCATGGCGGCTTGCCCCTGGATCGTGGCACAGTTGTCCAGTCTGGACGCAATGGTGTTCTAGACCGGTCGTGTAGTGAGGTTGGGCTGGCAGGGCGGGAGTCCACCGACAGCTTGAGTAATTGCTGAGCTTCGCTTAGGGATCGTATTAACCTCCACCGGCCCTCTCACGTAAAGATCAGGGCAAACGGATGGCCCCATTGGTATTTGTAAGTAAGTAAGTAAAAAATGTATTGTTTTTGATTAATTAAAACCATTACAAAAATACATTCTGATAAAACATTTTGATTAATTGACTTTCCGATCGGTACTCTGTTAAAAAAGTTTATGTATCGAGACATGCATGTATAATTTGAAAGTGCAGAGTGTCCATAGTTCATTTTGCTCGGAGCCTCCGGAGTCTATACGCAGGTTACAGTACCGCTGGTCCTTTGCTTAGATGCTACTTGAAGCAGGAACTTAACAAGCTTCCCATTTAGTTGTGGATCACTTGGGTTAAAGCATGCGAGTACTGCTTGTCTCTGGGTACGTATGCCTCGTTCATTAAAATGAGTTTTTAGGAGGCTTCCCCTTTCCTCTTTTAGCTTGATGCAGGAGCATATTATATGTTCAATGTCCTCATTTCCAACTCCGCATAGCCGGCATAAGTTTCCATAGTTCTTTCTCAGCCATGGTGGAAGATGATGTATGGCTGGCAGGATTCCTAACCTGTGTTTTAGAAAGGCTTCTTTAGACTTCCTAGAGTACCCCAGTTCAAAGTATGCCTATGACCCAGATGATTTGTAGCTGCATAGAGTCATCCATGCATGGCTCCCGTGTGCAAAGGCGGCTTTATCTTCTATAAGAGAAAGTTTCTTAATAACCTTATTTACGATGTGCTTAAAGTGCAAATGCGTTGTTGGGAGTTCCCATAGGTCGGCTAGTCCAGTGACGGCCAGTGATTCCTCCAAGTATGCTTTAGCCGGTGAGGTGGATGTGCTGCACAGTTCCTGCCAGAGCTGGTGGTTCAATGTATTCCTGGCGGAGTTCCTAATTTTGTGCCAGCACTTGATGTACGAACCTCGCCTTGCCTTGCGAGGAGTTGCTTCGTTAGACCCAGCTCGAGCCGAATCTGTGCTGGCGAGGTGTATGGCGGGAGGTTTAGCATTACTCTGTATGCTTTCGCCATGGTGGTATCCAGCAATGAAGCGTCCCTGCTTCTCAGTACCTCGCTGCCGTTTGTAACTGATGATGGAAGTTTTGCTTGCGCAACACAGAGAAGTGGGGCAAATGTTGGTCCTGTCAATTTTGTTTTAAGTTGCCTTAGCGTTGTCGCAATCGCCATTCCTTTCCTCTTGATGGCCTTAAGCTGGTTTGCGAATTGGCCCCCCTTGTCAATCATGACACCTAGGTACTTGTACACATCGCAGTTCGCAATTGCGGTTTTTCCAAGCGACCAAACATGGGTCCGTTTTTTCCATTTATTGTCAAAGTTTTAGTTTTGTCAATATTAACTTCTAGATAGTTCTCATCAGCGTACCCATGCAGTGTGTTGAGTAGCCGTTGTAGACCTACTTGGGTGGGGCTAGTTAGAACAACATCGTCCACATAAGACATGCTGGAAATGCTTTTTCCTCCTATTCGAGGGGCGTGCGCGTTGCAAGCAGTGAGGGCTGTTGTCAAGTCTGCTGTATAGAGGTTGAAAAGAAAGGGTGCGAGAACGCACCCCCACTTGAGGACTTTAGTTGTTTGTATGCGCCTGGACAGGTGGGAGCCGTTGCCGAGCTTAAACTGTATCCACGTGTTGGAGTGTAATTCTATTAAGAGATTCAGGAGGGACGGAGGAACCCCCCAGAGAGCCAATTTCCTCCAGAGAGCCAATTTCCTCCAGAGGTTAGCTCGGTTGACATTGTCAAACGCCGCCTTAAAATCCACAAAGCAAAAATGGAGAGTTTGTTTGGTTAAAATTGCTTTATCGATGAGTAATGACATTGCTAAAAGGTTGGTTGTTGTTCCAGTCTCTCTACAGAACCCTGTTTGGCTAGGGGGAATTATAGTTTGCTCTGTTGCCCATTCTTGTAGCTCAGTAAGTAGGATCCCCGCAAAGTATTTTGCCTCTACATCCAATAATGCAATTAAACGGTAGTTTTTTGGTAGGGTTTTATCACCCGCTTTATAAATTGGTGAGATGATGGAGCCCTTCCATGATGCGGGCAAACACCCAGTCTGCCTAACAGAGCTGAAGATAGGAGCTACGGTTTCGGACCAGTATTCTGGGTATTGTTTAAAAAGAGCTGGTGGGATCCCATTTGGCCCATGTGCTCCTTCTTTCCTCCCTTTGCATATTTGTTTCCTGATCATGACGGCGTCGATTTCAATTGCCTCGACCTCGTCAATCATCACAGTTTGAAATTGGGGTGCAGGCTGGTCGTCCTTGCTGATGTTTAGTCCAGATTCTTGTTGATTGAAGTGACATTCTAAAAAGGATGTCCAGTTGTTTTCTGTTAAGTATGTTGTTAAACCACCATGTGCTGGTTGTAGGAATTTATTTATCGTTGCCCAAAATCGGGCACTGTTATTTCCTTTGGAATCATGATGGAGTTTGGCCCAGAGTTTGTTTTCTTGTGATTTTCTTATGTCCCATTCAAGTTTCCTAAGTTCGGCCTTGCTCTTGCGGAGCTGTTGGTGTAGGTCCTTGTCCCCCGGGCATGACCTCAATGTCCTTAGTGATTTGTTTATAGCTTTTTTGAGGCTTTTCAAGGTCGACCTTTGTGCGCTCGTGGCCTTTCCTGCAACTGTTGGATCGTTGAGCAGGAAGTGTCGAACTACAGATGAGTAGGAATTAGAAAACTTGGCCGTAAAGGTTTCCCATATGTATGTGTGATTTCCCATGGGGTGGTTGAGCTCATTTAGTTGTTGTTTTGCTGCCAGGAGCACCTCCCTGGAATTTGCTATAGATGACTTGATTCTTTTAAGGTTTATTGTGTGGCATGCATGCAATCCAACTGGATTTGGGATTGATTTATCTGGTAGTGCATAAATTGAGATTTCCTGAGGCCGATGATCGCTGTCCCCTTTGTCTCCTAGACAGTAGCCTATTATGTATTGGAAGAATGAGAGAGACACTAGGGTGTAATCAATTGTGGAGGTTACATGGCCTGAGTGAAATGAGGCGGCCTGTGGGGAGTCATCATCAAATCTGCCATTTAGCACCCTTAGGCCAATGTACTCCAGGTCTTCGAGCAGCTCTGTGGCACCCTTAGATGTTCTTCCGTGGACACTATTTGATTGAGTTGGAATATTCCAATAAAAAGACTGGGCTTGAATGTCTTCATTTAAGGTGGTACCTAATATGTGTTGATTAAAGTCACCTGACAAAATGAAGTTTGGAGTAGTGTGTGTACTCATCAGTTGATAAAGGTGTTCAATCAATATTTTTGAGTCATGTTTTTTCTGTTTCGGATTTAGGTATATATTAATTATTAATACCTCCTCCTTTTTTCCACTAAGATTTAATTGAACCTTTGTGGTATTTACAGCTGGGAGTAGAGGCGTTAATTCCTGCGCACTATGAATTTTTGTTATTTTGATATAAGTAGCCAGGCCGCCTGATAGACGGCCATAATTTCTTTTCCTTAGGGCGGGAGTGTGGAAACAAGTATATCCCTCTACTTGCAGAGGCTCCTCTTGCCATGTTTCCTGCAATAAGATTATGTCGAAAGTTTTTGACATTCAGTTCTCTCAGTTTTTCTGTGACCTGTTTGAAATCCTCACGCCATCGCAATGTGACAGAGGAGATATCTGGGAATATTTGTATGTGATGGCCTTCATTGGTCAGCTCTGGGTTCTCCCCTGCAGCTTAGAAGATTGTGTCCTTCTCTGTGAAGTAGTGCACTCGGGTGATGACGTCTGGCACCAGGCCAGGGCCACCGCGTGGAGTCGCATTCTGGTGGGCCCTGTCCAGGGTGGGTGGTGAGGCATCGTCGTCACCCCTTACTGCCTGGAGCTGGTCCGCTGTGAATGTCATTATGTTTTGCCCTTCCGCACCCCTAGGGACCCCCCGGATACGGAGGTTGTTTCTTCTGCTCCTATTTTCCAAGTCCTCTTGTTTGATTTGGAGCTCTATATGTTGTTCTTCTAATGCTGATACACACAAAAAGAAGCTACCCTGAATGAGTGTCTGATTCTAAGATGGAAAAAGGCGCACCACGCCTTCTTCTGTGGGGTGTTGGGCAGATCAAAAAATTGTAAGCACTGTCCTCATACACCACCAGGTGTCTTGCTTCATCATCGTCAGTCCTCGCTCTCTAAAAACCGCGTTTGATAGAGAGCGGGCCTTCACGTGGAGACAGGGAGGCACTTCTACAACTAAGTGGGGGCCCGTGCAAGGATTTGAGTAATTTGAAAATTAATGCAAACTCCACATGTAATTTTATTCATATGGGGTTTGCTTAATATTAAAAGCTAGGGTGGGGACACAGGGGTTTAGTACCCCATCCCCATCAGTGTCATCAACATGTTCCTGCCAACGTGGCCAGGAGGGTCCATGGCATTCATCAGGATGTAATGTAAGGGCTTCTATCTAGTCTCTAAAGACTAAGATAAATCCACCTGGAAGGTTGACCTTTGTCAAACTCTACTGTGAAAACTTGAAACCTGTAAAATAAAGGTTAACAAAGTGTCAAAAAGGGGTTTAATACCAGGAAAAAGAATCAGACTTGTACCATGCAGATAAACATTGTAATGCATGTGGATGTGAACACACGTGTCACTGCAAATGTGGTGCACATGAAAATGGATACTGTGAGTCCAGCTCACAATCTTACCCCAGGTTAGGGGTTGGGATGTCCCATGGGAAGGGGAGAATGAGGGACCCCTGTAGTCACACTCTGTAATCAGAGCAAAGAAAAAACTTTAGTAAAACAAACAAGGTTGTGAATTTTTCTCACTCACACATTCGTACTGACCCTGAAAAGGAGTTCCATGGGCCGGCTAAGAACACTCCTGCCCAGTCCCGGTCCAGAACACTTTATTCTGGTGTGGGGGCCCCTCGTAGTGGCATGGTGCCGGGGCTCAGGATTCCAATGTGAGCGGGAGATGGGGGGTCAATCCGAGGCGACCAAACTGTGAGAGAGAGAGGTAGGCGAGGAGGATGAGATTTGCGGTTGGCACCCTCAGCCTCACATTCTTGATCTCTGTATCCCAACAGAATGGGGATGCTACCCCAAAGCCCGATGGCCCAGCAGGCCACCCTTCTCTCGGCTGCAGGGAGTATGTCTGTGGAGTATGGACGATGAGGATGTAAGAGGGAGTAGGGGACACACCTGCTGCTCGACCACACAGCCGATCTCTCCCTCCCGTCCCACTGGTCCCAGTAGCAGCCCTCCACCAGGGTTTTGGATCCCGCGCCTATTGTGCTGATGGTGGGGATGCCAGTGACGGTGTCCTTTGCTACGCTAAGCTTCACCAGACCCAACTTCCTACGGTCAACGTTAGAGGGACCAGGGAGGGCCCAGGCCAAAAAGCGGTGGTGGATTGTAGGCAGAAGTGGAGGTGGGCAGGAAAGGAGGCCTCAGGGCACCATGGTGAGGGGGACGGGTCCCAGCCCAGCCAACTATTGCTTGAAAGTATGCCCTGAGGCCCAGTCAATCCTCCAACGGGGCCCAATCCACAGACCGTAGCCAGAGGAGATCTGTCAGGGGGGGAACGGGGAACAGCTCGTCGCATGACCACATGGCCGGCCGATTGCTCCCCCCACCTCATCAGGGAGTGAACCCACAGAGGTTTTCCCCTGGCCAATAGATACAGGGCGGTGCGGCGGGCTCCCAAATCCCCCATCCTGGGGGCCGCTACTGGATCATGCAGCCCTCAGAGGAGTCAGCCGAGGCAGGCAAGTAGATGCAAGCAGGGGCTAAGACCGTCCTCTGCCAGGCCCCAGCACACAGGTCGCAGCCAGATAAGGGGGTGCTTAGAGGAGAGGTAGTGGGAAATTCACCTGAAGCGCTCCCCCCACGCTCCCCCCACCCCATCAGCCCCAACGACCTGGTTGATGGAGGCAGGTTGTTGCGACGAGCCCCCGATCCCCGTGTCTCGAGGGCCTCTGCCGATTCGTGCAGGCCTCAGGGGAAGGAGGTGGATGAGTGGGTGCAGGCAGCGGTCCCCAGGGGGAAAGGATGAGGCCTCCGGGGACCCCCGTCCAGGCGTGTGGGGCCCCAGCCGAATCCGCCACAGCTCATGGGCAGTCCGCTGAGGATGGGCAAGAAGGCAGCAGGCGAAGTCCATCCAGGCCCCGGGGTCCACGAATTGGCGCCTCTGAATTCCGGCAGCTGAGCCGGCCCCCAAGCCAGACCGGGCAGTCAGTGGCAGGGCCTTCTCGGTTTTCTCCCGCCCAAGGCCCGTGAAGCAGCCCCCAGGGATGACTTCCGGTCGGCGGCTGGAGAGCTCTAGGTGTCGCGGAGATGCTCTATCTCCACCGGGCCTGACCCCAATATGGCGGGTCCGGCCCTTTTTCGTTGTCGGGCTCTCGGCTCGTAGTCCCTCAGTGTGTTCTGGAGGCTCAGATCTCCCAAAATGTAGGGTTAATGCAAACTGTGATAGGGCGTTGTGTCTATTCTTATTCCCTGGGTCCCGATGCCTCCGGATTCAGCAGGGCCAACCGAAGGAGGACGGAGACATCGCAAAGTGCGTCCTACTCCATTGGCAGCTCGGCCACGCCCCGATCCCCCATATTTTTAACAGAGGATCGTATAACACAAATATAAATTAGGTATATAGAGCATTATAAGTCATTGTTGGACTGTGCCTTCTATCCGAAAGGAGGCAGATATTTTGTCTGTAATATTACAAGTGCATTATAGCTATGGGTCTTGTAATATTGCTGATGGGACATCTGCAACACTTGTGGTACAGTCCATTCTTGCCAAACTCAAAATAAGGCCGATAGTTTTCATATTTTAAACACTTGTTGGTAAAATTTTAGGTGATGCACAAATAAAGGAATTGAGAGAAAAAGAGGAGATACAAAAAAAGAAAGTAAGAAAATAACTCTTCAAGAAATATGAGAAAGCAACAGTTTTTGCAAGTCACGCTTAGTGAGTGTTTGAAAAGTTTATGGTTAGCTATACAGATTACCTGTAGTTGTACTTGGCAAGTTTGTACTTTCTGATATCACCATGATGGTTGATGTAGTAACATGTTCTGTTGTTGTTTCTAGTTGCAGCAGATAAATAAAAGACAGTGTGGTAAATGAAATAAATCAATATCCCATCAATGATATCAACCATAACGAGAATTTAGTTAATAGATGAATGGCTGAAGAGGCAATTTCCAATCAGAAAACTGTGACATGAAAGGTATGCACCAACTCTGTTATAAATATACATGTAGTTTGTGATGCAAACTATGCACTAATACAATGACGTACAGCAAGGAGACAGGGATGATTGAAGCGAGTAAGCAAACATTCCAAGTATAGAATGTTGGAATTGATGAAAAAGTAAGTGAGGAGAAATAAAGATAAAATAAAATTTTACATGTCACGTGCTTGCTAGTCAAACTTTGTAACTGTGAGAAGGAAGGTTTGTAAATTAAACAGATTACCATTTACCTGCTGTTGCAATGGCGATGCTTATGCTTTTAAACTCCATATTGGTAGATGCAGTAGAAGTGGGTTCTATATGTGTTTCTTGTTACAAAAGAACAAATAGAAATATTAATGTTTTAAAAATTATAAAAATCACTATATTGTAGTTGCTTTTACTGTTAAAATTTACAATGGGTAACGGACTGTTCATCTAAATACTTTGTCGCATCACAGAATAAAGTATACAAGAAATACAGATACAAAAATGTATGACAGAATGTTAAATGAAAGAAATGAAAAATAGGCCAATTGATAGGAGATTAGCTGATTAATGGAATTTTTTTTTACAAAATTAAAGATTCGAACAAAAGTGGTAAAAAAAACACCTTGATTTGAGAGTCAACCTTAGAAGCAGTGAGAAAGAAGAATTGTATACTAAAGTGGGTAGCTTTAAAAGAAGTCTTTCTGACTCTACCTTGTGGTGTCACGGTTGATGTAGAAAGAATTTCTGTTGTTGTTTCTACTGCGAAAAGAACAGATTCAAAACGTGAATATCATCAGTCAGTCTAAACTGTTCAGAAAATCTTGAAACACACAATGAGTACGGCATTGGTTTGGAGATATAGTTTTTTTTTACATTGGTTGATAAGTCACCCTAAAATCAAGTAAGAATACCTATCCGCTGTATTACAATTTGCCGTAGGATATAATGGACATACACTAAGGTGGACAGGAGATGCCCTATGTTTTTAACAGAGAATTGTATCACACACAATTCTAAATTAGGTATATAGAGTAATATAAGAGATTTGTGGACTGTGTCTTCTATCCGGGAGGACACAGATATTTTCTCTGCCATATTACAAGTACATTATAGCTGTGGCTCTAGCAATATTGCTGATGGGACATCTGCAACACTTGTGGTACAGTCCATGCTTGCCAAACTCAAAATAAGGCCCATAGTTTTCATATTTTAATAATAAACACATGTTGGTAAAATGATAGGAGATGCACAAATGAAGAAATTGACTGAAAAAGAGGAAATATTAAAAAGAAAGTAAGAAAATAATTCCTCAAGAAATATGATAAAAAATATAAAAGTTTATGGTTAGCTAAACAGATTACCTGTAGTTGTACTTGGCAAGTTTGTACTTTCTGATGTCACCATGATGGTTGATGTAGAAGGAGGTTCTGTTGTTGGTTCTTGTTGCGGTAGGAAAATAAAGGACAGTGTGGTAAATTAAATAAATCAATATCCCATCAATGATATCAACCATACATAGAAATTAGCTAAAAGATGAATGGCTGAAGAGGCTATTTCCAATCAGAAAACTGTGATATAAAATATATGCACCAACTATGTTATAAATGTACATGTAGTTTGTGATGCAAACTATGTACTAATACAATGACATACAGAAAGGAGACAGAGATGATTACAGGAAGTAAGCAAACATTTCATGTATAGAATGTAGGAATTGATGAAAAAGTAAGTAAGTAGAAAGAAAGATAAAACAAAGTTTCACATATCACATGTGCTTGCTAGTCAAACTTTGTAACTGTAAGAAAGAAGGTTTGTAAATAAAAGAGATTATCATTTACCTGCGGTTGAAATTGTGATGCTTGTGCTTTCAGTCTCCATATTGGTAGATGCAGTAGAAGTGGGTTCTGTATGTGTTTCGTGTTACAAGAAAACAAAAAGAAATGATTAATGTATTAAAAATGATAAAAATCGATATATTGAAGATGAATTTACTGTTAAAATTTACAATGGGTAACGGACTGTTCATCTAAATACTTTGTTGCATCACAAAATAAAATATACAAGAAATATAGATACAAAAATTTATGACAGAATGTTAAATGAAAGAAATGAAGAATAGGCCAATGGATAGGAGATCAGCTGATTAATGGAAACTAAAATTTTGACAAAATTAAAGATTCAAACAAAAGTGGTAAAAAAACACCTTGATTTGAGAGTCAACCTTAGAAGCAGTGAGAAAGAAGAATTGTATACTAAAGTGGGAAGCTTTAAAATAAATCTTTCTCACTCTACCTTGTGGTGTCACGGTTGATGTAGAAATAATTTCTGTTGTTGTTTCTACTGCGAAAAGAACAGATTCAAAACATAAATATCCTCAGTCAGTCTAAACTGTTCAGAAAATCTTGAAACACGCAATGAGTACGGCATTGGTTTCGAGATATAGGGTTTTTTTTTACATTGGTTGATAAGTCATCCTAAAAACAAGTAAGAATACCTATCTGCTGTATTACAATTTGCCGTAGGATATAATGGACATACACTAAGGTGGACAGGAGATCCCCTATGTTTTTAACAGAGAATTGTATCACACACAATTCTAAATTAGGTATATAGAGTAATATAAGAGATTTGTCGACTGTGTCTTCTATCCGGGAGGAGACAGATATTTTCTCTGCCATATTACAAGTATATTATAGCTGTGGTTCTAGCAATATTGCTGATGGGACATCTGCAACACTTGTGGTACAGTCCATGCTTGCCAAACTCAAAATAAGGCCCATATTTTTCATATTTTAGTAATAAACACATGTTGGTAAAATGATAGGAGATGCACAAATAAAGAAATTGACAGAAAAAGAGGAAATATTAAAGAGAAAGTAAGAAAATAATTCCTCAAGAAATATGATAAAGCAACAGTTTTTGAAAGTCACGCTTTGTGAGTGTTTGAAAAGTTTATGGTTAGCTAAACATATTACCTGTAGTTGTACTTGGCAAGTTTGTACTTTCTGATGTCACCATGATGCTTGATGTAGAAGGAGATTCTGTTGTTGGTTCTTGTTGCAGTAGGAATATAAAGGACAGTGTGGTAAATTAAATAAATCAATATCCCATCAATGATATCAACCATACCTAGAAATTAGCTAAAAGATGAATGGCTGAAGAGGCTATTTCCAATCAGAAAACTTTGATGTGAAATATATGCAGCTACTCTGTTATAAATGTACATGTAGTTTGTGATGCAAACTATGTACTAATACAATAACATATAGAAAGGAGACAGAGATGATTACAGCGAGTAAGCAAACATTCCATGTATAGAATGTAGGAATTGATGAAAAAGTAAGTAAGGAGAAAAAAAGATAAAACAAAGTTTCACATATGACATGTGCTTGCTAGTCAAACTTTGTAATTGTAAGAAAGAAGGTTTGTAAATTAAACAGATAATCATTTACCTGTGGTTGAAATTGCGATGTTTGTGCTTTCAGATTCCATATTGGTAGATGCAGTAGAAGTGGGTTCTGTATGTGTTTCATGTTACAAGAAAACAAAAGGAAATAATTAATGTTTTAAAAATGATAAAAATCGATATATTGAAGATGAATTTACTGTTAAAATTTACAATGGGTAACGGACTGTTCATCTAAATACTTTGTCGCATCACAAAATAAAGTATACAAGAAATATAGATACAAAAATGTATGACAGAATGTTAAATGAAAGAAATGAAAAATAGGCCAATGGATAGGAGATTAGCTGATTAATGGAAAGAAAAATGTTGACAAAATTAAAAATGTGAACAAAAGTGGTAAAAAAAACTACCTTGATTTGAGAGTCAACCTTAGAAGCAGTGAGAAAGAAGAATTGTATACTAAAGTGGGTAGCTTTAAAAGAAGTCTCTCTGACTCTACCTTGTGGTGTCACGGTTGATGTAGAAATAATTTCTGTTGTTGTTTCTACTGCGAAAAGAACAGATTCAAAACGTAAATATCATCAGTCAGTCTAAACTGTTCAGAAACTCTTGAATCACGCAATGAGTACGGCATTGGTTTCGAGATATAGTTTTTTTTTTTTACATTGGTTGATAAGTCACCCTAAAAACAAGTAAGAATACCTATCCGCTGTATTCAAATTTGCCGTAGGATATAATGGACATACACTAAGGTGGACAGGAGATCCCCTATGTTTTTAACAGAGAATTGTATCACACACAACTCTAAATTAGGTTTATAGAGTATTATAAGAGATTTGTGGACTGTGTGTTCTATCTGGGAGGAGACAGATATTTTCTCTGCCATATTAAAAGTACATAATAGCTGTGGCTCTAGCAATATTGCTGATGGGACATCTGCAACACTTGTGGTATAGTCCATGCTTGCCAAACTCAAAATAAGGCCCATAGTTTTCATATTTTATTAATAAACACATGTTGGTAAAATGATAGGAGATGCACAAATAAAGAAATTGACAGAAAAAGAGGAAATATTAAAAAGAATGTAAGAAAATAATTCCTCAAGAAATATGATAAAGCAACAGTTTTTGAAAGTCACGCTTTGTGAGTGTTTGAAAAGTTTATGGTTAGCTAAACAGATTACCTGTAGTTGTACTTCGCAAGTTTGTACTTTCTGATGTCACCATGATGGTTGATGTAGAAGGAGGTTCTGTTGTTGGTTCTTGTTGCGGTAGGAAAATAAAAGACAGTGTGGTAAATTAAATAAATCAATATCCCATCAATGATATCAACCATACCTAGAAATTAGCTAAAAGATGAATGGCTGAAGAGGCTATTTCCAATCAGAAAACTGTGATATAAAATATATGCACCAACTCTGTTATAAATGTACATGTAGTTTGTGATGCAAACTATGTACTAATACAATAACATATAGAAAGGAGACAGAGATGAATACAGCGAGTAAGCAAACATTCCACGTATAGAATGTAGGAACTGATGAAAAAGTAAGAAAGGAGAAAGAAAGATAAAACAAAGTTTCACAAATGACATGTGCTTGCTAGTCAAACTTTGTAACTGTAAGAAAGAAGGTTTGTAAATTAAACAGATAATCAATTACCTGCAGTTGAAATTGCGATGCTTGTGCTTTCAGACTCCATATTGGTAGATGCAGTAGAAGTGGGCTCTGTATGTGTTTCGTGTTACAAGAAAACAAAAGAAAATGATTAATGTTTTAAAAATGATAAAAATCGATATATTGAAGATGAATTTACTGTTAAACATTACAATGAGTAACGGACTGTTCATCTAAATACTTTGTCGCATCAGAAAATAAAATATACAAGAAATATAGATACAAAAATTTATGACAGAATGTTAAATGAAAGAAATGAAGAATAGACCAATGGATAGGAGATTAGCTGATTAATGGAAACAAAAGTTTTGACAAAATTAAAGATTCAAACAAAAGTGGTAAAAAAACACCTTGATTTGAGAGTCAACCTTAGAAGCAGTGAGAAAGAAGAATTGTATACTAAAGTGGGAAGCTTTAAAATAAATCTTTCTGACTCTACCTTGTGGTGTCACGGTTGATGTAGAAATAATTTCTGTTGTTGTTTCTACTGCGAAAAGAACAGATTCAAAACATAAATATCCTCAGTCAGTCTAAACTGTTCAGAAAATCTTGAAACACGCAATGAGTACGGCATTGGTTTCGAGATATAGGGTTTTTTTTTTACATTGGTTGATAAGTCATCCTAAAAACAAGTAAGAATACCTATCTGCTGTATTACAATTTGCCGTAGGATATAATGGACATACACTAAGGTGGACAGGAGATCCCCTATGTTTTTAACAGAGAATTGTATCACACACAATTCTAAATTAGGTATATAGAGTAATATAAGAGATTTGTGGACTATGTCTTCTATCTGGGAGGAGACAGATATTTTCTCTGCCATATTACAAGTACATTATAGCTGTGGTTCTAGCAATATTGCTGATGGGACATCTGCAACACTTGTGGTACAGTCCATGCTTGCCAAACTCAAAATAAGGCCCATATTTTTCATATTTTAGTAATAAACACATGTTGGTAAAATGATAGGAGATGCACAAATAAAGAAATTGACAGAAAAAGAGGAAATATTAAAGAGAAAGTAAGAAAATAATTCCTCAAGAAATATGATAAAGCAACAGTTTTTAAAGTCACGCTTTGTGAGTGTTTGAAAAGTTTATGGTTAGCTAAACATATTACCTGTAGTTGTACTTGGCAAGTTTGTACTTTCTGATGTCACCATGATGCTTGATGTAGAAGGAGATTCTGTTGTTGGTTCTTGTTGCAGTAGGAATATAAAGGACAGTGTGGTAAATTAAATAAATCAATATCCCATCAATGATATCAACCATACCTAGAAATTAGCTAAAAGATGAATGGCTGAAGAGGCTATTTCCAATCAGAAAACTTTGATGTGAAATATATGCAGCTACTCTGTTATAAATGTACATGTAGTTTGTGATGCAAACTATGTACTAATACAATAACATATAGAAAGGAGACAGAGATGATTACAGCGAGTAAGCAAACATTCCATGTATAGAATGTAGGAATTGATGAAAAAGTAAGTAAGGAGAAAGAAAGATAAAACAAAGTTTCACATATGACATGTGCTTGCTAGTCAAACTTTGTAACTGTAAGAAAGAAGGTTTGTAAATTAAACAGATAATCATTTACCTGCGGTTGAAATTGCGATGCTTGTGCTTTCAGATTCCATATTGGTAGATGCAGTAGAAGTGGGTTCTGTATGTGTTTCATGTTACAAGAAAACAAAAGGAAATAATTAATGTTTTAAAAATGATAAAAATCGATATATTGAAGATGAATTTACTGTTAAAATTTACAATGGGTAACGGACTGTTCATCTAAATACTTTGTTGCATCACAAAATAAAGTATACAAGAAATATAGATACAAAAATGTATGACAGAATGTTAAATGAAAGAAATGAAAAATAGGCCAATGGATAGGAGATTAGCTGATTAATGGAAAGAAAAATGTTGACAAAATTAAAAATTTGAACAAAAGTGGTAAAAAAAAACACCTTGATTTGAGAGTCAACCTTAGAAGCAGTGAGAAAGAAGAATTGTATACTAAAGTGGGTAGCTTTAAAAGAAGTCTCTCTGACTCTACCTTGTGGTGTCACGGTTGATGTAGAAATAATTTCTGTTGTTGTTTCTACTGCGAAAAGAACAGATTCAAAACGTAAATATCATCAGTCAGTCTAAACTGTTCAGAAAATCTTGAATCACGCAATGAGTACGGCATTGGTTTCGAGATATAGTTATTTTTTTTACATTGGTTGATAAGTCACCCTAAAAACAAGTAAGAATACCTATCCGCTGTATTCAAATTTGCCGTAGGATATAATGGACATACACTAAGGTGGACAGGAGATCCCCTATGTTTTTAACAGAGAATTGTATCACACACAACTCTAAATTAGGTTTATAGAGTATTATAAGAGATTTGTGGACTGTGTGTTCTATCTGGGAGGAGACAGATATTTTCTCTGCCATATTAAAAGTACATAATAGCTGTGGCTCTAGCAATATTGCTGATGGGACATCTGCAACACTTGTGGTATAGTCCATGCTTGCCAAACTCAAAATAAGGCCCATAGTTTTCATATTTTATTAATAAACTTCATGTTGGTAAAATGATAGGAGATGCACAAATAAAGAAATTGACAGAAAAAGAGGAAATATTAAAAAGAATGTAAGAAAATAATTCCTCAAGAAATATGATAAAGCAACAGTTTTTGAAAGTCACGCTTTGTGAGTGTTTGAAAAGTTTATGGTTAGCTAAACAGATTACCTGTAGTTGTACTTGGCAAGTTTGTACCTTCTGATGTCACCATGATGGTTGATGTAGAAGGAGGTTCTGTTGTTGGTTCTTGTTGCGGTAGGAAAATAAAAGACAGTGTGGTAAATTAAATAAATCAATATCCCATCAATGATATCAACCATACCTAGAAATTAGCTAAAAGATGAATGGCTGAAGAGGCTATTTCCAATCAGAAAAATGTGATATAAAATATATGCACCAACTCTGATATAAATGTACATGTAGTTTGTGATGCAAACTATGTACTAATACAATAACATATAGAAAGGAGACAGAGATGAATACAGCGAGTAAGAAAACATTCCACGTATAGAATGTAGGAATTGATGAAAAAGTAAGAAAGGAGAAAGAAAGATAAAACAAAGTTTCACATTTGACATGTGCTTGCTAGTCAAACTTTGTAACTGCAAGAAAGAAGGTTTGTAAATTAAACAGATAATCAATTACCTGCAGTTGAAATTGCGATGCTTGTGCTTTCAGACTCCATATTGGTAGATGCAGTAGAAGTGGGCTCTGTATGTGTTTCGTGTTACAAGAAAACAAAAGAAAATGATTAATGTTTTAAAAATGATAAAAATCGATATATTGAAGATGAATTTACTGTTAAAATTTACAATGGGTAACGGACTCTTTATCTAAATACTTTGTCGCATCACAAAATAAAATATACAAGAAATATAGATACAAAAATGTATGACAGAATGTTAAATGAAAGAAATGAAGTATAGGCCAATGGCTAGGAGATTAGCTAATTAATGGAAACAAACATTTTGACAAAATTAAAGATTCAAACAAAAGTGGTAAAAAAAAACACCTTGATTTGAGAGTCAACCTTAGAAGCAGTGAGAAAGAACAATTTTATACTAAAGTGGGTAGCTTTAAAAGAAGTCTTTCTGACTCTACCTTGTGGTGTCACGGTTGATGTAGAAATAATTTCTGATGTTGTTTCTACTGCGAAAAGAACAGATTCAAAACGAAAATATCATCAGTCAGTCTAAACTGTTCAGAAAATCTTGGAACATGCAATGAGTACGGCATTGGTTTCGAGATATAGGTTTTTGTTTTTTAACATTGGTTGATAAGTCACCCTAAAAACAAGTAAGAATACCTATCCGCTGTATTACAATTTGATGTAGGATATAATGGACATACTCTAAGGTGTACAGGAGATCCCCTATGTTTTTAACAGAGAATTGTATCACACACAACTCTAAATTTGGTTTATAGAGTATTATAAGAGATTTGTGGACAGTGTCTTCTATCAGGGAGGAGACAGATATTTTCTCTGCCATATTACAAGTACATTATAGCAGTGGCTCTAGCAATATTGCTGATGGGATATCTGCAACTGTTGTGGTACAGTCCATGCTTGCCAAACTCAAAATAAGGCCCATAGTTTTCATATTTTAATAATAAACACATGTTGGTAAAATGATAGGAGATGCACAAATAAAGAAATTGACAGAAAAAGAGGAAATATTAAAAAGAAAGTAAGAAAATAATTCCTCAAGAAATATGATAAAGCAACAGTTTTTGAAAGTCACGCTTTGTGAGTGTTTGAAAAGTTTATGGTTAGCTAAACAGATTACCTGTAGTTGTACTTGGCAAGTTTGTACTTTCTGATGTCACCATGATGGTTGATGTAGAAGGAGGTTCTGTTGTTGGTTCTTGTTGCGGTAGGAAAATAAAGGACAGTGTGGTAAATTAAATAAATCAATATCCCATCAATGATATCAACCATACCTAGAAATTAGCTAAAAGATGAATGGCTGAAGAGGCTATTTCCAATCAGAAAACTGTGATATAAAATATATGCACCACCTCTGTTATAAATGTACATGTAGCTTGTGAAGCAAACTATGTACTAATACAATGACATACAGAAAGGAGACAGAGATGATTACAGGAAGTAAGCAAACATTCCATGTATAGAATGTAGGAATTGCTGAAAAAGTAAGTAAGTAGAAAGAAAGATAAAACAAAGTTTCACATATCACATGTGCTTGATAGTCAAACTTTGTAACTGTAAGAAAGAAGGTTTGTAAATAAAAGAGATTATCATTTACCTGCGGTTGAAATTGTGATGCCTGTGCTTACAGTCTCCATATTGGTAGATGCAGTAGAAGTGGGTTCTGTATGTGTTTCTTGTTACAAGAAAGCAAAAATAAATGATTAATGTTTTAAAAATGATAAAAATCGATATATTGGAGATGAATTTACTGTTAAAATTTACAATGGGTAACAGACTGTTCATCTAAACACTTTGGGGTCGATTCCGATCTCGGCCGGTAGGGCACCGAATCGGATTCGGCTTTACCGGATCCGATTCGGAGCCCTCATTCCCGACCGATTCGTACGTGCGTCCGGGCGAGCGAGTACGATGCGAGCGCTCGCAAAATCGCCGACCGACTCGTTCGCGGGACCTAACCGCTCCGACCGACTCGCACGGAGACGACTCGCTCCGCGCAATGGAGACGTTCCCCGGCCGGGTAAGTAAGATGCGCGCCTCGAGCAGTCCGACCGACTCGCGCAGTCCGGCTCCAAAGAGCAGTCAGAGCCGCACTTTGGGGGTCCGTGTCGGACCCCCCTGTACGCGTAGCCGCGCGAGTCGCACACAGGGGGGACCCATGGGTCCCCCCGACCTGTGCATGTACGGCGTGAGTCGGTTCAACGCGTACCCGCTGTAGGGGGCGCCCTTGTTTGCCTCGCACCCATTTAGTCAATGGGAGCCTGCGTACGCGTTGTACGACCGGCTCCCATTGACTTCAATGGGAGTCCGACCGAATCGAGTCCGATAGCATACGGACGCATCGTACTCGTTCGGTCGGGCTGCTAGGGTCCGATTCGGTCGGAGATCTCTCCGGGTCCGGCTCGGTCGGGGAGATTTCCGGCCTGATTCGGAATCGGCCCCTATGTCGCATCAGAAAATAAAATATACAAGAAATATAGATACAAAAATGTATGAGAGATTGTTAAATGAAAGAAATGAAGAATAGGCCAATGGATAGGAGATCAGCTGATTAATGGAAACTAAAATTTTGACAAAATTAAAGATTCAAACAAAAGTGGTAAAAAAACACCTTGATTTGAGAGTCAACCTTAGAAGCAGTGAGAAAGAACAATTGTATACTAAAGTGGGTAGCTTTAAAAGAAGTCTTTCTGACTCTACCTTGTGGTGTCACGGTTGATGTAGAAATAATTTCTGTTGTTGTTTCTACTGCGAAAAGAACAGATTCAAAACGTGAATATCATCAGTCAGTCTAAACTGTTCAGAAAATCTTGAAACACGCAATGAGTACTGCACTGGTTTCGAGCTATATATATATTTTTTACATTGGTTGATAAGTCACCCTAAAAACAAGTAAGAATACCTATCCGCTGTATTACAATTTGCCGTAGGATATAATGGACATACACTAAGGTGGACAGGAGATCCCCTATGTTTTTAACAGAGAATTGTATCACACACAATTCTAAATTAGGTATATAGAGTATTAAAAGAGATTTGTGGACTGTGTCTTCTATCCGGGAGGACACAGATATTTTCTCTGCCATATTACAAGTACATTATAGCTGTGGCTCTAGCAATATTGCTGATGGGAGATCTGCAACACTTGTGGTACAGTCCATGCTTGCCAAACTCAAAATAAGGCCCATAGTTTTCATATTTTCATAATAATAACATGTTGGTAAAATGATAGGAGATGCACAAATAAAGAAATTGACAGAAAAAGAGGAAATATTAAAAAGAAAGTAAGAAATGAATTCCTCAAGAAGTATGATAAAGCAACAGTTTTTGAAAGTCACGCTTTGTGAGTGTTTGAAAAGTTTATGGTTAGCTAAACAGATTACCTGTAGTTGTACTTGGCAAGTTTGTACTTTCTGATGTCACCATGATGGTTGATGTAGAAGGAGATTCTGTTGTTGGTTCTTGTTCCGGTAGGAAAATAAAGGACAGTGTGGTAAATTAAATAAATCAATATCCCATCAATGATATCAACCATACCTAGAAATTAGCTAAAAGATGAATGGCTGAAGAGGCTATTTCGAATCAGAAAATGTGATATAAAATATATGCACCAACTCTGTTATAAATGTACATGTAGTTTGTGATGCAAACTATGTACTAATACAATGACATACAGAAAGGATACAGAGATGATTACAGCGAGTAAGCAAACATTCCATGTATAGAATATAGGAATTGATGAAAAAGTAAGTAAGGAGAAAGAAATATAAAACAAAGTTTCACATATGACATGTGCTTGCTAGTCAAACTTTATAACTGTAAGAAAGAAGGTTTGTAAATTAAACAGATAATCATTTATCTGCGGTTGAAATTGCGATGTTTGTGCTTTCAGACTCCATATTGGTAGATGCAGTAGAAGTGGGTTCTGTATGTGTTTCGTGTTACAAGAAAACAAAAGGAAATAATTAATGTTTTAAAAATGATAAAAATCGATATATTGAAGATGAATTTACTGTTAAAATTTACAATGGGTAACGGACTGTTTATCTAAATACTTTGTCGCATCACAGAATAAAGTATACAAGAAATATAGATACAAAAATGTATGACAGAATGTTAAATGAAAGAAATGAAAAATAGGCCAATGGATAGGAGATTAGCTGATTAATGGAAAGAAAAATTTTGCCAAAATTAAAGATTTGAACAAAAGTGATTAAAAAACACCTTGATTTGAGAGTCAACCTTAGAAGCAGCGAGAAAGAAGAATTTTATACTAAAGTGGGTAGCTTTAAAAGAAGTCTTTCTGACTCTACCTTGAGGTGTCACAGTTGATGTAGAAATAATTTCAGTTGTTGTTTCTACTGCGAAAAGAACAGATTCAAAACATAAATATCATCAGTCAGTCTAAACTGTTCAGAAAATCTTGAAACACGCAATGAGTACAGCATTGGTTTCGAGATATAGGTTTTTGTTTTTTAACATTGGTTGATAAGTCACCCTAAAAACAAGTAAGAATACCTATCCGCTGTATTACAATTTGACGTAGGATATAATGGACATACACTAAGGTGTACAGGAGATCCCCTATGTTTTTAACAGAGAATTGTATCACACACAACTCTAAATTAGGTTTATAGAGTATTATAAGAGATTTGTGGACTGTGTCTTCTATCGGGGAGGAGACAGATATTTTCTCTGCCATATTACAAGTACATTATAGCAGTGGCTCTAGCAATATTGCTGATGGGATATCTGCAACAGTTGTGGTACAGTCCATGCTTGCCAAACTCAAAATAAGGCCCATAGTTTTCATATTTTAATAATAAACACATGTTGGTAAAATGATAGGAGATGCACAAATAAAGAAATTGAGAGAAAAAGAGGAAATATTAAAAAGAAAGTAAGAAAATAATTCCTCAAGAAATATGATAAAGCCAAGTTTTTGAAAGTCACGCTTTGTGAGTGTTTGAAAAGTTTATGGTTAGCTAAAAAGATTACCTGTAGTTGTACTTTGCAAGTTTGTACTTTCTGATGTCACCATGATGGTTGATGTAGAAGGAGGTTCTGTTGTTGGTTCTTGTTGCAGTAGGAAAATAAAGGACAGTGTGGTAAAATAAATAAATCAATATCCCATCAATGATATCAACCATACCTAGAAATTAGCTAGAAGATGAATGGCTAAAGAGGCTATTTCCAATCAGAAAACTGTGATATAAAATACATTCACCAACTCTGTTATAAATGTATTTGTAGTTTGTGATGCAAACTATGTACTAATACAATGACATACAGAAAGGAGACAGAGATGATTATAGGAAGTAAGCAAACATTCCATGTATAGAATGTAGGAATTGATGAAAAAGTAAGTAAGGAGAAAGAAAGATAAAACAAAGTTTCACACATGACATGTGCTTGCTAGTCAAACTTTGTAACTGTAAGAAAGAAGGTTTGTAAATTAAACAGATAATCATTTACCTGCGGTTGAAATTGCGATGCTTGTGCTTTCAGACTCCATATTGGTAGATGCAGTAGAAGTGGGTTCTGTATGTGTTTCGTGTTACAAGAAAACAAAAGGAAATGATTAATGTTTTAAAAATGATAAAAATCGATATATTGAAGATGAATTTACTGTTAAAATTTACAATGGGTAACGGACTGTTCATCTAAATACTTTGTCGCATCACAGAATAAAGTATACAAGAAATACAGATACAAAAATATATGACAGAATGTTAAATGAAAGAAATGAAAAATAGGCCAATTGATAGGAGATTAGCTGATTAATGGAAAACATTTTTTACAAAATTAAAGATTCGAACAAAAGTGGTAAAAAAACCACCTTGATTTCAGAGTCAACCTTAGAAGCAGTGAGAAAGAAGAATTGTATACTAAAGTGGGTAGCTTTAAAAGAAGTCTTTCTGACTCTACCTTGTGGTGTCACGGTTGATGTAGAAATAATTTCTGTTGTTGTTTCTACTGCGAAAAGAACAGATTCAAAACATAAATATCATCAGTCAGTCTAAACTGTTCAGAAAATTGTGAAACGCGCAATGAGTACGGCATTGGTTTCGAGATATAGTTTTTTTTTTTACATTGGTTGATAAGTCACCCTAAAATCAAGTAAGAATACCTATCCGCTGTATTACAATTTGCCGTAGGATATAATGGACATACACTAAGGTGGACAGGAGATCCCCTATGTTTTTAACAGAGAATTGTATCACACACAATTCTAAATTAGGTATATAGAGTAATATAAGAGATTTGTGGACTTTGGGGCCGATTCCGATTCGGGCCGGAAATCTCTCCGACCGAGCCGGACCCGGAGAGATTTCCGACCGAATCGGACCCGTGCAGTCCGAACGAACGAGTACGATGCGCACGTATGCCATCGGACTCGAGTCGGTCGGACTCCCATTGAAGTCAATGGGAGCCTGTCGTACAACGCGTACGCGGGCTCCCATTGACTCAATGGGTGCGAGTCGGACAAGTGCGCCCCTACAGCGTGTACGCGGTGAAGCGATTCGCGCCGTACACGCACAGGTAGGGGGACCCATGGGTCCCCCCTGTGTGCGACTCGCGCTGCTAGGCATACAGGGGGGTCCGACACGGACCCCCAAAGTACGGCTCCGACAGCTCTTTCGAGCCGGAGTGCGCGGCTCGGTCGGACTGCTCGCGGCGCGCATCGTACTTACCCGGCCGGGGAACGTCTCCATTGCGCGGTGCGAGTCGGGTCCGAGCGAGTCGGTCGGTGCGGTCCGACCCGGGATCGAGTCGGTCGGAGCGGTCGGGACGTCCGGACGAGTCGGTCGGCGAATACGCATCGTACTCGCTCGCCCGGACGCGCGTACGAATCGGTCGGGAAATAGGGCTCCGAATCGGATCCGGTAAAGCCGAATCCGATTCGGAGCCCTACCGGCCGAGATCGGAATCGGCCCCTGTGTCTTCTATCCGGGAGGACACAGATATTTTCTCTGCCATATTACAAGTACATTATAGCTGTGGCTCTAGCAATATTGCTGATGGGACATCTGCAACACTTGTGGTACAGTCCATGCTTGCCAAACTCAAAATAAGGCCCATAGTTTTCATATTTTAATAATAAACACAAGTTGGTAAAAGGATAGGAGATGCACAAATGAAGAAATTGACTGAAAAAGAGGAAATATTAAAAAGAAAGTAAGAAAATAATTCCTCAAGAAATATGATAAAAAATATAAAAGTTTATGGTTAGCTAAACAGATTACCTGTAGTTGTACTTGGCAAGTTTGTACTTTCTGATGTAACCATGATGGTTGATGTAGAAGGAGGTTCTGTTGTTGGTTCTTGTTGCGGTAGGAAAATAAAGGACAGTGTGGTAAATTAAATAAATCAATATCCCATCAATGATATCAACCATACCTAGAAATTAGCTAAAAGATGAATGGCTGAAGAGGCTATTTCCAATCAGAAAACTGTGATATAAAATATATGCACCAACTCTGTTATAAATGTACATGTAGTTTGTGATGCAAACTATGTACTAATACAATGACATACAGAAAGGAGACAGAGATGATTACAGGAAGTAAGCAAACATTCCATGTATAGAATGTAGGAATTGATGAAAAAGTAAGTAAGTAGAAAGAATGATAAAACAAAGTTTCACATATCACATGTGCTTGCGAGTCAAACTTTGTAACTGTAAGAAAGAAGGTTTGTAAATAAAAGAGATTATCATTTACCTGCGGTTGAAATTGTGATGCTTGTGCTTTCAGTCTCCATATTGGTAGATGCAGTAGAAGTGGGTTCTGTATGTGTTTCTTGTTACAAGAAAACAAAAAGAAATGATTAATGTTTTAAAAATGATAAAAATCGATATATTGAAGATGAATTTACTGTTAAAATTTACAATGGGTAACAGACTGTTCATCTAAATACTTTGTCGCATCAGAAAATAAAAAATACAAGAAATATAGATACAAAAATTTATGACAGAATGTTAAATGAAAGAAATGAAAAATAGGCCAATGGCTAGGAGATTAGCTGATTAATGGAAACAAACATTTTGACAAAATTAAAAATTCGAACAAAAGTGGTAAAAAACCACCTTGATTTGAGAGTCAACCTTAGAAGCAGTGAGAAAGAACAATTGTATACTAAAGTGGGTATCTTTAAAAGAAGTCTTTCTGACTCTACCTTGTGGTGTCACGGTTGATGTAGAAATAATTTCTGTTGTTTTTTCTACTGCGAAAAGAACAGATTCAAAATGTAAATATCATCAGTCAGTCTAAACTGTTCAGAAAATCTTGAAACACGCAATGAGTACGGCATTGGTTTCGAGATACAGGTTTTTTTTTTACATTGGTTGATAAGTCACCCTAAAAACAAGTAAGAATACCTATCCGCTGTATTACAATTTGCCGTAGGATATAATGGACATACACTAAGGTGGACAGGAGATCCCCTATGTTTCTAACAGAGAATTGTATCACACAGCTCTAAATTAGGGTTATAGAGTATTATAAGAGATATGTGGACTGTGTCTTCTATCTGGGAGGAGGCAGATATTTTCTCTGCCATATTACAAGTACATTATAGCTGTGGCTCTAGCAATATTGCTGATGGGACATCTGCAACACTTGTGGTAAAGTCCATGCTTGCCAAACTCAAAATAAGGCCTATATTTTTCATATTTTAATAATAAACACAAGTTGGTAAAATGATAGGAGATGCACAAATAAAGAAATTGACTGAAAAAGAGGAAATATTAAAAAGAAAGTAAGAAAATAATTCCTCAAGAAATATGATAAAGCAACAGTTTTTGAAAGTCACGCTTTGTGAGTGTTTGAAAAGTTTATGGTTAGCTAAACAGATTACCTGTAGTTGTACTTGGCAAGTTTGTACTTTCTGATGTCACCATGATGGTTGATGCAGAAGGAGGTTCTGTTGTTGGTTCTTGTTGCAGTAGGAAAATAAAGGAAGGGTGTGGTAAATTAAATAAATCAATATCCCATCAATGATATCAACCATACCTAGAAATTAGCTAAAAGATGAATGGTTGAAGAGGCTATTTCCAATCAGAAAACTTTGATGTGAAATATATGCACCAACTCTGTTATAAATGTACATGTAGCTTGTGATGCAAACTATGTACTAATACAATAACATATAGAAAGGAGACAGAGATGATTACAGCGAGTAAGCAAACATTCCATGTATAGAATGTAGGAATTGATGAAAAAGTAAGTAAGGAGAAAGAAAGATAAAACAAAGTTTCACATATGACATGTGCTTGCTAGTCAAACTTTGTAACTGTAAGAAAGAAGGTTTGTAAATTAAACAGATAATCATTTACCTGCGGTTGAAATTGCGATGCTTGTGCTTTCAGATTCCATATTGGTAGATGCAGTAGAAGTGGGTTCTGTATGTGTTTCATGTTACAAGAAAACAAAAGGAAATAATTAATGTTTTAAAAATGATAAAAATCGATATATTGAAGATGAATTTACTGTTAAAATTTACAATGGGTAACGGACTGTTCATCTAAATACTTTGTCGCATCACAGAATAAAGTATACAAGAAATATAGATACAAAAATGTATGACAGAATGTTAAATGAAAGAAATGAAAAATAGGCCAATGGATAGGAGATTAGCTGATTAATGGAAAGAAAAATGTTGACAAAATTAAAAATTTGAACAAAAGTGGTAAAAAAACCACCTTGATTTGAGAGTCAACCTTAGAAGCAGTGAGAAAGAAGAATTGTATACTAAAGTGGGTAGCTTTAAAATAAGTCTTTCTGACTCTACCTTGTGGTGTCACGGTTGATGTAGAAATAATTTCTGTTGTTGTTTCTACTGCGAAAAGAACAGATTCAAAACGAAAATATCATCAGTCAGTCTAAACTGTTCAGAAAATCTTGAAACACGCAATGAGTACTGCACTGGTTTCGAGCTATATATATATTTTTTACATTGGTTGATAAGTCACCCTAAAAACAAGTAAGAATACCTATCCGCTGTATTACAATTCTGCCGTAGGATATAATGGACATACACTAAGGTGGACAGGAGATCCCCTATGTTTTTAACAGAGAATTGTATCACACACAATTCTAAATTAGGTATATAGAGTATTAAAAGAGATTTGTGGACTGTGTCTTCTATCCGGGAGGACACAGATATTTTCTCTGCCATATTACAAGTACATTATAGCTGTGGCTCTAGCAATATTGCTGATGGGAGATCTGCAACACTTGTGGTACAGTCCATGCTTGCCAAACTCAAAATAAGGCCCATAGGTTTCATATTTTCATAATAATAACATGTTGGTAAAATGATAGGAGATGCACAAATAAAGAAATTGACAGAAAAAGAGGAAATATTAAAAAGAAAGTAAGAAATAAATTCCTCAAGAAGTATGATAAAGCAACAGTTTTTGAAAGTCACGCTTTGTGAGTGTTTGAAAAGTTTATGGTTAGCTAAACAGATTACCTGTAGTTGTACTTGGCAAGTTTGTACTTTCTGATGTCACCATGATGGTTGATGTAGAAGGAGATTCTGTTGTTGGTTCTTGTTCCGGTAGGAAAATAAAGGACAGTGTGGTAAATTAAATAAATCAATATCCCATCAATGATATCAACCATACCTAGAAATTAGCTAAAAGATGAATGGCTGAAGAGGCTATTTCGAATCAGAAAAATGTGATATAAAATATATGCACCAACTCTGTTATAAATGTACATGTAGTTTGTGATGCAAACTATGTACTAATACAATGACATACAGAAAGGATACAGAGATGATTACAGCGAGTAAGCAAACATTCCATGTATAGAATATAGGAATTGATGAAAAAGTAAGTAAGGAGAAAGAAATATAAAACAAAGTTTCACATATGACATGTGCTTGCTAGTCAAACTTTATAACTGTAAGAAAGAAGGTTTGTAAATTAAACAGATAATCATTTATCTGCGGTTGAAATTGCGATGTTTGTGCTTTCAGACTCCATATTGGTAGATGCAGTAGAAGTGGGTTCTGTATGTGTTTCGTGTTACAAGAAAACAAAAGGAAATAATTAATGTTTTAAAAATGATAAAAATCGATATATTGAAGATGAATTTACTGTTAAAATTTACAATGGGTAACGGACTGTTTATCTAAATACTTTGTCGCATCACAGAATAAAGTATACAAGAAATATAGATACAAAAATGTATGACAGAATGTTAAATGAAAGAAATGAAAAATAGGCCAATGGATAGGAGATTAGCTGATTAATGGAAAGAAAAATTTTGCCAAAATTAAAGATTTGAACAAAAGTGATTAAAAAAACACCTTGATTTGAGAGTCAACCTTAGAAGCAGCGAGAAAGAAGAATTTTATACTAAAGTGGGTAGCTTTAAAAGAAGTCTTTCTGACTCTACCTTGAGGTGTCACAGTTGATGTAGAAATAATTTCAGTTGTTGTTTCTACTGCGAAAAGAACAGATTCAAAACATAAATATCATCAGTCAGTCTAAACTGTTCAGAAAATCTTGAAACACGCAATGAGTACAGCATTGGTTTCGAGATATAGGTTTTTGTTTTTTAACATTGGTTGATAAGTCACCCTAAAAACAAGTAAGAATACCTATCCGCTGTATTACAATTTGACGTAGGATATAATGGACATACACTAAGGTGTACAGGAGATCCCCTATGTTTTTAACAGAGAATTGTATCACACACAACTCTAAATTAGGTTTATAGAGTATTATAAGAGATTTGTGGACTGTGTCTTCTATCGGGGAGGAGACAGATATTTTCTCTGCCATATTACAAGTACATTATAGCAGTGGCTCTAGCAATATTGCTGATGGGATATCTGCAACAGTTGTGGTACAGTCCATGCTTGCCAAACTCAAAATAAGGCCCATAGTTTTCATATTTTAATAATAAACACATGTTGGTAAAATGATAGGAGATGCACAAATAAAGAAATTGAGAGAAAAAGAGGAAATATTAAAAAGAAAGTAAGAAAATAATTCCTCAAGAAATATGATAAAGCCACAGTTTTTGAAAGTCACGCTTTGTGAGTGTTTGAAAAGTTTATGGTTAGCTAAAAAGATTACCTGTAGTTGTACTTTGCAAGTTTGTACTTTCTGATGTCACCATGATGGTTGATGTAGAAGGAGGTTCTGTTGTTGGTTCTTGTTGCAGTAGGAAAATAAAGGACAGTGTGGTAAAATAAATAAATCAATATCCCATCAATGATATCAACCATACCTAGAAATTAGCTAGAAGATGAATGGCTAAAGAGGCTATTTCCAATCAGAAAACTGTGATATAAAATACATTCACCAACTCTGTTATAAATGTATTTGTAGTTTGTGATGCAAACTATGTACTAATACAATGACATACAGAAAGGAGACAGAGATGATTATAGGAAGTAAGCAAACATTCCATGTATAGAATGTAGGAATTGATGAAAAAGTAAGTAAGGAGAAAGAAAGATAAAACAAAGTTTCACACATGACATGTGCTTGCTAGTCAAACTTTGTAACTGTAAGAAAGAAGGTTTGTAAATTAAACAGATAATCATTTACCTGCGGTTGAAATTGCGATGCTTGTGCTTTCAGACTCCATATTGGTAGATGCAGTAGAAGTGGGTTCTGTATGTGTTTCGTGTTACAAGAAAACAAAAGGAAATGATTAATGTTTTAAAAATGATAAAAATCGATATATTGAAGATGAATTTACTGTTAAAATTTACAATGGGTAACGGACTGTTCATCTAAATACTTTGTCGCATCACAGAATAAAGTATACAAGAAATACAGATACAAAAATATATGACAGAATGTTAAATGAAAGAAATGAAAAATAGGCCAATTGATAGGAGATTAGCTGATTAATGGAAAACATTTTTTACAAAATTAAAGATTCAAACAAAAGTGGTAAAAAAAAACACCTTGATTTGAGAGTCAACCTTAGAAGCAGTGAGAAAGAAGAATTGTATACTAAAGTGGGTAGCTTTAAAAGAAGTCTTTCTGACTCTACCTTGTGGTGTCACGGTTGATGTAGAAATAATTTCTGTTGTTGTTTCTACTGCGAAAAGAACAGATTCAAAACGTAAATATCATCAGTCAGTCTAAACTGTTCAGAAAATCTTGAAACACGCAATGAGTACGGCATTGATTTCGAGATATAGTTTTTTTTTTACATTGGTTGATAAGTCACCCTAAAATCAAGTAAGAATACCTATCCGCTGTATTACAATTTGCCGTAGGATATAATGGACATACACTAAGGTGGACAGGAGATCCCCTATGTTTTTAACAGAGAATTGTATCACACACAATTCTAAATTAGGTATATAGAGTAATATAAGAGATTTGTGGACTGTGTCTTCTATCCGGGAGGACACAGATATTTTCTCTGCCATATTACAAGTACATTATAGCTGTGGCTCTAGCAATATTGCTGATGGGACATCTGCAACACTTGTGGTACAGTCCATGCTTGCCAAACTCAAAATAAGGCCCATAGTTTTCATATTTTAATAATAAACACAAGTTGGTAAAAGGATAGGAGATGCACAAATGAAGAAATTGACTGAAAAAGAGGAAATATTAAAAAGAAAGTAAGAAAATAATTCCTCAAGAAATATGATAAAAAATATAAAAGTTTATGGTTAGCTAAACAGATTACCTGTAGTTGTACTTGGCAAGTTTGTACTTTCTGATGTAACCATGATGGTTGATGTAGAAGGAGGTTCTGTTGTTGGTTCTTGTTGCGGTAGGAAAATAAAGGACAGTGTGGTAAATTAAATAAATCAATATCCCATCAATGATATCAACCATACCTAGAAATTAGCTAAAAGATGAATGGCTGAAGAGGCTATTTCCAATCAGAAAACTGTGATATAAAATATATGCACCAACTCTGTTATAAATGTACATGTAGTTTGTGATGCAAACTATGTACTAATACAATGACATACAGAAAGGAGACAGAGATGATTACAGGAAGTAAGCAAACATTCCATGTATAGAATGTAGGAATTGATGAAAAAGTAAGTAAGTAGAAAGAAAGATAAAACAAAGTTTCACATATCACATGTGCTTGCTAGTCAAACTTTGTAACTGTAAGAAAGAAGGTTTGTAAATAAAAGAGATTATCATTTACCTGCGGTTGAAATTGTGATGCTTGTGCTTTCAGTCTCCATATTGGTAGATGCAGTAGAAGTGGGTTCTGTATGTGTTTCTTGTTACAAGAAAACAAAAAGAAATGATTAATGTTTTAAAAATGATAAAAATCGATATATTGAAGATGAATTTACTGTTAAAATTTACAATGGGTAACAGACTGTTCATCTAAATACTTTGTCGCATCAGAAAATAAAAATACAAGAAATATAGATACAAAAATTTATGACAGAATGTTAAATGAAAGAAATGAAAAATAGGCCAATGGCTAGGAGATTAGCTGATTAATGGAAACAAACATTTTGACAAAATTAAAAATTCGAACAAAAGTGGTAAAAAACCACCTTGATTTGAGAGTCAACCTTAGAAGCAGTGAGAAAGAACAATTGTATACTAAAGTGGGTATCTTTAAAAGAAGTCTTTCTGACTCTACCTTGTGGTGTCACGGTTGATGTAGAAATAATTTCTGTTGTTTTTTCTACTGCGAAAAGAACAGATTCAAAACGTAAATATCATCAGTCAGTCTAAACTGTTCAGAAAATCTTGAAACACGCAATGAGTACGGCATTGGTTTCGAGATACAGGTTTTTTTTTTACATTGGTTGATAAGTCACCCTAAAAACAAGTAAGAATACCTATCCGCTGTATTACAATTTGCCGTAGGATATAATGGACATACACTAAGGTGGACAGGAGATCCCCTATGTTTTTAACAGAGAATTGTATCACACAGCTCTAAATTAGGGTTATAGAGTATTATAAGAGATATGTGGACTGTGTCTTCTATCTGGGAGGAGGCAGATATTTTCTCTGCCATATTACAAGTAGATTATAGCTGTGGCTCTAGCAATATTGCTGATGGGACATCTGCAACACTTGTGGTAAAGTCCATGCTTGCCAAACTCAAAATAAGGCCTATATTTTTCATATTTTAATAATAAACACAAGTTGGTAAAATGATAGGAGATGCACAAATAAAGAAATTGACTGAAAAAGAGGAAATATTAAAAAGAAAGTAAGAAAATAATTCCTCAAGAAATATGATAAAGCAACAGTTTTTGAAAGTCACGCTTTGTGAGTGTTTGAAAAGTTTATGGTTAGCTAAACAGATTACCTGTAGTTGTACTTGGCAAGTTTGTACTTTCTGATGTCACCATGATGGTTGATGTAGAAGGAGGTTCTGTTGTTGGTTCTTGTTGCGGTAGGAAAATAAAGGACAGTGTGGTAAATTAAATAAATCAATATCCCATCAATGATATCAACCATACCTAGAAATTAGCTAAAAGATGAATGGTTGAAGAGGCTATTTCCAATCAGAAAACACTGATGTGAAATATATGCACCAACTCTGTTATAAATGTACATGTAGTTTGTGATGCAAACTATGTACAAATACAATAACATATAGAAAGGAGACAGAGATGATTACAGCGAGTAAGCAAACATTCCATGTATAGAATGTAGGAATTGATGAAAAAGTAAGTAAGGAGAAAGAAAGATAAAACAAAGTTTCACATATGACATGTGCTTGCTAGTCAAACTTTGTAACTGTAAGAAAGAAGGTTTGTAAATTAAACAGATAATCATTTACCTGCGGTTGAAATTGCGATGCTTGTGCTTTCAGATTCCATATTGGTAGATGCAGTAGAAGTGGGTTCTGTATGTGTTTCATGTTACAAGAAAACAAAAGGAAATAATTAATGTTTTGAAAATGATAAAAATCGATATATTGAAGATGAATTTACTGTTAAAATTTACAATGGGTAACGGACTGTTCATCTAAATACTTTGTCGCATCACAGAATAAAGTATACAAGAAATATAGATACAAAAATGTATGACAGAATGTTAAATGAAAGAAATGAAAAATAGGCCAATGGATAGGAGATTAGCTGATTAATGGAAAGAAAAATGTTGACAAAATTAAAAATTTGAACAAAAGTGGTAAAAACCACCTTGATTTGAGAGTCAACCTTAGAAGCAGTGAGAAAGAAGAATTGTATACTAAAGTGGGTAGCTTTAAAAGAAGTCTCTCTGACTCTACCTTGTGGTGTCACGGTTGATGTAGAAATAATTTCTGTTGTTGTTTCTACTGCGAAAAGAACAGATTCAAAACGTAAATATCATTAGTCAGTCTAAACTGTTCAGAAAATCTTGAATCACGCAATGAGTACGGCATTGGTTTCGAGATATAGTTTTTTTTTTTACATTGGTTGATAAGTCACCCTAAAAACAAGTATGAATACCTATCCGCTGTATTCAAATTTGCCGTAGGATATAATGGACATACACTAAGGTGGACAGGAGATCCCCTATGTTTTTAACAGAGAATTGTATCACACACAACTCTAAATTAGGTTTATAGAGTATTATAAGAGATTTGTGGACTGTGTGTTCTATCTGGGAGGAGACAGATATTTTCTCTGCCATATTAAAAGTACATAATAGCTGTGGCTCTAGCAATATTGCTGATGGGACATCTGCAACACTTGTGGTATAGTCCATGCTTGCCAAACTCAAAATAAGGCCCATAGTTTTCATATTTTATTAATAAACACATGTTGGTAAAATGATAGGAGATGCACAAATAAAGAAATTGACAGAAAAAGAGGAAATATTAAAAAGAATGTAAGAAAAAAATTCCTCAAGAAATATGATAAAGCAACAGTTTTTGAAAGTCACGCTTTGTGAGTGTTTGAAAAGTTTATGGTTAGCTAAACAGATTACCTGTAGTTGTACTTGGCAAGTTTGTACTTTCTGATGTCACCATGATGGATGATGTAGAAGGAGGTTCTGTTGTTGGTTCTTGTTGCGGTAGGTAAATAAAAGACAGTGTGGTAAATTAAATAAATTAATATCCCATCAATGATATCAACCATACCTAGAAATTAGCTAAAAGATGAATGGCTGAAAAGGCTATTTCCAATCAGAAAACTGTGATATAAAATATATGCACCAACTCTGTTATAAATGTACATGTAGTTTGTGATGCAAACTATGTACTAATACAATAACATATAGAAAGGAGACAGAGATGAATACAGCGAGTAAGCAAACATTAGCAAACATTCCACGTATAGAATGTAGGAATTGATGAAAAAGTAAGAAAGGAGAAAGAAAGATAAAACAAAGTTTCACATATGACATGTGCTTGCTAGTCAAACTTTGTAACTGTAAGAAAGAAGGTTTGTAAATTAAACAGATAATCAATTACCTGCAGTTGAAATTGCGATGCTTGTGCTTTCAGACTCCATATTGGTAGATGCAGTAGAAGTGGGCTCTGTATGTGTTTCGTGTTACAAGAAAACAAAAGGAAATGATTAATGTTTTAAAAATGATAAAAATCGATATATTGAAGATGAATTTACTGTTAAAATTTACAATGGGTAACGGACTGTTCATCTAAATACTTTGTTGCATCACAAAATAAAATATACAAGAAATATAGATACAAAAATGTATGACAGAATGTTAAATGAAAGAAATGAAGAATAGGCCAATGGATAGGAGATTAGCTGATTAATGGAAACAAACATTTTGACAAAATTAAAGATTCGAACAAAAGTGGTAAAAAAACACCTTGATTTGAGAGTCAACCTTAGAAGCAGTGAGAAAGAACAATTGTATACTAAAGTGGGTAGCTTTAAAAGAAGTCTTTCTGACTCTACCTTCTGGTGTCACGGTTGATGTAGAAATAATTTCTGATGTTGTTTCTACTGCGAAAAGAACAGATTCAAAACGTAAATATCATCAGTCAGTCTAAACTGTTCAGAAAATCTTGGAACATGCAATGAGTACGGCATTGGTTTCGAGATATAGGTTTTTGTTTTTTAACATTGGTTGATAAGTCACCCTAAAAACAAGTAAGAATACCTATCCGCTGTATTACAATTTGACGTAGGATATAATGGACATACTCTAAGGTGTACAGGAGATCCCCTATGTTTTTAACAGAGAATTGTATCACACACATCTCTAAATTTGGTTTATAGAGTATTATAAGAGATTTGTGGACTGTGTCTTCTATCAGGGAGGAGACAGATATTTTCTCTGCCATATTACAAGTACATTATAGCAGTGGCTCTAGCAATATTGCTGATGGGATATCTGCAACTGTTGTGGTACAGTCCATGCTTGCCAAACTCAAAATAAGGCCCATAGTTTTCATATTTTAATAATAAACACATGTTGGTAAAATGATAGGAGATGCACAAATAAAGAAATTGACAGAAAAAGAGGAAATATTAAAAAGAAAGTAAGAAAATAATTCCTCAAGAAATATGATAAAGCAACAGTTTTTTAAAGTCACGCTTTGTGAGTGTATCAAAAGTTTATGGTTAGCTAAACAAATTACCTGTAGTTGTACTTAGCAAGTTTGTACTTTCGGATGTCACCATGATGGTTGATGTAGAAGGAGGTTCTGTTGTTGGTTCTTGTTGCGGTAGGAAAATAAAGGACAGTGTGGTAAATTAAATAAATCAATATCCCATCAATGATATCAACCATACCTAGAAATTAGCTAAAATATGAATGGCTGAAAAGGCTATTTCCAATCAGAAAACTGTGATATAAAATATATGCACCACCTCTGTTATAAATGTACATGTAGCTTGTGATGCAAACTATGTGCTAATACAATGACATACAGAAAGGAGACAGAGATGATTACAGGAAGTAAGCAAACATTCCATGTATAGAATGTAGGAATTGCTGAAAAAGTAAGTAAGTAGAAAGAAAGATAAAACAAAGTTTCACTTATCACATGTGCTTGATAGTCAAACTTTGTAACTGTAAGAAAGAAGGTTTGTAAATAAAAGAGATTATCATTTACCTGCGGTTGAAATTGTGATGCCTGTGCTTACAGTCTCCATATTGGTAGATGCAGTAGAAGTGGGTTCTGTATGTGTTTCTTGTTACAAGAAAGCAAAAAGAAATGATTAATGTTTTAAAAATGATAAAAATCGATATATTGGAGATGAATTTACTGTTAAAATTTACAATGGGTAACAGACTGTTCATCTAAATACTTTGGGGTCGATTCCGATCTCGGCCGGTAGGGCACCGAATCGGATTCGGCTTTACCGGATCTGATTCGGAGCCCTCATTCCCGACCGATTCGTACGTGCGTCCGGGCGAGCGAGTACGATGCGAGCGCTCGGAAAATCGCCGACCGACTCGTTCGCGGGACCTAACCGCTCCGACCGACTCGCACGGAGACGACTCGCACCGCGCAATGGAGACGTTCCCCGGCCGGGTAAGTAAGATGCGCGCCTCGAGCAGTCCGACCGACTCGCGCAGTCCGGCTCCAAAGAGCAGTCAGAGCCGCACTTTGGGGGTCCGTGTCGGACCCCCCTGTACGCGTAGCCGCGCAAGTCACACACAGGGGGGACCCATGGGTCCCCCCTACCTGTGCATGTACGACGCAAGTCGGTTCGACGCGTACCTGCTGTAGGGGGCGCCCTTGTTTGCCTCGCACCCATTTAGTCAATGGGAGCCTGCGTACGCGTTGTACGACCGGCTCCCATTGACTTCAATGGGAGTCCGACCGAATCGAGTCCGATAGCATACGGACGCATCGTACTCGTTCGGTCGGGCTGCTAGGGTCCGATTCGGTCGGAGATCTCTCCGGGTCCGGCTCGTTCGGGGAGATTTCCGGCCTGAATCGGAATCGGCCCCTATGTCGCATCAGAAAATGAAATATACAAGAAATATAGATACAAAAATATATGACAGAATGTTAAATGAAAGAAATGAAGAATAGGCCAATGGATAAGAGATTAGCTGATTAATGGAAACAAAAATTTTGACAAAATTAAAGATTCAAACAAAAGTGGTAAAAAAACATCTTGATTTGAGAGTCAACCTTAGAAGCAGTGAGAAAGAAGAATTGTATACTAAAGTGGGTAGCTTTAAAATAAGTCTTTCTGACTCTACCTTGTGGTGTCACGTTTGATGTAGAAATAATTTCTGTTGTTGTTTCTACTGCGAAAAGAACAGATTCAAAACGTAAATATCATCAGTCAGTCTAAACTGTTCAGAAAATCTTGAAACACGCAATGAGTACTGCATTGGTTTCGAGATATATATATTTTTTTTACATTGGTTGATAAGTCACCCTAAAAACAAGTAAGAATACCTATCCGCTGTATTACAATTTGCCGTAGGATATAATGGACATACACTAAGGTGGACAGGAGATCCCCTATGTTTTTAACAGAGAATTGTATCACACACAATTCTAAATTAGGTATATAGAGTATTAAAAGAGATTTGTGGACTGTGTCTTCTATCCGGGAGGACACAGATATTTTCTCTGCCATATTACAAGTACATTATAGCTGTGGCTCTAGCAATATTGCTGATGGGAGATCTGCAACACTTGTGGTACAGTCCATGCTTGCCAAACTCAAAATAAGGCCCATAGTTTTCATATTTTCATAATAATAACATGTTGGTAAAATGATAGGAGATGCACAAATAAAGAAATTGACAGAAAAAGAGGAAATATTAAAAAGAAAGTAAGAAATGAATTCCTCAAGAAATATGATAAAGCAACAGTTTTTGAAAGTCACGCTTTGTGAGTGTTTGAAAAGTTTATGGTTAGCTAAACAGATTACCTGTAGTTGTACTTGGCAAGTTTGTACTTTCTGATGTCACCATGATGGTTGATGTAGAAGGAGATTCTGTTGTTGGTTCTTGTTCCGGTAGGAAAATAAAGGACAGTGTGGTAAATTAAATAAATCAATATCCCATCAATGATATCAACCATACCTAGAAATTAGCTAAAAAGATGAATGGCTGAAGAGGCTATTTCGAATCAGAAAAATGTGATATAAAATATATGCACCAACTCTGTTATAAATGTACATGTAGTTTATGATGCAAACTATGTACTAATACAATGACATACAGAAAGGATACAGAGATGATTACAGCGAGTAAGCAAACATTCCATGTATAGAATATAGGAATTGATGAAAAAGTAAGTAAGGAGAAAGAAAGATAAAACAAAGTTTCACATATGACATGTGCTTGCTAGTCAAACTTTGTAACTGTAAGAAAGAAGGTTTGTAAATTAAACAGATAATCATTTACCTGCGGTTGAAATTGCGATGTTTGTGCTTTCAGACTCCATATTGGTAGATGCAGTAGAAGTGGGTTCTGTATGTGTTTCGTGTTACAAGAAAACAAAAGGAAATAATTAATGTTTTAAAAATGATAAAAATCGATATATTGAAGATGAATTTACTGTTAAAATTTACAATGGGTAACGGACTGTTTATCTAAATACTTTGTCGCATCACCGAATAAAGTATACAAGAAATATAGATACAAAAATGTATGACAGAATGTTAAATGAAAGAAATGAAAAATCGGCCAATGGATAGGAGATTAGATGATTAATGGAAAACATTTTTTACAAAATTAAAGATTCGAACAAAAGTGATAAAAAAAACACCTTGATTTGAGAGTCAACCTTAGAGGCAGCGAGAAAGAAGAATTTTATACTAAAGTGGGTAGCTTTAAAAGAAGTCTTTCTGACTCTACCTTGAGGTGTCACAGTTGATGTAGAAATAATTTCAGTTGTTGTTTCTACTGCGAAAAGAACAGATTCAAAACATAAATATCATCAGTCAGTCTAAACTGTTCAGAAAATCTTGGAACACGCAATGAGTACGGCATTGGTTTCGAGATATAGGTTTTTGTTTTTTAACATTGGTTGATAAGTCACCCTAAAAACAAGTAAGAATACCTATCCGCTGTATTACAATTTGACGTAGGATATAATGGACATACACTAAGGTGTACAGGAGATCCCCTATGTTTTTAACAGAGAATTGTATCACACACAATTCTAAATTAGGTATATAGACTAATATAAGAGATTTGTGAACTGTGTCTTCTATCCGGGAGGAGACAGATATTTTCTCTGCCATATTACAAGTACATTATAGCTGTGGTTCTAGCAATATTGCTGATGGGACATCTGCACCACTTGTGGTACAGTCCATGCTTGCCAAACTCAAAATAAGGCCCATATTTTTCATATTTTAGTAATAAACACATGTTGGTAAAATGATAGGAGATGCACAAATAAAGAAATTGACAGAAAAAGAGGAAATATTAAAGAGAAAGTAAGAAAATAATTCCTCAAGAAATATGATAAAGCAACAGTTTTTGAAAGTCACGCTTTGTGAGTGTTTGAAAAGTTTATGGTTAGCTAAACATATTACCTGTAGTTGTACTTGGCAAGTTTGTACTTTCTGATGTCACCATGATGCTTGATGTAGAAGGAGGTTCTGTTGTTGGTTCTTGTTGCATGTAGGAAAATAAAGGACAGTGTGGTAAATTAAATAAATCAATATCCCATCAATGATATCAACCATACCTAGAAATTAGCTAAAAGATGAATGGCTGAAGAGGCTATTTCCAATCAGAAAACTGTGATATAAAATATATGCACCAACTCTGTTATAAATGTACATGTAGTTTGTGATGCAAACTATGTACTAATACAATGACATACAAAAAGGAGACAGAGATGATTACAGGAAGTAAGCAAACATTCCATGTATAGAATGTAGGAATTGATGAAAAAGTAAGTAGAAAGAAAGATAAAACAAAGTTTCACATATCACATGTGCTTGCTAGTCAAACTTTGTAACTGTAAGAAAGAAGGTTTGTAAATAAAAGAGATTATCATTTACCTGCGGTTGAAATTGTGATGCTTGTGCTTTCAGTCTCCATATTGGTAGATGCAGTAGAAGTGGGTTCTGTATGTGTTTCTTGTTACAAGAAAACAAAAAGAAATGATTAATGTTTTAAAAATGATAACAATCGATATATTGAAGAGGAATTTACTGTTAAAATTTACAATGGGTAACAGACTGTTCATCTAAATACTTTGTTGCATCACAAAATAAAATATACAAGAAATATAGATACAAACATTTATGACAGAATGTTAAATGAAAGAAATGAAGAATAGGTCAATGGATAGGAGATCAGCTGATTAATGGGAACTAAAATGTTGACAAAATTAAAGATTCAAACAAAAGTGGTAAAAAAAACACCTTGATTTGAGAGTCAACCTTAGAAGCAGTGAGAAAGAAGAATTGTATACTAAAGTGGGTAGCTTTAAAAGAAGTCTTTCTGACTCTACCTTGTGGTGTCACGGTTGATGTAGAAATAATTTCTGTTGTTGTTTCTACTGCGAAAAGAACAGATTCAAAACATCAATATCCTCAGTCAGTCTAAACTGTTCAGAAAATCTTGAAACACGCAATGAGTACGGCATTGGTTTCGAGATATAGTTTTTTTTTTTACATTGGTTGATAAGTCATCCTAAAAACAAGTAAGAATACCTATCTGCTGTATTACAATTTGCCGTAGGATATAATGGACATACACTAAGGTGGACAGGAGATCCCCTATGTTTTTAACAGAGAATTGAATCACACACAATTCTAAATTAGGTATATAGAGTAATATAAGAGATTTGTGGACTGTGTCTTCTATCCGGGAGGAGACAGATATTTTCTCTGCCATATTACAAGTACATTATAGCTGTGGTTCTAGCAATATTGCTGATGGGACATCTGCAACACTTGTGGTACAGTCCATGCTTGCCAAACTCAAAATAAGGCCCATATTTTTCATATTTTAGTAATAAACACATGTTGGTAAAATGATAGGAGATGCACAAATAAAGAAATTGACAGAAAAAGAGGAAATATTAAAGAGAAAGTAAGAAAATAATTCCTCAAGAAATATGATAAAGCAACAGTTTTTGAAAGTCTCGCTTTGTGAGTGTTTGAAAAGTTTATGGTTAGCTAAACATATTACCTGTAGTTGTACTTGGCAAGTTTGTACTTTCTGATGTCACCATGATGCTTGATGTAGAAGGAGATTCTGTTGTTGGTTCTTGTTGCAGTAGGAATATAAAGGACAGTGTGGTAAATTAAATAAATCAATATCCCATCAATGATATCAACCATACCTAGAAATTAGCTAAAAGATGAATGGCTGAAGAGGCTATTTCCAATCAGAAAACTTTGATGTGAAATATATGCAGCTACTCTGTTATAAATGTACATGTAGTTTGTGATGCAAACTATGTACTAATACAATAACATATAGAAAGGAGACAGAGATGATTACAGCGAGTAAGCAAACATTCCATGTATAGAATGTAGGAATTGATGAAAAAGTAAGTAAGGAGAAAGAAAGATAAAACAAAGTTTCACATATGACATGTGCTTGCTAGTCAAACTTTGTAACTGTAAGAAAAAAGGTTTGTAAATTAAACAGATAATCATTTACCTGTGGTTGAAATGGCGATGCTTGTGCTTTCAGATTCCATATTGGTAGATGCAGTAGAAGTGGGTTCTGTATGTGTTTCATGTTACAAGAAAACAAAAGGAAATAATTAATGTTTTAAAAATGATAAAAATCGATATATTGAAGATGAATTTACTGTTAAAATTTACAATGGGTAACGGACTGTTCATCTAAATACTTTGGGGCCGATTCCGATCCCGGCCGGTAGGGCTCCGAATCGGATTCGGCATTACCGGATCCGATTCGGAGCCCTGTTTCCCGACCGAATCGTACGCGGGTCCGGCTGAGCGAGTACGATGCAAGCGCCCGCGAAATCGCCGACCGACTCGAACGCGGCTACAACACGCTCCGACCGACTCGCACGGACACAACTCGCACCGCGCAATGGAGACGTTCCCCGGCCGGGTAAGTACGATGCGCACCGCGAGCAGTCCGACCGACTCGCGCCGTCCGGCTCGAAAGAGCTGTCGGAGCCGGACTTTGGGGTCCGCGTCGGACCCCCCTGTACGCGTAGCCGCACGAGTCGCACACAGGGGGGACCCATGGGTCCCCCCTACCTGTGCTTGTACGGCACGATGCGCTTCGACGCGTACCCGCTGTAGGGGGCGCCCTTGTTCGCCTCGCACCCATTGAGTCAATGGGAGCCCGCGTACGTGTTGTACGACCGGCTCCCATTGACTTCAATGGGAGTCCGACCGAATCGAGTCCGGGTGCATGCGTGCGCATCGTACTCGTTCGGTCGGACTGCCAGAGTCCGATTCGGTCGGAATTCTCTCCGGGTCCGGCTCGGTCGGAGAGATTTCCAGCCCGAATCGGAATCGGCCCCTTTGTCGCATCACAAAATAAAGTATACAAGAAATATAGATACAAAAATGTATGACAGAATGTTAAATGAAAGAAATGAAAAATAGGCCAATGGATAGGAGATTAGCTGATTAATGGAAAGAAAAATGTTGACAAAATTAAAAATTTGAACAAAAGTGGTAAAAAAAACACCTTGATTTGAGAGTCAACCTTAGAAGCAGTGAGAGAGAAGAATTGTATACTAAAGTGGGTAGCTTTAAAAGAAGTCTCTCTGACTCTACCTTGTGGTGTCACGGTTGATGTAGAAATAATTTCTGTTGTTGTTTCTACTGCGAAAAGAACAGATTCAAAACGTAAATATCAGCAGTCAGTCTAAACTGTTCAGAAAATCTTGAAACACTCAATGATTTCGGCATTGGTTTCGAGATATAGTTTTTTTTTTTACATTGGTTGATAAGTCACCCTAAAAACAAGTAAGAATGCCTATCCGCTGTATTACAATTTGCCATAGGATATAATGGACATACACCAAGGTGGACAGGAGATCCCCTATGTTTTTAACAGAGAATTGTATCACACACAATTCTAAATTAGGTATATAGAGTAATATAAGAGATTTGTGGACTGTGTCTTCTTTCCGGGAGGAGACAGATATTTTCTCTGCCATATTACAAGTACATTATAGCTGTGGCTCTAGCAATATTGCTGACATGACATCTGCAACACTTGTGGTACAGTCCATGCTTGCCAAACTCAAAATAAGGCCCATATTTTTCATATTTTAATAATAAACACATGTTGGTAAAATGATAGGAGATGCACAAATAAAGAAATTGACAGAAAAAGAGGAAATATTAAAGAGAAAGTAAGAAAATAATTCCTCAAGAAATATGATAAAGCAACAGTTTTTGAAAGTCACGCTTTGTGAGTGTTTGAAAAGTTTATGGTTAGCTAAACAGATTACCTGTAGTTGTACTTGACAAGTTTGTACTTTCTGATGTCACCATGATGGTTGATGTAGAAGGAGATTCTGTTGTTGGTTCTTGTTGCAGTAGGAAAATAAAGGACAGTGTGGTAAATTAAATAAATCAATATCCCATCAATGATATCAACCATACCTAGAAATTAGCTAAAAGATTAATGGCTGAAGAGGCTATTTCCAATCAGAAAACTTTGATGTGAAATATATGCACCTACTCTGTTATAAATGTACATGTAGTTTGTGATGCAAACTATGTTCTAATACAATAACATATAGAAAGGAGACAGAGATGATTACAGCGAGTAAGCAAACATTCCATGTATAGAATGTAGGAATTGATGAAAAAGTAAGTAAGGAGAAAGAAAGATAAAACAAAGTTTCACATATGACGTGCTTGCTAATCAAACTTTGTAACTGTAAGAAAGAAGGTTTGTAAATTAAACAGATAATCATTTATCTGCGGTTGAAATTGCGATGCTTGTGCTTTCAGATTCCATATTGGTAGATGCAGTAGAAGTGGGTTCTGTATGTGTTTCGTGTTACAAGAAAACAAAAGGAAATAATTAATGTTTTAAAAATGATAAAAATCAATATATTGAAGATGAATTTACTGTTAAAATTTACAATGGGTAACGGATGTTCATCTATATACTTTGTCGCATCACAAAGTAAAATATACAAGAAATATAGATACAAAAATTTATGACAGAATGTTAAATGAAAGAAATGAAGAATAGTCCAATGGATAGGAGATTAGCTGATTAATGGAAAACATTTTTTACAAAATTAAAGATTCGAACAAAAGTGGTAAAAAAAACCACCTTGACTTCAGAGTCAACCTTAGAAGCAGTGAGAAAGAAGAATTGTATACTAAAGTGGGTAGCTTTAAAAGAAGTCTTTCTGACTCTACCTTGTGGTGTCACGGTTGATGTAGAAATAATTTCTGTTGTTTTTTCTAGTGCGAAAAGAACAGATTCAAAACGTAAATATCATCAGTCAGTCTAAACTGTTCAGAAAATCTTGAAACACGCAATGAGTACGGCATTGGTTTCGAGATACAGGTTTTTTTTTTACATTGGTTGATAAGTCACCCTAAAAACAAGTAAGAATCCCTATCCGCTGTATTACAATTTGCCGTAGGATATAATAGACATACACTAAGGTGGACAGGAGATCACCTATGTTTTTAACAGAGAATTGTATCACACAGCTCTAAATTAGGGTTATAGAGTATTGTAAGAGATATGTGGACTGTGTCTTCTATCTGGGAGGAGGCAGATATTTTCTCTGCCATATTACAAGTACATTATAGCTGTGGCTCTAGCAATATTGCTGATGGGACATCTGCAACACTTGTGGTACAGTCCATGCTTGCCAAACTCAAAATAAGGCCTATATTTTTCATATTTTAATAATAAACACAAGTTGGTAAAATGATAGGAGATGCACAAATAAAGAAATTGACTGAAAAAGAGGAAATATTAAAAAGAAAGTAAGAAAATAATTCCTCAAGAAATATGATAAAGCAACAGTTGTTGAAAGTCACGCTTTTTGAGTGTTTGAAAAGTTTATGGTTAGCTAAACAGATTACCTGTAGTTGTACTTGGCAAGTTTGTACTTTCTGATGTCACCATGATGGTTGATGTAGAAGGAGGTTCTGTTGTTGGTTCTTGTTGCCGTAGGAAAATAAAGGACAGTGTGGTAAATTAAATAAATCAATATACAATCAATGATATCAACCATACCTAGAAATTAGCTAAAAGATGAATGGTTGAAGAGGCTATTTCCAATCAGAAAACTTTGATGTGAAATATATGCACCAACTCTGTTATAAATGTACATGTAGCTTGTGATGCAAACCATGTACTAATACAATAACATATAGAAAGGAGACAGAGATGATTACAGCGAGTAAGCAAACATTCCATGTATAGAATATAGGAATTGATGAAAAGTAAGTAAGGAGAAAGAAAGATAAAACAAAGTTTCACATATGACATGTGCTTGCTAGTTAAACTTTGTAACTGTAAGAAAGAAGGTTTGTAAATTAAACAGATAATCATTTACCTGCAGTTGAAATTGCGCTGCTTGTGCTTTCAGATTCCATATTGGTAGATGCAGTAGAAGTGGGTTCTGTATGTGTTTCGTGTTACAAGAAAACAAAAGGAAATGATTAATGTTTTGAAAATGATAAAAATCGATATATTGAAGGTGAATTTACTGTTAAAATATACAATGGGTAACGGACTATTCATCTAAATACTTTGTCGCATGCACAAAATAAAATATACAAGAAATATAGATACAAAAATGTATGACAGAATGTTAAATGAAAGAAATGAAGAATAGGCCAATGGCTAGGAGATTAGCTGATTAATGAAAACAAAAATTTTGACAAAATTAAAGATTCGAACAAAAGTGGTAAAAAAACCCACCTTGATTTGAGAGTCATCCTTAGAAGCAGTGAGAAAGAAGAATTGTATACTAAAGTGGGTATCTTAAAAAGAAGTCTTTCTGACTCTACCTTGTGGTGTCACGGTTGATGTAGAAATAATTTCTGTTGTTGTTTCTACTGCGAAAAGAACAGATTCAAAACGTAAATATCATCAGTCAGTCTAAACTGTTCAGAAAATCTTGAAACACGCAATGAGTACGGCATTGGTTTCGAGATGTAGGATTTTTTTTTACATTGGTTGATAAGTCACCCTAAAAACAAGTAAGAATACCTATCCGCTGTATTACAATTTGCCGTAGGATATAATGGACATACACTAAGGTGGACAGGAGATCCCCTATGTTTTTAACAGAGAATTGTATCACACACAATTCTAAATTAGGCATATAGACTAATATAAGAGATTTGTGGACTGTGTTTTCTATCCGGGAGGAGACAGATATTTTCTCTGCCATATTACAAGTACATTATAGCTGTGGCTCTAGCAATATTGCTGATGGGACATCTGCAACACTTGTGGTACAGTCCATGCTTGCCAGACTCAAAATAAGGCCCATATTTTTCATATTTTAATAATAAACACATGTTGGTAAAATGATAGGAGATGCACAAATAAAGAAATTGACAGAAAACGAGGAAATATTAAAGAGAAAGTAAGAAAATAATTCCTTAAGAAATATGATAAAGCAACAGTTTTTGAAAGTCACGCTTTGTGAGTGTTTGAAAAGTTTATGGTTAGCTAAACAGATTACCTGTAGTTGTACTTGGCAAGTTTGTACTTTCTGATGTCACCATGATGGTTGATGTAGAAGGAGATTCTGTTGTTGGTTCTTGTTGCAGTAGGAAAATAAAGGACAGTGTGGTAAATTAAATAAATCAATATCCCATCAATGATATCAACCATACCTAGAAATTAGCTAAAAGATGAATGGCTGAAGAGGCTATTTCCAATCAGAAAACTTTGATGTGAAATATATGCACCTACTCTGTTATAAATGTACATGTAGTTTGTGATGCAAACTATGTACTAATACAATAACATATAGAAAGGAGACAGAGATGATTACAGCGAGTAAGCAAACATTCCATGTATAGAATGTAGGAATTGATGAAAAAGTAAGTAAGGAGAAAGAAAGATAAAACAAAGTTTCACATATGACATGTGCTTGCTAGTAAAACTTTGTAACTGTAAGAAAGAAGGTTTGTAAATTAAACAGATAATCATTTACCTGCGGTTGAAATTGCGATGCTTGTGCTTTCAGATTCCATATTGGTAGATGCAGTAGAAGTGGGTTCTGTATGTGTTTCGTGTTACAAGAAAACAAAAGGAAATAATTAATGTTTTAAAAATGATAAAAATCGATATATTGAAGATGAATTTACTGTTAAAATTTACAATGGGTAACGGACTGTTCATCTAAATACTTTGTCGCATCACAAAATAAAGTATACAAGAAATATAGATACAAAAATGTATGACAGAATGTTAAATGAATTAAATGAAAAATAGGCCAATGGATAGGAGATTAGCTGATTAATGGAAAGAAAAATTTTGCCAAAATTAAAGATTTGAACAAAAGTGGTAAAAAAAACCACCTTGATTTGAGAGTCAACCTTAGAAGCAGTGAGAAAGAAGAATTGTATACTAAAGTGTGTATCTTTAAAAGAAGTCTTTCTGACTCTACCTTGTGGTGTCACGGTTGATGTAGAAATAATTTCTGTTGTTGTTTCTACTGCGAAAAGAACAGATTCAAAACGTAAATATCAGCAGTCAGTCTAAACTGTTCAGAAAATCTTGAAACACTCAATGAGTACGGTATTGGTTTCGAGATATAGGTTTTTTTTTTACATTGGTTGATAAGTCACCCTAAAAACAAGTAAGAATACCTATCCGCTGTATTACAATTTGCCGTAGGATATAATTGACATACACCAAGGTGGACAGGAGATCCCTCATGTTTTTAACAGAGAATTGTATCACACACAATTCTAAATTAGGTATATAGAGTAATATAAGAGATTTGTGGACTGTGTCTTCTATCCGGGTGGAGACAGATATTTTCTCTGCCATATTACAAGTACATTATAGCTGTGGCTCTAGCAATATTTCTGATGTGACATCTGCAACACTTGTGGTACAGTCCATGCTTGCCAGACTCAAAATAAGGCCCATATTTTTCATATTTTAATAATAAACACATGTAGGTAAAATGATAGGAGATGCACAAATAAAGAAATTGACAGAAAACGAGGAAATATTAAAGAGAAAGTAAGAAAATAATTCCTTAAGAAATATGATAAAGCAACAGTTTTTGAAAGTCACGCTTTGTGAGTGTTTGAAAAGTTTATGGTTAGCTAAACAGATTACCTGTAGTTGTACTTGGCAAGTTTGTACTTTCTGATGTCACCATGATGGTTGATGTAGAAGGAGATTCTGTTGTTGGTTCTTGTTGCAGTAGGAAAATAAAGGACAGTGTGGTAAATTAAATAAATCAATATCCCATCAATGATATCAACCATACCTAGAAATTAGCTAAAAGATGAATGGCTGAAGAGGCTATTTCCAATCAGAAAACTTTGATGTGAAATATATGCACCAACTCTGTTATAAATGTACATGTAGTTTGTGATGCAAACTATGTACTAATACAATAACATATAGAAAGGAGACAGAGATGATTACAGCGAGTAAGCAAACATTCCATGTATAGAATGTAGGAATTGATGAAAAAGTAAGTAAGGAGAAAGAAAGATAAAACAAAGTTTCACATATGACATGTGCTTGCTAGTAAAACTTTGTAACTGTAAGAAAGAAGGTTTGTAAATTAAACAGATAATCATTTACCTGCGGTTGAAATTGCGATGCTTGTGCTTTCAGATTCCATATTGGTAGATGCAGTAGAAGTGGGTTCTGTATGTGTTTCGTGTTACAAGAAAACAAAAGGAAATAATTAATGTTTTAAAAATGATAAAAATCGATATATTGAAGATGAATTTACTGTTAAAATTTACAATGGGTAACGGACTGTTCATCTAAATACTTTGTCGCATCACAAAATAAAGTATACAAGAAATATAGATACAAAAATGTATGACAGAATGTTAAATGATAGAAATGAAAAACAGGCCAATGGATAGGAGATTAGCTGATTAATGGAAAGAAAAATGTTGACTAAATTAAAGATTTGAACAAAAGTGGTAAAAAAAACCACCTTGATATGAGAGTCAACCTTAGAAGCAGTGAGAAAGAAGAATTGTATACTAAAGTGGGTAGCTTTAAAAGAAGTCTTTCTCACTCTACCTTGTGGTGTCACGGTTGATGTAGAAATAATTTCTGTTGTTTCTACTGCGAAAAGAACAGATTCAAAACGTAAATATCAGCAGTCAGTCTAAACAGTTCAGAAAATCTTGAAACACTCAATGAGTACGGCATTGGTTTCGAGATATAGGTTTTTTTTTACATTGGTTGATAAGTCACCCTAAAAACAAGTAAGAATACCTATCCGCTGTATTACAATTTGCCGTAGGATATAATGGACATACACCAAGGTGGACAGGAGATCCCCTATGTTTTTAACAGAGAATTGTATCACACACAATTCTAAATTAGGTATATAGAGTAATATAAGAGATTTGTGGACTGTGTCTTCTATCCGGGAGGAGACAGATATTTTCTCTGCCATATTACAAGTACATTATAGCTGTGGCTCTAGCAATATTGCTGATGTGACATCTGCAACACTTGTGGTACAGTCCATGCTTGCCAAACTCAAAATAAGGCCCATATTTTTCATATTTTAATAATAAACACATGTTGGTAAAATGATAGGAGATGCACAAATAAAGAAATTGACAGAAAAAGAGGAAATATTAAAGAGAAAGTAAGAAAATAATTCCTCAAGAAATATGATAAAGCAACAGTTTTTGAAAGTCACGCTTTGTGAGTGTTTGAAAAGTTTATGGTTAGCTAAACAGATTACCTGTAGTTGTACTTGGCAAGTTTGTACTTTCTGATGTCACCATGATGGTTGATGTAGAAGGAGATTCTGTTGTTGGTTCTTGTTGCAGTAGGAAAATAAAGGACAGTGTGGTAAATTAAATAAATCAATATCCCATCAATGATATCAACCATACCTAGAAATTAGCTAAAAGATGAATGGCTGAAGAGGCTATTTCCAATCAGAAAACTTTGATGTGAAATATATGCACCTACTCTGTTATAAATGTACATGTAGTTTGTGATGCAAACTATGTACTAATACAATAACATATAGAAAGGAGACAGAGATGATTACAGCGAGTAAGCAAACATTCCATGTATAGAATGTAGGAATTGATGAAAAAGTAAGTAAGGAGAAAGAAAGATAAAACAAAGTTTCACATATGACATGTGCTTGCTAGTAAAACTTTGTAACTGTAAGAAAGAAGGTTTGTAAATTAAACAGATAATCATTTACCTGCGGTTGAAATTGCGATGCTTGTGCTTTCAGATTCCATATTGGTAGATGCAGTAGAAGTGGGTTCTGTATGTGTTTCGTGTTACAAGAAAACAAAAGGAAATAATTAATGTTTTAAAAATGATAAAAATCGATATATTGAAGATGAATTTACTGTTAAAATTTACAATGGGTAACGGACTGTTCATCTAAATACTTTGTTGCATCACAAAATAAAATATACAAGAAATATAGATACAAAAATGTATGACAGAATGTTAAATGAAAGAAATGAAGAATAGGCCAATGGATAGGAGATCAGCTGATTAATGGAAACTAAAATTTTGACAAAATTAAAGATTCAAACAAAAGTGGTAAAAAAAACACCTTGATTTGAGAGTCAACCTTAGAAGCAGTGAGAAAGAAGAATTGTATACTAAAGTGGGTAGCTTTAAAAGAAGTCTTTCTGACTCTACCTTGTGGTGTCACGGTTGATGTAGAAATAATTTCTGTTGTTGTTTCTACTGCGAAAAGAACAGATTCAAAACGTAAATATCAGCAGTCAGTCTAAACTGTTCAGAAAATCTTGAAACACTCAATGAGTACGGCATTGGTTTCGAGATATAGTTTTTTTTTTTACATTGGTTGATAAGTCACCCTAAAAACAAGTAAGAATACCTATCCGCTGTATTACAATTTGCCGTAGGATATAATGGACATACACTAAGGTGGACAGGAGATCCCCTATGTTTTTAACAGAGAATTGTATCACACACAATTCTAAATTAGGTATATAGAGTATTATAAGAGATTTGTGGACTGTGTCTTCTATCCGGGAGGAGACAGATATTTTCTCTGCCATATTACAAGTACATTATAGCTGTGGCTCTAGCAATATTGCTGATGTGACATCTGCAACACTTGTGGTACAGTCCATGCTTGCCAAACTCAAAATAAGGCCCATATTTTTCATATTTTAATAATAAACACATGTTGGTAAAATGATAGGAGATGCACAAATAAAGAAATTGACAGAAAAAGAGGAAATATTAAAGAGAAAGTAAGAAAATAATTCCTCAAGAAATATGATAAAGCAACAGTTTTTGAAAGTCACGCTTTGTGAGTGTTTGAAAAGTTTATGGTTAGCTAAACAGATTACCTGTAGTTGTACTTGGCAAGTTTGTACTTTCTGATGTCACCATGATGGTTGATGTAGAAGGAGATTCTGTTGTTGGTTCTTGTTGCAGTAGGAAAATAAAGGACAGTGTGGTAAATTAAATAAATCAATATCCCATCAATGATATCAACCATACCTAGAAATTAGCTAAAAGATGAATGGCTGAAGAGGCTATTTCCAATCAGAAAACTTTGATGTGAAATATATGCACCAACTCTGTTATAAATGTACATGTAGTTTGTGATGCAAACTATGTACTAATACAATAACATATAGAAAGGAGACAGAGATGATTACAGCGAGTAAGCAAACATTCCATGTATAGAATGTAGGAATTGAAGAAAAAGTAAGTAAGGAGAAAGAAAGATAAAACAAAGTTTTACATATGACATGTGCTTGCTAGTTAAACTTTGTAACTGTAAGAAAGAAGGTTTGTAAATTAAACAGATAATCATTTACCTGCGGTTGAAATTGTGATGCTTGTGCTTTCAGACTCCATATTGGTAGATGCAGTAGAAGTGGGTTCTGTATGTGTTTCGTGTTACAAGAAAACAAAAAGAAATGATTAATGTATTAAAAATGATAAAAATCGATATATTGAAGATGAATTTACTGTTAAAATTTACAATGGGTAACGGACTGTTCATCTAAATACTTTGTTGCATCACAAAATAAAATATACAAGAAATATAGATACAAAAATGTATGACAGAATGTTAAATGAAAGAAATGAAGAATAGGCCAATGGATAGGAGATTAGCTGATTAATGGAAAGAAAAATTTTGACAAAATTAAAGATTTGAACAAAAGTGGTAAAAAAAACCACCTTGATATGAGAGTCAACCTTAGAAGCAGTGAGAAAGAAGAATTGTATACTAAAGTGGGTAGCTTTAAAAGAAGTCTTTCTCACTCTACCTTGTGGTGTCACGGTTGATGTAGAAATAATTTCTGTTGTTGTTTCTACTGCGAAAAGAACAGATTCAAAACGTAAATATCAGCAGTCAGTCTAAACTGTTCAGAAAATCTTGAAACACTCAATGAGTACGGCATTGGTTTCGAGATATAGGTTTTTTTTTACATTGGTTGATAAGTCACCCTAAAAACAAGTAAGAATACCTATCCGCTGTATTACAATTTGCCGTAGGATATAATGGACATACACCAAGGTGGACAGGAGATCCCCTATGTTTTTAACAGAGAATTGTATCACACACAATTCTAAATTAGGTATATAGAGTAATATAAGAGATTTGTGGACTGTGTCTTCTATCCGGGAGGAGACAGATATTTTCTCTGCCATATTACAAGTACATTATAGCTGTGGCTCTAGCAATATTGCTGATGTGACATCTGCAACACTTGTGGTACAGTCCATGCTTGCCAAACTCAAAATAAGGCCCATATTTTTCATATTTTAATAATAAACACATGTTGGTAAAATGATAGGAGATGCACAAATAAAGAAATTGACAGAAAAAGAGGAAATATTAAAGAGAAAGTAAGAAAATAATTCCTCAAGAAATATGATAAAGCAACAGTTTTTGAAAGTCACGCTTTGTGAGTGTTTGAAAAGTTTATGGTTAGCTAAACAGATTACCTGTAGTTGTACTTGGCAAGTTTGTACTTTCTGATGTCACCATGATGGTTGATGTAGAAGGAGATTCTGTTGTTGGTTCTTGTTGCAGTAGGAAAATAAAGGACAGTGTGGTAAATTAAATAAATCAATATCCCATCAATGATATCAACCATACCTAGAAATTAGCTAAAAGATTAATGGCTGAAGAGGCTATTTCCAATCAGAAAACTTTGATGTGAAATATATGCACCAACTCTGTTATAAATGTACATGTAGCTTGTGATGCAAACTATGTACTAATACAATAACATATAGAAAGGAGACAGAGATGATTACAGCGAGTAAGCAAACATTCCATGTATAGAATATAGGAATTGATGAAAAAGTAAGTAAGGAGAAAGAAAGATAAAACAAAGTTTCACATATGACATGTGCTTGCTAGTCAAACTTTGTAACTGTAAGAAAGAAGGTTTGTAAATTAAACAGATAATCATTTACCTGCGGTTGAAATTGCGATGCTTGTGCTTTCAGATTCCATATTGGTAGATGCAGTAGAAGTGGGTTCTGTATGTGTTTCGTGTTACAAGAAAACAAAAGGAAATAATTAATGTTTTAAAAATGATAAAAATCGATATATTGAAGATGAATTTACTGTTAAAATTTACAATGGGTAACGGACTGTTCATCTAAATACTTTGTCGCATCACAAAATAAAGTATACAAGAAATATAGATACAAAAATGTATGACAGAATGTTAAATGATAGAAATGAAAAACAGGCCAATGGATAGGAGATTAGCTGATTAATGGAAAGAAAAATTTTGACAAAATTAAAGATTTGAACAAAAGTGGTAAAAAAAACCACCTTGATATGAGAGTCAACCTTAGAAGCAGTGAGAAAGAAGAATTGTATACTAAAGTGGGTAGCTTTAAAAGAAGTCTTTCTCACTCTACCTTGTGGTGTCACGGTTGATGTAGAAATAATTTCTGTTGTTGTTTCTACTGCGAAAAGAACAGATTCAAAACGTAAATATCAGCAGTCAGTCTAAACAGTTCAGAAAATCTTGAAACACTCAATGAGTACGGCATTGGTTTCGAGATATAGGTTTTTTTTTACATTGGTTGATAAGTCACCCTAAAAACAAGTAAGAATACCTATCCGCTGTATTACAATTTGCCGTAGGATATAATGGACATACACCAAGGTGGACAGGAGATCCCCTATGTTTTTAACAGAGAATTGTATCACACACAATTCTAAATTAGGTATATAGAGTAATATAAGAGATTTGTGGACTGTGTCTTCTATCCGGGAGGAGACAGATATTTTCTCTGCCATATTACAAGTACATTATAGCTGTGGCTCTAGCAATATTGCTGATGTGACATCTGCAACACTTGTGGTACAGTCCATGCTTGCCAAACTCAAAATAAGGCCCATATTTTTCATATTTTAATAATAAACACATGTTGGTAAAATGATAGGAGATGCACAAATAAAGAAATTGACAGAAAAAGAGGAAATATTAAAGAGAAAGTAAGAAAATAATTCCTCAAGAAATATGATAAAGCAACAGTTTTTGAAAGTCACGCTTTGTGAGTGTTTGAAAAGTTTATGGTTAGCTAAACAGATTACCTGTAGTTGTACTTGGCAAGTTTGTACTTTCTGATGTCACCATGATGGTTGATGTAGAAGGAGATTCTGTTGTTGGTTCTTGTTGCAGTAGGAAAATAAAGGACAGTGTGGTAAATTAAATAAATCAATATCCCATCAATGATATCAACCATACCTAGAAATTAGCTAAAAGATTAATGGCTGAAGAGGCTATTTCCAATCAGAAAACTTTGATGTGAAATATATGCACCAACTCTGTTATAAATGTACATGTAGTTTGTGATGCAAACTATGTACTAATACAATAACATATAGAAAGGAGACAGAGATGATTACAGCGAGTAAGCAAACATTCCATGTATAGAATGTAGGAATTGATGAAAAAGTAAGTAAGGAGAAAGAAAGATAAAACAAAGTTTCACATATGACATGTGCTTGCTAGTAAAACTTTGTAACTGTAAGAAAGAAGGTTTGTAAATTAAACAGATAATCATTTACCTGCGGTTGAAATTGCGATGCTTGTGCTTTCAGATTCCATATTGGTAGATGCAGTAGAAGTGGGTTCTGTATGTGTTTCGTGTTACAAGAAAACAAAAGGAAATAATTAATGTTTTAAAAATGATAAAAATCGATATATTGAAGATGAATTTACTGTTAAAATTTACAATGGGTAACGGACTGTTCATCTAAATACTTTGTCGCATCACAAAATAAAGTATACAAGAAATATAGATACAAAAATGTATGACAGAATGTTAAATGAAAGAAATGAAAAACAGGCCAATGGATAGGAGATTAGCTGATTAATGGAAAGAAAAATTTTGACAAAATTAAAGATTTGAACAAAAGTGGTAAAAAAAACCACCTTGATATGAGAGTCAACCTTAGAAGCAGTGAGAAAGAAGAATTGTATACTAAAGTGGGTAGCTTTAAAAGAAGTCTTTCTCACTCTACCTTGTGGTGTCACGGTTGATGTAGAAATAATTTCTGTTGTTGTTTCTACTGCGAAAAGAACAGATTCAAAACGTAAATATCAGCAGTCAGTCTAAACAGTTCAGAAAATCTTGAAACACTCAATGAGTACGGCATTGGTTTCGAGATATAGGTTTTTTTTTTACATTGGTTGATAAGTCACCCTAAAAACAAGTAAGAATACCTATCCGCTGTATTACAATTTGCCGTAGGATATAATGGACATACACCAAGGTGGACAGGAGATCCCCTATGTTTTTAACAGAGAATTGTATCACACACAATTCTAAATTAGGTATATAGAGTAATATAAGAGATTTGTGGACTGTGTCTTCTATCCGGGAGGAGACAGATATTTTCTCTGCCATATTACAAGTACATTATAGCTGTGGCTCTAGCAATATTGCTGATGTGACATCTGCAACACTTGTGGTACAGTCCATGCTTGCCAAACTCAAAATAAGGCCCATATTTTTCATATTTTAATAATAAACACATGTTGGTAAAATGATAGGAGATGCACAAATAAAGAAATTGACAGAAAAAGAGGAAATATTAAAGAGAAAGTAAGAAAATAATTCCTCAAGAAATATGATAAAGCAACAGTTTTTGAAAGTCACGCTTTGTGAGTGTTTGAAAAGTTTATGGTTAGCTAAACAGATTACCTGTAGTTGTACTTGGCAAGTTTGTACTTTCTGATGTCACCATGATGGTTGATGTAGAAGGAGATTCTGTTGTTGGTTCTTGTTGCAGTAGGAAAATAAAGGACAGTGTGGTAAATTAAATAAATCAATATCCCATCAATGATATCAACCATACCTAGAAATTAGCTAAAAGATGAATGGCTGAAGAGGCTATTTCCAATCAGAAAACTTTGATGTGAAATATATGCACCTACTCTGTTATAAATGTACATGTAGTTTGTGATGCAAACTATGTACTAATACAATAACATATAGAAAGGAGACAGAGATGATTACAGCGAGTAAGCAAACATTCCATGTATAGAATGTAGGAATTGATGAAAAAGTAAGTAAGGAGAAAGAAAGATAAAACAAAGTTTCACATATGACATGTGCTTGCTAGTAAAACTTTGTAACTGTAAGAAAGAAGGTTTGTAAATTAAACAGATAATCATTTACCTGCGGTTGAAATTGCGATGCTTGTGCTTTCAGATTCCATATTGGTAGATGCAGTAGAAGTGGGTTCTGTATGTGTTTCGTGTTACAAGAAAACAAAAGGAAATAATTAATGTTTTAAAAATGATAAAAATCGATATATTGAAGATGAATTTACTGTTAAAATTTACAATGGGTAACGGACTGTTCATCTAAATACTTTGTCGCATCACAAAATAAAGTATACAAGAAATATAGATACAAAAATGTATGACAGAATGTTAAATGAAAGAAATGAAAAATAGGCCAATGGATAGGAGATTAGCTGATTAATGGAAAGAAAAATTTTGACAAAATTAAAGATTTGAACAAAAGTGGTAAAAAAAACCACCTTGATATGAGAGTCAACCTTAGAAGCAGTGAGAAAGAAGAATTGTATACTAAAGTGGGTAGCTTTAAAAGAAGTCTTTCTCACTCTACCTTGTGGTGTCACGGTTGATGTAGAAATAATTTCTGTTGTTGTTTCTACTGCGAAAAGAACAGATTCAAAACGTAAATATCAGCAGTCAGTCTAAACTGTTCAGAAAATCTTGAAACACACAATGAGTACGGCATTGGTTTGGAGATATCGTTTTTTTTTTACATTGGTTGATAAGTCACCCTAAAAACAAGTAAGAATACCTATCCGCTGTATTACAATTTGCCGTAGGATATAATGGACATACACCAAGGTGGACAGGAGATCCCCTATGTTTTTAACAGAGAATTGTATCACACACAATTCTAAATTAGGTATATAGAGTAATATAAGAGATTTGTGGACTGTGTCTTCTATCCGGGAGGAGACAGATATTTTCTCTGCCATATTACAAGTACATTATAGCTGTGGCTCTAGCAATATTGCTGATGTGACATCTGCAACACTTGTGGTACAGTCCATGCTTGCCAAACTCAAAATAAGGCCCATATTTTTCATATTTTAATAATAAACACATGTTGGTAAAATGATAGGAGATGCACAAATAAAGAAATTGACAGAAAAAGAGGAAATATTAAAGAGAAAGTAAGAAAATAATTCCTCAAGAAATATGATAAAGCAACAGTTTTTGAAAGTCACGCTTTGTGAGTGTTTGAAAAGTTTATGGTTAGCTAAACAGATTACCTGTAGTTGTACTTGGCAAGTTTGTACTTTCTGATGTCACCATGATGGTTGATGTAGAAGGAGATTCTGTTGTTGGTTCTTGTTGCAGTAGGAAAATAAAGGACAGTGTGGTAAATTAAATAAATCAATATCCCATCAATGATATCAACCATACCTAGAAATTAGCTAAAAGATGAATGGCTGAAGAGGCTATTTCCAATCAGAAAACTTTGATGTGAAATATATGCACCAACTCTGTTATAAATGTACATGTAGTTTGTGATGCAAACTATGTACTAATACAATAACATATAGAAAGGAGACAGAGATGATTACAGTGAGTAAGCAAACATTCCATGTATAGAATGTAGGAATTGATGAAAAAGTAAGTAAGGAGAAAGAAAGATAAAACAAAGTTTCACATATGACATGTGCTTGCTAGTCAAACTTTGTAACTGTAAGAAAGAAGGTTTGTAAATTAAACAGATAATCATTTACCTGCGGTTGAAATTGCAGCTTGTGCTTTCAGACTCCATATTGGTAGATGCAGTAGAAGTGGGTTCTGTATGTGTTTCGTGTTACAAGAAAACAAAAGGAAATGATTAATGTTTTGAAAATGATAAAAATCGATATATTGAAGGTGAATTTACTGTTAAAATATACAATGGGTAACGGACTATTCATCTAAATACTTTGTCGCAGCACAAAATAAAATAGACAAGAAATATAGATACAAAAATGTATGACAGAATGTTAAATGAAAGAAATGAAGAATAGGCCAATGGCTAGGAGATTAGCTGATTAATGGAAAGCAAAAGTTTGACAAAATTAAAGATTTGAACAAAAGTGGTAAAAAAAACCACCTTGATATGAGAGTCAACCTTAGAAGCAGTGAGAAAGAAGAATTGTATACTAAAGTGGGTAGCTTTAAAAGAAGTCTTTCTCACTCTACCTTGTGGTGTCACGGTTGATGTAGAAATAATTTCTGTTGTTGTTTCTACTGCGAAAAGAACAGATTCAAAACGTAAATATCAGCAGTCAGTCTAAACAGTTCAGAAAATCTTGAAACACTCAATGAGTACGGCATTGGTTTCGAGATATAGGTTTTTTTTTACATTGGTTGATAAGTCACCCTAAAAACAAGTAAGAATACCTATCCGCTGTATTACAATTTGCCGTAGGATATAATGGACATACACCAAGGTGGACAGGAGATCCCCTATGTTTTTAACAGAGAATTGTATCACACACAATTCTAAATTAGGTATATAGAGTAATATAAGAGATTTGTGGACTGTGTCTTCTATCCGGGAGGAGACAGATATTTTCTCTGCCATATTACAAGTACATTATAGCTGTGGCTCTAGCAATATTGCTGATGTGACATCTGCAACACTTGTGGTACAGTCCATGCTTGCCAAACTCAAAATAAGGCCCATATTTTTCATATTTTAATAATAAACACATGTTGGTAAAATGATAGGAGATGCACAAATAAAGAAATTGACAGAAAAAGAGGAAATATTAAAGAGAAAGTAAGAAAATAATTCCTCAAGAAATATGATAAAGCAACAGTTTTTGAAAGTCACGCTTTGTGAGTGTTTGAAAAGTTTATGGTTAGCTAAACAGATTACCTGTAGTTGTACTTGGCAAGTTTGTACTTTCTGATGTCACCATGATGGTTGATTTAGAAGGAGATTCTGTTGTTGGTTCTTGTTGCAGTAGGAAAATAAAGGACAGTGTGGTAAATTAAATAAATCAATATCCCATCAATGATATCAACCATACCTAGAAATTAGCTAAAAGATTAATGGCTGAAGAGGCTATTTCCAATCAGAAAACTTTGATGTGAAATATATGCACCTACTCTGTTATAAATGTACATGTAGTTTGTGATGCAAACTATGTACTAATACAATAACATATAGAAAGGAGACAGAGATGATTACAGCGAGTAAGCAAACATTCCATGTATAGAATGTAGGAATTGATGAAAAAGTAAGTAAGGAGAAAGAAAGATAAAACAAAGTTTCACATATGACATGTGCTTGCTAGTCAAACTTTGTAACTGTAAGAAAGAAGGTTTGTAAATTAAACAGATAATCATTTACCTGCGGTTGAAATTGCGATGCTTGTGCTTTCAGACTCCATATTGGTAGATGCAGTAGAAGTGGGCTCTGTATGTGTTTCGTGTTACAAGAAAACGAAAGGAAATGATTAATGTTTTAAAAATGATAAAAATCGATATATTGAAGGTGAATTTACTGTTAAAATATACAATGGGTAACGGACTATTCATCTAAATACTTTGTCGCAGCACAAAATAAAATAGACAAGAAATATAGATACAAAAATGTATGACAGAATGTTAAATGAAAGAAATGAAGAATAGGCCAATGGCTAGGAGATTAGCTGATTAATGGAAACAAAAATTTTGACAAAATTAAAGATACGAACAAAAGTGGTAAAAAAAAACCACCTTGATTTGAGAGTCAACCTTAGAAGCAGTGAGAAAGAAGAATTGTATACTAAAGTGGGTATCTTTAAAAGAAGTCTTTCTGACTCTACCTTGTGGTGTCACGGTTGATGTAGAAATAATTTCTGTTGTTGTTTCTACTGCGAAAAGAACAGATTCAAAACGTAAATATCATCAGTCAGTCTAAACTGTTCAGAAAATCTTGAAACACGCAATGAGTACGGCATTGGTTTCGAGATATCGGATTTTTTTTTACATTGGTTGATAAGTCACCCTAAAAACAAGTAAGAATACCTATCCGCTGTATTACAATTTGCCGTAGGATATAATGGACATACACTAAGGTGGACAGGAGATCCCCTATGTTTTTAACAGAGAATTGTATCACACACAACTCTAAATTAGGTATATAGAGTATTATAAGAGATTTGTGGACTGTGTCTTCTATCCGGGAGGAGACAGATATTTTCTCTGCCATATTACAAGTACATTATAGCTGTGGCTCTAGCAATATTGCTGATGGGACATCTGCAACACTTGTGGTACAGTCCATGCTTGCCAAACTCAAAATAAGGCCCATAGTTTTCATATTTTAATAATAAACACATGTTGGTAAAATGATAGGAGATGCACAAATAAAGAAATTGACAGAAAACGAGGAAATATTAAAGAGAAAGTAAGAAAATAATTCCTTAAGAAATATGATAAAGCAACAGTTTTTGAAAGTCACGCTTTGTGAGTGTTTGAAAAGTTTATGGTTAGCTAAACAGATTACCTGTAGTTGTACTTGGCAAGTTTGTACTTTCTGATGTCACCATGATGGTTGATGTAGAAGGAGGTTCTGTTGTTGGTTCTTGTTGCAGTAGGAAAATAAAGGACAGTGTGGTAAATTAAATAAATCAATATCCCATCAATGATATCAACCATACCTAGAAATTAGCTAAAAGATGAATGGCTGAAGAGGCTATTTCCAATCAGAAAACTTTGATGTGAAATATATGCACCTACTCTGTTATAAATGTACATGTAGTTTGTGATGCAAACTATGTACTAATACAATAACATATAGAAAGGAGACAGAGATGATTACAGCGAGTAAGCAAACATTCCATGTATAGAATGTAGGAATTGATGAAAAAGTAAGTAAGGAGAAAGAAAGATAAAACAAAGTTTCACATATGACATGTGCTTGCTAGTAAAACTTTGTAACTGTAAGAAAGAAGGTTTGTAAATTAAACAGATAATCATTTACCTGCGGTTGAAATTGCGATGCTTGTGCTTTCAGATTCCATATTGGTAGATGCAGTAGAAGTGGGTTCTGTATGTGTTTCGTGTTACAAGAAAACAAAAGGAAATAATTAATGTTTTAAAAATGATAAAAATCGATATATTGAAGATGAATTTACTGTTAAAATTTACAATGGGTAACGGACTGTTCATCTAAATACTTTGTCGCATCACAAAATAAAGTATACAAGAAATATAGATACAAAAATGTATGACAGAATGTTAAATGAAAGAAATGAAAAACAGGCCAATGGATAGGAGATTAGCTGATTAATGGAAAGAAAAATTTTGACAAAATTAAAGATTTGAACAAAAGTGGTAAAAAAAACCACCTTGATATGAGAGTCAACCTTAGAAGCAGTGAGAAAGAAGAATTGTATACTAAAGTGGGTAGCTTTAAAAGAAGTCTTTCTCACTCTACCTTGTGGTGTCACGGTTGATGTAGAAATAATTTCTGTTGTTGTTTCTACTGCGAAAAGAACAGATTCAAAACGTAAATATCAGCAGTCAGTCTAAACAGTTCAGAAAATCTTGAAACACTCAATGAGTACGGCATTGGTTTCGAGATATAGTTTTTTTTTTTACATTGGTTGATAAGTCACCCTAAAAACAAGTAAGAATACCTATCCGCTGTATTACAATTTGCCGTAGGATATAATGGACATACACCAAGGTGGACAGGAGATCCCCTATGTTTTTAACAGAGAATTGTATCACACACAATTCTAAATTAGGTATATAGAGTAATATAAGAGATTTGTGGACTGTGTCTTCTATCCGGGAGGAGACAGATATTTTCTCTGCCATATTACAAGTACATTATAGCTGTGGCTCTAGCAATATTGCTGATGTGACATCTGCAACACTTGTGGTACAGTCCATGCTTGCCAAACTCAAAATAAGGCCCATATTTTTCATATTTTAATAATAAACACATGTTGGTAAAATGATAGGAGATGCACAAATAAAGAAATTGACAGAAAAAGAGGAAATATTAAAGAGAAAGTAAGAAAATAATTCCTCAAGAAATATGATAAAGCAACAGTTTTTGAAAGTCACGCTTTGTGAGTGTTTGAAAAGTTTATGGTTAGCTAAACAGATTACCTGTAGTTGTACTTGGCAAGTTTGTACTTTCTGATGTCACCATGATGGTTGATGTAGAAGGAGATTCTGTTGTTGGTTCTTGTTGCAGTAGGAAAATAAAGGACAGTGTGGTAAATTAAATAAATCAATATCCCATCAATGATATCAACCATACCTAGAAATTAGCTAAAAGATGAATGGCTGAAGAGGCTATTTCCAATCAGAAAACTTTGATGTGAAATATATGCACCAACTCTGTTATAAATGTACATGTAGTTTGTGATGCAAACTATGTACTAATACAATAACATATAGAAAGGAGACAGAGATGATTACAGCGAGTAAGCAAACATTCCATGTATAGAATGTAGGAATTGATGAAAAAGTAAGTAAGGAGAAAGAAAGATAAAACAAAGTTTCACATATGACATGTGCTTGCTAGTAAAACTTTGTAACTGTAAGAAAGAAGGTTTGTAAATTAAACAGATAATCATTTACCTGCGGTTGAAATTGCGATGCTTGTGCTTTCAGATTCCATATTGGTAGATGCAGTAGAAGTGGGTTCTGTATGTGTTTCGTGTTACAAGAAAACAAAAGGAAATAATTAATGTTTTAAAAATGATAAAAATCGATATATTGAAGATGAATTTACTGTTAAAATTTACAATGGGTAACGGACTGTTCATCTAAATACTTTGTCGCATCACAAAATAAAGTATACAAGAAATATAGATACAAAAATGTATGACAGAATGTTAAATGATAGAAATGAAAAACAGGCCAATGGATAGGAGATTAGCTGATTAATAGAAAGAAAAATTTTGACTAAATAAAAAATTTGAACAAAAGTGGTAAAAAAAACCACCTTGATATGAGAGTCAACCTTAGAAGCAGTGAGAAAGAAGAATTGTATACTAAAGTGGGTAGCTTTAAAAGAAGTCTTTCTCACTCTACCTTGTGGTGTCACGGTTGATGTAGAAATAATTTCTGTTGTTGTTTCTACTGCGAAAAGAACAGATTCAAAACGTAAATATCAGCAGTCAGTCTAAACAGTTCAGAAAATCTTGAAACACTCAATGAGTACGGCATTGGTTTCGAGATATAGTTTTTTTTTTTACATTGGTTGATAAGTCACCCTAAAAACAAGTAAGAATACCTATCCGCTGTATTACAATTTGCCGTAGGATATAATGGACATACACCAAGGTGGACAGGAGATCCCCTATGTTTTTAACAGAGAATTGTATCACACACAATTCTAAATTAGGTATATAGAGTAATATAAGAGATTTGTGGACTGTGTCTTCTATCCGGGAGGAGACAGATATTTTCTCTGCCATATTACAAGTACATTATAGCTGTGGCTCTAGCAATATTGCTGATGTGACATCTGCAACACTTGTGGTACAGTCCATGCTTGCCAAACTCAAAATAAGGCCCATATTTTTCATATTTTAATAATAAACACATGTTGGTAAAATGATAGGAGATGCACAAATAAAGAAATTGACAGAAAAAGAGGAAATATTAAAGAGAAAGTAAGAAAATAATTCCTCAAGAAATATGATAAAGCAACAGTTTTTGAAAGTCACGCTTTGTGAGTGTTTGAAAAGTTTATGGTTAGCTAAACAGATTACCTGTAGTTGTACTTGGCAAGTTTGTACTTTCTGATGTCACCATGATGGTTGATGTAGAAGGAGATTCTGTTGTTGGTTCTTGTTGCAGTAGGAAAATAAAGGACAGTGTGGTAAATTAAATAAATCAATATCCCATCAATGATATCAACCATACCTAGAAATTAGCTAAAAGATGAATGGCTGAAGAGGCTATTTCCAATCAGAAAACTTTGATGTGAAATATATGCACCTACTCTGTTATAAATGTACATGTAGTTTGTGATGCAAACTATGTACTAATACAATAACATATAGAAAGGAGACAGAGATGATTACAGCGAGTAAGCAAACATTCCATGTATAGAATGTAGGAATTGATGAAAAAGTAAGTAAGGAGAAAGAAAGATAAAACAAAGTTTCACATATGACATGTGCTTGCTAGTCAAACTTTGTAACTGTAAGAAAGAAGGTTTGTAAATTAAACAGATAATCATTTACCTGCGGTTGAAATTGCGATGCTTGTGCTTTCAGACTCCATATTGGTAGATGCAGTAGAAGTGGGCTCTGTATGTGTTTCGTGTTACAAGAAAACAAAAGGAAATGATTAATGTTTTAAAAATGATAAAAATCGATATATTGAAGATGAATTTACTGTTAAAATTTACAATGGGTAACGGACTATTCATCTAAATACTTTGTCGCCGCACAAAATAAAATAGACAAGAAATATAGATACAAAAATGTATGACAGAATGTTAAATGAAAGAAATGAAGAATAGGCCAATGGCTAGGAGATTAGCTGATTAATGGAAACAAAAAATTTGACAAAATTAAAGATTCGAACAAAAGTGGTAAAAAAAAACACCTTGATTTGAGAGTCAACCTTAGAAGCAGTGAGAAAGAAGAATTGTATACTAAAGTGGGTATCTTTAAAAGAAGTCTTTCTGACTCTACCTTGTGGTGTCACGGTTGATGTAGAAATAATTTCTGTTGTTGTTTCTACTGCGAAAAGAACAGATTCAAAACGTAAATATCATCAGTCAGTCTAAACTGTTCAGAAAATCTTGAAACACGCAATGAGTACGGCATTGGTTTCGAGATGTAGGATTTTTTTTTACATTGGTTGATAAGTCACCCTAAAAACAAGTAAGAATACCTATCCGCTGTATTACAATTTGCCGTAGGATATAATGGACATACACTAAGGTGGACAGGAGATCCCCTATGTTTTTAACAGAGAATTGTATCACACACAATTCTAAATTAGGCATATAGAGTAATATAAGAGATTTGTGGACTGTGTCTTCTATCCGGGAGGAGACAGATATTTTCTCTGCCATATTACAAGTACATTATAGCTGTGGCTCTAGCAATATTGCTGATGGGACATCTGCAACACTTGTGGTACAGTCCATGCTTGCCAGACTCAAAATAAGGCCCATATTTTTCATATTTTAATAATAAACACATGTTGGTAAAATGATAGGAGATGCACAAATAAAGAAATTGACAGAAAACGAGGAAATATTAAAGAGAAAGTAAGAAAATAATTCCTTAAGAAATATGATAAAGCAACAGTTTTTGAAAGTCACGCTTTGTGAGTGTTTGAAAAGTTTATGGTTAGCTAAACAGATTACCTGTAGTTGTACTTGGCAAGTTTGTACTTTCTGATGTCACCATGATGGTTGATGTAGAAGGAGATTCTGTTGTTGGTTCTTGTTGCAGTAGGAAAATAAAGGACAGTGTGGTAAATTAAATAAATCAATATCCCATCAATGATATCAACCATACCTAGAAATTAGCTAAAAGATGAATGGCTGAAGAGGCTATTTCCAATCAGAAAACTTTGATGTGAAATATATGCACCTACTCTGTTATAAATGTACATGTAGTTTGTGATGCAAACTATGTACTAATACAATAACATATAGAAAGGAGACAGAGATGATTACAGCGAGTAAGCAAACATTCCATGTATAGAATGTAGGAATTGATGAAAAAGTAAGTAAGGAGAAAGAAAGATAAAACAAAGTTTCACATATGACATGTGCTTGCTAGTAAAACTTTGTAACTGTAAGAAAGAAGGTTTGTAAATTAAACAGATAATCATTTACCTGCGGTTGAAATTGCGATGCTTGTGCTTTCAGATTCCATATTGGTAGATGCAGTAGAAGTGGGTTCTGTATGTGTTTCGTGTTACAAGAAAACAAAAGGAAATAATTAATGTTTTAAAAATGATAAAAATCGATATATTGAAGATGAATTTACTGTTAAAATTTACAATGGGTAACGGACTGTTCATCTAAATACTTTGTCGCATCACAAAATAAAGTATACAAGAAATATAGATACAAAAATGTATGACAGAATGTTAAATGAAAGAAATGAAAAATAGGCCAATGGATAGGAGATTAGCTGATTAATGGAAAGAAAAATTTTGACAAAATTAAAGATTTGAACAAAAGTGGTAAAAAAAACCACCTTGATATGAGAGTCAACCTTAGAAGCAGTGAGAAAGAAGAATTGTATACTAAAGTGGGTAGCTTTAAAAGAAGTCTTTCTCACTCTACCTTGTGGTGTCACGGTTGATGTAGAAATAATTTCTGTTGTTGTTTCTACTGCGAAAAGAACAGATTCAAAACGTAAATATCAGCAGTCAGTCTAAACAGTTCAGAAAATCTTGAAACACTCAATGAGTACGGCATTGGTTTCGAGATATAGTTTTTTTTTTACATTGGTTGATAAGTCACCCTAAAAACAAGTAAGAATACCTATCCGCTGTATTACAATTTGCCGTAGGATATAATGGACATACACTAAGGTGGACAGGAGATCCCCTATGTTTTTAACAGAGAATTGTATCACACACAATTCTAAATTAGGTATATAGAGTATTATAAGAGATTTGTGGACTGTGTCTTCTATCCGGGAGGAGACAGATATTTTCTCTGCCATATTACAAGTACATTATAGCTGTGGCTCTAGCAATATTGCTGATGTGACATCTGCAACACTTGTGGTACAGTCCATGCTTGCCAAACTCAAAATAAGGCCCATATTTTTCATATTTTAATAATAAACACATGTTGGTAAAATGATAGGAGATGCACAAATAAAGAAATTGACAGAAAAAGAGGAAATATTAAAAAGAAAGTAAGAAAATAATTCCTCAAGAAATATGATAAAGCAACAGTTTTTGAAAGTCACGCTTTGTGAGTGTTTGAAAAGTTTATGGTTAGCTAAACAGATTACCTGTAGTTGTACTTGGCAAGTTTGTACTTTCTGATGTCACCATGATGGTTGATGTAGAAGGAGATTCTGTTGTTGGTTCTTGTTGCAGTAGGAAAATAAAGGACAGTGTGGTAAATTAAATAAATCAATATCCCATCAATGATATCAACCATACCTAGAAATTAGCTAAAAGATGAATGGCTGAAGAGGCTATTTCCAATCAGAAAACTTTGATGTGAAATATATGCACCTACTCTGTTATAAATGTACATGTAGTTTGTGATGCAAACTATGTACTAATACAATAACATATAGAAAGGAGACAGAGATGATTACAGCGAGTAAGCAAACATTCCATGTATAGAATGTAGGAATTGATGAAAAAGTAAGTAAGGAGAAAGAAAGATAAAACAAAGTTTCACATATGACATGTGCTTGCTAGTAAAACTTTGTAACTGTAAGAAAGAAGGTTTGTAAATTAAACAGATAATCATTTACCTGCGGTTGAAATTGCGATGCTTGTGCTTTCAGATTCCATATTGGTAGATGCAGTAGAAGTGGGTTCTGTATGTGTTTCGTGTTACAAGAAAACAAAAGGAAATAATTAATGTTTTAAAAATGATAAAAATCGATATATTGAAGATGAATTTACTGTTAAAATTTACAATGGGTAACGGACTGTTCATCTAAATACTTTGTCGCATCACAAAATAAAGTATACAAGAAATATAGATACAAAAATGTATGACAGAATGTTAAATGAAAGAAATGAAAAACAGGCCAATGGATAGGAGATTAGCTGATTAATGGAAAGAAAAATTTTGACAAAATTAAAGATTTGAACAAAAGTGGTAAAAAAAACCACCTTGATATGAGAGTCAACCTTAGAAGCAGTGAGAAAGAAGAATTGTATACTAAAGTGGGTAGCTTTAAAAGAAGTCTTTCTCACTCTACCTTGTGGTGTCACGGTTGATGTAGAAATAATTTCTGTTGTTGTTTCTACTGCGAAAAAAACAGATTCAAAACGTAAATATCAGCAGTCAGTCTAAACAGTTCAGAAAATCTTGAAACACTCAATGAGTACGGCATTGGTTTCGAGATATAGTTTTTTTTTTTTACATTGGTTGATAAGTCACCCTAAAAAGAAGTAAGAATACCTATCCGCTGTAAAACAAATTGCCGTAGGATATAATGGACATACACCAAGGTGGACAGGAGATCCCCTATGTTTTTAACAGAGAATTGTATCACACACAATTCTAAATTAGGTATATAGAGTAATATAAGAGATTTGTGGACTGTGTCTTCTATCCGGGAGGAGACAGATATTTTCTCTGCCATATTACAAGTACATTATAGCTGTGGCTCTAGCAATATTGCTGATGTGACATCTGCAACACTTGTGGTACAGTCCATGCTTGCCAAACTCAAAATAAGGCCCATATTTTTCATATTTTAATAATAAACACATGTTGGTAAAATGATAGGAGATGCACAAATAAAGAAATTGACAGAAAAAGAGGAAATATTAAAGAGAAAGTAAGAAAATAATTCCTCAAGAAATATGATAAAGCAACAGTTTTTGAAAGTCACGCTTTGTGAGTGTTTGAAAAGTTTATGGTTAGCTAAACAGATTACCTGTAGTTGTACTTGGCAAGTTTGTACTTTCTGATGTCACCATGATGGTTGATGTAGAAGGAGATTCTGTTGTTGGTTCTTGTTGCAGTAGGAAAATAAAGGACAGTGTGGTAAATTAAATAAATCAATATCCCATCAATGATATCAACCATACCTAGAAATTAGCTAAAAGATGAATGGCTGAAGAGGCTATTTCCAATCAGAAAACTTTGATGTGAAATATATGCACCTACTCTGTTATAAATGTACATGTAGTTTGTGATGCAAACTATGTACTAATACAATAACATATAGAAAGGAGACAGAGATGATTACAGCGAGTAAGCAAACATTCCATGTATAGAATGTAGGAATTGATGAAAAAGTAAGTAAGGAGAAAGGAAAGATAAAACAAAGTTTCACATATGACATGTGCTTGCTAGTAAAACTTTGTAACTGTAAGAAAAGAAGGTTTGTAAATTAAACAGATAATCATTTACCTGCGGTTGAAATTGCGATGCTTGTGCTTTCAGATTCCATATTGGTAGATGCAGTAGAAGTGGGTTCTGTATGTGTTTCGTGTTACAAGAAAACAAAAGGAAATGATTAATGTTTTAAAAATGATAAAAATCGATATATTGAAGATGAATTTACTGTTAAAATTTACAATGGGTAACGGACTGTTCATCTAAATACTTTGTTGCATCACAAAATAAAATATACAAGAAATATAGATACAAAAATGTATGACAGAATGTTAAATGAAAGAAATGAAGAATAGGCCAATGGATAGGAGATTAGCTGATTAATGGAAAGAAAAATTTTGACAAAATTAAAGATTTGAACAAAAGTGGTAAAAAAAACCACCTTGATATGAGAGTCAACCTTAGAAGCAGTGAGAAAGAAGAATTGTATACTAAAGTGGGTAGCTTTAAAAGAAGTCTTTCTCACTCTACCTTGTGGTGTCACGGTTGATGTAGAAATAATTTCTGTTGTTGTTTCTACTGCGAAAAGAACAGATTCAAAACGTAAATATCAGCAGTCAGTCTAAACAGTTCAGAAAATCTTGAAACACTCAATGAGTACGGCATTGGTTTCGAGATATAGGTTTTTTTTTTACATTGGTTGATAAGTCACCCTAAAAACAAGTAAGAATACCTATCCGCTGTATTACAATTTGCCGTAGGATATAATGGACATACACCAAGGTGGACAGGAGATCCCCTATGTTTTTAACAGAGAATTGTATCACACACAATTCTAAATTAGGTATATAGAGTAATATAAGAGATTTGTGGACTGTGTCTTCTATCCGGGAGGAGACAGATATTTTCTCTGCCATATTACAAGTACATTATAGCTGTGGCTCTAGCAATATTGCTGATGTGACATCTGCAACACTTGTGGTACAGTCCATGCTTGCCAAACTCAAAATAAGGCCCATATTTTTCATATTTTAATAATAAACACATGTTGGTAAAATGATAGGAGATGCACAAATAAAGAAATTGACAGAAAAAGAGGAAATATTAAAGAGAAAGTAAGAAAATAATTCCTCAAGAAATATGATAAAGCAACAGTTTTTGAAAGTCACGCTTTGTGAGTGTTTGAAAAGTTTATGGTTAGCTAAACAGATTACCTGTAGTTGTACTTGGCAAGTTTGTACTTTCTGATGTCACCATGATGGTTGATGTAGAAGGAGATTCTGTTGTTGGTTCTTGTTGCAGTAGGAAAATAAAGGACAGTGTGGTAAATTAAATAAATCAATATCCCATCAATGATATCAACCATACCTAGAAATTAGCTAAAAGATGAATGGCTGAAGAGGCTATTTCCAATCAGAAAACTTTGATGTGAAATATATGCACCTACTCTGTTATAAATGTACATGTAGTTTGTGATGCAAACTATGTACTAATACAATAACATATAGAAAGGAGACAGAGATGATTACAGCGAGTAAGCAAACATTCCATGTATAGAATGTAGGAATTGATGAAAAAGTAAGTAAGGAGAAAGAAAGATAAAACAAAGTTTCACATATGACATGTGCTTGCTAGTAAAACTTTGTAACTGTAAGAAAAGAAGGTTTGTAAATTAAACAGATAATCATTTACCTGCGGTTGAAATTGCGATGCTTGTGCTTTCAGATTCCATATTGGTAGATGCAGTAGAAGTGGGTTCTGTATGTGTTTCGTGTTACAAGAAAACAAAAGGAAATAATTAATGTTTTAAAAATGATAAAAATCGATATATTGAAGATGAATTTACTGTTAAAATTTACAATGGGTAACGGACTGTTCATCTAAATACTTTGTCGCATCACAAAATAAAGTATACAAGAAATATAGATACAAAAATGTATGACAGAATGTTAAATGAAAGAAATGAAAAACAGGCCAATGGATAGGAGATTAGCTGATTAATGGAAAGAAAAATTTTGACAAAATTAAAGATTTGAACAAAAGTGGTAAAAAAAACCACCTTGATATGAGAGTCAACCTTAGAAGCAGTGAGAAAGAAGAATTGTATACTAAAGTGGGTAGCTTTAAAAGAAGTCTTTCTCACTCTACCTTGTGGTGTCACGGTTGATGTAGAAATAATTTCTGTTGTTGTTTCTACTGCGAAAAGAACAGATTCAAAACGTAAATATCAGCAGTCAGTCTAAACAGTTCAGAAAATCTTGAAACACTCAATGAGTACGGCATTGGTTTCGAGATATAGTTTTTTTTTTTACATTGGTTGATAAGTCACCCTAAAAACAAGTAAGAATACCTATCCGCTGTATTACAATTTGCCGTAGGATATAATGGACATACACCAAGGTGGACAGGAGATCCCCTATGTTTTTAACAGAGAATTGTATCACACACAATTCTAAATTAGGTATATAGAGTAATATAAGAGATTTGTGGACTGTGTCTTCTATCCGGGAGGAGACAGATATTTTCTCTGCCATATTACAAGTACATTATAGCTGTGGCTCTAGCAATATTGCTGATGTGACATCTGCAACACTTGTGGTACAGTCCATGCTTGCCAAACTCAAAATAAGGCCCATATTTTTCATATTTTAATAATAAACACATGTTGGTAAAATGATAGGAGATGCACAAATAAAGAAATTGACAGAAAAAGAGGAAATATTAAAGAGAAAGTAAGAAAATAATTCCTTAAGAAATATGATAAAGCAACAGTTTTTGAAAGTCACGCTTTGTGAGTGTTTGAAAAGTTTATTGTTAGCTAAACAGATTACCTGTAGTTGTACTTGGCAAGTTTGTACTTTCTGATGTCACCATGATGGTTGATGTAGAAGGAGATTCTGTTGTTGGTTCTTGTTGCAGTAGGAAAATAAAGGACAGTGTGGTAAATTAAATAAATCAATATCCCATCAATGATATCAACCATACCTAGAAATTAGCTAAAAGATGAATGGCTGAAGAGGCTATTTCCAATCAGAAAACTTTGATGTGAAATATATGCACCTACTCTGTTATAAATGTACATGTAGTTTGTGATGCAAACTATGTACTAATACAATAACATATAGAAAGGAGACAGAGATGATTACAGCGAGTAAGCAAACATTCCATGTATAGAATGTAGGAATTGATGAAAAAGTAAGTAAGGAGAAAGAAAGATAAAACAAAGTTTCACATATGACATGTGCTTGCTAGTAAAACTTTGTAACTGTAAGAAAAGAAGGTTTGTAAATTAAACAGATAATCATTTACCTGCGGTTGAAATTGCGATGCTTGTGCTTTCAGATTCCATATTGGTAGATGCAGTAGAAGTGGGTTCTGTATGTGTTTCGTGTTACAAGAAAACAAAAGGAAATAATTAATGTTTTAAAAATGATAAAAATCGATATATTGAAGATGAATTTACTGTTAAAATTTACAATGGGTAACGGACTGTTCATCTAAATACTTTGTCGCATCACAAAATAAAGTATACAAGAAATATAGATACAAAAATGTATGACAGAATGTTAAATGAATAGAAATGAAAAACAGGCCAATGGATAGGAGATTAGCTGATTAATGGAAAGAAAAATTTTGACAAAATTAAAGATTTGAACAAAAGTGGTAAAAAAA